>OV702291.1:434585093-437085093 GCA_916181665.1 Avena sativa
CATTTTGTGAGGTCAAAGAGAATCGTCCATGGATATGCTTATGCACCTGAATCTAGTTTCGAGGTATACGATTCCCATGTGAAGTGACCCCATGGTCTTGCTCAGCATGAGCCAAGTTGTCCGTCTAACAGATTCAAGTCCAAAACCACAAACAAGTCCAAACAGAAACCTTAGTAGCAACTGCAAACCCAGGTTAGTTTTGAACAAATATACTATTCCAAGCTAGGTACTTGAACTTTCTTGCATACATCTTATGCCTACAAAACACAATTAAATAGACTGCACATGTGAAGCATCTATGGTGAGGATAACATAAGATTAGCTGATTTGCACATCACTCAAGTAGTATGCAGCAGCACCTTCCTGATTTAAAAGATGAGTACCTTTTAAATTTTTATTTGATTTTGAGAAGTCTAAATTATTTCCTAGAACACATGAACAGTAAAAATGATGCTATGTGATGTCTAAACCATTAGCAAATTGTACTATCTGATCTAGTGGCTACACAAAAGTGTAAATATTTAGCAGATATAAGACTAACAAAAAAATCATTTAGCCATTTCATCAAGGAGATGGTGTACTTTGTGAAAAGGAACAATAAACAGAAACCTGACCATCCCTGATTTGTTTTGAAATGCACATTGTATTTTATAGCTAATATAGTTTATTTGCATGATGATGTAATGCCAGAATAGAACAACAAAATAAAGCATAAAAACAGAAGTTCATGGTCTATTGACCTAACTTCCCTCCAAAAGATGCACCAAGTTCAATATACAAAAACCAAATGATATGGTGTAAATGCTTTTGACAAAATCAACATAACCTCAGAATATCAGCAACATCTTATTCTATTTCTTCTAGGCTTTATCCTGGCTAATATGATGGCTGCCTAAGATAGCACAAATCATAACTACATTAGTATATAACCAAGGGTAGCGAAAGAACACAATGAAATGCTGCTCAGCTAAGCTAATCTAGGCACAACTTCTTAAATGAAAAGAACAACAAACACACAGGTTGCATTCATTTGTAATGAACCACCAAAGCAACATGCTAGAGCTCTAACCTGATGACTCCTGGACAAATAAAATGGCTGAAGATGTACTAACTTATGAGTCCACTATACCATCTAAGAGCAGAGGTATAATCATACTACTATCACATGCTAAGAGGCTGAGGTATAAACATAGGGCACTCACATGATCACCCCGTGGACAAATAAAAAGGCACATGCGGTACGAACTTATGAGTCCACTATACCATCTAAGTGGCAGAGGTACAACCATACATGCAACAAGAAACAAATGATGACATGAAGAGGAAAGGTAACAGAGTAACAGCCATATGTTATGTTTGGTTTGAAGACAAAAGATGGCCATTGCTTTGGATGTCGATTGTACAATAACTGAAACTCAATTGTTGCATCAATATAAACATAAGATTTCTCAGGGAGACCAAAGGTGTTGCTGGTCAGCTGAGCTAATCTACGTTAACTGGTTCACTAAGGCAGCAATTCATAACTTTAATCACCATTCTATCATCAACATGGGAGGCTCTCATACCTCGACTATGAATTTCTCTAAGAATGGATATTTGGCATCCCACATTATATCAATTTCATCATGATTTGACACGAGAATAACTGATCCAGAACTTTCATCTATGGCACAACCAAAATACGCAAAATATACTCTGCTAAAAAAGAAGGTATGAATTATAAAAGCTCTTCAGTTTATTGTTTTTGGCCTATTTCTGCAAAGGAAAACAGAACTAAATCAAATGGCAAGCAACAAATATTACCAACAGAACACACACTGCCTGGTTAACTAACTAATATTGACTTGCAATTACAACATGCCTTAGTATCTTACCTGACTTTTATATTATAACTTCTATTTTTAACAGATTTTAAACAACAGAGCTATCTCCTAATATCATATGGGGATATTAGGTGTCGAAGACAAGCATACCTGCAACATCCATGAACACCAATGCCGGCTGCAGTTCCTGTTGGTGTAAGAATCTTCTGGACAAACAAAAAAAATAGTATGCAGTACACATGTGGGCGCACCTGGAGTGAAGCAAACTGAGAAATTCAGCTGGAGTTGAAGACCAGGATAACCTAATGTCACTTCATGTAGGTACTTATCTCCTAAGCATCCCTATCAAAGCAGAACTGGTATATTTCTTGACACCAAAGCACAAGAATGAATAAAACTGGAATTAGACCAGGCAAAACTGAACTAAGCAGGCATGCCGCAGTATAGAAAAAAACAATTCACGAGGCTAAGTAAAAATCATCATTGTACAGCGGGTCACAAGTAGCATCAGTCTGTGTTGTAAATGACAGAGGAATTGGAACCAAGTCATCAATCTAGAAACAACCATTTGTCCAAATGCGAGTGAGGCGTTTTAAATTTCAAGAGATACCTCATAAAGTATAGTCTGCTGGGGTGCTACCTACAGTTTTCTGCAAAAGAAGTATCTTGGAACAAAGCAAGTAGAAGTGAGGTGATGTACAAACGGTCAATTATAATCAAAGGCATATTGTGTTTTTTGTGAAGCTCGCTAAAACATCCGTTTAGTATCCCACTCTGAATAATTATGTTGTCGTGAGATAAAGAGGGTTCAAATAGAGGAAAAATAAATTGCCACGTTACATGGGCTAATTAAGCGCTGCAACTATACCCAACTCTTTTGCGTATGTGTGAACAACCATATTAGAATTGCTAACCTGGAATACTACTGCCTCAAGAGCCATCAATTCAGCTCAAGGAAAAATATATATCAATCGAAGTCAGAGAAAATAATTCTAGTAATAAGCTATTCCTTCCGAATGGAAAACCCTGCAGGCCTGATATGGTACCATTGCATGATAGAAAACAGTCTTTACCTGCATTTGGTGGCTTTTACTCCGCCACTTGCAAGAAGGCCGAAAGCGAGGCAGTATTTTAGACAAAGTTTTATCTCCATAAACTTAGGTAATCTTAGTCATAAAGAATATACATAGCCATGCTTTGCCGGGTAGTGTAGACTGTATTTTTCCAAGAGGTGGTTTATGATGTTCGTATGGAATGAACATTATATTAAACGAATTGGAGATGCATCTTATTTTTCCAAGAGATGAATAAGAACAGGTTCCATTTTCTTATATATGCATCTATGATACTACTGACTAACAGATTCCAAGATAGGAGGAAACGCAAACCTGAGTAGAACGCCACCACCGTTGCTGCTCCTGCTGGCTTGAGGACATCATTGAGCTGCTGGTCGGAGGAGAACGCCGACAGCGCCACCTATGCACGGAGGAGAACATCGCTGCTGCTGCTGCTTGGAGAGAACACTGCCACAGCTACTCAGAGGAGACCATCAAAAACATCGTCGCCGCTGCTGCTCGGAGGACAACATTGTCGCTGCTGCTGCTCAGAGAAAAACGCTGCCTTTGTTGCTGCTGCTCGGAGGATCTCGTAGCCGCCATTCCAGTGGTCACTGAGGTCGTTTCAGCGTCGCCGCCGCCGCTACCACGGATATTCAACCGGAGCAGCAGGATGCAGGTCGAGCTCCTCTAGTTCTTGCTGTCGGCGGTGGAGATGAAGCTTCTCGTGGTGCGACACCATGGTGCTCGCACGCGGCTCCCCACCCAAGCTCCAGCTGCTCGAACAAGAAGACATAATCTTCCTGCTCCAACCTAGTGCGTCCCCGCCTCACCTTGAAGACCCAAACCAGCAAAGAAGAAAAAAACATGAGTCAGCGAAGGAGGGGGCTTACCCAGGGAGGAGGATTACCAAGCCGTGAGGAGCCACTGTGTTCAGAAGATTATGCAAGAAAAAATCACCAACAAATCTGAAAAATAGCAGCACACCTAACGGATCTGACGAAGAACAAACTCGAGCAGAAAATTCGTACCTCTCTAACTACCGCTATTCCATGTGGTGTTGTTCTTCTCCTCCCACATGGTGTCTTCTAAGTCGCCGGCATCGAATCGATGGAACTGGCCGGCGTTCTTACTTGCCTCATTGTCTCCTTGCCGTCGTGTGCTCCTCCTCCATCTCCACGTCCTCTCCACACAGAGCAGTACCAACAAATTAGCAAGCAGAGGAGCAAAAACAACAAAAACGAGACCAAGATGAAGCTCACCTCAACCAGACGGGATGGCCACAGGAAACTCCATCGGCTGTGGCATGCCGGCGATGGGGACTCCCAGCCGCCGCCATCCTCCATGCGTCGTCCAGCAGTGCGTCCTCCGCCGCACCACCATCCACCGGCGCGTCCTCCGGCCACCACCGTCCACTCGCTGCTCGCCCTTCACGCCGCCCTCCTGCAGCTATTGGGGAAGAGAAATCGGAGAGGAGGCGGCGATTGGGGGAGGGAGAGGAGTCAGCGATTGGCGAAATTTTCACCGGGATAGGATTGACTGCGGGAAGACGTGCGGGGCATGGACGAGGTGCGTGTGATTGGACGTCGACCATGCCAGAGCAGCAGGGGGATTGCAGAGCCGGAGAGGAGCAGCAACGCGGGGAGGAGGCAAGGAGCAGAGCGGAGGAGGAGAGAAAGGGGCACGGGGCTCAAGGACGGGAGAGGATTGGCTGCCTAGGGTTTTCACCACGTTCCCTTCCCTTAAGCAACGGGAACAGCCAGACACACGGTCTCAAATAAACGACTCCACCCATACACGGGCCCAATAGTCATTGGGGGCTATACTCATGGCAAAAGTGGGTCTTGGTACATCATTACATGTATAGCAAGGGGTGCAAAGATCCATATTTATATCTGCTAAGAATTGAGTCCTAGGAATAGCCAAAGTAGACATGGTAGTTAAAATGGCACAAATGACTATTTCTTTCTTTTATTCATTTTTGATTTGTTTTTCTTTGAGATTTGTTTGGGAATGATTTAGATGATGTTTATTTCACCTAAGAATCATTTTACAAGCAATGGATCACTTAATCATGGCAATTCAAAACAACTCCTATTTAAATACACACTCATATGAATGCTTTAATAATTTTAATTGGAAAAGTTTTTGTTAACCCTAATTTTGATGACTTGGATCTTAATAGCCTTGGATTAAAGTTTTGGGATGTTACAATCGTGTCTGAGTCACCATGAGCCTATCGGTCACACACTTAAGAGCGGAGCAAGTTTGGGTTAGACCCGAACCGGAAATCTATTTGGGTTGGACCCAAAACAGACACTGACTGAGTCAGTGAGTTGGACTCACTGTGACTAATATAGGCCTTCAGTGAATGGGCCACAAGTGAGTGGAGCCCACTTTCACTCCCTATATAAGGTGGGGTGCAGGTGCTTAGAGCACGCGGTTAGGTCATTCCATGTGTTGGAAACCCCTGCTCCAGTTTAGTCCAGCCGCCGTACCGGACCTAGTAGTCCACCGCGGGCGCTCCTCCTCGTACGTGTGGATACTGGCGGAGGTGTTGTATGTTCAGCACTTCGATGATCAGATCGTGAGGACTGCACTGCATCAAGCAACGTGCTTCATCAATTCCGCAACTACGCATCTAGTGGTAACTCTCGTGGCCTACTACCTCAACTAGATCTTGGGATCATCGTGTAGGGAAAAGTTTTGTTTATCTCTATGTGGCCCAACAACACATCCTCTAGGTGTTGTTCTTCTGCCGAACCAGGACTGGGTTAGCCATCCACTTGGAGTACTTGATTGGACAAATGAATCATGCAACGAGTAGCCACTGTACCTCTTCAGCGATTGCATGGCGACACTCTTCATTGAAGGGCCGCATCGACTGCTTGACCGGTCGCGCCTTTGGGTTGGTGTTGAACTTGTGCTCAACGAGTTCCCTTGGGACACCAGACATGTTAGATGGCTTCCATACGAATATGTCGTGATTCTCATGGAGGAACTCGATGAGCGCGCTTTCCTATACGGAGATCATGTTGGTTCCCACGGTGACCTTTTGGCTCGAGTCGCCTAGGACGATATCGATAGTGCGGGTGTGCGTGGAGGCCTCAAAGGTTGCTTGTGAAGTGCTAGCCAAGGTGGGATTCTTTAGGATCGTCGGGTCGTCCTTGTCGATGCCACTCAAGTATTTCGCGAGTTCGTCCGCGTGGTTCATTTCCTCGGTGATGATGGTGTCAACGAGCTTGGCGATGTTGTCTTCACATTCCACAACCATATCGGGGTCGATGTGGACAGTGATGATCCCCCATAGCCCCTTGAGCTTCATCATGTTATACGCATAGTTGGGTCCGCCATGAACTTGGCAAATGGTTGTCGCCCCAGGACGAAGTGGTAGGGGCTACGGAAGTTCACCAGCTCGGTGCGGAATTTGGCTAGCATGCCGAAGGTGACTGACAGCGTGACCTTGCCAATTGGATATGCCTTACGACCGGGGACGATGTCGTGGAAGGTTGTGAGGGTCGATTTCACCATCAACTACGGGAGCTTCATCCTCTTGAAGTTGTCCAAGTACAGTATGTTGATAGAGCTCCTGCCATCCATCAGTGTCTTGGGAAGCCAGTAGTCAGCCATTTTGGACTTGATCGCCAAGGCGACTCACCCGGGGTACTCGATCCTGGGCGCGTGATCCTCACGGCTCTAGGTGATGCTTTTCTGTGACCAATTGAGGTAGCGCGGAATGTCCACTTGTGTCACCGTGTTGATGGCAATGGCGCGGGTGCACACCTCCTTCTCTCGCTTGGTGCCGAGCCTGGTGAATGTGTGTAGCGAGCCGACCTTGTTGCTCAACCCACCGACATTGCCGTTGTCCCTTGGCAGGTCATTGTTGGGGCCTTCCCTTGCTCGCCATGCCTTCCCGATCTCCTTGAGCGAGTGGCAGTCGGTGGTGGTGTGAGTTGCGGGCTTCCCCTCCCTTTTGTGATAGGCACATGGTGGGTTGAACAAAGCCGCAGGGTCGAATTTCGACCTCGCGGTGTTGTTGGCGTGGAAGTTGCCTCCATCGTGGCAGAAGTTCTTGGGGCCGCGTTGCCCGTACTTGCAGTTGGTGATGAAGTCGACTCGCCCGTCACCGCGGCGTTTGCCGATGAAGCGGGTGTTGTTGTAGCGTAGTTCGTGGTGCTTGTCGTTGTCGTGGCCGCCCGAGCGGTGTCTCCCAGCCGACGTCGTCTGGGTCTTGGTTGGGGTCTTCGGTAGACCCTCTTGATCTTAGTGACCAGAGGTTTGTACCGGCACGTGTTCTTGAAGAGTGGTTCATTGTGTTCGAGTGAATGCCGGAGGCATTGATCCACAGGTCCCACCACCACTGGACCCAGTGGCGAGTCGACTCGCCTGGTCCCTGGACGTAGCGCTCTAGGTCCTTGATGGTGGTGGCGCGGATGTAGGAGCCCTCGAAGTGCCCGATGAAGGCATCTCTCATGTCTTCCCACGAGTTGATGTTGTTCTCAGGGAGGGTGTTGATCCATTGGTAGGTCACTCCCTCCATCATCAGGGGGAGGTAGCGAGCAGCGAGTAGGTCCGTGTGGCCGGCGATCCCCATCTCCATGAGGTATATGTTGATCCACACTACTAGATCGTATGTAGGGCCTGAGGGTACTTGACCTGTAGCGCACCCTCTCCTGTTAGGTTGAGGTTGGCGACTGTGGCTTGTCCTGCAATGACATTGTCCATTGGGGTGGAGTAGAGTGGGAGCCCATTGGAGACACGCTCGTGTAGGGAGATAAAGATCTGTTGCTTCTCCGAAGGAGGCGAGTGGCGGGGTGGTGGTGGAGCTTTGTGCGTGGGCATCCCAGCTGTTGAGCGATTGTGGCTCGGTGGCAGGTTGAGGCAGAGTTTGCGCTCATCCGCGCTGTGGGGTCGAGCTCATCTTCAAAGTTTACCGAGCGGGCCTAAACGGTAGGGTTCAGGTAGCTAATGATGCGGAGCTGGTGGTAGAGCGATAGATCTTGCGTTGTTTGCTGCTCGAGGCAAAACTTGTCATGCTCGGCTTGATTCCTGATCTTGGCCGCCTCTAGTTGTTGGCGGTACTCCTCGATCTTTGCCACCATAGCTATCGGTGGGAGGGGCATGGAGAAGGGATCTAGAGGCGTGCTGGTGCTACCCACCATGTAGATGGTGTTGTAGAGATTGCTTCTAGTTTGCACCTCGTTAGGGGACTCCCATCCAGAATCAAAGTCGAAGAGCCCGAGGATGGAGGGATCCTCGAAGTCCTCAGCATTGGGGACTCGCATGATGGAGTCCTCAAGCGATGAGGAGGTGGTGGATCCGACGGCCAAAGCGGGGGCCGCCGAGTCGGTGTCATCATGGAGAGTCGCGTCGCTCCCGGCCATGTCGCTGGCGGCCAAGTCGTATTCGGAGGCAAGGTGAGTGATGGAGCAGACATGCTCCTCCAAGAGCAGATCGTATGGAGGCGACCCACCGATGATCTCCGTCTCCGCCGGGTCGATGGCGTCCATGAACCCGATGAAGATAATGATGGCACCGACCAGCATCACTGCGCCGTGAGTGGCCGGGCGCGACTCTGGTATGTAGCTGCTCGGCAGGATCTAGAGGTATCTGCCGCTAGCAACCATGCGGCCGGTGGCGATCGGTCGGTCGATCGGAATGTAGGGTCTCGTCGCCGATCTCAGGCTTGACTGGCCAAGCCCCACGGTGGGTGCCACTGGCGTGGAAATGACCATGGCAATCGCTACCAAGGGTAGCGATTATTATGATTGGGGGAAGAGCGAGTTGCCATCTATGGTGCGAGATTAGTAGCAAACATGAGGGTTTATCAAGGTTCGCCCCCCATAGGGTAGATACCTACTTCTTGCTGGATTGTATTATCAACGAGTGGATTACAAGATTGGCGAGCTCGGCAGCTAGGCAGCGAGTCGCTTGGATGGGATAGCTAATAGGACATAAGTATAGATAGAGCCCTAGGGAGGTTTATATAGAGTCACCTCGCTAAGGTTTATAGGATTACAACTGAATCAATTTGGGTTTCGAAGGATTTAACCTAATCCGAATGGGCCTATCTAGAGTCTTGGGCTTCCGTCTTCAGTCACTAGGCTTTATCTGAAGCCTCCATTTAGTCACCGTACCAGCAGGCCCACTCGTCGTGGTCCTGGGTCAGTCATATCTCCCTTCTAGGCATACCCATATTGGCATATCCCCATCATGGATAGAACATCCAACGGTTTGCAATGTTGGGATTTGCCAGTCTTGATCCAACAATTAAAGTTCGAATTTATTCATACAATATATAGTTGTAAGATTTATAATAGGTAAAGCTCAAAAAATTAGAAATTTGATCGATATCTATAAAGTATGGGTGTATATTTGCTTCTAGTACTTTGGGTCATGTAGAAGTCAACATAGAAGTCAATGTTTATTAGCTTCGAATATTGACAACTGGATCAAGACTAGCAAATCCCAACATTATGAGCCGTTTGATCTTCTTTTCCATTCTAGCATCTAGAAAATACTATTGGTAGTTTTTAGTACACTAACTGCTATGCACAAACCTCAAAACACACTTCTCCATCATTCTTAAATGTTCTCCATTGTTTCTGTAGACCATGTTACCAAAACTTTCAAGTATTAGGTATAGCTAATAAATGTTGACTTCTACATGAGACAAATTACAAGAACCAAATATACACCCATACTTTTTTGAGCTTACCAAATATAGATGTCGATCAAATTTATAACTTTTTGAGCTTACCTATTATATAATATTAGCACTATACAATGTACAAATAACTTAGTTCTTTGACCGTTGGATCAATACTGGCAAATCCCAACATTGCTAACTGATGGCTCTAAAAATATTCATCTTCCACCGCATTTAAACATTGTTTTTGGTCAAGCAATTGACAAGAAACTCTCAATACATGCCACTAATGACTAATAATTTAAAAGATATGCAAAACCTTGCTTTGAATTATGTTGTGTGCAGGAAATCATGGTTTTTAATGCGAAATCAGGAGTCATAATGAAGGTTTTTTAGGAACTCCACATGACCAAGTAATTGTGGACATACGTCGGATGCCGTAACAACCACTGGTACAGGCAGGGTTCGCCCGTATCGTCTGCCCGTACCATGTGGCGATGGCTTCATCTCGTCAAACCCTACAACTTTCATGAAGATGCCTATATATTTTGAGGATACAGCCGCCGGCCAGAGAGCCGCCATTCTCAGATTGCATCACAATACCACCAAAGGAGATCCACGCCATTGTTCATCCATCCATAACACATCCCCTCCATTAGCCCTAGCCATTGCTTTGTACTTTAGGTATCCTTGTGATTCGGCGACCATTGTAAGAATATTTGATTTCAATCTAAGTATTTTGCACAATGTTTTCTATCCTTGATCTTATTTTTATGAGTGAGTAGTCCTCACGAGTTGCGTGTTGGGGAGAAACCTCCAATCAATTATGTGCATCTAATTCATGGGAGCATTGTATATTGTTTGAAATATCGATTTGTATCTTTTGTTTATTTGTCTCTTGTCTCGATCTATGGACTTATAGGTACCCAAGATCCCATAGATTGATAAAGGTTTGAGTTGAGATACTTGGCTAGCAACGATCTCATAGGAACCCCAGTGATAGAAAGGGTAGTACGGTCTTCGCTTAGCGACCCATTCGGGATCACAACAACATCACCACTTAATGCTTTGATATTTGTTTTGCACTTAATAATCATTTGTATCCCGTTTCTTAGTGGTGCACTCAGTTGGATTAAAATACTTTTGTTATGCCCGCTACATCACAGGGGCTCTAGTATATTAGATTGTGTTGCCCACAAGATATCATCACTATTAAAACTTCACACATAATTATGCTTATTATTATTATCTTTTATCCCATATGATGTGCAGCTGTAGGTGGATCTTCAAGCCTGGCATATCTCCATCCATTGATTCAACCCCTATAAAAGTAAACTATATTGGTTCGGTAAACAAAAGTAAAACAAAGAAACAAAGTAGTGTAGACGTGTACATTTTATTTCCTTTTAGCATTGCTTTTCAAGGTTCGATTAAACCTAGGTCTTCTAGGGAAAATGCTATTATACTACATCCGTGAATCTGTGTCGAAAGTATCACTAACTATTGGATCTTAATTATATCCATTCTAGCATCTAGAAGATACTATTGATAGTCTTTAGAGCAAGTCCAACAGCACCCCTACACTTTCTCCCCTATGTGTGTATCTAGGGGGCTCCCCTAAAAAGAGTCCTCCCCTAAATTTTGCTTATGTCTAGCAGCAACCCTAAATTATCTGCCCTATATCATAGCAACAATATTTTAATAGGGAAGATCCCACTTTATCAATTTGTTTTCACCCAACAACTCACTCATCCTCGTAGGGCCCACATATAGGGGAGGCATCCACCGCCCCAATACATAGGGGAGAAGGAGGGGCGGTTTGGGGATGCGGATTCATCGGGGACGTGTGTAGGGGAGCTGCTGGAGGCTTGTTTTTAACTCTCTCTCCCTAAACTTCCTATCGGGGTGGCTATTGGGGGTCTGCTAGACTTTCTATTAGCACACTAAACTATATGCACAAACCTCAAAACACACTTCTCAATAATTTTAGAAAGTTCTTCGTCATTTCTCTAGAGCATGGCAAGTATTAGGTAGCTAATAGGTTAATTACTACATGATACAAAATACAACAACACAAATATAGAACGGATATTCTATGGATGTGGCTCAAAATTATAATTATTTTTTCATCTTCACCTATTATAATTTTATATAAAAAATGATATGTCACACTTCTATTATATGTTTCTCATGTACTAGTAGTATTTATCAGAGTTGCGTGAGATGGCTTGAGGATTGATATCCTTTTATTTCAGCATGTGGGTTCGAATACTTTGCGTGTGAGAAGTGTGATTCTATCGTGCATGCTATCTAGCGAGGGAAAAATATGAGTTCACGTTCTTTCCTGAAATAGAATAAAACTTATTTATGATATTATTTAGCTAGTCTACATGATTAGACAATACAATAATGAGCCAGGATGTGACAGCTTTCTAGTCTAGCTATAACTCTAGCAGGCGTCCTCGATCTAGTTGCGCACTGCAGAAGATCGACGAGGTAACACACAAAATTAACACCCCTCGTTTAAAGAGCCTCCCATCTTCCCCATCTCTATCAATCCCTATTCGCCAACGCTAGCTAGCCGCATTTTGGATCCTCTCGTGCACACACTTCCTAAATTTTCCTAGCCATTTCTCGCTCGCTGCATTGGTTCTTGTAGGCCTCCATCACTATCTTCCGAGAAACCCCAACAATCATATTTGAATCCACCCTCTCCTCCTGTCCATCCGGACCATATGGAGGATTCGATGCACAACATTTGGTAGTGTGGCTGGAGCAAGTTTAGCGATGAAGCCTTCAGAGAAATCACTATGCCTATGGACAGTACCAGAGCCGTCCGGCTGGCCGCATGCTCCAAAGAGTTGTGCCACCAAGTCTCCAACGGAAAAGGTAGTAATGCCCCAACGACAGCTATGCGACATTGGTCGCCTTCCACGACTTCCTCAAATAAAAGATGGCGTGCCGGCACGGCCCGTGCAACTGCATTATGCCTGGATACAAGTTCGCCGCCCCCCACAGTGCTCCTCGCTCATCTTGAAAAATCCCGCTCGATGGAAGTGCGCAGTTTCCACTACAACGAGAAACACAGGTACATCTCTCAGCCTTTGCTGGCACCTGGCTCATGGAGAGTAGAGATTGTCGTATACGGGGATGATTGTATGGTGTTCGCCCTGCGATTTGACATGCTCTATGGCCTCGATGTATCCTTCGAGTGCGTCAGGTCGGTGGCGTGCTTGTTTCCATGGTACATGGTGGAGTTACAATTTAATAAACCTTCAATGAAGGGAGAGGACCTGGCGGAGTTCGCCGAAGATAGCATGTTTTTCGCGCTGAAGAGCAGGGCGTCACCGGCCACCATCAGGATTACTGAAGATTTCTGGAATTTTCTGATTAAGAAACATGACAGGTTCACACTGGATTACTCATTTTGCATCCACAAGGTGGGAGATGGAAAATATGACCGTCTTGATTCTGATGATGATCTGCCGTTCAAATTTGTTTAGATCAAACAGTGGAGATGATCTAGCATTTCCTTTTAAACATGGCTTTGTACTGGTAGATAGGACTACTTGCTTAGATCAAGTCGCTTTTCCTTTGAAACATGGACTTTCACCTGTACACCGCATGTAGTACGTATGTTTTATTGCAGATAGTTCATTAGTCATATTTACTTGATCATTTTTATTATGATATTTAGCATGCTGCAATTCCAGGTACATCTCTCAGCCGCTGTCGGCCCTGCACTCATCGAGACTAGAGAACTTCGGATCCGAGGATGATGGTACGATGTTCATTGTGCTATTTGACGTGCACAAGTCAGGTGACATCATCATATTCGTCATGTGCATCAGGCCAGACAAGTGCTTGTCTCCCTTGTACAATATGCAGTTCACCATCTATCACCTGTCAATAGAGTCGGAGTTTTGGGAGGGTGGAATGCGTAATTCCTTCACTCCTGGGAGCAAGGGCGGTGCCGACATCATCTAGAAGGAAAACCATTCCATGTTGTACCATGAAACATCTCAGATTACTATCTGGGGCCTGCATTACTCAATATGTATCCATCACAAGGGAGAATTCCCAATTGACCATTCTGTTACCTCAATTTTTTTATCCCACTCACACTAGATACGACGGACTTCCGTGTGTTGGAGGGTGGATTTTTAATGTAGAGTAGTACTAGTATAGTACTAGTTCTTGTTTAGGTCAAGGGCAGAAGATGGTCTTGCTTTGACTTTGTTCTATCATTGCTATTACTAAAGTATTTTGTTAAACTAATAGTGATGTACTATTACTTTTTTAGATCAAGTGCAGTAGTTTGTTTTGATTTTCTTTTGAAAGTTAGCATTATCACAATTATCTAGATGAGTCTTGGGCATTTTGGGTTACATATGGGGGTCACACGGGCATTGACGTTAGGAGGACGTATTCACACGGAAGCAAGCTTGATCGTTAGTTTTGCTTGCTCCAATAATCGAGTATTTTTTTGAGCTGGAACAAGAACTGATCCTCTCTATACTGCTATTGAATTTTAAGAAGGAAAGCTACTGAATCTCTAAAATCTTCTATCGTTGCTATTACTAAAGCATTTTTTGGAACTAATACTAATGTACTAGTACTTGTTTAAATCAAGGGAAGTAGATAGTCTTGCTTTTCTTTTGAAAGTTGGCCTTGTCGCAATCTAGATGAGATTTGGGCATTTTGGGATGCATACGGGGGTCACACAGACATTGATGTGAGAAGAAGATACTCAAGGCAGACTTGATCGTCAGTTTTGCTTGCTCCAATGGTCTAGTGTGTTTAGAGGAAAGGGCAACTGATCGTGCGACAAGGTTCTTACAACTAAAACAAGAAGTAGTTCTCTTTATACTGCTATTGTATTTTAGTGTCTGTATTGCTGAATCGGTCACTTCAAAATGCTGCTGAATTGGTCAAGTGCTGCTGAATATGACGAATCCGTCAATAATTTTTCTATCTTATTCTGTACTGCTGAATTTTTACATGAATATCTACCAAAAATAATTATTGCCTTTTCCCTCCCTCTCTGAGGTCTTTGTTTTGAATCCGGCCAAACCACAGCACAATGCAATTTTTATTAACCGGGAGAGGAAATCTAGCCAATTCCGGCCTTTAGCCCAGAACATTTTAATTCAACATTTTCAGGGTTAGGGGACTGCTGACCACAACTACAAAAATTTGAGAAAGGAGTGCATGGAGCATAGCCCAGAACATTGTAATTCAGCCTTTTAGGGGTTAGGGGACTGCTGACCACATCCCAGAAAAATTTAAGAAAGGAGCCCATGGAGCATAGCCATGAACATTTTAATTCGGCCTTTTAGGGGTCAAGAGACTGCTGAGCACGGCCCAGTAAAATTTGAGAAAGAAGCCAATGGAGCATAGCCTATGGAGTATAACCCACATAGAGCAACCTATGAAGAATAGCCAAACTCTTTTTAATTCGGCTTTTGGGGAACTGCCCCCCAACTCTCAAAATAAAAAAACTTTGCCTACCTATTTTTTAAAGATACTCCATTGTGTGGCATTTTATAAATTGAGATGCCAGGAGCGCTGCCCTTTTATATTTTAAAAGAGATAAACATAGACACACAAAATATTTTTAAGAAGACTAAACATAAGTTGTAGTAATCCATCCATTCAGAAATGTAAGATAGTTTAGCTTTGTGAAATGCATGTATCTAGATGCTTTTTAGAGTATAGGTTCACTCGGAACATCTACAAACCTATACACTAAAACACGTCTAGATACATTCGATTCACAAAGCTAAAACCTCTTATATTTCTGAATGGAGGGGGTAATAATAAAATTTTAATGATACTGTTTCTATAAATACCTTTGTTGTATGGCAACGCACTCAGTTTACGTTTATTTGATTTGAAGGTCTTTTGTCTGAATCCCCCGTGCATGCATATATATATTTATATCTTGGGTTTATATTTTTTCTTCTAGCAATATCGCATTACGGAGAGTCTAACATCATGGACCCACCAGCCTGCGGCGTCCCTCGAGTTTTTTTAGGGTGGGTTTGAAAAGAAGTTTAAATATTTGTACAAAGAGGCTGGCATCGGGTACCCACTGATACGTTGCAAATGTATCTATAATTTTTTATGTTCCATGCTTGTTTTATATCTACTTTATTATGTTTTGTCCACATTTTGGAGTATTTCTACACACTTTCTTGGACTAACCTATTAACAAGATTCCACAGTGCTAGCTGTCTATTTTATGCTGTTTTTGGTTCCAGGAAAGTCAGAAAATGAATATTCTCGGAATTAGACGGGACAAAAGCCAACGTCAAGATTTCACCAAGGGGGACATGGAGCCAAAAGACGAGACGGAGAGGGGCCAGAGGCCGGCCACACCACCTGGCCACGCAACCAGGCCTGGCCCGCGCCAGGGGGTGGTGTGGCCGCCTAGGGCACCCCCTCGGCCTCCCCTTTCGCCTATAAGAAGCCTCCAATACAGAAACCCTAAGTACCCAATCAAAATACCACGAAAGAGTCTATAGACGCTGTCATCTCCATCCCTAGATCGGGAGGGATCTGAAGCTCTTCTCGGCACCCTGCCAGAGGGGAGAATTCACTCTAGAGGCCTTCTTCATCACCATGACTGCCTCCGGTGTGATGCGTGAGTAGTTCATCCCTAGACTACGGGTCCCTGTAGTAGCTTGATGGTTGGTTATTCTCCTTTGTGCTACCATGTCTAGATCTTGTGAGCTCCGTTCATGATCAAGATCATCTATTTGTAATCATATATGTTGTGTTTGCAGGGATCCGATGGATATTGAGATGTTATTTGATGGCTCAATGCACGACACCCAGAAAAGAGCTGGTGCGTGGTTGATGCAGAGCTCATTGGGAACCCCAAGAGGAAGGTATGATGAGCACAGCAGCAAGTTTCCCTCAGTTATGAAACCAAGGTTTAATCGAACCAGTAGGAGCAAGTAAACACCCCAAAGGTGTTACTAGCTGAGCTTTGGCAGGGCGCACTATCGGTGCTAGTAGCAACGTGGAGACCTGCACAACACAACCACATAACTTTGTCCCCAACTTGCGATGAGGTTGTCAATCTCACCATTTTTTGCTGAAAACAAAGGATTAAACGTATCAAATGGAAAGAAGTAATAGTTTGCAGAAAGTAAACAAAAAGTAGTAAAAGATTGTAGATTATATGTAAAAGACAAGGACCAGGATCCATAGTTCACTAGAGGTGGCTCTCCTTAGATAGATAACATGCTGGGTGAACAAATTGCAGCGGGGCAATTGACAAACATCGAGAAAGAAATTCATGCATATACTAATCATCTTGACTCCTTTGGAACTTGATTCGGCATTACAACATTATACATAGACCGCCATCCAACTGCATCTATGACTAATAATCCACCTTCAGGTTATCATCCGAACCCCCCACCAGTATTAAGTTGCAAGCAACAGATTATTGCTTTACGAACTGCGTGTAAAGTAAACAATACGATTGTTCTATGAACAAAGGATTGTTGTTTTCTCCCTAGTAGCAACATCACATCTAGTACCTTAGAGATTTCTGTTACTTCCCCAGATTACCAGAGGCATGAACCCACTATCGAGCATAAATGCTAACTCTTGGAGTTGCTAGCATCTACTTGGACAAGATAGCTACTAACAACGGAAAGCATGCAAGATCACAAATAACAAAGACATGATAGAATCAATAATCAATCTGAAATAGCATCTCAATATCCATCGGATCCCCGCAAACACAACATGTAGAATTACAAATAGATGATCTTGATCATGAACGGAGCTCACATGATCTAGAAATGAAAGCACAAAGGAGGAGAACCAGCCATCTAGCTACTATATGGATCCGTAGTCCAAGGATGAACTACTCACGCATCACACCGGAGGCTTGCATGGTGATGAAGAAGGCCTCCAGGGTGAATTTCCCTCTCCAGCAGGGTGCCGGGAAGAGCTTCAGATCCCTCCCGATCTAGGGATGGAGATGACGGCGGCTACACACTCTTTCGTGGATTTTTGATCGGGTACTTAAGGTTTACGTCCCGAGGGAAATATATAGGCGGAAGGGGAGGCCAAGGGGGTGCCAGGGGCCACCACACCACCCCCTGGCGCGGGCCAAGCCTGGCCGCGTGGCCAGGTGGTGTGGCCGGCCTCTGGCCCCTCTCCGTCTCGTATTCTGACATCTGATGACTTCCGGAAAAAGAGGCACTTCGGCTTTTGTCCCGTCCAATTCTGAGAATATTCATTTTCTGACTTTCCTGGAACCAAAAAACAGTAGAAAACAGGCAGGTGGCATTGTGGCTCTTGTTAATAGGTTAGTCCAAGAAATCATATGAAAAGTACTCCAAAGTTGGAACAAAACACAAGAAAGTGGATAAAACCAAGCATGGAACATCAAAAATTATAGATACATTTGCAATGTATCAACATCCCCAAGCTTAACTCCTGCTCGTCCTCGAGTAGGTAAGTGATAAAAAGAAAGAATAATTTTTGAGGTGACATGCACCATCAAAGACTTGATCAAAGTATTTGCAAAACATTCAAAGCTGGAACCAAAGTACTTCAATCATAACATGAAAGACAAAGTTCTAGCAATAAGACAAATAAACTATGATGCAACATGAAAAGGTACAAACAAAAGATTCATGAATAACAATGCTTTGTAAGGCATTTGTTTGTTTCACATAAAGAAAACATAGCATAATAGCATTCAGCTTGTCCCTCATAGAGTAGCAAATATAAATGCATAAGACACCTTCAAAGTTCATAAGAGTGACTAGATACAAATAGTTTAAAACAAGCAATATCAAGTTATGCATCAATCAACTAGTCTTGGGACAATGCACATAGAACTAAGAATGGCCACTATGCTCTCAAAGTAGGTGCATAAAGGTAGAACGTGGAGACTCAATATATTGGTGGAAGAAAGGCCTTTGTAAAATGAAGTAGGGATTCAAGTCTCATAAAGAGCTTCCAAACATTATGGTACTTATAGCTTTCAGCTCTCATTGCCCCTATCATAAGCATCTTTAAGGTGATTAAGGTTAAAGTGACACAACTAAGAGGATATGCTTGACAAGTTATAAACCGAAATCTCATGCCCCTTACTTACGAAGACCGATCCTCATGCTACTCAACTTCAGTCACGAGTAAGCTCTTGTCATTGTAAGTACATGTGTATCATAAAGAACCGCCAACGGGGTACCCCTTGCACATGATACAGGAGCTTTCCCATAATCAAAATGACAAGGCAAGCAGACAATAAGCATCTCAGTGATCTTTTTATTTGCTATTTGCATAGGTTTTTATTGAGGATGCTTCATAGAGTGCTCATTATGGTGATGCTGCAAGTTTCCACCATGATTTGGCATGGCTTAGGCTAGCGGCCCAGACGTTTCTCTAACACACATACAAACTCCATGATCTTACAAGTTCCACTTTTATTTCACACCACCGGGATCCGTAAGCAAAAGAACATGATATCAACGGGGTACAAAGTACAAGTGCAATGTTGAAAGCGTTCCCCATGAAACATGGTTCTGCTAATTTCAACTTATAAAGCGCAAGCATATACGCAACAAAGAAGGACCCAATGGTTCAAGTTTATTAGATGCAAAAAAGTAAAGTGTGCCATCAAGTTCGTGAGAGCTTTAATCACTAGTTTTCTCATAACAAGTTTAATTTGGAAGGTAAACAAAAGCATGAATATACTTGGAATAGCATAAGATAATAGGTAGGTGTGGTTTACTCTTTGGAATAACTTGGTTTAGGGAGTTGGATGCATGAGTGGAACTCATACTTTGTTGTGGATTCTAGCAAAAGACTGGGAGCGACAAACTAAGAGAGCAATAATGGCCATAATCATGCAGAGCGAAAAAAATCATTGATCAAAGCATAAAGTGATACTACAAGTTGAAAACTAAAGGATCATAAAGGATTATGGTGACTTGAGATAGTCATAACATGGTGTGAGCATGCGCCAAGTCAACCCAAATAAAGCATCAAAGGAGAATACCACTATACTATGCTTTAATATGCTAAAACAACGCATGATTCATCCAAGGCACATTAAGCAATATCAATTGTTTATAACAAGTCATGCTACAACAAAGAATATTAATCATAAAGCCAAAACAGTATCAAGCATGGCATGACAGAGCATAGGCCACAGTCAAAAACAAGCTCTTTTTACCACACAAGCATGAACTTTTCTACTCTTTTCCAAACCAAACCAAACTATTTGCAAACCAATGTATGAAAGAGGGGGTCCAACCAATTTATTCAGAAAACTAAGCAAACCAAAGCAAACGAAAAACAAAAACGAAAAAGAAGACGCTCCAAGAACAACACAACTGTGCATGAAACAATAAAAATGAAGCGTTTGGAAGAAGCCTGGGATTTTTATTGATGAAGAAGGGGATGCCTTGGGCATCCCCAAGCTTTGACACTTGTACTTCTTGGATATTTCTTGGGGTGACACGCGTGGCATCCCCAAGCTTGAGCTTTAGTTCATCCTTCATCTCATTACTCATTCCTTCCATACACTTGAAAATTTTCCTTCATACAAAACTTCAGACAATCTTTATTAGCAACATTAGTGCACTCAAGATAAATAAGTCTTAAGGTTCAGTTCTAACACCAAATAAACTTCCATTAGAACACTAGCTACTGTAGCACTTCCCTCAAAAAGCTCAATTCCCCAAAAAGAACTCAAAAAGGAACCAACTAGAAGCAAATGCAGAAAATGGCAGAAATCTGTCAAAACAGACCAGCAGGTAAAGACAAATTTTTGCGAAGACCTTATGTTGCTCAAATCAAAAAGTGTTGAACTAATGAAAGTTATATAACAATCTGGGGCAGAATTACAAAAATTCACGCCTCAAAAAGACGTTCAGAGATTTTACACGAATTTTTATGGTGAAGCACAGAAATCTGTTTCGGGACAGCAACTTTCCCAATCATTACTTCTCTCTCATTAGAGGTTACTCTTGGCACAAAAAAGCAAATAAAAAGGATAAGGAGAGGTTATTACTGAAGTAATAACTTCCAAGACTCATCTAATACTTTTGGGTTATCTCCCAATAAGTACTTTTCTTTAACGCCTTTAAGTTAGGCATACGAAGCAAAGAAAGAATCAAGTGTTCTCAAATGAAGAAGCATTAACACCAAATTTCTTGCCCTTACCTCTCTTACTTTTATTCTTAATCTTGGGGAAAATATGATTGTTTGGTGGAGAAGAAATGTGCATGGTCCCCTTTCCCACATCTATTATTGCTCCAAGGAGTTCTAATAGGGACCTTCCAAGTGTAATTTGTCCTTTTCCTGCACATTCATTAACAAGATAATCAGTAGAAATCATTTTCCCAAGGATCTTTGTAAACACTCCTTCAGCTATTCCAAGAGGTAATATGGTAGCATTATTAGCAAGAGATATTTATTTTCCTCCTTCAGTAAGCCCCCAAGTATTCAAAGATTCATAAATATCCTTGGGCATAAGACAAAATTCAGACATGATATCACAGCGGGCTTGAAAAGTTTCAGTGTTTATCTCAATCTTTACTGTAGGGAACCACTTTGATGGTTCAGAATTTATTGGAACATAATTATGATGCTCCCTAAGCGTATTATAGCAATCTTTTAAGCTAGTAGTGCTAGTCTTAAGAGTGTTCAATCTAGCAAATATTCTTGCGAAAGAAATATCATTTTGGCTAGGCAAGTTGTAAGTGAGGATCAATTTCTTTATAGCATTAATAACATCATGCTCGTTACATTGGAGGAAATCTCCTCCCACAACAGCATCTAAAGCATATCTATAGCAAAGAGCAATCCCAAGGTAGAAACTGCTAAGGAACAAGCTTTGAGTCATTTTAGGCTCAGTTTTTTCATGTAGATCAGAGATTCTAGACCAAGCTTCCTTAAAACTTTCCTCAATTCCTTGTTTAAAAGTGAAAATCATTTCCTCGGGTGACATAGTCATTGGAGCAAGACTAGACATAGTGGCAACTTAAGAAAGGAACTAATATTTTTGTGTTTTTGAAATAAGAAAGCAAACTTGTAAAACTAATTTTTGTGTGTTTTTGAATAACAAAGCAAGCAAACAAAACAAAAAGAAAATAAGAAAAACAAAAATAACAAAGTAAAGAGATTGGTTATGAGGGACTCCCCTTGTGAAGATGTCCTTGACTCCCCGGCAACGGCGCCAGAAAAATGCTTGATGGCTCAATGCACGGCGCCCAGAAAAGTGCTTATGCGTGGTTGATGTAGAGCTCGTTAGGAACCCCAAGAGGAAGGTATGATGAGCATAGCAGCATGTGTCCCTCAGTTATGAAACCAAGGTTTAATCGAACCAGTAGGAGCAAGGAAACACCCCAAAGGTGTTACTAGCTGAGCTTTGGCAGGGCGCACTACCGGTGCTAGTAGAAACGTGGAGACCTGCACAACACAACCACATAACTTTGTCTCCAACTTGCGATGAGGTTGTCAATCTCACCGTGTTTTGCTAAAAACAAAGGATTAAACGTATCGAATGGAGAGAAGTAATAGTTTGCAAAAAGTAAACACAAAGCAGTAAAAGATTGTAGATTGTATGTAAAAGACAAGGACCGGGATCCATAGTTCAGTAGAGGTGGCTCTCCTTAGATAGATAACATGCTGGGTGAACAAATTACAGCGGGGCAATTGACAAACAACGAGAAAGCAATTCATGCATATACTAATCATCTTGACTCCTTTGGAACTTGATTGGGCATTACAACATTATACGTAGACCGCCATCCAACTGCATCTATAACTAATAATCCACCTTCAGGTTATCATCCGAACCCCCTCCAGTATTAAGTTGCAAGCAATAGATTATTGCTTTACGAAATGCGTGTAATGTAAACAATACGATTGTTCTATGAACAAAGGATTGTTGTGTTCTCCTTAGTAGCAACAACACATCTAGTACCTTAGAGATTTCTGTCACTTCCACAGATTACCAGAGGCATGAACCCACTATCGAGCATAAATACTAACTCTTGGAGTTTCTAGCATCTACTTGGCCAAGATAGCTACTAACAACGGAAAGCATGCAAGATCACAAATAACAAAGACATGATAGAATCAATAATCAATCTGAAATAGCATCTCAATATCCATCGGATCCCCGCAAACACAACATGTAGAATTACAAATATATGATCTTGATCATGAACAGAGCTCACAAGATCTAGACATGAAAGCACAAAGGAGGAGAACCAGCCATCTAGCTACTATATGGATCCGTAGTCCAAGGATGAACTAATCACGCATCACACCGAAGGCTTGCATGGTGATGAAGAAGGCCTCCAGGGTGAATTCCCCTCTCTAGCAGGGTGCCGGGAAGAGCTTCAGATCCCTCCCGATCTAGGGATGGAGATGACGGTGGATATAGACTCTTTCGTGGATTTTTGATCGGGTACTTAGGGTTTACATCCCGAGGGCAATATATAGGCGGAAGGGGAGGCCAAGGGGGGTGCTAGGGGCCACCACCCCACCCCCTAGCGCGGGCTAAGCCTGGCCGCGTGACCAGGTGGTGTGGCTGGCCTCTGGCCCCTCTCCGTCTCGTATTCTGGCATCTGATGACTTCCGAAAAAATAGGCACTTTGGCTTTTGTCCCGTCAATTCCGAGAATATTCATTTTCTGACTTTCCTGAAACCAAAAACAACAGAAAACAGGCAGCTGGCACTGTGGCTCTTGTTAATAGGTTAGTCCAAGAAATCATATGAAAAGTACTCCAAAGTTGGAACAAAACACAAGAAAGTGGATAAAACCAAGCATGGAACATAAAAAATTATAGATACATTTGCAATGTATCATTATTTCGAATTGATTATTGATTCTATCATGTCGTTGTTATTTGTGATCTTGCATGCTCTCCATTGTTAGTAGCTATCTTGGCCGAGTAGATGCTAGCAACTCCAAGAGGGAGTATTTATGCTTGATAGTAGGTTTATGCCTCTAGGAATCTGGGGAAGTGACAGAAATCTCTAAGGTACTAGATGTGCTGTTGCTACTAGGGAGAAAACAACAATCCTTTGTTCATAGAACGATCGTATTGTTTACTTTACACACAATGCTTAATGCAATTATCTGTTTCTTGCAACTTAATACTGGAGGGGGTTCGGATGATAACCTGAGGGTGGATTATTAGTCATAGATATGTAGTTGGATTATGGTCTATGTATAATGTTGTAATCCCCAATCAAATCTCATAGGAGTTAAGATGATTAGTATATGCATGTATGCTTTCTCGGTGTTTGTCAATTGCCCCGCTGTAATTTGTTCACCCAACATGTCATCTATCTTAAGGAGAATCACCACTAGTGAACTATCAATCTACAATCTACTATTTACTATTTTCTGTTTACTTTCTGCAAGATTTTACTATCTTCCACACAATACATTTAATCCTTTGTTTTCTGCAAAATCGGTGAGATTGACAACCTCACTGTAAGTTGGAGGCAAAGTTCTGTGGTTGTGTTGTGTAGGATGCCAAGTTGGAAACAACACCTTGGAGGTGTTTCCTTGCTCCTACTGGTTCGATAACCTTGGTTTCATAACTGAGGAAAAACTTGCTGATGTGCTCATCATACCTTCCTCTTGGGGTTCCCCAACAAGCTCGATATATTTTGAGCCATCAAGCTATTTTTCTTGCACCATTGCCAGGGAGTCAAGGACATCTTCACAAGGGGAGTCCCTCATAACCAATCTCTTTACTTTGTTTTTTTCTTAGTTTATTTCTGCTTTGTTTGCTTGTTTCTTTATCAAAAACACAAAAAAATAGTTGTACTAGTTTGCTTTCTTTATTAAAAACACAAAACATGACTACTCTTCAAAACACTAAGTTTTGTGACTTAACTAGCACCAACAATAATGATTTCATGTGCACACCTATTGCTCCACCTGTTCCTGAAGCTACTTTCTTTGAAATTAAACCTGCTTTACTCAATCTTGTTATGAGAGAACAATTTTCTGGAATTGGTACTGAAGATGCTGCTGCTCATCTTAATAACTTTGTTGAACTTTGTGAGATGCAAAAACATAGGGATATATATGGAGATATTATTAAGCTTAAATTGTTTCATTTCTCTTTGAGAGGAAAAGCTAAAGAATGGTTGCAATCCCTAACTAGAGATAGTATTGATTCTTGGACTAAATGCAAAGATGCTTTCATTGGAAAATACTAGCCTCCTACTAATATTATATCTATGAGAAGTGAAATAATGAAATTTAAACAATCTGATAATGAACATGTTGCTCAAGCTTGGGAAAGAATGAAATCTTTGGTAAAGAATTGTCCCACTCATGGACTGACTGCTTGGATGATTATCCAAACCTTTTATGCAGGACTGAACTATTCTTCAAAAATCTACTTGATTCTGCTGCTGGAGGCACCATTATGACCATTACGTTGGGTGCTGCAACAAAGCTTCTGGATAATATGATGGTTAACTATTCTGAATGGCACATTGAGAGAGATCCATAAGGTAAGAAGGTAAATTTTGTTGAAGAGACCTCTTCCTTGAGTGATAAAATTGATGTTGTTATGTCTATGCTTGTTAATGGGAAAGCTCATATTGATCCAAATCATGTTACCTTAGCCTCTTTGTTTGCTCAAGAAGAGCAAGTTGATGTGAACTTTGTTAGAAACAATAATTTTAGCAACAATGCCTACAGGAATAATTTTGGTAATATTAATTATAGGCCATATCCTCCCAATAATGGTAATTCTTATGGAAATTCCTACAACAATAATAGGAGTGCACCCTCTGAACTTGAAGTTATGCTTAAAGATTTTATTAGTAAACAAACTGCTTTCAATAAAACTATTAAGGAAAAACTCTCTAATGCTGAAAGAAATATAGCATCATTGTCTAAAGCTCAATCTTCTTTGAATAAAATGGCTGCTAAACCTGAAACTATTGAAAATCCCTTTGCTACTACTAATTCCATACAAGTTAGAATTGATGAAAATGTTAGACTATTAGCTGAATTGCATGCTAAGTGGGAAAGAGAAGATGAAATTGCTAGAAATATTAGTATTTCTACTATCACTACCACTAAATTTGAAGCTAGTAAACCCAATGGAATATTTTCTAATAAAAATGCTGAAATTCTTCGAAATATGGGAAACAATAGCTCTACTACTTTATATGATAATTATGATTTTGATCTTGATGGTTGCAATATCTCTGAAGTAATTATTTCCTACAAAAGCTTGCTAAAAGTCCTAATGCTAGTGTTATGAATATGGCCTTTACAAAACACATTACTGATGCTCTCATAAAAATTAAAGAAGAAAAGATGAAACATAAAGCTTCTATTCCTATGAAATTATAAGATGGTTGGGAACCCATCATTAATATGAAAGTAAATGATTTTGATCTCAAAGATTTATGTGATCTTGATAGTAGTGTTTCTATTATGCCTAGAAAGATTTATGAAATGCTTGATTTGCCACCATTGGAAGATTGTTATTTAAATGTCCCACTTGATGATAATGCTAAAAAGAAACTCATGGGGAGTATTAATGATGTTCTTATTATGGTCAACAATACCTATGTCCCTGTTGATTTCTATGTTTTGGATGTTGAAAGCAATGCTTCTTGTCCTATTACTTTGGGAAGACCTTTTCTTAGAACTGTTGGTGCCATTATTGATATGAAAGAAGGCACCATTAAATATCAATTTCCACTCAAGAAAGGTATAGAACACTTCCCTAAGAAGAGAGAGAAGACTCCTTTTGCCTCTCCTATTAAAACAAAATTTGCTCTTAATGCTTCTTCATTTGAGAATACTTGATTCTTTTCGTGCTTCTTATGCCTAACTTAAAGGCGTTAAAGAAAAGTACTTATTGGGAGATAACCCAAAAGTTTTAGTTGAGTCTTGGAAGTTATTGCTTCAGTAATATCCTCTCCTTATCCTTTTTATTTGCTTTTTATGCCAATAGTAACCTCTAATGAGAGAGAAGTAATGCTTGGGAAAGTTGATGTCCCGAACAGATTTTTGTGCTTCGATGTAAATATTCGTGAAAAATCTCTGTACGCCGGTTTGAGTTATGATTTTTTGTGCTTCGGCCCCAGGTTGTTATCCAACTTTCGTTAGTTCAACACTTTTCGATTTGAGCAACAGAAGGTCTTCAAAAAATCGGTTTCTACCTATTGGTCTGTTATTCCTTTTTGGGTTCTTTTTGGGGAAATTGAGCTTTTTGAGGGAAGTGCTACAGTAGCTTGTGTTTTAGTGGAATTTTTACTTGTGTTGGAACTGAACCAAAAGACTTATTATGTTGAGTACACTAATGTTGCTAATGAAGATTGTGTGAAGTTTTGTATGAAGGAAATTTTCAGGTGTAGGGAAAGAATGATGTAATGAGATGAAGAATGGACTAAAGCTCAAGCTTGGGGATGCCACCCCATGTCACCTAAAGAAATATCCAAGACGTACAAGTGTCAAATCTTGGGGATGCCCAAGGCATCCCCTTCTTCATCAATAAAAATCTCAGGTTTCTTCCAAACACTTCATTTTTATTGTTGCATGCACAGTTGTGTTATTCTTGGAGCGTCTTTATTTTCGTTTTTGGTTTTCGTTTTCTTAGTTTGCTTGAATAAATTGGTTGGATCCCCTCATTCATGCATTAGTTTTCAAATACGATTGGTTTGGATTGGAAAAGAGTAGGAAAAGTTCATGCTTAAGTGGTAAAAAGGAGCTTGTTTTTTTACTGTGGCCTATGCTTTGTCATGTCATGCTTGATATTGTTTTGGCTTTATGCTTACTGATTTTTGCTGTAGCATGACATGTTATAAACAATTGAGATTGCTTAATGTTCCTTGAAAGAATAATGCGTTGTTTTAGCATATTAAATCATAGTATTGTGGTATTCTCCTTTGATGCTTTATTTGGGTTGACTTGGCACATGCCCACACCATGTTAAGACTATCAGAAGTCACCATAGCCTCTATGATCCTTTAGTTTTCGACTTGTAATATCACTTTATGCTTTAATTAATAATGTTTTGTCGCTTTGGATGATTATGGGCATTATTGCTCTCTTAGTTGGTCGCTCCCAGTCTTTTGCTAGCCTCCATAACCAAGTATGAGTTCCACTCATGCATCCAACTACAAATAAAACAAAGTTATTCCAAAGAGTCCACCATAGCTACCTATTAGAATTTGCTATTCCAAGTATATTCATGTTTTTATATATCTTCCGAATTAAACTTGTTATCTGAAAATTAGTGATTAAAGCTCTCACGAACTTGATGGCACACTTTACTTTTCTTGCCCCTAATAAACTTGAACCATTGTGTCATCTATGTTGTATATGCTTGCACTTATATGTTGGGGATTAGCAGAACCATGTTGTCATGGGGAACACTTTCAACATTGCATTTGTACATTGTACCCAGTTGATATCATGCTCTTTTGTCTATGGATGTTGTCGGTCTGAAATGAAAGGGGAGCTTGTAAGTCCATGGAGTTATGTATGTGTGTTAGATAAACGCCTGGGCCGCTGGTCTAATCCATGCCTAATCATGGTGGAAACCTGTAGCGTAACCATAATGAGCAATCTATGAAGCATTCTTCTTATAAAAAAGAGATAGAGATTGAGAAAAAAGAAAAAAAAGAGATGAGAAAAGAGGAAAAAGAGAAAAGGCACCATTTCCCCATGGTAAATAAGAAGATTGCTGAGATGCTTGTTGTCTGCTTGTCTTGTCATTTTGATACGGGGTTTCTTCCGTATCATCGGGCAAGGGGTACCCCGTTGGCGGTTCTCTATGATACACATGTACTTACTATGACAAGAACTTACCGGTAACTAAACTTGAGTAGCATGAGGAGCGGCCCTCGTATTCAAGGGACATGAGATGGCCAACTTATACTTTGTCAAGCATATACTCCATAATTTGTTCACTTTAACCTTCATCACTTAAAGATGCTTATGATAGGGGCAATGAGAGCTGAAAGCTAATAAGTACCATAATTTTTGGAAGGTCTTTATGAGACTTGAACCCCTGCTTCCTTCTATGGAGGCCTTTCTTTTACTTTTATGTGGAGTCTCCATCTTCTATCTTTATGCACCTATGAAGAGAGCATAGTGTCCATTCTTAGTTTAATGTGCATTGTCCCAAGACTTATTGATTGATGCATAACTTTGATATTGCTTGTTCTTAAACTATTTGTATCTAGTCACCCTTATGATCTTTGAAGGTGTCCTATGCATTTATGTTTTGCTACTCGATGAGGGACAAGCTGAATACCATTCTTATTATGCTTTCTTTATGTGAAACAAACAAACGTCTTTCAAAGCATTGTTATCCATGAATCTTTTGTTTGTGCCTTTTCATGCTACAACATAGTTGCTATGTATTATTGTTAGAACTATATCTTTCATGCTATGTTAGAGTACTATGATCCCAGCTATCAGTGTTTTACAAATACTTTGATCAAGTTTATGATGGTGCATGTCACCTAAAAAATTGTTCTTTCTTTTTATCACTTACCTACTCGAGGACGAGCAAGAGTTAAGCTTGGGGATGTTGATATGTTGCAAACTTATCTATAATTTTTGATGTTCCATGCTTGTTTTATATCTACTTTCTTATGTTTTGTCCACATTTTGGAGTATTTATAGATACTTTCTTGGACTAACCTATTAACAAGATGCCATAGTGCCAGCTGCCTGTTTTCTGATGTTTTTGGTTCCAGGAAAGTCAGAAAATGAATATTCTCGGAATTGGATGGGACAAAAGCCAAAGTCAACATTTCACCGAGGGGGACACTGTAACATCCCAAAACTTTAATCAAGGTTATAAAAGTTCTAATCACCCAATTTAGGGTTAACAAAAACTTTTATTAAGAAAATGAATATGAGTGCATGTGTGTGTTGCATTAGTATAGAATTGATTGAAAATGCCATGCTTGATTGTTCTAAATGTTGTGAAATGGTTTAAAGGTGAATGCCACATCATTTAGACCAGTTACAAGCAAAATCCAAAGAGAAAGAAATCAAATAAGAATAAATAATGCAAATGGTTATTTTGACCATTTTAAACCACTAGGCCACTTTAGGTGTTCCTAGAAGAAGATTTCTAACAGAAACATTTCTATCTCTTTTCACCCCTTGCTAGACCAAGTAAAGATGTATCAATGCCCACTTTACAAACTTACAAAAATATCTAGCAAATCCATTTAAAGGACATTTGAAAATTGAATCAAATTCATATGTGAAGATCACACTTTTTCAAAACCCTACCAAATCAGTTCACCTTGACAATCCCAAGCAAACATAGACTCTCAAGCTTAATGCAAGATTACTCAAAAATTTTGAATCAAAAATTCAAAAGAAAGTTTCATGCGGCCATTTCATCACACACTTGGCATGCACAAAATAAACACTAGCCTAACTTCACTATTTGGTAGAGTGGTCATCGACCATTTGGTCTCCAATTTAACTCCCTGTCCCCTCTAACCTTAACCCAGCCCTAGACCAGCTTCCCCAATCGCCGCTTGCACAATAGAGTGTCGCCCGAATGTGGTCATCACCGGCCAACCACGGCCATCTCGCACCAGACCACCCCGCGCCCATCCAGCATTCCACTAGCACCGCCGCAACCTACCAGACCACCCCATTTGCCGCCGCGTGACCCATAGCAGCCGCACACCGCCGCAAGCACCTCTGCCTCCATTTAGAGCACCGCACGTGCTAGACAAAACGAAGCCGCCCCACGCTGCGCCATTAAGGCCGTGAGAACCGCCAGGGAGCACCACACCATCCTACGCCCTCGCCCATGCCATTAGCTGCCTGTAGCGACACCACCATCGAGCTCACTGCCGCATCGCTCGGTCCCCTCGTCGAGCTAAAAAAGGAGGCCACCCCAGCCTCCATTCCTCACACCACTCGGCTCCCACCTCCTCACTGACCTTCGCCACCTCTCCCCATAGCAAGGAGAGCACCACCGCGCCGGAATTTCACCGGAATCCGCCGCTGCTAGAGGAGAAGGGTGTCGTCGATTGCGACCACCCCAAGCATCGCCATGACCATGTCTCGCCTCGCTGTCGTCTACCTCGTCGTTTTCCCCTGTCGCCGAGCCTAGCTGGAGCCCAGGTGAGCCCCGTGAGACCCCCACCACCGCATTAGGTTTAGCTCGTCGCCGGAGCTGTTCGTCGTCGACGACGACCCTTAGCGGTTGGATTAGAATTAGATCGTAGCGCCCAGATTGGAAGATACCGATTCACGTTAGATGAGTCACTGACCAGTGGACCCTCTCTGTCAGCCGCGCGCTACGCTGTGCTGTATAGTTGGGGCGGCCCGTTTAGCTTTCCCGCGCTCGACCAAGAATTCAAATAATTGATTTTCCTTTTAAGTTGAAATCCTATTCTGTCCACTTATTCAAATATCAATTCAGAGAGTTTCACTTAATAAAATGGCATGATTAAAATTTTGCTAGAAAGGTAATTAAAATATCTATCCAAGCCCGTTGGATTTAAATCATTTGGGGTTAGAGATAATCTATAGGAAAAATAACAAGACGGAGACTTTGCAACTTCAAACATTTTGCAAAAATCAACCGTAATAGCTTTTTAGTTGATTCCAACTCTCAAAACTCACATTTCATAATACCTACCTGAATATGTAACAATATTTAGGTTTGCATGTAGTGACATTGGACTTGTACCAAAATAATGCTATTAGAGCATTTCTAGTCACTTTAAATCTATTAAATGATAATCTTAAACTTTATAAAATGTGACAAACACTTTTAAATTACATTCCCATGTATTAGAATATGTGGTGATGACATGTGTGAACATGATCGCATATTTTAAGTGGAGAATATTAAATCTAAATTAATTTCAATGAGTAGAAATTACTTTTCTCAAATAAACTAAATAAAACTAGTTCTTTATTGCATGTGATGATTGTCATGATGCTAGATCATCAAGTGTCAAACTTAGTGTGCTAAATAGACTAGTTAAGTATTGTTTGGTGATTCTGTACCCCGTATTCCTTTATAGACGATAGTACCGACCAAGGATACGAGGAGGAGGAGTTCTACCCCTAAGAAGACGAAGAAAACTTCAATCATTGCACCAATCAAGTCAAGCTATTATTAGCAAGCTAGATCTATGCAAGCTTAAACCTAAGCAAGATTCCTTAGGCATGCTTTGGTTATATATTTTGATTTATACCCATCCCAGGTTTTACTTGCAAGCTTTACTCTTTTGCTTTACCAAAGTTCTTTACTTTTAGTAATGCCTTGTGAGATTTCGGAAAGTAGTATAGATAGCATAAAGAGTATAAAACTAAGCCTATACTAGATGTCATTCTATGGCATGAGATTGAAATTAGCATCCCTCATTAGTGAACACTCTTAACTTAGTGGCTAGTGCTAAACATAAAACTTGATCACTTTAGATGGGAATACTTGGTGAAAATGATTATGAAAACCTTGGAATGATGAGTCATTCTATTGAAATGTTTTTGACATGTGTTGAGAAACACAAATGGATTTGATGATGAAAATGTTGAGGCATGAGCCTTAGCCCTTTACAAAAACTGATGGTTGGGTTCGGATGCGATGCCATTCCAATTTTATCGTACGACTACAATACCTGAATTGGGTAAGGCTTAGCCAGAAGTTTATATGCATTAGTATTGGTTCCCTCGCGGAGGAGGTTTGAGATGAGGCTACCTCTTGATGATGTCCACCTATGCAGTGCCTAGGATGGCAGATGGCCATGGCTGGAAGACCAAGCTCATAAGAGAGGTGCTTATACTAGAGTGTGTAAATGAAAGGTTATGATTAATTATCCGCATACTAAATATGATGATTCAGGGTTATCCCTGACTGATGTATCGAATTTTGTGGTGAAAGTGTACCACCTCTACAGAGTGTCAAACTATTTGAATAGCCGCGTCCGCGGTCAAGGACAGTTGGAGTGGCCATCTGTTCCATTGTCAGATGTTTTCAAAATGACTTGTGAAGTGAACTACGATTTTGACTTGACCACAACAGGGTTGTGAATATGAAAACTAGCTTCCCAACTTAAGTGATTTAGAAAATTTAAGTTAACTTTCTTTGCTTCTGAACTTAGTTTAGATAAATCTAGCTTTTTGCAAATAAACTTAGAGCTTAGGATTCCTATAAGAACTACCTTACTTGTTAGTGATAGTTCGCGAGTACTTAAAGAGTACTCATGGCTTTGTCCCTGGGTATTCCCGTGGCCAGACTATGAGGAGGACTATCAGGAAGACGGACAATAGGACGACTACGACAACTAGGATCATCTCCCATCGTCAGCATTGCCTGTGACACTAAAGATGGAGCCCGCTGCTACGCTTATTATTCCGCTGCTTGTTTGTATTAAGACTGGATCATGAGATCGTTTATTTGTGTAAGACATTATTATGGTTTGTAATGGATGATGTACTATGCTATCCAATCTGTTATCTCTCGAAAAAATGGTAATCCTATGATTGGGATGTATGGCATAATAGGCATCTGGGATTAAAAATCTGGGTGTTGACAAGTTGGTATCAGAGCCATCCTGACCCTAGGAGACCCTAGTTAGAATGGACGTCCGAACAAAAACTTAGTTTCAAAGCAAAAAAAGTGAGTATTTATGAAAACCTATTCCTACTCTTATCCTTGATTCTTTCAAAAAAATTCATGTTCCTCAAAAATTCTTACATTACTACATAAAATTTGACACACTTGATCACCTCACTAACTTACTCATCCTAAACTCTTATAGATGGAAGTTCAGTATTGCAAGTTCTACCAGTTGGGCAACGGAGGCCAACTGATCTTTGAGAGGGATCTTGATGCACTGTTTGAGTATCTTGAGCGTCTGCATCCGGAATTCTTCGGAGCTCAACTCAAGGATTTTCCAGGAGGAGATATACAATGGCTGATACTACAGATCTTTGAGGCAAGATGGAAGCACCCCTTTCTGAGAAGATTTCATTCACCGTGCGAGAGAATAACTGGCTAGATGGATTAGCCAGCGCTATGCATGAAGCTCTTGCCCGTCTGTGTGGGCAAAACATCAACTTGATCCAGGGAACTCGCTTTGCTCATTACGCAAGGCGTGATTCTATGGGAATGCCATTGGAGATGCCAAGTCACCCGGAGATGAAGCGCCAAGTGGAGAATCTTGACTTCCTGCTGTATGATAGACAGAAGGAATTGGACAATGCTCGAGCCTACACCAACCACAACCTTGCCATTGCCGCCAAGAAGGACCAGACTCTCTCCATGCTCGTCAAGGATCGCCAATCACTTCACCGTCAACGCGAGAAGAAGGATCACACCATCGCTCGTCTTCGCAAGAAGGTGGCTGACCTCGAGAAGACCATCCACGAGCAAGAAGTCCAGCTTGATGCAAAAGAAGAAGAGGAAGAAGGTGAATACATCCAGGGAGATATTCACTTGTACCTTAGTGATGCCAACCTGGAGGATGATGCCATGGATTTCTACACTGATGATGATAACTCTGACTTCATTGATGATGAGTAGATGCATTTGATCACTACCGTAGGAATGAGTTGTATCTGTCCCACTGTATCTTAGTTCACAGAATGGTTCTTAAACCCATCTGTTTTCCTTTTGTGTTGTGGTGTGTGTTTGTATTGTGTTCTTGAATGAATGAGTGAATGAGAAGAAGTTAGTTGCAAAACCTGAATTCAAACTCAAACTTTAAAGCTTTTGAAAACAAAACCATGAACCTTAGAAATTTCCCTCTTATCTCATTATCTACCTCCATCTTTAGATGACTCGTGGAAACCAAGGAGGAAGCAGCTCATCGCAGGACCCGATGTTGCAGATTCTGCAGATGCTAGTATCCGACCGTGAAGCTAGTAGAGCAGAGCGCCAATCCAATCTAGCCACCCTGCAATAAATATCTCAAATGGCCCATAATAATCAAGGCCAAGGAAATCAGGATCATCATGGATCCAAGCTTAAGAACTTTCAGAATACCAATCCCCCTATCTTTAAGAAATCAGAGGATCCCTTAGATGTTGATGACTGGCTGCAAACAATGCAGAATAATCTGGAAGTCTTAGGAGTTGATGCTAACAAGAAGGTACTGTTTGCCATCCACTATCTGGCAGGAGATGCAAGAGCCTAGTGGAATAGCACCCGTACCATGAACCATGGTCAGATCATGACTTGGGAAGCTTTCAAGATCAAGTTCAGCCGCACCCATGTGCCGCAGGGTTTTGTCACCAGAAGGAGAGATGAGTTCTGAGAACTAAAGCAAGGAAGGATGACGGTAGTTCAATACCATGAAAAATTTCTGTCCCTCGCTAGGTATGCACCTGATGAGATCAACACTAAAGCCAAGAAGAAGGAAATATTCCTGAACGGATTGCATGATCAGATGCAGACGGTGTTAGTCAACATCCGTTTTGAAGACCTAGAAGAGCTAGTCGACTCTGCATCCAGATGGAAGGAAAGATCAACCAAGCCAATGACAACCGCAAGCGCAGAATGATGCACCAGACTGGGTCCCACAATACCCAAAAGTATCGCCCCAACCCATCTGTAGGATATCCCCCAAAAACAATAGACCCCCAATGTCCCGTCCAAGCTACCCCAATCGTAGCAGAGGAAACCTGAAGTCCGGAGGAAACCAAAACAACAACCCCGGCAACTCCAACAATTTCAACCGTGCACCGCCCAAGTCGAACAACAACAACAATACTGCCCCAAGGATTGGAAGCAATGTCGTGCCAGTTGCAGCCAAAGACAAGTCCTAGATTACTTGTTTTGAATGTGGAGTCAAGGGTCACTACTCCAACGAGTGTCCCAAGAAGCTTGCAGCCACCACCAATGTGAATGCCCTAGCTTAGCAGCAACATCGTGTTCATCCTGGAAGAAGATTTGCCCAGGGAATGCTCTCAACCGCAACGGTCGTCTGTTCCACATGAATGCCGAAGAAGCTCAGGAAGCGCCAGATGTCGTGTTGGGTATGTTTTCTGTTAACTCAGTACTTGCAAGAGTGTTGTTTGATTCTAGAGCATCGCACTCGTTTGTTATAGAAGAATTTGCATGCACTAGTAAGATTCAACCAACAAAATTGAAGCATGTTATGATAGTTCAAATTCCTGGTTCAACTACTAAAGCTAGAAAAATTTGCAAGGCTGTGCCTATCAGAATCCATGGAATAGATTTTTATGCCAATCTAATAGTACTTGGAACCAAAGGATTGGAAGTAGTACTAGGAATGGATTGGATGTCGAAACATAAAGGATTGATCGACTGTGCAAAGAAAGCCATAACCATGACCAGTAGCTCTGGAGTATCAGTAGAGCATGTATCTGAGACCTTGCCCCGTCAGTTCAAATGCAACAAGAGTCTAGCCCTACCCACCATTGACCAAGTCAAAGTAGTATGTGAATACCCCGACGTATTCCCAAATGAATTGCCCGGTATGCCCCCAGATCGGGATATTGAGTTCATCATTGAACTAATTCCTGGAACCGGACCCATAGCTCAGAGACCCTATAGTATGAACCCATCTGAACTAGTGGAGGTGAAGAATCAACTGGATGCTATGCTGGATAAAGGTTTAATTCAACCAAGCGCATCGCCATGGAGATCGCCTATTTTGTTTGTCGACAAGAAAGATGGAGGTAACCATTTGTGTACGGATTACCAGAAGCTGAATGATGTCACCATCAAGAACAAGTACCCACTTCCCAAGATAGAGGATCTGTTTGATCAGTTGACTGGTGCCAGAGTGTTCTCTAAGATTGATCTTAAACTGGTTATCATCAACTCAAGATTCGTGCAACGGATATTCCAAAGACCGCCTTTACCACCAGATATGGATTGTATGAGTATGCGGTCATGTCTTTTGCTAGCCAACCAAATATGAGTTCTACTCATGCATCCAACTCCAAATAAAACAAAGTTATTCCAAAGAGTCCACCATAGCTACCTATTAGAATTTGCTATTCCAAGTATATTCATGTTTTTATCTATCTTCCGAATTAAACTTGTTATCTGAAAATTAGTGATTAAAGCTCTCACGAACTTGATGGCACACTTTACTTTTCTTGCCCCTAAACTTGAACCATTGTGTCATCTATGTTGTATATGCTTGCACTTATATGTTGGGGATTAGGAGAACCATGCTGTCATGGGGAACGCTTTCAACATTGCACTTGTACATTGTACCCAATTGATATCATGCTCTTTTGTCTATGGATGTCGTCGGTCTGAAATGAAAGGGGAGCTTGTAAGTCCATGGAGTTATGTATGTGTGTTAGATAAAAGCCTGGGCCGCTGGTCTAATCCATCCCTAATCATGGTGGAAAACCTGTAGCGTAACCATAATGAGCAATCTATGAAGCATTCTTCTTTTAAAAAAAGAGATAGAGATTGAGAAAAAAGAAAAAAAGAGATGAGAAAAGAGGAAAAAGAGAAAAAGCACCATTTTCCCATGGTAAATAAGAAGATTCCTGAGATGCTCGTTGTCTGCTTGCCTTGTCATTTTGATATGGCGATTCTTCCGTATCATTGGGCAAGGGGTACCCCTTTGGCGGTTCTCTATGATACACATGTACTTACTATGACAAGAACTTACCGGTAACTAAACTTGAGTAGAATGAGGAGCGACACTCATATTCAAGGGACATGAGATTGCCAACTTATACTTTGTCAAGCATATACTCCATAATTTGTTCACTTTAACCTTAATCACTTCAAGATGCTTATGATAGGGGCAATGAGAGCTGAAAGCTAATAAGTACCATAATTTTTGGAAGGTCTTTATGAGACTTGAATCCCTGCTTCCTTCTATGAAGGCCTTTCTTTTAATTTTATGTTGAGTCTCCATCTTCTATCTTTATGCACCTATTAAGAGAGCATAGTGTCCATTCTTAGTTTAATGTGCATTGTCCCAAGACTTATTGATTGATGCATAACTTTGATATTGCTTGTTCTTAAACTATTTGTATCTAGTCACCCTTATGAACTTTGAAGGTGTCCTATGCATTTATGTTTTGCTACTCTATGAGGGACAAGCTGAATATCATTCTCATTATGCTTTCTTTATGTGAAACAAACAAACGTCTTTCATAGCATTGTTATCCATGAATCTTTTGTTTGTGCCTTTTCATGCTACAACATAGTTGTTATGTATTATTGTTAGAACTATATCTTTCATGCTATGTTAGAGTACTATGATCCCAGCTATCAATGTTTTACAAATACTTTGATCAAGTTTATGATGGTGCATGTCACCTAAAAAGTTATTCTTTCTTTTTATCACTTACCTACTCGAGGATGAGTAGGAGTTAAGCTTGGGGATGTTGATACGTTGCAAAACGTATCTAAAATTTTTGATGTTCCATGCTTGTTTTATATCTACTTTCTTATGTTTTCTGATGTTTTTGGTTCTAGGAAAGTGAGAAAATGAATAGTCTCGGAATTGGACGGGACAAAAGGCAAAGTCAATATTTCACCGAGGGAGACACTGTAACATCCCAAAACTTTAATCAAGGTTATAAAAGTTCTAATCACCCAATTTAGGGTTAACAAAAACTTTTATTAAGAAAATGAATATGAATGCATGTGTGTGTTGCATTAGTATAGAATTGATTGAATATGCCATGCTTGATTGTTCTAAATGTTGTGAAATGGTTTAAAGGTGAATGCCACATCATTTAGACCATTTACAAGCAAAATCAAAAAAGAAAGAAATCAACTATGAATAAATAATGTAAATGGTCATTTTGACCATTTTAAACCACTAGGCCACTTTAGGTGTTCCTAGAAGAAGATTTCTATAAGAAACATTTCTATCTCTTTTCACCCTTTGCTAGACCAAGTAAAGATGTATCAAGGCCCACTTTACAAACTTACAAAAACATCTAGCAAATCCATTTAAAGGATATTTTAAAATTGAATCAAATTCATATGTGAACATCACATTTTTTTAAAAACCTACCAAATCAGTTCACCTTGACAATCCCAAGCAAACATAGACTCTCAAGCTTAATGCAAGATAACTCAAAAATTTTGAATCAAAAATTCAAAAGAAAGTTTCATGCGGCCATTTCATCACACACTTGGCATGCACAGAATAAACACTAGCCTAACTTCACTGTTCGGTACAGTGATCATCGACCATTTGGTCTCCAATTTAACTCCCTGTCCCTTCTAAGCCTAACCCAGCCCAAGACCAGCTTCCCCTTCGCCGCTTGCACAGTGGAGCGCCACCCGAATGTGGTCATTGCCAGCCGACCACGGCCAGCTCGCACCAGACCACCCCGCGCCCATCCATCATTCCACTAGCACCGCCGCAGCCTACCGCCACTCCCTGTCCAGGCCATAGCCCCAGCCGAGCCGTGGACCACACTCGCACCACCTCTCTGCACCGTGTCCAGAGCGTGCAATGCGCCATGCCCGACCAGCCCCGCCAGCTCGTGCCTTGCTCTCACCGCGCACACGCAGCCTCGCCATGATCACGCCACCCCGGCAGACACCCCCGTTCGCCGCCGCGCGACCCGTAGCAGCCGCACGCCACCGCAAGCACCTCTGCCTCCGCGTAGAGCGCCGCACACGCTAGACAAAACCAAGCCGCCCCACGCCGCGCCATTAAGTCCGTGAGAACCGCGAGGGAGGACCACACCATCCTACGCCCTCGCCCATGCCATTAGCTGCCTGCAGCGACGCCACCGTCGAGCTCACCGCCGCACCACTCGGTCCCCTCGCCGAGCTATAAAAGAAGGCCACCCCAGCCTCCATTCCTCACACCACTCGACTCCCCACTCCTGACTGACCTTCGCCACCTCTCCCCGTAGCAAGGAGAGCACCACCGCGCCGGAATTTCACTGGAATCCGCCGCTGCTGGAGGAGAAGGGCGCCGTCGATTGCGACCACCCCAAGCCTCGCCGTGACTGTGTCTCGTGTCGCCGTCGTCTACCTCGTCGTTTTCCCCTGTCGCCGAGCCTAGCTGGAGCCCAGGTGAGCCCCATGAGACCCCCACCGCTGCGTTAGGTTTAGCTCGTCGCCGGAGCTGTTCGGCGTCGATGATGACCCTCAGCCGTTGGATTATAATTAGATCGTAGCACCCAGATTGGAAGATACCGATCGCGTTAGTTGAGTCACTAACCAGTGGACCCCCTCTGTCAATCGCGCGCTGTGCTGCGCTGTACAGTTGGTCCGACCCGTTTAGCTTTCCCGCGCTGGACCAAAAATTCAAATAATTGATTTTCCTTTTAAGTTGAAATCCTATTCTGTCCACTTATTCAAAAATCAATTTAGAGAGTTTCACTTAACCAAATGGCATGATTCAAATTTTGCTAGAAAGGTAATTAAAATATCTAGCCAAACCCGTTGGATTTAAATCATTTGGAGTTAGAGATAATCTATAGCAAAAATAACAAGATGGAGACGTTTGCAACTTCAAACATTTTTCAAAAATCAACCGTAATAGCTTTTTAGTTGATTCCAACTCTCAAAAATCACATTTGATAATATCTACCTGAATATGTAACAATATTTAGGTTTGCATGCAGTGACATTGGACTTGTACCAAAATAATGCTATTAGAGCATTTCTAGTCACTTTAAATCTATTAAATGATAATCTTAAACTTTATAAAATGTGACCAACCCTTTTAAATCACATTTCCATGTATTAGAATATGTGGTGATGACATGTGTGAACATGATCCCATATTTTAAGTGGAGAATATTAAATCTTAATTAATTTCAATGAGTATAAATTACTTTTCTCAAATAAACTAAATAAAACTAGTTCTTTATTGCATGTGATGATTGTGATGATGCTAGATCATCAAGTGTCAAACTTAGTGTGCTAAATAGACTAGTTAAGTATTGTTTGGTGATTCTGTACCCCATATTCCTTTATAGACGATAGTACCGACCAAGGATACGAGGAGGAGGAGTTCTACCCCTAAGAAGACGAAGAAAACTTCAATCACTGCACCAATCAAGGCAAGCTATTATTAGAAAGCTAGATCTATGCAAGCTTTAACCTAAGCAAGATGCCTTAGGCATGCTTTGGTTATATATTTAGATATATACCCATCTCAAGTTTTACTTGCAAGCTTTACTCTTTTGCTTTACCAAAGTTCTTTACTTTTAGTAATGCCTTGTGAGATTTCGGAAAGTATTATAGATAGCATAAAGAGTATAAAACTAAGCCTATACTAGATGTCATTCTATGGCATGAGATTGAGATTAGCATCCCTCAATAGTGAACACTCTTAACTTAGTGGCTAGTGCTAAACATAAAACTTGATCACTTTAGATGGGAATACTTGGTGAAAATGATTATGAAAACCTTGGAATGATGAGTCATTCTATTGAAATGTTTTTGACATGTGTTGAGAAACACAAATGGATTTGATGATGAAAATGTTGAGGCATGAGCCTTAGCCCTTTATAAAAAATGATGGTTGGGTTCGGATGCGATACCATTCCAATTTTACCGTACGACTACAATACCTGAATTGGGTAAGGCTTAGCCAGAAGTTTATATGCATTAGTATGGGTTCCCTCGCGAAGGAGGTTTGAGCTGAGGCTACCTCTTGATGATGTCCACCTATGAAGTGCCTAGGATGGCAGATGGCCATGGCTGGGAGGCCAAGCTCATAGGAGAGGTGCTTATACTAGAGTGTGTAAAGGAAAGGTTATGATTAATTATCCGCATACTAAGTATGATGATTCAGGGTTATCCCTGACTGATGTATCGAAATTTGTGGTGAAAGTGTACCACCTCTACAGAGTGTCAAACTATCCGAATAGCCGCGTCCGCGGTCATGGACAGTTGGAGTGGCCATACTGTTTCGTGATCAGATGTTTTCAAAATGACTTGTGAAGTGAACTATGATTTTGACTTGACCACAACAGGGTTGTGAATATGAAAACTAGGTTCCCAACTTAAGTGATTTAGAACATTTAAGTTAACTTTCTTTGCTTCTGAACTTAGTTTAGATAAATCTAGCTTTTTGCAAATAAACTTAGATCTTAGGATTCCTATAAGAACTACCTTACTTGTTAGTGATAGTTTGCGAGTACTTAAAGAGTACTCATGGCTTTGTCCCTGGGCCCTATAAAAGGAGACCTCCCCAGCCTCTTCTATCCACACCATTCTACTCCCCTCACCTCTCTGAACGTCACCCACCTCTAGCCGGAGCAAGGCGAGCTCTGCCTCGCCGGAATTGGAGCCGGAGCAACCGCGGCAGGGGGAGAAGGGCGCTGTTGATTGCGACCACCCCGAGCTCCGCCGCAACTGCGCCTCGCCTCGCCATCGTCTTCCATGTCGTTTGCCCGCCTCGCCGACCCTACTGGAGCCCTGGTACGCCCCCCAGTAGACCCCCACCGAGCCGCTAGGGTTCGACCTCGCTGGCGACCTGTTCGTCGTCGACGACGACCCTCAGCCATTGATCTCGCTTCTAATCCTACGACCCACAGTGCACGTACCGTTTCACGTTTTAAGTGCCGCTGACAAGCGGGACCCCCTGTCAGCTGAGCCCCGCGCCGCGGAGCGCCACTGGGCCAGCCCATTTCTTTTCCCGCCCTAGCCCACCCATTCAAATCTGGATTTTTCTTTTTAGTTAAATCTAGTTTCTGTCCACTATTTCAAAATTCAATTCTGTGAGTTTGACAAATCCAAATTGCATGAAACCAATTTTGTCTGAAAGGTATTAAAATGATCTATCCAAGCCCGTTGGATTTAATTCAATTAGAGTTATAGATCTCTCCTAATAAAAATAACAAAACAGAAGCATTTGCAACTTGCAACATTTTTATAAAATCAACCAAGTTAGCTTTTGAGTTGATTCCAACTCTCAAAAATCACATTTCATCATATCTATCCAAATATGTAATAATATTAAGGTTTACATGCAGTGACTTTGGACTAGTACCAAAATAATGCTATATAGGCATTTCTAGTCACTTTAAATCATTAAATAATAAACTTAAACTAAAGTAATATTGATCCAACCTTTAAATCTCATTCCCACATGTTAGAATATGTGGTGATGACATGTGTCAACATGATCCCATATTTTAAGTGGTGAATATTAAATCTTAGTTAAATTTTCAATGAGTAGAAAATACTTTTCTAAAATAAAAAGAAACCACTGCACCAACCAAGGCAAGCCACCATTAACGGTGCAAGCTAGCACTATCCAAGATAACCCTTGCAAGTTAGTACTTGCAAGTGTAGTACTTAACAAACTAGAATCAAACTAGATGGTTTAGCAAAGATGCCTTAAGCATGCTTTAATCACACCCCTTTGACTATTAGTGCCCCAAGTCTTAGTTACAAGTTTTACCCCTCTTAGGTTATACAAACTTCTTTACTTTTTTTGAAGGTAGCATAAAAAGTATAAAACTTGACCTATTTAGAACCCTTTAGATGTCATTCTATGGCATGAGATTGAACCCATCTTTTCCACCTTAGTGAACACTCTTAACTTAGTAGTTTAGAGTAGATCAACAACTTGAGTCACTTTAGATGGGAACACTTGGTGAAAATGAATTATGAAAACCTTGGAATGATGAGTCATTCTATTGAGATGTTTTGACATGTGTTGAGAAACACAAATGGTTGAGGATGATGAAAATATTGAGGCATGAGCCTTAACCCTTTTATAAAATTGATGGTTGGATTCGGATGCGATACCATTCCAAATTTACCGTACAACCACACTACCTGAATTGGGTAAGGCTTAGCTGGAAATTTATATGCATTAGTATTAATTCCCTCACGGGAGAAGTTTGAGCTGAGGCTACCTCTCAATATTGTCCACCTATGTAGTGCCCAAGATGACTGATGGTCATGGTTGGGAGGCCATGCTCATAGGGGAGGTGCTTATACTAGGGTGTGTAAAGGGAAGGTTATGTTTGATTATCTGCATACTAAGTATGATGATTCAGGGTTACCCCTGACAGATGTATCGAATCTTGTGGTGAAAGTGTACCACCTCTGTAGAGTGTCAAACTATTCGAATAGCCGCGTCCGTGGTTATGGACAGTTGGAATGGCCATACTGTTTCGTTGTCAGATGTTTTCTAAATACTTTGAAGTAATGATGAATCTTGACTTGACCACAACAGGGTTGTGTTATGACAATAGCTTCCCAACTTAAGTGATTCTAGAACCTTATTTTATCTTTCTTGGTTTATGAACTCAGCTTAGGTTTCAAACTTAACTTTATAGTTAAACTTAGCTCTAGCACTTTAACTTAGAATTATACTACTTGTTAGTGATAGTTTGCGAGTACTTAAAGAGTACTCATGGCTTTTGTCCCTGGCTATTATCATGGCTAGACTATGAAGGAGATTATCAAGATGATGGTCAGCAGGACGGCTATGATAACTAGGACTATCTGCCTTCGTCAGCATTGTCTGTGCCCCTGAAGATGGACCCCCCGCTACGCTATCTTTTATTTCCGCTGCTTGTTGTATTAAGACTGGATCATGAGATCCTTATTTGTGTAAAGACCATATGTATGGTTTGTAATGGATGATGTACTGTGATATCCAATCCGTTATGTCTCGCAAAACTGGTAATCCTGGGATTGCGAGGTATGGCATAACGGGCATCTGGGATTAAAAATCCGGCTGTTGGCATGTATGATAGACAGAAGGAATTGGACAATGCTCGAGCCTACGCCAACCACAACCTTTCCATTGCCGCCAAGAAGGACCAGACTCTCGCCATGCTCGTCAAGGATCGCCAATCACTTCGCCTTCAATGCGAGAAGAAGGATCGCACCATCGCTCGTCTTCGCAAGAAGGTGGCCGACCTCGAGAAGACCATCCACGAGCAAGAAGTCCAGCTTGAAGCAAAAGAAGAAGAGGAAGAAGGTGAAGACATTCAGGGAGATATTCACTCGTACCTCAGTGATGACAACCTGGAGGATGATGCCATGGATTTCTACACCGATGATGATGACTCCGACTTCATTGATGATGAGTAGATGCATTTGATCACTACCGTAGGAATGAGTTGTTTCTGTCCCATTGTATCTTAGTTCACAGAATGGTTCTTAAAACCATCTATTTTCCTTTTGTGTTGTGGTGTGTGTTTGTATTGTGTGCTTGAATGAATGAGTGAATGAGAAGAAGTTAGTTACAAAACCTGAATTCAAACTCAAAGTTTAAAGCTTTTGAAAACAAAACCATGAACCTTAGAAATTTCCCTCTTATCTCATTATCTACCTCCATCTTTAGATGACTCGTGGAAACCAAGGAGGAAGCAGCTCATCGCAGGACCCGATGCTGCAGATTCTGTAGATGCTAGTTTCCGACCGTGAAGCTAGTAGAGCAGAGCGCCAAGCCAATCTAGCCACCCTGCAATAGATAGCTCAAAGGGCCCAAAATAATCAAGGCCAAGGAAATCAGGATCATCATGGATCCAAGCTTAAGAACTTTGAGAATACCAATCCCCCTATCTTTAAGAAATCTGAGGATCCCTTAGATGCTGATGACTAGCTGCAAACAATGTAGAATAATCTGGAAGTCTTAGGAGTTGATGCCAACGAGAAGGTAATGTTTGCCACCCACTATCTAGCAGGAGATGCAAGAGCCTGGTGGAATAGCACCCGTACCATGAACCACGGTCAGATCATGACTTGGGAAGCTTTCAAGATCAAGTTCAGCCGCACCCATGTGCCACAGGGTTTTGTCACCAGAATGAGAGATAAGTTCAGAGAACTGAAGCAAGGAAGGATGATGGTAGTTAAATACCGTGATGAATTTCTGTCCCTCGCTAGGTATGCACCCGATGAGATCAACACTGAAGCCAGGAAGAAGGAAAGATTCCTGAACAGATTGCATGATCAGATGCATACGGTGTTAGTCAACATCTGTTTTGAAGACCTAGAAGAGCTAGTCGACTCTACATCCAGATGGAAGGAAAGATCAACCAAGCCAATGACAACCACAAGCACAGAATGATGCACCAGACTGGGTCCCACAATACCCAGAAGTATCACCCCAACCCATCTGCAGGATATCCCCCAAGAAACAATAGACCCCCGATGTCCCGTCCAAGCCACCCCAATCGTAGTAGAGGAAACCTGAAGTCCGGAGTAAACCAAAACAACAACCCCGGCAACTCCAACAATTTCAACCTGGCACCGCCCAAGTCCAACAACAACAATACTGCCCCAAGGTTTGGAAGCAATGTCATGCCAGTTGCAGCCAAAGACAAGTCCTAGTTTACTTGTTTTGAATGTGGAGTCAAGGGTCACTACTCCAACGAGTGTCCCAAGAAGCTTGCAGCCACCACCAATGTGAATGCGCCAGCTCAGTAGCAACGTCATGTTCAGCCTGGAAGAAGATTTGCCCCAGGGAATTCGCTCAACCGCAACGATCGTCTGTTCCACATGAATGCTGAAGAAGCTCAGGAAGCGCTAGATGTCGTGTTGGGTATGTTTTCTGTTAACTTAGTACTTGCAAGAGTGTTGTTTGATTCTGGAGCATCGCACTCGTTTGTTACAGAAGAATTTGCATGAACTAGTAAGATTCAACCAACAAAATTGAAGCATGTTATGATAGTTCAAATTCCTGGTTCAACTACCAAAGCTAGAAAATTTTGCAAGGCTGTGCCTATCAGAATCAATGGGATAGATTTTTATGCCAATATAATAGTACTTGGAACCAAAGGTTTGGAAGTAGTACTAGGAATGGATTGGATGTCGAAACATAAAGGATTGATCGAGTGTGCAAAGAAAGCCATAACCATGACCAGTAACTCTGGAGTATCAGTAGAGCATGTATCTAAGACCTTGTCCTATCAGTTCAAATGCAACAAGAGTCTAGCCCTACCCACCATTGACCAAGTAAAAGTAGTATGTGAATACCCCGACGTATTCCCAGATGAATTACCCGGTATGCCCCCAGATTGGGATATTGAGTTCATCATTGAACTAATTCCTGGAACCGGACCCATAGCTCAGATACCCTATAGTATGAACCCATCTGAACTAGTGGAGGTGAAGAAGCAACTTGATGCTATGCTGGATAAAGGTTTGATTCAATCAAGCGCATCGCCATGGAGATCGCCTATTTTGTTTGTCAATAAGAAAGATAGAGGTAACCGTTTGTGTACGGATTACCGGAAGCTGAATGATGTCACCATCAAGAACAAGTACCCACTTCCCAAGATAGAGGATCTGTTTGATCAGTTGACTGGTGCCAGAGTGTTCTCTAAGATTGATCTTAAACTGGTTATCATCAACTCAAGATTCGTGCAACGGATATTCCAAAGACCGCCTTTACCACCAGATATGGATTGTATGAGTATACGGTCATGTCTTTTGGATTAGCCAATGCCCCCGCTTATTTCATGAACCTGATGAATACAATTTTTATGAACTTTCTGGATAAGTTTGTCATTGTTTTTATTGACGATATTCTAATCTATTCCAAGTCAGAAGAAGACCATGAGCAACATCTGAGAACCATCCTTGAAACCCTTAGAAAACATCAGTTATATGCCAAGTTTAGCAAATGTGAGTTTTTTATCCTGAAAGAAGTAGGATTCCTCGGACATATTGTGTCGGCAGGAGGAGTCGTTGTCGATCCCGCCAAGATCAAAGATGTTGAAGAATGGGAAGCTCCAACCACTCAAACCCAAGTCCGTGCATTTCTCGGATTAGCAGGATATTACCGCAAGTTCGTAGAAGGATTTTCGAGCATCGCAAGACCAATGACCCAATTGTTGAAGAAAGACAAGAAGTTTGAATGGACCGACAAATGTGGAGCAAGTTTCCAAGAACTCAAGAAGAGATTGATTTTAGCCTCAATATTGATTATGCCAGATATCAAGAAGCCATTTTATGTGTATTGTGATGCATTCAAGATTGGTCTCAGATGTGTGTTGATGCAAGAAGACAAAGTCATAGCATATCTATCCCGGCAATTGAAGCAGCATGAGCAAAACTACCCTACCCATGATCTTGAACTAGTAGCTGTAGTTTTAGCCTTGAAGAAATGGTGTCATTACCTTATGGGTAATATCTATGAGATTTATTCAGATCACAAGAGCATGAAGTATATTTTCACTCAGAAGGAGCTAAATATGAGGCAAAGGAGATGGATAGAGTTAATCAAGGATTATGACCTTGACATTCACTATCACCCCGGCAAAGCCAATGTGGTAGCGGATGCTCTTAGCAGATTGCCGTGTAGATTAAACACCATGATTAAAGAAGCCCAGCCAAGTTTGCATGAAGAGTTGGAGTAGTTTAGAATGGAGCTAGTTAGCAAAGGATTTTTAGCTAGCATTGAACTTCAACCCACTTTGATAAGTCAAATCAAGGAAGCCTAGAAAGGAAATGCAAGTATCGACGGAATCAAACATCGTATCGGTACAGGAAAGGTACCTGGATTCACCGAAGACGAAGAAGGAGTTTTGTGGTACAAAGGACGTATCTGTGTGCTAGCAGATTCCGAGCTGAAGCAAGTTATCATGCAAGAAGCTCATGATACTCTTTATTCTATCCACCCCGGAGGAACAAAGATGTATCAAGATTTGAAGGAGCAATTTTGGTGGCACAAGATGAAGAGAGAAATCAGAAGCTACATAGCCAAGTGTGATATCTGTCAGAGAGTCAAAGCGGAACATCAGAGACCCACAGGACTGTTGCAACCATTGCAGATTCCGGAATGGAAATGGGATTCCGTCGGAATGGACTTTATCACCGGTTTGCCTACTTCTAGTAGGGGAAATGACTCTATCTGGGTCATAGTTGATAGACTGTCCAAGGTAGCCCATTTTATACCTGTCAAGACAACCTACCAGAGTTCGAAGCTAGCAGAGCTGTACATTGCTAGAATCGTCAGTTTGCATGGAACCCCCAAGACCATAGTGTCGGATCGAGGAACCCAATTTACCTCGAGATTTTGGCAGAAAGTCCAAGAAGGATTAGGAACCAAGTTGAATTTCAACACGGCTTATCACCCGCAAACCGATGGACAGACTGAAAGAGTCAACCAAATCTTAGAACATATGTTGAGAGCTTGTGTGTTAGAGTATGGATCAAAATGGGAAGATTGTCTGCCATTCACAGAATTCTCATACAACAACAGTTATCAAGCCAGTTTGAAAATGGCCCCATTTGATTTCTTATATGGAAGGAAGTGCCGTACCCCTTTGAATTGGTTGCAAGTAGGAGAGAGTCAGATTTTTGGACCCGACATCCTACGAGAAACCGAAGAAAAGGTTCACAAAGTCCGGGAGCACCTCACGACCGCCCAATCTAGACAAAAGAGTTATGCCGACAAGAGACGTAGAGACTTGCCTTTCAATGTTGGAGATTTTGTGTATCTCAAAGTTTTGCGGTTGAAAGAAATGCAGCATTTTTAGCCGAAAGGAAAGTTTTCCCCCATATATATTGGACCCTTCAAGATTTTGAATCGCTGAGGAGAAGTAGCTTATCAACTGGAACTGCTAGAGGAGATGTCAGCCATCCATAATGTGTTCCATATCTCGTTACTTCACAAATGCTTAGAAGTTCCGGAGAAGACCGAAGTGTTCAACAACATTGATCACCGAGCCATTGATATCAACAAGGATCTGATGTATCGTGAAGTACCCATCCGTATTTTGGAAGAAGCTTTCAGAACCACCAGGACCCGGACTATCATATTTCTCAAGATCAATGGAGCAACCATACTGAAGAAGAAGCTACCTAGGAGCGAGAAGATTATATTAGGACTGAGTTTCCAGATCTCTTTAGTTCTTAGTTTTTCTTAAATCTGTAGATGAGATTTTGTTTAAGGAGGGAAGGTTTGTAACATCCCAAAACTTTAATCAAGGTTATCAAAGTTCTAATCACCGAATTTAGGGTTAACAAAAACTTTTATTAAGAAAATGAATATGAATGCATGTGTGTGTTGCATTAGTACAGAATTAATGGAAAATGGCATGCTTGATTGTTCTAAATGTTGTGAAATGGTTTAAAGGTGAATGCCACATCATCTAGACCATTTACAAGCAAAATCAAAAGAGAAAGAAATCAAATAAGAATAAATAATGCAAATGGTCATTTTGACCATTTTAAACCACTAGGCCACTTTAGGTGTTCCTAGAAGAAGATTTCTAATAGAAACATTTCTATCTCTTTTCACCCCTTGCTAGACCAAGTAAAGATGCATCAAGGCCCACTTTACAAACTTACAAAAACATCTAGCAAATCCATTTAAAGGAGATTTGAAAATTGAATCAAATTCATATGTGAAGATCACACTTTTTCAAAAACCTACCAAATCAGTTCACCTTGACAATCCCAAGCAAACATAGACTCTCAAGCTTAATGCAAGATCACTCAAAAATTTTGAATCAAAAATTCAAAAGAAAGTTTCATGCGGCCATTTCATCAAACACTTGGCCTGCACAGAATAAACAATAGCCTAACTTCACTGTTTGGTACAGTGATCATCAACCATTTGGTCTCCAATTTAACTCCCTGCCCCCTCTAAGCCTAACCTAGCCCCAAACCAGCTTCCCCGTTAGCTGCTTGCACAGTGGAGCATAGCCCGAATGTGGTCATCACCGGCCGACCACGGCCAGCTCGCACCAGACCACCCCGCGCCCATCCACCATGTCCACTAGCACCGCCGCAGCCTACCGCCACTCCCTATCCAGGCCACAACCCCAGTCGAGCCGTGGACCACACTAGCATCGCCGCGCACCGCCTCTTTGGGCCGTGTCCAGAGCGCGCCAGTGCGCCGTGCTTGACCAGCCCCGCCAGCTCGTGCCTTGCCCTCACCGTGCATGCGTAGCCTCGCCATGATCATGCCACCCCGGCAGACACCCCTGTTCGCCGCCGAGCGACCCGCAGCAGCCGCATGCCGCGCCGCAAGCACCTCTGCCTCCGCTCAGAGCGGTGCATGCACCAGCCCAAACCAAGCCGCCCCACGTCACACCATTAAGTCCATGAGAACCGCCAGCGAGCACCGCACCGTCCTACGCCCTCTCCCATGCCATTAGCTGCATGTAGCGACGCCACCGTCGAGCTCACCACCGCATCGCTCGGTCCCCTCGGCGAGCTATAAAAGGAGGGCACCCTAGCCTCTATTCCTCACACCACTCGATTCCCCACTCCTCACTAACTTTCCCCACCTCTCCCCGGAGCAAGGAGAGGACCACTGCGCCGGAATTTCACCGGAGTCCGCCGCTTCTGGAGGAGAAGGGCGCCGTCGATTGCGACCACCCCAAGCCTCGCCGTGACCATGCCTCTCCTCGCCGTCGTCTACCTCGTCGTTTGCCCCTGTCGCCGAGCCTAGCTGGAGCCCAGGTGAGCCCCATGAGACCCCACCGCCGCGTTAGGTTGAGCTCGTCGCTCGAGCTGTTCGTCGTCGATGATGACCCTCAGCCGTTGGATTAGAATTAGATCGTAGCGCACAGATTGAAAGATATTGATTCGCGTTATATGATTCACTGACCAGTGGACCCCCTATGTTAGCCACGCGCTGCGCTACGCTGTACAGTTGGGCCGGCCCGTTTAGCTTTCCCGCGCTGGCCCAAAAATTCAAATAATTGATTTTCCTTTTAAGTTGAAATCCTATTATGTCCACTTATTCAAAAATCAATTTAGAGCGTTTCACTTAACCAAATGGCATGATTCAAATTTTGCTAGAAAGGTAATTAAAATATCTATCCAAGCCCGTTGGATTTAAATCATTTCGAGTTAGACATAATCTATAGAAAAAATAACAAGACGGAGACTTTTGCAATTTCAAACATTTTTCAAAAATCAACCATAATAGCTTTTGAGTTGATTCCAACTCTCAAAAACCACATTTGATAATATTTACCTGAATATGTAAAAATATTTAGGTTTGCATGCGTGACATTGGACTTGTACCAAAAGAATGCTATTAGAGCATTTCTAGTCACTTTAAATCTATTAAATGATAATCTTAAACTTTATAAAATGTGACCAACCCTTTTAAATCACATTCCCATGTATTAGAATATGTGGTGATGACATGTGTGAACATGATCCCAAATTTTAATTAGAGAATATTAAATCTTAATTAATTTCAATGAGTAGAAATTACTTTTCTCAAATAAACTAAATAAAACTAGTTCTTTATTGCATGTGATGATTGTGATGATGCTAGATCATCAAGTGTGAAACTTAGTGTGCTAAATAGACTAGTTAAGTATTGTTTGGTGATTGTGTACCCCGTATTCCTTTATAGACGATCATACCGACCAAGGATACGAGGAGGAGGAGTTCTACCCTGAAGAAGACGAAGAAAACTTCAATCACTGCACCAATCAAGGCAAGCTATTATTAGCAAGCTAGATCTATGCAAGATTTAACCTAAGCACGATGCCTTAGGCATGCTTTGGTTATATATTTTGATTTATACCCATCCCAAGTTTTACTTGCAAGCTTTACTCTTTTGCTTTACCAAAGTTCTTTACTTTTAGTAATGCCTTGTGAGATTTCGGAAAGTAGTATAGATAGCATAAAGAGTATAAAACTAAGCCTATACTAGATGTCATTCTATGGCATGAGATTGAAATTAGCATCCCTCATTAGTGAACACTCTTAATTTAGTGGCTAGTGCTAAACATAAAACTTGATCACTTTAGATGGGAATACTTGGTGAAAATGATTATGAAAACCTTGGAATGATGAGTCATTCTATTGAAATGTTTTTGACATGTGTTGAGAAACACGAATGGATTTGATGATGAAAATGTTGAGGCATGAGCCTTAGCCCTTTATACAAACTGATGGTTGGGTTCGGATGCGATACCATTCCAATTTTACCGTACAACCACAATACCTGAATTGGGTAAGGCATAGCCAGAAGTTTATATGCATTAGTATGGGTTCCCTCATGGAGGAGGTTTGAGCTGAGGCTACCTCTTGATGATGTCCACCTATGCAGTGCCCAGGATGGCCGATGGCCACGGCTGGGAGGCCAAGGTCATAGGAGAGGTGCTTATACTAGAATGTGTAAAGGAAAGGTTATGATTGATTATCCGCATACTAAGTATGATGATTTAGGGTTATCCTTGACGGATGTATCAAATTTTGTTGTGAAAGTGTACCACCTCTGCAGAGTATCAAACTATTCGAATAGCCGCTTCCGCGGTCATGGACTGTTGGAGTGGCCATACTGTTCCGTCGTCAGATGTTTTCAAAATGACTTGTGAAGTGAACTATGATTTTGACTTGACCACAACAGGGTTGTGAATATGAAAACTAGGTTCCCAACTTAAGTGATTTAGAACATTTAAGTTAACTTTCTTTGCTTCTAAACTTAGTTTAGATAAATCTAGCTTTTTGCAAATAAACTTAGAGCTTAGGGTTCCTATTAGAACTACCTTACTTGTTAGTGATAATTTGCGAGTACTTAAAGAGTACTCATGGCTTTGTCCCTGGCTATTCCCGTGGCCAAACTATGAGGAGGACTATCAAGAAGATGGACAGCAGGACGGCTACGACAACTAGGATCATCTCCCATTGTCAGCATTGCCTGTGACACTAAAGATGGATCCTGCTGCTACGCTTATTATTCCGCTGCTTGTTTGTATCAAGAATGGATCATGAGATCCTTTATTTTTGTAAGACCTTATTATGATTTGTCATGGATGATGTACTGTGATATATGATGGATCTGTGTATGGCGCCCAGAAAAGTGCTAGTGCGGTGTTGATGTAGAGCTCGTTGGGAACCCCAAGAGGAAGGTATGATGAGCACATCAGCAAGTTTCCCTCAGTTATGAAACCAAGGTTTAATCGAACCAGTAGGAGCAAGGAAACACCCCAAAGGTGTTACTAGCTGAGCTTTGGCAGGGCGCACTACCGGTGCTAGTTGCAACGTGGAGATCTGCACAACACAACCAAAGAACTTTGTCCCCAACTTGCGATGAGGTTGTCAATCTCACCGTGTTTTGCTGAAAACAAAGGATTAAATGTATCGAATGGAAAGAAGTAATAGTTTGCAGAAAGTAAACACAAAGCAGAAACAGTTTATAGATTGTATGTAAAGGACAAGGAGCGGGATCCATAGTTCACTAGAGGTGGCTCTCCTTAAGATAGTAACATGCTGGGTGAACAAATTACAGCGGGGCAATTGACAAACACCGAGAAAGCAATACATGCATATACTAATCATCTTGACTCCTTTGAGACTTGATTGGGCATTACAACATTATACATAGACCTCCATCCAACTGCATCTATGACTAATAATCCACCTTCAGGTTATCATCCGAACCCCCTCTAGTATTAAGTTGCAAGCAACAGATTATTGCTTTACGAACTGCGTGTAAAGTAAACAATACGATTGTTCTATAAAAAAGGATTGTATTTTTCTCCCTAGTAGCAACAACACATCTAGTACCTTAGAGATTTCTGTCACTTCCCCAGATTACCAGAGGCATGAACCCACTATCGAGCATAAATACTAACTCTTGGAGTTGCTAGCATCTACTTGGCCAAGATAGCTACTAACAACGGAAAGCATGCAAGATCACAAATAACAAAGACATGATAGAATCAATAATCAATCTGAAATAGCATCTCAATATCCATCGGATCCCCGCAAACATGACATGCAGAATTACAAATAGATGATCTTGATCATGAACAGAGCTCACAAGATCTAGACATGAAAGCACAAAGGAGGAGAACCATCCATCTAGCTACTACATGGATCCGTAGTCCAAGGATGAACTACTCACGCATCACACCAGAGGCTTGCATGGTGATGAAGAAGGCCTCCAGGGTGAATTCCCCTCTCCGGCAGGGTGCCGGGAAGAGCTTCAGATCCCTCCCGATCTAGGGATGGAGATGTCGGTGTCTACAGACTCTTTCGTGGATTTTTGATCAGGTACTTAGGGTTTACGTCCCGAGGGTAATATATAGGCGGAAGGAGAGGCCGAGGGGGTGCCGGGAGCGGCCACACCACCCCCTGGCACGGGCCAGGCCTGGCCGTGCGGCCAGTGGTGTGGTGGCCCCCTGGTCCCTCTCCGTCTCGTATTCTGGCACTTGATGACATCCAGAAAAATAGGCACTTTGGCTTTTGTCCCGTCCAATTCCGAGAATATTCATTTTCTGACTTTCCTGGAACCAAAAACAGCAGAAAACAGGCAGCTGGCACTATGGCTCTTATTAATAGGTTAGTCCAAGAAATCATATGAAAAGTACTCCAAATTGTGGACAAAACACAAGAAAGTGGATAAAACTAAGCATGGAACATCAAAAATTATAGATAAATTTGCAATGTATCAACATCCCCAAGCTTAACTCCTGCTTCTCCTCGAGTAGGTAAGTGATAAAAAGAAAGAATAATTTTTGAGGTGATATGCACCATCAAAGACTTGATCAAAGTATTTGCAAAACACTCAAAGCTGGGATCATAGTACTTCAATCATAACATGAAAGACAAAGGTCTAGCAATAAGCAAAGAAACTATGATGCAACATGAAAAGGCACAAACAAAAGATTCATGAATAACAATGCTTTGCAAGACGCTTGTTTGTTTCACATAAAGAAAACATAGCATAATAGTATCCAGCTTGTCCCTCATAGAGTAGCAAATATAAATGCATAGGACACCTTCAAAGTTCATAAGAGTGACTAGATACAATAGTTTAAAACAAGCAGTAACAAGTTATGCATCAATCAACTAGTCTTGGGACAATGCACATAGAACTAAGAATGGCCACTATGCTCTGAAAGTAGGTGCATAAAGATAGAAGGTGGAGACTCAATATATAAGTGGAAGAAAGGCCTTCATAGAAGGAAGTAGGGATTCAAGTCTCATAAAGAGCTTCCAAAAATTATGGTACTTATAGCTTTCAGCTCTCATTGCCCCTATCATAAGCATCTTGAAGTGATTAAGGTTAAAGTGAACAAACTATGGTGTACATGCTTGACGAAGTATAAGTCAGGAATCTCATGTCCCTTGTATACGAGGGTCGCTCCTCATGCTACTCAAGTTTAGTCACCGGTAAGTTCTTGTCATCGTAAGTACATGTGTATCATAGAGAACCACCAACGGGGTACCCCTTGCCCGATGATATGGAAGAATCCCCATATCAAAATGACAAGGCAAGCAGACAATGAGCATCTCAGCATTCTTCTTATTTACCATGGGAATATGGTGCTTTTTTCTCTCTTTCCTCTTTTCATAGTATCTCTTTTTTTTCTCTTTTCTCTTTTTTTCTCAATATAGGACTCTTTTTTTATAAGAAGAATTCTTCATAGACAGCTCATTATGGTTACACTGCAGGTTTCCACCATGTCAGCATGGATTAGACCAGCGGCTCAGGCGTTTCTCTAACACATATACATAACTCCATGGACTTACAACCTCCCCTTTCATTTCACACCGACGACATCCATATACAAAAGAGCATGATATCAACTAGGTACAAGTACCAAGTGCAATGTTGAAAGCGTTCCTCATGAAAGCATGGTTCTGCTAATTCCCAACAAATAATTGCAAGCATATACAACATAGACGACACAATGGTTCAAGTTTATTAAGGGCAAGTAAAGTAAAGTGTGCCATCAAGTTCGTGAGAGCTTTAATCACTAGTTTTCTCATAACAAGTTTAATTTGGAAGGTAAACAAAAGCATGAATATACTTGGGATAGCATAAGCTAATAGGTAGGTATGGTGGACTCTTTGGAATAACTTGGTTTAGGGATTTGGATGCATGAGTGGAACTCATACTTTGTTGTGGAGGCTAGCAAAAGACTGGGAGCGACAAACTAAGAGAGCAATAATGGCCATAATCATGCGGAGCGACAAAACATCATTGATCAAAGCATAAAGTGATACTACAAGTTCAAAACTAAAGGATCATAAAGGCTATGGTGACTTGAGATAGTCATAACATGGTGTGAGCATGTGCCAAGTCAACCCAAATAAAGCATCAAAGGAGAATACCACTATACTATGCTTTAATATGCTAAAACAACGCATGATTCATCCAAGGCACATTCAGCACTCTCAATTGTTTATAACAAGTCATGCTACAACAAAGAATACTAAGCATAAAGCCAAAACAATATCAAGCATGCCATGACAAAGCATAGGCCACAGTCAAAAACGACCTCTTTTTACCACATAAGCATGAACTTTCCTACTCTTTTCCAAACCAAACCAAACTATTTGCAAACCAATGTATGAAAGAGGGGGTCCAACCAATTTATTCAGAAAACTAAGAAAACAAAAAGCAAACGAAAAACCAAAACTAGAACGAAAAAGAAGACGCTCCAAGAACAACACAACTGTGCATGAAACAATAAAAATGAAGCGTTTGGAAGAAACCTGGAATTTTTATTGATGAAGAAGGGGATGCCTTGGGCATCCCCAAGCTTTGACGCTTGTACTTCTTGGATATTTCTTGGGGTGACATGCGTGGAATCTCCAAGCTTGAGCTTTAGTCCATCCTTCATCTCATTACTCATTCCTTCCATACACCTGAAATTTTTCCTTCATACAAAACATCACACAATATTTATTAGCAACATTAGTGCACTCAAGATAAATAAGTCTTAAGGTTCAGTTCTAACACCAAATAAACTTCCATTAGAACACTAGCTACTGTAGCACTTCCCTCAACAAGCTCAATTCCCCAAAAGAACTAAAAAAGGAACCAACAAGAAGCAAATGCAGAAAATGGCAGAAATCTGTCAAAACAGACCAGCAGGTAAAGACAATTTTTTTCGAAGACCTTCTATTGCTCAACTAACGAAAGTTAGATAACAACCTGGGGCAGAAGCACAAACATTCACGCCTCAAAAATACGTTCATAGATTTTACACGAATGTTTACGGTGAAGCACCGAAATCTGTTTCGGGACAGCAACTTTCCCAATCATTACTTTTCTCTCATTAGAGGTTACTCTTGGCACAAAAAGCAAATAAAAAGGATAAGGAGCGGTTATTACTTAAGTAATAACTTCCAAGACTCATCTAAAACTTTTGGGTTATCTCCCAATAAGTACTTTTCTTTAATGCCTTTAAGTTAGGCATAAGAATCAAGTGTTCTCAAATGAGGAAGCATTAAAACCAAATTTTGTTTTCATAGGAGAATCAAAAGAAATCTTTTCTCTCTTTTTAGGGAAGTGTTCTATACCTTTCTTGAGTGGGAGTTGATATTTAATGGTGCCTTCTTTCATATCAATGATGGCACCAATAGTTATAAGAAAAGGTCTTCCCAAAGTAATAGGACAAGAAGCATTGTATTCAACATCCAAAACATAGAAATCAACGGGGACATAGGCATTGTTAACCATAATAAGAACATCATTAAGACTCCCCATGAGTTTCTTTTTAGCATTATCATCAAGTGGGACATTCAAATAACAATCTTCAAGAGGAGGCAAATCAAGCATATCATAAATCCTTCTAGGCATAATAGAAACACTACTATCAAGATCACATAAAGCTTTGAAATCAAAGTCGTTCACTTTCATATTAATGATGGGTTCCCAACCATCTTCTTGTTTAATAGGAATAGAAGCTTTATGTTTCATCTCTTCTTCTTTAATCTTTATGAGAGCATCAGTAATGTGTTTTGTAAAAGCCATGTTCCTAGCACTAGCATTAGGACTTTTAGCAAGCTTTTGTAGGAACTTAATAACTTCAGAGATATTACAACCATCAAGATCAAAATCAAATTTATCATCTAAAGTAGTAGAACTATTACTAGCCTTAACACTAGTGGTGGTAATAGTAGAAACACTAATGTTTCTAGCAATTTCATCTTCTCTTTCCCACCTAGCATGTAATTCAGCTAATAGTCTAACATTTTCATCAATTCTTACTTGTATAACATTAGTAGCTGCAAAGGGATTATCATTAGATTCAGGTTTAGCAGCCATTTTATTCAAAGAAGATTGAGCTTCGGCCAAAGATGCTATATTTCTTTCAGCATTAGAGAGTTTTTCCTCAATAGTTTTATTGAAAGCAGTTTGTTTATTAATAAACTCTTTAAGCATAACTTCAAGTTCAGAGGGAGCACTCCTATTATTGTTGTAAGAATTTCCATAAGCATTACCATTGTTGGGAGGATATGGCTTATAATTGTTGTTACCAAAATAGTTCCTATAAGCATTATTGCCAAAATTGTTATTTCTTATGAAGTTCACATCAACTTGCTCTTCTTGAGCAACCAAAGAGGCTAAATGAACATTATTTGGATCAATATGGGCTTTCCCATTAACAAGCATAGACATAATAATATCAATCTTATCACTCAAGGAGGAGGTTTCCTCAACTGAATTTACCTTCCTACCTTGTGGAGCTCTCTCGGTATGCCATTCAGAATAATTAACCATCATATTATCCAGAAGTTTTGTTGCAACACCCAAAGTAATGGTCATAAAGGTACCTCCAGCAGCAGAATCCAATAGGTTCCTTGAAGAATAGTTCAATCCTGCATAAAAAGTTTGGATGATCATCCAACCAGTCAGTCCATGATTGGGACAATTCTTTACCAAAGATTTCATTCTTTCCCAAGCTTGAGCAACATGCTCATTATCAAGTTGTTTAAACTTCATTATTTCACTTCTCATAGATATAATCTTAGCAAGAGGATAGCATTTTCCAATAAAAGCATCTTTGCACTTAGTCTAAGAATCAATACTATTCCTAGTTAAGGAATTCAACCATTCTTTAGCTTTTACTCTCAAAGAAAACGAAACAATTTCAGCTTAATAATATCACCATCTATATCCCTATGCTTTTGCATCTCACAAAGTTCAACAAAGTTATTTAGATGGGAAGCGGCATCTTCATTACCAATACCAGAAAATTGTTCTCTCATAACAAGATTGAGAAAAGCAAGTTTTATCTCAAAGAAAGTGTTGTCAGCCGCAGGTGGAGCAATAGGTGTGCTCATAAAATCATTGTTGTTGGTGCTAGTGAAGTCACACAACTTAGTGTTTTCAAGAGTAGTCATTTTTTTGGGGGGTTTTAAATAAGAAAGCAAACTTGTAAAACTAATTTTTGTGTGTTTTTGATAACAAAACAAGCAAACAAAGCAAAAAGAAACAAAGCAAAACAAAAATAACAAAGTAAAGAGATTGGTTATGAGGGACTCCCCTTGTGAAGATGTCCTTGACTCCCCAGTAACTGCGCCAGAAAAATGCTTGATGGCTTAGTGTATGCCGCCCAGAAAAGTGCTGGTGCGGTGTTGATGTAGAGCTCGTTGGGAACCCCAAGAGGAAGGTATGATGAGCACAACAGCAACTTTCCCTCAGTTATGAAACCAAGGTTTAATCGAACCAGTAGGAGCAAGGAAACACCTCAAAGGTGTTACTAGCTGAGCTTTGACAGGGTGCACTACCGGTGCTAGTAGCAACGTGGAGACCTGCACAACACAACCACAAAACTTTGTCCCCAACTTGTGATGAGGTTGTCAATCTCACCGTGTTTTGCGGAAAACAAAGGATTAAACGTATCAAATGGAAAGAAGTAAAAGTTTGCAGAAAGTAAACACAAAGTAGTAAAAGATTGTAGATTGTATGTAAAAGACAAGGACCGAGATCCATAGTTCACTAGAGGTGGCTCTCCTTAAGATAGATAACATGATGGTTGAACAAATTACAGCGGGGCAATTGACAAACACCGAGAAAGCAATACATGCATATACTAATCATCTTGACTCCTCTGAGACTTCATTGGGCATTACAACATAATACATAGACCGCCATCCAACTATATCTATGACTAATAATCCACCTTCAGGTTATCATCCGAACCCCCTCCAGTATTAAGTTGCAAGCAACAGATTATTGCTTTATGAACTGCGTGTAAAGTAAACAATACAATTGTTCTATGAACAAAAGATCGTTGTTTTCTCCCTAGTAGCAACATCACATCTAGTACCTTAGAGATTTCTGTCACTTTCCCAGATTACCAGAGGCATGAACCCACTATCGAGCATAAATACTAACTCTTGGAGTTGCTAGCATCTACTTGGCCAAGATAGCTACTAACAACGGAAAGCATGCAAGATCTCAAATAACAAAGACATGATAGAATCAATAATCAATCTGAAATAGAATCTCAATATCCATCGGATCCCCGCAAACACAACATGTATGGATTACAAATAGATGATCTTGATCATGAACAGAGATCATAAGATCTAAACATGAAAGCACAAAGGAGGAGAAACCAGCCATCTAGCTACTACATGGATCCGTAGTCCAAGGATGAACTACTCACGCATCACACCGGAGGCTTGCATGGTGATGAAGAAGGCCTCCAGGCTGAATTCCCCTCTCTGGTAGGGTGCCAGGAAGAGCTTCAGATCCCTCCCGGTCTAGGGATGGAGATGACGGCGGCTACAGACTCTTTCGTGGATTTTTGATCGGATACTTAGGGTTTTCGTCCCGAGGGCAACTTATAGGCGGAAGGAGAGGCTGAGGGGGTGCTGGGGTCGGCCAGACCACCCCCTGGCGCGGGCCAGGCCTGGCTGCGCGGCCAGGTGGTGTGGCCGGCCCCTGGCCCCGCTCCGTCTCGTATTCTGGCACTTGATGACATCCGGAAAAATAGGCACTTTAGCTTTTGTCCCATCCAATTCCGAGAATATTCATTTTCTGACTTTCCTGGAACCAAAAACAGTAGAAAATAGGCAGCTGGCACTGTGGCTCTTGTTAATAGGTTAGTCCAAGAAATCATATGAAAAGTACTCCAAAGTTGGAACAAAACACAAGAAAGTGGATAAAACTAAGCATGGAACATCAAAAATTATAGATACATTTGCAATTTATCAATATACAATCTGTTATGTCTCGCAAAAATGGTAATGCTGAGATTGTGATGTATGGCATAACAGGCATCTGGGATTAAAAATCCGGGTGTTGACACACACGGAGCCAGAAGACGAGACGGAGAGGGGCCAGAGGCCGGCCAGACCACCTGGCCGCACGGCCAGACCTGGCCCGCGCCAGGGGGTGGTGTGGCCACCTAGGGCACCCCCTCGGCCTCCCCTTTCACCTATAAGAAGCCTCTGATACAGAAACCCTAAGTACCTGATCAAAATTCCACAAAAGAGTCTGTAGCCACCGTCATCTCCATCCCTAGATCAGGAGGGATCTGAAGCTCTTCCCGGCACCCTGCCGGAGGGGAGAATTCACCCTGGAGGCCTTCTTCATCACCATGACTACCTCCGGTGTGATGCGTGAGTAGTTCATCCCTAACTACGGGTCCATGTAGTAGCTAGATGGTTGGTTCTTCTCCTTTGTGCTACCATGTCCAGATCTTGTGAGCTCCGTTCATGATCAAGATCATCTATTTGTAATCATACATGTTGTGTTTGCGGGGATCCGATGGATATTAAGATGCTATTTCAGGTTGATAATTGCTTCTATCATGTCTTTGTTATTTGTGATCTTGCATGCTCTCCGTTCTTAGTAGCTATCTTGGCCGAGTAGATGCTAGCAACTCCAAGAGGGAGTATTTATGCTCGATAGTGGGTTCATGCCTCTAGGAATCTAGGGAAGTGACAGAAATCTCTAAGGTACTAGATGTGCTTTTGCTACTAGGGAGAAAATAACAATCCTTTGTTCACAGAACAATCGTATTGTTTACTTTACACACTTTGCTTAATGCAATTATCTGTTGCTTGCAACTTAATACTGGAGGGGGTTCTGATCATAACCTGAAGGTGGATTATTAGTCATAGATGCAGTTGGATTACGGTGTATGTATAATGATGTAATGCCCAATCAAATCTCATAGGAGTCAAGATGATTAGTATATGCATGTATGCTTTCTTGGTGTCTATCAATTGCCCCGCTGTAATTTGTTCACCCAACAGGTCATCTATCTTAAGGAGAATCACCACTAGTGAACTATGGACCCCGGTCCTTTCTTTTACCATCAATCTAGAATCTACTATTTATTGTTTTCTATTTACTTTCTGCAAGCAATTACTATCTTCCACACAATACGTTTAATCCTTTGTTTTCAGCAAAACCAGTGAGATTGACAACCTCACTATAAGTTGGGGGCAAAGTTCTGTGGTTGTGTCGTGTAGGATTCCAAGTTGGAAACAACACCTTGGAGGTGTTTCCTTGCTCCTACTGGTTCGATAACCTTGGTTTCATAACTGAGGGAAAACTTGCTATTGTGCTCATCATACCTTCCTCTTGGGGTTCCCCAACGAGCTCGATATATTTTGAGCCATCACCCACCAGTTAGAACATACAAGGCTGCATCTGGGACCCACAAGACAGAACATACTAGAGAGGCTGACATATAGGGGCCATAGCAGTAAGACCATGCATGGCTGCCAAGGTCAAAATAGTGGACGCGGCCAAAAAAAAGTCCATCATACACACGTTGCACTTATAGAGAAGCTGACATGTCGGACCTAGCAGGCCTATGAATAGCCCATGAAATTAGCCTATCAGGCCCAAGCATATCCCAAAACCTTCTAATTCAGCCTTTTCGTGGTCTTGTGGCCGACAACCATAGCCCACTCAATGTAGGAGTGAGCTCATGGAATATTGCCCATGAAGAATAGGGCATCCGCCCCGAGTTAGACCAGAATATTTTTAATTTGGCCTTTATGAGCATTTCCCCCTTCTCCCCCTCCCCAAATGCTCCACCTACCTATATTCTTGTGTAGAAACTACTGCATTATGTAACAGTTTTTAATTTTACTGGCAGGAGCGCTGCCTTATTATTTGAAGGAAGATAAACATGGACAAATAAAGACTTTTTAAGGAGACAAATTAATAAATTATAGCAATGTCGTTTAATGTTTCTAGGTTACAAAATGTTTCTTGTGTAGTCACAAGGCATGCAGTTGACTGCTGCTGATGGAGATCTCGAGTTTGAATCCTAGGAAATTTTTGTTATTGTAGATTAACATTTTTTGTACTCTGAGGCTGACATCTGGGACCCAGATAAATGGATGCTGCATATAGCAATGTTGCGAAGATCAGAATGACAGACTCGACCCCAAAAAAGTTCCAACATACACATGTTTCTTTCAAATAGAGGATGTCATCTAGAACCCAGCATAAATACATGTCCTGCACAGAGGAGGCTGACATCTGGGACCCAGCAAGTTGTCGAGGTCAAATCAACCGACGCGGCCAAAAAAGTCCATCATACACATATTTCATTTACAGAGAGGCTGATATCGTCAAAACAGTGGACGCGGCCAAAAACAAGTCCATCATACGCACATTTCATTTACAGAACGGTAATATGTGGGACATAGCAGCACAGCATTATACAGATGTTGCATCAAGCAACATTGCCAGTTTGAAACAATGAGGCACGAGAGAGAGAGAAAAGTTCAACATGCACACATTTCTTGTAATGAGAGGCTGAAATGGGGGATCTAGCAGCATGACCAAACGACAGATTCGTCAAGCAATGGTATCTTGTTCGGAACAGGGTAGCACTAGAGAAGAAAAAAATTCCATCATACACACGATTCATCTAATGTGAGGCTGACATAAGGGACCCACTAGCCTGAATAAACGACTGATGCAACGAGCAACGCTATCAAGTTCGGAACACGGAGGCGCGACCGATGGAAAAACTTCCATCATATACACGTTTCTTCTAATGAGAGGGTGGCATTTGGGGGGCCAACAACGTGATTAAATGGTAAATGCATGGAGCAGCGCTATGAAGTTTGGAACATGGTAGCACGAGGGAAGAATAAATTCCATCATACACACATTTGTTCTAATGAGAGGCTGACACGGGGGACCTAGCAGTGGGACTAAAATACAGATAGATCAAGCAATGTTATCGAGTTGAAATCAAGGAGGCACGAGCCAAAGAAAAAATTCCATCATGCACACATTTCTTCTAATGAGAGGATGACATGTGGGACCCAACAGCTGATTAAATGGTAGATGTATCGAGCAACGCTATCAAGTTCGAAACAGGGTAGCGCGAGCGAAGGAAAAAATCCCATCATACACACGATTGTTATAATGAGATGCTAACATGTGGGACCCAAGAACCTAACTAAACGGCAGACACATCGAGCAACGTTATAGAGTTCAAATCAGGCAGGTGCAACCAAAAAGTATGGTCTGCTAGAGACACTGATGTCCGGGACCCACACACCTCAAAAGACTTTGGCGAATCAACATCGCGCGAGGAACCAAAAATCTTGCTTCTGCCACATGTTGGCCGGGCTTCCTCAATGTTTTAGGGGTTTCGTCGTAGTAGAGGGTCGCGAAACTAAAAAAAAGTTTTCCATCGACCACGGTCGAGCGGAGAAGTTCGTCAAGGAAAACGCGACTTCTACGATGACCGACGGGCCAAGTCGTTGCGTATGGACACTTTTCTTGTAGTGTGAGTAAAGCATTTGAAGTCAAAGATCTTGGCCAACTCAAATACATCATGGGCATAGAAGCGGCAAGGTCTACCAAAGGGATTGCGCTATCCTAGAGGAAGTATACTTTAGATCTTCTCGATGATGTAGGAATGCTAGGATGTTGGGCAACCACAACCCCAATTGATAAAAACCACAAAGTGATAGCTCAGTTAGGAGAACTGGTAGATAAATAGAGATATCAAAGATTAGTTGGGACATTGATATACTTATGTCATACTCGCCCAGATATTGCTTTTGTAGTTAATGTGGTAATAAGATACATGCATGAACCTAGGAGTGATAGTCTTGAAACAGTGTATAGAATTTTGGGATACTTGAAAGGGAATCCAGGAAGGGGGCTGCTATTTGAAAGTAACAAGAATCTCGTGATAGATGGGTAATGTGATCAGATTCGAAATGTTGCCTAGATGGTCATAGATCCACCTTAGGTTTTTGTGCCTTTGTTGGTGGGAACTTGGTATCGTGGAGGAGTATGAAGCAGGCTATTGTGTCCAGGTCGACCGCTGATGTGAAATATAGAGCTATGGCTCAAGGGCTAAGTGAGATGTTGTGGACAAGGAATTTACTTGAAGAATTTAAGATATTGAAGACTAGTTGTGTGAATGTGTGGTGTGATAACAAATCAGCAATCAACATGGAAAACAATCTAGTGCAGCATGATAGAACCAAGCATGTGGAGATAGTGTTGGGGTTCCGCGTACGAAAACAATAAAATTTTACCCTACGCCCCTAAACCCCTGATGCTGCCAGGACCTATATATTAGTAATACAGTAACGGGAGGGGCTTTTCGTGAACTTACCCTTGAAGACCGAAAAGCGTTGTCAACGCTCAGGAGAGCGTGGTTGATGTAGATGAGCCGAAGCCGACCTCAAGGTCGTTATGAAGTCCCTGCGCTCCTTTGGCTCCAACGACTTGAGTGCCTCAAGTGCGACACCTCGCGGGGAGTTACACACGTCCGGTGCCTGACGATGACTCCCACTTCCCCGATCCAACAACAGTTGTGGAAGTAGAGCTCCTAGATCTGAATCCCGTAGCACGACGGCGCTCTGCGGTGCAGATGTCTCTTGTTCATGCAGTCCGAACTTGGGACCATGGTCACGAGAGAGAGAAAATATCAATTAGAGGTCCTCCCAAAAGTGAGAAGACGTTTATTGATTATTGGGTGTATTTATCTGGCCAAATACCCCCACTATATATAGGGGGAGGGGAGGTACTACCTCCCTCAAAGTTCCGGGGTGGGACTAAAGGAGAGGGAGAGGTGGGGAGGTGCACCGGCTAGCCCCCACCCATGGGCCCCATGTGGGGAAGGCCCACTAGGGCCTCCGGCCACCCCCTAGGCCTCTCCTAGGGGTGTGGTCCCCTCTTGCCTTTCCCTAATGGGCCCTGTTCCCTCTGGAATTGGCCCATTAAGCCTTTTGACCTTTTAATTGATTTTCTCTTTATTAAATAATTATGAATAAATGATTAAATTAATATTTAACATTCATTCACATATTATTCAACCTATGTGGTTATGGAACACCTTCCACCTCCATTCCGGACGTCCTCCGGATTTATTGAAACACTTTCGGTTTTCTCCCTACAATTCTTCGGCGATTCTACCGATCCTATAAACACTCTCTAAGCATCATCAAGACCTTAAGCGTGATACCCCATGGTTCGAGAACACTCTAGACATGGTCGGGACACTCCCACACCAATGATCGACAGAGGGACCTGGATGGCCATGTGACCCCTGTGCGTTCCACGAAGATCTTTCATCGTTTGAACCGGGACAGTCGTGTCTTATTCCCTTTGTCTCTTGATACTTGCATTGCCTGAGATCTGATCAATGACATCACTATGTCGTGTTCAATCTCATTACCGAACAATGCTACTTGACTCGTTCCGATAAGTGATATCCCTGTGGTCCAATCACACGCTGCGTAGCTATTGGATATAACCTCTCCGAGTGGGCCCTTGAGTATCTTCCCATCACATGGACAGACAAATCCCGCTCTTGACATATATTGCCTCTATGGTTTCCTCCGAGTACCTGAACACACATTTATAACCACTGTATTACCAAGTGGCGCTTGATGCTATCTAAGCACTCTCGGGTGACTGTGTTTGATATAGCCTCACGGTCTAAGGAATAGTCTACGAGGATCCATTTCTGATCATCGTAACTTGAACTTCATGACATGATCGGGTCACAATGTTTAGGTTGGGTATTGGTTCATCATCTCATTCTCAGAATGAGTTGACTCCATTTCCAACTGGCATAAATGCCACATGATCAGGAAACTTGATCATCTGTTAACCAATGAACCAGTGAGTAGAGTTTCACTAGGAACCCCTGGTTGTTTATATATCACACATGTATTCATATTTCCACTCAATATGGTTATAGCATGATACGAAACTTAATCATAAACTATATAAAATATGATAATAGTCCTTATTACTATTTGTCTCTAGGGCATATTTCCAACAGTCTCCCACTTGCACTAGAGGACAAATACACTAGCTGCATTGGTTCTTAATCGTTGGCACCATATATCTGGTACCCTGAACTTGCTTGCTCTTGGGCCTATACTTTACAGTCTCAAATCCTCTGCAACTTACTAATGTCAGCTTGATTGACATTAATACTTTATCATCACATGATAACATCTGTGTGTATGCATCGTCGCTATGGCAGCAGAACGAGGCCTGATTCCAGGAGCCTACAGTGACTTTAGATCAACCTCGAGGGCTTTCTCATGGGCACTGTGCCTTGGGACACATCATTCTATGTTAAAAGCGAACTAGCCCCGCCATAACATTATACAACACTTTAGATGGTACCGTTATCTCTTATTATAAATGTATTCATCGAAACACTAGTGCACTCTGTGCAACTTTCGATGTTTTGTTCACCTCACTTCCTACTTGACTCTAATCGGTATTACGGGAGTTTCCAACATATTCCCTTATAACATAACCCTTTATGTTTTAAGATATGTCATCCTTTATGGATTTGGAAACATGTCTGCAGTTCTCTATTAGACCCCGCGAACAAACTTAGCTCAACGTTCTGTGATTCGAACTTAATCACTTTCAAACGTTCCTTACTGGATTAGATATTATGTTAAGTTATCATCATGGTTTTCTAAGATAGAACCTATGTCTCAACATAGTGGATGATGATTATCCTATTCTTTCTTTCAACCATTGATGTTAAAATTAATACTATTCCTAACTTGAGTTATTAAGGACTAGTTCCTTAATTAACTTCTATTCTGAAACCCTTTTCAGAATCCCTTAAGGAATACTACATAATATCATAATACACCTATTATCAACTTCTACACCTTATAAATCATTATTTATTGGTACTTGTGCTTTTATTCTTAACACACTTAAGAATCACTCCTATAAGCTCCCACTCAAAATATGTTCCTACCATATTTGGGTATGAGTCAGTACTTTTACTCAAATTATGTTCCTGCATATTTGAATTTGAGACTTATATTGCTCCCACTCAAAAATATGTCATTCACATATTGTTTTAGGAAGACTTTTATAGCTCCCAATCAATTTCATGCAAATTGCATATCTACTCACTATTTTGAACAACTTCAAAATCCTTTGATCAAATATCAAACTTTGGAAATTTACTTTGAGATACTAGTACTTTTACTAGTTTTAAATCCACTGGATATTAAGCACACATGAATCAAATTCATTTGAATTCGTCCAATACTTGACAAATCGTGCTTTCGTCATTCACCCCCTTTTCCACTATGGCTTTGCAGTCATTTGGGAAAATTCAAGTAACCCCTTTTACTTGTGAGATTCAGCTACGAATTGCTTTCTAATCTCAAGGGAATTTTGCTATTAGGATTTCTCAAAATTTTAGTTTACCATTATTTCCTTAGTAGTTATTGGGTATGTCATATTCCAAGCATCATGACAAATGATTCACAAATGTTTCCATACAAGATATGGGTTACATTTTGAATCCTACTTCATGGAGTGAAAACACCAGTGGGGAAAACACAATGATCATTATCATTGATTCTTTCCTTTGTGAAGAGAATCGTGTTTTTGAATCCTCATCGTGTTTTTCACTATCTTCAATTTGCTTCATAATCGAAAAATATCACTAAAAGTGAGCTTTCTCAATAATGCACCAAAATCCAAGCAATACCAGTTTTGCTTCCCTTTTGGTTCCAGCTATGGATTTTGTATTCAAAGTTTCTAGTGAATACTCTACAAGGACTTATTTGCTATTGTTTTGGTTATATCGAATAACTCCAAAACTTTTACAAGGATCCATACTAGATATGGAGCCGCTTTCACAAATCCAGATGGTTCACTATATATTCTAATTGAGTGTTAACTATTTCTAACTAATGGTGTCTACATCTACACTACAACGATTTATTTGGTGCCATCTATTTACCCACTTTGATATCTAATATCACATTTTGATGCTTTGCATTTTGACGTTTCAAAATGCTTTGCATTTCACAATTTCTTCTATGCCATTCTTATAAAGTCGAATTTCATTACTATTGATCAAATCATAGTAATTAGATTCTCTTTTATATTTATACCCTTTGTTGATGAAACACTTTGATCAAATCAAATAGTTTCATACTTATGTTTCCTTTGGTAAACTTATTTACGCATTTAAACAATCATATGATAATTACCATTTTTGTTAAAACACAATACATCGAATATGTATTTACTTCCAACAATTCATTAAACACTTTGTATTCAAGTAATACATGGTCTTCAAGTTAATTGGCCGAAATTAGGCATTATTTATATGTGATAAGAAATCGAATGACTTTCACATATTATCAATAACTTTGAATTTAAACAATGGTTTTCATTCAGTAATGAATATCATTTAAGTTGGGTATTTTAAGGCATTTCAACATTTTACAAATGTTCATGCATTATCAATTAGTTTCAAAACAACCAGGATAATTCACATATAATCAAACAAGATATGAACATAAATAGAAATCATTCATAAAAGTGGAACAACTGTTTGTTACAAACTGATATGAATAACCGTCTCACAAAGTGTGAGACACACTAAAGAAGTTCATAATATTTTGATTACAATAACTATCCAAAACATAAACTAAGTGATAAATGTTGAGGGAGAGCATCGTTGGCCATCATCATCATGCTCGCCATCAACATGCAACGTCACCTCCTCTCCAGCAAGCACCTCTCATGCAGAAGGACCTGTTTTCAGCAAAACAGAACAAGTATCAAATATACTTAACACTACAAATGTGTTTGCAAGATTATAACATTTATAAAATTTTATATCAAATATATACCTTTGTCATTCATGACCTCAGCGACATTTGGTTCAATCAACACATTCCTGAGATGTGTTACGAACCGGTGGAACTCCATTGATTCCGCGTCGCCTCTCATAATGCAAGTCCTGACTTGTGCTTGGTAGCTTGGTGGCAGCGACCGCAACACAATGCCATTTGCAAAAGAGACCGTCATCTAGCTATCCAGGAAGTATGCAGGCCTCATGTACACATCATGCATGCGCTCCAAGTGGTCATTGAGTGATGAGTTCTCCTCCATCTTAATAGAGAGGAAATCTCCCATCAGCTCATGCTCCCATATGTGTGCTTGCTCCATGAAATGTGTCCTAAGGTGTAGCATCACCGTACAAGGGTGGAAATCACCCACGAAAGGCCACAGCTCATCCACCATTCCGAAACGCATTGTAACTGAAATGAAGGAGGCCATCTCCTGACGGAGATAGCGGTCTTCCAGCTGCTCTAGGGTCTCTAGGTCAATGGGCTGATCCAAATCCATCCTGTCGAGTATGTAGTCGACCATATCATTATCGCGAAGGAGAACCTGGAGACGCGCAACCCATATAGAGAAGTTTGATCCATCTAATCTGAGCTTCTCTCCTTCTAACCAATCAATCGTCAACAGGAAAGGTGGCATCAGGGAGAACTTTTCTACATTTAAAATTGCAAAAGGAATTTAGACTAAGTTTATAACTAAATGAGTTAATAATAACTCCACTCAGAAACACCTATCGCCATAAGGGTTCCGAGTGATAACACGACCCCTATCAGCCACATCTCCCCCGATCGTCACAGCCATCAATGTGGGTTCAAGGGTGGACGCTAAACGTCGGCCACATCATTCATGTGACTCGTGCTCGATCTATCTACCATCCGCATTCCGAGGCCATGTCTGCACATGCTAGGCTCGCCAACTCAACCTTAGTGTATTCACTGTGCAACATGGCTTACACCCACTGTATGCGAACATAGATATGTTTGACACCCATGCCTGTACCATGGATCGCCTCATACTGAAGAACTTTCTTGGTGGTGTGCACTAAGGGGGAACACAATCGTTGGTAATTTTAACAGGGATCATCTTATTAGGCTACCGTCGAGTATCTAATACTAGCACACAATAAGATATACAAACAATAACATTGAATGTAAATGCGATGTGATATGGTCCTTCACGTCGTGATCTCCATCCGTTGTCACCGGATTCCGGCGCCAGGGTTACGGCGCCGTAGACACCAGGGTACTGGTGTCATTCCGGCATGGTAGTCCATCACCTCCATGACTATCTACTACTACGTAACATAAGGTAATCACTTTACCTTTGCCACAACCATATCACAAAGCAACGCCCCCCTGCAAAACAAAGTTAGACGCCTCTACTTTATCTTTGCCTGTTTTACGTGGCTGAAAGGGATTTCGCACAAGAACCGTTCTTACCTACGAACTTTCAGCACAACGCTGATCAAGTAGTTGTCTCTACTCACCTCTTTCGGGGCCCTCCGTTGCAAATGGTATACCAACTAATGCGAGAGAGAGAGACACCCCCCTAAGCCACTTTATACGGTACAAGCCGTATGTCAAGCGTGGACCAGTCTCGCGAATGAACGCCTAAAGTCGATTGGGGGGCGCTTCATCAAGCATTATTGCGGTATACACAAGTACACGTGGGAGGGTAACAACTAAAAGATCAATGCCCACACGATACATCTCGTGTGTTCTACCCGTACTAGCATTACTATGCATAGATCTAGCTCTGATACCAATGTTGGGGTTCCACGTATGAAAACAATAAAATTTTACCCTATGCCCCTAAACCCTTGATGCTGCCAGGACCTATATATTAGTAATATAGTAACTGGAGGGGCTTTTCGCGAACTTACCCTTGAAGACCGAAAAACATTTATCAATGAAGCCGACCTCAAGGTCATGATGAAGTACTTGTGCTCCTTTGGCTCCAACGACTTGAGTGCCTCAAGTGCGACACCTCGCGAGGACTTACACACGTCCGCTGCCTAATGATGACTCCCGCTTCCCCGATCCAGCAGCAGTTGCGGAAGTAGAGCTCCTGGATCCGAATTCCGCAGCGCGACAGCGCTCTGTGGTGAAGATGTCTCTCGTTCGTGCAGTCCGAACTTGAGACCATGGTCACGAGAGAGAGAGGGAGAGAGAGAAAATATCAATTGGAGGTCCTCCCAAAAGTGAAAAGACCTTTATTGATTATTGGGTGTATTTATCTGGCCAAATACCCCCACTATATATAGGGGGAGGGGAGGTACTACCTCCCTCAAAGTCCCGGGGTGGGACTAAAGGAGAGGGAGAGGTGGGGAGGAGCGCTGGCCAGCCCCCACCCATGGGCCCCACGTGGGGAAGGCCCCCTAGGACCACCGGCCAACCCCTAGGCCTCTCCTAGGGGTGTGGTCCCCTCTTGCCTTTCCCTAATGGGCCATCTTCCCTCCGGAATTGGCCCATTAAGCCTTTTGACCTTTTAATTGATTTTATCTTTATTAAATAATTATGAATAAATGATTAAATCAATATTTAACATTTATTCACATATTATTAAATCTCTATGGTTATGGAACACCTTCCGCCTGCATTCCGGACATCCTCGAGATTTACCGAAACACTTCCGGTTTTCTCCCTACAATTCTTCGGCGATTCTACCGATCCTATGAACACTCTATAAGCATCATCAAGCCTTAAACATGATACCCCACGGTTCGGGAACACTCTATACATGGTCGGGACACTCCCACACCAATGATCGACAGAGGGACCTGGATGGCCATGTGACCCCTCTGCGTTCCACGAAGATCTTTTATCGTTTGAACCGGGACAGTCGTGTCTTATTCCCTTTGTCTCTCAATACTTGCATTGCCCAAGATCTGATCAATGACATCACCATGTCATGTTCAATCTCGTTACCGAACAATGCAACTTGACTCGTTCCGACAAGTGATATCCCTGTGATCAAATCACACGTTGCGCAACTATTGGATATAACCTCTCCGAGTGGGCCCTTGAGTAACTTCCCGTCACATGGACGAAAAAATCGTGCTCTTGACATATATTGCCTCTACGGTTTCCTCCGAGTACCTGAACACACCTTTATAACCACTGTATTACAAAGTGGCGCTTGATGATATCTAAGCACTCTCGGGAGACAGTGATTGATATAGCCTCATGGTCTAAGGAATAGTCTACGAGGATCCATTTCTAATCATTGTAACTTGAACTTCGTGACATGATCGGGTCATGATGTTTAGGTTGGGTATTGGTTCATCATCTCATTCTCAGAATGAGTTGACTCCATTTCCAACTGGCATAAATGCCACATGATCAGGAAATTTGATCATCTGTTGACCAATGAACCAGTGGCTAGAGTTTCACTGGGAACCCCTGGTTGTTTAAAAATCGCACGTGTATTGATGTTTCCACTCAATACAGTTATAGCATGATATAAAACTTAATCATAAACTATATGAAATATGATAATAGTCCTTATTACTATTTGTCTATAGGGCATATTTCCAACAGATAGACAGGTTTTTCATCAAAGAAAAACTGGATATTGGGATTATCAAGATGGAGCATGTGAGTTCAGGGCATCAAATTGCAGACTGCTTAACTAAAGGATTGAGAACTAAGGAATACAGCCTTACATGTGTCAAGATGGGAATGATAGATATTTATCACCTCTTTCGAGAGGGAGTGTTGTATGTGGGGCCCATGTGGTCTAGTCCCATATAATCCATGCATATAAGGCAGGTCTGTGTGACCTAGAAGGTAGAGAGAGTGAGAGAGCACGAGCTTCTCCCACCCACAGCTGCCAGGGTAACCTAGCTACAAGTAAAACCCCTTTCTCCACAATACTCCACAACACATAAATAGTATGATCGTTGATGATGCCTATTTCTCCAGTAATGATTCTTGTAATGCCCAAACTAATAATAATTGTTATGAGGAAGCCTTGTGCCTAGCCAATGATTTTGGAAACTTTGATAATGATGAGCTAGAGATAGAACCCTGCTATGAATCTTGTGATAGTAATGTAATGAAGGAAGTCCCACTAGAGAAGGATGAAGTTCCTAAGAAGAGGTTGTACACCGCAGTACACTTACTATAGCTGATACTATGTGGTTGAACTATACATTCAGATATCTGACTATGCAGCATTATTTTGCGATTCATATCAAAATTCATGTGATAAATTCTATGCTTTATGGTCACTTTAGTTTTGAATACAAACATGCTCCTAAAGAACTCCTAGTATCTTATAGTAGTCTTGAAGTCTTAGAGTATTTGGTTTATAAAGGTCCCCATGATCTACTCATAAAATATATAGAATGTAAAGATAGTAGTGATAGTGAATCCTTACAAGAAATTATTAAAAGGTTGCTAAGTTATTTTGACCATTGAAAAATACATCTTAGTGGGAGTGCACTTGTGATAAATAGTAAGGAGCGGTGTAAAACTATTGATCCTGAAACTAACCATTTGCAACAGTCACGTGATAAATTTATGGAAGAGCAGGAGGAACCAAGTGATTATTTGCTAACACTTTCCACTCATAACTTTCATTATATAACTGACATTAATTTGTAGGGACCAGAAGAGGACATTACAGATGAAATATTTGTTGATGATGCTTCTTTTCTGAGTGGATTTGTAACATCCAAAAGTTTCAATTAAAGATGTATTACATCACAATCCTCACTAAATCACTAAGTGTTTAACAATGTTTAAAAAATGAAGTATTTTTATCAAATGTGATTTCGGGATGGAACCAAGTTCCCTAGACTTTACATAAGTATTGAAATTTTCTAGTTTTAATTTGAGGAAACTTAGAGCCCTAGAACTAAATCTAGAAATAAAATAAGACAAATAAAAATAAATAATAATAAAAAGAATAACCAATCCGGACCGACCGGACATGACAGAAAAGTTCAGAACTAGCCACGTGCATGAAGCGTAGCTACCCAAGCACGGCCAACGGCCAATCCAGGAGGCACGCGAGCCAACCCTCCCTCCTGCCTCCTCCTTTTTTTATTTTTTCTAATGAAGGGATGCCACATTTCATCCTCGACCCCTCCCTCCATGTTCATCACATACTCCTCCTAGAAGAGAATCAAATTCGGGAAAATTCTCCGACTTTCATACGAATTTATGACCCTACTCTATGATAAACTGGCCATATATACTCTCGCATATCCCACCGATGTTGTTTCGTTTTTTCTCGAACCTTAGCCCTAGATCGACCGAATTTTAATCTCATCAGAGATGCCGCCATTGATGCTTCGTCCACAAGCTAGAACTCAAGGTTAACAATTACCCCTGTCCATATTTTTATCTATGACCCTTCTCAACTCCGAGTACCAATTTTCTTTGGCCTCTTTTCCTCATCTATAGTGCACGGGAGATGTCACTCAGAGATGTGGGAGCTTCGACGGAGTCCGAGAGCTCTAGCCAAGGGAGGCAGCCGAGAGGACGCATCCGAGGAAGTGATCATATTTTCCACTGTCATATGAACAACGTCCTCCACATCCCGAAGCCTAAGGAGCACTGCATTAGCACCAACGTACATGCCCTAGACCGTCACTGCTATATCTCTTGTCCTTATTGACCCTATCGCCGCTCCCCTCTATTGGATCACGTGTGTACCATGTGGATTAGAAGAAGAAGGAAATGGGTACCTGTTAGGAATTGTGGCCTAGAGCGCCACTTTATGACTTATTTCTATAAACCTGTTAGGAATATGCCCTAGAGGCAATCATGTATGATGTAATTTCCAATGTATTCAGAAAGCTATTAAGTTGTCCTATCATGAACAACTGATATGTATCATTGAACATATGATTCAGTTGTGAAACTATATATTCATTTTGTTCATACTAGATGTCATTGGTCGTTGAGGTTGTGTTGGACACACAACTTAGACTAATGTGAAAGTTGGTTGATGACGAGGTTCCACTTGTCATGAGCTTGGTGATGATATTTTGACTTGCATGGACTTGGCTAAAGAGTTTAGCGAGTCAGACTGACCATAGTTGAGATGCAACGAGCATGTTGTTATTTGTAGTCTCAAGCAATGGAATCATTGACCTGAGGTGATTGCATGATCCGAGTTGTGGATCACCAGCTTAGGTTCGACCAAACATTGTTCCCTAAATGGGTAGTTACAAAGGTAGAGTTTAGGCTGGTTGTCAATCAAGCTGTGTGACACGGATTACCAAGATGGGATTTTCCCCTCCATAATGGAAAGATATTCTCTGGGCCCTCTCGTGTGATATGATTCGGAAGCGTGGCCATGCGCAATTTGGTTAAGTGTTAACCAAGGAGTCGGACTAAGTGTTAGTCTAGTAAATCGTATATCACGGAACAAGAAGATAGTTGACCTTTTGAAGGGATGGAAACTATTCGCCTATAGCTCAACAGGTGTATCGTGAGGCAAATGGACTTGGATAAATTGAGAAGGTTCGTCTTCTGAATTTACGACACTTGGAAGTTGGCATGTTTTGCTAGAGGCCACTACCAGCTATTGACTCGGAGTGGTGACTCGTGTCGTGACTAGGTGTGTGCGAACCTACAAGGTCACACATTTAAGAGAAAGGAGCTCGGGTGGATTAGATCCATGTGGAAATTTGGATACAGTCTAGATGGGCCTCAAGAATCGAGCAAAGCTAGGAGTGTATATAAGTGGAGTGACAAGGGATACTCCTTGACCTAGCCATCACTTTATCTACTCCCATTTTGGGATATAAAGGATCTAGCAGTCCTCTACCCGGAGCTCCTCCCCGCACGTGTGGATACCACGTGTAGAGGCGTTGCACATGTGACGCTGAAGGCGAAGGACTTCATGGTGGATCCAAAGGACTTGATGGCGGATCCGAAGGTGCTGTTTGTGGGATCGTACTACACTGCATCAACTTACACGCTTCATTGATAATCCGCACCTGCACGTCTAGTAGTAAATCTTATGGCCTTCTACCTCAGCTAGATTTTGGGAGTACCGCATAGGGAAAAGTTTGGTTTATCTATGTGTGGCCCAATAGTGGAATCAGAGCGATAGCTCTGGTTTTAGGTTCGTTACCTTGCATATGTTATATGTAGTTAGCATTAGATTGGATCTAGTTGCTGTTTTGGTGGTCTTTCTATGAGATAGATCGGTTTCGTGTGAGGTTGATTGGATCAACTGTACTCGGGGAAATGGATGATATGGTTTCCAGGATCATACTACCGAGGTCGTGGAATGACATACCCCTACCAGTCCGCTTATGCCATCGTGGTAGACTATGACACAAAAATCCAGACACGGTGATGGAAGATCAAAGGAGTTTGATCAAACCCGAGTATGAATCAGATTTGGGTAAAACTGTTTTATCCCATGAAGAAATCCATGTTTGGAATGTAGATGAGATCTACGTTTTCCGAAAAATCATTGGGCAATGCCCGCAACCGCGAGGGCCACTACCCCTTCGATCCCCGCTCGCTATCTGTATAGCGGGACGATGGATCTAAAATATAGCCATCTACTTCCACATTTAAACTGGATATTATTCATATTTTTTATGAAATATCTCTCTAAACCCTGCCACTAATGCCTAATGATCAAAGGGATATGCAATCCTTTCTTGCTACTTTTCCCTGCAAAGATAATGACATTTGATGATGGGAATCACAACATTAAAGTCAAAGATACGAGATTTCCAACAACCCGAAGAAACCAGGAGCTGTGAAGTGGAAGCAGATGCTTTAATGACCAACTATACGGCGGGAATAAAATTCCCGCCGTATAGTTCCGGTCGTATAGTTGTCGCCGCCACCACTAGGTCAAATAGAACAACTTTCGTGAAGGGACCCCTATATAAAGAGGCCTCAGGCAATGAGAAACAGAGCTCGACCACGCCCCCTCTCCAACAGAACCCTGCATCCACAACACCGAAGAGCCGCTAGAGGAATATACTTAGATCAAATCTCCAAACAATTCTCCACCACCATAGCCATATTCCACCACTTGTAATAGTAGATCTCATATTCGATTGGCGACATTGTAAGCCTATTTGCTATCAGTCTCATGATTTCCATTGCAATGTTTATGATCTTTGATTTCATATCTATGTGTGAGTAATTCTCCTTGGGCTAAGGGCTTCGGCCTAGCCATGTAGCTTTTGTGCATGTTATTTATCATAGATGGGATCATGTATTAGTTTGTATGACATGATGATTATTGTATCCTCTCTTGCCTCAATCCAAGGACTTGTCAGGTACCCAAGACCCCGAGGATTGAGATAGGTATATGGAGTATGAGTAATGACTAATCTGCAGGTTGGGAACCCTAGTGACAGAAGGGGTAGTACGGCTGTATGTGAGTGATTTACTTGGGATTAACAGTGACGTCACTATGCATATCATTAGTTCTCTTTCTTCTATGGATGAGACTAGTAGGTTATTGCTATAAGTGGTTATGGAGGCAATAGCAATTATGGATACACTGCCCACATATAATTTATCTTGCTCTAACAATTACATGCACACTTTATTATTATCTTTTATTCCCATCAGATGTTTTGCACAACTATAGGTGAAACCGAAAGCCTAGGCCCTCTCTCTCCATCATCGACAACAACAAAAGACAGCAAACTCTTGGTATGGTAAGAACACGAAAGGAATTCTAAAACTCCCGAAGGTCCGTTAAAGTAACTTCACTAAGCTTTCTTCTTCCCGAGGATTCGATAAACCTAGGCCTACTTGGGAAAAAGAGCTATACTACATCCATAATCCGGATCGAAGGTATCAACCCTTTTTCTGGCACCGTTGCCGGGGAAGCAATAGCTACCCTAGTGAGGTTAGTAGGAACCTTGTTAGTTTTAATTCTTGTTTTTAATTTTTAGTTTGCTTTTAGTCTTTATTTGAAAAACCAAAAAATTATTTAGTCTTTAAATTCTTGTTTTTACTGTTATAAGTCTTTGTTTAAGAAAACCCAAAAACATAGGAAATATGGCTGAAAAGAAGCTTGGGGAGTTTGCTACTCCCACTAATGATTATTTGCATACTCAAATTACCCAGTCAGCAATTACTGCTGATGATTATGAAATTAAGCCCCACTATTTAAGTTTGGTTCAACAGAATCAATTTGGAGGATCTACTGTTGAGGATGCAGGTATACAGTTGAACACTTTCACTGAAATATGTGATATGATGCACATAAAATATGTTGACCCCGATGCGGTCAAATTGCGCTTATTTCCTTTCTCTCTTAGAGGAAGAGCAAAAGAATGGTTGCTATCTTTGCCTAGAGATACTATTACATCATGGGTGGAATGTACTTCTTTATTTATGACTAAATCTTTCCCACCTGCAAAGACTATGCAACTAAGATCTAATATTACTGGTTTTAGACAGGAAGAGCGTGAGCCACTAGAGCTTGCATGGGAGAGGATGAAAGAATGCATGAAAAACTGTCCCAGTCACGGGATGGAAGATTGGTTAATTCTCCATTTATTTTATAATGCTCTTAACCCTGTGTCTAAGTGTATGCTTGATACTGCAGCCGGAGGAACATTTATGGGTAAACATATTACCGAAGGTAAGTAGCTTCTAGACAATATACAAGACAACCATGCCCAATGGGATGTGGATAGATCAAACACGAAGAAGGTGAACTCCGTCTCACCACAAGAAAATGAAGAACTCAATGCTAAGTTGGATGAACTTATATTAGCCGTAAAAGGTAAGGAAAGCCAGGTAAGAGCTATCCTATAATCAAATATTGAAGAAATAAACTTCATAACTCGTAATGATTATAACCCTGCTTGGAAGAAGAATTATAATCCTAATTTTTAGAAACATTATTCTAGTCCTGTAGGTAACTCTAATAATAATATGGGAACTAGTAATGGTAGTCTCCAAGAAATTCTTAAGTCTTTTATAGACTCACAAAACGAACAAAACAATATTCTTGTTAAAATAATGGAGAACCATGATGCTATGCTTGGTAAATTATCTAACCAAGCTGTTAGTTTGAGGAATGATTTGCAGGCCCTCCCAGAAAGAACAAGGATTGCTGAGGCACAACTAGGTAAGATACCCAAGAGTCAAACTCTCATTCTAGCTAAATTTGTAGGTAAAGCTGAGCCCAATCCCGAAGACCTCAAGATGATAACAATCCAAAGGAAGGAGCCCGAAGAACTTGATTATAATAATGCTCCTTCACCAAATTACATCATTGAAGACCTGGTAAAAAGGATCAATATCAAGATTCCGGTAAGTGAAGGAAATGAGGAAGCCATGTACCAACACTTTGTTAATCAGGTAGCAATAAAGGTACGTGAGCTTGAGGAAGAATATAAGAAAATTGCTGAAAAATTTCTTGTGAGCTTGATGATATATTTGAGCCTACTATTAAGATTAAAATTGGGACCAATGCAAGCGTCTCAACAATTCCAAAAAGTCTTTTTAATAAGTTAAATCTTGGCTCTTTTGAAATCACCGAGTTAAAATTGCATCTAGCAGATTCTACCTACAAACAAGCTGTAGGAATTAAGGAGAATACTTTAGTATACGTTAAAGGCTGTCCCGCTATTATTGATTTTGTTATTATTGACATGCCTGAATATGCTAATGCTCCATTTTTAAAAACTATTAAAGCTTTGATTAATATACATGAATGGAACGTGAAGCTTCAATTGCCTTCGCGGGATCCTTTTGTTATTCATTTTCCCAGGAAGAAGAAGGACAAGCATGATTAAAAGGAGCCCATCACTTTGAAGGCCAACTATTTTGGAGTGGGTGTTCCACTTATCTAGCCCAAGTGAGCAACATTGAGGTCAAGCTATTGACCGGAAAAGAGTGCTTCATGGGAGGTAACCCATGTGAAATAAAGGTTTGAGTTAAGTTTATGTTTAACAAAGAGTGCTAGAAAACTCCAGTTGAGGAGAAGAAGTTCGGTAGTACTAAAGATCCTGCTTTATACATGCTAATGTTGGTTGACAATATTTACTATCATTTTTCTGTCAAAAACAAGGTATTTCACTAAGTTTTGGGATAAGAAAGAATTCTCGAAGAAATAGAATTGTTTTGATGTTTACAGAAGGTTTAACGACCAACTATACGGTAGGAATAAAAATTCCGGCCGTATAAATATTTTTGTCATCAAAATTTTTTCTTTCAAAAGTACTGAATGTTTAACGATCAACTATATGGTGGGAATAAAAATTCCAGCCGTATAGTTCTGGTCGTACAAATATTGATGCTTTCATACAGTTTCTTTTCCAGATATAGAAGGTTTTACGACCAACTATACCGCGGGAAAAAATTGTTCCAGACGTATAGTTTTGGTCGTATAGCTGCGTCGCCAGGTGAAAACCCTAAAATTTTGACAGCAGGCCAACTATACGGCAGGAACACATTGTTTCGGCCGTATAGTTCCGCCCGTATAGTTGCGTGCAACCACAAAAACACCATGGGAAATTACCTCCAACCTCAAAACTTCAATCCTTTTTCTCTCTTCTACCTCCTAACTCTCTCAAAACCTTAGGGATATTCATCTCTACACAATTTAGTTCAATTTTCTTGCACACAAGTGATCTACGGTATCTTTCTCCTCCGATCCTCCAATTACTTTTTGCAAATTCATCTTCAATCTATTGTCATTATTAATCTAGGGTGAGACCTACTATGAACTAATTGCCATGATTTTCTTGCCTAGATTATTATTTTGAGGGGATTCTTTAGTGCGCTATGATGAGGATATGTTATGCTCATTATTGTTGGATCAAAAAAGTTTTATTTTTGTCTTTATTTATTATTTTAGATGATGAACACAAGGAACCAAACTTGTGCTCGTGCTGCCGCTAGCGCTTCTCGGGCTGTCGCTCAAGAACGCATGGGGATAGGTTCAAGAATGAGCTCCAACGTGATCGCTTCAACAAGATCAAGAAGCAAGAAGTGAAGGCAACCAATTGGGCTTGCCCCATTATATTGAACCAACTCAGAATTTCTGATGACTTAAATTTACTTTGCAATTGGGTTGGCCTAAAAAACTTTGTATTCAATGATGTGCCTACTTAGCGCCGGTTAAATCTTGAATTTTTAAGTTCTTTGCAAAGTAGCATTAAACTATGGCATGGAGAGGACATGATTTCTTTTCGACTTATGAACAACAATTAAACTTTAACACTAGATGAATGGTGTGCATGTTTTAATTTTCCAAACAATGATGTTAATGCCTTACGCACATCCTTTACTGGCTTAGACCCTTCCCTAGAACAATATTATAATGGAATAAGCTTCACTTCTAGAGTGAGCAAGGGGAAGAATATTCAACATCCTACAATTCGCTATTTGTTCTATGTTACTGCTAACACCTTGCAGGCACGGAATGAGTTCACAAGACTCAATGAGGAGGACATATTACTCCTCGCAAAAGCTGCTTACAACAACTGCAACTTGTCACTCAACTTGGGTGCAATCCTTGTGCGCTACTTAGAGCACCAATCCTCCAAAAGCCAAGTACCAATCATAGGTGGAGGACTCATCACCATGCTTGTCATTGTCCTAGGCATCGACCTAGGTTAGTTGCAACCTATGCTAGGTGAGTGACGTGTTGGTTTCTCTACTTTAAAGGCTTGTGGAATGCTCACTACGAGAGGTGGTGTTTATTATTTGCATATTTCTGGAGCTGGGAGTGTCTACCCCACTCCTATGCCTAATCGTCTTTTCTCTATCGAGGAAGGACATTTGCTATATGACTTGCAAGTTGTGAAAAAACAACCCAAGGGGGAGATTCCAGATGAGGATGAGGACCAAGAAGAGGAGCATGAAGTTCCTTATCTATAGGAGCAGCCACTAACCCATTTCGCTACATACCAAGACTTCCAAGAATTGGAGGGACTGTGGAGAGGATGCATAGCCTCTCCTTGAACCTCCGAGGAACAACTAGTAATTTATCAACTCAATTTGTGAACTGGAGTAACGACTTTTTCCCGCCACCACAATGATTTGAAGGGCTTGCAAAAGCCTAAGCTTGGAGAAGTTTTCCTCATTATCTTTATTTGGCATTCATTTGCTTTTATTTCCAGGTTATGTTTTTAATTCGAGTTTATAAGCACTCGTGTTGGTTTCCCCAACACTTTATCTTTAGTTATTGCTATTTGTTTCGAGATTTTCTAGCCAAGCTTTGCCGCCAATTTTATATTCTTTAATTCCCTCTCTCAAAAACAACAAAAAGATTTCTCCATTTGTTTTTTCCCTCTTTCTTTTCTTTCCACCTCGAGGTTCTCATGTATTTGCAGGAAGAGTGATTGACTTTGAGTTTCCAAGAAAAAATCAAAAGGGAAGAGAGAAGTGGAACCAAACATGAGAGGTACGCCTTATGACTCCCCACTTTTGAAGTTTTAGAAACCCATGCTAGTTAGTAGTAAATATTGAGATATTATATTGGTGGAGTCAGTCTTTATATTGTAGTAAAGTTTTGTTTGCATGGGTATTTAGTTGGGTACGTTTTGTTCTAGCTCTTGTAGTTAACCAAGTCTTGCCTAAAAATTTGCTAAATAATTGTAATCAGAAAACGTCTCACAATTGAAGGCTTGGGTGTTGTAGTGCTTAGTCTTGAAGGCTTATTTCTTGAGACACTCAAAACCACGGAAAATAATGGTTGACTTGATAGCTCTCTTTAAAAGGATTTTCTCGATTGAATTAATGTTTAGCGGTTTTTGTGAGCATGCCAAAGTTTGACTTGTTTATCATAAGAATGATATAGCTTTATGCGTGTTAAACTTCATGGGATGCCAACAACTCCGCTGGCCTACGAATGATCTTCATGGAGGAAACTCCTAGATTTCGGCTATGACTTCATTAAACAAATGTAGCAGCAATGCTATAGTGGGTAAGATTCTTGGCACTCCTAGGTAGCTGTGTTCATGATGGAATCACTCCTCTGGCTGATATGAGTAATCATTGTGCAAAACAAATAATAACCTTAGTGATGCCATGAGTGTCCATCACTCCTCTGACTGATATGAGTAATCATTGTGCAAAACAAATAATAACCTTAGTGATGCCATGAGTGTCCATCACAACCCGATAACCTAATAGTTTTTTTGGCATGCTCTCAATTACTTAAGAACTGGAATTCTTGAAGGACAATGAATGTAAAAGTAGTACTTGAAAAGTCTTGACTTATTGATGTGGGAGAATTGAGATACTCTAGTGTATATGCTTTTCATGACAACTCACACTCTCAATTTTACATGATTATACTTTATTGTTCAAAGGAAATCCTATGAGTTGATTACATGACATGGAATAAAGTTTACTCATTTGAATCATCGATGTTAACAATAATTTTGCTGCACTACAAGGATGCATAAAAACCCGTATGATATGATTTCCATTACTCTATCTATGTTGCAGTTTTTCAGATTTATAAAGTGGAGGAAACATGAGACTACCAATCATGAGTAAGATCATCATCTCGTTATTTCAGTTTAAATGCTGAGTTCCTTTTTGATTTTGGTTTTCTTGCTCGAGGACGATCAAGTTTAAGCACGGGGAGGTTTATGGCTCTGAAATATAGCCATCTACGTCCACATTTAAACTGGATATTATTCATATTTTTTATGAAATATCTCTCTAAACCCTGCCACTAATGCCTAATGATCAAAGGGGTATGCAATCCTTTCTAGCTATTTTTCCCTATGTACATAATGACGTTTGATTATGGGAATCACTACATTAAAGTCAAATATACGAGATTACCAACAACCCGAAGAAACCAGGAGCCATGAAGTGGAAGTAGACACTTTAACGCCAACTATATGGCGGGAATAAAATTCCGGCCATATAGTTGCGGTCGTATAGTTGCTGCCGCCACTGCTAGGTCAAACAGAACAACTTTCATGAAGGTACCCCTATATAAATAGGCCTCAGGCGACGAGAAATAGAGCTCGGCACGCCCCCTCGCCACCAGAACCCTACATCCACAACACCGAAGAGCCGTCGAACGAATAAACTTAGATCTAATCTCCAAACCATTCTCCACCACCATAGCCACATTCCACCACTTGTAATAGTAGATCTCATCTTCGATTGGCGACATTGTAAGACTGTTTGCCATCAATGTCATGATTTCCATTGCAATCCTTATGATCTTTGATTTCATCCCTATGTGTGAGTAATATTCTTTGGGCTAAGGACTTCGACCTAGCCATGTAGCTTTTGTGCATGTTATTTATCATAGATGGGATCATGTATTAGTTTGTATGACATGATTATTATTGTATCCTCTCTTGCCTCAATCCAATGTCTTGTTAGGTACCCAAGACCCCGAGGATTGACCCAGGTATAGGGAGTATGAGTAATGACTAATATGCAGGTTGGGAACCCTAGTGACAGAAGGGGTAGTACGGCTGTATGTGAGGGTTTTACTTGGGATCAACGGTGACATCACTATGCATATCATTAGTTCTCTTTCTTCTATGAATGAGACTAGTAGGTTATTACTATAAGCGGTTGTGGAGGCAATAGAAATTATGGATGCACTGCCCACATATAATTTATCTTGCTCTAACAATTACATGCACACTTTATTATTATCTTTTATTCCCATTAGATGTTTTGCACATCTATAGGTGAAACCAAAATCCCTAGGCCCTCTCTCTCCATCATCGATAACAACAAAAGACAACAAACTCTTAGTCCGATAAAAACACAAAAGGAGTTCTAAAACTCCCTAAGGTCTGTTAAAGTAACTTCACTATGCTTTCTACTTCCCGGGGATTCGATAAACCTAGGTCTATTAGGGAAAAAGAGCTATACTACATCCGTAATTCGGATCGAAGGTATCACAGGACCACCGGCTTCGCCCTATCATAGTGCCTTAGATGTCGCTGCGAGTTTTTCCAACTCCAGAGATATCGTATCTATGCATAACTTATTTTTGCAGGATGATGTTATGAATGGTATGGCTTATGTGCATGTGATGTATGTAATCTATTTGTGATCTTCGTATCATGGTTTTTCATAGTCTGTTGGAGCCTACGTGTTGTCAATTTAATGTACAACGACCTGCGTGTCGGATTCTCTATGTAATCTTCATTTACTAAGCTAGTGTAGATTTTTGGAGAACCTGGATGGCATGCAAGTCGATGTACAAGTCATCTACATGGAGTAAGATGGCACGTGACAAGAGTTGGCACGAGTCGACTTGCAGGTTTCATGGAGATGGAGATCACCATGAAGAGAGCCATACGATTTCACATTATAATTGCTTTATTTTGTGTTATCTTTATGTATCTGTTTTACGTCTATTAGGTAGTTGGTAGAAAGTAATCCCTCAAACAAGGTCTAGTTGGTTGACCTGCCAAGTGTTGCACCATCACAAGTTGGACATTCTTGGTAGTGGGCTCATAAAATTGAGGTGCTGCCAATTCTTTCCAACAAGATGGGTTCAAGCCGGACTCTTATAACAGAAGCACTTAGTAAGCTAGACGGCGCCATCACAACATTTGTAATACTCAGGGCAAAGTTGTTCGGGAGCCGGGAAATGTGATGCCACTTGACCAACAGGAGTCATATGAGATGTGATTGGCAAGGAGTTGCCTACCTAGATCACTTCAAGACTAGCGGTGATGCTAAAGCTCACTAGTCGCCTTTCTTATTTAGGATCATGAATCACTTAGTAACCATCGGAGGGGTGTTGGTTCTAGTGGGAGATTAAGTATTAAAATGTTTAATATGCTTGCTCTTTTATGGATATATGTCTTAAGTGTTTTGCATATTTTCTATTGTAGATCAATGGCACCTAGTAGTAGTCTCCCTCAGATGTCCAGTTTTTCATTGAGAACAATCTTATAGAAAGATACACTTAATAGAACTAATTTCACCAACTGGTATCGTAATCTAAGGATTGTTGTCAAACAAGAAAAGAAGGACCATGTTCTAAATAACATACTTCCGGATGAGATGAATGAGAATGCTAGTGTAGCTGCAACCAATGCCTAGCATAGGACTAAAGATGAGTCCACAAAAATTAGATGTCTTACGCTTGCTCACATGGAATCAGACGTGCAACAACAGTTCGAGAATGTTGAGGTCTCTGATATGATCGAAAGCCTCAAAAGTATGATCTGGTCTCAAGCCAAAACTAAGAGGTATCAAGTCTCTCAATCTTTGATGAGTTGTAATCTTAAGGATGGTGCTCCACTAAGTCCGCATGTGATCAAGATGGTTGGTTACGTGTAGTTTCTAGAAAGGATAGGCTACCCAATTAGAAAAGAGTTTTCTACGGATAGAATTTTGAAATATCTTCCTAGTGCATATGGATAGTTCATCTCGAATTACCACATGCATGTTATGGATAAGAAGCTCAATGATTTATATGGGATGATGAAGAAGATAGAGGTTGATGTCAAGAAAGGTGCCATCCGATGTGGATGTTGTAGAATAGGGCTAAGTTCAAGAAGATTTATTGGACTAAGAAGAAGAAGACTAAGTTATGAGGTAATGCTTAGGATTCGATCACATGCGTTTCCAGGGATTAAGCCATCTCCTTCAGCTGGATCCACTTGCTTCTATTGCAAGGCAGATGACCATTGGAAGAGGAATTGCAGCAAGTATCTGGCTAACAAAGCCAAGAGTGGAGGTGTAACTTCCAACTTAGGTACGCTTGTTTGCAATGTTATAAACATTTATCTTGATGACACACCTAAAAGCTCTTGGGTATATGATACCGGATCGGTAATTCACATCTGCAACTCGTTGCAGGGACTGGTAAGAACTAGGAGCTTGGTGAGATGCGAGGTTGACATTCGAGTCGACAACAAAGAGAGAGTCGCTGAGATGGAAGTCGGCACGATGCAACTTCATTTACCTTTGGGATTCTTAATGGAGCTGAATAATTGTTATATGTTCTAGAGCTTATTTGAAACATTATTTCTTCCTTATGTTTGATGAGACAAGGCTATGTGTCTAATATTAAGAATAATGGTTGTTCTTTATATTTGAATGATATGTTTCACGACTTTGCACCTATCCTGGACTGGTTATTTATTTTTAATCTTAATGGTGAATCAGTCTATAACATAAATGTGAAAAGGTTGAAACCAAATAATTTGAATATGACTTACTTTTGGCATTGTTGACTTGGTCATATAAGTTGGAAACGCATGAAGAAGCTCCATGATGATGTACTCCTAACTTTGTTCTACTTGGAGTCGTTCGAGACATATGATTCCTGCCTAATCGGCAAAATGACCAAGATACCTTTTTCAAAGAGTTGTGAAAAGTCATCCAACTTATTGGGACTTGTACATAGTGATGTATGTGGCCCGATGAGCACGCCAGCAAGAGGTGGTCATGAGTACTTCATTACCTTCACTGATGATTTGAGTAGGTATGGATATATCTACTTGATGAAACACAAATCGAAAGCTTTTGAAAAGTTCAAGGAATTCTAGAGTGAGTATAGAATCAACTCGGCAAGAAAATAAAGTTTCTTCGGTCAGACCGAGGAGGCGAGTAAATGAGCCATGAGTTTGATGACCATCTAAAGATTTGTGGAATAATTCCTCATCCCACTCCACCAAGAACACCGCAGAGGAACAGTGTGACGAAAAGGCGGAACCGGACTTTGTTGGACATGGTCCAATCAATGATGAGTTGGGCGGATCCTCCTTTATCATTTTGGGGTTATTGTGTATAAACTGCAGCGTTCACACTAAATAGAGTACCATCAAAATTGGTTGAGAAGAAATCGCATGTGATGTGGACTAGCAAGAAGCCGAGTTTGTCTTTTCTTAAAATTTTGGGTTGTGAAGCATTTATCAAGCGACTTCAGTCAAACAAGCTCACGTCCAAGTCGGATAAGTGTATTTTCATGGGGTATTTGAGGGAAACCTTGGTTTATTACTTCTACAACTAAGAAGAGGGCAACGTGTTTGTTGCTCAGAATGGTGTATTCCTTGAGAAAGAGTTTCTTAGTCGGGGAGTTAGTGGGAGAACGGTGCAACTCAAAGAAATTCAAGAGGAACCGGCTAGTAGCGAGTCAAAAAAAGCCTTGGAGGTTAAGCTGGTCATGGTAGTTGAGCTAGTAGCTACACCTACACTTTGAAGATCGGCCAAATTGTCAAGTGTTCATGATGTATTACTGTTATATAGTGATGAGCCGGCAACTTATTCCGAAGCAATGGTGGGATCCAATTCCGAGTCGTGGCTTGGAGACATGAGAGCCAAGTTAAAGTCAATGGATGAAAATCAAGTTTGGAACTTGGTTGATCTACCAGATGGTGCAAGACCCGTCAAGTGCAAATGGGTCTTTTATAAGAAAACTGATATGGATGAAAATATTTCTATCTATAAATCATGGATTGTCGCGAAGGGGTTCTGATAGGTTCAAGGAGTTGACTATGATGAGACTTTCTCACCCATAGCGATGCTTGAGCCAGTTCAGATCATGTTAGCTATAGCAGCCTATTTTGACTATGAGATATGGCAGATGGATATCAAGACGTCTTTCCATGATGGAAATTTATCCGAGGACGTGTAGATGATACAACCCGAGGGTTTTGTCGATCCGGCTAATGCAGACAAGGTATGCAAACTTGAGATATCCATTTATTGGTTGAATCAAGCATCTCGAAGTTGGAAGATTCGCTTTGATGAGGTAGTCAAATCATTTGGCTTCATCAAGAGTGATCATGATTCTTGTTTGTACAAGAAGCTTAGTGGGAGAAAAGTAAACTTTCTGATCTTATATGTGGATGACATATTACTGATTGCAAATGATGTCCAAATGTTGCAAGAAACCAAGGAGTCGTTGGAAAAAAGTTTCTCAATGAAAGACTTGTGTGAGGCAACTTACATACTAGGGATCAGGATCTATAGAGATAGATCAAGGCGGCCCATTGGATTGAGTGATAGTACATATTTTGGCAAAGTCTTGAAGAAGTTCAACATGGAATCGTCTAAGAAGGGGTTCTTATCGATGTCCCATGGTGTATAACTTAGCAAGACTCAATATGGTTTAGTAGTCAGATCCATCATGTATGCCATGATTTGTACTAGGCCAGATGTTTCCTATGCTCTAAGTGTTGTGAGCAGTTACTAGGCTGACCCTTGAGAAATCCACTAGGCTATTGTTTAAAACACCCTTAATTACTTGAGAAGGACTAATGATGTGTTCCTACTTTATGGAGGTGAGGTTGAAGCCATTTGGATCAGGAACTTCTTGATGGATCTTGGTGTGGTTCAGGGCTTGTCCAATCCGTTAGACATGTATTGTGACAACAATGGTTATATTGCACAAGCTAAGGAACCTAGACAACACCAGAAGGACAAACATATACACATGTGTTATTACCTAATTCGCCAGTTTGTCGATATAGGTGATATCAAGTTATGCAAGGTACACACGGGTGCAAACATTGCGGATCCGTTGACACAGTTCTACCACAACCTAAGCATGAGGCGCAAACGAGAGCTATGGGCATTAGATGCCTAGAAATGTGATGTCGGGATTATAGACTCTAGTGCAAGTGGGAGACTGTTGGGAATATGCCCTAGAGGCAATCATGTATGATGTAATTCCCAATTTATTCATAAAGTTATTAAGTCTTCCTAGCATGAACAACTGATATGTATCATTAAATATGTGATTTAGTTGTGGAACTATATATTTATGTTGCTCATACTAGATGTCCTTTGTCATTGAGGTTGTGATGGACACACAACTTAGACTAATGTGAAAGTCAACTGATGACTAGGTTCCACTTTTCATGGACATGGTGATGCTATTTCGACTTACATGTACTCGGCTAAAGAGTTTAGCAAGTCGGACAGATCCATAGTTGAGATGCAACGAGCATGTTGTCATTTGCAGTCTCGAGCAATGGAATACTTTGACCTGAGGTGATAGTATGATCCGAGTTGTGGATCTCCAACTTAGGTTCTATCAAATGTTGTTTCCTAAATGAGGAGTTATAAAGGTAGAGTTTAGGCTGGTTGTGAATCAAGCTGCATGACATGGATTACCAAGATGGGATTTTGTAACACCCCAGCATTTAGGAACCAACGAAGGGTAGAAATAGGAATTTGTGCATATGCATGCCTTCATCTGTAAAATCGGGGTACATTTTTTGCCAAATAAAAACCTAAAGATATTAGAGTTTCATTCACTATCGAGAGGTAGGAATAGCTCTCCGAAGTGATTGCTATAAATTTTGACATGATCTTTAGGCACTATTATGTTTTAGGGGAAGATATTTTGAATTCAAATTTGAAATTTAAACCATTTGAAAATAATTTGGAAATTTAAAGTTAGAATTATAAAGTGGATTTCCAAAATAATGTATTAATATTGTTTAATTACTACTATAGATATATTAAACAACATTATGAATACAAGACAAGGAAATTTAAAAAAGAAATGAGTTCTTATTTCTTTTCTCTATTCCTTAATAAATATTACAAATGGAGATCATTACATCAAGACAGATAATTACAAGGAAGAAATTCTAATAAAATAAATCTTTATTAAATCACAGAAGTATTGTTACAAGATTCTTTCCAAAAGAATAAAATGAGATTACAATAAAATCTATCTATCTATTCCTATACTATATCTTTAAGCATCCAGACTTTGTTCCTGCAAAATAAAATAAACAACTCAACAAAGAAATAAAATGTTAGTGATTAGTATTACTCTCAGTGTGAACAATGAAGTGCACTGTTCATATTACATCATAGAGTAATTTGAAGGGGCAAGTTTCACCAAAGTGTAGTATCTGTTCTTTTAAGCAAATAGTTCTAGTGTCACATTATAAGCCAAGTGGCAAAGTGGTAAGATTCACCAGTATAAGTAACAATAAAAGGATGGGGAAGTATAAACCAGAGTTACTTGATCTCATCCACAGACAAAGCAAACTGTGAAGCAGCTCACACACCTAAATGCATGCATTGAGGTGTCAACAGCCGAGGGCCAAGGGGCAGTTTAAATCATAGCAGTGTTAAGCAAATAATGCTTTGCTATCTACTTTGCAAAGAGAGAGCACATCCATAGTTTAACACCAACATATCCAAGAACAACACCAGATATTGAAAGCAAATCACTAGATCAAGCCACTTTCCACCACAGAAAACCCAGGAGATCACCGGCAAAGATGGTGACTTGAGGAGGGGGAAGAAATAGGTGGACAGCAAGGTCACAGGAGCAAGAACACTAGGAGGAGCACGACAAGACCAAGAGGAAGACAACACAAATCCAGGGCTACCACAGGACAACTGTAAAATGCAACCAGAGTATGCCCCACATCTTGATCTAAATGTTTTCCATCTTACCTATTCATTTTCTTTCAAGCACATGATAGAGAACATATTAAACAACAGATAATAACAGCCAGATCAAGCATATGTTCTTGCATAGGCAGGGTCTCAGACCAGCATCACTGACCCTATAATCCATTTTTAATTAAATAGATACACAACATAGTTGCTGGTATAGGGCACATTCCTAGGAGGGTAGCACCTTTGTACCCAGCAAGATCAAGTATGCTTGAGTACAAGCTCAAGTAGATCCTTTTCAACAAAGATAATCATCTTCCTAAATGATTGAGGAATCATAAATAGACACTTTACTTTTTGCAAAGACAGTAAAGATCAACACTGTCTATTACTAGATCACACTATTCAGAAAACACTGAATTTAATAATTTTCCTACAAGCATATAGGAATCATCTCTTTTTAATCATCTCTTTATTAATCATAGAGCAAAGTCTAGCACTAGATTTACACAGTAGCAGGATTAAATCCTGAAACTGAACATATTGTGTTGCACAAGTAAGTAATTAACCGAGCATTAGTACAGAGGACATCTCAAATCAACTCCATAGAATTAAATCCACCACCATAATTAACTAAGCATGCTTTTACAGAGAATTTCATGACAGAACAGATAACAAAAGCATGAATAGCAGAATGTTCTCTAACAGAGAACAGAGTAATAAAACATGCACAACAAAGTGGTCATCTGATAGAGAGCAGAGTAACAGATCATAATCAACAGTAGTAGGCAATACACCAACCGTAGGACACCATCAAAGGATTTGCATAGACATGATTAACCAAGGAGCCAACTAAACATCGCTATAGGGGGGAATAAACCCTAGAAATTAGGTATGAGCCCTAAATAGGGAATTCGTTGCAATAGTGACATGTCACAGAGCAGAGGGAAGAGAGCACAGAGAGAGAAGTAGAAGAACTTACTCGAGGTCCTCGTAAATTTATTTGAAGAGGAAGCAGAGAGGAGGCCGGCGGCAGAGAGGTGGCGGCATAGGGAGCACCCCGAGGGGGCACTGCAACTCGCCCCTGCAGCATGTTGGAAGCAGCCGGAGAAGAAGGGGAACACACCATGAGCATCCTAGCATGTCGACAAAGAAGCACAGAGGTGGCCAACCCTAACCCTAGCCTCGTGTACGGTTAGCATTGCAAGAAGTGGGCACCAGCGCCACATCGTCTTGGACAACATTGTGCAGCAGCGTTGACTTGGTCATCCTGTATCGCGGTGGCAGCCACATCGACCAGACTTGGCTGGAATCATGCGCAGTAGCGGCAGCGACATCGAGCGCCAAAGAGAGTCGGGAAGAGATAGGGGTGAGGAAGAGAGAGTGCGCCAGGGGTACTGGGCTGGTGGGCTGCCTATTACAACCCAGGTGGTCTTTGCTAGGCCGGGTAGGTCGGGCCTGGTTGGGCCAGGACAGCCCAGTGGGCCGGGCCCATGTCTTAAAAGACGTATCTGAAAATAAATATTTACAAATATTCCCCTAAACAAAATCAACTCTAGAAAAATAAATAAAAATCCTAAAAATATAAATCATATATCTATGAACTCACAAAAATATCCTTTACCCAATAAAAATAATAAGAAATAATTTAAGCAATTAAATATAGATCTATTATTAAAATTATATAAATTCCTTCTAGAATTTTATAAAAGTATACAGAACACTTAAAATTGAATAAAATTCATTTTTAAGATTCTAAAAGGAAGAACTATTATAGAAAAATATTTGTATTTTTGAAAAGTAAATCATGATAATAGAAATGAAGTCTTATTTCCTTAATGGAATTTTATTTAAAAATTTGAAAGAGTTAAAAATTAAATAAACTGAGTTTTTAAACTCTTAGAATAATACTAGTTATTATAAAATTGCTAAATGTCAAAATAATATGATTTTTTTAATGCTTTCTTAAATAATGATTTTCTTTTATTAATTAAAAGAAACTTAAAACCTATAGAAGTTGGGTAAAATAGGCAAAGAAGAAACAAAATGAATCATTGCATGACATTTCTTACATATTGCTTCTTTAAATATTGTCCTTACCGGGCAACAATGGTTTTCTGTAGAAACCGGAGCTCAAGGTCAGGTGGAAGTATCCGACTTCACTACCTTGCAGTCACAAGGCAAGTTCATCACGTGTTCATGTCCTTTGAAGAGTATTTATGAAAGTATTTCAAAATGTGTGTTATCACCTATGTTCTAAACAAGACAGAAAATAAGTATTTTCCCAAATAAATGAAATGCTATTATCGTCCTAAGTGATGATAAATACTAAGAATTGCAGAGGAATCTAAGATTCCAATTGCAAGACATGTAGGACTTAATAACCCATGACATCAGTGATTCTAGCGCCGTATATTATGCGTTATCTATAAGATTTGGAATGGGTCGAAGAAGTCAGTTGGATCTTCTTCCTTTCGAATGGACGAATGACCTAATCATGAGGCTGAGGATTTATCGTGGAGAAACCTAGCACATGGGTGGAACCCCTTAGTTTCCCATGATTTTGGTGTCTAGATTATCTTGAGAGGCTGTGAGTGGTTTAGCTGGTCCTTTCAGGGACCTTGCCAATGCATAACCGTCTCATAGAGTCTTCGGGTGCCTACCAGAGTTATAGTCAGTCCTATAACTGATTGGCTTCATAGAGTCTTCATGCAGGGTCGTGGAGAGGAGCACTGATTGGCTTGGATCATCTACTGGGCCCCACATCATGGAATTGTGGACGGGAAAGTACGCCCGGTTGTGCAACAAGGATTTGGTCTCTCATGGGTAAAGCAACGCACCCCTGCAGAGTGTAAGAATTGTGACATGTTACTCCCTGTTTCGGGAAGGAGGTACGAACGCGGTAGGAAAGAAACTCCATGAAGTTCTGGTCAACCCGTGAAGACTGATGGGCATAATTTTTGATAATAAAATCAATATTTGAAGAAATGTTTACCAAAACTGCATAGTACCTAGGACTTATAGTCCGAGGTGGTAGTTAGAGCATCAAACTACCCACCTTGCATATAGTGAACTTGCTGGGTAATGCTGTTACTCACTCTTTCCTTTGAACCCCTTGCTAGACTTTGAGGGCCAGAAGGATAACCAGGTGTATTCTACGGAGGTCTAGAACGGCGTCTACTATGAAGAGCCGGATCTGTCCGGTGGAATCGAAGGAGTGGACTACGAAATACACTATGGAGCTGAAGACAACCAGTTGGAGTAGTTGTCAGGCTAGCATATAGTTACCTAGGTTGAGTCGAGCAGCACGAACCCTATAGAATAAGATGTTGAGCTCACGTCTTTATTACCTTAGGTTGGAAACCTAGTAAAGGGAACTACCTGTAGGAGTCTTAGGGCAACGGTAAAGAGTTCTCTAGATTATATGATGGATATTCAATTGGGAATATTTTGTTATATATTTTAGTGCGATAATTCTTTATTATGATGCATCACTATAATTAATGGTTACTCATTATGAATATTTTCTATAAAATGGAAATGGCACGAAAGTTTCCAAAACAGACTTTGGCAAGGAAAGAAGAGACTCTCGATAATTATCAGGGCACTTTAACTGAACAACTTCGAGAACTATTGTGGGTCTTTGGTTGCACAACTAATATTCCAGTTAATACCATTACATACCGTGATGGGCGAATGTTAGCCAAATATCGTGTTAGTATCCAACTACCAAAAAAGCTTGGTTTATATCACGATTTACCCATGGGTGAAGGTAGAAGTAACTTAGCATCATACCATGTTGCTATATTGGAGGTGATATCCAATGTTCGGGAGCACAATGCATAAGATCTAGCGGGAAGCACATATTCTGTAATTCCTCATGACACTATAGACGAGGAGCCAGTACCGGATCATCTTACTTTAGTAAAGAAGCATCCAAAATTAGCTTCCAAGTTTATGAATCTGTATCGACTGATGGTTGGGTCTTTGTATAAGACACATCAGGTTATTGTGGAGGATCAGATTGAGATGCTAGAGGATTTAACTAATCCTGGGCGAGTGGAGAAGTTAGCATCTAAACTGGAGAATGAAGTAGTGGATAGGGTTAGCTCAATTTTTAAGGATATACCTATAGATCCAGCATCTTTTACACCATAACCTTATTCACCTATGCCAGAACCCACTAGATATCCTGATGAGGGCACTAGTCATCCAATACCACATAATTCTTGGGGAACCGAGGATTCAAAACTACCTATTGGAAATTCCAAAGGATGGAGCTACGGATCGATGGATGGATCTGCTAGGAATCCTATTCCTATGGAAGATTTTGTTGATGATATTGGGCAAACCAGTCGCATGGGAGAGAGACCTTATCCTGTTGATGGAAGGGATGTTCAAGTAGAGGATGTAGATTTCGCTGAGGAAGATCCTGAAGAAAGGGTGTTTGAGTTACCAGAATATTATCCTACTCCTAATAACGTGTACTATCCAATTATAGCTGAGGACTATCGTACCCAGTAGAGTAATTGGGGAGCATCGGAAGTGGAATATTATGTTGATTATTATGGAGTCGAAATACAGGAGGCGATTGAAGAAGACAGTGATGAGGATGATTCTGAAGCCACCTCAGATGAGTTGGAAGGTATGGACACACTTCAGCCAGATGATGTGTCAAGTCCAGATACTTCTGATACTGAGTATCGTCCATCAAAGAGGCAAGTCGTTCCACAGACGGTGTGTCGTACTTCACGTCAGGACGGTTGTATTTTGGGTATGTACGATGAACATTGCAGCTTCTGGGGAGTGTGACCTTGAGAAGGAATATCTCAATGAGTATATGGGAGTTAGAGTATGAGTACTTGATGTAAATAAATAAGTGGGATAGCACCCATATGAGTTTGTATTACCTAAATGGTATGGGGCATGTAATGACGTTGTACTAACCATGTTGTTTGTAATGTATAATATGTGAAATGCATATTTTGTTCTTATTTGGATCTTGTTTTCCATTGTGTGACTAGTTCTGTGCATGAAGTTGAGCTTAGAACACATATGCATGATGTAATTATGAGTGTTTGCTTTATGTTACAGGACTAGGGGTATGGAAACGGGTGTAGAGGACGAGACAGAATAGCAGCGCATGGAGCACAAAACTAAGGAAAAGGCGGATGAAGACGCCAGAATGCAGGCAAATTTACCACCACCACCAATGAGGTCGTTGATCGAGCAAAACTTTATGCAGTACATGTAGATGATGCAAGAGTCCCAGAAAAAGTTTATGGAGGGATCAGTGGATCGTGTGGGACATCAAAGGGAACCTGAAGAACACGGTGTAAGTCTTTCTTACTTTCAAAATGCAAGGTCGTTACCCTTTGCATCAGCCCCTGAGCCAATGGATGCAGAGGATTGGCTAGCAGATACTGAGAGGAAACTTAAGACTGTAGGTTGCCACGAGGAGGAAAAGTTTAGGTATGCAACACATCTCTTAACAAGACCTACATCATCATGGTGGTAGTTAGTAATGCAACCTCCAGGAAGGGAGTATACCTAGGAGGAGTTTAAGTAGAGATTTCGTGAATATCATGTTCCGGAAAGTGTTATTGAACTGAAGCGTAGGGAGTTTGAAGAACTTCAGTAGGGATACACCAGTGTCATGAAGTACATCCGGGAGTTCAGTCAACTATATCGTTATGTTGATGATGAAGTGAGAACGAAGGAAAAGAAGAACAAGTGTTTCTTCTGTGGTTTGAATCCATTTGTGAAGATGCAGCTGAGGCTGGCCAATAAAGCAACTTTTCAATAGTTACTTGATGTAGCTATCACATTTAAGGACGATTACAAGATTGTCCAAGAGGACCGTAAGAAGAGAGCAAAGAAGGAAACTAAGAGGATCCAAGCAAGTAATCCTAAACCTAATATGGAGTTGAAAGCTCGAAATAGGTCCTTTAACAATGGTAACAACCCCAATCATGGTACCACCACAACCAGGAGGAATGTCATTTGTCACAATTGTAAGCTTCTAGGGCACTTTAGTAGGGATTGCCTGAAGCCGGTGATCATATGATTTGGGTGTGGTCAGAAGCGGCACATGAAGCCAGATTGTCCAAATAAACCACCAGGTGGTTGGCCTACATCAGGCGATGGTCAAGCAAGAGGCGGAGGTGGACAGTTTAACAGAGGTGGAAGCTATGGAAAGAACGACAATGGCAAGAGAGGCAGACCTACTGGAAAGATGAATTGCGCAACCTTGGAGGAGGTGGATAACTCGGATCAAGCAGTGATAGGTATGCTTAATATTCTCGTAAATCCTGGAAAAGTTCTATTTGATACAGGTGCAACTACTTCATTCATATCTGAACAATTTTGTGATAAATTCAGGATTAGAACGGCACCTTTAGAAAAACCTATGACCGTAGGTACCACTGGAGGGATCGTGGTAGTTAGAAACATAAAATTAAACCAAGTGATCTCAATCTATGGTCAAACCTATTATGCGGATCTTTATGTGATTCCATTAAGGGGAATATCAGTAGTGTTGGGAATGGATTGGATGGCTGAGTATGGGACTCATATCAACTATGAGGATCAAACCGTTTCAATCAAGTATCCAAGTGGAGGAAGGATAGTCTATCAGGAAGATAAACATAGTCATATCATGGTAGATCTGCAATTGAACTCAATGAAGGAGGTCAAATTGGAAGATATTCCGGTTGTGAAGGAATTTTAAGATGTTTTTCCACCAGAGTTACCAGGAATGCCACCTGATCGAGAAATAGAGTTCACTATTGACAAGATACCTGGTACATGCTTCCAAGTCGGTCAGATGGGCATGCTTCGCATGCCTGATCAGCCGACGACACCATCGATTGCCCCAGTATCATGGTTTCCTCCATCGATCGGCACCCTCAGCGAGCTCAACGCCCCGACAATAGTCGAGAACACTGTCAGCGACAGCAGTCGCGAATCCGATCTGACCGATCTGGCCACTGAAGATGGAACCTACGGTTCTAGATCTAAGAGTTGTGGAAGAAGCAGCTTCCCCAATCACTTCATGTGCACCGTCATCAACGCAGGCGACACCTCTGCCAACCGCGACAACGGCGGCAATCGCGGCAACAGAACCGACCTGCCTAACGGCGGCAACGATGGCAATGGCAGCAACGGCAGTAACGATGGCAATCGCACCCCCATTGACAACGGAGGGGTAGTCGAACCTCCAACCATAGTAAATGAGCAAACCGCCGAACGCGTCATAATCAAGCTCAACAAGCAAGAATGGGCTCGCTGTCGCGAGGCCCTGTGAGGCACCCCTCTACCATTCGGATCCCCGCAGGAGCTGCTGATGGGCTATCACTGGCTCCTGAAGGAAGAATTCAAGCGCCAAGTACAAAAAATTGCGCAACTCGAGGCGCGCAAAAAGGCGGCAGATGAGTCGAGCCTTCGTCGTGCTGGACTCTCCTCCTACGGAGGATCCTCCTCAAAGGGCAACGAGCACCTCGCCAAGAAGAGGCAGTCTCGGATGGCCCATCTCACCGAGCAAGAACGCATAGAGGCCGCAAAGGTTCTCGACTTCGGCTCTATGACAGTCGACACCAGGGGCAATGTGGTCCCCAAGACGCCACAGGCTGCGGTGACAGCGGCCACCATGTACCTCCTGAACAACCAGCCACCAGCTGGGGACCCCCGAGCCGCCATGCACCGATCTTGGGATTAATCGAGGCTGCCCTCGACAAGGAGCCGACAGCGGAACCAAAGAAGGGCAAAGTGCTAGCAAAGCATTACTCCTCTCCCTCATCCAGCGATGACAGTCACGACTTGTTTCGACGTCGCCGCTCACGATGACACGACCACCACTACGACGCACGTGATGACATCACGCAGTGCAAGATCGACAAATCAAGAGCACGACGTGCTCGGTCGACTGACTCAGAAGAGGAGGACGTGGAGCTCTGCGGCCCTAGATGCTTCAGCAGATCCATTAGGCAAAAGTGAATGCATAAAGGGTTTAAATTCCCGTTGAAGAACCCGAAGTTTGACGGCCTACAGGACCCGAAGATCTAGCTGGAGGACCACATCTCCTCCGTCAGGCTCCACGGAGGCAGTCGAAGCACGACCATGCAATGCTTGCAGCTACAGCTGTAGGGCACCGCCCGAGCATGGCTCAACAACCTCCCACGCGGATCCATTCGCAATTGGGACGAGCTGGTTAATAGATTCGTGCGCAACTTTAAGGGCACATACAAGCGGTCCGCATCAATCGAAGAGTTGAGATGCTGCCAACAAAGATCTGGTGAATCGCTGCGCTCCTACATCCAAAGGTGGTCCATCATCAAGAACTCCGCGGAAAACATCTCAGAGGATCGCGCGATTAACGCATTCAATGGCGGCGTCTGCCGCTTAGAACTCAGAGAGGAGTTGGGACGCTTAAAGCCCAAGACCATCGACCACCTGATGGAGATTGCGAATCGGTGGGTCGATGGAGAAGATTCACTTAAGAATCGCGTTCACTCCGACAAGGAGGCGGAGCTCGAGCGCAGACGCGATTGCCGAGGCAAGCGTCGCATGCGCATTTACGATGACCGCGACGACGTCAACATGGTCGCGGATGGCTACGCCGAAAGACACGACGACAACCGCAAAAACGGATACCTTAGCGGCGGATACCGTGACTCCGGGAAAACCACGCAAGTGTGGCAACGCCGCACTCGCGACGAGGCACCCGCGAGCTCCATTGAGGACAAACTGTCCGGGCCATGTACGGTGCACTTCTACATCGACAAGCATGATGGCAAGAAGAAGTCCAGCCACCTCCTCAAGGATTGTCGCGAGTTCCTCAAGCTACATGAGGGACTGGTTCAGATGAACGTCAATGCAGTCGAAAGAGGCCACGGAGCCGCTCCAGGCACCGTGGCACATGGCGCTCCGCCACCTCCACCTGGGCCACCCCCGAATGCAGCCGCACCAGACCAGCACCATGGAGGCGAACCGTACCCACGAGCCATGGGCACCATGATGATCCAAAAGGGACGCCCCTCCAATAGGGTGCAGAAGGCCATCACTCGCCAAGTCAACTTGGCCACACACTTGCCACCATCTACCACTGAGTACCTCAGTGGAAGCGAGTCCTGCATCACCTTCGACAAACCCGACCATCCGCCTCAGGTACCCCGCCCAGGCCATTGCCCCCTCGTACTCGAGGCGCAAATCGGAGGCTTCGCCATGAGCCGCGTCTTCATGGATGGCAGAAGTGGCATCAACCTTATATTCGCGAGTACCTTGCGAGCAATGAGGATCCCCCTAACTTGCCTGGAGGCCTCGGACACAATGTTCCATGGCATCGTCCCAGGGAAAGGCGTATACCCCCTGGGCAAAATCAACCTCGACGTCATCTTCGGCACGCCTAAGAACTTCCGGCGCGAGCGCATCGACTTTGAGGTCGTCGACTGGCGCTCACAGTACCACTGCATCCTCGGGCGCGTCGCGTTCGCTAGGTTCATGGCAGTGCCCCACTACCCCTACCTGCAGATGAAAATGCCAGATCCCCATGGCGTCATCACGATCAACGGGAGCTTCGAGCGATCTGACAGTTGCGACAGGGAATTCAATAGAATTTCCCAGTCCTTCAGTATGCAGGAGGAACTCGCGAGACTAAAGGAGACGACAGACAACAGTCTGCCTCCCTTGAGACGGCCAAGCTCACCTGATCTCTCCTTCGACTCATCGGTGCACACGAAGAAAGTGCAGGTCCACCCATCGGATCCCGCCAAGACGGCCCTCATCGCCAACAACTTGAGTCCCGCATAGGAACTCGTGCTCGTCGAATTCCTCCGTGAGCACTGGGAAATTTTCACCTAGTGTCCTGCGGACATGCCAGGAGTTCCTAGGGAATTTGCCGAGCACGCACTCAACGTCAACCCCGACGTAAGGCCAGTCAAGCAAAAAATTCGGCGATTGTCTGAGCCAAGAGCATAGGCAGTTGGAATGGAGATCAACAAACTCCTCGAGGCCAAGTTCATATGCGAGATCAAGGAAAGCACTTGGCTCGCCAACACGGTGCTGGTACCGAAAAAGGACACGGATATCCTGCGGATGTGCGTGGACTTCACCTCTCTGAACAAGCACTGCCCAAAGGATCACTTCCCGTTGCCACGGATCGACCAGATCATCAACTCCACCGCGGGATGCGAGCGCCTCTGCTTCCTCGACGCCTACTCAGGCTATAATCAGATTCGAATGAAGGAGGAAGATCAAGAGAAAACAGTGTTTACAACGCCCTTTGGTGTGTTCTTCTACAACACAATGCCCTTCGGACTAAAGAATGCGGGAGCCACCTACCAGCGGTGCATGCAGGCTTGCCTCAAGGAACAACTGGGTCGAAACATTCAAGTCTATGTCGACGACATAGTAATCAAGACCAAGGAGGAACCCTCTCTAATCGATGATTTGCACGAAACCTTCGCGAACCTCGACTGCTACCGGATCAAGCTCAATCCAGACAAATGCGCCTTCAGCGTACCATCTAGGCAGCTACTCGGGTATCTCATCTCCGCAAGGGGAATCGAGGCGAACCCGAAGAAGATAAAAGCCATAATGGCCATGGAGAAGCCGAAAAACATAAGGGGCGTCCAGCAACTGGCTGGACGAATCGCGACCCTCAGTCGAATGGGCGAAAAGGCGCTGCCCTTCTACCAGCTCCTCCGCAAAACTGAAAAATTCGAGTGGACCACTGAAGCGCAAGAAGCATTCGAAGACCTCAAGCGCCTGCTATCCACTTCTCCAGTACTGGTGACCCCACGAGAAAGGGAGCCACTGTTGCTGTATATCTCCGCCACCAACCAGGTGGTCAGCACACTGCTTGTCGTCGAGCAAGCGGAGGAAAACAAGGTCCACGGCGTACAACGCCCAGTATACTACCTCAGTGAGGTCCTCACGCCAACGAAACAGCGGTACCCGCACTACCAGAAGTTGGCGTACGACGTCTTCATGACCGCCCGGCGACTGCACCACTACTTCCAGGAACACCCAATCGTGGTGGTCAACGACGCCCCCTTGGGGCACATCCTCAATAACCCCGACGCCACGGGACGAGTCGCGCTTTGGGGAATAGAATTGTCTCCATGAGACATCACGTACGAAAAGCGCGACGCAATCAAGTCGCAAGTTCTCCCGGACTTCCTAGTGCACTAGATGGAGAACCAGCTCCCGGACAAGCCAGATATGTCCTACCTCTGGACAAAGGACTTCGATGGGTCCAAGAGGAAAGACGAAGCAGGCGCAGGTGTCATACTGTCATCACCTCAAGGGGACAAGTTGAAGTATATCCTGTGAATGCAGTTCACAGCCTCAAATAACGAGGCTGAATACGAGGCCCTGCTGCACGGGATGAGGATGGAAAAAGCCTGTGGCGCCAAGAGGCTCATCATATACGGTGACTCCAAGTTGGTCGTCAACCAAATGATGCATGAGTGCGACGCACTGAACGACAACATGATCACGTACCGCGACCTCTATGACACACTCAAAGGAGACTTCGATGGTTGCGAACTACGACACGTAGGTCGCGAAAGCAACGAAGAGGCGGACGCACTCGCCAACATAGGCTCCACCTGTGCCCCCATACCACCTGGGGTATTTCTCGAGCGCATCTGTGAATGCTCCATCAAGCCAAAAGCCGCAGAGAAGAAAACAAGCGCAGCAACAGACTCGGGGGATACGCCACCCAATGAGCCAATGGCACTCGATGACTTGGAGCTGGACACAGGACTCGAGGGACCAATGAGCGTCATGATGATTGAGCAATCCTGAATGCAGACGTACATCACGTACCTCCTCAGCAAGAGGTTACCGGACGATCCGACAGATGCACGGCACATCGCGCGACGATCCAAGGCATTTGCTGTTATCAACGGTGAACTGTACAAACGCAGCATCACAGGAGTACTCCAACGATGCGTCTCCATGGCCGATGGAAGAGCAGTTCTCCTCGACATCCATGAAGGGACCTGCGGGCACCACGCTACGAGCTGGGTTCTACTAGCCTACGGCCATGCGCGATGCCAAGGACATCGTCCAAAAATGCAACGCTTGCCAGCGTTTCGCAGACAAGCCGCACGCACCAGGCGCAGAGCTACGGCCAATCCCATTGACCTGGCCCTTCGTGCAGTGGGGGCTCGACATGGTTGGCAAACTTCGAAGATCTTCACAAGGAGGCTACGTCTACCTCTTAGTCGCATTCGAAAAATTCACCAAGTGGATTGAGGCCATGCTAGTGACCAACCAATCAGGGCACAGTGCAGTCAAGTTCTTCGAGTCCATCGTCTACCGCTTCGGAGTGCCGCACAGCATCATCACCGACAACGGGACGAACTTCACATCCAAGGAGTTCCAAGAATTCTGCGAGAACCTCGGGATCAACATCAGCTACGCCTCAGTAGCGCATCCACAGACCAACGGTCAGGTTGAAAAAGCAAATGGGCTCGTCTGCAGCGGCATCAAGAAGCGACTCCTCCGGCCACTCGAACAAGCCGCGGGCTGCTTGCCGGACGAACTGCCATCCGTACTCTAGAGCCTACGCACAACTCCAAACAGCGCCACGGGCTACACGCCATTCTTCATGGTGCACGGAGCCAAAGCAGTGCTACCCGCCGAAGTACGGTACAAGGCGCTGCGCGTGGTTGCTTACATCGAGCAAGAGTCATCCCTCGCACTCGAAGACTCCGTCGACCTCCTTGACGAGGCAAGGGAAATCACCGCGGAAAGATCCATGATCTACCAGCAGAACCTGCGCAACTACCACAGTCGGAGGCTTCGCCCCAGATCCTTCATCGAAGGCGACCTGGTCCTGCGACTGAAGAAGCAGGGGCATCTCAAACTCGAGTCCCCTTGGGAAGGGCTGTACATGATTACAGAAGTAATCCCAGGTGGCGCCTATCGCCTTCAAGATTTAGAGACAAGAGTCGCATACTCCAACCCCTGGAACGTCGCACAACTGCGATGCTTCTACCCTTAGTCGCTCTTTACTTTTTACATTGCAAATAAGGCTACTTAGACACAGATTGTACCTCGCACTATTCTTCGAATAAATAAAGCTAAGTGCCCAAAAACTCTGTGTTTTCCCTTACTTTTCGAATTTATCTACTCGGGGGCTGCGCCACCCTATATACATCTGTTCTACGAACCAAAACGCGATATCCTGAGTAGATGGTACATCAATCGAAACCCTTGACACAAACATCAACCCAGCTGCAACGCATCTGACAGGTTGACAAGGGACAGAGATAAAAAGCATGACCAGGCTAACGAAAGGTACTCGCATAGTGCAAAGCACTTCATGCTAACAAAGCCCTTTATACATATTAGACAATAAATTATACACAACATTTATACGAACTTTACAACACAAGTACACTTATGTGCAGGATACAAACTAGGCTACTACTGCAGCAGGAGAAAGTTGGTTTGTTCCTCGAAGAAGTCGACGATCTCTTCTGCTAGGCGATCCACCGCCTGGTAGTGCGGCACCATATTCCAGGCAGAGCCTGCTGGTGGTGCAGGCGGCCCAGATGCAATTGCCGCAACATCAACGTCAGACATGTGCAGTCGCACCATTGACAGAGCAGCCTTGGCACCAGCCACCAACTGTTGCTTCACGCACTCGCAAATCGCGGTCAGGTCCTGAAACTGGGCAAGGAGGGCCAGCAGGCTTGATGGAGTATCATCCAGCGGAAACATCGCCCGATAAATGTTCTTCAAGCATGACTGCGACTTCTTCAAAAAGTGCAGCAGCCGAGCTACACGATCCTGCAGAGTAGCCAGCGCAGTCGCACGATCATGATCCACCCAGAAGTATCCACTCTCTTGAAGTTGTTCCTGGGTGAGATCATGCATGTGAATGGCAATTCTATCCTTCTCCTCCTGCAGATGACGTGTGCTGACAAGTACACGAAGCAGTAACAACAGCATAAGTTCAGTGCACAATTGTGAGTGACAACAAGAAGAAGATGAGAGAAAGCAAACTAACACTTGAATTGGTCGCCCAGCTGCGTCACCTCGCCAAGAAGATACTGCTCCCGGGCGGCGTCTTTTCTGCCTTCGACTTCCATACATCCGCGTTACCGCGGAGCACGGGCAACACGCGCTCCAACTGCTTCACGCGGTCCCCCAGTCGTGAAAGCAGCGACAACTCATCTACTCTGGAACGCGGCGGTACCACAATATCATCAAGAGTCGGCGAGTCCTGAGTTTCCCTCAAAGGATCACTCGATGTACCCTACCACAAGTCAAGATAGAAGCAAATAAGACTACCAAGTCAACACAATGACAAAGGATTCAAGTGCATTCAAGACCAGTAAAAGTATCAGCAGATACACTCGCTAGCAGGCACGTTCTCAAATAAAAGGACATAAGCTAATTAACTAGTACAAAAGCTAACTAAGGAGCAGCTGGCTTCTTTGACTTCGAAGGCCTCGGGGGCTTCATCGAGTATGTGGCAGTGTCAGATGCCACTGACTTTCCGCCAGCCCCTGATGCCGCCACTTTTGCCGCCTTCTTGATGCGATGCAGCTCCTCAGAATACTTTGCAACAATATTTATCAACTGAGGCCCATATTTTCCACAGGCAGTCGCGAAGGGAGAAAAGACTACCTGCTGGCTGTCCGCGCTCATAGTTATCGCCTTCGACACTGCAGCAGGGTCAATCTCGACTCCGTGGGCCTGCACCATGGCAAGTGACATGGACGCGCCAGCCGAGCGAAGCAAGTTCTTGAAGCTGGCAGGCACACCTCCAGCGAGTGACTCCACCAGCTCGTCTATATTCTCGACTAGCTCCGCCTTGGGCATCAGCTCCTCCCGAAGGCGACTGAGTATGCTTTTGGCCTTGGAGAGCGTGTCCTGCACAGCGATGCTGCGGCCTTCGACTGCTGACAGTGCACCCGCCAGAGCGTCATCACGACGAAGGTCCTGCGGGTCAAAGCTCAAATCGCCAGCATCTGTACATAAATTCACATATGGACAAAAACATCAGCGCCACCGGCAAAAACATTCGAAGCAGAGAAGGATAACAACATCCACAAGCAAAGTACCTGAAAGGGCCTTAGCAATCGAGAGCAGTTGTTCCTCGAACAACTTCTCCCTGGCTGCAAAGGAGGCACACAGATCCTCTTCGCGCCTTTGCACCTCGTCACGCGCCACCATTGCTTCGTCGTGACCCTTCACAGCCGCGGCGAGGGTCTTTTCCATGGTGGCAGCATTGCGCAGGAGAGCGTTGTGTTCGGCTAAAAAATAAAGAGATTGACTATCAGTCGACCGTATTAAAAAGGAGACAAAGAAGAAGAAGAAGTGCAAGACACTCACTTTCAACCACGCGATGACGCGTCTCCAGCATGGCATGCTAGCGACCCATCGCAAGCACTTGCTCTGCCAAGTGCGTGGCTTCCTTCACAAGGAGCTATCGCACAAACAAGGAATCAGCAGAAGCGACTGCAATATTAAAAAGGAGAAAAAACTACACTTACATGGTCCTCCAATGACTCTGAGGATGTCTGCTGTACCGTCATCCGGGCAACCATTCGATGCTCCCCTGCATTAGGAGAACTGGAAGAGTTGTGCCCGGAGTGGGCCGCCAATGGAGGGGAAGGAGCACGCTCGACCTCTTCCTTGGCCCTTGAGGTCGCGACTTCTAATTCCTTCAAAAACTGGCCGTTGCCAGAAGATGACGACGCCTCTTGACTGCAAGACAAAAACCATATCAAGATAGGGCAAACCCAAAGACGAGCCATCAAGAGCAAAACCAGAGAAGAGCAAATCGACTAAGCAAACTTACCAATCAAACTTGTCAAAGTCAAAAGTGGCTCCCCCTGACTCTGATGAAGACTCCTTGGGCAGTCGCATCTTCTTGCGAGAAGATGGTGCCACGGCGCTCACAGGAATGGCAGGAATTGGCGACTCCGCACCAACACCCGCAGGAATTGGCGACGACGCAACGGAATCCTCGCTGCACGAACGCTTGCGAGTATCCGGACTATCTGACTCAGGGGCTTCCTCCTCCTCATCTGAAGGGATGGTCGACTCCGACTCGTCCTCTTCCAAAGTCTCACGAGGGATAATCCCCTCAGGAAGAGGAGGCATACAAGGTGACACCACCCAATCCTGCACACAGGCAATACATTTCAGCAAACAACAAGTAACTAACAGAAAAGCAATCAACAAATTTAGCTACTGCGTAGCACAAACTATACCTCAGGAGGAGGGTTCAAAGCATCAAATGGAGGAACAACTGGATCACTAGGGAGCACATCCTTGACGGTGTACTTCGTGACCAGTCGAACCCTCTTGTCCACCTCACTCGCGGACATGCCATCGGCAGACACGCGAGTGGCATCATCAGCGCCAGCCCACTGAAACATGGGGTGGATTCTGGCTTGCAGAGGCTGGACGCGATGGTGCAGCCAAGTGCGAATGAGGGCGCAGCCTCCCTTTTCTTTGCCAATGCGACTCTCGAGGTCGCAGACACGCTGGTACAGCACATCAGTTTCCGCGGACTCGCCAGGTATGACTACATTCTTCCAGGAGCGCATCCTCCTGCACAACATCGCGGGATCGAAGGGCGCGAGTCCGAAGTGCTCACCGTTAGCCTTCTCATCGCGAATGTAGAACCATTTGTCCCTCCACCCTTGGACAGACACCGTGAGCTTGATATCGAAGTAGGTGGCGGATGGGTCGACGTGGATACCGCAACCACCTACATCATAGACTAAAGAACCAGACGCATATTGGTGCTTCAATTTGAAGAGGCGCTTGAAGAGGCCGAAGTGCGGCTCGATTCCGAGACAGCACTCGTAGAGAGTGATGAAACAAGAGATATGGAGAATTGAATTAGGGGACAGCTGATGGAGTTGAAGCCCGTAGAAACAAAGGAGACCCCTAAAGAACAGGTGAAGAGGCAAGGAGAGACCGCGAATGATGAATGCCAAAAACATCACTCGAAAACCAGCGGGGGAGCAGGAATTGTCTCACCACTAGGGACACGCGCGTCGGCGATTGCGGCGTTCAGTAATCCGTCTTGGCGAAGAAGACGGAGATCAGACGCCTTGATGATGGAGGGGCGCCACGCACCATTCGTGACGCGTGTGCCTACGACCTTCTTCTTCCCGCCGGTGGCGGTGCTGGTGCCCGCAGCGGCGGAGACGCCCTTCTTCTTTGCCGCGACAACGGTGGCCGCGGAATCAGCTGCATCGCGTCCCTTCTTCTTCCCCATTGCGCGACGGCGATGCGAGCGCAGAAAGTAGCTCGGAAACGAGCGGAGCTGGTCCAGCATCGTGGAGGAAACGAGCACAGAGAAAGCAGAGGAGCAGCGGCAATGGCGATGGAAGCAAAGATGAATGAGAACAGATGAGAAAATTACTATCACAGCGCCGCTACTTAACCCCTGGAAGATGCAATCCAACGACTCAGAAAAACCCTACTGGACGCATGGCAAACATCGTGTTGGACAGATGGAGGAGTGGAAGCGCGAACCATCCCTCCACTACTCCCATTACGCGTGGAAATCAAGGAGACGCGGTTAAAATAAAGATTACGCACGCCCAGTCAAATCAAAGTTAGAAAGTGGGACCCACTGCTCGTCACGTCTCGTCAAACTCGCTCACGCGGGCAACTGAGGTCATGAAATCGTCAGCACTGACATCATCAAAGCTATGCAGCAAAGGGTTTCGACTACTTTAGTCCTTGCTCAAGTCTTCGACTCCACCAAGCACTCAGGGGCTACACCCATAGGGAGCGCTGGTCGCGCACCCTATGATTTTTTCTTTTCTTTTTGCAGGAACATGGACAATCAAAGGCAAACCCAACCACTCGAAATACGATTCGACTATAGACAAGGGTTACTCCCATAGGGAGCGCCGGAAACAAATTCGACTGAAACAAGCAAAAGGCGACAGCAGTCGCAAAATGATTCTTTAGTCCTTGCCTGAGTCTTTGACTCAACCAGGCACAACAGTCGCAAAATGATTCTTTAGTCCCTGCCTGAGTCTTCGACTCAACCAGGCACTCGGGGGCTACTCCCATAGGGAGCGCTGGTCGCGCGCCCTATGATTATTTATGCAAAAACTGTGTGTCGATAACATCCACACTCGAAACTCATGGCGACACCGCTTCATAATTTTTTCCCTACAAAGAGACTGCATCTCCTGGGTCACCCGAATCATATGCGTGATGATAAAATTCGGATGCCGCGCTTAGAGCGTGAAGGTAAGACCTGAATAAGGCCTGGCAACGCATTAGCTGTGCACTATTAGAAATGTATTCGTGCCTACAGGTACGATGAACATGCCTTGACGGACGCGTCGAGTGCTCACACCCATATAAGTGGAATTCGACTCCTGTAAGACCTCCGCGGCTTGAGTCGAATTATGCCAGCACTTTTTCGGGTTCGAGTCCGGGGACTCGAGTTCGAGTATATTGCGTTGTTTCACCCTAAGGTGGTTAACTGATACCGCTACTTCGGTTATATCAGGCACGTACATCAACAATCCCTATGACACAAATAAATCAGTCGAAATGCACTCGTTCAGGCACTTGAAAGACTTCAAAAAGTCCCCAGTCGAATCTGCGATTCCACTAGACACTCGGGGGCTACTGACATGGGTATACCCTATAGGTACTCGAGTTTGGTATATACAGTCTAAATACGTGCAGGCCCACGGTGTCACCAAGGCCCAAACGAAGGACTCGAGTAACCCGCGGACTCTCGATTGCTTGAAGAACAAGAAGAAGTTAAAGATAGAAAGTTTGAAGGGGAAAACCCTAATTTGTAACCGACTCGACCTTCTACCCGGGACCTAGCCTATCTATATAAAGGCTGGGAGGGGCGGCGAGGAGGACACACGCAACCCTAGTTTCCACGACCCTCGCCAGATTGCATCTGCGCACCATTGTAACCTTCGGTTCCTTCGATAATTCCACGAGCAGACAAGCAGAAGTAGGGACATGTACGAGGCCTGAACCTGGGTAAATGATTGTCCCATGTGTGCTTGTTTGCTAGCCGATAGATGTCTCCAACGCTCCCTCCTTCTCCAAAACCCAAGTCCATAACAATGGGCATTGATGAGTTAGACCCTCATCACCTAGCATGAATAGCTGATATGTATCATTAAATATGTGATTTAGTTGTGGAACTATATATTTATGTTGCTCATACTAGATTTCCTTTGTCGTTGAGGTTGTGATGGACACACAACTTAGACTAATGTGAAAGTCAAATGATGACTAGGTTCCACTTTTCATGGACATGGTGATGCTATTTCGACTTACACGTACTCGGCTAAAGAGTTTAGCGAGTCGGACTGACCCATAGTTGAGATGCAACGAGAATGTTGTCATTTGTAGTCTCGAGCAATGGAATCCTTTGACCTAAGGTGATAGCATGATCCGAGTTGTGGATCTCCAACTTAGGTTCTATCAAATGTTGTTTCGTAAATGAGCAGTTATAAAGGTAGAGTTCAGGCTGGTTATGAATCAAGCTTTCTGTAGAAACCGGAACTCAAGGTCAGGTGGAAGTATCCGACTTCACTACCTTGCGGTCACAAGGCAAGTTCATCACTTGCTCATATCCTTTGAAGAGTCTTTATGAAAGTATTTGAAAATTGTGTGTTATCACCTATGTTCTAAAGAAGACAGAAAATAAGTATTTTCCCAAACAAATGAAATGCTATTATCGTCCTAACTGATGATAAATACTAAGAATTACAGAGGAATCTAAGATTCCAATTGCAAGACATCTAGGACTTAAAAACCCATGACATCAGTGATTCTAGCTCCATATATTATGTGTTAACCATAAGATTTGGAATGGGACGGAGAAGTCAGCTCGATCTTCTTCCTTTCGCATGGACGGATGACCTGATCATGAGGCTGAGGATTTCTCGTGGAGAAACCTAGCACATGGGTGGAACCCCTTATTTTCCCATGATTTTGGTGTCTAGATTATCTTGAGAGGCTGTCAGTGGTTTAGCTGGTCCTTTCAGGGAGCTTGCCAGGGCATAACCGCCTCATAGAGTCTTCGGGTGCCTACTAGAGTTGTAGTCGGTCCTATAAGGGGCTTGACAGAGGTGGGGTATGTCCTGGAGGATCGTGTCTTCATGCAGGGTCGCGGAGAGGAGCAGTGATTGGCTTGGATCATCTACTAGGCCCCACATCACGGAATTGTGGACAGGAAAATACGACTGGTTGTGCAACAAGGATTTGGTCTATTATGGGTAAAGTAACGCACCTCTGCAGAGTGATAGAATTGTGACATGTTACTCATTGTTCCGGGAAGGACCTACGAACACGGTAGGAAGGAACTCCATGAAGTTTTGGTCAACCTATGAAGACCGATGGGCATAATTTTTGATAATAAAATCAATCTTTCAAGAAATGTTTACCAAAACTGCATAGTACCTAGGACTTATAGTCCGAGGTGGTAGTTAGAGCATCAAACTTTCCACCTTGCATATAGTGAACTTGCTGGGTAATGCTGTTACTCACTCTTTCCTTTGAACCCCTTGCTAGACTTTGAGGGCCATAAGGATAACCAGGTGTATGGTACGGAGGTCCAGAACGACTTCTACTATGAAGAGCCAGATCAGTCCAGTGGAATCAAAGGGGTGGACTACGGAATACACTATGGAGCTGAAGACAACCAGTCGGAGTGGTTGTCAGGCCGGCATATAGTTACCTAGGTTGAGCCGAGAAGCACGAACCCTATAGAATAAGCTGTTGAGCTCACGTCTTTATTACCGTTGTGTATTTTGTTCTTCCGCTGAACTTATGAAATAAGTTATTTGGTTTGTAAGTTTGAATCACTTGAAGTCTCAAACTTCTGGTATTGTAATCATAATGAAGTGTGAATGTTTTTAATATGGACCCGCAATGTTTCTGTTGTACCACTCCGAGGGATGTGATATTTACAGAATGGTGTTCTATGGATGTCATGTCAATGACTATAGTATAGTACACATGTTGTGGTATGCTGGGTCACCGCATATTTTCCCCTCCATAATGGAGAGATATTCTTTGGGCCCACTTGTGTGATATGATTCAGAATCATGGCCATGTGTGACTTGGTTAAGTGTTAACCAAGGAGTCAGACTAAGTGTTAGTCCAGTGAATCGTATATCACGGAACGAGAAGAGAGTTGAGATATTGAAGGGATGGCAACTACTCGCCTACAGCTCAATAGGTATATCCTAAGGCAAATGGACTTGGATGAAAGTCACATTGAGAAGGTTCGTCTTCTAACTTTATGACACTTGGGAGTTGGCACGTCTTGGTAGAGGCTGCTACTAGCTATCGACTCGTAGTGGTGACTCGTGTCATGTCTAGGTGTGCATGAACCTATAGGGTCACACACTTAAGGGAAAGGAGCCCATGTTGATTAGATCCATGTGGAAATTTGGATACGGCCTAGATGGACCTCAAGTGTTGAGCCCAGCTTAGAGTGTATATAAGTGGAGTGACAAGGGATAGTCCCTGACCTAGCTGTCACTTTCTCCACTCCCATTTCAGGATAGACATGATCTAGCAGTCCTCTGCTCAGAGCTCCTCCCCGCACATGTGGATACCAGTAGAGGAGTTGCATGTGTGAAGCTGAAGGCAAGGAGGTCATGCCGGATCCGAAGGTGTTGTTTGTGGGATCATACCACACTTCATCAACTGACGCGCTTCATTGATAATCCGCACATGCGCGTCTAGTGGTAAATCTTGTGTCCTTCTACCTCAGCTAGATATTGGGAGTAACGCGTAGGTTTTTTTTGTTTACCTCTACGTGGCGCAACAAAACCAATAATCTGGATCAGAACTATTTGTACATGACACTGCAATTGCTATAGGTGTGAGGCCATGTACTAACACTCAGTCCTAGCAAGTTTGTCCTTAGTCGATTGAGGTGAGGCTAGATACCCATAGACAAGACTAATTTGTGAGTCATAAGATGACAAGGTCTAACATGTCATGTGCATGGAGATGCTATCTGCCTTACATTGGCTAGTCAAAAGAGATATGATAGTCGGACCGATCAAAAGATTACTCAACATGAGAAATTGTCATACACTACAACTAACACAATTGAATCCTTAAACCTGAGGGGATCGCACGATCCAAGTTGTGAAACGGATGTCTTTGATTTCCTCTCTCATTTGCGGTAACTAGGAGCCATATGGGAGGTTTTGGGCCGAATAGGAAGTAAGTTACATGATGTGGATCAGCTAAGATGGAATCTGCCCCTCCACCACAAAGAGATTTTCTCTAGGCCCACTCGTGTGATATGATTCAGAAATCATGGTCATGATATACTTGATCAAGTTAGTCCGACTAAGCACAAGATGGATGGAGATCCAACTTACATTAGGCAGAAGGAATTAGTCACTAGTACAAACGCGTTACTTAGAGACGTCAATTTTCCATGGGCCTCCGTCGGTTTCTCGTTTCAGCTCAAGCGCATAGCTTCTAAGAGCACACCACCTGAGCCGGTTTTTCTTAGCGGCTCTAAGATATGAGACTTCATACGGTGCAAAAAGTAAAATGCCTCTAACATGTACGAGATCGAGACAGGCCGTATTTCTAGCCGCTTGTAAGAACTTCTCAACCTTAGATGGCCTATACTAGGGACCATCTCCAATAGTCAGGTGACCTAAGTCGGATTCCAACAAAGACCATCCCCAGAACTGGTGTGCCTAGAAGCGGCTTTTAAAATTACCGTCTCCAGTGTGGGTAAACCATTTTAAATAATAGCATGCTAATTCGAACTTGATCATAGCTGACATGACACATAATCATGATTCATTAGAAAGGTAGACATAATCAAGAACTTATAGCATCTCGATCACGGCAACATTAGCCAGATAGTTAGGGAAAACCATACAAATTTAGCCATTACACATTATGGCAGTACATATATAGAAAGTGCAGTCCATAAATCAATCAGCTAGAATAAGTAGTACTCTCTAAAAAACTAGGATTGCATTTATAATCGGCCGCCCAGTGGAAGTTGCTGAACCAGAATATGTACCTCTCCATTATCTTTTTCATCAAAGCAAAAAAGGACAATGCTATTATTCTTTAGGTTGAAGCTTCTCACAAGCTTCTCCCATACAGTTGTCAAGATTGCATACCCAGCTCCCATCTTCATCCTAACCATCTTTGGCTTTTTGCTCTTCATTTGCCAAACATGGACATCAATAGGTTCATCAAGGCAATTCTTTAGGTATTTTCTTGTGAACTTAGCTCCAAATGTCTGGGCAAGTACAGAGAATTGAAGAATTAGAATGCTTGTGATTACTGGAAGTATTTAAAAATCACAGGGCAGCTTGTTGATAACATGATCAAGAATATATCATCTTACCATCTTGCACTTCTTTTTCATGATAGATGAATATGGCATCCTATAGACGTAGTACTTGATTTTTGGTGGAAATTCGGATTCACACCAGTCTAACAGGAAGTCTACATGAACTTTTTTTAGATACATGTCATTTCCAAAAGGATTTTCTTATCAAAATCAGTGCCCCCTTGTGTTGAGGCCCTAATGCAACAACACAAAAAAAATCAATGTGGTGGAATATTTGAATGTCTATCGTTTAAACGCATACAAAATATATGACTGCAATTTTGATGTCCTTTTGATACCTCTAAACCGAATCCTCTTAGTGGACTCTTCATCTATTGACTCGAATTCAAAACCACCAAAGTTAATGCAAACACTTTTAACGCTAGAGAGCATGACTACATCATCACTACAGGTTCCCATCTGTTAAATTGATACAGACAAAGAGCATCTTAATACAATCAAGATGCAAGCAGACTAATGAAGTGACTGTCGTCGGATTGATGAAAAGTACGCCATGAGGGGGTCCTCAAGGCATGTGGAAGAGAGGGGTGTGACACGTACGGTTGTTCCGGGACGGTGAGCACACAAGTTTACCCAGGTTCGAGTCCGCCGGCTTTGGACGGATCCTACTCCTGCTGGCAATCCAGTAATACGGCAGAGCCGAAATATGGGTTACAAGGGTTCGCCTGTGCGAGTTTGTAGACTATGAGGGTAGGTGCGCTAAAGGCTCTCCCTAGGACGGCTTATATAGATATCCGTCCTAGGGTTTACAGGAGATATCCATCCGGCTACGACTAAGAGTCGGTTACAGAGTGCATCTTGAACTACAAGTAACACTATGGGCCTAATTCGGTAAGTCTTCTAGGCCTTCCCATAGCCGGATTGGACTCCGTCTTTTCTCTCTGACTGGGCCGCTCGTGAAGCAAAGCTCTAACCCAAAGTGGGCCACCCTGGTCAGTGAGGATCTGTGAGGATACCCGGAAAGTATATCCCCAACAGCAGCCCCCGGAAGTCTCCAAGATCCAAAGTCGGATTCATCATCGTCTAACTTGATCTTCGGCTTGCAGAATCTTGAAGGGTTCCTGAAACTTCACAACAAAAAATACGATCCGGGTCTTAAAAATAAGTCGGACCTATCAAGATGTTACTCGGATTTTCTAGCTTGATTTCAAACTAAGCCGGAACTTGGTCTCTGACGTTATCTGACACTCGTCATGGTCAAGTCACGTCATCTGACAAACATCCTGTCAGCACGACCGTTGGTGGGTCCGCCGTTCGTGGAACCGAGGCGCCGTTTCAATGCGTACGCGGAGATCGAGGCGATGTAATCATTGTTTGGGTCCTTCCCAGTTCCTTCCACGACGCGTGGCGGTTACACAGTGTCATTTGCACGAATCTTGGCGCGGTTAGGTGGATATAAGAGGTGAGGATTCTTCTTCATCTCTCTTCACATGTTCCCTCGTCGTTTCTTCTCCTCCAAATATCCCTCGCGCACAGAGCTCCCCTGCTTCCCAAACTCCCAGCGCCGCCCATCTAAGGTCACCGGCGCTCCAGAAGAATGGCTTCGTCTTCATCTTCCGGTGTGGAGACAGAAGGGCTCATCCGCGCCGGTGACTGGCGGAGCGGCTCCAGCGAGACCATCCCCAACCCTCGCACCGACGAGCGGGTACACTTCGGCACCCACTTCGACAGAGGTTTGTCATTTCCTCCCTCGGAATTCTTTTGCGAGGTGATAGATCACTATAGTGTTCAACTCCACCATCTTCCTCCCAACTCCCTCCTAGAGATGAGCGCCTATGCGTCTTTGTGCGAGGGATTTCTCGGCATTAGGCCGAGTCTTACCTTATTCCGGTACTACTTCCATGTTCGGAGAAATTCTATCACTGCCGGTAATCCTTATAATACTGGTACAATTAGCTTTTCAGTTAGACGTGAGCGCACATATCCTAAGATTCTAGCCAGTGACTCGGTCAAACAATGTCCAGCCACTTTCTTTTACCACAAGGATGTTCCGGCTCCCGGAAAATCCACTGCTCTGCCGGCTTTCATCAACGGAGCCGCCACGGCCCAACCGTCATGGGACGAGGCTCCTCCGGATCTCAGTGACGATCCGATCCTCGCTAAGAGGCGGATCGAATATCTAATTAAACACACAGGACTAAAGGGATCCGACTTGGTCCAATGTTGGGTGTCACGCCGGATCCAACCCCTTCAGTACCACGGAGACCGACTGATGCACTCCATCACATCGTCCAAAAAGGATTCCCTCTGCATCATCCCTAGAGCCTATACCTCGCAAGGTTATATAAGCCAGATTAAATGGCTGATAAGGGAGCGGATCGAGAGGAGGATCCCGGAGGTTTCTCTGGACATGCACACAGCAGAAAACCCCGTTGTGCCGGTAAGCTCTTAATAATAAACCTTTTTATGTGTTTCATTCTTTAAGTTATATCGCAATACTGATATGTTTTCTTCTTTTCAGCTTGCTGACCTCCCCGAGTCGGAATTTTCTCGACTCGGGGGATATCCTCCAGAGTTTCTCAGGAGGCGGAACTGGTCCCATTGCCGGACATTGTGCCCAAGAAGCGCAAGGCTCCGACAGTGGTTGTTGGCTCAAAGGAGGTTCCTGTTGTGAAGAGGTAACTTTCAACACAACTTCCGTCTTTGTTCCTTATTCGAATTTTCTTCCGAGATGTAATGTTTTCAATTCTATTACATTCTCAAAGCTAAGCAGCTCATCAAGGGCAAGGGGAAGGGAACTTCTTCGAAGCCCCTGTGATAAACAAAGCTGACCATAGCTTCCCCTGCCGTGGCTCCTCCGACTCCTGCCCCCCAATCCTCTACAATGCCGGAGATTACTCCTTCGCCGGATGTCGCAGAAGATCCGGCTCCTTCAATGGAGCCAGCGATCCTTGAATCGCAAACTGATGTCACCATGAGTGAGTCAGATTTAGATAAGGGTGAACCCTCTTCGGGTAATGATCCCTCGGCAGAGATCTTTGCCAAAAACCTTCTCAACAATCCGGGTCTTGCTAAGTTTGGCTTGTCCCAGAAATCTGCGGAAGAGATCCAACGGCTAGCCCGGCAGTGCCTGGAGAAGAGAAATCTCTCTGCCGAAGAAGAAGCGCAAGACATCAAGTACTCTGACCTTCTTGAACAAGTCCGTCTTTGTGACAAGGGACTTAGAGCTGGTGTGCTTCCACCACCTCCGGTTATTCCACTCACCCTCGCCGAGAAGGTTACCACCAAGGTGAACATGTGTCTGAGCAAGCTCACACATGAACATCATGTAAGTCAAAATTCCAACTCACGATTTTATTTATTGCATTATATATCATATCCTCTAGCCCCCAAGCATGAAGTAGGATATTTAATCCGAGTTTATGCTTCCTTAGGATGCCAAATAATGAACTAGTGTAGCCCCCAAGGCTCGTGCTGATATTAATAACAATATTAGCCCGAGTCTTCAGTAGACTTCTGACTCTGGGTATTCTGACTTACAGAAAGTTAATTCATATAACCAGGATTTGTTGAAGAACATCTGCAACAAGCGGAGAGAGATAAGAGCTCTCCGAATTGAAAATGCTGAGCTTAAGGTCACCAGGGATGAGGCCGAAGGTAAACTTTCCGAGACTCAAACCTTGTCTTTCATGTTTTCATAGTCAAATTTTTACTGAACTATTGTTCTTTTTGACTTACAGTGCTGGTGAAACAGTCCTGCGCTATGATTGAAGAGGCTGAGAACCTCAAACCCTTAGTGGTGGAGAACAAAGAACTTCGCCAAGAGCTGGATAAGCTCAAGGCGGATCATGAGAAGAGCATCGCTCAAGTTCTCGAATCCTCCTCCATGGCCACTTACGAGCGTGATCATAAGATTGTTGCTCAAGATCAGAAAATCTCGGACCTCAATAATGAGCTGTGCAGAGAGAAGGACCTTTCCGAGGCGCTTCGGGCTGAACTCCGGAGTCTTCGGGAAGAGAAGACCAAAGTTGGCGACATCATCTTCGGTATGTTCCGTCTGTCTGATTTGTCTATTTTCTTCGACTTCTTTCAATGTCGGATTTTCTTAACTGTTTTTGTCTATAGGTCCTCTGAACTTGAAGGACTCCACCTCTGCCGAGCCTCGCACCCACCGGCTTACCCAAGCCAGTGACCTGCTTCATGACTTCCGCCAATCCCTTGAGGATATTGGCGAAGCTCTCAAGATTCCGGACATGCATAGCATGTCAGATTTTTAGGTGCGGGACATGGCGAAGGAGATGCCACAACTTGTCTAGGATTGGAATATGTCCTACGCGCGATCTGCGGCGCAGAACGCTCTCACCATGGTCATGAGCCACCATGGAAGCATGGAGATATGGCAAGTGACCAGAGGGTACTGCAAGGTGGACGAAGACGGATAGGAGCAAGACATCAAGGCAATCACGGACTCCTGTGCTGGATATGGGTGCCACGTAGCTGATCTAACCAGCTACGACACTCCCTTCTTCACCCGTGTGGACACGCCGCCTCTGCCTCCCAAAGAATCAGCAGAAGTTTCCGATGATGACCACACTGTTTCAGAAGTGGACATCTCGGAACAATATCAAGGCGATGGATCCAGCGAGCCGGCAGCTCCTTTCTCTCCTCCTGCATCATAGATTGCCAAAAACAATTGTATTATTCTGAGAAACATGATGGGTCTGTAAATATGTAGTACTATAATTTTGCTAGTGCTAAGCTTTTGATCTATTTAGCACTTTTGACTTTAGATTTTTGTGTGCCTGAAATGTTTACATGAGCACTTATACTTTTTCGTCTACACTTATCATTTATCTGGCATTCCGCCTCGTCCCTTTCGTGAGCCGGCTAAACCTTCTGCATGGAAACTTTGCCGAGCAACGGAGCTCAATTGGTAAACTAGTTTAAACTCGGAAACAAAGTCGACTTCTAGTACCAACAATTCACTACTAGGAAAATACCCGCATACGGCAATCAGACAAATAACCAAAGTATAGACTAGAAACTTTAGAGTTATACCCGAAGGTAGCATTTTTAGAATCAGAAATCTAAACCAGAACAAACATGAGCATAAAGTACTTTCAAGTATTCTGGGATTTTCGACTATGACATGATCATTCGGAAATAAGATGGTAAAACTTCTCAGAAAAACTTGAGGCAACCAAGACTTTTATTTCTCATAGAACATGTACACATGTATGATTACAAAGAAGGATAAACTAAGAATAAAAGGGATGTAGCTGAGCAATATTCCATGGTCTGTCTAACTCATCCGAATTTGTACTTGTAACATCCCAAAACTTTAATCCAAGTTTATCAAGATCCAAATCATCAAAATTTAGGGTTACCAAAAGCTTTTCCAAATTAAAAAATGAAAGCATTCATGTGTATGTGCATTTAAATTAGGAATTGATTTGAATTTCCATGGTTCTAGGATTCTTTGCTTGTAAAATGTTTCTTAGGTGAAATAAACATCATCTACATCATTCCCAAACTTTTCCCAAAGAAGAACAACTCAAAATGAATAATTGAAGTGAATGGTCATTTTGGCCATTAACTATCATGCCTACTTTGGCTATTCCTAGTACTCAAAACTTAACAGAAACATGTGTTGATCTTTACACCCCTTGATAGTACACTTAATGAGGTACCAAGGCCCACTTTGTGATCTGCAAAAGTCTTTCAAATGCTAATTTTAAATGACAGTTTAAACTTGAATCTATTTCATATGGGAAGATCCCACTATTTCAAAAACCACTCGAAGAAGCTCAATTTTCAAAACCCAAGCACCCACAGAGTTTCAAGCTTATTCCTAGCAAACCCACCAAAAATCTTTTCAAAATTCAAAAGTTTATTTCATGCGGCCATTTCATCAAACACTTGGCAGGCATGATTTACACCCTAATCCTAGCTCACTGTTTTAAACAGGGTTTTGCCCCCAAATGATCTTCATTTAATCCCTTTGTCCCCCCACGGTCTAACCATGCCATTAGCACCCATCCCCTACCCTCCTACTGGCAAGGCCATGCCATGCCGAACCACCCCTCGCCGGCCGACCATGCACTTGCCCCAGCAGACCACTTCCCTCTCTCTCGCCATGTCTAGGAGGTAGCCAGGACCTTACCGCCACCCTCTGTCCCTTGCCCGAGCCAAGCGCAGTAGTGGACCACCGAGGAGAGCCCGTGCCTAGTGCCATCGAGCCATGTCGAGCACGCGCTAGAGCGCCACACCCGGCACGTGTGCACAAGCCACCGCTCGACCGCAGCCCGCACCCACCGCTCCGCCACGACCCAGGGAACACGACGGACACGCCCGTTCGCTGCCCAACACACCACAGCCACTGCTCGCCATGGACATCGCCGCCTTTGCCGCTCAGACCGCCAGCTGCCCCTGACCGCATACCACCGCCCCTATGCCCGCATTGAGTTCCTAGAGCACCGCCAGGAGACCTCCTGTCGATCGCCACCCTCAGCCATGCCGCTAGGTGCCCGTAGCCATGTCGCCACCGTCGCATGCCCATCCCTCTCGGTCTCGCCGTCGAGCCTATAAAAGGAGGGCACCACCAGCCGTTTGAAGCACACCACTCCACTCCCCTCACTTCACTGACCGTTCCCCACCTCTAGCCGGAGCAGCGCGAGCACTTGCTCGCCGGAATTTGGCTGGAATAGCCTGCAGCAGAGGAGGAAGGGGCGCCGCTGATTGCGACCACCCCCGGAGCTGCCTCGACCGTCCCTGAGCTCGCCGTCGACCACCAGCCCGTTTGCCCGCCTCCTCGACCTTGATGGAGCCCTGGTATGCCCCCTATGCACCCCCACCGAGCCGCTAGGGTTCGAGCTCGCCGGTGACAGGTCCTTCATCGACGACAAGCCACAACCGTTGATCCTCAGTCTAATCTAACGAGCCACATCGCCCCGTACCGCTTCGTGCATTATGAGCCGCTAACTTGTGGACCCCCTTATCAGTTGAGCCCCGTGCCGCGGAGTGACACTGGGCCGGCCCGTTAGAGTTTCCCGCGCGACCCAGTTAGTTTGAATTAGGATTTTTCTATTTAGTTTAAACTTAGTTCTGTCTCTGAGTTTGAAAATCAATTTAGAGAGATTTACAAATCCATTTTGCATGAAAACAATTTTGCCTGAAAGGTATCGAAATGATCTATCCAAGACCGTTGGATTTAATTCAATTAGAGTTATAGATCTCTCCTAGTAAAAATAACAAAATAGAAGCATTTGCACCTTGCAACATTTTTATAAAATCAACTAAGATAGGTTTTGAGTTGATTCCAACTCTCAAAAATCACATTTTATCATATCTATCTAAATATGTAATAGTATTAAGGTTTACATGCAGTGCCTTTGGACTAGTACCAAAATAATGCTATATTGGCATTTCTAGTCACTTTAAATCATTAAATAATGAACTTAAACCAAAGTAATTATGATCCAACCTTTAAATCTCATTCCCACATGTTAGAATATGTGGTGATGACATGTGTCCACATGATCCCATATTTTAAGTGGTGAATATTAAATCTTAGTTAATTTTTCAATGAGTAGAAATTACTTTTCTAAAATAAAAAGGAGGAAACTATTGAATAAAACTTGTGATGCTTGTGATGATAATAGATCATCAATTGTGTGCCTTAGAGTGCTAAGTAAACTAGTTAAGTATTGTTTGGTGATTGTGTACTCCGTATGTATTTATAGAAGATAGTACCGACCAAGCTTACGAGGAGGAGGAGTGCTACCAAGAAGAAGAACAAAACTTCAACCACTGCACCAACCAAGGCAAGCTAGCCCTATCCAAGTTAACCCTTGCAAGTTGTACTTGCAAGCCAGCCTTAACAGTGCAAGATATTGTTAGCAAGATAGAATTAAGACAGATGAATGAGCAAAGATGCTTTAGGCATGCTTTGGTCACAACACATCGACTATTACTACCACAAGTATGACCGTACAAGCTTTAATTCCTTTAGTTTACACAAAGTCTCTTACTTGTTTTGAAGGTAGCATAAAAAGTATAAAACTTGACCTATTTAGCTAAGCTTTAAATGTCATTCTATGGCATGAGATTGAACCCATCATCTTTCCACCTTAGTGAACACTCTTAACTTAGTAGTTTAGAGTAGATCAAAACTTGAGTCACTTTAGATGGGAACACTTGGTGAAAATGAATTGTGAAAACCTTGGAATGATGAGTCATTCTATTAATATGTTTTGACATGTGTTGAGAAACACAAATGGTTTATGATGACGAAAATGTTGAGGCATGAAATGAATGATGAATCTTGACTTGACCACAACAGGGTTGTGTTTATGATATTAGCTTCCCAACTTAAGGGATTCTAGACATTTACTTTATCTTTCTTTTCTTCAGAACTCAGCTTAGGTTTCAAACTTAACCTTATAGTTAAACATAGAGGTATCACTTGACTTAGAACTATATTACTTGTTAGTTGTAGTTTGCGAGTACTTAAAGAGTACTCATGGCTTTTGTCCCTGTCTATTATCATGGCCAGACTATGAAGGAGACTATCAAGATGATGGCCAGCAGGACGGCTATGATAACTAGGACTATTTGCCTTTGTCAGCATTGCCTGTGCCCCTCAAGATGGACCCCACCGCTACGCTTATCTTTTATTTCCGCTGCTTGTTGTATTCAAACTGGATCATGAGATCCTTATTTGTGTAAGACCTTATGTATGGTTTGTAATGGATGATGTACTGTGATATCCAATCCGTTATGTCTCGCAAAAATGGTAATCCTGGGATTGCGAGGTATGGCATAACAGGCATCTGGGATTAAAAATCCGGGTGTTGACAAGTTGGTATCAGAGCTGTCCTGACCATAGGAGACCCTAGTTAGAATGGGCGTCCAAACAAAAACTTAGTTTCAAAACCAAAGTGAGTATTTACGAAAAACTATCTCCTATCTTATCCTTGGGAATTCTTTCTTTCTCAAAAACTCATGTTCCTCAAAATTCTTACATTACTACTTAAAAGTTGACACACTTGATCACTTCACTAATTTCCTCATCCTTAATTCTTGTAGATGGAAACTCAGTTCAGCAAGTTTTACCAGTTGGGAAACAGAGGTCAGCTGATCTTCGAGAGGGATCTGGATTCACTGTCGGAGTTCTTGGGACGCCCACATCCGGAGTTTCTTGGAGCTCAACTTCCAGGACCCCCAGGAGCAGACCTACAGTGGCTAGTCACCGCGGATCTTAGAGGAAGCATCGAAGCACCAACTTCTAGGAGAATTCAGTTCTCCATGAGAGAGAACAACTGGATAGATGGATTAGCCAGGGCAATGCATGAAGCTCTCGCACGTCTATGTGCCCTCAGCGTCAACAAGATCCAAGGAACCCGTTTTGCCCACTATGCAAGACGTGACTTCATGGGAATGCCGATGGAGATGCCAAGTCACCCAGAGTTGAAGCGTCAAGTGGAGAATCTTGACTTCTTGCTGCATGACAGACAGCAGCAACTGGACAATGCTAGGGAGTTAGCCAACCAGAACCATGCCATTGCCGACCAGAAGGCCCAGACTTTCGCACTACTCGTCTAGGATCGCCAGTCTCTTCGCCGCCAGCGTGCCAAGAAGGATCGCACCATCGTCCGTCTTCGCGAGAATGTGGCCGACCTCGAGAAGACCGTCAAAGAGCAGGAAGCTCAGCTTGCCGCCAAGGAAGAGGAAGATGAAGGTGAAGACATCCAGGGAGACATGGGTTCTTACCTCAGCAATGATGATGACTTTCTGGAGGAGGATGCTGTGGACTTCTACACTGATGATGAGGACTCCGACTTCATCGACGATGAGTAGAGGCACTAGAGAATTGTCGTAGCATGAGTTATATCGGTCCCACTGTATCATAGCTTGCAGAATGGTTTTTCAAACCATCTGCTTTCCTTTGTTTGTTGTGGTGTGTGTTGTATCGTGTGCTTGCTTGCATGAATGAAAATGAAGTTAGTTGGAAAACCTGAGTCTAACTCAATGTTTTAGCTTTGAAAACCCAAAACCATGAACCTTAGAATTTCCCTCTTACCCCTATATCTATCTCAATCTTCAGATGACTCGTGGAAACCAAGGAGGGAGCAGCTCGTCGCAGGACCCAATGCTGCAGATCTTGCAGAATCTCATCGCAGACCGTGAAGCAAGCAGGGTCGAGCGCCAAGCCAACTTAGCAATATTGCAGCAGATAGCCCAGATGGCTCTCAACAACCAAGGGCATGGAAATCAGGATCACCATGGATCCAAACTCAAAAAATTTCAGAATACCAATCCCCCAATCTTAGCCCAATCGGAAAACCCATTAGATGCTGACGACTGGTTACAGACAATGGAAAACAACCTCGAAGTTGCAGGAGTTGATGAAAATGAGAAAGTTCTCTTCGCCGCCCACTATCTGGGCGGGAGATGCAAGAGCTTGGTGGAATAGCATCCGCAATATGAACCATGGTCAAGTGATGACATGGGAAGCATTCAAAGTCAAGTTCAGCCACACCCACGTGCCGCAAGGTCTCGTCAACAGGATGACAGATAAATTCCACGAATTGAAGCAAGGAAGAATAATTGTGGTAGAATACCGTGACAGATTCCTGTCACTTGCCAGATATGCACCGGATGAAATCAACACGGAGGACAAGAAGAAGGAGAGATTCCTGAACGGACTGCATGATGAGATGCAGACTGTCCTCGTCAGCATCCGTTTTCTGGATATCGAAGAGCTAGTCGACTCTGCCATTCAGATGGAAGGGAAGATTAATCAGGCAAACGACAATTACAAACGTTGTATGATGCAGCAATCAGGATCCAGCAGTCACCAGAAGTACCGTCCCAACCCGCACCAAGATATGCACCAAGGAACAACCGACCCCCAATGTCTCGCCCAAGATACCCCAACCGTAGCGGAGGCAATGTGAAGTCTGGAGGGAACCATCACAACTCCAACAATGCCAACAATTTCAACTGTGCACCTCCCAAGAACAACAACAACAACAACACTGCACCCAGAACTGGCAGCAATGCTGTGCCTGTCGCAGCCAAGGACAAGTCTTAGATCACTTGTTTCGAGTGTGGAGTGAAGGGTCACTACTCCAATGAGTGTCCCAAGAAGACTGCCGCTAATGCCAATGTGAATGCCCCATCTCAGCAGCAGCGTCATGTTCAACCAGGAAGAAGATTTGCCCCAGGGAACCCTCACAACCGCAACGGTCGTCTCTTCCACATGAACACAGAAGAAGCCCAGGAAGCGCCAGATGTAGTGCTGGGTATGTTTTCCGTCAACTCGGTTTTAGCAAGAGTATTGTTTGATTCGGGAGCATCGCATTCATTTGTCACCAAAGAATTTGCATGCACTAGTAAGATACACCCAACCAACTTGAATCATGTCATGATAGTTCAAATCCCTGGATCAACTACAAAAGATAGAAAAATTTGCAAAGCTGTGCCTATCAGAATACATGGGATAGATTTTTATGCCAGCCTAAATGTACTTGGAACCAAAGGATTGGAAGTAGTACTAGGTATGGATTGGATGTCAAGGCATAAAGGACTGATAGACTGTGCTAAGAAAGCCATCACCACGACAAGTAGATCGGGAGTAACAGTAGAACATATCTCTGAAACCTTACCCCGTCAATTTAAGTGCAAAAAGAGTGTAGCCCTGCCCACCATAGACCAAGTCAGAGTATCCTGTGAATACCCCGACGTATTCCCAGATGAATTGCCAGGTATGCCCCCGGATAGGGATATTGAGTTCATTATCGAACTAATCCCCGGAACCGGACCCATAGCCTAGAGACCCTATAGCATGAACCCCTCAGAGTTCGTGGAACTGAAGAAGCAGTTAGATGCCATGTTAGCAACATGCTTGATTTAGCCAAGCGCATTGCCATGGAGATCACCAGTGTTATTCGTCGACAAGAAAGATGGAGGAAACCGTCTGTGCACAAATTACAGAAAGTTGAATGATGTCACCATCAAGAACAAATACCCTTTGCCAAAGATAGATGATCTATTTGATTAGTTGACCGGAGCATAGGTATTCTCAAAGATTGATCTTAGGACTGGTTATCACCAACTTAAGATTCTTGCAATGGATATTCCGAAGACTGCCTTTACTACCCGTGATGGTTTATACGAGTATACGGTTATGTCTTTTGGATTAACCAATGCCCCTGCTTATTTCATGAATCTCATGAATAAGATATTTATGAATTTCCTAGATAAGTTTGTAGTTGTATTTATCGACGACATCCTTATCTACTCCAAGTCAGAAGAAGAGCATGAGCAACATCTGAGAATCATCCTAGAAACCCTGAGAGAGCATCAATTATATGCCAAGTTCAACAAGTGTGAGTTTTGGCTGAAAGAAGTAGGATTCCTAGGCCATATTGTGTCTGCCGGAGGAGTCTCTGTTGATCCCGCCAAGATCAAAGATGTCGAAGAATGGGAAGCCAAAACCACTCAAACCCAAGTCCGTGCATTTCTCGGATTAGCGGGATACTACCGCAAGTTCGTAGAAGGATTCTCGAGCATCGCCCGACCCATGACCCAATTGTTGAAGAAGGACAAGAAGTTTGAATGGACTAATAAGTGTGAAGCCAGTTTTCAAGAGTTGAAGAAGAGATTGATATCAGCCCCAATTTTGATCATGCCAGACATCAAGAAGCCGTTTGATGTATATTGTGATGCATCCAAGACTGGTCTAGGATGTGTATTGATGCAAGAAGGCAAAGTCATCGCGTATCTGTCTCAACAACGGAAGCAACATGAGCAGAACTATCCGACCGATGATCTTAAGCTAGCAGCTATGGTTCTAGCATTGAAGACATGGCGTCATTATCTGATGGGTAATCGCTGTGAGATTTACTCAGATCACAATAGCTTCAAGTATATTTTCACTCAGAAAGAGCTGAATATGAGGCAAAGGAGATGGATAGAGTTAATCAAGGATTATGACCTTGACATTCACTATCACCCCGGCAAAGCCAATGTGGTAGCGGATGCTCTTAGCAGATTGCCGTGTAGGCTAAATACCATGATCAAGGAGAAACAACCAAGTTTGTATGAAGAGTTAGAGCAGTTCAGGACTGAATTAGTTAGCAAAGGATTCTTAGCTAGCATTGAACTTCAACCCACTTTGATTAGCCAAATCAAGGAAGCCCAGAAAGGGAATGAAAGTATCGACGGAATCAAACATCGTATTGGTACAGGAAAGGTACCTGGATTCACTGAAGTATTGACGGAATGAAAGTGTCGTACCCCTTTGAATTGGTCGCAAGTAGGAGAGAGTCAGATCTTTGGACCCGACATTCTCCGGGAAGCAGAAGAGAAAGTTCACAAAGTCCATGAGCACCTCAAGACCGCTCAATCCAGACAGAAGAGTTATGCTGACAAGAGAAGGAGAGACCTGACTTTCAATGTCGGAGATTTTGTATATCTCAAGGTTTCACCATTGAAGGGAACTCAACGCATTAGTCTGAAAGGAAAGTTAGCCCCCAGATATATCGGGCCCTTCAAAATTCTGAACCATCGAGGAGAAGTATCGTATTAGCTGGAACTGCCTGAAGAGATGTCAGCCATCCACAATGTGTTCCATATCTAGTTACTTCGCAAATGCTTGGAAGTGCCTGAGAAGACTGAAGTTTTCAAGAACATAGATCACAGAGCCGTAGAAATCAACAATGACCTGACCTATCGAGAAGTGCCCATCTGTATCTTAGAAGAAGCCTATAGAACAACCAGGACCAGGAGTATCAAATTTCTCAAGATTCAGTGGAGCAACCATACCAAGGAGGAATCCACTTGGGAGCGCGAAGATTACATTAGGACAGAGTTCCCAGATCTCTTTAGTTCCTAGTTTTCTTTGTAAATCTCAGGACGAGATTTTGTTTAAAGGGGGAAGGTTTGTAACATCCCAAAACTTTAATCCAAGGTTATCAAGATCCAAATCATCAAAATTTAGGGTTAACATAAGCTTTTCCAAATTAAAAATGAAAGCATTCATGTGTATGTGCATTTAAATTAGGAATTGATTTGAATTGCCATGGTTCTGGGATTCTTTGCTTATAAAATGTTTCTTAGGTGAAATAAACATCATCTACATCATTCCCAAACTTTTCCCAAAGAAGAACAACTCAAAATGAATAATTGAAGTGAATGGTCATTTTGGCCAAATTAACTATCATGCATAGTTTGGCTATTCCTAGTACTCAAAACTTAACAGAAACATGTGTGGATATTTACACCCCTTGATAGTACACTTAATGAGGTACCAAGGCCCACTTTGTGATCTATAAAAATCTTTCAAATGCTAATTTTAAATGACAGTTTAAACTTGAATTTATTTCATATGGGAAGATCCCACTATTTCAAAAACCACTCTAACAAGCTCAATTTTCAAAACCCAAGCACCCACAGAGTCTCAAGCTTATTCCTAGCAAACCCACCAAAAATCTTTTCAAAATTCAAAAGTTTATTTCATGCGGCCATTTCATCAAACACTTGGCAGGCATGATTTACACCCTAATCCTAGCTCACTGTTTCAAAAACGGTTTTGCCCCCAAATGATCTTCATTTAATCCCTTTGTCCCCCCAAGGTCTAACCATGCCATTAGCACCCATCCCCTACCCTCCTACTGGGCTTGTTCGTCTGCGGTACCAAAGTTGGCAGGCCAGCGCATGGCGGTACCTAAGTTGCCTGAAATCACCGCGTTTCGAAAAGTTGGGCCGCCAACTACCGAGAGGGGCCATTTCGATGCAAACTCGTCTCACCCCTACCAAATCCAAACATGCCGTGAAACTGTCCCGTGAAGTAGACGGTCGGGACCCTCATGTCAGTAATATTTTCGTGACACGAGCCCCAACGCGGAAACCACGTAGGCGAAACGAGATACTAAAGGAGCATCGTGCGTTGACCAAATTCACAAATCCACCCCTCCCTCCTTTCGCATGAACCCTAGCACCGGCGGCATCGAAATCCCCTCTCCAACCAGAAAGATCTCGTCGGGCATTTGACTTCTGGTGCCAAGTTACTGCGCCTACTCGCTGCTACCGAGCTCTAATGCCGAATGCCGTGCCAGCCGTTGCGACGATCTCGCCCGCCTCTACCACCGACGAGCTGAGCAGCATGAAGGATGGCAGATCCATTTGCCGAGGAAGAAGTACTTCTGGCTAATTTCGGGTGAGCTACTCTTCTCTTTGCTATCCGCACTACCTATAACTGCTAGCTGGCTATTGGCATTACAGAGATATATCGAACATAGAATTGTTTGCTAACACGACGCTGACAAACAATTCTTATCTTTTGTCTCCAATTTTCTGTCAACTAGGATCTCCGCTGAACCCATCTACACGGTTCTGGTGAGCATCTGCGGCCACCTCATTAAATTAGCACATGGGAAGAGCAAGTGGAAAGAGGCTTAGAGTCTGAAGATGGAAGTGGCGCCTATGCAGTTATGGACTATCCCTGGTTTGGTTGCTGATGTGCGTTAACTTGCTGAAATGATGCCAGAGCACACTGCACGGTTCAGCCTCGTTGATGACCGAGGCTTCAAGGTTCCTATAGCGCGTGACAGTCAGCTAATTGGGTTGATGAAACAGCATGTTAGGCTTTGTGTGGTTACGCTGGTGTGTAACATAGTGGATGAGGAAGCACCTGCTACTAGGAGTCGCCCAACTATTATTGGACAGGGAGGTCTAACTCGAACCCATGTTGTTGTTGAGCAAAATGTGGTTCCTCATCCGTGACATGCTTCTGTCAGGCAACCTCCTCGTAGGAGTCCCTGTATTGCCGTTGTGGTAAACTCTGCTCTAGAATCTGCTGGTACTGGTCATCCCCGTCCCCGTGCCCATGTTACTGCGGCTGCTGCTCACCCAATCCATGCCGCTGTTGAGCAAACTAAGGCGTCCGAAGGCTGCCCCGCTGTTGTTGCCAAGACCACCGCCTTGTGTGCTGCTCCTCCTCGAAACCGTCCTCAAGTTGTGCGAACCCGTGCTCTGGAATCTGCTGGTACTGGTCATCCTCATGTTGTTGTTGATCTGGACGATGTTGACCCAATCCCTACCGCTGTTGAGCAAACTAAGGCTTCCAGAGGCTGCCCCACTATTGTTGCAAAGAATGAACCATTCTCTCCTCCTTGAACCTGTGCTCGGGTTCAGCGAGCTGCTGGTCTGAAGCCAGCTCATGGTCTGGACCCTGCTAGCACTCAAAACACTTCTGTTGTGGGAACTACTCCTGATCATCGAGGTGGCATGGGAGCAGCTGATCCTATTGTGGCTGCCGTTAGAAGGGGCCCTCGCCTTGCTCCTGGTCATGGTACTTCCACCGAGGTTGATCCAGCTAACGATGATGATGGTGATGGCGGCGGTGGCATTGGGGCTGGGTCTGATGGTGCCGCTCCATCTCTCGAACCTCTCGGAGGTTTCTATCCTGAAGAACCTGATGATGGCAAAGTAATCGTTCGTATCGGTGTCGCGGATTATACTGCAAAATTAGATGATGGCACCGAAAAATTCTATGACGAGTTTGATGTAATCCTTGGCAGATACGACCCTAAAGTGGTAGAGTTATCTGACCTGATAGCATCGTTACGTGTGAAGGTGCTGTGGGGGTCCTCCCAAGAAGCACGTTTGTTATATTATGGTTACAGGAGCAAAAAGGCTATCAAAGTGAAAGATACCAGGGATTTAGTCGTACCGTTTACAAGGAAACATTATAGAGGTGAACTTTACTTCCACTTGGTAGTGCTCACGGTTGGAGAGGAATTGGAACTCGACAATAGAGATGGACTTTAGAAAGGCATGCATGACCTGATCCATGACATCACTGGGGCTGGTGCGACTGAGGGTGGCTTTGAACAGAGGAGAGTCTTACAGAGGAGCGTCATAAAGAGGAGCAGGAAGAGCATCCCCAGAAAGGGCACCCCGAAGAAGAACGTCACCAAGGAGACCACGCTAGAGAAGAGGACGCCTAATAGTCGCACGACAAAAGGCACCATGCCGCAGAGTACACCCCTAAGATCCAGTCAAAATGCCACACCGAACGGTAGCAGCAAAAACGCTAAGAGGGCTAGCACGGTGGTGAACACTCCCAGGAGTGGTAGCAAAGAGGCGAAGATGGCCAACACGGAGGCTACCACACCCAGTGGGAGCAGAAAAACACTAATTTGGAGAGGAACACGCCGCTGTCAGGGAATTATGCAAGCACGAAGGAGAACACGCCCAATAGTAGCAGCAAAAGGGCTAATTTGGAGCGGAACACGCCGCTGAGGTCAGGAAATAATGCCAGCACGAAGGAGAAGACGCCCAATAGTAGCAGCAAAAGGGCTAATTTGGAGCGAAACACGCTGCTGGGGTCAGGCAATAATGCCAACACGAAGGAGAACATGCCCAATAGTAGCAGAAAAAGGGCTAATTCAAAGAAGAACACGCTGCAGAGGTCGGGCAATAATGCCAGGACCCTGGAGCCAACACCCGTGAGGGGAGGCAGTAAGGAGATCACACCCAAGAGCGGCAGCAAAAGGCCTAGTTCGATGGGGAATGGAACGCGGATGTCAAGCCCTACTGATATCATCAGGAAAGATTACATCAGGAAGGAGGATGTACACATGAAGAGCAAGAGGGTTCTGTACACTCAAGATGAAATTGATTCTGACTGTTGTTTGTCCACTGAAGTACCTGGGATGCATGCAAACGTAAGACCACCCCATGTGGTTGCATCACAACCAACCGAGTGTCTTGGAGAAAACAGAGTTGCCGGTGAGGTGGACTAGGGCAATGTTCCTGTCCATCCGGGTGGAGACGATGGTGCAGCCCCACCCATGGGAGTCAATATGATGTGTGCAGTACTAGGCATTAGAGATGATGGCAAAGATTCTGAATCAGATGAAGAAGCAAGCACTGTAGAGGATCAAGAATCTGGTGATGATCAAATAGACGAGGGACTTAATCATGAGGCTGGTATTCCAGTCAATGATTTGGGTGTTGAAGTAGAAGAAATGAAACATGACCACGAGTATCCTATAATTTCGGTCGGCACAGAGTTCAGGAGCATGCATGAGTTCAGGATGTCGTTCCGGCATTTTTGTATCAAGGGGGAGTTCGATGTTTATCGACTAAAGAACTCTGCCGAGAGGTATGAGGCCGTTTGCAAGTTAACGTGGATGAATGGACGGGCCGAGGTACATTGTCCATGGAGGATCACGGCAAGATCCTTACCTGCGTCGACTTCAATTAGGGTATTGGGGCAATGAATGCAGCAAACCATTAGAACACTCTCTCTCTCTCTTTTCACTCTATAACTACAATTGATGTGCGGTATCTTTCTGGCAACCAGTCGACTATGCTTATCTTTTAAATGAATCTGTGTTGCAGGTGAACAGAATGGACCCTACACACATGTGTCCGACAGGAAGCAAACTGAAATCCTCAATGGCTGAAACGGAGTGGGTGGCTATGCAATCTATGTCCATACTAAAGGATAACCCTAAGGAGACCGCGAAGAATATTCAGACTAGCCTTGGTTCTAAATACAACATAGTCCTTCCGTATTACACGGTTTGGAAAGGTAAAGAGAAAGCTCTAGAGGTCTTGCATGGGGATTGGACCAATAGCTTCAGGATGCTGTACAACTTCAAGGAGGAGGTACAAGCTAGGTGTCCGGGGAGTGTTGTGGAGATTGACACCGAATCAGAAGGTGGTAAAATATATTTCAAAAGATTTTTCATGGCGCTTAAACCTTGCATCGATGGATTCAAGGGCGGCTGTAGGCCGTATCCGAGTGTAGACAACACTGTCCTAACTGGCAAATGGAAAGGCTGCCTGCCATCTGCCACAGCACTTGATGGTCACAACTGGATGTTCCCAGTGGCATTCGGGCTGTTTGAAACAGAAACAGAGGAAAACTGGGTCTGGTTTATGAGGCAGCTCAAGAGATCAATAGGCCACATGGATCCATTGGCTATATCCACGGATGCATGCAAAGGGCTGACGAATGCAGTGAAGGAGGTGTTCCCGCGAGCTGAAGGTAGAGAATGCCATGCCCATATGATGCTCAACTTGTACTCACACTATGCAGGCAGCGTATTTTGTTACATGTTTCCTGCTGCTAGAGTTTACAAACCTAGTAGCAGCGATTATTTCATGAGCAAGATTTTTGCCGAAACCCCTGAACTTCCAGAGTACTTAGCCATCCATCATTCGCAGATATGGAAGAGGAGTCAATTCAACCCTGACATCAAAGTTGATTACATAAACAACAACCTTGCAGAATGGCTGAATAACTGACTGAAGGACATAAAAGTGCGTCTTGTTCATATCTTGATGGACAACATACGTGGTATGATCATGAAGCTGTTAACTATAAGGAGAGAGATTGGTAGGAGACTTAGAGGACATATGCTACCGCCAGTTGTACAACAACTGCACAAGAGAAGCCGAGGACTTGCTCATCTTAAGGTTCTCCCGTCAACCAACAGAAGCTGTGAGGTGGTCGATATGTCCAAGAGTGGCAAAAGGGATGTTGTGAACATCCAGCTGCGAGAATGCACCTTCTTAGAGTGGCAGCATACTGGGAAACCTTGCGACCACGCCTTGGCCTTCTTGGTGAAGAAAAGAACTCTACCACATTTGGATCAGTATTTGTCAGACTACTACTCTATGGAAAAGTTCAGAGCTGCGTACGCTAGATCCGTCGAGCCATGTACAGACCCATCTCAGTGGCCTCAAGTCCAACTTTCTTTCGAGCTTTGCCAGCCAGTTACAAAAAGGGGCAGAGGAAGACACCAGGTGAATAGGTTTAAGAATTTTCTCGAGAAGAAGGGTTCGTCTTTCTGTGCTACAAAGAAGGGCAAAAACAGATGCAAGACCTGCCATCTTATAGGCCATAGAGCAGCTGGATGTCCCCTTAATGCTCCCAAACCTAGGTATGAGATGGTACATTCACACAAAAAAATTGTTTATAGTCTGTAGATATAAGGTAGTAATCCATGTACTGTTTTTTACAGGAAGCGCAAGGTAAGAAACAAGACAGCCGACTCAGTGATTTTGCTGCTGGAAGAAAACCAAAACAAGTGGAGTGATGATGCCAGACAAGATTCTGGTGCTGATTGGCCTGACTTCCCTCGGCCCGGAGATGCAGGGTATGTGAAGGTAAGAAAATTGGCACCCAGGAAGAGGAAGAAGGCAGGAGATGAAGAAGCCAGTGTACGTGAAGGAAAGAGGAAGAAAGTTGGCACCCGAGCAGAGAAAGAGGGCTAGCAGTGTAGCATCCTAATGATGTATTGAACTTGAACCTATATATGTAGTTCGGTTAAACTCTGGAGCTATGTGCGTGGAACTTGTCGGGCGAAACAATCTGCCTCTCGTACTAGCAGTAAAATGTATCGCGACTTTAGGATTTGATACGGCCGAGGCCACTAGTTGAATCCAAAACTGTGACTGTGCCACTACTATATGAACAATCGCGATAGCTGAGCGGTTAAATCCTCTCCAAAATCGATGGGTGTTAGTGGCATAGACATGATTTATTTATAGGCGCTTAATAAATCCCTGCTATTGGCATTACACTTATGATAAGTTTCTGGGCTGGAAAACAATTTCTTAAGCTGACCGCTATACTCCATGAAGCAGCAACTTATTTCAGCTGCTGGACAATGACATGGCAACATAAACTGCAAATGCAACAGATAATGCCCAGATAATGAGGAAATTGTGTCCACTATCTGGCCTAATCTTGAGCCCGTCTATCTCACCACCTCCTTGTCCTTGCCTCCCCTGCACCTGGCGAAGCTCCCGGATCTCTCGCTCCATGGCACGAATCTCCTCTTTCTTGTCCCACACAGCATCACGCAGATCCTGAACAAGCTCTTTGTGAAAACCTGTCAGTGGCTTTTCGATCCACACAAACTTGTCACAGCCAGTCCCCCTCCCTTCCTGCGTAGTAGATCGAAGGAAACAAAAAAAGAATTACATTACGCTTTCCGGATCCGGGTTACCATTGTACCTACAGTAGGAACTTACCGCTCTGATGCTGCAGTTGCTGAATTTTCCTGCAGTATTTTTGTCGGTCCACGAAATCCATCTCGGCATCTTCTCACCACACAAACACAGCATATCGGGGTAGTAATCGTAGGATGCCCTCTGGTACCTGATGGGGGCACCGCCTGACGGCGTTGAACCGACCCTGATTCCGCCCGAGACGAACTGCACGAGCTGCGAGCCATGAGCGAGGGGAGCGAGGGCAGAAGAAAGAGGAGCCTTTGGATGTCAGGGTAGTGGTGAAGCGTGATTTATCCCTACTTAATAACTCGGGCAGAATCCTACCATCCACATTCGGCTGACAGGTGGGGGACCTAGCGTGTGGACTTGTCAAAAGAAACTCGCGCCTTCGTGGTTCAAAAGCCCTGTCGCGCGCATTGGACGGAATTTTTTGGTACCTTGCCCGCGTACATATCACTAGGAGGTCTTGCTCAGGAACCAGACACGCCTGGCCCACAATCTTACTCCCTCCTAGGAACTTGTCATGGCTCGTGCCGGCAGATCCATCCGCTCCACCTCTTCCAGTAGGGCTCGCCGAGGCGGATCCACCCCAAGATCCTACCGTTGCAGTATAAAATGGCCATGGTTTCTTGAGAGGAGCGATGATGCTACGTATGCGAGCTCGGCCCCTCCTACCTGTAGAAGGACTGATGCGGCGTCGAGCTCGAGCAGGAGCCGCCAGGCACGACGACGCTCGGTCCACGCCAACCACGTCATCTTCGTCATTATCGATTCCGATGTGGAGGGCGATGGGGACGAAGCTGTGCAGAACGCCATTGTTGCCTCCTTGGCGAAGGGAAAGCCACGGGCGGGAGTGGATGTCGCCGGGAAGGGCACGACGGTGTCACCAATCGAGGTGGACTTCGACGACAGCTGTGTGATGTGGGTTTAGATGTTGTTTAGGATGGTTGCAATTTCGGTTGTGTTTAATGCGAGTACAATTATTGTAATGTGTGCAATAGCAGCCGGTGAGTGCTTCCACATTAGAAATTGTGTCTGTGCCATTTGCATGTTGCATTATCAACATAGATTACTTGTAAACAATCCAACGAAAATCATCAGATTACAACCATCGGACGGGAGTGGCAGGATGGAAGAGAAGTTGGGACAGTGGCTTCGAGGGAAAGGACACTGGCAGGTGGGCCCTCGGAACACGTGACACTGACATGCGGGAGCGGGAGCACACGGTATTGCTGGTCTGTCTAGAGCAAGCGGACTTTGCAACGTGACAACAACAAGCTGATTGGACCAATATAATAACTCGTCGAAGTATTAAGGAGTACTGAAAACTACAACTGGGGCACATTCGCACAACACGTATGCTCTAAGCACGTGAGAAGCATCGCTTAAGTCTAACAGTAACGACAACACAAGTACTACATTTGTCTGTCGGTCTTCTCGATACAAATGTAGAAATGCATCTGCCTGTTCGGTCCAGCACCGACAAGGTACTGAGATGGCATGCATAGGATCGACCTTAGGTCCACATACTCCACTTCCCGCGGTGTCGGGCAGCTCGGTGCCTCGGCTAGCACAAGAATGCTATCCGACGATGGCGGCTAGGCGTTCGCCCACATGCGCACCGTGTATAGGGCCAGGCACACGAGACCGACCTGACGCATACGACACCCATGACGGTGGGACCGGCTTTGGTTCCCGGAACACCGGCGGTGATGGTCAGGACGAAAACAGAGCCGCCCCCTTGGAAAATTAGCAAGCAACATGCCGAGTCAGTGAACGGCACCTGCTCTTGGAGAAGTTGGGCTTGCCCATACGAGATCCTAATCACTTCGATCAAGTGCCCATTTGCAAGGTGGACGACGAGCTCTGCTGGCGGGCCGGTGTAGTTGCAGGCCGGCTCCGTGCAAGCGCATGCGCCGTGCGGGCACGCGAGCTCGTGGAGCGGGAGCTCACGGTAGGAGTAACGGCGAAAGCATCCTGGGTGGGAGCACACGAGCGGGAACGCTGCTGCGAAGTTGCACGCGAGGATCTCCAGATTCTTGGGCTCCCACATCTGCCACAACTGAAGTTCGTCGAGAAATCGGAAAAAAGATCAGCAGTTAGATTGGTGAATAGCAGGAATGTGTATGATAAGTTCAAAAGCTTGTAAAATGATTTCTTACCATGAAGGTAGCGATCGGAGAATTGGTGGATGTTGTCGGCTTGCAGCTACGGCAGGATGGAAGTGAAGTGGGGAAAGTGGCTTCGAGGGGAAGGAAGAGAAGTACGGGGAGGAAGAGAAGTAACGGGGAAGTGACACTAGGATATGGCCAACTGAACTCGTGAGTCGTAACACTTGCAACATGCCAGTTTGTCCAGAGAAAGTGTGGCCAATCATGCCGCAGAACAGCCTACTCGAGGATCACTCTCGTGAAGACCATCCCAATCGTCCAAGCGCCCCAATCGAACGGTATGTAACAATCGTCAAGCAGAACAACTGTGTTATGGCGTGCCTTCTAGAAGACTCGTTCTAACGGTGGATCCATTGGGGGGCAGTGCTAGTTTTAGTATAAGAACAAGCATGAAATGACTCAAATGGATCCATGTGTGGTTTGTGGAAATAACACACATGCAATGACTCTAGTGGTTGATCCATGTGTGGTTTGTGGAAATAACACACATGCAATGACTCTAGTGGTTGATCCATGTGTGGTTTGTGGAAATAACACACATGCCATGACTCTGGTTGATCCATGTGTGGTTTGTGGAAAGAACACACATGCAATGACCACTGGTGGATCCATGTGTGGTTTGTGGAAAAGAACACACATGCAATGACTCTAGTGCTGGTTTGTGGTTTTAGTATAAGAACAACATGCAATGACTCTAGTGGTTGATCCATGTGTGGTTTGTGGAAATAACACACATGCAACGACTCTGATTGATCCATATGTGGTTTGTGGAAAGAACACACATGCAATGACCACTAGGGATCCATGTGTGGTTTGTGGAAAAGAACACACATGCAATGAATCTAGTACTGGTTTGTGGTTTTAGTATAAGAACACAGATGCAATGAATCTAGTGGTTGATCCATGTGTGGCTTGTGGAAATAACACACATGCAATGACTCTAGTGGTTGATCCATGTGTGGTTTGTGGAAAGGACACACATGCAATGACCACTGGTGGATCCATGTTGGTTTTAGTGTAAGAACACACATGCAATTACTCTAGTACTGTTTTGTGGTTTTTGTGGAAAATAACACACAAGCAATGACTCTAGTGGTTGATCCATGTGTGGTTTGTGGAAAGAACACACATGCAATGACTCTGGTTGATCCATGTGTGGTTTGTGGAAAGAACACACATGCAATGACCACTGGTGGATCCATGTGTGCTTTGTGGAAAAGAACACACATGCAATGACTCTAGTGGTTGATCCATGTTTGTTTGTGGAAATAACACACATGCAATGACTCTAGTGGTTGATCCATGTGTGGTTTGTAGAAATAACACACATGCAATGACCACTGGTGGATCCACGTGTGGTTTGTGGAAAAGAACACACATGCAATGACTCTAGTGCTGGTTTGTGGTTTTAGTATAAGAACAAACATACAATGACTCTAGTGGTTGATCCATGTGTGGTTTGTGGAAAGAACACACATGCAATGACTCTGGTTGATCCATATGTGGTATGTGGAAAGAACACACATGCAATGACCACTGGTGGATCCATGTGTGGTTTCTGGAAAGATAACACATGCAATGACTCTGGTTGTTCCATATGTGATTTGTGGAAAGAACACACATGCAATGACTCTAGTGGTGGATCCATGTGTGGTTTGTGGAAAAGAACACACATGCAATGACTCTAGTGCTAGTTTGTGGTTTTAGTATAAGAACAAACATGCAATGACTCTAGTGGTTGATCCATGTGTGGTTTGTGGAAAGAACACACATGCAATGACTCTGGTTGATCCATATGTGGTTTGTGGAAAGAACACACATGCAATGACCACTGGTGGATCCATGTCTGGTTTGTGGAAAATAACACACATGCAATGACTCTAGTGCTGGTTTGTCGTTTTAGTATAAGAACAAACATGCAATGACTCTAGTGGTTGATCCATGTGTGGTTTGTGGAAAGAACACACATGCAATGGGTCTAGTGGTTGATCCATGTGTGGTTTGTGGAAAGAACACAATGCAATGACCACTGTTGGATCCATGTGTGGTTTGTGGAAAACAACACACATGTAATGACTCTAGTGGTTGATCCATGTTTGTTTGTGGAAATAACACACATGCAATGACTCTAGTGGTTGATCCATGTGTGGTTTGCGAAAAGAACACACATGCAATGACTCTAGTGTTGGTTTTAGTATAAGAACACACATGCAATGTCTCTAGTGGTTGATCCATGCGTGGTTTGTGGAAATAACATATATGCTATGACTCTAGTGGTTGATCCATGTGTGGTTTGTAGAAATAACACACATGCAATCACTGTAATGGGTCCACATGTGGTTTGTGGAAAGAACACGCATGCAATGACTCTAGTGGTGAATCCATGTGTGGTTGGTGGAAAATAACACAGATGCAATGACTCTAGTGCTGGTTTGTGGTTTTAGTATAAGAACAAACATGCAATGACTCTAGTGGTTGATCCATCTGTGGTTTGTGGAAAGAACACACATGCAATGACTCTAGTTGACTCATATGTGGTTTGTGGAAATAACACACATGCAATGACCACTGGTGGATCCATGTGTGGTTTGTGGAAAAGAACACACATGCAATGACTCTAGTACTGGTTTGTGGTTTTAGTATAAGAACACACATGCAATGACTCTAGTGGTTGATCCATGTGTGGTTTGTGGAAAGAACACACATGCAATGACTCTAGTTGTTGATCCATGTGTGGTTTGTGGAAAAGAACACACATGCAATGACTCTAGTGGTTGATCCATGTTTGTTTGTGGAAATAACACACATGCAATGACTCTAGTACTGGTTTGTGGTTTTAGTATAAGAACACACATGCAATGACTCTAGTACTGGTTTGTGGTTTTAGTGTAAGAACACACATGCAATGAGTGTAGTGGTTGATCCATGTGTGGTTTGTGGAAATAACACACATGCAATGACTCTAGTGGGTCCAAATGTGTGGTTTTTGGAAAGAACACACATGCAATGACTCTAGTGGTGGATCCATGTGTGGTTTGTGGAAAAGAACACACATGCAATGACTCTAGGGCCGGTTTGTGGTTTTAGAATAAGAACAAACATGAAATGACTCTAGTGGTTGATCCATGTGTGGTTTGTGGAAAGAACACACATGCAATAAATCTGGTTGATCCATATGTGGTTTGTGGAAAGAACACACATGCAATGACCACTGGTGGATCCATGTCTGGTTTGTGGAAAATAACACACATGCAATGACTCTAGTGCTAGTTTGTGGTTTTAGTTTAAAAACAAACTTGCAATGACTCTAGTGGTTGATCCATGTGTTGTTTGTGGAAAGAACACACATGCAATGACTCTAGTGGTTGATCCATGTGTGGTTTGTGGAAAGAACACACATGCAATGACCACTGGTGGATCCATGTGTGGTTATTGGAAAAGAACACACATGCAATGACACTAGTGGTTGATCTATGTTTGTTTGTGGGAATAACACACATGCAATGACTCTAGTGGTTGATCCATGTGTGGTTTGTGAAAAGAACACACATGCAATGACTCTAGTGTTGGTTTTAGTATAAGAACACGCATGCAATGACTCTAGTGGTTGATCCATGCATGGTATGTGGAAATAACACAGATGCAATGACTCTATTGGTTTATCCATGTGTGGTTTGTGGAAATAACACACATGCAATGACTCTAGTGGGTCCACATGTATGGTTTGTGGAGAGAACACACATGCAATGACTCTGGTTAATACATATGTGGTTTGTGGAAAGAACACACATGCAATGACTCTAGTGGTGGATCCATGTGTGGTTTGTGGAAAAGAACACACATGCAATGACTCTAGTGCTGGTTTGTGGTTTTAGTATAAGAACAAACATGCAATGACTCTAGTGGTTGATCCATGTGTGGTTTGTGGAAAGAACACACATGCAATGACTCTAGTGGTTGATCCATGTGTGGTTTGTGGAAAGAACACACATGCAATGACCACTGGTGTATCCATGTGTGGTTTGTGGAAAAGAACACACATGCAATGACTCTAGTGGTTGATCCATGTTTGTTTGTGGAAATAACACACATGCAATGACTCTAGTGGTTGATCCATGTGTGGTTTGTGAAAAGAACACACATGCAATGACTCTAGTGTTGGTTTTACTATAAGAACACACATGCAATGACTCTAGTGGTTGATCCATGTGTGGTTTGTGGAAATAACACACATGGAATGACTCTAGTGGGTCCACATGTGTGGTTTGTGGAAATAACACATACGCAATGACTCTAGTGGTTGATCCATTTGTGGTTTGTGGAAAGAAAACACATGCCATGACTCTAGTGGTTGATCCATGTGTGGTTTGTGGAAAGAACACACATGCAATGACTCTAGTGGTTGATCCATGTGTGGTTTGTGGAAAGAACACACATGCAAAGTCCACTGGTGGATCCATGTGTGGTTTGTGGAAAAGAACATAGATGCAATGACTCTAGTACTAGTTTGTGGTTTTAGTATAAGAACACACATGCAATGACTCTAGTCCTGGATTGTGGTTTGAGTATAAGAACACACATGCAATGACTCTAGTGGTTAATCCATGTGTGGTTTGTGGAAATAACACCCATGCAATGACTATAGTGGGTCCACATGTGTGGTTTGTGGAAAGAACACACATGCAATGACTCTGGTTGTTCCATATGTGGTTTGTGGAAAGAACACGCATGCAATGACTCTAGTGGTTGATCCATGTGTGGTTTGTGGAAAAGAACACACATGCAATGACACTAGTGGTGGATCCATGTGTGGTTTGTGGAAAAGAACACACATGCAATGACTCTAGTGCTGGTTTGTGGTTTTAGTAAAAGAACAAGCATGCAATGACTCTAGTAGTTGATCCATGTGTGGTTTGTGGAAAGAACACACATGCAATGACTCTGGTTGATCCATATGTGGTTTGTGGAAAGAACACACATGCAATGACTCTAGTGGTGGATCCATGTGTGGTTTGTGGAAAAGAACACACATGCAATGACTCTAGTGCTGGTTTGTGGTTTTAGTATAAGAACAAACATGCAATGACTCTAGTGGTTGATCCATGTGTGGTTTGCGGAAAGAACACACATGCAATGACTCTAGTGGTTGATCCATGTGTGGTTTGTGGAAGGAACACACATGCAATAACCACTGGTGGATCCATGTGTGGTTTGTGGAAAAGAACACACATGCAATGACTCTAGTGGTTGATCCATGTTTGTTTGTGGAAATAACACACATGCAATGACTCTAGTGGTTGATCCATGTGTGGTTTGTGAAAAGAACACACATGCAATGACTCTAGTGTTGGTTTTAGTATAAGAACACACATGCAATGACTCTAGTGATTGATCCATGTGCGGTTTGTGGAAATAACACACATGCAATGACTCTAGTGGGTCCACATGTGTGGTTTGTGGAAATAACACATATGCAATGACTCTAGTGGTTGATCCATGTCTGGTTTGTGGAAAGAACACACATGCAATGACTGTAGTGGTTGATCCATGTGTGGTTTGTGGAAAGAACACACATGCAATGACTCTGGTTGATCCATATGTGGTTTGTGGAAAGAACACACATGCAATGACCACTGGTGGATCCAAGTGTGGTTTGTGGAAAAGAACACACATGCAATGACTCTTGTACTGGTTTGTGGTTTTAGTATAAGAACACACATGCAATGACTCTAGTGGTTGATCCATGTGTGGTTTGTGGAAATAACACACATGCAATGACTCTAGTGGGTCCACATGTGTGGTTTGTGGAAACAACACACACGCAAAGATTCTGGTTGTTCCATATGTGGTTTGTGGAAAGAAAACACATATAATGACTCTAGTGGTGGATCCATGTGTGGTTTGTGGAAAAGAACACACATGCAATGACTCTAGTGCTGGTTTGTGGTTTTAGTATAAGAACAAGCATGCAATGACTCTAGTGGTTGATCCATGTGTGGTTTGTGGAAAGAACACACATGCAATGACTCTGGTTGATCCATATGTGGTTTGTGGAAAGAACACACATGCAATAACCACTGGTGGATCCATGTCTGGTTTGTGGAAAAGAACACACATGCAATGACTCTAGTGCTGGTTTGTGGTTTTAGTATAAGAACAAACATGCAATGACTCTAGTGGTTGATCCATGTGTGGTTTGTAGAAAGAACACACATGCAATGACTCTAGTGGTTGATCCATGTGTGGTTTGTGGAAAGAACACACATGCAATGACCATTGGTGGATCCATGTGTGGTTTGTGGAAAAGAACACACATGCAATGAATCTAGTGGTTGATCCATGTTTGTTTGTGGAAATAACACACATGCAATGACTCTAGTGGTTGATCCATGTGTGGTTTGTGAAAAGAACACACATGCAATGACTCTAGTGTTGGTTTTAGTATAAGAACACACATGCAATGATTCTAGTGGTTGATCCATGCGTGGTTTGTGGAAATAACATATATGCTATGACTCTAGTGGTTGATCCATGTGTGGTTTGTGGAAATAACACACATGCAATGACTCTAATGGTTCCACATGTGGTTTGTGGAAAGAACACACATGCAATGACTCTAGTGGTGGATCCATGTGTGGTTTGTGGAAAATAACACACATGCAATGACTCTAGTGCTGGTTTGTGGTTTGAATATAACAACAAACATGCAATGACTCTAGTGGTTGATCCATGTGTTGTTTGTGGAAAGAACACACATGCAATGACTCTGGTCGATCCATATGTGGTTTGTGGAAAGAACACACATGCAATGACCATTGGTGGATCCTTGTGTGGTTTGTGGAAAAGAGCACACATGCAATGACTCTAGTGTTGGTTTGTGGTTTTAGTATAAGAACAAACATGCAATGACTCTAGTGATTGATCCATGTGTTGTTTGTGGAAAGAACACACATGCAATGACTCTAGTGCTTGGTCTATGTGTGTTTTGTGGAAAGAACACACATGCAATGACCACTAGTGGATCCATGTGTGGTTTGTGGAAAAGAACACACATGCAATGACTCTAGTGGTTGATCCATGTTTGTTATTGGAAATAACACACATGCAATGACTCTAGTGGTTGATCCATGTGTGGTTTGTGAAAAGAACACACCTGCAATGACTCTAGTGTTCGTTTTAGTATAAGAACACACATGCAATGACTCTAGTGGTTGATCCATGTGTGGTTTCTGGAAATAACACAGATGCAATGACTCTAGTGGTCGATCCATGTGTGGTTTGTGGAAATAACACACATGCAATGACTCTAGTGGGTCCACATGTGTGGTTTGTGGAAAGAACACACATGCAATGAATCTGGTTGATCCATATGTGGTTTGTGGAAAGAACAGACATGCAATGACTCTAGTAGTGGATCCATGTGTGGTTTGTGGAAAAGAAAACACATGCAATGACTCTAGTGCTAGTTTGTGGTTTTAGTATAAGAACAAACATGCAATGACTCTAGTGGTTGATCCATGTGTGGTTTGTGGAAAGAACACACATGCAATGACCACTGGTGGATCCATGTGTGTTTGTGGAAAAGAACACACATGCAATAACTCTAGTGGTTGATCCATGTTTGTTTGTGGAAATATCACAGATGCAATGACTCTAGTGGTTGATCCATGTGTGGTTTGTAAAAAGAACACACATGCAATGACTCTAGTGTTGGTTTTAGTATAAGAAGACACATGTAATGACTCTAGTGGTTGATCCATGTGTGGTTTGTGGAAATAACACACATGCAATGACTCTATTGGGTCCCCATGTGTGGTTTGTGGAAATAACACATATGCAATGACTCTATTGGTTGATCCATGTGTGGTTTGTGGAAATAACACACATGCAATGACTGTAATGGGTCCACATGTGGTTTGTGGAAAGAACACGCATGCAATGACTCTAGTGGTGGATCCATGTGTGGTTTGTGGAAAATAACACACATGCAATGACTCTAGTGCTGGTTTGTGGTTTTAGTATAAGAACAAACATGCAATGACTCTAGTGGTTGATCCATGTGTGGTTTGTGGAAAGAATACACATGGAATGACTCTGGTTGATCCATATGTGGTTTGTGGAAAGAACACACATGCAATGACCACTGGTGGATCCATGTGTGGTTTGTGGAAAAGAACACACATGCAATGACTCTAGTGCTGGTTTGTGGTTTTAGTATAAGAACAACATGCAATGACTCTAGTGGTTGATCCATGTGTGGTTTGTGGAAATAACACACATGCAACGACTCTGATTGATCCATATGTGGTTTGTGGAAAGAACACACATGCAATGACCACTAGGGATCCATGTGTGGTTTGTGGAAAAGAACACACATGCAATGAATCTAGTACTGGTTTGTGGTTTTAGTATAAGAACACACATGCAATGAATCTAGTACTGGTTTGTGGTTTTAGTATATGAACACACATGCAATGAATCTAGTGGTTGATCCATGTGTGGTTTGTGGAAATAACACACATGCAATGACTCTAGTGGTTGATCCATGTGTTGTTTGTGGAAAGAACACACATGCAATGACCACTGGTGGATCCATGTTGGTTTTAGTATAAGAACACACATGCAATGACTCTAGTGGTTGATCCATGTTTGTTTGTGGAAATAACACACATGCAATGACTCTAGTGGTTGATCCATGTGTGGTTTCTGAAAAGAACACACATGCAATGACTCTAGTGTTGGTTTTAATATAAGAACACACATGCAATGACTCTAGTGGTTGATCCATATGTGGTTTGTGTAAAGAACACACATGCAATGACTCTAGTGCTGGTTTGTGGTTTTAGTATAAGAACAAACATGCAATGACTCTAGTGGTTGATCCATGTTTGTTTGTGGAGAGAACAGACATGCAATGACTAGTGGTTGATCCATATGTGGTTTGTGGAAAGAACACACATGCAATGACCACTGGTGCATCCATGTGTGTTTTGTGGAAAAGAACACACATGCAATGACTCTAGTGGTTGATCCATGTTTGTTTGTGGAAATAACACACATGCAATGACTCTAGTGGTTGATCCATGTGTGGTTTGTGAAAAGAACACACATGCAATGACTCTAGTGTTGGTTTTAGTATAAGAACACACATGTAATGACTCTAGTGATTGATCCATATGTGGTTTGTGGAAAGAACACACATGCAATGACTCTAGTGGTTGATCCATGTGTGGTTTGTGGAAATAACACACATGCAATGACCACTGGTGGATCCATGTGTGGTTTGTGGAAAAGAACACACATGCAATGACTCTAGTGCTGGTTTGTGGTTTTAGTATAAGAACAAACATGCAATGACTCTAGTGGTTGATCCATGTGTGGTTTGTGGAAAGAACACACATGCAATGACTCTGGTTGATCCAGATGTGGTTTGTGGAAAGAACACACATGCAATGACCACTGGTGGATCCATGTGTGGTTTGTGGAAAAGAACACACATGCAATGACTCTAGTACTTGTTTGTGGTTTTAGTATAAGAACACACATGCAATGACTCTAGTACTGGTTTGTGGTTTCAGTATAAGAACAAACATGCAATGACTCTAGTGGTTGATCCATGTGTGGTTTGTGGAAATAACACACATGCAATGACTCTAGTGGTGGATCCATGTGTGGTTTGTGGAAAAGAACACACATGCAATGACTCTAGTGCTAGTTTGTGGTTTTAGTATAAGAACAAACATGCAATGACTCTAGTGGTTGATCCATGTGTGGTTTGCGGAAAGAACACACATGCAATGACTCTAGTGGTTGATCCATGTGTGGTTTGTGGAAGGAACACACATGCAATGACCACTGGTGGATCCATGTGTGGTTTGTGGAAAAGAACACACATGCAATGACTCTAGTGGTTGATCCATGTTTGTTAGTGGAAATAACACACATGCAATGACTCTAGTGGTTGATCCATGTGTGGTTTGTGAAAAGAACACACATGCAATGACTCTAGTGTTGGTTTTAGTATAAGAACACACATGCAATGACTCTAGTGATTGATCCATGTGCGGTTTGTGGAAATAACACACATGCAATGACTCTAGTGGGTCCACATGTGTGGTTTGTGGAAATAACACATATGCAATGACTCTAGTGGTTGATCCATGTCTGGTTTGTGGAAAGAACACACATGCAATGACTGTAGTGGTTGATCCATGTGTGGTTTGTGGAAAGAACACACATGCAATGACTCTGGTTGATCCATATGTGGTTTGTGGAAAGAACACACATGCAATGACCACTGGTGGATCCAAGTGTGGTTTGTGGAAAAGAACACACATGCAATGACTCTAGTACTGGTTTGTGGTTTTAGTATAAGAACACACATGCAATGACTCTAGTGGTTGATCCATGTGTGGTTTGTAGAAATAACACACATGCAATGACTCTAGTGGGTCCACATGTGTGGTTTGTGGAAAGAACACACACGCAAAGATTCTGGTTGTTCCATATGTGGTTTGTGGAAAGAAAACACATATAATGACTCTAGTGGTGGATCCATGTGTGGTTTGTGGAAAAGAACACACATGCAATGACTCTAGTGCTGGTTTGTGGTTTTAGTATAAGAACAAGCATGCAGTGACTCTAGTGGTTGATCCATGTGTGGTTTGTGGAAAGAACACACATGCAATGACTCTGGTTGATCCATATGTGGTTTGTGGAAAGAACACACATGCAATAACCACTGGTGGATCCATGTCTGGTTTGTGGAAAAGAACACACATGCAATGACTCTAGTGCTGGTTTGTGGTTTTAGTATAAGAACAAACATGCAATGACTCTAGTGGTTGATCCATGTGTGGTTTGTAGAAAGAACACACATGCAATGACTCTAGTGGTTGATCCATGTGTGGTTTGTGGAAAGAACACACATGCAATGACCATTGGTGGATCCATGTGTGGTTTGTGGAAAAGAACACACATGCAATGAATCTAGTGGTTGATCCATGTTTGTTTGTGGAAATAACACACATGCAATGACTCTAGTGGTTGATCCATGTGTGGTTTGTGAAAAGAACACACATGCAATGACTCTAGTGTTGGTTTTAGTATAAGAACACACATGCAATGATTCTAGTGGTTGATCCATGCGTGGTTTGTGGAAATAACATATATGCTATGACTCTAGTGGTTGATCCATGTGTGGTTTGTGGAAATAACACACATGCAATGACTCTAATGGTTCCACATGTGGTTTGTGGAAAGAACACACATGCAATGACTCTAGTGGTGGATCCATGTGTGGTTTGTGGAAAATAACACACATGCAATGACTCTAGTGCTGGTTTGTGGTTTGAATATAACAACAAACATGCAATGACTCTAGTGGTTGATCCATGTGTTGTTTGTGGAAAGAACACACATGCAATGACTCTGGTTGATCCATATGTGGTTTGTGGAAAGAACACACATGCAATGACCATTGGTGAATCCTTGTGTGGTTTGTGGAAAAGAGCACACATGCAATGACTCTAGTGCTGGTTTGTGGTTTTAGTATAAGAACAAACATGCAATGATTCTAGTGATTGATCCATGTGTTGTTTGTGGAAAGAACACACATGCAATGACTCTAGTGCTTGGTCTATGTGTGGTTTGTGGAAAGAACACACATGCAATGACCACTAGTGGATCCATGTGTGGTTTGTGGAAAAGAACACACATGCAATGACTCTAGTGGTTGATCCATGTTTGTTTGTGGAAATAACACACATGCAATGACTCTAGTGGTTGATCCATGTGTGGTTTGTGAAAAGAACACACCTGGAATGACTCTAGTGTTCGTTTTAGTATAAGAACACACATGCAATGACTCTAGTGGTTGATCCATGTGTGGTTTCTGGAAATAACACAGATGCAATGACTCTAGTGGTCGATCCATGTGTGGTTTGTGGAAATAACACACATGCAATGACTCTAGTGGGTCCACATGTGTGGTTTGTGGAAAGAACACACATGCAATGAATCTGGTTGATCCATATGTGGTTTGTGGAAAGAACATACATGCAATGACTCTAGTAGTGGATCCATGTGTGGTTTGTGGAAAAGAAAACACATGCAATGACTCTAGTGCTAGTTTGTGGTTTTAGTATAAGAACAAACATGCAATGACTCTAGTGGTTGATCCATGTGTGGTTTGTGGAAAGAACACACATGCAATGACCACTGGTGGATCCATGTGTGTTTGTGGAAAAGAACACACATGCAATAACTCTAGTGGTTGATCCATGTTTGTTTGTGGAAATATCACAGATGCAATGACTCTAGTGGTTGATCCATGTGTGGTTTGTAAAAAGAACACACATGCAATGACTCTAGTGTTGGTTTTAGTATAAGAAGACACATGTAATGACTCTAGTGGTTGATCCATGTGTGGTTTGTGGAAATAACACACATGCAATGACTCTATTGGGTCCCCATGTGTGGTTTGTGGAAATAACACATATGCAATGACTCTATTGGTTGATCCATGTGTGGTTTGTGGAAATAACACACATGCAATGACTGTAATGGGTCCACATGTGGTTTGTGGAAAGAACACGCATGCAATGACTCTAGTGGTGGATCCATGTGTGGTTTGTGGAAAATAACACACATGCAATGCTCTAGTGCTGGTTTGTGGTTTTAGTATAAGAACAAACATGCAATGACTCTAGTGGTTGATCCATGTGTGGTTTGTGGAAACAATACACATGGAATGACTCTGGTTGATCCATATGTGGTTTGTGGAAAGAACACACATGCAATGACCACTGGTGGATCCATGTGTGGTTTGTGGAAAAGAACACACATGCAATGACTCTAGTGCTGGTTTGTGGTTTTAGTATAAGAACAACATGCAATGACTCTAGTGGTTGATCCATGTGTGGTTTGTGGAAATAACACACATGCAACGACTCTGATTGATCCATATGTGGTTTGTGGAAAGAACACACATGCAATGACCACTAGGGATCCATGTGTGGTTTGTGGAAAAGAACACACATGCAATGAATCTAGTACTGGTTTGTGGTTTTAGTATAAGAACACACATGCAATGAATCTAGTACTGGTTTGTGGTTTTAGTATATGAACACACATGCAATGAATCTAGTGGTTGATCCATGTGTGGTTTGTGGAAATAACACACATGCAATGACTCTAGTGGTTGATCCATGTGTGGTTTGTGGAAAGAACACACATGCAATGACCACTGGTGGATCCATGTTGGTTTTAGTATAAGAACACACATGCAATGACTCTAGTGGTTGATCCATGTTTGTTTGTGGAAATAACACACATGCAATGACTCTAGTGGTTGATCCATGTGTGGTTTCTGAAAAGAACACACATGCAATGACTCTAGTGTTGGTTTTAATATAAGAACACACATGCAATGACTCTAGTGGTTGATCCATATGTGTTTTGTGTAAAGAACACACATGCAATGACTCTAGTGGTTGATCCATGTGTGATTTTTGGAAATAGCACACATGCAATGACTCTAGTGGGTCCACATGTGTGGTTTGTGGAAAGAACACACATGCAATGACTCTGATTGATCCATATGTGGTTTGTGGAAAGAACACACATGCAATGACTCTAGTGGTGGATCCATGTGTGGTTTGTGGAAAAGAACACACATGCAATGACTCTAGTGCTGGTTTGTGGTTTTAGTATAAGAAAAAACATGCAATGACTCTAGTGGCTGATCCATGTGTAGTTTGTGGAAAGAACACACATGCAATGACTCTGGTTGATCCATATGTGGTTTGTGGAAAGAACACACATGCAATGACTCTAGTGGTGGATCCATGTGTGGTTTGTGGCAAAGAACACACATGCAATGATTCTAGTGATGGTTTGTGGTTTTAGTATAAGAACACACATGCAATGACTCTTATGGTTGATCCATGTGTGGTTTGTGGAAAGAACACACATGCAATGACCACTGGAGGATCCATGTGTGGTTTGTGGAAAAGAAAACACATGCAATGACTCCAGTGGTTGATCCATGTGTGGTTTGCGAAAAGAACACACATCCAATAACTCTAATGTTGGTTTTAGTATAAGAACACACATGCAATGACTCTAGTGGTTGATCCATGTGTGGTTTGTGGAAATAACACACATGAAATGACTCTATTGGGTCCCCATGTGTGGTTTGTGGAAATAACACATATGCAATGACTCTATTGGTTGATCCATGTGTGGTTTGTGGAAATAACACACATGCAATGACTGTAATGGGTCCACATGTGGTTTGTGGAAAGAACACGCATGCAATGACTCTAGTGGTGGATCCATGTGTGGTTTGTGGAAAATAACACACATGCAATGACTCTAGTGCTGGTTTGTGGTTTTAGTATAAGAACAAACATGCAATGACTCTAGTGGTTGATCCATGTGTGGTTTGTGGAAAGAATACACATGCAATGACTCTGGTTGATCCATATGTGGTTTGTAGAAAAAACACAGATGCAATGACCACTGGTGGATCCATGTGTGGTTTGTGGAAAAGAACACACATGCAATGACTCTAGTGCTGGTTTGTAGTTTTAGTATAAGAACAAAGATGCAATGACTTTAGTGGTTGATCCATGTGTGGTTTGTGGAAAGAACACACATGCAATGACTCTGGTTGATCCATATGTGGTTTGTGGAAAGAACACACATGCAATGACCACTGGGGATCCATGTGTGGTTTGTGGAAAAGAACACACATGCAATGAATCTAGTACTGGTTTGTGGTTTTAGTATAAGAACACACATGCAATGACTCTAGTACTGGTTTGTGGTTTTAGTATATGAACACACATGCAATGACTCTAGTGGTTGATCCATGTGTGGTTTGTGGAAATAACACACATGCAATGACTCTAGTGGTTGATCCATGTGTGGTTTGTGGAAAGAACACACATGCAATGACCACTGGTGGATCCATGTTGGTTTTAGTATAAGAACACACATGCAATGACTCTAGTGGTTGATCCGTGTTTGTTTGTGGAAATAACACACATGCAATGACTCTAGTGGTTGACCCATGTGTGGTTTGTGAAAAGAACACACATGCAATGACTCTAGTGTTGGTTTTAGTATAAGAACACACATGCAATGACTCTAGTGGTTGATCCATGTTTGTTTGTGGAAATAACACACATGCAATGACTCTAGTGGTTGATCCATGTGTGGTTTGTGGAAATAACACACATGCAATGACTCTAGTGGGTCCACATGTGTGGTTTGTGGAAAGAACACACATGCAATGACTCTAGTGGTGGATCCATGTGTGGTTTGTGGAAAAGAACACACATGCAATGACTCTAGTGCTGGTTTGTGGTTTTAGTATAAGAAAAAACATGCAATGACTCTAGTGGTTGATCCATGTGTAGTTTGTGGAAAGAACACACATGCAATGACTCTGGTTGATCCATATGTGGTTTGTGGAAAGAACACACATGCAATGACTCTAGTGGTGGATCCATGTGTGGTTTGTGGCAAAGAACACACATGCAATGACTCTAGTGATGGTTTGTGGTTTTAGTATAAGAACACACATGCAATGACTCTTATGGTTGATCCATGTGTGGTTTGTGGAAAGAACACACATGCAATGACCACTGGTGGATCCATGTGTGGTTTGTGGAAAAGAAAACACATGCAATGACTCTAGTGGTTGATCCATGTGTGGTTTGTGGAAATAACACACATGCAATGACTCTAGTGGTGGATCCATGTGTGATTTGTGGAAAAGAACACACATGCAATGACTCTAGTGCTAGTTTGTGGTTTTAGTATAAGAACAAACATGCAATGACTCTAGTGGTTGATCCATGTGTAGTTTGTGGAAAAGAACACACATGCAATGACTCTAGTACAGGTGTGTGGTTTTAGTATAAGAACAAACATACAATGACTCTAGTACTGGTTTGTGGTTTTAGTATAAGAACACACATGCAATGACTCTAGTGGTTGATCCATGTGTGGTTTGTGGAAATAACACACATGCAATGACTCTAGTGGTGGATCCATGTGTGATTTGTGGAAAAGAACACACATGCAATGACTCTAGTGTTAGTTTGTGGTTTTAGTATAAGAAAAAACATGCAATGACTCTAGTGGTTGATCCATGTGTGGTTTGTGGAAAGAACACACATACAATGACTCTGGTTGATCCATATGTGGTTTGTGGAAAGAACACACATGCAATGACCACTGGGGATCCATGTGTGGTTTATGGAAAAGAACACACATGCAATGAATCTAGTACTGGTTTGTGGTTTTAGTATAAGAACACACATGCAATGACTCTAGTACTGGTTTGTGGTTTTAGTATATGAACACTCATGCAATGACTCTAGTTGTTGATCAATGTGTGGTTTGTGGAAATAACACACATGCAATTACACTAGTGGTTGATCCATGTGTGGTTTGTGGAAAGAAAACACATGCAATGACCACTGGTGGATCCATGTTGGTTTTAGTATAAGAACACACATGCAATGACTCTAGTGGTTGATCCATGTTTGTTTGTGGAAATAACACACATGCAATGACTCTAGTGGTTGATCCATGTGTGGTTTGTGAAAAGAACACACATGCAATGACTCTAGTGTTGGTTTTAGTATAAGAACACACATGCAATGACTCTAGTGGTTGATCCATATGTGGTTTGTGTAAAGAACACACATGCAATGACTCTAGTGGTTGATCCATGTGTGGTTTGTGGAAATAACACACATGCAATGACTCTAGTGGGTCCACATGTGTGGTTTGTGGAAAGAACACACATGCAATGACCACTAGTGGATCCATGTTGGTTTTAGTATAAGAACACACATGCAATGACTCTAGTGGTTGATCCATGTTTGTTAGTGGAAATAACACACATGCAATGACTCTAGTGGTTGATCCATGTGTGGTTTGTGAAAAGAACACACATGCAATGACTCTAGTGTTGGTTTTAGTATAAGAACACACATGCAATGACTCTAGTGGTTGGAGCATATGTGGTTTGTGTAAAGAACACAGATGCAATGACTCTGGTTGATCCATATGTGGTTTGTGGAAAGAACACACATGCAATGACCACTGGTGGATCCATGTCTGGTTTGTGGAAAAGAACACACATGCAATGACTCTAGTACTGGTGTGTGGTTTTAGTATAAGAACAAACATGCAATGACTCTAGTACTGGTTTGTGGTTTTAGTATAAGAACACACATGCAATGACTCTAGTGGTTGATCCATGTGTGGTTTGTGGAAATAACACACATGCAATGACTCTAGTGGTGGATCCATGTCTGATTTGTGGAAAAGAACACACATGCAATGACTCTAGTGCTAGTTTGTGGTTTTAGTATAAGAACAAACATGCAATGACTCTAGTGGTTGATCCATGTGTAGTTTGTGGAAAAGAACACACATGCAATGACTCTAGTATTAGTGTGTGGTTTTAGTATGAGAACAAACATGCAATGACTCTAGTACTGGTTTGTGGTTTTAGTATAAGAACACACATGCAATGACTCTAGTGGTTGATCCATGTGTGGTTTGTGGAAATAACACACATGCAATGACTCTAGTGGTGGATCCATGTGTGATTTGTGGAAAAGAACACACATGCAATGACTCTAGTGCTAGTTTGTGGTTTTAGTATAAGAACAAACATGCAATGACTCTAGTGGTTGATCCATGTGTGGTTTGTGGAAAGAACACACATACAATGACTCTGGTTGATCCATATGTGGTTTGTGGAAAGAACACACATGCAATGACCACTGGGATCCATGTGTGGTTTGTGGAAAAGAACACACATGCAATGAATCTAGTACTGGTTTGTGGTTTTAGTATAAGAACACACATGCAATGACTCTAGTACTGGTTTGTGGTTTTAGTATATGAACACTCATGCAATGACTCTAGTTGTTGATCCATGTGTGGTTTGTGGAAATAACACACATGCAATGACTCTAGTGGTTGATCCATGTGTGGTTTGTGGAAAGAACACACATGCAATGACCACTGGTGGATCCATGTTGGTTTTAGTATAAGAACACACATGCAATGAATCTAGTGGTTGATCCATGTTTGTTTGTGGAAATAACACACATGCAATGACTCTAGTGGTTGATCCATGTGTGGTTTGTGAAAAGAACACACATGCAATGACTCTAGTGTTGGTTTTAGTATAAGAACACACATGCAATGACTCTAGTGGTTGATCCATATGTGGTTTGTGTAAAGAACACACATGCAAGGACTCTAGTGGTTGATCCATGTGTGGTTTGTGGAAATAACACACATGCAATGACTCTAGTGGGTCCACATGTGTGGTTTGTGGAAAGAACACACATGCAATGACTCTGATTGATCCATATGTGGATTGTGGAAAGAACACACATGCAATGACTCTAGTGGTGGATCCATGTGTGGTTTGTGAAAAAGAACACACATGCAATGACTCTAGTGCTGGTTTGTGGTTTTAGTATAAGAAAAAACATGCAATGACTCTAGTGGTTGATCCATGTGTAGTTTGTGGAAAGAACACACATGCAATGACTCTGGTTGATCCATATGTGGTTTGTGGAAAGAACACACATGCAATGACTCTAGTGGTGGATCCATGTGTGGTTTGTGGCAAAAAACACACACGCAATGACTCTAGTGATGGTTTGTGGTTTTAGTATAAGAACACACATGCAATGACTCTTATGGTTGATCCATGTGTGGTTTGTGGAAAGAACACACATGCAATGACCACTGCTGGATCCATGTGTGGTTTGTGGAAAAGAAAACACATGCAATGACTCTAGTGGTTGATCCATGTTTGTTTGTGGAAATAACACACATGCAATGACTCTAGTGGTTGGTCCATGTGTGGTTTGTGAAAAGAACACACTTGCAATGACTCTAGTGTTGGTTTTAGTATAGGAACACACATGCAATGACTCTAGTGGTTGATCCATGTGTGGTTTGAGGAAGTAATACACATTCAACGACTCTAGTGGTTGATCCATGTGTGGTTTGTGGACATAACACACATGCAATGACTGTAATGGGTCCACATGTGGTTTGTGGAAAGAAGACACATGCAATGACCACTGGTTGATCCATAAGTTGTTTGTGGAAAAGAACACACGTGCAATGACTCTAGTGGTTGATCCATATGTGGTTTGTGGATAGAACTCACATGCAATGACTCTAGTGGTTGATCCATGTGTGGTTTGTGGAAAAGAACACACATGCAATGACTCTAGTGCTGGTTTGTGGTTTTAGTATAAGAAAAAACATGCAATGACTCTAGTGGTTGATCCATGTGTAGTTTGTGGAAAGAACACACATGCAATGACTCTGGTTGATCCATATGTGGTTTGTGGAAAGAACACACATGCAATGACTCTAGTGGTGGATCCATGTGTGGTTTGTGGCAAAGAACACACATGCAATGATTCTAGTGATGGTTTGTGGTTTTAGTATAAGAACACACATGCAATGACTCTTATGGTTGATCCATGTGTGGTTTGTGGAAAGAACACACATGCAATGACCACTGGTGGATCCATGTGTGGTTTGTGGAAAAGAACACACATGCAATGACTCTAGTACTAGTTTATGGTTTTAGTATAAGAACACACATGCAATGACTCTAGTACTGGTTTGTGGTTTTAGTATAAGAACACACATGCAAAGACTCTAGTGGTTGATCCATGTGTGGTTTGTGGAAATAACACACATGCAATGACTCTAGTGGTTGATCGATGTGTGGTTTGTGGAAAGAACACACATGCAATGACCACTAGTGGATTCATGTTGTTTTTAGTATAAGAACACACATGCAATGACTCTAGTGATTGATCCATGTTTGTTTGTGGAAATAACACACATGCAATGACTCTAGTGGTTGATCCATGTGTGGTTTGTGAAAAGAACACACATGCAATGACTCTAGTGGTTGATCCATGTGTGGTTTGTGAAAAGAACACACATGCAATTACTCTAGTGTTGGTTTTAGTATAAGAACACACATGCAATGACTCTAGTGATTGATCCATATGTGGTTTGTGGAAAGAACACAGATGCAATGACTCTAGTGGTTGATCCATATGTGGTTTGTGGATAGAACTCACATGCAATGACTCTAGTGGTTGATCCATGTGTGGTTTGTGGAAATAACACACATGCAACGACCACTGGTGGGTCCACATGTGTGGTTTGTGGAAAGAACACACATGGAATGACTCTGGTTGATCCATATGTGGTTTGTGGAAAGAACACACATGCAATGACTCTAGTGGTGGATCCATGTGTGGTTTGTGGTAAAGAACACACATGCAATGACTCTAGTGCTGGTTTGTGGTTTTAGTATAAGAACAAACATGCAATGACTCTAGTGGATGATCCATGTTTGTTTGTGGAGAGAACACACATGCAACGACTAATGGTTGATCCATATGTGGTTTGTGGAAAGAACACACATGCAATGACCACTGGTGCATCCATGTGTGGTTTGTGGAAAAGAACACACATGCAATGACTCTAGTGGTTGATCCATGTTTGTTTGTGGAAATAACACACATGCAATGACTCTAGTGGTTGATCCATGTGTGGTTAGTGAAAAGAACACACATGCAATGACTCTAGTGTTGGTTTTAGTATACGAACACACATGCAATGACTCTAGTGATTGATCCATGTGTGGTTTGTGGAAAAGAACACGCATGCAATGACTCTAGTGTTGGTTTTAGTATAAGAACACACATGCAATGACTCTAGTGTTGGTTTTAGTATAAGAACACACATGCAATCACCACTGGTGGATCCATGTTGGTTTTAGTATAAGAACACACATGCAATGACTCTAGTGGTTGATCCATGTTTGTTTGTGGAAATAACACACATGCAATGACTCTAGTGGTTGGTCCATGTGTGGTTTGTGAAAAGAACACACATGCAATGACTCTAGTGTTGGTTTTAGTATAAGAACACACATGTAATGACTCTAGTGGTTGATCCATATGTGGTTTGTGTAAAGAACACACATGCAGTGACTCTAGTGGTTGATCCATGTGTGGTTTGTGGAAATAACACACATGCAATGACTCTAGTGGGTCCACATCTGTGGTTTGTGGAAAGAACACACATGCAATGACTCTGATTGATCCATATGTGGTTTGTGGAAAGAACACACATGCAATGACTCTAGTGGTGGATCCATGTGTGGTTTGTGGAAAAGAACACACATGCAATGACTCTAGTGCTGGTTTGTGGTTTTAGTATAAGAAAAAACATGCAATGACTCTACTGGTTGATCCATGTGTAGTTTGTGGAAAGAACACACATGCAATGACTCTGGTTGATCCATATGTGGTTTGTGGAAAGAACACACATGCAATGACTCTAGTGGTGGATCCATGTGTGGTTTGTGGCAAAGAACACACATGCAATGACTCTAGTGATGGTCTGTGGTTTTAGTATAAGAACACACATGCATTGACTCTTATGGTTGATCCATGTGTGGTTTGTGGAAAGAACACACATGCAATGACCACTGGTGGATCCATGTGTGGTTTGTGGAAAAGAAAACACATGCAATGACTCTAGTGGTTGATCCATGTTTGTTTGTGGAAATAACACACATGCAATGACTCTAGTGGTTGGTCCATGTGTGGTTTGTTAAAAGAACACACTTGCAATGACTCTAGTGTTGGTTTTAGTATAGGAACACACATGCAATGACTCTAGTGGTTGATCCATGTGTGGTTTGAGGAAGTAACACATATTCAATGACTCTAGTGGTTGATCCATGTGTGGTTTGTGGAAATAACACACATGCAATGACTGTAATGGGTCCACATGTGGTTTGTGGAAAGAACACACATGCAATGACCACTGGTTGATCCATAAGTTGTTTGTGGAAAAGAAGACACGTGCAATGACTCTAGTGTTTTATCCATATGTGGTTTGTGGAAAGAACACACATGCAATGACCACTGGTGGATCCATGTGTGGTTTGTGGAAAAGAACACACATGCAATGACTCTAGTACTAGTTTGTGGTTTTAGTATAAGAACACACATGCAATGACTCTAGTACTGGTTTGTGGTTTTAGTATAAGAACACACATGCAAAGACTCTAGTGGTTGATCCATGTGTGGTTTGTGGAAATAACACAGATGCAATGACTCTAGTGGTTGATCCATGTGTGGTTTGTGGAAAGAACACACATGCAATGACCACTAGTGGATTCATATTGTTTTTAGCAAAAGAACACACATGCAATGACTCTAGTGGTTGATCCATGTTTGTTTGTGGAGAGAACACACATGCAACGACTAGTGGTTGATCCATATGTGGTTTGTGGAAAGAACACACATGCAATGACCACTGGTGCATCCATGTGTGGTTTGTGGAAAAGAACACACATGCAATGAATCTAGTGGTTGATCCATGTTTGTTTGTGGAAATAACACACATGCAATGACTCTAGTGGTTGATCCATTTGTGGTTTGTGAAAAGAACACACATGCAATGACTCTAGTGTTGGTTTTATTATAAGAACACACATGCAATGACTCTAGTGATTGATCCATATGTGGTTTGTGGAAAGAACACACATGCAATGACTCTAGTGGTTGATCCATGTGTGGTTTGTGGAAATAACACACATGCAATGACCACTGGTGGATCCATGTGTGGTTTGTGGAAAAGAACACACCTGCAATGACTCTAGTCCTGGTTTGTGGTTTTAGTATAAGAACAAACATGCAATGACTCTAGTGGTTGATCCATGTGTGGTTTGTGGAAAGAACACACATGCAATGACTCTGGTTGATCCATATGTGGTTTGTGGAAAGAACACACATGCAATGACCACTGGTGGATCCATGTGTGGTTTCTGGAAAAGAACACACATGCAATGACTCTAGTACTGGTTTGTGGTTTTAGTATAAGAACACACATGCAATGACTCTAGTACTGGTTTGTGGTTTTAGTATAAGAACAAACATGCAATGACTCTAGTGGTTGATCCATGTTTGTTTGTGGAAAGAACACACATGCAATGACTCTAGTGGTTGATCCATGTGTGGTTTGTGAAAAGAACACACATGCAATGACTCTAGTGTTGGTTTTAGTATAAGAACACACATGCAATGACTCTAGTGGTTGATCCATATGTGGTTTGTGGAAAGAACTCACATGCAATGACTCTAGTTGTTGATCCATGTGTGGTTTGTGGAAATAACACACATGCAACAACCACTGGTGGGTCCACATGTGTGGTTTGTGGAAAGAACACACATGCAATGACTCTGGTTGATCCATATGTGGTTTTTGGAAAGAACACACATGCAATGACTCTACTGGTGGATCCATGTGTGGTTTGTGGAAAAGAACACACATGCAATGACTCTAGTGCTGGTTTGTGGTTTTAGTATAAGAACAAACATGCAATGACTCTAGTGGTTGATCCATGTTTGTTTGTTGAGAGAACACACATGCAACAACTAGTGGTTGATCCATATGTGGTTTGTGGAAAGAACACACATGCAATGACCACTGGTGCATCCATGTGTGGTTTGTGGAAAAGAACACACATGCAATGACTCTAGTGGTTGATCCATGTTTGTTTGTGGAAATAACACACATGCAATGACTCTAGTTGTTGATCCATGTGTGGTTTGTGAAAAGAACACACATGCAATGACTCTAGTGTTGGTTTTAGTATAAGAACACACATGCAATGACTCTAGTGATTGATCCATATGTGGTTTGTGGAAAGAACACACATGCAATGACTCTAGTGGTTGATCCATGTGCGGTTTGTGGAAATAACACACATGCAATGACCACTGGTGGATCCATGTGTGGTTTGTGGAAAAGAACACACATGCAATGACTCTAGTGCTGGCTTGTGGTTTTAGTATAAGATCAAACATGCAATGACTCTAGTGGTTGATCCATGTGTGGTTTGTGGAAAGAACACACATGCAATGACTCTAGTGGTTGATCCATGTGTGGTTTGTGGAAAGAACACACATGCAATGACCACTGGTGGATCCATGTGTGGTTTGTGGAAAAAAACACACATGCAATGACTCTAGTGGTTGATCCATGTTTTTTTGTGGAAATAACACACATGCAATGACTCTAGTGGTTGATCCATGTGTGGTTTGTGAAAAGAATACACATGGAATGACTCTAGTGTTGGTTTTAGTATAAGAAGACACATGCAATGACTCTAGTGGTTGATCCATGTGTGGTTTGTGGAAAGAACACACATGCAATGACTCTAGTGGTTGATCCATGTGTGGTTTGTGGAAAGAACACACATGCAATGACCATTGGTGGATCCATGTGTGGTTTGTGGAGAAAAACACACATGCAATGACTCTAGTGGTTGATCCATGTGTGGTTTGTGGAAAGAACACACATGCAATGACTCTAGTGGTTGATCCATGTGTGGTTTGTGGAAAGAACACACATGCAATGACCACTGGTGGATCCATGTGTGGTTTGTGGAAAAAACACACATGCAAAGATTCTAGTGGTTGATCCATGTTTGTTTGTGGAAAAAACACACATGCAATGACTCTAGTGGTTGATCCATGTGTGGTTTGTGGAAAGAACACACATGCAATGACCACTAGTGGATTCATGTTGTTTTTAGTATAAGAACACACATGCAATGACTCTAGTGCTGGTTTGTGGTTTTAGTATAAGAAAAAACATGCAATGACTCTACTGGTTGATCCATGTGTAGTTTGTGGAAAGAACACACATGCAATGACTCTGGTTGATCCATATGTGGTTTGTGGAAAGAACACACATGCAATGACTCTAGTGGTGGATCCATGTGTGGTTTGTGGCAAAGAACACACATGCAATGACTCTAGTGATGGTCTGTGGTTTTAGTATAAGAACACACATGCATTGACTCTTATGGTTGATCCATGTGTGGTTTGTGGAAAGAACACACATGCAATGACCACTGGTGGATCCATGTGTGGTTTGTGGAAAAGAAAACACATGCAATGACTCTAGTGGTTGATCCATGTTTGTTTGTGGAAATAACACACATGCAATGACTCTAGTGGTTGGTCCATGTGTGGTTTGTTAAAAGAACACACTTGCAATGACTCTAGTGTTGGTTTTAGTATAGGAACACACATGCAATGACTCTAGTGGTTGATCCATGTGTGGTTTGAGGAAGTAACACATATTCAATGACTCTAGTGGTTGATCCATGTGTGGTTTGTGGAAATAACACACATGCAATGACTGTAATGGGTCCACATGTGGTTTGTGGAAAGAACACACATGCAATGACCACTGGTTGATCCATAAGTTGTTTGTGGAAAAGAAGACACGTGCAATGACTCTAGTGTTTGATCCATATGTGGTTTGTGGAAAGAACACACATGCAATGACCACTGGTGGATCCATGTGTGGTTTGTGGAAAAGAACACACATGCAATGACTCTAGTACTAGTTTGTGGTTTTAGTATAAGAACACACATGCAATGACTCTAGTACTGGTTTGTGGTTTTAGTATAAGAACACACATGCAAAGACTCTAGTGGTTGATCCATGTGTGGTTTGTGGAAATAACACAGATGCAATGACTCTAGTGGTTGATCCATGTGTGGTTTGTGGAAAGAACACATGCAATGACCACTAGTGGATTCATATTGTTTTTAGTAAAAGAACACACATGCAATGACTCTAGTGGTTGATCCATGTTTGTTTGTGGAGAGAACACACATGCAACGACTAGTGGTTGATCCATATGTGGTTTGTGGAAAGAACACACATGCAATGACCACTGGTGCATCCATGTGTGGTTTGTGGAAAAGAACACACATGCAATGAATCTAGTGGTTGATCCATGTTTGTTTGTGGAAATAACACACATGCAATGACTCTAGTGGTTGATCCATTTGTGGTTTGTGAAAAGAACACACATGCAATGACTCTAGTGTTGGTTTTATTACAAGAACACACATGCAATGACTCTAGTGATTGATCCATATGTGGTTTGTGGAAAGAGCACACATGCAATGACTCTAGTGGTTGATCCATGTGTGGTTTGTGGAAATAACACACATGCAATGACCACTGGTGGATCCATGTGTGGTTTGTGGAAAATAACACACCTGCAATGACTCTAGTCCTAGTTTGTGGTTTTAGTATAAGAACAAACATGCAATGACTCTAGTGGTTGATCCATGTGTGGTTTGTGGAAAGAACACACATGCAATGACTCTGGTTGATCCATATGTGGTTTGTGGAAAGAACACACATGCAATGACCACTGGTGGATCCATGTGTGGTTTCTGGAAAAGAACACACATGCAATGACTCTAGTACTGGTTTGTGGTTTTAGTATAAGAACACACATGCAATGACTCTAGTACTGGTTTGTGGTTTTAGTATAAGAACAAACATGCAATGACTCTAGTGGTTGATCCATGTTTGTTTGTGGAAAGAACACACATGCAATGACTCTAGTGGTTGATCCATGTGTGGTTTGTGAAAAGAACACACATGCAATGACTCTAGTGTTGGTTTTAGTATAAGAACACACATGCAATGACTCTAGTGGTTGATCCATATGTGGTTTGTGGAAAGAACTCACATGCAATGACTCTAGTTGTTGATCCATGTGTGGTTTGTGGAAATAACACGCATGCAACGACCACTGGTGGGTCCACATGTGTGGTTTGTGGAAAGAACACACATGCAATGACTCTGGTTGATCCATATGTGGTTTTTGGAAAGAACACACATGCAATGACTCTACTGGTGGATCCATGTGTGGTTTGTGGAAAAGAACACACATGCAATGACTCTAGTGCTGGTTTGTGGTTTTAGTATAAGAACAAACATGCAATGACTCTAGTGGTTGATCCATGTTTGTTTGTTGAGAGAACACACATGCAACAACTAGTGGTTGATCCATATGTGGTTTGTGGAAAGAACACACATGCAATGACCACTGGTGCATCCATGTGTGGTTTGTGGAAAAGAACACACATGCAATGACTCTAGTGGTTGATCCATGTTTGTTTGTGGAAATAACACACATGCAATGACTGTAGTTGTTGATCCATGTGTGGTTTGTGAAAAGAACACACATGCAATGACTCTAGTGTTGGTTTTAGTATAAGAACACACATGCAATGACTCTAGTGATTGATCCATATGTGGTTTGTGGAAAGAACACACATGCAATGACTCTAGTGGTTGATCCATGTGCGGTTTGTGGAAATAACACACATGCAATGACCACTGGTGGATCCATGTGTGGTTTGTGGAAAAGAACACACATGCAATGACTCTAGTGCTGGCTTGTGGTTTTAGTATAAGAACAAACATGCAATGACTCTAGTGGTTGATCCATGTGTGGTTTGTGGAAAGAACACACATGCAATGACTCTAGTGGTTGATCCATGTGTGGTTTGTGGAAAGAACACACATGCAATGACCACTGGTGGATCCATGTGTGGTTTGTGGAAAAAAACACACATGCAATGACTCTAGTGGTTGATCCATGTTTGTTTGTGGAAATAACACACATGCAATGACTCTAGTGGTTGATCCATGTGTGGTTTGTGAAAAGAATACACATGGAATGACTCTAGTGTTGGTTTTAGTATAAGAAGACACATGCAATGACTCTAGTGGTTGATCCATGTGTGGTTTGTGGAAAGAACACACATGCAATGACTCTAGTGGTTGATCCATGTGTGGTTTGTGGAAAGAACACACATGCAATGACCATTGGTGGATCCATGTGTGGTTTGTGGAAAAAAACACACATGCAATGACTCTAGTGGTTGATCCATGTGTGGTTTGTGGAAAGAACACACATGCAATGACTCTAGTTGTTGATCCATGTGTGGTTTGTGGAAAGAACACACATGCAATGACCACTGGTGGATCCATGTGTGGTTTGTGGAAAAAACACACATGCAAAGACTCTAGTGCTTGATCCATGTTTGTTTGTGGAAATAACACACATGCAATGACTCTAGTGGTTGATCCATGTGTGGTTTGTGGAAAGAACACACATGCAATGACCACTAGTGGATTCATGTTGTTTTTAGTATAAGAACACACATGCAATGACTCTAGTGGTTGATCCATGTTTGTTTGTGGAAATAACACACATGCAATGACTCTAGTGGTTGATCCATGTGTGGTTTGTGAAAAGGACACACATGCAATGACTCTAGTGTTGGTTTTAGTATAAGAACACACATGCAATGACTCTAGTGGTTGATCCATATGTGGTTTGTGGATAGAACTCACATTCAATGACTCTAGTGGTTGATCCATGTGTGGTTTGTGGAAATAACACACATGCAACGACCACTGGTGGGTCCACATGTGTGGTTTGTGGAAAGAACACACATGCAATGACTCTGGTTGATCCATATGTGGTTTGTGGAAAGAACACACATGCAATGACTCTAGTGGTGGATCCATGTGTGGTTGGTGGCAAAGAACACACATGCAATGACTCTAGTGATGGTTTGTGGTTTTAGTATAAGAACACACATGCATTGACTCTTATGGTTGATCCATGTGTGGTTTGTGGAAAGAACACACATGCAATGACCACTGGTGGATCCATGTGTGGTTTGTGGAAAAGAAAACACATGCAATGACTCTAGTGGTTGATCCATGTTTGTTTGTGGAAATAACACACATGCAATGACTCTAGTGGTTGGTCCATGTGTGGTTTGTTAAAAGACAACACTTGCAATGACTCTAGTGTTGGTTTTAGTATAGGAACACACATGCAATGACTCTAGTGGTTGATCCATGTGTGGTTTGAGGAAGTAACACATATTCAATGACTCTAGTGGTTGATCCATGTGTGGTTTGTGGAAATAACACACATGCAATGACTGTAATGGGTCCACATGTGGTTTGTGGAAAGAACACACATGCAATGACCACTGGTTGATCCATAAGTTGTTGGTGGAAAAGAAGACACGTGCAATGACTCTAGTGTTTGATCCATATGTGGTTTGTGGAAAGAACACACATGCAATGACCACTGGTGGATCCATGTGTGGTTTGTGGAAAAGAACACTCATGCAATGACTCTAGTACTAGTTTGTGGTTTTAGTATAAGAACACACATGCAATGACTCTAGTACTGGTTTGTGGTTTTAGTATAAGAATACACATGCAAAGACTCTAGTGGTTGATCCATGTGTGGTTTGTGGAAATAACACAGATGCAATGACTCTAGTGGTTGATCCATGTGTGGTTTGTGGAAAGAACACACATGCAATGACCACTAGTGGATTCATGTTGTTTTTAGTATAAGAACACACATGCAATGACTCTAGTGGTTGATCCATGTTTGTTTGTGGAGAGAACACACATGCAACGACTAGTGGTTGATCCATATGTGGTTTGTGGAAAGAACACACATGCAATGACCACTGGTGCATCCATGTGTGGTTTGTGGAAAAGAATACACATGCAATGAATCTAGTGGTTGATCCATGTTTGTTTGTGGAAATAACACACATGCAATGACTCTAGTGATTGATCCATTTGTGGTTTGTGAAAAGAACACACATGCAATGACTCTAGTGTTGGTTTTATTATAAGAACACACATGCAATGACTCTAGTGATTGATCCATATGTGGTTTGTGGAAAGAACACACATGCAATGACTCTAGTGGTTGATCCATGTGTGGTTTGTGGAAATAACACACATGCAATGACCACTGGTGGATCCATGTGTGGTTTGTGGAAAAGAACACACCTGCAATGACTCTAGTGCTGGTTTGTGGTTTTAGTATAAGAACAGACATGCAATGACTCTAGTGGTTGATCCATGTGTGGTTTGTGGAAAGAACACACATGCAATGACTCTGGTTGATCCATATGTGGTTTGTGGAAAGAACACACATGCAATGACCACTGGTGGATCCATGTGTGGTTTCTGGAAAAGAACACACATGCAATGACTCTAGTACTGGTTTGTGGTTTTAGTATAAGAACACACATGCAATGACTCTAGTACTGGTTTGTGGTTTTAGTATAAGAACAAACATGCAATGACTCTAGTGGTTGATCCATGTTTGTTTGTGGAAAGAACACACATGCAATGACTCTAGTGGTTGATCCATGTGTGGTTTGTGAAAAGAACACACATGCAATGACTCTAGTGTTGGTTTTAGTATAAGAACACACATGCAATGACTCTAGTGGTTGATCCATATATGTCTTGTGGAAAGAACTCACATGCAATGACTCTAGTGGTTGATCCATGTGTGGTTTGTGGAAATAACACACATGCAACGACCACTGGTGGGTCCACATGTGTGGTTTGTGGAAAGAACACACATGCAATGACTCTGGTTGATCCATATGTGGTTTGTGGAAAGAACACACATGCAATGACTCTACTGGTGGATCCATGTGTGGTTTGTGGAAAAGAACACACATGCAATGACTCTAGTGCTGGTTTGTGGTTTTAGTATAAGAACAAACATGCAATGACTCTAGTGGTTGATCCATGTTTGTTTGTGGAGAGAACACACATGCAACAACTAGTGGTTGATCCATATGTGGTTTGTGGAAAGAACACACATGCAATGACCACTGGTGCATCCATGTGTGGTTTGTGGAAAAGAACACACATGCAATGACTCTAGTGGTTGATCCATGTTTGTTTGTGGAAATAACACACATGCAATGACTCTAGTGGTTGATCCATGTGTGGTTTGTGAAAAGAACACACATGCAATGACTCTAGTGTTGGTTTTAGTATAAGAACACACATGCAATGACTCTAGTGATCGATCCATATGTGGTTTGTGGAAAGAACACACATGCAATAACTCTAGTGGTTGATCCATGTGCGGTTTGTGGAAATAACACACATGCAATGACCACTGGTGGATCCATGTGTGGTTTGTGGAAAAGAACACACATGCAATGACTCTAGTGCTGGTTTGTGGTTTTAGTATAAGAACAAACATGCAATGACTCTAGTGGTTGATCCATGTGTGGTTTGTGGAAAGAACACACATGCAATGACTCTAGTGGTTGATCCATGTGTGGTTTGTGGAAAGAACACACATGCAATGACCACTGGTGGATCCATGTGTGGTTTGTGGAAAAAAACACACATGCAATGACTCTAGTGGTTGATCCATGTTTGTTTGTGGAAATAACACACATGCAATGACTCTAGTGGTTGATCCATGTGTGGTTTGTGAAAAGAATACACATGGAATGACTCTAGTGTTGGTTTTAGTATAAGAAGACACATGCAATGACTCTAGTGGTTGATCCATGTGTGGTTTGTGGAAAGAACACACATGCAATGACTCTAGTGGTTGATCCATGTGTGGTTTGTGGAAAGAACACACATGCAATGACCATTGGTGGATCCATGTGTGGTTTGTGGAAAAAAACACACATGCAATGACTCTAGTGGTTGATCCATGTGTGGTTTGTGGAAAGAACACACATGCAATGACTCTAGTTGTTGATCCATGTGTGGTTTGTGGAAAGAACACACATGCAATGACCACTGGTGGATCCATGTGTGGTTTGTGGAAAAAACACACATGCAAAGACTCTAGTGCTTGATCCATGTTTGTTTGTGGAAATAACACACATGCAATGACTCTAGTGGTTGATCCATGTGTGGTTTGTGGAAAGAACACACATGCAATGACCACTAGTGGATTCATGTTGTTTTTAGTATAAGAACACACATGCAATGACTCTAGTGGTTGATCCATGTTTGTTTGTGGAAATAACACACATGCAATGACTCTAGTGGTTGATGCATGTGTGGTTTGTGAAAAGGACACACATGCAATGACTCTAGTGTTGGTTTTAGTATAAGAACACACATGCAATGACTCTAGTGGTTGATCCATATGTGGTTTGTGGATAGAACTCACATTCAATGACTCTAGTGGTTGATCCATGTGTGGTTTGTGGAAATAACACACATGCAACGACCACTGGTGGGTCCACATGTGTGGTTTGTGGAAAGAACACACATGCAATGACTCTGGTTGATCCATATGTGGTTTGTGGAAAGAACACACATGCAATGACTCTAGTGGTGGATCCATGTGTGGTTGGTGGCAAAGAACACACATGCAATGACTCTAGTGATGGTTTGTGGTTTTAGTATAAGAACACACATGCATTGACTCTTATGGTTGATCCATGTGTGGTTTGTGGAAAGAACACACATGCAATGACCACTGGTGGATCCATGTGTGGTTTGTGGAAAAGAAAACACATGCAATGACTCTAGTGGTTGATCCATGTTTGTTTGTGGAAATAACACACATGCAATGACTCTAGTGGTTGGTCCATGTGTGGTTTGTTAAAAGACAACACTTGCAATGACTCTAGTGTTGGTTTTAGTATAGGAACACACATGCAATGACTCTAGTGGTTGATCCATGTGTGGTTTGAGGAAGTAACACATATTCAATGACTCTAGTGGTTGATCCATGTGTGGTTTGTGGAAATAACACACATGCAATGACTGTAATGGGTCCACATGTGGTTTGTGGAAAGAACACACATGCAATGACCACTGGTTGATCCATAAGTTGTTGGTGGAAAAGAAGACACGTGCAATGACTCTAGTGTTTGATCCATATGTGGTTTGTGGAAAGAACACACATGCAATGACCACTGGTGGATCCATGTGTGGTTTGTGGAAAAGAACACACATGCAATGACTCTAGTACTAGTTTGTGGTTTTAGTATAAGAACACACATGCAATGACTCTAGTACTGGTTTGTGGTTTTAGTATAAGAATACACATGCAAAGACTCTAGTGGTTGATCCATGTGTGGTTTGTGGAAATAACACAGATGCAATGACTCTAGTGGTTGATCCATGTGTGGTTTGTGGAAAGAACACACATGCAATGACCACTAGTGGATTCATGTTGTTTTTAGTATAAGAACACACATGCAATGACTCTAGTGGTTGATCCATGTTTGTTTGTGGAGAGAACACACATGCAACGACTAGTGGTTGATCCATATGTGGTTTGTGGAAAGAACACACATGCAATGACCACTGGTGCATCCATGTGTGGTTTGTGGAAAAGAATACACATGCAATGAATCTAGTGGTTGATCCATGTTTGTTTGTGGAAATAACACACATGCAATGACTCTAGTGATTGATCCATTTGTGGTTTGTGAAAAGAACACACATGCAATGACTCTAGTGTTGGTTTTATTATAAGAACACACATGCAATGACTCTAGTGATTGATCCATATGTGGTTTGTGGAAAGAACACACATGCAATGACTCTAGTGGTTGATCCATGTGTGGTTTGTGGAAATAACACACATGCAATGACCACTGGTGGATCCATGTGTGGTTTGTGGAAAAGAACACACCTGCAATGACTCTAGTGCTGGTTTGTGGTTTTAGTATAAGAACAGACATGCAATGACTCTAGTGGTTGATCCATGTGTGGTTTGTGGAAAGAACACACATGCAATGACTCTGGTTGATCCATATGTGGTTTGTGGAAAGAACACACATGCAATGACCACTGGTGGATCCATGTGTGGTTTCTGGAAAAGAACACACATGCAATGACTCTAGTACTGGTTTGTGGTTTTAGTATAAGAACACACATGCAATGACTCTAGTACTGGTTTGTGGTTTTAGTATAAGAACAAACATGCAATGACTCTAGTGGTTGATCCATGTTTGTTTGTGGAAAGAACACACATGCAATGACTCTAGTGGTTGATCCATGTGTGGTTTGTGAAAAGAACACACATGCAATGACTCTAGTGTTGGTTTTAGTATAAGAACACACATGCAATGACTCTAGTGGTTGATCCATATATGTCTTGTGGAAAGAACTCACATGCAATGACTCTAGTGGTTGATCCATGTGTGGTTTGTGGAAATAACACACATGCAACGACCACTGGTGGGTCCACATGTGTGGTTTGTGGAAAGAACACACATGCAATGACTCTGGTTGATCCATATGTGGTTTGTGGAAAGAACACACATGCAATGACTCTACTGGTGGATCCATGTGTGGTTTGTGGAAAAGAACACACATGCAATGACTCTAGTGCTGGTTTGTGGTTTTAGTATAAGAACAAACATGCAATGACTCTAGTGGTTGATCCATGTTTGTTTGTGGAGAGAACACACATGCAACAACTAGTGGTTGATCCATATGTGGTTTGTGGAAAGAACACACATGCAATGACCACTGGTGCATCCATGTGTGGTTTGTGGAAAAGAACACACATGCAATGACTCTAGTGGTTGATCCATGTTTGTTTGTGGAAATAACACACATGCAATGACTCTAGTGGTTGATCCATGTGTGGTTTGTGAAAAGAACACACATGCAATGACTCTAGTGTTGGTTTTAGTATAAGAACACACATGCAATGACTCTAGTGATCGATCCATATGTGGTTTGTGGAAAGAACACACATGCAATGACTCTAGTGGTTGATCCATGTGCAGTTTGTGGAAATAACACACATGCAATGACCACTGGTGGATCCATGTGTGGTTTGTGGAAAAGAACACACATGCAATGACTCTAGTGCTGGTTTGTGGTTTTAGTATAAGAACAAACATGCAATGACTCTAGTGGTTGATCCATGTGTGGTTTGTGGAAAGAACACACATGCAATGACTCTAGTGGTTGATCCATGTGTGGTTTGTGGAAAGAACACACATGCAATGACCACTGGTGGATCCATGTGTGGTTTGTGGAAAAAAACACACATGCAATGACTCTAGTGGTTGATCCATGTTTGTTTGTGGAAATAACACACATGCAATGACTCTAGTGGTTGATCCATGTGTGGTTTGTGAAAAGAATACACATGGAATGACTCTTGTGTTGGTTTTAGTATAAGAAGACACATGCAATGACTCTAGTGGTTGATCCATGTGTGGTTTGTGGAAAGAACACACATGCAATGACTCTAGTGGTTGATCCATGTGTGGTTTGTGGAAAGAACACACATGCAATGACCACTGGTGGATCCATGTGTGGTTTGTGGAAAAAACACACATGCAATGACTCTAGTGGTTGATCCATGTGTGGTTTGTGGAAAGAACACACATGCAATGACTCTATTGGTTGATCGATGTGTGGTTTGTGGAAAGAACACACATGCAATGACCACTGGTGGATCCATGTGTGGTTTGTGGAAAAAACACACATGCAAAGACTCTAGTGGTTGATCCATGTTTGTTTGTGGAAATAACACACATGCAATGACTCTAGTGGTTGATCCATGTGTGGTTTGTGGAAAGAACACACATGCAATGACCACTAGTGGATTCATGTTGTTTTTAGTATAAGAACACACATGCAATGACTCTAGTGGTTGATCCATGTTTGTTTGTGGAAATAACACACATGCAATGACTCTAGTGGTTGATCCATGTGTGGTTTGTGAAAAGGACACACATGCAATGACTCTAGTGTTGGTTTTAGTATAAGAACACACATGCAATGACTCTAGTGGTTGATCCATATGTGGTTTGTGGATAGAACTCACATGCAATGACTCTAGTGGTTGATCCATGTGTGGTTTGTGGAAATAACACACATGCAACGACCACTGGTGGGTCCCCATGTGTGGTTTGTGAAAATAACACACATGCAATGACTCTGGTTGATCCATATGTGGTTTGTGGAAAGAACACACATGCAATGACTATAGTGGTGGATCCATGTGTGGTTTGTGGAAAAGAACACACATGCAATGACTCTAGTGCTGGTTTGTGGTTTTAGTATAAGAACAAACATGCAATGACTCTAGTGGTTGATCCATGTTTGTTTGTGGAGAGAAAACACATGCAACGACTAGTGGTTGATCCATATGTGGTTTGTGGAAAGAACACACATGCAATGACCACTAGTGCATCCATGTGTGGTTTGTGGAAAAGAACACACATGCAATGACTCTAGTGGTTGATCCATGTTTGTTTGTGGAAATAACACACATGCAATGACTCTAGTGGTTGATCCATGTGTGGTTAGTGAAAAGAACACACATGCAATGACTCTAGTGTTGGTTTTAGTATAAGAACACACATGCAATGACTCTAGTGATTGATCCATGTGTGGTTTGTGGAAAAGAACACGCATGCAATGACTCTAGTGTTGGTTTTAGTATAAGAACACACATGCAATGACTCTAGTGTTGGTTTTAGTATAAGAACACACATGCAATCACCACTGGTGGATCCATGTTGGTTTTAGTATAAGAACACACATGTAATGACTCTAGTGGTTGATCCATGTTTGTTTGTGGAAATAACACACATGCAATGACTCTAGTGGTTGATCCATGTGTGGTTTGTGAAAAGAACACACATGCAATGACTCTAGTGTTGGTTTTAGTATAAGAACACACATGCAATGACTCTAGTGGTTGATCCATATGTGGTTTGTGGATAGAACTCACATGCAATGACTCTAGTGGTTGATCCATGTGTGGTTAGTGAAAAGAACACACATGCAATGACTCTATTGGTTGATCGATGTGTGGTTTGTGGAAAGAACACACATGCAATGACCACTGGTGGATCCATGTGTGGTTTGTGGAAAAAACACACATGCAAAGACTCTAGTGGTTGATCCATGTTTGTTTGTGGAAATAACACACATGCAATGACTCTAGTGGTTGATCCATGTGTGGTTTGTGGAAAGAACACACATGCAATGACCACTAGTGGATTCATGTTGTTTTTAGTATAAGAACACACATGCAATGACTCTAGTGGTTGATCCATGTTTGTTTGTGGAAATAACACACATGCAATGACTCTAGTGGTTGGTCCATGTGTGGTTTGTGAAAAGAACAAACATGCAATGACTCTAGTGTTGGTTTTAGTATAAGAACACACATGTAATGACTCTACTGGTTGATCCATATGTGGTTTGTGTAAAGAACACACATGCAGTGACTCTAGTGGTTGATCCATGTGTGGTTTGTGGAAATAACACACATGCAATGACTCTAGTGGGTCCACATCTGTAGTTTGTGGAAAGAACACACATGCAATGACTCTGATTGATCCATATGTGGTTTGTGGAAAGAACACACATGCAATGACTCTAGTGGTGGATCCATGTGTGGTTTGTGGAAAAGAACACACATGCAATGACTCTAGTGCTGGTTTGTGGTTTTAGTATAAGAAAAAACATGCAATGACTCTACTGGTTGATCCATGTGTAGTTTGTGGAAAGAACACACATGCAATGACTCTGGTTGATCCATATGTGGTTTGTGGAAAGAACACACATGCAATGACTCTAGTGGTGGATCCATGTGTGGTTTGTGGCAAAGAACACACATCCAATGACTCTAGTGATGGTTTGTGGTTTCAGTATAAGAACACACATGCATTGACTCTTATGGTTGATCCATGTGTGGTTTGTGGAAAGAACACACATGCAATGACCACTGGTGGATCCATGTGTGGTTTGTGGAAAGGAAAACACATGCAATGACTCTAGTGGTTGATCCATGTTTGTTTGTGGAGATAACACACATGCAATGACTCTAGTGGTTGGTCCGTGTGTGGTTTGTTAAAAGAACACAGTTGCAATGACTCTAGTGTTGGTTTTAGTATAGGAACACACATGCAATGACTCTAGTGGTTGATACATGTGTGGTTTGAGGAAGTAACACATATTCAATGACTCTAGTGGTTGATCCATATGTGGTTTGTGGAAATAACACACATGCAATGACTGTAATGGCTCCACATGTGGTTTGTGGAAAGAACACACATACAATGACCACTAGTTGATCCATAAGTTGTTTGTGGAATAGAAGACACGTGCAATGACTCTAGTGGTTGATCCATATGTGGTTTGTGGAAAGAACACACATGCAATGACCACTGGTGGATCCATGTGTGGTTTGTGGAAAAGAACACACATGCAATGACTCTAGTACTAGTTTGTGGTTTTAGTATAAGAACACACATGCAATGACTCTAGTACTGGTTTGTGGTTTTAGTATAAGAACACACATGCAAAGACTCTAGTGGTTGATCCATGTGTGGTTTGTGGAAATAACACACATGCAATGCCTAGTGGTTGATCCATGTGTGGTTTGTGGAAAGAACACACATGCAATGACCACTGGTGGATCCATGTTGGTTTTAGTATAAGAACACACATGCAATGACTCTAGTGGTTGATCCATGTTTGTTTGTGGAAATAACACACATGCAATGACTCTAGTGGTTGATCCATGTGTGGTTTGTGAAAAGAACACACATGCAATGACTCTAGTGTTGGTTTTAGTATAAGAACACACATGCAATGACTCTAGTGGTTGATCCATGTTTGTTTGTGGAGAGAACACACATGCAACGACTAGTGGTTGATCCATATGTGGTTTGTGGAAAGAACACACATGCAATGACCACTGGTGCATCCATGTGTGGTTTGTTGAAAAGAAAACACATGCAATGACTCTAGTGGTTGATCCATGTTTGTTTGTGGAAATAACACACATGCAATGACTCTAGTGGTTGATCCATTTGTGGTTTGTGAAAAGGACACACATGCAATGACTCTAGTGTTGGTTTTAGTATAAGAACACACATGCAATGACTCTAGTACTGGTTTGTGGTTTTAGTATAAGAACACACATGCAATGACTCTAGTACTGGTTTATGGTTTTAGTATAAGAACAAACATGCAATGACTCTAGTGGTTGGTCCATGTTTGTTTGTGGAAAGAACACACATGCAATGACTCTAGTGGTTGATCCATGTGTGGTTTGTGAAAAGAACACACATGCAATGACTCTAGTGTTGGTTTTAGTATAAGAACACACATGCAATGACTCTAGTGGTTGATCCATATGTGGTTTGTGGAAAGAACTCACATGCAATGACTCTAGTGGTTGATCCATGTGTGGTTTGTGGAAATAACACACATGCAACGACCACTGGTGGGTCCACATGTGTGGTTTGTGGAAAGAACACACATGCAATGACTCTGGTTGATCCATATGTGGTTTGTGGAAAGAACACACATGCAATGACTCTAGTGGTGGATCCATGTGTGGTTTGTGGAAAAGAACACACATGCAATGACTCTAGTGCTGGTTTGTGGTTTTAGTATAAGAACAAACATGCAATGACTCTAGTGGTTGATCCATGTTTGTTTGTGGAGGGAACACACATGCAACAACTAGTGGTTGATCCATATGTGGTTTGTGGAAAGAACACACATGCAATGACGACTGGTGCATCCATGTGTGGTTTGTGGAAAAGAACACACATGCAATGACTCTAGTGGTTGATCCATGTTTGTTTGTGGAAATAACACACATGCAATGACTCTAGTGGTTGATCCATGTGTGGTTTGTGAAAAGAACACACATGCAATGACTCTAGTGTTGGTTTTAGTATAAGAACACACATGCAATGACTCTAGTGATTGATCCATATGTGGTTTGTGGAAAGAACACACATGCAATGACTCTAGTGGTTGATCCATGTGCGGTTTGTGGAAATAACACACATGCAATGACCACTGGTGGATCCATGTGTGGTTTGTGGAAAAGAACACACATGCAATGACTCTAGTGCTGGTTTGTGGTTTTAGTATAAGAACAAACATGCAATGACTCTAGTGGTTGATCCATGTGTGGTTTGTGGAAAGAACACACATGCAATGACCACTGGTGGATCCATGTGTGGTTTGTGGAAAAAAACACACATGCAATGACTCTAGTGGTTGATCCATGTGTGGTTTGTGGAAAGAACACACATGCAATGACTCTAGTGGTTGATCCATGTGTGGTTTGTGGAAAGAACACACATGGAATGACCACTGGTGGATCCATGTGTGGTTTGTGGAAAAAACACACATGCAATGACTCTAGTGGTTGATCCATGTTTGTTTGTGGAAATAACACACATGCAATGACTCTAGTGGTTGATCCATGTGTGGTTTGTGGAAAGAACACACATGCAATGACCACTAGTGGATTCATGTTGTTTTTAGTATAAGAACACACATGCAATGACTCTAGTGGTTGATCCATGTTTGTTTGTGGAAATAACACACATGCAATGACTCTAGTGGTTGATCCATGTGTGGTTTGTGAAAAGGACACACATGCAATGACTCTAGTGTTGGTTTTAGTATAAGAACACACATGCAATGACTCTAGTGGTTGATCCATATGTGGTTTGTGGATAGAACTCACATGCAATGACTCTAGTGGTTGATCCATGTGTGGTTTGTGGAAATAACACACATGAAACGACCACTGGTGGGTCCACATGTGTGGTTTGTAGAAAGAACACACATGCAATGACTCTGGTTGATCCATATGTGGTTTGTGGAAAGAACACACATGCAATGACTCTAGTGGTGGATCCATGTGTGGTTTGTGGAAAAGAACACACATGCAATGACTCTAGTGCTGGTTTGTGGTTTTGGTATAAGAACAAACATGCAATGACTCTAGTGGTTGATCCATGTTTGTTTGTGGATAGAACACACATGCAACGACTAGTGGTTGATCCATATGTGGTTTGTGGAAAGAACACACATGCAATGACCACTTGTGCATCCATGTGTGGTTTGTGGAAAAGAACACACATGCAATGACTCTAGTGGTTGATCCATGTTTGTTTGTGGAAATAACACACATGCAATGACTCTAGTGGTTGATCCATGTGTGGTTTGTGAAAAGAACACACATGCAATGATTCTAGTGTTGGTTTTAGTATAAGAACACACATGCAATGACTCTAGTGATTGATCCATATGTGGTTTGTGGAAAGAACACACATGCAATGACTCTAGTGGTTGATCCATGTGTGGTTTGTGGAAATAACACACATGCAATGACTCTAGTGGTTGATCCATGTGTGGTTTGTGGAAAGAACACACATGCAATGACCACTGGTGGATCCATGTTGGTTTTTGTATAAGAACACACATGCAATGACTCTAGTTGTTGATCCATGTTTGTTTGTGGAAATAACACACATGCAATGACTCTAGTGGTTGATCCATGTGTGGTTTGTGAAAAGAACACACATGCAATGACTCTAGTGTTGGTTTTAGTATAAGAATACACATGCAATGACTCTAGTGGTTGATCCATATGTGGTTTGTGTAAAGAACACACGTGCAATGACTCTAGTGGTTGATCCATGTGTGGTTTGTGGAAATAACACACATGCAATGACTCTAGTGGGTCCACATGTGTGGTTTGTGGAAAGAACACACATGCAATGACTCTGATTGATCCATATGTGGTTCGTGGAAGGAACAAACATGCAATGACTCTAGTGGTGGATCCATGTGTGGTTTGTGGAAAAGAACACACATGCAATGACTCTAGTGCTGGTTTGTGGTTTTAGTATAAGAAAAAAATGCAATGACTCTAGTGGTTGATCCATGTGTAGTTTGTGGAAAGAACACACATGCAATGACTCTGGTTGATCCATATGTGGTTTGTGGAAAGAACACACATGCAATGACTCTAGTGGTGGATCCATGTGTGGTTTGTGGCAAAGAACACACATGCAATGACTCTAGTGATGGTTTGTGGTTTTAGTATAAGAACACACATGGAATGACTCTTATGGTTGATCCATGTGTGGTTTGTGGAAAGAACACACATACAATGACCACTGGTGGATCCATGTGTGGTTTGTGGAAAAGAAAACACATGCAATGACTCTAGTGCTGGTTTGTGGTTTTAGTATAAGAACAAACATGCAATGACTCTAGTGGTTGATCCATGTGTGGTTTGTGGAAAGAACACACATGCAATGACTCTAGTGGTTGATCCATGTGTGGTTTGTGGAAAGAACACACATGCAATGACCACTGGTGGATCCATGTGTGGTTTGTGGAAAACACACACATGCAATGACTCTAGTGGTTGATCCATGTTTGTTTGTGGAAATAACACACATGCAATGACTCTAGTGGTTGATCCATGTGTGGTTTGTGAAAAGAATACACATGGAATGACTCTAGTGTTGGTTTTAGTATAAGAAGACACATGCAATGACTCTAGTGGTTGATCCATGTGTGGTTTGTGGAAAGAACACACATGCAATGACTCTAGTGGTTGATCCATGTGTGGTTTGTGGAAAGAACACACATGCAATGACTCTAGTGGTTGATCCATGTGTGGTTTGTGGAAAGAACACACATGCAATGACCACTGGTGGATCCATGTGTGGTTTGTGGAAAAAACACAGATGCAATGACTCTAGTGGTTGATCCATGTTTGTTTGTGGAAATAACACACATGCAATGACTCTAGTGGTTGATCCATGTGTGGTTTGTGGAAAGAACACACATGCAATGACCACTAGTAGATTCATGTTGTTTTTAGTATAAGAACACACATGCAATGACTCTAGTGGTTGATCCATGTTTGTTTGTGGAAATAACACACATGCAATGACTCTAGTGGTTGATCCATGTGTGGTTTGTGAAAAGGACACACATGCAATGACTCTAGTGTTGGTTTTAGTATAAGAACACACATGCAATGACTCTAGTGGTTGATCCATATGTGGTTTGTGGATAGAAGTCACATGCAATGACTCTAGTGGTTGATCCATGGGTGGTTTGTGGAAATAACACACATGCAACGAACACTGGTGGGTCCACATGTGTGGTTTGTGAAAAGAACACACATGCAATGACTCTGGTTGATCCATATGTGGTTTGTGGAAAGAACACACATGCAATGACTATAGTGGTGGATCCATGTGTGGTTTGTGGAAAAGAACACACATGCAATGACTCTAGTGCTGGTTTGTGGTTTTAGTATAAGAACAAACATGCAATGACTCTAGTGGTTGATCCATGTTTGTTTGTGGAGATAAAACACATGCAACGACTAGTGGTTGATCCATATGTGGTTTGTGGAAAGAACACACATGCAATGACCACTGGTGCATCCATGTGTGGTTTGTGGAAAAGAACACACATGCAATGACTCTAGTGGTTGATCCATGTTTGTTTGTGGAAATAACACACATGCAATGACTCTAGTGGTTGATCCATGTGTGGTTTATGAAAAGAACACACATGCAATGATTCTAGTGTTGGTTTTAGTATAAGAACACACATGCAATGACTCTAGTGATTGATCCATATGTGGTTTGTGGAAAGAACACACATGCAATGACTCTAGTGGTTGATCCATGTGTGGTTTGTGGAAATAACACACATGCAATGACTCTAGTGGTTGATCCATGTGTGGTTTGTGGAAAGAACACACATGCAATGACCACTGGTGGATCCATGTTGGTTTTAGTATAAGAACACACATGCAATGACTCTAGTGGTTGATCCATGTTTGTTTGTGGAAATAACACACATGCAATGACTCTAGTGGTTGATCCATGTGTGGTTTGTGAAAAGAACACACATGCAATGACTCTAGTGTTGGTTTTAGTATAAGAATACACATGCAATGATTCTAGTGGTTGATCCATATGTGGTTTGTGTAAAGAACACACATGCAATGACTCTAGTGGTTGATCCATGTGTGGTTTGTGGAAATAACACACATGCAATGACTCTAGTGGGTCCACATGTGTGGTTTGTGGAAAGAACACACATGCAATGACTCTGATTGATCCATATGTGGTTTGTGGAAGGAACAAACATGCAATAACTCTAGTGGTGGATCCATGTGTGGTTTGTGGAAAAGAACACACATGCAATGACTCTAGTGTTGGTTTGTGGTTTTAGTATAAGAACAAAATTCAATGACTCTAGTGGTTGATCCATGTGTAGTTTGTGGAAAGAACACACATGCAATGACTCTGGTTGATCCATATGTGGTTTGTGGAAAGAACACACATGCAATGACTCTAGTGGTGGATCCATGTGTGGTTTGTGGCAAAGAACACACATGCAATGACTCTAGTGATGGTTTGTGGTTTTAGTATAAGAACACACATGGAATGACTCTTATGGTTGATCCATGTGTGGTTTGTGGAAAGAACACACATACAATAACCACTGGTGGATCCATGTTTGGTTTGTGGAAAAGAACACACATGCAATGACTCTAGTGCTGGTTTGTGGTTTTAGTATAAGAACAAACATGCAATGACTCTAGTGCTGGTTTGTGGTTTTAGTATAAGAACAAACATGCAATGACTCTAGTGGTTGATCCATGTGTGGTTTGTGGAAAGAACACACATGCAATGACTCTAGTGGTTGATCCATGTGTGGTTTGTGGAAAGAACACACATGCAATGACCATTGGTGGATCCATGTGTGGTTTGTGGAAAAAACACACATGCAATGACTCTAGTGGTTGATCCATGTTTGTTTGTGGAAATAACACACATGCAATGACTCTAGTGGTTGATCCATGTGTGGTTTGTGAAAAGAATACACATGGAATGACTCTTGTGTTGGTTTTAGTATAAGAAGACACATGCAATGACTCTAGTGGTTGATCCATGTGTGGTTTGTGCAAAGAACACACATGCAATGACTCTAGTGGTTGATCCATGTGTGGTTTGTGGAAAGAACACACGTGCAATGACCACTGGTGGATCCATGTGTGGTTTGTGGAAAAAAAACACACATGCAATGACTCTAGTGGTTGATCCATGTGTGGTTTGTGGAAAGAACACACATGCAATGACTCTAGTGGTTGATCCATGTGTGGTTTGTGGAAAGAACACACATGCAATGACCACTGGTGGATCCATGTGTGGTTTGTGGAAAAAACACACATGCAATGACTCTAGTGGTTGATCCATGTTTGTTTGTGGAAATAACACACATGCAATGACTCTAGTGGTTGATCCATGTGTGGTTTGTGGAAGAACACACATGCAATGACCACTAGTGGATTCATGTTGTTTTTAGTATAAGAACACACATGCAATGACTCTAGTGGTTGATCCATGTTTGTTTGTGGAAATAACACACATGCAATGACTCTAGTGGTTGATCCATGTGTGGTTTGTGAAAAGGACACACATGCAATGACTCTAGTGTTGGTTTTAGTATAAGAACACACATGCAATGACTCTAGTGGTTGATCCATATGTGGTTTGTGGATAGAACTCACATGCAATGACTCTAGTGGTTGATCCATGTGTGGTTTGTGGAAAGAACACACATGCAATGACCACTGGTGGATCCATGTGTGGTTTGTGGAAATAACACACATGCAACGACCACTGGTGGGTCCACATGTGTGGTTTGTGAAAAGAACACACATGCAATGACTCTGGTTGATCCATATGTGGTTTGTGGAAAGAACACACATGCAATGACTCTAGTGGTGGATCCATGTGTGGTTTGTGGAAAAGAACACACATGCAATGACTCTAGTGCTGGTTTATGGTTTTAGTATAAGAACAAACATGCAATGACTCTAGTGGTTGATCCATGTTTGTTTGTGGAGAGAACACACATGCAATGACTAGTGGTTGATCCATATGTGGTTTGTGGAAAGAACACACATGCAATGACCACTGGTGGATCCATGTTGGTTTTAGTATAAGAACACACATGCAATGACTCTAGTGGTTGATCCATGTTTGTTTGTGGAAATAACACACATGCAATGACTCTAGTGGTTGATCCATGTGTGGTTTGTGAAAAGAACACACATGCAATGACTCTACTTTTGGTTTTATTATAAGAACACACATGCAATGACTCTAGTGATTGATCCATATGTGGTTTGTGGAAAGAACACACATGCAATGACTCTAGTGGTTGATCCATGTGTGGTTTGTGAAAATAACACACATGCAATGACTCTAGTGGGTCCACATGTGTGGTTTGTGGAAAGAACACACATGCAATGACTCTGATTGATCCATATGTGGTTTGTGGAAGGAACAAACATGCAATAACTCTAGTGGTGGATCCATGTGTGGTTTGTGGAAAAGAACACACATGCAATGACTCTAGTGCTGGTTTGTGGTTTTAGTATAAGAACAAAATGCAATGACTCTAGTGGTTGATCCATGTGTAGTTTGTGGAAAGAACACACATGCAATGACTCTGGTTGATCCATATGTGGTTTGTGGAAAGAACACACATGCAATGACTCTAGTGGTGGATCCATGTGTGGTTTGTGGCAAAGAACACACATGCAATGACTCTAGTGATGGTTTGTGGTTTTAGTATAAGAACACACATGGAATGACTCTTATGGTTGATCCATGTGTGGTTTGTGGAAAGAACACACATACAATAACCACTGGTGGATCCATGTTTGGTTTGTGGAAAAGAACACACATGCAATGACTCTAGTGCTGGTTTGTGGTTTTAGTATAAGAACAAACATGCAATGACTCTAGTGCTGGTTTGTGGTTTTAGTATAAGAACAAACATGCAATGACTCTAGTGGTTGATCCATGTGTGGTTTGTGGAAAGAACACACATGCAATGACTCTAGTGGTTGATCCATGTGTGGTTTGTGGAAAGAACACACATGCAATGACCATTGGTGGATCCATGTGTGGTTTGTGGAAAAAAACACACATGCAATGACTCTAGTGGTTGATCCATGTTTGTTTGTGGAAATAACACACATGCAATGACTCTAGTGGTTGATCCATGTGTGGTTTGTGAAAAGAATACACATGGAATGACTCTTGTGTTGGTTTTAGTATAAGAAGACACATGCAATGACTCTAGTGGTTGATCCATGTGTGGTTTGTGGAAAGAACACACATGCAATGACTCTAGTGGTTGATCCATGTGTGGTTTGTGGAAAGAACACACATGCAATGACCACTGGTGGATCCATGTGTGGTTTGTGGAAAAAAACACACATGCAATGACTCTAGTGGTTGATCCATGTGTGGTTTGTGGAAAGAACACACATGCAATGACTCTAGTGGTTGATCCATGTGTGGTTTGTGGAAAGAACACACATGCAATGACCACTGGTGGATCCATGTGTGGTTTGTGGAAAAAACACACATGCAATGACTCTAGTGGTTGATCCATGTTTGTTTGTGGAAATAACACACATGCAATGACTCTAGTGGTTGATCCATGTGTGGTTTGTGGAAGAACACACATGCAATGACCACTAGTGGATTCATGTTGTTTTTAGTATAAGAACACACATGCAATGACTCTAGTGGTTGATCCATGTTTGTTTGTGGAAATAACACACATGCAATGACTCTAGTGGTTGATCCATGTGTGGTTTGTGAAAAGGACACACATGCAATGACTCTAGTGTTGGTTTTAGTATAAGAACACACATGCAATGACTCTAGTGGTTGATCCATATGTGGTTTGTGGATAGAACTCACATGCAATGACTCTAGTGGTTGATCCATGTGTGGTTTGTGGAAATAACACACATGCAACGACCACTGGTGGGTCCACATGTGTGGTTTGTGAAAAGAACACACATGCAATGACTCTGGTTGATCCATATGTGGTTTGTGGAAAGAACACACATGCAATGACTCTAGTGGTGGATCCATGTGTGGTTTGTGGAAAAGAACACACATGCAATGACTCTAGTGCTGGTTTATGGTTTTAGTATAAGAACAAACATGCAATGACTCTAGTGGTTGATCCATGTTTGTTTGTGGAGAGAACACACATGCAATGACTAGTGGTTGATCCATATGTGGTTTGTGGAAAGAACACACATGCAATGACCACTGGTGGATCCATGTTGGTTTTAGTATAAGAACACACATGCAATGACTCTAGTGGTTGATCCATGTTTGTTTGTGGAAATAACACACATGCAATGACTCTAGTGGTTGATCCATGTGTGGTTTGTGAAAAGAACACACATGCAATGACTCTAGTGTTGGTTTTATTATAAGAACACACATGCAATGACTCTAGTGATTGATCCATATGTGGTTTGTGGAAAGAACACACATGCAATGACTCTAGTGGTTGATCCATGTGTGGTTTGTGTAAATAACACACATGCATTGACCACTGGTGGATCCATGTGTGGTTTGTGTTAAAGAACACACCTGCACTGACTCTAGTGCTGGTTTGTGGTTTTAGTATAAGAATACACATGCAATGACTCTAGTGGTTGATCCATGTTTGTTTGTGGAAATAACACACATGCAATGACTCTAGTGGTTGATCCATGTGTGGTTTGTGAAAAGAACACACATGCAATGACTCTAGTGTTGGTTTTAGTATAAGAATACACATGCAATGACTCTAGTGGTTGATCCATATGTGGTTTGTGTAAAGAACACACATGCAATGACTCTAGTGGTTGATCCATGTGTGGTTTGTGGAAATAACACACATGCAATGACTCTAGTGGGTCCACATGTGTGGTTTGTGGAAAGAACACACATGCAATGACTCTGATTGATCCATATGTGGTTTGTGGAAGGAACAAACATGCAATGACTCTAGTGGTGGATCCATGTGTGGTTTGTGGAAAAGAACACACATGCAATGACTCTAGTGCTGGTTTGTGGTTTTAGTATAAGAAAAAAATGCAATGACTCTAGTGGTTGATCCATGTGTAGTTTGTGGAAAGAACACACATGCAATGACTCTGGTTGATCCATATGTGGTTTGTGGAAAGAACACACATGCAATGACTCTAGTGGTGGATCCATGTGTGGTTTGTGGCAAAGAACACACATGCAATGACTCTAGTGATGGTTTGTGGTTTTAGTATAAGAACACACATGGAATGACTCTTATGGTTAATCCATGTGTGGTTTGTGGAAAGAACACACATAAAATGACCACTGGTGGATCCATGTGTGGTTTGTGGAAAAGAAAACACATGCAATGACTCTAGTGGTTGATCCATGTTTGTTTGTGGAAATAACACACATGCAATGAATCTAGTGGTTGGTCCATGTGTGGTTTGTGAAAATAACACACTTGCAATGACTCTACTGTTGGTTTTAGTATAGGAACACACATGCAATGACTCTAGTGGTTGATCCATGTGTGGTTTGAGGAAGTAACACATATTCAATGACTCTAGTGGTTGATCCATGTGTGGTTTGTGGAAATAACACACATGCAATGACTGTAATGGGTCCACATGTGGTTTGTGGAAAGAACACACATGCAATGACCACTGGTTGATCCATAAGTTGTTTGTGGAAAAGAACACACGTGCAATGACTCTAGTGGTTGATCCATATGTGGTTTGTGGAAAGAACACACATGCAATGACCACTAGTGGATCCATGTGTGGTTTGTGGAAAAGAACACACATGCAATGACTCCAGTACTACTTTGTGGTTTTAGTATAAGAACACACATGCAATGACTCTAGTACTGGTTTGTGGTTTTAGTATAAGAACACACATGCAAAGACTCTAGTGGTTGATCCATGTGTGGTTTGTGGAAATAACACACATGCAATGACTCTAGTGGTTGATAAATGTGTGGTTTGTGGAAAGAACACACATGCAATGACCACTAGTGGATTCATGTTGTTTTTAGTATAAGAACACACATGCAATGACTCTAGTGGTTGATCCATGTTTGTTTGTGGAAATAACACACATGCAATGACTCTAGTGGTTGATCCATGTGTGGTTTGTGAAAAGAACACACATGCAATGACTCTAGTGTTGGTTTTAGTATAAGAACACACATGCAATGACTCTAGTGGTTGATCCATATGTGGTTTGTGGATAGAACTCACATGCAATGACTCTAGTGGTTGATCCATGTGTGGTTTGTGGAAATAACACACATGCAACGACCACTGGTGGGTCCACATGTGTGGTTTGTGGAAAGAACACACATGCAATGACTCTGGTTGATCCATATGTGGTTTGTGGAAAGAACACACATGCAATGACTCTAGTGGTGGATCCATGTGTGGTTTGTGGAAAAGAACACACATGCAATGACTCTAGTGCTGGTTTGTGGTTTTAGTATAAGAACAAACATGCAATGACTCTAGTGGTTGATCCATGTTTGTTTGTGGAGAGAACACACATGCAACAACTAGTGGTTGATCCATATGTGGTTTGTGGAAAGAACACACATGCAATGACCACTGGTGCATCCATGTGTGGTTTGTGGAAAAGAACACACATGCAATGACTCTAGTGGTTGATCCATGTTTGTTTGTGGAAATAACACACATGCAATGACTCTAGTGGTTGATCCATGTGTGGTTTGTGAAAAGAACACACATGCAATGACTCTAGTGTTGGTTTTAGTATAAGAACACACATGCAATGACTCTAGTGATTGATCCATATGTGGTTTGTGGAAAGAACACACATGCAATGACTCTAGTGGTTGATCCATGTTTGTTTGTGGAAATAACACACATGCAATGAATCTAGTGGTTGGTCCATGTGTGGTTTGTGAAAATAACACACTTGCAACGACTCTAGTGTTGGTTTTAGTATAGGAACACACATGCAATGACTCTAGTGGTTGATCCATGTGTGGTTTGAGGAAGTAACACATATTCAATGACTCTAGTGGTTGATCCATGTGTGGTTTGTGGAAATAACACACATGCAATGACTGTAATGGGTCCACATGTGGTTTGTGGAAAGAACACACATGCAATGACCACTGGTTGATCCATAAGTTGTTTGTGGAAAAGAACACACGTGCAATGACTCTAGTCGTTGATCCATATGTGGTTTGTGGAAAGAACACACATGCAATGACCACTAGTGGATCCATGTGTGGTTTGTGGAAAAGAACACACATGCAATGACTCTAGTACTACTTTGTGGTTTTAGTATAAGAACACACATGCAATGACTCTAGTACTGGTTTGTGGTTTTAGTATAAGAACACACATGCAAAGACTCTAGTGGTTGATCCATGTGTGGTTTGTGGAAATAACACACATGCAATGACTCTAGTGGTTGATAAATGTGTGGTTTGTGGAAAGAACACACATGCAATGACCACTAGTGGATTCATGTTGTTTTTAGTATAAGAACACACATGCAATGACTCTAGTGGTTGATCCATGTTTTTTTGTGGAAATAACACACATGCAATGACTCTAGTGGTTGATCCATGTGTGGTTTGTGAAAAGAACACACATGCAATGAGTCTAGTGTTGGTTTTAGTATAAGAACACACATGCAATGACTCTAGTGGTTGATCCATATGTGGTTTGTGGATAGAACTCACATGCAATGACTCTAGTGGTTGATCCATGGGTGGTTTGTGGAAATAACACACATGCAACGAACACTAGTGGGTCCACATGTGTGGTTTGTGAAAAGAACACACATGCAATGACTCTGGTTGATCCATATGTGGTTTGTGGAAAGAACACACATGCAATGACTATAGTGGTGGATCCATGTGTGGTTTGTGGAAAAGAACACACATGCAATGACTCTAGTGCTGGTTTGTGGTTTTAGTATAAGAACAAACATGCAATGACTCTAGCGGTTGATCCATGTTTGTTTGTGGAGATAAAACACATGCAACGACTAGTGGTTGATCCATATGTGGTTTGTGGAAAGAACACACATGCAATGACCACTGGTGCATCCATGTGTGGTTTGTGGAAAAGAACACACATGCAATGACTCTAGTGGTTTATCCATGTTTGTTTGTGGAAATAACACACATGCAATGACTCTAGTGGTTGATCCATGTGTGGTTTGTGAAAAGAACACACATGCAATGATTCTAGTGTTGGTTTTAGTATAAGAACACACATGCAATGACTCTAGTGATTGATCCATATGTGGTTTGTGGAAAGAACACACATGCAATGACTCTAGTGGTTGATCCATGTGTGGTTTGTGGAAATAACACACATGCAATGACTCTAGTGGTTGATCCATGTGTGGTTTGTGGAAAGAACACACATGCAATGACCACTGGTGGATCCATGTTGGTTTTAGTATAAGAACACACATGCAATGACTCTAGTGGTTGATCCATGTTTGTTTGTGGAAATAACACACATGCAATGACTCTAGTGGTTGATCCATGTGTGGTTTGTGAAAAGAACACACATGCAATGACTCTAGTGTTGGTTTTAGTATAAGAACACACATGCAATGACTCTAGTGGTTGATCCATATGTGGTTTGTGTAAATAACACACATGCAATGACTCTAGTGGTTGATCCATGTGTGGTTTGTGGAAATTACACACATGCAATGACTCTAGTGGGTCCACATGTGTGGTTTGTGGAAAGAACACACATGCAATGACTCTGATTGATCCATATGTGGTTTGTGGAAGGAACAAACATGCAATGACTCTAGTGGTGGATCCATGTGTGGTTTGTGGAAAAGAACACACATGCAATGACTCTAGTGCTGGTTTGTGGTTTTAGTATAAGAAAAAACATGCAATGACTCTAGTGGTTGATCCATGTGTAGTTTGTGGAAAGAACACACATGCAATGACTCTGGTTGATCCATATGTGGTTTGTGGAAAGAACACACATGCAATGACTCTAGTGGCGGATCCATGTGTGGTTTGTGGCAAAGAACACACATGCAATGACTCTAGTGATGGTTTGTGGTTTTAGTATAAGAACACACATGGAATGACTCTTATGGTTGATCCATCTGTGGTTTGTGGAAAGAACACACATACAATAACCACTGGTGGATCCATGTGTGGTTTGTGGAAAAGAAAACACATGCAATGACTATAGTGGTTGATCCATGTTTGTTTGTGGAAATAACACACATGCAATGAATATAGTGGTTGGTCCATGTGTGGTTTGTGAAAATAACACACTTGCAATGACTCTAGTGTTGGTTTTAGTATAGGAACACACATGCAATGACTCTAGTGGTTGATCCATGTGTGGTTTGAGGAAGTAACACATATTAAATGACTCTAGTGGTTGATCCATGTGTGGTTTTTGGAAATAACACACATGCAATGACTGTAATGGGTCCACATGTGGTTTGTGGAAAGAACACACATGCAATGACCACTGGTTGATCCATAAGTTGTTTGTGGAAAAGAACACACGTGCAATGACTCTAGTGGTTGATCCATATGTGGTTTGTGGAAAGAACACACATGCAATGACCACTAGTGGATCCATGTGTGGTTTGTGGAAAAGAACACACATGCAATGACTCTAGTACTACTTTGTGGTTTTAGTATAAGAACACACATGCAATGACTCTAGTACTGGTTTGTGGTTTTAGTATAAGAACACACATGCAAAGACTCTAGTGGTTGATCCATGTGTGGTTTGTGGAAATAACACACATGCAATGACTCTAGTGGTTGATAAATGTGTGGTTTGTGGAAAGAACACACATGCAATGACCACTAGTGGATTCATGTTGTTTTTAGTATAAGAACACACATGCAATGACTCTAGTGGTTGATCCATGTTTGTTTGTGGAAATAACACACATGCAATGACTCTAGTGGTTGATCCATGTGTGGTTTGTGAAAAGAACACACATGCAATGACTCTAGTGTTGGTTTTAGTATAAGAACACACATGCAATGACTCTAGTGGTTGATCCATATGTGGTTTGTGGATAGAACTCACATGCAATGACTCTAGTGGTTGATCCATGTGTGGTTTGTGGAAATAACACACATGCAACGACCACTGGTGGGTCCACATGTGTGGTTTGTGGAAAGAACACACATGCAATGACTCTGGTTGATCCATATGTGGTTTGTGGAAAGAACACACATGCAATGACTCTAGTGGTGGATCCATGTGTGGTTTGTGGAAAAGAACACACATGCATTGACTCTAGTGCTGGTTTGTGGTTTTAGTATAAGAACAAACATGAAATGACTCTAGCGGTTGATCCATGTTTGTTTGTGGAGAGAACACACATGCAATGACCACTGGTGCATCCATGTGTGGTTTGTGGAAAATAACACACATGCAATGACTCTAGTGGTTTATCCATGTTTGTTTGTGGAAATAACACACATGCAATGACTCTAGTGGTTGATCCATGTGTGGTTTGTGAAAAGAACACACATGCAATGATTCTAGTGTTGGTTTTAGTATAAGAACACACATTCAATGACTCTAGTGATTGATCCATATGTGGTTTGTGGAAAGAACACACATGCAATGACTCTAGTGGTTGATCCATGTGTGGTTTGTGGAAATAACACACATGCAATGACTCTAGTGGTTGATCCATGTGTGGTTTGTGGAAAGAACACACATGCAATGACCACTGGTGGATCCATGTTGGTTTTAGTATAAGAACACACATGCAATGACTCTAGTGGTTGATCCATGTTTGTTTGTGGAAATAACACACATGCAATGACTCTAGTGGTTGATCCATGTGTGGTTTGTGAAAAGAACACACATGCAATGACTCTAGTGTTGGTTTTAGTATAAGAACACACATGCAATGACTCTAGTGGTTGATCCATATGTGGTTTGTGTAAAGAACATACATGCAATGACTCTAGTGGTTGATCCATGTGTGGTTTGTGGAAATAACACACATGCAATGACTCTAGTGGGTCCACATGTGTGGTTTGTGGAAAGAACACACACGCAATGACTCTGATTGATCCATATGTGGTTTGTGGAAGGAACAAACATGCAATGACTCTAGTGGTGGATCCATGTGTGGCTTGTGGAAAAGAACACACATGCAATGACTCTAGTGCTGGTTTGTGGTTTTAGTATAAGAAAAAACATGCAATGACTCTAGTGGTTGATCCATGTGTAGTTTGTGGAAAGAACACACATGCAATGACTCTGGTTGATCCATATGTAGTTTGTGGAAAGAACACACATGCAATGACTCCAGTGGTGGATCCATGTGTGGTTTGTGGCAAAGAACACACATGCAATCACTCTAGTGATGGTTTGTGGTTTTAGTATAAGAACACACATGCAATGACTCTTATGGTTGATCCATGTGTGGTTTGTGGAAAGAACACACATGCAATGACCACTGGTGGATCCATGTGTGGTTTGTGGAAAAGAAAACACATGCAATGACTCTAGTGGTTGATCCATGTTTGTTTGTGGAAATAACACACATGCAATGAATCTAGTGGTTGGTCCATGTGTGGTTTGTGAAAATAACACACTTGCAATGACTCTAGTGTTGGTTTTAGTATAGGAACACACATGCAATGACTCTAGTGGTTGATCCATGTGTGGTTTGAGGAAGTAACACATATTCAATGACTCTAGTGGTTGATCCATGTGTGGTTTGTGGAAATAACACACATGCAATGACTGTAATGGGTCCACATGTGGTTTGTGGAAAGAACACACATGCAATGACCACTGGTTGATCCATAAGTTGTTTGTGGAAAAGAACACACGTGCAATGACTCTAGTGGTTGATCCATATGTGGTTTGTGGAAAGAACACACATGCAATGACCACTAGTGGATCCATGTGTGGTTTGTGGAAAAGAACACACATGCAATGACTCTAGTACTAGTTTGTGGTTTTAGTATAAGAACACACATGCAATGACTCTAGTACTGGTTTGTGGTTTTAGTATAAGAACACACATGCAAAGACTCTAGTGGTTGATCCATGTGTGGTTTGTGGAAATAACACACATGCAATTACTCTAGTGGTTGATCCATGTGTGGTTTGTGGAAAGACACACATGCAATGACCACTAGTGGATTCATGTTGTTTTTAGTATAAGAACGCACATGCAATGACTCTAGTGGTTGATCCATGTTTTTTTGTGGAAATAACACACATGCAATGACTCTAGTGGTTGATCCATGTGTGGTTTGTGAAAAGAACACACATGCAATGACTCTAGTGTTGGTTTTAGTATAAGAACACACATCCAATGACTCTAGTGGTTGATCCATATGTGGTTTGTGGATAGAACTCACATGCAATGACTCTAGTGGTTGATCCATGTGTGGTTTGTGGAAATAACACACATGCAACGACCACTGGTGGGTCCACATGTGTGGTTTGTGGAAAGAACACACATGCAATGACTCTGGTTGATCCATATGTGGTTTATGGAAAGAACACACATGCAATGACTCTAGTGGTGGATCCATGTGTGGTTTGTGGAAAAGAACACACATGCAATGACTCTAGTGCTGGTTTGTGGTTTTAGTATAAGAACAAACATGCAATGACTCTAGCGGTTGATCCGTGTTTGTTTGTGGAGAGAACACACATGCAACGACTAGTGGTTGATCCGTATGTGGTTTGTGGAAAGAACACACATGCAATGACGACTGGTGCATCCATGTGTGGTTTGTGGAAAAGAACACACATGCAATGACTCTAGTGGTTGATCCATGTTTGTTTGTGGAAATAACACACATGCAATGACTCTAGTGGTTGATCCATGTGTTTGTTTGTGGAAATAACACACATGCAACGACCACTGGTGGATCCATGTGTGGTTTGTGGAAAAGAACACACATGTAATGACTCTAGTGCTGGTTTGTGGTTTTCGTATAAGAACAAACATGCAATGACTCTAGTGGTTGATCCATGTGTGGTTTGTGGAAAGAACACACATGCAATGACTCTGGTTGATCCATATGTGGTTTGTGGAAAGAACACACATGCAATGACCACTGGTGGATCCATGTGTGGTTTCTGGAAAAGAACACCCATGCAATGACTCTAGTACTGGTTTGTGGTTTTAGTATAAGAACAAACATGCAATGACTCTAGTACTGGTTTGTGGTTTTAGTATAAGAACAAACATGCAATGACTCTAGTGGTTGATCCATGTGTGGTTTGTGGAAATAACACACATGCAATGACTCTACTGGTTGATCCATGTGTGGTTTGTGGAAAGAACACACATGCAATGACCACTGGTGGATCCATGTTGGTTTTAGTATAAGAACACACATGCAATGACTCTAGTGGTTGATCCATGTTTGTTTGTGGAAATAACACACATGCAATGACTCTAGTGGTTGATCCATGTGTGGTTTGTGGAAAGAACACACATGCAATGACCACTGGTGGATCCATGTGTGGTTTGTGGAAAAGAACACACATGCAATGACTCTAGTGGTTGATCCATGTTTGTTTGTGGAAATAACACACATGCAATGACTCTAGTGGTTGATCCATGTGTGGTTTGTGGAAAAGAACACGCATGCAATGACTCTAGTGCTAGTTTGTGGTTTTAGTATAAGAACAAACATGCAATGACTCTAGTGGTTGATCCATGTTTGTTTGTGGAGAGAACAGACATGCAACGACTAGTGGTTGATCCATATGTGGTTTCTGGAAAGAACACACATGCAATGACCACTGGTGCATCCATGTGTGGTTTGTGGAACAGAACACACATGAAATGACTCTAGTGGTTGATCCATGTTTGTTTGTGGAAATAACACACATGCAATGACTCTAGTGGTTGATCCATGTGTGGTTTGTGAAAAGAACACACATGCAATTACTCTAGTGTTGGTTTTAGTATAAGAACACACATGCAATGACTCTAGTGATTGATCCATATGTGGTTTGTGGAAAGAACACACATGCAATGACTCTAGTGGTTGATCCATGTGTGGTTTGTGGAAATAACACACATGCAATGACTCTAGTGGTGGATCCATGTGTGGTTTGTGGAAAGAACACACATGCAATGACTCTAGTGCTGGTTTGTGGTTTTAGTATAAGAACAAACATGCAATGGCTCTAGTGGTTGATCCATGTGTGGTTTGTGTAAAGAACACACATGCAATGACTCTAGTTGATCCATATGTGGTTTGTGGAAAGAACACACATGCAATGACCACTGGTGGATCTATGTGTGGTTTCTGGAAAAGAACACACATGCAATGACTCTAGTACTGGTTTGTGGTTTTAGTATAAGAACACACATGCAATGACTCTAGTACTGGTTTGTGGTTTTAGTATAAGAACAAACATGCAATGACTCTAGTGGTTGATCCATGTGTGGTTTGTGGAAATAACACACATGCAATGACTCTAGTGGTTGATCCATGTGTGGTTTGTGGAAAGAACACACATGCAATGACTACTGGTGGATCCATGTTGGTTTTAGTATAAGAACACACATGCAATGACTCTAGTGGTTGATCCATGTTTGTTTGTGGAAATAACACACATGCAATGACTCTAGTGGTTGATCCATGTGTGGTTTGTGGAAAGAACACACATGCAATGACCACTGGTGGATCCATGTGTGGTTTGTGGAAAAGAACACACATGCAATGACTCTAGTGGTTGATCCATGTTTGTTTGTGGAAATAACACACATGCAATGACTCTAGTGGTTGATCCATGTGTGGTTTGTGAAAAGAACACACATGAAATGACTCTAATGTTGGTTTTAGTATAAGACCACACATGCAATGACTGTAGTGGTTGATCCATGTGTGGTTTCTGGAAATAACACACATGCAATGACCAGTGGTGGGTCCACATGTGTGGTTTGTGGAAAGAACACACATGCAATGACTCTGGGTGATCCATATGTGGTTTGTGGAAAGAACAATCATGCAATGACTCTAGTGGTGGATCCATGTGTGGTTTTTGGAAAAGAACACACATGCAATGACTCTAGTGCTGGTTTGTGGTTTTAGTATAAGAACAAACATGCAATGGCTCTAGTGGTTGATCCATGTGTGGTTTGTGGAGAGAACACACATGCAATGACTAGTGGTTGATCCATATGTGGTTTGTGGAAAGAACACACATGCAATGACCACTGGTGCATCCATGTGTGGTTTGTGGAAAAGAACACACGTGCAATGACTCTAGTGGTTGATCCATGTTTGTTTGTGGAAATAACACACATGCAATGACTCTAGTGGTGGATCCATGTGTGGTTTGTGAAAAGAACACACATGCAGTGACTCTAGTGTTGGTTTTAGTATAAGAACACACATGCAATGACTTTAGTGATTGATCCATATGTGGTTTGTGGAAAGAACACACATGCAATGACTCTAGTGGTTGATCCATGTGTGGTTTGTGGAAATAACACACATGCAATGACCACTGGTGGATCCATGTGTGCTTTGTGGAAAAGAACACACATGCAATGACTCTAGTGCTGGTTTGTGGTTTTAGTATAAGAACAAACATGCAATGACTCTAGTGGTTGATCCATGTGTGGTTTGTGGAAAGAACATACATGCAATGACTCTGGTTGATCCATATGTGGTTTGTGGAAAGAACACACATGCAATGACCACTGGTGGATCCATGTGTGGTTTGTGGAAAAGGACACACATGCAAGGACTCTAGTACTGGTTTGTGGTTTTAGTATAAGAACACACATGCAATGACTCTAGTACTGATTTGTGGTTTTAGTATAAGAATAAACATGCAATGACTCTAGTGGTTGATCCATGTTTGTTTGTGGAAATAAAACACATGCAATGACTCTAGTGGTTGATCCATCTGTGGTTTGTGAAAAGAACACACATGAAATGACTCTAGTGTTGGTTTTAGTATAAGACCACACATGCAATGACTATAGTGGTTGATCCATGTGTGGTTTATAGAAATAACACACATGCAATGACCACTGGTGGGTCCACATGTGTGGTTTGTGGAAAGAACACACATGCAATGACTCTGGGTGATCCATATGTGGTTTGTGGAAAGAACACACATGCAATGACTCTAGTGGTGGATCCATGTGTGGTTTTTGGAAGAACACACATGCAATGACTCTAGTGCTGGTTTGTGGTTTTAGTATAAGAACAAACATGCAATGGCTCTAGTGGTTGATCCATGTGTGGTTTGTGGAGAGAACACACATGCAATGGCTAGTGGTTGATCCATATGTGGTTTGTGGAAAGAACACACATGCAATGACCACTGGTGCATCCATGTGTGGTTTGTGGAAAAGAACACACATGCAATGACTCTAGTGGTTGATCCATGTTTGTTTGTGGAAATAACACACATGCAATGACTCTAGTTGTTGATCCATGTGTGGTTTGTGAAAAGAACACACATGCAATGACTCTAGTGTTGGTTTTAGTATAAGAACACACATGCAATGACTCTAGTGATTGATCCATATGTGGTTTGTGGAAAGAACACACATGCAATGACTCTAGTGGTTGATCCATGTGTGGTTTGTGGAAATAACGCACATGCAAAGACCACTGGTGGATCCATGTGTGGTTTGTGGAAAAGAACACACATGTAATGACTCTAGTGCTGGTTTGTGGTTTTCGTATAAGAACAAACATGCAATTACTCTAGTGGTTGATCCATGTGTGGTTTGTGGAAAGAACACACATGCAATGACTCTGGTTGATCCATATGTGGTTTGTGGAAAGAACACACATGCAATGACCACTGGTGGATCCATGTGTGGTTTCTGGAAAAGAACACCCATGCAATGACTCTAGTACTGGTTTGTGGTTTTAGTATAAGAACAAACATGCAATGACTCTAGTACTGGTTTGTGGTTTTAGTATAAGAACAAACATGCAATGACTCTAGTGGTTGATCCATGTGTGGTTTGTGGAAATAACACACATGCAATGACTCTACTGGTTGATCCATGTGTGGTTTGTGGAAAGAACACACATGCAATGACCACTGGTGGATCCATGTTGGTTTTAGTATAAGAACACACATGCAATGACTCTAGTGGTTGATCCATGTTTGTTTGTGGAAATAACACACATGCAATGACTCTAGTGGTTGATCCATGTGTGGTTTGTGGAAAGAACACACATGCAATGACCACTGGTGGATCCATGTGTGGTTTGTGGAAAAGAACACACATGCAATGACTCTAGTGGTTGATCCATGTTTGTTTGTGGAAATAACACACATGCAATGACTCTAGTGGTTGATCCATGTGTGGTTTGTGGAAAAGAACACGCATGCAATGACTCTAGTGCTGGTTTGTGGTTTTAGTATAAGAACAAACATGCAATGACTCTAGTGGTTGATCCATGTTTGTTTGTGGAGAGAACAGACATGCAACGACTAGTGGTTGATCCATATGTGGTTTCTGGAAAGAACACACATGCAATGACCACTGGTGCATCCATGTGTGGTTTGTGGAAAAGAACACACATGCAATGACTCTAGTGGTTGATCCATGTTTGTTTGTGGAAATAACACACATGCAATGACTCTAGTGGTGGATCCATGTGTGGTTTGTGAAAAGAACACACATGCAATGACTCTAGTGTTGGTTTTAGTATAAGAACACACATGCAATGACTTTAGTGATTGATCCATATGTGGTTTGTGGAAAGAACACACATGCAATGACTCTAGTGGTTGATCCATGTGTGGTTTGTGGAAATAACACACATGCAATGACCACTGGTGGATCCATGTGTGCTTTGTGGAAAAGAACACACATGCAATGACTCTAGTGCTGGTTTGTGGTTTTAGTATAAGAACAAACATGCAATGACTCTAGTGGTTGATCCATGTGTGGTTTGTGGAAAGAACATACATGCAATGACTCTGGTTGATCCATATGTGGTTTGTGGAAAGAACACACATGCAATGACCACTGGTGGATCCATGTGTGGTTTGTGGAAAAGGACACACATGCAAGGACTCTAGTACTGGTTTGTGGTTTTAGTATAAGAACACACATGCAATGACTCTAGTACTGATTTGTGGTTTTAGTATAAGAATAAACATGCAATGACTCTAGTGGTTGATCCATGTTTGTTCGTGGAAATAAAACACATGCAATGACTCTAGTGGTTGATCCATGTGTGGTTTGTGAAAAGAACACACATGAAATGACTCTAGTGTTGGTTTTAGTATAAGACCACACATGCAATGACTATAGTGGTTGATCCATGTGTGGTTTCTAGAAATAACACACATGCAATGACCACTGGTGGGTCCACATGTGTGGTTTGTGGAAAGAACACACATGCAATGACTCTGGGTGATCCATATGTGGTTTGTGGAAAGAACACACATGCAATGACTCTAGTGGTGGATCCATGTGTGGTTTTTGGAAGAACACACATGCAATGACTCTAGTGCTGGTTTGTGGTTTTAGTATAAGAACAAACATGCAATGGCTCTAGTGGTTGATCCATGTGTGGTTTGTGGAGAGAACACACATGCAATGGCTAGTGGTTGATCCATATGTGGTTTGTGGAAAGAACACACATGCAATGACCACTGGTGCATCCATGTGTGGTTTGTGGAAAAGAACACACATGCAATGACTCTAGTGGTTGATCCATGTTTGTTTGTGGAAATAACACACATGCAATGACTCTAGTGGTGGATCCATGTTTGGTTTGTGAAAAGAACACACATGAAATGACGCTAGTGTTGGTTTTAGTATAAGAACACACATGCAATGACTCTAGTGATTGATCCATATGTCGTTTGTGGAAAGAACACACATGCAATGACTCTAGTGGTTGATTCATGTGTGGTTTGTGGAAATAACACACATGCAATGACCACTGGTGGATCCATGTGTGGTTTGTGGAAAAGAACACACATGCAATGACTCTAGTGCTGGTTTGTGGTTTTAGTATAAGAACAAACATGCAATGACTCTAGTGGTTGATCCATGTGTGGTTTGTGGAAAGAACACACAAGCAATGACTCTGGTTGATCCATATGTGGTTTGTGGAAAGAACACACATGCAATGACCACTGGTGGATCCATGTGTGGTTTGTGGAAAAGAACACACATGCAAGGACTCTAGTACTGGTTTGTGGTTTTAGTATAAGAACACACATGCAATGACTCTAGTACTGGTTTGTGGTTTTAGTATAAGAACAAACATGCAATGACTCTAGTGGTTGATCCATGTGTGGTTTGTGGAAATAACACACATGCAATGACTCTAGTGGTTGATCCATGTGTGGTTTGTGGAAAGAACACACATGCAATGACCACTGGTGGATCCATGTTGGTTTTAGTATAAGAACACACATGCAATGACTCTAGTGGTTGATCCATGTTTGTTTGTGAAAATAACACACATGCAATGACTCTAGTGGTTGATCCATGTGTGGTTTGTGGAAAGAAAACACATGCAATGACCACTGGTGGATCCATGTGTGGTTTGTGGAAAAGAACACACATGCAATGACTCTAGTGGTTGATCCATGTTTGTTTGTGGAAATAACACGCATGCAATGACTCTAGTGGTTGATCCATGTGTGGTTTGTGAAAAGAACACACATGCAATGACTCTAGTGTTGGTTTTAGTATAATACCACACATGCAATGACTATAGTGGTTGATCCATGTGTGGTTTGTGGAAATAACACACATGCAATGACCACTGGTGGGTCCACATTTGTGGTTTGTGGAAAGAACACACATGCAATGACTCTGGGTGATCCATATGTGGTTTGTGGAAAGAACACACATGCAATGACTCTAGTGGTGGATCCATGTGTGGTTTTTGGAAAAGAACACACATGCAATGACTCTAGTGTTGGTTTGTGGTTTTAGTATAAGAACAAACATGCAATGACTCTAGTGGTTGATCCATGTGTGGTTTGTGGAGAGAACACACATGCAATGACTAGTGGTTGATCCATATGTGGTTTGTGGAAAGAACACACATGCAATGACCACTGGTGCATCCATGTGTGGTTTGTGGAAAAGAACACACATGCAATTACTCTAGTGGTTGATCCATGTTTGTTTGTGGAAATAACACACATGCAATGACTCTAGTGGTTGATCCATGTGTGGTTTGTGAAAAGGACACACATGCAATGACTCTAGTGTTGGTTTTAGTATAAGAACACACATGCAATGACTCTAGTGATTGATCCATATGTGGTTTGTGGAAAGAACACACATGTAAAGACTCTAGTGGTTGATCCATGTGTGGTTTGTGGAAATAACACACATGTAAAGACTCTAGTGGTTGATCCATGTGTGGTTTGTGGAAAGAACACACATGCAATGACCACTGGTGGATCCATGTTGTTTTTAGTATAAGAACACACATGCAATGACTCTAGTGGTTGATCCATGTTTGTTTGTGGAAATAACACACATGCAACGACTCTAGTGGTTGATCCATGTGTGGTTTGTGAAAAGAACACACATGCAATGACTCTAGTGTTGGTTTTAGTATAAGAACACACATTCAATGACTCTACTGGTTGATCCATATGTGGTTTGTGGAAAGAACTCACATGCAATGACTCTAGTGGTTGATCCATGTGTGGTTTATGGAAATAACACACATGCAATGACCACTGGTGGGTCCACATGTGTGGTTTGTGGAAAGAACACACATGCAATGACTCTGGTTGATCCATATGTGGTTTGTGGAAAGAACACACATGCAATGACTCTAGTGCTGGTTTGTGGTTTTAGTATAAGAACAAACATGCAATGACTCTAGTGGTTGATCCATGTTTGTTTGTGGAGAGAACACACATGCAATGACTAGTGGTTGATCCATATGTGGTTTGTGGAAAGAACACACATGCAATGACCACTGGTGCATCCATGTGTGTTTTGTGGAAAAGAACACACATGCAATGACTCTAGTGGTTGATCCATGTTTGTTTGTGGAAATAACACACATGCAATGACTCTAGTGGTTGATCCATGTGTGGTTTGTGAAAAGAACACACATGCAATGACTCTAGTGTTGGTTTTAGTATAAGAACACACATGCAATGACTCTAGTGATTGATCCATATGTGGTTTGTGGAAAGAACACACATGCAATGACTCTAGTGGTTGATCCATGTGTGGTTTGTGGAAATAACACACATGCAATGACCACTGGTGGATCCATGTGTGGTTTGTGGAAAAGAACACACATGCAATGACTCTAGTGCTGGTTTGTGGTTTTAGTATAAGAACAAACATGCAATGACTCTAGTGGTTGATCCATGTGTGGTTTGTGGAAAGAACACACATGCAATGACTTTGGTTGATCCATATGTGGTTTGTGGAAAGAACACACATGCAATGACCACTGGTGGATCCATGTGTGGTTTGTGGAAAAGAACACACATGCAATGACTCTAGTACTGGTTTGTGGTTTTAGTATATGAACACACATGCAATGACTCTAGTACTGGTTTGTGGTTTCAGTATAAGAACAAACATGCAATGACTCTAGTGGTTGATCCATGTGTGGTTTGTGGAAATAACACACGTGCAATGACTCTAGTGGTTGATCCATGTGTGGTTTGTGGAAAGAACACACATGCAATGACCACTGGTGGATCCATGTTTGTTTGTGGAAATAACACACATGCAATGACTCTAGTGGTTGATCCATGTTTGTTTGTGGAAATAACACACATGCAATGACTCTAGTGGTTGATCCATGTGTGGTTTGTGGAAACAACACACGTGCAATGACCACTGGTGGATCCATGTGTGGTTTGTGGAAAAGAACACACATGCAATGACTCTAGTGGTTGATCCATGTTTGTTTGTGGAAATAACACACATGCAATGACTCTAGTGGTTGATCCATGTGTGGTTTGTGAAAAGAATACACATGCAATGACTCTAGTGTTGGTTTTAGTATAAGACCACACATGCAATGACTATAGTGGTTGATCCATGTGTGGTTTGAGGAAATAACACACATGCAATGACCACTGGTGGGTCCACATGTGTGGTTTGTGGAAAGAACACACATGCAATGACTCTGGTTGATCCATATGTGGTTTGTGGAAAGAACACACATGCAATGACTCTAGTGGTGGATCCATGTGTGGTTTTTGGAAAAGAACACACATGCAATGACTCTAGTGCTGGTTTGTGGTTTTAGTATAAGAACAAACATGCAATGACTCTAGTGGTTGATCCATGTGTGGTTTGTGGAGAGAACACACATGCAATGACTCTAGTGGTTGATCCATGTGTGGTTTGTGGAAAAGAACACGCATGCAATGACTCTAGTGCTGGTTTGTGGTTTTAGTATAAGAACAAACATGCAATGACTCTAGTGGTTGATCCATGTTTGTTTGTGGAGAGAACAGACATGCAACGACTAGTGGTTGATCCATATGTGGTTTCTGGAAAGAACACACATGCAATGACCACTGGTGCATCCATGTGTGGTTTGTGGAAAAGAACACACATGCAATGACTCTAGTGGTTGATCCATGTTTGTTTGTGGAAATAACACACATGCAATGACTCTAGTGGTGGATCCATGTGTGGTTTGTGAAAAGAACACACATGCAATGACTCTAGTGTTGGTTTTAGTATAAGAACACACATGCAATGACTTTAGTGATTGATCCATATGTGGTTTGTGGAAAGAACACACATGCAATGACTCTAGTGGTTGATCCATGTGTGGTTTGTGGAAATAACACACATGCAATGACCACTGGTGGATCCATGTGTGCTTTGTGGAAAAGAACACACATGCAATGACTCTAGTGCTGGTTTGTGGTTTTAGTATAAGAACAAACATGCAATGACTCTAGTGGTTGATCCATGTGTGGTTTGTGGAAAGAACATACATGCAATGACTCTGGTTGATCCATATGTGGTTTGTGGAAAGAACACACATGCAATGACCACTGGTGGATCCATGTGTGGTTTGTGGAAAAGGACACAATGCAAGGACTCTAGTACTTGTTTGTGGTTTTAGTATAAGAACACACATGCAATGACTCTAGTACTGATTTGTGGTTTCAGTATAAGAATAAACATGCAATGACTCTAGTGGTTGATCCATGTTTGTTCGTGGAAATAAAACACATGCAATGACTCTAGTGGTTGATCCATGTGTGGTTTGTGAAAAGAACACACATGAAATGACTCTAGTGTTGGTTTTAGTATAAGACCACACATGCAATGACTATAGTGGTTGATCCATGTGTGGTTTCTAGAAATAACACACATGCAATGACCACTGGTGGGTCCACATGTGTGGTTTGTGGAAAGAACACACATGCAATGACTCTGGGTGATCCATATGTGGTTTGTGGAAAGAACACACATGCAATGACTCTAGTGGTGGATCCATGTGTGGTTTTTGGAAGAACACACATGCAATGACTCTAGTGCTGGTTTGTGGTTTTAGTATAAGAACAAACATGCAATGGCTCTAGTGGTTGATCCATGTGTGGTTTGTGGAGAGAACACACATGCAATGGCTAGTGGTTGATCCATATGTGGTTTGTGGAAAGAACACACATGCAATGACCACTGGTGCATCCATGTGTGGTTTGTGGAAAAGAACACACATGCAATGACTCTAGTGGTTGATCCATGTTTGTTTGTGGAAATAACACACATGCAATGACTCTAGTGGTGGATCCATGTTTGGTTTGTGAAAAGAACACACATGAAATGACGCTAGTGTTGGTTTTAGTATAAGAACACACATGCAATGACTCTAGTGATTGATCCATATGTCGTTTGTGGAAAGAACACACATGCAATGACTCTAGTGGTTGATTCATGTGTGGTTTGTGGAAATAACACACATGCAATGACCACTGGTGGATCCATGTGTGGTTTGTGGAAAAGAACACACATGCAATGACTCTAGTGCTGGTTTGTGGTTTTAGTATAAGAACAAACATGCAATGACTCTAGTGGTTGATCCATGTGTGGTTTGTGGAAAGAACACACAAGCAATGACTCTGGTTGATCCATATGTGGTTTGTGGAAAGAACACACATGCAATGACCACTGGTGGATCCATGTGTGGTTTGTGGAAAAGAACACACATGCAAGGACTCTAGTACTGGTTTGTGGTTTTAGTATAAGAACACACATGCAATGACTCTAGTACTGGTTTGTGGTTTTAGTATAAGAACAAACATGCAATGACTCTAGTGGTTGATCCATGTGTGGTTTGTGGAAATAACACACATGCAATGACTCTAGTGGTTGATCCATGTGTGGTTTGTGGAAAGAACACACATGCAATGACCACTGGTGGATCCATGTTGGTTTTAGTATAAGAACACACATGCAATGACTCTAGTGGTTGATCCATGTTTGTTTGTGAAAACAACACACATGCAATGACTGTAGTGGTTGATCCATGTGTGGTTTGTGGAAAGAAAACACATGCAATGACCACTGGTGGATCCATGTGTGGTTTGTGGAAAAGAACACACATGCAATGACTCTAGTGGTTGATCCATGTTTGTTTGTGGAAATAACACGCATGCAATGACTCTAGTGGTTGATCCATGTGTGGTTTGTGAAAAGAACACACATGCAATGACTCTAGTGTTGGTTTTAGTATAATACCACACATGCAATGACTATAGTGGTTGATCCATGTGTGGTTTGTGGAAATAACACACATGCAATGACCACTGGTGGGTCCACATTTGTGGTTTGTGGAAAGAACACACATGCAATGACTCTGGGTGATCCATATGTGGTTTGTGGAAAGAACACACATGCAATGACTCTAGTGGTGGATCCATGTGTGGTTTTTGGAAAAGAACACACATGCAATGACTCTAGTGTTGGTTTGTGGTTTTAGTATAAGAACAAACATGCAATGACTCTAGTGGTTGATCCATGTGTGGTTTGTGGAGAGAACACACATGCAATGACTAGTGGTTGATCCATATGTGGTTTGTGGAAAGAACACACATGCAATGACCACTGGTGCATCCATGTGTGGTTTGTGGAAAAGAACACACATGCAATGACTCTAGTGGTTGATCCATGTTTGTTTGTGGAAATAACACACATGCAATGACTCTAGTGGTTGATCCATGTGTGGTTTGTGAAAAGAACACACATGCAATGACTCTAGTGTTGGTTTTAGTATAAGAACACACATGCAATGACTCTAGTGATTGATCTATATGTGGTTTGTGGAAAGAACACACATGCAATGACTCTAGTGGTTGATCCATGTGTGGTTTGTGGAAATAACACACATGCAATGACCACTGGTGGATCCATGTGTGGTTTGTGGAAAAGAACACACATGCAATGACTCTAGTGCTGGTTTGTGGTTTTAGTATAAGAACAAACATGCAATGACTCTAGTGGTTGATCCATGTGTGGTTTGTGGAAAGAACACACATGCAATGACTTTGGTTGATCCATATGTGGTTTGTGGAAAGAACACACATGCAATGACCACTGGTGGATCCATGTGTGGTTTGTGGAAAAGAACACACATGCAATGACTCTAGTACTGGTTTGTGGTTTTAGTATATGAACACACATGCAATGACTCTAGTACTGGTTTGTGGTTTCAGTATAAGAACAAACATGCAATGACTCTAGTGGTTGATCCATGTGTGGTTTGTGGAAATAACACACGTGCAATGACTCTAGTGGTTGATCCATGTGTGGTTTGTGGAAAGAACACACATGCAATGACCACTGGTGGATCCATGTTGGTTTTAGTATAAGAACACACATGCAATGACTCTAGTGGTTGATCCATGTTTGTTTGTGGAAATAACACACATGCAATGACTCTAGTGGTTGATCCATGTGTGGTTTGTGGAAACAACACACGTGCAATGACCACTGGTGGATCCATGTGTGGTTTGTGGAAAAGAACACACATGCAATGACTCTAGTGGTTGATCCATGTTTGTTTGTGGAAATAACACACATGCAATGACTCTAGTGGTTGATCCATGTGTGGTTTGTGAAAAGAATACACATGCAATGACTCTAGTGTTGGTTTTAGTATAAGACCACACATGCAATGACTATAGTGGTTGATCCATGTGTGGTTTGAGGAAATAACACACATGCAATGACCACTGGTGGGTCCACATGTGTGGTTTGTGGAAAGAACACACATGCAATGACTCTGGTTGATCCATATGTGGTTTGTGGAAAGAACACACATGCAATGACTCTAGTGGTGGATCCATGTGTGGTTTTTGGAAAAGAACACACATGCAATGACTCTAGTGCTGGTTTGTGGTTTTAGTATAAGAACAAACATGCAATGACTCTAGTGGTTGATCCATGTGTGGTTTGTGGAGAGAACACACATGCAATGACTAGTGGTTGATCCATATGTGGTTTGTGGAAAGAACACACATGCAATGACCACTGGTGCATACATGTGTGGTTTGTGGAAAAGAACACACATGCAATGACTCTATTGGTTGATCCATGTTTGTTTGTGGAAATAACACACATGCAATGACTCTAGTGGTTGATCCATGTGTGGTTTGTGAAAAGAACACACATGCAATGACTCTAGTGTTGGTTTTAGTATAAGAACACACATGCAATGACTCTAGTGATTGATCCATATGTGGTTTGTGGAAAGAACACACATGCAATGACTCTAGTGGTTGATCCATGTGTGGTTTGTGGAAATAACACACATGCAATGACCACTAGTGGATCTATGTGTGGTTTGTGGAAAAGAACACACATGCAATGACTCTAGTGCTGGTTTGTGGTTTTAGTATAAGAACAAACATGCAATGACTTTAGTGGTTGATCCATGTGTGGTTTGTGAAAGAACACACATGCAATGACTCTAGTTGATCCATATGTGGTTTGTGGAAAGAACACACATGCAATGACCACTGGTGGATCCATGTTGTTTTTAGTATAAGAACACACATGCAATGACTCTAGTGGTTGATCCATGTTTGTTTGTTGAAATAACACACATCGAATGACTCTAGTGGTTGATCCATGTGTGGTTTGTGAAAAGAACACACATGCAATGACTCTAGTGTTGGTTTTAGTATAAGAACACACATGTAATGACTCTAGTGGTTGATCCATATGTGGTTTGTGGAAAGAACTCACATGCAATGACTCTAGTGGTTGATCCATGTGTGGTTTGTGGAAATAACACACATGCAACGACCACTGGTGGGTCCACATGTGTGGTTTGTGGAAAGAACACACATGCAATGACTCTGGTTGATCCATATGTGGTTTGTGGAAAGAACACACATGCAATGACTCTAGTGGTGGATCCATGTGTGGTTTGTGGAAAAGAAGACACATGCAATGACTCTAGTGCTGGTTTGTGGTTTTAGTATAAGAACAAACATGCAATGACTCTAGTGGTTGATCCATGTTTGTTTGTGGAGAGAACACACATGCAATGACTAGTGGTTGATCCATATGTGGTTTGTGGAAAGAACACACATGCAATGACCACTGGTGCATCCATGTGTGGTTTGTGGAAAAGAACACACATGCAATGACTCTAGTGGTTGATCCATGTTTGTTTGTGGAAATAACACACATGCAATGACTGTAGTGGTTGATCCGTGTGTGGTTTGTGAAAAGAACACACATGCAGTGACTCTAGTGTTGGTTTTAGTATAAGAACACACATGCAATGACTATAGTGATTGATCCATATGTGGTTTGTGGAAAGAACACACATGCAATGACTCTAGTGGTTGATCCATGTGTGGTTTGTGGAAATAACACACATGCAATGACAACACACATGCAATGACTACTGGTGGATCCATGTTGGTTTTAGTATAAGAACACACATGCAATGACTCTAGTGGTTGATCCATGCTTGTTTGTGGAAATAACACACATGCAATGACTCTAGTGGTTGATCCATGTGTGGTTTGTGGAAGAACACACATACAATGACTCTAGTGGTGGATCCATGTGTGGTTTGTGGCAAATAACACACATGCAATGACTCTAGTAGTTGATCCATGTTTGTTTGTGGAAATAACACACATGCAATGACTCTAGTGGTTGATCCGTGTGTGGTTTGTGAAAAGAATACACATGCAATGACTCTAGTGTTGGTTTTAGTATAAGACCACACATGCAATGACTATAGTGGTTGATCCATGTGTGGTTTGTGGAAATAACACACATGCAATGACCACTGGTGGGTCCACATGTGTGGTTTGTGGAAAGAACACACATGCAATGACTTTGGTTGATCCATATGTGGTTTGTGGAAAGAACACACATGCAATGACTCTAGTGGTGGATCCATGTGTGGTTTTTGGAAAAGAACACACATGCAATGTCTCTAGTGCTGGTTTGTGGTTTTAGTATAAGAACAAACATGCAATGCCTCTAGTGGTTGATCCATGTGTGGTTTGTTGAGAGAACACACATGCAATGACTAGTGGTTGATCCATATGTGGTTTGTGGAAAGAACACACATGCAATGACCACTGGTGCATCCATGTGTGGTTTGTGGAAAAGAACACACATGCAATGACTCTAGTGGTTGATCCATGTTTGTTTGTGGAAATAACACACATGCAATGACTCTAGTGGTTGATCCATGTGTGGTTTGTGAAAAGAACACACATGCAATTACTCTATTGTTGGTTTTAGTATAAGAACACACATGCAATGACTCTAGTGATTGATCCATATGTGGTTTGTGGAAAGAACACACATGCAATGACTCTAGTGGTTGATCCATGTGTGGTTTGTGGAAATAACTCACATGCAATGACCACTGGTGGATCTATGTGTGGTTTGTGGAAAAGAACACACATGCAATGACTCTAGTGCTGGTTTGTGGTTTTAGTATAAGAACAAACATGCAATGACTCTAGTGGTTGATCCATGTGTGGTTTGTGGAAAGAACACACATGCAATGACTCTAGTTGATCCATATGTGGTTTGTGGAAAGAACACACATGCAATGACCACTGGTGGATCCATGTTGGTTTTAGTAAAATAACACACATGCAATGACTCTGGTACTGGTTTGTGGTTTTAGTTTAAGAACACACATGCAATGACTCTAGTACTGGTTTGTGATTTTAGTATAAGAACAAACATGCAATGACTCTAGTGGTTGATCCATGTGTGGTTTGTGGAAATAACACACATGCAATGAATCTAGTGGTTGATCCATGTGTGGTTTGTGGAAAGAACACACATGCAATGACCACTGGTGGATCCATGTTGGTTTTAGTATAAGAACACACATGCAATGACTCTAGTGGTTGATCCATGTTTGTGGAAATAACACACATGCAATGACTCTAGTGGTTGATCCATGTGTGGTTTGTGGAAATAACACACATGTAACGACCACTAGTGGGTCCACATGTGTGGTTTGTGGAAAGAACACACATGCAATGATTCTGATTGATCCATATGTGGTTTGTGGAAAGAACACAAATGCAATGACTCTAGTGCTGGTTTGTGGTTTTAGTATAAGAACAAACATGCAATGACTCTAGTGGTTGATCCATGTTTGTTTGTGGAGAGAACACACATGCAATGACTAGTGGTTGCTCCATATGTGGTTTGTGGAAAGAACACACATGCAATGAGCACTGGTGCATCCATGTGTGGTTTGTGGAAAAGAGCACACATGCAATGACTCTAGTGGTTGATCCATGTTTGTTTGTGGAAATAACACACATGCAATGACTCTAGTGGTTGATCCATGTGTGGTTTGTGAAAAGAACACACATGCAATGACTCTAGTGTTGGTTTTAGTATAAGAACACACATGCAATGACTCTAGTGATTGATCCATATGTGGTTTGTGGAAAGAACACACATGCAATGACTCTAGTGGTTGATCCATGTGTGGTTTGTGGAAATAACACACATGCAAAGACCACTGGTGGATCCATGTGTGGTTTGTGGAAAAGAACACACATGCAATGACTCTAGTGCTGGTTTGTGGTTTTAGTATAAGAACAAACATGCAATGACTCTAGTGGTTGATCCATGTGTGGTTTGTGGAAAGAACACACATGCAATGAATCTGGTTGATCCATATGTGGTTTGTGGAAAGAACACACATGCAATGACCACTGGTGGATCCATGTGTTGTTTGTGGAAAAGAACACACATGCAATGACTCTAGTACTGGTTTGTGGTTTTAGTATAAGAACACACATGCAATGACTCTAGTACTGGTTTGTGGTTTCAGTATAAGAACAAACATGCAATGACTCTAATGGTTGATCCATGTGTGGTTTGTGGAAATAACACACATGCAATGACCACTGGTGGATCCATGTTGGTTTTAGTATAAGAACACACATGCAATGACTCTAGTGGTTGATCCATGTTTGTTTGTGGAAATAACACACATGCAATGACTCTAGTGGTTGATCCATGTGTGGTTTGTGGAAAGAACACACATGCAATGACTCTAGTGGTGGATCCATGTGTGGTTTGTGGCAAAGAACACACATGCAATGACTCTAGTGGTTGATCTATGTTTGTTTGTGGAAATAACACACATGCAATGACCCTAGTGGTTGATCCATGTGTGGTTTGTGAAAAGAACACACATGCAATGACTCTAGTGTTGGTTTTAGTATAAGTCCACACATGCAATGACTATAGTGGTTAATCCATGTGTGGTTTGTGGAAATAACACACATGCAATGACCACTGGTGGGTCCACATGTGTGGTTTGTGGAAAGAACACACATGCAATGACTAGCTGATCCATATGTGGTTTGTGGAAAGAACACACATGCAATGACTCTAGTGGTGGATCCATGTGTGGTTTTTGGAAAAGAACACACATGCCATGACTCTAGTGGTTGATCCATGTGTGGTTTGTGGAGAGAACACACATGCAATGACTAGTGGTTGATCCATATGTGGTTTGTGGAAAGAACACACATGCAATGACCACTGGTGCATCCATGTGTGGTTTGTGGAAAAGAACACACATGCAATGACTCTAGTGGTTGATCCATGTTTGTTTGTGGAAATAACACACATGCAATGACTCTAGTGGTTGATCCATGTGTGGTTTGTGAAAATAACACACATGCAATGACTCTAGTGTTGGTTTTAGTATAAGAACACACATGCAATGACTCTAGTGATTGATCCATATGTGGTTTGTGGAAAGAACACACATGCAATGACTCTAGTGGTTGATCCATGTGTGGTTTGTGGAAATAACACACATGCAATGACCACTGGTGGATCTATGTGTGGTTTGTGGAAAAGAACACACATGCAATGACTCGAGTGTTGGTTTGTGGTTTTAGTATAAGAATAAACATGCAATAACTCTAGTGGTTGATCCGTGTGTGGTTTGTGGAAAGAACACACATGCAATGACTCTAGTTGATCCATATGTGGTTTGTGGAAAGAACACACATGCAATGACCACTGGTGGATCCATGTGTGGTTTGTGAAAAGAACACACATGCAAGGACTCTAGTACTGGTTTGTGGTTTTAGTATAAGAACACACATGCAATGACTCTGGTACTGGTTTGTGGTTTTAGTATAAGAACAAACGTGCAATGACTCTAGTGGTTGATCCATGTGTGGTTTGTGGAAATAACACACATGCAATGACCACTGGTGGATCCATGTTGGTTTTAGTATAAGAACACACATGCAATGACTCTAGTGGTTGATCCATGTTTGTTTGTGGAAATAACACACATGCAATGACTCTAGTGGTTGATCCATGTGTGGTTTGTGGAAAGAACACACATGCAATAACCACTAGTGGATCCATGTGTGGTTTGTGGAAAAGAACACACATGCAATGACTCTAGTGGTTGATCCATGTTTGTTTGTGGAAATAACACACATCCAATGACTCTAGTGGTTGACCCATGTGTGGTTTGTGAAAAGAACACACATGCAATGACTCTAGTGTTGGTTTTAGTATAATACCACACATGCAATGACTATAGTGGTTGTTCCATGTGTGGTTTGTGGAAATAACACACATGCAATGACCACTGGTGGGTCCACATGTGTGGTTTGTGGAAAAAACACACATGCAATGACTCTGGGTGATCCATATGTGGTTTGTGGAAAGAACACACATGCAATGACTCTAGTGGTGGATACATGTGTGGTTTTTGGAAAAGAACACACATGCAATGACTCTAGTGCTGGTTTGTGGTTTTAGTATAAGAACAAACATGCAATGACTCTAGTGTTTGATCCATGTGTGGTTTGTGGAAAGAACACACATGCAATGACTCTGGTTGATCCATATGTGGTTTGTGGAAAGAACACACATGCAATGACCACTGGTGGATCCATGTGTGGTTTGTGGAAAAGAACACACATGCAAGGACTCTAGTACTAGTTTGTGGTTTTAGTATAAGAACACACATGCAATGACTCTAGTACTGGTTTGTGGTTTTAGTATAAGAACAAACATGCAATGACTCTAGTGGTTGATCCATGTGTGGTTTGTGGAAATAACACACATGCAATGACTCTAGTGGTTGATCCATGTGTGGTTTGTGGAAAGAACACACATGCAATGACCACTGGTGGATCCATGTTGGTTTTAGTATAAGAACACACATGCAATGACTCTAGTGGTTGATCCATGTTTGTTTGTGGAAATAACACACATGCAATGACTCTAGTGGTTGATCCATGTGTGGTTTGTGGAAAGAACACACATGCAATGACCACTGGTGGATCCATGTGTGGTTTGTGGAAAAGAACACACATGCAATGACTCTAGTGGTTGATCCATGTTTGCTTGTGGAAATAACACACATGCAATGACTCTAGTGGTTGATCCATGTGTGGTTTGTGAAAAGAACACACATGCAATGACTCTAGTGTTGGTTTTAGTATAAGATCACACATGCAATGATTATAGTGGTTGATCCATGTGTGGTTTGTGGAAATAACACATATGCAATGACTCTAGTGGTTGATCCATGTGTGGTTTGTGGAAAGAACACACATGCAATGACTCTGATTGATCCATATGTGGTTTGTGGAAAGAACACACATGCAATGACAACTGGTGGATCCATGTGTGGTTTGTGGAAAAGAACACAAATGCAATGACTCTAGTACTGGTTTGTGGTTTTAGTATAAGAACAAACATGCAATGACTCTAGTACTGGTTTGTGGTTTTAGTATAAGAACACACATGCAATGACTCTAGTGGTTGATCTGTGTGTGGTTTGTGGAAATAACACACATGCAATGACACTAGTGGTTGATCCATGTGTGGTTTGTGGAAAGAACACACATGCAATGACCACTGGTGGATCCATGTTGGTTTTAGTATAAGAACACACATGCAATGACTCTAGTGGTTGATCCATGTTTGTTTGTGGAAATAACACACATGCAATGACTCCAGTGGTTAATCCATGTGTGGTTTGTGAAAAGAACACACATGCAATGACTCTAGTGTTGGTTTTAGTATAAGACCACACATGCAATGACTCTAGTGGTTGATCCATATGTGGTTTGTGGAAAGAACACACATGCAATGACTCTAGTGGTTGATCCATACGTGGTTTGTGGAAATAACACACATGCAATGACCACTAGTGGGTCCACATGTGTGGTTTGTGGAAAGAACACACATGCAATGACTCTAGTGGTTAATCCATGTGTGGTTTGTGAAGAGAACACACATGCAATGACTGTAGTGTTGCTTTTAGTATAAGAACACACATGCAATGACTCTAGTGGTTGATCCATATGTGGTTTGTGGAAAGAACACACATGAATGACTCTAGTGCTTGATCCATGTGTAGTTTGTGGAAATAACACACATGCAATGACCACTGGTGTATCCATGTGTGGTTTGTGGAAAAGAACACACATGCAATGACTCTAGTGCTGGTTTGTGGTTTTAGTATAAGCACAAACATGCAATGACTCTAGTGGTTGATCCATGTGTGGTTTATGGAATGAACACACATGCAATGACTCTGGTTGATCCATATGTGGTTTGTGGAAAGAACACACATGCAATGACCACTGGTGGATCCATGTGTGGTTTGTGGAAAAGAACACACATGCAATGACTCTAGTACTGGTGTGTGGTTTTAGTATAAGAACAAACATGCAATGACTCTAGTACTGGTTTGTGGTTTTAGTATAAGAACACACATGCAATGACTCTAGTGGTTGATCCATGTGTGGTTTGTGGAAATAACACACATGCAATGACTCTAGTGGTGGATCCATGTGTGGTTTGTGGAAAAGAACACACATGCAATGACTCTAGTGCTAGTTTGTGGTTTTAGTATAAGCACAAACATGCAATGACTCTACTGGTTGATCCATGTGTGGTTTATGGAATGAACACACATGCAATGACTCTGGTTGATCCATATGTGGTTTGTGGAAAGAACACACATGCAATGACCACTGGTGGATCCATGTGTGGTTTGTGGAAAAGAACACACATGCAATGACTCTAGTACTGGTGTGTGGTTTTAGTATAAGAACAAACATGCAATAACTCTAGTACTGGTTTGTGGTTTTAGTATAAAAACACACATGCATTGACTCTAGTGGTTGATCCATGTGTGGTTTGTGGAAATAACACACATGCAATGACTCTAGTGGTGGATCCATGTGTGATTTGTGAAAAAGAACACACATGCAATGACTCTGGTGCTAGTTTGTGGTTTTAGTATAAGAACAAACATGCAATGACTCTAGTGGTTGATCCATGTGTGGTTTGTGGAAATAACACACATGCAATGACTCTAGTGGTTGATCCATGTGTGGTTTGTGGAAAGAACACACATGCATTGACTCTAGTGGTGGATCCATGTGTGATTTGTGAAAAAGAACACACATGCAATGACTCTGGTGCTAGTTTGTGGTTTTAGTATAAGAACAAACATGCAATGACTCTAGTGGTTGATCCATGTGTGGTTTGTGGAAAGAACACACATGCAATGACTCTGGTTGATCCATATGTGGTTTGTGGAAAGAACACACATGCAATGACAACTGGTGGATCCATGTGTGGTTTGTGGAAAAGAACACACATGCAATGACTCTAGTACTGGTTTGTGGTTTTAGTATAAGAACACACATGCAATGACTCTAGTACTGGTTTGTGGTTTTAGTATAAGAACACACATGCAATGACTCTAGTGGTTGATCCATGTGTGGTTTGTGGAAATAACACACATGCAATGACTCTAGTGGTTGATCCATGTGTGGTTTGTGGAAAGAACACACATGCAATGACCACTGGTGGATCCATGTTGGTTTTAGTATAAGAACACACATGCAATGACTCTAGTGGTTGATCCATGTTTGTTTGTGGAAATAACACACATCCAATGACTCTAATGGTTGACCCATGTGTGGTTTGTGAAAAGAACACACATGCAATGACTCTAGTGTTGGTTTTAGTATAATACCACACATGCAATGACTATAGTGGTTGTTCCATGTGTGGTTTGTGGAAATAACACACATGAAATGACCACTGGTGGGTCCACATGTGTGGTTTGTGGAAAAAACACACATGCAATGACTCTGGGTGATCCATATGTGGTTTGTGGAAAGAACACACATGCAATGACTCTAGTGGTGGATCCATGTGTGGTTTTTGGAAAAGAACACACATGCAATGACTCTAGTGCTGGTTTGTGGTTTTAGTATAAGAACAAACATGCAATGACTCTAGTGGTTGATCCATGTGTGGTTTGTGGAAAGAACACACATGCAATGACTCTGGTTGATCCATATGTGGTTTGTGGAAAGAACACACATGCAATGACCACTGGTGGATCCATGTGTGGTTTGTGGAAAAGAACACACATGCAAGGACTCTAGTACTGGTTTGTGGTTTTAGTATAAGAACACACATGCAATGACTCTAGTACTGGTTTGTGGTTTTAGTATAAGAACAAACATGCAATGACTCTAGTGGTTGATCCATGTGTGGTTTGTGGAAATAACACACATGCAATGACTCTAGTGGTTGATCCATGTGTGGTTTGTGGAAAGAACACACATGCAATGACCACTGGTGGATCCATGTTGGTTTTAGTATAAGAACACACATGCAATGACTCTAGTGGTTGATCCATGTTTGTTTGTGGAAATAACACACATGCAATGACTCTAGTGGTTGATCCATGTGTGGTTTGTGGAAAGAACACACATGCAATGACCACTGGTGGATCCATGTGTGGTTTGTGGAAAAGAACACACATGCAATGACTCTAGTGGTTGATCCATGTTTGCTTGTGGAAATAACACACATGCAATGACTCTAGTGGTTGATCCATGTGTGGTTTGTGAAAAGAACACACATGCAATGACTCTAGTGTTGGTTTTAGTATAAGATCACACATGCAATGATTATAGTGGTTGATCCATGTGTGGTTTGTGGAAATAACACATATGCAATGACTCTAGTGGTTGATCCATGTGTGGTTTGTGGAAAGAACACACATGCAATGACTCTGATTGATCCATATGTGGTTTGTGGAAAGAACACACATGCAATGACAACTGGTGGATCCATGTTTGGTTTGTGGAAAAGAACACAAATGCAATGACTCTAGTACTGGTTTGTGGTTTTAGTATAAGAACAAACATGCAATGACTCTAGTACTGGTTTGTGGTATTAGTATAAGAACACACATGCAATGACTCTAGTGGTTGATCCGTGTGTGGTTTGTGGAAATAACACACATGCAATGACACTAGTGGTTGATCCATGTGTGGTTTGTGGAAAGAACACACATGCAATGACCACTGGTGGATCCATGTTGGTTTTAGTATAAGAACACACATGCAATGACTCTAGTGGTTGATCCATGTTTGTTTGTGGAAATAACACACATGCAATGACTCTAGTGGTTGATCCATGTGTGGTTTGTGATAAGAACACACATGCAATGACTCTAGTGTTGGTTTTAGTATAAGACCACACATGCAATGACTCTAGTGGTTGATCCATATGTGGTTTGTGGAAAGAACACACATGCAATGACTCTAGTGGTTGATCCATACGTGGTTTGTGGAAATAACACACATGCAATGACCACTAGTGGGTCCACATGTGTGGTTTGTGGAAAGAACACACATGCAATGACTCTAGTGGTTAATCCATGTGTGGTTTGTGAAGAGAACACACATGCAATGACTGTAGTGTTGGTTTTAGTATAAGAACACACATGCAATGACTCTAGTGGTTGATCCATATGTGGTTTGTGGAAAGAACACACATGAATGACTCTAGTGCTTGATCCATGTGTAGTTTGTGGAAATAACACACATGCAATGACCACTGGTGTATCCATGTGTGGTTTGTGGAAAAGAACACACATGCAATGACTCTAGTGCTGGTTTGTGGTTTTAGTATAAGCACAAACATGCAATGACTCTAGTGGTTGATCCATGTGTGGTTTATGGAATGAACACACATGCAATGACACTGGTTGATCCATATGTGGTTTGTGGAAAGAACACACATGCAATGACCACTGGTGGATCCATGTGTGGTTTGTGGAAAAGAACGCACATGCAATGACTCTAGTACTGGTGTGTGGTTTTAGTATAAGAACAAACATGCAATGACTCTAGTACTGGTTTGTGGTTTTAGTATAAGAACACACATGCAATGACTCTAGTGGTTGATCCATGTGTGGTTTGTGGAAATAACACACATGCAATGACTCTAGTGGTGGATCCATGTGTGGTTTGTGGAAAAGAACACACATGCAATGACTCTAGTGCTAGTTTGTGGTTTTAGTATAAGCACAAACATGCAATGACTCTACTGGTTGATCCATGTGTGGTTTATGGAATGAACACACATGCAATGACTCTGGTTGATCCATATGTGGTTTGTGGAAAGAACACACATGCAATGACCACTGGTGGATCCATGTGTGGTTTGTGGAAAAGAACACACATGCAATGACTCTAGTACTGGTGTGTGGTTTTAGTATAAGAACAAACATGCAATAACTCTAGTACTGGTTTGTGGTTTTAGTATAAAAACACACATGCATTGACTCTAGTGGTTGATCCATGTGTGGTTTGTGGAAATAACACACATGCAATGACTCTAGTGGTGGATCCATGTGTGATTTGTGAAAAAGAACACACATGCAATGACTCTAGTGCTAGTTTGTGGTTTTAGTATAAGAACAAGCATGCAATGACTCTAGTGGTTGATCCATGTGTGGTTTGTGGAAAGAACACACATGCAATGACTCTGGTTGATCCATATGTGGTTTGTGGAAAGAACACACATGTAATGACAACTGGTGGATCCATGTGTGGTTTGTGGAAAAGAACACACATGCAATGACTCTAGTACTGGTTTGTGGTTTTAGTATAAGAACACACATGCAATGACTCTAGTACTGGTTTGTGGTTTTAGTATAAGAACACACATGCAATGACTCTAGTGGTTGATCCATGTGTGGTTTGTGGAAATAACACACATGCAATGACTCTAGTGGTTGATCCATGTGTGGTTTGTGGAAAGAACACACATGCAATGACCACTGGTGGATCCATGTTGGTTTTAGTATAAGAACACACATGCAATGACTCTAGTGGTTGATCCATGTTTTTTGTGTGGAAATAACACACATGCAATGACTCTAGTGGTTGATCCATGTGTGGTTTGTGAAAAGAACACACATGCAATGAATCTAGTGTTGGTTTTAGTATAAGACCACACATGCAATGACTCTAGTGGTTGATCCATATGTGGTTTGTGGAAAGAACACACATGCAATGACTCTAGTGGTTGATCCATATGTGGTCTATGGAAATAACACACATGCAATGACCACTAGTGGGTCCACATGTGTGGTTTGTGGAAAGAACACACATGCAATTACTCTGGTTGATCCATATGTGGTTTGTGGAAAGAACACACATGTAATGACTCTAGTGGTGGATCCATGTGTGGTTTGTGGAAAAGAACACACATGCAATGACTCTAGTGTTGGTTTGTGGTTTTAGTATAAGAACAAACATGCAATGACTCTAGCGGTTGACCCATGTTTGTTTGTGGAGAGAACACACATGCAACGACTAGTGGTTGATCCATATGTGGTTTGTGGAAAGAACACACATGCAATGACCACTGGTGGATCCATGTGTGGTTTGTGGAAAAGAACACACATGCAATGACTCTAGTACTGGTGTGTGGTTTTAGTATAAGAACAAACATGCAATGACTCTAGTACTGGTTTGTGGTTTTAGTATAAGAACACACATGCAATGACTCTAGTGGTTGATCCATGTTTGGTTTGTGGAAATAACACACATGCAATGACTCTAGTGGTGGATCCATGTGTGGTTTGTGGAAAAGAACACACATGCAATGACTCTAGTGCTAGTTTGTGGTTTTAGTATAAGCACAAACATGCAATGACCCTAGTGGTTGATCCATGTGTGGTTTATGGAATGAACACACATGCAATGACTCTGGTTGATCCATATGTGGTTTGTGGAAAGAACACACATGCAATGACCACTGGTGGATCCATGTGTGGTTTGTGGAAAAGAACACACATGCAATGACTCTAGTACTGGTGTGTGGTTTTAGTATAAGAACAAACATGCAATAACTCTAGTACTGGTTTGTGGTTTTAGTATAAAAACACACATGCATTGACTCTAGTGGTTGATCCATGTGTGGTTTGTGGAAATAACACACATGCAATGACTCTAGTGGTGGATCCATGTGTGATTTGTGAAAAAGAACACACATGCAATGACTCTGGTGCTAGTTTGTGGTTTTAGTATAAGAACAAACATGCAATGACTCTAGTGGTTGATCCATGTGTGGTTTGTGGAAAGAACACACATGCAATGACTCTGGTTGATCCATATGTGGTTTGTGGAAAGAACACACATGCAATGACAACTGGTGGATCCAGGTGTGGTTTGTGGAAAAGAACACACATGCAATGACTCTAGTACTGGTTTGTGGTTTTAGTATAAGAACACACATGCAATGACTCTAGTACTGGTTTGTGGTTTTAGTATAAGAACACACATGCAATGAATCTAGTGGTTGATCCATGTGTGGTTTGTGGAAATAACACACATGCAATGACTCTAGTGGTTGATCCATGTGTGGTTTGTGGAAAGAACACACATGCAATGACCACTGGTGGATCCATGTTGGTTTTAGTATAAGAACAAACATGCAATGACTCTAGTGGTTGATCCATGTGTGGTTTGTGGAAAGAACACACATGCAATGACTCTGGTTGATCCATATGTGGTTTGTGGAAAGAACACACATGCAATGACAACTGGTGGATCCATGTGTGGTTTGTGTAAAAGAACACACATGCAATGACTCTAGTACTGGTTTGTGGTTTTAGTATAAGAACACACATGCAATGACTCTTGTACTGGTTTGTGGTTTTAGTATAAGAACACACATGCAATGACTCTAGTGGTTGATCCATGTGTGGTTTGTGGAAATAACACACATGCAATGACTCTAGTGGTTGATCCATGTGTGGTTTGTGGAAAGAACACACATGCAATGACCACTGGTGGATCCATGTTGGTTTTAGTATAAGAACACACATGCAATGACTCTAGTGGTTGATCCATGTTTGTTTGTGGAAATAACACACATGCAATGACTCTAGTGGTTGATCCATGTGTGGTTTGTGAAAAGAACACACATGCAATGACTCTAGTGTTGGTTTTAGTATAAGACCACACATGCAATGACTCTAGTGGTTGATCCATATGTGGTTTGTGGAAAGAACACACATGCAATGACTCTAGTGGTTGATCCATATGTGGTTTATGGAAATAACACACATGCAATGACCACTAGTGGGTCCACATGTGTGGTTTGTGGAAAGAACACACATGCAATGACTCTGGTTGATCCATATGTGGTTTGTGGAAAGTACACACATGCAATGACTCTAGTGGTGGTTTGTGGTTTGTGGAAAAGAACACACGTGCAATGACTCTAGTGTTGGTTTTCGGTTTTAGTATAAGAACAAACATGCAATGACTCTAGTGGTTGATCCATGTGTGGTTTGTGGAAAGAACACACATGCAATGACTAGTGCTTGATCCATTTGTGGTTTGTGGAAAGAACACACATGCAATGACCACTGGTGGATCCATGTGTGGTTTGTGGAAAAGAACACAGATGCAATGACTCTAGTGTTGGTTTGTGGTTTTAGTATCAGACCAAACATGCAATGACTCTAGTGGTTGATCCATGTGTGGTTTGTGGAAATAACACACATGCAATGGCTCTAGTGGTTGATCCATGTGTGGTTTGTGAAAAGAACACACATGCAATGACTCTAGTGTTGGTTTTAGTATAAGATCACACATGCAATGATTATAGTGGTTGATCCATGTGTGGTTTGTGGAAATAACACATATGCAATGACTCTAGTGGTTGATCCATGTGTGGTTTGTGGAAAGAACACACATGCAATGACTCTGGTTGATCCATATGTGGTTTGTGGAAAGAACACACATGCAATGACAACTGGTGGATCCATGTGTGGTTTGTGGAAAAGAACACAAATGCAATGAATCTAGTACTGGTTTGTGGTTTTATTATAAGAACAAACATGCAATGACTCTAGTACTGGTTTGTGGTTTTAGTATAAGAACACACATGCAATGACTCTAGTGGTTGATCCGTGTGTGGTTTGTGGAAATAACACACATGCAATGACACTAGTGGTTGATCCATGTGTGGTTTGTGGAAAGAACACACATGCAATGACCACTGGTGGATCCATGTTGGTTTTAGTATAAGAACACACATGCAATGACTCTAGTGGTTGATCCATGTTTGTTTGTGGAAATAACACACATGCAATGACTAGTGGTTGATCCATGTGTGGTTTGTGGAAAGAACACACATGCAATGACTCTGGTTGATCCATATGTGGTTTGTGGAAAGAACACACATGCAATGACAACTGGTGGATCCATGTGTGGTTTGTGGAAAAGAACACAAATGCAATGCCTCTGGTACTGGTTTGTGGTTTTAGTATAAGAACAAACATGCAATGACTCTAGTACTGGTTTGTGGTTTTAGTATAAGAACACAGATGCAATGACTCTAGTGGTTGATCCGTGTGTGGTTTGTGGAAATAACACACATGCAATGACACTAGTGGTTGATCCATGTGTGGTTTGTGGAAAGAACACACATGCAATGACCACTGGTGGATCCATGTTGGTTTTAGTATAAGAACACACATGCAATGACTCTAGTGGTTGATCCATGTTTGTTTGTGGAAATAACACACATGCAATGACTCTAGTGGTTGATCCATGTGTGGTTTGTGAAAAGAACACACATGCAATGACTCTAGTGTTGGTTTTAGTATAAGACCACACATGCAATGACTCTAGTGGTTGATCCATATGTGGTTTGTGGAAAGAACACACATGCAATGACTCTAGTGGTTGATCCATACGTGGTTTGTGGAAATAACACACATGCAATGACCACTAGTGGGTCCACATGTGTGGTTTGTGGAAAGAACACACATGCAATGACTCTAGTGGTTAATCCATGTGTGGTTTGTGAAGAGAACACACATGCAATGACTGTAGTGTTGGTTTTAGTATAAGAACACACATGCAATGACTCTAGTGGTTGATCCATATGTGGTTTGTGGAAAGAACACACATGAATGACTCTAGTGGTTGATCCATGTGTAGTTTGTGGAAATAACACACATGCAATGACCACTGGTGGATCCATGTGTGGTTTGTGGAAAAGAACACACATGCAATGACTCTAGTGCTGGTTTGTGGTTTTAGTATAAGCACAAACATGAAATGACTCTAGTGGTTATTCCATGTGTGGTTTATGGAATGAACACACATGCAATGACTCTGGTTGATCCATATGTGGTTTGTGGAAAGAACACACATGCAATGACCACTGGTGGATCCATGTGTGGTTTGTGGAAAAGAACACACATGCAATGACTCTAGTACTGGTGTGTGGTTTTAGTATAAGAACAAACATGCAATGACTCTAGTACTGGTTTGTGGTTTTAGTATAAGAACACACATGCAATGACTCTAGTGGTTGATCCATGTGTGGTTTGTGGAAATAACACACATGCAATGACTCTAGTGGTGGATCCATGTGTGATTTGTGGAAAAGAACACACATGCAATGACTCTAGTGCTAGTTTGTGGTTTTAGTATAAGAACAAACATGCAATGACTCTAGTGGTTGATCCATGTGTGGTTTGTGGAAAGAACACACATGCAATGACTCTGGTTGATCCATATGTGGTTTGTGGAAAGAACACACATGCAATGACAACTGGTGGATCCATGTGTGGTTTGTGGAAAAGAACACACATGCAATGACTCTAGTACTGGTTTATGGTTTTAGTATAAGAACACACATGCAATGACTCTAGTACTGGTTTGTGGTTTTAGTATAAGAACAAACATGCAATGACTCTAGTGGTTGATCCATGTGTGGTTTGTGGAAATAACACACATGCAATGACTCTAGTGGTTGATCCATGTGTGGTTTGTGGAAAGAACACACATGCAATGACCACTGGTGGATCCATGTTGGTTTTAGTATAAGAACACACATGCAATGACTCTAGTGGTTGATCCATGTTTGTTTGTGGAAATAACACACATGCAATGACTCTAGTGGTTGATCCATGTGTGGTTTGTGAAAAGAACACACATGCAATGACTCTAGTGTTGGTTTTAGTACAAGACCACACATGCAATGACTCTAGTGGTTGATCCATATGTGGTTTGTGGAAACAACACACATGCAATGACTCTAGTGGTTGATCCATATGTGGTTTATTGAAATAACACACATGCAATGACCACTAGTGGGTCCACATGTGTGGTTTGTGGAAAGAACACACATGCAATGACTCTGGATGATCCATATGTGGTTTGTGGAAAGTACACAAATGCAATGACTCTAGTGGTGGTTTGTGGTTTGTGGAAAAGAACACAGATGCAATGACTCTGGTGTTGGTTTGTGGTTTTAGTATCAGACCAAACATGCAATGACTCTAGTGGTTGATCCATGTGTGGTTTGTGGAAATAACACACATGCAATGGCTCTAGTGGTTGATCCATGTGTGGTTTGTGAAAAGAACACACATGCAATGACTCTAGTGTTGGTTTTAGTATAAGATCACACATGCAATGATTATAGTGGTTGATCCATGTGTGGTTTGTGGAAATAACACATATGCAATGACTCTAGTGGTTGATCCATGTGTGGTTTGTGGAAAGAACACACATGCAATGACTCTGGTTGATCCATATGTGGTTTGTGGAAAGAACACACATGCAATGACAACTGGTGGATCCATGTGTGGTTTGTGGAAAAGAACACAAATGCAATGACTCTAGTACTGGTTTGTGGTTTTATTATAAGAACAAACATGCAATGACTCTAGTACTGGTTTGTGGTTTTAGTATAAGAACACACATGCAATGACTCTAGTGGTTGATCCGTGTGTGGTTTGTGGAAATAAGACACATGCAATGACACTAGTGGTTGATCCATGTGTGGTTTGTGGAAAGAACACACATGCAATGACCACTGGTGGATCCATGTTGGTTTTAGTATAAGAACACACATGCAATGACTCTAGTGGTTGATCCATGTTTGTTTGTGGAAATAACACACATGCAATGACTAGTGGTTGATCCATGTGTGGTTTGTGGAAAGAACACACATGCAATGACTCTAGTGGTTGATCCATGTGTGGTTTGTGAAGAGAACACACATGCAATGACTGTAGTGTTGGTTTTAGTATAAGAACACACATGCAATGACTCTAGTGGTTGATCCATATGTGGTTTGTGGAAAGAACACACATGAATGACTCTAGTGGTTAATCCATGTGTAGTTTGTGGAAATAACACACATGCAATGACCACTGGTGGATCCATGTGTGGTTTGTGGAAAAGAACACACATGCAATGACTCTAGTGCTGGTTTGTGGTTTTAGTATAAGCACAAACATGCAATGACTCTAGTGGTTGATCCATGTGTGGTTTATGGAATGAACACACATGCAATGACTCTGGTTGATCCATATGTGGTTTGTGGAAAGAACACACATGCAATGACCACTGGTGGATCCATGTGTGGTTTGTGGAAAAGAACACACATGATATGACTCTAGTACTGGTGTGTGGTTTTATTATAAGAACAAACATGCAATGACTCTAGTACTGGTTTGTGGTTTTAGTATAAGAACACACATGCAATGACTCTAGTGGTTGATCCATGTGTGGTTTGTGGAAATAACACACATGCAATGACTCTAGTGGTGGATCCATGTGTGATTTGTGGAAAAGAACACACATGCAATGACTCTAGTGTTAGTTTGTGGTTTTAGTATAAGAACAAACATGCAATGACTCTAGTGGTTGATCCATGTGTGGTTTGTGGAAAGAACACACATGCAATGACTCTGGTTGATCCATATGTGGTTTGTGGAAAGAACACACATGCAATGACAACTGGTGGATCCATGTGTGGTTTGTGGAAAAGAACACACATGCAATGACTCTAGTACTGGTTTGTGGTTTTAGTATAAGAACACACATGCAATGACTCTTGTACTGGTTTGTGGTTTTAGTATAAGAACACACATGCAATGACTCTAGTGGTTGATCCATGTGTGGTTTGTGGAAATAACACACATGCAATGACTCTAGTGGTTGATCCATGTGTGGTTTGTGGAAAGAACACACATGCAATGACCACTGGTGGATCCATGTTGGTTTTAGTATAAGAACACACATGCAATGACTCTAGTGGTTGATCCATGTTTGTTTGTGGAAATAACACACATGCAATGACTCTAGTGGTTGATCCATGTGTGGTTTGTGAAAAGAACACACATGCAATGACTCTAGTGTTGGTTTTAGTATAAGACCACACATGCAATGACTCTAGTGGTTGATCCATATGTGGTTTGTGGAAAGAACACACATGCAATGACTCTAGTGGTTGATCCATATGTGGTTTATGGAAATAACACACATGCAATGACCACTAGTGGGTCCACATGTGTGGTTTGTGGAAAGAACACACATGCAATGACTCTGGTTGATCCATATGTGGTTTGTGGAAAGTACACACATGCAATGACTCTAGTGGTGGTTTGTGGTTTGTGGAAAAGAACACACGTGCAATGACTCTAGTGCTGGTTTGTGGTTTTAGTATAAGAACAAACATGCAATGACTCTAGTGGTTGATCCATGTGTGGTTTGTGGAAAGAACACACATGCAATGACTAGTGCTTGATCCATTTGTGGTTTGTGGAAAGAACAAACATGCAATGACCACTGGTGGATCCATGTGTGGTTTGTGGAAAAGAACACAGATGCAATGACTCTAGTGTTGGTTTGTGGTTTTAGTATCAGACCAAACATGCAATGACTCTAGTGGTTGATCCATGTGTGGTTTGTGGAAATAACACACATGCAATGGCTCTAGTGGTTAATCCATGTGTGGTTTGTGAAAAGAACACACATGCAATGACTCTAGTGTTGGTTTTAGTATAAGATCACACATGCAATGATTATAGTGGTTGATCCATGTGTGGTTTGTGGAAATAACACATATGCAATGACTCTAGTGGTTGATCCATGTGTGGTTTGTGGAAAGAACACACATGCAATGACTCTGGTTGATCCATATGTGGTTTGTGGAAAGAACACACATGCAATGACAACTGGTGGATCCATGTGTGGTTTGTGGAAAAGGACACAAATGCAATGAATCTAGTACTGGTTTGTGGTTTTATTATAAGAACAAACATGCAATGACTCTAGTACTGGTTTGTGGTTTTAGTATAAGAACACACATGCAATGACTCTAGTGGTTGATCCGTGTGTGGTTTGTGGAAATAACACACATGCAATGACACTAGTGGTTGATCCATGTGTGGTTTGTGGAAAGAACACACATGCAATGACCACTGGTGGATCCATGTTGGTTTTAGTATAAGAACACACATGCAATGACTCTAGTGGTTGATCCATGTTTGTTTGTGGAAATAACACACATGCAATGACTAGTGGTTGATCCATGTGTGGTTTGTGGAAAGAACACACATGCAATGACTCTGGTTGATCCATATGTGGTTTGTGAAAGAACACACATGCAATGACAACTGGTGGATCCATGTGTGGTTTGTGGAAAAGAACACAAATGCAATGCCTCTGGTACTGGTTTGTGGTTTTAGTATAAGAACAAACATGCAATGACTCTAGTACTGGTTTGTGGTTTTAGTATAAGAACACAGATGCAATGACTCTAGTGGTTGATCCGTGTGTGGTTTGTGGAAATAACACACATGCAATGACACTAGTGGTTGATCCATGTGTGGTTTGTGGAAAGAACACACATGCAATGACCACTGGTGGATCCATGTTGGTTTTAGTATAAGAACACACATGCAATGACTCTAGTGGTTGATCCATGTTTGTTTGTGGAAATAACACACATGCAATGACTCTAGTGGTTGATCCATGTGTGGTTTGTGAAAAGAACACACATGCAATGACTCTAGTGTTGGTTTTAGTATAAGACCACACATGCAATGACTCTAGTGGTTGATCCATATGTGGTTTGTGGAAAGAACACACATGCAATGACTCTAGTGGTTGATCCATACGTGGTTTGTGGAAATAACACACATGCAATGACCACTAGTGGGTCCACATGTGTGGTTTGTGGAAAGAACACACATGCAATGACTCTAGTGGTTAATCCATGTGTGGTTTGTGAAGAGAACACACATGCAATGACTGTAGTGTTGGTTTTAGTATAAGAACACACATGCAATGACTCTAGTGGTTGATCCATATGTGGTTTGTGGAAAGAACACACATGAATGACTCTAGTGGTTGATCCATGTGTAGTTTGTGGAAATAACACACATGCAATGACCACTGGTGGATCCATGTGTGGTTTGTGGAAAAGAACACACATGCAATGACTCTAGTGCTGGTTTGTGGTTTTAGTATAAGCACAAACATGAAATGACTCTAGTGGTTATTCCATGTGTGGTTTATGGAATGAACACACATGCAATGACTCTGGTTGATCCATATGTGGTTTGTGGAAAGAACACACATGCAATGACCACTGGTGGATCCATGTGTGGTTTGTGGAAAAGAACACACATGCAATGACTCTAGTACTGGTGTGTGGTTTTAGTATAAGAACAAACATGCAATGACTCTAGTACTGGTTTGTGGTTTTAGTATAAGAACACACATGCAATGACTCTAGTGGTTGATCCATGTGTGGTTTGTGGAAATAACACACATGCAATGACTCTAGTGGTGGATCCATGTGTGATTTGTGGAAAAGAACACACATGCAATGACTCTAGTGCTAGTTTGTGGTTTTAGTATAAGAACAAACATGCAATGACTCTAGTGGTTGATCCATGTGTGGTTTGTGGAAAGAACACACATGCAATGACTCTGGTTGATCCATATGTGGTTTGTGGAAAGAACACACATGCAATGACAACTGGTGGATCCATGTGTGGTTTGTGGAAAAGAACACACATGCAATGACTCTAGTACTGGTTTATGGTTTTAGTATAAGAACACACATGCAATGACTCTAGTACTGGTTTGTGGTTTTAGTATAAGAACAAACATGCAATGACTGTAGTGGTTGATCCATGTGTGGTTTGTGGAAATAACACACATGCAATGACTCTAGTGGTTGATCCATGTGTGGTTTGTGGAAAGAACACACATGCAATGACCACTGGTGGATCCATGTTGGTTTTAGTATAAGAACACACATGCAATGACTCTAGTGGTTGATCCATGTTTGTTTGTGGAAATAACACACATGCAATGACTCTAGTGGTTGATCCATGTGTGGTTTGTGAAAAGAACACACATGCAATGACTCTAGTGTTGGTTTTAGTACAAGACCACACATGCAATGACTCTAGTGGTTGATCCATATGTGGTTTGTGGAAACAACACACATGCAATGACTCTAGTGGTTGATCCATATTTGGTTTATGGAAATAACACACATGCAATGACCACTAGTGGGTCCACATGTGTGGTTTGTGGAAAGAACACACATGCAATGACTCTGGTTGATCCATATGTGGTTTGTGGAAAGTACACAAATGCAATGACTCTAGTGGTGGTTTGTGGTTTGTGGAAAAGAACACAGATGCAATGACTCTAGTGTTGGTTTGTGGTTTTAGTATCAGACCAAACATGCAATGACTCTAGTGGTTGATCCATGTGTGGTTTGTGGAAATAACACACATGCAATGGCTCTAGTGGTTGATCCATGTGTGGTTTGTGAAAAGAACACACATGCAATGACTCTAGTGTTGGTTTTAGTATAAGATCACACATGCAATGATTATAGTGGTTGATCCATGTGTGGTTTGTGGAAATAACACATATGCAATGACTCTAGTGGTTGATCCATGTGTGGTTTGTGGAAAGAACACACATGCAATGACTCTGGTTGATCCATATGTGGTTTGTGGAAAGAACACACATGCAATGACAACTGGTGGATCCATGTGTGGTTTGTGGAAAAGAACACAAATGCAATGACTCTAGTACTGGTTTGTGGTTTTATTATAAGAACAAACATGCAATGACTCTAGTACTGGTTTGTGGTTTTAGTATAAGAACACACATGCAATGACTCTAGTGGTTGATCCGTGTGTGGTTTGTGGAAATAACACACATGCAATGACACTAGTGGTTGATCCATGTGTGGTTTGTGGAAAGAACACACATGCAATGACCACTGGTGGATCCATGTTGGTTTTAGTATAAGAACACACATGCAATGACTCTAGTGGTTGATCCATGTTTGTTTGTGGAAATAACACACATGCAATGACTAGTGGTTGATCCATGTGTGGTTTGTGGAAAGAACACACATGCAATGACTCTGGTTGATCCATATGTGGTTTGTGGAAAGAACACACATGCAATGACAACTGGTGGATCCATGTGTGGTTTGTGGAAAAGAACACAAATGCAATGCCTCTGGTACTGGTTTGTGGTTTTAGTATAAGAACAAACATGCAATGACTCTAGTACTGGTTTGTGGTTTTAGTATAAGAACACAGATGCAATGACTCTAGTGGTTGATCCGTGTGTGGTTTGTGGAAATAACACACATGCAATGACACTAGTGGTTGATCCATGTGTGGTTTGTGGAAAGAACACACATGCAATGACCACTGGTGGATCCATGTTGGTATTAGTATAAGAACACACATGCAATGACTCTAGTGGTTGATCCATGTTTGTTTGTGGAAATAACACACATGCAATGACTCTAGTGGTTGATCCATGTGTGGTTTGTGAAAAGAACACACATGCAATGACTCTAGTGTTGGTTTTAGTATAAGACCACACATGCAATGACTCTAGTGGTTGATCCATATGTGGTTTGTGGAAAGAACACACATGCAATGACTCTAGTGGTTGATCCATACGTGGTTTGTGGAAATAACACACACGCAATGACCACTAGTGGGTCCACATGTGTGGTTTGTGGAAAGAACACACATGCAATGACTCTAGTGGTTAATCCATGTGTGGTTTGTGAAGAGAACACACATGCAATGACTGTAGTGTTGGTTTTAGTATAAGAACACACATGCAATGACTCTAGTGGTTGATCCATATGAGGTTTGTGGAAAGAACACACATGAATGACTCTAGTGGTTGATCCATGTGTAGTTTGTGGAAATAACACACATGCAATGACCACTGGTGGATCCATGTGTGGTTTGTGGAAAAGAACACACATGCAATGACTCTAGTGCTGGTTTGTGGTTTTAGTATAAGCACAAACATGAAATGACTCTAGTGGTTATTCCATGTGTGGTTTATGGAATGAACACACATGCAATGACTCTGGTTGATCCATATGTGGTTTGTGGAAAGAACACACATGCAATGACCACTGGTGGATCCATGTGTGGTTTGTGGAAAAGAACACACATGCAATGACTCTAGTACTGGTGTGTGGTTTTAGTATAAGAACAAACATGCAATGACTCTAGTACTGGTTTGTGGTTTTAGTATAAGAACACACATGCAATGACTCTAGTGGTTGATCCATGTGTGGTTTGTGGAAATAACACACATGCAATGACTCTAGTGGTGGATCCATGTGTGATTTGTGGAAAAGAACACACATGCAATGACTCTAGTGCTAGTTTGTGGTTTTAGTATAAGAACAAACATGCAATGACTCTAGTGGTTGATCCATGTGTGGTTTGTCGAAAGAACACACATGCAATGACTCTGGTTGATCCATATGTGGTTTGTGGAAAGAACACACATGCAATGACAACTGGTGGATCCATGTGTGGTTTGTGGAAAAGAACACACATGCAATGACTCTAGTACTGGTTTATGGTTTTAGTATAAGAACACACATGCAATGACTCTAGTACTGGTTTGTGGTTTTAGTATAAGAACAAACATGCAATGACTCTAGTGGTTGATCCATGTGTGGTTTGTGGAAATAACACACATGCAATGACTCTAGTGGTTGATCCATGTGTGGTTTGTGGAAAGAACACACATGCAATGACCACTGGTGGATCCATGTTGGTTTTAGTATAAGAACACACATGCAATGACTCTAGTGGTTGATCCATGTTTGTTTGTGGAAATAACACACATGCAATGACTCTAGTGGTTGATCCATGTGTGGTTTGTGAAAAGAACACACATGCAATGACTCTAGTGTTGGTTTTAGTACAAGACCACACATGCAATGACTCTAGTGGTTGATCCATATGTGGTTTGTGGAAACAACACACATGCAATGACTCTAGTGGTTGATCCATATGTGGTTTATGGAAATAACACACATGCAATGACCACTAGTGGGTCCACATGTGTGGTTTGTGGAAAGAACACACATGCAATGACTCTGGTTGATCCATATGTGGTTTGTGGAAAGTACACAAATGCAATGACTCTAGTGGTGGTTTGTGGTTTGTGGAAAAGAACACACGTGCAATGACTCTAGTGCTGGTTTGTGGTTTTAGTATAAGAACAAACATGCAATGACTCTAGTGGTTGATCGATGTGTGGTTTGTGGAAAGAACAAACATGCAATGACTAGTGGTTGATCCATTTGTGGTTTGTGGAAAGAACACACATGCAATGACCACTGGTGGATCCATGTGTGGTTTGTGGAAAAGAACACAGATGCAATGACTCTAGTGTTGGTTTGTGGTTTTAGTATCAGACCAAACATGCAATGACTCTAGTGGTTGATCCATGTGTGGTTTGTGGAAATAACACACATGCAATGACTCTAGTGGTTGATCCATGTGTGGTTTGTGAAAAGAACACACATGCAATGACTCTAGTGTTGGTTTTTGTATAAGATCACACATGCAATGATTATAGTGGTTGATCCATGTGTGGTTTGTGGAAATAACACATATGCAATGACTCTAGTGGTTGATCCATGTGTGGTTTGTGGAAAGAACACACATGCAATGACTCTGGTTGATCCATATGTGGTTTGTGGAAAGAACACACATGCAATGACAACTGGTGGATCCATGTGTGGTTTGTGGAAAAGAACACAAATGCAATGACTCTAGTACTGGTTTGTGGTTTTAGTATAAGAACAAACATGTAATGACTCTAGTACTGGTTTGTGGTTTTAGTATAAGAACACACATGCAATGACTCTAGTGGTTGATCCGTGTGTGGTTTGTGGAAATAACACACATGCAATGACACTAGTGGTTGATCCATGTGTGTTTTGTGGAAAGAACACACATGCAATGACCACTGGTGGATCCATGTTGGTTTTAGTATAAGAACACACATGCAATGACTCTAGTGGTTGATCCATGTTTGTTTGTGGAAATAACACACATGCAATGACTCTAGTGGTTGATCCATGTGTGGTTTGTGAAAAGAACACACATGCAATGACTCTAGTGTTGGTTTTAGTATAAGACCACACATGCAATGACTCTAGTGGTTGATCCATATGTGGTTTGTGGAAAGAACACACATGCAATGACTCTAGTGGTTGATCCATACGTGGTTTGTGGAAATAACACACATGCAATGACCACTAGTGGGTCCACTTGTGTGGTTTGTGGAAAGAACACACATGCAATGACTCTAGTGGTTAATCCATGTGTGGTTTGTGAAGAGAACACACATGCAATGACTGTAGTGTTGGTTTTAGTATAAGAACACACATGCAATGACTCTAGTGGTTGATCCATATGTGGTTTGTGGAAAGAACACACATGAATGACTCTAGTGGTTGATCCATGTGTAGTTTGTGGAAATAACACACATGCAATGACCACTGGTGGATCCATGTGTGGTTTGTGAAAAGAACACACATGCAATGACTCTAGTGCTGGTTTGTGGTTTTAGTATAAGCACAAACATGCAATGACTCTAGTGGTTGATCCATGTGTGGTTTATGGAATGAACACACATGCAATGACTCTGGTTGATCCATATGTGGTTTGTGGAAAGAACACACATGCAATGACCACTGGTGGATCCATGTGTGGTTTGTGGAAAAGAACACACATGCAATGACTCTAGTACTGGTGTGTGGTTTAGTATAAGAACAAACATGCAATGACTCTAGTACTAGTTTGTGGTTTTAGTATAAGAACACACATGCAATGACTCTAGTGGTTGATCCATGTGTGGTTTGTGGAAATAACACACATGCAATGACTCTAGTGGTGGATCCATGTGTGATTTGTGGAAAAGAACACACATGCATTGACTCTAGTGCTAGTTTGTGGTTTGTGGAAAAGAACAAACATGCAATGACTCTAGTGGTTGATCCATGTGTGGTTTGTGGAAAGAACACACATGCAATGACTCTGGTTGATCCATATGTGGTTTGTGGAAAGAACACACATGCAATGACAACTGGTGGATCCATGTGTGGTTTGTGGAAAAGAACACACATGCAATGACTCTAGTACTGGTTTGTGGTTTTAGTATAAGAACACACATGCAATGACTCTAGTACTGGTTTGTGGTTTTAGTATAAGAACACACATGCAATGACTCTAGTGGTTGATCCATGTGTGGTTTGTGGAAATAACACACATGCAATGACTCTAGTGGTTGATCCATGTGTGGTTTGTGGAAAGAACACACATGCAATGACCACTGGTGGATCCATGTTGGTTTTAGTATAAGAACACACATGCAATGACTCTAGTGGTTGATCCATGTTTGTTTGTGGAAATAACACACATGCAATGACTCTAGTGGTTGATCCATGTGTTGTTTGTGAAAAGAACACACATGCAATGACTCTAGTGTTGGTTTTAGTATAAGACCACACATGCAATGACTCTAGTGGTTGATCCATATGTGGTTTGTGGAAAGAACACACATGCAATGACTCCAGTGGTTGATCCATATGTGGTTTATGGAAATAACACACATGCAATGACCACTAGTGGGTCCACATGTGTGGTTTGTGGAAAGAACACACATGCAATGACTCTGGTTGATCCATATGTGGTTTGTGGAAAGTACACACATGCAATGACTCTAGTGGTGGTTTGTGGTTTGTGGAAAGAACACACGTGCAATGACTCTAGTGCTGGTTTGTGGTTTTAGTATAAGAACAAACATGCAATGACTCTAGTGGTTGATCCATGTGTGGTTTGTGGAAAGAACACACATGCAATGACTAGTGGTTGATCCATTTGTGGTTTGTGGAAAGAACACACATGCAATGACCACTGGTGGATCCATGTGTGGTTTGTGGAAAAGAACACACATGCAATGACTCTAGTGTTGGTTTGTGGTTTTAGTATAAGACCAAACATGCAATGACTCTAGTGGTTGATCCATGTGTGGTTTGTGGAAAGAACACACATGCAATGACTCTGGTTGATCCATATGTGGTTTGTGGAAAGAACACACATGCAATGACCACTGGTGGATCCATGTGTGGTTTGTGGAAAGAACACACATGCAATGACCACTGGTGAATCCATGATGGTTTTAGTATAAGAACACACATGCAATGACTCTAATGGTTGATCCATGTTTGTTTGTGGTTTTAGTATAAGAACAAACATCCTTTCTCTCTCTCTCTCTCTCTCTCTCTCTCTCTCTCTCTCTCTCTCTCTCTCTCTCTCTCTCTCTCTCTCTCTCTCTCTCTCTCTCTCTCTCTCTCTCTCGTAGAATCCCAAACCTATGCCCACTCTGTCTGCTACGCCCTGATTGGTTGTCATAGCTGTCACGCGGATCGTGCGCACCAACCATTGATCCTGTGTGATCCAACGAGGCTCGTTGCACACGTCGTGCCCTTCACAGGACAGCGTGAGACAGCATGGACGTCTCCCTCAACGAGACTTCTACAAGAAGGAAGACGATGTCGTCCATGGAAAAAGTGGTCGAGTGGTCATGTCATGTTTAATTTAGTATGCAAAGGCTACAATTATAGTACACGGCAACTGGTCATCCACGGACCACCGGCTATACCATTTTTACTACGCAGTGCGCCTGCACTCTCACTTCTGTCAGGCCCCCACCACATGAACCTTCCACGCGGCAGTCGTAGCCGGAAGAGCTGTCAACCGGGGCCCTCGAGGAGGCCTAAACGTCCCCGCATTAAAACCCCAGCTTATCGGGTCCTCCATTCGCACTCATCCACTACTCTCTCTTCCCTATCCAGCAAAACACCACAATCTTTAATGTACTTGCACGAACCTTCTCCATGAAAACCAGTGCGTGGGGGTGAGTGTCCGGGCATCGCCTTCCGGGGTGGTGCTTCACGCGGCAGATCTGGAGGAGCATCACGCAGCACAGGCCGAGGAGGACGTGCAGTTCAATCCCTTGGGGGACCATGTGCATGCCGGTGCTGACGACTTCGGAGGCGCCGATGAGGGCGTGGAGTTCGACGAACACGCTCCGCTCGTGTACCCGGAGGTACATCTATTTCTACATGTTTCATATTTTGTGCTCGAGCTTAATCTATCCAGGCGTCATAAAAAATCTAGTCCTAATGATTAGATGCAACGTACGAACCAGTACATGGAGAGATCTAGTCTGTTCTGAATGAATCCACATTATTTATTTATTAATAAGTTACTAAGAACACAAACCACATTAATTTAGGAGCAAGCTGGGGAGACGGCCGTAATGAACTGCTGAACCTGTATAGACATGTTATTGCATCGAAAGTAACTTGGAATGGTGGAAGGAATATATATTTATTATTTTGCTCATTTCGGTTTGTATTCCATACATTACAGGTGTATTCAAGTGAGATGGACTCTGACAAGGAGACCAGGGACAACAAGAGCCGCCATGTCATGAAGAAGCTCAAGAGCGGGATAATCCCTTTCCGTACTCGACTTGGGGAGCTCAGGTGCCCTTTTTGTAAGAAAGGAGTCAACCCGAGGATTGCCAGCTTGATTCCGCATGCGGTTGGCATCGGTAAAAGCCCGGCTAGTAAACACAAGTCGGCGACCAAGGCTAAGCACGCTGCTTATGGCAAGTTCCTGAGGGAGTATGTCAAGAACGGCCTAGTGTCCCCTTACTTAGGAATCATCAACTCCTAGCCGACCAATCCCGTCACTGTGTTGGCCCGGCCACTAATAATATTTAGTTCTCTTACCATATCTAGACCCTTAAACTATGTGGATTTCTATTTTCGTACCCTTCAAAATATATTCAAGTTCATCTGTTTATGTTGTTAAAGTTCCGGTGGCATACTCGTTATTTTGCATGGATAGAGGGGGTGCCCCCGACAGATATAAGGGTTATCCTATCCGCTAGATCACAGAGGATCAACGGTTGGTGGGAAAAACTGAGTACAACTGAATCGCCATGGTTAGGCACGAGGGAAAAAAACGTGACTCACGATACGCGTGTGCGATGCATGGGGCGGTAGCGGACACGTGTGGCCATGCACGGTGCATTAGCCTACACGGTGCACGGTAGTGCAACGAAAAGCCGCTTCCCTTCTACTTTAATAGAGGCCTCCCCACTACCACTCCCACTCATCACGCACTCGCTCACTCAACCGTTTCCACTGTCCCATCACCTTATGCAAACTCCCAACAAAACCCCAACCATGCCGGCGATGGAGAAGATCGGTGCGGTGGCCATCGGTGCCTCCAAGGCAGCCGGCGAGGAGCCCCCGTCCCCGTCCCTGCATCTGTCGTAGCCTCCAGCGAGGAGGCCCCCGCCGGTCTCGGACAGATCCCGCTCGGCTGGGACCCCTACGAGGAGGTTGTCTACATAAGGCCAGAGAACCCCTACGACACCAGCATCGCCGACCCGTGGTCTGAGGTAACCAGGGTTTTCTCCCCTTCCCTTGTTCTTCCCCCGTTCCCATCGTTGGATGCGAGATCGTATGTTATTAGGGCTCGGTTGTTCGTATTTTTTACAGTAGCTACTCCTATTGTGTTAGATCTCGATTTTCGATGAATCCCCCTGTTCATAGTTGGGATCAGTATTCGATTTGCTTTGAGATTTGGGGAATAATCGGGAGATCTCATTCGGTTAATTTATGCAAAAAATCAATCCCGATAATCAAAGTATCTCAATCATGTCCTTATTTCACTCTTCTGTTTTTTCCAACAGGATGATAGCAGTGACCTCCGCAGCGACGACGAGTCGCAAGACACCAAGACTTGTCATGTGCTGAGGAGGCTGAAGTCCGGTCAGTACAACAACTTCTTCGCCGGCGACGTGTACAGGTGCCCCTTGTGCCCCACCAGGAGGCTTCGCGGCACGGACTTCAACTCCCTCGTGAAGCATGCCGAGGATGTGAGGACCTGCGGCGAGTCCGTGAACATCCACGGCATCAGGGCCAAGCACCAGGCGCTCGATCTTCACCTCCATAACCTCCAGAAGGTGGCTATCGAGGAGGGTCGCATGCCCCCGATCAGACCCAAGGTGCCCAAGGTCAAGGGGCTGGGCAACAAGAAGTGGAGGAGGCGCCAGAGGGAGGAGGCGGATGCCCTCCTGGCAGAGGCCACGCGGGGCCACTGATCAGCTACTGCTACTGCTACTGCTGTAAAGCAGCTTCTTTTGTCTTGTCTGTGTTGAAGCAGTCCACTGCTGCTGCTACTGAGCATCCTAATTGTCGAACCTCGTTAAGTACCATACTATATAACCTATATTAGCTGCTTTATCTACATCTGCTCTATTTACTGAATTTATTTATGGTGCTTGTTTGTTTTGCTGCTCTAGATTTGCTACCAGATTGGGGTAAAACAATCGCAAAAGGAACAATGAATGAAGAGAGAAGTTGTTCTAGATTCCCTACCTTTTTGGGCAAAAAAACACAACTGTTAGAGAGAGAGGGGAAAAGGCGCTCTTTAAAAGGCCACTTTAGGCGTCATGGCGCATGTAACGGCCAAGCCTTTGACCAGACGGCACCCCCCTTCGAGCGCATGTGAGGGCTTCGGAATATCGGGAGGGCAAAAGTGAGGACAAACGAGACACAATGTTGCTATAGCTAAATCTGACAAAAAGCTGAATTTGGCTTTACCATGCAATTTGGCTAGAGCTCCACAATGTAGCTATTCTAAATCCCTAAACTATGTGGTGCGTTCAAACCTAATGCTTTTCCACCGACACATGTGTTGCAAAGTTGCTTGATCGTGCATGCTTACACAAGTGGCCTACAGAGAAACTTACAGAAGCATGGGCAAACGAGCTTCATTTTGGCAAATTCGGGACAAGCTTTGCGCAATCGGCAGGCCTGATCAGCTGGGCAGTTGCCCCGGGGTGCAGGGATGCTAGGTCCATGTCTATGCTTACACTTCTTAAACTTGTACACTTCCTTCTGTCCTGTCACGTTACGTCGTGTCAGCACCGCGCACCCGCTACGGATCGGCAATGGGACGGTGGTCTACGTGACTGGTCTCTGCCATGCCAAAGCCACGTCGCACACCCGTCCCATCGCCTACCGGGACGGACGCTAATCGCTAGGATTGGAAACCATCGGTGCTCACCCGGTCAAACTTGCTTCCGCATGGGTATGACCGGAATATTGGTAAACGGAATTTAAGCATCGCGTTCTATCTCCTCAGCACATCACTGTGCAAAAATCTCCAACTCATTCCTTCCGCCGGCGCCGCCACCGCAAGAACCATCGATGCTGCCGCAGGCACCGCCTCCGCCTGGCCATACCACCGCAACAAATCACTCCACCTCCACGCCCAGTCCCAGCCACCGCTACCGAAACTAGGCCACCGTCGCCGCATTAGCTGCTGCCATGGATGTAGAGTACGGCGTGTTCGGCGACAGGAGTGAGTACACCGACGAGTACACCGTCACCGCCCATGGCACCACCAAGCTGACGGTCGTCCACACGAATGCGTCAGCGGAGGTGGCCAAGGTCATCGCAATGTATGAGCAGTGGCTACAAGATCCGATGGACAGGTACAAGATCGTCGGCCTTGACCTCGAGTATACCAGAGATAGGAAGAGGACGGCGCTTTTGCAGCTGTCCATGCGCAAGCACTGCCTACTATATCACGTATGTAGGGCCAAATCTGTATGCCCGGAGCTTCGCGAGTTCCTACACATGAGGGAGATCTACTTCGCTAGCGTCGACATCAAGAACGAAACTCCGAAGCTAGAACGGGATCTCCTCGTTCATGTCATCAATCACATCGACCTCCAACGTTTGTGGAGGTACCCGGATGGCGGTACGGGGAAAGCCGGCATGGCTAGACTCGCTTCTGACATCATCGACCGCGAGTACGCCGGCATGAAAATCGAGTTCCCGAAGCACCTGCACGAGCAATGGGAGTGGAGGCACCTGGATTACGATGCGATCAAGTACGCAGCCAGGGACGCGTATGTCTGCTAGGAGATGCTCAACAGGATCTGGCGGGTGGGTGAGTGTGCTGTTTACCACTACTAGTTTCGCATTTCGTTCCTAGTTTTATCTTGCCTGTATTTTATCTCGCCTGTATTTTCTAAGCATTCTGTGTGTAAGAACCAAGCTCGTATGATCCCTATGCTATTAGCTACTTAACCTGTATAAATTACATTCCCCCTTTTGTATGCTCAACATTCATTCTTACAAATTTTGTCTGTGCCATTTGCATGCGGCAGAATCCAGGACTGACATGCATAAGGTGTGATACGGTCATAAGTCATAACCAAACCCAGATTATAGAGGAGGATATAGTCATAAACCAGATTATAGTTTGACAAAGGTAATACACAGCAGTTCGTAATTGCTCACATAGTGTATTTATGAAATAACATGTTTTCATAAACACAACAATCATGCACTAATAGTCTACATCCCAGCCTGTTGGAGAAGGCAACCGATCCCAGGATGCCTTCGGTCGCTTGCCCAGGTTTGTAGATTCATCTACGATCCGGCATCTGGGACAAACAACCTACCTTGGTGGTGGTTCAATGATGCGATGCCTAGAACGAGATTTTACAATCTGGCGGTATAGCTCGTGGCTAACATACCTGTCAATTGCAGCGTACTTCAGATTAGGTTCAGAAAGTGGCTTATCCTCCCAGTAATCGTGCCCTAAATGCCTCCACGAACATCTCGACAATCTGTCCTTCATGTCAGCGTACCACGGGTCTAAGAGTTCGGAGGCAAGAGCGGCCATACCGGTCTTGCTGCCCTTCGTCCCGGGGATCCAGTAAATTTCCTGGATGTCCACTCTGCACTCCTTTGGGATTCTAATGTTGACAGTCGGGCTATCAAGCAGTTTACTGTTATTCGTGATGTCAACACTGGTAAATGTTATGTGTTGGTTCACGAGAAAGTCATGAAACATATCCCTAATGCTCCCCACCTGCATGAAAATGAATTCAGACAAATAATATAGCAATAACTTCTGCGAAGAGACGGTTCAGGAACAAAAAGACAGCAAAGTCTACCTGATCCCGTCAGCCCCTTCTCGCAAAAAGGCTGGTATACGAGAACGTGCCCCTTCATGGAGAGTTGCACCACGGCGATCCTACGGCAATCGCGGCTGTACTCGAGGTCGAGACCTACGAACCTGTTTTCTTAGAACTGCAACCAACTCGTGAAATTATTCAGAGTGTTTCTCACCGTCCGAGGGTCGGTGGTGTAGACGACATAGATCTTATTCCTGCCATGTACTTCGATGTCGAAGTGCACAATTTCTTGCCTGCCGTCGTTTCGGACGTCCGGAGCGTCCATGACTATAGGCAAGAGGGAAAGGATACAGAGGAAGAGGGTGATGCGGTGGTGGAGGAAATGGATGAGATCGTGGAGGAGAAAGACGATGAGGCCGTGGAGGAGGAAATGAGACGGAGAAGTGAAAGATTGGAACCGCCCTTACCAATATCTGGAATGGTGCACGACCGTTCGTAGTAGGGTGAAGGTGGCGAAAAATGGTGGTTTTACACGTCGACGCTAGCACTTCCTAAAATTTGTTTTGTGCCACTTGCATGCGGTGGAATCAATTCAAACGTAGGCACGTTTACGCGTGCCGACCTTCACTCACTGATAGGCGGGCCGCACATTTCCCTTTTACGATTTATTTTTTCACTTCCTTAGACGGTTCCGGTGCCCGCCGTCAATAATTACGCCCCCCGTTCTTTTCTTCCACGCGGACGAGAACCGGCAGCGGCGGCGGTTCCTTGCAGATTCGCTCCCCACTCGAACAACTTCCCCCATCCCTGATTCCACCCCCTCTCGAATCCATCCGCCTCCTCATCACAACGCCTCCATTCATCCACCGGATTCCAGACTCCATTTGCCGCTATGGGTAGAGCTTGGGGTAGCAGCAGGCTGAAGCGAAAGGCATGTGACGATGACACATATGGCTAGGGCGACCACTACCGCGAGGATTGGGGATGGCCGAACCTCAGCGCCGCGAATGTGCACAGGATCACCTCGGAGTTGGACATCATCTCAGCTGGCCGCCTCGCTCGCTGCATCCCTGGCTACCGCGTGATGATGCGGAACATGGACGAACAACCGTTCGGCACGCCAGGCCTTCTTTACCCCGATAACAGCAAATGGCCAGACAACCGCAATGGCCACGTAAGTTCCAGTATCTAGCTTATTTGTTCAGTCATATCGTTGATTCATATGTGCTGAACTCTCATCGGAATCCTATGTTCCTTTCGTCGAACGTGTTGTGTGCACACATGGTTTGAACAAATCGAACCATTTAAGACTATTCTGTACAGCGGAAGCTTTGCTCGTACCTGATATTCTGGTATTTTCGTAGTGACACAGTCTTATTCTAGGTGATAGACGAGTTATCAATTTTGATTTTGCAATGGAATGCCTGCTAGGTGATATTCTATTTCCTAAACAAACAAATTAGACGATTTAAGGCTGTTATGCCCCGAGCTGTTTAATTATGATCATCGTTAGGAGTTTATTCTGGGGGGCTCTGCTCCTGCTCCATATATTGACTATCTTCGTAGTGACACAGGCACAATTTAGGCGATATCTGAGGAGACACTCGTATTTAGGCGATATTTTGTGTACTTTAATATAAAGGTCCAGTTGTCAAATTGTATCTGCAGTGGAATCCATGCTAGGTGATTGTACCAACTGACAACAAACTCTGCAGAATATTCATGCAAAACTGATGCTGCTAGATAAGTGGTCGGAATCGGTAGTGGTGAATATCAAGGAAGAAGAAGAGACGAAAATGAGAGATGACCAGAACTGGGTGGGTGGCAACGGCGAGTGGCTAGTCCTTTATCCCAAGATGGGAGTACTTGGACTCTAAAAAATTGCTACAGATCGGAGAGGCTAGCAGTGCCATCTTTGAAGGGTGTCGGCATTACTGCATTCAACAGCGGGCGGCCACCCCCCATTTCCGAATTCGCTTACAGGTTCAACATGGCAGAACCTGAGCTCGTGAAGGTACAACTCCCACATAGACTATGGGAGGGGGCGTAGAAGAACTGGGAGTATGACCTCTTGGCAGTGTTCGACAAGGCAATCAAATTCATTAGATGCACAGAAGACAATGAATGGACAGTCTTGCGCGACGACTTCCTGCGGCCGGAGAAGTATGTCGACGCCGTCTTCACCTACGGCTGATCTTCGTACAGACCGCAACGCATTTATGCGGTCACTGAACCTAGCGGCGACATGCGTGTTTGGGAGCCGTCCATTTGGGGTGAGTCATGGTGTCATATAGCATGTAAAATCCCATTCAAAATTCTGCTTACTGACCGTTAGTAACATGCAGGTACCCACACAGCCCCGCGCATAATTCCAGCTCCGGTCATCGAAGATGCAGTAGCAGATGCTGAACTTGGGACACGACGCTAGTTCCTGGCACCTCTCAGAGACAACACGGAACATCATGATGAACTCTTATGGATTCATATCAGGGGAGCACTAAACAGCATTGGTGATACAATAGAACATATGGGGACACAACTTTCTTCATACCCATCGCTGCGGTGTCACGTTTTCTCGAGGTCCGCATGCCCATCCGAAGACCCAGTAGAGCAAGTTTGGAGTAGAGTCAACAATCCGAAGGGACAATCTGTGTTTCTTGGGATCAACTACCCTTTCTTTGTCAGAGCCCCTGGAGCTGTTAAACTTGTAATTGCTCAGGCAGCCCTGGCCCCTGATGCTGATGCTGCTGGTGTTGGTGGTGGTGGAGCTGACGAAGAACTAGCTGCTGCTGCTCCTGGTGAAGCTGACGAAATACTTGGTGATGCTGCTGCTGGTGAAGCTGACGAAATACTTGCTAATGCTGCTGCTGGTGAAGCTGACGAAATACCTGCTGAGGCTGCTGCCGGAGTCCAGGAAGAACATGCTGGTGTTGTTGCTGAGGTGCTGATGACCCACAAGTATAGGGGGTGTATCGCAGTATTTTCAATAAGTAAGAGTGTCGAACTCAACGAGGAGCAGAAGGTGCTGGCTAGTGGTATGGATCAGGAATTCTCTACAAATACATAGCAAACAGATTTTTAGGGGTTTTCGATAAAGCAAGTAAACAAAGTACGAGTAAATAAAAGACAGTAAGAATGAATGCAGCAAGTGGCCCAATCCTTTATGCAGCAAAGGACAAGCCGGTTGTATTTCTATAGATGACCAAATGTTCTCGAGGACACATGGGAAGACTGTCAAGTGCTTTCGCTTCATATAGTCGATTAATCTTCTTTAGCTTGCTAAGTGTTGTGTGGGTGAACCTGCGCTAATGTACCGTCCCATCCAAGACTTAATACATACTTGTGATTAAACCCCCTTGCAAACATCCGTAAGTACAAGAATGTAATTAAGGTAAAACCTAACCACAGCTTTAAACTCTAAGACCCTTACGTCCCTTATGCAATGGTTTCCTAACGGGGGTTCAGGTTTCTGTCACTCCGGCAACCCGTACGATTAGTAGCCAAATACACAATGCATTCCCCTAGGCCCATATAGGTGAAGTGTCATGTAGTCGACGTTCACATGACACCACTAGAAGAAGTACACCACAACTTAAATAACAATCTATTGAATCTTTCTCAACACAACTCCACTACTAACAACAAGACTTCTCCCATGTCCTCAAGAACAAAGCGAACTACTCACAAGACATCATATGGATCATGATCAGAGATGGAATAATGATGTATAATAATCTGAACATAAACAATAATTCAATGGTTCACTCAATAGCATCAACTACAAAGAGTAATCAACACCGGAAAAGTTTCCCCTATGAACTATAGCAAGATTCAACCAATTGTTACAGCAATATGGAGATGGTGATGAGGGTGCTGATGGTGATGATGGTGGTGGTGATGATGATGATCCCGATGAAGTCTAGCTTGATGGTGGTGTTGATGGCGACGATCTCCCCTCTCCTAGAAGGAATTCCCCCGGCAAAAATCTGTCTGCCGGAGAGATCTTTCTCTCTCGGTGTTTTCCGCCCCGCAGAGGCGGCGGAATCTTTCTATGGTCGCTCCCCGAGTCTTAGGGTTTCGGGAGGAAGATATACGCCAGAGGGGAGAGGCTGGAGTGGGCCAGGGTGGCCACACCACTCCCTAGTGCGGCCTGGGCTTGCCCGCGCCATGGGGTGGTGTGGGCCCTCTGTGGCCCACCTCCACTCCATCTTCTGGCATCTTGAGTCTTCTAGAAAAATAGAATTTTCCGTATATTTTCCCAAATTTTCTGATCTTCGCGAATTTTGCCTCCAAACAACACCTTTTCCATCAGAATCCTCACTGCATCAGTCCATGCTCCAAAAGTCATCAACCATGCAAAAATAGATGAAATAACATAAGTATCACCTCTCAATACGAAATATATCAATGAATAATAGTGAATTAAGACATAGAATAGTGATGCAAAATGGACGTATCAACTCCCCCCAAGCTTAGACTTCGCTTGTCCCCAAGCGAAACTGAGCTCAATAAATATGACCTCAGGTTTATGGAGTGAAGAGTTGATAAAATAATACGGACAAGAAGCATCACATTCATCAAATACATAGATCATAATAGAAGACAACTCACTATTATACAACTCAACTTGCAATGAGTAAAGAAAACACAATAAAGATACATAGAGTAAAACATCATTGGTAATGGCAAACTTAGCTCTTGGTGGAAGAATAGTTAATAATTTGCTGGAGTTCACAAATAGATGGTTTTTCAATGAAATCTTTCAAAGTAGTAAACTTCAAGATAAGAGCAATGTGCAAAACAAGGAACATATGAAACATGATTGAATAAATCATCATATGAATGAATGAAACACATCAACTCAAAATACTTGCTGAGATAGAAGGGAATAGGTTTACTGACTCAACTACAAAGTAAAAGAAAGGCCCTTAAAAGAGGGAAGCAGGGATTACAAGTCTCATAAAGACCTCCCAAAAATTATGATACTTACTAGCTTTCAGCTCTCATTGCCCCTATCATAGGCATCTTTAGGTGATTAAGGTTAAAGTGAGGTCCAATCCGAGTTATATGCTTGACAGACTATAAACTAAAAATCCCAAGTCCCTTGAGTATGAGGGCCGCTCCTCATGCTACTCAACTTTAGTTACCGGTAAGTTCTTATCATCGTAAGTATGTGCGTATCATTAAGAACTGCCAACGGGGTACCCCTTGCCCGATGATACGGAAGAATCCCCATATCAAAATGACAAGGCAAGCAGACAATGAGTATCTCAACAATCTTCTTATTTACCATGGGAAAATGGTACTTTTTTCTCTCTTTCCTCTTTTCATAGTATCTCTTTTTTTCTTTTATTTTTCTCAATAGCTATCTCTCTCTTTTTATAAGAAGAATGCTTCATAGATATCATTATGGTTACGCTGCAGGTTTCCACCATGTCATCATGGATTAGACCAGCGCCCCAGGCGTTTCTCTAACACACATACATAACTCCATGGACTTACAAGCTCCCCTTTTATTTCACACCAACGACATCCGCAAACAAAAGAGTAAGGTATCAACTGGGTATATATTTACAAGTGTTGAAAGCGTTCCCCATGACAACACGGTTCTGCTAATCCCCAGCCTATAATTTGCAAGCATATAACTTTCATGGAGAGTTCACAATGGTTCAGGTTTATTAAGTGCGGAAAATAAAGTGTGCCATCAAGTTCGTGAGAGCTTTAATCACTAATTTTCTCATAAAAAGTTTAATTTGGGAGGTAGACAAAACAGGAATTTACTTGGAATAGCAATAATGCTACTAGGTAGGTATGGTGGACACAAATGGCAAAGGTTTTGGTTTAAAGGAGGTGGATGCATGAGAAGAATTCCCTCTCAGTACAAGTTTTTGGCTAGCTAGGCTGGGTAGCAAGTACAAGAGTTGAAGGAAACAAACAAACATACTAGTGATAAAGACAAACATGCAATCTTCCTTGGAAGCACAAAAGATCTTAACTAGAGAATACTAAACTTATGAGCAAATCAAGAAAGAAAGATGATGAAATTATTTTTCTTTAGAGTACTTCTATCTTTTTGTTTTCAACTCTCAGAAAGGTGTTGCTACTGACCGAGCCAGGTTTGCCAAAACCAACTAAATTAACTCAATGATCCCAAAGTGGTACCAATACTAACAACAAGATCAATCATATAAACACGAATTGAAAAATAATATAAGCTATGCCAAAGAGTGAATGATAGAACTTCTCATTAATATTCCATAACGGAAACTCACACCAAGGGATACAAATCTAACGAGAAAGGGGACACTTCCATAATGCAAACCATACTACATAATAACTCCTCTATTCATGAGATGACTCTACTAATAAGGTAAAAAGATAGAAGATAGTGATGTGATACCGCGGCACTCCCCCAAGCTTGGAACAAACCAAGGGGATGCCAAACCTGATGACGAATTACTCCTTAGGTGGTGGTGGTATACTCTCATCTTCGTCCGTCTTCCAGGGTAAAGGCTTCCCATCAACAAAGGACATCGTGGTTTCCAACATCCTGAAACTTGCAGCAACACTTATGCATTTAAATCTAGCCTCATACTCACAGTTTTGATTTTGAACGTCATAGAACTGTGCTTGCAGTTTGTTGGTTGTTTGGCGGAGTGAAAAGACTTCATCTTTGAGTTCAGCAGTCTCCTTTTGGTGCTCGGCGATAAGTTCGGAACAAATCTTGTGGATGATGTCCACTTCGCGCTCCGCCATCTTCCTGTACCTAAAGACTTCTTGCTCCAATGCTTCCATCCTGTCCTCCAGACTTCCTTCACCTTTAGGGCCTTGAACCTCCTTAATCTGGACCTCCCCACCTTCGAGCAACAACTCCTTGGGATGAATCTTCAATTCTCTCATGTATGGGTTGATGATATCTTCTAAGGAATCTCCCTTGGATGTTCCAGAGGAAGACATTGTGGCTCCAAATCTGGGATTCTTCCTGGCAGAAACAGATCGAAACAAAAACACGACGAAAACATGATATATGAACCTCGGGGGATCCGAGGGGTTATATATTACGAAGTTTCATATTAAAAGGAAGGTACTGCGAGAAAACGAGTCGGAGGCGGAGCCCGAAGTGGCCTCACCACCTAGTGGCGCGGCCAGGGGTGGACCCGCGCCATGGGGTGGTGTGGGCCACCTTGGCTCCGTTTCCGTCCCTTTTTCGCTTCGTAGTTTTCCTTATTGACTGAAAACTGCAAAGATATAGTTGGATTGTATTTTCGTGGAACTTTTCTTACCAGAACTATTACCTATTTGAATATGGACTCTGCAGGTCTCTTAATTTGGTATCTAGTAGATCCTTCTGGAGTTATCACTTGAATATCATCGATATCTTCATCTTCATATACTTATTACTTGAGTCATAAAACCTTTCTCTTCCTTATTACACCATTGTCTCCACTTCCTGGAAATTTCTTCCACACAAAACTTTACACAATTCTTATTACCAACATTAGTATAAGTGAAGTGATAAAACCTTTTGAGTCCAACTTCAACTGAAAAACCATCAAAACAAAAGCTACTGCAGCAACTCCTTCAGAAAACCCAAAAAGAATTCAAAAAGGAAATCGAATAAAGAAGCAAATGCAAGATTGGCAAAATCTGGCAAAATAGACCAGCAGTTAAAGATCAATTTTTTCGAAAATCTTCTGTTGCTCAAATCAAAAAGTGCAAAACTAACGAAAGTTAAATAACAACCTGGGGCAGAAGCACAAAAAATTACAGCTCAATAAGACACAGATATCTCTCACGAGTTTTTACGGTGAAGCACAAAAAATCTGTTTCGGGACAACAACTTTCCCAAATATTAGTTCTCTCTCATTAGAGGTTGATCTTGACACAAAAACCAAACAAAACGGATAAGGAGCGGTTATTACCGAAATAATAACTTCCAAGACTCAAAGAAACAAAAACAAAATGAAAGCATAAACAAATAGGGTTGTCTGCCATAAAGCTCTTTCTTTATAGCCATTAAGATGGGCATGATAATTTTGAAGAAGCTCTCATAGGGATATGATTGGAAGTGAAAGGGAGCATTAAGAAGCAAAAACACACACACATTTAAGTCTAACCCTCTTCCTATGCAAGGGGATTTTGTAAACAAAAAAGTTATTGAAACCAAAGGCAACTTGCATAAGAAGGCAAAAGAAGTGCAACATAAAAGCTTTCAGCATAAAACAGGGAAACTTGATATTATTGAGATGCATAAGAACACTTTTCCCTCTCTCATAATAACTTTCAGTATCATGCATAAACTTAACAATATAGCTATCACAAGGACTATCATAGCAATGATCACTTATTCTAACAGAAAACATAGCAATTCTAGCTTTCATAACACTACTTTGCGAAACAATATTAGAGGTATCCTTACAAAGGATAGTGTGTCCCTCTTTTTCATATTTAGCAACAAAGTCTTTCACATTTGCTATTATAGGTTCATCAACCATTTGTTTATCAGGTTCAACAGCTTTACTAGTACTTTCATTAACCATACTAGCTATCATAGAATGTTCCTTTACCTTAACTAGAAAAGGCATTTTCTCAATATAAGGTTCTGTTAAAACATGATTAGTAGTATAAACTTCAGTATTTCTTGAAGGAAAACTCTTAGCAATATCTTTATAAGGCTCATGATACTTATTCCACTTCTTTTTAGGCACTTCAATATAGGAAGCAAAAGCCTTAAAATAAGAAGCAATATCTTGAGAGTCTAGACCATAAGCATTTTTAATATTTTGAAAGTTGTCAGTTCCCATAAAAGATTCAATGCATTCATAATCATAATTTATACCTGACTTTCTACCTTTGTCATTCTCCCAAGCTTCAGCATTGTCTTGAATACGATCTAGAAGGTCCCATTTAACTTCTTCTTCCATACGAGTGAATGATCCAGCACAAGAAGCATCTAATAAATCCTTGTCATGTAGAGGGAGCCTTGCATAAAAGTTATTGATAACAATATTGTTGGGGAGCTAATGAATGGGACATTTGAGCATTAGTAACTTCAATCTCCCCCAAGCTTGAGTTGTACTCTCTCCATCAAGAGGCCAAAAGTTGTATATTTGATTCCTATCTTTATGAATCTCACTAGGAGGATAAAACTTTGAATAAAAGAGAGGCACTATTTCCTCCCATTCTAGAGCTTGACCATTCTTCAGCAGCTTATACCATTCCTCAGCACTTCCTTTCAGTGATAATGAGAATAACTTCTTCTTAACTTGATCTGTAGTAATACCTTCACACTTGAATAACTCGCATAATTCGTGTATAAAGAGTAAATGATCACCGGGATGGACAGTTTCATCCCCAACATAGTAGTTATCCATAACACGACCAATAATTCTTGTACGTATTTTGAAAACATCTTTCTCAGCAGGTGGTGGCTTATCTACTACCTTAGCAGTGGTAGTAGCATTACCAAATAAGAAACTCAGCGAATTATCCATAACGAAAATAAAGCAACTAGAAGAAGTAAACAATACTCATAGTAGAAGTTTACTTGACCAATTCCACTCTCCAATAGCGCTTCACTCCCCGGCAACGACGCCAGAAAATATTCTTGATGACCCACAAGTATAGGGGGTGTATCGCAGTATTTTCGATAAGTAAGAGTGTCGAACCCAGCGAGGAGCAGAAGGTGCTAGCTAGTGGTATGGATCAGGAATTCTCTGCAAATACTTAGCAAACAGATTTTTAGGGGTTTTCGATAAAGCAAGTAAACAAAGTACGAGTAAACAAAGGACAGTAAGAATGAATGCAGCAAGTGGCCAAATCCTTTATGCACCAAAGGACAAGCCGGTTGTATTTCTATAGATGACCAAACGTTCTCGAGGACACATGGGAAGACTGTCAAGTGCATTCGCTTCATATAGTCGATTAATCTTCTTTAGCTTGCTAAGTGTTGTGTGGGTGAACCTGTGCTAATGTACCGTCCCATCCAAGACTTAATACATACTTGTGATTAAACCCCCTTGCAAACATCCGTAAGTACAAGAAAGTAATTAAGGTAAAACCTAACCACAGCTTTAAACTCTAAGACCCTTACGTCCCTTGTGCAATGGTTTCCTAACGGGGGTTCAGGTTTCTGTCACTCCGGCAACCCCTACGATTAGTAGCCAAATACACAATGCATTCCCCTAGGCCCATATAGGTGAAGTGTCATGTAGTCGATGTTCACATGACACCACTAGAAGAAGTACACCACAACTTAAATAACAATCTATTGAATCTTTCTCAACACAACTCCACTACTAACAACAAGACTTCTCCCATGTCCTCAAGAACAAAGCGAACTACTCATAAGACATCATATGGATCATGATCAGAGATGGAATCATGATGTGTAACAATCTGAACATAAACAATAATTCAATGTTTCACTCAATAGCATCAACTACAAAGAGTAATCAACACCGCGAAAGTTTCCCCTATGAACTATAGCAAGATTCAACCAATTGTTACAGCAATATGGAGATGGTGATGAGGGTGCTGATGGTGATGATGGTGGTGATGATGATGATGATGATCCTGATGAAGTCCAGCTTGATGGTGGTGTTGATGGCGACGATCTCCCCTCTCCGGGAAGGAATTCCCCCAGCAGAAATCTGTCTACCAGAGAGATCTTTCTCTCTCGGTGTTTTCTGCCCCGCAGAGGCGGCGGAATCTTTCTGTGGTCACTCCCCGAGTCTTAGGGTTCCGGGAGGAAGATATACGCCATAGGGGAGAGGCTGGAGTGGGCCAGGGTGGCCACACCACTCCCTGGCGTGGCCTGGGCTTGCCCGCGCCATGGGGTGGTGTGGGCCCCCTATGGCCGACCTCCACTCCATCTTCTGGCATCTTGAGTCTTCTGGAAAAATAGAATTTTTCGTATATTTTCCCGAATTTTCTGATCTTCGCGAAATTTGCCTCCAAACAGCACCTTTTCCATCAGAATCCTCACTGCATCAGTCCATGCTCCAAAAGTCATCAACCATGCAAAAACAGATGAAATAATACAAGTATCACCTCTCAATACGAAATATATCAATGAATAATAGTGAATTAAGACATAGAATAGTGATGCAAAATGGACGTATCAGGTGCCAGCACTTCCAGTGTTGATAGCAGACTGTGTGTTTGTTCCACACTCACACGCCTATCATGTTGACACTCCAGATCTGACCTGGAGCCGAATCCACGCCAGGGGGAGGGGCCTACAATTGGCTCATCAGTGGGGTCGTACTTTCTGAAGGAGAATGAAAGACGGCCAAACGCAGCATTCTGGTTCGTTCCGACGATACCACCAGCTCCAGGGACCTAGTGCTTATACTGGCAGATCCGATGAACCATTTGTCTTTATCTTTATCATTAGTTACGCTTATGTGTGTAAAGACTAAGCTGTGCTTAGTTGTGTAAGACTAAGTTAGGCCTAACTGCATAATATTCAGTGAAGCCTAGCTTTTCTTTCCACACCCATAACAATAGAATTGCACCATAGAACATACAAATGTAATGTGCATACCACACATTTTTGCTGAGGATAACAACCACTTCAAGCAAATGATACATCGTGTACGCATTTGAACGCATCCCTAGAATGTGCCACCTATTGATGATTAATGACATGGATCTAGCTTTTCTGCGCTTATTTGCATTGAATCGCTCATTCATTTGTTCACATATTTTTTGGCAATGGCTGATGAACTCCACTCTCTTGGTAACTTGCTTCGTCAGCGAGCACTTGTTGATGCAATGCAAAGTACAGAACATGGTCGTCATCGTCATTCCATTTAGGTTCTCTATGTTTTGTCATCACGGAGCTACTAATTTCAAATGAAAATCTAGTAAACAATATATGTGTACATTTATAGAGTATGCTACGGCCACGATACATACATGTTTTTCTACAATCACAAGAAGAAAACTTGATGCATTTTCACCTTGTTGGCGTTGTGCCGAACTGGGTGGATGTGGCTTTGGGGTTCGGAGAGGAAGGCGCCATGGCTGGTGCGTGTGCGACCACGGCGACGGCGAGCTCGGAATCTGGAGGAGACCAACTGGACCAAGCATGGTCGGCATGGGTACAGATCTCACCCGGGAATGAATTCCCGTCCCCGTGCCATGCCAATGGTGCGGTCATGGTGAGGGCGAGCTCTGATTTTGGATGGGGAGGAGAATGGGCCGAGCAGGTTTGTCCAAGTCCTAGCTCCACGCCATGGCCGCGACCATAGATTGCCGCCCCGGAGGAAGAAGCAGACGCGTAAAGGATGCATGCGCCAACGCTGCAAGCCTACATGGCAGCCTACATGGCAGCGACGATGGAAGCGACATAACGGCGAAAGCTGACAGGGGGACGCAAATTGACGGCCGTTAGCCTGATTTTTTGTATTGAAACGTAAAGTTGAATTCGTGCCGAAAAGGACCCTCTGAGTATTTGGCACGCCAACTATAGTCATCGCGGATGATATCAGGGATTTCGGGTACCGCGTTGCCTGGCCACCCCAACTTTCGGGCCGCAAAATGATATTATCCCCCTACTGGCAAGGCCATGCCATGCCGAACCACCCCTTGCCGGCCGACCATGCACTCGCCCTAGCAGACCACTTCCCTCTCTCTCGCCATGTCTAGGAGGTAGCCAGGACCTCACAGCCACCCTCTATCTCTTGCCCGAGCCAAGCGCAGTAGTGGACCACCAAGGAGAGCCCACGCCCAGTGCCACCGAGCCATGCCGAGCACGCGCCAGAGCGCCGCACTCGGCACGTGTCCACAAGCCGCCGCTCGACCGCAGCCCGCGCCCACCGCTCTGCCACGACCTAGGGAACACGACGGACATGCCTGTTCGCTGCCCAACGCACCACAGCCACCACTCGCCGTGGAGACCGCCGCCTCTGCCTCTCAGAGCGCCATCTGCCCCCGACCGCATACCACCGCCCCTATGCCTGCATTGAGTTCCTAGAGCACCACCAGGAGACCGCCTGTCGATCGCCACCCTCAGCCATGCCGCTAGCCGCCCGTAGCCATGTCGCCACCATCGCCTGCCCATCCCTCTCGGTCTCGCCGTCGAGCCTATAAAAGGAGGGCACCCTCAGCCCTTTGAAGCACACCACTCCACTCCCCTCACTTCACTGACCGTTCCCCACCTCTAGCTAGAGCAGCGCGGGCACTTGATCGACGGAATTTGGTCGGAATAGACCGCAGCAGAGGAGGAAGGGGTGCCACTGATTGCGACCACCCCTGGAGCTGCCTCGACCGTCCCTAAGCTCTCCGTCGACCACCAGTCCGTTTGCCCGCCTCGCTGACCTTGCTGGAGCCCTGGTACGCCCCCTATGCACCCCCACCGAGCCGCTAGGGTTCGAGCTCGCCGGTGACAGGTCTGTCGTCGACGACAAGCCACGTCGCGGTTGATCCTCAGTCTAATCTAACGGCCCACATCGCCCCGTACCGCTTCGCGTGTTATGAGCCGCTGACTTGTGGACCCCCCCGTCAGTTGAGCCCCGCGCCGTGGAGTGACACTGGGCCGGCCCGTTAGAGTTTACCACACGACCCAGTTAGTTTGAATTAGGATTTTTCTATTTAGTTTAAACTTAGTTCTGTCTCTCAGTTTGAAAATCAATTCAGAGAGATTTACAAATCCATTTTGCATGAAACCAATTTTTCCTGAAAGGTATCGAAATGATCTATCCAAGCCCATTGGATTTAATTCAATTAGAGTTATAGATCTCTCCTAGTAAAAATAACAAAACAGAAGCATTTCCACCTTGCAACATTTTTATAAAATCAACTAAGATAGGTTTTGAGTTGATTCCAACTCTCAAAAATCACATTTTATCATATCTATCTAAATATGTAATAATATTAAGGTTTACATGAAGTGACTTTGGACCAGTACCAAAATAATGCTATATAGGCATTTCTAGTCACTTTAAATCATTAAATAATGAACTTAAACCAAAGTAATTATGATGCAACCTTTAAATCTCATTCCCACATGTTAGAATATGTGGTGATGACTTGTGTCCACATGATCCCATATTTTAAGTGGTGAATATTAAATCTTAGTTAATTTTCAATGAGTAGAAATTACTTTTCTAAAATAAAAAGGAGGAAACTATTGAATAAAACTTGTGATGCTTGTGATTATAATAGATCATCAATTGTGTGCCTTAGAGTACTAAGTAAACTAGTTAAGTATTGTTTGGTGATTGTGTACTCCGTATGTATTTATAGAAGATAGTACCGACCAAGCTTACGAGGAGGAGGAGTGCTACCAAGAAGAAGAAGAAGAAAACTTCAACCACTGCACCAACCAAGGCAAGCTAGCCCTATCCAAGTTAACCCTTGCAAGTTGTACTTGCAAGCCACCCTTAACAGTGCAAGCTATTGTTAGCAAGCTAGAATTAAGAGAGATGAATGAGCAAAGATGCTTTAGGCATGCTTTGGTCACACCACATTGACTATTACTACCCCAAGTATGACCTTACAAGCTTTAATTCCTTTATTTTACACAAAGTCCCTTACTTGTTTTGAAGGTAGCATAAAAAGTATAAAACTTGACCTATTTAGCTAAGCTTTAGATGTCATTCTATGGCATGAGATCGAACCCATCATCTTTCCACCTTAGTGAACACTCTTAACTTAGTAGTTTAGAGTAGATCAAAACTTGAGTCACTTTAGCTGGGAACACTTGGTGAAAATGAATTGTGAAAACATTGGAATGATGAGTCATTCTATTGAGATGTTTTGACATGGGTTGAGAAACACAAATGGCTTATGATGACGAAAATGTTGAGGCATGAGCCTTAACCCTTTTATAAAACTGATGGTTGGATTCAGATGCGATACCATTCCAAATTTACCGTACAACCACACTACCTGAATTGGGTAAGGCTTAGCTGGAAATTTATATGCATTAGTATTAGTTCCCTCGCGGGAGAGGTTTGAGCTGAGGCTACCTCTCAATGTTGTCCACCTATGCAGTGCCCAAGATGACTGATGGTCATGGTTGGGAGGCCATGCTCATAGGAGAGGTGCTTATACTAGGGTGTGTAAAGGAAAGGTTATGTATGATTATCTGCATACTAAGTATGATGATTCAGGGTTATCCCTGACAGATGTATCGAATATTGTGGTGAAAGTGTACCACCTCTGTAGAGTGTGAAACTATTCGAATAGCCGCGTCCGCGGTTATGGACAGTTGGAATGGCCATAATGTTTCGTTGTCAGATGTTTTCCAAATAACTTATGAAATGACTGATGAATCTTGACTTGACCACAATAGGGTTGTGTTTATGATATTAGCTTCCCAACTTAAGTGATTCTAGACTTTTACTTTATCTTTCTTTGCTTCAGAACTCAGCTTAGGTTTCAAACTTAACCTTATAGTTAAACATAGAGGTAGCACTTGACTTAGAACTATATTACTTGTTAGTGTTAGTTTGCGAGTACTTAAAGAGTACTCATGGCTTTTGTCACTGGCTATTCTCATGGCCAGACTACGAAGGAGACTATCAAGATGATGGCCAGCAGCATGGCTATGATAACTAGGACTATCTGCCTTCGCCAGCATTGTCTGTGCCCCTGAAGATGGACCCCACCGCTACGCTTATCTTTTATTTCCGCTGCTTGATGTATTCAGACTGGATCATGAGATCCTTATTTGTGTAAGACCTTATGTATGGTTTGTAATGGATGATGTATTGTGATGTCCAATCCATTATGTCTCGCAAAAATGGTAATCCTGGGATTGCAAGGTATGGCATAACGGGCATCTAGGATTAAAAATCCGGGTGTTGACAGTACTGCCTCCAGCTCTCTTTCTCTTTCTAGTAGCAGGTCTTTCTTTGACTGGCCTCATGTTAGTTAAGTAGTACGAACCATTGTGTAATACTCGACTAACTAAAAAGGGCCCTTCCCATACTAGGGAAAGTTTGTGCTTTCTTTGTTGCACAAGCCGGAGATCCAAATCGTCTTTATTGAAAGATCTGTTTCGGACTCTCTGGCTATGATACTTGTGTAAATTCTACTGATAGGCTGTTGATCTAATTTCAGCAACGACGTGAAATTCTTGGACTAAGTCGAGATCATTTTGTCGAGAAATCTTGGCATCCTCTTCAATATACGCGGCCACTCTAGGAGAAGTGTGAATCAAATCACTAGGAAGAACTTCTTTTGTGGCATAGACCAAGAAGAAAGGTGTGTATCCGGTTGACCTGTTCGGAGTTGTTCGTAAACTCCATATTACAGAAGGTAATTCCTCTGCCCAAGCCCCCGCAGCACGTCGTAGTGGTGTTTCGAGTCTCGGTTTTAGGCCTTGTAGGATTAAACCATTTGCTCTTTTGACTTGTCCGTTAGCCTATGGATGTGCGACTGACGCAATGTCAAGCCGGATATTTTGTTCGTTGCAGAATTCGGCCAATTCTCCCATAGAAAAGTTACTCCCGTTGTCCAGGATAATGCTATGCGGATAACCATACCAGATTATAACATCCTCGACAAATCTTTTGGCTGTTGCTCCATCACAACTAGTGACGGGTTTAGCCTCAATCCACTTTGTGAATTTATCCACCATCACTAAGAGGTGAGTAAATCCACTTGGAGCACGTCTAAATGGTCCTACCATATCAAGCCCCTATACCGCAAAAGGCCATGTTATAGGTATTGTTCGCAACTGATCAGCCGGAACATGAGCTTGTTTGGCGTACTTCTGGCAGCCTTTGCACATCTTGACTAATCGTTCGGCATCTGCCTGAGCTGTAAGCCAGAAAAATCCATGTCTAAAAGCTTTTGCAACTAAAGATTTGTCTGCAGCGTGGTGACCACACTCACCTTCGTGGATTTCTCTTAGGATTTACACTCCTTCTTCTGGAGATACGCAACGCTAAAAAACCCCAGAAACACTCCGCTTATAGAGCTCACCTTTAACTATACTATAGGCTTTCGCTCGTCGGATAATCTGCCGGCTCAGAACCTCGTCTTCGGGTAATTTGCCATCTACCAGATAATCAAGGTAGGGTTGAGTCCAGCTGGGAATTACAGCCAGAACTGCTATTAGAGGTGAGTCAGATTTGGTCGGATATTCCTCATCTACTCCCTTTATTGAGGGGACTTTGAGGTTCTCTAAAAAAGCGCCATCCGGGACCTCTTTCTGTGCAGAGCCTATCCGAGATAATGCATCTGCTTCCTCGTTTTCTGCTCGAGGGATGTGTTGAACCTCAAACCCTTCGAACAATTTAGATAAATCATCCACGACAGCTTTATACGCTGCCATGTGCTTATTTGCATTACAAATATCCGAAACTTGCTGAGAAACAAGATCCGAATCTCCATAACACATCAAACGTTGGATGCCAATATCCTTAGCAATCCAGATTCCGTGTAGCAATGCTTCATACTCGGGAATATTGTTTGTCGCTGTGAAGTGGATCTGCAATACGTATAGAAGTTTATCTCCTTGGGGTGATTTGAGCACTACGCCAGCCCCCGAGCCCCCTCGAGCCTTAGACCCATCAAAGTATAGGGTCCAATATTCCAATTGAGGGAGGGTCATATTCTCCTTCGTCTCTATCCAATTAGCGACAAAGTCAGCAAGGATTTGGGATTTGATTGCTGTCCGGGGTTTATACTCAATATCAAAAGCTGAAAGCTCTATGCCCCATTTGGCGACACGTCCTGTGGCGTCACTGTTGTTGATTATATCTCTCATGGTAGCTGTGCTCACCATGGTAATTGGGTGCTCCTGAAAGTAGTGTCGTAGCTTACGGGATGCTAGAAAAGCACCGTAAGCCAACTTTTGATAATGCGGATATCGCTGTTTTGATTCTGTCAGGACCTCGCTGACAAAGTAAGTCGGTCGTTGCACCAAGTGTTCCTGATTTTCCTCCGGTCTCTCCACCACCATGACGATACTACCGACTTTGTTTGTCGCAGCAAGATAGAGCAACATCGGTTCCTGTGGTTCCGGCGCAGCAAGGATAGGAGCAGATGAGAGTACTTTCTTCAGGTCTTGTAGTGCAGCTTCAGCTTCGTCGGTCCACACAAAATCCTTGGTCTTTTTCAAGAGTTTGTATAATGGTGCGGCTCTTTCACCAAGCCGTCTTACAAACCGACTGACTGTAGCGATGCACCCAGTTAGTCTTTGTACGTCCTTCAGGCGAGTTGGCCTGGAAATATTGAGTATAGCCTTGATTTTGTCCCGGTTCACCTCTATGCCTCTTTGAGACACGATGAAACCTAACAATTTTCCGGATGGTATTCCAAAGAAACATTTCTTTGGGTTAAGCATGATATTGTATTTTCGTAGATTGGCAAATGTTTCCTCCAAGTCGGAAATCAGCGTTTCCTTCTTTTTGGACATCACTGCGATATCATCCACGTATGCATGTACATTGCGTCCGAGTTGGTCGTGGAGGCAATGCTGCATCATGCGCTGGTACGTAGCTCCTGCGTTCTTCATCCGGATTTGGTGATAACCAGAATATGTGTTGAGAAAACAGAGGAGTACCGAGCCTGCCATAGAATCGATAACTTGATCAATCCTAGGCAGGTCGAACGGATATTTTGGACAAGCCTTGTTCAAGGCAGTATAATCAACACACATCCTTAAATCAGTGGTGTCCTTTTTAGGGACCATTACAGGATTGGCCGACCACTCAGTGTGGATGACCTCTTCTATGAATCCGGCTAACTCGATCCGCGCTAGTTCCTTAGCTATTGCCTTATGCTTTTCATCGCCGAAACGTCATAAGGACTGTTTGACGGGTTTAGCATTCGGGTTTACATTTAAAGAGTGCTCGGCAAGTTCCCTAGGTACTCCGGTCATGTTAGATGGCTGCCATGCGAAGATATCTTGATTTTCTTTGAGGAACTTGACGAGCGTGCTTTCCTATGCGCTATCTAGGCCTACGCCTATCTGAGTCACCTTGGAGGGGTCATCATCCTTCAATGGCGTATTCTTCGTCTCTTCTGATGCCTTGAACTCCGGATTCGGCTTTGTCACCTCCTTCTTCGTTGCGGGCATCTCGGACGGATATATGCCATGCTTGATCTCCTGGTACTCCTGGGCGTGCACCATGGCTTCAGCAAAGGCGGCATTTCCATCCTCGCACTCTCGCGCTTTCTTCGGGTCTCCCCTGATGGTGATTACGCCGTTGGGACCTAGAATTTTCATCATATTGTATATGTAACATGGACGAGCCATAAAAGCCCAGTAAGCCGGACGTCCAAATATAGCGTGGTATGCGCTCTTGAACGGGACCACTTTGAAGGAAAGTGCCTCCGTCCGATAATTCTTTGGAGTTCCAAAGGTAACTTCCAAAGTGATTTCTCCTAGGGAATTAGCTTGTCTTCCTGGGACAACTCCGTGAAAGATCACAGAGCTGTGGTTCAGCTGGGTCTCCGAGATCTTCATCCGACATAGCGTTTCAACATAAAGAATATTGATACTGCTGCCACCGTCCATGAGGGTCTTGTAGAAACCATAACCGTCAATAAGTGGATTGATGATTAAGGCGTATTTTCCTCGCCTATGTAGCTTAGGCGGATGATCAGGGCGGTCAAATGTGATTGCCACTTCCGACCAGTCTAGGTATTGGGGGACAGCCGGAAATATTGCGTTGAGCTCATGTAGAACTGCTTTCTTGACCTTTGCTGGTTGAGATCCAAGGAAGGTGACGTAAGTGTCTTTTTTGGTCGGGAAATTTTTCTTCCCTTCCAGCTTGGGATTTGAAGCATCGGCTTGCTCCATGTCGGAATCTTCCTTGGTCTCTTTATCCTTTTCAGGATTCTTCTTTCCCTTTTTCTGCTTAGCTCTGTAGCTAGCGGTATCTTCTCTTTTGATGTCGTCATTGAAATGACACTCTGTGTTGGTGTGGGACGAGCACCCATTGGCATCCAAGTGGTGTACGCATGGGTTATTGGCAATGTCGGCCCAAGTGTAGGGTTTGCCTGGTTGTTGGTCTCCTCTACCTTGAACTCTCGAAGTCCCACGACCATGCCCGCGGCTTCCGCCACGTCCTCCTCGTCCTCCAGACCCGAAAGTAGCAGTAACCACTGCCGTTTCCGCGTTGGGTTTTTCTTCCGAGGTGTTCTTGCATTTCTGAGCTTGTTGCTTTGGTTGTTTTGCCGACTATGGTACATCTAGGGCGTTGAGTAATCCCTCTGCATCATCGTCAGCATCTGCATACTTGCTCGCTGTTTCTATCATCTCTCCCAAATCAGTGACCTTGTCGCATTTCAAGCGATGACGCAGTAGACCAATTTGGAGACCTGCAATGAAAGCTTCAATCGCAGTTTGATCATTTACTCCTTCACAGGAGTTCTTGGTGTCGATCCATCATCCGAGGTAATCCCGGCAAGTTTCTCTGGCCTTCTGGGTGCAACGTTGTAGGTCTCCGGCCGTACAGGGCCTCCGGTATGTGCCTTCGAAATTCCGAAAGAATGCACTTTGCATGTCATACCAGTTGTGGATGGTGTTCTCCGGAAGTTCATTAAGCCATGATCTTGCCGTCTTCCGCAACATAAGTGGGAGATATCGGGTTGCGACCAGGCTGTTTCCGCCTTTGGCGATGCAGCAAGCTTGGAAGAAATCCTGTAGCCAGGTATCTGGCCGAGCAATGCTGCCGTAAGCTTGGATATGTCTTGAGATAGCAAATCCTTTCGGGAATCTTGTAGCTCTGATGCGTGGTCCGAAGCACTTTGGGCCCATGTAGATATCATCGTTTTCGTAGCGCCACGCCTCTATGTTGGAGTTGATCCTGTGCCTTGCGTCGTTCGGGGATAGAGATCGTCCCGAATGTCGGCTGTGGCTGTGGTGCCTTGGAGCCGGACTTCGGCTTCTGCCACCACCTCCTCCACTACGACGCCCTCCATTGCCTCCCTAGGGTCCGTTGTGATGGCTACTTGGAGGAGAGGGTGGAGCAGCTGGTTTTTTTCGGCTGATCGCCGGCCTCCGTCCGGAGTGTCATTATTCCGGTTTTGGGGAGGGTCTTCATCATGACGAGCCCCCTACCGGCTTGTCCTAGCATGGTGTCCGTCGTTCCTTCCTCCGTCATTCGGACGGCTTTCATGTCTAGGAGGTGGCATTGTTTGTCGGTCCTCCTCCCGACGTTTCTCCTTATCATCATCCCCGCGGTCTTTCAACTCTCGCCGGGGCAGGTTCCTCGGATTCAGTGCAGCAATTGCCTCTTGCTCTGCAACTGGGTTAACATTACGCCAGCCACGGGCAGCTTTGTGGTGCTGTCCCAAAGATCCAGTTCTCGAGTAATTATCTTCCCTGCGATCAGGGCGGTGGTGCTGCTCCGGAACATGTTGGGGTCTTACGTCAGCCCATGCCGGATCTGTGCGACATTGGTCGGAATCAGAGACCAGTTTTTGACTTCCGGACATGGCGACCTTTTGCTGCTCCAGTCCCTTGTTGAGTAGTTTGATTCCCAACCGGATCTCCTCCGGGCCTGGATTAGCCGATAGAATTTCTCGGGCCGCCACGGTATTCTGTACTAGGGTTGGATCGTTTCCCAGAGTCAAGCTCTGATCGGTACTTTCGGACATCTGGACTTCGGGATTATCTCTGACTTCCATGTCATCCTGCGCTTTGGGAGAGTGTTCCTCGGATCCTTCATCCATGGCTTCTCCTCCCTCTGCAGCTTTGGAGTTATACTCCTCTTCATATTCCGCGGAGAACTTTCGGAAATCTGCTGACGTCATCGATTCATCCGAGGATGCGGGTACGTCGGCATTTGTTCCAATTGCCTCTAGCACAGAGTCGGTGTTGTCTCTAGCATCGGCTGAGCCGGATCCGGATCCCACATATCCGATGAAGTGTGACGTGTGCTTCCTGAGGTACCTGCGGCTCTCGCGACGAGCTTCGTCGAAAATTTTGATGGTTTCGAGAATTGTGTCCACGCTTGAGTTTTGCATTATCATACGTCGAAGCATGTACCTAAGGAAAGGCTTGTCTGTCCCGGCGTCATCAGAGCCAGAATCAGTGTCGTTGATATGCTCCTCCTGGATTTTGACTTCAGCGGATGGGTCGATCTGGGATTCGGCCTCTCCGAGGAGATCCACTCTAGATTCGACTTGGGCCGCTAGGTATTCTTCAGGTTCGGATTTCTCCACAATCTCCGCAACTGGTGCGGGATGGGTGGGATTAGAGTTTTCTGAGATCCGGAACTCTACCGCCTCCGCGGACAAAGGGGACCCAGAAGATTCTTCTGCCTCTATCATCACCGCTGGGGTGGGTGGGATAGGTTCAGCAAAACCAATGTCAACATCGATCTCGCTAAAAGACATGATGGTGTAGGCAGTCACAGCCTCCCTAGCCGAAATACAGGTCTCGTCGAGAATGATGAGAGGGACGTCGCTGGCATAGAGGATACGGCCGACGGCGATAGTCTCGCCCATTCCGATTCTTGTAGATTCCGCTCGGAACGCAGATCCGAAGCTCACTAGCTCCACGGTGGGCGCCAACTATCGTCGGATTGATGACAAGTACGCCATGAGGGGGTCCTCAAGGCGTGCGAAAGAGAGGGGTGTGAGACGTACGGTGTTCCGGGACGGTGAGCACACAAGTTTACCCAGGTTCGAATCCGCCGGCTTTGGACGGATCCTACTCCTGCTAGCAATCCAGTAATACGGCAGAGCCGGAATATGGGTTACAAGGGTTCGCCTATGCGAGTTTGTAGACTATGAGAGTAGGTGCCCTAAAGGCTCTCCCTAGGACGGCTTATATAGATATCCGGCCTAGGGTTTACAGGAGAGATCCATCCGGCTACGACTAAGAGTCGGTTACAGAGTACATCTTGAACTACAAGTAACACTATGGGCCTAAGTTGGTAAGTCTTCTGGGCCTTCCCGTAGCCGGATTGGACTCTCTCTTTTCTCCCTGACTGGGCCGCCCGTGAAGCAAAGCTCTAACCCGAAGTGGGCCACCCTGGTTAGTGAGGAACTGTGAGAATACCCGGAAAGTATATCCCCAACAGTGACAATTACAATATACCAATGAAGTGACAATTAAATCTCTACTGCTGGAAGTGACAATTAAATCTCTATTGCTGGAAGTGACAATTGTAGATTTTGAGAGTTATACAATGGGAAAAGAGTTTTTTGAGAGCTGCCATGGATAATGACGATCGCCAGCGACACGTCGAGATACACACCTCGCTAGATCTGGATATCCACGAGACGACCAAGACGCCGATCTAAAGGATCGACAAGCACACGTTGCCATCAACTCAGAGACGCCACCATGAAGGTCGCCGCCAGTGTGGGAGAAGAGTTGAGGAAGATTTATTCACCCGTGCATCACTCCCACCACCCCAATGGCACACCACAACAGAAAGACCCTAACCCTAACTACATAACGGAGGAACGAGGTCCCCCCTCCCTCCTGCCACTAGAGCAGCATGGAGGGAGAGGGGACTCACACTATAGCCAGTGGAGACTGGGGGGATTTTTGTCGTTGCCATCTCTCGTACGGGAGGAGGAGGACCGGTAGAAGGGCAAAAATGCCTAGGGGAAAAGAGTTGGGATAGATGCATGCCGGCTAGGGGAGGCTCTCCCGACAATGACGTTGGGTCTTTGCAGCTCGGTAACCCTGAACTTTAAATTCGAGAAGCAAAATAATAAATTCCATGGAAAAATTCCTAAATCGAAGCTGCTGATTTAAGGTTTTTGGGTATGGATTTCACGCATACCTACCTGGACGATGAAGGGGTCCTTGGAGGCGAGGGAGAGTGTCCACACCGCAGGGGACCGGAGGCGGCGGTGGTGGAGAGGCAGGGGACCAGAGGCGGCGGTGGTGGAGGGCAGCCGCGGTGGACAGTGGTTTGGGCGGGTGGGGAAGAACAAAAGTGGCATAGATCTGAAATATTTGTCGAAATATTTTCAGATATTTTGTGCCAAATACTAGCCTCAGATAGCTGCAAGTGTAAAAAGTCTCTAAGAACATCCATTCTTCCAATATTTCACATTTTGCCGCCGAGTACTTGACGACTAGTAATTTGAAAAGAGCTAATATTCAGAACTTCGGATATATTAGAACTCCAATGTTTGATTATCCTAAAATTTGAGAATTATTCATAATTTAAATTAAAGAAAGGTGTATACATGCTTGCTAGAGTGAAATTGAATCCCCTAAGACTAAATGAGGTTCATAAATTGAAGAAAATAATTGGCATAGTAAAAACCTTGGATCTTTACCCTGAAAGGCATCACGACTAGTGTTCATGCGCTTTGGTGCAGAGAAATTAGGTGCAAAGTGTTTTGAATTTGACTAATTCAAATGTTTAATCACGAAGTGAGATCATTTGGTTACATAATTATGAAATTTTCACCAATATAACCTTTTTTCATGTATTCTTTGAAGTAAATCTCGTTGAGTGAATATTTGGAAATCTGGATATATTCAGAACTCCGGATTTTGTACATTGCCCCGGGTTCACTAACTCATTCCTGAAAAAATCTGACACCAACATGTCTGTCTCTCTTTTGGGGCAAATTTGAATCATTGGCCAAAATAAGAAATTGAAATGTAACAAAAACAATCCTAAATATTGTAATTTTAAATAACAAAAAACCAAACAATCTTCAGGTACATGTACAAACAACTTATGATCAAAACCATGCATATACACATGTGCATCATATGAATCATTCAAAGATCAGAAACAGTGCAAAGATCATATATATAGTTCCATATGAGAATAAATCAAGGGCCTCATAATTTTTTCAGAGATGGAGTTGGAGAACCAAAGTACCAACAACACAACCTATATTGTTTATGTACATTGCTGCCTCAATTTCACCAACCCATCCCTAAAAAAATGACACCATCATATGTGTCTCCCCTTGCACTCTTTGGGGAAAATTTCAATCATCGGCCTCAATGAGACAGTTCAAAGATCATAGTTCATATGTGTAGAATAAATTTGGGGCCTCATAAATTTTTTAGAGATGGATTTAGCGAAACAATGTACTAATTGCACAACTTATATTATTGTACATTACCCCAGGTTCACTAACCATCCCTAAAAAAATTGACACCATCACATGTGTCTCCCCTTGCACTCTTTTGGGGCAAATTTCAATCATCGGCCTCAGTAAGGTATACAAATGTTATGTTATATGCATGTTGTGTATCAAAATCAACACTCGGCTAGAAAACCCTAAAAGCCCTAAATCAAATGTTACAGATCGGTTAAATTTAGGGCACATAAGAAGAACTGAACAACAACAAGATAAGAAAATGTAAATTTATTAGATGCAAGATGAGAAGATCTAATCAAATGTCCACAATAATCAACCATTCAAACCATATATATTCCCTACTTCAAGAGCAAAAGAATCTATAGACGATTGAGCAAATCCTATGTATGAACAGTGAAATCTGCGGTTGCGACTAAAGAAGCTAGCAAAGTAGTACCTCGGACTCCTCATCGGAGATCTCCTCCTCGGACTCGTCATTCTCCATGATTGCATCGACAATTTCTTGGTGGAGGATGGGGTCATTGATGTAGATCACCTGGTTGCCTCCGCCTATCGCCGCATGCCCGTCATCCAGATCTGCCACTGGCACCACGATGTTATTGGGCCACCTGTTGCTCGACGGTGATGGGGACTGGCTAGACGGAGCTCGAAGCCTCAACAGCACGGGGACGAGCGGCGTGTGTGCCCAAAGAAGCCGCCTCCGCCTGCTCGGTGATGACCGAGCCATCTGCTACTGCACCTCCAACTGGCTTCACCTCTGCCGGCTCGTATCCATGTGTACGCTTCATGGCGCAACTAGGGAGGGCGGTGGTGCAAGCGAAGGAGCTTCGGCACGCGCGGAAAGTGCAGATTGGGGTTTTGTGACTAGACAGATTGGGAAAAATGACATGAGCATGTGCAAGAAGAAGTCCAAGCGAGTTTATATACGCGGGACCATTGGTGTCCTCGAGTGGACACGTGGGTGTGGACTCGTGTGAGTGGGGGGCTAGCACGATCTCCACTTTCTAACTGCATTAACAACATGTGCATGCTTTCCCAAAAAAAACACGCGCATGCTACCTTGGGAACATGCACGACGCTAGTTTTCGAGACGAGCGACATAATGGTCCGCCTTAGTAGACACCTAAAGACGATTAATATTTCTGACCGACTGTGATTGAGTGATCTAGAGAGACGGTAAATAATTTCCGCTGACTCAGGTTAAATTTAGAGGCGGTTTCCTTTATAGACCGGTTGAGGGGAGACTCATACTAGAGACGGTGCAGATTAACAACCGTCTGAGATTAGAGTTAGAGGCGGTCAAAAAATTACGACCGCCTAAGGTTGATGAACACAACCGGTGATTTATATTTTTGAGGTAAACCGGTTCTAGGCATAGTCTCTAAGTAATGAGTTTGTACTAGCGAGTTATCACTACAAATAGAGAAGAGAGTTAAGCTGGCACTGGTAGGATAGATTACTCCCATGCAACTTACCACCAAAGGGTCTCTGACAGATCGCCACATTGAGGTCTCTTGTTTGTAGTCGGGAGCTAGCACGTCTTGCTAGAGGTCGCTACTAGTAATCAGCTCAAAGGCAAAAACTCTCTAGACTTCGTCTTAGAGTGAAATTATAGCATCCCAAGGTTCTAAACATTATAATGCTACATGTTATACTAAATAATTAATGTGCATTGCATAATATCATGCTCATGTGAGCATCATATTAAATCTTGCAGTATATTCTTGTCTTGTATTTGGTTCTTATCCTTTATGCATGATTGTTGTTGAACTATACTTGTCTTTGCATTTGGTTCTTACTAAATTGTATTTGGTTCTTGATACTTGTATACACATGGGCAAGTTGAGTGGAGGGCATATATTTTATTATCCTTCCATCTACTAACTTATCTTTGGCAACTTCCATTTTAATCCATCTTAATTATACCATACATATGTATGTGGACATTGCAATTTTATCTTGGTATTTAAATTAAACCCATATATATATTGGTATGGATCCATATCACTATTCACATATGGCCACCTATGGTTTGATCCAAGCCATTCTAAAATGATCCATATGTTTCTCCAATGCCATCTTGTTATTTTTTGATCATATATGTATCACATGCAAGCATTTTATATTTTTGTTTTAACAAAAATACCACACTTGCATGTTGTCTTACATAGTGCATGCTACATGCAATAATGACACCACACCCTTCTCTCTTGTTTGTTTTGCTTGTATTTCTTTTGAATGCAGCCTTGACCTTTGTATTTGAAATAAATCAAGTTAAATCAAACCTAAACTAACCTACCTATCCAGCCACCCATCACCTAACCCTACCCTCCCAAACCATGTGCACCAAACTGACATGTGCCATGGAACAAGTGGCTCTGAAGCCTCCATATCACCTCCTATACCCTCTCCCCTCTTGTCTTGGTTGGCAAGAAGATTAGACCACAACACCCAGCATGTCCACCCTACACCCTGGCCCCTCTCCTTTCTCCCTCTCTTTGTAAGGAACAAAAGGAGGAGGAAGAGAAAACCCTAACCGATCCCTCCTTTTCCCTTTTTACACAACTAGAAAAAAGTCTATAGGAGATAGCACTGTACAAAGCGCATATGAACCATATGCGTCTCGAATAAATATACATGGCGCACCAATATGGCATGCGCCGTGTACAAAGTGGGTGGGCCCGGGGGCGCAGGTGTCCAGGGTTTTGAGACGCACCTGGCCCATATGCAACTTGTATAATTTAGCATGTTCGACATGCACGTAGCCTTGGTGCGCCGTGTACATGTGAGGTTGACCCGTGGGTGGTAGGTTCCAGGACATTTGAGACGCATCCTAGATGCATCTTGCATACTTTAAGTATACAAGGAGCATCCATATAGGATGTGTCTCGAATGTCCTGGCACCGCCTAAATAGTTTATAGAAGTGTTTTAAAATAAAACATACAAATATTTTCGAGGAGACAGCCGTCGGCCAGCCCAAAAGCCCAACCAACCAAGCCACCTACCACCTCGTGTCCAAACCCTGACCCTAATCCCAATCCCTGCCACCAACACACCTAGACCCAGCAGCACTCACACACACACACACAACACACACCGACCCACACCAGTGACACCATCACTCGGCAACACCACACACGCACGTGTTACACTAGTGGGCACACCAACATGCTACACTAGACACACACCTACATGCAACACACGCGGTACACACACGCACTTAACCTCCACGACCCACATGCGATGTGACCATCCCCAGAACCCGAGCAATCCCTCCTCGATCCTCACCAACCCCAAGCTCGCCTCCTCCCCGTGTGAGTGCCGATGCCCGCGCCTTGTCCGGGCGCCAAGCTCACGCCACTAGGAGCCCACGGCCGTGCCCCATATCGACGCCCCTACCTCGACCAGCCTTGTCTCCCTACTCAAGCTCAAGTCCTCCCGCTCCTCTTACCTCCTCCTTCCTCTTTGGCGCCCTCTTCCTCACCACAGCCGACCATGAGCTCGTGGTTCCTCCGCCGCACATCCAGGTCTGCACACCTCCACCGACATGCCTCTTTACTCCACCCGGTTCAGCACCACCGCTGCCATCAGGTCCCCTTCCCCGCGCACTCCATCCTCGCCCAGCAGCCACGGGCTCCTAGGTTCCACACCGAGCCCGCTTCTCCCTAATGGTACCTCTCCTCTGAGCCACCGTCGTGTGCCCTCTGTCAATGGAGTCGCCCCTGCGTGCCTGCTGCGAGCCCCGCCTCCGCTGGCATGAGCTCATGTCGCCTCCATCCTCCCTCACCTAGTGCTTCTGCCTGGCCTCTCCAGCGGATTACCGACCTCTTCCTTGCACATGGCGGCGCCCTCCTACATCTAGTAGCAGAAGCAGCAGAAAATTGCAGGGTGGGCACACGTATAAAAAGGCAAACAAAGAGAATTCTAAATATACGATTAGGGGTAAAAACAAAAAATTCTCAAATTTAGGGTGGGCCACGGCCCACCCACCCCCTGTGTACGCCATTGTCTGCATCCTCCCTGACGCGCGCAACCGCATCATGTTCAAGCAAATCTGACACATATACAAGAGCATGCAATATGCCCCATGTATACCTACCTTATGAGAGACGCACACATATATGCGTCTTGTATATATATACAAGAGGCATATCAAGGTGTGTCTTGCATAAGCCTAGTATACACGGCGCACATGAAATGCGTCTCGCATAAGAATTACTCATGACGCTATCGTCGAGATGCATGCGATATGCGTCTCGAATGCCATTTTTAGTGTGTCTCGCATAGCGTTTTTTCTAGTAGTGTTACAAAAGGAGCAGCACGACATGTGCTCATGCCCGTCCCTATCCATCCACCTTCCTTATCCCCTATAGATCTAGATTGACATCCCTAGCACCTACCCGACTAATGGAAATAAATCCATTTGTACCAACTCGTTGAGACTCCAAGTATAGAGTGTTGTAGCAAGCATGTTTTCCTCACAAGGGTGACTCGAGGGTTTATATCAAACTCTCAGGGAATTGTCTTAGAGACTTCTATTGTTTTCTTCTACAAGAAACCTACAAAACAAAGTATTTTCCTTGTGTCCCCGACTCCACCATGTGGTTGTCAAGCACAGGGTTTCATATTAGTAAAACTGAAATAAGTATAAATAAATAAAAGTAAAAACTAGGCAAGAAAGTAAAAATAAATAAAGTAAGTATTTTGGGTTTTTTGTTTGTGTTTGCTAATAGTAAAAGTCCTTTTGTTTATTTAGGATTTAATTGGTGCAGCAAGTATAAAAGCAAAGAAAGTAAATTAAAGTTATGTTTCTTATAATAAAAGTTTGACCAGGGTTTCATGGGTTCACTTGTCTATTCTCTCATAAAGTAAAGTGGCATAAAAAATTGATAAGCAATACTATATTGATAAAAACTTCATTATGCGTATGATAAGCATTCATATGGGCATCACTTCCTATCATAATGAAGATGCAACACATCTCACTTATACTCATCTAGAAAAGGAAACTTCAAGGAATCTAGAATTAAGAATAAATAGAGTATATCATTAGGTACTTTGACATGATGTTTGAATGACAAATATTCTACCTTGAACAAACAAGATCACCTGGGCTAGCACTAGATGATAATAACACATGCATTCAATTTATCCCTAGTGAGGTAACAAAAGAAAGGTAAACACCATAGTATATCTTAAATTTCTTGTCACTATCTAGTTCACTACCACCATGTTACTCCATATAATACACACGTTCCACCACACATACCCTCTCATACATGTTGGATCAAAACAAGTAATAAAGAACGGGGTACATAATATACATATAAATACATCTCACATATAATAGAATTCAGATCTCAAATATCAACTCAAAGAATAAATATCCACCGCATTCGGGGCTTGTGGAGGAGACAGACTAAGCATCAACCTCCCCTTCTAATGCCCTCGGGTTCTCTCTCCCGGGGTGCAATCGCAGCAAGGGGAGTGAGCCCGGTGAAGTGAGGGTAGACCGACTGATGGTACTAGTGGGAGTATCCACCAAGTCCACCAATCGAACGAGCCAAGACCCTACACAAGGGCTGCTCCCAGTGGCTTCACCAATCAGTGGCAAGTGCAACACCTAGTCCGAGGAAGCTCGTAGGGGGCGACGGCAGCTTGCTGGCCGCTTCTACTGCATCATCCTTAGTATCCCCTTATGGGAGACCTGCCGTCTCCATCTCCTCATGAAAAGGAGCGAGAAATGTGGCCCCGACTCCACCGCTTGCAGAACCGTGTCACCTTGTTTGACGAAGAATGCCGGTGATTCTCTTTGCTTGTGCAGCCGCACCAAATGCCATCCAATAGTTTCCGCCCCTCACTCGTGCCGCCATGCGCGATGGAGCAGAGTGCCATTGGTAGTGGTTGCTCACAAGCTTTCACCCCTACTTGGGCACTAGATGTTGTGTCTTGGATTATGACAACAGGGATGGGAGATCCCCGTTTTAGTTTGGCCGGTGACACAACATCCGGCGAGCTCAGTCAGCAAGCTAGACAAACACACAATCACACAGAAACATATGTTTTTACCCAGGTTTAGGATGCCGTGAGAGGATCCGTACATCCTACAACTATCCACTATATGGTGTATGGTCAAACTTGTACAGAATCTGTCCATGGGGAAGAACTCGACCAGTTCTCTCCCTTCTAACTTTCCTCCTTTCTCGATCGACCTGGGTCTCCTTTTATACAGGCAAGGGGACATCACAGGAGTCGGTCGCACGCATCGGGCATGGCGCACATGGTCGCGACATGGAATAACTACTCTGCTAGCCTCTAGTGTGGGTCGGGTTATGCATGCACAGGGACTAGTATGCTTCATGTAACATCCCTATTTCAGCAACCTTGATTAGTTGTCAAGAATGCAAAAATCAGGGAAAAAAGTTTTTCTTGCTAGTGATACAGTGCTTGCTTGTTGTTTGTTTGCGTCTTATGCATCTAAATGTGTAGCAAATGATATACCCTTAACCTCACCCTTAGTTGACAAAAGCTATTTAATAAAACGGCCTTGGTTCATTTTACATATTCTCAAATGTTCTGGTATTTCAAAACCTGAGCCAAGATACCCTTGCCACCATGAATGGTTTACTAGATTTTATTAACAAAATTATGGACATCTATAGGATATAATCTCCTTACGTTCTCAAGATAGAACTTTCAACTACTCTTACCTCTCCTTACGTTCTCAAGACAGAACTTTCAACTACTCTTACATCTAGGTTTTCCAAAACCTTTTATAAAGATTTTAATTTCAATTCTTGGTAGAAGTACCAAGGACCTTACCTTCTTCAAAACTCAAACTCTTCGAAATATCCATATTTACCTGAAGCTAGGCTTGATGGTAACCCTAGTAATAGTTTGATTTTCTTATTAAAAAGAATTGCGTTGATCTTCTAACTTTTTTGCTTAGGAAGTAGTATGAGCTATTCTAGAAGCTCATCCTCTAGGATCAAGCTAAATTAAGATTACCAACCTTAAGCAAGTTTCCTAAGCTGGATCTGATATCTATTCACTAAAGTGACCATCTTTTCCCTTAACTAAATCACCTTAGAGGTAATCCTCTCTAGAAGCTTCCAAGTCAATGAAGACCAACCCCAAGCATGGATCTTTTCTCCTCAATATACACTCCAATATCATCCACTTGATGATGTTTTGGAACCTTGAAACCAATCAAAAACATTAACTCATGTATACTAGTCAAAATCCCCAAATTTGGCCAAGTCTAGAAAAAGGTTATCAATATCACATCTATGAGCCTCTCTCTTTCTCAACCCTTGTACCTTTTTGGAAATGCACTTGACCCACCTTGTAAATGATATTAAATAATTCCAAGTTCCATTCTTCACCTTGGCTATATCATCCTTAACCCATTTGTTCTTGATGGTTTTGCAGGCAAGAAAATAATATTTTCTACAAATCTTATAAACATGCTTACTTTGGCAGAAGCTCACACCTTCATACTACCTTATTTTGACCAACCCTTTGCATGATTGTTATCTACTCATGAAGGTATATCCATGCATACTTGACTTGTTCAAATTGGAGCTCTGTGCTTCTAAACCCCACATGGTTTTTGAAGCTAATTAATATTTATGACACTCTTATTTTTAGCCAACTTTGGCATCAATCCTAGGAAATCTAAATCATGATCAACCTCAACCTTGTGTACCATGGTAGTCTACATTACTTGGTCTATCTATCCATATAGCCCATGACCCGAGGGGAGCCCTGAGCTCCTAAATGCAACATGGTTTTGAAGGTATAAAATTAATAGTGCCCAAGATCCTTAATTCAATGCTTTATCCAAAATCAAGTTGGATTTACAAAACCAAAGGTTGCAAATTATTGATACACAATGTGGAAATCATCTAACTTGGATATAAATATTCATCAAATGTTATCCATAATTATTTTGGCCCAAAAACCATTTAATTCTTTTCTTTTACAAAACCCTCAAAACTCCATCTATAAAAGAAAATTTGCTTTTCTCCAAAAAAAACATGTCTATCTTTAAGAACATATGAGGCCTATATATCATACCTATCTGCCCACTTCAAAAATAAATATTTTTGAAGAGTTCTAATAATTCATTTTTCCTATTTTCTTAAAGGGATTTCTATTTTCGTACCCTCGCTTCGTTAGTTGTACTCAGTTTTCCCCAGCTGCTTAATTTTTCCTCCCTTTTGCCCATCTCCTTGTACGAAACTGTCATATGTTCCGAAACTCGCCGTCCGTCAACCTTGTCGTTACATGCTGACAAGTTGGGCCGCATTCAGTCGGGTCTCGTAGTGGACCCTCGCTGTTACGTGCTGACAAGTGGGGCCTGTCGGGTCCTGTAGTGGACCCTTGCCGTTACATGCTGACAAGTGTAGGGTTCGCAGCATGGAAAACGAAAATTTTCTATCGCGGGAACACTCAAAAGCCAAGATCTAATCTACGAGATCGGTGCAATGATTTTGTAGAGAACTAACCCTCGTAGATCTAAAGCGTTTAACGAGATCAGATTCTCGTGGTTGATGTAGTCGATCACTTGCCGATCTCAAGATCATGTAGACGATCCTTCCGACGCCGCGTTCCGGCAGCGCTTCCGTAGTTGGCCACATGTACGGTACTCGATGAAGACCTTCCTCTCCCTTTTTCCAGCAGGCAGTGGAGGTTGTAGATTTCCTCACGATTCCAGCAGCACGATGGTGTGGTGGAGGAGGTGGAGAAGTAAATCCTGCAGGGCTTCGCCTAAGGAGGAGCAGGTATAGTGGAGGAGAGAGGCCTCGGCAGATAGGGTGTAGGCGCCAAGGGAAGAGGTGGCACCGACGGCTTGGAGCAAGGCGGTGGAGGTTTAGAGGGCTAGGGTGGCGGCGGCTTGGGTCGCGGCTGCCTAGGGTTTCGGGGTCATTGAGGGGGGCGCCCCCTCCCCTCGTTTTATAAGAGGGAGAGGCGGTTTGGGGAGAGGGGAGGCCGAGTCCTACCCCAACTCCCCTTGGTGACGGAAGATTAGGGAGGGAGGCAGATTGGGGAGGAGAGGGAAACATCTTCCCTCTAGGTTTCCTCTCCTTCCACCAATCTAATTTTGACTTTCCAAAAATCCAGTTGGACTTTTCAAACACTTGTTTGATCTTTATCAAACATTCTTTCTTTCAACCAACCAAGTGACCTATGGTATGAACCATTCATCCCATTAGGGTTTAGTACATACCATGTACCCCTTCCCTCTGAAGCGGTGGACCTTCTAGAATATTCTAGAAGCTTCTTGCCAAAACTGAAAACATTTCCAAACCCTGGAAATTGACTTTCCTTATATGAATCCTATTCTCCGGACCTTTCCGGATCTCCTCATGATGTCCTGGATCCAATCCGATACTCTGAACAACATTCTATTCTCCAACACATATTACATATCTAATAAACAACATCGAATCCTTAAGTGTGTCTCCCTATGGTTCGTGAACTATGTAGACATGATCGAGACTCCTCTCCGATCAATAACCAATAGAGGAATCTAGAAATTCATATGGCTCCCCCATATTTCTATGATTACTTCATGATCGAAATGAACCATTAACATTTGAAACCAATTCCTCTTTGTCTCACGATACTTTACTTATCAAAGGTTTGATCGTTGGTATCTCTATACCTAGTTCAACCTCGTTACCAATAAGTACTCTTTACTCGTTCCTGTGGAATGGCATCCCTTGTGACCAAGTTACATGCTTGCAAGCTAATTTGATGGAATTACACCGAGAGGGCCCAGAGTATATCTCTCTGTCATATGGATGGACAAGTCCCACTCTTGATCCATGCGCTTCAACACATACTTTCAGAATACCTAATGCCACCTTTATAACCACCCAGTTACGGAAGTGGTGTCTGATGTCATCAAAGTATCCCTCCGGTGATGGCAATTAACATGATCTCATGGTTGAAGGATTAGGTTACGATGTATATGAAAGCTTATAGCAAACGAACTTTAAATGACTCTATCTTATGCTACGCTTAACTATAGGAGTATGTCCATCACATCATTCTCCTAATGATATGACCTTGTTATTAATAACATCCAATGTCCATGATCAGGAAAACATGATCATCTACTAATAAACAAGCTAGTTTAACAAGAGGCTTACTAGGGACTCTTACATATTTACAAAACACATAAGTATTAATGTTTCCAGTTAATACAATTATAGCATGGGTTGTAAACATTTATCATAAACACAAAGATATAACAATAACCACTTTATTATTGCCTGTTGCGCATATCTCCAATAGTCTCCCACTTGCAATAGAGTCAATAATCTAGTTAAAAACTTGTGTATTCAAAACCTATGGCTTTCTGGTGTTGTATATACACTATTGCTAGTGGTAAAGATAATCTTCGGATCTAACACTTTCAGGTCCATGTGTATTTGCATGCCTTTGCATCTCTACACATCACACATTCTACAATGAGATGGCATTGTATAAATTTGGTCCTTTGGTGAGACCTTTAGTTCCTTGGGGTTAAAACATGTTGATACAATTGTCGTACAATATATCTTCATAGTACTAGCCCGCTGTGAACCACACCTAGGTTGATAACAAAGTACTTGACACAAATATCCTCTTCTTCTACTACAATAGTAGTCATATTCTTAGCCTTTTGTTGTAGTATCTTTCACAATGTCTTAACTTTGGAACTCATCCAAATCCGTTATGGAACTTCCTTTCCATTACATTGTGCCACCCATAGTTGAAATTGAGATAAACTTAAGTAGTATCCTGTGACAAAACTAGTATCAATGTAACATCTTTACAATTAACTATCTATATATTTGCCATCTCTACTTAAATACTATATTCTTAGTTCTTCTAAAGATCATAAGAATAGCCATACTATCTTCCAATGATCATATCATGAATCATGCTGGTACCTGCTCACAACATTTAGAGCATAGGACATATCTGGATGTGTGCATATCACGGTATGATTGATCAAAATATTCATGTGATTTTAATCACCAAGTGTCAAAACACTTGAAACTCATTATACTCACCAAGTATCAAAATACTTGAATTTTTGAATCAGTCCTTCATGTGCAACAATTACATTTCTTGTATTTTCCATATTGAACTCATTCAACATCTCATCTATGTACATTTGGCACAACCATATTAGCGTCTCAATCTATCCATGTAGACATTGATACCTAATATTCGGTTTTTGCCTAAGTCTTTCATCGAAATGAAATTCTTAACCTATGTCAATAAAAGATACATCATTTCCAATCAACAATATGTCTTTCACATAATGTATTAGAAACATGTCCTAGCACTCCCACTTAATTTCTTGCAAATGCAAGCATCTTCATCATCTCCGATGAAATTAAACCTTTTAACGGTTTCATCACAGTGAAGATTCCAAATATGTGATGCTTACTTCAATCTTTGAACTTTGCATGCGATTTTAGCATCCTTTGAATTAACAAAACCCTTTAGATCGTGTCATGTACACGTCCTTGGTAACCATTCTATTAGAAGAACTTGTTTTGTTTGTTCAACTACCATATATCAAAATTATATGTAGTGGTTGCTACATTAATCCTTCCAGACTAAATATCGCTATGAAGGATCAAATTTTGTCATAGTCAATTTCTTGAACATTGTCGTGAAACTCTTTCTCGACATGTCGAAAATTTCATAGATGTCAAACATCCATGTCTTTTCTTTATAGATCCAAATATGACCGATAGGTTTTACACCTTTTTAAAGGGTCTTCCAAGTTCAAAAACTTGATTTCTCGTGTATGGAACTATCACGGATTTTATGGCTTCAAGCCACTCGACGGAGTCAGGGCCCATCATTGCTTATTTGCATGTAGTCGGTCCATCATTTTCAATCAATAATGATTTAATTCTAAAATCTTGGCATTTGATTATTTACCGACCTTCTTGGTTCAATAAGAACTAAGACCTCCGTGATCATAACCTTTGAGGAACGTGAGCCATGAGCATTGTTGCTGCCTCCGGGACACTTTCCGGCGCTGCACAACTCAACACATATTAGCTAAGGTTCAATAACCTTATGAAAGTTCTATTGTCCTCCCACTTAACTTTTCACAAAAAAGTTCCTTCTAAAGAACTTAACGTTCTAAGCGACAAACACTTTTGTCTTTGGTGTTATGGAGGAATATCCAACGGTTTATTCAAAATAACATACAAATATATGCTCATCTGACTTTGGTTGTAAATTTTTTACTTATTCCTAGCATATCTATTTAAGAAAGGACTACTTGGGTTTTATCCCAAACCATGACTTATATGGTGTTATATCAACGAATCATGATGGAGCTCTTTTAAGTGTAAAAATGGTAGTCACTAAACCTTTAATCTTTTTAAATATAATGGCAGTTTTATAATTGACACCTTTGATCTCACCATGTAAAACAAGGTTTCATTACATATCTTGAACACTCCATACTCCTATGGTGTTTCGAGAAATGCAAATCCATGGAACGATTCCTCAAATCTTTGGTGTTTTGCTAAACTTTTAACTCAAATATATTCCTTTATGATCCATCATAATCTCTTCATTTTCTTGTTATAATGATTTTCCACTTCATCTTGAAAGTCTTTTGAACATTTTCAAACATTTCATACTTCTCCTTCATTAAGTAAATATACACATGTATTCAATCAAAATTCCAGAAAAAGCATATGAAGTTGAAATCCATCGGTCACGACTACACATAATGGACCACATACATCAATATGTACATCTTCCAATAAGTTAGTCATTCGTTCTTCTTTGGCCTTTGAACGAAGTTTCAATTATCTCCGGGAAATCCTCACAAATGTCATTTGATCAAAAAAATCAAAAAGACTCCAAAATTCTAGCAACATGGAGTTTCTTCATGTTTTCTTTCTAATATAATTTAAATGGCGATGTCACTTTGTAAGTGATGTTTCAATCATTTGTCTTGCGATAGTTTTAGCATTATATTTTATGGATGTGATTTCTCCAAATAGATTTGTATATCATCCATCTATTATGGAATACGGTAATTATTGGAACAAACTTTTGTTCTCATAATACCTGATCAAAATAACAATTATCAAAACAAATCTTGAAGGCTAGGTTTGATGTTAACGAGAAATATAACAACACTTTGTTTGTTTTCGATGAACATCATCACATATTCTCTTGCTAGTTACTTAGGCCATTGCAGTTCATGAATTGTGTTGTTTTTGTATGACACTTCATACCAACAAATTCGTGTATCCACTACCCAAGAACCACATTGTTTAACAAGAAAATAATACAACCATAACATGTATATCATCTATATACCTGAGCTGGACAATTCCAGTCTTTTATATTTTTCTACCAAATATTTCTGAGATTCTCTTTCAACATTTTCTTTCCTAAAAATAATCTATCAACATCAATAGTGATGCCATACTCATGACACATAGTCCAAAGCTTGTATAGTCAAATACTAATATCTTTGGACTTGCACTTTGAAGTAGATCACCATTATCAAATATTTGACTTTCTTTCAAAATCCATTCTTCAGTAATCTTTTATTGTAGTAAACATTTTTCCTAAATTTTCTATTCATCCTTATCATGAAAACTTTCATGATCAAGCTACTATAGCTTATAAAGGTGAATCGCGAGTATAATGTTTCTTTTCCAAAACCTTTTGGAGGATTAGGACGAGTAGCGTCTCCAACCTTCACAAATTCTCATCAAATATGAGAACATTATATTTTTCTTAAACTATACTCTATCATGTTGCAACCAAAACATTGTTTTAGATATTGCAATACATTTCACATATGATGGTTTCTGAAACATTTCTTTCATCTCCTAGATAACCTTGATATTAAAACAATCTTTTGAATATGAAGAATCATGGAGGCAAACATGATATATTAGATACTAACACTATAATTGTTCCTCTTAATTTAATAATTATTATTAAACTTCATGGAGTAAACTGAGTTTGCTGAAAGTTTGCAATAGGACTTTTAAAATTTAGACTGACACTCAAAACAATACGATACCAGTTCATAAAGTAAATATCCAGAATTCTATAGTTCTATTATCTCAACTATAACTAAGTGTAAGGTGGTGAACGGATGCCAATGACTACAACAAACTATGAAAATTCACTTTGATTTTGTTTATGATAAATTGTGTTCAACTTAATCATATTACTATATGAACTCCCACTCAAAACAACATCCCTCATGTTGTCTTAGTGATTACATGAGCCAAATCCACTACACCAAGTCCGATCATCGCGAGAGATGATGTAGTTTCAAAGGCGAACAATCAACATGTTCATCATATCAACCATATGACTCCTTCTTTACCTTTCGGTATTCTGTGTTCCGAGACAATGTATGTACATGCTAGGCTCATCAAGGTTAACCTTAGTATCTGCATGTGCAAATCCAGCTTGCATCTGTTGTATGCACACGTAGAATCTATCACACCCGATCATCACGTGGTGCTTCGAAACGACGAGTCTTAGCAACGGTGCCTACTAAGGATGAATACTTTATTACTTGATACTTAGTGAGAGGGATCATCTTATAATGCTACCATCGCGATCTAAGCAATACAAGATGCATAAAAGGATTAACATCACATGCAATTCATAATATATGATATGATATGGCATTTCTTCTCGTGCCTTTGATCTCCATCTCCAAAGCACGAACATGATCTCCATCATCACGGGCATGGCATCAAGGTCAATGATGTCGATTCATGGTTGTCCACCACCAACAGCAACTATTACAACTACTTTGATGAATAGACATGCAGGTCTTAAACGAAATTTAAAGACAACCATAAGGCTCCTACCAGTTGCCAACTTACAATAAGGATCATTGCATACATCATATATAATAACAATCATGGCCATATCACATCACAACACAAGCCCTGCAAATACAAGTTAGACGCCTCTAATTTTCTTTGTTTTACGTGGCTGGGGATTTCGAATAAGAACTGTTCTAACTTACGAACATAAACCACAATGTTGGTACAAGTACTGTCAAGTGCCCGTTGTAAATTGAATCTTCACTATGGTGGGAGAGACAGACACCCACAAAGCCACTTATGCAATGCAAGTTGCATGTTGAGCATGGAGCAAGTCTCATGAACGATGTCATGTAAAGTTAGCCCGAGCCGCTTCATCCCACCATCCCACAAGATGCAAAGTACACACAAAGCAATCGACAATAAAATCATCAAGGCCCACAACAACCATTGTGTTCTACTTGTGCAACAAATATGCGCATAGAGTCGGCTCTAATGCCACTGTAGGGTTCGTAGCATGGAAAACAAAAAAAATCTATCGTGAGAACACTCAAAAGCCAAGATCTAATCTACGAGATCGGTGCAATGAGTTTGTAGAGAAATAACCCTCGTAGATCCAAAGCATTTAACGAGATCAGATTCTTGTGGTTGATGTAGTCGATCACTTGCCGATCTCAAGATCGTGTAGACGATCCTTCCGCTGCCGCATTCCGGTAGCACTTCCACAGTTGGTCACACGTACGGTACTCGATGAAGACCTTCCTCTCCCTTGTTCCAGCAGGTAGCGAGGGTTGTAGATCTCCTCGCGATTCCAACAACACGACAGTGTGGTGGTGGAGGTGGAGGAGTAAATCATGTAGGGCTTCGCCTAAGCCGAAGTAGGTATAGTGGAGCAGAGAGGCCTCGGCGGCTAGGGTGTAGGCGTCGAGGGAAGAGGTGGCGCCGGCGGCTTGGAGCAAGGCGGCAGCGGTTTAGAGGGATAGGGCGGTGGCGGCTTGGGCGGCAACGACCTAGGGTTTCGGGGTCATTGAGGGAGGGTGCCCCCTCCACTCCTTTTATGAGAGGGAGAGGCGGTTTGGGGAGAGGGGAGGCCGAGTCCTCCCCCAACTCCCCTTGGTGGTCGGTGGATTGGGGAGGGAGAGGGAAACCTCTTCCCTCCAGGTTTCCTCTCCTTCCACCACTCTAATTTTTACTTTCCAAAAATCCGGTTTGACTTTTCAAACACTTGTTTGATCTTTATCAAACATTATTTCTTTCGACCAACAAAGTAACCTATGGTATTAACCATTCATCCCATTAGGGTTTAGTACATACCATGTACCCCTTCCCTCCGAAGCGGTGGACCTTTTAGAACATTCTAGAAGCTTCTGGTCAAAACACCGAAACCATTTCCAAACCCCGGAAATTGACTTTCCTTATATGAATCTTATTCTTCAGACCATTCCGGATCTCCTCGTGATGTCCTGGACCCAATTCGAGACTCCGAACAACATTTGATTCTACAACACATATTACATATCTACTAAACAACAACGAATCCTTACGTGTGTCTCCCTACAGTTTGTGAACTATGTAGACATGATCGAGACTCCTCTCCGATCAATAACCAATAGAGGAATCTAGAAATTCATATGGCTCCCACATATTTCTATGATGACTTCATGATCAAAATGAACCATTAACATTTGAAACCAATTCCTCTTTCTCTCATGATACTTTACTTATCCGAGGTTTGATCGTCGGTATCTCTATACCTAGTTCAACCTCGTTACTGATAAGTACTCTTTACTCGTTCCTATGGAATGGCATCCCTTGTGACCAAGTCACATGCTTCCAAGCTAATTGGATGGCATTACACCGAGAGGGCCTAGAGTATATCTCTCCATCATAAGGATGGACAAGTCCCACTTCAACACATAGTTTTAGAATACCTAATGCCACCTTTATAACCACCCAGTTACGGAAGTGGTGTTTGATGTCATCAAAGTATCCCTCCGGTGATGGAAATTAACATGATCTCATGGTTGAAGGATTATGTTACAATGTATATGAAATCTTATAGCAAACGAACTTTAAATGACTTGATCTTATGCTACGCTTAACTATAGGAGCATGTCCATCACATCATTCTCCTAATGATATGACCTTCTTATTAATAACATCCAATGTCCATGATCAGGAAACCATGATCATCTATTAATCAACAAGCTAGTTTAACAAGAGGCTTACTAGGGACTCTTACATGTTTACAAAACACATAAGTATTAATGTTTCCGGTTAATACAATTATAGCATGGGATGTAAACATTTATCATAAACAAAAAGATATAACAACAACCACTTTATTATTGCCTCTTGGGCATATCTCCAACAACAAGTGGGGCCGCATTCAGTCGGTTCCCGTAGTGGACACCTCTCTCAACTTATCCAGATCACACTACTAGAAAACAGCTTATCTGTGGCACATGAAAATGGACCTTATGTGGCGCATATTCTAGTCACCACTGTTACCTCGCCACTGATAACTGCTTCCTATGGCGCATAGAGATATGCGCCACAGAAGTCTCAGACTTTTGTGGCGCATTCTTCATAAGCGCCACAGGAAGCTTCTGTGGCGCATATCTCTATGCGCCATAGGAAGCAGTTATGAGTGGCGCATTTATATATATGCGCCACTGACTATACTTAGATATGCGCCACTGATTGTGTAACATGTATTCAAAGTAAAATACGTTCCTAGTGTATAATCAGGTACTTATACAGGATTTATACAGTATTTATCCAGATGAGTATAAACAGTACATTGCACAAGTAGTAGAGGCATGAAAACCGACATATATATATATAATACAAACACTTAGAGCCTGATCGAGATACATATATAGTGTCAAGTGCCGAATTTTTACACAAGTGCCGAATACAAAGTTCATATCATCTCTAATTACAAATATGATGTGGTCACCACCGCCTACACTAGGATCAAATAGAATACAGTTGTGATGATGGTGAGCAAGTGCATGAGCCCGACCAATATCTTCATCCGGTTCTTCTTCCACAGGTGGTTCCTCCACTTGGCTACCGCCTCCTCTCTAGTCGCGTATCCTTTGTAGATGTTGCCGCTAAACTTGTTCACTTGTTTGTGACAATCCTCCCACTCCTCGTAGACTCTTGGAACCCTACCCATGTACACCACATACCACCTCGTCGCCATCTCTATAGACGACAAGGCATATTAGTAAAAATACAACGAAAAGAATTAATAAAGGGTTCACATCCATATATATATATATATATGTTCACAAAATATAAAACAAAGGATCCATAAACCTAAAAGATAGCATCTCATGATCCTCATAGAAGTAATAAGTTCAACCACAACACGACCACACAACATAGTTTAAGTCTAACAACAATGACCATTTCGACCACAAGATAGTAAAGTTTATGGCACACACACTACAGTAGGCGTCCATCAAGAATATACACACACTGGATCATGCTACAGGCACACATCCATCATGAAGACTTCTTCTTCTCGCTCGGCTTTGGGAACGGTAGATAACCCTCTTTCGTCATCCACGTCCTTGTGTCACCCTTCTTATGGAGGCGTTCTTTGATCTCCCTGTTAATCAACCCTATGGCTTGTTGTAGGCCCCCCTTGTGTTGACATCTTCAATGATGATTTGCGACAACTTCATCTGAATGCGATGGAAGTCTTCTCTAAGATCATCATCGTCGATTCGCGCCAAAGTTTCAGCCCATCCTCGGAGACTAGATGGCCGTGTTAGGTTCTAGCAATATAGCCTTTAAGGTGATGGAGGACGTAGAAGGCCTCCTAGGCACCACCAGTAGTCGGCTGCTTGACGCAGGGGAACTCGAGCATGTGCTTGAACATGTGTTTGCCATCCTTGATACATTCCCCCTTATCTATGAAGGTGCATCCCTTCTTGGCGTAGCCCTCGAGAGCCTCATTGAGAACACCCCTTATTCTGGTGTATTCTTTCTTCTTCGTCAAACTCCCGAGTCGAAATACGTGGCTAGTGAATACCTCGGGGCAAGGATAATGAGTGTGTAGTATTTGTCTCTACGCAACACAATTGGAACGGAATGTTGGAAAAAGAGCAAAGGAAGAAATCTATAGGAAATGCATAAGTTACGGTGGCGATGAGCGAGTGTGTACTTACTCAGGAAAGAAAGGCAAAAGAAGTGTGTCCTTCCTCTTGTTGTCCACCATGAACTTCTCGAGGTACGCCGTCGCCTTGGTCCATGTCTCTGATCCTTCGACCAACTAGTCGTCCCGCATGTAGTAGGGATCCACTATCGCGATTTCCGGGGTACTCTCTCTCTTGATCTTGATCGCCAGATTGAGCGCGTATAGGCATACCAAGTTATAGTCCAGCCGTTTCGTGAGAAACAACTTGAATATGTCCTCGTACGCTATGAAGAATATATCCGCGGGGGGTTCATCGACGAAGCCCACATCCAATGGCACCTTGGTCGTGAAAACCGGGTAATTTAGATCTTTGTCTTTAAGAAGGATGCCGTCTAGTGTCTTGACACCCTCGTGCAAAGTTAACATGGGTCCAACCACGATGTGGAGCATATCCGGAATCAATATCGGATCACCAGCTACATGCTCTCGGGGCAAGCCATATTATGTGGATGGTACGACGATGGCGTCCTGAGCCCGGATCCTCTTCGGAAGAGGCTGGCTCACGCCCTTCTTATTATTATTACCTCTCTTCATATAGTGCTTCTTCTTCACAACAGTGTCGTCCACTGCCAGCTGCTCATCGGCCGCCTTTCGCAGTGTGTTGAGGCTGAAAACCAATCCCGGTTTCTCCTGTGGTGGATCGACGGCCGGAGGCGTCTCTTGAGAAAGACCATGGAACACCAGGCGCTGCGTGCATGTATTGGGCCGACCAGCTTGATGGTCGCGAGCTATGAAGGGTTCTTCATCCACAGAAGGCATATACAATCCTTTGTCAGCGTCGGTGTTGATGAAGTCGTTAATGTTGAACATTTCTTCATCATCTTCATGTGTGCCATCATGTGGTGGTGGTAGTGGGGGCGACGACGGTTGCGGCACAACGTTGCCATGGGGCAGTACACACGCTGCCAAGAGTTGCTAGTGACGGCTAGTGGTGGCGATGATGGCGGCTGCTAGCTTCCGAGGTGGTGGTCGGGCGATCGATCGAGAGGTGGCACCGGTGCTCCCCACTGCAAGACGAATCTGGGTCTTCGGCCATGTCAAGGGCCAGTTGTAGCATTCTCCAAGGGTCTTGTGTTCGTCGTCTCCCTGAGGTTAAAAGGGGGGTCCATGTCGTCGCACCCTAGCAACACCTGAGCCAACCTGACCCTCATCACGTCATCATCCATTGGATTGTTGTGCATCGTGCGGCTCATCGGTTGTATGAGAGTTCCCTTGGCAACATCCTTCAACTCACCGCCGACATCTTCAAGCAGGAGTACACAAGAAGTGTCCCGAGGAAAAACATGTTGGGCATCATGAGATGGCAGCAGTCATGCATCAAAGGCATAAAGGAGATGACGTGCACTAACCAATTAGTTACCTTGGTGATGGCATGGAGCTCGTCTAATGTAGAGACACGGCCGATGCCGGCGGCTGGCCTATCATCATCTGCATTCTCCCGCTCGGGTGCCTCACGAAGAACCACCGTCGTCGGCTGCGCCTTATTGGTATCTATGGCTGGAGGGGGCGTCGGTGTGACCAAAACGAGCGGATGGGTCCTGGCATTGATGGCCGGCGAGGTCACCAGGTCTGACGACACGTTAACATTGATGCCCGAGTTGCTGCCGCTTAAGCTGGGCAAATGTATTGGCCCCTGTCGACCTCCCGTATTCCAAGCAGTAAGCCCCTCGAAACACTCAGGGGGGATCGCCGCGCGGAGCTCCTCTTCCACTAACTTGTCCACTGTTTTCTCGTCCATGGCCTTCTCCTCCAGTGTCTGCACCTTCATCTTCAGCTCTTTAACAGTGGCTTTATCCTTAGCCGCTGACTGGTTCTTCCTCTGCCTTCTTTTCTTGGCGTCCTCTTTGTAGTACTCCTTGAACTTCATGCTCATACCGAAGCCGGACACACGGCCAGCTGAGGACGGTGGCAACCCCTTGTCCCTCTTCTTGTAAGCATTCGTCTCCCTATTAAAACCGTGTCCCACGGCTCCGTCAAATCCTGGGACGACGACTCTTTGGCAGGAGCGTTCAGTTCCTCCTCCTGCAGAGACAAGCAAAGGTGAACCCATTTAGATTCTTGGCTTCATTATTTTAATTACAATGCAATAGACTTGAGATCGGCGATAAATTCCTTACCAGCTTCTTCTCGAAGTCCTTCACCTCCGGATCATCGGTGATGAACTCCCTTGTTTCCTTATCTAGGTAATAGCGGGCCCGGACAAATTGCCTAAGCTACAAGTCCGTGATTTTAAGCCAAGGGTTGTCTTTACCAAGGCCTTCAAGCTCGGCGTCCTCCTTGTCCCAAATGGCCTGTTTCCCCTGTAACCGCCGCTTCCAAGGAGGTGGTTACCTATGTTCTGTTCCTGCATAGTCTTCCCCCAGTTAGTCCAATGTATAGCATCAGCGGTAGCTATATCCGCCTTGAATATCTTAACCTCCTCTTCGTCGAGCATCAGATTTTTCTTACTAATCACCTCCCATCTTTCACCTTTGTCAATGCTATTCTTCACCCGGGTTTTCCAGCTGCTCAAGGCGATGCTCATCTTCTTGAGGGCTAGTTTGTTCACCGGGTTCTTACTCTCGAGGTTTCTAAACCTCTCTAGAAATTTGTATCACTTGTGAATCTTCTTCAGGAGGTTATTGACCAAAGCTGCATTGTTAGCATGTCTGATGTACTTTGTGTTGATCGACATGCTTTCCCGAACGATGCACCCGAGTTGCAGGCCGTACCCTTTAGCAATCCCCTTTGGCGCAATGGGTTGGCCACTCTCTGTGACCTCAGTGAACTCATCGCAGACGGTGGCGAGCACTGGCACCTTCCACTCCTTCTTTTCCTTCTTCTTCTTCTGAGAAGCGACCGGGTTCCCGCTACCGCCATCCATGCGATCACCGCCATCCGTGCGGGCGTCGCCATTGGTGGTGTCATCCTCTTCGCCACCGCCTTCACTAGTTCCATCATAGTCATCTTCGTCCCCCTCGTAATCAGGATCTCCTCCCTCATTGGCCCTAGCAGCTCTAGCGACGGTCGCCTCCTCTTCCGGTGGTGGTGTCAACCTCATCGCCTCCTCCTCCTCCTGTTGGGACCCCTGCCAGAATGACTTGTTGGCCTGTCTAGCTTGTTCTCTGATTGTCAACACCCGGATTTTTAATCCCAGATGCCTGTTATGCCATACCTCGCAATCCCAGGATTACCATTTTTGCGAGACATAACGGATTGGATATCATAGTACATCATCCATTACAAACCATACATAAGGTCTTACACAAATAAGGATCTCATGATCCAGTCTTAATACAACAAGCAGTGGAAATAAAAGATAAGCGTAGCAGTGGGGTCCATCTTCAGGGGCACAAGCAATGCTGACGAAGGCAGATAGTCCTAGTTATCATAGTCGTCCTGCTGACCATCATCTTGATAATCTCCTTCATAGTCTGGCCATGATAATAGCCAGGGACAAAAGCCATGAGTACTCTTTAAGTACTCGCAAACTACTACTAACAAGGAGTATAATTCTAAGTTAAAGTGCTAGAGCTAAGTTTAACTATAAAGTTAAGTTTGAAACCTAAGCTGAGTTCAGAAGCAAAGAAAGATAAAGTAAAGTTCTAGAATCACTTAAGTTGGGAAGTTATTATCAGCAACACAACCCTGTTGTGGTCAAGTCAAAGTTCATAATTCACTTCAAGTTATTTAGAAAACATCCGACAACGAAACAGAATGGCCATTCCAACTGTCCATAACCGCGGACGTGGCTATTCGAATAGTTTGACACTCTGCAGAGGTGGTACACTTTCACCACAAGATTCGATACATCTGTCAGGGATAACCCTGAATCATCATACTTAGTATGCAGATAATCAAACATAACCTTCCCTTTACACACCCTAGTATAAGCACCTCTCCTATGAGCATGGCCTCCCAACCATGACCATCAGTCATCTTGGGCACTGCATAGGTGGTCATCATTGAGAGGTAGCCTTAGCTCAAACCTCTCCCGTGAGGGAACTAATACTAATGCATATAAATTTCCAGCTAAGCCTTATCCAATTCAGGTAGTGTGGTTGTACGGTAAATTTGGAATGGTATCGCATCCGAATCTAACCATCAGTTTTATAAAAAGGTTAAGGCTCATGCCTCATCATTTTCATCATCATAAACCAGTTGTGTCTCTCAACACATGTCAAAACATCTCAATAGAATGACTCATCATTCCAAGGTTTTCACAATTCATTTTCACCAAGTGTTCCCATCTAAAGTGACTCAAGTTTTTTATCTATTCTAAAATACTAAGTTAAGTGTGTTCACTAAGGTGGAAGAGGTGGTTTCAATCTCATGCCATAGAATGACATCTAAAGGTTTCTAAGTAGGTCAAGTTTTATACTTTTTATGCTACCTTCAAAACAAGTAAAGAACTTTGTATAACCTAAGAGGGGTAAAACTTGTATGTAAGACTTGGGGTACTAATAGTCAAAGGGGTGTGATCAAAGCATGCCTAAAGCATCCTTGCTCATTCATCTAGCTTAATTCTAGCTTGCTAACAATAGCTTGCCTTGGTTGGTGCAGTGGTTGAAGTTTTCTTCTTCTTCTTCTTCTTGGTAGAACTCCTCCTCCTCGAAAGCTTGGTCGGTACTAGCGTCTATAAATGCATAGGGAGTGCACAATCACCAAACAATACTTAACTAGGCTAAATAGCATTCTAAAACACACATTTGATGATATATTATCATCACAAACATCACAAGTTTTAATTCAATAGTTTCATCCTTTTTATTTTAGAAAAGTAATTTCTACTCATTGAAATATTAACTAGAATTTAATATTCACCACCAAAATATGGGATCATGTGGATACATTTCCTCACCACATATTCTAACATGTGGGAATGAGATTTAAAGGTTGGATCAATATTACTTTAGTTTAAGTTTATTATTTAATGATTTAAAGTGACTAGAAATGCCTATATAGCATTATTTTGGTACTAGTCCAAAGTCACTGCGTGTAAACCTTAATATTATTACATATTTAGATAGATATGATGAAATGTGATTCTTGAGAGTTGGAATCAACTCAAAAGCTAACTTAGTTGATTTTATAAAAATGTTGCATGTTGCAAAAGCTTCTGTCTTCTTATTTTTATTAGGAGAGATCTATAACTCTAATTGAATTAAATCCAACGGGCTTGGATAGATCATCTTAATACCTTTCAAACAAAATTGGTTTCATGCAATTTGGATTTCTAAAACTCTCTGAATTGAATTTTGAAATAGTGGACAAAAACTAGATTTAACTAAAAAGAAAAATCCAGATTTGAATCGATGGGCTAGCGCGGGAAAGGACTTGGGCCGGCTCAGTGGCGCTCCGTGGCGCGGGGCTTAGCTGACAGGGGATCCCACGTGTCAGCGGCACTTAAAACGTGAAACGGTACGCGCACTATGGGCTGTAGGATTAGAACTGGGATCTACGGCTGAGGGTCGTCGTCGACGACGAACAGGTCGCCGGCGAGCTCGAACCCTAGCGGGGTCGGCGAGGCGGGCAACCGACGTGGAAGACGACGGTGAGGCGAGACGCGGTTGTGGAGGAGCTTGGGGTGGTCGCAATCAACGACGCCCTTCTCCTCCTGCCGCGGCTACTCCGGCTCCAATTCCGGTGAGCTGCTGCTCCACTTGCTCCGGCTAGAGGTGGGCGAGGTTCAGAGAGGTGAGGGGAGTGGAATGGTGTGGAGAGAAGAGGCAAAGGAGGCTTCCTTTTATAGGCCTGACAGTGAGACCGAGCGGGATGGGCAGGCGACTCCGGCGACAAGGCTACGGCGGGGTAGAGGCATGGCTGGGGTTGGCGATCGATGGGCGGTTCCCTGGCGGTGCTCTAGGAATTGAATGCGGCCGTAGGGGCGGTGGCACGCGGTCTGGGCGAGGTGGCGCTCTGCACGGCCGAAGCGGCGGTGTCCACAGCGAGCGGTGGTTGTGAGGCTTTGGGCGGCGAACGGGGATGTATGGGGTCTTCTCTAGGTCAAGGTGGAGCGGCGAGCGCTGGCTGGTGCCAAGGGATGGTCTGTGCGAGCGGGGACAGGGCGTGCTCTGGGGGCGGCGTCGGCATGCTCGACAAGCTCCGGGCGCGGCGGTTCCTGGCCGCTCTGCTCTCTGTCTCTGGCCTGGGGCTGGTTGGGCGGTGGAGGTGGACCACTGGCAAGCTGCTAGACATGAGGAGAGGGGCTGGAGAGGGCTGCTGCTGCGAGTGCATTGTCGGCCGGCGAGGTGGTGCTCGGCATGGCATGGCAGTGCAGCTAGGGGGTAGGGAAGAGGCTGGTTAGGCTCTGGTTAGATCAAGAGGGGACAAGGGGATTAAATAGGGATTAATTGGGGGCAAAACCCTGTAGTAAACAGTGAGCTAGGATTAGAGTAGAGATTATGCATACCAAGTGTTTGATGAAATGGCCGCATGAAAGAAAGTTTTGAATTTTGGTTTCAAATTTTTTGAGTGATCTCCACTAGTGATAGTTAGTCTCTGGTTGCAAGGGTTTTGAAAATGGAGCTCAAATAGATGGTGTTTGAAATAGGGGTGATCTATGCATATGCATTAGATTCAATTTTAAACTGTCATTTAAAATAGTTAACATAAGGTTTTTAGCAGATCAAAAGGTGGGCCTTGGTACCTCATTATGTGTACTAGCAAGGGGTGCAAAGATCAAGAATTGTTTCTGTTAAGAATTGAGTACTAGGAATAGCCAAAGTAGGCATGAGAATTAAATTTGCCAAAATGACCGTTCCTTCTTTTTAATTCTTTTTGATTTGATTTTCTTTAGGAAAAGTTTGGGAATGATGTAGATGATGTTTAAATCACCTAAGAAACATTTTACAAGAATTGGATCAATCAATCATGGCAATTCAAACAACTCCTATTTTAAATGCATACATATATGAATGCTTTCATTTTAAATTTGGAAAAGTTTTTGTTAACCCTATTTTTGGATGATTTGATCTTGATAAGCTTGGATTGAAGTTTTGGGATGTTACATTGATCATGTGCTTAGAAGGGCCAGCCTTGTTGTTGCCTGACATGTTTGCACTACTCTATTAAAAAGAGGCAAAAAGTTAGCACAAATCTCGGCCGAAAAAATCGGCATGACCTTTGCTAATTTTTGACCTAGGAGTGCCCATTTCTCAACCGAAATGGAAGTGAATCGACACTTCGGGAGAAATGGGAAACTCAAATGAAATCCCTGCAACATTTACACACAAGAAAATAGCCCCATCCACAGCCCCATTCAAAGCCCTCATCCATAGCCCCATTCACAGCCCCCATCCACAGCCCCATCGAATCAAATAGCACCATATCATACCAAATAATCCCACCATATAATCCCAGCACCATATATACCAGATAATCCAGCACCATATATACCAAATAAAAGGGAAATTTCAGCCAAACCTAGAGCATACAGAACATAATATAACCTGAAACATTATTGGTAGAGGAAAAATGCTAATAAAACTTCTTATGTTGCACCTGGTATTAGCAGAACTAATACCAAGAGTGGTGATAGAAGAATAAAAATATAAGAAATATAAACAACAGATATATTCTGTAATTGAGGATAAGCTTGGTAATTAACTTGAGAAAACTTCATGCAAATATATTGCTTCTCAGATAATAAGACTATAAACAGCAGAAATCTCAAAAATGATTATTTATGGACACATGCTTCCAATTGCTGAAACCTGAAATCTTGTTGTATAAGTTACTAACGAAAAGGTCAATATTTTTCCTGTATAAACTAAAATTTCATCTTTGGTCGATGTTCCAAGGAAATACAGTGGAGGGATGCGTCTGAAGCAACCACATAGATCAATTCAGAGAACAAATGAAGGAAAATTCGATTTTTCCATTCAAGATGTTTGTCATCCCTAAAGCATGAACAAGTACAAAACAACAAGCTCTTTGACAACTAACTGTCCTACATGTTGTTGTAGTTCAGCGGTAAAGCTAATACTTAATATTACATGAGCAGAAAGATGCATTACTGGCCCACAGCTAATGTATTAAGTACCTATGTATAATTATGCCAAGTGGATCTGATCAAGTGGGCACTCACCAGCAGCTCCTCCCAACCCAACTTGTAGTGCCACATACATTCACTCCAATTTCTCTCTCACTCACACACACAAGCTAACAAAGCTAGCAACAACGTCTCGCTCTCAACTTGTCAATTTGTGAGAGTTATGCCTAGTGCATGGCCTTTTCAAACATGCGAACTGTTGACACTAGCTATAAGCTAGATGCAACTTGTGACATCACCATGGCCCTCCATGTCATTTGGACTAAAGCTTCCCTTTTGCTGACTTTTTCTTCACTGGTAAGAAAAGTTCACTTTACTTACTGGAAGCTTGCATCAACTGGGCATCAGCTGCTGCTTTGATTGAAAGCTTAGTTAGGTTAGTTATTAAAGGTCTGATGATGGGGTGTTATCCTAGCTAGCTTAATGGAGCTTGGATAATTGGCTAGTTAATTTTGATGTTGTCTAGATGCATCCAACTTGCATCTACTATGTGCACCATGCATGCACCCATCCAGGAGGAAGACTACATACTCTACACATACTACATGAAGTCGTCGACGCTAGCTACTTGGTAGCTGAATAATCTCACTAGTCTCCAAACAATCTCCATATGTGTAGTATCAATGTAGTGCCATAAAGAAAAGAATACAAACTAAGCAAAGAAAAGCGCCCGGCCGATTTTCTATGAGTGGAGAGCACCCATTTTGTCTTGTGTTACCACACCTTTTTGAGGCAAAAACAACAAAGGGACACACCTTGTTTCTTAACCGTCAAGGCTTTTCTTTTCTTTACATTCATGGTTACACCATCGATCAACACTCATATATGCAATTACTGAAAGCATATATGGTCTAAATATGTATCCTTGCAATTACTGAATGCACATATGCAATTACTGAATGCATATACAGGTAAGAAACTAGGGTTCAGAGGGGGGTGGGGTGGATGAACCGTGCGCGCTGCTGCTACAGTGGTCGACGACGACGAGGGTGGCAGGCTCCGGCACGGCGCCTCCTCCTCCGGCGGATCCTCCTCCACGGGCTGCAGGGCGGCTCCTCCTTCGATGGCTCCTCCTCAACGGGTTCATCCGACGGCTCCTCCACGGGCTGCTAGGGCTCCGGCATGGCGGTGGCTAGGGCTCCGGCGACGAGGGCGGCGCTAGGGTTTGCGCGCGGGTGACGATAGAGAGGGTGCTCAAATTTTGGCTAAGAGTTGGATCGAGAGAGAAATAAGGGGGATTAGGCGGAGAGGCCGAACCGTCTATTTATCTAAGTGTGAAAGTTCTATGGCGCATTCTCACAGAATGCGCCACAGAAGTTGGAACTTCTGTGGCGCATTCCCACAGAACTTTTGGACATAGTAAAAAAAAGCGCGGCGTCGTAGTATAACAAGATCCAATACTTGTCCTAGTGGTCTTGCTCGTTCGCTCTCACCTGGGGCAGCCAGGTTCGAATCATGGCTATCTCACACTTTTTTTTCTTTTTTTTAAATAGTTTTAATTACACACATATGCATATTTATTTAAAAAAGCAAGAACATATACATATATGCATATTTATTCACATATGCATATTTATTTAAAAAAATCAAGAACATATACATATATGCATATTTATTCAAAAAAAAAGCAAGAACACATATGCATATTTATTCAAAACACCCTCCCGGATCATATATATATATGTGTGTGTGTGTGCTTGTCACACACAAAGTGAATTTGTATACCCACCCAAATATCACATTATATGTTTTAGTCTCTAACTAATGCCCACACTAACATCAAATTATACCCACATGAATTAATACACCAAAAAGTCACACAATTGCTAGCATCTCTTCACAATCTTCTTGCCCTTTTTCATCGCGGTTGCATACTTTAACCCGTGCACTTTGAGATTTCTTCTTGTGAATGGACAACCTTTAGTAGGTAGTGTGGTCTTCCTTCTTACTTTAGTAGTAGTAGGCTTGTCGAAGTACTTGTCGAATTCCTCTTAGATCTTCGGGTCGCCGTTTTTGTCGAAGTTTTGCTCTTTGGCGGCTCCTTCCATTCTGTTGATGCTCCTCTTGCCCCTCCTAACTACAACACGGTTGGGCTTTGACGGGTCGGTAATAAAAAAGCATTGATCAACTTGGCTAGCGAGTACCCAAGTCTCATTTTTTGCGGAGGCGTTCTTCGTCGATTTGGCATCTGGTATAACCATTGTGGTGAAATACCGGCCTTCTTTTTCCACGTTCTTGGCACATCTAACACGGAACATCGGTACGATCTCTCCACAGTAGTCGAGCTCCCATATCTCCTCGATCCTTCTATATAATCTTTCCATGACAGTAGTCTCGTCATCGACGCAGGATAACATAGTTACTCCTGAGTTTTGATATTCGCTATTCCTGTCCTTTTCCTCGCTGTAGAATCTGTAACCGTTTATGTCGTATGACTGATAGGTCCTTAGGTTGTGCCCTAGACCCTGCGACAAGGAGAATATGAGTTTTTGATCTTCCATAGAAGGCGTTTGTGGGGGATTGTCCAGTTGCCTTTTCTTGAACCAACCCGTGAAGCTGGAGTTGTGCTCTCTGGTTATGTCTCCCTTCTTCCTCGGCCAGCCCTGGTCGACGTACTTTTTTGATCTTCCATAGAAGGCGTTTGTGGGGGATTGTCCAGTTTCCTTTTCTTGAACCAACCCGTGAAGCTAGATTTGTGCTCTCTCGTTATGTCTCCCTTCTTCCTCGGCTGGCCTTGGTCGACGTACTCCTGCTCGATTAAGCTTCTGTGCTCTTCGACCCAAGGGCTGACCACTCCAATGTGTTGTAGCGTGACTCGGTGTGCCCTGTCAAAATCGGTGTGTCGACCATCAATGCCCACATGCAGTGAGCGGTAGCCCTCTCGGTGACCATATCCACCGAGCCTGCCGAGGTGCTTCTTGGTGGGTATTCCAACATCCTCGTTCTCGGTGGTTAGATAATTCTGGCAGAAGGAGATGCACTCATAGATCAGAAAGCCCTTGGCTATGCTTCCATCTGGACGGGACCTGTTGCGAACGAATCCTTTGATGACACCGTTTAGCCTTTCAAATGGCATCATGTTGTGCAGGAATGTCGGCCCGAGCTGGATGATGTCATCCATGACATGTACAAGTAGAGGCACCATGATGTCAAAGAATGCGGGCGGGAAGTAAATCTCAAGCTCGCATAGTATCATCACGATCTCTTCCTATAGCATGTCGAGCTGCTTCACACCGACCGACTTCCTAGATATGACGTCGAAAAAGTTACAAAGGCCAAACAACGTCTCATGAACATGCTCGTCCATTATCCCGCGGATCACAATAAGGAGTATCTGCGTTATCAGCACGTGACAGTCATGAGACTTCATACCGCTAAACATCTTCTTCGCCATGTCCAGATATCTTCTTATCTTCCCCGAGTAACCGTGAGGAACTTTCACTCCTAGGAGGCACCTGAAAAACTGCTCGAGCTCCTCCAGACTCAGAGTGAAGCAGGCAACACGAAGCACCACCTCATTCTTCTTAACTCTTTTGCAGTGACCTTGAGTCCCTTCCATCTGATCATCATCATCATCATCATCATCATCATCACTATCAAGGTACTGAAGATCTTTCTTGATGCCAAGCAATTGAAGGTCCTTTTTTGCTTTCGGTCCATCCTTGGTCCTCTCTGGCATGTTCAGTAGAGTGCCAAGCAGACTCTCGGTAACGTTCTTCGTGGTGTGCATTATATCGAGGCTATGGGGAGTGTGGAGGACCTTCCAATACGGCAGGTCCTAGAAAACAGACCTTGCTTTTCATACACCAAGCAACGGCTTTGTCATCGGTCGTTTATTTCCCGGTGCAGGGCAATCTACACAATTATTCGAAAGCTCCTCAATTTCTATGCCGCTCCTCGGACGCGGGGCTCTTTCGAGCTCGTCCTTACCATTGAACATGTCACCATGTTTTCTCCATGGGTGATCCATGCATAGCCACTTTCGAGTACCTTGGAACACTGTTCTCGAAGACCCGGGATCCCTTGGTAGCTAGAGATGCGGTGTCTCATCCATGCACTTGACGCATGCATTGTGTTCGTGGTTCACCTGGGCCGATACATATGCGTAACCAGGATAGTCCTGCACCTTCATGAGCAACACGGCTCTTGGATGGAAATATTCTTTAGTGTAGGCATCACACGTACGGGCCGGCGTCTCCCACAGCTGGCTAACTCCTCTCTCAACAGCCTGAGATACAGATGCATATCGATACCTGGTTGTTTTGGCCCCTGAATAAGAATGCTCATGTGTACGAACCTTTGCTTTGTGCATAGCCACGGGGGGAGGTTGTACGGCCATACAAACACGGGCTAGGTGCTATGCGTGCTAATCTGGTTTCCAAAAGGATTGAGTCCATCGGTGCTCATATCCAGCCTGATGTTCCTTGCATCACCCCCGAACTCTTCGAACTCGATGTCTAATGCATTCCACTGGCTAGCATCTGAAGGGTGTGTCAGGATCTTTCCCTTCTCTGGATCATCTTCGGGTTTCTCTCTTTCCGCGTGCCATTGCATGAGCTTTGCTTCCTTAGGATCTACAAAATATCGCTGCAAACGGGGGGTGATAGGAAAGTACCATACCACTTTTCGAGGAACTTTCTTGTTCCCTCTCTTGTACCGTCCTTTGGCACACACCGGACGTGTGGTTCTATCTGCATACTCGTTCCAATAAAGTGCGCAATAATTGATGCATGCGTGGTATTTAATGTGTGGTAGGTCGAGAGGGCACACAATTTTCTTGGCCTCCTCGATACTTGTTAGCAATGTGTTCCCCTTAGGAAGTCGGTCGTGCCAGTATTCCATGTTTGCGTTGAAGCTCACATTGGTCCATTTGTGTTTGGCCTTCATCTCTAGAGCCTTGAGTGTTACACTCAAACGTGTATCCTCGGGGCGACACCCAGGATACAATGGAGTCATCCTGTCTACCTCCATTTGGGCCAGCTTGGCTTTCTCTCTGGCTACAGCTTTGTCGTTGCTCGTATCCTTGAGGAGCAGTTCTTGAACATGAGGATCCTGCAAGGCTGAAGTTAGCAGCGTCTGTGTGTTCGCGTCTTCTCCTTCTTCATGATGATCATGCCCGTGTCCATCTCCTTCTCCATGTTGATCATGCCCGCCGGCATCTCCTTCGTCATGATGATCATGCCCACCGACATCTCCTTCGTCATGATGATCATGCCCGGTAGACTCCTCGTCTTCTCGCCCGGCCACGTCTTCGTGTCCACCATGTCCTGCCGGCGCCTCATTGAGGTTGCGCATGAAACCGCGCCTGAGCGGGTGACCCTCCAATTGTCCAGAATCAGGGTCGATCCAGCGCTGGAGTTTGCATGTTTGACATGGACATCTTATCATGGTCTTGTTGTTCAGAATCATGTCCTCCTTCGCATCTTTCTTGTACCTAGCAATTCGACCTTCGCTCATCGTGAGGACCATGGTTGCCATACTGGCCGGGAAATGAATCAACATTTCGGCAAACATCCGTGCACCACACCGGCCAGGACAACAACAAGCAAGCAACAAAAAACTTCCTCCCAATGCAAACATTCATGCACCACACAAGCATCGTCTCGCCATGCATCGCACACACACCGCCCACGTGACAAGCTTCACCTACATGTTCATGGCCAAGTACTCACCTAGTAGACTCAATAATAGAGAGACGAGACCACGCAATGAGAGAGTGTGGAAAAATAGATCTACAAGTTAGTGGAGAGGAAATTAGTAAACAAATAGAGATGTGAGAGAGAAAAGTAAGGAACTTTTAGATCTACAAGTTGGAGGGAAGCTTCCACTTAACAATCTATGGACTAAAGTAGGTTTAGTTACAAGAAAATGGAGAAACTATGGGCAACATGGGGTGAGAGGGAGGAGGAAGATGAGCTGGGAGGAGGTAGAAAGGAAGAAGAGATGTGAAATGGGTGGTGGTGGATAGATAGGGTGGGAGCTTGCCACCTTTTTCACATAGATCTGGACGCCCTCATTTGAGGCGCATATGCAAGAAATGTGCCACAGATGCTCAAACTTCTGTGGGGCATATGTCCATATGCGCCACGGAACATATGGTGTAGGTTAAAGTGGTGGGACCCAGGGTTAGGTTTCTGTGGCGCATGTGTGGATATGCGCCACAGAAGTCGAACATATCTGTGGCGCATATCCACACATGCGGCATAGATCGTGGGTGAAATAGTATCCGTGGTGGGGCCTGCCTCCAAGTTTTGTGGCGCATAATGAAATATGCGCTAGAGAAGAGGCAACTTATGTGGTGCATATTTCATTATGCGCCACAGAACTTGGATCGCCCCACCCCGGCTAGCGGGTCCCACCAAACTTCTATGGCGCATGTTGTATGAAATGCGCCACATAAGTTTTTAGTGTCTGTGGCGCATGTTTCCTAATGCGCCACTGACAAGTATCTGTGGCACATGGATTTACATATGCGCCACAGAGTAACTTGTTTACCTATAAGTTGTTTCCTAGTAGTGTTAGCATCGGACCCACATCTTATCCACGTGAGCCGGACCCACAGCTTATCCATGTGAGTGCCAGACCCACAGCTTACCTAGGTTGGTGTTGCAAGATGGGACCCTGAGCCAGCACCGCGCCCGCGCCCGTGCCGTTGCCTCCACTTTCTTCTTCTTCTCCGGTGACAGCGGCCCTTTGTCTAGCTTCATTTTCATATAGTGAAATGTAATGCATAAACTAACACATACGAAGTTTATACACCTTTGAACCCTTTGGAATCGCACTTATGACATGATAATGTTGTGCTAAAAATATTGAGAGATTATCATTTCCATGGAGTGAAATATAATGCATAAACATGCGTATACGAAAATTATACACCTTTGATCTCTTTGAAATCGCACTTAATACGTGATAATATTGTGATAATAAAATCTTGAGAGATTATCATTTTCATAGAGTGGAATGTAATGCACAAACTTGCATATGCGAAAATTATAAACCTTTGAACACTTTTAAATCGCACTTAATATGTGATAATGATGTGCTAACAAATTTTTCAGAGATTATTATTTTCTCCCCCATTTTCATAGAGTGGAATGAAATGCATAAAATTGCATATACGAAGTTTATACACCTTTGTAATCTTTGAAATCACACTTAGGACATGATAATGTTGTGCTAATAAAATATTGAGAGATTATCATTTCCATGGGGTGAAATATAATGCATAAACTTGCATATAAGAAAATTATACACCTTTGAACTCTTTGAAATCGCACTTAATACGTGATAATGTTGTGCTAAGAAAATCTTGAGAGATTATCATTTTCATAGAGTCGAATGTAATGCACAAACTTGCATATGTGAAAATTATAAACCTTTGAACACTTTTAAATCACAGTTAATACGTGATAATGGTGTGCTAACATTTTTGGGAGATCATTATTTTCTCCCCCATTTTCATCGAGTGGAATGTAATGCATAAACTTGCATATACGAAGTTTATACACCTTTGAACTCTTTGAAATGGCACTTAGGACATGATAATGTTGTGCTAAGAAAATCTTGAGAGATTGTCATTTCCATGGGTGAAATATAATGCATAAACTTGCGTATACGAAAATTATACACATTTGAACTCTTTAAAATCGCACTTAATACGTGATAATGTCGTGCTAAGAAAATCTTGAAAGATTATCATTTTCATAGAGTGGAATGTAATGCACAAATTATACACCTTTGAACATGTTCCCTTCAAATTATATTCAAGTTCATTTGTTTATGGAGTTAAAGTACCGTGGAAAACTCGTTATTTTGCATGGACATAGGGGTGCCCCCTGATAGATATAGGGGTTATCCTGTCTGCTAGATCATAGAGGATCAACGGTTGGTGGGCACGATCCGCGTGACAACTGTCTCAAGCAATCAGAGCGTAGCAGCAAAGATGAGCACAAGTGTGAGATATTGTGACCAAGAGAGGGGAAAACTGAGTAGAAGATCCCTGGGTAGATGCACTCCCTAGGTTAAAACTTGATTTATATACATTTCCTATGGTGGCAGGTCACATAATAAGACTCCCTGGGTAGATGCCACTATGTTTTGATATTTTTGAATTTGTTGTGCATAAAATGACTCAATTAGCTAGCTAAAACCCATTAGTTGACTCTCTGTTGACCAGCCACCGGAGGGTATAACTGAGTATATTGCACACAACAGTGTTAGTACTAGAGGGAAAAACTGAGCACAACCAAACTGCCAGTGTTACACTCGAGGGCAAAACTAAGCACAACTAAGTCGCCAGAGTTAGACACGAGGGAAAAAACGTGACTCACGGTATGCGTTTGTGGTGCACGGGCGGTAGCGGACACGTGTGGCCGTGCACGGTGCAGTAGTGACGCGGTTACACGGTGCACGGTGGTGCACCGAAATGTTGCTTCCCTTCTCCTTTAATAGAGGCCTCCTCACTCTCACTGATCACTCACTCGCTCACTCAACCATCTCCACTGTCCCATCAACTTCTGCAAACCCCCAAGAAAACCCCAAGCACACCGGCAATGGAGAAGAATGGCACGGTGGCCATGATGCCTCCAAGGCCGCCGGCGAGGAGGCCCCCACACAGGCCCCCATCTAGGCATCGAAGGAAGCCGCCGTCCCCGTCCCCGCATCCGCTGTAGCCGTTAGTGAGGAGGCCCCCGCCGGTCTCGGGCAGATCCCGCTCGACTGGGACCCCTACGAGGAGGTTGATTACATAAGGCCGGAGAACCCTTATGACACAAGAATCGCTAACCCATGGTCGCAGGTAACCAGGGTTTTCTCCCCTTCCCTTGTTCTTCCACCATTCCCATCATTGGATGCTAGATTGTATGTTATTAGGGTTCGGTTGTTCGTATTTTTATAGTAGCTAATCCTCTTGTGTTAGATCTAGTATTTCGATGAATCCCCCTGTTCATATTTGAATCCCCCATGTTTGTAGTTGGGATCAGTATTCGATTTGGTTTGAGATTTGGGGAATAATCAGGGGATCCCAATCGGTTAATTTATGCAAATAATCAATCCCGATAATCAAAGTATCTAAAACATGTCCTTATTGCACTCTACTGTTTTTTCCAACAGGAGGATAGCAGTGACATCTACAACGATGACGAATCTAAGGACAATAAGACTCGTCATGTGCTGAGGAGGGTCGCATGCCCCCGATCAAGCCCAAGGCGCCAAGGTAAAGGCACTCGGCAGCAAGAAGTGGTAGAGGCACCAGAGGAAGGAGGTGGAGGCCATGAGGGACCACTGATCTTGTGTTGCTGCTGTAAAGCAACTTCTTTTATCTTTTTTGTGTTGAACTTGTCCGCTGCTACTACTAAGCAGCCTAATTGTCGAACCTCATTAAGTACCATACTATATAACCTATATTATCTGCTCTGTTTACTACATTTATTTATGGTGCTGGTTAGATTTTCTGCTCTAGATTTGCTACCAGATTGGGGAAAACAAGGGCCAAAAGGAACAATGAATGAAGAGAGAAGCTGCTCTAGATTCGCTACCTTTTTAGGCAAAAAAACACAATTGTTAGCGAGAGAGAGGGGAAAGGTGCTCTTAAAAAGTCCAATCATAAAAATAACAAAAAAGAAAACCTATGTAACCACCAAACGTGCCCCACGAGGTCCCACACCACGTCCCGCATAATTAGCAAAAGATGGATGGCTGGTCCACCATGTATCCTGGCCCCAGCTATCAGCATGTAATGGTCAAGGTGACATAACATAACGCTCAACACACAACCCACCCCAACACGTTCCCACCGATCAGCATGTAATGGTCAAGCCTTTAACCTAATGGCATCCCCCGTCCGAGCGCCTATGAGGGTTTCAGAATAGAGGGAGGGGAAAAGTGACGAAAAACTAAGCAGCTGGGGAAAACTGAGTACAACTAACGAACCGAGGGCACGGAAATAGAAATCCCTTTCTTAAATGGCAGAAATGGAAAAATAAATGTTTTAAATATTTTCCTGCCTCAATAAATTTTGGAAACATTCTCCAATGTGTGAATTAATATTTAGGATCTAAATTAATCAAATAAATCCCAAAGAATTCCTAGAGGTGTATCTTGATCATATCTATCTACTAGCATCTTTATATCACCTTGCCAAGATCAAGATTTGAAACTTTCCTTAATGATCATCAATATGACATGGTTTGACACTTTAACAAAACATGAACTAAAATTAACAAAACATTTTGACACTTTAACAAAACATGATCATCCCCTACGCACCACCCTTGATCACCATAGCCACCACCCTCAATTTTTGGTCATGTACACTGTAGCCCTACACTATAGCTCTGCCCCTTCCTTTGTCTCTTATGCTTGTAAAGAAGGGAGACAAAGATATGAACCATGTTGGCTATTTATTTTTCTCACAGCCCAACCCCTACTCCCTCTATCCTCCTACACGACCAAAGCACAGTAGCACGACCCACTCCACCGCCCTCCTTGTCCAATCACCAGCCAACTCCCTCTCCCCAAGCTCCTCATGGACATGGTCCATGTTATACCACCTCCCTCTAGCTAGATAGGCTAGAGGCATGTGCGACCTTCCTCCCTGGTTTATTTCTCCCTGCCCTCTCCAAGGTTCACCTAAGATCAACCCAGCTAACGCCCTCTCTCCCACTGCGAGGAGAACTCATTTGTCCTCTCAGCTCCAACAATGAAAGATCGAGGTTGCCATCAACCCAAAGTACCTCAGCCCTCCATCTCTGTATCCTCCTCCTAGCCTCGACAAGAGCTACCTGATCCTTACTTCCCTTTTTCTCTAGATAAAACCCTGGCCCTCTCCACCACCTCGCCTCCGACGCACTCACCCGTCGGTGGCATCTTCCGCGTGGTCTCACCGAGGTCCCAGATGGCCTGCATGCACGTCGCCGAGGTTGCGATGGGTCACCGCATCCTCCCTTGAACCTCGCCGTCGACATGCATGCACCCTAGTGCATACTCCGGCGAGCACCCGAGCTTGGTCCGCCGCGGTGAGAAGCTCTGTTCGGGATCTGCATCACCCCCCCCATTTTCGCCCCTCACTGGAGTTAGCGTCGACCACTTCATCTCCTCCGCTCCTTCCCCACCACCGACAAGACCTCAGGTGAGCTCCCCAAGTCTTGCCAGCTATAGCTAGGTTTTCCTCGTGTCGAACACGTCTAGAGGTAGACGAGGATCCAACGTCGTTAATCCCTACTAGATCCTATGGATGACAATCCCCCATACCGCTTCAATTCACTCCCCTGCTGAATGTTGGGCCCCATCGTGGGGATTTCAAATGCAACCTCCTGCGCGAGTCGTGGTGCTGGCTGGGACGGCCTGCCCTAGCGCGCCCCAACCCCGCTCAGATCTAGCCCATGTTGCCCTCTTCTCTTTTTCTTTTATATTCGAATCTTCTAGATCTGCAAATTGGCCTATTGGTTTAAATGCCAAACAAATTGGAAAATAGGTGCAAATTCCGTATCTAAATTTTACCAAGATCCCAGATGTTTGCTACACCAACAAGCACAAGAATCCACCAAAAATAACATTTATATCTTTTCTAGTAATTAAAATACAACAAGGTATTTCTTTAACTAAATAAATCTTTCCGAGAGTTCCACAAATACAAATTTTGCAAACCAAGTTCCTCCTGATAGGTATTTTATACACCTACCATCCCATCTTGGACTCATGTCCAGTTGAGCTATAGTTTGACTGTAGAAAAAATGACAAACTCAATTCTTTTCTTCCTTTCGAAAATTCCCTAGGTAAACCTACAACATATATTGGGTTGATTACAACTCTCAGTGATGTGGTACATCAAGGCCTATCAAAACCAAGGAGTTCAAGAATAATTGACTTTCTAAGAACCTTTGTAAATCACTATCACTATATAAATCACTATCACTGCATGTGGTCCTATCACTATATAAATCACTCCAGAACCTTTGTAACTCCAAAATTGATTAATCCAATTTCTTATGGAAGGTATTTATAATACCTATCGACTGTCCTTCGTTTCATACTGTTTGGACTAGCAAAAACATTTGGTGAAAAAGACAAATTGCCATCAGAACTGACTTTGGGAATTTCCCAAGGGGATTTTGGTAATTATTTTGAAGTGATTCAAACTCTCAAAAATCCCAAACTCAAAGATCTACAAAGCCCTCTGAGTTCAAATTTATTTGAGCTACAGAACTTTTCTGGTGAATTATTCACCTAAACAAGGGATATTTTCACTATAATAATCGTAACTAAATAAATAAAAATGTTAAAATCATGAAACCACTTTTGGTGTCCTTGATATTTCAATACCTATCTGATGATATCATTTAAGTATATTAAAATCATACAGACCGGAGCCTTAGTTCCAGACCCCTTCATTAAGTGGTTTTGGCAAATAAATCATAAAAGAAAGTCCACAAAGGCCACTAAAGTAGTTCCAAGTGCTATGAACTCAATCTATCAAAACCTACTGAAGTTGGTAAAGTGTTTTATGTTTGTTTGCTGTATTCTATTGGTGCTTGTATGCTTTGTGTTGAAATGTGGCCTTGTTTGCTTGCATGTATGATCCCTAACGACGATAGTTACGATTATATCGAAGACCCGAAGAAGATGGTTATTATTATTATGGTTTTCTAAGAAGAAGCCCAGGGACATATTTCCATATTTCTGATCACGGGCAAGCCAGCTACTTTCTCATAAGCCTTGTCCTATTATTTTACTTATGCATATTTTATCTACCTTTTATTCAAACTTCAATTTTTTACTATATTGATAGTCTATGCCTGGTAATGACTTGGCTCCTCCAACTCATTACCACTTTGTACTGCTAAGTACAACCCCTGTGACAACCTACTTGTCCCTAGTATGATAGATTATGTATAACACCATACCCCCTTGGAGACCCCATTTTAGCCAAAACAAAACTATAGGATCGGAAGACCCCGAAAAAGTTTTACAAAATGTTTTATGGTAAAACCTTGGTGAGGTTTGACCTACCAAGACAAGTTTGAGAAAATAAAAAGGTATTTATTTTAAAAAGGATGCTGAAGGAAAGAGGAGGAATTTTGTTTTGAAAACACACATGGTTCTTTGCAGCTTTACCTGTAAACTTAACCCGTGCAACCACATTACTCCTATATGGGAAGGGGCTAGACTCGAAGTTTGTTTATTCTAGTATAGGTTGCCTCTACTACAGGGGATTACGATCCCTAGAGGTTGGGCCTTCTCCGGTAAAGGTCCATGTGAATCATTGACCAGGAGAAGGAACGAACTGTGTTCGGGAAACCATGTGTTTACTATGAACGACTCATAGAGTGGGCGCTTATACTGGAGTAGGCATCCTGGCGGTCTTGATCAGTTACTTGACCCACGGTCCATAACGGATCTGGGCAGGGTACCTAGATGGTGTGGGTAAAGTGTACAACCTCTATAGAGAGTAAATCTATTTGAATAGTTGTGTCCGCGGTTATGGATGGTTGGACAAACTACTGTAGGGCGATGCTAGTTATGTTTTCAAAAAGTATTTCATAAAATAAAGATTTTTTTGAAAACAGGGTGGTCCAGAATGATCATAGAGGAAGTAGGTGTTCTCGTAATGATCACAGAAGAAGGAAAGCTCAGTTAGTGTAAGACTGAGAGATGATATTTAGTGACCCAATCCTAGTGTTTTCCAAAACTTTTCAAAAGACTTTCACAATGTTTTACAAATGTTTTCAACAAATATATGTAAATGTTATATCTACAAGAGAAACTATTTTAGAAAAGAACCTCTCATGGAGCCCTCCTAATACCACAACTATATTGCATATCCTCCATTTGTTATTATCTTAAGGTGGTTTGCGAGTACATTCAAAGTACTCACTAGCATTGTCCCTTGCTATTAACTTGGTCATATTTGAGAAGTAAAGTGAAGAAGAAGGTGATGTTGATGACTTTGTAAGCTAGGACATTCTCCTAGTCAGCTGCATGTAGGTTAAGGCATGGCTCGGGCTCTATGCTTGATTAAGTTCTATTGATGTTGATTAATGTAGCCCTAATGGAAAATAAGGTATGACATGTATTCGTTTAAGTAATGGATGTTTACTTTGATACTTGTTGGTTTTGTTCCACGACAAACTGATCATGGGATGCTAGTGTATGCATAACAGGGATTCTCAGAGGATTAATCTGGGGGCCCAGAGACTTGGTATCAGATCCATCCTGACTATAGGAGAACCTTAGTTAGCATGGTCGTTAGAGAGGAAAACTATTTTGGAGACACCGGCTTTCGGAAACTAATTTCCTCAAAAGATTTTCGAAAGATTCTACTTCTTATCTCCTCTAATTTAAATTATTTTGAAAATGGTTTCTTCCATCTCTCGTCCAAACTTCAAATATACGGATTTCAAACAAATAGGACCTCGAACTAGTTGAAGACAGTGATAACAAGATGAAGAGAAGCAACTACCAGCAAACATAAGGAGACTACCATATCGCCCTACCAACAGAGTCCTCGTGACCAGAAGAAGCAAGTACTACACTACCGACAAGCGTCCAAAGATACGACAAAAGCTTCTTACGCAAGATAGTGACCTAGGCCCTAAGAATGATGATATCCAAGGTCAATAGTCCGAAGATAGGATTCCCTTATATCGTGAGTAGTTAACTCCTTGGTCCCCCTAATAGGCCGTGTTTGCTCGCCTAAGTGCATGATGTGTTGCTTGATGCCTGTTGTTTGCGTTTCTAGATTAGTAAGAACATGGAGACCCCATCGCTCTGTTCACCTTGTGTGTATGATCTGGCATGATTGACCCAAGTCAAATAGGTTTCATGGATCGATACCCCACCTAATAACTCAGGCACCCCATGTTGGTTGTAGCTAACGAGACCCATACGAATCTCGAGAGTTATGAGAGGAAGAGTGCCCCAAGAACCAGGACTTCAACATCGTCAAGATAGAGCAACTCGAAGACTCCTCCTTAGTAGGATGGCATACTTCATCAAAATCGCTTCTCAAGACTCGTCACCAACACTACAAGTCACTATTCACTTGCCGACAATAGCAAGAGTCCCGTTAAAGTCGGAAGTTTACCATCGAAGGATCCCCACCATCCACCAGAAACCAGAAGACTTGCCAACCCAGACAAGAAGTGAAGACCTAACTATACTAACCTTCGGCATATTAGAGCTTCCGACAGTCCCAAAGGATTAACTATTTTATTCAACCCCTCTGCCCAAATAACCGGGAAGTCCTCACGAGGAGGCCCAAAATACTCCAAAACCCTGAAGACAAGGAGGCATGAAGACACCGAGTCTACTCCACCAGCAAGCCGAAGCAACAAAAAGAGTTCAAGTTAGGATGTTTCCTCCAAAATTAGCTACCTTTCCTCGACTAAAGCCTAGTAAGAAGTGTCATTAAGTGCTAACCCGCCTATAGTTAACCCCTTAAGGCTTCGTTAGGAAACCACCCCGATAGGTTGGTGCAATAGGACATCACTCGAGGATCTCAACTCAAGTCTCAAGGAGATACAACCTATCTTTAGTGACACTCCAACACTCCAAGACAGAAGATCTACACTAGTCTCGACAAACCTTAGTAAAGATCTTTCCACTCATCTCAAGAAAACCTTCTACCACAAGATACTTCAGAAAGGTTTCCGGATCCGACGTCTTTTTGCCAAACCTCAACTCACGAGTCATCAGATGAGATAATAACTGAAGATTTATGAAGCCCCCCTTCTAATTTAACTGAAGACTGTAACATCCCAAAACTTCAATCCAAGAGTATCAAAGATTAAATCATCCAAATTTAGGATTAACAAAAACTTTTCCATATTTAAAATAAAAGCATTCATATATGTGTGCATTTAAAATAGGAGTTATTTTGAAGTGCCATGATTGTGTGATCCTTTGCTTCTAAAATGTTTCTTAAGGGAATTAAACATCATCTACATCATTCCCAAACTTTTCCTAAAAGAAATCAAATCAAAAAGAATTAAAATAAAGGAATGGTCATTTGGACAAATTTAACTCTCATGCCTACTTTGTCTATTCCTAGTACTCAATTCTTAACAGAAACAATTCTTGATCTTTGCACCCCTTGCTAGTACACATAATGAGGTACCAAGGCCCACCTTTTGATCTTCTAAAAACATTCTGGAAACTATTTTAAATGGCAGTTCAAAATTGAATCTAATGCATATGCATAGATCACCCCTATTTCAAAAACCATCTAATTGAGCACCATTTTCAAAACCCTTGCAACCAGAGACTACCTAGCACTAGTGGAGATCACCCAAAAATTTTGAACTCAAAATTCAAAACTTTTTCTCTTGCGGCCATTTCATCAAACAGCTTGTGTGCACAAATCTGGCCAAAATTAAAACACTGTTTTGAGCAGTGATCTTGGTCACCATTTGTGCCTAACCTTGTCCCCTTGTTCCCTTAGTACCAGCCCTACCTTTTGCTAGCCCGGCCACACCCTGTGCACACGACCAAATGGTCATGGCCATTAAGGCCGAGCACCTTGAGCACCCCCACCAGCGACATCGCGCCACAGCAGCCGCCAACTTCCCTCGCCATGTCTAGGAGGTAGCCAACGCCGCACCGAGGAGAAACCGCGCCCAGTGCCACCGGACCATGCCGACGCCGCCCGCAGAGCGCGCCCTGTCCCCGCGTGCACAAGCCACCACTCGACACCAGCCCGCGCCCACCGCTCCGCCTCGACCTAGAGAACACCCCAGATACCCCCGTTCGCCGCCCAAAGCCCCACAGCCACCGCTCACCATGGACACCGCCGCCTCTGCCTCTCAGAGCGCCACCTCACCCCGACCGCATACCACCGCCCCTACGGCCGCATTGAAGTGCTAGAGCACCGCCAGGGGACCGCCCAGCGATCGCCATCCCCAGCCATGACGCTAGCTCGCCGTAGCCATGTCGCCACCGTCGACCACCCATCCCGCTCGGTCTCACCGTCGAGCCTATAAAAGGAGCCCTCCCCAGCACCAAATACTCACACCATTCCACTCCCCTCACCTCTCTGAACCTCACCCACCTCTCGCCGGAGCAAGTGGAGCAGCAGCTCGCCGGAATTGGAGCCGGAGCCGCCGCCTCTGGAGAAGAAGGGTGCCGTTGATTCCGGCCACCCCAAGCTCCGCCGCTACCACGCCTTGCCTCGCCGTCGTCTTCCACTTCGTTCGCCCGCATCGCCGACCCTGCTGGAGGACTGGTACGCCCCCAGTAGACCCCCACCGAGCCGCTAGGGTTTAAGCTCGCCGGCGACCCGTCCGTCGTCGATGACGACCCTCAGCCGTAGATCTAGCTTCTAATCGCACGGCCCACAGCAGGCGTACCGCTTCGTGTGTTAAGTGTCGCTGACAAGCGGGACCCCCCTGTCAGCTGAGCCCTGTGCCGCACAGCGCCACTGGGCCGGCCCATTTCTTTTCCCGTGCAAGCCCGTAGATTCAAATTAGGATTTTTCTTTTTAGTTAGAATATAGTTTTTGTCCAGTGTTTCAAAATTCAATTCTGTGAGTTTGACAAATCCAAATTGCATGAAACTAATTTTGTCTAAAAGGTATTGAAATGCTCTATCCAAGCCCGTTGGATTTAATTCATTTAGAGTTATATATTTCTCCTAATAAAAATAAGAAGACAGAAGCTTTTGCAACTTGAAACATTTTTGTAAAATCAACCAAGTTAGCTTTTGAGTTGATTCCAACTCTCAAAAATCACATTTCATCATATATATCCAAATATGTAATAATATTAAGGTTTACAGACAGTGACTTTGGACTAGTACCAAAATAATGCTATATAGGCATTTCTAGTCACTTTAAATCATTAAATAATAAACTTAAACCAAAGTAATAGTAATCCAACCTTTAAATCTCATTCCCATAGGTTAGAATATGTGTTGAGGACATGTGTCCACATGATCCCATATTTTGGTGGTGAATATTAAATTATGGTTAATTTTTCAATGAGTAGAAATTACTTTTCCAAAATAAAAAGGTGGAAACTACTGAATTAAACTTGTGATGTTTTGGATGATAATAGATCATCAATTGTGTGGTTTAGAATACTACTTAGCCTAAGTTAAGTATTGTTTGGTGATTGTGCCCTCCCTATGTATTTCTAGACGATAGTACCGACCAAGCCTGCGAGGAGGAGGAGTTCTACCAAGAAGAAGAAGAAACCTTTAACCACTGCCTTAAGCATACTTTGATCACACCCCCTTAGTTGACACAAAGTTCTTTAATTAATTTTGAAGGTAGCATAAAGAGTATAAAACTTGACCTAATTAGAAACCCTTAGATGTCATTCTATGGCATGAGATTGATCCCACCTTTCCACCTTAGTGAACACTCTTAACCTAGTGTTTTAGAATAAATCAAACTCGATTCACTTTAGATGGGAACACTTGGTGAAGATGAGTTATGAAAACCTTGGAATGATGAGTCATTCTATTGAGATGTTTTGACATGTGTTGAGAAACACAATGGGTTTATGATGATGAAAATGATGAGGCCTGAGCCTTAACCCTTTTATAAAACTGATGGTTGGATTCGGATGCGATACCATTCCAAATTTACCGTACAACCACATTACCTGAATTGGGTAAGGCTTAGCTAGAAATTTATATGCATTAGTATTAGTTCCCTCACGGGAGAGGTTTGAGCTGAGGCTACCTCTCAATGATGACCACCTATGCAGTGCCCAAGATGACTGATGGTCATGGTTGGGAGGCCATGCTCATAGGAGAGGTGCTTATACTAGGGTGTGTAAAGGGTAGGTTATGTTTGATTATCTGCATACCAAGTATGATGATTCAGGGTTATCCCTGACAGATGTATCGAATCTTGTGGTGAAAGTGTACCACCTCTTCAGAGTGTCAAACTATTCGAATAGCCGCGTCCGCGGTTATGGACAGTTGGAATGGCCATACTGTTTCGTTGTCAGATGTTTTCTAAATACCTTGAAATGAATGATGACCTTTGACTTGACCACAACAGGGTTGTGTTAATGAAATTAGCTTCCCAACTTAGGTGATTCTAGAACTCTACTTTATCTTTTCTTGCTTCAGAACTCAGCTTAGGTTTCAAAATTAACTTGATAGTTATTCTTTCAATTCAGCACTTTAACTTAGAATTATAACCCTTGCTAGTAGTAGTTTGCGAGTACTTAAAGAGTACTCATGGCTTTTGTCCCTGGCTATTATCATGGCCAGACTATGAAGGAGAGTATCAAGATGATGGTCAGCAGGATGGCTATGATAACTAGGACTATCTGCCTTCATCAGCATTGCCTGTGCCCCTGAAGATGGACCCTACCACTACGCTATCGTTTATTTCCGCTTCTTGTTGTATTAAAGACTGGATCAAGAGATCCTTATTTGTGTAAAACATTATGTATGGTTTGTAATGGATGATGTACTATGATATCCACTCTGTTATGTCTCGCAAAAATGGTAATCCTGGGATTGCGAGGTATGGCATAACGGGCATCTGGGATTAAAAATCCGGGTGTTGACAAGTTGGTATCAGAGCCATCCTGACCATAGGAGACCCTAGTTAGAATGGACGTCCAAACCAAAAACTTAGCTTCAAAACCAAAGTGAGTATTTATGAACTATTTCCCCTCTTACCCTTCTGAACTCATTCTTTCTCAAAAATACATGTTCCTCAAAATTCATACATTAAAACTTAAAATTTGACACACTTGATCACTTCACTAATTTCCTCATCCTAAATTTTTGTAGATGGAGACTCAGTTCAACAAGTTTTACCAGTTGGGAAACGGAGGTCAGTTGATCTTCGAGAGGGATCTGGATTCACTGTCAGAATTTCTGGGACGCCCACATCCGGAGTTTCTTGGAGCTCAACTTCCAGGACCCCCAGGAGGAGACCTACAATGGCTAGTCACTGCAGATCTTCGAGGAAGCATTGAAGCACCAACTTCCGGGAGAATTCAGCTCTCTGTGAGAGAGAACAACTGGCTAGATGGATTAGCCAGGGCAACGCATGAAGCTCTCGCACGTCTATGTGCCCTCAGCATCAACAAGATTCAAGGAACCTGTTTTGCCCACTATGCAAGACGTGACTTCATGGGAATGCCGATGGAGATGCCAATTCACCCAGAGTTGAGGCGTCAAGTGGAGAACCTTGACTTCTTGCTTCATGACAGACAGCAGGAACTGGACAATGCCAGAGAGTTAGCCAACCAGAACCGTGCCATCGCCGACCAGAAGGCCCAGACTTTCACACTACTCGTCCAAGATCGCCAGTCTCTTTGTCGCCAGCGTGCAAAGAAGGATCACACCATCGCCCGTCTTCGCAAGAAGGTGGCCGACCTCGAGAAGACCGTCAAGGAGTAGGAAGCTCAGCTGGCCGCCAAGGAAGAAGATGATGAAGGAGAAGATATCCAGGGAGATATGGATTCTTACCTCAGCAACGATGACGATTTTCTGGCAGAGGATGCTGTGGACTTCTACACTGATGATGAAGACTCCGACTTCATCGACGATGAGTAGATGCACTAGAGCGCTGTCGTAGCATGAGATGTATCATCTCATTGTATCATAGTTTGCAGAATGGTTCTTCAAACCATCTATTTTCCCCTTTGATTGTTGTGGTGTGTGTTGTATCGTGTGCTTGCTTGCATGAATGAGAATGAAGTTAGTGAAAAACCTGAGTCTAACTCAAAGTTGTAGCTTTGAAAACCCAAAACCATGAACCTTAGAATTTCCCTCTTACCCCTATATCTATCTCAATCTTCAGATGACTCGTGGAAACCAAGGAGGGAGCAGCTCATCGCAGGACCCAATGTTGCAGATCTTGCAGAATCTCATCGCAGACCGTGAAGCAAGCAGGGCCGAGCGTCAAGCCAACTTAGCAACATTGCAGCAGATCGCCCAAATGGCTCTCAACAACCAAGGACATGGAAATCAGGATCACCATGGATCTAAACTCAAAAACTTTCAGAACACCAATCCCCCAATCTTCAACCAATCTGAAAACCCATTAGATGCTGATGACTGGTTACAGACCATGGAAAACAACCTAGAAGTTGCAGGAGTTGATGAGAATGAGAAAGTTCTCTTCGCCACCCACTATCTGGCGGGAGATGCAAGAGCTTGGTGGAATAGCATCCGCAACATGAACCATGGCCAGGTGATGACCTAGGAAGCATTCAAGGTCAAGTTCAGTCGCACCCACGTGCCGCAAGGTCTTGTCAACAGGATGAGAGATGAATTCCGTGAACTGAAGCAAGGAAGATTGACTGTAGTAGAGTACCGTGACAAATTCTTGTCACTTGCCAGATATGCACCGGATGAGATCAACACGGAGGCCAAGAATAAGGAGAGATTCTTAAACGGACTACATGATGAGATGCAGACTGTCCTCGTCAACATCCGTTTCCAGGATCTTGAAGAGCTAGTGGACTCTGCCATCCAGATGGAAGGATAGATTAACCAGGCAAACGACAACCGCAAGCGTCGTATGATGCAGCAGTCTGGATCCAGTAGTCACTAGAAGTACCGTCCTAACCCCTCACCAGGATATGCACCAAGGAACAACCGACCCCCAAATTCTCGCCCAAGCTACCCCAACCATAGCGGAGGAAATGTGAAGCCCGGAGGAAACAATCACAACTCCGGCAATGCCAACAATTTCAACCATGCCCCTCCCAAGAGCAACACAAACAACACTACACCCAGAACTGGCAGCAATGCTGTACCTGTTGCAGTCAAGGACAAGTCCCAGATCACTTGTTTCGAATGTGGAGTGAAGGGTCACTACTCCAATGAGTGTCCCAAGAAGACTACCGCCAATGCCCCTGTGAATGCCCCAGCTCAGCAGCAGCGTCGTGTTCAACAAGGCAGGAGATTTGCCCCAGGGAACCCGCACAACCGCAACGGTCGTCTCTTCCACATGAACGTAGAAGAAGCCCAGGAAGCACCAGATGTAGTGCTGGGTATTTTTCTGTCAACTCAGTTTTAGCAAGAGTATTGTTTGATTCTGGAGCATCGCATTCATTTGTCACCGAAGAATTTGTATGCACTAGTAAGATTCGCCCAACCAACCTGAAGCATGTCATGATAGTTCAAATCCCCGGTTCAACTACAAAAGCTAGAAAAATTTGCAAAGTTGTACCTATCAGAATACATGGGATAGATTTTTATGCCAACCTAATTGTACTTGGAACCAAAGGTTTGGAAGTAGTACTAGGTATGTACTGGATGTCAAGGCATAAAGGACTGATAGACTGTGCTAAGAAAGCCATCACCATGACCAGTAGTTCTGGAGTAACAGTAGAACATATCTTTGAAACCTTACCCCGTCAATTCAAATGCAACAAAAGTGTAGCCCTGCCTACCATTGACCAAGTCAGAGTAGTCTGTGAATACCCCGACGTATTCCCAGATGAATTGCCAGGTATGCCCCCAGATAGGGATATAGAGTTCATTATCGAACTAATCCCCGGAACCGGACCTATAGCCCAGAGACCCTATACCATGAACCCCTCAGAGTTAGTAGAACTGAAGAAGCAGTTAGATGCCATGTTAGCGACCGGCTTGATTCAGCCAAGTGCATCGCCATGGAGATCACCAATGTATTCGTCGACAAGAAGGATGGAGGCAACCGTCTGTGTACAGACTACAGAAAGTTGAATGATGTCACCATCAAGAACATGTACCCCTTGCCAAAGATAGAGGATCTATTTGATCAGCTGACTGGAGCTCAGGTATTCTCAAAGATTGATCTTAGGACTGGTTATCACCAACTTAAGATTCATGCAACAGATATTCCGAAGACCGCCTTTACTACTCGCTATGGTCTATACGAGTATACGGTTATGTCTTTTGGATTAACCAATGCCCCTGCTTATTTCATGAATCTCATGAATAAGATCTTTATGAATTTCCTAGATAAGTTTATAGTGGTGTTTATCGACGACATCCTTATCTACTCCAAGTCAGAAGAAGAGCATGAGCAACATCTGAGAATCGTCCTAGAAACCCTAAGAGAACATCAGTTATATGCCAAGTTCAGCAAATGTGAGTTTTGGCTGAAAGAAGTAGGATTCCTAGGACATATTGTGTCTGCCGGAGGAGTCTCTATTGATCCCAGCAAGATCAAAGATGTCGAAGAATGGGAAGACCCAACAAATCAAACCCAAGTTCGTTCATTTCTCGGATTAGCGGGATATTACCGCAAATTCGTAGAAGGATTCTCGAGCATAGCCCGACCAATGACCCAATTGTTGAAGAAGGACAAGAAGTTTGAATGGACAGACAAGTGTGATGCCAGTTTCCAGGAGCTGAAGAAGAGATTGATATCCGCCCCAATTTTGATCATGCCAGACATCAAGAAGCCATTTGATGTATATTGTGATGCATCCAAGATTGGTCTAGCATGTGTATTGATGCAAGAAGGCAAAGTCATCGCGTATCTGTCTCGACAACTGAAGCAGCATGAGCAGAACTATCCGACCCATGATCTTGAGCTAGCAGCAGTGGTTCTAGCATTGAAGACATGGCGTCATTATTTGATGGGTAATCGCTGCGAGATTTACTCAGATCATAAGAGCTTGAAGTATATCTTCACCCAGAAGGAGTTGAATATGAGGCAAAGAAGATGGATAGAGTTAATCAAGGATTATGACCTTGACATTCACTATCACCCCGGCAAAGCCAATGTGGTAGCGGATGCTCTTAGCAGATTGCCGTGTAGGCTTAACACCATGATCAAAGAGAAGCAACCAAGTTTGTATGAGGAGTTGGAGCAGTTCAGGACTGAGTTAGTTAGCAAAGGATTCCTCGCTAGCATTGAACTTCAACCCACTTTGATTAGCCAAATCAAGGAAGCCCAGAAGGGGAGTGAAAGTATCGACGGGATCAAACGTCGTATTGGTACAGGCAAAGTACCTGGATTCACCGAAGACGAAGAAGGTGTACTGTGGTACAAGGGACGTATCTGTGTGCCAGCAGATTCAGAGCTGAAGGAAATTATCATGAAGGAAGCTCATGATACTCTTTATTCTATCCTCCCCGGAGGAACAAAGATGTATCAGGAATTGAAAGAGCAATTTTGGTGGCACAAGATGAAGAGAGAGATCGGAAGCTACATCGCCAAGTGTGACATTTGTCAAAGAGTCAAAGCAGAGCATCAGAGACCTGCCGGATTGTTGCAACCATTGCAGATTCTGGAATGGAAATGGGATTCCGTCGGAATGGATTTATCACCGGTTTACCTACTTCTAGTAGGGGAAATGACTCAATATGGGTCATAGTTGATAGACTATCCAAGGTAGCCCACTTCATACCAGTCAAGACAACCTACCAGAGTGCAAAGCTAGCAGAGCTGTACATTGCTAGAATTGTTAGTCTGCATGGAACCCCCAAGACCATCGTATCAGATCGAGGAACTCAGTTTACTTCAAGATTTTGGCAGAAAGTTCAAGAAGGTTTAGGAACCAAGTTGAATTTCAGTACCGCTTATCACCCGCAAACAGATGGACAGACTGAGAGAGTCAACCAGATATTGGAGGATATGCTTAGAGCTTGTGTGTTGGAATACGGATCAAAATGGGAAGACTGCCTGCCTTTCGCAGAATTCTCATATAACAACAGTTATCAAGCTAGTTTATAGATGGCACCCTTTGAATTCCTATACGGAAGAAAGTGTCGTACCCCTTTGAATTGGTTGCAAGTAGGAGAGAGTCAGATCTTTGGGCCCGACATTCTCCGAGAAGCAGAAGAGAAAGTTCACAAATTTCGTGAGCACCTCATGACCTCCCAATCCAGACAGAAGAGTTATGCTGACAAGAGAAGAAGAGACCTGACTTTCAATGTCGGAGATTTCGTATATCTCAAGGTTTCACCATTGAAGGGAACCCAACGCTTTAGTCTGAAGGGAAAGTTAGCTCCCAGATATATCGGGCCTTTCAAGATTTTGAACCGCCGAGGAGAAGTATCATATCAACTGGAACTGCCTGAAGAGATGTCATCCATCCATAATGTGTTCCATATCTCGTTACTTCGCAAATGCTTGGAAGTGCCTGAGAAGACTGAAGTTTTCAAGAATATCGATCACAGAGCAGTGGAAATCAACAATGACCTGACCTACCGGGAAGTAACCATCCATATCTTAGAAGAAGCCTACAGAACCACCAGGACCAGGAGTATCAAGTTTCTCAAGATTCAGTGGAGCAACCATACCGAGGAGGAAGCTACTTGGGAGCGCGAGGATTACATTAGGACAGAGTTCCCAGATCTCTTTAGTTCCTAGTTTTCTTGTAAATCTCGGGACGAGATTTTATTTAAGGGGGGAAGGTTTGTAACATCCCGAAACTTCAATCCAAGAGTATCAAAGATCAAATCATCCAAATTTAGGATTAACAAAAACTTTTCCATATTTAAAATAAAAGCATTCATATATGTGTGCATTTAAAATAGGAGTTGTTTTGAAGTGCCATGATTGTGTGATCCTTTGCTTTAAAATGTTTCTTAAGGGAATTAAACATCATCTACATCATTCCCAAACTTTGCCTAAAAGAAATCAAATCAAAAAGAATTAAAATAAAGGAATGGTAATTTGGACAAATTTAACTCTCATGCCTACTTTGTCTATTCCTAGTACTCAATTCTTAACAGAAACAATTCTTGATCTTTGCACCCCGTGCTAGTACACATAATGAGGTACCAAGGCCCACCTTTTGATCTTATAAAAACATTCTGGAAACTATTTTAAATGGCAGTTCAAAATTGAATCTAATTCATATGCATAGATCACCCCTATTTCAAAAACCATCTAATTGAGCAGCATTTTCAAAACCCTTGCAACCATAGACTACCTAGCACTAGTGGAGATCACCCAAAAATTTTGAACTCAAAATTAAAAACTTTTTCTCTTGCGGCCATTTCATCAAATAGCTTGTGTGCACAAATCTGGCCAAAATTAAAACACTGTTTTGAGCAGTGATCTTGGTCACCATTTGTGCCTAACCTTGTCCCCTTGTTCCCTCAGTACCAGCCCTACCTTTTGCTAGCCTGGCCACACCCTGTGCACACGACCAAATGGTCATGGCCATTAAGGCCGAGCACCTTGAGCACCCCCACCGGCGACATCGCGCCACAGCAGCCGCCAACTTCCCTCGCCATGTCTAGGAGGTAGCCAACGCTGCACCGCCCCTCTCTGTCCCTTGCCCGAGCCAAGAGCAGCCGTGGACCACCGAGGAGAAACCGCGCCCAGTGCCACCGGACCATGCCGACGCCGCCCGCAGAGCGCGCCCTATCCCCGCGTGCACAAGCCACCACTCGACACCAGCCTATGCCCACCGCTCTGCCTCGACCTAGAGAACACCCCAGACACCCCCGTTCACCGCCCAAAGCCCCACAGCCACCGCTCGCCGTGGACACCGCCGCCTCTGCCTCTCAGAGTGCCACCTCACCCCGACCGCATACCACCGCCCCTACGGCCGCATTGAAGCGCTAGAGCACCGCCAGGGGATCGCCCAGCGATCGCCATCCCCAGCCATGACGCTAGCTCGCCGTAGCCATGTCGCCACCGTCGACCGCCCATCCCGCTCGGTCTCACCGTCGAGCCTATAAAAGGAGCCCTCCCTAGCGCCAAAGACTCACACCATTCCACTCCCCTCACCTCTCTGAACCTCACCCACCTCTCGCCGGAGCAAGTGGAGCAGCACCTCGCCGGAATTGGAGCCGGAGCCGCCGCCTCTGGAGAAGAACGGTGCCGTTGATTCCGGCCACCCCAAGCTCCGCCGCGACCATGCCTCGCCTCGCCGTCGTCTTCCACTTTGTTCGCCCGCATCGCCGACCCCGCTGGAGCCCTGGTACGCCCCCAGTAGACCCCCACCGAGCCGCTAGGGTTTGAGCTCGCCGGCGACCCGTCCGTCGTCTACGACGACCCTCAGCCGTAGATCTAGCTTCTAATCGCACATCCCACAGCGTGCGTACCGCTTCGTGTGTTAAGTGCCGCTGACAAGTGGGACCCCCTGTCAGCTGAGATCTGTGCCGCACAGCGCCACTGGGCCGGCCCATTTCCTCTCCCGCGCAAACCCGTAGATTCAAATTAGGATTTTTATTTTTAGTTAGAATATAGTTTCTGTCCAGTGTTTCAAAATTCAATTCTATGAGTTTGACAAATCCAAATTGCATGAAACCAATTTTGTCTGAAAGGTATTGAAATTCTCTAACCAAGACCGTTGGATTTAATTCATTTAGAGTTATAGATTTCTCCTAATAAAAATAAGAAGACAGAAGCTTTTGCAACTTGAAACATTTTTGTAAAATCAACCAAGTTAGCTTTTGAGTTGATTCCAACTCTCAAAAATCACATTTCATCATATCTATCCAAATATGTAATAATATTAAGGTTTACAAACAGTGACTTTGGACTAGTACCAAAATAATGCTATATAGGCATTTCTAGTCACTTTAAATCATTAAATAATAAACTTAAACCAAAGTAATAGTAATCCAACCTTTAAATCTCATTCCCACAGGTTAGAATATGTGATGAGGACATGTGTCCACATGATCCCATATTTTGGTGGTGAATATTAAATTATGGTTAATTTTTCAATGAGTAGAAATTACTTTTCCAAAATAAAAAGGTGGAAACTATTGAATTAAACTTGTGATGTTTTGGATGATAATAGATCATGAATTGTGTGGTTTAGAATACTACTTAGCCTAAGTTAAGTATTGTTTGGTGATTGTGCCCTCCCCATGTATTTCTAGATGATAGTACCTACCAAGCCTTCGAGGAGGAGGAGTTCTACCAAGAAGAAGAAGAAAACTTCAACCACTGCACCAACCAAGGCAAGCTATTAGTGGCAAGCTAATCCTTGCAAACATGCTTTAGTAAGCTATTGTAGCAAGCTAGAATAAAACTAGATAGTTTAGTAAAGATGCCTTAAGCATACTTTGATCACACCCCCTTAGTTGACACAAAGTTCTTTAATTAATTTTGAAGGTAGCATAAAGAGTATAAAACATGACCTAATTAGAAACCCTTAGATGTCATTCTATGGCATGAGATTGATCCCACCTTTCCACCTTAGTGAACACTCTTAATCTAGTGTTTTAGAATAAATCAAACTTGATTCACTTTAGATGGGAACACTTGGTGAAAATGAGTTATGAAAACCTTGGAATGATGCGTCATTCTATTGAGATGTTTTGACATGTGTTGAGAAACACAATGGGTTTATGATGATGAAAATGATGAGGCCTGAGCTTTAACCCTTTTATAAAACTGATGGTTGGATTCGGATGCGATACCATTACAAATTTACCGTACAACCACATTACCTGAATTGGGTAAGGCTTAGCTGGAAATTTATATGCATTAGTATTAGTTGCCTCACGGGAGAGGTTTGAGCTGAGGCTACCTCTCAATGATGACCACCTATGCAGTGCCCAAGATGACTGATGGTCATGGTTGGGAGGCCATGCTCATAGGAGAGGTGCTTGTACTAGGGTGTGTAAAGGGAAGGTTATGTTTGATTATCTGCATACCAAGTATGATGATTCAGGGTTATCCCTGATAGATGTATCGAATCTTGTGGTGAAAGTGTACCACCTCTGCAGAGTGTCAAACTATTCGAATAGCCGCGTCCGCGGTTATGGACAGTTGGAATGGCCATACTATTTCGTTGTCAGATGTTTTCTAAATACCTTGAAATGAATGATGACCTTTGACTTGACCACAACAGGGTTGTGTTAATGAAATTAGCTTCCCAACTTAGGTGATTCTAGAACTTTACTTTATCTTTTCTTGCTTCAGAACTCAGCTTCGGTTTCAAAATTAACTTGATAGTTATTCTTTCAATTCAGCACTTTAACTTACAATTATAACTCTTGCTAGTAGTAGTTTGCGAGTACTTAAAGAGTACTCGTGGCTTTTGTCCCTGGCTATTATCATGGCGAGACTATGAAGGAGAGTATCAAGATGATGGTCAGCAGGACAGCAATGATAACTAGGACTATCTGCCTTCGTCAGCATTGCCTGTGCCCCTGAAGATGGACCCCACCGCTACGCTATCGTTTATTTCCGCTACTTGTTGTATTAAAGACTGGATCATGAGATCCTTATTTGTGTAAAACCTTATGTATGGTTTGTAGTGGATGATGTACTATGATATCCACTCCGTTATGTCTCGCAAAAATGGTAATCCTGGGATTGCGAAGTATGGCATAACAGGCATCTGGGATTAAAAATACGGGTGTTGACAAAGACCTACCCAAAGGACCGCAAAATCGCTAACTCCATCAATTCTATCATGTTTGGATGATCCACTAATTCAACTGATTAGAGAGGATAAGTACGAATAAGAGTAGTAAATTATCCTCATAGGATCTAAATTGCGGACGTCATCTGAAGATCTCAACTCCCGACATAAGGTTGCGATATTCATTTAGCATCCTCTAATGACTCCTAAGAAGGAAGAACATGTGTTATCTCCGAGCAACCTTAGTTTAACCCTAAGGGCAAAATACTGCGTCTTTCCCACAAATAAATAGAGAAACCATCTGCCATAAACAACCCCAAGAGTTTTGGATATGATAAGCCTCTAAGGAAACATCATGGATCCTTATAGAAAAGACACCAAGCTATAGATTCTATCCTCAGAAGAGTACTCCATGAAGTTCCATTTAAAGTAGTTCGCCCAACCTAAGCCCTTGAGATATCCAATCCGAAGGGACAAGAAGAGCATCCATCACAACCAGGTGTGAAGCCTTCTCCACTCACCGTGCATCCAAGAAGATTTAAGTTCAACTTCATCGATGCCGTAACCGCATCCAAAGAAGAAGTCCGTAAGTTGCTGGAAACACATAGCACTAACCCTGACTCAAAATCCCCTAACCCTACTCTCTCGAATCTTGGGACGAGATTCTTTTAAGGGGGAAAGGTCTGTAACATCCCAATTTTAGCAACCTTGATTAGTTGTCTAGAATACAAAAATCAGGGGGAACAAAACTTTTTCTTGCTAGTGATGTAGTGCTTGCTTGTTGTTTGTTTAAGTCTTATGCATCTGAATGTGTAGCACATGATATACCCCATACCTCACCCTTAGTTGACAAAAGCTATTTAACAAAACTGCCTTGGCTCATCTTACATATTCTCAAATGTTCTGGCATTTCAAAATCTGAGCCAAGATACCCTTTACACCATGAATGATTTACTAGATTCTATTAACAAAATTATGGAGATCTATAGGATATAATCTCCTTATGTTCTGAAGATAGAACTTTCAACTACTCTTACCTCTAGGTTTTACAAAACCTTTTATAAAGCTTCTATTTTCTATTCTTGGTAGAAGTACGACCTTACCTTCTTCAAAACTCAAACTCTTCATAATGTCCATCTTTACCTGAAGCTAGGCTTGATGGTAACCCTAGTAATAGTTTGATTTTCTTATTAAAAAGAATTGCGTTGATCTGATGTTTGACTTGTTTGCTTCGGAAGTAGTATGAGCTAATCTAGAAGCTCATCCTCTAGGATGAAGCTAAATTAAGGTCACCAACCCTAAGAAAGTTTCCAAAGCTGGATATGATCTCTAGTCACTAAAGTGACCATCTTTTCCCTTAACTATATCATCTTAGAGTTAATCCTCTCTAGAAGCTTCCAAGTCAATGAAGACCAACCCCAAGCATGGATATTTTCTCCTCAATCTACACTCCAACATCATCGACTTTATGATGATTTGGAACCTTACAACCAATCAAAAACATTAACTCTTGTATACTAGTAAAAATCCCCAAATGTTCCAAATTTGGCCAAGTCTAAAAAAGGTTATCAATATCACATCTTTGAGCCTCTCTCTTTCTCAACCCTTGTGCGGTTTTGGAAATGCACTTGAACCACCTTGTAAACCATCTTAAATACTTACAAGGCCAACTATTTAGTTTGGCTAGATCATCCTTTAATCCATTTGTTCTTGATGGTTTTTCCGGCAAGAAAATAATATTTTCTGCAAATCTTATAAACATGCCTACTTTGGCAGAAGCTCACGCCTTCATACTATCTTATTTTGACCAACTCTTTGCATGATTGTTCTCTACTCATGAAGTTCTATCCATACATACTTCACTTGTTCAAACTGGAGGTGTGTGCTTCTAAAACCCACATAGTTTTTGAAGCTAATTAATATACTACTATGACACCCTTATTTTTAGCCAACTTTGGCATCAATCCTAGGCAAGCTAAATCATGATCATCCTCAACCTTGTGTACCATGGTAATATACATTGCTTGGTATTTCCATATAGCCCATGACCCAAGGGAGCCATAAGCTCCTAAATACAATATGGTTTTGAAGGTATAAAATTAATAGTGCCCCAAGATCCTTAATTCAATGCTTTAACCCAAAATCAAGTTCGATTTCCAAAACCGAAGGTTGAAAATGATTGACACACAATGTGGAAATCATCTAACTTGGATATAAAAATTTATCAAATGTTATCCATAATTATTTTGGCCCAAAAACCATTTAATTCTTTTCATTGACAAAATCCTCAAAACTCCCTCTACAAAAGAAAATTTGCTTTTATCCAAACAACTTCTCTATATTTAAGCACATATGAGGCCTATATATCATACCCTATATTCCCACTTCAAAAATAAATATTTTTGAAGAGTTTTAATAATTCTTTTTGCCTATTTTCTTAAATGCCAAAAATGGAAAATAAATGTTTTAAATATTTTTCTGCCTCAATAAATTTTGGAAAAATTCAAGTGTGAATTAATATTTAGGACCATCTCAAAGCAAAAACTAATCTTGTCCAATTCAAATATTTCAAAAGAAAACAATAAAACATATTCACCAATATTTGAATAATTGAGATAAAAAAGGATCTAAAATAATCAAATAATCTCAACGAATTCCTAGAGGTGTATCTTGATCATATCTATCTACCAACATCTTTATATCATCTTGCCAAGATCAAGATTTGAAACTTTCCTTGATGATCGTCAATATGACACATTTTGACACTTTCCTTGGCTATTTATTTCTCTCACAGCCCCACCCCTACTCCCTCTGTCCTCCTACACGACCAAAGAAAGTAGCATGACCAACTCCACCGCCCTCCTCATCTAATCACCAGCCATAACCCTCTCCCCAAGCTCCTCATGGGCATGGTCCATGTTAGACCACCTCCCTCTAGTTAAATATGCTAGAGGCCTGTGCGATCTTCCTCCCTGGCTGATTTCTCCCCTGCCTCTCCAAGGTTCACCCAAGAGCAACCCAACTAATGCCCTCTCTCCCACTGTAAGGAGAAATCGTTTCTCCTCTCGGCTCCGACGAGGTAAGATCGAGGTTCTCATTGACCTGAAGTACCTCAGTCCTCCCTATTTGTATCCTTCTCCTAGCCTCGACAAGATCTACCTGATCCTTCCTTACCTTTTGCTATACAGAAGCCCCTGGCCATGTCCACCACCTCTCCTCTGACGCACTCACCCACCGGTGGCATCGTTCGCGTGGTCTCACCGAGGTCCAGACAGCCTGCATGCGCACCACCAAGGTCACGGTGGGCCATCGCATCCTCCCTTGAACCTCAACGTCAACATTAATGCACCCTAGTGCATACTCGAGCGAGCGCCCGAGCATGGTCTGGCATGGTGAGAAGCTCCGTTCGGGATCAGCATCACCCCCTTTCGCCCCTCTCTAGAGTTAGCATCGACCACCGTGTCTCCTCTACTCCTTGCCCGCTGCCGACGAGCCCTCAGGTGCGCTCCCCGAGTCCCACTAGCTACAGCTAGGGCTTCCTCGTGTCGAACACATCTAGAGGTAGACGAGGATGTAACACCATCTATCCCTACTAGATCCTACGAACGACAATCCTCCATACCGCTTCAATTCACTCTCCCGCTGACCGTTGGGCCCCATTGTGAGGATTTCAAACGCAGCCTCCCATGCGAGCCACGGTGCTGGTTGGAATAGATTGCCCTAGCACGGCCTAACTCCGCTCAGATCTGGCATGTGTTGCCCTCTTATCTTTTTCTTTTATATTCGAATCTTCTAGATCTGCAAATTGGCCTATTGGTTTAAATGCCAAACAAATTGGAAAATAGGTGAAAATTCCAGATCTAAGTTTTACCAAGATCCCAGATGTTTGCTACACCAGGAAGCACAAGAATCCACCCGAAAATAACATTTATCTTTTCTAGTAAATAAAATACAACAAGGAGTTCCTTTAACTAAATAAATCTTTCTAGGAGTTCCACAAATCCAAATTTTGCAAGCAAGTTCCTCCTTATAGGTATTTGATACACCTACAATCCTGCCTTGGACTCATGTCCAGGTGAGCTATAATTTGACTATAGAAAATATGACAAACTCAATTCTTTTCTTCCTTCAGAAAATTCCCTAGGTAAATATACAACATATATTCGGTTGATTCCAACTGTCAGCGATGTGGTACATCAAGTCCTATCAAAACATAGGAGTTCAAGAATAATTGAGCTTCTGGGAAATTTTAAGGATTTAATCTTTTCTACATGTGGTCCTATCACTAGATAAATCACTCTAGAAGCTTTGAAACTCCAAAAATGATGAATCAAATTTCTTATGGAAGGTATTTGTAATATCTATCCACTGACCATGGTCTCATACTATTTGGACTTTTAAAATAATTCTAGTGAAAAAGACAAATTGCCATCAGAAATAAATTTGGGAATCTCCTAAGGGCATTCTGGCAATTATTTTGAAGTGATTACAACTCTCAAATATCACAAACCAAAATATCTACAAAACCCTCTGAGTTAAAATTTATTTGACCTACAGATATTTTCTGGTGAATTATTCATTAAACAAGGGTTATTTTCACTAGAATAATCATAACTAAATAAATAAAAATGATACAATCATGAAACTACTTTTGGTGGCCTTTATATTTCAATACCTATCTAATGATATCATTTTTTTACATTAATAACATATATACCCAAGCCTTAGTTCCAAACCCCTTCATTAAGTTGTTTTTGCAATTAAATCATAAAAGGAACTCCACAAAGGCCACTAAAGTAATTCCAAATGCGATGAACTCAATCTATCAAAACCTACTGAAGTTAGTAATGTGTTGTATGTTTATTTTATGTATTGTATTGGTGCTTGTATGCTTTGTGTTGAAATGTGGCCTTGTTTGCTTGCATGTATGATCCCCGACGATGATAGTTGCGATTATATCAAAGACCCGAAGAAGATGGTTATTATTATTATGGTTTTCTAAGAAGAAGCCCAGGGACATGTTACCATATTGCTGATCACAAGGAAGCCACCTACTTTCTCATAAGCCTTGTCCTATTATTTTACTTATTCATGTTTTATCTACCTTTTATTCAAACTGCATTTTTTTACTATGTTGATAGTCTATGCCTGGTAATGACTTGGCTCCTCCAACCCATTACCACTTTGTACTACTAAGTATAACCCTCGTGACAACTTACTTGTCCCTAGTATGATAGTTGGTGTATAACACCATACCCCCTTAGAGCCCCTGTTTTAGCCGAAAGAAAACTATAGGATGGGAAGACCCTAGAAAAGTTTTACAAATGGTTTATGGTAAAACCTTGGTGAGGTTTGACCTACCAATAGAAGTTTGAGAAAATAAAAAGGTTTTTGCTTTAAAAAGGATGCTGAAGGAAAGAGGAGGAAAATGTTTTTGAAAACACACTCGGTTCTTTGTAGCTTTAGCTATAACAACTTAACCCGTGCAACCACATTACTCCTATATGGGAAGGGGATGGACTCGAAGTTTGTTTACTCTAGTATAGGTTGCCTCACAACTACTACAGGGGATTACGATCCCTAGAGGTTGGAACTTCTCCGATAAAGGTCCATGTGAATCATCGACCAGGAGGAGGAACGAACTGTATGAGGGCAGCGATGCGTTTACTATGACCAACTCATATGGTAGGCACTTATACTAGAGTGGGCATGCTTACAGTCTTGATCGGTTAATCAACCCACGATCCATAAGGGATCAGGGAAGGGTACCCGGATGGTGTGGGTAAAGTGTACAACCTTTGCAGAGTGTAAATCTATTCCAATAGCCATGTCCACGGTTATGGACGGTTGAAAAAACTACTTGAGAGTGGTGCTGGTATTGTTTTCAAAAAGGATTTCGGAAAAGAAAGTGTTTTTGAAATCAGGGTGGTCCAGAATGACCACGGAGGAAGTGAGGTGATCTCGTAATGATCATGGAAGAAGGAAAGCTCAGTTAGCGTAAGACTAAGAGATGATATTGGGTGACCCAATCCTAGTGTTTTCCAAAACTTCTCAAAATACTTTCACAATGTTCTGCAAAAGTTTTCAACAAAGATATCTAGATGATATATCTACAAGAGAAACTATTTTAGAAAAGAACATTTCATGGAGCCCTCATACTACCACCACCATATTGCATATCCTCCATTTGTTATTATCTTAAGGTGGTTTGCGAGTACATTCAAAGTACTCACTAGCATTGTCCCAAGCTATTAACTTAGTCAGATTCGAGAAGTAAAGTGAAAAAGAAGGTGATGTTGACGACTTTGTGAGCTAGGACATTCTCCTAGTAAGCTACCTGTAGGTTAAGGTATGTCTTAGGCTCTACGCTTTATGAAGTTCCATTAATGTTGATTGATGTAGTCCTAATGGAAAATAAGGTATGACATGTATCCATTTAAGTAATGGATGTTTACTTTGATACTTGTCGGTTATGTGCCCCGGCAGACTGATCATGGGATCGTCGTGTATGCATAACAGGGATTCTCAGAGGATTAATATGGGGGCCCCACACTTTCCTAGTCAGGCACCGCTGTGTAACATCCCAGCATTAGAGCTTAGAAATAAGTTGAACTCAGGTGTGTGCATTGCATCCATGCATAGAAAATCTGGATAATTTTCGCTCTTTTGAATAAAACTTGTCAAAGTGATTGAAGCATCTCTTAACTTGGTGGAACTGAAGTAGATCATCAAGTTGATTGCGATAAGTTTCAATATGACCTTTGCTAAAATCATATTTTTGGGTAGTATAATTTGATCTATGGGTAGATCAAATGTTAAATAGTTAAACCTATAACACACTACTTAATGAAAATTAAGGGAGCTTATAGATATAATATAATGGTATTCATTGCAACAACTCTTGAATACACAATCAAGTATATAACCCAAGTAAAGAAATCTCATAACTTAATCTTGATACACTTACTTGCCATAGTTATTCCTACCATGGGTATCGTGGTAGTTCTTAAACATTAACCCTTATCACAAATAGAGTAGAAAAGGAAGTCAAGCCAAGACCATCCAAAGACCTTAAGTAAACTTAATAAGAAGGAGGAACTAGTTATGGTAGAGTGTGTCATCATCAATGGAATGTGATCCTTAGTGGTGATCAAACCATTTTATGTTGGAGGAGTTAACTCACTCTTGAGTTAACTAGAAGGATTATCTAAACCTAAGAATTAAATAATACTTGGGAAGTTCTAAGAAAGTTAGTGTTATTAGAGTATCAAGTAATAACCTTGTTAAGTCAAGTAGATATAAATATGGAGTAAGCTTCAATAACAAGATAAACCCTATAAAGAGACTAGTACAAGATTACTACTTAGTTGATGATAAATCTTGATCAGACAATTAGAAGCATAAGCTTAGTGTGATCAAAGGACTGTGGTCATTATTCTCAAGACACTTGAGAATAGCTGACTAGATGCTAAAGAAGTGTGGGGAGAACATCAGACTAGGCAAAACCCTAGTAAGCTAAATCATCTAGCTTGATCATGAGTAGTCAAGCTAGAGTATGATGAAGTATATATTATGAGTTGTATGGAGTAGTTGGAGGCCTAGTAGTTTAACCAAGCTAATACAAGAACAAACTTGTATTATGGAGAGTAGTACCATACCTATTCTAGAGGATTGATATCACATGTGATATAGAGTGAATTTTAATCCTGCAAGCCTTGGAAGTAGTTACAAGATTGATATAAAGGAGTTAATGGAGGGTATTAGAAATAGCTACATGGATAGATTCATTAGTAGTAGCTAAGAATTGTAGATTTTATACTAGAGAAGAATGAAAGAGGAATATGTTGAAGTTGCATGACCATGTCATCATATGATGATGGATATGGTGAAGCCAGATGACTAGTTCATTTAGGCAGGGGAGATCTTAGTGAATCAGATGAGAGATTTAAATAAAGTATATTTAGGAAAAAGAATTCCTTAACTATGACCAAGCTCAATGAAGAATTGAGGTGAGGATGTTTGAGAAACCTTTAACCAACACTATATCAAGACCCATGTCTACATCTATGTTCAAAACCCTAGAATCAAATTGATAGTTAAACCATTTCCTATTCCTAGGTAACCATAGAATAATATATCTTAGTAAAATAGAGTTTCTAAGAGCTAATTAGAATACCAGTTGAGAGTGTATTGATGAGAGCCTTGTCCATTGTATTCTCTTAGACCTAATAAGGACCTAGTCTAATGGAATCATCAATACCGCATTAAGAAGTAATCTTTATAGTTCACTCTAAGCTGAGAAATCATTCAGGATTATAAATTCAAGGATAGATCCTTAAACCTTGATCCCTAGGAACATCCACTAATAAACTTGTAACATCCCAAAACTTTAAGCCAAGGTTATCAAGATGCAAATCATCAAAATTTAGGGTTAACAAAAAAATTCCAATTAAAAATATTAAAGCATTCATATGTGTGTGCATTTAAATAGGAGTTGATTTGAATTGCCATGATTAAGTGATCCATTGCTTGTAAGGTGAAATAAACATCATCTAGATCATTCCCAAACAATTTCCAAAGAAAAACAAATCAAAATGAATAAAATAACCAAATGGTCATTTCTGCCATTTTAATCAGCATGCCTACTTTGGCTATTCCTAGTACTCAAAACCTAATAGAAACAAATGTGGATCTTTGAACCCCTTGCTAGTACACATACTGTTGTACCAAGGCCTACTTTGTGATCTACCAAAAACATTCAAATACTAATTTTAATTGACATTTGAAAATTGCATCTATATCATATGGGAAGATACCACTATTTCAAAAACCACTCAAACAAGCTCAATTTTCAAAACCCAAGCACCCACGGAGTCTCAAGCTTAGTACTAGCACACCCACCAAAAATCTTTGCAAAATTCAAAAATAACTTTCTTGCGGCCATTTAAACAAACACATGGCAGGCAGGGTTTAAACTCTAAAACTAGCTCACTATTTGGTACAGGGTTTTGCACCCAATTTTTCCTCAAAACACTCCCTCTGTCTCCAAATGATCTAACCAGGACCTTTACACTCCATCCCCTATCCCCTAGTGGAAATGCCAAGCCATGCCGAGCACATGCTGGCCGGCCGACCATGCCATTGCCGCAGCAGACCACCTCCCTCCCTCTCACCATGTCTATGAGCTAGCTCTAACCTCACCGCCACTCTCTGTCCCCTCCCCGAGCCAAGCCAGAGTGTGGACCACCGAGGAACCACCGCGCCCAGTGCCTCTGCGCCATGCCGAGCACGCGCCAGAGCGCCATGCCCGACACGCGTGCATGCACCGCCCCTCAACCGCAGCCCGTGTCCACCGCGTCGCCATGACCCAGGGAACACCCCAGACATGCCCGTTCGCCGCCAAATGCACCACAGCCACCGCTCGCCGTTGAGACCGCCGCCTCTACCGCTCAGAGCGCCAGCTTCGCCCGACCGCATACCTCGACCCCTAGTCCCTCATTTAAACCGTAGAGCACTTCCAGGAGACTAGCCACCGTCCCCTACCTCGAGCCACGCTGCTATCACGTCGTGCAGCCCTCGTCGGAGTTGCCTGCCCATCCCTCTCGGTCGTGTCGTCATCCTATAAATAGAGGCCTTCCCCAGCCATTCTCTGCACACCACTCACCTCCCCTCACCTCACTAAGCCTTCCCCATTTCTCCCCGGAGCAAGGCGAGCAGCCGTTTGCCGAAATTGCACCGAAGCTGGCCGCCTCTGGAGCAGAAGGGCACCGCTGATTCCGACCACCCCTGGAGCCACCTCGACCACCCCTGAGCTCGCCGTCGACCACCAGTCCGTTTGCCTGCCTCGCCGTTGTTGTTGGAGCCCTGGTACGCCCCCTGAGCACCCAAACTGGGCCACTAGGGTTATAGTTCACCGGCGACAGGTCCGTCATCGACGATGATCCCTAGCTGTTGATCCCCATTCTAATCCAACAACCCACATCGCCTCGTACCGCTTCGCGCGTTATGAGCCACTGACCGGTGGACCCCCCCTGTCAGCTGAGCCCCGTGCCACGTAGTGTCACTGGGCCAGCCTGTTAACGTTCCCACGCAACCCAGTTAGTTTGAATTAGGATTTTTCTGTTTTAGTTTAAACCTAGTTCTGTCCCCTAGTTTGAAATTCAATTCAGAGAGATTTACAAATCCAAATGGAGTGATTCTAATTTTGGTAGAAAGCTACTGAAAAGATCTACCCAAGCCCGTTGGATTTAATTCAATTAGAGTTAGAGATCTCTCCTAGTAAAAATAACAAAACAGAAGCATTTGCACCTTGCAACATTTTTATAAAATCAACCAAGATAGCTTTTGAGTTGATTCCAACTCTCAAAAATCACATTTAACCATACCTATCTAAATATGTAATAATATTAGGGTTTACATGCAGTGACTTTGGACTAGTACCAAAATACTGCTATATAGGCATTTCTTGTCACTTTAAATCATTAAATAATGAAATTAAACCAAATTAATTATGAACCAACCTTTAAATCACATTCCCACATGTTAGAATATGTGGTGATGACATGTTTCGACATGATCCCATATTTTAAGTGGTGAATATTAAACCTTAGTTAATTTTCAATGAGTAGAAATTACTTTTCTTAAATAAAAAGAATGAAGCTAGTTAATCAAACCTTGTGATGATAATAGATCATCAAATGTATGCCTTAGAGTGCTAATTAGACTAGTTAAGTATTGTTTGGTGATTGTGTACTTCGTATGTATTTATAGAAGATAGTACCGACCAAGATCTCGAGGAGGAGGAGTTCTACCAAGAGGAGGAAGACAACTTCAACCACTTCACCAACCAAGGCAAGTCACCATTAACAATGCAAGCTAACACTTGCAAGTATAAGGCTTAGCAAGATAGAATTAAGTTACATGATTGAGCAAAGATGCTTTAGGCATGCTTTGGTCACACCACTTTGACTATTACTACCCCATTACTTTCCAAGCTTTACTTCCTTTTCTTTACCCAAAGTTATTTACTTGTTTTAAAGGTAGCATAAAGATTACAAAACTTGGCCTATTTAGATGAACTTTAGATGTCATTCTATGGCATGAGATTGATCCCATCATATCCACCTTAGTGAACACTCTTAACTTAGTAGTTTAGAGTAGATAAAAACTTGAGTCACTTTAGATGGGAACACTTGGTGAAAATGAATTATGAAAACCTTGGAATGATGAGTCATTCTATTGAGATGTTTTGACATGTGTTGAGAAACACAAATGGTTTATGAGGGTGAAAATGTTGAGGCAGGAGCCTTAGCCCTTTTATAAAACTGATGGTTGGATTCAGATGCGATACCTTTCCAAATTTACCGTACAATCACAATACCTGAATTGGGTAAGGCTTAGCCGGAAGTTTATATGCATTAGTATTAGTTCCCTCGTGGGAGAGGTTTGAGCTAAGGTTACCTCTCAATGTTGTCCACCTATGCAGTGCCCAAGATGACAGATTGTCATGGTTGGGAGGCCATGCTCATAGGAGAGGTGCTTATACTAGGGTGTGTAAAGGAAAGGTTATGTTTGATTATCTGCATACTAAGTATGATGATGTAGGGTTATCCCTGACAGATGTATCGAATCTTGTGGTGAAAGTGTACCACCTCTGCAGAGTGTCAAACTATTCGAATATCCACGTCCGCGGTTATGGACAGTTCGAATGGCCATACTATTTCGTTGTCAGATGTTTTCAAAATAACTTATGAAAGGAATGATGAATCTTGACTTGACCACAACAGGGTTGTGTTTATGACACTAGCTTCCCAACTTAAGTGATTCTAGAACTTTATTTTATCTTTCTTTGCTTCAGAACTCATCTTAGGTTTCAACTTAACTTTATAGTTAAACTTAGAGTTAGCACTTTAACTTAGAACTATACTACTTCTTAGTGGTAGTTTGCGAGTACTTAAAGAGTACTCATGGATTTTTTCCCTGGCTATTCTCATGGACAGACTATGAAGGAGATTACCAAGATGATGGCCAGCAGGACGGCTATGATAACTAGGACTATCTGCCTTCGTCAGCATTGCCTATGCCCCTGAAGATGGACCCCACCGCTACGCTTTATATTTATTCCGCTGCTTGTTGTATTAAGACTGGATCATGAGATCCTTATCTGTGTAAGACCTTATGTATTGTTTGTAATGGATGATGTACTGTGATATTCAATCTGTTATGTCTCGCAAAAATGGTAATCCTGGGATTGCGAGGTATGGCATAACAGGCATCTGGGATTAAAAATACGGGTGTTGACAAGTTGGAATCAGAGCCATCCTGACCATAGGAGACCCTAGTTAGAATGGACGTCCAAACAAAAACTTAATTTCCAAACCAAAGTGAGTATTTATGAAAAACTAGTTCCTCTCTTATCCTTGGGAATTCATTCTTTCTCAAAAATTCATGTTACTCAAAATTCTTACATTACTACTTAAAATTTGACACAATTGATCACTTCACTAATTTCCTCATCCTTAATTCTTGTAGATGGAGACTCAGTTCAGCAAGTTCTACCAGTTGGGAAACGGAGGTCAACTGATCTTCGAGAGGGATCTGGATTCACTGTCGGAGTTATTGGGACGCCCACATCTAGAGTTTCTTGGAGCTCAACTTCCAGGACCCCTAGGAGGAGATTTGCAGTGGCTAGTCACCGCTGATCTTAGAGGAAGCATCGAAGCACCAACATCCAGGAGAATCCAGTTCTCCGTGAGAAAGAACAACTGGCTAGATGGATTAGCCAGGGCAATGCATGAAGCTCTCGCACGTCTATGTGCCCTTAGTGTCAACCAACTCCAGGGAACCCGTTTTGCTCACTATGCAAGACGTGACTTCATGGGAATGCCAATGGAGATGCCAGGTCACCAAGAGTTGAGGCGTCAAGTGGAGAATCTTGACTTCTTGCTGCATGACAGACAGCAGGAACTGGACAATGCTAGGGAGTTAGCCAACCAAAACCGTGCCATTGCTGACCAGAAGGCCCAGACTTTCGCACTGCTCATCCAGGATCGCCAGTCTCTTTGCCGCCAACGTGCAAATAAGGATCGCACCATCGCCCGTCTTCGCAAGAAGGTGGCCGACCTCGAGAAGACCGTCAAGGAGCAGGAAGATTAGCTTGCAGCAAAGGAAGAAGAAGAGGAGGGTGAAGACATCCAGGGAGACATGGACTCTTACCTCAGTAATGATGATGACTTTCTGGAGGAGGATGTTGTGGACTTCTACACTGACAATGAGGACTCCGACTTCATCGACAATGAGTAGATGCACTACAGCACTGTCGTAGCATGAGATGTATCGGTCCCACTGTATCGTAGCTTGTAGAATGGTTCCTAAAACCATCTGTTTTCCTTGTTTGTTGTGGTGTGTGTGTGTTGTATCGTGTGCTTGTTTGCATGAATGAAATGAAGTTAGTTGCAAAACCTGAGTCAAACTCAATGTTTTAGCTTTGAAACCAAAACCATGAACCTTAGAACTTTCCCTCTTATCCTTGTATCTATATCAATCTTCAGATGACTCGTGAAAACTGAGGAGGGAGCAGCTCGTCGCAAGACCCAATGCTGCAGATCTTGCAGAATCTCATCGTAGACAGGGAAGCAAGCAGCGCAGAGCGCCAAGCTAACTTAGCAACATTGCAGCAGATCGCCCAGATGGCTCTCAACAACCAGAACCATGGAAACCAGGATCACCATGAATCCAAACTCAAAAACTTCCAGATACCAATCCCCCAATCTTCAACCAAGCTGAAAACCCACTAGATGCAGATGACTGGCTGCAGACAATGGAAAACAACTTATGAATTGCAGGAATTGATGAAAACGAGAAAGTTCTCTTCGCCACTCACTATCTGGCGGGAGATGCAAGATCTTGGTGGACTAGTATCCGCAATATGAACCATGGTCAAGCGATGACATGGGAATCTTTCAAAACAAAGTTTAGCCGACCCACATGCCGCAAGGTCTAGTCACCAGACTAAGAGATGAGTTTCACGACTTGAAGCAAGGCAGAATGACTGTGGTGAAATACCGTGACAGATTCCTGTCGCTTGCAAGATACGCCCCTGATGAAATCAACACAGAGGTGAAGAAGAAGGAGAGATTCCTGAACGGACTACATTATGAGATGCAGACTGTCCTTGTCAACATCCGTTTCGAGGATCTCAAAGAGCTAGTTGAATCTTCCATTCAGATGGAAGGGAAGTTAATCAGGCAAACGATAACCGCAAACATCATATGATGTAGCAACAGGATCCAGCAGTCACCAAAAGTACTGTCCCAACCCCTCACCTGGATATGCACCAAGGAACAACCGACCCCCAATGTCTCGCCCAAGCTACCCCAAACGTAGCGGAGGCAATGTGAAGTCTGGAGGAAACAATCACAACTCCGGCAACGCCAACAATTTCAACCGTGCCCCTCCCAAGAGCAACAACAACAACAACAACACTGCACCCAGAACTGGCAGCAATGTTGTGCCTGTCGCCACAAAGGACAAGTCCCAGATCACTTGTTTCGAGTGTGGGGTGAAGGGTCACTATTCCAATGAGTGTCCCAAGAAGACTGTAGCCACTGCCAATGCGAATGCCCCAGCTCAACAGCAGCGTCGTGTTTAACCAGGGAGAAGATTTGCCCAGGGAACACTCATAACCGCAATGGTCGTCTCTTCCACATGAACGCCGAGGGAGCCCAGGAAGCGCCAGATGTAGTGCTGGGTATGTTTTCTGTCAACTCAGTTTTAGCAAGAGTATTGTTTGATTCGGGAGCATCGCATTCATTTGTCACCGAAGAATTTGCATGCACTAGTAAGATTCACCCAACCAACCTGAAGCATGTCATGATAGTTCAAATCCCCGGATCAACTACAAAAGCTAGAAAAATTTGCAAAGTCGTGCCTATCAGAATACATGGGATAGATTTTTATGCCAACCTAATAGTACTTGGAACCAAAGGATTGGAAGTAGTACTAGGTATGGACTGGATGTCAAGGCATAAAGGAATAATAAACTGTGCTAAGAAAGCCATCACCATGACTAGTAGCTCTGGAGTAACAGTAGAGCATATCTCTGAAACCTTACCTCGTCAATTCAAGTGCAACAAGAGTCTAGCCCTACCCACCATAGACCAAGGCAGAGTAGTCTGTGAATACCCCGACGTATTCCTAGATGAATTGCCAGGTATGCCCCCGGATAGGGATATTGAGTTCATTATCGAACTAATCCCCAGAACCGGACCCATAGCCCAGAGACCCTATAGCATGAACCCCTCAGAGTTAGTGGAATTGAAGAAGCAGTTAGATGCCATGTTAGCAACAAGCTTGATTCAGCCAAGCGCTTCACCATGGAGATCACCAGTGTTATTCATCGACAAGAAAGATGGAGGCAACCGTCTGTGCACAGATTACAGGAAATTGAATGATGTCACCATCAAGAACAAGTACCCTTTGCCCAAGATAGAGGATCTATTTGATCAGTTGACTGGAGCTCGGGTATTCTCAAAGATTGATCTTAGGACTGGTTATCACCAGCTTAAGATTCGTGCAACGGATATTCCGAAGACCGCCTTTACTACTCGCTATGGTTTATACGAGTATACGGTTATGTCTTATGGATTAACCAATGCCCCTGCTTATTTCATGAATCTCATGAATAGGATCTTTATGAATTTCCTAGATAAGTTTGTAGTTGTGTTTATCGACGACATCCCTATCTACTCCAAGTCAGAAGAAGAGCATGAGCAACATCTGAGAACCATCCTAGAAACCCTGAGAGAGCATCGGTTATATGCCAAGTTCAGCAAGTGTGAGTTTTGGCTGAAAGAAGTAGGATTCCTAGGACATATTGTGTCTGCCGGAGGACTTTCTATTGATCCTGCCAAGATCAAAGATGTCAAAGCATGGGAAGCCCTAACCACTCAAACCCAACTCCATGCATTTCTCGGATTAGCGGGATATTACCGCAAGTTCGTAGAAGGATTATCGAGCATCGCCAGACCCATGACCCAATTGTTGAAGAAGGACAAGAAGTTTGAATGGACTGACAAGTGTGAAGCCAGTTTCCAGGAGCTGAAAAAGAGATCGATACCAGCCCCAATATTGATCATGCCAGACATCAAGAACCCGTTTGATGTATATTGTGATGCATCCAAGATTGGTCTCGGATGTGTATTGATGCAACAAGGCAAAGTCATCGCGTATCTGTCTCGACAACTGAAGCAGCATGAGCAGAACTATCTGACCCATGATCTTGAGTTAGCAGCCGTAGTTTTGGCACTGAAGACATGGCATCATTATCTGATGGGTAATCGCTGTGAGATTTACTCAGATCACAAGATCTTGAAGTATATTTTCACTCAGAAGGAGCTGAATGTGAGACAAAGGAGATGGATAGAATTAATCAAGGATTATGACCTTGACATTCACTATCACCCCGGCAAAGCCAATGTGGTAGCGGATGCTCTTAGCAGATTGCCGTGTAAGCTAAACACCATGATCAAGGAGAAGCAGCCAAGCTTGTATGAGGAGTTGGAGCAATTCAGAACTGAATTAGTTAGCAAGGGATTCTTAGCTAGCATTGAACTTCAACCCACTTTGATTAGCCAAATCAAGGAAGCCCAGAAGGGAAATGAAAGTATCGATGGAATCAAACGTCGTATGTGTACAGGAAAGGTACCTGGATTCACTGAAGACGAAGAAGGAGTGTTGTGGTACAAAGGACGTATCTGTGTGCCAGCAGATTCAGAGCTGAAGCAAGTTATCATGAAGGAAGCTCATGATACTCTTTATTCTATCCACCCCGGAGGAACAAAGATGTATCAAGATTTGAAAGAGCAATTTTGGTGGCACAAGATGAAGAGAGAAATCGGAAGCTACATCGCCAAGTGTGACATCTGTCAAAGAGTCAAAGCAGAGCATCAGAGACCCGCCGGACTGTTGCAACCATTGCAAATTCCGGAATGGAAATGGGATTCCATCGGAATGGACTTTATCATTGGTTTTCCTACTTCCAGTAGGGGAAATGACTCAATCTGGGTCATAGTTGATAGACTGTCCAAGGTAGCTCACTTCATACCTGTCAAGACTACCTACCAGAGTGTGAAGCTAGCATAGTTGTACATTGCTTGGATTGTTAGTCTGCATCGAACCCCCAAGACCATAGTATCAGATCGAGGAACCCAGTTTACCTCGAGATTTTGGCAGAAAGTCCAGGAAGGATTGGGAACCAAGTTCAATTTCAGCACCACTTATCACCCGCAAACTGATGGATAGACTGAGAGAGTCAACCAGATCTTAGAAGATATGTTAAGAGATTGTGTGTTAGAGTACGGATAAAAATGGGAAGATTGCCTGCCTTTCGCAGAATTCTCATATAACAACAATTATCAAGCTAGTTTGCAAATGGCACCATTTGAATTCCTATACGGAAGGTAGTGTCGCACCCCTTTGAATTGATCGCAAGTAGGAGAGAGTCAGATCTTTGGACCCGACATTCTCCGAGAAGCCGAATAGAAGGTTGACAAAGTCCGTGAGCACCTCAAGACCGCCCAATTCAGACAAAAGAGTTATGCTGACAAGAGAAGGAGAGACCTGACTTTCAATGTCGGAGATTTTGTATATCTCAAGGTTTCACCATTAAAGGGAACCCAACGCTTTAGTCTGAAAAGAAAGTTAGTCCCCAGATATATCGGGCCCTTCAAGATTCTGAACCGTCGAGGAGAAGTATCGTATCAACTGGAACTACCTGAAGAAATGTCAGCCATCCACAATGTGTTCCATATCTCATTACTTCGCAAATGCCTGGAAGTGCCAGAGAAGACTGAAGTTTTCAAGAACATCGATCACAGAGCAGTGGAGATCAACAAGGACCAGACGTATCGTCAAGTGCCCATCCGTATCTTAGAAGAAGCTTACAGAACCACCAGGACCAGGAGTATCAAGTTTCTCAAGATTCAATGGAGTAACCATACCAAAGACGAAGCCACTTGGGAGCGAGAAGATTACATTAGGACAGAGTTCGCAGATCTCTTTAGTTCCTAGTTTTCTTTGTAAATCTCGGGACGAGATTTTTTTTAAGGGGGGAAGGTTTGTAACATCCCAAAACTTTAATCCAAGGTTATCACGATCCAAATCATCAAAAATTAGTGTTAACAAAAACTTTTCCAATTAAAAATATTAAAGCATTCATATGTGTGTGCATTTAAATAGGAGTTATTTGAATTGCCATGATTAAGTGATCCATTGCTTGTAAAATGATTCTTAGGTGAAATAAACATCATATAGATCATTCCCAAACAATTTCCAAAGAAAAACAAATCAAAATGAATAAAATAACCAAATGGTCATTTGTGCCATTTGAATCAGCATGCCTACTTTGGCTATTCCTAGTACTCAAAACCTAACAGAAACAAATGTGGATCTTTGCAACCCTTGCTAGTACACATAATGTTGTACCAAGGCCCACTTTGTGATCTGCCAAAAACATTCAAATACTAATTTTAATTGACATTTGAAAATTGAATCTATATCATATGGGAAGATCCCACTATTTCAAAAACTACTCAAACAAGCTCAATTTTCAAAACCCAAGCACCCACAGAGTCTCAAGCTTAGTACTAGCACACCCACCAAAAATCTTTGAAAAATTCAAAAATAACTTTCTTGCAGCCATTTCAACAAACACATGGCAGGCAAGGTTTAAACTCTAAAACTAGCTCACTGTTTTGTACAGGGTTTTGCACCCAATTTTTCCTCAAAACACTTTCTCTGTCTCCAAATGATCTAACCAGACCCTTTACACTCCATCCCCTATCCCCTAGTGGCAATGCCAAGCCATGCTGAGCACATGCTGGCCGGCCGACCATGCCATTGCCGCAGCAGACCACCTCCCTCCCTCTCACCATGTCTATGAGCTAGCTCTAACCTGACCGCCACTCTCTGTCCCCTCCCCGAGCCAAGCCAGAGCGTGTACCACCGAGGAACCACCGCGCCCAGTGCGTCTGCGCCATGCCGAGCACGCGCCAGAGCGCCGCGCCCGACACGCGCGCACGCACCGCCCCTCAACCGCAGCCCGCGTCCACCGCGTCGCCATGACCCAGGGAACATCCCAGACATGCACTATCACCGCCAAATGCACCACAGCCACCGCTCGTCGTTGAGACCGCCGCCTCTGCCGCTCAGAGCGCCAGCTCCGCCCAACCACATACCACCGCCCCTAGTCCCGCATTTAAACCGTAGAGCACTGCCAGGAGACCAGCCACCGTCCCCTACCTCGAGCCACGCCGCTAGCACGCTGTGCAGCCCTCGCCGGAGTCACCTGCCCATCCCTCTCGGTCGCGTCGTCATCCTATAAATAGAGGCCTTCCCCAGCCATTCTCTGCACACCACTCACCTCCCCTCACCTTACTGAGCCTTCCCCACTTCTCCCCGGAGCAAGGCGAGCAGTCATTCGCCGGAATTGCACCGGAGCTGGCTGCCTCTGGAGCATAAGGCCGCCGCTGATTCCGACCACCCCCGGAGCCACCTCGACCACCCCAGAGCTCGTCATCGACCACCAGTCCGTTTTCCCGCCTCGCCATCATTGCTGGAGCCCTGGTATGCCCCTGAGCACCCCCACTAAGCCGCTAGGGTTAGAGTTCGCCGGCGACAGGTCCATCATCGACGACGATCCCTGTTCTAATACAACGACCCACATCGCCCCATACCGCTTCGCGCGTTATGAGCCACTGACCGGTGGACCCCCCTGTCAGCTGAGCCCCGCACCACGTAGTGTCACTAGGCCGGCCCGTTAGCGTTCCCGCGCAACCCATTTAGTTTGAATTAGGATTTTACTATTTTAGTTTAAACCTAGTTCTGTACCCTAGTTTGAAATTCAATTCAGAGAGATTTACAAATCCAAATGGAGTGATTTAATTCAAGCTCGTTGGATTTAATTCAATTAGAGTTAGAGATCTCTCCTAGTGAAAATAACAAAACAGAAGCATTTGCACCTTGCAACATTTTTATAAAATCAACCAAGATAGCTTTTGAGTTGATTCCAACTCTCAAAAATCACATTTAACCATACATAACTGAATATGTAATAATATTAGGGTTTACATGCAGCGACTTTGGACTAGTACCAAAATACTGCTATATAGGCATTTCTAGTCACTTTAAATCATTTAAAAATGAACTTAAACCAAAGTAATTATGAACCAACCTTTAGATCACATTCCCACATGTTAGAATATGTGGTGATGACATGTGTCCACATGATCCCATATTTTAAGTGGTGAATATTAAATCTTAGTTAATTTTCAATGTGTAGAAATTACTTTTCTTAAATAAAAAGAATGAAGCTAGTTAATAAAACCTTGTGATGCTTGTGATGATAATAGATCATCAAATATATTCCTTGGAGTGCTAATTAGACTAGTCAAGTATTGTTTGGTGATTGTGTACTCCGTATGTATTTATAGAAGATAGTACCGACCAAGCTCTTGAGGAGGAGGAGTTCTACCAAGAGGAGGAAGACAACTTCAACCACTTCACCAACCAAGGCAAGCCACCATTAACAATGCAAGCTAACACTTGCAAGTATAAGGCTTAGCAAGATAGAATTAAGTTACATGATTGAGCAAAGATGCTTTAGGCATGCTTTGGTCACACCACTTTGACTATTACTACCCCAAGTATTACTTTCCAAGCTTTACTTCCTTTACTTTACCCAAAGTTATTTACTTGTTTTGAAGGTAGCATAAAGAGTATAAAATTTGGCCTATTTAGATGAACTTTAGATGTCATTCTATGTCATCAGATTGATCCCATCATTTCCACCTTAGTGAACACCCTTAACTTAGTAGTTTAGAGTAGATAAAAACTTGAGTCACTTTAGATGGGAACAATTGGTGAAAATGAATTATGAAAACCTTGGAATGATGAGTCATTCTATTGAGATGTTTTGACATGTGTTTAGAAACACAAATGGTTTATGAGGGTGAAAATGTTGAGGCTGGAGGCTTAGCCCTTTTATAAAATTGATGGTTGGATTCGGATGCGATACCATTCCAAATTTACCGTATAACCACAATACCTAAATTGGGTAAGGCTTAGCCAGAAGTTTATATGTGTTAGTATTAGTTCCCTCGCGGGAGAGGTTTGAGCTGAGGCTACCTCTCAATGTTGTCCACCTATGTAGTGCCCAAGATGACAGATGGTCATGGTTGGGAGGCATGCTCATAGGAGAGGTGCTTATACTAGGGTGTGTAAAGGAAATGTTATGTTTGATTATCTGCATACTAAGTATGATGATTCAGGGTTATCCCTGACAGATGTATCGAATCTTGTGGTGAAAGTGTACCACCTCTACAGAGTGTCAAACTATTCGAATAGCCGCGTCCGCTGTTACGGATAGTTCGAATGGCCATACTGTTTCTTTGTCAGATGTTTTCAAAATAACTGACACTCAAGTAACAAATCTTGTAATAACAGTAAGTAAAGAACAGTGTAGGATTAGGATAGAAGTCATAGGTGTCATAACATTACGATAATTTTTGGAGTAAGGTAGTAACTACAATTTTTTTAGTACTTTTGAGAGATCATGTGAGGATAGTTTACGATAGAATGGAAAATTGGTAGTCTTTAGTAGTCCCGAAAGAAGGGTAAGAAGTTAGTCAGAACCAAAGTGAGACCACTTTGCTCCAAATTATCCTATTGCAACTAAGCAATTTGGGGTCGATATTGAGATAAAGAGTAGTTCAACCCCTAAGTGCTAAGTATCACGAGGTAAATCTATATTAGGAGGTGTCATATACTACACAACTAAGCCTAAATTCTAGAGATGTTTTACTCAACTACTATATTACGGGCTTAGAATAATGTGTGTTATATGTACCACATTTGGATTTCTTGGTTTTTCTTGGATCTTCTTGATTGACTAGATCTGTGCATGAAGTTTGTCTTGATGTGCAAATGCATGTTGCATCATCAAGTTATTAATTGATGTTATAGACCTAGATAGAAAGGGAATTCGTGTAAGGGAGTGGCGAGTTTCGAAGATCAATATGACGACTTGTGTGAAGAGTGAATCCAAATATAAGGAGTATCAACACTATTTTGAAGAATGGATCAATCCCAACTCATTTTTTGTCGGCAATAAAAAGGAATATTAGTGCTGAAAAGGTGTGGAGCAACAGGAAGGGACGAAATGAAGTTCACTCAAAATAGGTGATGTTGCTAAGAAGCTAATGAAGTAGTTGTACCAAGTTCATGGAAGTAACTTGGCAAAGAAGAAGTCTTGGAACAAAAGTGGTATTCAAGCTTTGACAACTCAGAGAGAATGCCATTAAGAAGTAGAAAATCCATAGGGTAATCCATAAACCTAGGAGGATCTGCATCTGGTATCCATAGCTGTTATCCTAGCGATTTAGCTAATTAGGTCATTTGTATATGACTTAAAGAGCATAAAACTTGGCCTAAGTTAAGTTAGACCTAAGGAAGTATGAAATTAAGGTAATCACCTTTTGAGACGTTTCGTGAAATCGGGCTTACCAAAGAAATAATGTCTAAAAAGTTAAACGTAAGACAACTACTGTCGAAAGATTCATTTCGGAGATCCACAATTGTGTGGGTATACCACATATTCTTTCATGAGACCTTATAGAGATAAAGTATAAGCTAGACAGGGACCAATATCCTAACTATAGAGTCAATGGGTATTATACATGTACTTTAGAGACCATTAGGAAACCCCAAGGGGAAGAGTAAACAATAAAACGTAAGTGTTGTTATTTGACTTTCCGACTAAAGGTTAGAGAAGAAGTACTAAGTTATGATGAGGTTAAGCCTTATTCTTATAAGGTTATAAGAAGTCATCATTATGAAGTATTTCCGAGAGTATGTCTGGATGAATGATCGAAGTAGACATATCAGCTTAAAGCTAGTGGACTAGTTTAATAGGAAACAACTCATAAGTTGTGAAATGGATCGTATGGGCACCTAGAGGGGGGTGAATAGGTGCTACTTAAAATTTTAATGCGTTTTCAATTTTAGGCTTAACACAAAGGGTAAATTCTCTAGATAAAATATTAGGTGGAATTTCCCTATATGCAAACCTATCTACTAGCGAGTAAAGAGCGAGTGGAAGAGGAACGGGTGAACTGTAGTGAAGCACGCGGAGACACAGGACTTGTTTTACCGTAGTTCCTTCCTTGTTAAGGGAAGTACGTCTGCGTTGGAGGGGTGGGTGGTACTAAGACCACCACGCCACAATAGGCCTCACCCTGTTCTCCGATGGATCCCGCCAACAAAGGCCTGATCCACCTTTCTACTATAGGAACCCTTCGAGGCGGGTACCGGTGCCTTTACACAGCTAGCAGGGCACAACTCCACAATCAACTTGGAGGCTCCCGTAATGACAACAAGCTACCAAAGAACAAGTTATCAATAACAAAGAACAAGATCTAGATATTGACAAGAATACTAGATTAGGGATTTCTCCAAATGAATGGAGAGGAGTTGATGCGCTTGATTCGTGATGACGATGACGATTCTCTCCTCCTTCAATTCCACCAAAGATCGAAGCCTTCGGGTGGTTGAAGTGGGAGATCTAGAATGGGAGCTCTTGCAAAGTGTCTGAATAATTTCGAGTGAATCAAGAGTTTTGCTCATTGGGGAAGAAGGGATATTTATACCCCCTTCCAAATCCAAGCCGTTGGTGCCTTTGGGTGCCGGATTATCCGGCCCAAGTGAGGGTCGGATTATCCGGCCTGGGGAAAACTCCGCCCTAGACTCGGATTATCTAGCAAATAATCCGCCCCCACTCTGAGTGTCGCGCCGAGCCTACCCTTGATCACCTTCTGGGGCCCGGATTATCTGGCCCCATGAGAAGGCCGGATTATCTAGCCTAGGGGGGGGAAACCGCCCCAGTTCGGATTTTCCGGGAGAAAATCCGACTGGACTCCGAGCGACGCGCCTTGGCAGCCTTTGGTCGATTTCTGGGGGTCGGATTATCCGGCCCATGCGAATGCCGGATTATCCGACCTAGGAAGAAAAACCGCCCTAGTTCGGATTTTCCGGGAGATAATCCGACTAGACTCTGGGCGACGTGCCTTGGCAGCCTTTGATCGATGAGATAGGCCGGATTATCTGGCCCTTGGTGGGGCGCATAATCCGGCCCCTCAAAGAACCTGCACACTTAGCGCACATGAGAAAACTCCACGGTATTATTATCTAACACACAAAACACAGGAAAACATGAAAAGTTCTTTCAATCTCCCCCTTTTTGGTGTTAGATGACAATACTAGGATTTGTAGGAAAGGATCACAAGACCACCAACAGAAAACATGGAAGAGAATACCCCTCAATGTGTGCATATTAGAAATTTGCATTTGAATACAAATGCACACAAATAGGTGTGAATCTATTCCATTGAGATATGAACAACATAATCATACCACCGAGATAGGGAGAGAGGCGTCCTTGAAATAGCCATAATTATCAACGTGATAACCAATATAAGCGCCTTCCTCGATAAAGATTCCCAGCAAAATAGGATATGAATAGTTGAATCCATAAGCATAATCCATGAGATAAATCCAAACATCCACCGTCACAGAGTCGCAGACAAACCACAAGCACGAATTAAAGTTCAACGCTAAATGGGAACAAGCGAGAAAAAGACGAATAGGAAAAAGTGCAAATGCTTGTGCCCGACCCATGCAAATCCTCGAAGACCTAATAGAACTACTTCTCCCCCTTTGGCATCGAGACGCCAAAAAGGAAGAAGAGCGATGCTAGCGCCCAAAGGTATCACTCGTAGTCCTCATCCTCATCCTTGTCCTTGTCCTTGTTCCCATCCTCATCCTCATCTTCAAGCTCCTCGGTGTCATCATCCTCATCATCAGCAGTGGCCGCAAAGGGGAACAAGTGACGCTCCAGCTCTCCATAGTTCAGCCCAGAAGAAGAGTTCCACCAGGCATATGGTGTGGGAGAGGTAGGAGCCGGGGGATCACCAGAAGCACCGGACACATGGTGAAGGATGAGCTGCTGAGAGTGAGCCAACTCATGGCGCTGCTTGTATGCCTCGTATTGGCCCTTGCTTGTGTCCATGCCCATGCAAAGGATGTGCCGCTGGAACCAGTTTAGCTGCTTGATCTCATGAGCAACGAGGGGCACTGGAGGCCTGCGAGCATCCCTCATGAGACCCTCAGGAGAAGAAGAGGGGTGAGAGGTCTTCCGAACCTTGGTGTAGATCTTCTTTGCCTTATGCACAACATTAATGTTCAAATCTTCAGAGGGAAGCTGGTGCCTGATGAGCATCATAATGTAGGGAGCATAAGGAATGACAGTCGGTTGAACATTGCATCCGTCAATTCATGGTAGATGAAGTCCATCACATCCAGCTTGTACTGCACGGACTCATCCTCGCACGAGGCAACCTCATGAGAGAAGACAAGGAGCTGGACAAGGTGACCACAGATGCTATCATTGTTGCCTCCACTCGGAGTGATGGAATCATGGAAGAGGCCCACTAAGGCAGCATAGATAGGAGCAAGACCAGCAAGAGTGCCCACAATGCCATTGTCCATTGTGCAAGGAGAGAGAGCTGCATCTTTGTTGGGCTTCAGCTGGGTGATGATGCGGTGGCCACTAGCCCTATCCCTTATGCGGAAAGAGTATCCAAGAACCTTAGCAAACACACGGAAATCAGCAGTCATAAGCCTATCATGAGTCATCCACTTCATAGTGTGATGCTCATCTCCACAGATAACCAAAGTGGAAAAGAACTGCTTTACCACCTCAGAGTCATATGAGCACTGGAGAGCCATGAGATGGTGAAGCCCCATCCGCTCAGCCACATACATGGCATCCACAAGGTGGGGCTTCTCCAAAGCCTCAGCAAGAACCAGCGGGTGCATAGGCCTAATGTTCAGCCTGGCATACACATCTTCAAAAATACCTTTCTGTTCAACACACCAAAAGCGAGCATCCCCCAGCTCAGAATCACGAGGCAACTCCGCAAACAAATCACGGTGACAGATAGAGGAATAAGTGACTGGATCCAAAGCCTTGTAGTTGATCTTGGGCTCTTTGCCCTTCCTTTTGGACACCCCCTTTCTAGTCCTGTTTGCTTGTTCAGCCATGCGCTTCTCTTCGTTCTTTCTTCTCCTCAACTCAACCTCGTCCACTAAGTTACCATGTTCGTCGTCCCGAAAGTATTTACCACGAGGACGGCGCTTGTAGGTCTTGGGAACACTAGAACCACCTTTGAGGAGAACAAGGGAGATAGCATGGGGATAAGCATACACACAAGTCCAGGAGAGAGCGTGGAAAAAGTAGTCAAAAAGTTCATAAGACAAATCTACGCAATGCACACAACATGGTGAAACTGAACCAGATTTCATTCTGTCAGGCCGGATTATCCGGCCTGGCCAAGGGCGGATAATCCGGCCCTGGCAGAAATTTTTGACTTCACCTAGATTGAATGCAAAAAGTAGATCAGGCCTAGAAACTGCAAGACTACGATTTCTACGCGAAACAACATCCTTCTAGACAATGTTCCACCCAACAAATAACACATCTAGCCAAAGATGGGGAGAGAGGGAGTTACCCTCACTCATTGGAGGAAGAAAACGGAGGAGAAGGTACCCAGAGGCGCGGAGAAGAAGATTAGGGCAGGCCCAGAAAATCCGGTGGCCGGAGAGGCTCCGGGGAGGGTGGGGGACGGCAGGCGGTGGCTGAGGAGGAGGAGATGATTGGGGGAGAAGTGTTGCTCGTTATGAGCCCTTCCCCCTGATCCCTGCCCTTAAAGACGAAATCCGCCAGGGGCGGATTATCCGGCCTATACTTGGGCCGGATTATCTGGCCACACAACTGAATTTCTGTTGAATACAGATTCAGGCTCGCGCGTCCCCAAACAACACCCTCACAAGGTGTACAAGGGACTTATGTGCAAGAATAGATGGTCTAGGGGTAGGGAAAGGCTTAGGATTGAGAGAGCCAAACTGAGATGGTACTACACACTCAAAATTACAAGAACTAAATCAACTAAAAGCCAAAATTGAGTGTCATTCCAATAAGAACAACAGATGAGCAAAAACAACCAAAAAGATTCACAAAAATCCAATTCTCCTCATGGGAGGGGGAAGTGGCTGAAGCCACCTTGTTGGAGTGTATGGTATGACACCACGAAGATATATCTTGAGTTCACAACCAATACTCATCAATAAGCTCACATATCACAAAATGATATTAAGAGAAATAATTTATCTTGCTTTCGGCATTATGGGGGGAGGGTTAGCCCAATTAATTAGGACCACACTCCCCCTATATCCATGCCCACATCTAGACCAAATAAGACTGAGATGTATGAGTGAGTGCATGGGTAATCAAGACAATCTCCTGGAATCAATGATATTTAGCTCATTCCTCAAGTAGCAGAACCTTGCTTCATCAAGTGGCTTCGTGAAAATATCAGCAAGTTGGTTCTTCGTGCTCACAAAAGATAGATCAATATCACCTCAAGCAACATGGTCTCGAATAAAATGATTCCGAATCTCAATATGCCTTGTCCTTGTGTGCTGTACCGAATTGTACGCAATTTTGACTGCACTTTCATTATCACATAAAAGAGGCACTTTGTCACAATTGACACTGTATTCCTTTAAAGTTTGCGTCATCCACAATAATTGAGTGCAAGCACTAGCAGCAGCAACATATTCAGCTTCGGCGGTGGAGAGAGAGATGACCAACACACTAGAGATCTTCCCAATAATTGACAAGCTCCAGAAGTGGATTTTCGATCATCTTTATCACCAGCCCAATCTGAATCAGTATAATCACCTAGAGAGAAATTGGAGCCCTTGGGATACCATAGACCAAAATTAGGGGAATGAACCAAATATCGAAAGATCCTCGACCGCCACTAAGTGACTTTCTTTAGGAGCTGCTTGATACCTTGCACACACCCCCACACTCAACACAATATCGGGTCTAGATGCGCAGAGGTGAAGAAGAGAGCCGATCATGGACCGGTATACCTTTTGGTCCACATCTTTACAATGGGGGTTAAGTTCAAGGTGACATTTTGTTTGCATCAGAGTGGCGACACCATTAATATCCGTCATATTGAATCTCTTGAGCATGTCTTGGATGTACTTAGCTTGATTGATGAAGGTTCCTTCTCTAAGTTGCTTGATCTCGAATCCAAGAAAGAACCGTAATTCCCCCATCATAGAATCTCAAACCTGTCAGTCATAAGCTTTGAAAATTCATCATTAAAAGATTTATTAGTAGAACCAAAGATGATATCGTCTACATATAGTTGGCATACGAAGATCTCCCCCTTAACCTTCTTAGTAAAAAGAGAGGGGTCGATTTGCCCAACTTCGAAGCCACGGTCTAGCAAAAGCTCTTTAAGGTGCTCATACCACGCACGTGGGGCTTGTTTAAGGCCATAGATTGCCTTATCGAGTTTATAGACATGTTTCGGGAAGTTAGGATCCTCAAATCCTGGGGGTTTCTTTACATATACCAACTCATGTAGAGGACCATTAAGAAAAGCACTCTTGATGTCCATTTGCTGCAATTTAAAATTGTTATGGGCAGCATAAGCAAGAAGGATACAAATGGACTCAAGCCGAGCCACGGGAGCATAGGTCTCGCCGAAGTCAATGCCCTCAACTTGGGAATAGCCTTGTTCCACAAGTCTCGCCTTGTTCCTCATGACAATGCCATTCTCATCTTGCTTGTTTTTAAAAATCACTTAGTGCCGATAACATTGTGTTAATCCTTGGGCTTCTCCACGAGTTTCTAGAACTTGTTGCGCTCGAAATTATTCAATTCTTCATGCATAGCAAGAACCCAGTCCGAATCTTCAAGAGCTTCAAATACTTTCTTGGGTTCCACCATTGAGATGTGAGCTTGATGCTCACCAAAACTTGCTAATTCCCTTCTTGTAGAAACCCTTCGTCGAAGGTCACCTACAACCTTGTCGAGAGTGTGACCCCTTAGCTCAAGGTTCCGATCAGCACGAGCCTTGCGACGAAGTTCAATAAGCTTGTTGTTTCTTGGTGGAATAGTTTCATCACTTGAATCTTCATTGGAATCATTTGCTCGACCTTGATTAGAATTCGGATTAATAGAAGTAGGAGGTGATGAAGCATGTCCTTGAGGAAGGTCAGCAGCCGTAATAGGAGGTTGCTGGACAACTGGTGATTCAGGGCCGGATAATCCGGCCGATGGTGAGGCCGGATAATCCGGCCTGGGAGAACTTGTAGCAGCTACATCAGGCTGTCTGGGACTTGCTTGATCTGGAGAGGGGACGGATAATCCGGGGCCAGTCGGAAAATCCGGCCTGGAGCTTGCAGCGATTTCTTCAACACCAGGAGCAGTTTGGTCGTCACGAGCGGGGTGGCCAGATAATCCGGCCTGGAGCTTTCTGGAACAACTTGACCTTCAGTAGTTGATGAAGATGGTGTATAAGTTACTCCCGTGGTTGGAACATGTTGAGTATGTGTAGATGAGGGCTCTTCATGAGAAGAGCATCGTCCTTCCTGATCCGCCACAAGGGGTTCCTCAATGGGGCGGAAAAATCCCACGCCCATTCTTCTTATGGCATCTTGGGGTATTTCAACATCTGCATCACAAACATCAACTTGCCCCGCACGGGAGCCGTCATTTTCTTCGAACACCACACTACAAGATTCTACAACAGTTCCGGAGAGCTTATTGTAGACTCTATAAGTGTGGGATTCGGCACCATAACCAACAAAAATACCTTCTAGAGCCTTAGATTCAAACTTAGATAAACGAACTCCTTTGATGAGAAAAAACACTTACACCCGAATACCCGAAAGTATGAGATGTTTGGCTTGTTACCGGTAAGTATTTCATATGGGGTCTTGTCCAAGATTTTACGGAGGTATAACTGGTTGGATGAATGACAAGCGGTAGAGATTGCTTCAGCCTAGAAGTTATAAGGAGACCTGCATTCGGCTAGCATTAACCTTGCCATATCCATTAGAGTCCGATGCTTCCTCTCGGCTACACCATTTTGTTGAGGGGTGTACGCAGCGGAATATTGATGCCTTATCCTCTCTTCACTTAGGAACTCATTTAAGGTGTAGTTCTTGAACTCAGAGCCGTTATCACTTCTTATAGCCAGAATAGGGACATTGTGTTGACGTTGAACCTCGTTGGTGAAGTCGATGACCGTTTGTTGAGTTTCACTCTTGAACTTGAAGAAGTAAACCCAAGTGTATCTTGAGTAATCATCAACTATCACAAGATAGTATTTCTTCCCACCGAGGCTTGCATGAGATGGAGGTCCGAAGAGGTCCACATGAAGGAGATCTAAGATTCTTTTTGACGAGATAATAGTCTTCCTTCGATGAGGAGATTCATGCATTTTCCCTTCAACACAAGCCCTGCAAACACGATCTTTGGCAAAGGAGACATTTTCTTTTAGTCCAAGGATGTGGCCACCCTTGTGGAGACTTTGCAAAGTTCTCATATTGACGTGGGCTAGTCGGCAATGCCATAACCAACCCACGTCAGCCTTTCCGAAAAGACATATCGGGCCTGTAGTGGTTTTCCCCGAAAAGTCCACCACGTACAGGTCATTTTCGACATATCCCACGAAAGTGACTTTTAGAGACTTGCTCCACAAGAGTACCACCAAATCAGCATCAATATAAACTGCAAAGCCCATCTTACCAAGGGCGCGAACTGAAAGTAAATTGTACCTGAGGGTCTCAACAAGCATGACGTCCACGAGAGAGATATCTTGAGCCACCAAGACTTTGCCGAGACCCAATACCTTAGATTTTGACTTGTCGCCATAGGAGACGGTTATATGATCATGATTTGGCCACATCTCCATGATGATCTCCTTACTTCCGGTCATGTGACTCGTGCATCCGCTATCGAGTACCCATTTATACCCACCGGAAGCATAGCCCTACAAGAAAGTTACTTCTTGGTTTTAGGTACCCATTTTTCAATGGGTCCTCTCATGTTAGTGACAAGGGTCTTGGGGACCCAAATAGACCAAGGAATATAACAATCATAAGGACCTACATAACTAGCATAAACATCACCATAATGATCGCAATATAACTCAAAGTTAGGATTGTTAGCCCCTGCAAAACCATCATAATTATACATGTCATTGGTGGTGGTGCTAGTCTTTGGTTGAGCAGTCTTGCTCTTCTTCTTGTTGTTGTTTTTCTTGTTCTTTGTCTTGGGAATATAACCAAGAACTTGTTTTCCGTTGTTTGTTCTTTGCTTGCTCAGTATCTCATCTAAAACTTCTTTACCTTTGTGTTGAGAACCTCTTGCAAGTTTTTCTTTTCCATAAGATGATGTGGAGGTGCTTGGCACATCATACATCTTCAATTGAGTTTGGAGCTGGTCATGAGACTTGTTTAGAGTTGAGTGATCACTCTCCAATTCCTTGTGAGCACTGTCAAGTTTATCAAACTTCTCCGAGAGTCTAGCATGAGCAGCCCCAAATTCAATCTTTTCTCTCTTTAGTTTCTTTGCTTTGGCAAGAGCATTGTCACGTTCTTTGATGAGATGGGCCACAACCTCTTCATGTGACTCCTCAATGGATTCGAGTCTCTCTTCCAAAGATACTCGAGCTTCCTCTTCTTCTTCCAAAGCATTCTTCAAAGAAGCTATCTCCAAGGCATCTTCTCTTTCAATTCTGCTCTTTTCTTCAAGAAGATCTTCGGCTTGAGCAAGTTGACTCATAAGAGCTTCAAAATGAAGTTTGTGCTCACCTTGTAGGTTAGTGAAAAATTTGTCCAAAGCAATGACTTCTTCTTTCATTTTAAGACTAGCATGATCATCCATATCCAAATTTATGTTAGTTTTAGTAAATGAAGAGCTAGAACTTGATACCTCGTACCCTCTTGCCATAAGGCAAGTGGCGTTGTTGGTGATGACGTTCTCGTTTGGCGAGTCGAAGAGATATGATGGAGTCGATGTGGTGGCTATAGCAGCCACATCGCGAGAACTATCTTCATCCTCTCCATCTTCACTTGCAGAGGAGTATTCTTATTGTGCCACCAAGACGATCTTGGGTTGCTTCTTGTAGGGGCCATTCTTTTTAATAAATGGCTTCTTCTTAGGTGCCTTGGATTTTTCTTTAAGAATGAGCCTTCCACCATTATCTTCTCTATTTTTACATGGACACTCAGCTACGAAGTGCAGCCTATCTCCACAATTGTAGCATGTTCTCAGTTTTGGGCCACTTTCTCTTCTTCCACTTGACCCATTCTTGCGCTCGAGTTCCGACTTGGCCTTGGCAGGATCCTTCCAAAAGTTCCTTGCGTAAAACGCCATGTACTCACCATGAGCACGTTTGACTTCATCGGGGCAGTCCATGGAGGCCCCCTCAAAAGCTCTTTCATCCTCATCTTGTTCAACAACATTACCCTTTAGAGCAACATTGATTCCCTTTTGAATTCCAATGGCACGAGCACGGGCATCTTCAGCGTCCTTCGCGGCAACTTTGAATGATGCCATTTCTTGCATGACTTCATTGGATGTCATTTGATGGTAGTTGTGTCTACCTTGCAAGCTCTTCAGATCTGTTGGCTCGAAAGGCATTAAGGCACTCACATATTTTCTTTTTATCCATGCATCATCAATGTGGGTGGCTCCATGCTTTCTAAATGTTGTTGCAATGCCCTTGAGTCTTCTATACATGTCTTCATGGTTTTCACCATCCAACATGTAGAATCCTTTAGCTACATTACTAAGGGCATCATACCTATTCCTTCTCATGCTTTCATGCCCAATAAAGAGATCGGTGATGGCATCCCAAGCTTCTTTAGCCGTGTTGAGATGTTCAATGTGGGGCATGTCCTTGGGACCCACACCGAGATGTATCATGTGGAGAGCCGTAGCATTCAATTGGCTGTCCACAACTTCTCTTCTTGTCAGGTTGGTATGATCTCCAATATGAAGACCCTCTTCAATAATCCTCCAAAGTTCAATAGAGGAGCTGCAAACATGAGACTTCATTAAGAATAGCAATTGATTAAAAGAGGATGCAGTAAGCTTGGGTGGATCACCCCTATTGTTTATATGAGGATGAGGGATAGGTGGGTCGGGGGAATATACGTGATGAACCTCACTATATTCCTCCTTACCACTTCCCTTCTTGGAGGTGGAACGATTATGTTTTTCACCTACCACTTCATCATCCTTGGATCTGGTGTTAGCCTTATCCTTGGATGATGGTGTGGCAGCCTCAGAGGAGGATGGATATGGGGCGATGGATGATGTGAGACGAGCAATCATTTGATTCATCTCCTCCATCTTGGCCTCAAAGGATTTCAACAAGGTTGTTTCCAACGTCTTGAGGTCATCCATTGTGACCTTATCCACAACCTCATCCCCATCTCCCTTGGTACCCATACTTCTCTTAGGCGGTTAAGCCTGAATAAAGAGCCAAGGCTCTGATACCAATTGAAATGGATCGTATGGGCACCTTGTTAGCTTTGCGACAAGTAAATAACAAAGAACGAAAATAAAATCGCAGCAAGGGGGACACAGATTTAACATGGAAAACCCTCTCAAACAAAGAGAGGGGAAAAACCACGGGCGCCATCTAGCAAAACTTCACTATAACGTGAGTGTTTACACAACGTCGGGGATTTCACAGATGCAACTTATCCCAGCCGGCGGCTTACAAGAGGTATATATAGAGGTGGTAACCTAGGTCATCAACGATCCATACCAAGCCTCCGACGAAGGGCCTCGCTCCGCTCCGTCAGAAGTTGGCCTTTACTTTGTAGAATTTGGATCAACATATAACACACCTAGAGGGGGGTGAATAGGTGCTACTTCAAATTTTAATGCTTTTTCAATTTTAGGCTTAACACAAAGGGTAAATTCTCTAGATAAACTATTAGGTGGAATTTCCCTATATGCAAACCTATCTACTAGCGAGTAAAGAGCGAGTGGAAGAGGAATAGGTGAACCGTAGTGAAGCACGTGGAGACACATGATTTATTTTACCGCAGTTCCTTCCTTGTTAAGGGAAGTACGTCCGCGTTGGAGGGGTGGGAGGTACTAAGACCACCACGCCACAATAGGCCTCGCCCTGTTCTCCGATGGATCCCGCCATCAAAGGCCTGATCCACCTTTCCACTATAGGAACCCTTCGAGGCGGGTACCGTGCCTTTACACAACTAGCGGGGCGCAACTCCACAATCAACTTGGAGGCTCCCGTAATGACAACAAGCTGCCAAAGAACAAGTTATCAGTAACATAGAATAAGATCTACATATTGACAAGAATACTAGATCAGGGATTTCTCCAAATGAATGGAGAGGAGTTGATGCGCTTGATTCGTGATGACGATGACGATTCTTTCCTCCTTCAATTCCCCCAAAGATCAGAGCCTTCAGGTGGTTGAAGTGGGAGATCTAGAATGGGAGCTCTTTCAAAGTGTCTGAATAATTTCGAGTGAATCAAGATTTCTGCTTGTTGGGGAAGAAGGTATATTTATACCCTCTTCCAAATCCAAGCCGTTGGTGTCTTTGGGGGCCGGATTATCCGGCCTAGGGAAAACTCCGCCCCAGACTCGGATTATCCGGCAGATAATCCGCCCCCACTCTGAGTGTCGCGCCGAGCCTGCCCTTGATCCCTTCTGGGGGCCGGATTATCCGGCCCCATGAGAAGGCCGGATTATCCGGCCTAGGGGGAAAAACCGCCCCAGCTTGGATTTTCCGGGAGAAAATCCGACTGGACTCCGAGCGACGCGCCTTGGCAGCCTTTGGTCAATTTCTGGGGGCCGGATTATCTGGCCCATGCGAATGCCGGATTATCTGGCCTGGGAAAGAAAACCCGCCCCAGTTCAGATTTTCCGGGAGATAATCCGACTGGACTCTGAGCGACGCGCCTTGGCAACCTTTGATCGATGAGATAGGCTGGATTATTCGGCCCTTGGTGGGGCGGATAATCCGGCCCCTCAAAGCACCTGCACACTTAGCGCACAAAAACTCCACGGTAATGTTATCTAACACACAAAACACAGGAAAACATGAAATGTTCTTTCAAGTTGTCCTTAAGAGTAAAGAGAGTATTCCAAAAATAGACCAGTGTAGTCTAATAGGAAAACCGGATTGGAATGGACAAAATGTGTCCACAACCAATTCTAAATAGGACTATAAGGACATAAACCCAAAGGGATTATCGTAAAAGGAACCGTGGGATAACTTAGAACTACAATTATATATTGTCAGATATGAAGAGGATTCAAGGAAAAAGATCTAGATACAGGATACCACAATTATCCCCATTTGTGATCACAAGGGAACTCAAGAAATGTCGTGATCAATACAAGTCAACTCCTCATTTTGAAACATAAGAGAGTACAAACTTTGGGGATGAAGTTTATTTTAAGGGGGAGAGGTTGTAACATCCCTGCATTAGAGCTTAGAAATAAGCCAAACTCAGGTGTGTGCACTGCATTCATGCATAGAAAATCTAGATAATTTTCGCGCTTTTGAATAAAACTTCTGAAAGTGATTGAAGCTTATCTTAACTTGGTGGAACTGAAGTAGATCATGAAGTTGATTGCGATAAGTTTCAATATGACCCTTGCTAAAACCCTATTTTTGGGTAGTATAATTTGATCTATGGGTAGATCAAATGTTAAAGAGTTAAACCTATAACACACTACTTAATGAACAATAAGGGATCTTATAGAGATCATATCATGGTATTCATTGCAACAACTCTTGAATACCCAATCAAGTATATAACCCAAGTAAAGAAATCTCATAACTAAATCTTGATACACTTGCTTGCCATAGTTATTCCTACAATGGGTATCATGGTAGTTCTTAAACATTAACCCTTATCACAAATAGAGTAGAAAAGGAAGTCAAGCCAAGACCATCCAGCACATACCCTTAATATCGTATTAAGAGATGACATTCCTATTTAACCAAGTCCTAGTGTTAATTGATCATCAATGTTGAGTGATCAATTCTTGACCTAGCACTTATTGACTATTAGCTCTCACCTATTATATTGACCTTCCAAAGACCTTAAGTAAACTTAATAAGAAGGAGGAACTAGTTATGGTAGAGTGTGCCATCATCAATGGAATGTGATCCTTAGTGGTGATCAAATCATTTGATGTTGGAAGAGTTAACTCGCTTTTGAGTTAACTAGAAGGAGTATCTAAAACCTAAGAATTAACTAATACTTGAGCAGTTATAAGAAAGCTAGTAGTGTTAGAGTATCAAGTAATAACCTTCTTAAGTTAAGTAGATATAAATATGGAGTAAGCTTCATTAACAAGATAAACCAAATAAAGAGACTAGTACAAGCTTACTACTTAGTTGATGATAAATCTTGATATGACAATTAGAAGTATAAGCTTAGTGTGATCAAAGTATGGTGATCATTATTCTCAAGACACTAGAGAATAGCTGACTAGATGCCAAAGAAGTGTGGGGAGAATACCAAAATAGGAAAAACCCTAGTAAGCTAAATCATATAGCTTGATCATGAGTAGTCAAGCTAGAGTATGATCAAGTATATAATATGAGTTGTATGGAGTAGTTGGAGGCACAGTAGTTTAACCAAGCTAATACAGGAACAAACTTGTATTATGGAGAGTAGTACCATACCTATTCTAGAGGATTGATATCACATGTGATATAGAGAGAATTATAATCTTGCTACCCTTGGAAATAGTTGCAAGATGGATATAAAGGAGTTAATGGAGGGAATTAGAAATAGCTACATGGATAGATTCATTAGTAGTAGCTAATAATTGTAGGTTTTATACTAGAGAAGAATGAAGGAGGAATATGTTGAAGTGGCATGATCATGTCATCATATGATGATGGATATGGTGAAGCCAGATGACTAGTTCATTTAGGCAGAGGAGATCTTAGTGAATCAGATGAGAGATTTAAATAAAGTATATTTAGGAAAAGAATTCCTTAACTATGACTAAGCTCAGTGAAGAATTGAAGTGAGGATTCTTGAGAAACCTTTAACCAACAGTATATCAAGACCCATGTCTACCTCTCTGTTCAAAACCCTAGAATCAAATTGATAGTGAAACCATTTCCTATTTCTAGGTAACCATTGCATAATATCTCTTAGTAAAATAGAGTTTGTAAGAGCTAAATAGAATACCAGTTGAGAGTGTATTGATGAAATCCTTGTCCATTGTATTCTCTTAGACCTAATAAGGACCTAGTCTCATGGAATCATCAAGACCACATTAAGAAGTAATCTTTATAGTTCACTCTAAGCTGAGATATCATTCAGGATTATAAATTCAAGGATAGATCCTTAAACCTTGAACCATAGCAACATCCACTAATAAACTTAAGGGTAGTGTATTCTCTAGAGACATTATAAGTGTGGTATTAGAAACCTTAAACAGTTGTTACTTGGCACTTAGATCACATGTGTCACATGAATGATAATGGTTGTTCACCATTATATAATAAACTTCTATAAAAAACATTAACCACACTTAAGAAAGTAGTGAACAACTAGTTCAAGAAGTGATCCATGCTTACTTTGAAAAATAAATAGAAGAAATCACCAAACTTTGAGAACCATGAAATTTAAATCACCCTATTATGAACCACAAGATTTAATGCATTATAATGTATATGTATTCTTATATGATGCCAGGTATGAATAGAATTCTATATATTTCATTAACCATCTTAATTCTTAAGCATTACACTTAGAAAGGTGAAAACAAGAACCTTTTTACAAGAGTTTCATAGAAGAAACAAATCCATAAAACTCTAATTTGTATTTACTTTACCAAATAAAAGAACCCTTCATATATTAAAACATTTTGTAAATACAATCATAATTGTAGAAGGATTGATTATAATTGATCCTTATAATATTCTTCTAGACTTACAAATATCCTAGGTATTTTAAACCTTGAAGAAATTCATATTTGAAATGAATTTGTAAAAAACAGAAAATAGAAATAGAATAAAGAAAAAGAAGAAGAGACAGCTAGCCGTTCCAGCCCATGGCCCATCTTTTACTCGCCACCCAGAGGAACAGCGGCAACTTCCCACTCGCTTGGCAAAAGCCTAGTAGACGACCAAGTATCAGTCCACGCAGCCCACGCAACGGTTCGATTGTCACTGACAGGTGGAATCGTGTGGGGGATTGCGGGTTAAGACAGAAGATTCTCCAGGGGTTTTCTACAAAATTGTTGTCGTCGTCTTCTCGTGCGTCACAAGCAGCTCGCTGGGGGGACTCACCGCCGCCTGATGCCCTCGTCGACATCATTCGCGCGTTGCGAGGCCCGCCGCCATCATCTGCGAGGATAAGAAGGCCACGGAGATGATCTCGTCCATCCTTATCCCCATTTCTCTCTCGCGCGCGCTCTGTGGTGCTCGCACACAAAGACACCCGAACCGTAGCTCACCGTAGTTTCGGGAATCCACCACTCCGGACCACCCCTTAGCCTGCTGAGCCTACCATTGAGATTCCCTTGTTCTTCTTGTTCGATTTCCCTTAGTAGAGCAAGCCGAAGAAGCTCCAATCGCTCCAACAGCCACCTCCATCTCCGATGAGTTCCGCCGCCATATCCATCGATACTGATCAATTCTCTTCCCATAAAAACTACTACGAGCTTCTAGGTAAGATTCTGAGCACAATGGTGCTTTCCTCCTTCTCAATTGTTTCCTGTATCATCGCCGCTGTGATCGACCGCAAGCGCCACCGCAGTAGCTCGCCGTCGGTCAAGCTCCGATGACCAAAACCCAGTGGCGCAGTCATGGTTAGCTTTGCCTCATTGTCCTCTTTCCAGCACCCCCATCCCCTTAGCTAGGCGCCGTAGATCGCCACCGGTGACCACCAACTAGCGGTGGTTGCCGTGCTTGCATCATCCCTGCCACCTCAGCGCTGTTTGACTAGTCTTCGTTTCGCATGGCAGACGACGTGGCCCCTGACCCCTCTGATCAGTGACCCGGGCTAGATTAGGACTCGGCGTAAAAAATAATTCCCTCTTTAGTAAATAGATAAAACATTATAAATTCAAATATAAATATTTTCTAGGGATTTAATAAAATGATTAAATCTTGTAAATTCCATAACTTTTGTTTTATAACTCAGAAAAATATAATTATATATCAAAATGTTCAGAAAAATAAATTCTATAACATAAACCTATTATTATATTTATTTTCTAAGTTAAATGAAATAGTTATTATTATTAGCAAATATCCTATTAAGGATAAATCTTATATAAATATATTCTATTATTTAAAATTCCCAAAAATAGGTGTAGTACATCAAAAGTCTTAGAAAAAGAAAAATATACCTTTATAAACTTGTTTCATTCATTTTTTTGTCACTTAACTAAATATTTTTATTTGTTAAGTGTTTTTAAAAAAATAAAGCTTATAAAAATCATATCTTGTTATTTAAAAATCATAAAAATACATATAATATACCAAAATGATCACAAAAATAAAATCTACATATTAAAAATATAACCCTTCACATTTGAAGTAAAATAAAAGTAAAGGTTTAATAAATCTTCTTTAAACCCTTTTCTTTTATTTTAATGCATAAAAACTATATAAAACTTTGCTTATATCTTTAATATAAGTTATTTGAAGTCTAGAAGTGTATAACAAGTTCAATTTATATTTAGGTGAAGTCAAAGTAGGTCTAACTATTTTAATATGTATTTACTAAAACTACACTTTAAAATTAAGTGTATCCTAAATTTCTTAAAATGATTTTATCAATTATAAAATCATCAAAAATAGTATATTGTTTATCAAAAGGATTCTCCTCATTTATAAAATCACCAAGATAATATTTACTAATTATTTTACCAGTTTGGGGATCTACTTAAAACCGTAAACCAAGTTTTTAAGTAATAAAAGTAAAGCCTTTTCCATGTTTATAAAGTCTTACCATTAATTCTAAAAGATAGGTAAATGATTCCATTCACTTATAATTTTATTAAAGCACCACCCCAGAAAAACAATAACACTTATACACCACTTATATAAAACATTAAGAAGTGAACCAAATATAATATAATATCTTATCCAAAACATAAAGGTTTCCACTACAAGTATTGTAATTATTCAAAGTTTAATAATGTTTTCCTCTTTGATAGTTATAGTTAATTAGAAAACCATAAAGTGTTAACTTTAAGTTTAAATGCTTTTACCTTGTAAAGTAACCTTTTCCTCAAAAGTTATTCTTTTAAGAGACATTAAAAGTAATCCTTAAGCATTTCTATAAAGGCTCTAACTAATTAATAATCTTGCTTAAGAAATCTTTTAGATACCATGCCCCATTTGAGTGCTTTAGTATTACATGCTACTTGTTGTATTTACATATTGTTTCACACACTCTCACTAGCCTTAATAAGAAGCACAAGTGTGAAGCTGGTATAAAAGTGAAACACATTATAAAGAAACCATCCCCAGTTTCCTTACCCTAGATCAGATACAATTATTCTAGGGATTCAAGTTTACAAACTTGCATTACATTACTTATGCATAATTGTATCTTGCTTCTTTAAACATTAGTCCTTACCAGACCAATGATGCTATTTACAGAATTTGGATCTTCTATTGTCTTGAAGACCCTGATTGCATATTCTTGTAATCACAAAAGTCAAGTTCACACTTGCTCATGTCCTTTGGTTATTTTATATCAAATACTTGTAACTCAAATGTTGTCATCACCTGCATTTCAAAAAGGTTAGAAAACACTATTTTCATAATAATATGATTATGGATTATTTACCGAATGGTAATAATCTATTGATACAGTTCCAGTAGAAAAGGAACATAATATCTAGGACCTAATCAACCAATGTCGCTAGTGATTCTAGCGCCATATATTACACGTTAACCATGAGATTTGGAATGGGATGGAGAAGTCAGCTGGATCTTCTTCCTTTCGCATGGATGGATGACCTGATCATGAGGCTGTGGATTTCTCGTAGAGAACCTAGCACATGGGTGGAACCCCTTAGTTTCCCGTGATTTTGGTGTCTAGACTATCTTGAGAGGCTGCCAGCGGTGTAGTCGGTCCTTTAAGTGAGCTTTCTAGGGCATAAACATCTCATAGAGTCTTTAGGTGCCTACTAGAGTTATAGATGGTCCTATAAGGGGGTTAACAGAGGTGGGGCATGTCCTAGAGGGTCGTGCCTTCATGCGGGGTCACGAAGAAGGGCATTGATTCGCTTGGATCATCTACTAGGCCCCCACATCACAGAATTGTGGACGGGAATAAGCTGATTGGTTGTGCAACAAGGATTTGATCTCTCATGGGTAAAGCAACGCACCTCTACAGAGTGTAAGAACTGTGACATGTTACTCCCTATTCCAGGAAGGAGCTATGAACGCGGTAGGAAAGGAACTCCACGAAAGTTCTGGTAAACATGTGAAGGTTGACGGACATAGTTTCAGAATAAAAGCAAACTTTGAAGAAATGTTTACGAAAACCTGCATTGCGTATGACCTATGGTCTACGCCTGTAATTAGTGCATTGGACACTGCTTTTTAGTGAACTTGCTGAGTACATCGTACTCAACCGTACCTTCTTAACCCTTGCTAGGTTCTAAGCCGTTGAAGACGACGTCAATACCAACTTATGCTCAAGAAACCATCATCGATAGCTCAAGTTCTTCAATATAGTCAATGAAGTCAACATGTACATCAACCGAAGTGAAGACGAAGTTCCTGATTAGATAGGGGTAGATACTCTAGCAATATAACCTACTTCTGTAGAGCATTGCATTAGTAGCAATTGCAAGCTAGATAGTTTAGATGCTAGTCTTATTAGCTAGATAATTCTGAATTATTATTTCTGGTTCTTCTTTGTAAGAAGTTTCTTTCTCTCTCTTTAGCCTAGACTATTCGCTGGATCTTTTGTAAAGAGTCGAGTTGTAATATATAGTCATGTCTTGGACCTGCTGTGTTTCTGTTGTACCACTTTGAGGGATGTAATACTAGTGAACGGTGTTTCATTGGTGTTATGTCAACGACTATAGTGTACTACATCATGAAGTGGTATGCTGGGTCACCACACGTTGTACAGCTCTCTTCTTGGATCGTGCTTTGGTCGTCTACTCCCAGGATTAGCACTCAGGGTTATTATTGTCATGGGGCTTCCCTGGGATCCCGGGACAATGTTCTGGTTCTCGAGGCCTCGGGAGGCGCCAATCCTTTACTCGGGGACCATGCCCCCCGGATTCCACGAGAGCGACATTTAGTATTTTTCTAGGATAGAGGAATATTTTTTAATACACAAAAGTGATTTTTTATTTTAAAGATTTTTATGTATTTTTCTAGGGTATTTTGTATTGTAGAATATGTTTAATTTTATTTTAATTTTACTTATTTATTTGTATACTTGGGGCTAGCCCACTAGACTACTTGACCCAGTAGGTTGGGCTCAACCCGTTCCACATTGGGTTGGGTCCATCAAATCGACCCACTACCCCTCTCTCTCGATGCGCTCTTCCTCTCCCCTCTAGTGATTTATGGCACAAACACCATCGCGGCTCGGTTCAGGCGAGCTCCGGCTGCGTTGGCCACCGCTTGGTCATAACTTATCCGCATCGCTCCGATCTATTGACTGATCTAGCTCAATTTGCTTGGTGCCCCTCTCCTGGCTGCGTTAACCCCTACTATGAACTAGGGTTTTGGTGCCCTGGTGTCGTCTGTGCTCGTGATGACCAAGAGTTTCTATAGGCTCTACGGTAGAGCTCTAGAGCATGGTTGACACTATCAGTCACGCTTTGGTGCTGGTGTAGCACTTGTGGTTCTCCCGATGGTGTTGTTCCATGGCCTCTTCGCCTCTGCATCAGCACCACCTCTGCTTCCTCTTCATCATGCGGTAGTGCATGCCCTCCAGGTAGGTTCTATCTTGGCTTAACTGTTGTCCTCTCTTTATCCTCTCTATCCTAGACTGTACTTGAAGTGCTACCCTCTCTGGTGCTCTCTGATGAGCATATCTCATTCATATGTTCTTCTAGCTCTGATACTATCTTCTATCGATCTTGCTAAGTTGGTAGCTTGGTTAAAAGCTTGTATTAGATTGCTAGTATTATCTACTACTAGTGTTTACTAAAATTGTTAAATTATATTGTTGTATCACTTCTATGATTGGCCTATGTGTAATTTGTATTATAGTAACTAGCTTCTGGAATGCTTGGAATGTTACTAGATGTGGTTATTAAGCTTGTCTTGCTTCAATAATCCTTGATTTGGTTACTGCCATCTTGATATTGAACCTAGAATTTTGTGGTACCTCGTTATATAAACGTACTTGTTTACTTGTTCATGATTCCTAAGCTTCTATTACGAAATATGATAGAATTGATATTCTTCTCTTTAGCGGATTTAGTAAAGTTGTGTTGTATTACTCGTTGCTATACTAGGCTATTGTGATCCTATGCATCTTATTGCTTTTACTGAAATAATCCTATGAATGGCTTCTGCCATGTGAAGGTATTACTATGGTGCCTCTCTTTAGAGAGTGTGCATAGTAACAGTTGTACTGGCATCATTGCTTGTTCTGGATGCTAATGTAAGCTTAACATCTATTTAGATGATACTCAAGTGGAATTGAGTTAGACTAGCCCCCATTCCTGTGATGCACAGACCGATGCCTTACTTTTAGTAAGAGTAGACGCTTCCTAGACTCCTAGGATGCTTGCAGCTAGATCTGATAAAAATCTACTACCGTTCTTACTACTATGACACACAACAGTGGGTTGCTTGCACTACTGTGACACACAACAGTGTGTGTGCTTTGTTAGGCTCTCAGCCATGTGGTCTTGGTTCAAGTTACCAAGTTTAGAGATATTTGTTCAAAGTGGATGAGATCAACTGATATTTTTTGAATTACGTGTGAAATTTATCTTCTTCTCTTACTATCCCTAGTGAAACTTGCCCCTTCTAGCCAATGATTTTAAATTGAGGCAAATTCTGATAAAAACAGATTCAAACTTTGGCCCCCAATTCTTGAAAACTCAATGATGATTCAGCAATGCATTTCATTTCCATTCTAAGATTTTTCCTAGCACTAACCCCCTTTTCTCTTTACTTTTATTTGTTTTCTATTATTGTTTTGTAGGAAATGAAGAATAGGAAGATCTAGAAGATTAAAGAGTTAGTTTATTTTAATCTAGGGTTTCTTTTTATCACTTTTGTCATTTTATTTTATTCCTTTCATTGTAAAGACAATGTGGTATTACTTAGTAATAAATATACTATTTATTTTTTTCCTTTGCATTTCCTCCTATTGTATTTATACAATGTATGATGGGTTTTATAAAAGTATATCCGTTTAATCCTTTATTTATTGATTCCATTTACCTATTTGTATTACTTTATTGTAATATTATATGACTTAGTGATATACTCTACTTCCTTTAATAACATCTTATATTATCTTCTAAATTCAAATGTATTATTTGAATATTAAACTCAAAAACACTTGTAATCTCTAAAGATCATGTCAAAACTTATAGCATCCATCTCAGATGAACTAAACCTTAAATCATTGAGGTGAAAGAAGTTATGATCCTGCTAGGTTTTAGTTTAGCAAAAATTTATCCCACTTTTCAAATGCATGCACGCAAATGCACAAATTCTAAATTCTACCCCTTGCTTGATCATAAATGTTGGGTTGTTACAAAATGTGATATTTTCCATCAACACAAAATAAAGATCCAATGGCATGGTGTTGTATCTCTCATCCACATGAATCCAATGAGCCCATGAAAACCTCAATCATAATATGTATGACAAAATGGCGTCCAAAATACTAAAGGGTCCAGAAGTTATAAAGTGCATCGGTACGGAGGGGATGACCTTAGTTCATAGCCGTACCGACCTCTGTTGGCTCCCAAAAATCAAACAGAACAACCTTTGTGAAGGACCAAACGGAACATCCACCCCGAATCTCTCTAGAACCGCCTCACTACCCCCAAGAGGCCTATATGAGAGAGTGAGGAGCCAAGGGAGAGGGGATTCATCTACATACATCCATGGCAGAGCCCTACTGCCATGCCACCTCCATAATGGTCGTCACGCCAACTACACACTGATCTCCATCACCACCATACAAGAGGAATAAGAATCCGTGATCTTGAAGACCACGACACTCATCTTCATCATCATCAAAGACAAGGTCTCCATCACCTATACCCTTATTCATATCGTTGTAATTCCAAACTCTAATGTGGATTTGCACTTGTATTCATTCATACCTTCGTATTCCATTTATATTAGTGTGATGATGTTGATTGCCTTCATATATGAGTAGTTCTCTTTATTCTTTGGAAGATGGAGAAACCCTGATAATATTATGAATTGAAATAAAGATGATGTATGTATGTATTCAGTTAACTCTCTTGAAATTATGCGTAAGTGGATTATACTTTGAAAGCGTTAGGCGACATATAATGTCGTCTTATCATTCATATGTTCAACGAGAATAAGAGGTTACTAGTCATGACCATGAGGTTAACCCTCAATTGCTAGTTAATCAAGGTGAATGGCTATTGATCACTGCTACGGTTGTGATGGATGAAATTACAGATGCTTTCTGTGATCGTCATTATTTGGATCTCCTCCCATGCATACATATATATAAAGGAAGGCATAGATATATCATGGTTATGATTTACTCAATTGCTAGTGGCGGGTCTAACACTCCGGGTCTAACACTCCTCGTGAACTCCTTTAAAAATCCTGCAACTCCCTACCACAATTCTCACATGCTCTCTGTTCGATTTATGTATTTACTTCATTTTAGTTTACTTTTCTTCATAGTCTATTGTCACATCAAGCTTCTCTTTATTATTCTATATTAACTTATAGAATAGGTTATTTTGAAAACGGGATTTTGGTGCGAATGTGGTTGTGTCTGACAACACAGTTGCATGTTATGATGTTTCCATTTTACAAAGCTTCCATAGGATAAACTTATAATTATAAATAAATATTTTCTGCTACAAGTACTAGAATAACCCTGTTGTTGGTGCATGAACCTAGTCATCAGTAAGCTAAAGTTGAATCACAGGGAGGTATGGTGCTAATGTGAGAGAGAACCGGCGGGAACACTATGCACCGCGTTTTATAGGAGAGGGTAAATGACGGGAACATCCCGTGTGGGTTCGCATCGCGGTCAATTTCACAAAATGGAAGCAATAAATTATGGACAAGAACAACTATTTATAAGTAAAGGTATGCGTAGTTTTACACATCACACACGAGTTAACCGTAAAATCCTTTAGAATGACGTAGAACATTGTAGACAATGTAGCATCTATGGGCGATTGGAGAGAACATCGCATACTGTTTCACGGGCGGTAAATGTTTGTGATATGCACACAAAAATTCATGAAAAACCTCCTACCATTCGAGTTGTGGTCAATAATCTACTAAAATCTTAGTCGTCGCGACATCGCCGTCCTCCAAATTCCTTTGCAAGTTGTCATCCAGGGAGGACCAAACGGTTTACTAGGGGAGGGGCAGGTGTAGAGGTCCGATGCTGGAGGGACTGCTCCTCCTCCCTCACCGGAGACGTCTGCTCAACACGGTGATGTTGTGCCGGCGGGCACTGCCACATGCAGGCAAGAGAGTCGACCGATATTTTTTCGGCGAATCATATTGATCTCCCGCTGATTTGTTGTGTGTCTAGAGGACGGCGGCATATAGCCAATGTGTGACGCGCTTGAGAGAAGAAGGTGAGCACCTAGCCATTAGCTACGTGGGACATAAGCCCAGGAGATATTTGGCAGGAATTACACGAGCAAATGTAACTTGCCTGTCTGAGAAGTTGCAATGAAATGAAACGCAACGAACATTGTCACTGTAGCAAAATAATTGCACATGTTTGTCTTTAAGAAACGGGTGTACGATGAGTGAGTACTATACTAACGAAACATGCACGGGAAACCTTGTGCGAAAATCTTTATACGTTTTATTTGTCCAACTCGTGTGTGATGTGTGCGCGAGTTGGCGCGTCTTGGCCACCGGTAATATTTTGATCTGCGAGGGATTGTTCCAAACACATGGCAAGGGTGAGGCTCTTAATAGATCGATATGTACCGCGAGAGCTTTTTTTCAGTATTGGTAATTTTAAAGCTCCTAGTTTTGATGGGCTTCATGTTGTCTTCTACTCCCTTCTATTCAAAATATAAGACGTTTCAGGATCAGTAGGCTAAATTCTGTCACATTGTGATTTTTTGGCATTTCCTATTTTACCCTTGCACGGATGCCTCGCTCGTGTCACTCTCATGGTCTCACCTGCACCTGCACACTCCCTTGTCGGCGCCCTCCCCATCGTGCGCATCCCGAGCAGTCGTGTGTAGGACATAAGGTGCTATTTGCATGCTCGGGCACATCCTTACAACGTCGGCCTCTTATCACATGCTTTCTCACTTCATCAAGTCTTGGAGTACAATGATAAGAAAAATGAAGGCTATGGTAGCTTGAAGGTTGGTTCTGCTAAATATGCTTCACATATTTTGCTTGTTTGCTTAAGATAATTGTTATCACCATTTTGTATTCTTCTCTTGTTGTCTCATTATAGATCAAAGTGAGGTGGTAGTTCTCGCACGTGCCGATTCTGGAACATTAATGGCCACGACTGGCATACTGACCAGTGATTCAAGTGGATCTAAAGATGGTAAACATTTGATGCTCTCCACTTGTAAAATCTCCGAGGTACACTTGCAATATGTGATGGATTAGTCCATATTTTTCCTTGTGATGGATTACTGAAGGAAATTGTTTGTGATGGAGTACTCCATATTTTTGCTTGTGAATATTGTTTATGGAAAATGGTTGTGCTGGAATATTGTTTGTGCTACATCTTGCTAGTATTATAGTTAAGATTATTTGGTGTAGTAATCCATAGACATATTTCTTATCCTTGCTATAAAGTGTAATTGCGTGCATACAACATATACAATATGTAGTAACTTTCGTGCATGCATAACAACATAATAACACATATGGGCAATATACAATACAATAGCTTGCTTGCATAATAACACAACACATACTCCTTGCACACCTTGTTCAGTGCACATCTTGTTGCACATTTTCTTGCACACCTCGCACATCTTCTAGCACATCTTGGCATACGATTTGTTTCACGATTGCATATACTTGGACTGGAATTTGAAGTCTTATAGGTAGAAGACCAAGAAGTATATATGATGATGTCATGTCATTCTTAAAGCTATATAAGTTATTTTCATATATTTATTTCAAGGGAAACTTGATTATGTTATAACCCTTTGTTGAAAATCTTGTCATATACTCATAATTTGTGATAGAGATACAACTAGAGTTTGACATTGTTGAGAGTAACAACAGTTTGTGACAGAGATACTGATTGACTCATGGTACCTAACTGTACAAGCACAATCATTACTTTTCCCGTGATATCACTTATGATACTGCTATCTTGGATATAGTGAATTTGATGAAGGACAAAGTTCCTGTAGCACCCTCAGAATCGACCCTATGCAAGTCTCAGCGATTCCCGCCAAACCCGTATAGAAACGATTCAAAGGTGCCCACCAGGCACTTGCGTGCGGGTGGAAAACGAAGTAATATCATTACACATTAGTCCACGATGGAACCCACAGAACATATAGATAACACAACGACTCCATGAGTCAAGAATACAGATATACAATACAAAGATCCAAATCACCTTTAAAACGATATAGCGTCCGAGTACGGACAAGATGCAAATTGAGCTAAGAGCCCTGAAGAATAACCAATGGCGTCCATAACCCTGCCCAGGCCTAGCCGGAAGGGTAACCCTGCTAACGACGTCGATCTCAAACCTGCTTAAACAAAAAGGGGTGCCGACAAAGGGCAAAGGAAAAAGAGAGCGGTCAGTACTGAGGCCAGTACACGGCGAGACTAGAATTCGGCGGTCCTCGCCTACATAGGTATGGTGGACTGAAGCGGCAGCGCAGCATGCACTAAACAACCTATAGAGACTCGATATAACTGTCGGCTATCAGAGAGGGATAAGAAAGACCTATTCGGAACCAACCTAATACTATCACCAAACATACCCATCCTGGTATTTCCCCCTCGAGACCAGTCGAGGAAATCAACCGAGGAACTCACACGCGTTGGCAGTTTTATTTATTCAGTTATCGTTGCAGCAATTACTAGGCAGGTATAGATAGTCATCCTGATATAGTAAGCAGTGGGCACTTTTAGTTAACCATTCAGTTGTAGTTGCGACACTTACTAGTCTGATATGATTAGCATGAGATATCCCAAACCCAGCAGTTGTTGGTACTTTTGTTTAGCCATTCCGTTGCAGTGAAGCTGATTACTAGTCATATCGGATACAAGTCAAATTATAACAGTAAACTTTAGTTATAGTTGTCTATGATCGAGAACTGTGCTCCAAGTCGTCCATAACCGCGGACACGGCTTCTCGAAAAGATTTAACCCTGCAGGGGTGCACCAAAGTTTCCACACGCACCTACACCCTTGTTGTCAGATCAGGTAGGTACAAGATCACAAAACATACACCCAACGGTATGTCGACGGGGTTTCGGACACGACGTTTCCCAGACCCAAAGCAAGCACATGGGGGCCACCCCACTAAGCTACCCGTAACAAAGTCGGCCGATCTCCGAGACGGACTCAGGGTTTGTGTAGACGGCTGTAAACGACTGGGAACCCGAAAGTGTGACTGGGCTTGTCGATACAGCGAAAACGTGTCACGGGGTTCCTAAACAGTACAGGCGCTCCACGCGCAAACGTAATTAAAGCAGTAAAGCATGGCATAAGTACAGGATAGTAATAAAGCCCCAAACTACTTTCTGGCCCCCAGTACAGTACTTGGAATCAGGTACTAAATCGATGGGGGTGCCCACACACCCCACTTGTGGTTAGCGCGCTCGATCTCGGAACAGGTGTCAAGAACTCGGGGTCCTACGGGACACCAGTGAGCGGTTAAAAACCAAATATTGTCTATTACCCACCGGTGCCTCTGCATTTACCTACTTTCAATTTTAGTTATTAAACAATAATTAAAGCCATGATCATCTCCAACATTAAACATGCGGCTATACTCCAACAACTGTGGTACTTGACGACACGCAACAGCACTTGAGCAAGCGACTACAACGCGCAAGTCCAACTATGTACCAAACAACAGGTAATAGGATGTGTCCAAGGCAATATAAGGCTGCAAGGGATATCACGGGCACGAAAACTAGAGCATCGCAACACAGGTAGCAATAGATCAAAAGGAAGAAATAAAGACTAGAAAGGTAAAATAGGTAGAAAGGGGGGAGAATGCTCGCCTGAAAACATTGCCGAAGGTTCATCCGAAGATCGGGTCGACACTCGCATCAACTCATCGGCCTAATCCGTGAAGAAGCAAAGCACTAGAAGAAACACCAGATGGACTATTTAATACTACGGTAGAAAATCGGGCATGATGCATGTATGATGTATGCATGGCAAAGGTGCGATGCAATTAGACAATATTAAGCGAAACCGAGGTTCCGACAATTAATTATTAAGTTCGTGTTGTTTAGATACCCCGCAATTTAAATGTTGTCTTAACATGGCAAAATATATCACCGGTTCTCTACACAATTTTAAATGGGACCAATATTAGACTAGAAAAGCCCGCATATGGTCTCCATATTTATTTATGAGGTGAATCGGCATAATGCCCCCAAACCACATTATATGTGTGCAAGCATGACAATTTAGTATGCTACAAGTTATATGTCATATATGATAAAATAGGGGTCTAGGATAGGGTCACACATCAGGGTCTGAAGATCTTGGTTCGGGATTCGGTCTCCGGAAGCGAGGTCTTCGAATCCAAGAAGGAGCCTTGGCGTTCCGTGAAGGAGACTTTGGCGTTCTGTGTACATGACCAATGTGTTCGGGGGTCTTCGGTTTCTTGTCGGTGGCCTTGGGGTTTTTTTTTAGACGAAGTACTTGAGGTAACGACTCCAAGATCGGTGGCGAACTTGAACGGCTTCGGTGTTCGTGCACTTGTTGGTGTCATGGCCACATGGAGACGGAGAGCCTCGAGACTTGGTCCGCCAAACACCACAGATGGAGCACCTAGACCTGCAGGTGGAGGCACGCCGATGCACTTCAAAGGGGTATCTCCCTGTCGGTCATATGGTCGAACACCATCCGGGCACGTAGGACGGAGGTGGCTTCCAACATGGCGCAGCCACAGATAGAGGCAAGGTGGAGGAGGCGCAGGTCGGCATGGCGTCCAAGGGTGCTGGCGGCGGATGAAGACAGGGCGGCCGGGAAGAAGCTCTGGCGGGCCGATGTCGTCTCTGTCGCCGCTGGGGCAGACGAGCATGGGGGGCGGCGAACTTGGGGAGGGCGACGGAGCCACACAGGCGCGAGCAGCAGCCGGCGAGGGGAGCTCGAGGTCGAGCTTGGCAGAGGACGGCGGCCGAGCTCTAACGATAGGCGGTGAGGCGGCCACGATGCCGGCAGGGAGGGAGGCGGAGGAGCTCGGGGCAGAGGGTGGTGGCCGTTCACAGGAGGGAGCGGGGTGGTGTCGCATGCTGGCGGTGGAGGCCATCGCGGCTCGAGGCGGCCGGGGTTGCAAAAGGGGAACCGCATGCGCGCTGTCGCGAGAGGAGGGCGACCTCGCGCTAGGCGACTGCAGGGCCTGCAGGGAACTCGAGCGGGAGGTGGGGGAGAGGAAGGGTGCGGTGCAAGCAGCGGCGGAGGGGGGTTGCAGGGCGTGGAGGTGCGCTGGCCGACGGCAGATCTAGGAAGGGGCACAGGCGGCTCGTGTCCCGCGTGCGGGGAGGAGACGATGCACTGGGGTGGTGGGTCCAGGTGTGGCAGGAAAAAAACAGTGTGGGGAGCGTTGATTGGGGACGGTTCCTAGGCGCGGGGCGTGCATGATGCACGGGGTGTAAGGGAGTGGGACCCGTGGAGGGGCCGGGTTTGACGGGGGAGCGGGTTGGCAGGCGTTGGGTGGTGGTGGGGTGAGCCAGAGTATTGGCGACGGTGTGAGGGAGTTGGTGTGGCGGCAGGACAGGGGTGAGGGGTGGGGTTAGATGGGGATTAGGGTTTAGACAAGGTAGGATTGGGTTGGGCCGATCGGGGTGGTGGGTGGCCTGGCTTTTGGGCTGGGCTGCCTCCCCCACAAGTTTTATAAAACTTTTTATTAATATTTAGTTTTATTTTTCAAATATTTTGCAAATAGTGTTAGATAATCAAAATATTTAGGTAGGTCGGGTTTCACATTTGAATAAAAAGAGGGGTATTTGTAGAAAACAAAAATGGGGCTTTTCGAAAATAGTTTCAGGCAAATAGATGCATGATGATGTCATGATGATGCAAATAATAAAAGCAACAACGATTTTCTATTACTTGAATTACCCGGGGTGCTACAATTCGACACCACCAACAATGGATCTCGCCCTCGAGATCCGCCTCATGATACGGGGAAGAAGGCCGGTGATCTGAATCTCCTCGCTTTGTGTAGATCCTCGCGACACCACTAACAAGGATTATTTCTCAGCCTTGAAATCGGTGACACCACCAACAAGGGGTCGTTGTCCATGATCGTCGAGAGAACGCTCCGGATAAACAAAGGACGGAGGTAGAGGTCTCAAAAGATAGGGCCACCTCTAACTTCAGCGGAAGGAGTAAATTGCATTGACCCAGCCATTCAATGTACAAAAGCGAATGATAAGAGTAGTGGTATGGTCGCGACTCCATCCCGCACTCAAAGCATTACTCTGCACATGAATAGGAGAATTATGCAACCAACTCCCGGAATCAGACTGAAGATCTCGACAAGAGAAATTCGGAAACAAAGGGAGTGATGCAGACTCTGCATCGGATCTTGCGTAGATGATGTCGTCGCGTCGGAAAACACCGGAAGGCACGAGAAGGAACAAAGAGAAGTCCACCAGACGAAGGATTCCTCGGATAGCATGAAGACTAGATGTAGAAACACCGTTACCAAGGAGGAAGCGAAACCCTGAGGGTACGATGGAACCCAACCACGAGAAATCCTGGACTCGAAGAGAGAGAAGAGAGCGGATTCAAAACACGCAGAGGTGAGAGGAGAGCAGCAAAGGGGTAAGGAGTAAAATCAGACCTAATCAGAACTATCCAACCGATTTTGCAAAAATAGTTTTGACACTCTACTTCGGCCGTTAGCTAGGTTATCCTACAGGCTGGACTTGTGGGGTATCGCAACTGCTGAGCTCTGATACCACTCTGTAGCACCCTCAGAATCGACCCTATGCAAGTCTCAGCGATTCCCGCCAAACCCGCATAGAAACGATTCAAAGGTGCCCACCAGGCACTTGCGTGCGGGTGGAAAACGAAGTAATATCATTACACATTAGTCCATGATGGAACCCACAGAACATATAGATACCACAACGACTCCATGAGTCAAGAATACAGATATACAATACAAAGATCCAAATCACCTTTAAAACGATATAGCGTCCGAGTACGGACAAGATGCAAATTGAGCTAAGAGCCCTGAAGAATAACCAATGACGTCCATAACCCTGCCCAGGCCTAGCCGGAAGGGTAACCCTGCTAACGACGTCGATCTCAAACCTGCTTAAACAAAAGGGGTGCCGACAAAGGGCAAAGGAAAAAGAGAGCGGTCAGTACTGAGGCCAGTACACGGCGAGACTAGAATTCGGCGGTCCTCGCCTACATAGGTATGGTGGACTGAAGCGGCAGCGCAGCATGCACTAAACAACCTATAGAGACTCGATATAACTGTTGGCTATCAGAGAGGGATAAGAAAGACCTATTCGGAACCAACCTAATACTATCACCAAACATACCCATCCTGGTATTTCCCCCTCGAGACCAGTCGAGGAAGTCAACCGAGGAACTCACACACGTTGGCAGTTTTATTTATTCAGTTATCGTTGCAGCAATTACTAGGCAGGTATAGATAGTCATCCTGATATAATAAGCAGTGGGCACTTTTAGTTAACCATTCAGTTGTAGTTGCGACACTTACTAGTCAGATATGATTAGCATGAGATATCCCAAACCCAGCAGTTGTTGGTACTTTTGTTTAGCCATTCCGTTGTAGTGAAGCTGATTACTAGTCATATCGGATACAAGTCAAATTATAACAGTAAACTTTAGTTATAGTTGTCTATGATCGAGAACTGTGCTCCAAGTCGTCCATAACCGCGGACACGGCTTCTCGAAAAGATTTAACCCTGCAGGGGTGCACCAAAGTTTGCACACGCACCTACACCCTTGTTGTCAGATCAGGTAGGTACAAGATCACAAAACATACACCCAACGGTATGTTGACGGGTTTCGGACACGACGTTTCCCAGACCCAAAGCAAGCACATGGGGGCCACCCCACTAAGCTACCCGTAACGAAGTCGGCCGGTCTCCGAGACGGACTCAGGGTTTGTGTAGACGGCTGTAAACGACTGGGAACCCGAAAGTGTGACTGGGCTTGTCGATACAGCGAAAACGTGTCACGGGGTTCCTAAACAGTACAGGTGCTCCACGCGCAAACGTAATTAAAGCAGTAAAGCATGGCATAAGTACAGGATAGTAATAAAGCCCCAAACTACTTTCTGGCCCCCAGTATAGTACTTGGAATCAGGTACTAAATCGATGGGGGTGCCCACACACCCCACTTGTGGTTAGCGCGCTCGATCTCGGAACAGGTGTCAAGAACTCGGGGTCCTACGGGACACCAGTGAGCGGTTAAAAACTAAATATTGTCTATTACCCACCAGTGCCTCTGCATTTACCTACTTTCAATTTTAGTTATTAAACAATAATTAAAGCCATGATCATCTCCAACATTAAACATGCGGCTATACTCCAACAACTGTGGTACTTGACGACACGCAACAGCACTTGAGCAAGCGACTACGACGCGCAAGTCCAACTATCTACCAAACAACAGGTAATAGGATGTGTCCAAGGCAATATAAGGCTGCAAGGGATATCACGAGCACGAAAACTAGAGCATCGCAACACAGGTAGCAATAGATCAAAAGGAAGAAATAAAGACTACAAAGGTAAAATAGGTAGAAAGGGGGGAGAATGCTCGCCTGAAAACATTGCCGAAGGTTCATCCGAAGATCGGGTCGACACTCGCATCAACTCATCAGCCTAATCCGTGAAGAAGCAAAGCACTAGAAGAAACACCGGATGGACTATTTAATACTACGGTAGAAAATCGGGCATGATGCATGTATGATGTATGGCATGGCAAAGGTGCGATGCAATTAGACAATATTAAGCGAAACCGAGGTTCCGAAAATTAATTATTAAGTTCATGTTGTTTAGATACCCCGCAATTTAAATGTTGTCTTAACATGGCAAAATATATCACCGGTTCGCTACACAATTTTAAATGGGACCAATATTAGACTAGAAAAGCCCGCATATGGTCTCCATATTTATTTATGAGGTGAATCGGCATAATGCCCCCAAACCACATTATATGTGTGCAAGCATGACAATTTAGTATGCAACAAGTTATATGTCATATATTATAAAATAGGGGTCTAGGATAGGGTCACACATCAGGGTCTGAAGATCTTGGTTCGGGATTCGGTCTCCGGAAGCGAGGTCTTCGAATCCAAGAAGGAGCCTTGGCGTTCCGTGAAGGAGACTTTGGCGTTCTATGTACATGACCAACGTGTTCGGGGGTCTTCGGTTTCTTGTCGGTGGCCTTGGGGTTTTTTTTAGACGAAGTACTTGAGGTAACGACTCCAAGATCGGTGGCGAACTTGAACGGCTTCGGTGTTCGTGCACTTGTTGGTGTCATGGCCACATGGAGACGGAGAGCCTCGAGACTTGGTCCGCCAAACACCACAGATGGAGCACCTAGACCTGCAGGTGGAGGCACGCCGATGCACTTCAAAGGGGTATCTCCCTGTCGGTCATATGGTCGAACACCATCCGGGCATGTAGGACGGAGGTGGCTTCCAACATGGCGCAGCCACGGATAGAGGAGAGGTGGAGGAGGCGTAGGTCGGCATGGCGTCCAAGGGTGCTGGCGGCGGATGAAGACAGGGCGGCCGGGAAGAAGCTCTGGCGGGCCGACGTCGTCTCTGTCGCCGCTGGGGCAGACGAGCATGGGGGGCGGCGAACTTGGGGAGGGCGACGGAGCCACACAGGCACGAGCAGCAGCCGGCGAGGGGAGCTCGAGGCCGAGCTTGGCAGAGGACGGCGGCCGAGCTCTAACGATAGGCGGTGAGGCGGCCACGATGCCGGCAGGGAGGGAGGCGGAAGAGCTCGGGGCAGAGGGTGGTGGCCGTTCACAGGAGGGAGCGGGGTGGTGTCGCATGCTGGCGGTGGAGGCCATCGCGGCTCGAGGCGGCCGGGGTTGCAAAAGGGGAACCGCATGCGCGCTATCGCGAGAGGAGGGCGACCTCGCGCTAGGCGACTGCAGGGCCTGCAGGGAACTCGAGCGGGAGGTGGGGGAGAGGAAGGGTGCGGTGCAAGCAGCGGCGGAGGGGGTCGCAGGGCGTGGAGGTGCGCTGGCCGACGGCAGATCTAGGAAGGGGCACAGGCGGCTCGTGTCCCGCGTGCGGGGAGGAGACGATGCACTGGGGTGGTGGGGCCAGGTGTGGCAGGAAAAAAACAGGGTGGGGAGCGTTGATTGGGGACGGTTCCTAGGCGCGGGGCGTGCATGATGCACGAGGTGTAAGGGAGTGGGACCCGTGGAGGGGCCGGGTTTGACGGGGGAGCGGGTTGGCAGGCGTTGGGTGGTGGTGGGGTGAGCCAGAGTATTGGCGACGGTGTGAGGGAGTTGGTGTGGCGGCGGGACAGGGGTGATGGGTGGGGTTAGATGGGGATTATGTTGGAATTATGCCCTAGAGGCAATAATAAAGATGTTATTATTATAATTCTTGTTCATGATAAAGTTTATATTCCATGCTAGAATTGTATTAAGCGGAAACATTAATACTTGTGTGGTTTGTGAACAACACCGTGTCCCTAGTACGCCTCTATGGACTAGCTCATTGATCAATGATGGTTAAGGTTTCCTAACCATAGACATGAGTTGTCAATTGATAATGAGATCATATCATTGGGAGAATGATATGGTGGACAGACCCAAACTAAGCGAAGCAATTAGATCGTATCTTTGTGTTCATCTTTGCGAAGCTTTTCCTATGTCAAATATTGTATTCCTTAGACCATGAGATAATACAACTCCCTGGTATCAGAAGAAAGCTTTGAGGTCATCAAACGTCATCCTATGAGAGGGTGATCATAAAGGTGTCTCTCAGGTAATCGGAAAGTATCTGTTGGGTTGTATGTATCGAGATGGGATTTGTCCCTCCCAAGTCGGAGAGATATACTTCGGGCCCACTCGGTAATCGATATCAACACCGCTTGCAAGCATGTGGTTAAGGAGTTAATCACAAAGTGATATCGGATTACGGAACGAGTAAAGTACTTGCTGTGAACGAGATTGAACTAGGTATGACGATACCGACGATCGAATCTTGGGCAAGTAAAATATCACGAGACGAAGGGAATATATATATGGGATTGATTGAATCCTGGCATCGTGGTTCATCCGATATGGTCATCGATGAATGTGTGGGAGTCAATATGGGTGCCCAGACCCCGCTGTTGATTATTGATAGAAGATCATGTCTGCATATTCTCGAACCCGCAGGGTCACACACTTAACGTGTCTCGACGCTAGGATAGATTGGATACTTGGTTTATGAATTTTTGTTCGGAGTCTCGGATGGGATCCGGGACATCACGAGAGGTTCCGGAATGGTCCGGAGAATAAGATTCATATAAGGCAGTGCAGTTTTTGGAGTTTGGAATTGTTCCGGATTAATCGGTATTGTACCGGAAGCTTCTAGAACCTTCCGGAAGGGGGCCAACGTGGTCCCAACTTCCGGGAGGGGGCATGGGCCTATGAGGGAGTGTCCTGGCCGCATTGGGCCAGGGGCACAAGGCCCCATAGGGCCTAGCCGATTCTAGATAAGTTTAAACTCGTTTAAACTAGAGATAGAATTTCTGGATAAGGGATAAGTTTAAATCGTTTAAACTAGAGATTGGGCTTGGAGGAGGGGCTAGGGCTGCGCCCCCCCTCTATATAAGGAGGGGTGGGGGCGCACCAACCCCCCCACACCTTCCCCTCCAACCCTAGCCGCCCTGCTGCCCTTCCTCTCTCCCTCCCGACTGCTTGTAGGCGAAGCCCTGCTGCAGAAATTCTCCACCAATTGCACCGCGCCGTCGCGTTGTAGATCCAATCCATCTCTCCACCATACTTGCTGGTCCAAGGAAGGAGGAGACGTCGAGGTGCTGCACGTGTGCATCTCACGGAGGCACCGCCACTTGTGGTGCTAGATCGGATCGGATCGCGAGGAGGAGAAGCGAGTACGACTACAACACCCACGTTCCGACGAACATTCCGCTGTGCGAATCTTCAAGGGTATGAAGATCTAATCCAATCTCTCTTGTTGTTTGCATCTCCTAGATTAGATCTTGGCTTTCCCTCTGTTCGCTTCCGTAGAAAATTTTGATTTACTATGCTGCAAAACCCTTCAGTGGTATCAGAGCTAGATCTATGCGTAGATGTGTTTCACGAGTAGAACGCAGCATGGTTGTTGCGGGCGTTGATGTTTTCTGTTGCAAGCCTCTTGTTTGTGTTCTTCTTATGACGCGGGATAGTGATATTGAAGCGGTCCAGGCCAACCTTACGCGACGTCGTTCGCGAGACCGGCTCCGCACTTGACGTGTGGCTTGTACCATACATGCGGCTGGTGGATGTCAGTTTCTCTCACTATAGTTGTCATGGGATTAACACCGGAGTTTGGCAACCATAATATCACCATTGTGGCTTTCCGTAGGTAATAATCGTTCTTAGCATCTACTCCCATGAGCCACGTAAAACATGCAACAACAAAGTAGAGGCGTCTAACTTGTTTTTGCAGGGAGTGTTTTCTGTGATATGGTATGGCCCAAGATGTGATGTGTATAATGTATGCGATGATCATGTTTTGTAATGTTTCAGGACTTGCATGTCGATGAGTACACAACCGGCAGGAGCCATATGGTTGTCTTTATAATTGTGTATGACCTGCGAGTCAACTTCTTATACGCCATGTAATAGCTTTACTTTATCGCTAAGTAGTTAGCAATAGTTGTAGTTGCTATTCGTGGTGGAGGCAATCATGGTGGAGTGATGGAGATCATGCCGGAACGCACAAGATGGATATCATTGCGCGAAGATTGGCTATACCATGTCACATAAAGTTATATGCATGTGATGTTTATCCTTTTATGTATCTTATTATGCTTAGATCGCGACGGTAGCATTATAAGATGATTCCTCACTTAAAGATCAAGATAAAACTGTGTTCTCCCCAAGTATGCACCGTTGCGAAAGTTCGTCGTGTCCAAGCATCACGTGATGATCGGGTGCTATAGACTCTATGCTCACATACAACGGGTGCAAGCCAGTTTTGCACACGCAGAAATACTTGGGTCTAACTTGACGAGCCTAGCATGTACAGACATGGCCTCGGAACACATGAACCGAAAGGTTAAGCATGAGTCATATGAATGATATGATCGACACTTTGTTGTCCACCATTGAAACCACATCTCTTCTCGTGATGATCGGATTAGGTGTGGTGAATTTGGATCGTGTTCACTAAACAACTTGAGGGATGTTGAATTTAGTGGGAGTTCATCTAGTAATTTGATTAAGTTGAACTATTTATCATGAACATAGTCTAAATTGTACTTGCAAATACTGTAGATCCAATGGCCAAGTCCAACTTCAACTTCAACGTTTTTGCTGAGAAAGAAAAAGCTTAGAAACAATGGGTCTAACTTCACCAACTGGTTCCGCAATCTAAGAATCATTCTGTCTGGCGGACAAAAGGACTATGTCCTTAAGAAAGCGCTAGGTGACGCCCCTGCTATAGATGCGCCGGCTGATGAAAAAGCTGTTTATCAGTCGCGCAAGGATGGTTATGATTTGATTAAGATCACCATGTTGTATGCTATGGAATCGGATCTTCAAAATCGTTTTGAGGAGTTCGCCGGGCCCTTTGAGATTCTCGAGGAGCTGAAAAACATGTTTCAGACTCAAGCCCGTTCTGAGAGATATGAGATCTCTAAGAAATTCCTTAACTACAAGATGGAGGAAGGGAGTTCTGTTAGTGAGCACGCCATTAAGATGATGGGCTACACTCAACGCCTTGAGCAACTAGACTGCAAGATTCCAGAGGAGCTCAAGATTGACACTCCTAGCTACAAAAGTTTTGTAGTTGATCACAATCAGATTGGTTCCACTGATATGATCACTGAGCTCTTTTCTAAAATGAAAGTAGCGGACGTGAACATCAAAAAGAATAATCATGTGCTGATGGTCAACAAGCCCTCCTTTAAGAAAGGTAAAGGTGCAAAGAAGCCCTTCAAGAAAGGCGGCGGCAAGCGCGTTGCCCCTGCTGAGAAGAAGCTCAAGTCTGGACCTAAGCCGAACACTGAGTGCTTCTATTACAAGGACAAGGGTCACTGGAAGCGCAACTGTCCGAAGTACTTAGCGGACAAGAAGGCTGGCACCATCAAAGGTATATTTGATATACATGTTATTGATGTTTTCCTTACTAGCCCTCGTTGTAGTGCCTGGGTATTTGATACTGGTTCAGTTGCTAATATTTGTAACTCGAAACAGGAGCTACGGAATAGACGGCGGCTTGCGAGGGATGAGGTGACGATGCGCGTTGGCAACGGATCAAGAGTTGATGTGATGGCCATCGGCACGCTCTCCTTAGTTTTGCCTTCGGGATTAGTTTTAAACCTTAATAAATGTTATTATGTGCCTACGTTGAGCATGAACATTATTTCTGGATCGTGTTTATTGCAAGACGGTTATTCATTTAAATCGGAGAATAATGGTTGTTCTATTTATATGAGTAACATCTTTTATGGTCATGCACCTCTTGTGAATGGTTTATTTCTTCTAAATCTCTAAAGGGATGAAACACACATCCATAACATTGAGGCTAAGAGATGCAAAGTAGATAGTGATAATACTACTTATTTGTGGCACTGTCGTCTAGGTCATATTGGTGTAAAGCGCATGAAGAAACTCCATTCTGATGGACTTTTGGAGTCTCTTGATTTTGAATCATTTGACACATGCGAACCATGCCTCATGGGCAAGATGATCAAAACCCCGTTCTCCGGTATGATGGAGCGAGCAACGGACTTGTTGGAAATCATACATACCGATGTATGCGGACCGATGAGTGTTTCGACGCGCGGTGGATATCGCTATTTTCTCACTTTTACCGATGACTTAAGTAGATATGGGTATATCTATTTAATGAAACATAAATCTGAAACGTTTGAAAAGTTCAAAGAATTTCAGAATGAAGTGGAGAACCATCGTAATAGAAAGATTAAGTTTCTACGATCCGATCGTGGGGGCGAATATTTGAGTTATGATTTTCTCACGCATCTCAAAGCAAGTGGAATCGTTTCACAACTCACGCCACCCGTAACACCACAACGCAATGGTGTGTCTGAACGCCGGAATCGAACCCTATTAGATATGGTCCGATCGATGATGTCTCTTACTGATTTGCCGTTATCATTTTGGGGTTATGCATTAGAAACCGCTGCATTCACTTTAAATATGGCTCCATCTAAATCCGTTGAGACGACACCGTATGAACTGTGGTTTGGTGCTAAACCTAAGTTGTCGTTTCTTAAAGTTTGGGGATGCGAAGCTTACGTCAAGAAGTTGATGCCGGACAAGCTCGAACCCAAAGCGGAGAAATGCGTCTTCATAGGATACCCTAAGGAAACTATTGGGTATACCTTCTATCACAGAACTGAAGGCAAAGTGTTTGTCGCAAAGAACGGTTCCTTTCTTGAGAAGGAGTTTCTCTCGAAAGAAGTGAGTGGGAGGAAAGTAGAGCTAGACGAGGTTATTGAACCTTCTCTTGAATTGGAGAGTAGCGCAGCACCTGAAATTGTTCCAGTGCCGCCTGCACCAACAATAGAGGAAGCTAATGACAAGGATCATGAAGCTTCGGACGATGCTGCTACTGAACGTCGCAGGTCGACAAGGTCGCGTGCCCCTCCTGAGTGGTACGGCAACCCTGTCTTGACTGTCTTGTTAGTAGAAGACAGTGAACCTACGAACTATGAGGAAGCGATGATGAGCCCAGACTCTGAGAAATGGCTAGAAGCCATGAAATCCGAATTGGGATCCATGAGCGAAAACCAAGTATGGACTTTGGTGGACCCTCCTAGCGACCGAAAGGCCGTTGAGTGCAAATGGATCTTCAAAAGGAAAACGGACAAGGATGGTAATGTTACCGTCTATAAAGCATGGCTTGTTGCGAAAGGTTTTCGACAAGTTCAAGGTGTTGACTATGATGAGACTTTCTCTCCCGTAGCGATGTTTAAGTCCATTCGGATTTTATTAGCAATTGCTGCGTTTCATGATTATGAAATATGGCAAATGGATGTCAAGACTGCTTTCCTCAATGGCAACATTGATGAAGAGTTGTATATGATGCAACCCGAAGGTTTTGTCGATCCTAAGGATGCTGATAAAGTATGCAAACTTCAGCGTTCCATTTATGGACTGAAGCAAGCATCTCGGAGTTGGAACCTTCGTTTTGATCAAGTGATCAAGAGCTTTGGATTTGTTCCAAATTGCTACGAAGCTTGCATCTACAAGAAAGTGAGTGGGAGCTCAGTGACGTTTCTGGTACTATATGTGGATGACATATTGATTATTGGAAATGACATCAACATGCTTAACGATGTGAAGAGTTATTTGAACAAGTGTTTTTCAATGAAAGACCTAGGTGAAGCTGCTTATATATTGGGCATCAAAATCTATAGAGATAGACAAAGACGCCTGATAGCTTTAAGCCAGAGTACATACCTAGACAAAGTTCTGAAAAGGTTCAGAATGGATAAGTCATTGAAAGGTTCAGTGCCTATGTTGTCAGGTAAGATATTGAGCAAGGCTCAGTGTCCAGCTACAGTAAATGATAGGGAAGCTATGAGCAAAGTGCCTTATGCCTCGGCCATAGGCTCCATCATGTATGCCATGCTGTGTACTAGACCAGATGTGTCCAATGCTCTTAGTTTGACGAGCAAATATCAAAGTGATCCAGGAGTGGAACACTGGACAGCCGTGAAGAACATCCTAAGGTACCTAAATAGAACTAAAGAAATGTTCTTAGTCTATGGGGGTGATGAACAGCTCATCGTAAAAGGTTACGTCGATGCTAGTTTCGACACCGACAAGGATGATCATAAATCTCAGACAGGATACGTGTATATTTTGAATGGAGGAGCTGTGAGCTGGAGAAGCTGCAAGCAAAGCGTGATCGCGGGATCTACAGTAGAAGCGGAATACATGGCTGCTGCAGAAGCGTCAAGTGAAGGAGTTTGGATCAGAAACTTCATCACTGAGCTTGGCGTGGTTCCAAGTGCATTGGACCCACTGGAGATATTGTGTGACAACACTGGAGCCATAGCACTCGCTAAGGAACCAAGATATCATCCAAAAACCAAGCATATCAACCGCAAGTTTCATATAATCCGAGATTATATAGCAGATGGAGATCTGAAGATCAGCAAAGTACATACAGATCTGAATGTCGCAGATCCTTTGACTAAACCTCTTCCACGTGTAAAACATGATCAGCACCTCAGTGCCATGGGTGTGAGATTGTTGCCAAATGTAAACTAGATTATTGACTCTAGTGCAAGTGGGAGACTGTTGGAATTATGCCCTAGAGGCAATAATAAAGATGTTATTATTATAATTCTTGTTCATGATAAAGTTTATATTCCATGCTAGAATTGTATTAAGCGGAAACATTAATACTTGTGTGGTTTGTGAACAACACCGTGTCCCTAGTACGCCTCTATGGACTAGCTCATTGATCAATGATGGTTAAGGTTTCCTAACCATAGACATGAGTTGTCAATTGATAATGAGATCATATCATTGGGAGAATGATATGGTGGACAAACCCAAACTAAGCGAAGCAATTAGATCGTATCTTTGTGTTCATCTTTGCGAAGCTTTTCCTATGTCAAATATTGTATTCCTTAGACCATGAGATAATACAACTCCCTGGTATCGGAAGAAAGCTTTGAGGTCATCAAACGTCATCCTATGAGAGGGTGATCATAAAGGTGTCTCTCAGGTAATCGGAAAGTATCTGTTGGGTTGTATGTATCGAGATGGGATTTGTCCCTCCCAAGTCGGAGAGATATACTTCGGGCCCACTCGGTAATCGATATCAACACCGCTTGCAAGCATGTGGTTAAGGAGTTAATCACAAAGTGATATCGGATTACGGAACGAGTAAAGTACTTGCTATGAACGAGATTGAACTAGGTATGACGATACCGACGATCAAATCTCGGGCAAGTAAAATATCGCGAGACGAAGGGAATATATACATGGGATTGATTGAATCCTGGCATCGTGGTTCATCCGATATGATCATCGATGAATGTGTGGGAGTCAATATGGGTGCCCAGACCCCGCTGTTGATTATTGATAGAAGATCATGTCTGCATATTCTCGAACCCGCAGGGTCACACACTTAACGTGTCTCGACGCTAGGATAGATTGGATACTTGGTTTATGAATTTTTGTTCGGAGTCTCGGATGGGATCCGGGACATCACGAGAGGTTCCGGAATGGTCCGGAGAATAAGATTCATATAAGGCAGTGCAGTTTTTGGAGTTCGGAATTGTTCCGGATTAATCAGTATTGTACCGGAAGCTTCTAGAACCTTCCGGAAGGGGGCCAACGTGGTCCCACCTTCCGGGAGGGGGCATGGGCCTATGAGGGAGTGTCCTGGCCGCATTGGGCCAGGGGCACAAGGCCCCATAGGGCCTAGCCGATTCTAGATAAGTTTAAACTCGTTTAAACTAGAGATAGAATTTCTGGATAAGGGATAAGTTTAAATCGTTTAAACTAGAGATTGGGCTTGGAGGAGGGGCTAGGGCTGCGCCCCCCCTCTATATAAGGAGGGGTGGGGGCGCACCAACCCCCCCACACCTTCCCCTCCAACCCTAGCCGCCCTGCTGCCCTTCCTCTCTCCCTCCCGACTGCTTGTAGGCGAAGCCCTGCTGCAGAAATTCTCCACCAATTGCACCGCGCCGTCGCGTTGTAGATCCAATCCATCTCTCCACCATACTTGCTGGTCCAAGGAAGGAGGAGACGTCGAGGTTCTGCACGTGTGCATCTCACGGAGGCACCGCCACTTGTGGTGCTAGATCGGATCGGATCGCGAGGAGGAGAAGCGAGTACGACTACATCACCCACGTTCCGACGAACGTTCCGCTGTGCGAATCTTCAAGGGTATGAAGATCTAATTCAATCTCTCTTGTTGTTTGCATCTCCTAGATTAGATCTTGGCTTTCCCTCTGTTCGCTTCCGTAGAAAATTTTGATTTACTATGCTGCGAAACCCTTCAGATTAGGGTTTAGACAAGGTAGGATTGGGTTGGGCCGATCGGGGTGGTGGGTGGCCTGGCTTTTGGGTTGGGCTGCCTCCCCCACAAGTTTTATAAAACTTTTTATTAATATTTAGTTTTATTTTTCAAATATTTTGCAAATAGTGTTAGATAATCAAAATATTTAGGTAGGTCGGGTTTCACATTTGAATAAAAAGAGGGGTATTTGTAGAAAACAAAAATGGGGCTTTTCGAAAATAGTTTCAGGCAAATAGATGCATGATGATGTCATGATGATGCAAATAATAAAAGCAACAACGATTTTCTATTACTTGAATTACCCGGGGTGCTACAATTCGACACCACCAACAATGGATCTCGCCCTCGAGATCCGCCTCATGATACGGGGAAGAAGGCCGGTGATCTGAATCTCCTCGCTTTGTGTAGATCCTCGCGACACCACTAACAAGGATTATTTCTCAGCCTTGAAATCGGCGACACCACCAACAAGGGGTCGTTGTCCATGATCGTCGAGAGAACGCTCCGGATAAACAAAGGACGGAGGTAGAGGTCTCAAAAGATAGGGCCACCTCTAACTTCAGCGGAAGGAGTAAATTGCATTGACCCAGCCATTCAATGTACAAAAGCGAATGATAAGAGTAGTGGTATGGTCGCGACTCCATCCCGCACTCAAAGCATTACTCTGCACATGAATAGGAGAATTATGCAACCAACTCCCGGAATCAGACTGAAGATCTCGACAAGAGAAATTCGGAAACAAAGGGAGTGATGCACACTCTACATCGAATCTTGCGTAGATGATGTCGTCGCGTCGGAAAACACCGGAAGGCATGAGAAGGAACAAAGAGAAGTCCACCAGACGAAGGATTCCTCGGATAGCATGAAGACCAGATGTAGCAACACCGTTACCAAGGAGGAAGCGAAACCCTGAAGGTACGATGGAACCCAACCACGAGAAATCCTGGACTTGAAGAGAGAGAAGAGAGCGGATTCAAAACACGCAGAGGTGAGAGGAGAGCAGCAGAGGGGTAAGGAGTAAAATCAGACCTAATCAGAACTATCCAACCGATTTTGCAAAAATAGTTTTGACACTCTACTTCGGCCGTTAGCTAGGTTATCCTACAGGCTGGACTTGTGGGGTATCGCAACTGCTGAGCTCTGATACCACTCTGTAGCACCCTCAGAATCGACCCTATGCAAGTCTCAGCGATTCCCGCCAAACCCGCATAGAAACGATTCAAAGGTGCCCACCAGGCACTTGCGTGCGGGTGGAAAACGAAGTAATATCATTACACATTAGTCCACGATGGAACCCACAGAACATATAGATACCACAACGACTCCATGAGTCAAGAATACAGATATACAATACAAAGATCCAAATCACCTTTAAAACGATATAGCATCCGAGTACGGACAAGATGCAAATTGAGCTAAGAGCCCTGAAGAATAACCAATGGCGTCCATAACCCTGCCTAGGCCTAGCCGGAAGGGTAACCCTGCTAACGACGTCGATCTCAAACCTGCTTAAACAAAAGGGGTGCCGACAAAGGGCAAAGGAAAAAGAGAGCGGTCAGTACTGAGGCCAGTACACGGCGAGACTAGAATTCGGCGGTCCTCGCCTACATAGGTATGGTGGACTGAAGCGGCAGCGCAGCATGCACTAAACAACCTATAGAGACTCGATATAACTGTCGGCTATCAGAGAGGGATAAGAAAGACCTATTCGGAACCAACCTAATACTATCACCAAACATACCCATCCTGGTATTTCCCCCTCGAGACCAGTCGAGGAAGTCAACCGAGGAACTCACACACGTTGGCAGTTTTATTTATTCAGTTATCGTTGCAGCAATTACTAGGCAGGTATAGATAGTCATCCTGATATAATAAGCAGTGGGCACTTTTAGTTAACCATTCAGTTGTAGTTGCGACACTTACTAGTCAGATATGATTAGCATGAGATATCCCAAACCCAGCAGTTGTTGGTACTTTTGTTTAGCCATTCCGTTGTAGTGAAGCTGATTACTAGTCATATCGGATACAAGTCAAATTATAACAGTAAACTTTAGTTATAGTTGTCTATGATCGAGAACTGTGCTCCAAGTCGTCCATAACCGCGGACACGGCTTCTCGAAAAGATTAAACCCTGCAGGGGTGCACCAAAGTTTCCACACGCACCTACACCCTTGTTGTCAGATCAGGTAGGTACAAGATCACAAAACATACACCCAACGGTATGTCGACGGGGTTTCGGACACGACGTTTCCCAGACCCAAAGCAAGGACATGGGGGCCACCCCACTAAGCTACCCGTAACGAAGTCAGCCGGTCTCCGAGACGGACTCAGGGTTTGTGTAGATGGCTGTAAACGACTGGGAACCCGAAAGTGTGACTGGGCTTGTCGATACAGCGAAAACGTGTCACGGGGTTCCTAAACAGTACAGGCGCTCCACGCGCAAACGTAATTAAAGCAGTAAAGCATGGCATAAGTACAGGATAGTAATAAAGCCCCAAACTACTTTCTGGCCCCCCGTACAGTACTTGGAATCAGGTACTAAATCGATGGTGGTGCCCACACACCCCACCTGTGGTTAGCGCGCTCGATCTCGGAACAGGTGTCAAGAACTCGGGGTCCTACGGGACACCAGTGAGCGGTTAAAAACTAAATATTGTCTATTACCCACCAGTGCCTCTGCATTTACCTACTTTCAATTTTAGTTATTAAACAATAATTAAAGCCATGATCATCTCCAACATTAAACATGCGGCTATACTCCAACAACTGTGGTACTTGACGACACGCAACAGCACTTGAGCAAGCGACTACGACGCGCAAGTCCAACTATCTACCAAACAACAGGTAATAGGATGTGTCCAAGGCAATATAAGGCTGCAAGGGATATCACGAGCACGAAAACTAGAGCATCGCAACACAGGTAGCAATAGATCAAAAGGAAGAAATAAAGACTACAAAGGTAAAATAGGTAGAAAGGGGGGAGAATGCTCGCCTGAAAACATTGCCGAAGGTTCATCCGAAGATCGGGTCGACACTCGCATCAACTCATCAGCCTAATCCGTGAAGAAGCAAAGCACTAGAAGAAACACCGGATGGACTATTTAATACTACGGTAGAAAATCGGGCATGATGCATGTATGATGTATGGCATGGCAAAGGTGCGATGCAATTAGACAATATTAAGCGAAACCGAGGTTCCGACAATTAATTATTAAGTTCATGTTGTTTAGATACCCCGCAATTTAAATGTTGTCTTAACATGGCAAAATATATCACCGGTTCGCTACACAATTTTAAATGGGACCAATATTAGACTAGAAAAGCCCGCATATGGTCTCCATATTTATTTATGAGGTGAATCGGCATAATGCCCCCAAACCACATTATATGTGTGCAAGCATGACAATTTAGTATGCAACAAGTTATATGTCATATATTATAAAATAGGGGTCTAGGATAGGGTCACACATCAGGGTCTGAAGATCTTGGTTCGGGATTCGGTCTCCGGAAGCGAGGTCTTCGAATCCAAGAAGGAGCCTTGGCGTTCCGTGAAGGAGACTTTGGCGTTCTATGTACATGACCAACGTGTTCGGGGGTCTTCGGTTTCTTGTCGGTGGCCTTGGGGTTTTTTTTAGACGAAGTACTTGAGGTAACGACTCCAAGATCGGTGGCGAACTTGAACGGCTTCGGTGTTCGTGCACTTGTTGGTGTCATGGCCACATGGAGACGGAGAGCCTCGAGACTTGGTCCGCCAAACACCACAGATGGAGCACCTAGACCTGCAGGTGGAGGCACGCCGATGCACTTCAAAGGGGTATCTCCCTGTCGGTCATATGGTCGAACACCATCCGGGCATGTAGGACGGAGGTGGCTTCCAACATGGCGCAGCCACGGATAGAGGAGAGGTGGAGGAGGCGTAGGTCGGCATGGCGTCCAAGGGTGCTGGCGGCGGATGAAGACAGGGCGGCCGGGAAGAAGCTCTGGCGGGCCGACGTCGTCTCTGTCGCCGCTGGGGCAGACGAGCATGGGGGGCGGCGAACTTGGGGAGGGCGACGGAGCCACACAGGCACGAGCAGCAGCCGGCGAGGGGAGCTCGAGGCCGAGCTTGGCAGAGGACGGCGGCCGAGCTCTAACGATAGGCGGTGAGGCGGCCACGATGCCGGCAGGGAGGGAGGCGGAAGAGCTCGGGGCAGAGGGTGGTGGCCGTTCACAGGAGGGAGCGGGGTGGTGTCGCATGCTGGCGGTGGAGGCCATCGCGGCTCGAGGCGGCCGGGGTTGCAAAAGGGGAACCGCATGCGCGCTATCGCGAGAGGAGGGCGACCTCGCGCTAGGCGACTGCAGGGCCTGCAGGGAACTCGAGCGGGAGGTGGGGGAGAGGAAGGGTGCGGTGCAAGCAGCGGCGGAGGGGGGTTGCAGGGCGTGGAGGTGCGCTGGCCGACGGCAGATCTAGGAAGGGGCACAGGCGGCTCGTGTCCCGCGTGCGGGGAGGAGACGATGCACTGGGGTGGTGGGGCCAGGTGTGGCAGGAAAAAAACAGGGTGGGGAGCGTTGATTGGGGACGGTTCCTAGGCGCGGGGCGTGCATGATGCACGAGGTGTAAGGGAGTGGGACCCGTGGAGGGGCCGGGTTTAACGGGGGAGCGGGTTGGCAGGCGTTGGGTGGTGGTGGGGTGAGCCAGAGTATTGGCGACGGTGTGAGGGAGTTGGTGTGGCGGCGGGACAGGGGTGAGGGGTGGGGTTAGATGGGGATTAGGGTTTAGACAAGGTAGGATTGGGTTGGGCCGATCGGGGTGGTGGGTGGCCTGGCTTTTGGGCTGGGCTGCCTCCCCCACAAGTTTTATAAAACTTTTTATTAATATTTAGTTTTATTTTTCAAATATTTTGCAAATAGTGTTAGATAATCAAAATATTTAGGTAGGTCGGGTTTCGCATTTGAATAAAAAGAGGGGTATTTGTAGAAAACAAAAATGGGGCTTTTCGAAAATAGTTTCAGGCAAATAGATGCATGATAATGTCATGATGATGCAAATAATAAAAACAACAACGATTTTCTATTACTTGAATTACCCGGGGTGCTACAGTTCCTTACTTTGCATCTGCATATCTTCATCTTGCTCATCATGATCTTGCATTTCTTCATCTATCAAATGGAGTACAAATATTCAGTTAGCAAGCACAAGCATATGTATCAGATTGCAACAAATTCATAGTATATCATATTTCCACTCCTACTTTGTTACACTAAATTTGGTTTACTCCATTTGTCCCCTACATTGAAACAAATGCAAGTTGGTTGAATTGTTGTCTCTTACTTTGGGTTTAGATGTAGGTTTACTCTACCGGCTTGAACTGATGTATCTTCCAATTGTTTCTAAGCCCTTGGTATAGCATAACCATATCCTGTGTTGGTATCTACATCAAAATCTTAGTGGATTTTGCAAAATAGAAAACACACTCTTTGTATCCATGTTTCTACTCTTGGCTCGGATGGGTAGGAGTAACCTTTGCAAATGTATCCAAGAATTTCAGAGTTTAGTTACTGATTACTCCTTGCACTTTAGTAGCTATACATTAGCTTGCATAACATATAAGATTGCTTGTTATACAGTAGCTTGCTTTCTTGCACTGCTTGCTTGTATAACAACACATACTCCTTGCACTGATTGATTGTGTCAGAATAATATTCTTGAATTGTTGCCAATATTCAGTGTTGGTTACTTACTCCATTCTGTTTACTCCCTCTTGCACTTACTTCATTTGGTTTACTCCATTTGTCCCCTATTTGTACTCCCTGGTTACTTACTGTATTCTTTATAAACATTTATTTCTTTATAAGGAATATACCTGCATGTTAATTTTGACCATGATCATGTTCTTCAGGTGGTGGAGTGAAGTTGAGGTCAAAAAGTGGTTGCTCCATTCTTGCAGTTGAAGTTCGTGCCCTCCCGTGCCTTGCCGGAGTAGGCTCCTTACCCTGCATTGCGAGGAGGCAACCGGTGAGGTGCTATTGCGGACTGCCGATGCCAAGGTGCAGATCAAGGAGGAACACCTCAGGCATTGAGGAGGAAGCCGGGGTGGTGCTGCTGCCGCGGATCACTGGCGGCGAAGTGTTAATCGAGCAGGAACACCCCGGGCTGCGAAGAAAAAGCCTTTGAGGTGTTGCTGCTATGGATCGCCGACACCGAGGTGCAGAGCGAGGAGGAGGCCGGTGTGGTGCTGCTGCTACAGATCATCGATGCCGAGGTGCAGAGCGAGGAGGAGGCTGGTGTGGTGCTTCGGCTGCGGATCATCGACGCCGAGGTGCAGAGTGAGGAGGAGGCCCGTGTGGTGCTGGTGCTGCGGATCACCGGTGGCGAGGAGCAGAGCGAGAAGGAACACCCCGGGTGGTGAGGAGGAAGTCAGTGAGATTCTTGCGAATCGTCGGTGGTCCAGTGTAGAGGGAGGAGGATGCAGGTGTGGTGCTACTGTTGTAGATAACCAACAACGAGGTGTTGGGCCTTGTCGGCATCCGACAGCACCTTGCCCGTCCTCCAACAGGAGCAGAGCAGGAGGGGCGACGACTCGTGTTGCACCTGTGCAACATGATGTGGAACTAGTGGCCGGCGCCACAAGAGTGGGTGGATGCGGGGAAGGAATTGGCATGGATTCCTACTGGCTGGGTGGACACGGCAACGTGGGAGGATTGATTCCTGCTGGTTGGGTGGATCGCGGTTGCCGGGCCGCGAGACCTGGCGATGATCCCAAAATTTTGAATTCAAATCCTGGATTGCTAGCTTCAGACAAGTTGGAGGGTGTTTTTGTACATATCACTGTATACGTGGGCTATCGGGAGTCCTCCTGACCTAACCCTCCTCCCCGGCGGCGGCGACGCAACGCCGCCCCCAGGGTCTCCCCCGCCACCCCTCCTCGAGTCCCCTCCCAGATCACCATCCCCATCCGCCGCCGCCGGAGGAGTCGTCGGCCAAAGGCTGCGTGGCATGGCGGCGGCGGAGCCCTGCTGGTTGCGGCCAGGGGTGGGAGGCGGCGCCCTCCTCTCCTCTGATCAGTGGTGGAGCGTGGAGTTGGCGGCCTGAGATCGCAGGGGCGGTGGTCGATCTTGACCTCCTTTGCACCGGCGACGAAGGAAGCGGCGCCATCGCGTCATCTGGGCGTCGGGGCGGCGACCTCGGGCATGGCTGCGGCAACTTCCTCCTCTGGAGGTGGTTGGCCACGTTGGGATCTGGTGTGGAGGATCTCGGGATCTCACACCGATCTCCGGTGGTGGATTTGTAGACGGCGTAGAGTATGGAGGGGACATGGCAGCCGGTGAAAACCGAGCCTTGACTCTGATCTTGGCGGACGATGGCGGCGTCACTCGATGTCGCTACCTTGTTGGAGGCATCGTCTTCGCTGGTGTCGTCACTTTACTCGAGCTGTTCTGGGGGAAACCCCAGATCTGGGTCTCCCGGATCGGATGATGACGGCGCTTGGCGTCGGTTCCCCTCTTGAGGGCATCATTTTTGGAACAGACGTCGGCTACAGGTCATGGCCACTCCTGCTGCTCCGGGGGAAACCCTAATCTGGTTATCCGGATCAGGCAATGGTGGCGCTTTGGTGTCGTATTCTCTCTTGGGAGCTTTGCATGTGGTGCAGCGCTGGATGGCAGAGGCTGGTGGTGGAGCGGCTAAATCTTGCACGGAGGCTCTAGTGGAGATGTCAAGTCATGCCTAACCGCCAGGTGCTACGCTCAGTCATGCCTAGTGTGGTAGGTCCTACGGACGACAGATCTTCTGGAGGTATCTAGCTGCGGCGGTTGGCGAGACTCGGCGGCGTGGCGCCGAGAGGTCTCGGTGGCGATTGCACGTGCTTGTTGATGGAAGTGCGCAGGGCGGTGGTTCCATCTGCCGTCATGGCGGAGTCGATGCAGGCCTTGCAAGGTCTTTGCATCGATCTCTCCTGAAGATGGGTTGGCGGAAGACGGCGGCAGCAGGAGATTCAGCATGCACGATGGTGTGCGCTACGGATCAGCTGGACCGGTTTGTGCTCCTGACCCGCCGTGGGGCGGTTTTCGGGACCTCCGGTATGTTGATGATGTGTTGGTGTTGCGGTTAGAGTGTTCTGATATGGTCACCCCTTCATCAAGTTGTTTTTTAAGAGATGGCTTCGATTAATCTTTGTATCTTCTTTGTAAAGTTTCGTTGAATAATAAATAAAACAGGTTGTGTGCATCTTTTTGATGTAGAGGCCGGGGTAATACCTCCATTGCGAAAAAAAAAGTGGGTTGTTGGAAATTCCTAATATTTTGAACCGGAGGGAGTATAAACAAAATCTAGAATATATGTGACGAGATGCCGTAGACAGGCACATATTCTCACGTGACTTGTCATCTTGGCGCTGTTGTCACCCAGATTACACGAGCAGGCATAGAACACACGTCGACGTCGACTTGGCGCTGCCGCGCCCGCTCTCTCGCCCGAGTTGTCACCCAGCTCCGAAATGTCATGGATCGACGGTCGATTTGAGCGCCAAATTAAAGGCACGGCCGAACTTAACCTCTCAGAGCGGAGGCAAGAGCTGGCTATCGCGTCGACCCGGCCATCGGTCGATCGACACGCGACGCCTATATACATACCCAGTTTCCGCTGAGCGCTGACGCATCGATCACCTATCCTTCCACACGAAGGCACACGGACGTGTGAAGCCGATGGAGTAGCTAGATGACCGCACCGCCGGTTTGCTGTTCTCGTGAAAGACGCGGGCCAGCTCGCCGGTGCTCCCGTCGATGCTTACTGCTTAGGGAGGCAGGCAGCTGTACCGCTACGCTGCTATAGTGCAAGGCCAAGAAGCATCGATCGAGACGGTGCCGCGCACGTTAAGTGGCTAGCTACGACGTGCCATATGGACAGCCCCCCGAGCGCGCGCGTCGTTGTCGTCTTTGCTATGCCAGAAAAGAGGTGCTGCCTCTTTCCGTTTCAGGCAAAGGATTAGGCCGATCGATGGAGAGGCTGTGTCAATGGGAGAAGAGTCATCCTGTCCTGTCCTGTCCTCCCTGCCCGGAGCCAGACATGCGTTGTGTCACTTGAAGACACGTCTGCCATCTTCTTTCGATCGCGGAAGCGCATACGTACGCGCACATAATAGACCACGTTCACGTACGTCCACACTCTCACCGGGGAGGGGGAGCTAGCTAGCTAGTCCTAGTGGTTCTCTGACACCACGGACGCCTAACTCAACCCGCACAACGCAACGGTTAAGCATCGGAGTTGGCAAGAGTACGGCTAGCTCCCGCTCCACCGCCTCCTCCTGGCAAAAACCGAGCCAATTAAAGCTAGCTATGCGACAGGGTGTTCGGCGCGGCGAAGCCAGCGGCGCGATATAAGCTACTACTACTCCAGTAGGAAGGAGGCATCACGTACTTTTCCCACCCGCGCCTGCCTAACAGCATTCCACTCACTTGCTTTACTTACATTGCTACGCCCTGGATCTGCTGCCTTCATCCGGGCTCCTCTGCTGTGATCCTCCGTTCTCCCTTGGGTTCGGTTCTGTCCAGATCGACCGATGATGCATGCGACCGTGGGAAGGAGAAGGCCTCCCGACGAGGTACGTATCTGCTTCGCCACCATGAAGAGTTTGCTGCTATTTTGTCTTCCTGCTTTCAATCTCTGAACCTGCTATGCTAAAGAAAGACCTCTCGCTCCTTCTATGGCTCTGCGCTTGCCGTCTTGAACTCGCAGCTTCCCACGGATCAACTCTGTCCATCTAACCGATCATGCCCAACGTTTTCTTCCTTTCTTCTTCTTCAGGCCACCCACTTTGTTATGAGCGACTTCGCTCTAGGCAACGACGACCTCACCATGCTGCTTCAGGTCCCCGACAAATCCAAGATGTACCCTGCTGGGTTTTCGGCAGATTCAGGACCCGCACTGCTGCAGCAGCAGCAGGGGGTTGGCACCAGAAACGGTGCTGCAGTCTACGGCGGCGGTGGAGGCCCCGGCGTAGTATCCAATGGAAAAGGGAACTTGTGCGGGCAAAGTCGGAAGAACGACGTCCCGATGAGTATGTCATCTTGTTTACAAAACATGTTTATCATCATCTCTAGTTTGTGTCAAGTTAATAATGTACTCATCGAATGCGTGCAGCTGCAGAGGCGAGCCTGTTCTCTGCGGACGAGTACAATACCGTGCGGACACAGGATGAACACAAGAACAGAGGAAGCGATATGTTTCTCTTCGATTGGCCTGAGCTGGGTCCCTTGGAGGATTTCGGGACAGAACTCAGGTAATCTCCGTCTGCCTTGCGCAGTCTTTACCGTCCGTCCAATATCGCCTCTCTTTTTCTTTTTCTGAACCCTTCTTGTTGTTTATTTCGTCTTCTGAAGAAAACTCGATTCGAGGTTTGAGATAGGGAGCAATTATTTCGATGACCCAATGTGGCCATCGATCTGCTCACCGGATGCTCAGCTTGTACCCAGAAGCCTCTTTGATAATGACCCTAATTCGTCCACTGTCGCAAACAAGCATATATTACAATCGACAGCTCCAGTTCCTGACACTACTACTGATAAGGAGGTATTTTCAATCTCACACCTTCATAATCACTTTTCCCCCGAATTTTGAAGGATTTACTAGAGCTGACGGTACCTTCTCAAGTCGGTCGAGATCATTGTTGCGTTGTTCCACGTGGGGAATCTTCTTCGCTCCATTCCATGTAGATGTAGGGATCATTCATTCATGCTAACTACTTTTCCGCTCATCACCTTCCGCAGATCAACATGCCAAATCCTATGAACATGCAGCAGCAGCTATCCAGGAGTAAGACGCCACTGATGAAGATGAACTCTTCTTCTTCTTCGGTGGGAATCGAGCATTTCCCAGGGATTTCGGACGCTGACCTCTTCTTCTGTCCCTTAGACGACATGCTCGTCCCAACGTCGTCCAGCACCATGTACTGCAACGACGAGATCGTGTCTTCTTACACCGGGCCAGATATTATTCCTCGCTGCTCTGCCAAGAAGAAGGCGCATGCGACGACCCCGGATATGATGCTGGACGAAATGGCCGGAAACCCGCTGGAGATGTACTTTCCACCGTTGACGACGTACGAGCAGCCCCAAGGGCCGATGAGTGGCGCCGCCTCCACACAGACACAGATGCAGGACCAGCTTCGTCCTGAAGGCTACTTTGCAGGCGACGGTGCTGCTCTCAACAGTTCAGGCTTGGAGTTTGGTCCCAAGGGGAGAAGGGATCCAGGAGGAGGATTAAGTGAGAACCCTCGCTCGTCGTCGGTTATTAAAGCTGCGTCCGCCAAGCATGCTGGGTTCCAGAAGCTTCAGGAAGGAATGAACCAGGTCACTGAGGCTCACACTAACCTTGTCCATGAGTTAATTAAATACTAAGTAGAAGTAGATAATATCCAGTGCCTAGCTACTACTCCCTCCATGCACAAAGCTAAAACATTTTATATTTTGAAACGGAGTGAGGGAGTATAACTGTACTTAATTGTTTTGCGTCCTTTTGATTTGATGTTGCAGTTGGATGTGGGAGCCAAGACGTGCATAAGAGATGCCCTGTATCGCATGGCCAACAGCGTCGAACAGAGGCATTGCGTCGACCAGACCGCGGGTTCATCACGCGCTGCCAATAGGCAAGTGCATCACCGGACATGCATGTCAACTTCTGAAACTCGTCTTTGCTTTCCATCATAATATATCGTCTGTTATGGTTCGAACCTTGGCTCTCGGGTTCGTCACTCGATCCAACCGCTGACGTTTCTACCGGTGATTTTGGCAGGCTGAGAGCAAGTGTACGGACCCAGACTCAGGGCAGCCCCATGGATCGCTCTGTGGCGCAGCTTCTTCTGCAGAAACCGCTGCACCGGAACACCACTGATCTCCAGGCAAACCGTGTCGCGTCATAATCTCCTCTAGTCTGGTTCAACTGGAAAGTGTATGTATGTAAATCTGGTTAGCCCATGTGCCATGGTCTGATCGACCTAATTCCATGTCTTTATCTTCTGTATGTACTTATACTCTTCATAAAGCACTAGTACCAGCTTAGCTACCGGGTAACACGGTGCTAGCAGTACGTTGAAATAATGTTCAGAGACGATGCCAGTTATGCTCAGGGAAAATTGTCGCACGTCTTGCTTGAAAATTGTATGGATGGTTTAGGACAAGTTTATCCGATTTGATTGTAAATTTCCAGACAACGCGCCTCCTTGTGGACCGGTGTTGGTGTTACCTATTCAGGAGCAACATTTTACCCCCATAAGTTAGTGGTGGTTTGGAAGTTGGAACACAGAAATTGTCCATGGGGATTTTGACAACCATCATCGCAGGACAACTTATCAAAGTATAATAAGGATACGAAAATGCATTGCTTGGCTAGACACACTCCCATAGGGATTCGATCATGTTGGGGGAGATACACAATCCCATTGTCTGTAATGAACTTCAATGATAGCTTCAATCAACACATATATAACATGAATCAAATAACCAACACATGCACAAGCGATACGAGGATTTAAGTGGAAAAACCTCCTCAACTTGAGGAGAAAAAAATCACGGATGTAGATTAACCGGTCCACGCAAGTTTTACTATAAGCAACCTGGGTACAAAGTCTTATTTAAAACATCTAGAGATGTACAACGCATCCAGCATATTGCCAACCAGCAATAATAACCACAAGAAGCAAGATTACAGAAAAAACAGAGATCAGTGGTGGAGCCAGAGAAAAAATAATGGGCGGGCCAGGTACAAAAGAACATGTTCCCAACCATACCATTTCAATGAACATTAGCTACTCAAATCTTTTGTGCTCTTTGGTTACATGTATGCTTTAAAATCAGCAAATGATCAGCTGCTGATGCTGTAGGATCTTCTTCAACTTCACTAATTTCATCTAGTATTTTTTTTTTCAAGACAAAATCAATTTTTCACTAACTGTGAGTGTCCTTTCACATGGTTATTGCAATTTGTACAATTGACAACAAATTCAGGAAACAATCCAATCTAATCCATGCTAATCAATTGACAAATTGCTAACTAAGGATTTGGGAAAAGAGAGAAAGGTACCTAGATTTGGGAAGACCATAACAGGATGGGCTCGATTTCACTACTCGATTTGGTCGCTAGTCGCTCCTAGCGTAGACTGCTGGTGCTAGACCTCCGGGCCGCACCGCGGGCAGGTGCCCCGTGCACCTGTAGCAGTGCCTGCGGCGAGCAGGCGACCTTTGTTGCGGGCAGCGGCGTGGTGCTGTAACGGCATGCTACCCTGCTCCGCCTCCGCCTCTTCCCCTGCTTCCTCTAATTCCTAAACATAATTCTCCATGTCCATGGGCCATGTCTCAGCCAGTGCCGAGCCGGTAAAATATGGGGCCCCATGCCAAATTCGAAGATAGGCCCCATCTTGAATCTTGAAACAATAGATACCTTCATTTATTTCTTGATGTATAAGGTCTATCTAGTCTGGAAAATTTTAGTATGTAGGATGTGTTAACAATTTTATCGCTCTCAAATAATGACCTCCCCATGTACATGCATGCTAGAACATTTTTTTGCAAGAACCACAACAACAGTTAGAATTAAAAAATAACTAACCATCCAAAAATAATGACATGTCAAACAAAATAAGAAAGAAGTCCACGATATAATGGGCAGTTATCACGCAAGCCCATTCCATGCAGCTACTACCCGCCAATTGAGGATGGGAACCGTACATGCAAAGATAGGGAAATCATAGGCATGCATGCCAGGCAGGAAATCTAGTGAATTGGGCCTGCTGATGCTTAGTAGTTAATTTTTTTTTGTTGCCAAAAACTTGGGCGGGTCGTGGCCCAGTTTAGCCTTCACGTAGCTCCGCCAGTGGCAGAGATATCACAGCTTATGTCCTTTTCGATAATTAACAACTTTTCTTAAACCATACATCCAATCGGCACCACAAATGGTAGACAAGTAGACATATGTGTTCCCACCATACACACCAAATTTCACCTCAATCGGACATTGTTTGTCTTTCTAATCTGTTCGTCTACCGAAACTGTCTCTGTGCTGAAACTACGGTAGTCCAAACTTACTAAACCGCTTTTAAATTTGATACTACACTCATCCAAATCTCAAACCTCCTAACCAGATCTAATTACTCAAAGTAATGAATAAAATTAGCAAGTTTGGAGCCAATCCTAACACGTTTGAACCTCTAAACATCAGCCTAAAAACAGATCAGACAGAACTCAGAAATCTGGATAGAAATCGCATCTCCTTCTTGCTCTCTTCTCACTAGGTTGTGGTGTTCTTGTATGTTCTTGCTCCCTCTCAGCAGCCATGATAGCTTGTTTTCTTACACTCTCTTGCTCTTTTAAGCCACCAAGAGCGGCTAGGGTTTTACTTTTTACTCGTCTCTGAAGGAGCACCTCAGTCGTTGGATGCAAACCTTGATCAATAGTTGAAATGTGTTTCACTTCAAGGGATGATGTTGGGCTGCTAACACAGCTTCTTGTGGAGGGACATGGTCCAACACCCCCCTCCTGACATCATGGAGGGTCTCACTTCCTACTGACAGTCATGTCGGCGAGCTAGTGACATACCTCGAGTTTTCCCCTTGTCACCACCTTCGCCAACATATCAGCCTCATTGTCATATCTGTGCACCTTCTCGTTTTGCATTTTCTTGGAATTCAGCACATCTCAAATTCAATGATAGCGAACATCAATATGCTTCGACCTCGAATGAAAACTTGCATTCTTACTTATGTGAATAACACTTTGGTTGTCACAAAACAAGACATATTTGTCATGCTTAAAACCAAGCTCGTAAGCCAATCGTTTTGGCCACAATAGCTCTTTGCTCCCCTTAGTTACTGCGATGAACTCGACCTTAGTTACTACAATGAATTCGGCCTCAGTTGTGTCCAGTTCCACACACTTCTGTAACCTTCTTTGTCATGACACTGCTCCCCCTAAATGGGTAATCAAATGACCAAAAGTATACTTTCTCCCATTGACATCTCTAGCAAACTCTAAATCTGAATATGTAGTCATCATGGGCTCACTACCACCAAAGCAAAATATCATATTAGTGTTGCCCTAAAGATACCTCAAAATCCACTTCACGGGTTTCCAATGTGGTTTTCCTAAATTTTACACAAATCTTCTCACAATACTAACCACTTGATCAATGTCTGGTCGTGTGCACACCATATCGTACATCAAAATACCAACGCTGAAGCATAAAGAACTTTCTATATTTTCTTTGCCACCTCTTAATTTGAGGGACACTACTTTTTCTCAACTTCCAATGAGCTGCTAATGGACAACTCACTTCCTTTGCCTTGTCTATCTTGAACTTGCGAAGTACTATATTTATCTCGAGATAAGTACAACTTGTTAGATTTTCCGCCTCTCTGAATTCTCATGCTGGGAATACACTTTGTTGGACATAAATCTTTCATGGAAAAACGTTTGCTCAACTCTCTCTTAATTCTAGCAATCCTTGAGACATTATTTCCAACATTCAAGATATCATCAATACAGAGCAATAACATGATAAAACCATCACCTGAGAACCTATGAATAAACACACAATCGTATGAGCTACACCTATTGTAGCATTTCTCCCCCGTGACAGATTCAAACTTCATGTACCATTCTCTTGGTGCTTGTTTCAGGCCATAATGACTTTTCTTCGGCTTGCACCCATAGTCTTTTTTTTCTTTAACAAGAATCCCCTCAGGTTCCTCCATGTAGATTTATTTTTCCAACTCACGATGGAGAAAGTTTGTTTTCACATCCATTTGCTCAACCTCCAAGTTGATACTTGATGCCATTTTAAGGATCATTCGGATTGATGTCATATTCATCACTAGAGAAAATATTTCTTCAAAGTCAATAAATTTTCTCTAATTGAATCCTTTTACAACTAGACCAACCTTGTACCTTGGATATGACATGTGCTCTTCTTTCTTGGTTCTGTATACCCCACTTGTTCTTTGGAACTTTCTTGCCCTTGGAAAACTTCACCAACTTATAAGAATGATTCTTATGCAAAGAATCCATATCTTCTTGCATCGACTTATTCCACTTATTGTTCTAGTCTTTCATTGCATCTTGAAAGCACTCAAGTTCTGAATCATTAGACAATAAAACCACATATTGGTCTGAGTCGTACCTTGTGGAAGGAACACCACCTCTATTGGACCGTATGAGTGGAGAAACTGGTGGACTATCTGGTTCAAGTACTTTTTAATCATGCTCATCTTCTTGATGGAAATATGCCCTAGAGGCAATAATAAATTGTATTATTCTATATTTTCTATTCATGATTAAGTTTACTATGCCATAATTGTATTATTTCCAGATAATGAGTATTTGGAGGAAAACCCTAATACATGTGTGGAATCATAAAATACCATTTTGATATCCCTAGTCTCGCCTCTAAGACAAATTCATGTATCACTGATAGTCCCGGTTTCCTGACTATGGGCAAAACGACAATGTGTTGTGGAGTTGCCGGTGATATATGAGATCAGAGTTGTTGGGAGAACAACGACGATGGATAAACCCAACATGATATACCATGAAACGCATCGTCAATATTGTTATTAGTAGTTTCTCATAAATAATGTATTGCCTTTACTAAAGATTGTTTGACCGCGAGACACATGTGAACTTGGGTATAATAAGGACATGGCAAGATTCTTCAAACGTTGCTCTTAACAAAGTAATCATAAAGTTGATACTTGTTCTTATCGGATGGTACATCAATTATTCACATGGGGTGCTTGTGGAAATTGCTACTCCTCACGATGGAGAGATACACTCTGTACCCACTCATGTACTATGATGTTCATCATCGTTAGGCCAGACACATGATCAAGTTGGTGAACACGGGAACATCGATAGTGCGGTATGAGTAAAGAGTACATGCCGGGTAATGATAATAACCTAGTGTTTCATCTCAGAAAATGTAAAGTATCAACGGACCAATATGATATGTATCGGTAAAATACTACGGTTCACATGATAAAAGATCTTCGTGTTATTTGAGGGGGTTACTACGTGCATCAAGATGCTAATAGTAATCATTTTAGAGGAATGAGTTCTGGACATGTTCGCAAATATTTGAACCCATAGGGTCACATACTTAAAATTTCAATGGCATTTAGAATATAAGTGTGAATGAAGATTTAATAGAGAAGTAATTACAAAGAAGTTCAGAGTGTCTTAGAATATATCGGAGGTGTCCGGAATATTTTCGAGAGTGTTTGAAATAAGTTTTGAGATAATGGAAGGGTTCCTAGAGTGTCTTGGATGGTCTCGGAATGGTTTCGAGAGGTTCCAAATGATCCTGTAAGTGTCTGAAATAGTCCCGAGAGTGTCCGAAATGGTTTCGAGCATATATGCAAGGTTTTGGAAAGAGAGGAAGGTTACAAAAGGTTATGAAAGATTCCGGAAGGTACCACAATGTCCCGGATCATATTAGGATGTCTGGAAGGTTCCATATGAGGTGCAACCACGTTGTCTTAAGGGGCAAGAAAAGATACACAAGTCAAATTCGGACTTGCAAAAGGAGGCATTTTTGAAGTAGGATTGGTTTGAACTATACCTACCAGAACTCGCTCAAACTTGGGGTCTGGTTCAAGGACGACCCAAGAGGCTTGGCCACCTATTTAAAGGGACCAAAGGGCACCCCATAGGCTCTCCAAGTCGTGGCATTTTCCTCCCCAAGCCGCAGCACCCCGCCGCCCCAAAACCCTAGCCGCTGCCGCGCGCCGCCACCTTCCTCCTCTCTTCTCCACCTCCATGGTGTGGTGATAAACCCTAAGGGCCAACATGGCCTGGGTACTTCTTCTTATTCTAAGATGCCGAAGAGCTACCAAGTTCCACCTCCGTTTAGATCTAATGTAGACGGGACTGTGGAAGCGTTGCTGGATCTTCATCGACATGTTACAGCTCCGAGCATGTGCTTGATCACACCACGAAGCGGTTCCGCTGATATTGTACATGTGGATACTGTTGGAGGTGCAACACTTGGATCACTTGATCATGCGGATCTTTACAAGGATAAATCTTCTCGCGACTAGTTGCGGGAATCAACGTACCGACTACTTCGACAATGATGTATTCATTGGTGCATGTTCAACGAAGCCGTCCGTGGGATAAGATATCTCCTCGCGACTCGCTAAGGCTTGTTGCGCGTATCGACGCTCGTTCAACCTTGTCATCGATAACTTCCGCTAGATCAATCTTCGAGGGTATTATCTGTTGCTTCTCCCCATGCATATGAACCTGATTATGCGCTAGAAATTTTGTTTTGCATAGCGCGTTCCCCAACAGTGGTATCAGAGCGGTCTATGCGTAAGCACATGTGCGGATAGAGGAATCGTCGAATTCTGACATTATTGATCAAGCTTTTACCTTTCATCTCGAGGGATATGGCCCTTGCACCCGAAAACCTTTAGGTGATCATACGAGAAGTCCTTGTCATAACAGACCTTATTAAGAACGCCCCCTACAACGGATAACTTGGTGAGAGATTAATAATATAAACTATAATTGACAAAGCCTCACCCAACAAAAAATTAGGTAGCTTTGCAGTCGATAACAAGCATCTAACTCTCTCAAATAAATTCTTGTTCATCCTCCCAGCAAGACCATTTAGCCATGGTGTATGTGGAGGAGTAAATTGGTGCTTAATTCTCTTCTCCTTGTAATAGGCATAAAATGGGCCAATATATTCCCCCATTATCAGTTTGAAGACACTTGATCTTCTTCTCAGTTTATCTCTCAACTGAGAATTTGAATTTCTTAAATACATTTAGTACTTGATCTTTGGTCTTCAAGACATAGACACAAACCTTCCTAGAAAAGTCATAACTAAATGTGACAAATTACTTTACTCCACTCATTAACCTCAGCGACATTTTACAAACATCTTCATGTAAGAAGTCCAGCACCTCAAGATTCTTGTGAGGAGGTTGACTCTTCACTACAACTCTATGTTGCTTCCCCGCAAGACATTCTCAACATTTCTTGATGTGAACACCTTTTAACATTTTTTCTTCACTAGCGTCACTACAATACTGACGTCGGGACCTAGCGCTTATAGACATCGAAACACATGCCTATTTGTTGCGCTCATGCTAGTGTAGGAAAAAAGTCGTCAAGGATAACTACATCGGGGAAAGTGCATCAGTGATGCTTTTTCGGCTCGAGACAACATCATCCGCCAAACCTAGCGCTTCCGTGACATGACAGAGGATGCGTATCGGTACATTGTAGGTCAGCACTACATACATACCGTGGCAACTATGAGACGATGACACAAATAGACTACCAGGTTTGATTTATGTCGACGGGTGTGTTGGTGGATAGCAATATAGTTAAATTTCTAATTCATCCAATATATATATCACATATAGAAAATAATAGAAAACTCACAATATATAGAAAAACTAACTACTTATTTCATAATACACATAGTTTAGATGCAAGTACTTCACCCCAACTTAGTTCACATACATGTCTAAATAACTAACTAATTATTTCATAACAACTAATTTAGATTTTATGCAATTTCACAACCAAATAGCCCTCCTTTTCTTGAGACTCGAAGGCACAAACATATCCTTCTTGGAGCTTCTTCTTAACAACACAGCATTCCCAATTTGAAGTCCAAATGATAGTGTCGTCATTTCTATGCTTCACACGAACTTTCCGATGGTCTCGTTGCCACTGTGATCTTTCATCTTGTCTTCATCTTCATGAATGTGAGGAATGATAAACATGCAGGAAAAATGGCATGAAAAGTACTACATAGTAAGAAATAAACAATTACTAGTTTGGTAAGTGTAACATCCTAGCATTAGATATTAGAAATAAGCTGAGATCAGGTGTGTGCATTGCATTCATACATAGAAAATCTAGATAATTTTCGCGCTTTTAAATAAAACTTGTTGAAGTGATTGAAGCTTCTCTTAACTTGGTGGAACTGAAGTAGATCATCAAGTTGATTGCGATAAGTTTCAATATGACCTTTGCTAAAAACCTTATTTCTGGGTAGTATAATTTGATCTATGGGTATATCAAATGCTATAGATTACTCAAGGATTAATACTCAATCTTCTAAAGATTATATCCAGGTGTTATCCACAACAAACCATGAATACCAAGTTAAGTATATAACCCAAGTAAAGAAGCTCAACAACTAAACCTTGATATATATGCTTTTCATAAATATTTATACCATGAACATCATGGTAGTTCTTAAAACATCAACTCTTATCATAAATAGAGTAGAAAAGGAAGTTAATCCAAGACCATTCATCACATATCTTTGTTGTCATATTAATAGATGACAATCCTATTTAACCAAGTCCTAGATTCAATTGATCATCAATGTTGAGTGATCAATTCCTCACCTAGAACTTATTGACTCTTAGCCTTGACCTATTATATTGACCTTCCAAAGACCTTAAGTAAATTAATAAGAAGGAGGAACTAGTTATGGTAGTGCCATCATCAATGGAATGTGATCCTTAGTGGAGATGAAACCATTTGATGTTGGAGGAGTTAACTCACTCATGAGTTAACTAGAAGAAGCATCTAAACCTAAGAGTTAAGCTAGTAATCATAAAGCTATGAGAAAGCTAGTAGTACTAGAGTATCAAATGATAATCTTGTTAAGCCAAGTAGGTATAAACTTAAAGTAAGGTTTCTTAAACAAGATAACCCTATAAATAGATGAGTATAAGTTTACTACTTAGTTGATGATAGATCTTTATCAGACAATGAGAAGCCTAAGCTTAGTATGATCAAAGGGTGGTGGTCATTATTCTCAAGTCAATTGAGAATAGATGACTAGATGATGAAGAAGTGTTGTGAGAATACCAAATTAGGCAAAACCTTAGTAAGCTGAATCATCTAGCTTGATCATGAGAAGTAAAGGTAGAGTATGATGAAGTATATAATATGAGTTGTATGGAGTAGTTGAAGGCATAGTAGTTTAACCAAACTAATACAAGAACAAACTTGCATTATGGGAGTAGTACCATATCTATTCTAGAGGATTAATATCACATGTGATATAGAGGGGATGATAATCTTGCAGGCCTTAGAAGTAAATGCAAGGTGAATATAAAGGAGTTTATGGATGGAGTTAAAAAGAGCTACATTGATAGATTCAGTAGAGATAGCTAAGAAATAGAAGTTATATATTAGAGTAAGAATGGAGAATGAGTATTGTTGAAGTGGCATGACCATGTCATCATATGGTGATGGATATGGTGGAGTCAGATGACTAGTTCATTTAGGCAGAAGAGATCTTAGAGAATCAGATGAGAGCTTTGAGTGGAGTATATTTAGGAAAGGAATTCCTTAACTAAAGACAAGCTCAATGAAGAATTGAAGTTAGGATTCTTGAGAAACCTTTTACTAACATTATAGCAAGCCGTGACAAGGTGTCTACCTCTTGTCCAACACCCTAGAATTAAGTTTGTAGTGGAACCAATTCCTATTTTTAGGCAGTCAAATAATAGTACCTCTTAGTCAAATTAAGTTTCTAAGGGATAATTAGAATACCAGATGAGTGTGTTAATGAAAGCCTTACCTACTGATATGTCCAAAACGTATCTACTTTCCCGAACACTTTTGCTATTGTTTCTCCTCTAAACTTGTGTGATTTGGATACAACTAATGCGGACTGACGCTGTTTTCAGCAGAATTGCCTTGGTGTCTACTTTTTGTGAAGAAAACCAACTATCAGGAAAAATCCCGGAAAATATGCCAAAAATCCTATTTCACCCGAAGACTCTAGGAGCCAGAATACGAGATGGAGAAGAGCCAGGGGGTGGCCACACCACCTGGTGGCGCGGGCCAGGCCAGGCCGAGCCAGGGGGTGGTGTGGGCCCCCCAGGCACCCCATCGACCTCTCTCTTCGCCTATAAGGATCCTTATGACCTAAAACCTTCAGGGGGTTCGACGTTTTTCCAGAAGGAGTTCCGCTCCGCCGCCACCACCAGATTCCACGAAACAGCACCAGAAACTCCGTTCTGGCACCCTGCCGGGACAGGGAATTGGAGGAGATCATCGCCATCATCATCACCATCGCTTCTCCATCGACCATCCATGTTTCCCCCATCTATGAGTGAGTAATCCCCCGTTGTAGGCTATGGGGATGGTAGGGATTGGATGAGATCGTTCATGTAATGGCATCAGATTGTTAGGGCATGGTGCCTAGTATCTTTTATTAGTGCTTTATGACTTTGTTGCGACTTGTTGTGCTTAATGCTTGTCACTAGGGCCCGAGTGCCATGATTTCAGATCTGAATATGTTATTGATTCATTATGATAGTATTGTTTCTGGTCTTATCTGCAAGTTGTATACACACGTTGTTGTCCGGAACCTATGGCCCCGAAGTGACAGAAATCGGGATAACCGGAAGGGAATGGCTTTGATGTGAGGATCACATGTGTTCACGGAGTGTTAATGCTTTGCTCCGGTGCTCTATTAAAAGGAGCACCTTAATTACCAGTAGTTCCCTAGAGGCCCCGCTGCAAACGGGCTGGCAGGACAAAAGATGTTGTGCAAGTTCTCATTGCAAGCACGTATGACTATATATGGAACACATGCCTAGGATTGTCTAGTACTTGGATGCTTTATCTTATTTATCTGCAATTGCCCTATGTTCTGATTGCTATGTGAATTGTCTTATCCATGCAACGCCCGTCCATCCATCCCTATGCCTACCGCACTCCAATCCCACTATTACTGCTTTTGTTACTAGTGTCTTTGTTGTACTACTGCTGTTACTTTGCTATTCTAACTACAAAACTATTGCTACTGATAAACTGCTGTGAGCAAGATTGTTTCTAGGTGCAGCTGAATTGACAACTCAGTTGTTAAGGCTGATAAATATTCTTTGTCTCCCCTTGTGTCGAATCAATAAATTGGGTTTCACTTCCCTCGAAAATACTGCGATACACCCCCTATACTTCTGGGTCAACAAGACTATTTTCTGGCACCGTTCCCAGGGAGCATAGCTTTATTTATCAAGCTCACTTGGATTCTCTATTGTTCGTTGCTATCCATCCATCATGGGTAAGTCTCGTGATGTCAAGTTTCCTATTTTACCATCCACTACAAGAAGAGGTACAGTTCTGAACACCTCTGTTGCTCTTGATTCACCGTCTGTTTTGAGTAAGTTCCTTACACCACCACATACACATGCTACACACACTGCTGCTACTGCTGAATCTGAAACTTCTGATGCTTATGATGCTGCTTCTACTGTGCTTGATAAGAGTGGTTCATTAGGTCCTTTCCTAGATGCTACGATTGCTAGAACTATAGCTAGAAATACCGAAACTCCTAATGAAGACACTACCACACCTGTTAGCTCACCTGAGTCTAGTGAGAGTTATGATATTGAAGATGGTTATGTTGAGATGACCGATGAGTTTATTAAAGAATGTAAGAACACCCATGATAGGAGCGCTGCTAAGAGTCTCCTTAAGAGGCGTACTATTATACCCAAATTGTCTCTTGATGCTAAGTTTGCTGCTTCTCCCATAAACATTATAGATGAAGATTATGATTTCTCTCTCGGTCTATCTTACATAGCTATTGTCGAGAAAGAACCTTTTTGTGGGACTAAGAATGAAAGTGCGGTAGCACATATGAATGAACTTTCTACCATGAGTGGCTTGTTTTCTGATGATATTAAGATGCGTACTTACTTTGTTGCTAAGATTTTCCCTTTTTCACTAAAAGGAGAAGCTAAAACTTGGTTTAGTAATTTACCTCCTGGATCTATTGATAGCCCTGAGTGCTTGATTGGTACTTTCCTGCAGAAATATTTTCCTCCTAGTGCTAGACATGCTATTTTGCAGGATCTTTTTGATTTTAAACAAGGAGAAAAAGAGGTATTGCCCAAATCTTGGGCAAGGTTTTGTGCTTTGATTCATGCACAGGCTGGAAGTCCACTACCTAAGAATGAGCTTCTTGATATATTTTAGAATGGACTAACCGAGGAATCTAGGACATACCTAGATAGTTGTGATGATTGTGTTTTCAGGAATAGGACTCCTAAGGAAGCTGAGGAATTAATGGCTAAAATAAGCAAGAATTATGAAGATTGGACTCCTCCTAAACAAGCTATACCTGAAGTAATTGTACCTGAACCATCTATTCCTGTGCCTATTCCAACATCAAAGAAAAGGGGAGTTATTGAATTAAATGATGAAGCGATGAAGGAAGCTAAGAAATGTCTTAAGGAGAAGGGAATTAAAGCTGCAGATGTCAAGAATTTACCTCCTATAGAAGAATTATGTAAGCCGATTCCCTACTCATCCACTTTTGAGGTACACTCTCTCCAACACTTTGATGAAGGTGATATCCCTTACTCTAAACCTCCTGATCAATGCTTAGAAGAATTTGATATCTTTATTATTAAGCAAGATAACTTTAATAAAAGGGTGCAAAATCATCTAATGGAAAACACTAGAGCTATTGTTGAGTTGAAAGATATTGTGGAAAGAACCTCTAATGATGTTAAAATGATTGTTAAACACTTTCAAATGGTTCAAACTCAAATAGATCAACTCGTTAAAGTGCAAAACAACTTGCTAGTTAATGATGCTAAAGAAAAACATGCTTATGAAATTAGAACTAGAAGTGGTGTTTCTACCCAGGATCCTCTATATCCTGAGGGGCATCCCAAAAGAATTGAGCAGGATTCTCAACAAGCTGAAAATAGTGGTTCTACTCGTAAGAAAAGGAAAAAGAAACATAAAACTGTTGTAGAACCCTCTGAACCTGCTATAGATCCTAATAGTATATCTATCTCTGATGCTAAAACTTAAAGTGGTAATGAAGAAAATGTTGTTCCTAATGAAGAAAAAGTTGAAAAAGAACCTAAAAACCACACTAAGAATACTAAATACACCAAACAAGATTTTATTGCTAAGAAACATGGTAATGAAAGAGAGCCTTGGGTACAAAAACCTATGCCATTCCCTGATAAGAAACACAAGTCAAAGGAAGATGAACACTATAATAAGTTTTGTGAGTGGATGAAGCCTTTATTCTTGCAAATTCCTTTGACTGATGCTATTAAATTGCCTCCTTACTCAAAGTATATGAAGGACATTGTCTCGAATAAAAGGAAGATCCCTAATGAAGAAATTTCTACTTTGCTTGCTAATTATTCCTTCAATGGTACGGTTCCTAAGAAACTTGGAGACCCAGGGATTCCAACTACCCCTTGCTCTATTAAGAACAGTTATGTTAGAACTGCTTTGTGTGATTTGGGAGCTGGAGTTAGTGTTATGCCTTTCTCTCTCTATAAGAGGCTTCAACTTGAAAAATTAATACCAACTGATATATCTTTGCAAATGGCTGATAAATCTACCACCATTCCTGTGGGTATATGTGAGGATTTACCTGTTCAGGTGGCTCACAATTGTTTGATATTAACTGATTTTGTTGTGCTTGAAATGCCCGAAGATGATAATATGTCTATTATTCTTGGGAGACCTTTTCTTAATACTGCAGAAGCTGTTATTAATTGTAATCAAGGAAAGGTGACCTTCAATGTTAATGACAAGGAACATACTGTCTATTTCCCTAAGAAGATTGAAAGGACTTATGGTTTGAATTCAATTGAACATGTTGAAGTCATTCAAGTTGGAGAAATATATTGTCCCATACCAAGAGAAAAATTTGAAACTATTATGATTGGGACCATTGCTATCAAGGTTGAGGTAACATAATCATTAATGGAGTACAAAGTTTTGTCTCATATGCAATTATTTTGGTAGAAAGACTTGATCAACCTTGTTGACAAAAGGATTCATTTGAACAAAACAATGTTTTCATTATGATTATCTCTGTTTATTTCTATCCTTTGCATTTTAGTTTTTGCTTTCGTTTAGTTTTCTTTTTGTTGTTAGTTGCTTGCATGTTAGAACTTTTGTAGTTCTAGCCTTGTTTTTTCCTTGCATCATGTTTCCAAAAGAAAAAAAAATTGTCTATCAGAAAAATCATTCTTCTATTTCTGAAAAATGCCCAAAAATAAAGTGTCTCGAAAAATTCCAGAAAATTCATATTAAATTTTTACGTGAAAAAAGGGACAGAGGAGTACCTGGGAGGTACCAGGGGGGCCCACCAGGCAGGCACACCACATGGTGGCGCGTCTAGCCTTGGGTGGCGCCATGCCCTAGTGTGGGCCACCCCTGGCCCCCCACTAACTCTCTCACCTGCCACTTTCTTCTCTCTCCCGAGTAAGCTCCAGTTCATAGCTCAAAATCGCGTTCTTGCTGTGCTTGCTCTCGATTTTTTCGATCTCCTTGCTCAGCCCATCTTTCTTGCTGAAATTTGGAGCATTTGTTCCCTGGTATGTGACTCCTCCCCTTGTCCAAGTAGATTTGTGTTTAGTGGATTATATGTTGAGTATTTTGCTGCTATAGGTGACTGGTTATGAGAGCTTGTAAGCTTGTTTGATGCTTAGAGATATAGTTTTGATGCATGTTTAGGCCTCTTGCAAGTCCCTATGAGTAGAATCCTTCTTTATATTTACTTTGCAATCACTTGTTTGATAGGTGTTTAAATTTCAGAATACCAAGCATGAACAACCATACTTTTGGAGAGATATTTGAGAGTGATGCACCTAGGAGGATGAGGCCCTCAAGAACAGCCTCTCAATCTAGGCCATCATACAATCAAGATCTCATTGCAACTCGTATTGGTAGTGAAAGGGATGATGGGGATGCTCACCCATCCTCTTTTCCTTGTTTTACCTTCTTACAAGCTATAGGTATTCTTGATGATTTCTTGCTACTGATTGAGAGGGTTGGTTTGACATCATATGTGCAAGATGAGAGTGCGCAATATGCTATGGTCACCAAAACTTTTGTTGAGAGCTTCACGTTTACTAACACACCCTATCAGTCTACTATCTCTTTTAAAATCTATGATCTGCCCTTCACCATGCCTTTAGAGAGATTTTGCAGTATTGTAGGTGTGCGTATGACAGGGACCGTGAATAAAATTCAAGGGAGACCCGCTGATTTGTTGGAGCTTTACCGAGGGGTGACCAATGATGATGACCGTGTGGCACAGCGCGGAAAGATAAGAAATATCCAACTCCCTGCTCTTAGATACTTTGCATATTATCTTGCTACTAGTGCACTTGGTAGGGAAAACACAAGTAATATCTCCAACTATCATTTAGCATTCCTTGCTGCCGCGCTTAACAATGACACTCGGTATAATCTTGGCTCGCTTATTGCTCGCCGCTTAGCTGCTAGGGGGCCTATCTATGGGGGCATCATTGCCTCGCGTATAGTCAATGCATTAGGTCTTTCAGTGGATCCCTATGATGCTATGCTGGCACCACAGAGGCTTGACCTTGTTGCTATGAAAGCTCATCACTTTGTCACTGCTACTTCTGATTTGGACAGTCTAGTATATAGGATGCTTTTCACTGACGGGGATGAAAGGGAGATCCTTTTGCCACAACCTGCTTTGTTTAGTGTTCACAGGAGACCGTGGTCGCGCTCCAAGGAGGAGGTGGACGAGCAGCTTCGCTTGCTGGGTTTCCACGAGTAGCACCAGGAGGATGTGCCCTCCTATGATTACTCCGCACATTACGGAGGGACGTACTCGAGTTCGCACCAGGATGAGGGGACCTCTTCGTCGTACCAGGGTGACACTTCATCCTGGCCAGCTTGGGATTCATACCCACTTAGGCCAAAAGCCTAAGCTTGGGGGGAGGTACACCGACACCGCACTCATCTCCATATCATGTTGCGTCGGTACTTTGTATATTCATGTTTTCGTTCTCTTTTTAGTTTTCGTTCTTCTTTGCTTTTGCTTTCTAAAAACACAAAAAGACCAAAAATATTTCTGTTGTGTCTCTTTGGTTTGCTTCTTCTTTTTGCCTTGGTTTGCTTTTCCCTTTTTGCTTTGTTTGAACTATTCGAAAAACCCAAAAAGATTTTGCTTTGCTAGTTTTTCCCTTTTTGTTCTTGTTTAAAAATCGAAAACACCAAAAATATTTGTCGTTCTTCTTTGGTTCTTGCGAGTTTGCTATAGGGTTTGGCAGTCCTCAGTGGATACTGGTTTCATATTATTATTCAAGCCACACAAGTGAAGAGCAATAATGAGGATCAATGACAACTTGAAGCGTGGTAAGAGGCTGGTAACGAACTTTATTTGTTTTCATTTTTGTACATATACTCATCACTGTGGGCTTGCTTAGTCCGTTCAAGTAGGGTGTATGTTATCTTTGGATGCTTAGTAGTTCTTGCTTTCTTATGATTAGCTCCAGGTCGCTAATAGTTTGTAGCATGTCTTATGAATGTTTTCTCGCATTGCTCTATTCATAAATTGGTATGACACCATGGTATCCTCCTCTAAATGTTTCATTTGAATTGACTTGGCACATGCTCACGCATGCACATGACTGTAATAATCAGTTAAGCCTCGATGAATTATTTTGCCTTGAGGATCTTGAATCACTTTCATGCCATGATTAGTCATGTTTTGTTGCAAGCATGATAATGATAGCTATTTCTCTCTCGTTTGTCGCTCCCTTACTATTGCTAGCCTTCACTTTCACTGAGTGTTTACTCATGTTTCCTACTCCCTAAACCAAATATTTCCAAAGTGTCCACCATACCTACCTATTAGCATCATTTTCTACTCCCGTCCATATTCAATATGCCTTGTTTTCTTCCGAATAAAATGTTTGCTTGTTATGGGAAAATTAGTTAGTAAAGCTCTCACGAACTTGATGGCACACTTTATTTCCTACACTTAATAAACCTGAACCATTGTGAACTCTCCATGAAAGTTATATGCTTGCAAATTATAGGATGGGGATTAGCAGAACCATGCTGTCACGGGGAACGCTTTCAACACTTGTAAATATATACCCAGTTGATACCTTGCTCTCTTGTTTGTGGATGTCGTCGGTGTGAAATAAAAGGGGAGCTTGTAAGTCCATGGAGTAATGTATGTGTGTTAGAGAAATGCCTGGGCCGCTGGTCTAATCCATGCTGACATGGTGGAAACCTGCAGCGTAACCATAATGATATCTATGAAGCATTCTTCTTATAAAAAAAGAGAGAGATAACTATTGAGAAAAAGAAAAAAAAGAGTTTTATGAAAAGAGGAAAGAGAGAAAAAAGCACCATTTTCCCATGGTAAATAAGAAGATTGCTAAGATACTCATTGTCTGCTTGCCTTGTCATTTTGATATGGGGATTCTTCCGTATCATCGGGCAAGGGGTACCCCGTTGGCGGTTCTCAATGATACGCACATACTTACGGTGAAAAGAACTTACCGGTAACTAAAGTTGAGTAGCATGAGGAGCGGCCCTTGTACTCAAGGGACTTGGGATTTTCAGTTTATAGTCTGTCAAGCATATAACTCAGATTGGACCTCACTTTCACCTTAACCACATTAAAGATGCTTATGATAGGGGCAATGAGAGCTCAAAGCTAATGAGTACCATACTTTCAGCATTTGGAAGCCCTTCAAATTATTCAAAACCTTTTCTTCTACTTGTTGAGTCTTCACATATTCTTTGAGCACCTTCTTGAGAGCATAGTTGTCATTATTTGTGTTTGCTCCATTACTTGATTATTTGTGTTACGACTTTGATGCTTGTATCCTTGATATCTTTACTTCTAGTCATCACTTGAACTTCAGAGGTGCCTTAATATTCATAATCAAAGGGCAAGCGAGATACCACTCTATCATACCTTTTTATGAGCATTGTAATGTTGCTTATGTTTGTGCTTCATGCTACTTATTATTCTTGAGTTGGAATATCTTCATAGCTTGTAATGACTATTAAGCAGACTCAGTTGCATACTCTTTATTATGAACTGTCTAAGTAGTTGATCACATTGCTGAGAATATTTACATCATATGAAGCAAATGTGTTCGTGAAAGTTCTTTTATCGCACTTAGTTTTCAACTGAATTGCTTGAGGACAAGCAATAAGTTAAGCTTGGGGGGAGTTGATACGTCCAAAACGTATCTACTTTCCCAAACACTTTTGCTATTGTTTCTCCTCTAAACTTGTGTGATTTGGATGCAACTAATGCGGACTGACGCTGTTTTCAGCAGAATTGCCTTGGTGTCTACTTTTTGTGCAGAAAACCAACTATGAGGAAAAATCCCGGAAAATATGCCAAAAATCTTATTTCACCCGAAGACTCCAGGAGCCAGAATACGAGACGGAGAAGAGCCAGGGGGTGGCCACACCACCTGGTGGCGCGGGCCAGGCCTGGCCACGCCAGGGGGTGGTTTGGGCCCCCCAGGCACCCCCTCAGCCTCTCCCTTCGCCTATAAGGAGCCTTCTGACCTAAAAACTTCGGGGGGTTCGACGTTTTTCCATAAGGAGTTCCGCTCTGCCGCCACCACCAGATTCCACGAAACAGCACCAGAAACTTTGTTCTGGCACCCTGCCGGGACGGGGAATTGGAGGAGATCATCGCCATCATCATCACCATTGCTTCTCCATCGACCATCCATGTTTCCCCCATCTATGAGTGAGTAATCCCCCGCTGTAGGCTATGGGGATGGTAGGGATTGGATGAGATCGTTCATGTAATGGCATCAGATTGTTAGGGCATGGTGCCTAGTATCTTTTATTAGTGCTTTATGACTTTGTTGTGACTTGTTGTGCTTAATGCTTGTCACTAGGGCCCGAGTGCCATGATTTCAGATCTGAACATGTTATTGATTCATTATGATAGTATTGTTTCTGGTCTTATCTGCAAGTTTTATACACATGTTGTTGTCCGGAACCTATGGCCCTGAAGTGACAGAAATCGGGATAACCGGAAGGGAATGGCTTTGATGTGAGGATCACATGTGTTCACGGAGTGTTAATGCTTTGCTCCGGTGCTCTATTAAAAGGAGCACCTTAATTGCCAGTAGTTCCCTAGAGGCTCCGCTGCAAACGGGCTGGCAGGACAAAAGATGTTGTGCAAGTTCTCATTGCGAGCACGTATGACTATATATGGAACGCATGCCTAGGATTGTCTAGTACTTGGATGCTTTATCTTATTTATCTGCAATTGCCCTATGTTCTGATTGCTATGTGAATTGTCTTGTCCATGCAACGCCCGTCCATCCATCCCTATGCCTACCGCACTCGAATCCCACTATTACTGCTTTTGTTACTACTGTCTTTGCTTTACTACTGCTGTTACTTTGCTATTCCAGCTACAAAATTGTTGCTACTGATAAACTGCTATGAGCAAGATTGTTTCCAGGTGCAGCTGAATTGACAACTCAGTTGTTAAGGCTGATAAATATTCTTTGGCTCCCCTTGTGTCGAATCAATAAATTGGGTTTCACTTCTCTCGAAAATACTGCGATACACCCCCTATACTTGTGGGTCATCACCTACCTTATTATCTTAAACCCTAATACAAATTAAGAAGAATATAGCCATCAAGATCACATTAAGAGGCAATATCAATATCTCACTCTGAGTTGAGACATCAACTATAATTACCAAGTTATAAATAAACCCTTAACTTTTGATCCTTAGGAATTATAATGTTTTTGGGTGAATAAGTTGAATTCATATTTAAAATTTGAATCATTTGAAAAAGATTTGAAAGTTAGAAGTAATTAGTGTTTTATTGTTTTCCAAAAAGATTTAGTTAATATTATTTGAGTATTTAACAATTAAAAAACAATAAAGAAAATTAAGAACAGTACAAAGTATAACTCAAATAGTTACTTCTTAACTCCTTCCTTATTCAATATTAGAAATACAACAATTTCTCAAGAAATACGAAATTACAATATATAAACAATAGTAATAAAAGAATTGAAAGCTTTATTGAGTAATACATATATATTACATTGTTCTCACAACAAGAAAAAGAAAAGATTACAAATGAAAATTAAAGACTAGTCCTAAACTAAATCCTAATCTAAATCTTGTTATTCCTCATCACTTGGTCTTGTACCTGCAAATAAATACAGAAAAGGAAATAAACAGAGAGGGGTTAGTGTTAGATTTGTTCTCAGTCTTAAATAGTGTAGTGCACTGTTTTCAATACATCATTGAGCTGATTCATTTAAAGAAGGGATAACATCCGTCAAGTGTAGAATCTGTTCTTTTCAAAATTTAAAGCCTCAAGACAACATCACAGGCAGAAGGGACAAGTTTCACCAGGACAGAGAATAGTAAAAGGATGGAGGAGTTAAACCAAATTCACTTGATCTCATCCATAGGTAAAGCCAACAGTGAAGCACCTCACACACCTAATTGCATGCAATGAGGTGTCAGCAGCAGAGGAGTGAGGGGAAGTTTAAATCACAGCCAACACAGAGCAAAGAAAGCTTTTCTACTCACTTCACAAGCATAACCATAGTCTGTCACCAACATACACAAGAACATCACTAGTTCTTACAACCACACCACCAGATCAACCAACTTTTCACCATAGGAACTCCAACAGCTCAACAACAAGATGATTACTTCTAGGAGGAGATAGTTTTGGGTGGATAGCAAGGTCAAGCTAAAGCTTGGAGCCACAAGATCAACCTAGAACAACAAGTTCCAGGAGAAGATCAATCATAGGAACAAGAAGGACAAGCTACCACAGCAAGTCCAAGCATCAGGGTATATCCCAAACTTGTAGATATAATCATTATCCATTTTACCACATTTGTTCTCATGCCAGTGCATGACAAAGTTGGACATACTAGGCAGAAGATAATAGATAGCCAGTCTAGAACATATGTTCTTGCACAGTAGGGTTTTAGACCAACATCATAGACCAAAAATGATCTGATCTTAACTAGATAACTATAAATCACTGCTGCTAGCATACATGGCACATCCCTAGAAGGGTAGCACCTCTGTACCTAGAAGATTCATGTTTGCTTGAGTATAAGCTCAAGTACACTTTCTTAAACACATAATCATCTTCCTAAAAGATTCTAGGAATCATATATTCACTCTATTTAAGAAAGAACAGTAAGGGTCAACACTATCCATCACTAGGACACCATATGCAAGACCTCAGGAAACAACTGAGTTAAATTATTTTCCTACAAATATATAGGAATCATTCTTCTACAAGATCAATCCAATAATCATCATAGAGAGTAGAATAAGCATTATTCACCATAGGTCTACATAGTTCTAGGATAAATTCCTGAGCAAAGCCATTGATCACATGGTGCATCACATACAAGTACCAGAATAGATAACTAAGCAACAACATTTCAGTAGTGAAGCATTCCAACTCAAGCCCATAGCAGTGAATCCACAATAATAATAACCTGGGCATCCACCCAATATCAACTATGCATTTATAGAGTGTTCTCTGACAGAGAACAGAGTAACAGAACATGATCAAAATATTTTAGCAATACACATCAGTAGGACATCATCAAGTAGATAGCACAGGAGATTAACCCAAGGAGCTAAGCTAATTACCACTACAGGGGAATGAACCCTAGAATTTAGGGATGAACCCTAAATGGGATTCGTTGTAGCAAGCACATGGCATGGAGCAGAGGGAAGAAGAGCACAAAGAGAGGAGTAGCAAAACTTACTCGAGGTCCTCACGAGTATCCAGAAGAGGAAGTATAGGAGGAGACCTGCGGCAGTGAGGTGGACGGTGGCACGGGGAGCATCTGAAAGGGGGCCCTGCGACCTGCACTAGCCGTGAGGGAGGTGTCCTAAGGAGGAGAATAGCTCCATGAGCACCGCAACATCATTGAGGGAGTGTTGGGGCATAGTGGCCACGGTGAAGCCCCAAACCCTAGCCACCGGGTAGGGGTGGCGTGGCTAGTAGAGAGTGCCAAAGCCAAATCGAACTAGACAGTGTCGTGTGGCGTTGTCGTCCACGTCGTCTTGCAACGCGATGATGGTCGTGTTGGCCTAGGGCGGCCGGAATAAAGTGCGGCGGCAACGACATCGAGCAGACCAGAGAGGAGTATCGCGAGAGAGAGAAGAGAGAAAAGGGACACATAGTAGGGGTACTGGGCTGGGTGTGGGAAGCCCAGTACTGCCCAAGGGCATTTGACCAGCCCAAGTAGGCCAGGTCGGGCCAGGCCAGCCAGTGGGCCAGGCCCATGTTTCATAAGAGGACTTATTTAAATTTATTTAATTACAAATATACCCCTTAAATTAACCAAGCTCTTGAAAAATAAATAAGAATCCTAAAAATACAATAAATATATTTATGAACTCACAAAAATGTCCTCGACCCAATAAAAATACTAGATAGTAATATTAAGTAATTAAATTTGGATCTATTATTAAACTTGTAAATATTCCTTTTGGAATTTTATACAAATAAATAAAATACTTAAAATTGAATAAAAATCACTTTTAAGATCCTAAATGGATACTATTGAAGAAAAAATACTAAATTGTATTTTTCGAAAGTAAGTTAAATTTGTTAAAAATAAAATCTTTATTCCTTATTGGAATTTTAAGAAAATATTAGAAAGAGTTAAGAATTAAATAAATTCATTTTTAAACTCTTAGAACATTAATTGTTATTACCAATAATATTAGACATAAGAATTATGTAAATTTAATAGTCTTTGATTATTACATTCCTTTTGTTAATTAAAAATAATATAAACCTTTATAAGGTGGGTAAAAGACGCAAAGAAGAAAAATAATAAATCATTGCATGACATTACTATGCATAGCATATTACTTATTTAAATATTGTCCTTACCAGACAATAATGGTGTTTTGTAGAAACAAGAGCTCAAGGTCGACTGGAAGTATCCTACTTCAATACCTTGCAGTCACAAGGTAAGTTCACACTTGCTCATGTCCTTTGATTATTTTCTATCAAGTGTTTGCAAACTGTTGTGTCATCACCTGCATTTCAAAAAGGTCGAAAACACTATTTTAAAAATTAACTAGAAGTATCGGTTACTGATCCAAGGTGATCAGCTAATCTATTATAACTGGCAGTGGAAGCACCATTACACATGAATGTATCATCTAGGAATTAACAACCAGTGTTGCCAGTGATTCTTACACCATAAATTACGTGTTAACCATAAGATCTACAATGGCTCTAGGGAAGTTGGCTGGATCTTCTCCCTCTCATATGTCAACGGACGACCGGGCCATGGCTGTAATTCTCGGAGAGGATTGACAGTAGGGTGGGATCCCTCAACATCCCACAGCATCTGGTGTCTATGAGGGTTGTGTGTTTGAAGCCGTAATTGGAAACAAGATTTATCCTAGGTATGGTGTGCAATCCAACTGGCATATGGGTTCGAGGAGAGGGGCAGTGATTGGCTTGGATCCTTATACCGGGCCTCATACCAAGGAAGTGTGAACGGGTTGGCCGCTCAGAAGTGCAACATGGATAAGGATCTCTTATAGGTAAAGTAACACACCTCTATAGAGTATAAAAAGTGTGACATGTTACTCCCTGTTCCGGGAACGAGTTGCGAATGCTGCAGGAAAGGAACTGTACGAAGTTCCAATCAACCCGTGAAGGCTGACTAACATAGCTTTTCAGAATAAAAGCAACCTTTGAAGAAATGTTTACAAAAACCTGCATAGCCTATAACCTTTGATCTTCGGCTATAGATAGTGCATCAAACACTCATTTTTAGTAAACTTGTTGAGTACGCTCGTACTCAAGCGTATCTTCTTAACGCTTGCTAGGTTCTAAGCCATTGAAGACGACGTCAACACCAACTTATTCTCAAGAAACCTTCATCGACAGCTCTTCAAATAAGTCAATGAAGTCAACATGTACCTCAATTGTAATGAATACGAAGTTCCTGATTAGATAGGAGTAGATTCTCTAGCCATAAAACCTACTTCCGTAGAGCATTGCATTAGTAGCAATTGCAAGTCAATTAGTTTAGATACTAGTCTTAGTTACGAGATAGTTCTGAGTTGTTATATCTGGTTTTTCTTTGTAAAAAGTTTCTTTCTCTCTCTTTAACCTAGAATGTTCTCTAGATCTCTTGTAAAGAGTCGAGTTGTAATCTATAGTCATGTCTTGGACCTGCTGTGTTTCTGTTATACCACTCCGAGGGATGTAATACTAGTGGACAATGTTTCATTGGTGTTATGCCAACGACTATAGTGTACTATATCATGCAGTGGTATGCTGGGTCACTACAGTAAGTACAAACATCAAGAGGAAGAAAGAAACAATTACTAGTTTTGGTTAAAAAAGCTACCATATTTCATTTGAAGATATTGTTCTTGTTCATGGTGCAAATGTAGTAAGGGATCTTTGTCTTATATCTTCTGACTATCCTCCTCAGGTTTCTCTGTCTTGATCTAGTCACATTCACACCATTTCTAAACCTATAGCGGAGGTCATACTTGTCTACAACTCGATCCTAAAATTAATTTATATTACTTGACACACATAGTTTAGATGTTATTGATAAAGTCTCACCCTTGTACCTCACAGGGTAGAGGGCACTACCAGACAAGAACTAGGTACCTTGTTAGGGTTATTCTCCGGAATAGACACTCCTAACTTACAGAATCCAACAAAATTACCTTATTCTCTTACAACAGAAATTTCTAACATATAGATACCATTCAGATAAATATGATTTAATCATCAGCAACATTTCAACCAATACGTTGGGACAAATTGCGAACAAGAATTAGGTACCTACGAGGAAGCTAGAGAGGCGCGTGCAGCCATGGTCGGGGACACTGGAGAGGTGCATGTAGTCATGGTCGAGGAACCGAAGAGGTTCGTGCAGCTATGGTTGAGGAATCCGAGGTGCATGCAGGCGCTTCTCCCTATTGATGGGGTTCACACGTACATTGAGAAACAGGACATGTCGCCGACTCGAGTCCATAGACGTGCTTTGTCGGCTATTGCTACATTGTATGTCGTGGTATTGCCGACGAGTATGCCATGGAGGGGTCCTCGTAGTGCATGTTTAGAGACATGGGGTAAGGTTGAGAGTTGGCAGGTACGAGGTAACATAGCTTACCCAGGTTCAAGTCCCACAACGGTGGCGGAACTCTACTCCTGCTATAAATCACTATAATGGAAATACGCCGAGTTACAGAGATAGGTTCGCTGTGCGAGGTGTTGCGCGTTGTACGCTGCAATCTGAGAGGTTATGCCCTAAAGGCTCCTGCAGGCCGTCTTATAAAGGCGCCAAGACCTAGGGTTTACAGGGAAAGGTCCTTTCCGGACAAGGTAAAGAGTCCTACACTAATACGAACTAGTCTTCCATCTCTTGTACTCGAAGGCTTTGAGTATGTCGGTGACTCGTGCGTAGCCTTCCTTTATCCGGCATGGGCCTCCCTTCTAGATCCGTCTAACTGGGCCGCCCAGCAGGCCATAGGCCTTGCTACCAACTATGGGCCACCCGGGTTAGGCAGATTGGTGACATGCTATGAGGATACCCATATAGCATATCCCCAACAGTAGCCCCCGGAGGACTTTGAAATCTTGCGCCATCTTGCTTGTTGATCTCTGAATGTCCCGTCTAAGTGATGCTGGCAATCCATCAAGTAATATCTCAAAGGTCTCCCAAAGAACCCTGCAATCCTCTCCGGCTTCGCAATGTAGATGGAGATTCCTTGAGTCTTTGTTTCCAGAGTCGAGTAATCTCCGTCTTCGATGGAATCTCAGGATGTGACCCTTCACTACAACTGTCAGGAGGATGACGTAGGGTATAGCCTACGCTACCTCGAAACTCATAGAAACAGAGAATTAATCATCAGCTATTTTCACACGCGCGAAATCTGAAACAGCAAAGCGGCAAAGACGGAGGACGTGGCGAAATTACCGCGCATGTTCACTTCCACGTTGGCAACATTCTGTCCATTAGATCTCTTTGCACGAATCTTGACGCGGGGTCTATAAATTTTCACCACAGTCAATTTATTTCCCTTTTACCCGCATTCGCTTTCTAGTCTTCGTCTTCCTCCAGCCGCACGACCGTTCGAGCTCCTTTGTGGAAACCCTAACTAGAGCCCTTCTCTTCTCCACCTTCTCCTCGTCGTAATGGCCTCCAGCAGCGCTATCCCTTCAATGGAGGCGGTTCCCGAGGCTACTCTGCAGCCACCCCATGGAGTGACCGTCCCACCGGAGGGGTGGTCGTTCCCGTCTCCGCCATGGTGGAAGCCACTGGCGATGACCAAGAACGAGCGGCGCCTGTAGCCGCTGAAGAAAACGACTCCCACAAGGGGGCGTGGAGAGGCTCTGATCTCTCCGCCGAGGATCTACAAGAACTGGTCACCAAGGGGTATCTCCCCGCGGTGATGGAGTTGGTCTGGCGGGCGGCGCCGGCTGGCGAGGTGGTTCCTCCCCCCCAAGCCAGAGAGAAGGTGTACGTCAAGTCTCAGCTGGTGCATGGTGTAAGCCTGCCAGTCTCTGACTTCTTCTTGGATGTCCTCCGGCACTTCCGGGTACTCCCCCACAATCTCTCTCCCAACATCATTCTAGTCCTTAGCAACTTTGTAGCCTTCTGCGAAGGATTCCTAGGCGTTAAACCTAGGTTAGATCTGTTCGTGTACTTTTTCACCGTCAAGAGAGAGTCCATAGAGTCCAAGGACAAACTGCGGATCTGCGGAACCATTAGCTTCAAGATCCGGCCTAGCCGGTGCTTCCCCGACATAGTAGGGCATGAATCATGCAAGAACTGGCAGCACACGTATTCCTATGGCCCAGATATCCTTCTGCCTGACTGCCTTGAGACTTATCCTAACTTTGTCGATGGAGCTGCCGCTGAGGTGCTCGCATGGCGGACCCCAGCATCTCTTCCCTCTGACGATGAAGCCAACCACGCTGTAAGGCGGATTGAATGGCTCATAGACGGAGGTCTGAAGGGCTTGGACCTTGCCATGTGCTGGTTCATCAGGAGGATCCAGCCTCTACAGCACCGCGCCGAGTTGATGTGTAAATACCCTCAAGACAGGAGGGATCCCATGCGAATTTCGCAGGATAACTTCTCTACTGACTCCATCAAACTCCGGCTTCAGGACATCGTAAAGGTGAAGGACAAGAAGCATGGCTTCAAGATCACCTTTGACATGTTCGATTGCAGCAAATGCCCAGAGGTAGCTTATGTTTCCTTTGTTGCTCGTTACATGCTCTAAGGTTTTTCCGACTTGAAGTTATCAGTCTAACACTCCTTTGTATCCCAGCTGGCGACCTTGGCGGTAGATCAAATGGACTCCCAAGTCTATGATCCTAAGCTAAAGGATATCCAGATGGTGTCCGACGATCATACCCCCAAGGATCAACCAGCTCTGGCAGCGCGAAAGCGGAAGATCTCCACCTCTAGTGCTACTGCCGAGGCCAAGAAGAAGAAATCAGAGAGTGAAGTCTCCAAACGTTCCACTGCCTCCTTAGAGGCGGAGAAGAAGAAGAAGTCCACCGACATTCCCCTCACCAAGGCTCCTACCATGGAGTAAGTATTTTCATTCTCCAACTTGTGCTTTTCAGCCCATACCTTTTTTCAACTCTTGTTCTTATACTTTGTACGTTTCAGGAGGAAAGCCGGTGTTAGTTTAAGAGATACTCCAAAGATGTTGGAGGGTCAAAAAACATTCATGACATGCTGACCAGGGACATGGTCGCCAAGTCCTCTCCCGCTACTTCTCCCCCTACTCCTGCCGCCAAGCCTTCTATTGGCCCCATTGGGCCTTCGTCCCCCGTCATCCCTGAGATCTCCGCCATGGAGGCAGACATCAATCCAATACTTGATATCTCAGGCCCTGTCGAGGCAGATGTTGCTCCCGGCGGTCAGGCGACGCAGGAGATCACTTCTTCTAAAGTGGCTGAAGCTCCGGCTAAGGATGCCATCGAGAAAGGGAAGGAAGTGGTGGAAGAGGTGGACGTGGAAGCAACAATCAAGGCGGGAGCCTCCGAGCCATCGTCTGCTTTGAAGACGCAAGAGACGGCCAGGGCTTCGTTCATGCCTCCGGCTTCAACCTCTCCATTGGCTGCGACTCCTCCGACGTTGTGCCTGGATGACCTCATCTTGCAGGCCAACACAATCTATAACAACGCCCGGACCTTCCATGATTCCTATGCTCATATGGCCAACAATCTTAGGGTCATTGCCATTGTAAGTCTTTTGAACTTTACTTCTTTTGATTTGTAATGTATCCCACTGTAGCCCCCGAGCTCTTAGGCGGATAAACCAATAGTTTTTGGCCTGAGTGCTCCAAATAACTAAGTGTAGAACTTGTCCGTGTAGACCCCGAGCATTTAGTTGAAACTAGATAGTTTCGACTAGATGCTCTAGAGAAACTAGTTTACTTTAAAATCATATACTGTAGCCCCCGAGCATTTAGTTGAAACTTGAAAAGTTCCAACTAGATGCTTTAGAGAATCTAAGCATGTTAACATCTTGTGCAGAATGAGAATAAATGGAGAATAGCCGCCAATGAGAGGTTTTCTGCTCTGCGGAAGGAACTGGACCTTGAACAGGGTAAAACCACCTTCCTAAAGCAATAGATCAAAAATAGCCAGAGTCTGTTTCCTACAACAACTTCTTGCTTTTCTCATTGAATCATTTCTTCCGTCTTCTGATAGCACTTTTTGATTTCCATCCTATAGAAGCCATTGCCAAGGCCAAAAGCATCATCGAGCAATCCAAGCATATTCAAGAGCTCGATGATGAAAACAAAATTCTGAAGAAGGATTTGGCTGATGCCGTCAAGGGCCATGAGGTAGCGATGAAGGTGTTGCAAGAGTCTACTGACACCGAGATGTAGCACCTGAAGGACGAAATTGCGCAACTCAAGGAGCAGAACCAGGCTGCCAAAGAGCAAAATGCTAGAAACCTTAAGGTGTACAAGACAGTCCAGAAGGAGCACGATGTCCTGGCGGAGACATGCAAGCAAGCGGAAACGAGCATCTTAAGTAACCTTTCTCCGTCTTGGTCATTTCTGTAATTTGGACAACCATTTTACCTGCTTTTACTCATGGTCCTTGTGTTTTGTGCAAACCATAGCTCCCATTGGCTTAGCCAACTTGGGTGAGGGTGCTCCTAATCTCAAGGAACGCATGATTCTTGCTAGCAACTTCGTTAGCACTGCCATTGCCCAAGCCAAGGAGATAGATCAACCTCTCGGCATCAATATCAAGGCGGCAGACTCAACGACCAAGTTCGCGGAAATCCTGCGCTGAGCCCCTGAGAAAGTCAAGGAATGGAAAGCCTCTTGCGTCCGGGATGGTGCTAGGATGACCCTGTCCTTGGTCAAGGCACGCTACGACAATGTCGACATCGACTTGGTGACCTCCATCATGCCCAAGCTAGACGAGGAAGGGCAAGAGATCGATAGCGATGCTATTTGGAATGCCCTCGCTGGCTTTGACACCAGAGTTTCCAAGATGGTCAAGGCGGATGTCTTCGTACCTGCCGAGATCCTCGATGAAGACATGGCCTCGTCTGAGTCTAGCCCCTCTCCTTCTGAGTTTGACGAGCTCTCCCGGCCTGGCTCTCCTGATGATGCTACCACGAAGCCCCCCTACAGTAGAGCCATAAAAACAATGTTTGTATTAAATGTGTCTCTGCAATGTGTATGCAGAAAAAACTTATGTTTTGCTAAGGCGGAAAAACTTGTACTCAAGTTTCCTGCAACTTATCTATTTCCATCATGTGTATATATTTTTAAGCAAGTGCTGGATTATCCATTATTCTGGTTCGTATGCTTGAACTTTTGTGAGACGGAAGACTAGCAGCACAGAACTATGCTCTTAGGTGATGATGCTTAATAGCATCGTCAAGAACCTAAGAGCAAAATCGCCAGCTTTGAGTGCCAAAAAGTCACTACTCCGGAATCCACATAAAAACTTCAGAAAACATGTAGACCAAAAAACTTAAGCTAACGCCCATAGGCATAATTTTCACAAGTGCAAATGAAAACTTACGCATAAAGGGTTTATATGATCCAAAAATGAACAACTAAAGGAGTTAAAAGACTCAGAGAATATGAGGGAACCAAATTATTTATTTCATTGATCATATAAGAATTTTATTACATAATATAAATGTGCTAAGTGTAAAAGGGACGTAGCTATGCTATGTCCCATGGACGATCTGTCTCCGGGTAGTCATCATCGGAGTCACGTTGCTTGCGCTTGTGATTTTTTGGCCTATCTTTCAACTCGCGAATATCGACGAGGTAATAGGAACCATTTAGCAATGCTTTGCTTATGACGAATGGTCCTTCCCAAGGCGGGGATAGTTTGTGTGATTTCTCCTGCTCGAGCCTAAGCACCAGATCCCCCTCTTTAAACGAGCGATTCTTTACGCGGCGACTATGGTAGCCATGCAGCTTCTGCTGGTAGATGGCGGATCTCTAGCATTCCAGCACGTGCTCTTCTTCAAGTAGGTCCGTAGATAAGCGTCTAGACTCCTCAACGTCATCCTCGTTGTAGGCAGAAACTCTTGGTGCATCATGGAGGATGTCGGATAGGAGGACTGCTTCTGCTCCATAAACCATGAAGAAAGGAGTCAAGTCGGTGGATCTGTTTGGTGTTGTTCTTAAACTCCACAAGACAGATGGTAATTCCTCCGCCTAGGCTGTAGCTGCTCTACATAGCGGTGCCTCTAAGAGTGGCTTGATTCTGTGCAGAATTAGTCCATTGGCCCTTTCAACTTGCCCATTTGACTGTGGGTGTGCCACAGATGCTAGGTCAAGGCGGATGCATTTTTCATGATAGTACTCCTCAACTTCTCTGAGAGATAAATTTCTGCCATTGTCGGTGATGATGCTATGTGGGAGACCAAATATCACCACTAGATCCCGGACAAATTTTAGGGTTGTTGCCCCATCAAGCTTTCTAATGGGTTTAGCTTCAATCCATTTTGTGAATTTGTCCACTGCTACTAGCAAGTGTGTGAATCCGCAGGGTGCTGTTTGCAAAGGTCCCACCATGTCCAGCCCCCAGACTGCAAACGGCCAAGTTATTGGTATTGTTCGCAATTCTTCAGCTGGAACACTTGGTTGTCTTGCATAAAACTAACACCCAAGGCATGTTTGTACCAACTTGTCGGCGTCCGCCTTGGCAGTTATCTAGTAGAATTCTTGTTGGGAAGCTTTAGCCACCAACGATCGAGGAGCGGCGTGATGACCACAATCTCCGAAATGTATTTCTCTAAGGTTGTAAATACCTTGCTGCTGGGAGATGCATCGAAGAAAAACTCCTGTGTTACTTCTTTTGTATAACTGGCCGTTAATGATGACATAGCCTTTTTCTCTGCGTACGATCTGTCGGCATTCGACTTTGTCGGCGGGCAAAGTTTCGTCTTGTAGATAGTCCATTAACGGTTTCATCCAAGCCGGAGAGGTCACTATTACTGCGTTAACAAATGAATCCACTCTATCCGGGTTGTCGGGGTCTGCTACTTTCACGAATGGGGTCCATAAATGTTCCAGGAAAACGCCTGGCGAAATTGGTCGATGAGCTGATCCAAGCTTTGACAGCAGATCTACCGCCTCATTATCCTCCCTTTTGACGTACTTGACTTCGTAGCCGTCGAAGCACTTGGCTATTTTGTCTACTTCGTCTCGATATGCCGCCATCATAGGGTTCCACGCGTTCCAGGTGCCAGCTACTTGCTGGGAAACCAAGTCAGAATCTCCACAACAAACTATGCGCTTGATTCCAATATCATTGGCCACATGAAGTCCGTGAATGAGGGCCTCATACTCCGCCATGTTGTTGGTAGCATTGAAGTAGATCTGCAGGACGTATTGCAACTTTTCTCCTGTTGGTGATTGTAATAATACACCAGCCCCCGAGCCATTGAGTAGCTTCGATCCATCAAAGTGCATAACCCAATATTCTGGCTCTAGCACTTTCATACATTGGTTTTCAAATAGTTTGGTTTGGTCTGGAAAAGAGTAGGAAAGTTCATGCTTAAGTGGTAAAGAGAGCTTGTTTTTTACTGTGGCCTATACTTTGTCATGCCATGCTCGATATTGTTTTGGGTTTATGCTTAGTATTCTTTGATGTAGCATGACTTGTTATAAACAATTGAGATTGCTTAATGTTCCTTGGATGAATCATGCGTTGTTTTAGCATATTAAAGCATAGTATTGTGGTATTCTCCTTTGATGCTTTATTTGGGTTGACTTCGCACATGCTCACACCATGTTATGACTATCCCAAGTCACCATAGCCTTTATGATCCTTTAGTTTTCAACTTGTAGTATCACTTTATGCTTTGATCAATGATGTTTTGTCGCTCTGCATGATTATGGCCATTATTGCTGTCTTAGTTTGTCGCTCCTAGTCTTTTGCTAGCCTCTGTAATCAAGTATGAGTTCTACTCATGCATCCAACTCTCTAAACTAAGTTACTCCAAAGAGTCCACCATACCTACCTACTAGCTTAAGCTATTCCAAGTATATTCATGTTTTTGTTTACCTTCCGAATTAAACTTGTTATGAGAAAACTAGTGATTAAAGCTCTCACAAACTTGATGGCACACTTTACTTTTCTTGCCCTTAATAAACTTGAACCATTGTGTTGTCTATGTTGTATATGCTTACACTTATTTGTTGGGAATTAGCAGAACCATGTTGTCATGGGGAACGCTTTCAACATTGCACTTGGTACTTTGTACCTACTTGATATCATGCTCTTTTGTATATGCATGTCGTCGGTGTGAAATGAAAGGGGAGCTTGTACGTCCATGGAGTTATGTATATGTGTTAGAGAAACGCCTGGGCCGCTGGTCTAATCCATGCTGACATGGTGGAAACCTGCAGCGTAACCATAATGAGCTGTCTATGAAGCATTTTTCTTATAAAAAAAGAGTCCTATATTGAGAAAAAAAGAGAAAAAGAAAAAAAAAGAGATTATGAAAAGAGGAAAGAGAGAAAAAAGCACCATATTCCCATGGTAAATAAGAAGATTGCTGAGATGCTCATTGTCTGCTTGCCTTGTCATTTTGATATGGGGATTCTTCCGTATCATCGGGCAAGGGGTACCCCGTTGGCGGTTCTCTATGATACACATGTACTTATGATGACAAGAACTTACCGGTGACTAAACTTGAGTAGCATGAGGAGCGGCCCTCGTATTCAAGGGACATGAGATTTCTAACTTATACTTCGTCAAGCATGTACACCATAGTTTGTTCACTTTAACCTTAATCACTTCAAGATGCTTATGATAGGGGCAATGAGAGCTGAAAGCTATAAGTACCATAATTTTTGGAAGCTCTTTATGATACTTGAATCCCTGCTTCCTTTTATGAAGGCCTTTCTTCCACCATTATATTGAGTCTCCACCTTCTACCTTTATGCACCTACTTTGAGAGCATAGTGGCCATTCTTAGTTCTATGTGCATTGTCTCAAGACTAGTTGATTGATGCATACCTTGATATTGCTTGTTTTAAACTATTTGTATCTAGTCACTCTTGTGAACTTTGAAGGTGTCCTATGCATTTATATTTGCTACTCTATGAGGGACAAGTTGAATACCATTATGCTATGTTTTCTTTATGTAAAACAAACAAACGTCTTGCAAAGCATTGTTATTCATGAATCTTTTGTTTGTGCCTTTTCATGTTACAACATAGTTACTTTGTCTTATTGCTAGAACTTTTCTTTCATGTTATGATTGAAGTACTATGATCCTAGCTTTGAATGTTTTACAAATACTTTGATCAAGTTTATGATGGTGCATGTCACCTCAAAAATTATTATTTCTTTTTATCACTTACCTACTCGAGGACGAGCAGGAGTTAAGGTTGGGGATGTTGATACATTACAAATGTATCTATAATTTTTGATGTTCCATGCTTGCTTTTATCTACTTTCTTGTGTTTTGTTCCAACTTTGGAGTACTTTCTATACACTTTCTTGGATTAACCTATTAACAAGTGCCATAGTGCCAGTTGCCTGTTTTCTGCTGTTCTTGGTTCCAGAAAGTCAGAAAATGAATTTTCTCGGAATTGGACCGGACAAAAGCCAAAGTCGATATTTTACCGGAAGACTCACAGATCCAGAAGACGAGACGGAGAGGGGCCACAGGGTGGCCACACCATGTGGTGGCGCGGGCTAGCCCTGGCCGCGCCACCAGGTGGTGTGGGCCCCCTGGCCGGCCACCGACCTTGCTTCTTTCGCCTATATATCACCCCCGATGCAAAAACCCTAAATCGTCAAGCCTCCAGCCACAAAAATTTCCGCAACGCCGCCACCACCGAAGGGGAGATTCGAGGGACAAAAATTCTTTGTTCCGGCACCCTGCCGGGACGGGGAAGTGCCCTAGAGCCATCTCCATCGATCTCCACCGCCATCTCCATCGCCATTGTTGATTCCCATGATGAGGAGGGAGTAGTTCTCTCTCGAGGCTAAGGGTACTGCCAGTAGCTATGTGTTCATCTCTCTCTCTATGCATGATCATATTGTGATCATGAGCTTGTAATCTATAGATCTACCTTGCTACTCAAGTGCTTTAATAGATCTCTGCTCTCCCCATGTGTGTGAAAGTGACAGCATGCACACCATGGTGGCACTTAGGCTAGAGATTACAAATACTTGTTATGAGTTATATTTGGAGTTGGATGTTTCTATCAAATGGTGGTGTTTGTTTGAACCATCTAGTGCTCAAGGTGATAGTGTGGGGTTATCTAGGGGTGAAAGGCTTACTTTGAGGTGTGCTGTTATAGCCCTACCGTGGATTAGAGTATCAAACCGGAGAGTAGTTCAGCGTAGTATCATAAAGAAGAATATATTTATATGAGAGTGTTCACTAGTGAAAGTACGATCCCTAGGCCTTGTTTCTAAGCACTGAAACACCGTTTTCTATTAGATCTATTACATGTTTGCTTGCTTCTATCTTTATTTCAGTTTTACTTTAGTCTTTTCCACGCCATCAAGCTATTTTCTATCACCATTACCACTTATAATTATCTATACCACTTGTATTTCACTATCTCTTCGCCGAACTAGTGCACCTATACACCTGACAAGTGTTATTGGGTGTGTTGGGGACACAAGAGACTTCTTGTATCTTGATTGCAGGGTTGCTTGAGAGGGGATACCTTTGACCACTTCCTCCCTGAGTTTGATAAACCTTGGGTGATCCACTTAAGGGAAAACTTGCTGCTGTTCTACAAACCTCTACACATGGAGGCCCAACAAGTGTCTACAAGAATAGAAGTGCGTAGACATCATCTATCTGTAGACCCTTAGGGTAAGTTGTGGCCCGTATTATTGGTCCAAAACAACATGGTCAAAGGTATGGGAGCTCTCGAGCTTCTTGGATCTTGTCTAGCCGCGATCGTGCGTCATATGGCTCTGGCTGCTTCCCTTTTCCGTCAGAGGGAGGGGAGTTGTGACGCGATTTGTGAGATCTACCATGGCCTCCGCCATGATTTGTTCTAGGTGGAGACGGTGGCGGTGGAGGCGGTGGGTTAGCCTTCTTGCTATGGCCCTCCTGCGACTCCTGACACCTGTCGCGGTTGCTTGTCGGATGTGGCGGCTCCTTATGGGACCTGCTCCTATGTCCTTCATTGCCGCTGCACTCTCCGGCATGCCGAGGCTGCTCGCCCTGGTCGCGTATGACGATGCCGGCCTGGGGCCGACTTGGTGGTGGCATGCTTGTATGATGGCGCGGATCTGGTTCCTCGTGACGCCGGGATGGTGGTGGAGGTGGCGACTGGTGGGGATGAGCCTTTTCTCCGTGCTCGGAGGATATGGGGATGGTGTCAGTCCTGTTGCGTGCCTCTGTCCGTCTTTTCTCTGTGGAGCCTGTGTGGGATCCCTCGTCACGGGGAGATTTTGGCCTTCTGCGGCTATCCAGGGTTGACTGGCAAAGCTGTGGGTTAGACTCAAGCCTCTGTGAGGTAGCCTTTTCTTGTTGCTTGCATGCCTTGGCGACGAGGTCGTACACCTGAGCAACTACTTTTGGCGACATGTCCTATTCTAGGAGGGCCTTAGCAACGGCAATGTTGAGGGCGGGAGTTGGCATGACTTGCCTCCCCTCTGAATCAATGTATGGGGTGGCTTTTGTCGGCCTGGAGCCCTCATACCCCAACCTGCACCGAACACCGGGATCTTCGACAATGTGAGATGGTTCTTTCTTTGCCTTTTGCTTCAACAGCAATTGCTTGTACTCAGCCTCCATAGATCTTGCCGCCTTGATGGATTGCTGCGCCCTAGCCATGCCTTCGTCCATCTTAGCGCCCTACTCCGTGATGCACTTGGCCTCCGCCAAGATTGCCGCGCGCTTATCGTGAAGCTCCGTAATGCTCCGAATATGGGCGACGGTGATAGGTTCGACGAGGAGTGCATCGTAAATTGCTTTATCGGTAGGGGTAGCCAATGGGTTACCAGCTGCAGACATTGATGGTGGAATTGGCAGCTGGTTTGATTGTCGGGCGGTACTAGGGGCTGTGGTGAGTTCCTACGCCGGTTGCGGGCGGATAACCGGAGGGGGCGTAGCTTTGGCTAGAGCCAGAGGCTCGGCGGCCTTCTTAGCTGCTGCCGCTCTAGTCACCGCTGGCATGGGCGGAGCTTTCTCACGTTCTTGTTCCTGTCCATCTTCCTCCATCACGCTCCCAATAGCGACTAGCACCTGGTGGGAAGCGTTGGTCTTCTCGGTGTGCTCCTCCTTCTCGATCTCCTGCTTGATCTCCCTCATAATAGCGTCATATTCCTCCGAGTTAGCGTCCGAGCCACCGCCATCCATATTGATGTCGCCGTATAACGCGTCAAGGACGGAGTCGGAGTTGGCGATGGCAGATGTTGAGGGTGATGGAGGCGGGCCGTTGCTATTGTTTCCTCCTCCGGCCATGACGGAGATCCCTGTTTCAGCCTCTATGTTGGATTCCTCGTATTTGTTGACGATGGTAACCATCTCACCCAGGCTGAGAGGACCTACGGCCTGCCGTCTTCAGAGGGTATGTTGGAGGAGTGTTCCAAGTGTGATCCCTTCCATGAAGTGGTACACGAGCTCGTCAGCGTGGTCGCCCTCTAGGGTTTCCCTCACCCTCATCCATCTAGCGAGGTATTCGCGGGGAGGTTCTCCATCCCTTTGAATGCATCTGGCCAGATTGAAGATGGTGACTACGCCGACAAAGTGTGACCAGCGCATCTCTAACACTCGGGGAAGCCAAGCGGATTTGCGGAGTCCTTGCACCTTTATATCCTGCACAGGGGCGGTTTGGGTGGGCCTTGAATTTTCCTGATCCGAGACACCATACTCCAAAGAGAGGTATGGCCCAGATTCTTCCGCGAACGTATCCTGCTCATAGGCGGTCCGTGTGGGGCCTGACGAGTTTCTGACTTCCTGGGAGCTAGGACCCGAGTCAGTTTCACCGATGAAGATGTGGATGTCTCTGAAGGAGATGATGGAGCAGCGCGTAGGGTTCGTCTTCGCCTCCACCCAGAACTCATCTAGAGGGACGATTGGGATGTTGCCGGAGAAGAGAACGTGTCTGATGGCTACGGTGTCACCGATTCCCGCGAAGAGATTGGACCTCGCCTGGTGTAGAGCTCAAAGCGCCTCTTGCCCCACGGTGGGCGCCAACTGTCGTGGTATTGCCGACGACGAGTACGCCATAGAGGGGTCCTCACAGTGCGTGTTTAGAGACGTGGGGTAAGGTGGAGAGTTGGCGGGTACGAGGTAACACAGCTTACCTAGGTTCAAATCCCACAACGGTGTCGTAACTCTACTCCTGCTATAAATCACTAGAATGGCAATACACCGAGTTACAGAGATAGGTTCGCTGTGCGAGGTATTGCGGGTTGTACGCTGCAATCTGAGAGGTTATGCCCTAAAGGCTCCCGCAGGCCGGCTTATAAAGGCGCCAAGTCCTAGGGTTTACAGGGAAAGGTCCTTGCCGGACAAGGTAAAGAGTTCTACACTAATACGAACTAGTCTTCCGTGTCTTATACTCCAAGGCTCCGAGTATGTCGGTGACTCCTGCATAGCCTTCCTTTATCTGGTATGGGACTCCCTTCTGGATCTGTCTAACTGGGCCGCCCAGCAGGCCATAGGCCTTGCTACCAACTATGGGCCACCCGGGTTAGGCGGATTGGTGACATGCTATGAGGATACCCATATAGCATATCCCCAACATTGTACTTATGAAGGAACGAACCTACTCTTATGCTGCCCACCGTGCTATAGAGTAACATGCTACCACCCCAAAAGCGTCGGATACGGCAAAGACGTCATTTGAGGGGGCAGGCAATGTCTCTTCTAGCACGACATGCAGGAAACGCAAGACAAACCAGCTAAATTGATACAAGAAACCACAAAGATGGAGGAGTCTTTTATAGACTAAACATTGGTCGTGTCACCGAGGATCCGCGTACCTAGGACCCACCATCATGTACCTTGAGAGATAACACTGGTAGCTCGCTCTTACCCGCGAGAATGCTCAGACGGAGAGGGATGATGCTGTCAGCTAGACGGTAGACGTACGTGCGCACCCGTGGCCTTCTACCATCTTGGCCGCTATCTCGGATAGGAATGGGACCCACCGTACGACCTCACCATGAGAACATGCGCATGCCTACCGTCTATGATGCCAGCTAGGCTCTCCGACCGTGAGAACCTGCACACTGCTAGAAGTTACGATGCCACGTCGGTGCTGGGCGGGCCCTATGTCCACTCGAAAACACGGTCCCATGTCGGCTCCGAGCAAGCCCGATGGCCGCGATAAACTGTAGTCGACATGGGCTCACAGCACCACATCGGCTTCAGGAGGGTCTCGCTACCCTGTGGGTGTGGATGCATGTCACACCTGAAACACCTTTCACAGGGCGAGACTCCTACACACATACACTGATAGCGGGCCCAAGGAGTGTGCGCGGGACACCGTCTTGCGACATTGGGCTAGATGGCAAGCACGCGAGGCATCCACGATAGGGAATCTATTGCCCTGGCTCGCAGCAGGTCTCGCCTCCAGAAGAGTAGGGTTCCATTGCAATATTGCCACGTGTCCTTTTTGGTGTCCATCCCACGACTAGAAAGAATTGGGACAGCGTGGATAGCAGTTTGAGGTGAAAAATCTAGCATTCTTATTTACTATGATTACTAGTTGAGTGCCCATGTGTTGCTACGGTCTTATAAAAGAAAATTTCATGTTATGCATGTAGTATATACCATTCTATGAACATTAAGATGTGGGTATGTGATGTCACTAGCATGTGGAGGACAAACATGTTTGTGACCCAAAGTCATGTGATCGATGGTAGTAGGCCATTGGACATGCTTTATGTGCGTCGTTCCACACATTTGTTCTCTATTTCACATAAATGCAAAACGCTTCTAAGTTTGCTTTTTGAGTTATGGGAGAAACAATTAAATTGATAACAATCCAATTTATTTAGAAAGACAACTCAGATGTTCATTGATTTTTAAGTCATTTTTATGTATCCTAGTTTGATAATAGTGCACTTAAGTTTTTGGGAGCCGCAAGTGGCAACTTGAATATTTGGGAGGGTGATAGTCCATTTTGTCCTCCTAAGACCTCGGCCATATCAAGGATGGGATGCAACCAAAATGTGTATAATAAACACTAAGCTGACCAAAAGATTAGCGATACATAATTCAATCTATATTACACTAGAATTCTGCTATTTAATTCAAACATCAATATGAACTTGAAGTGCTAAATGACATCAATAGGTCTTCTATTCGATTCAAACAACAATAGAATAGTGGAAAATCACATAAGCTATTACATCATCATAGAAGAGGTAATCATTTACGGCAAGGATTAGATTGGGCCTTTGCTCCCTTGTTGAGCTCTTCATATCTACTGACATCCATACAACAGGTTCTCAGAAATAATGAAGATAATTCCTGGCAGAGAAAATACAATTCATGGCAAGTAAATGTGATCCTCACGAGACTTCCGAGGCTCCACTGGGTTGCTCAGAGGGTCAATCTTGTCATGCATGTTAAGCTTATAGAAAGCATTAGCATCACGGTTCACACTGCAAGGCATCTCCTTCATGTTTGTCTCTTATATGACATTGTTGATATATGTGGGAGAAGAGAAATGGAATCAAATGGTTACCTATGTACTGTAATATTTTTGTTGCACTTCTTCTTAGTCAGGTAATGGCACTTAGGTATTCTCATCTTTGGTAATATATTTTTTCCTAACAAACAATAAACGCATGTCAAGAATAATAGTGTAGTTGTGTTTGGAAATCAACACTTGCATATTAAGAAATATGTATCACAATATATCCTTCTATTTATATTCAGGAGCCCATACTTTATTAGTGTGGTTAAAATTATGTTGAATTGTGGTAAAGTTACTGACTAAAATAAAAAAGTATGTTCATGTTGATCGAGCAATCAAAAGAGTAACTTAAAAAACATGAACATAAATTTATCACAAAATTCCATTCAAAAAATGAAACAAATGAAGAAACATATAATTACGGGGCGACATATATGTATGAGTTGTAGCAGCAACCAAGAGCCCAACAAATTCAAGAATAGGTGGTTGAAAGAAAAAATTAAGAGAGGGCTTGTTCCAAGTAAATGGTCATGGAATGGAAGCCTTGGTGGTTAGATTAATAAGAGAGATGGATACACGTGAGGAAAAGGGCACGTGATATTGTGGACACTAATTAGTAACAAGGCAACTGAAAGCAACTCTAGGACATGGCATTACCACCCTTGGCTTCCATCATCCGCATGATCCAAACCTTTGTCTACAGGGATATGAATGAATCGGGATGTTTATGAAGACTAGTGAATTTCATACGTGAATAATTTCAACTAACATAAATGAAGGTAGCAACTTTAGAAAAAATTAAACAAGAGTTATATATTAATAGCAAAGCAGTAAGCGAGTTCGAATGGTTAAGTTATAATACCAACCAGAATGGATAGTATACAAAGTATCATGGCATGATTTGGCCAGCCTATCAATGATCACCCAAGTGCAATAGTGAAAACAAAAAGAAAATAACATTTCAATCATGTATAGTTTGAAGGTTTGAATTAAATTCATGTTTATATAGTAGTAAGTATCACACAAAACAACATTAGTGACATAGGTATTCCCTACGGGCATCTACTATTGGCCTACATGGCGTGGCTCAGTAGAAGGCCCACTCGAAGATATACCAAGATCCATCAAGCCCGTGACAGTTCAGCTGATATGAAGCCCATATGGATATGGATTCCAAGCGCGCAAGACAAGGAAAGATCAAGACTAGAGTTTGAATTCAACTTGTAACCTACTCGTATTGGTACGTGAGACCTACCCTCCTGAAAGGAATATGCCCGAGAGGCAATAATAAAGTGGTTATTATCTTATTCCATTTTTAAGATAAATGTTTATTTTTCATGCTATAATTGTGTTAAGAGGAAACATTAATACATGTGTTATTTATAAATAGAAAAAGTTCCTAGTAATGCCTCTCTTAATACTATCTTGTTGATTAACTGATGATCATAGGTTTCCTGATCATGAAAATTGGATGTTGTTAATAATAGGGTCATATCATTGTAGAATGATATGATGAATAGTCACCCGAAGTAGATGTAGCAATACGATCATGTCCTCAAGTTTATATTTCCACCACATTCGTGGTAACTCAATGTCCTTAGACCATGAGATCACGTCAATCACTTTCACCAGAAAGGTACTTTGATTACATCAAACATCACTTCGTAGCTGGGTGATCATAAAGGTGACGTTAGGTACTTGGAAAGTGTTAGTTTAGGATCATGGATCAAGATTGGGATTTGTCCATATAGATGATGGAGAGATATACTCAGGGCCCTCTTAGTGATATCACATTGACATAGCTTACAAGCAAGTAATTTGATCACTAGAATGTTATATCACAGGAACGGGAAAAAGAGTACTTGTCGGGAACGAGATTAAACAAGGTATGGATGACACCGAGTGATTGAATCTCGGACAAGTAAAATATCGCAAGACAAAATGAATTGATTACAACAAAAAAGATTCAGATGATCATTGAATTTTCGTGGAACTAGTGGAAGTCATTATGGATCTCTAGATCCCGCTAATGATTATTGATCGGAGAAAGTCTTGATCATGTCTACAAACTTCTTGAACCCGTAGGAAGACACACTTAAGGTTAGGCGACACAATTTAGTGGATCGAGAACACAGGAGAAGATAATGGACATCGCAGGAATTTGTTCTGTCGAATCTGTCGAAATGGTTTCGGGGTATCGAAACAAAACAACGGATCAAAATGTTAATGTGTTCATTAAATGAACTACTCATTAAATGAAGTGTTCATTAAATTTAGTTGCATTAAAACAAGAGAATTAAAGTGCTTTAATGGAAAGACCTTTGATTTTTGAGTGGAAATTAAATGGAAGATGAGTGGAGCAATATTGATGTGAGTGGAGTGTCCACCCACATAATTGGGGAAGATGTGGGGGAAGCCATATGGCTGTGCTCCTAGCCCCGTAGGCTACCCCTTACCTATAAAAGGCCCCCTCCTCTCCTCTCATCTCACACCATTCACCCTTCCTCTCATATGTCCTTTGGTTGGCATCTTCCTCCCCTTCTAGCCTTGTCCATTGCCACGAGTGAGGTGCTTAGGTGAAGCCCTGCTCAAGATATTCTCCACCACCATGTTGTAGTGTTGGCGGAGTTCCTGAGGATCCGCTACTTCCGCTGCCCAGCTAGAGCGAGGGTCCGGGAGTCGTCGGCACACCGTATGTGTGACCGATTATGGAGGCGCTTCCCTTTGTGGTGCTGATCGTCTGCATGTCCTCGAGGATGGTCGTGTACATTCTACATCATCCATGTTTGTTTGCGCGAACGTTATCCCGCGTTACTATCTTCGAGGGTGGGTCCATCTAAAGTTGTTACATGTATCTCCTAGATATGATCTTGGTGGTTGCGACTGTAGTAATTTTTGTTTTGTATGCAACGAACCTCTTTAGTGGTATCAGAGCTGTGACTATGCGTAGATGCTTTGTACGTTTAGAACACATAGAGATGTGGGCGTTGATAATCTTGTTGTTTCATACTTGCGTAAATTTTGATCATGGTGGCATGTTGGGATGAAGCGTCCTAGACTAACTTTACATGTCCTCGCACATGAGACTTGCCCCACGCTTGAAATGCAGCCTGTATTGCATAAGTGGCTCAGCAGGTGTATGTCTCTCCCAACATACTCGTGATCTAATTTACAACGGTTTGCAAATAACTTTATTGTCAACTTTGTGGCTGAAATTCATAGGTAGAGTCGTTCTCTCGTAGAAAGCCCGAAGTCGCGTAAAATATGAAAAAATAAATTAGAGGCGTCTAACTTATTTTTGTAGGGCATGTGATGTGATATGGTCTATGATACAAAGATTGTTGTATGCAGTGTGTTTTATTGTAAAACAACTGGCAGGAGCCATATAGTTGTTATTTTATTTTATGGCCCGCGTGTCGGAAAATGGAAATCCATGTAATTAGATTAGTGGAGAACAACCATGATGGTGGTGCCATGGACCTTGGTGACACGCCGTTTGAGTGATGGAGATCATACCAAGACGCACAAGATGGAGATCGAATGTGAGAAGGACCATATCATATCACATTATATATGCATGCGATGTTTATCCTTTAATGCATCTTATTTTGCATTGATTTGATCACCTCGGTTGTATTTGATTGCCTTGGTAGCATTATAAGATGATTCCTCCCAATAAATATCAAGATAATAATATGTTCTTACTTAAGTATTCATCGTTAAGAAAGTTTGTCATTTCGAAGCACCACGTGATGATCGGGTGTGATAGACTCTATGTTCGCATACAACGGGTGTAAGACAGTTTTACACATACGAGTACTAAAGTTCTTACTTGGCGAGCCTAGCATGTACAGACATGACCTTAGAACATGAACCGAAAAGTAAAGCACGAGTCATATGGATGATATGATGCCCATAGGATGCTCGACATTGGAGCTGCGCCACCACTCGTGATGATCGGTTGTGGCGTAGTGAATTTGGTTCATGTAATCACTAAAAATGACTCGAGGGATGTCCTTTTTTGAGTGGGAATTCACATAGTAATATGATTAAAGTTGAACTCAATTTATCATAAACTGAATCAAAGTGAATTTGCATAGTTCGTTGTAGTGACTGGCATTCATCAACTATCTTGTGTTTAGCAATGATTAAGATAATATAACTATAGGATTCTAGAGTTTTTACTTTACGAACTGGTATCGTATTGTTTTATGAGTGTTAATTAAAAGTTTAAAGTACTATTGCAAACTTTCAGAAAAACCACACTTACTGCGTAATATTCAATAAATTGTATTGAATCAAGAGTAACAAATTCCAGCGTTAGTATCTAAGTATCATGCTTGCCTCCATGATTCTTGATATTGAAAATTGTTTTAATATCAACATTATCTAGCAGCTGAAAGTCGTTTCAGTAACCATCATGCGTGAAAGATATTGTGATATCTGAAACAATGTTTGGTTTTAATATGATAGAATATAATTTTAGTAAGATACATGTTCTCATATAGTATGAGAATTTGTGAAGGTTGGAGACGCTAGGCGTCCTGATCTCCTAGAAAGGTTTTGGGAACTAACATTATATTCACGATTCATATTTATAAGCTATAGTAGCTTGATCATGAAAGTTGTCATGATAAGGATGGATAAAAGATGTAGGTAAAATGTTTACTACATTAAAAGGATAACTAAAAGGAATGAAATTTGAAAGGACACCAAACATTTGATGATGGTGATCAACTTCAAAGTGCAAGTCCAAAGGTATTAGTATTTGACTATACACGCTTTGGACTATGTGTCATATGTATGGCACCACTTTTGATGTTGATAGATTCTTTTAAGAAGGAAAGGTAATGCTGAAAGAGAATCTGGTAAATATTTGGTAGAAAGGAAAAAGACTAGAAAAGTCCATCTTAGGTATATAGATGATATACACGTTATGGGTGTATTCTTTGCTTGTTAAACAATGTGGTTCTTGGGTATTGGATACCGGTATTGGATACTGAATTTGTTGGTATGAAGTGTCATACAGAAAACACAATTCATGAATTGTAGTGGCCTAAGTAACTAGCAAAAGAATATGTGATGATGTTCATCGAAAATAAATAAAGTGTTTTTGTGTTTCTCGTTGATATCAAAGCTTGCCTTCACGATTTGTATTAATAATTGTTATTTTGTTCCGGTATTATGAGAATAATGGTTATTCAAATAATTACCGTATTCCACAGAAGATGGATGAACTTTTATAAATCTAGTTGGATAAATCACGTCCATAAACACTGATGCTAAAAAGTCACAAGACTAATTATTGGAATATCACTTTTGAGTGACATCACCGTTTAAATTATATTGGAAAGAAAACAAGAAGAAAACTCCATGTTAATGGATTTTTGGAGTCTTTTGATTTTGATCAATTGATGCTTGTGAAACTTTCCTGGAGATAATTGAAACCTCATTCATGGGCTAAAGAACAACTAACGACTAACCTATTGGACATAGTGCATGTCGATGTATATTGTATATTATGTGTAGTCGCGAGCGATGGATTTATACTTCATATCTTTCTCTAAAATTTGAATAAATACATGGGTATATTTACTTAATAAGGGAGAAGTATGAAACATTTGAAAATGTTCAAATGATTTCAGTATGAAGCGAAAACTTATTGGAACAAGAAAATAAAGAATTTATGATTGGACCATAAAGGAAGATATTTGAGTTACAAGTTTAGCAAAACACCTAAGATTTGTGGAATCGTATCACTGATTTATGTTTTCCCAATAAACCATCAGAGTATGGAGTATTCGCGAAATGTAATCAAACCTTGTTTGACATGGTAGGATCAATGGTGTTATTTATAAAATTTCCATTATATTTTAAAGATTAAGCTTTAGTGACTACCGCTTTTACACTAAAAAGAGCTCCATCATGATCCATTAAAATGACACCATATGGGTTATGGTTTGGGATAAAACCCAAGTTGTCTTTTTCATAAATTTTGGTATGCTAAAGTAAAATGTTTACAACTAAAGTGGGATGAGCATGTCTTTGTAGGTTGTTCCAAATAAACGTTGGGTATTCCTCCATATCACCGAAGACAAAAGTGGTTGTCGCTTAGAACATCAAGTTTCTTGAGAAGGAAATTTTCATGAAAAGTTAAGTGGGAGGACAATATAACTTTGATAAGGTTATTAAACCTAAGCTATGTGTGTTGAGTTGCACAGCGCCGGAAAATGTCTCGACAGTAGCCATAATTCTCATGGCTCACTTGCCTCAAAGGTTGTGGTCATGGAGATCTAAGTTTCTATTGAACCATCATTAGTCGGGTAATATAATCAAATAGTAAGATTTGAGATTGAATCATTATTGTTTGACAATGATGAACCGACTACATGCAAAGAAGAGATGATGGGCCCTAACTCCATCAAATGGCTTGAAGCCATAAAATCCGTGATATTTCCATGCACAAGAAACCAAGTTACTGAACTTGGAGAACCATCTGGAAGGCATGAAGCCTATCAGTCGTATTTGGATCTATAAAGAAATAGACATGGATGTTTCACATCTATGAAATAGTCAAATATTAGTAAAGAGTTTAAGATAATGTTCAAGGAGTTGAATATGACAAGATTCAATCTTTCGTAGCAATATTTAGTCTGGACGGATTAATGTAGCAACCACTATATATGTCAATTATTGTATATGCTAGTTGAACAAACAAAACAACATTCTTCTAATAGAATGGTTACCAAGGGCGTGTACGTGACATGGTACGAGGGGTTTTGTTAAATCAAAGGATGCTAAAAGGCATGCAAACTTCAATAGTTGAAATAAGCATAGCAAAGTTGGAATATTCACCGTGATGAAACTATTAAAATGTTAATTTCACCAGAAACGATGAAGATGCTTGTATTTGCAAGAAATTAAGTGGGAGCGCTAAGATATATTTCTAATACATTGTGTATAAGACATATTGTTGATTGGAAATGATATATCTTTTATTTGACACAAGTTAAGGATTTCATTAAAATTAGATTTAAATGAAATATTTGGGTGAAACCCGAATATTTGGCATCAATGTCTATTTGGATAGATTGAGACTCTAATATGGTTATGCCAAATGTACATAGAAGAAATATTGAATGATTTCGATATGGAAACAACAAGAAAGGTTCTTGCCATATGGAAAAGGTTGAACCAAGATTCAAGTATATTGATACTGGGTGAGTGAATCAAGATTCAAGTGTTTTGACACTTGGTGAGTAAAATCACATGGATATCTTGATAAACGAGATTCACGTGTTTTGACACTTGGTGAAGTGAAATCACATGAATATCTTAATCAATCATTCCGTGATGTGTACATATCCAGATATGTCCTATGCTCTAAATGTTATGAGCTTATACCAGGGTGATTCATAAGATGATAATTGGACGATCGTAAGGATATTCTTATGATCTTTGGAAGAACTAAGAATATATTTTGTATATATACGTGACAGATAGTTCATTGTAAAGTGTTACATTGACACTATACATATAGTTCATTGTAAAGTGTTACTATGGCACTATACAAATAGTTCATTGTAAAGAGTTACATTGGTACTAGTTTCGTCACAAGATACAAATTATGTTTATCTCAATTTAGGATATAGGTTAAGGTGACACAATGTAATGGAAAGTAAGTTTCATGATGGATTTGGATGAGTTCCAAAGTTATGGACATTGTGACGGATACTACAATGAAAGGCTAAGTATAAGGCTAATACGGTAGCAGCAAAGGAACTACGTGTGGTTCAATGAGATAGTACTGTGAGGATATATTGTATGACAATTCTATCAACATATTTTAAACCCAAAGGAACTAAGGTCTCACCAAATTTGTACAATGCCATCTCATTAGAGAATGAGTGATGCGTAGAGGAACAAAGACATGCAAATACTGATAGACCTGAAAGTGTCGGATCTAGGGATTATGTTTACCACTAGCAAACGCGTATATACAACACCAAAGTGCCATTAGTGTTGAATGTGTAAGTTTTTTCAAACTAGATTATTGAATCTAGTGCAAGTGGGAGACTGAAAAGAATATGCCCGAGAGGCAATAATAAAGTGGTTATTATCTTATTCCATGTTTATGATAAATGTTTATTTTTATGCTATAATTATGTTAAGAAGAAACATTAATATATGTGTGATTTATAAACAGAAAGGTTTGCTAGTAATGCATCTCTTAATACTAGCGTGTTGATTAACTGATGATGACATGTTTCCTGATCATGAACATTGGATGTTGTTAATAACAGGGTCATATCATTGGAGAATGATATGATGAACAGTCACCTGAAGTAGATGTACCAATATGATCATGTCCTCAAGTTGATATTGCCATCACATTCGTAGTAACTCAATGTCCTTAGACCATGAGATCACGTCAATCACTTTCACCGGAAAGGTACTTTGATTACATCAAACGTCACTTTGTAATTGGGTGATTATAAAGGTGTCATCGGGTACTTGGAATGTGTTAGTTGAGGCTCGTGGATCAAGAGTGGGATTTTACCATCCAGATGACGGAGAGATATACTTAGGGCCCTCTCGGTGATATCACATTGACATAGCTTGTAAGCAAGTGATTTGATCACTACAATCTTATATCACAGGAACGAGAAAAAGAGTACTTGTCAGGAACGAGATTAAACAAGGTATGGATGATACCGAGTGATTGAATCTCGGACAAGTAAAATATCGCGAGACAAAAGGAATTTGATTAAAGCGAAAAAGGTTCAGACGATCATTGGATTTTCGTGGAACTGGTGGGAGACATTATGGATCTCCATATCCCACTAATGATTATTGATTGGAGAAAGTCTCGATCATGTCTACATAGTTCTCGAACCTGTAGGGAGACACACTTAAGGTTATTCGACGCAATTGAGTGGATAGGGAACACAGGAGAAGATAATGGACATCGCAGGAATTTGTTCTGTCGAATCTGCCGAAATGCTTTCGGGGTATCGAAACAAAGCAAGGGATAAAAATATTAATGTGTTCATTAAATGAAGTGTTCATTAAATGAAGTACTCATTAAATGAAGTGTTCAGTAAATCGAGTTGCATTAAAACAAGAGAATTGAAGTGCTTTAATGGGAAGACCTTTGATTTTTGAGTGGAAATTAAATGGAAGATGAGTGGAGCAATATTGATGTGAGTGGAGTGTTCACCTACATAATTGGGAAATAGATGGGGAATCCATATGGCTGTGCGCCTAGCCCCCTTGGGCTGCCCCTCACCTATAAAAGGCCCCCTCCTCCCATCTCATCTCACACCATTCACCCTTCCTCTCATATGTCCTTTGGTTGGCATCTTCCTCCCCTTCCATCCTTGTCCATTCCCACGAGGAAGGTTCTTAGGCGAAGCCCTGCTATTCTCCACCACCATCACCACCATGTCATAGTGTTGGAGGAGTTTCTCGAGATCTGCTACTTCCTTTTCCTAGCTGGAGCGAGGGTTCGGGAGTTGTCAGCACACCGTATGTGTGACCGATTACGGAGGCATTGCCCTTTGTGGTGCTGATCGTCTGCACATCCTCGAGGATGGTCGTGTACAATCTACATCATCCATGTTTGTTTGCGGGAATGTTATCCTGCATTATGGTCTTCGAGGGTGAGTCCATCTGAAACTGTTACATGTATCTACTAGATATGATCTTGGTGGTTGCAACCATAGGAAATTTTTGGTTTCTATGCAACAAACCCTTTCACCTCCTCCATATATAAAGGTTAGGAGGCTCCAACGAGGAGGACACCCAATAGACAGATCTACGATCTCATACATGCCACAATAGATACAACCTCCCATGATAGATCTATAGATCACGACACCCTAGAATACTCACCCGATAGATCTCATCTACCCGCCCCTGTAACCTTCAGTTCTCCATCAATCAAGAGCAGACAAGTAGGAGTAGGATTTTTCCTCTAGGGGCCTAAACCTGGGTAAACACCGTGTCCCGCGTTACTTTTCTGTTAGCCGAACGAAATCTCCAGTGCACCCCTCTTCCTCTAAACCCAAGTCCATAATAATGGGAATTGATGAGTTAACCCCTCGTAAACTGGTGCCGTCTGTGGGAACTAGGCACACTGATGTTGTGATCTCGACGGCTCCGTTATCAGCGATTTACAGCTCATCTATGGGGAAAGTGATGCTTGGAATTATCTTCCGGATGAGACCGTTCAATATCAAGTGTGGTCTTAATTATTCGCAGCACCACCGCGATCTACTCCATCCTCGTGACAGCCGACTACGCTAGCTCAGAAATCATCTACAACTCCAGAAAGTAATCCACATCGTGGAGTGAGTGGCTCTCCTGTACGAGTGCGTGGTGGCACGTTCCAAGGGAATCGACTACAACGAAATATCGGGGCAGTTTGATGGAGCTAGTGCATGTCAAATCAATAGGCAAATAAAAAAAGGAGACATCATATCCACGCGGAACTTCGATTGATTCAGCTACGATCGGAAGCAATCGAGATTTTTTGTACCTGCGTGCTATTGTAGCTTTGTTGACCTACCGTGTCCGAATGGACCTAAAATCCATCAATTGGCCAAGCTCAAGTACCAAGGGAAGAAAGGAATTAAATAGGGAAGCACATAATACATTAAGAGCAAGTACAATAGTGGGCTATAAGCCTGCTGACTAGACATTTTTGTCTATGTGGAGGAGAGAGATAAGCAAAAATGCATGTTGTTGGCTCTCATGCAAGAGCCAGCTCTACACTTGCTCCTAGGCAAAAACATTAAATGAGAGGAAAGAGAAAGAGAGAAGATAGCAACTAGTACTAATCTAATAGCCAACCTTATAGCCAACACTATTGTACAAGCTAGCTCTTGATGATATGACAACTTCATATAGCCAGCTTGCTAGCTATATTATTGTCCTTGCTCTAACCCAGATGTATACGCATGAATCTTGCGGCAAGGTCACATGCATGGCTTATTTTGACCAAGCATTCACGCATCAGGCTTGCACAAGAAATTTCTATCCGCTCAAATTTATTCTATCCATTATATTTCATCGTGGCTACTAATTGTTTTGGTGCATGCACGAGAATAAATGTCCACAATGTTGATGCTCGTCCGCCATGTGACTTCGGTCTGCCGCGTCGACTATGTCCGCCGTGCTACTCTATCAACGTGGAACACACATCCGTTGTGTCGACTCCATCAGCATTGACTCTATGCCCAGGGGCTGTGTCAACTCCGGCCTGCCGCTTCGGTTACGTCTGCCGCATGACTCAGTCAATATGGATCATAGGTCCGCTTCATCGACAACATCGACTCTACACTTGGGAGCTCCACCGCCTCCGCCACAAAACTCGCTACCGACTTCGGCTGCGGTGACCCGCTACAGTCTTTGGCTCGGACGACCGAGGGGCTCCTTCGACAGCGGTGACCCACTGGGGTCTTTGGCTGCTGCTATCGGCAGGTTACATCGACTCCCATGATCCACCAATCGCATCAACTCCGACGAGCCGCTGCAGTCTTTGGCTCTGACGAACCGGGGTCTCCTTCGACTGCGGTAATCAGCTAGGGTCTTCGGCTGCTGCTATCTGCAGGTTACATTGACTCCCGTGATCCACCAATTGCATCAACTCCGACGACCCACTGCAGTCTTTGATTGCGGCATCCTGCTATGGTCTTTGGTTGTGGCAAATTGCTGCCACCATCGGCCTCGGCGACTCCATGCCCATCGTGTTGACTTTGTCCACCGCAAAATTCCATTGACCTCGACCACAACCCTCTGGTTGCATCGGCTCCCGCGACTCAAGTCAACCTGGACCACTCATCCACCGTGTTGACTCTGTCAACCACACTAACTCTATACTCGGGGATACCCTTGGCTCCAGCGACCCGCTGCGATATTCAGATCCGGTGATTCGAGGGCTCCCTCAGGTCCAGTGACCTACTGTGGTCTTCGACTTCGGTGATCCGATGACACCATCGGCTACTATGACCTACTATTGTCATCAGCTCCAGCAACCCGCTGCCACATCGACTCCGTCCGCCGCGTGACCCGCTGTCACGTCGACTCCATCTGTTATGTGACTCCATCGACCTCGACTACATATCCGCCTTGTCGACTCCGTATCTACAGTATAACTTGCCACTATGTCTACTCCGTCCACGATGAATACCAATAAAGCTAATTCTCCCTCTACTTAGAGATGATTTTTTAACTCGCACTCGAAGCACTCGGCGGCTGTCCCTCTTCGAGTAATCTAATGTGTCATCGACTTCGTGCACTTGAGAACCTCATACGCGACAACCCGAGTAGCTGATTCTGCCATATCGTTGAATCCTTAAACTCTGAGTACCTCGGCATGGTACTAAGACTAAGGGAAATCAGGCTAACGTAAAGGTCTAGCATACAGTGCAAAAGCGGCGACTCGATCGGCACCAGAATCTTACTATACAAGCCGACATGTAAATATTCCTTAGAAGATACAAGTACTTCATAATTCTTTATGTTTTCTACAGCTTACAAGAATGTCGACTGCACCGAGCAATTATATCGGGTCCTCCAACAGGGGTCGACAAAACACCACATGATTCCATTGTGTTGACTCCATCTACAGTGGCGCCTCTTGGATCTTTGTGCGTGAGATGCTGACTCGATGCACTTCCGGGCCAGTGGTTTCTCCTCGCATGATTGTCGAGTGTGTCTACAAGATACAAGTCTTGAATCTCTGCCCGAGTCTACAGCTCAGCCAGACACTCGGGTGCTACTCCAAACTGGAGCGTTGGTGGCACACATACAAGATCTTAGAGTGGCACACTCTGATTCCTCGTTCGAATCTACGACTCAAATGAGGAATCGGGGGCTACTCCCATAGGAAGCGATGGTCGCGCATTCGAAAAAGTGCCGGCGTTAATGGCATTTGCAAGATCATCGAAAGCACTTCCAGATCGATGTGTCTACACAACCGATGATTATAAGTCTCTGCTCGAGTCTATGACTTGAATAGACACTCAGGGGCTACTCCCATAGGGAGCGCTGGTCGCGCACTCTATTGAAAAGATTGACAACATAGTCCATTGTGTCGACTCCCTTAGAGCAACCAAACACAATGACGACTTCGCCTGCTATACACTACATTGTTAGGTTTAGAGATAACATCTCCCTGACCACCCGAATCACCTCCACGGTGACAAACATTCGTATGTTGTGTCTACAATGTAAAGATAAGACCTACAGATACAATATGATGGCCTGGCAAATGCATCCGCTGCGCTCTACCAGATAAATACCACGCCTGTAGGCGTGGTGAAAATCCCGATTGACGTGTTGGGTACATATGCACTAAAACTGGAGTTCGGCTCAGTAAGGCCTCCACGGCATGAGTCGAACTACGCCAACAATTTCCAAATTCAAGTCCGGGGACTCGACTTTGAGTAGGTTACATTGTTTTTGCCCAAGGGCAATTAACTGGTCCCGATCCGTCAAGAGCACCAGACACGTTTAGCATCATCCCTATGAACGGCTACGAATTTCGACTGACCCAATGAACTTCTGGGTGAAGTGCTTCGCACTCGACAAAACTGTCAACTCCGACATCTTCATACAAGATTCAAGATCAAGTAAGTGTCCAACAGAATCTATGATTCGGATGGACACTTGAAGGCTAGTAACATAGGTATGCCCTACATGCATCTACTATTGGCCTACCTGGTGCGGCTCTGTAGAAAGCCCGCTCGAAGATATACCAAGATCCATGAAGCCCATGACAGTTCGGCTGATATGAAGCCCATATTGACACGGACTCCAAGCGCGCAAGACAAGGAAAGGTCAAGACTAGAGTTTGAATTCAACTTGTAACCTACTCATATTGGTACTTAAGACCTAGCCTCCCCCATATATAAAGGCTAGGCGGATCCAACGAGGAGGGCACCCAATAGACAGATCTTCGATCTCCCACATGCCACAATAGATACAACCTCCCACGATAGATTTACAGATTACGACACCATAGCATACTCACCCGCCAGATCTCAACTGCGTTCTCCTGTAACCTTCGGTTCTCCATCAATCAAGAGCAGACAACCATGAGTAGGGTTTCCCTCCGGGGACCTGAACCTGGGTAAAATCGTGTCTTGTGTTGCTTGTCTATGAGCCGACCGAGATCTATAGTGTACCACTCTTCCTCTAAACCCAAGTCCATAATGATGGTTATTGATGAGTTCACCCCTAGTCAATTAGAAACTTCAAAAAATCAGTATAGGGATCATTGATGGCCTTGGAAAAATTTAGAAGATTTTCATCTATTTGCAACGAATGCATAATAAAATTAGATGTATAAGTAGTGCATGCTAGACTTGATGCATATTGTTGAAATCCAGAACTAATACATAAGAGTGCCATGTTTTATTAGTTTATGTTGAAGAGGAGGTCAACTATGTTCCATGTTAACTTTGTAGATGATCTGAACTTTCTCTTGCTGGTGGCAGGCTTGGCATGAGTAGTCCTTTTTCTGCCCTGGTGGAAATGATCTGCATGGTGTCCGTCATGCATGTTAAGCTTATAGACGTCTACTATATCATCGGGAGGTGTTTATCGACGCCCAATCTATTGCATGATGCAATGGAACATGCCACAAACATATGGGTACATTGCACAAGAGCGCACCCCATCAGTTTGTAACAAATAAAGATTACACACACTTCTCCTGGCACCAAAGGCAAGGAAGCCATAGAAACACTTCCGGATCCGGACCGCAAAGAGCTCCCTACGACGAGCGAGAAAGAGTAGCGGAGCATAGCATGGATGTCGCGCTGGAAGGCAGGCATCCACCACTTTGCAGTGTCAACATCGATGGATCCAAAGTCTAAGGGCATCTCCACCGACATGACACAACCTGTCTGAACACGTTTGAACGGACGTGCAGGACATAGGCAGCCTCTCTAGCGGCATGACATGCTCGACTCGACCCATCGATGCAAAAAAATTGTGTTGCTGATGCGTCGTGCGTGGACGCGGGCAGTCTGAGGGCATGTCCTCCCACGCATGCCACTGGCCCACCCGTTATCGACCGGTCAGCACAACATAGATTTAGAGGCCCAAGCGATAGTTAACCGGTGGTAGCCTTCGCCATCAATACCGACGGGACGTCAGCCTATGACTGACAAGACACCGTCTGAGTTCCCGCACCGACATTGATGGTGAAGGCTTGAGAATCTGCGAGTGCTCGCATCGGGGATACTTAACTGGCCCATACGCCCGTCGGTGCTACACTCCCCACCTCTCGCCATCGTCAGATACATCCCTCCCAGCACCGCCATCGCCAGCGCCAACGATGAAGACACCAGGCTGAATGAAGAAGAAGGCCAAGAACGACTACGAGGCAAGCAGATCCATCTCAAGCAGCCGACATAGGCAGGGGCTCCCGCCCTTGATCGCCTACCGGCCTTCCTTCGGGCATCATGCCACAACCGCCACAGCTCCAGGACTTCGCCCATCGCCCCACCGTGCACCAGGTGGAGGAGAATCCCTGCCATGAGTGCTACTACTTCCGCCTGGAGGAGTGCGGGCTGTAATGGAGAGAGGGAGCAGGCATCGCCCACCATGATGTCTCCCTCCCCACGGACTAGCACCTCAACTGGGAGTGGGTCCCGATGCCGCTCATGCCCAAGGCGGGCAAAGGGCAGGACGAGGAGATCCTCCGCCCCATCCGCAAGCTTCTACTGGTTGTCCGGTGGGATCATGGCTACTAGATTCAGGACTTATGGAAAGAGTTCCTGGCCTGGGAACATGAGGCATGGTGTGCGAGCGTCTACCGCGTTGATTTCCAGCCATGGGAGGTCAACGACCTCCCCGCCTTTGAGCCCGATAATGATGGTGCCGTCAACCACTCTGATGACGAGCTCAGTGACAATGATGCCGACATCATTGTCAAGGAGGAGGACGACGTTGTCGCAGCCACCACCACGCACCTGGCCCTGAAGTACTAGGATCTCTTGGCGTGGGGCTACAATGAGGATGCATTTACCGAGCATGCCATTGTGGCTAGTGCGAAGGACAAGGACACCTTGTGTGGCGGATGCCAAGAGGCTGTCTAGCTCACCGGCCTAGTGGCACAGGTGAATGCGGGGCTGCCTCTAGCGCCGCCGCTGCTAGGGTGGACGCCACTAACCGCACCGGAGGAGGGGGTGGATGGGTCTCCAGCATGGCCTGGGAAGGTGATCGACCAGCCCGCGTCCGCGCCTCCTTTGGTCCAGCCACCAGCACACCTCTAGACATCACGGAGTACATCAACCTCGACCCCTAGATGGACGCGATGGCACCAGCAGCGAAGATCAGTAGTTAGGACTAGGCTAGTTTAAATTTTGTCTTTTATATTTTGAATGTAAATTACGTATAAATATATATGAACATTGCTAGTTTTAGCGTGTATTGTCTAGGTTTGAATTTCAAAAAAATCGTCAGTGTAGAGCGAACAGATGCGTCGCGCCGCTGGGCGTGGTTGGTCGGACAGTCTAGACCACGACCGAAATCCCCTTGTGGCCCGACCCAAATAGAAAGAGTCAGACTGTTTGGGTCGTCCGTTTGGGTTGGCCTGGTGGATATGCCCTAAGTCTAGATGAGGTCGAACGACTGGAAGAGTATTGGCCGAGAAGGAGAGTTCAGCGTCCTGCCATGCGTCAGCACAACATGACGCCACGACACGGGTCCTCTAGGCCCAGTCGGAAGAACGCCTCCACAAGACACACTAGCATCAGACGGTTCATCCATATCACTTCGAATTAGTTGAGTCATTCTCCCAGTAATGTCCTCCATCTCGAAAGAGATCTGCTTGCATTCTGCCTTCTACTCACAGAGAAACTAGTCCACCTCTTCATGAGATGTGTTGTTGATTTTCTCATAGGTGGAATGCATTTTGTTGCTCGCGCAATGCTTTCGTATGTTTAACTCGATTCTAGAGATAGCGCCCCAGGTAACCAACTTTTGTAGGTACTTTTTGAAGGTGATATACCCTAGAGGCAAATAATAAATAGGTTTTTATTGTCATATCTCAATTAGTTCATAATAGTTTCATACTGTGCTATAACTGTATTAATACAAAACGTTAATACACGTGTGGTATGTAAACAAACCAAGTCTCTAGTTACCTCTAGCGAACTAGTTCATTGGTCATAAGGATGATCTAGGCTTTCGAGATCATGGGAATTTATGCCAATTGACAATGAGGTCATGTCATTCGTTGAATGATGTGATAGATAAACAACCCAACAAGTTGTATCATAATGAGTTACAAAGTTCACCATTAATGATAAATTAAGGAAATCTCGCAACCTAATCCTTAGACTGTGAGATAATGCAAATCACCATTCTAGAGGGACCTTAGATGGTTATCAAGTATCATTCCGTAACTGGATGATCAAAAATGTGCCACTCAGGTTTTCCAAAGGGGCGTGAAGAGGAGTACATATCAAGACCAGGATTTGCCCATCCATGTAGCGGATAGATACATTTGTGGCCATCTCGGTGACGTTGGATTGACGAAGCTTGCAAGCGTGTGACTGGGTCACAGAATGCAACGACATGGGAACGAGAAAACAAGTTCAACAATAACGAGATCTAACGAAGGTATGGAGGTATTGTAGATCAAATATCGAGTGAACTAGGTATCAAGTGGCAAAGGGAATGGGAAACGCCATTTACGGTTCAAACGACATTATCATCATGGAATGCACAAGGGTCATTATGGGCATCCCGGTCCCGCTATTGATCATTGCTAGAGATCATGTCTGTGCCATTTCTGAGCCGTGGGGAAATACACTTAAGGGTACGATGAGCTAGAGATCCTCTATAAGTTGGAATCACCTAAAGAAGAGAAAATAAAACCAGAAAGTTTCATGAGAGAACCGGAATCATTCTAGGAAAGTTCCAAATTCATTTGGATAAAATCGAAAGGGAATCGAAAGGTGTTTCATGATAAATGTGATTTTGTAATATGTATTTACATATTACTTAATGTAATTAATATTAAATATAATATTAAAATCTAATTTGAAGGGGTACACTAATGGACCAAACGTCCTAGGGAAAAAGGGCCCATGAGGGAAAACCACAAGAGGAAAGGGCCAAGGCCTAGCCGCCACAAGGGGGCCCACCCGACCAGCCTAGGGTTGTGCATGGGGTTGGGCCCACACCTGGTCGGCTGGACCATGAGGCCCATGCGCCTCCCCCCTCTCTCCCTTGAATAGTCCCACATGGGAAACCCAAAGGGGAGGGCACACCTCCCTCCTGCTGTATAAAGGGGTGCCCATGGGTTAGATGTTCTCTAAGGATTTTTTCTTAAAGAATTCCTCCCTCTCTCTCTACATAGTCGTCTCCACGCATTGGCATGGTCCCAGGAAAGGACTGTTCACGCAAGAGACGGCGCACCAACAGTACGCCATGGTGCTACAGGGATTCCAAGCCAGAGATCTACTTCCGCACTCCCGACAGGGATCAAGGAGTCGGAGGTCGTCATCAGACACCGTATGTGTATGAAACCTCGAGGGTGCCTCATACGAGGGCATCTTGGATGTCGTGAGCTGGAGCTGCTGCATGATGAAGAAGGAGCAAGGGGTGACCTGCGAGGAGCTTTGCGACCTTGAGGTCGGCTACGAGTTCGACTACTTCAACCATGTTCCGCTCAGAATGTTAACCGCGTATGGTCTACAAGGGTATGTATTCTATATGCTCTGGTCATTACTGGATTACTACATAGATAGATCTTGGAGTTAGGGAGTTCCGACGTAGGAATTTTTTGTTTTCTACTACGAAACCCTTCAGTGGTATCATAGCCGATCTATGCGTAGGAGTGTTGTGCGGCCAGAACGCACAAGTATTGTGCAGGCATTGATCCCTTAGTTGTTACCCTCTAATGTGTACTTGTTTATATCGCGGTATTGTTTGATGAAGCGGACTGGACCAACCTTACGCATATTCATACGTGAGACTGGTTCCACACTCGACATATGGCTTGCTCTGTATAAGTGGCTAGCGGGTGTATGTCTGTCATTCAATAGTTGATATAGCATTTATAATGGAGGGCCCTGAAAGGGGTGTAGTAGAGACAACTTTTCGATCCATGTTGTGGTTGGAAAGTTTGTAGATTAGAAACGGTTCTATTGCGATAGCCCTAACAACCACGTAAAACTTGCAAAGATAAAGTAGAGGTGTCTAACTTTATTTTGCAGGAGGGCTTGTGTTATGATATGGTATTGATTGTTATGAAGGTAAAGTAGTTTACTTTTATGTTACTAAGTAGTATAGTAATAGCCATCATTCCGATGGACAACCTGCTAGTGGCATCGTGGACTTGGCGTCACAGCAGGAGCAAGATGGAGATCATGCCGGAGCGCTCGATGGAGATCAAGGCGCAAGAAGAAGGACCATATCGTATCACAATATACATGTGATGTTGATATCTGTTTTACATCTTATCGTATGCTAGTATTAGATACTCAATGGTAGCAGATAAGATAATCCCTAAATAATTCCAATGATAGTGTTCCCCTTTTGTGTGCACCACCAAGAAGGTTCTTCGTTATGAGGAAGGCCATGACGATCGGGTGTCAGACATATCTGCATTCACATACAGTGGGTGTAAGCCATGTTGCACAGGGAATACACAAAAGTTAGATTTGGCGAGCCTATCATGTCGGATACGGGGCTTGGAACACAAGAGACCGAAAGGTCGAGCATGAGTCACATGGTTGATGTGATTGACATTGGGAAATGTCTACCTTTAAAACTACATTGCCGGCCGTCATGATCGGAGATGGGTGTAGCGGATTAGGATCGTGTGATCACTAAAATCATCTAGGGGATGACAATTTTAGTGGGAGCTCAATTAGGATTGAACTCATATTATGAACTTAGTCTAGATGTCTATTTGCAAATATCTTAGTAGATCATGGCCTATCCCATTGAGGTCCTTTGCGACCATGGGGAATTTCCTGCTTGATGTGGAACTTAGCAAAAGGGTCCAACTTCATAGATTAATACCCAGGCCAGCGGGATATTCTCGCAATAAGATGATCTTCTCTTCTTGATACAATAACCATTAGGAGATAATCCGATGACCCCATAACATTTGTGTTTTCTCCATAATCATCCAATAATCCATTCCCCATTCGATGGAAAGTTGGATTACAATTTTGTATTATGCAAAATCTGGCACATAAAGTATGAGATGTTGGATGAGTTTTCCTCCATCTTGGATGAAAATACAATATTTGGAGAATCACTTAGTAATCTTAAATTAGAGTTGAGAACTCTCGGAAGGGCTTGATTTTAATGGAAGTCATGGATGAAAAAGGCTATAAGTTAGATATACAAAATTATAAATGTAATTCTTGCAAAACTTGTTGCAGTTTACATAAGTATTGGACACTTGTCCCGTTTTGTGAAAACGGGATGGTCTGCTAAAGAATTGCTGGAATTGAGGCGATGTGGCTTGATGACGGCAAGCAAAATAGTTGATGTCCGACATCACCCTTTTCCTCAAAGGTTTGTCATTTGGATCAGTGGACCTGTATATAATTTTGTAATCCTTGTTTGTGTGTATTGCTTTTGGCGAGACGATTGTTCATATGAATAAGTTATAAGCCAGTTGTACTATTCTTATGAATAATACCTTTATGGTCACATTACGATTATAAATGAGTTATTCTCATCACTGTGTTAATGATAATAGCTTAAACATTTATAAAGTATTAGAATGCTAAAAGATATCCAAAATTTAATGATGACATGACACTATAGTTTAAGTCATTTTGGTTATTGCATGTTTTTCATTATAAATGAAGATCGTGGTCTTAGATGCTTAATCTAGAGACTTTGCAAAACCATGGCTTGTTGGGCAGAATGACTAAAACTCCGCATTCTGGTAAAACGATGATATGTGAAGAAATGTTGAACTTTATACATAATGATGTATCGTATTTTCAATAAATAGTGGAAATCATTATTTATACTTCATGTTGAAATTTATACATAGTGATGCATCATATTTTCAAAAAATAGTGGAAATCATTACATACTTCATTATGGATTTAAGTGAATATGAGTATTTACTTAATGAAACATAAGTTTGAAACTGTTTTTGAATTGTTCAAAAGATTTCAAAATGAAGGAGGATATTGAATTAACAAGAATACAAAAGTCTTTTCGATTTGATTAACATGACAAAAGTATTTAAGTTAATTTTGGCATAAAAGTACATGTGAAAGAGGTTTCACAAATTATGATAATAGGGAAATTCAAAGTGTGTTGAAATGTCTAAATATCATAATCATTTTGTATTAGATACATATTGTATAATATTATCTCTTATCGGGGATATAGTCATCGTTTAGAGTTAGAGATAGAAATGAGCAAACACTCGGTTGAAATACAAAGGGACATCTAAAGATTGATGGAAACAACACCATAATAGTTATGGCATGTTCAAGTATCTAGAGGTTTTGATAATTCGAAATCATGGCGAATAAACAAGTCTTTATAGCATATTCTTAGCAACTATGAATACATGTTCCACAAGGGGCAAACCTGCTGTTGTCCAAAGTTGATGTGTCTTGATGAAGATACAGGTGGAAGAGAGTAAAAGATCAAAACAAGGTATTTAACCTTAGCTCCTGATTGTTGAGTAGTGCAGCGAAATTTGTTTTGTGAAACCGAACTCTACAAATAGAGAAGAAACTAATGATAATGATCATAAAGTTATAGTGAATACTTTTACTAAAGAAAGTAGGATTAAACAATATATACTCTGCAAGTTCGTGGAAATATATTATTGATTCACTCACTACAAGAAAAGTTTCCTTATGCAACAAATTGGCCCGACGGTCGTCGTAGAAGGCGCAAAATTCTCGGCTCGACCGTGGCCGACGGAAAACGGTTTTTCCGACACTAGACATTCTACTATGACGGATCTACTAAAAACATGGAGGAAGCTCGGCTGGCGCGTGGCAGAAGAAAGATTTTCGTTTCCTCGTGCGATGTTGACTCGCTGAAGTCTTTTGAGGCGTGTGGGTCCCGGACGTCAGTGTCTCTAGAGGACCATACTTTTTGGTCGTGCCTCCTTGATTTAAACTCAATAACGTTGCTCGAGGCGTCTGCCGTTTAGTTAGGCTGCTAGATCCCACATGTCAGCCTCTCATTAGAAGGATCGTGTGTATGATGGATTTTTTTTCCTTCGCTCACGCTACCCTGTTCCGAAGTTGATTACGCTGCTCCATGCATCTACCGTTTAATCAACCTCTTGGGTCCCACATGTGATCCTCTCATTAGAAGCAGTGTGTGTATGATGGAATTTTTCCTTCGCTAGCGCTAGCCCATTCCGAAGTTGATAGCGCTTCTCAACTCATCTACCATTTAACCAACCTCCTGAGCCCCACATGTCATCCTCTCATTAGAAGAAACGTGTGTATGATGGATTTTTTCCTTCACTCGCGCTACCCTGTTCCGAACTTGATAGCAATGTTCGATGCATCTACCGTTTAATCACGATGCTGTGCCCCACATGTCATCCTCTCATTAGATGGATTTTTAACCCTCTATCGTGCCTTCGTGTTCCGAACTTGATAGCGTTGCTCACTGCTTCAGCCGTTTATACAAGCTGGTGGGCCTGACATGTCATCCTCCTCTGTGCAGGAAACATGTGCATGCTAGACTTTTTTTCTTCTCTCGCGCCTTCCTGTTTGGAACTTTGCAACGTTGCTCGATACAACACCCGTATAATGTGTCCCTGCTGGGTCCACATGTCAGCCGCCTATGTAGAGGAACCGTGTGTATTTTGGACTTTTTTTGGTTGCGTCCACCGGTTTGACCTTGGTAACGTTGTTCCATGCAGAAGGCGTGTATGGTCTTGCTGCTGGGGCCCACGTGTCAGCCTCTCTCGACAAGATACGTGTCGATCTTGGTCTTCTTTTTTCCGGTCGAGACTGTTATACAAGTACTTTTTAAACACGCTCGTTAAACTTGATCTCTTGTATGGTATGATTGATGGGCTCTATCTGTAGGCAGGTGGGTCGTCCATGTCAGCCTCTCCATACAAAAATATTGCTACAGATAAACTGCATGCCTTGCCACTACACAAGAAAATTATTATCCTTTTATAAAATGTAAAAAATGTATACTAACATCGTATATAACTTATTTATTTTTCTTCTTAAAAAATTGCTTGTCCATCTGCTACGCGTGATTGCTAGTAGCTCAACTAAAATATTAAGTATAAATAATGTAGTAGGTAGTACTTAAAAACATGGATAGACAGAGTTTTTTTTAGGGGTGGGTGGACGGTGCCCAAAAATGGCCGAATTGAAGAAAAATGGGCCAAGCAGGGATTGATGGGCTATTTTTCATGGGCTCTTGCCCAATCTAACTAGGCTATTTGCGCGGCCGAATGACCCAAAACATGGCCGAGTTAGAAGGTCTTAGGCTATAATGAGGCCGGATGTGCTAATTTCTTGGGCTCGATAGTTAAAATCCCAAGGTACATGCTGGGGCTCGGCCGGATTCAAAACAAAGCCGTCAACAAGGGAAAAAGGTTAAAATATCAGCGCCTAGATCCCAGGCGCCTGAGAACTTGTTATGTTAACGAGCTGATGTCACCCTACTAATTGTGCTAATACTCAGTTGTAACCTAGTAGTTACAACTCATTAAATTCCCAGTTACAAGTTGTTGCAACAAATGTGTAACCCTCACATTGCACCAATCGCGAGGTAAATCCAATGGCGAGAGAGGTGACTCTTGAGAACTGGCAAATCCGATAAAATATTGACAGATATTTCTGTAAAAATTATGGACAAACACCCCGCGCCTGCAAAAACTTGCTGCTGACACCCCAAACTTTCCTAAGCCCGCCCTCAATCGAGCGACCAGCCCCTGTCTCTTCAAATTTTGCGCCATTCTTATGGGAGATGCACCGGATTAGAACCAGGCCGCAAACTTCTCCACACCTTAAAAAAACTTCTTGGCGTCTTTCTATCAATAGTGCCAGCCTACCACCATTGGTCGTGCCGTTCTTCACGAGACGCACCGGCCGGCGGTCAGCTAGGCGATCCCCACGCTTCACCTGCTAGATTCTGGCACTGGACATTCTTCTTGGCTTTGGTTTGTTCTCCACCTCTCCTAGAATTAGTTAAAGCTTGTGACCATCTAGATTTACAAGGTGCTTGCAGATTTGGGTAGGTACATTCTTTAGGTAAATCTATAGTAAAGCTCTGGACAGAAGAGCTCGAAAACATCTTAAAACGGACTTGGCAGAGAACCTGTGCAAGGTTTTGACCTGATATACTCCCCATCCTTCTTTGATACGATGGAGCATTTGGCTGTTGATGTACCTGATGAGGAAGTACTTAGAGGTACAATACAGTATAGATGGATGTACCCTATAGAACGTCGACTTCGCATTTCCAAGGAGCGGGAGGATATCCGTAGACAGTTTGATAAGTGAGTGTTATGAAAAGATATCTTCACATATAAGACTATAGACAAGTTAGATATATTCAGATGTCTGACATGCATATGTTTTGTAGGTTCTTCATAGAAATAAAAGTACCAGCAAACTTCGTTCCACCAATAAAAGATCGGATGGACTAAGATCTAAGGATCATGTAAGACGCTCCAATTGCATTGTGAATTGTCTATGAATTGTCTAGATGGGGTAACCTCTTGTCTATTTTATAACGCTAGATTTCGGAGCTTGAATTTCTGGCCCTTATCTATGGTCCTGATAGGAGTATAACAAAAGCTTCAGCTTGCATTTCTAATGGTGTCTGCCATTGCGCTAATGTACCTTCTGTGGAGACTAACGCATCTGGAGGTTGTCCTGATGAACCTGCACTGGATTGCGTTTAGATTCCAAATTCTGCACTTGACATTGTCGTCCCAAGGAAAAGAAGGTTGTGGATCTGATAATAACGCCTTCTGTAGAACAAGATGCTTGAGGTGATGATTTATGAATTGCATGTCCCTCTCTATCAATGAAAATGGCATATCGTTCGCCTTGTTTCAAAAATAAATAAATATTTGCATGTCTCCTTGTGTTAGTCGATGCAAATAAGATACTGTTTTCTGTTTAAGTCATGTGAACAAATATGTTTGTATGTAGAGACATAAATGCGGATTGGGTGAAAAAATCAACATAAAATTGCCAGATCAATAACACAAGCATAATGGCATTGCAAAAAAGGAACAGAACCATCTTTTCACTGTGCTTGTGAAAAGGAGATGAGCCAGGAACCACGCCTACAAGTGGCAGAGGCCAATTCTCGTGCAGCTCAGCTAGCATTGGTTTATCATCGATAATACTCAAGCATCCGATATTATGATTACATACTAGGAGTAGTTCCAGTTCCACACTACAGTTCAACAGGCAAAAGTGTAAGAAATGCGTAAGGTAGCTCCATAATACAGGTTCCAGAGAAAAGCATACAAATCATAAGAAAGAAAGCTCCGCATCACAGTTCACCACCTTCACGTGCAACGATTTCTATAGATTGTAAACCCAAATCACCGCCTCCTTCAGGTGGCTTGATAATTTCGGGAGCGGGATCAGCAGCACCAACAGCAGCGCCAGCACCAGTAGCATGAGTCTCCACAATAGGTGAACTATCGAGCACCACAATGTCCTATGAAGGCTCTTCACTGCCAGCTCCAGCCGCACAAGTCTTCGCGGATGGTAAAACCAATCCACCACCTCCATCATCTAGCACGACGATGGCAGGTGCAGGCTCATCAGTACCAGCTGCAGCTGCAACTGCATCAGTCTCCATAGAAGGTAAACAAGGAGGCATCTTAGGTGTAGCAATCTGACATCCATTTCCTACTCCATCATCAGGAAACTGGGAGTCTTCTTCAACTTTGTGCTTCTACGGTTACAAGATAAACATAGATTACAGCGAAAGCATCTATGTGCAACAACAAGAACATATGTCATTCTATTGATTTACCTTGTCATCTGAGATAGCAGAAGTCACAGGATTGGAACCTATTTCATCGAGAATCCTCTTTTTCCCTCCTTCCCCTATCTCCTTCTGCAGCAAGTTGTAATATTGATTACGTGATGTTGATTGACAAATATATGCAAAAGTTCAAAAGTTTGCGCTGTCGAACTACCAACTTCGAACGGATCCCCACTATTCTTAGTTATGGGATCTAGCCCAGAAAACAAGCTTCTATGGAATCCTAGTCTACAAAAAAGGACGCATACGCGGGATAAGAACTACTCTACACATGACAATGCCACGCAATCGACAATAAAAATTTAACCGCATCATCAACTCTATCATGTAAGTTCAGAGTGAATCTAGATACACGCGTTTCACATAAGCTAAAACATCTTATATTATGAAACGGAGGGAATAGGTACGAGTGTTCTAGTATATCAGAAACCACCATTGCTGCCGTGGGACAGAGATGACGGATGCTCCACCACCTTACAGAAGGTCGCCGCGCCGATCTCGTGGCCACCTATAGAGGACGGAGCCGAGGAGCTGGTCGGCAACAATATGGAGCGAGAGGCCAGGGGCGGTAGTGGATGGGAAGAAGGGAATGAGTAAAAGAGGCTGTGTGTGCATGGGGGAGACCGGTGAGGGAGTTGAATCCATCTTGTCTCGGAAGGAACGCGTTGCCACGTGCACCGGCGTGTGCAAAACTCCCTCCCTCTCTCTTCTGCGGCAGCTACTAACAGTAGTACTCCAGCTAGCTTCATCGAGTTCTGTGGTACTCCTACTAGTAGAACTTTACTACTACTACTAGGTAGACAAGGATTACTTGTTCAGAAGAAGAAAAAACTAGACTAGCACACCGTCGTATAGTATTTCCTTGTCAAATCACTTGTGATGCCATGATTAGCGACATGTCCTTCCTCGTAAACCTGGAAACATCGTGTTCCTTCCACCGCGTGCAGTTTCTGAGCGAAGTAGTACTTACCAACATGTCCAACTTAGGCTTACAGGACCCAAACTACAGTGAAAAAGAAACAAAACTACGGACCTGTAAGGAGTAATACTAACAGTACTACTATTATTTAACAGTACAACTGGAATAGTAGTACTAGAGTACAATTGTACTCCTAATAAGGTTCTTTTACAAGCTCGGTGAAATATACATACCTGGAAGAAATTACGTATGGAATAGTAGTACTAGAGTACAACTGTACTCCTAATAAGGTTCTTTTACAAGATCGGTGAAATATACATACTGGAGAAGCTACCAAGTGTACAAAAGGAGTTTTTGTTCATACGAAGTATTTTACAAGCTGGACCGGGTGTGAAACTAAATGTTGAGTACTCGTACATCAGCTAAAAACCAGCCAAAAGAAAGAGTTCAACAAAAGGCCGAGACCAAATGAGCTATCCTTAAACAGGCTCGTTCCACTCCAAGGCGTTTGAGAAGCTTGGGATGAACCAAAATGGAGTCTCCGACCATGTCCAGCGAGTGTTGGTGTGGAAACCAACAACTGCGTCACCATTCAGACTGAAGCGACAAATTTCAGGATGCGGCCTATACTCGTAGCCAATTTGTAATATCCCAATTTCAGCAACCCTGATTAGTTGTCCAGAATGCAAAAATCAGGGGGAACAAAAACTTTTTCTTGTTTAGGGATAAAGTGTTTGCCTGTTGTTTGACTATGCTATGATTATGGTTGTATATTAGAAGATATACTCCTTACCTCAACACCAGTTGACAAAAGCTACTTCCCAAAACTGTCTTGGCTTAATTTCCATATTCTCAAATGTTCTAGCATTTGAAAACCTGAGCCAAGAAGCCTTTGCAAACCAACTATTTTAGTAGCTTCTATTTCCCTAAACTATGGAGAGCAACCTATAATAATCTCCTTATGTTTTATAGACAGAACCTTCAACCATTCTTATCTCTAGGTTTCCTAAAACCTCCTTTTAAAGCTTTTGAATTCTACTCTTGGTAGAGATACCAAGGACTCTCATCTTATTAAAAATCCAACCTCTTCAAAATGCCCCAACCTTACCTCAAGCTAGGCTTGATGGTAACTCCAGTGGTGGATTGCTTAGTTTATAAGATGAGTTGCCTTGATCTGCTGTCTGATGAATTGCCTTGATCTGCTGCTTGGTTTGTCTACTTAAAAGATAAAATGAGCTACTCTAGGAGCTCATCACCAGGATGAAGATGCTTCCAAATCATCACACCCTAAGCAAGAGTACAAACCTGGATCTGATCTCTAGCTACTAGGTGATCATCTAAAACCCCTAACCAGACCCCTTCTGAAGTGATCCCTTCTAGAAGCATCCAAGTCAATGAAGACCAATATCAATAAAGGATCCTTCCTACTAAATCTACACTTCAACATCATCTACTAGATGATGTTTGGGTACCTTGCAACCCATCAAAAACATCCCCTCTCATAATCTAGTAAAAACTCTGGAAAACTATTTCCAACATCACTTTTTGGATGTCTCCCTTTCTCAACCCTGGTGCATTTTTGGTAATTAACTTGAACCATCTTGTTAACCATCCTAAGGACTACCAAGGCCCACTCTTGCCCCTGATTATGTCATCCTCCAACCCACTTGTTCTTGATCGTTTTGCAGGCAAGAAAATTTCCCCTATACGACCGACTTTCCCTCTTGATCCGGCCCTGCTGTGGTTTTTCCTTTTTCTTTTTGTCTAGGAATTCTAGATCTCCAATATACCTGTTAGTTTAAATCCAAGTAAAATATAAAACTGCATGATTTCGTCCAGATGACAATTTTACATTGTCCCCTAGGGTTTTCTTCAGCATGCAGAACTAGTAGCTCGTCCATTATTTACTGACATTAAATCTACTAAAATGTACCATTTCCAGTAAATAAATTCTTGAGTGAGATAAACATCTCCAACAGGGATGAAACAAAGTTCCCCTGATAGCATAACTATAGGCCTACCATCTACCATTTATCTCATGCCAAGGTGAACAGTAGTTTGTCTAAAGTAAAAATAACAAAAACTATTAGTTTTTGTCTTAGGTAAATTATCTAGGTGAAACCAACAGAGGTATTGGCCCAAATCCAACTCCCTGTGATGTGGTACACTAAGGTCTACCAAAATCCAGGAGATCAAATTTTATGGAGGCTCTGTGTAATTTTGGTGAACTAATCATCTCTGCCTAGGCTAGTCTTAGTAGAAAAATCACTAAGGGAGTTTGACAGCTCCAAAAAGAGTGAATCCATTTCCTACAGAAAGGTATTCAAAGTACCTACCTTGTGGCATTGGTTTCCTATCAAAAGCTAATTCAGATTAAATCTGGTGAAAAAGACAAGTTGCACCCAGAACTGACTTTGGGAATTTCCTAAGGGCCTTCTGGTAATTATTTTGGAGTGATTCCAACTCTTAGCTATTCAGTACATAAAACTCTACCAGACCATCCAAGGAAATAATTTTTGGAGCTCCAGAACTGTTCTGGTGCATTAATTCCTAAAACTAGAGTTTTTATCACAAGAAAATTAATAACTAAATAAAGAAAAGTGATAAAATCTTGACACCACTTTTGTTGGTCTTGTTTTGTCAAAACCTACCTGATGGTATTCTGGTTGCACTTTGATACCATACTTACCCAGGCCTTGGTCCCAAACTCCTTCATTAGTGGTTTTGACCATTTCCCGAATAAAGGAAATCCCACCACTGCAAATAGGGTTTTTGCAATGGTTCTTAACCCAACCACTCAAAACCTACTGAATATTATACTTGTATTGTCCACTTTCTTGCTGTGTGAATGTCCACTTGTACGCCTTGTTTTGATTGTGATCTTGCTTTTTTGCATGTATACTCGATGACGACGAAAGTTGCGCTTGTATTGACGCCGAGAAGGAGAGATCTTATTATTATTGATATTGGTATTCTTGGTTATCTAAAGAAGAAGTCCAGGGACATATTGCCATATTGCTGATCATAAGGCAAGCCACCTTCTTTCTCATAAGCCGTGTCCTACTATTTTACTTATGCATGTGTTATCTACTATTTATGAAACTGCATTGTTTTATTATATGATGATGTATATCTGGTAGTGGCTTGGCTTCTCCAAACCATTCGCTTTTGTAATATTAAGTACAACCCTCTTGATGACACCTAATTAAACCTAGTATGATAGATGGTGTATTACACCATACCCCTTTGGAGACCCCGTTTTAGCCGAAGCAAAACTAGAGGATGGGAAGACCCCCGAAAAAGTTTTACCAAAAGTTTTATGATAAAACCTTGGTAAGGTGGGACCTCCCAAGAGATGTTGAGAAAGAGAAAAGGTTTTGTTTTACAAAATTTTGGAGGAAAACCGGAGGAAAAAGGTTTACGAAAATGCACCCGGTTCTTTGCAGTTTAGCTATAACAACTTAACCCTGTGCAACCACATTACGCTGGAATGGGACATTGCTGGATTTGATGTTTGTCTATTCTGGTATAAGCTCCCTCGCAACTACTACAGGGGATCGCGATCCCCGGAGGCTGGACCTTCTCCCTTAAAGGTCCATGTGGGACATCGACCTGGAGAAGGAACAAACTGTCTGCTGGCAGCCAGGCGTTACTATGAGCCCCTCATTGAAAGCGCCCACTATGTGAAGTGTAAAATGCGCTCCGGTTAGTCCTCGGTACCCAAGGTCCCGGTTTTGAGGGGAGTAACACTCATAGGGTAGGCACTTATATTGGAGTGGGCATCCAGAGAGTCTTGATCGGTTACTCGACGCACGATCGGTGTAGATCAGGGTAGTGTACCCGAATGATGTGGGGAAAATGTACAACCTCTGCAGAGTGTAAATCTATTCGAATAGCCATGTTCGCGGTCATGGATGGGTTGGACAAACTTCTGTAGAGCGGTGCTGGTTTTGTTTTCAAAAAGGATTCGGAAAAGAAATGGCTTTGGAAATGTTTTGACCATGGGATGGTCATAAAGGAGAAAGGTTTTAACCATGGGATGGTCGGAAGGGGGAGAAAGGAGTTTGGTCGTGGGACGACCTGAAGATGGGAACAAATGGGTACCCTAATCCTAGTGTGTACAAAACTTTTCAAAAGGTTTCCAAGAAGGCTTTACAAAAGTTTTCAACAAAGATATGTAGATGCTATATCTACAAGAGAAACTAATTGAGAAAAAAACCTCTTTTGGAGTCCTCCTACTACCACAACCTTATTGCATATCCTCTTGTTATTATTATTCTCTTAAGGTGGTTTGCGAGTACATTCCAAGTACTCACTGGCATTGTCCCTGGCTATTAACTTGGTCAGATTTTAAGAAGAAGGAGGAGTTGATGACTATGCGAGCTAGGATGTTCTCCCAGTCAGTTTCCTGGTGGGTTGAGGCATGATTGGGCTCTGCGCGTGATGATGTTCTGCTAATGAAGATGGTACAACCATAACGACATTTATGTAAGTCTTGTAATTCGGTATGTCTCGGATGTTGTAATGATACTTGTCGGTTATGTTCCACCGCTCACTGATCATGGGAACATGGTGTATGCATAACAGGGATTTCTCGGATGATTAATCCGGGGGGCCCACACAATTTCTTGGTGTGATGTGTAAACACAGTTCCTTCTTGCCAGATGTCCTGGCGGATCATTTGCATTGCCTACTGCAATGGTAATTGGATAGTTCACTCCAAGGCAAAGAGAATATGATCCAAGGTCAGTAACCCTTTTCCATTGGTTAGCTGCAGTTAACTGGCTTGTGTCCATCGAGAACACCATGCACTCAAACCAAGAAGGATAGGTGCGAACGGTGCGACCATAGTGAACAACACTAGTATCATCAGCAATTGCATTGCTTGAGACACTATATGTATAGACCAGCAGAAGTCTTGAACCACCGACAAATTTTGCTAACCACCACCTACTAGGATCATTCTCCTCGTCATCCTCAACAAACCCATGTGTTAGGTATAGCACATCACGTGGCGACAGGATAAGGATAGGACCTTCAAAGGGAAAGTAAATGTAACATGGAAATAATATGATATTGATTTGACATTGTAGAAGTTGATATATAGTACTATTTTCAAAAATCTTGATTATACTTAAGATGTTTGATTGCGTAAAAAAATGCCAACCTAGGGAGATGCTATGGAAATTCTAATTCTTTTCGAAATGGGGATATGCTATGGAAATTCTCCTAGAGACACGGTTTGATTCATGGGATCAAATGAAATAGGAAATAATCCTATTGGATCTTGAATGTAAAGTTCATAGGGAAAAAAGCAAGGTTGGATCCTACAAGATTTTGGTGTCTTATATACCAAAGGAAAACCCACAAGGATTTTTTTCTAGGAGGTTTAACATCTTATGTTATCTTACCACTATGTAGTGTATGAATAACTTTGAATATTCACTGTTGGATCAGGACTTATGAATCCCTACATTGCAAGTAGTTGGATCTTCTTTTCCATTCTAGCATCTACTTGAAGATTCTATTGATAGTCTTTAGCACAATCCTCTAGAATATTCAAAACATACTTCTCCATCATTCTAGAATCTTTTCCTTCATTTCTCAAGACCATGTTAACAAAATTTACAAGTACTAGTACCTAATAAACATCGAATTCTACATGATAGAAAATACAAGAACTAAATATGCGCCCATAATTTATAGATGTCGATCAAATTTCTAATTTTTTGAGCTTTACCTAGTATTATAATTCTATATAGTTATGATATGTCACATGTCTTGTATCTGAGTCTCAACTAAATACTACTAGTAGATACCATATTTTCCATGGATGTACTAGTACTAGGAGACAAGGCAATACTATCAGCAGAACTCAATCCTATGAATCAACTTACTTATATGTTAGAAAACTTAGTAAGGATTGCATTCCTCTGAAATTCCTAGGGAATTCGTACGAATCAAAGAGGCTAAACTTCCTATGAAATTCCTACTAACCAAAGAAACTTTAGAAAAAATAACTTACATTGATTCAAGAATAATATCTGGGTCTCATATAATTACTTATTACTATGTAGTAGATACCATATTTTCCATGGGATGTACTAGGAGACGAAGCAATACTATCAGCAGAACTCAATCATATGAAACAAACTACTTATATGTAAGAAAACCTCCTAAAGATTGCATTCTTCTGAAATTTCTTGGGAATTCCTTCGAATCAAAGAAACTAAAATTTTAATGGAATTCCTACTAACCAATGAAAGTTAAGAAAAAATACCTTGCATCGATTTAGGAACAAAGCTAATAAAATACATAGGGAGGAGAATTTACCAAGTTCTAGAGACTTCCATGCATAAACATAGTCGTTCTCGGTCATAGCAAACACACGATCATGTTGGATAATAGCATCACAGTATCTGAAGTAGCCCTGGAACTCATTCACACAAACTGACCATCCATAACTATCATTCCCGTTGATGATAGCAATCTTGAATTCGAAAATGGCGACTAGAGAGAAATCTTTGTATCCCCCAGCAACTGTCGAAACATGGAAAATGACTATCTTCCGCAGTTTAGTACGTCGACCTTCATCAGCATCATCCTGAAATGTATGTCCAAAACCTTCGGTCGGTTCAAACCCCGACACTTACGGAATAACAATGTTGCGATGAGTGTACATGTTGACAAGGTCCCACATGAAATCAGGCCCAACTGTGACGATCCAATCTCCATTGTCGCCTTCTTGCTGCTCATCAAAACCATTTGGCATCACAATATTGGAGGAGAACCTGTCCAGCAGCGTTAGCTTGCATGGGCTGCCCGCCACTTTGAAGCAGTCTTTGGATTCCCACGGTCTCACTGTCAGGTGAGAATGAAGAACACATGGAAGGCCAAACGGATGAGAAGAAGGCGTAGTTCCGCTCTCTTTTGCTTATTGAAGAATATGTTTGGATGAACCGACGTGGCTCGTGGCGGTGGTGGTGTCGCAATGGTTGATGAATACTTGAAGAGGGCCTTCGGTGAACACCTTCTAAAACTGCTCAGGATCTTTACAGACCATGCTCGATCTCACCATGGAAGGAGGCTACGGATGGTGTTTTGGGGGCTTTCTTTGTGGTGGGGTGGGGTGGGGGAGGGAAGATCATTGGCGTGAGCTGGCAGCCGGGGTGCGATGGAGAAGGCGAAGGCTGATGGTGCGTAGTACTAGTACTCTACTACTAGTAGTACTGCAGAAGGTGGGCGAGTGGGGGGTGGGGCTCCAATTGAGGCTAGTTGCACAAACCTCCAACAATTAGAGCCGTAGTTGTAAAGAGCTCCAACTGTTGAGCCCCGGGTATGTAAGAAATAATGCTAACAGGGCTAATCGAGAATTTTGTGCTATGTGCAGCATTTGTACCCAAAAGTAATTGTAGTACATTAGTTTCTTGCAACTAAACTATCCTGATTATCTGGAGTTCCCTGCAATTTTGAATCCAATTGTTGGAGGTTTGTGCAATTTCTACCCTCCTCGTGTTCCGAGGAAGCTCTATGACCCTATGTTCAAACAAATAAAATGATCAAAGACAAACAAAAAAAGAAAGACCATCTCTTAGGGCTCGTTTGATTTGCAGGATTCTCAAAACATAAGAAGAGGAAACTAGAGGAATTTGGATCAAGTATGTGTTTGAATCACAGGGAAAGCAAAGCAATTATACCATGAGGTTGGAGTGGATGAAAATTTTCCTAAAAATAGAGGGCAAAGTAATACTTTGAAGGAATCTCAATTCCCGTGTTTTTCCTATTCCTATATTTTTCCTATCATGCGTTCCAAACAGGACATAATTCCTACATATTGGAATCCTATGAATCAAACAAAATAGTGTAGCATTATTTCCTAAGGGACAAGATCCTTCACAAAACCTTTGAATTTTCTTTGAATCAAAGAAGGAATAAAAAAAGGTTTCCTCTCTCAGGAAAAAAAGGAACTCCACCTCTTGGAGAAAAAAAGAAACTCCACCTCTTGGAGAAAAAAAGGAACTCCACCTCTTGGATAATTCACGGTGACGAGAGTAGCTACTAAAGTCTATGTCTAGTACTAGTTGTAGGGCCCAACCGTAGCACGTTATTTACAAGTAGTATTGCTAGTATAGTAAAATATCAGTCTTTGCAGGTGCCTCGAAGGAAACAAAAGAAAGCTCTGCAGGTAATAAATGGCCATGGCAATTTCGAAGATACACAACCTTTTGCTTGTTCATTTTGATCTGGGTGACAGCCGGAGGATAGAGGAGTACTAGGTGCTTCGTGTCTTGAGCCATCGAGTTGGAGTAGAAATTTGGATATCTAAAAACCTGAATTGTCCTGTCAAACCAATGCTCGTTGAATGCAGCTTGACCAAACAGACTTACTGCACTACTTTACTGCGCATCCAAAAAACTAGGGAGTACAAGAAGTACTAGTACACTAATGTTACACAGAGAGTTTTTTGAACGGACACAGAGAATTCCACATTCATCTCGTAGCACCAAAAGCAGAAGTTGTGCCAATATAGTACTATAGTAGTCACGTCCAGGTTGCCTTATAGGGAAAAATAGTACGATGAGCAACAAGATCTATCTATTTTTGTACTCCTATTTGCGTCTACTAGTAGTACTACTACGTGCTCAGGAACAACACGAGCGTGTGCTCCACTAGTGCGCCTCCGCACGTAGGGTAATCCAGTACGGAGTAGATCGCCACCGCATGGTCGCGTGATTATTATGCATTGGTCCATGCTCTAGTCGTGGGCACGTGCCATAGCAGTAAAAAAATTGTGAAAAATATATTACTCATAAATAATTACTCCCTCCATCCTAAAATAGTAGTTACTGACTTGGCTTTGTCTAGATACACATGTATTTCGACGCATTTTAGTACTTAGATGCTCCCTCATTTCCAAATTAGAAAGCATACTAGGTTTTGTCGAAGTCAATATTTATAAAGTTTGACCACTATATATACAAACATACTAACTTACATAATGTCAAACACATATAATATGAAAACATGGTTCGTGATGATTCTGATAATATTGAGTTGATATCGTAGATGTCCATATTATTTTCTAGATATTTAGGCAAAATTTCAGGGCAGCATATCCTGCACGCCGGACCCACGTCGATGCGTCGTCCACACCAGCGTAATTTCAACGGCAATCTTGGTTCAAGACTTAAATCAAGTCGAATTGACAAGTTTGGACATAAAATTCCGTAATTACTAAGTTAGATGACTAAAATCGAAGCACCGTAAGAACGGTTAGTGTGTTTATCTCTGGTCCATGTTGTAGAAGTGAACAATTACATAAAATTCGTACTAAACCCCTAAATACTCCATAATAACATTAGCAGCAAACTTAGTTTACATCCAAAATGCATCCTTCCTAGTACCAAAAGAGAACCTACATGCGACTACTACTAGTAAACTAGAGTAGTAAAATAGTACTACTAGTAGTACTATTTATCTGCTAATACACCATTACAGTCTTGATCATCAGCCATAGTTTAAGATCATTTTTTCTGTCGATGCAAATCCAGAAAGATAAATGGGTGGACTGTCCAACATTCATCAGGAACCGCGGAGGCACCCCGAGGTACGTCCTGAGCTTGTCTGATAGGAAGTTGGCCGGTGACGAGCTGCTCGTCAGCTCGATTACCGCATTAAGGCTCTCGACCATCGACAAGTCCACCGACCCCGGTGGGCCAGGCGCACATAGTTTCACCATGTACCATAGCCACAATCACTTGTGCTGCCTGATGCACACCAAGGACACGACAGCGGCCGGGCCGAGCGCGCTGATGGTCAGACAGAACATGGCACTGACTTCCCTGCAGAGGAAGCACGTGAATCCCCTCGTGCTTGTTGGTGGTGGAGTCGAGATGAGGAAAAAGAAGGTGCTGCCATAGATGGCCCTGGTTACTATGACCCCGTGGGCCTCCTTCATGTGGGTAAGGAGCCCTGCCGGCGAGGCAATGAAATCATAGGCGAAATCAATGCAAGAGCATAGGCTGTGCGAGCACGCGATCTTGTGCTCGTCGATCTTGTCGAAGGCGACCAAGCTAAAGCAGCCATCGTAGGGGCACTCAATCATCACCTCAGACTAGACGGCATCCATAGCTGCCGGCTCATGGTCAAATCCGCCGACGCGGTACACGAACTTGTGGGAGTGGTTATAGAGAGAAGATCGGCTCGCCGGCCAGAAACCCGGGTTGGGTGGGTATACTGAAGAGTATACTGACTGAGTTTCGTACTATACTGGTAAGATTGTACACGAATACGCTAAGCATAGGCGCACCAGCGGCAGCTGCACTTGGCTACTCTTTTTCTTAGACAGTGTCCACACACTATACATGCTTCGTCAAAATAAAAAGGCTACATAAAGTTAACAAGTGAGTAATAAAGCAGGTGTCACACTCTCCTATACTAGACAGTACAGTACAGACAAAGGGAGAGACTGAGGCAAGAAGATCCAGTGGAGTGAGAGGCAAGAAGATCTACTCCTGGAGAGAGACGAAAAGCCTGCAGCCTGCTGCAGGGTGTACAGTGCTACAGGGGAGAGACTAAGGACTGCATGCATGTCTTTGACACCAACCTGTAATTAACTTTTTTGGTCTTATCAAATTTAAATGGCCTTAATAATCCCAGACAGAGGGAGTACTAGTAATAGTAGTAGTACTACATTTTAGAATAAATCAGACAAACCAGTACTGCATTTATTACTGGTACTTTTTTTGAGAAATTATAATTAGTAGTAGTACTTAGATATGTGAAAAAACAATCCAAGTTACTACTCCAATAGAGAGTATGATCACTCTGTTTTATGGATTCTTGTTTACTATACGTACTAGTAGTAAAAGCTAGAATGTAGATTGTTTCAGAATAAATTTTGGCTCTACAATATCTAGCATACACGCAAACCTCAAAAGGCACTTCATTGCTTAGTTTCAGGGATCTTGTGCTAAATGCATGGAGTTGGATGTAATTTTCATTTTTATGAGGTCCTTGATGTAACTTGTACTTCCACCGACCGTGTGTTAACTAATAAAGCACCTCGCTCCTACAGGACCTACCACGATTAAAAAATAATTACACTGCTCTGATTATCAGACAAAGTGGAACATGGTTTCTTATAATTCCAAAGTTTTTAGAAATAGGATGTTTCAAGCGTCCCAGCTAACTTCGCACATTTTAGTGACTTTTTGCCGGTTTAACGAAATTAGGTCAAACATTTGCTACACAAGTAAGGGCAATTGATTGCTATTGAATTAAATGTATTTTTAGAGGTAGATGGGTGATGTAGTAAACAATGTCATTGGTGTTAGTTTCCAACTATCACGAAAGAACATTTAATTCTCAATTTTTTGAGTGATGATGAGATTGTTCTTTTACGTAAAGAAACTCCGAAGAATATGGATCTGAATACCACAATACAAGTTTTCATACATAAAGAGTGGACCAACATGTTGTGCTGACTATACCCATGTTTTATGAGCTTTCAAACTTCCAAGCTAACTCCGCCAACTTGAATGACTTTATGCCAATTATTTATCGAATTTAGGTCAAATTTGATCTACAAGTAAATTGTAGGTTGCTTTGAAATTTTTATGAAAACTCTTCTAGAGGTACCTATTTAGTGGACAAATAATATATCATAAACCACCGAGAGTTTTGATGACACATTCAACTTCATGCTAAGATTTTGCATCTTGATAGTTTAACAAAATTAGGTCAAACTTGAGCTACAAGTAAGCGCGAAAGATCGTTCTTGAATTAAATGTTTGTCGATATTTGAATGACTTCCTAGCTAACTCTGCCCATTTGAATGACTTTATGTCGATTTATTGAAATTAGGTCAAATTTGAAACTACAAGTAAATTGTAGGTTGCTTTGAAAGTTCTACGAAAAAGCTTTTGAGGTGGACCCATCGAGGGGTCACAATCAATATGTCAGAAACCACCAAGAGTTTTGACGATAGTTTCAACTTTTTACTAAGATTTTGCATCCTGACTATTTAACGAAATTAGGTCAAACTTGAGATACAAGCAAGTAAGCGCGATAGATTTCTCTTGAATTAAATATCTTTCCTAGGATAGATGGGTGCATCTTCTTATAGTAAACACTGTTGTCAGTGTGATTTTCCAACTATCGGGAAAGAAACATTCTCCATTTTTCGAGTGATATCGAGATTATTCTCTCCTATAAAAGAAGTCTGAAGAATAAGGATCTAGATGCCACAAGCCAAGTTTTCACACATATATAGTGGACCAACATATTGTACTTATGATTTCACGTGTTTTATGAGTTCTCAAACTTCCTATAGCTTATCACTCTGCCCACTTGAATAACTTTATATGTCGATTAATCAAAATTAGGTCAAATTTGAACTATATACTACAAGTTTTGTAGGTTGCTCTAAAAGTTATACGAAAAAGCTTTTGGAGGTACCCATCGGGGGTCATAATGAATATATGAGAAACAACCGAGAGTTTTAACAACTGGTTTGACTTTATGCTAAGATTTTGCATCATGACACTATTTAATGAAATTGGGTTAAACTTGAGCTACAAAGTAAGCGTGATAGATTGCTCTTCAAATATATGACTTTTCATAGGTAGATGGGTGTATTTTCCTATAGTAAATAATGTTGTCCATGTGATTTTCCAACTATTAGGAAAGAACATTCAATTCTCAATTTTTTGAGTGATGACGAGCGAGGTTGTTCTTTTCCGTAAAGAAATGTCCGAAGAATATTGGATCTGAATGCCAAAAGCCAAGTTTAGCGACATACAACATGTTGTACCAACGATTCCCATGTTTTATGAGTTTTCAAACTTCCTAGCTAACTCTGCCCATTTGACTAGATGACTTTATGTCGATTAATCAAAATTAGGTCCAATTTGAAACTTCAAGTACATTATAGGTTGCTTTGGTAGTTTTACAAAAAAACTTTTGGAGGTACCCATCGACGGGTCACAATTAATATATTATAAAACACCGAGAGTTTTGACGATAGGTTCAACTTCTTGCTAAAATTTTGTATCTTGACAATTTAATGAAATTAGGTCAAACCTGAGCTACAAGTAATTAAGCGCGATAGATTGCTCTTGAAATTAAATGTATTTTCAGAGGTAGATCGGTGTATCTTGTTGTAGTAAACAATATCGTCAATGTGAGTTTTCAACTATCAGGAAAGAACATACAACTCTACATTTTCCAAGTGAAGACGAGCGAGGTTGTTCTTTTTTGTAAGAAGTCCGAAGAATATCGGATGTGAATGCCATGCCAAGTTTACAGACATATATAGTGGACCAACATGTTGTACCAACGATTCCCATGTTTTATTTATGAGTTTTCAAACTTCCTAGCTAACTTTGCCCATTTGACCGAATGACTATATGTCGATTTATCAAAATTAGGTCAAATTTGAAATTACAAGTAAATTGTAGGTTGCTTTGAAAGTTTTAAGAAAAATCTTTTGGAGATACCCATCGAGGGGTCACAATTCATATATCTGAAAACAACGAGAGTTTTGATGATAGGTTTAACTTCTTGCTAAGATTTTGCATCTTGACAATTTAACGAAATCAATTAGATCAAACTTGAGCTACAAGTAAGCGGGATAGATAACTCTTGAATTAAATGTCATTTGAGAGGTAGATGGGTGCATTTTCTAGTAGTAAGTAGTGTCGTGGGTGTGAGTGTCCAAATACTAGGAAAGAACATTGAATTCTACGTTTTCTGAGTGAAGACGAACGAGGTTAGTTGTTCTTTTCCGTAAAGAGAAGTCCAAAGAATATTGGATGTGGATGCCACAAGCCAAGTTGACAAACATATATATAGTGGATCAACAACATGTTGTACTTGTGATTCCCATGTTTATTAGGTTTTGAAGCTTCCTATAGCTATCCCCACACATTTGAATAACATTATGTCGATATCTCGGAATTAGGTCAAATTTGAAACTACAAGTAAATTGTAGGTTTTGCTTTGATAGATTTATGAAAAAGCTTTTGGATGTACCCATCGAGGGTTCAAAATTAATATACCAGAAACCAGCGAGAGTTTCGACGATAGGTTCAACTTCTTGCTAAGACTTTGCATATTGGTTATTTAACGAAATTAGGTCAAACTTGAGCTAGCTACAAGTAAACGCCATAGATTGCTCTTGAATTAAATATCTTTTCATAGGTAGATCATCGGTGCATCTTCTTGTAGTAAATAGTGTCGTCGGTGTGAGTTTCGAACTCTCAAGAAAGAACATTCAATTCTACATTTTTCGAGTGAAGAATACGAGTGAGGTTGTTCTTTTTCCTAAAGAAAAGTCTGAAGAATATTGTATCTGAATGTCACAAGCCAAGTTTACATACATATATATTGGACCAACATATTGTACCAATGATTCCCATGTTTTATGAGTTTTCAAATTTCCCAGCTAAATCTTCCTATTAGAATGACTTTATATCGATTTATCGAAATTAGGTCAAATTTGAAACTACAAGTACTAGTAAATTGCACGTGCCTTGCACGTGATCCTCAGATAATAGACATCTGGCATATCATCACTATATAAAATTATAATAGGCAAAGCAGAAAAAATATAATAGGTAAAATTTGAACTACTACAAGTAAACTGTGTAGGTTGCTTTGAAAGTTTTACGGAAAAGCTCTTAGAGGTACCCATCGGAGGGGGCGCACGGGGGGGGGGGATTAATATACTATCAGAAACCAAAAGAGAGTTCTGACAACAGGTTCATCTTCTTGCTAAGATTTTGCGTCTTGATAGTTTAATGAAATTAGGTCAAACTTGAGCTACAACTAAGTGCGATATATTGCTCTTGAATTTAATAGGTCAAACTTGAACTACAAGTAATAAATTGTAGGTTTCTTTGAAAGTTTTATGAAAAAATCTTTTGGAGGTACCCATCGAGCGATTAATTAATATATCAGAAACCACCGAGAGTTTTGACGAGTGGTTCGACTTCTAGCTAAGATTTTGCATCATGAAAATTTTGGACACCTTTTGAAAACGATCTCATGAAATAGTGAGAGAGGGGAAATGATATTTCTATTCTCTATGGGAAACAAACGAGCTTGAGGTGCACCTTAGGCTTAAAGATAACTTTATTTTTTCCACTATGTATAAGGTGAACCTTAGCGGATGCCACATAGTAGGCCATTTTTTTGAATGGGTAGTAGGCCATATTAAGGTGTGCTTTTTACACAATGCGGAAGTAGCATATTTCTTTGCTTAGACATATGGTCACCTTTGTCCACGCGATGTACATGCTGAGAGAATAAAACGTTGGCAGGGAAAGAGGACAGCAGCGAAGAGAAGTTGAAGGCGGTTCCATGTCAGAGCAAAGTTACGATGGGTTTCTGACACGAGGTACTCCTGTGGCCTTACAGTGTACTTCACTATGCTAGTACTAGTAAATTTTAGGACCAATGCACGCAAAACAAATTGTGTGTTTTCTCTCTCCTTCGCTGCCTCTTACCATCCATCCTCCCTCTCTCCTACCATTTCCCCTCGTGCACCGGCCCGGCTGATCTCTCCCTCGTCCACAGCGTGGTGCTGCGCACGTGTGCCTTGGTACGATGGCTCTGTGTCTATGGCGTGTTCGACATCCGCGTTGGTGTGGAGTAGGGGCGAGGAGTACATAGGAAGGAAACCACTTTGGTCCTTGGCGGCAAAAAATCAAACTTTTCCGATTTTCGAAATTTTCACTTGCTTCCCAAACATCGGGAGGGAAGGTTACTCAAAAGACCGGCCATTCGCAGTACTTCTTATCTTATATTTATCTTGTCTTATCTCTTACAATACCATACCATACCACTGTATAGTGTACGGATAACTTCAAACATTGACCGTTGGATCAAGACCAGTAAATCCAAACATTGCTAACCGTTGGATCTTCTTTTTCCATTCTTAGCATCTACAAATATTCTACTGATAGTCTTTAGCACGATGAACGCTAGTATGCGCAAACCTCAAAACACACACTTCATTTCTTAGTTTCAGGGTCCTTGTGCTAAATGCATGGACTTGGGTGAATTTTTATTTTTATGAGGTCCTTGACGTAACTTGTACTTCCACTGACCGTGTTAACTCCCAAGCACCTCGCTCCTACGAAACCTACCACGGTTAAAAGAAAATGCAACTGCCCCAATTATCAAACAAACTAGACCACAGTTTCTTATACGTAATACCCAAGTTTTTTTAGTACTAGGATTTTTCAAGCTTCCTAGCTAACTTCGCACACTTCAGTGACTTCTTGTCGATTAACGAAATTAGGTCAAACTTGAGCTACAAGTAAGTGCGATAGACTGCTCTTGAATTAAATGTATTTTCGGAGGTAGATGGGTGCATCTTCTTGTAGTAAACAATGTCATCAGTGTGAGTTTCTAACTATCAGGAAATAAAATTCTTAGTTTTCCGAGTGATGACGAGATGGTTCTTTTCCGTAAAGAAAGCTCAAAGCAGAATATGGATCTCAATGCCGTAAGCCAAGCTTCTAGACATATTAAGTGGACCAATGTGTTTTACTTATGATTCCCATATGTTTTTTGAGTTTTCAAACTCCCTAGCTAATTAACTCCGCCCACTTGAATGACTACATGTCGATTTATCGAAATTAGGTCAAACTTGAACTATAACTAAATTATAGGTTGCTCTGAAAGTTTTACGAAAAAGATTTTGGAGGTACCGTACCGATCGGGAGGAGTGTCACATCAATATATGAGAAACAACCAAGAGTTTTGACAATAGGTTTGACTTCTTTCTAAGAATTTGTATCGCATGACACTATTTAACGAAATTGGGTCGAACTTGAGCTACAAGTAAGCACGATAGATTGCTGTTGAAATATATGACTTTTCAGAGAGGTAGATGGGTGCATTTTCTTGTAGTAAACAGTGTCGTCGGTATGGTGTGATTTTTGAACTATATAAGGAAAGAAGATTCAATTATTCTCAATTTTTCGAGTGATGACGAGCGAGGTTGTTCTTTTCCGTAAAGAAATGTCTAAAGGATAATTTTGGATCTGAATGCCAGAAGCCAAGTTTATTGACATATATAGTGGACCAACATGTTTTACCAATGATTCCCATGTTTTATTTAAGAGTTTTCAAGCTTCCTAGCTAACTCTGCCCATTTGACTGGATGACTTCATGTCGATTTATCGAAATTAGGTCAAATTTGAAACTACAAGTAAATTTTAGGTTGCTTTGAAATTTTTACGAAAAATCTTTTGGAGGTACCCATCGAGGGGTCACAATTAATATATCATAAAACACCGAGAGTTTTGACGATATGTTCAACTTCTTTCTAAGGTATTGCATCTTGATAATTTAACGAAATTATGTCAAACTTGAGATCCAAGTAAGTGATACGTCCAAAACGTATCTACTTTCCCGAATACTTTTGCTATTGTTTTTCCTCTAAACTTGTGTGATTTGGATACAACTAACACGGACTGATGCTGTTTTCAGCAGAATTACCTTGGTGTCTAGTTTTTGTGCAGAAAATCAACTATCAAGAAAAATCCTAGAAAAAATGCCAAAAATCCTATTTCACCAGAAGACTCACGGAGCCAGAAGACAAGACGGAGGAGGGCCACGAGGGGCCCACACCACCTGGCCGCGTGAGCCAGGCCAGGCCACGCCTGGGGGTGGTGTGGCCGCCTCGGTCACCCCCTCGGCCTCCCTCTTCGCCTATAAGTTGCCTCTTGACCTAAAAAACAAGGGGGTTCGACATTTTTCAGAAAAGAGTTCTGCTACGCCGCCACCATCAGATTCCGTGATTCGGAACCAGAAACTCTATTCTGGCACCCTGCCGGGACAGAGAATTGGAGGAGATCATCGCCATCATCATCACCATCGCTTCTCCATCGACCATCCATGTTTCCCCCATCCATGATTGAGTAATCCCCCACTGTAGGCTATGGGGATGGTAGGGATTGGATGAGATCGTTCATGTAATGGCATCAGATTGTTAGGGCATGGTGCCTAGTATCTATTATTAGTGCTTTTTGACTTTGTTGCAACTTATTATGCTTAATGCTTGTCACTAGGGCCCGAGTGCGATGATTGCAGATCTGAACATGTTATTGATTCATTATGATAGTATTGTTTATGGTCTTACCTACAAGTTGTATACACATATTGTTGTCCGGAACTAAAGGCCCCGAAGTGACAGCAATTGGTATTACCGGAGGGACTGGCTTTGATGTGAGGATCACATTTGTTCATGAAGTGTTAATGCCTTGCTCTGGTGCTCTATTAAAATGAGCACCTTAATTGCCAGTAGTTCCCTTGAGGTCCCGCTGCAAACGGGCAGGCAGGACAAAAGATGTTGTGCAAGTTCTCATTGCGAGCACGTATCACTATATATGGAACACATGCCTATGATTATTTAGTACTTGGATGCTTTATCTTATTTATCTGCAAATGCCCTATGTCTTGATTTCCATATGAATTGTCTTGTCCATGCAATGCCCGTCGATCCATCCCTATGCCTACCATGATTTTATCCTACTGTTTACTGCAATTGATATTACCGTCTTTACTTTTACTACTGATATTACTTTGCTATCACTACTACAAAACTATTGCTACTGATATACTGTTGTGAGCAAGATTGTTTCCAGGTGCAGTTGAATTGACAACTCAGTTGTTAAGGCTTATAAATATTCTTTGGCTCCCCTTGTGTTGAATCAATAAATTGGGTTTCACTTCCCTCAAAAATACTGCGATACACCCCCTATACTTGTGGGTCATAAAGACTATTTTCTGGCGCTGTGGCCGGGGAGCATAGCTCTATTTATCAAGTTTAGTTGGAATCACTATTGTTCGCTGCCATCCATCCATCATGGGTAAGTCTCGTGATGGCAAGGTCCCTATTTTACCATCCACTACAAGGAGAGGTACGGTTCTGAACACCTCTATTGCTCTCTATTCACCATTTATTATGAGTAAGTTCCTTACACCACCACATACACATGCTGCACACACTACTATTACTGCTGAATCTGAAACTTCTGATACTTATGATGTTGCTTCTACTATGCTTGATAAAAGTGGTTCATTAGGTCCTTTCCTAGATTCTACGATTGCTAGAACTATAGCTGGAAATACTGAAACTACTAATGAAGACACTACTACACCTGTCAGTTCACCTGAGTCTAGAGAGAGCTATGATATTGGAGACGGTTATATAGAGATAACCGATGAATTTATTAAAGAATTTCAAAACACCCATGATAGGAGTGCTATTAAGAGTCTCCTTGAGAGGCATACTATAAAACCCAAATTATCTCCTAATGATAAGTTTGCTACATCTCCCATAAACATTAAAGATAAGGATTATGATTTCTCTCTTGATTTATCTTACATAACTATTGTTGAGAAAGAACCTTTTTTTGGGACTAAGAATGAAAGTGCGGTAGCACATATGACTAAGCTTTCTACCATGAGTTGTTTATTTTCTGATGATATTAAGATGCGCACCTACTTTGTTGCTAAATTTTTCCCTTTTTCACTAAAAGGAGAAGCTAAAACTTGGTTTAATAATTTACCTCCTAGATATATTGATAGACCTGATTGCTTGATTAGTACCTTCCTTCAGAAATATTTCCCTCCTAGTGCTAGACATGCTATTTTGCAGGAACTTTTTGATTTTAATCAGGGAGAGAAAGAGTTATTGCCTGAATCATGGGCAAGGTTTTGTGCTTTGATTCATGCATAGGCTGGATGTCCATTACCTAAAAATGAGCTTCTTGATATATATTATAATGGACTAACTAAAGAATCTAGGACATACCTGGATAGTTGTGCTGATTGTGTTTTCAGGAATAGAACTCCCAAAGAAGCTAAGGAATTTATGGCTAAACTAAGCAAGAATTATGAAGACTAGACTTCATCTGAACCGACTATACCTGAGACAACTACACCTGAGTTAACTGTGCCTGCGCCTATACCAACATCAAAGAAGATGGGAGTTATTGAACTAAATGATTAAGTGATGAAGGAAGCCAAGAAATGTCTTAAGGAGAAGGGTATTAAAGCTGAAAATGTGAAGAATTTACCTCCTATAGAAGAATTATATAAGCCAATCTCCCACTCATCCACTATTAAGGTACACTCTCTCCAACATTTTGATGAAGGTGATATTCCTTACTCTAAACCTCCTGATCAATGCTTACAATAATTTGATATTTTTATTGTTAAGCAAGATAATTTTAATAGAAGGGTGCAACATCATCTAATGGAAAACTCTAGAGCTATTGTTGAGTTAAAGGATATTGTAGAAAGAACCCTAATGATGTTAAAATGCTTGTTGAACATTTCCAAATGGTTCAAACTCATATTGATTAGCTTATTAAAATACAAAAAGATTTGCTAGTTAATGCTGCTAAAGAGAAACATGCTTATGAAATTAGAACTAGAAGTGGTGCTGCTACCTAGGATCCTCTATATCCTGAGGGTCATCCTAAAAGAGTTGAGCAGGATTCTCAACAAACTGAAAATAGTGGTACTACTGCTAAGAAAAGGAAAAAGAAACATAAAACTATTGTAGAATCTTCTGAACCTGCTAAAGATCCTAATAGTATATCTGTCTCTGATGCTGAAACTGAAAGTGGTAATGAGGAAAATGATGCCCTTGATAAAGAAAAAGTTGAAGAAGAACCTGAAAGGAACACTAAGAATACTAAACACACTAAAGAAGATTTTGTTGCTAAGAAACATGGTAGTGAAAGAGAGCCTTGGGTCGAAAAACCTATGCCTTTCCCTGATAAGAAACACAAGTCAAAGGAAGATGAACACTATAATAAGTTTTGTGAATGGATGAAACCTTTATTTTTGCAAATCCCTCTGACTGATGCTATTAAATTACCACCTTATTCAAAGTATATGAAGGATATTGTCTCTAATAAAAGGAAGATCCCTAATGAAGAGATTTCTACTTTGCTTGCGAATTATTCCTTTAATGGTAAGGTTCCAAAGAAACTTGCAGACCCAGGGATTCCAACTAATCCATGCTCTATTAAAAATATTTATGTTAGAACTGCTTTGTGTGATTTGGGAGCAGGAGTTAGTGTTATGCCTTTTTCTCTCTATAAGAGACTTCAACTGGAAAAACTAATACCAACTGATATATCTTTGCAAATGGCTAATAAATCTACCACTATTCCTGTTGGTATATGTGGGGATGTACCTGATCAAGTGGCTCATAATTGCTTGATATTAACTGATTTTGTTGTGCTTGAAATGCCTGAAGATGATAATATGTCTATTATTCTTGGGAGACCTTTTCTTAATATTGCAGGAGCTGTTATTAATTGTAATCAAGGAAAGGTGACTTTTAATGTTAACGATAAGGAGCATACTGTCTATTTCCCCAAGAAGATTGATAGGACTTATGGCTTAAATTCAATTGTACATGTTGAGGGCATCCAAGTTGGAGAAATATATTGTCCCATACCATGAGAAAAATATGAAACTATTATGATTGGGACCATTGCTATCAAGGTTGAGGTAACATAATCATTAGTGGAATACAAAGATTTGTTTCATATAAAATTGTTTTGGTAACAAGACCTGATCAACCTTGTTAACAAAATGATTTTAATGAACAAAACAATGTTTTCACCATGATTATCTCCGCTTACTTTTATTTTATTCATTTTAGTTTTTGCTTTCGCTTAGTTTACTTTTCTTTTGCTAGTTGCTTGCATATTAGAGTGTTTTAGAACTTCTGAAGTTTTAACTTTGTTTTGTCATAGCATCATTCCAAAAACATCTTTCTGTCAGAAAAGCATTCATCAATACCTGAAAATTGCTCAAAAGTAAAGTGTCTCAAAAAATTCCAGAAAATTCATATTAAATTTTTACGTAAAAAAAGGTGCAGAGAAGTTCCTGGAGAGTACCAGGGGGCCCACCAGGCAGGCACACCACCTGGTGGCACGGCCAGCCAAGGGCGCGCCTGGCCATGGTGTGGGCCACCCCTGGCCCTCCACTCACTCTCTCACTTCCCACTGCCTTCTCTCTCCCAAGAAAACACCAACACTTTGCTCGAAATCGTGTTCTTGCTGTTCTTGTCCATGATTTTTCGATCTCCTTGCTCAACCCATCTTTGCTGCTGAAATTTGGAGCATTTGTTCTCCGGTATGTGACTCCTCCGCTTGTGTAAGTAGATTTGTGTTTAGTGGTTTATATCTTGAGTATTTTGCTGCTGTAGGTGACAGGTTATGAGATCTTGTAAGCTTGTTCATTGCTTGGAGATATGGTTTTGATGCATGTCTAGGCCTCTTACAAATCCCTATGAGTAGTTCCCTTCATTATGTATTCACATTGCAATCACTTGTATAATGGATGTTTAAATTTCAAAATATCAAAGATGAACAACCACACATTTGAGAAATATTTGAGAGGGACACACCTAGGAGGTCAAGGCCCTCAAGATCAGCCTCTCAGTTTAGGCCTTCATACAATGAAGATCTTATTACACCACGGTTTGGCAATGAAGGAGATGAGGGAGATTCTCACCCATCTACCTTCCCTTGTTTTACCTTTTTGCAAGCTACAGGGATCCTCAATGATTTCTTACTACTGGTTCAGAGGGTTGGCATGACCACGTACATGGAAGATGAGAGTGAGCAATATGCCGTGGTCACCCACAATTTTGTTGAGAGTTTCGTTTTCACTAACACCCATTATCAGTCAACTGTTTCGTTCAAAATTTATAATCAGCCTATTACCATGTCATTGGAAAGATTTTGCAGGATTATAGGTATAGGCATGACGGGGACAGTGAAGAAGATCCAAGGCCGACCCGCTGACTTGCTGGAGCTCTATCGAAGTGTGACAAATGACGATGACCATGTAGCTCAGTGCGGGAAGATAAGGAACATCCAACTCCCAGCTCTTAGATATTTTGCTTATTATCTTGCCACTAGTATTCTTGGTAGGGAGAACACTAGTAATATCTCTAATTATCATTTAGCCTTCCTCGCTGCTGCACTTAATAATGATACCAAGTACAATATTGGCGCTCTCATTGCTCGCCGCCTAGCTTCTAGGGGACCTATTTATGGGGGCATTATTGCCTCACGTATGGTTGTTGCATTAGAACTTTCTATGGATCCTAATGCCACTGTGTTTCCACGACAAAGACTTGATCTTGCTGCCATGAAAATGCATCACTTTGTCACTGCTGATTCTAGTACAGATAGTTTAGTATACAGGATGTTGTTTACTGACGGAGATGAGAGGGAAATCCCTTTGCCATAATCCACTTTGTTCAGTATTTACAGGAGGCCATGGTCGCGTTCTAAGGAGGAGGTGGATGAGCAGCTCTGCTTGCTTGGTTTCCACAGGCAGCACCAGGAGGATGTGCCTTATTATGACTATTCTGCGCACTACGGTGAGGCATCCTCGAGCTCGTATCAGGACGAGGGCACCTCCTCGTCGTACTACGGAGGAGCTCCATCTTGGACAGCTTGGGATTGATACCCACTTAGGCCAAAAGCCTAAGCTTGGGGGGAGGTACATCGACATCACACTCATCTCCATATCATGTTCTGTCGGTACTTTGTATATACATGCTTCGTTCTCTTTTTAGTTTTCGTTCTTTCTTTACTTTTTCTTTCTAAAAACACAAAAGACCAAAAATATTTTTGTTGTTTCTCTTTATTTTCTTCTTTTTGCCTTGGTTTGCTTTTTCCTTTTTGCTTTGTTTGAACTATTCAAAAAACCCAAAAAGATTTTGCTTTGCTTGTTTTTCCTTTTTGATTCTTTCCTTTAAAAATAAAAAAAACACCAAAAATATTTGTTGTTCGTCTTTGGTTTTGTGAAGTTCGTTGCAGGGTTCAACAGTCCTCAGTGGAGTTTGGTTTCATGTTATTATTCAAGCCACACAAGTGAAGGGAAATAATGAGGATTAATGACAACTTGAGGTGTGGTAAGAGGCTAGTAACGAACTCTACTTGTTTTCATTTTTGTACATATACTCATCATCGTGGGCATGCTTTGTCTGTTCATGTAGGGTATATGTTATTTATGGATGCTTAGTAGTTCTTGCTTTCTTATGATTAGCTCCAGCTGGCTAATAGTTTGTAGCATGTCATATGCATGTTTGCTTGCATTGTTCTAATCATAACTTGGTATGACACTATGGTATCTCCCTCTGAATGTTTCACTTGAATTGACTTGGCACATACTCACGCATGCATATGATTGAAACAATAATCAGTTAAGCCTCGATGAATTATTTTGCCTCAGGGGTCTTGAATCACTTTCATGCCATGATTAGTCCTGTTTTGTTGCAAGCATGATTATGACAGTTATTGCTCTCTCGTTTGTCGCTCCCTTACTTTTGCTAGCCTTCACTTGCACTGAGTATGACTTCTACTCATGTTTCCAACTCCCCAAAAACAATATTGCCAAAAGTGTCCACCATACCTACCTATTAGCATCATTTGCTAGTCCGTGCATATTTAGTATGCCTTGTTTTCTTCCGAATAAAATGTTTGCTTGTTATGAAAAAGTTCGTTAGTAAAGCTCTGACAAACTTGATGGCACACTTTACTTTATTGCACTTAATAATCTTGAACCATTGCATCCATCTTTGTTGCGTATATGCTTGCGTTTTATAAGTTGAAATTAGCAGAACCATGTATCGTGGGGAACGCTTTCAACATTGCACTTAGTATTCCGTTGATATCATGATTCTTTTGCTTATGGATCCCGGCGGTGTGAAATAAAAGGGAAACTTGTAGGATCATGGAGTTTGTATGTGTGTTAGAGAAATGCCTAGGCCGCTAGCCTAAGACATGCCTAATCATGGTGGAAACTTGCAGCATAACCATAATGAACATTCTATGAAGCATCCTCAATAAAAACCTATGCAAATAGCAAATAAAAAGATTGCTGAGATGCTCATTGTCTGCTCGCCTTGTCATTTTGATTATGGGATAGCTCTTTATCATGTGCAAGGGGTACCCCGTTGGCGGTTCTCTATGATACATATGTACTTACAATGACAAGAGCTTACTTGTGACTGAAGTTGAGTAGCATGAGGTTCGGTAGTCGTAAGCAAGGGGCATGAGATTTCAACTTATAACTTGTCAAGCATATCCTCTTAGTTGTGTCACTTTAACCTTAACCATTTAAAGATGCTTATGATAGGGGCAATGAGAGCTCAAAGCTAATGAGTACCATACTTTCAGCATTTGGAAGCCTTTCAAACTTTTCAAAACCTTTTCATTTCCTTTCTGAGTCTCCACATATTCTATGAGCACTTTATTGAGAGCATAGTTGTCATTCTTAGTGTAATGTGCTTGTCTCAAACTTGACCAATTATGTCATGATTTTGATGCTTGTATCTCTGATATCTTTACTTCTAGTCTTCACTTGAACTTCAGAGGTGCCTTGGCATTTATATTTGCTCTACAATCAAAGGCAAGCGAGATACCACTCTATCATACATTTTTATGAGCATTGCAATGTTGCTTATGTTTATGTTTCATGCTACTTATTATTTTTGAGTTAGAAGATCTTCATAGCTTGCAATGACTATTGAGTAACCTTATCTGCATACTCCTTATTATGAATTGACCAAGTACTTGATCATATGCTGAGAATATATACATCTTATGAAGCAAATGTGTTCGTGAAAGTTTCTTTTATCGCACTCAGTTTTCAACTGAATTGCTTGAGGACAAGCAATAAGCTAAGCTTGGGGGGAGTTGATACGTCCAAAACGTATCTACTTTCTCGAACACTTTTGCTATTGTTTTTCCTCTAAACTTGTGTGATTTGGATACAACTAACATGGACTAACGATGTTTTCAGTAGAACTACCTTAGTGTCTAGTTTTCGTGCAGAAAATCAACTATCAGGAAAAATCCTGGAAAATATGCCAAAAATCCTATTTCACTAGAAGACTCACGGAGCCAGAAGACGAGATGTAGGAGGGCCACGAGGGGCCCACACCACCTGGCCGTCCGGGCCAGGCCAGGCCACGCCTAGGGGTGGTGTGGCCGCCTCGGTCACCCCCTCGGCCTCCCTCTTCACCTATAAGTTGCCTCTTGACCTAAAAACCAAGGGGGGTTCAACGTTTTTTCCAGAAAGAGTTACTCTATGCCGCCACCACTAGATTCCACGATTCGGAACAAGAAACTCCGTTCTGGCACCCTGCCGGGACGGGGAATTGGAGGAGATCATCACCATCATCATCACCATCGCTTCTCCATCGGCCATCCATGTTTCCAACATCCATGAGTGAGTAATCCCCCGTTGTAGTCTATGGGGATGGTAGGAATTGGATGAGATCATTCATGTAATGGCATCAGATTGTTTGGGCATGGTGCCTAGTATCTATTATTAGTGTTTTTTGACTTTGTTGCAACTTGTTATGCTTAATGCTTGTCACTAGGGCCCGAGTGCCATGCTTTTATATCTGAACATGTTATTGATTCATTATGATAGTATTGTTTATGGTCTTACCTGCAAGTTGTATACACATATTGTTGTCCGGAACCAAAGGCCCCGAAGTGACAGAAATCGGGATAACCGGAGGGAATGGCTTTGATGTGAGGATCACATGTGTTCACGGAGTGTTAATGCTTTGCTCCGGTGCTCTATTAAAAGGATCATCTTAATTGCCAGTAGTTCCCTTGAGGCCCCGCTGCAAACGTGCTGCAGGACAAAAGATGTTGTGCAAGTTCTCTTTGCGAGCACGTATGACTATATATGGAACACATGCCTATGATTATTTAGTACTTGGATGCTTTATCTTATTTATCTGCAAATGCCCTATCTCTTGATTGCCATATGAATTGTCTTGTCCATGCAACGCCCGTCCATCCATCCCTATGCCTACCGCGCTTTTATCCTACTGTTTACTGCAATTGTTATTACAGTCTTTACTTTTACTACTGATATTACTTTGCTATCGCTACTACAAAACTGTTGCTACTGATAAACTGCTGCGAGCAAGATTGTTTCCAGGTGCAGCTGAATTGACAACTCAGTTGTTAAGTCTTATAAATATTCTTTGGCTCCCCTTATTCGAATCAATAAATTGGGTTTCACCGCCCTCGAAACTACTACGATACACCCCCTATACTTGTGGGTCATCAGTAAACGCGATACATTGCTCTTGAATGAAATGTATTTTCAGAGGTAGATCGATGCACCTTGTTGTAGTAAACAATGCCGTCAGTGCGAATTTCCAACTATCAGGAAAGAACATTCAATTCTACATTTTCCGAGCGAAGACGAGCGAGTCTACTAGTTGTAATTTTTCATAAAGTGAAGTCCAAATAATATTGGATGTGGATGCCACAAGCCAAGTTGACAGACATATATAGTCGATCGACAACATGTTGTACTTGCGATTCCCATGTTAACGACACAATGGTTCAAGTTTATTAAGGGCAAGAAAAGTAAAGTGTGCCATCAAGTTCATGAGAGCTTTAATCACTAGTTTTCTCATAACAAGTTTAATTCAGAAGGTAGATAAAAACATGAATATACTTGGAATAGCAAATGCTAATAGGTAGGTATGGTGGACTCTTTGGAATAACTTGGTTTTAGGACTTGGATGCATGAGTGGAACTCATACTTGGTTATGGAGGCTAGCAAAAGACTGGGAGCGACCGACTAAGAGAGCAATAATTGCTATAATCATGCAGAGCGACAAAACATCATTAATCAAAGCATAAAGTGATATTACAAGTCGAAAACTAAAGGATAATAACGGCTATGGTGACTTGGGATAGTCATATACTGGTGTGAGCATGCGCTAAGTCAACCCAAATAAAGCATCAAAGGATAATACCACAATCCTGTGCTTTAATATGCTAAAACAATGCATGATTCTTCCAAGGCACATTAAGCAATCTCAATTGTTTATAACATGTCATGCTACAGCAAAGATCACTAAGCATAAAGCCAAAACAATATCAAGCATGGCATGACAAAGCATGGGCCACAGTCAAAAACAAGCTCTCTTTACCACTTAAGCATGAACTTTCCTACTCTTTTTCCAATCCAAACCAAACTATTTGAAAACCAATGCATGAAAGAGGGGGTCCAACCAATTTATTCAGCAAACTAAGAAAACCAAGAAAATGAAAACCAAAAACAAAAAACGAAAAAGAAGACGCTCCAAGAACAAAACAACTGTGCATGAAACAATAAAAATGAAGTGTTTGGAAGAAACCTGGGATTTTTATTGATGAAGAAGGGGATGCCTTGGGCATCCCTAAGCTTCGACGCTTGTACCTCTTGAATATTTCTTGGGGTGACACGGGGTGGCATCCCCAAGCTTGAGATTTAGTCCATTCTTCATCTCATTACATCATTCTCTCCATACACCTGAAATTTTTCCTTCATACAAAACTTCACACAATTTTTATTAGCAACATTAGTGCACTCAAGATAATAAGTCTTTAGGTTCAGTTTCAACACCAATAAAACTTCCATTAAAACACAAGCTACTGTAGCACTTCCCTCAAAAATCTCAATTCCCAAAAAGAACTCAAAAAGGAACCAACAAGAAGTAAATGCAGATAATGGCAGAAATCTGTCAAAACAGACCAGCAGGTAAAAACCAATTTTTTCGAAGACCTACTGTTGCTCAAATCGAAAAGTGTTGAACTAAGAAAGTTAGATAACAACCTGGGTCAGAAGCACAAAAATTCATGCCTCAAAAAGACGTACAGAGAGTTTACACGAATTTTTACAGTGCAGCACAAAAATCTGTTTCGGGACAGCAACTTTCCCAATCATTACTTCTCTCTCATTAGAGGTTACTCTTGGCACAAAAAGAAAATAAAAAGGATAAGGAGAGGTTATTACTGAAGCAATAGCTTCCAAGACTCATGTAAGACTTTTGGGTTATCTCCCAATAAGTACTTTTATTTAACGCCTTTAAGTTAGGCATAAGAAGCAAGAAAAAGAATCAAGTGTTCTCAAATGAAGAAGCATTAAGAGCAAATTTTGTTTTCATAGGAGAGGCAAAAGAAATCTTCTCTCTCTTCTTAGGAAAGTGTTCTATACCTTTCTTGAGTGGGAGTTGATATTTAATGGTGTCTTCTTTCATATCAATAATGGCACCAATAGTTCTAAGAAAAGGTCTTCCCAAAGTAATAGGACAAGAAGCATTGCATTAAACATCCAAAACATAGAAATCAACGGGGACATAGGCATTGTTAACCATAGTAAGAACATCATTAATACTCCCCATGAGTTTCTTTTTAGCATTATCATCAAGTGGGACATTCAAATAACAATCTTCCAATGGTGGCAAATCAAGCATATCATAAATCCTTCTAGGCATAATAGAAACACTACTATCAAGATCACATAAAGCTTTGAAATCAAAATCATTCACTTTCATATTAATGATGGGTTCCCAGCCATCTTCTTGTTTCATAGGAATAGAAGCTTTATGTTTCATCTTTTCTTTTTTAATTTTTATGAGAGCATCAGTAATGTGTTTTAGAAAGCCCATATTCATAGCACTAGCATTAGGACTTTTAGCAAGCTTTTGTAGGAACTTAATAACTTCAGAGATATTGCAACCATCAAGATCAAAATCATAATTATCATCTAAAGTAGTAGAGCTATTATTAGCTTCAACACTAGTGGTAGTGATAGTAGAAACACTAATATTTCTAGCAATTTCATCTTCTCTTTCCCACTTAGCATGCAATTCATCTAATAGTCTAACATTTTCATCAATTCTAACTTGTATGGCATTAGTAGCAGCAAAGGGATTATCAATAGTTTCAGGTTTAGCAGCCATTTTATTCAAAGAAGATTGTGCTTCAGCCAATGATTCTATATTTCTCTCTGCATTAGAGAGTTTTTCCTCAATAGTTTTATTGAAAGCAGTTTGTTGGTTAATAAAATCTTTAAGCATAACTTCAAGTTTAGAGGCTGCACTCCTAGTATTGTTATAGGAATTTCCATAAGCATTACCATTATTGGGAGGATATGTCCTATAATTGTTGTTACCAAAATTATTCCTATAGGCATTGTTGCCAAAGTTATTATTTCTTATAAAGTTCACATCAACTTGCTCTTGAGCAACCAAAGAGGCTAAGGGAACATGATTTGGATCGATATGAGCTTCCCCATTAACAAGCATAGACATAATAACATCAATTTTATCACTCAAGGAGGAGGTTTCTTCAAACAGAATTTACCTTCTTACCTGGTGGAGCTCTCTCAGTATGCCATTCAGAATAGTTAACCATCATATTATCCAGAAGCTTTCTTGCAGCACCCAAATTAATGGTCATAAAGGTACCTCCAGCAGCAGAATCCAATAGATTTCTTGAAGAATAGTTCAATCCTGCATAAAAGGTTTGGATAATCATCCAAGCAGTCAGTCCATGAGTGGGACAATTCTTTACCAAAGATTTCATTCTTTCCCAAGCTTGAGCAACATGTTCATTATTAGATTGTTTAAATTTCATTATTTCACTTCTCAGAGATATAATCTTAGCAGGAGGATAGTATTTTCCAATGAAAGCATCTTTGCATTTAGTCTAAGAATCAATACTATTCCTAGTTAGGGATTGCAACCATTCTTTAGCTTTTCCTCTTAGGGAGAAAGGAAACAATTTAAGCTTAATAATATCTCCATCTATATCCCTATGATTTTGCATCTCACAAAGTTCAACAAAGTTATTTAGATGAGCAGCAACATCTTCACTACCAATACCAGAAAATTGTACTCTCATAACAAGATTGAGTAAAGCAGGTTTAATTTCAAAGAAAGTAGCTTCAGGAACAGGTGGAGCAATAGGTGTGCACATGAAATCATTGTTGTTGGTGCTAGTGAAGTCACACAACTTAGTGTTTTCAAGGGTATTCATTTTTTGTGTTTTTAATAAAGAAAGCAAAGTAGTAAAACTAATTTTTTTGTGTTTTTGATAAAGAAATAAGCAAACAAAGAAGAAATAAACTAAGCAAAACAAAAATAACAAAGTAAAGAGATTGGTTATGAGGGACTCCCCTTGTGATGAGAACAGCAGCAAGTTGGGGAACCCCAAGAGATTGGTTATGAGGGACTCCCCTTGTCCTTGACTCCCGGACAACGGCGCTAGAAAAATAGCTTGATGGCCCAAAATATATCAAGCTTGTTGGGGAACCCCAAGAGGAAGGTATGATGAGAACAACAGCAAGTTTTCCCTCAGTTATGAAACCAAGGTTATCGAACCAGTAGGAGCAAGGAAACACCTCCAAGGTGTTGCTAACAGGCCTTTGGCAGGGCGCACTACCGGTGCTAGCAGCAACGTGGAAACATGCACAACACAACCACATAACTTTGCCCCCAACTTATAGTGAGGTTGTCAATCTCACCGGTTTACCTGAAAACAAAGGATTAAACGTATTGTGTGGAAGAAAGTAATTGCTTGCAGAAAGTAAATAGAAAGCAGTAAATAGTTGTAGATTGATGATAAAAGAAATGACCGGGGTCCATAGTTCACTAGTGGTGGTTCTCCATAAGATAGATGACATGTTGGGTGAACAAATTACAGTGGGGCAATTGATAAACATCGAGAAAGCATACATGCATATACTAATCATCTTGACTCCTTTGAGATTTGACTAGGCATTACAACATTATACATAGACCGTAATCCAACTGCATCTATGACTAATAATCCACCTTTAGGTTATCATCCGAACCCCCTCCAGTATTAAGTTGCAAGCAACAGATAATTGCATTACGCATTACGTGTAAAGTAAACAATACGATTGTTCTATGAACAAAGGATTGCTGTTTTCTCCCTAGTAGCCACAACACATCTAGTACCTTAGATATTTCTGTCACTTCCCCAGATTACTAGAGGCGCGAACCCACTATCGAGCATAAATACTAACTCTTGGAGTTGCTAGCATCTACTTGGCCAAGATAACTACTAACAACGGAAAGCATGCAAGATCACAAATAACAAAGACATGATAGAATCAATAATCAATCTGAAATAGCATCTCAATATCCATCGGATCCCCATAGACACAACATGTAGGATTACAAATAGATGATCTTGATCATGAACGGAGCTCACAAGATCTAGACATGGTAGCACAAAGGAGAAGAACCAACCATCTAGCTACTACATAGACCCGTAGTCCAAGGATGAACTACTCACGCATCACACCGGAGGCTTGCATGGTGATGAAGAAGGCCTCCAGGGTGAATTCTCCCCTCTGGCAGGGTGCCGGGAAGAGCTTCAGATCCCTCCCGATCTAGGGATGGAGATGACGGCGGCTATAGACTCTTTCGTGGAATTTTGATCGGGTACTTAGGGTTTCTGTAGGCGAAAGGGGAGGCTGAGGGGGTGCCCTAGGCGGCCAGACCACCCCCTGGCATGGGCCAGGCCTGGCCGCGCGGCCAGGTGGTGTGGTTGGCCCCTGGACCCTCTCCGTCTCATATTCTAGCTCCGTGTCCCCCTCGGTGAAAAACTGACTTTGGCTTTTGTCCCGTCCAATTCTGAGAATATTCATTTTCTGACTTTCCTGGAACCAAAAATAGCAGAAAATAGGCAGTTGGCACTGTGGCATCTTGTTAATAGGTTAGTCCAAGAAAGTGTATAAAAAGTACTCCAAAGTGTGGACAAAACATAAGAAAGTAGATAAAAACCAAGCACAGAACATCAAAAATTATGGATACGTTAGCAATGTATCAAGTAGGGACGAGGAGTACAAAGGAAGGAAACCACTTTGGTCCTTGGCGGCAAAAAAATTCAAACTTTTCCGATTTTGAAATTTTTCACTTGCTTCCCAAACATCGGGAGGGTAGGTTACTCAAAAGATTTACCATTTGCAGTACTTCTTATCTTATCTTTATCTTGTCTTATCTCTTACAATACCATACCATACCACTGTATAGTGTACGATAACTTCGAACATTGACCATTGGATCAAGACCAGCAAATCCAAACATTGCTAACCATTGGATCTTCTTTTCCATTCTTGCATATATAAAGATTCTACTGATAGTCTTTAGCACGATGAACGCTAGTATGCGCAAACCTCAAAACACACACTTTATTGCTCAGTTTCAAGGTCCTTGTTCTAAATGCATGGGCTTGGGTGCAATTTTCATTTTTGTGAGGTCCTTGATGTAACTTGTACTTCCACCGACTGTGTTAACTCTCAAGCACCTCGCTCCTACGAGACCTACCACGGTTAAAATAAAACGCAACCGCCCGAATTATCAAACAAACTGGACCACAGTTTCTTATACGTAATACCCAAGTTTTTAGTACTAGGTTTTTTCAAGCTTCCTAGCTAACTTCGCACACTTCAGTGACTTCTTGTTGATTAACCAAATTAGGTCAAACTTGAGCTACAAGTAAGCGTGATAGATTGCTCTTGAATTAGATGTATTTCAGAGGTAGATGGGTGCATCTTCTTGTAGTAAACAATGTCGTTAGTGTGAGTTTCCAACTATCAGGAAATAAAATTCTCAGTTTTCCGAGTTATGACGAGATGGTTATTTTCCATAAAGAAAGCTCGAAGTAGAATATGGATCTCGATGCCATAAGTCAAGCTTCTAGACATATTAAGTTGTCAACACCCGGATTTTTAAGGCATACATCGTAATCCCAGGATTACCATTTTTGCGAGACATAACAGATTGGATATCAGAGTACATCATCCATTAAAAACCATAAATAAGGTCTTACACAAATAAGGATCTCATGATCCAGTCTTAGTACAATCAAGTAGCAGAATAAATAGCGAAGCGGTGGGGTCCATCTTCAGAGTCATAGGCAATATTGACGATGGGAGATAGTCCTAGTTATCATAGTCATCTTGTTGTCCTTCATCTTGGTAGTCTCCTTCATAGTTTGGCCATAGGAATAGCCAGGGACAAAAGCCATGAGTACTCTTTAAGTACTCACAAACTATCACTAACAAGTAAGATAGTTCTAGTAGGAATGCTAACTCTAAGTTTAATTGTGAAGTTAAGTTTGAAACCTAAGCTGAGTTCAGAAACAAAGAAAGATAAAAGAAGTTTGAAAACACCTAAGTGGGAACTTAATTATAATAGTCACAACTCTGTTGTGGTCAAGTCATGTCACAATTCATTTCATAAGTTGTTTTGAAAACATCTGACAACGGAACAGTATGGTCACTCCAACTATCCATAACCGCGGACGCAGTTATTTGAATAGTTTGACACTCTGCAGAGGTGGTACACTTTCACCACAAGAGTCGATACATCTGTCAAGGATAACGCTGAATCATCATACTTAGTATGCAGATAATCAAACATAGCCTTTCCTTTACACACCCTAGTATAAGCATCTCTCCTATGAGCATGGCCTCCCAACCATGACCATCTGTTATCTTGGGCACTTCATAGGTGGACAACATTGAGAGGTAGCCTCAGCTCAAACCTCTCCCGTGAGGGAACTAATACTAATGCATATAAACTTCCGTCTAAGCCTTACCCAATTCAGGTATTGTGGTTGTACGGTAAAATTGGAATGGTATCGCATCTGAACCCAACCATCAGTTTTATAAAAGGGCTAAGGCTCATGCATCAAAATTTTCATCATCATAAACCATTTGTGTTTCTCAACACATGTCAAAACATCTCAATAGAATGACTCATCATTACAAGGTTTTCACAAATCATTTTCACCACCCATCTAGAGTGAATCAAGTTTTGGGTTTTTGTTCCAACTACTATGTTAAGAGTGTTCACTAAGGTGGGAGGCTAATCTCAAACTCATGCCATAGAATGACATCTAAATGTAACTAGATAGGTCAAGTTTTATAATCTTTATGATACCTTTAAACAAGTAAAGGACTTTGGTAAAGTAAAGAAAGTAAAGCTTGTAAATAAGACTTGGAGTAGGTATAAGTCAAAATGGTATAACCAAAGCATGCCTAATGCCTTTGCTTAGGTTATCTAGCTTGCAAGGTCTAGATTGCATTGTTAATGATGGCTTGCTAGTATAATACTTGCAAGTGTTAGCTTGCCCAGTTTACTTGAAGTGCTAGGCTTGCCTTGGTTGGTGCAGTGGTTGAAGTTTTCTTGTTCCTCCTCTTGGTAGAACTCCTCCTCCTCGTAGACTTGGTCGGTACTATCGTCTATACATACATACAGAATACACAATCACCAAACAATACTTAACTAGTCTACTTAGCACACTACGGCACATATTTGATGATCTATTATCATCACAAGCATCACAAGGTTTAATGAACTAGTTTCATTCTTTTTATTTGAGAAAAGTAATTTCTACTCATTGAAATTAACTAAGATTTAATATTCTCCAATTAAATATGGGATCATGTGGCCACATGTCATCACCACATATTCTAACATATGGTAATGTGATTTAAGAGTTGGATCACATTTTAATAAGTTTAAGTTTAATAATTAATGATTTAAAGTGACTAGAAATGCCTATATAGCATTATTTTGGTACTAGTCCAAAGTCACTGCATGCAAACCTTAATATTATTACATATTCAGATAGGTTTGGTTAAATGTGATTTTTGAGAGTTGGAATCAACTCAAAAGCTACTATGGTTGATTTTATAAAAATGTTTGAATGTGTAAAAGCTTCTGTTTTGTTATTTTAACTAGGAGAGATCTCTAACTCTAAATGATTTAAATCCAACGGGCTTGGATAGAGATTTTCAGTAGCTTTCCAACAAAATTGGAATCCCTCAATTTGCGTTCAGTAAATCTTCCTGAAATGATTTTTAAACTAAGGGACAGAATTGATTCCAAATCTAAATAGAAAAACTTATATTTGAATTACTGGGTCAGCGTGGGAAACTAAATGGGTCGGCCCAGTGGCACTTCGCGGCGCAGAGGGCGACTGACAAGGGGGGTCCGCATGTCAGCGGCTCTTAAAACCCGAAGCGGTACGGGACGATCTGGGTCACACGATTAGAACATAGATCGACGGCTCACGGTCGTCATCGACGACGGACTCGTCGCCAGCGAGACTGAACCCTAAACGGTCGGTGGGGGTCTACTGGGGACGTACCAGGGCTCCAGCTAGTGCAGCGAGGCGGGCAAACGAACTGGTCAATGATGGCAGGCTCAGGCGATGTTGCCGCAGGTGTTGAGGTGGACAAAATTGATGACCACGTCTCCTCCTCTACAGCGGCTACCTCCGACGGAATTCTAGCAATGTGCTGCTCGAGCGGCTCCGGCGAGAGAGGGGAAATGGTCAGTGGAGAGAGGGGAGTGAGATGGTGTGCAAAATGAGGCTGGGGGCTGGCCTCCTTATATAGGCTCGATGGTGAGGCAGTGAGTCATGGGCGCGGCTCGTCGGTGATGGCGAAAAAGGAGGCTACCGACATGGGCGAGGTAGGCGGACGGTGGGCGGTCTGCTGACGGTTAGCTACGGTGCAATGGCGCGGCTAGGGGCGGTGCCTAACGGTCGGGAGCTTCCTGCGCTCTGGGAGACAGAGGCGGTGCTCGACGTGGCTCCCGATGACTGTGGGTCGCGCGGCGGTGCACGACCGTGTCTGGCGGGGTGCTGGGTTCAAGGTGGAGCGGCATGCGCGATTTGGTGTCGAGGCGTGGTCTGAGACGTCTCTGGCGCGCTCTGGCTACATGCAGAGAGAAAAGGGCGGCGCTGCTCTGGGGTGGTCTAGTGCATGGCTGGGCTTGGGGAAGGGGCAGGGAGTCGCAGTGTGGTCCGGTCTATCTCCTAGACATGGCGAGAGAGGGAGGGGCGGTCGGCTGGGAGTTGTCCATGCTCGACCGGCGAGCATGGCGCTCATGTGGCACGACACTGCTGCAAACGGCTAAGGGGTAGCCTCTTGATGGCATGGTTGGTACTGGGGGAGATAATGTGAGGGGTTTTAGGCCTTAGTGGCATCTGGATCACATCTTTAAAACTGTAATAGTTAGGCAGTTTGATTAGTGCTCACTAAGTGTTCGACACAATGGCCGCATGAAGAAAATATTTGAAATTTTGGGAGATTTTTGGTGGAGTGGTTCATCTCATGCTTAAGCATCAAGGTTTGCTTGGGATTTGGAAATGAAGTTCATTTGAGTGGTTTTTAAGAATGTGGTACCTAGACATATGAACTAGATCCAATTTTCAAATGTCATTTAAATTTAGAGTTTGAAAGTTTTTGGGATGAAACAATGTGGGCCTTGGTACATCACTACTTGTACTAGCAAGGGGTGCCAAGAACCACAATTGTTTCTGTTTGAAAGTGAGTGCTAGGAATAGCAAAAGTGTACTATGTGATTAAAATGGCAAAAGTGACCATTTGCTTATTTAATTCTTTTTGATTTATTTTTCTTTGGGATTTGCTTGGGGATGATCTAGATGATGTGTAATTCACCTTAGAGTCATTTTACAATCAATAGATCACTCAAACATGGCAATTCAAAACAACTCCTATTTAAAAGCACACACATATGAATGCTTAAAGATTTTAAATAGAAAAAGTTTTTGTTAACCCTAAATTGGGTAGATTTGATCTTGATAGCTTGGATGAAAGTTTTGGGATGTTACAAACCTCCCCCCTTAAACAAAATCTCGTCCCGAGATTTAAGAAAGAAAACTAGGAACTAAAGAGATCTCGAAACTCAGTCCTAATGTAATCTTCTAGCTCCCACATGGCTTCCTCTTCGGTATGGTTGCTCCATTGAATCTTGAGAAATTTGATACTCCTGGTCCTAGTGGTTTTGTAGGCTTCCTACAAGATACGGATGGGCACTTCATGATACGTCAGATCCTTGTTGATATCAACAGCTCGGTGATCGATGTTCTTGAAAACTTCGGTCTTCTCTGGCGCTTCTAAGCATTTGTGAAGTAATGAGATATGGAACACATTGTGGATGGCTGACATCTCCTCTGGCAGTTCCAGTTGATAAGATACTTCTCCTTGATGGTTCAGAATCTTGAAGGGTCCGATATATCTGGGGGCTAACTTTCCTTTCAGACTAAAATGCTGGGTTCCCTTCAATGGCTAAACCTTGAGATATACAAAATCTCCGACATTGAAAGTTAGGTCTCTCCTTCTCTTGTCCGCATATCTCTTCTGTCTGGATTGGGCGGTTTTGACGTGCTCACGGACTTTGTGAACCTTCTCTTCGGCTTCTCGGAGAATGTCAGGTCCAAAAATCCGACTCTCTCCTACTTGCGACCAATTCAAAGGGGTACGCCATTTTCTTCCGTACAGGAACTCAAATGGTGCCATTTGCAAACTGGCTTGATAGCTGCTGTTATAAGAGAATCCTGCGAAAGGAAGACAATCTTCCCATTTTGTTCCATACTCCAACACACAAGCTCTCAACAAATCTTCTAAGATTTGGTTGACTCTTTCAGTCTGTCCATCGGTTTGCGGGTGATAAGCGGTGCTGAAATTCAACTTGGTTCCTAATCCTTCTTGAACTTTCTGCCAAAATCTCGAGATAAATTGAGTTCCTCGATCTAATACTATGGTCTTGGGGGTTCCATGCAGATTGAAAATTCTGGCGATATACAACTCTGGTAGGTTGTCTTGACCGGTATAAAATGAGCTACCTTAGACAGTCTATCAACAATGACCCAGATTGATGAAGGGAATATGCCCGAGAGGCAATAATAAAGTGGTTATTATCTTATTCCATGTTTATGGTAAATGTTTATTTTGCATGCTATAATTGTATTGATTGGAAACATCAATACATGTGTGTTTAATAAACAAAAAGGGTTCCTAGTTATGCCTCTCTTATAGACTAGCTTGTTGATTAACAAGATGATCAAGGTTTCCTGATCATGGACATTGGATGTTGTTAATAACAAGGTCAAAACATTAGTTGAATGATGTGATGAACATTCATCCGAAGTATAGCATTACGATCAAGTCATTATGTTTATATTGCTATAACATCATACGAAGTAATCTTTATCCTTAGACCATGATATCATGTTAATTGCTAACACCGGAAGAGTATCTTGATAACATCAAACGTCACACCGTAACACGGTGACTATAAAGATGGGTTCAGTACTACGAAGGTGTTATGTTGAGGCTCATGGATCAAGAGTGGAATTTGTCAATCCTGATGACGGATAGATATACTCTGGGCCCTCTCGGTGATATCACATTGAGATAGCTTGCAAGCAAGTGATGTGATCACTAGAATGTTATATCACGGGAACAAAAAAAGAGTGCATGTCGGTAACGAGATCAAACTAGGTATGGAGATACCGATGATCAAATCTCGGACATGTAATATATCGCGAGACAAAGGGATTTAGTTACAAGCGTTAAAGGTTCTCACGATCACAGAAGTCATCGTTGAATGTGTAGGAGTCAGTATGGATCTCCAGGTCCCGCTGCTGATTATTGATCGAAGAAGGGTCTCGATCATGTCTGCATTATTCGCGAACCGTAGGGTGACACACTTAAGAGTTACCGGACACCATTTTGGAGCACATATGTTTCAGACGAAAGAATTGCAAAGTGCAAGAATTGTTTCAATAGAAACCGGAAATTGTTTCGGGTGAAATTGCAGAAAGTGGTTATGTATGTGATATTAAAATATTGCAAGGGGCTATATGTGAATGTTTGTTAATTAAAGTAATTAACAAAATTCTGAATAAATTTAATAAAAGAGTTTTATTAAATGAGAGAGCATTAAACTTGGAGAATTTTAATGCATTTAAAGTGGAGACTTTAAAAGGGAATGTGAAGAGGCATTTTAATGTGGAGGGGTTACCACCACATGAATGGGGGAGCTGAGGGGTCACCCCCCCATGCGCCGGCCATGGAGAGGAGGGGCACCCCCCCTCCTCCTATAAAAGGCCACCCATTCCCTCCTTCATCCTCACACCTCCTTGTGAAGGATCTCTCTCCCCCTCTAGAATTTTTCCCCCATGGTCTCGGTATAGCTAGATACATGTTCCCAGTGGCATTTCGTATGGAAGGAATTGCTGCTTCCGCTGGATCGCTGGAGCGAGGAGGTGGAGGTTGTCTGGTGGCTTGAACGTGTGTGCGAGTACGGATGCGCTGCTGAGTTGCAGCGCTCGGACTTCCTCACGATCTTGAGATTGGCAAGTGTACGACTACATCAACCACGAGTTCCTACTCGTTAACAAAACTCGTTGTATTCGAGGGTAAGTTCTCGTTGGATGTATGTCCACCCGTTGCTTTGTACCTAGTAGGTAGATCTTGGCGTGTAGTTCACACCGTAGGAATTTTTTTGTTTTCTATGCTGCGGACCCAACAGTGGTATCAGAGCCTGATCTATGCGTAGGTGCTTTGCACGGGTAGTACACATATGGTTATATGTGGGCGATGATGATCATGTTATTGCTTCTTTCATGTATTTTGGATATTGGTGGCATAGTGGGATGAAGCGGCCCGGACCAACCTTACATGTCATCGTACATGAGATCGGTTCCACGACTGACATGCAACTAGTTTTGCATAAGTGGTTGGCGGGTGTCTGTCTCTCCTACTATAGTCAATATCTGATTTACAACGAGTTTCTAATAACTTGGTTATCCTCGTTGTGGTTCATGTTCGTAGGTAAGAACAGTTCTATCTCCAAAAGCCCTAAGCCACGTAAAACTTGCAATTGATAAATTAGAGGCTTCTAGTTTAGATCGTTGTTGGGATAGTGTCTTGATATGGTATTATTGTAAGTAGATGTATGATAGATACTCTTACAACACACTCAACGTGTAAGTTCCATAGACCTTAGCCTTACACACAAAGGAATGATAGAGATCATACCACGATGCAAATGATAGAGATCAAATGCATGGACCATATCATCTCACTTTACACATTAGATGCTAGCATCTTATGCTGCTAGTTTTGCGCTTTTGGTAGCATTGTAAGATGATCCCTCATTTAGATATCAAGATAAAATGCGTTCTTCCTTAAGTATGCACCGTTCTATGGATCGTGTTTTGAGACATCATGTGATGATCGGGTGTACTCGACTCTACGCTTTCATACAACGGGTGTAAGACAGTTTTACACACGCGAGTACTAAGGTTCTTACTTGGCGAGCCTAGCATGTACAGACATGGCCTCGGAACACGGACCGAAAGGTTAAGCATGCGTCATATAGTTGATATGATGCCCATATAGATGCTCGCCTTTGAAGCTACACCGACTCACGTGATGATCGGACTTGGTGTAGTGGATTTGGTTCATGTAATCACCAAAAAGGCACGAGGGATGTCGTTTTTTAGTGGGAGTTCATTTCTAATTTGAATTAGTCGAACTCAATTTGTCATAAACTAAATCGAAGTGAATTTGCATAATTTTTTGTAGTCATTGGCGTCTGTTTACTACCTTATGTTTAGTTTTAATTGAGATAATAGAACTATAGAATTCTGGATATTTACTTTACGAACTGGTATCATATTGTTTTGAATGTCAATTTAAAGTTTATAAGTCCTATTGCAAACTTTTAGCAAACTCTATTTACTCCATTAAGTTTAATAAGTAGTATTAAATCAAGAGTCAGAATTCCAATGTTAGTATCTAAAGTATCATGTTTCCCTCCATGATTATTGATATTCAAAAGTTGTTTTAATATCAAGATTATATAGGAGCTGAAAATTGTTTCAGAAACCATCATGTGTGAAAGATATTGTGATATCTGAAACAATGTTTTTGGTTGCATTATGATAGAGTATAATTTATCAAAACACATATTCTCATATTGTATGAGAATTTGTGAAGGATGGAGATGCTAAGCATCCGGATCTCCCAAAAGGTTTTGGGTACTAACATTATACTCACGATTCTTCCTTACAGGCTATAGTACCTTGATCATGAAAGTTGTCATGATAAGGATGAATAGAAGATGTAAGTAAAATGTTTACTACACTAATAGATTACTAAAGAATGGATTTTTGAAAGAACACCAAACATTTGATGATGGTGATCCACTTCAAAGTGCAAGTCCAAAGGTATTAGTATGTGACTATATACGCTTTGTACTATGTGGCATGTGAATGGCACCACAATTGATGTTGATAGATTCTTTTAAAAGGAAAAGAAATTCCTGAAATAGAATCTATAAAATATTTGTCAGAAAAGAAAAAGTTGGAAATGTCCATCTTATGTATATAGAAGATATACATGTTATGGTTGTATTCCTTGCTTATTAAAACAATGTGGTTCTTAGGTATTGGATACCGAATTGGTTGGTATGAAGTGTCATACAGGACAACGCAATTCATGAACTGCAATGGCCTAAGTAACTAGTAAGAGAATAAGTGATGATCTTCATCAAAAACAAATAAAGTGTTATTGTGTTTTTCGTTGACGTCAAACCTAGCCTTCAAGATTTGTTTTAATAATTGTTATTTTGTTCCGGTATTACGAGAACAATGGTTGTTCAAATAATTACCATATTCCATAAAGCATGGATGAACTTTTACAAGTCTAGTGGGAGAAATCACATCCATAAACACTATTGCTAAAATGTCGCAAGCCAAATGATTGAAAGATCACTTATGAAGTGACATCGCTGTTTTACATTATATTGGAAAGAAAACATAAAGAAACTCCATGTTGATGGAATTTTTGGAGTCTTTGATTCTGATCAATTGACGCTTGTGAAACTTTCCTCAAGATAATTGAAACTCCGTTCATAGGCCAAAGAAGAACGGATGACTAGCTTATTGGAAATTGTCCATGCTGATGTGCATAGTCCATTATGTGTAGCCATATGCGATGGATCTTTTTTCTTCATATGCTTTCTCCAAAAATTTCAGTGAATATATCTGTATATTTACTTAATAAGGAAGAAGTATGAAACATTTGAAAATTGTTCAAAGACTTTCAAGATGAAGTGGAAAATCATTGTAACAAGAAAATAAAGAGTTTATGATTCAATCATAAAGGAAGATATTTGAGTTACATGTTTAGCAAAACACATAAGATTTGAGGAATTGTTCCATGATTTGTGTTTCCTGATAAACCATAGGAGTATGGCATATTCGAGAGATGAAACCAAACCATGTGTGACATGGTAAGATCAAAGGTGTCATTTATAAAACTGCCATTATGTTTTAAGGATTAAAGCTTTAGAGACTACCGCTTTTACACTGAAAAGAGCACCATCGTGATCCGTTGAAATGACACCATATAAGTTATGGTTTGGGATAAAACCTGAATTGTCTTTTCTTAAATTTTGGTATGCTATGCATAAGTAAAATGTTTACAACCAAAGTCGGATAAGCACGTCTTTGTAGGTTATCCCAAATAATTTGTTGGGAATTTCTCCATAACACCGAGGACAAAAGAGTTTGTTACTTGGAATGTCAAGTTTCTTGAGAAGGAATTTTTCACAAAAAGTTAAGTGGGAGGACAGTAGAACTTGGATAAGGTTGTTGAACCTTAGCTATATGTGCTAAGTAGAGCAGCACCGGAAAGTGTCCCGGTGGCGGCCACAATGCTCATGGCTCCCGTGATTACAAAGGTTGTGATCTCGGAGATTAGAGTTCCAATTGAACCGTGTGGGTCGGTAAGAATCAAATGGTGTGATTTGATAAGCAAGTCGTTATTGTTTTGACAATGATGAACCGACTACATGCAAAGAAGCGATGATGGGCCCTAACTCCATAAAATGACTAGAAGTCATAGAATCCGTGATAGTATCCATACACGAGAAATCAAGTTTCTGAACTTGAAAGACTCTCTAGAAAGGCATGAAGCCTATCGGTTGTGTTTGGATATATAAAGAAATAGACATGGATGTTTAACATCTATGAAATAGTCGACATGTCGGAAAGAAATTTACGACAATGTTCAAGGAGTTGACTATGACACGATTGATCTTTCATAGCGATATTTAGTCTTGACGGATTAATGTAGCAACCACTACATATAATTTGATGTATGGTAGTTGAACAAACAAAACAATGTTCTTCTAATAGAATGGTTACCTAGGACGTGTACAAGACACGGTCTGAAGGGTTTTGTTAATTCAAAGGGTGCTAAAAGGGTTTGCAAACTTCAATAGTTGAAGTAAGCATAGCGGAATTGGAATTTTCACCATGATGAAACTATTAAAAGAGTTTAAATTCATCGGAGATGATGAAGATGATTGCATTTGCAAGAAATTAAGTGGGAGCGCTGAGACATATTTCTAATACATATGCAGAGGACATATTGTTGATTGGAAATGATGTATCTTGTATTGACACAAGTTAAGAATTTCATTAAAATAAGATTTCGATGAAAGACTTGGGCAAAACCGGAATATTTGGCATCAATATCTATATGGATAGATTGTGGCGCTAATATGGTTGTGCCAGACATACATATATGAGATATTGAAAGGGTTCAATATGGAAACAACAAGAAAGGTTCTTTCTGCATGGAAAGGATTGTATCAAGATTCAAGTGTTTCAACACTTGGTGAGTAAAATCACATGAAGATTTTGATCGATTATACCGTGATATGTATATATCCAAAATGTCCTATGCTCTAAGTGTTATGAGCACATACCAGGATGATTCATAAGATGATCATTGGACAATAGTAAAGATATTCTTATGAGCTTTGGAAGAACTAAGAATATATCATGTATAAGTGACAAATAGTTAAAGGTAGTTCATTGTGAAGTGTTACATTGATACTAGTTTTTTCACAAGATACAAATTAAATTTATCTCAATTTAGACTATGGGTGGCACAATGTAATGGAAAGGATGTTCCATGATGGATTTGGATGAGTTCCAAAGTTGAGACATTGTGACAGATACTACAACAAAAGGCTAAGTATATAACTGCTATAGAAGCAGCAAAGGAGGGCATTTGTGTTACGTAGTTTGTTATCAAACTAGGTGTGGTTCAAAGCGGGCTAATACTATGAAGATATATTGCGTGACAATAATATCAACATATTTTAACCAGAACAAAGTAAAGGTCTCACCAAAGGAGCAAATTTATACAATGCCATCTCATTTGAGAATGAGAGATGCGTAGAGACGCAAAGACATGCAAATACACACGGACCTGAAACTGTCAGATCCGGAGATTATGTTAACCACTAGCAATAGCGTATATGCAACACCAGAAAGCCATAGGTGTTCAATACGCAAAGTTTTTCAAACTAGATTATTGACTCTAGTGCAAGTGGGAGACTGAAGGGAACATGCCCAAGAGGCAATAATAAAGTGGTTATTATCTTATTCCATGTTTATGATAAATGTTTATTTTGCATGCTATAATTGTATTGATCGGAAACATCAATACATGTGTTTTTAATAAACAAAAAGGGTTCCTAGTTATGCCTCTCTTATAGACTAGCTTGTTGATTAACAAGATGATCAAGGTTTCCTGATCATGGACATTGGATGTTGTTAATAACAAGGTCACAACATTAGTTGAATGCTGTGATGAACATTCATCCGAAGTATAGCATTACGATCAAGTCATTATGTTTATATTGCTATAACATCATACGAAGTAATCTTTATCCTTAGACCATGAGATCATGTTAATTGCTAACACCGGAAGAGTGTCTTGATAACATCGTCACACCTTAACACGGTGACTATAAAGATGGGTTCAGTACTACAAAGGTGTTATGTTGAGGATCATGGATCAAGAGTGGAATTTGTCAATCCCGATGACGGATAGATATACTCTAGGCCCTCTCGGTGATATCACATTGAGATATCTTGCGAGCAAGTGATGTGATCACTAGAATGTTATATCACGGGAACAAGAAAAGAGTGCATGTCGGTAACAAGATCAAACTAGGTATGGAGATACCGATGATCGAATCTCGGACATGTAATATATCATGAGACAAAGGGATTTAGTTACAAGCATTAAAGATTCTCACGATCACAGAAGTCATCGTTGAATGTGTAGGAGTCAGTACGGATCTCCAGGTCCTGCTGCTGATTATTGATCGGAGAAGGGTCTCGATTATGTCTGCATTATTCGCGAACCGTAGGGTGACACACTTAAGAGTTACTAGACACCATTTTGGAGCACATACGTTTCATACGAAAGAATTGCAAAGCGCAAGAATTGTTTCAATAGAAACCGGAAATTGTTTCGGGTGAAATTGTAGAAAGTGGTTTTGTATGTGATATTGAAATATTGCAAGGGGCTATATGTGAATGTTTTTTAATTAAATTAATTAACAAAATTCTGAATAAATTTAATAAAAGAGTTTTATTAAATGAGAGAGCATTAAACTTGGAGAATTTTAATGCATTTAAAATGGAGACTTTAAAAGGGAATGTGAAGAGGCATTTTAATGTGGAGGGGTTACCACCACATGAATGGGGGAGCTGAGGGGTCACCCCCCATGCGCCGGCCATCGAGAGGAGGGGCACCCCCCCCTCCTCCTATAAAAGGCCACCCATTCCCTCCTTCATCCTCACACCTCCTTGTGAAGGATCTATCTCCCCCTCTAGAATTATTCCCTCATGGTGTTGGATTAGCGAGATACATGTTCCCGGTGGCATTTCGTCTAGAAGGAGTTGCTGCTTCCGCTGGATCGCTGGAGCGAGGAGGTGGAGGTTGTCCGGTGGCTTGAACATGTGTGCGAGTACGGATGCGCTGCTGAGTTGCGGCGCTCGGACTTCCTCACGATCTTGAGATAGGCAAGTGTACGACTACATCAACCACGAGTTCCTCCTCGTTAACAAAACTCGTTGTCTTCGAGGGTAAGTTCTTGTTGGATGTATGTCCACCCATTGCTTTGTACCTAGTAGATAGATCTTGGCGTGTAGTTCACACCGTAGGAAATTTTTTGTTTTCTATGTTGTGGACCCAACAATTGAGTCATTTCCCCTACTAGAAGTAGGTAAACCGATGATAAAGTCAATTCCGACGGAATCCCATTTCCATTACAGAATCTGCAATGGCTGCAACAGTCCAGCGGGCCTCTGATGTTCCGCTTTGACTCTTTGATAGATATCACACTTGGCGATGTAGCTTCCGATTTCTCTCTTCATCTTATGCCACCAAAATTGCTCTTTCAAATCTTGATACATCTTCATTCCTCCAGGGTGGATAGAATAAAGAGTATCATGAGCTTCTTGCATGATAACTTGCTTCAGCTCCGAATCTGCTGGCACACAGATACAGCCTTTGTACCACAGAACTCCTTCTTCATCTTCGGTGAATTCAGGTACCTTTCCTGTACCAATATGATGTTTGATTCTGTTGATACTTTCATTTCCCTTCTAGGCTTACTTGATTTGGCTAATCAAAGTGGGTTGAAGTTCAATGCTAGCTAAAAATCCTTTGCTAACTAGCTCAGTCCTGAACTACTCCAACTCCTCATACAAACTTGGCTGCTTCTCCTTGATCATGGTGTTTAACCTACACGACAATGTCCTAAGAGCATCCGCTCCCACATTGGCTTTGCCGGGGTGATATTGAATGTCAAGGTCATAATCCTTGATTAACTCTATCCATCTCCTTTGCCTCATATTCAGCTCCTTCTGAGTGAAAATATACTTCAAGCTTTTGTGATCTGAGTAAATCTCACAACGATTACCCATAAGATAACGACGCCATGTCTTCAGTGCCAAAACTACGGCTGCTAACTCAAGATCATGGGTCGGATAGTTCTGCTCATGCTACTTCAGTTGTCGAGACAGATACGCGATGACTTTTCCTTCTTGCATCAGTACACATCCGAGACCAATCTTGGATGCATCACAATACACATCAAACGGCTTCTTGATGTCTGGCATGATCAATATTGGGGCTGAAATCAATCTCTTGTTTAGCTCTTGGAAACTGGCTTCACATTTGTCAGTCCATTCAAACTTCTTGTCCTTCTTCAACAATTGGGTCATGGGTCTGGCGATCCTTAAAAATCCTTCGACGAACTTGTGGTAGTATCCTGCTAATCTGAGAAATGCATGGACTTGGGTTTGAGTGGTTGGGGCTTCCCATTCTTCGACATCTTTGATCTTGGCGGGATCAACAACGACTCCTCCGGCAGACACAATATGTCCTAGGAATCCTACTTCTTTCAGCCAAAACTCACATTTGCTGAACTTGGCATACAACCGATGCTCTCTAAGGGTTTCAAGGATGATTCTTAGATGTTTCTCATGATCTTCTTCTTACCTAGAGTAGATAAGGATATCGTCAATAAACACAACGAAAAAAACTTGTCTTGAAAATTCATAAAGATCTTATTCATGAGATTCATGAAATAAGAAGGGGCATTGGTTAATCCAAAAGACATAACCGTATACTCATATAAACCATAGCGAGTAGTAAAGGCGGTCTTCGGAATATCCGTTGCACGAATCTTAAGTTGGTGATAACCAGTCCTAAGATCGATCTTAGAGAACACATTTGCTCCAGTCAACTGATCAAATAGATCCTCTATCTTTGGTAATGGGTACTTGTTTTTGATGGTGACATCATTCAGCTTCCTATAATCGGTGCGCAGACGGTTGCCTCCATCCTTCTTGTCGACAAATAACACTGGTGATCTCCATGGCGATGCGCTTGGTTGAATCGAGCCTGTTGCCAACATAGAATCCAGCTGCTTCTTCAATTCCACTAACTCTGAGGGGTTCATGCTATAGGGTCTCTGGGCTATGGGTCCTGTTCTAGGGATTAGCTCAATAATGAACTCAATATCCCTATCCGGGGGCATACCTGGCAATTCATCTGGGAATACGTCGGGGTATTCACAGACTACTCTGACTTGGTCAATGGTGGGCAGGGGTAGACTCTTATTACACTTGAATTGACAGGGCAAGCTTTCAGATATATGCTCTACTGATACTCCAGAGCTACTGGTCATTGTGATGTCTTTCTTGATAGAGTCTATCAATCCTTTATGCTTTGACATCCAATCGATCCCTAGTACTACTTCCAAACCTTTGGTTCCAAGTACTATTGGATTGGCAAAGAAATCTATCCCATGTATTCTGATAGGCACAACTTTGCAAATTTTCTAGCTTTTGTAGTTGAACCAGGGATTTGAACTATCATGACATGCTTCAAGTTGGTTGGGTGAATCTTACTAGTGCATGCAAATTCTTCGGTGACAAATGAGTGCGATGCTCTAGAATCAAACAACACTCTTGCTAAAACTGAGTTGACAGAAAACATACCCAGCACTACATCTGGCGCTTCTTGGGCTTCTTCGGCGTTCATGTGGAAGAGACGGCTGTTGCGGTTGTGAGGGTTCCTTGGGGAGAATCTTCTTCCTAGTTGAACACGACGCTGCTGTTGAGCTTGGGCATTCACATTTGCAGTGGCGACAATCTTCTTGGGGCACTCATTGGAATAGTGACCCTTCACTCCACACTCGAAACAAGTGATCGGAGACTTGTCTTTCGCTGCCACGGGCACAGCATTGCTTCTAGTTCTGGGTGCAGTGTTGTTGTTGTGTTTGCTCTTGGGAGGTGCACGGTTGAAATTGCTGGTGTTGCCGGGGTGATTGTTGTTTCCTCCGGACTTCACATTTCCTCCGCTACGGTTGGGGTAGCTTGGGCGAGACATTGGGGGTCGATTGTTCCGCCGGGCATATCCTGCAGAAGGGTTGGGACGGTACTTATGGTGACTGTTGGATCTAGCTTGGTGCATCATATGATGTTTGCGGTTGTCGTTTGCCTGGTTAAGCTTCCCTTCCATCTGAATGGCAGAGTCGACTAGCTCTTCGAGATCCTGGAAACGGATGTTGACGAGGACAATCTGCATCTCATCATGCAGTCCGTTCAAGAATCTCTCCTTCTTCTTGGCCTCCGTGTTGATCCCATCAGGTGCATACCTTGCAAGGGACAGGAATCTGTCATGGTACTCCACTACAGTCATTCTGCCTTGCTTCAACTCTCTGAATTCATCCCTCATTCGGGTGACTAGACCCTGCGGCACGTGGGTGTGGCTGAACTTGATTGTGAAGGCTTCCCATGTCATCACTTGACCATGGTTCATTGTGCGGACGCTGTTCCACCATGCTCTTGCATCTCCTGCCAGATAGTGGGTGGAAAAAGAACCTTCTCGTTGGCATCCACTCCTACTACTTCTAGATTGTTCTCCATTGTCTGCAACCAGTCATCAGCATCTAGTGGGTTCTCTGATGTACTAAAGATTGGGGGATTTGTATTCTAGAAGTTTTTGAGTTTGGATCCATGATGATCCTGATTTCCATGGTTCTGGTTGTTGTGAGCCATCTGGGAGATCTGCTGCAGGGTTGCTAGATTAGCTTGGCACTCTGCCCTGCTTGCTTCATGGTCTGCAATGAGAGTCTGCAGAATCTACAGCATTGGGTCTTGCAATGAGTTGCTCCCTCCTTGGTTTCCATGAGTCATCTGAAGATTGGAGTAGATAAAGGGGTAAGAGGGAAAAATTTATGGTTTATGTTTTTGATTTCAAAGCTAAAACTTTGAGTTTGACTCAGGTTTTTGCAACTAACTTCTTTTCAATCATTCAAGCAAAGCACATGATACAAAGACACACACACCACAACATCAAAGGAAAACAGATGGTTTTAAGAACCATTCTGTAAGCTACAATGCAATGGGACCGATATTCCTCATGCTACGATAGTGCTCTAGTGCATCTACTCATCATCGATGAAGTCAGAGTCATCATCGTCGGTGTAGAAGTCCACGACATCTTCCTCCAGAAAGTCATCATCATTGCTGAGGTAGGAGTCAATATCCCCTTGGATATCTTCACCTTCCTCTTCTTCTTCCTTTACGGAAAGCTGAGCTTCTTGCTCCTTGATGGTCTTCTCGAGGTCGGCCACCTTCTTGTGAAGACGGTCGATGGTGCGATCCTTCTTGGTGCATTGACGGCGTAGAGACTGACGATCCTGAACTAGCAGTGAGAAAGTATGGGCCTTCTGGGTGGCAATGGCGAGATTGTTGTTGGTGATCTCTCTAGAATTGTCCAACTCCTTCTGTCTGTCGTACAGTAGGAAGTCGAGGTTCTCCACTTGACGCTTCAGAATTGGGTGAGTTGGCATCTCTAGCGGCATTCCCATGGAATCACCCCTTGCATAGTGAACAAAGCGGGTTCCTTGGATGAGGTTGACACTCAAGGCACACAGACGTGTGAGAGCTTCATGCATTGCTCTGGCTAATCCATCTAGCCAGTTGTTCTCTCTCACCGAGAACTGAATCCTCCCAGATACTAGTGCTTCTATCTTGCCTCGAAGATCAGCAGTCACTAGCCATTGTAAATCTCCTCCTGGTGGACCCGGGAGTTGATCTCCAAGGAATTCCGGATGAGGACGCTCTAAGAACTTAGATAGTGAATCTAGATCCCTCTCGAAGATCAGTTGGCCTCCGTTGCCCAACTGGTAGAACTTGTTGTATTGAGCTTCCATCTATAAGAATTTAGGATGAGAAAGTTAGTGAAGTGATCAAGTGTGTCAAAGTTTTAGGTAGTAATGTAAGACTTTGGAGGAACATGAATTTTTTGAAAGAAAGAATTCCCAAGGGTAAGAGAGAAAATAGTTTTCATAAGTACTCACTTTGGTTTTTAAAATTAAGTTTTTGTTCGGACGTCCATTCTAACTAGGGTCTCCTATGGTCAGGATGGCTCTGATACCAACTTGTCAACACCTGGATTTTTAATCCCAGATGCATACATCGCAATCCCAGGATTACCATTTTTGCGAGACATAACAGATTGGATATCACAGTACATCATCCATTACAAAACATAAATAAGGTCTTACGCAAATAAGGATCTCATGATCCAGTCTTAGTACAATCAAGTAGCAAAATAAATAGCATAGCGGTGGGGTCCATCTTCAGAGTCATAGGCAATGCTGACGATGGGAGATAGTCCTAGTTATCATAGCCGTCCTGTTGTCCTTCATCTTGGTAGTCTCCTTCATAGTCTGGCCATAGGAATAGCCAAGGACAAAAGCCATGAGTACTCTTTAAGTACTCGCAAACTATCACTAACAAGTAAGATAGTTCTAGTAGGAATGCTAACTCTAAGTTTAATTGTGAAGTTAAGTTTGAAACCTAAGCTGAGTTCAGAAACAAAGAAAGATAAAAGAAGTTTGAAAACACCTAAGTGGGAACTTAATTATCATAGTCACAACTCTGTTGTGGTCAAGTCATGTCACAATTCATTTCATAAGTTGTTTTGAAAACATCTGACAACGGAACAGTATGGCCACTCCAATTGTCCATAACCACGGACGCGGCTATTCGAATAGTTTGACACTCTACAGAGGTGGTACACTTTGACCACAAGATTCGATACATCAATCAGGGATAACCCTGAATCATCATACTTAGTATGCAGATAATCAAACATAACCTTTCCTTTACACACCCTAGTATAAGCACCTCTCCTATGAGCATGGCCTCCCAACCATGACCATCTGTCATCTTGGGCACTGCATAGGTGGACAATATTGAGAGGTAGCCTCAGCTCAAACCTCTCCCGCGAGGGAACTAATACTAATGCATATAAATTTCCGGCTAAGCCTTACCCAATTCAGGTATTGTGGTTGTACGGTAAAATTAGAATGGTATCGCATCTGAACCCAACCATCAGTTTTATAAAAGGGCTAAGGCTCATGCCTCAACATTTTCATCATCATAAACCATTTGTGTTTCTCAACACATGTCAAAACATCTCAAAAGAATGACTCATCATTACAAGGTTTTCACAAATCATTTTCACCAAGTATTCCCATCTAGATTGAATCAAGTTTTGGGTTTTTGTTCCAACTACTATGTTAAGAGTGTTGACTAAGGTGGGAGGATAATCTCAAACTCATGCCATAGAATGACATCTAAATGTAACTAGATAGGTCAAGTTTTATACTCTTTATGCTACCTTTAAACAAGTAAAGGACTTTGGTAAAGTAAAGAAAGTAAAGCTTGTAACTAAGACTTGGAGTAGGTATAAGTCAAAATGGTATAACCAAAGCATGCCTAATGCCTTTGCTTAGGTTATCTAGCTTGCAAGGTCTAGATTGCATTGTTAATGATGGCTTGCTAGTATAATACTTGCAAGTGTTAGCTTGTCCAGTTTACTTGAAGTGCTAGGCTTGCCTTTGTTGGTGCAGTGTTGAAGTTTTCTTCTTCCTCCTCTTGGTAGAACTCCTCCTCCTCGTAGACTTCGTCGGTACTATAGTCTATAAATACATACGGAATACACAATCACCAAACAATACTTAACTAGTCTACTTAGCACACTAAGGCACATATTTGATGATCTATTATCATCACAAGCATCACAAGGTTTAATGAACTAGTTTCATTCTTTTTATTGAGAAAAGTAATTTCTACTCATTGAAATTAACTAAGATTTAATATTCCCCAATTAAAATATGGGATCATGTGGACACATGTCATCACCACATATTCTAACATATGGGAATGTGATTTAAGGGTTGTATCACATTTTAATAAGTTTAAGTTTAATAATTAATGATTTAAAGTGACTAAAAATTCCTATATAGCATTATTTTGGTACTAGTCCAAAGTCACTGCATGCAAAACTTAATATTATTACATATTTAGATAGGTATGGTTAAATATGATTTTTAAGAGTTGGAATCAACTCAAAAGCTACTATGGTTGATTTTATAAAAATGTTTGAATGTGCAAAAGCTTCTGTTTTGTTATTTTAACTAGGAGAGATCTCTAACTCTAAATGATTTAAATCCAACGGTCTTGGATAGAGATTTTCAGTAGATTTCCAAGAAAATTGGAATCACTCAATTTGGTTTAGTAAATCTTCCTGAAATGATTTTTAAACTAAGGGACAGAATTGATTCTAAATCTAAATAGAAAAACTTATATTTGAATTACTGGGTCAGTGCAGGAAACTAAATGGGCCGGCCCAGTGGTACTACGTCGCAGAGAGGGCGACTGACAAGGGGGGTCCGCATGTCAGCAGCTCTTAAAACCCGAAGTGGTACGGGACGATCTGGGCAACACAATTAGAACACAGATCGACGGCTCACGGTCGTCGTTGACGATGGACTCGTCACCGGCGAGACTGAACCCTAAACGGTCGGTGGGGGTGTAACATCCCAAAACTTTAATCCAAGGTTATCAAGATCAAACCATCCAAAAATGGGGTTAACAAAAACTTTTCCAAATTTAAAATGAAAGCATTCATATATGTGTGCATTTAAAATAGGAGTTGTTTTGGACTGCCATGATTGAGTGATCCAATGCTTCTAAAATGTTTCTTAGGTGATTTAAACATCATCTACATCATTACCAAAATTTTCCTAAATAAAATCAAATAAAAGAGAATTAAAAAGGAGTTCATTTTGGCAAAATTAACTCCCATGCCTACTTTGGCTATTCCTAGTACTCAAAACTTAACAGAAACAGTTCTTGATCCTTGCACCCCTTGCTAGTACACATAATGAGGTACCAAGGCCCACCTTTTGATCTGCTAAAAACATTCTGTTAACTATTTTAAATGATAGTTTAAAATTGAATCTAATGCATATGCATAGATCACCCCTATTTCAAAAACCATCTCTTTGAGCTCCACTTTCAAAACCCTTGCAACCAGAGACTACCTATCACTAGTGGAGATCACTCAAAAATTTTGAAACCAAAATTCAAAACTTTCTTTCATGCGGCCATTTAATCAAAAACGTGGCATGCATAATCTCTACTCTAATCCTAGCTCACTGTTTACTATAGGGTTTTGCCCCCAAATGATCTTCATTTATCTCCTTTGTCCCCTCTTGATCTAACCAAACCCCTAACACCCCTCTCCCTTGTCCCTAGACCCCATGCCATGCCAACCCGAGGGCATGGTCGCCGGCCAACCCTTGCCCCGCTACAGCAGACCATTCCCTTTTCCCTCGCCATGTCTAGGAGGTAGCCAGGAGCTCACCGCCAACCCCTGTCCCTTGCCCGAGCCAAGAGCAGCGGTGGACCACCGAGCACAAACTGCGCCCAGTGCCACCGCACCATGCCAGTGCCGCCCCTAGAGTGCGCTCGGTCCCCGCTCGCACAGACCGCCCCTTGGCAGCAGCCCGCGCCCGCCGCTCCACCTCGACCTGGAGCACACCCCATACACCCCCGTTGGCCGCCCAACGCCTCACCGCCACCGCTCGCCATGGACACAACCGCCTCTGCATCTCAGAGCGCCACCTCACCTAGACCGCGTGCCACCGCCCCTACGCTCGCATTCAAGTTCTAGAGCACCGCCAGGGAACCACACATCGATTGCCACCCGCAACCATGCCTCTACCCCGCCGTAGCCATGTCGCCACCTTCGACTGCCCATCCTGCTCGGTCTCACCGTCGAGCCTATAAAAGGAGCCCTCCCCAGCCTCTTCTCTCCACACCACTCCACTCCCCTCACCTCTCTGAACCTCACCCACCTCTAGCCGGGGCAAGGCAAGCTCTGCCTTGCCAGAATTGGAGCCGGAGCAGCCGCGGCAGGAGGAGAAGGGCGCCGTTGGTTGCGACCACCCCAAGCTCCGCCGCAACCGCGCCTCGCCTCGATGTCGTCTTCTAGTTCGTTTGCTTGCCTCGCCGACCCTGCTGGAGCCCTGGTACGTCCCCAACAGACCCCCACCGAGCCGCTAGGGTTCGAGCTCGCCGGCGACCTGTTCGTCGTCGACGACGACCCTCGGCCGTAGATTTCCCTTCTAATCCTACGGCCCACAGCGCGCGTACCGTTTCGCGTTTTAAGTGCCACTGACAAGTGGGACCCCCTCTCAGCTGAGCCCCACACCACGGAGCGCCACTGGGCCGGCCCATTTCTTTTCCCGCGCTAGCCCACCCGTTCAAATCTGGATTTTTCTTTTTAGTTAAATCTAGTTTCTGTCCACTATTTGAAAATTCAATTCAGAGAGTTTTAGAAATCCAAATTGCATGAAACCAATTTTGTCTGAAAGGTAATAAGATGATCTATCCAAGCCCATTGGATTTAATTCAATTAGAGTTATAGATCTCTCCTAATAAAAATAACAAACAGAAGAATTTGCAACTTGCACCATTTTTATAAAATCAACCAAGTTAGCTTTTGAGTTGATTCCAACTCTCAAAAATCACATTTCATCATATCTATCTAAAATATGTAATAATATTAAGGTTTACATGCAGTGACTTTGGACTAGTACCAAAATAATGCTATATAGGCATTTCTAGTCACTTTAAATCATTAAATAATAAACTTAAACTAAAGTAATATTGATCCAACCTTTAAATCTCATTCCCACAGGTTAGAATATGTGGTGAGGACATGTGTCCACATGATCCCATATTTTGGTGGTGAATATTAAATTTTAGTTAATATTTCAATGAGTAGAAATTACTTTTCTAAATTAAAAAGGTTGAAACTATTGAATTAAACTGGTGATGCCAATATGTCATCAATTGGGTGTTTTAGAATGCTACTTAGCCTAGTTAAGTATTGTTTGGTGATTGTGCACTCTCTATGTATTTATAGACGCTAGTACCGACCAAGCTTTCGAGGAGGAGGAGTTCTACCAAGAAGAAGAAGAAGAAGAAAACTTCAATCACTGCACCAACCAAGGCAAGCCACCATTAACTGTGCAAGCTACCCTTAGCAAGCTAGCAATATCCAAGTTTAACCCTTGCAAGTTTAGTGCTTAGCAAACTAGAAACAAACTAGATGGTTTAGCAAAGATGCCTTAAGCATGCTTTTATCACACCCCTTTAACTATTAGTACCTCAAGTCTTATTGATAAGTTTTACCTCCCTTAGTTTACACAAATTTCTTTACTTGTTTTGAAGGTAGCATAAAAAGTATAAAACTTGACCTACATAGAAACCTTTAGATGTAATTCTATGGCATGAGATTGAACCCATCTTTTCCACCTTAGTGAAGACTCTTAACTTAGTAGTTTAGAGTAGATCAACAACTTGAGTCACTTTAGATGGGAACACTTGGTGAAAATGAATTATGAAAACCTTGGAATGATGAGTCATTCTATTGAGATGTTTTGACATGTGTTGAGAAACACAGATGGTTGAGGATGATGAAAATATTGAGGCCTGAGCCTTAACCCTTTTATAAAACTAATGGTTGGATTCGAATGCGATACCATTCCAAATTTACCGTACAACCACACTACCTGAATTGGGTAAGGCTTAGCTAGAAATTTATATGCATTAGTATTAGTTCCTCACGGGAGAGGTTTGAGCTGAGGCTACCTCTCAATGTTGTCCACCTATGCAGTGCCCAAGATGACTGATGGTCATGGTTGGGAGGCCATGCTCATAGGAGAGGTGCTTATACTAGGGTGTGTAAAGGGAAGGTTATGTTTGATTATCTGGATACTAAGTATGATGATTCAGGGTTACCCCTGACAGATGTATCGAATCTTGTGGTGAAAGTGTACCACCTCTGCAGAGTATCAAACTGTTCGAATAGCCGCGTCCGCGGTTATGGACAGTTGGAATGGCCATACTGTTTCGTTGTCAGATTTTTTCTAAATAACTTGAAATGAATAATGAACTTTGACTTGACCACAACAGGGTTGTGTTTATGACAATAGCTTCCCAACTTAAGTGATTCTAGAACTTTATTTATCTTTCTTTGCTTCTAAACTCAGCTTAGGTTTCAAACTTAACTTTATAGTTAAACTTAGCTCTAGCACTTTAACTTAGAACTATACTACTTGTTAGTGGTAGTTTGCGAGTACTTAAAGAGTACTCATGGCTTTTGTCTCTGGCTATTATCATGGCCAGACTATGAAGGAGATTATCAAGATGATGGTCAGCAAGACGGCTATGATAACTAGGACTATCTGCCTTCGTCAGCATTGCCTGTGCCCCTAAAGATGTACCCCACCGCTACACTTATCTTTTATTTCCGCTGCTTGTTGTATTAAAGACTCGATCATGAGATCCTTATTTGTGTAAAGACCTTTTGTATGGTTTGTAATGGATGATGTACTGTGATATCCAATCCGTTATGTCTCGCAAAAATGGTAATCCTGGGATTGCGAGGTATGGCATAACGGGCATCTGGGATTAAAAATCCGGGTGTTGACAAGTTGGTATCAGAGCCATCCGGACCATAGGAGACCCTAGTTAGAATGGACGTCCAAACCAAAAACTTAGCTTCAAAAACCAAAGTGAGTATTTATGAAAAACTATTTCCTCTCTTACCCTTGTGAACTCACTCTTTCTCAAAAATTCATGTTCCTCAAAATTCTTACACTACTACTTAAAATTTGACACACTTGAGCACTTCACTAACTTCCTCATCCTAAATTCTTGTAGATGGAGACTCAGTTCAGCAAGTTCTACCAGTTGGGAAACGGAGGTCAGCTGATCTTCGAGAGGGGTCTGGATTCGCTATCAGAGTTACTGGGACGCCCACATCCGAAGTTTCTTGGAGCTCAACTTCCAGGACCCCCAGGAGGAGACCTATAGTGGCTAGTCACCGCAGATCTTCGAGGAAGCATCGAAGCACCAACTTCTGGGAGAATTCAGTTCTCCGTAAGAGAGAACAACTGGCTAGATGGATTAGCCAGGGCAATGCATGAAGCTCTCGCACGTCTATGTGCCCTCAGCATCAACAAGATCCAAGGAACCCGTTTTGCCCACTATGCAAGACGTGACTTCATGGGAATGCCGATGGAGATGCCAAGTCACCCAGAATTGAGGATTCAAGTGGAGAACCTTGATTTCTTGCTTCATGACAGACAGTAGGAACTAGACAATGCCAAGGAGTTAGCCAACCAGAACCATGCCATTGCCGACCAGAAGGCCCAGACTTTCGCACTTCTCGTCCAAGATCGCAAGTCTCTTTGCCGCCAGCGTGCAAAAAAGGATCGCACCATCACCCGTATTTGCAAGAAGGTGGCCGACCTCGAGAAGACCGTCAAGGAGCAGGAAGCTCAGCTTGCCGCTAAGGAAGAAGAAGATGAGGGTGAAGACATCCAGGGAGACATGGATTCTTACCTCAGCAACGATGATGACTTTCTAGAGGAGGATGCTGTGGACTTCTACACTGATGATGAGGACTCCGACTTCATCAACGATGAGTAGATGCACTAGAGCACTGTTGTAGCATCAGATGTATCATCTCATTGTATCGTTGCTGGCAGAATGGTTCTTCAAACCATCTGTTTTCTCTTTGATTGTTGTGGTGTGTGTTGTATCGGGTGCTTGCTTGCATGAATGAAAATGAAGTTAGTTGAAAAACCTGAGTCTAACTCAAAGTTTTAGCTTTGAAAACCCTAAACCATGAACCTTAGAATTTCCCTCTTGCCCCTATATCTATCTCAATCTTCAGATGACCCGTGGAAACCAAGGAGGGAGCAGCTCGTCGCAGGACCCAATGCTGCAGATCTTGCAGAATCTCATCGTGGACCATGAAGCAAGCAGGGCCGAGCGTCAAGGTAACTTAGCAACATTGCAGCAGATCGCCCAAATGGATCTCAACAACCAAGGACATGGAAATCAGGATCACCATGGGTCCAAACTCAAAAAAAATCAGAACACCAATCCCCCAATCTTCAACCAATCTGAGAACCCATTAGATGCTGATGACTGGTTATAGACCATGGAAAACAACCTTGAAGTTGCAGGAGTTGATGAAAATGAGAAGGTTCTCTTCGCCCCCACTATCTGGCGGGAGATGCAAGAGCTTGGTGGAATAGCATTCGCAATATGAACCATGGCCAGGTGATGACCTGGGAAGCATTCAAAGTCAAGTTCAGCCGCACCCACGTGCCGCAAGGTCTCGTCAACAGGATGAGAGATGAGAGATGAATTCCGCGAATTGAAGCAAGGAAGAATGACTGTGGTGGAGTACCATGACAGATTCTTGTCACTTGCCAGATATGCACCGAATGAGATCAACACGGAGGCCAAGAAGAAGGAGAGATTCTTGAACGGACTACATGATGAGATGCAGACTGTCCTCGTCAACATCCATTTTCAGGATCTCGAAGAGCTAGTCGACTCTGCCATTCAGATGGAAGGGAAGATTAACCAGGAAAACGACAACCGCAAGCGTCGTATGATCCAACAGTCTAGATCCAGTAGTCACCAGAACTACCATCCCAACCCCTCACTAGGATATGCACCAAGGAACAACCGACCCCGAAATCCTCGCCCAAGCTACCCCAACCGTAGCGGAGGCAATGTGAAGTCAGGAGGAAACAATCACAACTCCGGTAATGCCAACAATTTTAACCGTGCCCCTCCCAAGAGCAACAACAACAACAACAACACTGCACCCAGAACTGGCAGCAATGATGTGCCTGTCGCAGTCAAGGACAAGTCCCAGATCACTTGTTTCGAGTGTGGAGTGAAGGGTCACTACTCCAATGATTGTCCCAAGAAGACTGCCGCCAATGCCCCTGTGAAGGCCCCAGCTCAGCAGCACCGTGGTGTTCAACCAGGAAGGAGATTTGCCCTAGGAAACCCTCACAACCGCAATGGTCGTCTCTTCCACATGAACGCAGAAGAAGCCCAGGAAGCGCCAGATGTAGTGTTGGGTATGTTTTCTGTCAACTCAGTTTTAGCAAGAGTATTGTTTGATTCTGGAGCATCGCATTCATTTGTCACCGAAGAATTTGTATGCACTAGTAAGATTCACCCAACCAACCTGAAGCATGTCATGATAGTTCAAATCCCCGGTTCAACTACAAAAGCTAGAAAAATTTGCAAAGCTGTACCTATCAGAATACATGGGATAGATTTTTATGCCAACCTAATTATACTTGGAACCAAAGAATTGGAAGTAGTACTAGGTATGGACTGGATGTCAAGGCATAAAGGATTGATAGACTGTGCTAAGAAAGCCATCACCATGACCAGTAGTTCTGGAGTAACAGTAGAGCATATCTCTGAGACTTTACCCCGCCAATTCAAGTGCAACAAGAGTGTAGCCCTGCCCACCATAGACCAAGTCAGAGTAGTCTGTGAATATCCCGACGTATTCCCAGATGAATTTCTAGGTATGTCCCCGGATAGGGATATTGAGTTCATTATCGAACTAATCCCCGGAACCGGACCTATAGCCCAGAGACCCTATAGCATGAACCCCTCAGAGTTAGTGGAACTGAAGAAGCAGTTGGATGCCATGTTAGCCACAGGCTTGATTCAGCCAAGCGCATCGCCATGGAGATCACTAGTGTTATTCGTTGACAAGAAAGATGGAGGCAATCGTCTGTGTACAGACTACAGAAAGTTGAATGATGTCACCATCAAGAACAAGTACCCTTTGCCAAAGATAGAGGATCTATTTGATCAGTTGACTGGAGCTCAGGTATTCTCAAAGATTGATCTTAGGACTGGTTATCACCAACTTAAGATTCGTGCAACAGATATTCCAAAGACCGCCTTTACTACTCGCTATGGTTTATACGAGCACACGGTTATGTCTTTTTGATTAACCAATGCCCCTGCTTATTTCATGAATCTCATGAATAAGATCTTCATGAATTTCCTAGATAAGTTTGTAGTTGTGTTTATCGACGACATCCTTATCTACTCCAAGTCAGAAGAAGAGCATGAGCAACATCTGAGAATCATCCTAGAAACCCTAAGAGAGCATCAGTTATATGCCAAGTTCAGCAAGTGTGAGTTTTGGCTGAAAGAAGTAGGATTCCTAGGACATATTGTGTCTGCCGGAGGAGTCTCTGTTGATCCCACCAAGATCAAAGATGTCGAAGAATGGGAAGCCCCAACCAATCAAACCCAAGTTCGTTCATTTCTCGGATTAGCGGGCTATTACCGCAAGTTCGTAGAAGGATTCTCGAGCATAGCCCGACCAATGACCCAATTGTTGAAGAAGGACAAGAAGTTTGAATCCACAGACAAGTCTGAAGCCAGTTTCTAGGAGCTGAAGAAGAGATTGATATCTGCCCCAGTTTTGATCATGCCAGACATCAAGAAGCCGTTTGATGTATATTTTGATGCATCCAAGATTGGTCTAGGATGTGTATTGATGCAAGAAGGCAAAGTCATCGCGTATCTATCTCGACAACTGAAGCAGCATGAGCAGAACTATCCGACCCATGATCTTGAGCTAGCAGCTGTGGTTCTAGCATTGAAGACATGGCGTCATTATTTGATGGGTAATCGCTGTGAGATTTACTCGGATCATAAGAGCTTGAAGTATATCTTCACTCAGAAGGAGCTAAATATGAGGCAAATAATATGGATAGAGTTAATCAAGGATTATGACCTTGACATTCACTATCATCCCGGCAAACCCAATGTGGTAGCGTATGCTCTTAGCAGATTGTCGTGTAGGCCTAACACCATGATTAAGGAGAAGCAACCAAGTTTGTATGAAGAGTTGGGGCAGTTCAAGACTGAGTTAGTTAGAAAAGGATTCCTAGCTAGCATTGAACTTCAACCCACGTTGATTAGCCAAATCAAGGAAGCCTAGAAGGGGAATGAAAGTATCGACAGAATCAAACGTCGTATTGGTACAGGGAAGGTACCTGGATTCACCGAAGACGAAGAAGGAGTACTGTGGTACAAAGGACGTATCTGTGTGCCAGCAGATTCGGAGCTGAAGGAAGTTATCATGAAGGAAGCTCATGATACTCTTTATTCTATCCACCCCGGAGGAACGAAGATGTATCAGGATTTGAAAGAGCAATTTTGGTGGCACAAGATGAAGAAAGAGATCGGAAGCTACATCGCTAAATGTGACATCTGCCAAAGAGTCAAAGCAGAGCATCAGAGACCTACAGGATTGTTGCAACCATTGCAGATTCCAGAATGGAAATGGGATTCCGTTGGAATGGACTTTATCACCGGTTTGCCTACTTCTAGTAGGGGAAATGACTCAATATGGGTCATAGTTGATAGACTGTCCAAGGTAGCCCATTTTATACCTGTCAAGACAACCTACCAGAGTGCAAAGCTAGCAGAGTTGTATATTGCTAGGATTGTTAGTCTGCATGGAACCCCCAAGACCATCGTGTCAGATCGAGGAACCCAGTTTACATCAAGATTTTGGTAGAAAGTTTAGGAAGGATTAGGAACCAAGTTGAACTTCAGTACCGCGTATCACCCGCAAACAGATGGACAAACTGAGAGAGTCAACTAGATCTTGGAGGATATGCTTAGAGCTTGTGTGTTGGAATACGGATCAAAATGGGAAGACTGCCTGCCTTTCGCAGAATTCTCATATAACAACAGTTATCAAGCTAGTTTGCAGATGGCACCATTTAAATTCCTATACGGAAGAAAGTGTCGTACCCCTTTGAATTGGTCACAAGTAGGAGAGAGTCAAATCTTTGGATCCGACATTCTCCGAGAAGCAGAAGAGAAAGTTCACAAAGTCCGTGAGCACCTCAAGACTGCCCAATCCAGACAGAAGAGCTATGCTGACAAGAGAAGGAGAGACCTGACTTTCAGTGTCGAAGATTTTGTATACCTCAAAGTTTCACCATTGAAGGGAACTCAACGCTTTAGTCTGAAGGGAAAGTTAGCCCCCAGATTTATCGAACCTTTCAAGATTCTGAACCACCGAGGAGAAGTATCGTATCAACTGGAACTGCCTAAAGAGATGTCAGCCATCCATAATGTGTTCCATATCTCTTTACTTCGCAAATGCTTGGAAGTGCCTGAGAAGACTGAAGTTTTCAAAAATATCAATCATAGAGCTGTGGAAATCAACAATGACCTGACCTATCAGGAAGTACCCATCTGTATCTTAGAAGTAGCCTACAGAACCACCAGGACCAGAAGCATCAAGTTTCTCAAGATTCAGTGGAGCAACCATACCGAGGAGGAAGCTACTTGGGAGCGCGAAAATTACATTAGGATAGAGTTCCCAGATCTCTTTAGTTCCTAGTTTTCTTTGTAAATCTCGGGACGAGATTTTGTTTAAGGGGGGAAGGTTTGTAACATCCCAAAACTTTAATCCAAGCTTATCAAGATCAAATCATCCAAAAATGGGGTTAACAAAAACTTTTCCAAATTTAAAATGAAAGCATTCATATATGAGTGCATTTAAAATAGGAGTTGTTTTGAACTGCCATGATTGAGTGATCCAATGCTTGTAAAATGTTTCTTAGGTGATTTAAACTTCATCTACATCATTCCCAAACTTTTCCTCAAGAAAATCAAATCAAAAAGAATTAAAAAGGAGGAATGGTCATTTTGGCAAATTTAACTCCCATGCCTACTTTGGCTATTCCTAGTACTCAAAACTTAACAGAAACAATTCTTGATCCTTGTACCCCTTGCTAGTACACATAATGAGGTACCAAGGCCCACCTTTTGATCTGCTAAAAACATTCTGTTAACTATTTTAAATGACAGTTTAAAATTGAATCTAATGCATATGCATAGATCACCCCTATTCCAAAAACCATCTCTTTGAGCTCCACTTTCAAAACCCTTGCAACCAGAGACTACCTATCACTAGTGGAGATCACTCAAAAATTTTGAAACCAAAATTCAAAACTTTCTTTCATGCGGCCATTTAATCAAACACGTGGCATGCATAATCTCTACTCTAATCCTAGCTCACTGTTTAATATAGGGTTTTGCCCCCAAATGATCTTCATTTATCTCCTCTGTCCCCTCTTGATCTAACCAAACCCCTAACACCCCTCTCCCTTGTCCCTAGCCCCCATGCCATGCCAACCCGAGGGCATGGTCGCCGGCCAACCCTTGCCCCGCTGCAGCAGACCATTCCCTTTTCCCACGCCATGTCTAGGAGGTAGCCAGGAGCTCACCGCCACCCCCTGTCCCTTGCCCGAGCCAAGAGCAGCAGTGGACACCCGAGCACAAATCGCGCCCAGTGCCACCGCACGATGCCAGTGTCGCCCCCAGAGCGTGCTCGATCCCCGCTTGCACAGACCGCCCCTTGGCAGCAGCCCGCGCCCGTCGCTCCGTCCCGACCTGGAGAACACCCCAGACACCCCCCGCTGGCCGCCCAACGCCTCACAGCCACCACTCCCCGTGGACACAGTCGCCTCTGCCTCTCAGAGCGCCACCTCGCCCAGACCGCGTGCCACCGCCCCTACGCTCGCATTCAAGTTCTAGAGCACCGCCAGGGAACAACACATCAATCGCCACCCGCAGCCATGCCTCTACCCCGCCGTAGCCATGTCGCCACCGTCGACTTCCCATCCCGCTCGGTCTCACCGTTGGGCCTATAAAAGGAGCCCTCCCCAGCCTCATCTCTCCACACCACTCCACTCCCCTCACCTCTCTGAACCTCACCCACCTCTAGCCGGAGCAAGGCGAGCTCTGCCTCGCTGGAATTGGAGGCGGAGCAGCCGCGGAAGGAGGAGAAGGGCGTCGTTGATTGCGACAACCCCAAGCTCCGTTGCCGCTAGGGTTAGAGCTCGCCGGTGACCTGTTCGTCATCGACGACGACCCTCGGCCGTAGATTTCCCTTCTAATCCTACGGCCCACAGCGCGCGTACCGTTTCGCGTTTTATGTGTCGCTGACAAGTGGGACCCCCCTGTCAGTTGAGCCCCGCACCGTGGAGCGCCACTGGGCCGGCCCATTTCTTTTCCCGCGCTAGCCCACCCGTTCAAATTTGGATTTTTTTAGTTAAATCTAGTTTCTATCCACTATTTCAAAATTCAATTCAGAGAGTTTTAGAAATCCAAATTGCATGAAACCAATTTTGTTTGAAAGGTATTAAGATGATCTATCCAAGCCCGTTGGATTTAATTCAATTCGAGTTATAGATCTCTCCTAGTAAAAATAACAAAACAGAAGCATTTGCAACTTGCAACATTTTTATAAAATCAACCAAGTTAGCTTTTGAGTTGATTCCAACTCTCAAAAATCACATTTCATCATATATATCTAAATATGTAATAATATTAAGGTTTACATGCAGTGACTTTGGACCAGTACCAAAATAATGCTATATAGGCATTTCTAGTCACTTTAAATCATTAAATAATAAACTTAAACTAAAGTAATATTGATCCAACCTTTAAATCTCATTCCCATAGGTTAGAATATGTGGTGAGGACATTTGTCCACATGATCCCATATTTTGGTGGTGAATATGAAATTTTAGTTAATATTTCAATGAGTAGAAATTACTTTTCTAAATTAAAAAGGTTGAAACTATTGAATTAAATTGGTGATGCTAATAGATCATCAATTGGGTGTTTTAGAATGATACTTAGCCTAGTTAAGTATTGTTTGGTGATTGTGCACTCCCTATGTATTTATAGACGCTAGTACCGACCAAGCTTTCGAGGAGGAGGGGTTCTACCAAGAAGAAGAAGAAAACTTCAATCACTACACCAACCAAGGCAAGCGACCATTAACCGTGCAAGCTACCCTTAGCAAGCTAGAAATACCCAAGTTTAACCCTTGCAAGTTTAGTGCTTAGCAAACTAGAAACAAACTAGATGGTTTAGCAAAGATGCCTTAAGCATGCTTTGATCACACCCCTTTAACTATTAGTACCTCAAGTCTTATTGACAAGTTTTACCTCCCTTAGTTTACACAAAGTTCTTTACTTGTTTTGAAGGTAGCATAAAAAGTATAAAACTTGACCTACATAGAAACCTTTAGATGTCATTCTATGGCATGAGATTGAACCCATCTTTTCCACCTTAGTGAACACTCTTAACTTAGTAGTTTAGAGTAGATCAACAACTTGAGTCACTTTAGATGGGAACACTTGCTGAAAATGAATTATGAAAACCTTGGAATGATGAGTCATTCTATTGAGATGTTTTGACATGTGTTGAGAAACACAAATGGTTGAGGATGATGAAAATATTGAGGCATGAGCCTTAACCCTCTTATAAAACTGATGGTTGGATTTGGATGCGATACCATTCCAAATTTACCGTACAACCACACTACCTGAATTGGGTAAGGCTTAGCTAGAAATTTATATGCATTAGTATTAGTTCCCTCACGGGAGAGGTTTGAGCTGAGGCTACCTCTCAATATTGTCCACCTATGTAGTGCCCAAGATGACTGATGGTCATGGTTGGGAGGCCATGCTCATAGGAGATGTGCTTATACTAGGGTGTGTAAAGGGAAGGTTACGTTTGATTATATGCATACTAAGTATGATGATTTAGGGTTACCCCTGACAGATGTATCGAATCTTGTGGTGAAAGCGTACCACCTCTGCAGAGTGTCAAACTATTCAAACAGCCGCGTCCGCGGTTATAGACAGTTGGAATGGCCATACTGTTTCGTTGTCAGATGTTTTCTAAATAACTTGAAATGAATAATGAACTTTGACAATAGCTTCCCAACTTAAGTGATTCTAGAACTTTATTTTATCTTTCTTTGCTTCTGAACTCAGCTTAGGTTTCAAACTTAACTTTATAGTTAAACTTAGCTCTAGCACTTTAACTTAGAACTATACTACTTGTTAGTGGTAGTTTGCGAGTACTTAAAGAGTACTCATGGCTTTTGTCCCTGGCTATTATCATGGCTAGACTATGAAGGAGATTATCAAGATGATGGTCAGCAGGACGGCTATGATAACTAGGACTATCTGCCTTCGTCAACATTGCCTGTGCCCCTGAAGATGGACCCCACCGCTACGCTTATCTTTTATTTCCGCTGCTTGTTGTATTAGAGACTGGATCATGAGATCCTTATTTGTGTAAATACCTTATGTATGGTTTGTAATGGATGATGTACTGTGATATCCAATCCGTTATGTCTCTCAAAAATGGTAATCCTGGGATTGTGAGGTATGGCATAACGGGCATCTAGGATTAAAAAATCCGGGTGTTGACAGGGGGTCTACTGGGGACATACCAGGGCTCCAGCTAGTGCGGCGAGGCGGGCTAACGAACTGGTGGACAATGGCGGGCTTAGGCGAGCTTGCGGCAGGGGCTGAGGTGGACGAAATCAACGACCACGTCTCCTCCTCTGCAGCGGCTACCTCCGACGGAATTCCGACGATGTGTTGCTCGAGCGGCTCCGGCGAGAGAGGGGAAATGGTCAGTGGAGAGAGGGGAGTGAGATGGTGTGCATAATGATGCTGGGGGTGGCCTCCTTATATAGGCTCGACGGTGAGGCAGTGAGGCATGGGCGCGGCTCATCGGTGACGGTGAAACAGGGGGCTATCAGCATGGGCGAGCTAGGCGGACGGTGGGCGGTCTGCTGGCGGTTAGCTACGGTGCAATGGCATGGCTAGGGGCGGTGCCTAACGGTCGGGAGTTTCCCATGCTCTGGGAGACAGAGGCGATGCTCGACACGGCTCCCAGCAACTGTGGGTCATGCAGCGGTGCATGGCCGTGTCTGGCGGGGTGCTGGGTTCAAGGCGGAGCGGCGTGCGCAATTTGGTGTCGAGGCGTGGTCAGAGGCGTGCTGGCGGCGATCGTGCTCTGGCGCGCTCTGGCTACACACAGAGAGAAAAGGGCGGTGTTGGGGTGGTCTAGTGCCTGGCTAGGCTTGGGGAAGGGGCAGGGAGTCGCGGTGTGGTCCGATCTATCTCCTAGACATGGCGAGAGAGGGAGGGGCGGTCGGCTGGGAGTTGTCCATGCTCGACCGCGAGCATGGTGCTCAGGTGGCGTGACACTGCTGCAAACGGCTAAGGGGTAGCCTCTTGATGGCATGGTTGGTACTGGGGGAGACAATGGGAGGGTTTTTAGGCCTTAGTGGCGTTTGGATCACTACTTTAAAACAGTAATAGTTAGGCAGTTTGATTAGTGCTCACTAAGTGTTCGACACAATGGCCGCATGAAGAAAATATTTGAATTTTTGGGAGATTTTTGGTGGAGTGGTTCATCTCATGCTTAAGCATCTAGGTTTGCTTGGGATTTGGAAATGAAGTTCATTTGAGTGGTTTTTGAGAAAGTGGTATCTAGACATATGAACTAGATTCAATTTTCAAATGTCATTTAAATTTAGAGTTTGAAAGTTTTTGGGATGAAACAAAGTGGGCCTTGGTACATCACTACTTGTACTAGCAAGGGGTGCCAAGAACCACAATTGTTTCTGTTTGAAAGTGAGCGCTAGGAATAGCCAAAGTGGGCTATGTGATTAAAATGGCAAAAGTGACCATTTGCTTATTTAATTCTTTTTTATTTATTTTTCTTGGGGATTTGCTTGGGGATGATCTAGATGATGTGTAATTCACCTTAGAATCATTTTACAATCAATAGATCACTCAAACATGGCAATTCAAAACAACTCCTATTTAAAAGCACACACATATGAATGCTTAAAGATTTTTAAATAGAAAAAGGTTTTGTTTACCCTATATTGGGTAGATTTGACCTTGATCACTTGGATTAAAGTTTTGGGATGTTACATAAGTGGACCAATGTGTTTTACTTATAATTCCCATATGTTTTTATAGTTTTCTAACTCCCTAGCTAATTAACTCCGCCCAGTTGAATGACTACATGTCGATTTATCGAAATTAGGTCAAACTTGAACTATAACTAAATTGTAGGTTGCTCTGAAAGTTTTACGAAAAAAGCTTTTGGAGGTACCGTACCGATCGGGAGGGGTATCACAATCAATATATGAGAAATAACTGAGAGTTTTGACAACAGGTTTGACTTCTTGCTAAGATTTTGCATCGCATGACACTCTTTACCGAAATTGGGTCAAACTTGAGCTACAAGTAAGCACGATAGATTGTTGTTGAAATATATGACATTTTAGAGAGGTAGATGGGTGCATTTTCTTGTAGTAAACAGTGTCATTGGTACGGTCTGATTTTTCAACTATATTAGGAAAGAAGATTCAATTATTCTCTAATTTTTCGAGTGATGACGAGCGAGGTTCTTCTTTTTCATAAAGAAATGTTTTAAGAATAACATTGGATCTGAATGCTAGAAGCCAACTTTACCGATATATATAGTGGACCAACATGTCATACCAATGATTCCCATGTTTTATTTATGCATTTTCAAGCTTCCTAGCTAACTCTACCCATTTGACTGGATGACTTCATGTCGATTTATCGAAATGAGGTCAAATTTGAAACTACAAGTAAATTGTAGATTGCTTTGAAAGTTTTACGAAAAATCTTTTGGAGGTACCCATCGAGTGGTCACAATTAATATATCATAAAACACCGAGAGTTTTGACGATATGTTCAACTTCTTGCTAAGATTTTGCATCTTGACAATTGAACGAAATTAGGTCAAACTTGAGCTACAAGTAAGCGCGATAGATTTCTCTTGAATTAAATGTATTTTCAGAGGTAGATCGATGCACCTTGATGTAGTGAACAATGCTGTCAGCGTGAGTTTCCAACTATTAGGAAAGAACATTCAATTCTACATTTTTCGATTGAAGACGAGCACGGCTAGTTGTTATTTTCTGTAAAGAGAAGTCCAAAGAATATTGGATGTGGGTGCCACAAGCCAAGTTGACAAACATATATAGTCGACCGACAACATATTGTACTTGCGATTCCCATGTTTTATGAGCTTTCAAACATCCTAGCTAACTCTACCCATTTTAATGACTTTAAGTCGATTTTTCGAAATTAGGTCAAATTTGAAACTACAAGTAAATTGTAGGTTTTGCTTTGTAATTTTTACGAAAAAGCTTTTAATTTGGAGGTACCCATCAAGGGTCAATATATCTGAATTTTGATGATAGGTTCAACTTCCTTCTAAGATTTTGCATCTTGACAATTTAACGAAATTAATTAGGTCAAACTTGAGCTACAAGTAAGCGCGATAGATAGATCTTGAATTAAATGTCATTTTAGAGGTAGATGGGTGCATTTTCTAGTAGTAAGCAGTGCCATGGGTGTGAGTGTCCAACTACCAGGAAAGAACATTAAATTCTACGTTTTCCGAGTGAAGACAAACGAGGTTAGTTGTTCTTTTTCGTAAAGAAAAGTCCAAAGAATATTGGATGTGGATGCCACAAGCAAAGTTGATAGATATATATATGTAGTGGATCAACAACATGTTGTCCTTGCGATTCCCATGTTTTATGGGTTTTGAAGCTTCCTATAGCTAACCCCGCACATTTGAATAACTTTATGTTGATATCTCGGAATTAGGTCAAATTTGAAATTACAAGTAAATTGTAGGTTTTGCTTTGATACATTTACGAAAAAGCTTTTGGACATACCCATCGAGGGTTTAAAATTAATATACCAGAAACCAGTGGACGATAGGTTCAACTTCTTGCTAAGACTTTGCATATTGGTAATTTAACGAAATTAGGTTAAACTTGAGCTAGCTACAAGTACACGCCATAGATTGCTCTTGAATTAAATGTCTTTTCATAGGTAGATCATTGGTGCATTCCCTTATAGTAAACAGTGTCATTGGTGTGAGTTTCCAACTATCAAGAAAGAACATTCAATTCTACATTTTCCGAGTGAAGAATACGAGCGAGGTTGTTATTTTTCCTAAAGAAAAGTACGAAGAATATTGGATCTGAATGCCACAAGCCAAGTTTACATACATATATATTGGACCAACATGTTGTACCAACGATTCCCATGTTTTATGAGTTTTCAAACTTCCTATCTAACTCTGCCCATTAGAATGACTTTATGTCGATTTATCGAAATTAAGTCATATTTGAAACTACAAGTACTAGTAAATTGCACGTGTCCTGCACGTCAAACTCAGATAATAGACATCTGGCATATCATCAATATATAAAATTATAATAGGCAAAGTGGAAAAAATATAATATGTAAAATTTGAACTACTACAAGTAAACTGTGTAGGTTGCTTTGAAAGTTTTACGGAAAATCTCTAGAGGAAACCATTGGAGGGGGCACGTGGGGGGGTCAATTAATATACTATCAGAAACCAAAAGAGAGTTATGACGACAGGTTCATCTTCTTGCTAAGATTTTGCGTCTTGACAGTTTAATGAAATTAGGTCAAACTTGAGCTACAACTAAGTGCGATATATTGCTCTTGAATTTAATGAAATTAGGTCAAACTTGAACAACAAGTAATAAATTGTAGGTTGCTTTGAAAGTTTTATGAAAAAACCTTTTGGAGGTACCCATCGAGCGATTAATTAATATATCAAAAACCACAGAGAGTTTTGACGAGTGGTTCGACTTCTAGCTAAGATTTTGCATCATGAAAATTTTGGACACCTTTTGAAAACGATCTCATGAAATAGGGAGAGAGGGGAAATGATATTTCTATTCTCTATGGGTAACCCACAAGCTTGAGGTGCACCTTAGGCTTAAAAATACTTTATTTTTTCCACTATGTATAAGGTGAACCTTAGCGGATGCCACATAGTAGGCCATTTTTTTGAATGGGTAGTAGGCCATATTAAGGTGTGCTTTTTACATAATGCGGAAGTAGCATATTTCTTTGCTTAGACATATGGTCACCTTTGTCCATGCGCTGTACATGCTGAGAGAATAAAACGTTGGAAGGGAAAGAGGGCATCAGCGAAGAGAAGTTGAAGGCGGTTCCATGTCAGAGCAAAGTTACGATGGGTTTCTGACACGAGGTACTCCTGTGGCCTTACAGTGTACTTCACTATGCTAGTACTAGTAAATTTTAGGACCAATGCACGCAAAACAAATTGTGTGTTTTCTCTCTCCTTCGCTGCCTCTTACCATCCATCCTCCCTCTCTCCTACCATTTCCCCTCGTGCACCGACCCGGCTGATCTCTCCCTCGTCCACAGCGTGGTGCTGCGCACGTGTGCCTTGGTACGACGGCTCTGTGTCTATGGCGTGTTCGGCATCCGCGTTGGTGTGTAGTAGGGCGAGGAGTACATAGGAAGGAAACCACTTTGGTCCTTGGCGGCAAAAAAGCAAACTTTTCCGATTTTCGAAATTTTCACTTGCTTCCCAAACATCGGGAGGGAAGGTTACTCAAAAGACCGGCCATTCGCAGTACTTCTTATCTTATATTTATCTTGTCTTATCTCTTACAATACCATACCATACCACTGTATAGTGTACGGATAACTTCAAACATTAACCGTTGGATCAAGACCAGCAAATCCAAACATTGCTAATAGTTACGTCAAACTTGAGCTACAACTAAATGCGATAAATTTCTCTTGAATTTAATGAAATTAGGTAAAACTTGAACTACATGTAATAAATTGTAGGTTGCTTTGAAATTTTTATGAAAAAAGCTTTTGGAGGTACCCATCGAGCGGTTAATTAATATATCAGAAACCATAGAGAGTTTTGACGAGTGGTTCAACTTCTAGCTAAGACTTTGCATCATGAAAATTTTGACACGATCCCTCGCATCCGGACATAGTTCGTGCCCCAAAATTTCAGATACTTCAAAATTCCCATTCGACCCCTATTAAATTCGGTAGGTGGGGGGCTTCACTCGTAATTTTCCCAGTATAGTGCTAGCAGTACCTAAACTCAACCCCCCTCTCTCCTCCAGGAATACGTCACCAGCCGGAACATCCCGCTGTAGTTTAGCCAGCGTACCCGCACACCTGATCTGCTCAACGAACCCTCTTGTCCGGCGTGTTGACCACATCATCGACCGCCTAGGATCTGTTCCACAGACACCGTGGTCCAGCGTTCTGCTCGTATCCTCGCTCGCCAAAGATCTGCTTCCCCGTCGTCGACACCCACTACGACCGTAGCACCTTCGGCGACCTCGACGTGACCCGTGAGGATGTGGAGGAGGCCTAGACGCTGCCCTAACCGAGGTAAAACCAGATCTCCCTACACTATTTGTTTGTTGGCAATGTACTGTATCCGTGCTAAATTTCCTCACTAACAGGTTCTTTACTTGATATACACCTATTATGTACTCCCTCTGTTTCAAAATATAAGATGCTTTAGCTTTGTGAAAGAAGTGTATCTAGAGTCATTTTAGTGTGTAGGTTCACTCCAAACCAAGATGAACCTACACACTAAAAGAGGTCTAGATGCACTCTTTTCACAAAGCTAAAACATCTTATATTTTGAAATGGAGGGAGTACTAAATTAACCCATTGTGGTTATGCTTAAACTCCATGCATTGAACTGTTTTTATATACTGTACTATTTCTTTGTGAATTATTAGTGACTTAACATATTTGTTTACATTCTTTGCTGTACCTGTCCACATGAGATATGATTATATAATATCTCTCTCGTTTGCCGATTTACGAACTATAGTATTTCCATCGTGCTATTGTCCTTCTATCCTATACTACACGTTTACACACGTCATACTATTTGACCATTATGTACTGTCGATTTGATCCCTCTTAGCCTGTGGCTCAAACTGTTTGATGTTATTATGCAAGGAGCAGCCTCAGTTTGCACACAATATCATAGAGTGAATGGCTCCTATAATCTCGTAAGACCCCATCACTTTTGTTTCACTTCATGCCAATGTATATCATGTTGGAACCTGTTTGTATTTACAGTTGGCATTACCTTTATGCAGAGGAGCAACAATGGAGTAAACACTCCGCCCGTCCACACGAGCCGCCGTAGATCTCGTGTAACACCTACCGTAAGGCCCCCGACCCAAAGTTTGGTCCTTGCCATATTTTTTGTTTGCTTAAATTTACCATTTGTCTTTCTTGTTTTCATGTTTTTTTTGCCAAAAATCAGCGTCAAACATTTTAGCCCCACTATGGTCTGCTTTTGTTCCATGTGTTTAGTTCAATTTCCTAGATATGGAGAGGCCGGGTGTATTGCATTTGAGTTGTCCGATAATAAGAACAAGGCCACACTAGCGATAAGATCCACACATGTATCATAAGGAACTCTGTGCAGTTCATCTTACTCTTGCATCTACTGTGTATCGTAGTTAAATGAACTTGCTGTTTTAATACAAGGCACTTGATGTTTCAGTTTGTTGTTCTCAGGCCGCCAAAGCATTGAAATTATATGGCTATTCATGAATAATTCAATGTATGATTGCTTGATTCATTGTTTGTCTGAAATTATCTGGCTAGCATATTTGAGGCTCACAATTGATGTGTTTTTATTGGCTGAGTTACTCTTTTTTTTGTCTATGATTAAATCAGTGGAAGATTTCATTGTGTAGTTCCTGGCTAGTTTATATATGAGAAACATAATGGCTTAGTTTTAATATTCATTTTACCCATGTTCTGCACATTCTAGTTTGAGCAGTATGCATCAGGTACTTTGGTTGATTGCTCGCATTGTTATTCAAAATGAACTTGTAGTTTGTTTCCCAAGTCTGTTGTTTAAGTAACTTGTTTTGTCTTGGTCTCAGCCATCTTCAAGTAGAGCAGTCATTTCACAGAGCAGCACATGCTTGCATCGCTCCATGGCGCCCGCTGGTCCACTTATTCAAGAAGAAATAGATGTATGAGCCACCACTGTTAATTGCTTCCTTCCTTATATATTACCGCATTGACACATTTAAAATTCATGGTGGTGTGATTGCGTGGTAATGCTGTTATAACTTGTTTTGTGTTTATTTCAGGCTGCAAATGACCCTCTGAATGCCGAACAAAGACCCGCTTCTCCAAGTTTAGATTTTGTTTCACACAGTAGCAGTGACAATACCTATTGCTCATGGCACACCGCTTCGACTGATCCTCGTTTTTCAGCCGAAAGATTATTTGAGGATGCCCTCCAAGATGCCCGTGATATTGTTGAGCAAGAAGCCAACAAAACAGATTCAGTAATCACCATAGCACGCAAAGACTTATATGAATTGAAAAATAGGCAAACTTTAACGCATAACATACTTAATAATCTCATCTGCAGCTCTCATGGGAAGCCAATTGTTACATGTCTCGGGATGCAAGCTCCATAGAGACCTTTTCTGTAACACCAGTTATGGTGTTTTTTTAGTTGTCTGGACTCTCATGCAACTTTTATGCTTCATTTTATTACTCCCTCCGACCCATATTAGTTGACTCGAATTTGTCTAGATTCGGATGTATGTAGCCATGTTTTAGTACTAGATACATCCAAATTTAGATAAATCCACGTCAACTAATATGGGTCGGAGGGAGTACTATCAAGATTATTGAGGATTGTAATAATCTATTGTAATTTGTAGTTGCAAGTTGTTTGAGGATTGTTACAAACTGAGCATCTATCAGAATTACTATACACACATGAAAAAACTATGAAATTGTAAGAGGTACAACACACGATCTATCGGAATAGGGAGAATGTCATTGTATTACACGGTGTCAACACCCGGATTTTAATCCCAGATGCCTGCTATGCCATACCTTGCAATCCCAGGATTACCATTTTTGCGAGACATAACGGATTGGATATCACAGTACATCATCCATTACAAACCATACAAAAGGTCTTACACAAATAAGGATCTCATGATCCAGTCTTTAATACAACAAGCAGCGGAAAATAAAAGATAAGCGTAGCGGTGGGGTCCATCTTCAGGGGCACAGGCAATGCTGACGAAGGCGGATAGTCCTAGTTATCATAGCCGTCCTGATGACCATCCTCCTGATAGTCTCCTTCATACTCTGGCCATGAGAATAGCCAGGGACAAAAGCCATGAGTACTCTTTAAGTACTTGCAAACTACTATTAACAGGTACTATAGTTCTAAGTTAAAGTGCTAAATCTAAGTTTAACTCTAAAGTTAAGTTTGAAACCTAAGCTGAGTTCAGAAGCAAAGAAAGATAAAGTAAAGTTCTAGAATCACTTAAGTTGGGAATCTATTGTTATAAACACAACCCTGTTGTGGTCAAGTGAAGATTCATCATTCATTTCAAGTTATTTAGAAAACATCTGACAACGACACAGTATGGCCATTCCAACTGTCCATAACTGCGAACGTGGCTATTCGAATAGTTTGACACTCTGCAGAGGTGGTACACTTTCACCACAAAATTCAATACATCTATCAGGGATAACCCTGAATCATCATACTTAGTATGCAGATAATCAAACATAACCTTCCCTTTACACACCCTAGTATAAGCACCTCTCCTATGAGCATGGCCTCCCAACCATGACCATCAGTCATCTTGGGCACTGCATAGGTGGACATCATTGAGAGGTAGCCTCAGCTCAGACCTCTACCGCGAGGGAACTAATACTAATGCATATAAATTTCCAGCTAAGCCTTACCCAATTCAGTTAATGTGGTTGTACGGTAAATTTGGAATGGTATCGCATCCGAATCCAACCATCGGTTTTATAAAAGTGTTAAAGCTCATGCCTCATCATTTTCATCATCATAAACCAGTTGTGTTTCTGAACACATGTCAAAACATCTCAATAGAATGACTCATCATTCCAAGGTTTTCACAATTCATTTTCACCAATTGTTCCCATCTAAAGTGACTCAAGTTTTTTATGTACTCTAAATTACTAAGTTATGAGTGTTCACTAAGGTGGAAGTGATGGGTTCAATCTCATGCCATAGAATGACATCTAAGGGTTTCTAAGTAGGTCAAGTTTTATACTTTTTATGCTACCTTCAAAACAAATAAAATAACTTTGTGTAAACTAAGGGAGGTAAAACTTGTCAATAAGACTTGAGGTACTAATAGTTAAAAGGGGTGGGATCAAAGCATGCTTAAGGCATATTTGCTAAACCACCTAGTTTGTTTCTAGTTTGCTAAGAACTAAACTTGCAAGGGTTAATCTTGGGTATTGCCAGCTTGCTAAGGGTAGCTTGCACTGTTTATGGTGGCTTGCCTTGGTTGGTGCAGTGGTTGAAGTTTTCTTCGTCTTCGTCTTGATAGCACTCCTCCTCCTCGTAAGCTTGGTCGGTACTATCTTCTGTAAAAATACATACGGAGTAGACAATCACCAAACAATACTTAACTAGGCTAGATAGCATTTCTAAGACACACAATTGATGATCTATTATCATCACCAGCATCACAAGTTTAATTCAATAGTTTCAACCTTTTTAATTTAGAAAAGTAATTTCTACTCATTGAAAAAAATTAACTAACATTTAATATTCACCACTTAAAATATGGGATCATATGGACACATGTCCTCACCACATATTCTAACATGTGGGAATGAGATTTAAAGGTTGGATCAATATTACTTTAGTTTAAGTTCATTATTTAATGATTTAAAGTGACTAGAAATGCCTATATAGAATAATTTTGGTACTAGTCCAAAGTCACTGCATGTAAACCTTAATATTATTACATATTTAGATAGATATGATTAAATGTGATTTTTGAGAGTTTGAATCAACTCAAAAGCTAACTTGGTTGATTTTATAAAAATGTTGCAAGTTGCAAAAGCTCCTGTTTTGTTATTTTTATTAGGAGAGATCTATAAATCTAATTGAATTAAATCCAACGGGCTTCAATAGATCATCTCCATACCTTTCAGACAAAATTAGTTTCATGCAATTTGGATTTCTAAAACTCTCTGAATTGAATTTTAAACTAGGGGAACGAAACTAGAATCAAACTGAAAAGAAAAATCCAGATTTGAACGGGTGGGCTAGCGCGGGAAAAGACTTGGGCCGGCCCAGTGGCGCTCCATGGTGCGGGGCTCAACTGACAGGGGGGCCCCGCTTTTCAGTGGCACTTAACACGCGAAACGGTACGCGCGCTATGAGCCGTAGGATTAGAATGGGAATCTACGGCTGAGGGTCGTCGACGACGAACAGGTCGCCGGCGAGCTCGAACCCTAGCGGCTCAGTGGGGGTCTGCTGGGGACGTACCAGGGCTCCAGCGGGGTCGGCGAGGTGGGCAAACGAACTGGAAGACGACAGCAAGGCGAGGCCAGGTTGCGGCGGAGCTTGGGGTGGTCGCAATCAGCGGCGCCCTTCTCCTCCTTCTGCGGTTGCTGCGGCTCCAATTCCGGTGAGCTGCTGCTCCCTTTGCTCCGGCTAGAGGTGGGTGAGGTTCAGAGAGGTGAGGGGAGTGGAGTGGTGTGGAGAGAAGAGGCTGGGGAGGGCTCCTTCTATAGGCCCGACGGTGAGACTGAGCGGGATGGGCAGGCGACGGTGGCGACATGGCTACGGCGGGGTAGAGGCATGGTTGAGGGTGGCGATCGATGGGCGGTCCCCTGGCGGTGCTCTAGGGATTGAATGCGGCCGTAGGGGCGGTATCATGTGGTCTGGGCAAGGTGGCGCTCTGAGAGGCAGAGGCGGCGGTGTCGACGGCGAGCGGTGGCTGTGAGGCGTTGGGCGGCCAGCGGTGGTGTCTGGGGGGTTCTCCAGGTCGTGCCGAAGCGGCGGGCGCGGGCTGCGACCAAGGGGCGGTCTGTGCGAGCGGGGACAGAGCGCGCTCTGGGGGCGGCACCGGCATGGTGCGGTGGCACTGGGCGCGTGGTATCCTCAGTGGTCCACTGCAGGGCTAGGCTCGGGCAGGGAACAGGGGGTGGCGGTGAGCTCCTGGCTACCTCCTAGACATGGAGAGAGAGGGGGAGATGGTCTGCTACGGCAGGGCAAGGTTTGGCCGGCGACCATGCCCTCGGGTTGGCATGGCATGGGGCCTAGGGACAAGGAAGAGGGGTGTTAAGGGCCTGGTTAGACTAGGAGGGGACAGAGGAGATAAATGTAGATCATTTGGGGGCAAAACCCTGTTCAAAATAGTGAGCTAGGATTAGGGTGGAAATTATGCATGCCAAGTGTTTGATGAAATGGCCGCATGAGGTTTAGTTTTGAATTTTGGTTTCAAACTTTTTGAGTGATCTCCACTAGTGCTAGGTAGTCTCTGGTTGCAAGGGTTTGAAAGTAGAGCTCAAATAGATGGGTTTTGAAATAGGGGTGATCTATGCATATGCATTAGATTCAATTTTCAAATGCCAATTAAAATAAGTAAAAGAATGTTTTTAGCAGATCCAAAAGTGGGTCTTGGTACCTCATTATGTGTACTAGCAAGGGGTACAAAGATCAAAAATTGTTTCTGTTAAGAATTGAGTACTAGGAATAGCCAAAGTAGTGTAGTGGATTAAAATGGCCAAAATGACCATTCCTCTTTTTTTAATTCTTTTTTATTTGATTTTCTTTAGGAAAAGTTTTGGAATGATGTAGATGATGTTTAAATCACCTAAGAAACATTTTACAAGCATTGTATCACACAATCATGGCAATTCAAAACAACTCCTATTTTAAATGCACACATATATGAATGCTTTCATTTTAAATTTGGAAAAGTTTTTGTTAACCCCATTTTTGGTTGATTTGATCTTGATAAGCTTGGATTGAAGTTTTGGGATGTTACACACGGGCACCATAGAACTTGCAAAATTCATAGACATTCACTCAACAAAGTGAACACATAAAGAGCTGACCTGAAGAGAATACATTAGGAGAAGACCCACACAATCCATCAATCTGATGGATAGCCGTCGTAGTAATCATAGTGGGTGGTACCATCCTCGCCATATGGCGGCACCATCTGCAGCTCAGAATGCTTGACGATTCTGCAATAATCCGCCAGCAATCGATCGAGTTCGAAAGGACGGTCATTGATCCATAATCCTCCTACTCCATACCCATATACAACGCTTGGCTCCTCTTCCCACGCAAGACCCTCAAAGTTGTAAGATCTAATCTCGGATAGGTCCGTATAGTATATGCTATCGTCCTGCACTGTGGGTACCCTGGCATTGTTGACGCAGACGCACCGATTGTCAGCAATGAAGAGAGCACGACTTCCGATGCCTCTGACCGGCTGAAGGGCACGGTTCTGGGTATCAACCCGGTAAACAACCGGCCTGCCGCCGTAGACCGGTCCACTTACAACGAATAGCAACACCCCATCAGACTCGACGAGGTAAAAATGATTCTCTGTGAACTGGCAGCCCGGAACAGGGCCTGCAACGGTGGGATGCATCTCCAGGGTCCATGCGAAGCGCTGCAGCTGCACATCTCCATGAGCAGCATCACACATAGTCGAGAGGACAGACCCGTATCTTTCTATGACAAAAACATCACCAGCATAAGAAGTCATGCTCCGGAGTTCCGCGAAGTCATACAGCGGGTACCACCCTTCACCAAAGACCGGGCGACTCCCTTCCTCCATGCTCTCATCCAACCACCGAATGGTGGTGTTCTGATGGTTTGATGTAAACACCATCAACGACAGGAACATCGTCATAGCAACAGAAGCCACCTGCTCGGTCGGTATCTCCGCCCTCAGGCGCTTGATAGCCCCCGAGAAGGGGTTGTACAACTGGGTCTTGTACGGCTGCACCCTATGTCCAAGCACAAGGAGCCCGCCGGTTGTGCTACCGACAAAAAAGTACCCTCCAGAGATAGAGGGAGGAGAAACAGAGATTCAGTCAAGGTAAACAGAATGAAATTCAATCAAGGTAAACCATGGAGCAAAACCCTGGGCAACAAGTGGACGAAGAAACAGAACTTGAAAAACATATAGTATAGGATGTGAATGCAAAAAATGGATTGCATATATACAGATGAATATAAAGAAAGCACCTGCGAATAACCTAGCAACATGATGGCGGTGTCTTCTACCCGATACTCCTCCGACAACTGGTGCTCTAGAACAATCTAGTTGGCTAGCATAAAGCATTCCTCCGTGAAGCCGTGCCAGGTGCTACAGACTGCCAGAAAGGCGACATAGTAGTCGAAGTTGTCCGTCGAAAGGAAGATGTCACCTATCTTCTGGACGAGTCCCTCAGGGAGACCAGCCCATGGCGAGTCCTCCTGCTTCTTGCCAGCCATGGATGATGGTGTTTATGTGGCCTCGGTCCCACCGACTGGCACATGAAGCGGTTCTAGAGACACACATTTAAACAAAGGCCTGAGAAACCCAAGCAAATCATGTGGAAACGAGACGACGGCATGCACACAGGAACCGCAAGCGCGTTTCATCAAACTGGCACGGGCACGCGCATACGCGCGCGCACTAATGATGGTACAACGATTGTACGCACACCAGCTTACGATTCCTGGGAGCACGCGAGTGTGTAGGTGTAGGATGATACTACTAGTAGTAGTATCATAACCTCATTGTATTTAATTATCCCAAAATCTAAGAAGAAAACTTGCACTCCCTGGTCCCTCAGGGCACATGCAAACGTAGGGCATTTTCCATTTTTTGCATTGCATTTTCCATTTTTCAATTTTGCTTTTTGTCTATGCCCTTGGATACTCACCATGTGGTCGGATGGGGTGTATGCTCTGTGGAGCTAAAAACCTCATGTTCTCTCAATAGCACGATCGTTAATTATTGAGGTATATATGTTTTTAGTCCCACAACTTGCACCGCGGGTGCGTTTTAGTCCCACATCTTGCAAAGTGAGAAAAACTAGCCCCACAACTTGTAACCAAGAACATTTTAGTACAATTCAATCAAATTTCTGTGATTTTGTCCGAATTCGTCGTAACTAATTCTAGAAGTGACATGTGGCATCAAAATTTTGGCAAAATGACCCCTGTGTATTTTCTGCCTGCCAGTTGTGACCTTGGTACGACTTGACAGGAGGATCTGAATAAGAAAACAAATAAGAAAAACTACCAATGCATTGTAGGGTACCGAACTGATTACCTGCGCTACTGAAGAAATCAACCTTACCACTACAACATGCACACATAAGTGACTAACTGACGAGCGCTCTGGCTAATGTGTTCTTTATTTTGGATATTCAAAAATATGTGTTCTTGGATACAATAACAACTCAACTTTATTCCCTTTCATTTTTGCGAATAAGAAAAAAGTCAAGTTTATTCTAGACACTGCAGCTAGCTACTAGGTTAACGTCAAAGCTATACAATTGATATTATGGACCGTGCCAACATAGACATGAGCATTTTTTGTGTTCGTATGTGCTTTTTTATTGTATAAATAATTACTTCCCCCCAACTACTTCTCGTCTGGCATAATTACATCCTCTCAAGTACTCCTCGTCTCACATGAGTAGTCGTACGCATCTACTAGCATAGTGGCTTGTGGGTGTGTGTGTCGTTGTACAAAAGTGATAATTTCGAATCCATTCTCCTCTTAGAGATTTAACTACTTTATTTGTACATCTACTAACAGGTGGCCCACTTATCAGTCCGCATAGGGACACAAATGACATAAAAAATATAGAGGGGACATTTTAAAAAAATCAACATCATTTGTGGACAAATTAAGTCAAATTCACTGAAATTCCATTAAATTGGACTAAAATGCTCTCGAGATATAAGTTGAGGGACTAGTATTTCTCATTTTTCAATATGTGGGACTAAAACGCTCTCGCGGTGCAAGATGTGGGACTAAAGGTGTATATACCTCTTAATTATTTTACAGCCTCAATTGCTAGGCCAGAGGACCAATTAATGCTCTTAGTTTTGCTCAATTACTCCTCTAATTGACCGTCAAATATGAACCACCACGTCGTGTAATGCTCCTGGCCAATCATGTTGTTAAAACGGGAGTGCATCCATTGGCTTGCATGTTTTCAATTCGATATGGTGGCCACGTGCATTGGCTGGATTTTAGGATTACTACTGCATGCAATAACTAGCTATAAAGCGAGTAGGCGAAGTTAATTCTCCAAACTAGTACTACTCCAGCCTAGTAATACCGAACACATGGAGTACCTCAAGTATGGTTATATAGATGATCAGTTGATGTGACTCTCGGCCATGAATTCCTGACCATATAGTCGTACGTTCTACCACCTTATTTTACTACTACTAGTAGTATAAGGATGCTAGCAAAATTCAAAATCTCAATCGAGTGGCAAAATCACACACACCAACTTCGAAGCATTTCCTGCCTAACCGTTTCAAAAACTTTGAGCCAAAATCTCCCACCTAGGGAGTACCATTTTTATATTATTATTATTATCAGATGGGCGCTTGTCAAATTCAAAATCTCAATCGAGCGGCAAAACCGTACACCGACTTTGAAGCATTTCCCACCCCTCCGTTTCAAAAAATTTGAGGCAAAATCTCCCACCAGGGTTGTACCTTTTTTGTATTATTATCAGATGGGCGCTTGTCAAATTCAAAATCTCAGTCGCGCGACTAAACCATACACTAACTTTGAAGCATTTTCCGCCCCTCTGTTTCAAAAACATTGAGGCAAAATATCCCACCGGGGCAGTACCATTTTTATATTATTATTAGATGGACGGTCGCCAAATTCAATATCTCAAGCAAGCGGCAAAATCACACACCGATCTTTAAGCATTTCCCGCCCCTCAGTTTCAAAAACTTTTGACTTCAAAATTCCAATTCTACCCATTGTTCTGACGTTCTATGGGTAAGCTAAAGTCGGTAGCTTGGAGGGCATGATCATAATTTATGTTTCTGTTCACCTCCTTAGTCCGGATTCGCCCAGATTTTCCCACTGGTCCTTCCAAAAATCCCATCCCCCTCAATCCCATGTCCTCACCTCCACGACCACGACGTGTACCAGCCGGAGGCAATTCCACGGCGATGGACCCGCTTTAGTGGCGGTCACATGCACCACCGCGGAGCCGCTTCACCGATGCTCACCCACTAGATCTGGTTCACCGGCTCTCTCTGCCACTGCACTGGAGCAGCGGTGTCATTCACCATGCCGATGGCATCATCGACCGCCCAAGCTCTGCTTCCCGGCTGCCAAAAGCTACCCAACCGTACCGGATCCGCTTCACCGGTGTACACCGAACATGATCTAGTTTAGGGAGTTCCATGTCCACCGCTCTAGACCAGCTGCACGGCCGTCGCCATTCACTGCACTGGATCTGCGTCAGCGATGCTCTCGTCCACCATGCTCAAGCCGGCATCGACCGCCCAAGATCTGCTTCCCCCACGTCAACCGCCACCACAACCGCATCACCCTCGGTGACCTGGACGTCACCCACACGGTACCGATGATGCTTAGACGCCTCTTCGACCAAGGTTAACCAAATATGCAACCCATTTTTGTTTTTTCAGCAGTATAGAAGGTTCAAGCATGTCGCAGTGAACTGCATTTTTGTCATCGTGCTCGTACATACAAGTCAGTGGGCATGCCTGTTCTTCATGCTAGTACATACAAGGTCATTAGACATGTTGGTTTGCATGCACTGCTCTACAAATTTCAAGTCATGGACATGTCTATTATTTTGTCATACACATGTACTTAGCTACTCCATACAACAGTAATTGCCTACTACCGTGTAATTCTTGCAAAATCTGAAGTCAGCGAAAAATATTAGTGTGGATTCCCTGCTCTATAGTTGCTGAATCTATCTGGTTCGTCCTGAGATTAGTTCCTGCTATTATTTCCTCCTTGGCATCATTCTGATATCCTGTAGTAGTTGTTTAAACTCTTCGTACTAATTCAAATATTATTTTGTTGTTGCCATCTACTTCTTCAAAAGCTGCATCACCAACTATTTCCTTTTTCTTGCATATAGCTCAAAATGTAACAATGAACATGTTGGTTTGCATAGCCTATTCTACAGGTTCACAAGGGATGCCATTAATTCCTTATCTGGTGCTGTTTCATCCTGACAACAGCATAACTGTCCTCTACTATGTAGTTCACTCGTGGTTTGCATTCCTGCTCTAGGCGTTCTCTTATGATGCCATTATAATTTCTATCTGGTTGATTCTTAGCTATGACAGTAACTAGATGCCATTGTGTAGCTCACCGCAAATTCTGAGTCACCCAACGACTATGCATTCCAAAAGATGCCACTGCTTCCATATATATTTGCTGAAATGACCTCGCTTGATTATATTTGCCGAAATTCTAAGAAACACTTCGTGTGATTGCTCATTTCATTCTAGGCACACTTGTCTAATGCTTGTTTGTCCTGCTCTACCGGTTCACGAGCGACGCCATTAGATCTTGCATCTGGTTCTGGGTCCGGTCCGTCCTAAGTCATGACATAACTATCCTCTATAATATATAGTTCACTCGGTGTCTCTTGCATTTTAGGGTATAAAACTGCTTCCATATATATTTGTTGAAATGACCTGGCTATTTTATTTTTGCTGAAATTCTAAGCCACACACACACCTTTTTTGATTGCTCATTTCACGGTAGGCACACTTGTTTAATGCATGCTTGCTTGTCCTGTTTGTTTGACGTGTTGGTCAATAATTGAACCATTGACCAATTGTAAACTCCAGATCATAGCTCCTGTCATATCAGTCAAATGAGTAGTTTGTCTTGTTTGATGTATTAACTTGTTATTACTTAGTTTCAGGGTGCAATTATTGCTATGGCCACCAAAGAGGGGGCTACAAGATCATGTCTCCTCCAATGTAGATGTCACACTCAAAGGAAGATGCAGGTGATCAATTCAGGACTCTGCTACCAACTTGATTGTCAACTGAAATGCTGATTTTTCTTTCCCTTGATTTGATAATATGTAATAATTTTAAGAAGTTTGCAGCTGATGTAATATCTAGATAACTCGCATAGGCCATGTATGCATTTAATTAACGCCATCCACATATGTGGTAGTCGTTACGGTAACTACGCCAGGCATGTCGATTAGGGAACAGTACCATGCTTTTTTATTGGCCCATCGTGTATTCGACCGACGATGAATAGTAAAAAATGCTGGATTATATAAACGTTTTATGATATTGGCATGGGCTTTAGAAAAGGCCGAAACTGTAAAAGGCCGTAAACATACTGGGCCGACCTACAAGTTATAACTGGACGTAACAGTAATAGGCCGTAATGGTAATAGGTCGTAAGAGTAACAGGTCATAACTGTAATAGGACATAACAATAATAGGCCTTAACAGTAGCAGGCCATAACAGAAATAGCCCATCATAGTAACAGGCATGAAACCGTGAAATCCCAAAACAGTAACATGCCAAAACAGTAGCTGGCCTCAACAGTAAAGGGCTGAAACAGTGAAAGGCCAGAATAGTGACAAGCCAGAACAGTAACGGCCCGAGAAATTTCTAGGTGAGGGCAGTAACAGGCCGACACATTTACCAGACTAGAACGGTAAAGGGCCACTTGTGGGCCTAAATAGGTAAATCCCGGAACAGTGAAAGGCCAGGACAATAACAGGCCTGAACAGTAACGGGCCATCTCAGACAAGGTCCATCAGTAGGCCGCCCACGATAGGCTGCGATAAACAATGATGGGATGCCCGTAGGCCTTAAATGTACATGAGAGACTTGGCGCAGGATGCTAATGGGCCGCAGAGTGTTGGACCAGCATGGGCCTTATTTAGGACAAAATAGTATTGGGCCTGAAAGTTGGCGTCCACTGCTGGCTGCAACTTTGGGCCCATTTCAAATAGTGCAGGACAAAACAGTAATGGGTCATCTTCTTATTGGGATCCCCTAATGGGCTGGCCTTGGCTAGGCCTGGATTATACCATGGTTTCTATGGGTGTTAATGGTGGTAACTGGATGCTAACGGCGGCTGCCACATGGCAGTTTGCATGACGTCAGTAGTCAACGCGGCTGGCAAACAGATCTACGACGGAACAAGTTTTTGTGGCGGAAGGTTGCGATTCGCCATGGTCCGGAAAAAAATCATGGTAGATTCTTTTGTGACAGGGCTTTTACCACGAAGGGCCGTCGTAGAAGACTTTTTAGCCACGAAAAACAGGCCTTCATCCACGAAAATCGTCCGTTGTAAAAGCCAACTTTTCTTGTAGTGACTTGTCATGTTTATGAACAAGACATACCTACGAATTACAAAGAAGCATGATGGAACTAAGTGCGAGAAATGACCAGGAGTCATAAAATGCTATATCAAGTTGCATTTAAGATTGCAAAGTAATATGTTACTTGATCTTATTAAGTAAAGAAGTTTACTTGATGACTTCAAAGTCATAAGATGGAAATGAAACTTAATGGAGATGTAAAGCTCGATTTGTCACAAAGTATGGACAAATTCAAGGAGTTTACTATATATGTAGTGATGCTTGAGTCTATTGGATTTACACCAGCATTATATGGATATTGGAATCTCGTAGCTAGAATTCTCAATTTGATGATGATCAAAGAATTTTGGAATGTCCATGATTATCGAGAGGACCTGCATTTGAGTGGGAGCATGAAATCATTCTGAGATATGTGGACAACATATATGAATGATGTGATTGGTATTTATAACATTTAAGTTAGTAAATATGAATGAAATTGAACAAGTTATTAAACAAGTTTAATAAACATCATAGTTGAATGCTTCCTGGACATGATTCTGAAGATGTTCATAATAACCTAGATAAGATTCTGATGTAGTTCAGAATGGAACAAGGAAAAGAAAGAGGTTCTTACTTGTATGAAGCATTGAGTTATTCTTAGTATTACAACCATGGTTACAAGAAAGAAAGAGATGTATTGCATCTCCTATGCCTCAGCCATAGGTTCTTCCATACAACCATATTGTATACTTGATATAATGTGACCCGAGGTTCTGGTTGGAAGGACAAGCTCTTAACTGTAAGAACATGTCTTTAAGTGATTCTTGAGTTAATCACTGAACTAGAATTAAGTTTTTCCTTAAATGGCAAGACGCAAAGTAAGGCGCATAGTTGCATTTCATGCACTAGGATCTAGATAGATAGAGAAGTATAAGGGATCCATATGACGTGATGTATATTGTTGTGGCGGGACTAGTTCGTCTTTGCGCAAAGGGTGTGTCCCAGGGCATAGTGCCCATGAGAAAGCTTGTTGTGGCTGATCTACATCAATGTTGGCTCCTGGATACACACCTCACTCTGTTACCATAACTACTATATATACACACAAAGGAGTGCAAAGTTTGTTTCAAAGTTTACGTGACAACAGTGAAAGCGACCGTCACAGTAAATACTAGAAACAAAGTCTCACTTTGTCACCAAACAAATACTTCAACCCATTATGAGATAATGGTATGAATGTCAAAGTTAGGAAGACATTAACGATTTGCAAAGACATAATGATCTGGTAAAATAGAACATGGACATGACGTTTTCCATAAGCATGCATGATCAATAAACACATATGTGATATGGTTTATGGTGAGTAAAATGTGAGCTAGATTATTTATACTCTAGTGCAAGTAGGAGACTGAAGGAGATATGCTCTAGAGGCAAATAATAAATAGGTTTTTATTATCATATCTCAATTAATTCATAATAGTTTCATACCATGCTATAACTGTATTAATACGAAACGTTAATACACGTGTGGTATGTAAACAAACCAAGTCTCTAGTTACCTCTAGCAAACTAGTTCATTGGTCATGAGGATGATCTAGGGTTTCAAGATCATGGGCATTTATGCCAACTGACAATGAGGTCATGTAATTAGTTGAATGATGTGATAGAAAAATATCCCAACAAGTTGTATCATAATGAGATCTAGTTACAAAGTTCACCATTAATGATAAACGAAGGAAATCTCGCAACCTAATCCTTAGACTATGAGATAATGCAAATCACCATTCTGGAGGGAGCTTAGATGGTTATCAAGTATCATTCCGTGACTGGATGATCAAAAAGGTGCCACTCAGGTTTCCCAAAGGGGCGTGTAGAGGAGTACATATCAAGACCAGGATTTGCCCATCCATGTAATAGACAGATACATTTGTAGCCATCTCGGTGACGTTGCATTAACGAAGCTTGCAAGCGTGTGACTGGGTAGAGGAATGTAACGTCATGGGAACGAGAAAACAAGTTCATCGGTAATGAGATCAAATGAAGGTATGGAGATATCATAGATCAAATCTCGGGTGAACTAGGTATCGAGTGGCAAAGGGAATGGGAAATGACATTTACGGTTCAAACGACATTATCATCATGGAATGCACAAGGGTCATTATGGGCATCACGGTCCCGCTATTGATCATTGATGGAGATCATGTATGTGTCATTCCCGGGCCATGGGGAAATACACTTAAGGGTACGATGAGCTAGAGATGGTCTCTAAGTTGGAATCACCATATGAAAGAGAAAAGAAAACCGGAAAAGTTCCGTGAGAGAACTGGAATCGTTCCGAGAAAGTTCCAAAGTCGATCGGAGGAAATCAAAAGGGAACCAAAAGGTGTTTCAGTTCAAATCAGATTTTGTAATATGTATTTACATATTAATTAATATTAAATATAATATTAAAAACTAATTTGAAGGGGTATTCCACTAATGGGCCAAACTTTCTAGGGAAAAAGGGCCCATGAGGGAAAACCGCAACAGGGAAGGGCCAAGGGCCAAGGCCTAGCCGCCACAAGGGGGACCACCCGGCCAGCCTAGGGCTATGCATAGGGTGGGGCTCACCCCTGGACGGCTGACCCATGAGGCCCATGCGCCTCCCCCCCTCTCTCCCTTGAATAGTCCCACATGGTAAACCCAAAGGGGAGGGCACACCTCCCCTCCCCCTATATAAAGGGGTGCCCATGGGTGGGATTAAACACACAATTTGAGATGTTCACTAAAGCATTTTTCATAGAGAATTCCTCCCTATCTCTCTACATAGTTGTCTCCACACGTTGGCATGGTCCCAAGAAAGGACTGTCCGCGCAAGAGACGGTGCACCTGCAGCACGCTGTTGCGCATCAGGGATTCCAAGCCGGAGATCTACTTCCACACTCCTGGCAGGGATTAAGGAGTTAGAGGTCATCATCGTGCACCATATGTGTACAAAACCTTGAGGGTGCCTCATACGAGGGCATCTTGGATGTCGTCAGCCGGTGCTATCGCACGATGAAGAAGGAGCAAGGGGTGACCTGTAGGAGCTTCGTTACCTTGAGGCCAGCTACGAATTCGACTACTTCAATCACATTCCCCTCGGAACATTAACCGCGTACGGTCTAAAAGGGTATGTATTCTATATGCTCTAGTTGTTATTGCATTACTACATAGATAGATCTTGGTGTTAGGGAGTTCCAACATAGGAATTTTTTGTTTTCTGCTACAGAGCCCTTCACTTTTGGCTTATGCCATCCCAAAATAGTCCACATATGTGCTATTTTTAGTGCATCACCCCCTTCTCATTCATGTGCACTAGTCTCTTGTGTCATAAGGCATGCAAATCATCTTTCTGCAATGCATTGACACAAGTAGCATGAAGCTTAGCTTGAACATGATACAAACCTAAAACCATGTTATGTTTTGCAACAATCAGATTTCCTTTAGTGAGCTTGTAATATGCATTTCCAAATCTTCTCAAGTACCTATCTCCATCAAGAAAACTAACCGAGATAATGTTGATCCGAAGGGCCTCAACATGCCTCACCAACTTGATGGATGGTATCATGCCATTTTCTATCCCCAAATGCGCATCTCCTCTTCCAATTATTTATGCCCTATCATTGTTTCCCGTCTTTACAACACAAGAATCACCTACTATGTAGTTGGTGAAGAGATCTATACGAGATGTAGCATGTATTGTAGCACCACTATGGGGAATCCAAGTCATCTCATCACCATCTTCAAGGTTCATGGTATCATACATAAACTACATTGATCCTCTCCTCAAAAGTGGAACCACCGCAACCATCATGTTCTCCATGCATGAGAAACAAGATCTCCTCTACCCTAGTAATCCATCTCCCTTCATTGTCACTATCAATATTGGTTTGTTTCTGAACTTTCTTCCTTTTCTTTTTGTCTTTCTTTCATTATTCACAATGCGACTTGGTGTGGCCCTTCTCATGGCAGCGATGACATATAAAACCAACATACTTATCTTTTCCTCTTGATTTGCTTCTACTTCTTTATCCTCCCTTACTTGAACCATTACTCTTGCTTCTTCTCCGTGACTCGGTCACTAAAATTTCAGAATATGAGGAAGAACCGTCCTTATTAGCAATCTTTAAGCACTCTTCATTTAGTACATTGGTCTTCACAAGGTTCCAAGTGACAACTCCATTAGGTGTTGAATTGCACATAGTGACCTTAAAGGTCTCCCAAGTGTCCAAAAATGATCCAAGTAGCAGCAATGCTCTCACTTCATCTTCAAATGTGATTCCCGTTGAATACACCTATTTTATGTAACATCCCAGCATTCGAGCTTAAAAATAAGCTGAGGTGAGGTGTGTGCGTTGCATTTATGCATAGAAAATCTGGATAATTTCCGCGCCTTTAAATAAAACTTGTCAAAGTGATTGAAGCTTCTGTTAACTTGGTGGAACTGAAGTAGATCATCAAGTAGATTGCGATGAGTTTCAATATGACCTTTACTAAAACCCTATTTTTGGGGTAGTATAATTTGATCTATGGGTAGATCAAATGTTATAGAGCTAAACCCCTAACACACTACTTAATAAGGAGTACTAGATCATCTAGAGATCATGATATGGTATTCCATAAAATGACTCAAGGATGAATACTTAATCTTCTAAAGATTTTATCAAGGAACCATTGACAACAAACCTTGGATACCAAGTTAACATTATAACTGAAGTAAAGTAACTCAATAACTAAACCTTGATATACATGCTTTTCATAAATATTTATACCATGGACATCATTGTAGATCCCAAGCATTAACCATTGTTACAAATAGAGTAGAAAGGGAGGTCAAGCCAAGACCATTCATCACATATCCTTATTGTCATATTAATAGTGACATTCCAATTTAACCAAGTCCTAGTGTCAATTGATCATCAATGTTGAGTGATCAATTCTTGCCCTAGCACTTATTGACTCATAGCTTTGACCTATTATATTGACTTTCCAAAGACCTTAAGTAAACTTAATAAGAAGGAGGAACTAGATATGGTTGAGTGTACCATCATCAAAGGAATGGGATCCTTAGTGGTGATCAAACCATTTGATGTTGGAGGAGATAGCTCACTCATGAGTTAACTAGAAGAAGCACCTAAACCCAATAGTTAAGATAGTGCTTGTGGAGCTATGAGAAAGCTGGAAGTATTAGAGTATCCAATGATAATCTTGTTAAGCCAAGTGGGTATAAACTTAAAGTAATCTTCCTTAACAAGATAAGCCTATAAAGAGACTAGTACAAATCCAGTACTTAGTGTTAATAGATTTTGAGCAAACAAATAGAAGCCTAAGCCTTGTATGATTAAAGGATGGTGGTCATTATTCTCAAGTCACTTGAGAATAGATGACTAGATGATGAAGAAGTGATGTGATTATACTAAATAAGGCAAGCCCTAGTAAGCTATCTAATATATCTTGATCATGAAAAGTCAAACTAGAGTATGATGACGTCTTTGATGAGTTATATGGAGTAGTCGGAAGCATAGTAGTTTAACCAAGCTAATACAAGAACACACTTGTATTATGGAGAGTAGTACCATACCTATTCTAGAGGATTGATATCACATGTGATATAGAGAGAATTGTAATCTTGCAAGCACTAGAAGTAGATGTAAGGTGAACATAGAGGAGTTAATTGTTGGAGTTAGTAATAGCTGCATTGATGGATTTATCAAGGGTAGTTTAGAAATGGAAGTCATATGTATTAGGAGAATAATGAAGGAGTAATGTTCAAGTGGCATTACCATGTCATCATAGGATGATGGATATGGTGGAGTCAGATGATTGACTTATTCAGGAAGATGTGATCTTTGTGAATAAGATAAGAGAGATTTATAGAGTATATTTAGGAAAGGAATTCCTTAACTATGATCCAAGCTTAGTGAAGTGTGAGGATAGGAATTCTTGAGAAACCTTTTAAACAAGGTCTTATCAAGCCATGACAAAACCCATGTCTACCTCTTTGTTTAAAACTCTAGAATAAAGAGGGTAGTTAAACCAATTCCTATTTTTAGGCAGCCAAAGGATAGTATCTCTTAGTCAAATGAAATGTCTAAGTTATAAGTAGAATACCAGTTGAGAGTGTATTGACGGAAGCCTTGTCCACCTGATTGTCTTAAACCCTAAAAAGGACCTAGTCTCATATACCATCAACATCACTTTAGTAAAGCAATCCCAATAGCTCACTCTAAGTTGAGTATTATCCATGGCCACAAAACATGAAGGCAATTCATCCTAGCTCTTAATCTTCATCCATACCCATAATAGAATGTGAGTTCATTAACTATTCTTCAAACCCATAATACCTATCTATAAATGAATATCTTCATTCCTCCATTCATGAGTCTATTAAACCTTCCCAAAACTCATGTCCATTATTTGGAAATGAACATTTTAATTTCCTCATTGATGATTGATATTCAGGCATAATGACTTAACCAAGATTTTTTTATGATAATTCTAAACACCACAAACCAAGTAGAATTTGAATTGGTGAAATCACCAAGTTTGGAGGATCATGAAACTAAAACCACCATTTTATGAACCCTAAGGGCGTGTTTGGTAGCCCGAGGTAACCCAGATATTCTCTCCTCATCCCACCTTTTCCTGTTTGTTAGATCGGCTCGGTTCTATCGGGCACTGCCGATGTCGTGCGAAAACCGCCCCTCAGCCCTGCCCGGATGGGAAGCTCGATTCGAGCTTCACATCTGGGCACTGCCCAGTCCATCCGAAAAACGGTCCAGCGCTGCTAGGGGTCAGCGCCCCGGCACCCACTTGGGCCTCATTTCCCCCCGCGCGCACCCCCACCTCCACCCTATCGCTCTGAACAGCGACCGGCGAAGCACGAGCGTGGACCTGCGGCTCGTCGTCAGACCGGCCTCGTCCTAGCGGCGGCTCGTAGCTGCGGCCTGGCCTCATCCTAATGGCGGCGTGTGGTTGGGGAAGACCTCAACCGTGGCGGTGCAACCATGGGGAAAAGCTTGACTGCGACCAGCAGCGGTGGAGGAAGAGCTCGACCGTGGCAGCGCGTCCATGACCAGGGGGAACAACTCGACCATGACCAGCAGTGGTTGAGGAAGAGCTCGACCGCGGCGGCGCACATCCGTGACTAGGAGCTAGTCCGCGACCAGAAGCTCGTCCACGGTGGCGAGGCGGCGGCTCGTAGTGACCAGCGCTCGTCCGCGACCAGAAGCTCGACCGCAGCGGCGTGCATCCATGACCAAGACCTTGCCCACGACCAGAAGCTCGTCCGCAGTGGCGCGGCGGTGGCTCGTAGCGACCAGCGCCCGTCCGTGACCAGGAGCTTGTCCGTGTGGTAGGAGTGTGGCTGGCTCGTCCGTGGCGGTGTGTGGCTGCTCTCGCCGGCAACGGCGCCGGAGCCAGATCCTAGGGACCTGATTGCTTTTCTAATTTGTATCCAGGGATCAGATTGCTTTTTATTTTTGTGTAGCTAAGCTGAACTCAACCGACCTACCAGACATGATCTCAGCTCAGCTCAAATCAGATCACCCGACCTACCAAACAAAACACAATAGTACACACTTGTATGAGGTCCACATAGTTAGACTCAGCTTGTATGAGGTAAGAAAGGCCACCCGACCTACCAAACACACCCTAAGATTATAAGGTTATACCTTAATTCTTATGTGAGGTTAAGTATGAAACAAGTTTTGTATACATCATTAACCATTTCAAACCATTACCAATAAAGTTATCAAGTGAAAAAAATATCTTAAATGGATCTTTAAGCAAGAAGTAATTCCTAAAACCCTAATTCCTATTAATATTTCCTAAATAAAAAGGGCTCTTCATATAGTTATGACTATTTTTATACTCAATAAGAAATGAGGAGAAGAGAGTCATATTTGCTTTATATAATAATATTCTTGACTTACGAATTCTCTGGTATTTAAATCCTTGAAGAAATTCAAATTGAAAAAGGAAAAGAGAAAAACAAAAATAAGAAAAGGAGAAGAGATAGCCAGTCGTCCAGCCCACGGCCCATGTTTTAGTCGTCGCTTGTGCGTAGCAGACAACTCTACTCGCTCGCTCTTCCAGAGCCCAGTAGCAGCCCATCTAGCCCAAGCCCAGGTATCGGTTCACTATCTCACTGATGTGCGGGGTCAACACGGAGAAAGACATCTTCCTCGTCTTCCTCCATAGAAACGGCATGCCGCTGGCGAGCCACGTCATCACCGTCATCCTGGACTACCTCAAACGTGTTGATGTAACATTCCAAAACTTTAATCCAAGTGATCAAGATCAAATCTACCCAATTTAGGGTTAACAGAAACTTTTCCATTTGAAAATCTTTAAGCATTCATATGTGTGTGCATTTAAAATAGGAGTTGTTTTGAATTGCCATGATTGAGTGATCTATTGATTGTACAATGACTCTAAGGTGAATTACACATCATCTAGATCCTCCCCAAGTCAATCCCAAAGAAAAAGAAATCAAATTGAATTAAAAATGGAAATGGTCACTTTTGCCATTTAATCACCAGGCCCACTTTGCGATCTCCCAAAAACATTCAAACTATAAATTTAAATGACATTTGAAATTTGAATCTACTTCATATGTCTAGATACCACTTTTTCAAAAACCACTCAAATGAACTCCATTTCAAAATCCCAAGCAAACCTAGATGCTCAAGCATAAGATGAATCACTCCACCAAAAATCTTTTAAAAATTCAAACAAAAGTTTCATGCGGCCATTTGACCAAACAGTTGGCAGGCAGAAAATTTCTAGCCTAACTAATACTGTTGCCAATTGATCCCTTGTCCCCCATTCGACCCCCTCTGCTCTCCCCTGTCTCCCCTTGTTCCAACCAAACCATCAACCAGCTCCCCCTTCACCTCTAGCAGCAGTGGCGCACCGCCCAAACTTGGTCACCGTCGGCCGAGCATGCACAGCTCGCAGCAGACCGCGTCGCGCCAAACCAGCGTGCCCCTAGCTCCGCCTAACCCTACCGCGACTCCCTGTCCACCCCACAATCACCGCCAGCCCCTGGGCCACCCCAGAGCAGCGCCGCCCTTTCTCTCTGCGCCATGCGCAGCGCACGCCGGAGCGCCCTCGCCGTCAGCATGCCACAGAACATGCCTCAACACCAAATCGTGCATGCCGCTCCGCCATAAACCCACCAACCCGACAGACACGGTCGTGCACCGCCGCACGACCCACAGTCGTCGGGAGCCGCGTCGAGCACCGCTTCTGTGTTGCCGAGTACGGGAAGCTCCTGATCGATTTCCACCACCCCTAGCATCGCCATTACGCCGTAGAGGACCACCAGCAGACCGCCCACCGTGTGCCTACCTCGCCCATGCCGGTAGCCCTCTGTATCGTCGTTACCGATGAGCCGCGCCCATACCTCACTGCCTCACCGTCGAGCCTATATAAGGAGGCCTCGCCAGCACCATTTCTTCACACCATTCCACTCCCCTGTCTCCACTAAACATTTCCCCTCTCTCGCAGGAGCCGCTCGAGCAACCCATCACCGGAATTCCGCCGGAGGTAGCCGCTGCAGAGGAGGAGAAGTCCCCGTCGATTTCGTCCACCTCAGCCCCTGCTGCGTCCTTGCCTGAGCCTGCCGTCGTCCACCAGTTTGTTTGCCCGCCTAGCCGCACTAGTTGGAGCCCTGATATGTCCCTAGTAGACCCCCACTAACCATGCTAGGGTTCAGTCTCGCCGGTGACAAGTCCGTCGTCGACGACGACCGTGGACCGTTAGATCGTATTCTAATCATGTGGTCCTGATCGCCCCATACCGCTTCGGGTTTTAAGTGCCGCTGACATGCGGGACCAGCCTGTCAGTCACCCTCTGCGCCGTGGAGTGCCACTGGGCCGTCTCATTTATTTTCCCGCGCTGACCCAGTAATTCAAATTAGGATTTTCTATTTAGACTTAAAATCAATTTTGTCCCTTAGTTCAAAAATCAATTCAGAGAGTTTTACAAATCCAAATTGAGAGAGTCCAATTTTGTTGGAAAGCTAATGAAAATCGCTATCCAAGCCCGTTGGATTTAAATCATTTAGAGTTAGAGATCGCTCCTAGTAAAAATAACAAGACAGGAGCTTTTGCACATTCAACCATAATAGCTTTTGAGTTGATTCCAACTCTCAAAAATCACATTTAACCATACCTATCTGAATATGTAATAATATTAAGGTTTGCATGCAGTGACTTGGGAGTAGTACCAAAATAATGCTATATAGGCATTTCTAGTCACTTTAAATCATTAATTATTAAACTTAAACTTATTTAAATGTGATCCAACCCTTAAATCATATTACCATATGTTAGAATATGTGGTGATGACATGTGTCCACATGATCCCATATTTTAATTGGAGAATATTAAATCTTAGTTAATTTCAATGAGTAGAAATTACTTTTCTCAAATCAAATAAATGAAACTAGTTCATTAAACCTTGTGATGCTTGTGATGATAATAGATCATCAAATGTGTGCCTTAGTGTGCTAAGTATCCTAGTAAGCATTGTTTGGTGATTGTGTATCCCGTATATATTTATAGACGATAGTACCGACCAAGTCTACGAGGAGGAGGAGTTCTACCAAGAAGAGGAGGAAGATAATTTCTACCACTGCACCAACCAAGGCAAGCTAACACTTGCAAGTGTCTTCACTATTAAAGCTATTATTGGCAAGCTAACCCTTGCAAGCTCGATAACCTAAGCAAAGGCATTAGGCATGCTTTGGTTATACCATTTTGACTTATACCTACTCCAAGTTTTATTTACAAGCTTTACTTTCTTTACTTTACCAAAGTCCTTTACTTGTTTAAAGGTAGCATAAAAAGTATAAAACTTGACCTATCTAGTTAGACTTAGATGTCATTCTATGGCATGAGATTGAGATTAGCATCCCACATTAGTGAACACTCTTAGGGCCCTTTTGTTTGAACTTTTAGCTGCTTTCCACGGAAATAAGTAGGACCAATGAAACAAAGAGGCTGGTTGTGCGGTAGGCTTTTGCCAAAGCACCTACTTCTCCCGCATATGAGAAAAGGCACGATGGAGATGTGCTTCCCGAGCTTTTTCTCCACAAAGCGAAGAGGTGTAGCCCTTTGCCCATTTCGATGCGGCTATTTACTGCAAAACTGCCACCAAAGTCTTTTCTACTCTGTCTAAAAAAGTTCGACCGTATCGTGCCTTTATACCTAGGCTAGCAGAAAAAAAATCAACAAAAAAATGCAATCCTTTTCTCCTGCACATGAATAGACGCGAGGGAGGCATTAGAGTTCCTCGCCGCCACCCGTTTTGCCGGCGGAGCTTGACGCTAACCCTTCTCCTCCGCCGCCCCTGTCCTCTCTGGCCACTCTCCTCCGCCTCCGTTGCCTGCTGTTTCCGCTCCAGCGCACAGCTTCTTCGTCCGTCACCGGCAGCGTCCCCGACCACCGCAGCAGATAGTCTGCGATCGTCCCCGAGCTGGTCCACGACTGCCATCTGCTACTCCCGTGAGGTGAGCTACCATTGTTTTCTGTTCAATTTGTTGTTTTTGGCGATGAATCAGTACCTGTCCCCGATCGCACGCATGCTTGTATTCCTGGATCGATCGGACACATACATGTTGTTTGATGTTTAGTTCTTCGTAGTAGTGCAGGATGGTTGTAATGGTGCTATCTGTCAAAGCTAGTTAATTTTTTAATGCATGATGGTGACGTTGTCGTGAAGTACTGCTTGCTATTTTTGCCTATGGCTGAATTTCTCCTAGTAATTGTGTAGTCTTTTTTGGTTTAGCTTGTTATTACTTTGCAATGGAAAAGGTTGTTTGGGATGCATACACTAGAGTTTTGTGCGATATATGTGTGAGCTCCCCAGATTAACCATCCGAGAAATCCATGTTATGTATATATCCCCGTTCCCATGATCAGTGAGCCGTGGAACATAACCGATAAGTATCATTACAACATCCGAAACATAACGAATTTACAAGACTTACATAAATGCCATTATGGCTACAACATCTTTAGCAGCAGAACATCATTACGCGCAGAGCCCAATCGTGCCTCAACCTACAGGCGACTGACTGGGAAGACGGCCAAGCTCGCTGGACGTCACCTTAATCTTCCGATTTTGAAACCTCTGAAAGCCTGGCCAAGTAAATAGCCAGGGACAATGCCATGAGTACTTTTGAATGTACTCGCAAACCACCAAGATAAGTAGAATAAGGAAATGCAAATTCTGGCTCTGGCGAGATAGCCCTATCTAGGGTTGTTTTTGAAAAGCCTAGACTACCTCTTGTAGTTATGGCATCTCCATATCTTTGTTGAAAAAGAGTTTTGAAAACATGCCTTTGTTTTATAAGTCAAGATATTCCCATATCTTTGTTGAAAACCTTTTTGAAAACAGTTTTGGAGTAAAAACCCTTTTGTAAACCTCTTTGACCACCTTTGGTCAAAACAAGACTTTAAACTCAGGTTCCCCCGGAACCTCCATACTTCCGTCCATTCTTTCCAAACAAACACCGTTTGGGTACTCCTAGCCAACACCTTTCCAACCGTCCTTGACCATAGACACGGCTATTCGAATAGATTATACTATGCAGAGTTTGCGCACTTTCCCCACAAGAATCAATACATCCGTCGGGATACAACCACGGCCCACTACCACTATAGATGGGGGTCCGGATAATCAAACCTAACCTTTCGCTTGTCGACCCTAGCAAAGGCTGCTTTTCCTTTTGTGTTTGTTCTCCCAGCAACGAGTATGGGCTCCCAGCCATAGTCCTGCCTTCCGTACACGCGTATACCCAAGCCGCAACCTGGCATATACCTTAATCTGGTGACTCCACTTCCTTTCGTACCACCTAAGTCATACCGTCCGCGGGATACCCAATTGTTGCATCGGCACTCTTGCCAGAACAGGCTCACTCTTGCCGAAGCAAGCTACAGGCTTCAGATCCATAGATCTTTTAGCGCCTGCCCGGGCTTCAAGGGATCTCTCCCTATAAGCATTGTACAAGCTGCCTCGGCTAATGAAGACAAACTACGAGCTAAGCCCTAGCACCTGGGGTAATGTGGTTGCACGGATAAAAATTGTTCCAGTAAAGGCGTAGAACATCCCTTCACTTTCTCATTTCTCATCATCACCATTTCTTTCGTTAAAACATCCTCTTGGAACGATGCCTATTCCCAAGGGTTTTACAAAACAGTTTTGAAACATTTGTAGTAGGGTAAAAACCGAAAACAGTTCATTTTCTCAAAGTCGGGGTTTCCAACGAGGTAGGATGCTAACCATCGTACTCTCGGTCTAAAGGGATGAACTGGTAGGTACATCAGGGTGGTTCCACGAAGGACACACGGTCATAACTTGGAGGAGCCAAGTTAATAGCGCAGTATTTGTAAAACAAGACATGCAGGTAATAATGCAATTTATAAAGGAGATACAAAACAGTTAATAAAAGAGTAGGACAAGTATCAAAATTCGGGAAGTGGTGGCTTGCCTGTGATCAGCAATAAGTCCTTGTACTTCTTTAGACAACCAAGAATACCCAATAAATAATAAGAAGTCCCTTCTTTCTTGTCGTCAAACATCACACTATCGCCGTCATTGAGTACACATGCAAGCAGACAATACCACAATCAATACAAGGCATACATGCATCAAACCATACACCAAACAAACATAATGTATCCTACTTAACTTAGTATGTTTTGGAGAAGTTGGGTCCTAGTAGTGGAATTACTAGATTGCCATTGAGGTGTTTTTCCCTTGGAAGATAGATGTCTAGGACATAAACCAAGGTCTTGTGGTGGATACTTGAGTTCTGTAGGATACCAATGTGCAACAATGATATCCCCAGGTAGGTCTTGACAAAACAAGACCAACACAATTGGTTTCACTAGATTATCAATTACCTAGGTTTAGTTATGCTTTTTATAGTGGAATAAACTCTTGTTTGAGGAAATAATTCACTAGAGAGGTTCTAGGGCTCCAAAAATTATTTCCTTGGGTGGTTAGGTAGTGTTTGATGTACAGAACCACATAGAGTTGGAATCAAGTCTAAAAAATTACCATAATGCCCTTAATAAATCATCAAAGGCAGTTCTGTATGGTTTTTCTCTTTTTCACCAGATTAATTATACAGAAGATCTTGGATTGAATCCAAGAGCATGAGATAGGCACTTAGATTACCTTTCTGTAGGAATTGGATTCACTCATTTTGGAGTTGTCAAACTGCTGGAGTGATTTATTTAGTGATAAAACCACTTACAGAAGTAATTAAATCACTAAAATTCAACCGGAGCTCAATAAAATCTGAGCTGCTGGGGTTTGATAGATTTTGATACTAGGGTGTACCGGGAGGTGGAATCTGGTCAATACAACATTTGGTTTGACCTAGAGATTTTACTCAAGGCAGATAATGGTTGTTTTTGTCATTTTTGCTATGGGCACACTATTGTTCACCTTGACTTAAGACCTATGCTAGATGACAGGTATTTCAAATATCTGCCAGTAAAGTTTTGGTTCTCCCCAATTGGAGATGTAAAACTCCTTAAGGAAACTATTTAGTGCATAGGACAGTCTTTGGTGGATTAGTTGCCAATAAATAATAGGAATTATTTTTGGCAAGGGACCAGTTCTGCATGTTGCACAAAACACACAGGAACAAGATGAATAATATATTTGGTCCATTGGAGTTGACTTCTATTTTTAAAATTATTTAAACTAGGGGACAATTTCTGGATTTAGAATTAAAAGAAAACAAAACAGAGCAGTTGGGCCGGGATCTGTGGGGGAAATGGGTTGCAGGGGTGGAATCGGCCCAACCGGGCGGCGCTGAGCACGGGAGGAGATTCGAACGGCTGACGGCGCGGCCCATCCATCAGCGACAGAGAGAGGGCGAAGGGGCAAGGGGCGCTTACAGCCGTGCGATCAAGTGACGATCGACGGCTACCCTTCATCGTCCCCGGGGAAACAGGTGCAGCGGCGGCGAGACCCTAGCACATCGGAGAGGGAGGCGGGAGCTCACCAGAGGGCTCGGGAGGCGACGGGGAGCGGCAGAGGTGAAGCGGTGCTTGAAGGCGAGCAGATCGAGGGGTGGCATGGTCGGGTTCACGCCTGGGAAGGTGCTCGCGCGACGGTGACCGAGAGCTACCTCGTCGGAGCTCAACAGTGGTGACGAAGGGGACGGTCCTAGGCAAAAAGAAGACCATGGTTAGATGCAGGGGAGGTAGGGGAGTCGACCAGGTGACATTGCAGAGAAGGGGGGCAAGGGGGAGCGAGCCTTGCTCGATTTTTGTGAGAGGCCGAAGCTTTTCCTTCTTCTTCTCTTAGGCAGCACGGAGCAGGGGAGGAAGAGGGGGGTACTGGGGGAGGTAAGTGGGAGGGGAGAGGTAGAAAATGCGGGGCAGGGGAGTGCTGGGGTGGCCTGCTGGCTTATAAACCGAGGAGGAGGGCTAGATGGTATAAATGTCCACTTTGGACATGGGGGAGGGATATAGCTTGCCAGAGATTGGCCTAGAGGGCGGTGAGGAGGGGTAGAATTGGGATTTGGTCGTGCCGGCGCTCAGAGGGGGAGGGAGGGGCAGCTGTTGCAATTAAAAGGGCAAATCTTGTAAGATTTGGTTGTCTCTCCCTCTACTAGTCCAAGGGTAAAATGGGCAGGTGCTAGTGTGGAGCTACAGTGCTCACGACCAGGGGAGTAGTGGTGGATAGAGAGGAGTGCTTGACAAGCTTTGGTAATGGTTTGATCTTGATCTAGCTCAAGTTTTCTTGGTTTGCACAATTTTGACCACAAGAGAGCTTGTGAAGGAGTTCCCTTAATTATGATGGAAAGAGTGGGGGTGATGGTACTGGTAGATACATGAGGTTCAATGACCTCTCTAGCAATTATATGAGATTTTTCAAAGGAGTTTTAGTCCACTTAACACTATTTATTCACAAAGGGCAGAAATAGTTTCTAGAAGATCATTTGATATTTTACATTGAACAAGGTGTGTTTTTGGTGTGATAGGGTCCCAAATGTGAATACACACTTAGGGGAATTTTCCCAAGATTTATTGGGGATTAAAAGTATTTAAAACAATTATTATTCCAATTTTAGCCATTTAGGAAAATGGGCAAAAAGAAATAATAAAGCTTCTCAAAAATATTTATTTTTGAGATGGGAAGGTAGGGTATGATAAATGGAACTCACATGAGCAAAAAGTTGGGGAAGTGTTTTGGCAAAAACCAAACTTTCCATTGGAAAAGGGGTTTTGAGATATTGTCTATCAAAAAAAATTAAATAGATTTGGTCCATAATAATTATGGGTATTTTTTGAGAAATCTTGGTGATCAGGGTAGAGGATGTAGACAAGGTGTAGTAAGCATTTGTAACCTTGGGATTGGAGAATCCAAGTTGATTTTGGTGGAATACCCTTGATTAGGGATCTAGGGTGGTGTTAATTTCATACCATCAAAGCATGGTTGTATCTTGGAGTTCAGAGTTCACCTTGATGCAAGGGTTAGATGGATAGGTAGACCAAGTAATATAGATGATCATGGCAAAAGGAGTTTGGATTAATTGCATTTGAGGTGATCTGAAAGGATGGCAAACTTTGTTGAACATAAGGCTGCCGTACCAGAATAGTCATGATGCCTTATAAACCATGTGGGTTTAATAAGCTCAAAGATCCACTTGGAATAGGTGAAGTAGATTTTGATAGGCCTATATGAGTAGAACACAACCATACCAAGAGTTGGTCCATAGAAGGTTGGATGATGGTGTGAGCTTCTGTCAAAGTAGGCATGATGACTAGATTTGCAGGAAATGTTATTTTCTTGCCTACAAAACCATCGAGAACAAGTAGGTTGGAGGTTGATCTAACCAAGGGCAAAAGTGGGCCTTGGTAGTCCTTAGGATGTTTAACCAGATGGTTCAGGTGTTCCAAAAATTCACATGGTTTGAGAAAGGGAGTCATTCAAAAAGGTGATGTTGAAACAGTTTCCAGACTTAGTCAAACTTGGCAGTTTTGAGGATTTTGACTAGAGTATGAGAGGGAATGTTTTTGGAGGGGTTGCAAGGTACCAAAGCATATCAACTGGATGATATTGAAGTGTAGATTGAGTATAAGGGATCCATGCTTGGTATTGCACTTCATGGACTTGGAAGCTTCTAGAATGGATCACTTCAGAAGGGATCTGGTTAAGGGTTTTAGATGATCCCTAGCATCTAGAGATTGATCTTGCTTTGCAAACTTGCTTAGGGTGTGGTGGCTTGGAAAACATCTTGACCCTAGTTATGAGCATCCTAGATTGGATCATACTACCAAACAAGTCAAGCAGCAGACCAAGGCAACTCATCAGACAGCAGATCAAGGCAACTCTTCAAACAGCAGATCAAGGCAAAACATCTTATAACTAAGCAAATCCACTACTGGGGTTACCATCAAGCTTAGCTTGAGGTAAGGTTGGGCCATTTTGAAGAGGTTGGTGATTGAATAAGGTGAGAGTCCTTGGTATCTCTATCAAGAGTAGAATTCAAATGCTTTGAAAAGAGGTTTTGGGAAAACTAGAGATAAGATTAGTTGAGGGTCCTGTCTTGAAAACATAAGGAGGTTATATTATATATCTCTCCATAGTTTTGTCAATAGAAGCTACTAAAATAGTTTTGGTTATATAAGCATCTTGGCTCAGGTTTTGGAATGCCAGAACATTTGAGAATATGTCAAATGAGCCAGGATAATTTTGTTAAGTAGCTTTTGTCAACTAATGGTAAGGTAAGGAGTATCATATGGAATACACTCACATGCACAAGCACAGACAAACAATCAAGCAATACTGCACTAATGAACAAGACAAAGGTTTTGTTCCCCCTGATTTTTGCATTGTAGACAACAAATCAGGGTTGCTAAAATTGGGATGTTACGGACCTTTCCCTCTTCAAAGAATCTCGTCCCGAGATTCGGGAGAGTAAGATTAGGGGATTTGTCTTGGAGTTAGTGCTATGTGCTTCTTGTGTACTAACTTGTCGGCTTAATCTTTGAATAGGGTCACTTCGACAGTGAGGTTGATCTTCAATCGCCTTGAAAGCACAAGTGTTGAGCTGGCTTCAACCATGATTGCGAGGAGGGATCTTCCTGCTGTAAGGATTCACGGTGTATAGCCTAAGGGATTATTGTATTCTAGTATATGTCCTTGGGTCCATCTGTTGGATTGCTTCTGGCAGAGGGTTAATCTATTTTGCGGGAATGACGCAGTCTTTCCCCCTTAGGATTAGACTAGGGTAGCTCTGAGAGTTACAAACTGGGGACATCCTTATGAGGGTGGCAGAAGATAGTCCTTAAGGTAGCGGACATCAACTTAAGAGAGGGTATCATCATAGGTGTCGTTCAGGGGGGAACATGGGCTAGTTTATTACAAGTTGCACTTGCCGACTTTTCGGGAGTTCTAGAGTAGGTTAAGGAGCTTCTCTCTTGATTGTACTTCAAGGGATGTAGTAGTTTGGAGATGCGAGTTGATTCCTCAATCCTAAGGTGTAGGGTTGCGAGATGTCAGATGGTCGTCCTTTGTTGGGGGAAGGACCTTGGTGCCTTCGGGCTTCACCTTCGCGGAGGTCTTGACGGGTTTACTCTGGGGGCACTCTTGGCGGAAGTGGCCGGGTTGACCACATGAGAAACAGGTACTTTTCTTTCGGCGTAACTGAGTTGACGACCCACCTATGCTGACATCGGGAGGTTGACAGGCCTTTCCACTGAGGAGATATATTGGGCAATTGATAGGGACATGGTCTTGGCCTTCACAGAGGAAACAATGACAAACCGAGTTGGACAAACTTTGGACGAGTGGCGTTTCCTGCAGTTTGGGCAGTGGCCGGAACACCTGCTGGCTTGGTGTCTTTCATCTCCACAACGACTACATGCCTTCGTCGAGCTTCCATTCTTCATGGCCATCCTGGGGGAGTTCCTGTTGGGGGTACGCGTTCCGTGTTGGGTATGATGCAACGTCTTGGGTAAAACACGCAAGAAGGAAAGCGAATCAAGCAAGCATAGCAATCCAAGGAAGTTATTACATAACCAACCAATCTGCACCTGAAGGTGTCAACAGTACTTAAGCATTACAAAACGCGTTCAGGGACGATACATGACTCTACCCTATTGCTAGATGGGCGAGTACCGCAACGCGGGTGACTACTCGGAGGGTGCATCTGTGGTTCGTTGCTGACTTCGAGGGAGTTATCAGCTACTTCAGCTCCTCTGGGGTATGTGGGATATTCAGCTCGTCTTCAGTGAAGGTGAGAGTGGTGCCTTCCCAAGGTGCAGGGTTGGATGTTGACTCGGCCGGCGCGGGTGACTGTACGATGGGGTGGTACTCATTGAGGAAGGAGAGTTCGTCGTCAGTCCCAGGATTCTCGTCTTCAGGGGTTGGGGTACTTCAATGGTCAGCTTCTTCTCCAAGCGAGCTTTGGTGGCTCTCAGACTTCTTTCGCACTTCCGGAGTAGGTTGATATCCATCTTTAGAAGCAGATTTTCTCGCCTGGCCTTGTCAAGATCTTCTTGAGAATGTTGGAGTAGGTATTCCATGTTCTCCAACTGATTCTCGATGCAGCAGGTGAGGAAGGACTCGGTAGGAAGTCCATCTTGGTCGCGCTTTCCAAACAGGTGATATGGGGTATCCTTCAGCTCATCTTCATGGATCTTGAAGAGGCGCGCCATGATCTCCTATATGGCTCGCACCACACCGTCTATCCAGTTGCTGTCGAGGAAGGTGAAGATTATGGGTGCGGTGTCCTCTTCGGGGGAGGGAATCACAGCCTTGATGACCCATTGCATCACATTGGTGTTACTGCGAGGAAGTTCGGTTCCTTCAATCGTCGGCGAGGGACTATTGACCCTCTTCAATAGGTCGTGAAGCTGCTCTTCAAAAGGCCAGAAACTGTCTCCAATGATGATACGTTCCGAGCGGAAAGAGGCCATCTACAGCAATTTGTGAGATAGGGTTGGGTTAGGGACAAGTGTGCAAGATTTTTAAGATTTAGAAAATCATATTAATGCAAGTAGTTTTCAAAATGGAGGGGAAAGGACATAAGCACTTTTGCAAATAGTCATCTCTTCTCCCTTGTCCTTTAGAAAATAGGTTTGTCGTTTGCTGTCTAACATCCATGCTAACTAAGGTCTCCTGCAGTCAGGATGGCTTTGATACCAAGTCTGCGGGCTCCCCGGATTAACCATCCGAGAAATCCCTGTTATGTATATATCCACATTCCCATGATCAGTGAGCCGTGGAACATAACCGATAAGTATCATTACAAGATCCGAAACATAACGAATTTACAAGACTTACATAAATGCCATTATGGCAACAACATCTTTTGCAGCGGAACATCATTACGCGCAGAGCCCAATCGTGCCTCAACCTACAGGCGACTGACTGGGAAGACGGCCTAGCTCGTTGGACGTCACCTTAATCTTCCCATGTCGAAACCTCTGAAATCCTGGACAAGTAAATAGCCAGGGATAATGCCATGAGTACTTTTGAATGTACTCGCAAACCACCAAGATAAGTAGAATAAGGAAATGCAAATTCTGGCTCTGGCGAGATAGCTCTATCTAGGGTTGTTTTTGAAAAGCCTAGACTACCTCTTGTAGTTATGGCATCTCCATATCTTTGTTGAAAAAGAGTTTTGAAAACATGCCTCTGTTTTATAAGTCAAGATATTCCCATATCTTTGTTGAAAACCTTTTTGAAAACAGTTTTGGAGTAAAAACCCTTTTGTAAACCTCTTTGACCACCTCTGGTCAAAACAAGACTTTAAACTCAGGTTCCCCCGGAACCTCCATACTTCCGTCCATTCTTTCCAAACAAACACCGTTTGGGTACTCCTAGCCAACACCTTTCCAACCGTCCTTAACCATGGACACGGCTATTCGAATAGACTATACTCTGCAGAGTTTGCGCACTTTCCCCACAAGAATCAATACATCCGCCAGGATACAACCACGACCCACTACCACTGTAGATGGGGGTCCGGATAATCAAACCTAACCTTTCACTTGTCGACCCTAGCAAAGGCTGCTTTTCCTTTTGGGTTTGTTCTCCCCGGCAACGAGTATGTGGCTCCCAGCCATAGTCCTTCCTTCCGTACACGCGTATACCCAAGCCGCAACCTGGCGTATACCTTAATCTGGTGACTCCACTTCCTTCCATACCACCTAAGTCATACCATCCGCGGGAGACCCAATTGTTACACCGGCACTCCTGCCAGAACAGGCTCACTCTTGCCGAAGCAAGATACAGGCTTCAGATCCATAGATCTGTTAGCGCCTGCCCGAGCTTCAAGGGATCTCTCCCTGTAAGCATTGTACAAGCTGCCTCAGCTAATGAAGACAAACTACAAGCTAAGCCCCAACACCTGGGGTAATGTGGTTGCACGAATAAAAATTGTTCCGGTAAAGGCGTAGAACATCCCTTCACTTTCTCATTTCTCATCATCACCATTTCTTTCGTCAAAACATCCGCTTGGAATGATGCCCATTCCCAAGGGTTTTACAAAATAGTTTTGAAACATTTGTAGTAGGGTAAAAACCCAAAACAGTTCATTTTCTCAAAGCCGGGGTTTCCAACGAGGTAGGATGCTAACCATCATACTCTCGGTCTAAAGGGATGAACCGGTAGGTACATCAGGGTGGTGCCACAAAGGACACACGGTCATAACTTGGAGGAGCCAAGTTACTAGCGCAGTATTTGTAAAACAAGACATGTAGGTAATAATGCAATTTATAAAGGAGATACAAAACAGTTAATAAAAGAGTAGGACAAGTATCAGAATTCGGAAAGTGGTGGCTTTCCTGTGATCAGCAATAAGTCCCTGGACTTCTTTAGACAACCAAGAATACCCAATAAATAATAAGAAGTCCCTTCCTTCTTGTCATCAAACACTCACACTATCGACGTCATTGAGTACACATGCAAGCAGACAATACCACAATCAATACAAGGCATACATGCATCAAACCATACAGCAAACAAACATAATGAATCCTACTTAACTTAGTATGTTTTGGAGAAGTTAGGTCCTAGTAGTGGAATTACTAGATTGCCATTGAGGTGTTTTTCCCTTGGAAGATAGAATTCTAGGACATAAACCAAGGTCTTGTGGTGGAGACTTGAGTTCTGTAGGATACCAATGTGCAACAATGATATCCCCAGGTAGGTCTTGACAAAACAAGACCAACGCAATTGGTTTCACTAGATTATCAGTTACCTAGGTTTAGTTATGCTTTTTATAGTGGAATAAACTCTTGTTTGAGGAAATAATTCACCAGAGAGCTTCTAGGGCTCCAAAAATTATTTCATTGGGTGGTTAGGTAGTGTTTGATGTACTGAACCACATAGAGTTGGAATCAAGTCTAAAAAATTACCAGAATGCCCTTAATAAATCATCAAAGGCAGTTCTATATGGTTTTTCTCTTTTTCACCAGATTATTTCTACAGAAGCTCTTGAGTTGATTCCAAGGGCATGTGATAGGTATTTATATTACCTTTCTGTAGGAATTGGATTCACTCATTTTGGAGTTGTCAAACTCCTGGAGTGATTTATTTAGTTATAAAACCACTTACAGAAGTAATTAAAACACTAAAATTCAACCAGAGCTCAATAAAATCTGAGCTGCTGGGGTTTGATAGATTTTGATACTAGGGTGTACTAGGAGGTGGAATCTGGTCAATACAACATTTGGTTTGACCTAGAGATTTTACTCAAAGCAGATAATGGCTGTTTTGTCATTTTTGCTATGGGCACACTACTATTCACCTTGACATAAGACCTATGCTAGATGACAGGTATTTCAAATATCTGCCAGTAAAGCTTTGGTTCTCCCCAATTGGAGATGTAAAACTCCCTGTGGAAATTATTTAGTGCATAGGACAGTCTTTGGTGGATTAATTGCCAATAAATAATAGGAATTATTTTTGGCAAGGGACCAGTTCTGCATGTTACACAAAACACACAGGAATAACATGACTAATATATTTGGTCCATTGGAGTTGATTTCCATTTTTAAAATTATTTAAACTGAGGGACAATTTTTGGATCTGGAATTAAAAGAAAAGAAAACAGAGTAGCTGGGCCGGGATCTGTGGGGGAAATGGGCTGCAGGGGTGGAATCGGCCCATCCGGGTAGCGCTGAGCGTGGGAGGGGATTCGAATGGCTGACGGCGCAGCCCCATCCGTCAGCGACAGAGAGAGGGCAAAGGGGCATGGGGCGTTTACAGCCGTGTGATCAAGTGACGATCGACGACTGCCCTTTGTCGTCCCCGGGGAAACAGGTACAGCGGCGGCGACACCCTAGCACGTCGGAGAGGGAGGCGGGAGCTCACCAGAGGGCTCGGGAAGCGACGGGAATCAGCGGAAATGAACCGGTGCTTGAAGGCAAGCAGATCGAGGGGCGGCACGGTCAGGTTCACGCCTGGAAAGGTGCTCGCATGACGGTGACCGAGAGCTACCTCGTCGGAGCTCAACGGTGGGGACAAAGGGGACGGTCCTAGGCAAAAAGAAGACCATGGTTAGATGCAGGGGAGGTAGGGGAGTCGACCAGGTGACATGTAGAGAATGGGGAGCAAGGGGGAGGGAGCCTTGCTCGATTTTTGTGAGAGGCCGAAGCTTTTCCTTCTTCTTCTATCGGGCAGCACAGAGTAGGGGAGGAAGAGGGCAATACTGGGGGAGGTAAGTGGGAGGGGAGAGGGAGCAAATGCGGGGCAGGGGAGTGCTAGGGTGGCCTGCTAGCTTATAAACCGAGGAGGAGGGCTAGATGGTAGAAATGTCCACTTTGGACATGGGGGAGGGATAGATCTGGCCAGGGATTGGCCTAGAGGGCGGTGAGGAGGGGTAGGATTGGGATTTGGTCGTGCTGGAGCTCAGATGGGGAGGGAGGGGCAGCTGTTGCAATTAAAAGGGCAAATCTTGTAAGATTTGGTTGTCTCTCTCTCTACTAGTCCAAGGGTAAAATGGGCAGGTGCTGGTGTGGAGCTACAGTGCTCATGACCAGGGGAGTAGTGGTGGCTAGAGAGGAGTGCTTGACAAGCTTTGGTAATGGTTTGGTCTTGATCTAGCTCAAGTTTGCTTGGTTTGCACAATTTTGACCACAAGAGAGCTTGTGAAGGAGTTCCCTTAATTATGATGGAAAGAGTGGGGGAGGTGGTACTGGTAGATAGATGAGGTTCAATGACCTCTCTAGGAATTATATGATATTTTTCAAAGGAGTTTTAGTCCACTTAACACTATTTATTCACAAAGGGAAAAAATAGTTTCTAGAAGATCATTTGATATTTTTACATTGGACAAGGTGTGTTTTTGGTGTGAGAGGGTCCCAAATGTGAATACACACTTAGGGGAATTTTCCCAAGATTTATTGGGGATTAAAAGTATTTAAAACAATTATTATTCCAATTTAGCCATTTAAGAAAATGGGCAAAAAGAAATAATAAAGCTTCTCAAAAATATTTATTTTTGAGATGGGAAGGTAGGGTATGATAAATGGAATTCACATGAGCAAAAAGTTGGGGAAGTGTTTTGGCAAAAACCAAACTTTCCATTGGAAAAGGGGTTTTGAGATATTGTCTATCAAAAGAAATTAAATAGATTTGGTCCATAATAATTATGGGTAATTTTTGAGAAATCTTGGTGATCAGGGTAGAGGATGTAGACAAGGTGTATCAAGCATTTGCAACCTTGGGATTGGAGAATCCAAGTTGATTTTGGTGGAATACACTAGATTAGGGATCTAGGGTGGTGTTAATTTCATACCATCAAAACATGGTTGTATCTTGGAGTTCAGAGTTCACCTTGATGCAAGGGTTAGATGCATAGGTAGACCAAGTCATATAGATGATCATGGCAGAAGGAATTTGGATTAATTGCATTTGAGGTGGTCTGGAAAGGATGGCAAATTTTTTTGAACATAAGGCTGCCATACCAGAATAGTCAGGATGCCTTATAAACCATATGGGTTTAATAAGCTCAAAGATCCACTTGGAATAGGTGAAGTAGATTTTGATAGACCTGTATGAGTAGAACACAACCATGCCAAGAGTTGGTCCATAGAAGGTTGGATGATGGTGTGAGCTTCTATCAAAGTAGGCATGATGAATAGATTTGCAGGAAATGTTATTTTCTTGCCTACAAAACCATCGAGAACAAGTAGGTTGGAGGTTGATCTAACCAAGGTAAAAAGAGGTCCTTGGTAGTCCTTAGGATGTTTAACCAGATGGTTCAGGTGCATTTCCAAAAATGCACATGGTTTGAGAAAGGGAGTCATTCAAAAAGGTGATGTTGAAACAGTTTCTAGACTTGGTCAAATTTGGCAGTTTTGAGGATTTTGACTAGAGTATGAGAGGGAATGTTTTTGGAGGGGTTGCAAGGTACCAAAGCATCATCAACTAGATGATATTGAAGTGTAGATTGAGTATAAGGGATCCATGCTTGGTATTGCACTTCATGGACTTGGAAGCTTCTAGAATGGATCACTTCAGAAGGGATCTGGTTAAGGGTTTTAGATGATCCCTAGCATCTAGAGATTGATCTTGCTTTGCAAACTTTCTTAGGGTGTGGTGGCTTGGAAAACAGCTTGACCCTAGTGATGAGCATCCTAGAGTGGCTCATACTACTTCCTAGGCAAACAAGTCAAGCAGCAGACCAAGGCAACTCATCAGACAGCAGATCAAGGCAACTCATCTTATAACTAAGCAAATCCACTACTAGGGTTACCATCAAGCTTAGCTTGAGGTAAGGTTGGGCCATTTTGAAGAGGTTGGTGATTGAATAAGGTGAGAGTCCTTGGTATCTCTATCAAGAGTAGAATTCAAATGCTTTGAAAAGAGGTTTTGGGAAAACTAGAGATAAGATTAGTTGAGGGTCCTGTCTTGAAAACATAAGGAGGTTATATTATATATCTCTCCATAGTTTTGTCAATAGAAGCTACTAAAATAGTTTTGGTTATATAAGCATCTTGGCTCAGGTTTTGGAATGCCAGAACATTTGAGAATATGTCAAATGAGCCAGGATAGTTTTGTTAAGTAGCTTTTTTCAACTGATGGTAAGGTAAGGAGTATCATATGGAATACACTCACATGCACAAGCACAGACAAACAATCAAGCAATACTGCACTAATGAACAAGAAAAAGTTTTTGTCCCCCCTGATTTTTGCATTCTGGACAACAAATCAGGGTTGCTGAAATTGGGATGTTACAATATGTATGGATGAAGTCAACGCAAACAATAGAGATGGGGGTTGCGTGAGTAGAAAGGGGTACAAGAATCTTGAGCACAAATTCACCGAGAAAACAAGGAAGACTTTATCAAAGAAACATTCAAGAAGAAATGGGATGGTTTAAAGAAGGATTACACAGGTTGGATAGAGTTGCAAAATGCAACTGGGCTAGGTTGGGATCCGATAACGAAAACTATGGATGCAGACGATGAATGGTGGAAGACTCACCTAGCAGTAAGTTATATATTTGTCACTTGCCTTGTCTTTTTTGTCTATTTTGTTGATGATAATAATTGAAATAATATCTTTTATATTTCTTTTGCAGTACCGTCCTAAACATGCAAAGTGGAGAAATGGGCCAGCAGCCAACTTGGAACAACAAGATGTCATGTTTAGGAAAGCTCATGTCATTGGAGAATCCGCAACCATTCCGGGAGAAGAAACTGGTGTGGACAAAGAAGGTGCAATATTGTTGGATGATGGTGATGCCGGGAAGAAAACATCATTCGGGAAGCGCAAGGTAGGTGTTGGAGAGAAGGAAAAAGATAGCTCTTTTCTCAAGTTGTACAGCAATGCATTGAACACACTAATTTCAAGGGCAGATGTTGGAAGTTCTAGTGGCAAGGATGACTCGGTCCCAACTATGAAGGAGTTTTTAGCGATGGTTCGAGACTGTGGAGTGGAGGAAGGAACTGATCTTATGTTCACAGCCGGCAAGCTTGCCCTCAAAAGGGAGCATAGGGAGTTGTTAGCGGCCTTTGCAATAAATGCTGGAAGGCCTTATTATCTCTCGAGGACACATGATGAGATGAACAAGTAGATGTGTGATGCAATATGTGTACTATTTATTTGGTATTTGTGGTACACAATTTGTGATCATTCTAGAATCTGTGGATCGTTATGTGTACTATTTATTTGGGATTCCTTGTAGACAATTTGTGATCATTCTAGAACCTATGAACCGTTATGTGTGTTATTTGTGACAATTGGTACTTCAATGTGAACCATTGATGAATGTCGGTCTACTTAATTACTAGAAGTTATTGTATATCACTACTATTTGACATGTTCAGAAATTTGTAGGATGGACGGGGATGACAATGCAAGTGATGAACAAATTGAAAGGATTCGGCATCTTCTCGGTTTGGCGCATGACATGGCTGTGTTGGGCTACTATGGTAATCTCTATTCTCAGAAGTATTTTAATAAGGCACCTAGGAGGATTCCACAACAAACTGGTCTTGAATGGGTACATGAACAACTTGATGATAGAAAAAGATGCTATAAGATGTTTAGAATGTACCCAAATGTGTTTCATCAATTGCACAACCTCCTAGTTACTAGCTATGGGTTAGAGTCAACTAGAGACATGGAATCGATTGAATGTCTGGGAATGTTTCTATGGATAGTTGGAGGACCACAGTCATTCACTCGAGTTGAGAACCATTTCAGTCGGTCTCTTGAAACAATTCATAGAAAGTTCCAGATGGTATTGAACTGTTTGTACTACTTGGGTAAAGATAATGTAAAACCAGTGGATCGAAATTTCACGGATGTGCGCCCAATGCTTCAAGATCCACGCTTTTGGCCTCACTTCAAAGGAGCCTTTGGCGCCATCGATGGCTCGCACATTCCTGTTGTTGTTCCTGCGGATGAAGTTATCAACCACACCGAAAGACATGGTTACACATCACAGAACCTGCTAGCGATATGTGCTTTCGATCTCAGATTCACATTTGTTGTTGCTGGATGGCCTGGTTCAGCACATGATACACGCATTCTGCAACACAGCATTCAAAAGTATCCACTGCGGTTCCCAACTCCTCATGATGATAACACCCTCTCTCATTATTCACATGCGTTATGTATGCATTATTGTAGTAATGTATCATTTTTTCCTATGCGTAGGTACATACTATCTTGTTGATTCCGGTTATCCAAATAGAAAGGGGTTCCTAGCTCCTTACAAAAATAATACATATCATTTACCAGATTTCCGTCGAGAAGGGCTACCAACAGAAAAGGAAGAGATTTTTAACTATGATCACGCGTAGATTCGAAATGCTATTGAGCGTAATTTTGGTATCATGAAAAATAAGTGGCGCATCTTGAAAGGTATCCCTCCATACAGCTTGATTACACAGAAGAAAATTATTCTAGCTTGCATTGCGCTTCACAATTTTATTAGAGATTCCCACCTACGTGATAAGCAATTTGATCGATGTGATGCGGATGAGAATTACATCCCTAAGGTACAAAGGCAAGCAATGACATTTCCCGGTGATAATGCTCCTGGTGGACAACACACAAGAACTATCAACTCAACACGTGATGACATTGCTAACGCATTGTTCGATGCTAGAAATGTTTAAAGTTATTCGTACTATCTATTATAATGATATGGACATGTAATTTGGATAAAACTACCTTCGTGATGGATTTGTATTTTGGATAAAGCTACATTAATGGTGATTATCTTATTTAGCATGATGGTATGAATATGTAGTTTGGATAAATCTATACTTGCTAAATTATTCTAGCAAAAAAAATCTGAGTGTAATTTTATTGAGCCACATATTACTTATACAAATAAATCAACAAAAATATACAGTTATCATGACTCTGAGGGTGTTTTGGACAATTCCTCGGTTTACAGCCAAACAGCCAGGTAGATTGCCAGAGAGTAAAACTTAGAATAGTACCTTTCTCTTTACAGCAGCTTTCTCTGCACAGTAGCACAGCCATCCACAGCCAGTCACAGCCAGCCAAAACAAAAGGGGCCTTAACTTAGTAGTTGGAATAAAACCCAAAACTTGATTCACTCTAGATGGGAATACTTGGTGAAAATGATTTGTGAAAACCTTGGAATGATGAGTCATTCTATTGAGATGTTTTGACATAATTTGAGAAACACAAATGGTTTATGATAATGAAAATGTTGAGGCATGAGCCTTAGCCCTTTTATAAAACTGATGGTTGGGTTCGGATGCGATACCATTCCAATTTTATCATACAACCACATTACCTGAATTGGGTAAGGCTTAGTCAGAAGTTTATATGCATTAGTATTAGTTCCCTCGCGGGAGAGGTTTGAGCTAAGGCTACCTCTCAATGTTGTCCACCTATGAAGTGCCCAAGATGACAGATGGTCATGGTTGGGAGGCCATGCTCATAGGAGAGGTGCTTATACTATGGTGTGTAAAGGAAAGGTTATGTTTGATTATCTGCATACCAAGTATGATGATTCAGGGTTATCCCTGACAGATGTATCGAATCTTGTGGTGAAAGTGTACCACCTCTAGAGAGTGTCAAACTATTCGAATAGCGTCGTCCGCGGTTATGGACAGTTGGAGTGGCCATACTGTTCCGTTGTTAGATGTTTTCAAAACAACTTGTGAAATGAATTATTACATGACGTGACCACAACAGAGTTGTGACTATGACAACTAAGAACTTCTTTTATCTTTCTTTGTTTCTGAACTTAGATTAGGTTTCAAACTTAACTTTACCAACAAACTTAGAGTTAGCATTCCTACTAGAACTATACTATTTGTTAGTGGTAGTTTGCGAGTACTTAAAGAGTACTCATGGCTTTGTCCCTAGATATTCCTATGGCCAGACTATGAAGGAGAGTACCAAGATGGAGGACAGCAGGACGGCTACGACAACTAGGATCATCTCCCATCGTCAGCATTGCCTGTGACTCTGAAGATGGACCCCACCGCTACGCTATTTATTCCGCTGCTTGATTGTACTAAGACTGGATCATGAGATCCTTATTTGTGTAAGACCTTATTATGGTTTGTAATGGATGATGTACTGTGATATCCAATCTGTTATGTCTCGCAAAAATGGTAATCATGGGATTGCGATGTATGGCATAACAGGCATCTGGGATTAAAAATCCGGGTGTTGACAAGTTGGTATCAGAGTCATCCTGACCATAGGAGACCCTAGTTAGAATGGACGTCCGAACAAAAACTTAGTTTCAAAAACCAAAGTGAGTATTTATGAAAACTATTTCCTCTCTTACCCTTGGGATTCTTTCTATCAAAAAAAATTCATGTTCCTCCAAATTATTACATTACTACATAAAATTTTTACAAACTTGATCACTTCACTAACTTTCTCATCCTAAAATTCTTATAGATGGAAGCTCAATACAGCAAGTTCTACCAGTTGGGCAACGGAGGCCAACTGATCTTCGAGAGGGATTTGGATGCACTGTCTGAGTTCTTGGAGCGTCCTCATCCGGAATTCCTTGGAGCTCAACTCCCGGGTCCACCAGGAGGAGATTTACAATGGCTAGTGACTGCTGATCTTCGAGGCAAGATAGAAGCACCAGTATCTGGGAGGATTCAGTTCTCGGTGAGAGAGAATGATGGCTCGTGATTGATGAGCTTGTTGGGGAACCCCAAGAGGAAGGTATGATGAGCACCGAAGTAAGTTTCCCTCAGTTATGAAACCAAGGTTTATCGAACCAGTAGGAGCAAGGAAACACCCCAAAGGTGTTGCTAGCTGAGCCTTGGCAAGGCGCACTAGCGGTGCTAGTAGCAACGTGGAGACCTGCTCAACACAACCATAGAACTTTGTCCCCAACTTGCGATGAGGTTGTCAATCTCACCGGTTTTGCTGAAAACAAAGGATTAAATGTATCGAATGGAAGGAAGTAATAGTTTGCAGAAAGTAAACACAAAGCAGTAAACAGTTTGTAGATTGTATGTAAGAGAAAGGACCGGGATCCATAGTTCACTAGAGGTGGATATCCTTAAGATAGATAACATGCTGGGTGAACAAATTACAGCGGGGCAATTGACAAACATCGAGAAAGCATATAAGCATATACTAATCATCTTGACTCCTTTGAGACTTGATTGGGCATTACAACATTATACATAGACCACCATCCAACTGCATCTATGACTAATAATCCACCTTCAGGTTATCATCCGAACCCCCTCTAGTATTAAGTTCCAAGCAACAGATTATTGCTTTACGAATTGCTTGTAATGTAAATAATATGATTGTTCTATGAACAAAGGATTGTTGTTTTCTCCCTAGTAGCAACAGCACATCTATTACCTTAGAGATTTCTATCACTTCCCCAGATTACCAGAGGCATGAACCCACTATCGAGCATAAATACTAACTATTGGAGTTGCTAGCATCTACTTGGCCAAGATAGCTACTAACAACGGAAAGCATGCAAGATCACAAATAACAAAGACATGATAGAATCAATAATCAATCTGAAATAGCATCTCAATATCCATCGGATCCCCGCAAACACAACATGTATGAATTACAAATAGATGATCTTGATCATGAACGGAGCTCACAAGATCTAGACATGAAAACACAAAGGAGGAGAACCAGCCATCTAGCTACTACATGGACCTGTAGTCCAGAGATAAACTACTCACGCATCACACCGGAGGCTTGCATGATGATGAAGAAGGCCTCCAAGGTGAATTCCCCTCTCCGGCATGGTGTCGGGAAGAGCTTCAGATCCCTCCTGATCTAGGGATGGAGATGACGGCGGCTACAGACTCTTTCGTGGATTTTTGATTGGGTACTTAGGGTTTTGGTCCCGAGGGCAATATATAGGCAGAAGGAGAGGCCGAGGGGGTTCCTGGACTGGCCACACCACCCCCTGGCGCGGCAGGCCTAGCCCGCGTGGCCAGGTGGTGTGGTGGCCCCTAGCTCCTCTCCGTCTCGTATTCTCGCTCCAAATGACTTTCGGTAAAATAGCGACTTTGGCTTTTGTCCCGTCCAATTCTGAGAATATTCATTTTCTGACTTTCCTGGAACCAAAAACAGCAAAAAACAGGCAGCTGGCACTGTGGCTCTTGTTAATAGGTTAGTCCAAGAAATCATATGAAAAGTACTCCAAAGTGTGGACAAAACACAAGAAATTAGATAAAACCAAGCATGGAACATCAAAAATTATAGATAAATTTGCAATGTATCAGAGAACAACTGGCTAGATGGATTAGCCAGGGCAATGCATGAAGCTCTCGCACGTCTGTGTGCCCTAAGTGTAAATCTAATCCAAGGAACCCGCTTTGTTCACTATGCAAGGCGTGATTCCACGGGAATGCCGCTAGAGATGCCAAGTCACCCAATACTGAAGCGTCAAGTGGAGAACCTCGACTTCCTATTGTACGACAGATAGAAAGAATTGGACAATGCCAGAGAGCTCGCCAACAACAACCGTGCCATTGCTGCCCAGAATGCCCAGACTTTCTCACTACTCATCTAGGATCGTCAGTCTTTTCGCTGTCAACACGCAAAGAAGGATCGCACCATCGACCGTCTTCATAATAAGGTGGTCGACCCTGAGAAGACCATCAAGGAGCAAGAAGCTCAGCTTGCCGTAAAGGAAGAAGAAGAGGAAGGTGAAGATATCCAAGGGGATATTGACTCCTACCTCAGCAATGATGATGACTTTCTGGAGGAGGATGACGTGGACTTCTACACCAACGATGATGACTCCGACTTCATCGATGATGAGTAGATGCACTAGAGCACTATCGTAGAATGAAGAGTATCGGTCCCATTGTATTGTAGCTTACAGAAAGGTTCTTAAAACCATCTGTTTTCCTTTGATGTTGTGGTGTGTGTGTTTGTATCGTGTGGCTTGCTTGAATTAATGAAAAGAAGTTAGTTGCAAAAATCTGAGTCAAACTCAAAATTTTAGCTTTGAAATCAAAACCATAAACCTTAGAACTTTCCCTCTTACCCCTTTATCTACCTCAATCTTCAGATGGCTCATGGAAACCAGGGAGGGAGAAGCTCATCGCAAGACCCAATGCTGTAGATTCTGCAGACTCTCATTGCAGACCGGGAAGCAAGCAGGGCAGAGCACCAAGCTAATCTAGCAACACTACAGCGGATCGTCCATATGTCTCATAACAATTAGAACCATGGAAATCAGGATCATCATGGATCCAAACTCAAAAACTTCTAGAATACAAATCCCCCAATCTTTAGCACTTCAGATAACCCACTGGATGCTGATGACTGGTTGCAGACAATGGAGAACAACTTAGAAGTAGCAGGAGTGGATGCAAACGAGAAGGTTCTTTTTGCCACCCACTATCTGGCAGGAGATGCAAGAGCATGGTGGAACAGCATCCGCACAATGAACCATGGTCAAGTGATGACATGGGAAGCCTTCAAAATCAAGTTCAGCCGCACCCACGTGCCGTAGGGTTTAGTCACCAGAATGAGGGATGAATTCAGAGAGTTGAAGCAAGGCAGAATGACTGTAGTGGAGTACCGTGACAGATTCTTGTCCTTAGCTAGGTATGCACCTGATGAGATTAACACGGAGGCTAAGAAGAAGGAGTGATTCTTGAAGGGACTCCATGATGAGATGCAGACTGTCCTCGTCAACATCTGTTTCCAGGATCTCGAAGAGCTAGTCAACTCTGCCATTCAGATGGGAGGAAAGATTAATCATGAAAACGACAACCGCAAATGTCGTATGATGCACCAAGCTGGATCCAACAGTCACCAGAAGTACCGTCCCAACCCTTCAGCGGGATATGCACCAAGGAACAATCGACCCCCAATGTCTCGCCCAAGCTACCCCAACCGTAGCGGAGGAAATGTGAAGTCCGGAGGAAACAACAATCACTCCGGCAACACCAGCAATTTCAACCGTGCACCTCCCAAGAGCAACAACAACATTGCACCCAGAACTGGAAGAAATGTTGTGCCCGTGGCAGCGAAAGACAAGTCTCAGATTACTTGTTTCAAGTGGAGTGAAGGGTCACTATTCCAATGAGTGCCCCAAGAAGATTGCCGCCACTGCCAATGTGAATGCCCCAGCTCAACAGCAGCGTCGTGTTCAACCAGGAAGAAGATTCGCCCCAGGGAACTCTCACAACCGCAATGGGCATCTCTTCCACATGAACACCGAAGAAGCCCAAGAAGCACCAGATGTAGTGCTGGGTATGTTTTCTGTCAACTCAGTTTAGCAAGAGTGTTGTTTGATTCTAGAGCATCGCACTCATTTGTCACCAAAGAATTTGCATGCACTAGTAAGATTCACCCAACCAACTTGAAGCATGTCATGATAGTTCAAATCCCGGGTTCAACTACAAAATCTAGAAAAATTTGCAAAGCAGTGCCTACCAGAATACATGGGATAGAATTATTTGCCAATATAATAGTACTTGGAACCAAGGGTTTGGAAGTAGTACTAGGGATGGATTGGATGTCAAAGCATAAAGGATTGATAGACTGTGCCAAGAAAGCCATCACAATGACCAGTAGCTCTGGAGTCTCAGTAGAGCACATATCTGAAACCTTGCCCCATCAATTCAAGTGTAATAAGAGTCTAGCCCTGCCCACCATTGACCAAGTCAGAGTAGTCTATGAATACCCCGACGTATTCCCAGATGAATTGCCCGGTATGCCCCCGGATAGGGATATTGAGTTCATTATTGAACTAATCCCCAGAACCGGACCCATAGCCCAGAGACCCTATAGTATGAACCCCTCAGAGTTAGTGGAATTGAAGAAGCAGTTGGATGCTATGTTGGCAACAGGCTTGATTCAACCAAGCGCATCGCCATGGAGATCACCATGTTATTCGTCGACAAGAAAGATGCAGGCAGCCGTTTGTGCACAGATTACAGGAAGCTGAATGACGTCACAATCAAGAACAAGTACCCTTTGCCAAAGATAGAGGATCTATTTGATCAGTTGACTGGAGCAAATGTGTTCTCTAAGATCGATCTTAGGACTGGTTATCACCAACTTAAGATTCATGCAACGGATATTCCGAAGATCGCATTTACTGCTCGTTATGGTTTATACGAGTATACGATTATGTCTTTTGGATTAACCAATGCCCCTGCTTATTTCATGAATCTCATTAATAAGATCTTTATGAATTTTCTGGATAAGTTTGTTGTTGTGTTTATCGACGATATCCTTATCTATTCCAAGTCAGAAGAAGAGCATGAACAACATCTGAAAATCATCCTTGAAACCCTTAGAGCGCATCGGTTGTATGCCAAGTTCAGCAAATGTGAGTTTTGGCTGAAAGAAGTAGGATCCCTAGGACATATTGTGTCTGCCGGAGGAGTCATTGTTGATCCCGCCGAGATCAAACATGTTGAAGAATGGGAAGCCCCAACCACTCAAACCCAAGTCCGTGCATTTCTCGGATTAGCGGGATACTACCGCAAGTTTGTAGAAGGATTCTCGAGCATCGCTAGACCCATGACCCAATTGTCGAAGAAGGACAAGAAGTTCGAATGGACCGACAAATCTGAAGCCAGTATCCAGGAGCTGAAGAAGAGATTGATTTCAGCCACAATATTGATCATGCCAAATATCAAGAAGCCATTTGATGTGTATTGTGATGCATCCAAGATTGGTCTCGGATGTGTATTAATGCAAGAAGGCAAAGTCATCGCTTATATGTCTCGACAGCTGAAGCAGCATGAGCAGAACTACCCCACCCATGATCTTGAGTTAGCAGCCATAGTTTTGGCATTGAAGACATGGCGTCATTATCCTATGGGTAATCGTTGTGAGATTTACTCAGATCACAAAAGCTTGAAGTATATTTTCACTCAGAAGGAGCTGAATATGAGGCAAAGGAGATGGATAGAGTTAATCAAGGATTATGACCTTGACATTCACTATCACCCCGGCAAAGCTAATGTGGTAGCGGATGCTCTTAGCAGATTGCCGTGCAGGCTAAACTCTATGATCAAGGAGAAGCAACCAAGTTTGTATGAGGAGTTGGAGCAGTTTAGGACTGAGCTAGTTAGCAAAGGATTCTTAGCTAGCATTGAACTTCAACCCACTTTGATTAGCCAAATCAAGGAAGCCTAGAAGGGAAATGAAAGTATCGACAGAATCAAACGTCGTATTGGTACAGGAAAGGTACCTGGATTCACCGAAGACAAAGAAGGAGTTATGTGGTACAAAGGCTGTATCTGTGTGCCGGCAGATTCAGAGCTAAAGCAAGTTATCATGCAAGAAGCTCATGATACTCTTTATTCTATCCACCCCGGAGGAACAAAGATGTATCAAGATTTGAAAGAGCAATTTTGGTGGCACAAGATGAAGAGAGAAATCGGAAGCTACATCGCCAAGTGTGATATCTGTCACAGAGTCAAAGCGGAACATCAGAGACCCGTAGGACTGTTGCAACCATTGCAGATTCCGGAATGGAAATGGGATTCCGTCGGAATGGACTTTATCACCGGTTTGCCTACTTCTAGTACGGGAAATGACTCAATCTAGGTCATTGTTGATAGATTGTCCAAAGTAGCTCACTTTATACCTGTCAAGACAACCTACCAGAGTTCGAAGCTAGCAGAGTTGTATATCACGAGAATTGTCAGTCTGTATGAAACCCCCAAGACCATCGTATCAGATCGAGGAACCCAATTTACCTCGAGATTTTGGCAGAAAGTCCAAGAAGGATTAGGAACCAAGTTGAATTTCAACACAGCTTATCACCTGCAAACCGATGGACAGACTGAGAGAGTCAACCAAATCTTAGAAGATATGTTGAGAGCTTGTGTGTTGGAGTATGGATGAAAATGGGAAGATTGTCTGCCTTTCGCATAATTCTCATATAACAAGAGTTATCAAGCCAGTTTGCAAATGGCACCATTTGAGTTCCTATACGGAAGAAAGTGTTGCACCCCTTTGAATTGGTCGCAGGTAGGAGAGAGTCAGATTTTTGGCCCCGACATTCTCTGAGAAGCTGAAGAGAAGGTTCACAAAGTCCGTGAGCACCTCAAGACCGCCCAATTAAGACAAAAGAGTTATGCTGACAAGAGAAGGAGAGACCTAACTTTCAATGTCGGAGATTTTGTATATCTCAAGGTTTCGCCATTAAAGGGAACCCAACGTTTTAGTCTGAAAGGAAAGTTAGCCCCTAGATATATCGGACCCTTCAAGATTCTGAACCACCGAGGAGAAGTATCTTATCAACTGGAACTGCCAGAAGAAATGTCAGCCATCCACATTGTGTTCCATATCTTGCTACTTCGCAAATGCTTAGAAGTGACAGAGAAGACCGAAGTTTTCAAGAACATCGATCACCGAGCTGTTGATATCAACAAGGATCTGACATATCGTGAAGTGCCCATCCGTATCTTGGAGGAAGCCTAAAGAACCACCAGGACTCAGAGTATCAAGTTTCTCAAGATCCAATGGAGCAACCATACCAAAGAAGAAGCCACTTGGGAGCGAGAAGATTACATTAGGACTGAGTTCCCAGATCTCTTTAGTTCCTAGTTTTCTTTCTTAAATCTTGGGACGAGATTTTGTTTAAGGGGGGAAGGTTTGTAACATCCCAAAACTTTAATCCAAGTGATCAAGATCAAATCTACCCAATTTAGGGTTAACAAAAACTTTTCCATTTAAAAATCTTTAAGCATTCATATATGTGTGCATTTAAAATAGGAGTTGTTTTGAATTGCCATGATTGGGTGATCTATTGATTGTAAAATGACTCTAAGGTGAATTACACATCATCTAGATCATCCCCAAGTGAATCCCAAAGAAAAAGAAATCAAATTCAATTAAAAATGGAAATGGTCACTTTTGCCATTTTAATCACCTAGCCTACTTTGGCTATTCCTAGCACTCAATTTCCAACACAGATAATTGTGGTTATTTGCACCCCTTGCTAGTACAAGTAGTGATGTGCCAAGGCCCACTTTGTGATCTCCCAAAAACATTCAAACTCTAAATTTAAATAACATTTGAAATTTGAATCTTGTTCATATGTCTAGATACCACTTTTTCAAAAACCACTCAAATGAACTCCATTTCAAAATCCCAAACAAACCTAGATGCTCAAGCATAAGATGAATCACTCCACCAAAAATCTTTCAAAAATTCAAACAAAAGTTTCATGTGGCCATTTGACTGAACAGTTGGCAGGCAGAAAATTTCGGGCCTAACTAATATTGTTGCCAATTGATCCCTTGTCCCCCATTTGACCTCCTCTTCTATCCCCTGTCTCCCCTTGTTCCAACCAAACCATCAACCAGCTCCCCCTTCACCGCTAGCAGTAGTGGCGCGCCGCCCAAACTTGGTCACCACCGGCCGAGCATGCGCACCTCATAGCAGACCGCGCCGTGCCAAACCAGCATGCCCCTTGCTCCGCCTAACCCTACCGCGACTCCCTGTCCACCCCACGATCACCGCCAGCCCATGGACCATCCCAGAGCAGCGCTGCCCTTTCTCTCTGCGCCATGCACAGTGCACGCCAGAGTGCCCTCGCTGCCAGCACGCCACAGACCACGCCTCGACACCAAATCGCGCATGCCGCTCCGCCATAAACCCACCAACCCGCCAGACACGGCCGTGCACCATCGCGCGACCCACAGTCACCGGGAGCCGCGTCGAGCACCGCCTCTGTCTCCCAGAGCGCGGGAAGCTCCCGACCGATTTCCACCACCCCTAGCATCGTCATTACACGGTAGAGGACCACCAGCAGACCGCCCACCATCCTCCTACCTCGCCCACGCCGGTAGCCCTCTGTATCACCGTCACCGACGAGCCGCGCCCATACCTCACTGCATCACCGTCGAGCCTATTTAAGGAGGCCTCCCCAGCACCATTTCTTCACACCATTCCACTCCCCTCTCTCCACTGAACGTTTCCCCTCTCTCGCCGAAGCGGCTCGAGCAGCCCATCGCCGGAATTCCGCCGGAGGTAGCCGCTGCAGAGGAGGAGAAGTCCCCGTCGATTTCGTCCACCTCAGCCCCTGCCGCGACCTCGCCTGAGCCTGCCGTGGTCCACTAGTTCGTTTGCCCACCTTGCCACACTAGTTGGAGCCCTGGTACATCCCAGTAGACCCCCACTGACCACGCTAGGGTTCAGTCTCGCCGGCGACGAGTCCGTCGTCGACGACGACCGTGGACCGTTAGATCATATTCTAATCGTGTGGTCCTGATCGCCCCGTACCACTTTGGGTTTTAAGTGTCGCTGACATGCTGGACCAGCCTGTCAGTCGCCCTCTATGCTGCGGAGCGCCACTAGGTCGGCCCATTTATTTTCCAGCGCTGACCCCAGTAATTCAAATTAGGATTTTTCTATTTAGACTTAAAATCAATTCTGTCCCTTAGTTCAAAAATCAATTCAAAGAGTTTTACAAATCCAAATTGAGAGATTCCAATATTTTTGGAAAGCTAATGAAAATATCTATCCAAACCCGTTGGATTTAAATCATTTAGAGTTAGAGATTGCTCCTTTTAAAAATAACAAGACAGAAGCTTTTGCACATTCAAACATTTTTATAAAATCAACCATAATAGCTTTTGAGTTGATTCCAACTCTCAAAAATCACATTTAACCATACCTATCTGAATATGTAATAATATTAAGGTTTGCATTCAGTGACTTGGGAGTAGTACCAAAATAATGCTATATATAGGCATTTCTAGTCACTTTAAATCATTAATTATTAAACTTAAACTTATTTAAATGTGATCCAACCCTTAAATCACATTCCCATATGTTAGAATATGTGGTAATGACATGTGTCCACATGATCCCATATTTTAATTGGAGAATATTAAATCTTAGTTAATTTCAATGAGTAGAAATTACTTTTCTCAAATCAATTAAATGAAACTAGTTCATTAAACCTTGTGATGCTTGTGATGATAATAGATCATCAAATGTGTGCCATAGTGTGCTAAGTAGCCTAGTAAGCATTGTTTGGTGATTGTGTATCCTGTATGTATTTATAGACGATAGTACCGACCAAGTCTACGAGGACGAGGAGTTCTACCAAGAAGAGGAGGAAGAGAATTTCAACCACTACACCAACCAAGGCAAGCTAACACTTGCAAGTGTCTTAACTATGAAAGCTATTATTGGAAAGCTAACCCTTGCAAGCTAGATAACCTAAGCAAAGGCATTAGGCATGCTTTGGTTATACCATTTTGACTTATACCTACTCCAAGTTTTATTTACAAGCTTTACTTTCTTTACTTTACCAAAATCCTTTACTTGTTTAAAGGTAGCATAAAGAGTATAAAACTTGACCTATCTAGTTAGACTTAGATGTCATTCTATGGCATGAGATTGAGATTAGCATCCTACATTAGTGAACACTCTTAACTTAGTAGTTGGGATAAAACCCAAAACTTGATTCACTCTAGATGGGAATACTTGGTGAAAATGATTTGTGAAAACCTTGGAATGATGAGTCATTCTATTGAGATGTTTTGACATGTGTTGAGAAACACAAATGGTTTATGATGATGAAAATGTTGAAGCATGAGCCTTAGCCCTTCTATAAAACTGATGGTTGGGTTCGGATACGATGTCATTCCAATTTTACCATACAACCACAATACCTGAATTGGGTAAGGCTTAGCCGGAAGTTTATATGCATTAGTATTAGTTCCCTCGCGGGAGAGGTTTGAGCTGAGGCTACCTCTCAATGTTGTCCACCTATGCAGTGCCCAAGATGACAGATGGTCATGGTTGGGAGGCCATGCTCATAGGAGAGGTGCTTATACTATGGTGTGTAAAGGAAAGGTTATGTTTGATTATCTACATACCAAGTATGATGATTCAGCGTTTTCCTTGACAGATGTATCGAATCTTGTGGTGAAAGTGTACCACCTCTGCAGAGTGTCAAACTATTCGAATAGCCGCGTCCGTGGTTATGGACAGTTGGAGTGGCCATACTGTTCCGTTGTCAGATGTTTTCAAAACAACTTGTGAAATGAATTGTGACATGAAGTGACCGCAATAGAGTTGTGACTATGACAACTAAGTTCCCACTTAGGTGTTTTCAAACTTCATTTATCTTTCTTTGTTTCTGAACTCAGCTTAGGTTTCAAACTTAACTTTACCAACAAACTTAGAGTTAGCATTCCTACTAGAACTATACTATTTGTTAGTGGTATTTTGCGAGTACTTAAAGAGTACTCATGGCTTTGTCCCTGGATATTCCTATGGGAAGACTATGAAGGAGATTACCAAGATGAAGGACAGCAGGATGGCTACGACAACTAGGATCATCTCCCATCGCCAGCATTGCCTTTGACTCTGAAGATAGACCCCACTGCTATGCTATTTATTCTGCTGCTTCATTGTACTAAGACTGGATCATGAGATCCTTATTTGTGTAAGACCTAATTATGGTTTGTAATGGATGATGTACTGTGATATCCAATATGTTATGTCTCGCAAAAATGGTAATCCTGGGATTGCTATGTATGGTATAATAGGCATCTGGGATTAAAAATCTGGGTGTTGGTAGTTGACCAGCCTAGAGCTTCATATAAATCGCTAGTCATCCGCCAGCTGGACCAACTCGCAGTGATTCGTGCCCAAATCGAGTTCCAACCCTGCCGCCGTCTCCTACCTCGCCTTAACGTATAAAAGACACGATAAGTTCACCCGAACCCTAGCTATCTCCCACTCTCCTCAAGTTCCCCTCAATCCCTCTCTCACTCTCCATCTCACTGAAGCTCCGCCACCAGCAGCTGCTGGCGAACCGTCGAAGGAGTCCATACCGGAGACCATGGAATATTCCGGGGGAAATGCAGTTCTCTGTAGAACCTCTAGGCGGAGTACATCGTCAAGGGGGGCTCTATGGGGAAGCGAATTTCTCATTTCCTTCCGGCGGGGTTCGCCAAAATCCGCGACGCTGCGCTCATCTTCGGTAGCAATCGTTGTCTTCGACCACGTCATAGAGTTCAGGGTAATCTCATGCATCTCTGGACCTTCCTAGTGCATCCTATAGTGGACTGTGGCAGGAGTTGGCTATTTGTCGGAGTTCATCGCTGCAGTAGGGCTCATTGGAGACAACTCCGGTGACAAATAGGTCTAGTTTCCTACCTTGTTCAACTCGTCGCATTAGGGCGCGTCGAACTCAACCTTCCTCGCCAGCCCGGGTGCCATTATCTGGCGTCACCGCCATGCTCCATCGAGGTGACGTCAGATGCCAGCGAGGTGACGTCATCCTTGACCTAGTCCGCACGATTGACCAGTCCACGCCCGCGTGGCTACTGACATGGCCATAGGCCCACCAGTCAGTGGCTGGGGCTAGGAATAGTCCCGGTGAGAAAAGACACCCCACCTCATGCTGACATTAGAATTACCTCATAAACACATTTAGTTATTTTATTTTTAATTTCAGAAAATGTAATGAGATTATAAAATCAATATCTTTTATTTTATAATTCAGAAAAGTCTATCTAATATACCAAAATATTCAGAAAAATAAACTCTACAATATCAACATATTGTCATATTTTATTTTCCAACTTAAATAAAATAATTAGTATTAATTAGTAAATACCCTATTAGGGATAAATCTTAAATAAATATATTCTATTATTGAAAATTCATAAAAATAAGTATAATATATCAAAATTCTTAGAATAAACAAAATACACATTTATAATCTTGTTTCATATCTTTTTGTGTCACGTAACTAAATATTGTTATTTATTAAGTCTTTATAAAGTAATAAAACTTAGAAAAATCATATCTTATTATTTATAAATCATAAAAATATTTATAATATACCAAGATGATGACAAAAATAAAATCTATGCTTTAAAAATATCATTCATAATTGAAGTAAAATAAAAGGTAAAGGTCTAATAAATATTATTTAAATCTTTTTCTTTTATTTTAATTCATTAAAAAATTACATAAATCTTTACTTTGCCTTTGGCATTAGTTGTTTAAAGTCTAAAAATGGAAATATATAATTAAATTGATGTTTAAGTGAAGTTAACATAGGTATAACCATTTTAAGATGTATTTACTAAAACTATCATCTAAAGCTAAGTGTATCTTAATTTTCCTAAACAGATTTTATCAATTATAAAATCAACTAAAATAGTGTATTGTTTATCGCCAGGCTTCTAATCACTTACAAAATCATCAAGCTCATATTTACTAATTCATTTACTAGTCTAGAAAACTACTTAAATTTAAACCAAGGTTTTAAGTAATTAAAGTAATGTCTTGTTCCATGTTAATAAAATATAAGCATTACTTCTAAAATAATTATGTGATCCTATTCCCTTATAAAATTAAGAAGGCACTACTTCTATAAAAGCAATAATACTCTTATTCCATATTGATAAAGCATTAAGAAGTGAACCACATATAATTTAATACCTTATCCAAAACATAAAGGTTTCCACTACAAGTGTTATGCTTATTCAAAGTTTAATGATGATTCCCTCTATTTCAAAATATCAAGTAACACTACTCAAGCAAAAGAAATAATACTTTTGTTTCACCTTCATGGAGTAATATAAAATGTCCTCTCATATTACAAAATATATGAGTCTCCACTTACTAGTGGAATAACTATTCAAAAATGCTAATTGTTTTCTTCTTTAATACTCCTAACTGGTAAGAAAACCTTAAGGTGTTAGCTTTAAGTTTAAATGCTTTTACTTTGTAAAAGTAACCTTTTACTAAAAAGTTATTCTTTAAGAAACATTAAAAGTAATCTTTAAACACTTCTTTAAAAGCACTAACTGATTAATAATCTTTCTTAAGAAATCTTTTAGATACCATGCCCCATTTGAGTGATTTAGTATTTAATGCTAATTGTTGTATTTACATATGGTTCACATACTCTCACAAGCCTTAATAATAAGCACAAGTGTGAAGCTGATATAAAAGTGAAAAACATTCTAAAGATACCATTCCCAGTTTCCGAACCCTAGATCAGATACGGTTAGTCTGGGGGGTCGCGTTTATCAAATTGCATTACATTACTTATGCATAATTGCATCTTGCTTATTTAAAACATTAGTCCTTACTGGACCAATGATGCTATTTCCAGATTTTGGATCTTCTAGTGTCTTGAAGACCATGAGTGCATAATCTTGCAATCACAAAAGGCAAGTTCACACTTGCTCATGTCCTTTGATTATTTTCTATCAAATGCTTGTAACTCAAATGTTGTCATCACCTGCATTTCAAAAAGGTCAGAAAACATTGTTTTCATAATAATATGATTATGGATTATTTACCAAGAGGTAATAATCTACTGATACAGTTCCAGTGGTAAAGGGACATAATATCTATGACTTAATCAACCAATGTCGCTAGTGATTCTAGCGCCGTATATTACGCGTTAACCATGAGATTTGATGGGATGGAGAAGTCAACTATATCTTCTTCCTCTCGCGTGTAGCCGGATGCACAGGTCGTGGATGTTATCCTTATAGCGTGCATTAATTGGTAATTCTTAGAGGATATGCATCATATGGGTGGGAACCCTCAACGTCCCACGATTGGTCTGCCATCTGAATGGTCTGTACTAACCATTGTCGTAATTCAAGATGTGGGCATGGTGTGCACCAAGGAGACATGCGGGGTCGTGAAGGGGGCAGTGATTGGCTTGAATCATCTACTGGGCCTCACATCAAGGAATTGTGGATGGGAATAAGCTGCCCGGTTGTGCAACAAGGATTTGGTCTCTCATGGGTAAAGCAACGCACCTTTGTAGACATGTTACTCCTTGTTCCGGGAAGGAGCTACGAACGTGGCAGTAAAGGAACTCCATGAAAGTTCTGGTCAACCTGTGAAGGCTGTCAGACATAGTTTTCAGAATAAAAGCAACCTTTGAACAAATGTTTGTGAAAACCTCCATTGCCTACGACCTTTGGTCTGTGGCTATAGAGATAGTGCATCATACACTCCTTTTTAGTAAACTTGCTGAGTACGCTCGTACTCAACCATACCTTCTTAACCCTTGCTAGGTTCTAAGCCGTTGAAGATGACGTCAACATCAATTTCTGCTCAAGAAACCATCATCGATAGCTCAAGTTCTTCAATAAAGTCAATGAAGTCAACATGTTCAACAACCAAAGTGAAGAAAAAGTTCTAATTAGATAGTAGTAGATACTCTAGCCATAAAACCTACTTATGTCGAGCATTGCATTAGTAGCAATTGCAAGCCAGATAGTTTAGATGCTAGTGTTAGTCATTAGATAATTCGGAGTTATTATTTCTGGTTCTTCTTTGTAAGAAGTTTCTTTCTCTCTCTTTAACCTAGAGTGTTCTATGGATCTTTTGTAAAGAGTCAAGTTGTAATCTATAGTCATGTCTTGGACCTTCGGTGTTTTTGTTGTACCACTCTGAGGGATGTAATACTAGTGAATGGTGTTTCATTGGTGTTATGTCAACGACTATAGTGTACTACATCATGCAGTGGTATGTTGGGTCACCGCAGCTGGTATCAAAGCATATGCTTTGACCTTAGGATTAAAACCCTTTTAGGAAGATCTGTAGGTTGGATAGTGACTATAGGAGCCATCTTATCTAAACCAAGACTTGTGATGGTATCCACTTGAGGATAAACCTTGTCACACTTAAGTTGGATGTTTTTATCATCTTTCTTAAGGATTAGTTATATGTATTCTCTAGAGAAAGGTAATTTGAGTGTAGCTCTAAATAGGTATAACACCACTAAGATATCTTAAATAAGTTAAAATATCAAAGAAGATTACGACCAGGATTAGGATATCATGTGGAGTACTATTAGTGATGGAGTCTATATTTAGAATTCCTGTAAATTCGAAGAACCTTATCACTAGTTGATATCATTATACCACTTAAGGTATACCATTAGAGTATGTATAGATACAATTGGAAGTAAATCATGTCGCATTCACTTGATAATTCCATGTGATGGAGTAGAATTTTGTTAAGAATCATTAATAGTAAGCTAAGAAGAAGAGTCGTCATGGTGAGATTAGCTTCCCAATCATGATGACTAGGTAAATCTTAACAAGTTCGTGGTGAGAATAGCTCCGACACCATGATAAGTTTGTAACTAGGAGAAGTACTCAGTAACAAATCTTGTAACAATAGTAAGCAAAGAATAGTTTAGGTCTATGGTAGAAGTCATAGGTATTATAACATTACGATAAATTTTGGATTAAGGTAGTGAATACGATTTTCTTAGTAGTCTTGAGAGATTATGTGAGGGTAGTTTATGATAGAATGCAAGGTTGGTAGTCGTTAGTAGTCCCGAAAGAAAGGTAAGAGGTTCGTCAGAACCAAAGTGAGACCACTTTGCTCAAAATTAGCCAATTGCAATTGGGCAGTTTGGGTAAATATTGAGACGAGTAGTTTGACCTCTATGTGCTAAGTATCACAAAGTAAACCTATACTAGGAGGTGCCATATACTACACAGCTAAGCCTGCATTTTCAAGATGTTTTACTCAACTACTATATTACGGGCTTAGAATAATGTGTGTTATATGTACCACATTTGGATTTCTTGGTTTTTTCTTGGATCTTTTTTATTGACTAGATCTATACATGAAGTTTTACTTGGTGTGAAAATGCGTGTTGCATTACCAAGTTAAGATGTTATAGACCTAGATAGAAAAGGGGATTCATGTGAGGGAGTGACGAGTTCCGAAGATCAAGATGAAGACTTACATGAAGAGTGAAGCCAATATAAGGAGTATCAACACTACTTTTAAAGGATGGATCAATCCCAACTTATTATTAGTTGGCAACAAGAAGGAATAATAATGAAGAAAAGGTGTGGAGCAACATGAAGTAATGAATTTAGTTCACTCAAGATAGGTGATGTTGCTAAGAAGCTAATGAGGTAGTTGTACCAAGTTCATGGAAGTAACTTGGAAGCGTACAAAGAAGAAGTTTTGGAACAAAAGTGGTATTCAAGCTCTGACAACTCAGAGAGAATGCCAGTAGTAAGTCCAGAACCTATAGGGTAATCCATACACCAAAGAGGATCCATAGCTAGTATTCGTAGCTGGTATCCTAGCGGTTTAGCTAATTAGGTCATCTTTGTATGATTTAAAGAGCATAAAACTTGGCCTAAGTTAAGAAAGACATAAATAAGTATAAAGTTTAAACGAACAAATTTCGAGACGTTTCGTGAAAATGTGTTTACCAACGAGAGAGCGTCCAAAATGATTGAAAGAAAGAAAAAGTTGAAGGGGATCCGTAGCAGAAAACAAAAAAATTCCTACGTTGGAACCCTAAAACTGCCTAGGATCTATCTATGTAGTAATGCAGAAACGGCCAATGCATATAGAATACATACCCTTGTAGACTGTACATGGTTAACATTCTGCGGGGAACGTGGTTGATGTAGTCATACTTGTAGCCGACCTCAACGTCGCGAAGCTCCTCGCAGGCCACCCCTTGCTCCTTCTTCATTGTGCAGCAACTCCGGCTCACGATATTCAAGCGCCCCAAGTGTTGCGCCTCGCGTCTTTGTACACATCCGATGCACGATAAGACCTCTGGCTCCCCGATCCCGCCGGGAGTGCGGAAGTTGATATCCGGCTAGGAATCCCTGCAGCGCAACGGCATGCTGCAGGTGTGCCTTGTTCGCACAGCCCAAACTTGGGGCCATGGTCACAAGGGCTAGAGAGAGAGGGAAGGAGGAAGTCAACTAAAGGACTTCTCCAAAATATTGGTTGTGTCTAATCCCACCCATGGGCACCCCTTTATATAGGCTAAGGGGTGTGTGCCTTTATCAAAGGCTAAGCCATGTGGGACTATTTTCAAAGGAAAAATCCCAGGAAAAAGAAAACCAGCTGGATGGGCTGGTTGGCCGAATTCAGCCCAACAGCCAGCAGCACAGGTGGCCGAGGTGGGCCAAACTCACCCGGCCCAGTTGACTGGTGACCTGCAGCCAGCGCAGCAGCAAGTGCCCAGGGTGGGCCGGCGCTGCCCACCCTGGCGGCCCATGTGCGCTCGCGTGGCCAGGCTGGCTAGCAGCGATGGGCGGCAGGGAGAGGCGGCCGAATGGGCCATGGCCAGCCCACCTCGCGCCCGGGAGAGAGCGGCCGGGTGGGCCGTGATCGACCCACCACGCGCATGTCCGTTTAACCATCGCCCATTTTAAGTGGGCTACAAGGCCCACTTGCGGTAGAAACATTTTTCTCTACTGTTTTCCTTTTTCCTTTTTGCTGTGATTTCTTTCTCGGTCAAATCTCTCCGGGGTTTGGACTAATAAGAATGTTGCTTTTATAAATCTTAATTTAAATATTATTTAGAATATATTAATTCATAATTAACATATAATAAATGTTTATTTAAATTCCCATTTATCCGAGAACACTTTTCTAGTCTTTTCCTTTATTCTTTCTCCGAACAACATCGGATCTCTTTGCGGAAGAATTCTGGCTTTCTCTTTCTCTACTATGATTCCGTCTTACGAATGATCGCTCTCATCGTACCCTTAAGTGTATCCTCTCATGGCTCAGGAATGCTCTAGACATGATCTGTATCAATGATCAACAGAGGGACCAGGGATATCCATGTGACCCCTATGCATTCCTGATGACAATGTCGTTTGAACCGCTAAATGTAGCATCCAATTCCTTTTGTTTCTTGATACGACTTGTCCGAGATCCGATAATTGGTATCACATACCTTGTTCAATCTCGTCCACAGCAAGTTCTATTTTCTTGTTACCGTGATATTACATCCCCGTGACCGAGTCACATGTTGCAACATTTATGGATTTAATCTCACCAAGCCGGCCGTATGTATCTTTACCCGTCATGTGGGTGAACAAATCCCAGTCTTGCAGTCACAAGTCATCTACTGTTCCTTCGGAATACCCAACGTACACCTTTATGGCCACCGTATTACCAGATGACGGTTGATGCAGTCAAAGCAGCCTCGGGAAATAGTGAGTAATATGAGCTCAAGGTCTAAGGAAAAGGAGTCTAGGTATAGCTGTTGCAACAATGAACTTATATGACTTGATCGTGTTGCAATCCTTCGAGGAACGCCCGCCACATCATTCTCCAATGATATGACCCTGTTGTTAATTGGCATAAATGCCCATGATCTTGAAACCCAGATCATCCTCATGACCAATGAACTAGTATGAATAGAGGCTACTAGGGACTTTGTTGTTTCATACCACACCTGTACCAATGTTTCTACTTGGCACAGTTATAGCACAATATGAAACTATTATAAACTAATTGAGATATGATAATAAAAAACTATTTATTATTTGCCTCTAGGGCATATCTCCTTCAGTCTCCCACTTGCACTAGAGTACAAATAATCTAGCTCGCATTTTACTCATATAAACCATATACCATATGCGTTTACAGATCATGCATGCTCATGGGAAACGTAATGTCCATGTTCTGTTTTACCAGATCATTATGTCTTTTGCAAATCGTTAAGGTCTTCCTAATTTTCACATTCACTCCATTATCTTATAATGGGTCGAAGCATTTGTTTGGCGACAAAGTGAGACTTTGTTTCTAGTGTTTATAATGACGGTCGTTTTCACTGTTGTCATCTAAACTTCGAAACACACTTTGTTATCCTTTGTGTATATATTGTAGTCATGGCAGCAGAACAAGGCCGGATTCCAGGAGCTTACAGTGACTTTAGATCAACCTCGAGGGCTTTCTCATGGGCACTGGGCACTGGGACACATCATTCTACGTTAAAAGCGAACTAGCCCCTCCATAACATTATACATCACATCAGATGGAGCTTTTATACTTCTATATCTATGTAGATCCTAGTGCATGAAATGCATCTATGCCACTTACTTTGCTTCTTGCCATTTAAGTACAAACTTAATCCTGGTTCAGTGATCAACTCAGGAATCACTTAAAGACACATTCTTATAGTTAAGACTTTGTCCTACCAACCAGAACTTCGGGTCACATTACGTCGAGTATACAACATGGTTGTATGGAAGAACCTATGACTGAGGCATAGGAGATGCAACGCATCTCTTTGTTTCAACCATAGTTGCAATACTCAATGCTTCATATAGTAAGAACTACTTTCTCACCTTGTTCCACTCTGAGCTTCTTCAGAATCTTGTCTTAGGACATTCTGAGCGTCTTTCAGAATCAATTCCAGGAAGCATTCGACATTCAGTGTTTATTAAACTCACCAATCTATCTCGATAGATCTTATTGTTTAATGACTTCAACTTCATCCTTATTTACCTATTTAAATATTATTAACACCAATCACATTATTCACATATGTTGTCCACATATCCCAGAATGATTTCACGCTCCCACTCAAATATGACATTCATGTTTGAGATCCAGGGATTTCACTTAGCTCCCACTCAAAATATGTCTGCTACATATTATGAATTAGCGAAGCTGATTTGCTCCCACTCAAATCTAGGTCCTCTCGATAATCTTGGACATTCCAAAATTCTTTGATCACCATCAAATCGAGAATTCCACTAACGAGATTTCAATGACCATTCATTTCTCGTACTTAGGTCCATCACGCTTCTTTGTAATTCGTAGGTATGTCTTGTTCAAAACATGAGAAGTGAATCAATAATATAATTCCACAAACTTGTAGAATATATAGTTGAATCCTACTTTCTTTTAGTAAAAGTATTTACTTGAAACTTTATGATCATTATCAATAGTTTCTCCTCTATTTGTAGAGTTTGGATTTACGAAACAAATTCCACTACGCCACTCAACAATTCGGAGGTAAGGTCAAATACCTTGTTTTGATCTTTTACTCTCTTCCACCTGTATATTCATCAAGACACATTAACTTAGGACAACAGCAGGTTTGCCCATTGTGGACGATGCATTCATAGCTTCCTAAGAATGCTCTACAAAGACTTGTTTATTCGCCACGACTTTGACTTATCGAAATCTCGAGAAACTCGAACTTGCCATAACACTTATGGTGTTGTTTCCACGAATCTTTTAGATGTTCCTTTGTATTTCAAATGAGTGTTTACTTATTTCGATCTCTTACTCTAAACGATAACTATAACCCCTATAAGAGATGATATTATACCATATGTATCTTAATACATAATGATTATGATGTTTAGATATTTCAACACAGTTTGAATTCATCCAATTATCATAATTTGTGAAACATCTTTCACAAGTTCCTTTTCATGCTAAACTTAACTTGAATACTTCAGTCATGTCGATCAAATCGAAGAGACTTGTTAATTCAATATCCTCTTTAATGTGAACTCATTTGAACAATTCAAATCATTTCAAACTTATGTTTTATTAAGTAAATACGCTTATTCACTTAAGTCCACAATTAACAAATGATTTCCACTACTTGTTGAAAATGCGATACATCACTATGTATAAGATTCAATATTTCTTCGCATATCACCATTTATCAGAATGCAGAGTTTTAGTCATTCTGCCCAAGAGGCATGGTTTTGCAAAGTCTCTAGATTAAGTATCTAGGACCCCAATCTTCATAAAGAACATGCAATAACCAAAATGACTTAAACTATAGTGTCATTAAACCTTGGATATCTTTTAGCATTCCAATCCTTTTTATAAATGCTTAAACTATTATCATTAACATAGTGATGAGAATAACTTATTTATAATCGTAATGTGACCATAAGGTATTGTTCATAAGAATAGTACAAACTGGTTTGTAACTTGTTCATATGAATAATCATCTCGCCAAAAGCAAGGCACACAAACTAGGATTACAAAATTATATTCAAGTCCACTAATCCAAATGATAAATTTTGAGGAAAGAGGTGATGTCGGCCATCAACTGTTTTGCTTGCCGTCATCAAGTCACGTTGCCTCAAAACCAGCAATTCTCAAGCAAATCCTCCTGTTTTCACAAAATGGGACAAGTATCAAATACTTTGCAAACTGCAACGAGTTTTTGCAAGAACCACATTTATAATTTGTATATCTTACATATATCTATTCATCCATGACCTCCATTGCAATCAAGCCCTTCTAAGAGTTCTCAACTCTTAATGCAAGATCACTAAGTGCTTCTCCAAATATCCCTTTTCATCCATGATGGAGGAAAACCCATCCAACGGCTCATACTCTATGTGCCTTATTCTGTAGAATACAAAATGTAGCCCAACTCTCCATCGAATGGAGAATGGCTTATTGGATGATTATGGAGAAAACCCAAACATTTTGGAGTCATCGAATTATCTCCTAATGGTTATTGTATCAAGAAGAGAAGATCACCTTTTATGAGGATATCCCTTAGGCGTGGGTATTAATCTATGAAGTTGGACCCTTTTGCTAAGTTCCATATTAAGCAATATATTCCCATGGTCACAAAGGACCTCAATGGGATAGGCCAAGGTCTACTAAGATATTTGCAAACAGACATCTAGAGTAAGTTCATATTAAGAGATCAATTTATAATTGGTCTCCACTAAAATTGTCATCCCTTGGACGATGATGATTTTAGTGATCACATGATCCCTATCCTCTGCACCTCCCCCGATCGTCACGGCCATCAGTGCATTATCAAAGGTAGACATTCAATAATGCCAATCACATCATCCATGTGACTCATGCTCGATCTCTTGTGTTCCAAGGCCATGTCTGCACATGCTAGGCTCGCCAAATCTAACTTGTGTGTATTCACTGTGCAACATGGCTTACACCCACTGTATGCGAACGTAGATATGTCTGACCCCTACTCACCACAGGGCGCCTCATAACGAAGAACTTTCTTGGTGGTGCACACACAAGGGGAACACGGAACATTGGAATTCAATAGGGATTATCTTATTTGCTACCATTGAGTATCTTAATACTAGCACACAATAAGATGTAAAATAGGTATCAACATCATATGTATAATGTGATATGATATGGTCCTTCTTCGCCTTGATCTCCATCGAGCGCTCCGGCATGATCTCCATCTTGCCCTTGGTTTGACGCCAAGTCCACGATGCCTCCACCAGGTCGTCCATCGGAACGATGACTATTACTATACTACTTAGTAATAGAAAAGTAAACTACTTTACCTTTGTAATGACCAATGCCATATCATAATCACATGCCCTCCTGCAAAATAAAGTTAGACGCTTCTACTTTATCAATTGCAAGTTTTACATGGTTGTTAGGGCTTTCGCAATAGAACCGTTTCTAAACTATGAACTTTCCAACCACAACATGAATCCGACAGTTGTCTCTATTACACCCCTTTCGGGGCCCTCCATTGTAAATGCTATTTCAACTATTGAATGAGAGACAGACACCTTCTAGCCACTTATACGGTACAAGTCGTATGTTGAGCGTGGAACCAGTCTCGCGTACGAATACGCGTAAGGTCGGTCCGGGCCGCTTCATCAAACAATACCACGATATAAACAAGTACACGTTAGAGGGTAACAATTAAGGGATCAATGCCCGCACAATACATGTGTGTACTAGCCGTACAGCACTCCTACGCATAGATAGGCTCTGATACCACTGAAGGGAATCCGTAGCAGAAAACAAAAAAAATCCTACGTTGGAACCCCAAAACTGCCTAGGATCTATCTATGTAGTAATGCAGTAATGGCCAATGCTAATAGAATACATACCCTTGTAGACCGTACGCGGTTAACGTTCCACGGGGAACGTGGTTGATGTAGTCGTACTCATAGCCGACCTCAAGGTCACGAAGCTCCTCGCAGGTCACCCCTTACTCCTTCTTCATTGTGCAGCAGCTCCGGCTCACAACATTCAAGCGCCCCAAGTGTTGCGCCTCGTGTCTTCGTACACATCTGGTGCACGATGAGACCTCCGGATCCCCGATCCCGCCGGGAGTGCGGAAGTTGATATCCGGCTAGGAATCCCTGCAGCGCAACGGCGTGCTGCAGGTGTGCCTTGTTCGCACAACCCAAACTTGGGGCCATGGTCACAAGGCTAGAGAGAGAGGGAAGGAGGAAGTCAACCAAAGGACTTCTCCAAAATATTGGTTGTGTCTAATCCCACCCATGGGCACCCATTTATATAGGCTAAGGGGTGTGTGCCTTTCTCAAAGGCTAAGCCATGTGGGACTATTTTCAAAGGAAAACTCCCAGGAAAAAGAAAACCAGCTGGATGGGCTGGCTGGCCGAATTCAGCCCAACAGCCAGCAGCACAGGTGGCCGAGGTGGGCCAAACTCGCCCGGCCCAGATGACTGGTGACCTGCAGCCAGCGCAGCAGCAAGTGCCCCGGGTGGGCCGGCGCTGCCCACCCCGGCGGCACATGTGTGCTCGCTTGGCCTGGCTGGCCAGCAGCGATGGACCGTAGGGAGAGGCGGCCGAATGGGCCGTGGCCAGCCCACCTCCCTCCAGGGAGAGAGCGGCCGGGTGGGCCGCGGTCAACCCACCACGTGCCTGCCCGTTTAACCATCGCCCATTTTAAGTGGGCTGCAAGGCCCACTTGTGGTAGAAACATTTTTCTCTACTGTTTTCCTTTTTCCTTTTTGCTGTGATTTCTTTCTCGGTCAAATCCCTCCGGGGTTTGGACTAATAAGAATGTTGCTTTTATAAATCTTAATTTAAATATTATTTAGAATATATTAATTCATAATTAACATATAATAAATTTATATTTAAATTCCCATTTATCCGAAAACACTTTTCTAGTCTTTTCCTTTATTCTTTCTCCGAAGAACATCGGATCTCTTTGCGGAAGAATTCTGGCTTTCTCTTTCTCTACTGTGACTCTGTCTTACGAATGATCGCTCTCATCGTACCCTTAAGTGTATCCTCTCATGGCTCAGGAATGCTCTAGACATGATCTGTATCAATGATCAACAGAGGGACCAGGGATATCCATGTGACCCCTATGCATTCCTGATGACAATGTCGTTTGAACCGCTAAATGTAGAATCCAATTCCTTTTGTTTCTTGATACAAATTGTCCGAGATCCGATCATTGGTAACACATACCTTGTTTAATCTCGTTCACAACAAGTTCTGTTTTCTTGTTACCGTGATATTACATCCCCGTGACCAAGTTACATGTTGCAACATTTATGGATGTAATCTCACCAAGCCGGTCGTATGTATCTTTACCCGTCATGTGGGTGAACAAATCCCAGTCTTGCAGTCACATGGCATCTATTGTTCCTTCGGAATACCCAACATACACCTTTATGGCCACCGTATTACCAGATGACGGTTGATGCAGTCAAAGCAGCCTCGGGAAACAGTGAGTAATATGAGCTCACGGTCTAAGGAAAAGGAGTCTAGGTATAGATGTTGCAACAATGAACTTATATGACTTGATCGTATTGCAATCCTTCAAGGAACGTGCGTCACATCATTCTCCAATGATATGACCCAGTTGTCAATTGGCATAAATGCCCATGATCTTGAAACCCAGATCATCCTCATGACCAATGAACTAGTATGAATAGAGGCTACTAGGGACTTTGTTGTTTCATACCACACCTGTACCAATGTTTCTACTTGGCACAGTTATAGCACAATATAAAATTATTATAAACTAATTGAGATATGATAATAAAAACCTATTTATTATTTGCCTCTAGGGCATATCTCCTTCAAAAGGATGTTGGAAGATTTATTTCGGAGATCCACAACTGTGTGGGTGTACCGTAGACTATTTCATAAAACCTTGTAGAGGTAAAGTATAAGCTGGACAGAGACCAGTGTCTTTACTATTGATTTAATGGGTATTATACATGTAGTTTAGACACCATTAGAAAACCCCAAGGGGGAGAATAAACAATAAACACTAAAGTGTTGTTGTCTAACTTTCTGAGTAAAGGCTAGAGAAGATTTACTAGGCCATGATGAGGTTTAGCCTTATTCTCATAAGGTTAGAAGAAATCATCATTGAAAATATTTCCGAGAGTATATCCAAATGAATGATCGAAGTAGACATAACAACTTAAACCAGTGGACTAGTTTAAAAGGAAACAACTCGTAAGTTGTCCCTAAGAGTGAAGAGAGTGTTCCAAAATAGACTTTTGTAGTTAAATATGAAAAAATGGATTGGAATGGACAAAATGTGTCCACAACCAATTCTAAATAGGACTGTAAGGACATAAACCCAAGGGATTATAGTAGAAGGAGTTATGCTACAAATTAAAAATGATAGCTCGAAGTTGCCAAGAATGTAGAAGGTGCAATAAAAATATCTAGATATGGGATACTGCAATTATCCCCATTTGTGATCACAATGGAGTTGAGAAATGGTGTGATCAATACAAGTCCACTCCTCATTCTGAAACGTAAGAGAGTACGAACTTCGGGGACAAAGTTTATTTTAAGGGGGAGAGTCTGTAACATCCCAGCATTAGAGCTTAAAAATAAGCTGAGATGAGGTGTGTGCATTGCATTCATGCATAGAAAATCTGGATAATTTGTGCGCCTTTAAATAAAACTTGTCAAAGTGATTGAAGCTTCTCTTAACTTGGTGGAACTGAAGTAGATCATCAAGTTAATTGCAATAAGTTTCAATATGACCTATGCTAAAACCCTATTTTTGGGTAGTATAATTTGATCTATGGGTAGATCAAATGTTATAGAGCTAAACCCCTAACACATTACTTAATAAGGAGTACTATATCTTCTAGAGATCATGATATGGTATTCCATAAAATGACTCAAGGATGAATACTTAATCTTCTAAAGATTTTATCAAGGAACCATTTACAACAAACCTTGGATACCAAGTTAAGATTATAACTGAAGTAAAGTAACTCAATAACTAAACCTTGATATACATGCTTTTCATAAATATTTATACCATGGACATCATTGTAGATCCCAAGCATTAACCTTTGTTACAAATAGAGTAGAAAGGGAAGTCAAGCCAAGACCATTCATCACATATCCTTATTATCATATTAATAGATGACATTCTGATTTAACCAAGTCCTAGTGTCAATTGATCATCAATGTTGAGTGATCAATTCTTGACCTAGCACTTATTGACTCATAGCTTTGACCTATTATATTGACTTTCCAAAGACCTTAAGTAAACTTAATAAGAAGGAGGAACTAGATATGGTTGAGTGTACCCTCATCAATGGAATGGGATCCTTAGTGTGATCAAACCATTTGATGTTGGAGGAGATAGCTCACTCATGAGTTAACTAGAAGAAGCACCTAAACCCAAGAGTTAAGATAGTGCTGATGGAGCTATGAGAGAGCTGGTAGTATTAGAGTATCCAATGATAATCTTGTTAAGCCAAGTGGGTATAAACTTAAATTAAGCTTACTTAACAAGATAAGCCTATAGAGAGACTAGTACAAATCTAGTACTTAGTGTTAATAGATTTTGATCAAACAAATAGAAGCCTAAGCCTTGTATGATTAAAGGATGGTGGTCATTATTCTCAAGTCACTTGAGAATAGATGACTAGATGATGAAGAAGTGATGTGATTATACTAAATAAGGCAATCCCTAGTAAGCTATCTAGTCTAGCTTGATCATGAGAAGTTAAGCTAGAGTATGATGAAGTATTTGATGAGTTATATGGAGTAGTTGGAAGCATAGTAGTTTAACCAAGATAGTACAAGAACATACTTGTATTATGGAGAGTAGCACCATATCTATTCTAGAGGATTGATATCACATGTGATATAGAGAGAATTGTAATCGTGCAAGCCTTGGAAGTAGATGTAAGGTGAACATAGAGGAGTTAATGGTTGGAGTTAGTAATAGCTGCATTGATGGATTTATCAAGGGTAGTTTAGAAATGGAAGTCATATGTACTAGGAGAAGAATGAAGGAGTATTGTTCAAGTGGCATGACCATGTCATCATAGGATGATGGATATGGTGGAGTTAGATGATTGACTTATTCAGGAAGATGTGATCTTTGTGAATAAGATAAGAGAGATTTATAGAGTATATTTAGGAAAGGAATTCCTTAACTATGATCCAAGCTTAGTGAAGTGTGAGGATAGGATTTCTTGAGAAACCTTTAAACAAGGTCTTATCAAGCCATGACAAAACCCATGTCTACTGTTGGGGATATACTTTCCGGGTATCCTCAATGTGCCTCACTGACCAGGGTGGCCCACTTAGGGTTAGAGCATTGCTTCACGGGCGGCCCAGTCAGGGAGAAGAGACGGAGTCCAGTCCGGCTATGGGAAGGCCCAGATGACTTGCCGACATAGGCCCATAGTGTTACTTGTAGTTAAAGATGTACTCTGTAACTGACTCTTAGTCGTAGCCGGATAGGTCTCTTTTATAAACCCTAGGCTGGATAACTATATAAGCCGTCCTAGGGAGAGCCGTTAGGGCAACCCCACAATAGTTTACAATCTCAACTCGCTCAGGCGAAACCCTTGTAACCCATATTCCGGCTCTGCCGTATTACTGGATTGCTAGCAGGAGTAGGATCCGTCCAAAGCCGACAGATTTGAACCTAGGTAAACTTGTGTGCTCACCGTCCCGGAATATCGTACGTCTCACACCCCTCTCTTCCACACGCCTCGAGGACCCCCTCATGGCGTACTTGTCATCAATCTGACGACATCTACCTCTTTGTTTAAAACTCTAGAATAAAGAGGGTAGTTAAACCAATTCCTATTTTTAGGCAGCTAAAGGATAGTATCTCTTAGTCAAATGAAGTGTCTAAGATATAAGTAGAATACCAGTTGAGAGTGTATTGATGGAAGCCTTGTCCACCTGATTGTCTTAAACCCTAAAAAGGACCTAGTCTCATATACCATCAACATCACTTTAGTAAAGCAATCACAATAGCTCACTATAAGTTGAGTATTATCCAAGGCCACAAAACATGAAGGCAATTCATCCTAGCTCTTAATATTCACCCATAACCATAATAGAATGTGAGTTCATTAACTATTATTCAAACCCATAATAGCTATATGTAAATGAATATCTTCATTCCTCCATTCATGAGACTATTAAACCTTCCCAAAACTCATGTCCATTATTTGAAAATGAACATTTTCATTTCCTCATTGATGATTGATATTCAGGCATAATGACTTAACCAAGATTGTTTTATGATAATTCTAAACACCACAAACCAAGTAGAATTTGAATTGGTGAAATCACCAAGTTTGGAGGATCATGAAAATAAAACCACCATTTTATGAACCCTAAGATTCAACCCATTATAAGGTTATACCTTAATTCTTATGTGAGGTTAAGTATGAAACAAGTTTTGTATACATCATTAACATTTCAAACCATTACCAATAAAGTTATCAAGTGAGAACAAAAACATCTTAAATGGATCTTTAAGCAAGAAGTAATTCCTAAAACCCTAATTCCTATTAATATTTCCTAAATAAAAAGGACTCTTCATATAGTTATGACTATTTTTATACTCAATAAGAAATGAGGAGAAGAGAGTCATACTTGCTTTATACAATAATATTCTTGACTTACAAATTCTCTGGATATTTAAATCCTTGAAGAAATTCAAATTGAAAAAGGAAAAGAGAAAAACAGAAATAAGAAAAGGAAAAGAGACAGCCAGTCGTTCCAGCCCACGACCCATTTCTAGTCGTCGCTCACGCGCAACAGACAACTCTACACGCTCGCTCTTCCAGAGCCCAAGCCCAGGTACCGGTTCACTGTCTCACTGACGTGCAGGGTCCACGAGGGAGAAAGCCATCTTCCTCTGCAGAGATGACACACCGCTGGTGAGCCACGTCGCGGCCATCATCCTGGACTGCCTCAGACGTGTTGACTAGCCCAGAGATTCATACAAATCGCCAGGCATCCGCCAGCTGGACCAATTCGTGGTGATTCATGGCTAAATCTAGTTCCAACCCAGCCGCCGCATCTTGGCCGTCGTCGATGTTGTGCCTCCGTTTCCGGCCTCGCCTTACCGTATAAAAGACACGATAAGGATCACCTGAACCCTAGCTATCTCCTACTCTCCTCAGTTTCCCCTCAATCCCTCTCTAACTCTCCATCTTACCGAAGCTCCGCCACCAGCAGCCGCCGGTGAACCGTCGAGGGAGTCCACACTGGAGACCATGGAGTAGTCTGGGGGAAACGCGGTTCTCTTTAGAACCTATAGGAGGAGTACATCGTCAAGGGGGGCTCTGTGGGGAAGCGAATTTCTCATTTCCTTCCGACGGGGTTCGCCGGAATCTATGACGCCGCGCTCATCTCTGGTAGCAATCATTGTATTTGACCACGTCATCGAGTTTAGGGTAATCTCATGCATCTCTACACCTTCCTAGTGCAGCCTATAGTGGACCGTGGCATGAGTTGGTCATTGGCTGGAGTTCATCGCGGTAGTAGGGCTCATCGGAGCCAACTCCGGTGACCAATAGGTCTAGTTGCCTACCTTGTTCAACTTGCCGCATTGGGGCACGTCAAACTCAACCTTCCTTGCCAGCCCAAGTGCCATAATCTGGCGTCACCGCCGTGCTCCGTCAAGGTGACATTAGATGCCAGAGAGGTGATGTCATCCTTGACCTGGTCCGCACGATCGACCGGTCCACGCCTGCGTGGCTACTGACATGGCCATAGGCCCACCAGTTAGTGGCTGGGGCTAGGAATAGCCCCGGTGAGAAAACCCACCCCACCTCATGTTGACATCAGCATTACCTCATAAACACATTTAGTTATTTTATTTTTAATTCAGAAAATGTAATGAGCTTATAAAATCAATATCTTTTATTTTGTAATTCAGAAAAATCTATATAATATACCAAAATATTCAGAAAAATAAACTCTACAATATCTACCTATTGTCATATTTTATTTTCCAACTTAAATAAAATAATTAGTATTAATTATTAAATACCTTATTAGGGATAAATCTTAAATAAATATATTATATTATTGAAAATTCATAAAAATAAGTATAATATATCAAAATTCTTAGAATAAACAAAATACACATTTATAAACTTTTTTCATATCTTTTTGTGTCACTTAACTACATAATTTTTTTATTAAGTCTTTATAAAGTAATAAAACTTATAAAAAACATATCTTATTAATTATAAATCATAAAAATATTTATGATATACCAAGATGATCACAAAAATAAAATCTATGCTTTAAAAATATAATATTTTATAATTGAAGTAAAATAAAAGGTAAAGGTATAATAAATATTATTTAAATCCTTTTCTTTTATTTTAATTCATTAAAAAATTACATAAATCTTTACTTTGCCTTTGGCATTAGTTGTTTAAAGTCTAAAAAAGGAAATAAAAAATTCAATTGATGTTTAAGTGAAGTTAACATAGGTCTAACCATTTTAAGATGTATTTACTAAAACTATCATCTAAAGTTAAGTGTATCTTAATTTTCCTAAAAAGATTTTATCAATTATAAAATCAACTAAAATAGTGTATTGTTTATCACCAGGCTTATAATCACTTATAAAATCATCAAGCTCATATTTACTAATTCCTTTACTAGTCTAGAAAACTACTTAAATTTAAACCAAGTTTTTAAGTAATTAAACTAATGCCTTGTTCCATGTTAATAAAATATAAGCATTACTTCTAAAGTAAGTATGTGATCCTATTCCCTTATAAAATTAAGAAGGCACTACTTCTATAAAAGCAATAATACTCTTATTCCATATTGATAAAACATTAAGAAGTGAACCACATATAATTTAATATCTTATCCAAAACATAAAGGTTTCCACTACAAGTGTTATGATTATTCAAAGTTCAATGATGATTCCCTCTATTTCAAAATATCAAATAACACTACTCAAGCAAAAGAAATAATGCTTTTGTTTCACCTTCATGGAGTAATATAAAATGTCCTCTCATATTACAAAATATATGAGTCTCCACTTGCTAGTGGAATAACTATTCAAAAATGCTAATTGTTTTCTTCTTTAATACTCCTAACTAGTAAGAAAACCTTAAGGTGTTAGCTTTAAGTTTAAATGCTTTTACTTTGTAAAAGTAACCTTTCCTCAAAAGTTATTCTTTAAGAAACATTAAAAGTAATCTTTAAACACTTCTTTAAAATCACTAATTGATTAATAATATTTCTTAAGAAATCTTTTAGTACCATGCCCCATTTGAGTGCTTTAGTATTGCATGATACTTGTTGTATTTACATATGGTTTCACACACTCTCACAAGCCCTAATAAGAAGCACAAGTGTGAATCTGATATCAAAGTGAAACACATTCTAAAGAAACCATTCCCAGTTTCTAAACCCTAGATCAGATACGGTTAGTCCGGGGGTTCGCATTTATCAAATTGCATTACATTACTTATGAATAAATGCATCTTGCTTCTTTAAAACATTAGTCCTTTTTGGACCAATGATGTTATTTCCAGATTTTGGATCTTCTAGTGTCTTGAAGACTGTGAGTGTATAATCTGGCAATCACAAAAGGCAAGTTCACACTTGCTCATGTCCTTTGATTATTTTCTATAAAATTCTTGTAACTCAAATATTGTCATCACCTACATTTCAAAAAGGTCAGAAAACACTATTTTCATAATAATATGATTATGGATTATTTAACAAGAGGTAATAATCTACTGATACAGTTCTAGTGGTAAAGGAACATAATATCTAGGACTTAATCAACCAATGTCGCCAGTGATTCTAGCGCCGTATATTACGCGTTAACCATGAGATTTGGAATGGGATGGAGAAGTCAGCTGTATCTTCTTCCTCTCGCATGTAGTCGGATGCGCAGGTCGTGGCTGTTATCCTCGTAGCATGCATTAATTGGTAATTCTCAAAGGATATGCATCATATGGGTGGGAACCCTCAACATCCCATGATAGTTCTAGCAGCTGAATGGTCTGTACTAACCATTGTCGTAATTCAAGATGTGGGCATGGCGTACACCAAGGAGACATGTAGGGTCGCGAAGGGGGTAGTGATTGGCTTGGATCATCTACTGGGCCCCACATCTAGGAATTGTGGACATGAATAAGCTACCTGGTTGTGCAACAAGGATTTGGTCTCTCATGGGTAAAGCAATGCACCTCTGCAGAGTGTAAGAACTGTGACATGTTACTCCCTATTTTGGGAAGGAGCTACGAACATGGCAGGAAAGGAACTCCATGAAAGTTCAGGTCAACCTGTGAAGGCTGTTAGACATAGTTTTTAGAATAAAAGCAACCTTTGAACAAATGTTTATGAAAACCTGCATTGCCTATGACCTTTGGTCTATGGCTGTAGAGATAGTGCATCATACACTCTTTTTTAGTGAACTTGCTGAATACACTCATACTCAACCGTACCTTCTTAACCCTTGCTAGGTTCTAAGCAGTTGAAGATGACGTCAACATCAATTTTTGCTCAAGAAACCATCATCGACAGCTCAAGTTTTTCAATAAAGTCAATGAAGTCAACATGTTCAACAACCAAAGTGAAGACGAAGTTTTGATTATATAGGAGTAGATACTCTAGCCATAAAACCTACTTCTGTAGAGCATTGCATTAGTAGCAATTGCAAGCCAGATAGTTTAGATGCTAGTCTTAGTCATTAGATAATTCGGAGTTATTATTTCTGGTTCTTCTTTGTAAGAAGTTTATTTCTCTCTCTTTAACCTAGAGTGTTCTCTGGATCTTTTGTAAAGAGTCAAGTTGTAATCTATAGTCATGTCTTGGACCTGTTGTGTTTCTGTTGTACCACTGTGAGGGATGTAATACTAGTGAACAGTGTTTCATTGATGTTATGTCAACGACTATAGTGTACTACATCATGTAGTGGTATGATGGGTCACCGCATTTTATAATTCCTTGAAATTCATTCGCATTATCTACAATTGGAGTGCCCTCCTTGTACCTCAAAGGCATCAATTTATAGATCAATAACATTGACGAGGGGTTAACTCATCAATGCCCATCATTGATGGACTTGGGTTACAGGATGTGGGGAGCACTAGAGGCATCGATCAGCTAGCAAACAAGCACATCGAGGACACGCGGTTTACCTAGGTTCAGGCCCTCAAACGGGACCCTACTCCTGCTTGTTAGCTCTTTGATTATCGAGGAGTTGAAAGTTACACAAGGTGCATAGATGCAATCTAGCGGTGTGTAAACTAGGGTTGCGAATTATCTTCCTCGATGCCCCCTCCTATCCTTTATATAGGGAGGCTAGGTCTCAGGATAGCAGGCCGAGTCAGTTACATATTAGAGGTTTTACCCTTTTAAGTGTCTATCTATTCCTTGTCGTGTCTTTCAAGCAGTCGCCTTCTTCTGGACATGGGCTACCGGATCCTTGTTGGGCTTTAATTGTCTCGCAAGTCCCACTTGGGCTGGACTATATAGGCTAATCCTGGGGTACCCGTAGGGTATACCCATGTCAGTAGTCCCCGAGTGTCTAGCCGAATCGTAGATTTGGGTGGAGACTATAAAGTCTTCGAGTGAATAGGAGCCATCCAAAAGTGCTTTGGGTTTCACAGTTCATGTCATATGGATTGTTGATATGCGTGCCTGATATATCCGATGGATCAGGGTCAGTTAACTGCTATTGGGAAAAATAACGCTATCTACTCACACCCAAGTCCCCGAACTCAAATTCGGAAAATTGCTAGCGTAATTCGACTATGCCACGGAGGTATTACAGAGTCGAATTCAGTGTTTTATATGTGCACTCAACGCGTCCTTCGAGGCTTTTTCATCGTGCCTATTGGCACGGTTTATTTCTGTTAGAGCGCAGTAGGTGCCTTACTAGGCCTTTTACAAGTCTTATCTTCATGTTGTAAATGTGACATCCGAAGGTCTAGTCACCACGGAGGTGATTCGGGTGGCCCAGGAGACGTTATCTCTTTGCATGGCGTTTTTTCAATGGATAAGAGGCGAAGACCCTGAATGATTCGAGTGTTGTATGATGCGAACGTGGTGAACATATTTTTCATGATTAATTTATTTGTTCTTCATAGGGTGCGCAGCTAGTGCTCCCTATGGGAGTACCCCTCGAGTGCCTATTTGAGTCACAGACTCCAATGGGGACTTTGAACTTTTTCGAATGTTATCGACGAACATATGTTTAGTTGAATGTGCTTCCAGCGCTCCATATGGGAGTAGCCCCCGAGTCTGTAATCGAATCGCAGATTCAATGAAGGGAATCAGGGCATTATCTGTATTTGTTGGGGTAATGTTGTGCCCATATAATCTTTGAGTGCGCGGCCAGCACTCCTGTTAAGAGTAGCCCCCGAGTATTTGGTCGAGTCGTGAACTTGAGCAAAAACTAGATGAGTAGAAAGGATTATGTTGTTGTTTGTTTCACCATCCTTGAAGCACCAATATTGACGATGTCATTGCTTACGTCCTGATGAGCTCAACCGCCCATGTGAGCAGTGCTAATGGGATGTGATAGATGTGGGCCCTAAGGTCTGACCAGGATTTGACCAGCCACGCATAATTTTGGGGTTTTAACTGCGTCTCCTTGATTTCCGTGCTGATTAGAGATCGTGCAGCGACGATTTAGTATACGCGCCACCATGCGTCCTCGCCGATGTGTTCCATGCATCGAAGTAAAGCTTTGTTGGTTGTTGGATGAGATTTCACCGATGCTTAAGTAGCGATCTGAGGTAGTAATTTTCGTAATGTGCCTCTTCTTTCTCCTCGCGTTGCTGCCATTTTTGTCTTCCTCTCTCCACTATGCTCCACCCCTTTCCACACTGGACGTGCTTAGGGCGTTCCCGAGCTACTTCTTGTGGTCTCTTCATCGAAGAAGGGTGTGGAATTAGAAGGCTGCCAAGCCTGCCGCTATCGCTGGATCCAGCATAGTTGTCGCTGCGAACAAGAAGAAGGGCGCCAGTACGCGGATGACCAATGGGTCCTAGCGGCGCTTGACCCTGAAGGAGAACTAGCTCCATCCTCATCGCCAAGCCAGTCTCATTCCGGCGAATGAAGATGATTGCCGAATCCCCGGACCGGAGGTAATTTTCGATCCTCTCACCAGGTTTTGCGTGATGTTCTTGGCCTTTCTTCTTTGAAGTCTCTCTCTTCCCCTCCACGACTTTGTGCGTGAATTTCTTTGTTTCTATGGGATTCAACTTCACCAGCTTACTCACAACTCCATTATGCACATCACGTGCTTCATCACTCTTTGGAGAGCTAGCTTGGTATTGAGTCGCACTTCGTCCTCTTCAAGAAGTTGTTCAGTTTGAAGAGGCAGTCGGGGTCAGGGTCGGGGTCTGTAGTGTATGATATTGGAGGGTGTGGTATATCCGTAGACTCCCATGTCCAGTACTTTAGCCTCAACATGGTCGACTCCACCCAAGGGTGGAGGGACAAGTGGTTCGATATTCGGAACCAAAAGGTAGAAAAGCAGAGGTTCATCCTCACTCCCTTTGATCCGAAGGCTGAGCTGAAGAGGAAGAGATCCTGGAAGAACATCGTGATGCTAGGTGAGGTAGAGGATGTAGAGGTCTTGTACCAGTAGTTGTTGGACCTTCAACGTATTCGGGGCAAGGAGGTTACTGGCCTGGACATCATCCGAATGTGGCTGCAATGTTGAGTGTAGCCACTGCAGGCCGGAGCTTATTCGATGTACATATGGATGAGCATGATGAATCCCACACGCATCTGCACGGAAGATATGACTTCGGTGGAGCTCGATAAAAAGATCAGGTTGTTGACGAAGATCACCTTGAAGGAGAAGCTTCATGCGGAGTCCAACGTCCTTCCTTTCCATGCTACTCACCCTTCTCCAAAGGTAATGTTCTTTGATTGTTTCCTTTTGCCCGTAGGACAATTTTAGTTGTGAATTGATGTCGTTATCCCCTTTAATGCAGGATTGGAAAGTTGCAGGCTCAATGCCTCCTCAACCAGAAGGGGTAATTCCTCCTGAGGCTAGATAAGAAGACGAGTCGTACTCGACTGTGCCTATAACCGAGGCATAGGGATCCCCCAAGTCCAGCAAGGGTGGGACTCGCAAGTGATCTCGGAGTGAGGATTCGGATGCCTCCACACTAGAGACACCGAAGAATCTTGTGCCTGAGGAGGGTGCCACGGATCTGATTTTAGCGGTTCCCATTTGCATCTTGCCTCCTCCGCCTCTCAAGAAGTAGAAGAAGTAGAAGAAGAAGAAGAAGCAGGATGAGGTCTTCGACCTCGACAATTTCTACGGGTGAGTCTTTGTCACTTGTTTGATGTATTTTGTGTTTGCCCTTTTCGTCAATTTTCTTGTACTGAATGCCTTCTATATCTGCCGAAGCATGATTTCTTCGTCATCATCCGACACCGGTCGTGAACCGACAGACGTAGGAGTCATGGACTCCAAGGGCAAGGGTGCGGAGAAGCCCAAGCCATCCTCGAAGACAGTGGCCACCGCCGGCGTGAGCTCCTCGAATTCCTCCAAGACAGGGGATCACAGGGTTCTCACCCGGTTGACCAAAAGGGAACCTTCAGAGTCTTCGGGTGATCATGTAAATATGAAGTGTGTCAGTCGTGGAGTCTTCGACTCATGTTCATCCTTTTGACGTGTCTTCTGCTGCAGCCTTGGTCGAGAGCATGTGCGACTGGATACTGGCTATAAGCAGTTGTAGAGTAAGTTACTATCTTTTGTACATAGCCAATTTATAAGGAGACCTCTTTTAATTGATTCGACATTTTTCCATCAGATGAGAACAACGAAGCTCTTTGCCGACTAAGCGCTCTTGAAAAGAGTCTTGGCATGGCAGAGACCAAAAGGATAGAGGTAGTTGAAGCCCTCGAGCGCTATAAGGCGGAGGCCGAAAAACGCGAGGAAGGTTTGGTGGCGGTTGTAGTTGACAAAGAGAAGGGGTTCGTAGAACAACTTCTCTCGGCTTCCCAGGCCCTCTCTGGTAGGTAATTATTTGATTAGCTTGTGTAACCGTGTCTTTTGATTTTGTTCTCTCCTTGGCCATTAATTGTTGTGCTTTTTGTAGATGCGGTCGGAATTAACTTCGATCGTCAAACGCTCATCTGCGAGGATCTTTTAGCTGGTGTCATGGCTGCAATCAAGGACTGCAGCATCTCCACCAAGGATGCACTCCATAAGGCCAAGGCCATGCTTGCACGTCTTTGGGAGGAGATGATGCCAAAGGCCACCACCATCGAGGATGTTGATGGCTTTGCCGAGGCATTCGCCGAAGGCGTGCCTATGGACTACAAGCAAGCGCAGAAAGGAGCGAGTGCTTCCCTTGAGCTGGCCATGGCACAGGCCTTCAGCACTGGGCTGAACATGAGCAGGATCACGTCTAAGATGCCGACAATCGCAAAGGGTGAATGGGTAGCGTTCGCACCTTTTGCTTCTCGCTATACGAAGTACGGACCTCGCTTTATTGAAACGCTCGTGAAGTACTCCGCAGAGCAAAAGCGACTGAGCACGACGAAGGCCGCGGTGTCGGGGACTACTGCTGCAAAGGCCATGGCGTCGGGGGCTGCCATGGAGTCCGTGAGGCCCTAGATGCTTCTGCATAAGTCCTGGTTTGCTTGTTGCCCTTTCCTTTTGTTGTATAGTCATGCTAGGACCCCTAGGTATTTTCGAGTATTGTTGTGGGCGTGGCCCATTGAGAATTTATCTAAGTATGATGCCTTTTGTATTGGTTACTTGTTGATTCTTGCTTTCTTCGACTTTCTTGTGTTTTGGTCGGCGATTCTCATCATTTGATTGCTTACTTGGATAGGGACCTTCGAGTGATGCGCGGGTCATGTCTCCTTCTTCTGCACCCTTGGCTCCATCATGCTCGAAGGTGGAGGAACTTTCACTCCTTTCGCGCCTGCATGACCATGTGAAGGAGTTGGAGAGGAACACGCTGATCATCCGGGGTAGTGCTAATGTCTAGAAGTCGAAGGTGGAGAAGGCAGCTGAGCGAGAAACGTATCACCTTGATGAGGTGGCTCAAATCAACGAGCACCTACAATGTGGGTGCTCCTCGATTTCTTTCTCTTCTTTTTTTACTGGCATGCCGTGCGTTCGACTAACATGTCTTTCTGCGCATGTGCAGTTGTGAATCTCATTCCACAGGAAGAGAGGGACTGTATCAGCATCCGACTAAACCACTTGACTCAAGGAGAGCTAGAGGCTAGAGGATACTTCTGGGCCGATCGAAATTGGGGCGATTGTGCTGGCAACTTTACAAGACCATGTTTCACAGGTGTTGCACTTCTTGAAGAAAACACAGTCGTCTTTGAAGCATATTTTCAGGGCTATGTTCCCCATGGATACAGTTCCTACAAGTCTGTTACCGCTGCTATGAAGGTTTCATAACATCGGCGCGGTACGCGAGTGCGTGCACCAACAACTTTTCGCGGGTGCCAATGCTGTGTTCGTGTTGGTGCGTATGCAGCATCCAGATGTTGACCTGGATGCAATTGTAGAGGGACCAACGGCACCTCCGGATTGTATGGCCTGGAACATGGTTCCCCATTACCGAGCAGTCGCCTAGCCAGCAGAGGATATTGTGAATTTGTTTGATGAATGCACAAACATACTTCTTCAGCACTATTAGTTCCTAGCATGCACAGGATGTATAAGTGTTGTAAAGATCATATAATTTTCCGACTAGGCATTTTGTGGCCCTTGCATTATGTAAGCTTGTTAGCCTATGTATGCTCGAGTGTGTTTATGCGATGCTTTTTGTTAGCCTGATGCTTTTGAATCTCAGCACCTTGCCAGCCTATCAGTTGGATTGCAACTGGGTTGGAGTTATCAAGGGTTCAATTGTAAGCAGAGCTAGCTACTCGGCTTATCGCAGGGATAGATTGTGTATATGACGAAGTCATTAGGGAGGTGCATCCCCTGAGTGCAGAATGCAGATAAAAGTAAATGTAACGAGACTCATGGTTAAGGCACTTAGCTTTATTTATTTAGAGAATAGCAGGAGATACATTGTTTAGCTTAGTGGCCTGGCTGAATATCCTTATTGTAAAGTAAAAATATCTAGGGGTAGAAACATCGCAGCTGCACGACAGTTCCAAGGGTTGGAGTATCCGACTCCACTCTCTACATCTTTCAGGCGATATGCGCCACCTGGGATCACTTCGGTGACCACGTAGGGTCCTTCTCACGGAGATTCAAGCTTGAGGTGACCTTTTTGCTTTAGCCGCAGGACGAGGTCACCTTCGACGAAGGACCTTGCACATAGCCATCGGTTATGGTAGTTGTGGAGGCTCTGCTGGTACACCGTTGACCGCTCTGCGGCAATTTCGCGTGCTTCATCTAGAAGGTCGACAGAGTCCTCGAGTGCTGCCGTAGATTCGGCCTCGCTGTAAGAAACGACCCTTGGGGCTTTGTAGTGCACCTCGACAAGTAGTATCGCTTCAGCACCATGCACCATTAAAAATGGTGTATAGAATGTGGCGTTGTTTGGCGTTGTGCGCATGCTCCATAGTACGAAGGGCAGTTCGTCAGCCCAGCATTCGGCCGCTCGTTCGAGAGGCTGAGGAGTCTCTTCTTGATGTCGTTGCAGACTAGGCTATTGGCCTTCTCGACTTGACCATTCGTCTGGGATGTGCCATGGAAGCGTAGCTAATGTTGATGCCTAGGTTTTCGCAGAAATCCTGAAACTCATTCGAGGTGAAGTTCCTCCTGTTGTCAGTGATGATGTTGTGCGGCACCCCAAACCTGAAGACGATGGACTCGAAGAACTTAACGGCGGTGGATCCAGTTTGGTTGGTCACCAGCATGGCCTCGATCCATTTGGTGGACTTGTCGACGACTGTGACAGGTAGGAAGATGTATCCTCTAGGGGATGATTTCTGCAGCTTGCCGACCATGTCGAGGCCCCATTGCGCAAAGGGCCTGGCTACGGGTATTGGCCTGAGTTCCGCGCCTGGTGCGTGCGACTTGTCCGCAAATATCTGATAGGCGTTGCACCTTTCGACTATTTCCTTGGCATCGCGCATCACGGTGGGCCAGTAGAAGCTAGCTCGTAGAGATTTGGCGACAAGAGCGCGACTGCCAGCGTGATGTCCGCGGGTACTCTCGTGTATCTCAAGGAGGATGCGCCTTCTGTCAACGTTGGTGACACATCGTGGTAGCTGCTGCTACGATATCCGCTGTTGTGGTTATCCTTGTCGCGTTTGTCAGCGTAGCTGGCTATGACCATGTCGACTTCTTCGGGGTGCTCGTAACCTCACATTCGACGCTTCCCTCAGCGATCGCGTCTGTGGCCAAGGTCGTCTTTATCATTGGAGCGGGCATGGTTGAGCGAATCTTCTCCGTCTGCCCACCGGTTCGCAATGTCCATCAAGTGTTGATGGTTTTGGGTTTCGTGCAACCCATTTCTTCTCTGAGTTCCCTACGGCGTACGCTGTCATTGAACACGTCGATTGCACAGTCTTCGGAAATATCCTCCACAGAGTTCTTGATGATGGACCACCTTTGGATGTATGAGCGAAGGGATTCTCTCAGCTTTTGGCAGCAGGTCCTGAGTACTTCCATTGACGCGGGCCATTTGTCGGTGCCCTTAAAGTTCCAGACGAAGCTATACACCAGCTCCTCCCAGCTGTGGATTGATCCGCGAGGCAGATTGTTGAGACATGCTTAGGCAGTGCCCTACAACTGTAGTTGGAGGCACAGCATGGCTGTGTTCTTGTTCCCACCGTGCAACTTAACGGAGGATACGTGGTCTTCCAGCCAAATTTTCGGGTCCTAGAGGCGATTGAACTTAGTGTTTTTTGAAGAAATTTTGAAGCCTTTCGACATCCGGGTCTGCCGTATGGCTCTGCTGAAGCATCCGGCGCCGTCGAGCTCTATCTTTTCCTCCTCCGACTGTTGAGCAGGCGCGCTTGGCGCGCATCTTATCGACCTTGCGCTGCATGATTTCATCACGCGCGTCGTAATCACGGTCATGTCGCCGCGAGCTGCGGCGTCGCCGCGATAAGTCGTGGTCGTCCTCGTTGGAAGATGGCGAGTGATACCTTGTGAGTGGCGCCTTTGCCTTCTTCGGCTTCGGCGTTAGCTCCTTGTTAGCGCAACTTCTACCAGCCCAAGCCCAGCGATGGTGGACCGATGCACGACAGATCGTAGATCTCCGGCCGATGGCTGGTTGGTGAGAAGATAAGTGGTAGCCGCTATCACCGCCACTTGCGGTGCTTTCGGGATCATGTGACCCTGTGAGTCCACCAACATGAACGAGAAATCGAGGGCTCTAGTTGCCTCTTTTCGATCTTTGTCGTTGATGTGGTCCAGTCGAGAGCGCCTTTTGGCGGTTGCGGGATCGTTGCCTTTCGAGGAGGATCTATCGACAGAGGAGAGTGTTGCCCGTTGAGCACTCGACTCGGCTGTAGCCTTCTTGTGGGCTTCAAGTTGCGCATTCACCGCCTGCTGGCGTTTGAACTCCTGGATGAGTAGCTAATGGTATCCCATCAACATGTCTCAGGATGACGATTTCTCCCGAATTTAGACATTTTTTCATCCAGCGATCCCAGCGCGTCGGGAATCGCCTAGGAATGCCGGATATAATTTTTTCATACAACAGGCCCACTGTCAGCCACTCCTCTCTCTCCTACTTTTCTCCCCCATCCACCGGTCATTCTCTCTCCTGTTTTCCTCCACCAATCTCCCATCTCTCTCCTCCACTTTTGCATGCATCGGTGATTTGGGTGTGAACACGATTGGGAAAAGGCACATTTTTAGGCGAAATTACATATCCATCCGGCGAGTTTTACGTCCGTATTTTGATCTAGAAACGCTGAAGTGGAGATGCTCTTAGAGTTTTGTTTTTACTCATCTGTCATAGAGCACCTGCGCAAACTCCGGAATGGTAATGGAACCTGCGCAAACTCCGGAATGGTAATGGCACCTGCGCAAACTCCGGAATAGTAATGTGCGAGACGAGTCGAATCGTTGGACTTGAAATAGTCGGCCTCCAACCCAGTGGAGAGAGAGGAGGAAACAAAAGCTTTGACACGACGCAGGGGCAAAGCCGTCCAAACACCGACCGTCGTCAGCTACCTAACACATCCCTCCCCCGCGAGCATCACCGGCGCACGGTATTTCCGATCTTGCTTTGCCAGATCGATCTTGAATTTTTTTCTCATGGTTGCTGCGAGGAGAATTATCCTCGCAATATTCGGCCCGACTGCTACGTCCTCGACAATGGAGATTCGTACTCTCAATTCCCCTGCGATATCGATCTGGCTGTTCGGTTTTTTTCCTTGGAATACTGGTGGTGATGCTCTTGCCGATGTTGTCTGATTACTCTAATGGTTGCGCGCGTGTGCGTAACCTTGGCATTGCGGCTCAAATTAAAACTATGGGAGACTCCTCATTAGTATTTACAGGTCTATGGTTTGACATCTATGTGATATTTATTGGGTTGCCTTCGGACAAGTGCAAGATTGTGTCATGGAAGAAGAATATTTTGAAGACCTTCGAGATTTACTAGTTTTTTTAGAATTTATTTTGCAGTTGTTAAGGATAGTTTATGTATCTCTACCATGTACTATTTGTTGCTATAAATATATGTGGTATTGATTGTAAAAAAAATGCTTTGACACGACGCAGGGGCAAAGTCGTCCAAACATCGACCGTCGTCAGCTACCTGACACATCCCTCCCCCGCGAGCATTGCCGGCGCACGGTATTTCCGTGGATTTTTTACAAATATACCCCTCTGCATGGCGTCATTGCCAAAAATACCCCTTCAAAAATCAACTGTCAAAAGTATCCTGGCGGGAAGTGAAAAAAGCTACACGTGGCTCCTCCCGCCATGCTACGTGGCGGAATGTTGTTCCCGCCAAGGGAAGTGGCGGAATGTGTTTCCCGCCTTTGAGGCTAGCGGAAGGTGGTAGGACTGTTGACCCTGTGCATGCAGAAGTCAATTAGCTCTTCGGTTCTTATTTCATATGAGTGATTAAAGCAAATTAATGATTGCAGCCTAGGATAAAGTATTTAATTATCCATGCATAGGTGAGCGATAGGCATAGAGAGAGATGGCCTGCACCGGGTGAGGGTGGGTGCTATTTAAGAATTTAATTAGGCATGCATATATGGACGGGACCCAACACGTATTTCCAGTCAGCACCATTGGCGGGAAGCTCCTTCCGCTGGTCCTTCTCGGGGGATGTATGCTCCGCCAGCTCGTGTGGCGGGAGTTAACACGTGTCACCTTTTCCTCTTTCCGTCAGAGTATTTTTAACAATGGGTTTTGGAGAGGTGTATTTTGATAATTCCGATATACAGAGGTGCATATTTGTAAAAAAATCTATTTCCGTGCTTCTACCCGGTGACCCGCTAACTGCCGCGGACAACACCAAGAACCTATCCTGTTGTGTTGTGTGTATCGTTCCTCCCAGTCTCCCACAACAGAAAATTCCAATCCATCCTCGCCACCTATTGGCAAAGAAACATAAGAGGTGCAGTCCCAAATCAAGGCTTACCGCAACGGCGCGACCACCTCCTCCATTCACCGCCCGATCGGGAGCACAAGTTCCTAGCCGAATCAGCCGCGGGACAACGGAGGCTGACGAGCCGCCCGCGGTGCGCCCCTCGTGAAATTAGTGTTTTATATGTGCACTCAACGCGTCCTTCGAGGCTTTTTCATCGTGCCTATAGGCACGGTTTATTTCTGTTAGAGCGCAGTAGGTGCCTTACTAGGCCTTTTACAAGTCTTATCTTCATGTTTTAAACGCGACATCCGAAGGTCTAGTCACCACGGAGGTGATTCGGGTGGCCCAGGAGACGTTATCTCTTTGCATGGCGTTTTTTCAATGGATAAGAGGCGAAGACACTGAATGATTCGAGTGTTGTATGATGCGAACATGGTGAACATATTTTTCATGATTAATTTATTTTTTCTTCACAGGGTGCGCGGCTAGTGCTTCCTATGGGAGTATCCCCCGAGTGCCTATTTGAGTCACAGACACGAATAGGGACTTTGAACTTTTTCAAATGTTATCGACGAACATATGTTTAGTTGAATGTGCTTCCAGCGCTCCATATGGGAGTAGCCCCCGAGTCTGTAATCGAATCACAGATTCAATGAAGGGAATCAGGGCATGATCTGTATTTGTTGGGGTAATGTTGTGCCCATATAATCTTTGAGTGCGCGGCCAGCACTCCTGTTAAGAGTAGCCCCCGAGTACTTGGTCGAGTCGTGAACTTGAGCAAAAACTAGATGAGTAGAAAGGATTATGTTGTTGTTTGTTTCACCATCCTTGAAGCACCAATATTGACGATGTCATTGCTTACGTCCTAATGAGCTCAACCGCCCATGCGAGCAGTGCTAATGGGACATGACAGATGTGGGCCCCAAGGTCTGACCAGGATTTGACCAGCCACGCATAATTTTAGGGTTTTAACTGCGTCTCCTTGATTTCCGTGCTGATTAGAGATCGTGCAGCGACGATTCAGTACACGCGCCACCACGCGTCCTCGCCGATGTGTTCCATGCGTCGAAGTAAAGCTTTGTTGGTTGTTGGATGAGATTTCACCGATGCTTAAGTAGCGATCTGAGGTAGTAATTTTCGTAATGTGCCTCTTCTTTCTCCTCGCGCTGCTGCCATTTTTGCTCTTCCTCTCTCCACTATGCTCCACCCCTTTCCACACTGGACGTGCTTAGGGCGTTCCCGAGCTACTTCTTGTGGTCTCTTCATCGAAGAATGATGTGGAATTAGAAGGCTGCCAAGCCTACCGCTATCGCTGGATCCAGCATAGTTGTCGCTGCGAACAAGAAGAAGGGCGCCGGTACGCGGATGACCAATGGGTCCTGGTGGCGCTTGACCCTGGAGGAGAACTAGCTCCATCCTCATCGCCAAGCCAGTCTCATTCCGACGAATGAAGATGATTGCCGAATCCCCGGACCGGAGGTAATTTTCGATCCTCTCACCAGGTTTTGCGTGATGTTCTTGGCCTTCCTTCTTCGAAGTCTCTCTCTTCCCCTCCACGACTTTGTGCGTGAATTTCTTTGTTTCTATGGGATTCAACTTCACCAGCTTACTCACAACTCCATTATGCACATCACGTGCTTCATCACTCTTTGGAGAGCTAGCTTGGTATTGAGCCGCACTTCGTCCTCTTTAAGAAGTTGTTCAGTTTGAAGAGGCAGTCGGGGTCGGGGTCTGTAGTGTATGATATTGGAGGGTGTGGTATATCCGTAGACTCCCATGTCCAGTACTTTAGCCTCAACATGGTCGACTCCGCCCAAGGGTGGAGGGACAAGTGGTTCTATATTCGGAACCAAAAGGCAGAAAAGCAGAGGTTCATCCTCACTTCCTTTGATCCGTAGGCTGAGCTGAAGAGGAAGAGATCCTGGAAGAACATCGTGATGCTAGGTGAGGCAGAGGATGTAGAGGTCTTGTACCAGTAGTTGTTGGACCTTCAACTTATTCGGGGCAAGGAGGTTACTGGCCTGGACATCATCCGAATGTGGCTGCAATGTTGAGTGTAGCCACTGCAGGTCGGAGCTTATTCGATGTACATATGGATGAGCATGATGAATCCCACACGCATCTGCACGGAAGATATGACTTCGGTGGAGCTCGATAAAAAGATCAGGTTGTTGACGAAGATCACCTTGAAGGAGAAGCTTCATGCGGAGTCCAACGTCCTTCCTTTCCATGCTACTCACCCTCCTCCAAAGGTAATGTTCTTTGATTGTTTCCTTTTGCCCGTAGGACAATTTTAGTTGTGAACTGATGTCGTTATCCCCTTTAATGCGGGATTGGAAAGTTGCAGGCTCAATGCCTCCTCAACCAGAAGGGGTAATTCCTCCTGAGGCTAGATAAGAAGACGAGTCGTACTCGACTGTGCCTATAACCGAGGCATAGGGAGCCCCCAAGTCCAGCAAGGGTGGGACTCGCAAGCGATCTCGGAGTGAGGATTCGGATGCCTCCACACTAGAGACACCGAAGAATCTTGTGCCTGAGGAGGGTGCCACGGATCTGATTCTAGCGGTGCCCATTCGCATCTTGCCTCCTCCGCCTCTCAAGAAGTAGAAGAAGTAGAAGAAGAAGAAGAAGAAGAAGAAGAAGAAGAAGAAGAAGCAGGATGAGGTCTTCGACCTCGACAATTTCTACGGGTGAGTCTTTGTCACTTGTTTGATGTATTTTTTGTTTGCCCTTTTCGTCAATTTTCTTGTACTGAATGCCTTCTATATCTGCTGAAGCATGATTGCTTCGTCATCATCCGACACCGGTCGTGAACCGGCAGACGTAGGAGTCATGGACTCCAAGGGAAAGGGTGCGGAGAAGCCCAAGCCATCCTCGAAGACAGTGGCCACCGCCGGCATGAGCTCCTCGAATTCCTCTAAGACAGGGGATCACAGGGTTCTCACCCGGTTGACCAAAAGGGAACCTTCAGAGTCTTCGGGTGATCATGTAAATATGAAGTGTGTCAGTCGTGGAGTCTTCGACTCATGTTCATCCTTTTGACGTGTCTTCTGCTGCAGCCTTGGTCGAGAGCATGTGCGACTGGATACTGGCTATAAGCAGTTGTAGAGTAAGTTACTATCTTTTGTACATAGCCAATTTATAAGGAGTCTTCTTTTAATTGATTCGATGTTTTTCCATCAGATGAGAATAACGAAGCTCTTTGTTGACTAAGCGCTCTTGAAAAGAGTCTTGGCATGGCAGAGACCAAAAGGATAGAGGTAGTTGAAGCCCTCGAGCGCTATAAGGCGGAGGCCGAAAAACGCGAGGAAGGTTTGGTGGCGGTTGTAGTTGACAAAGAGAAGGGGTTCGTAGAACAACTTCTCTCGGCTGCCCAGGCCCTCTCTGGTAGGTAATTATTCGATTAGCTTGTGTAACTGTGTCTTTTGATTTTGTTCTCTCCTTGGCCATTAATTGTTGTGCTTTTTGTAGATGCGGTCGGAATTAATTTCGATCGTCAAACGCTCATCTGCGAGGATCTTTTAGCTGGTGTCATGGCTGCAATCGAGGACTGCAGCATCTCCACCAAGGATGCACTCCATAAGGCCAAGGCCATGCTTGCACGTCTTTGGGAGGATATGATGCCAAAGGCCACCACCATCGAGGATGTTGATGGCTTTGCCGAGGCATTCGCCGAAGGCGTGCCTATGGACTACAAGCAAGCGCAGAAAGGAGCGAGTGCTTCCCTTGAGCTGGCCATGGCACAGGCCTTCAGCACTGGGCTGAACATGAGCAGGATCACGTCTAAGATGCCGACAATCGCAAAGGGTGAATGGGTAGCGCTCGCACCTTTTGCTGCTCGCTATACGAAGTACGGACCTCGCTTTATTGAAACGCTCGTGAAGTACTCCGCAGAGCAAAAGCGACTGAGCACGACGAAGGCCGCAGTGTCGGGGACTACTACTGCAAAGGCCATGGCGTCGGGGGCTGCCATGGAGTCCGTGAGGCCCTAGATGCTTCTGCATAAGTCCTGGTTTGCTTGTTGCCCTTTCCTTTTGTTGTATAGTCATGCTAGGACCCCTAGGTATTTTCGAGTACTGTTGTGGGCGTGGCCCATTGAGAATTTATCTAAGTCTAATGCCTTTTGTATTGGTTACTTGTTGATTCTTGCTTTCTTCGACTTTCTTGTGTTTTGGTCGGCGATTCTCATCATTTGATTGCTTACTTGGATAGGGACCTTCGAGTGATGCGCGGGTCATGTCTCCTTCTTCTGCACCCTTGGCTCCATCATGCTCGAAGGTGGAGGAACTTTCACTCCTTTCGCGCCTGCGTGACCATGTGAAGGAGTTGGAGAGGAATACGCTGATCATCCGGGGTAGTGGTAATGTCTAGAAGTCGAAGGTGGAGAAGGCAGCTGAGCGAGAAACGTATCACCTTGGTGAGGTGGCTCAAATCAACGAGCAGCTGCAATGTGGGTGCTCCTCGACTTCTTTCTCTTCTTTTTTACTGGCCTGTCGTGCGTTCGACTAACATGTCTTTCTGCGCATGTGTAGTTGTGAATCTCATTCCGCAGGAAGAGAGGGACTGTATCAGCATCCGACTAAACCACTTGACTCAAGAAGAGCTAGAGGCTAGAGGATACTTCTGGGCCGATCGAAATTGGGGCGATTGTGCTGGCGACCTTACAGGACCATGTTTCACAGGTGTTGCACTTCTTGAAGAAAACACAGTCGTCTTTGAAGCATATTTTCAGGGCTATGTTCCCCATGGATACAGTTCCTGCAAGTCTGTTACCGCTGCTACGAAGGTTTCATAACATCGGCGCGGTACGCGAGTGCGTGCACCAACAACTTTTCGCGGGTGCCAATGCTGCGTTCGTGTTGGTGCGTATGCAGCATCCGGATGTTGACCTGGATGCAATTGTAGAGGGACCAACGGCACCTCCGGATGGTATGGCCTGGAACATGGTTCCCCATTACCGAGCAGTCGCCTGGCCAGCGGAGGATATTGTGAATTTGTTTGATGAACGCACAAACATACTTCTTCAGCGCTATTAGTTCCTAGCATGCACAGGATGTATAAGTGTTGTAAAGATCATATAATTTTCCGACTAGGCATTTTGTGGCCCTTGCATTATGTAAGCTTGTTAGCCTATGTATGCTCGAGTGTGTTTATGCGATGCTTTTTCGTTAGCCTGGCGCTTTTGAATCTCAGCACCTTGCCAGCCTATCAGTTGGGTTGCAACTGGGTTGGAGTTATCAAGGGTTCGATTGTAAGCAGAGTTAGCTATTCGGCTTATCGCAGGGATAGATTGTGTATATGACGAAGTCATTAGGGAGGTGCAGCCCCCGAGTGCAGAATGCAGATAAAAGTAAATGTAACGAGACTCATGGTTAAGGCACTTAGCTTTATTTATTTGGAGAAAATAGCAGGAGACACATTGTTCAGCTTAGTGGCCTGGCTGAATATCCTTATTGTAAAGTAAAAACATCTAGGGGTAGAAATATCGCAGCTGCAGACAGTTCCAAGGGTTGGAGTATCCGACTCCACTCTCTACATCTTTTAGGCGATATGCGCCACCTGGGATCACTTCGGTGACCACGTAGGGTCCTTCCCACGGAGATTCAAGCTTGCGGTGACCTTTTTGCTTTAGCCGCAGGACGAGGTCACCTTCGACGAAGGATCTTGCACATAGCCATTGGTTATGGTAGTTGTGGAGGCTCTGTTGGTACACCGTTAACCGCTCTGCAGCAATTTCGCGTGCTTCATCTAGAAGGTCGACAGAGTCCTCGAGTGCTGCCGTAGATTCAGCCTCACTGTAAGAAACGACCCTTGGGGCTTTGTAGTGCACCTTGACAAGTAGTATCGCTTCAACACCATGCACCATTAAGAATGGTGTGTAGACTGTGGCGTTGTTTGGCGTTGTGCGCATGCTCCATAGTACGAAGGGAAGTTTGTCAGCCCAGCATTCGGTTGCTCGTTCGAGAGGCTGAGGAGTCTCTTCTTGATGTCGTTGCAGACTAGGCTGTTGGCCTTTTCGACTTGACCGTTCGTCTGGGATGTGCCATGGAAGCGTAGCTGATGTTGATGCCTAGGTTTTCGCAGAAATCCTGAAACTCATTCGAGGTGAAGTTCCTCCTATTGTCAGTGATGATGTTGTGCGGCACCCCGAACCTGAAGACGATGGACTCGAAGAACTTAACGGCGGTGGATCCAGTTTGGTTGGTCACCAGCATGGCCTCGATCCATTTGGTGGACTTGTCGACGACTGTGACGGGGAGGAAGATGTATCCTCTAGGGGATGATTTCTGCAGCTTGCCGACCATGTCGAGGCCCCATTGCGCAAAGGGCCAGGCTACGGGTATTGGCCTGAGTTCCGCCCCTGGTGCGTGCGACTTGTCCGCAAATATCTGATAGGCGTTGCACCTTTCGACTATTTCCTTGGCATCGCGCATCACGGTGGGCCAGTAGAAGCTAGCTCATAGAGATTTGGCGACAAGAGCGCGGCTGCCAGCGTGATGTCCGCGGGTACGCTCGTGTATCTCAAGGAGGATGCGCCTTCTGTCAACGTTGGTGACACATCGTGGTAGTTGCTGCTACGATATCCGCTGTTGTGGTTATCCTTGTCGCGTTTGTCAGCGTAGCTGGCTATGACCATGTAGACTTCTTCGGGGTCCTCGTAACCTCGCATTCGACGCTTCCCTCAGCAATCGCGTATGTGGCCAAGGTCGTCTTTATCATCGGAGCGGGCATGGTTGAGCGAATCTTCTCCGTCCGTCCACCGGTTCGCAATGTCCATCAAGTGTTGATGGTTTTGGGTTTTGTGCGACCCATTTCTTCTCTGAGTTCCCTATGGCTTACGCTGTCATTGAACACGTCGATTGCACGGTCTTCGGAAATATCCTCCACAGAGTTCTTGATGATGGACCACCTTTGGATGTATGAGCGAAGGGATTTTCTCAGCTTTTGGCAGCAGGTCCTGAGTACTTCCATTGACGCGGGCAATTTGTCGGTGCCCTTAAAGTTTCGGACGAAGCTATACACTAGCTCCTCCCAGCTGTGGATTGATCCGCGAGGCAGATTGTTGAGACATGCTCAGGCAGTGCCCTGCAACTGTAGTTGGAGGCATAGCATGGTTGTGTTCTTGTTCCCACCGTGCAACTTGACGGAGGATACGTGGCCTTCCAGCCAAATTTTCGGGTCCTGGAGGCGATCGAACTTAGTGTTTTTTGAAGAAAGTTTGAAGCCTTTCGGCATCCGGGTCTGCCGTATGGCTCTGCTGAAGCAGCTGGCGCCGTCGAGCTCTTTCTTTTCCTCCTCTGACTCAGTTGAGCAGGCGCGCTTGGCGCGCATCTTATCGACCTTGCGCTGCGTGATTTCATCACGCGCGTCGTAATCGCGTTCATGTCGCCGCGAGCTGCGGCGTCGTCGCGATAAGTCGTGGTCGTCCTCGTTGGAAGATGGCGAGTGATACCTTGTGAGTGGCGCCTTTGCCTTCTTCGGCTTCGGCGTTAGCTCCTTGTCCAGCGCAACTTCTACCAGCCCAAGCCCAACGATGGTGGACCGATGCACGACAGATCGTAGATCTCCGGCCGATGGCTGGTTGGTGAGAAGATACGTGGTAGCCGCTTTCACCGCCACTTGTGGTGCTTTCGGGATCATGTGACCATGTGAGTCCACCAACATGAACGAGAAATCGAGGGCTCTAGTTGCCTCTTTTCGATCTTTGTCGTTGATGTGGTCCAGTCGAGAGCGCCTTTTGGCGGTTGCGGGATCGTTGCCTTTCGAGGAGGATCCATCGACAGAGGAGAGTGTTGCCCGTTGAGCACTTGACTCGGCTGCAGCCTTCTTGCGGGCTTCAAGTTGCGCATTCACCGCCTGCTGGCGTTTGAACTCCTGGATGAGTAGCTAATGGTATTCCATCAACATGTCTCAGGATGCCGATTTCTCCCGAATTTAGACGTTTTTTCATCCAGCGATCCCAGCGCGCCGGGAATCGCCTAGGAACGCCGGATATAATTTTTTCATACAACAGGCCCACTGTCAGCCACTCCTCTCTCTCCTACTTTTCTCCCCCACCCACCGGTCATTCTCTCTCCTGTTTTCCCCCACCAATCTCCCATCTCTCTCCTCCACTTTTGCATGCATCGGTGAGTTGGGTGTGAACATGATTGGGAAAAAGCACATTTTTAGGCGAAATTACATATCCATCCGGCGAGTTTTACGTCCGTATTTTGATCTGGAAACGCCGAAGTGGAGATGCTCTTAGAGTTTTGTTTTTACTCATCTGTCATAGAGCACCTGCGCAAACTCCGGAATGGTAATGGCACCTGCGCAAACTCCGGAATGGTAATGTGCGAGACGAGTCGAATTGTTGGACTTGAAATAGTCGGCCTCCAACCCAGTGGAGAGAGAGGAGGAAACAAAAGCTTTGACACGACGCAGGGGCAAAGCCGTCCAAACACCGACCGTCGTTAGCTACCTAACACATCCCTCCCCCGCGAGCATCACCGGCGCACGGTATTTCCGATCTTGCTTTGCCAGATCGATCTTGGATTTTTTTCTCATGGTTGCTGCGAGGAGAATTATCCTCGCAATATTCGGCCCGGCTGCTACGTCCACGACAATGGAGATTCGTACTCTCAATTTCCCTGCGAAGTCGATCTGGCTGTTCGGTTTTTTTCCTGGAATATTGGTGGTGATGCTCTTGCCGATGTTGTCTGATTACTCTAATGGTTGCGCGCGTGTGCGTAACCTTGGCATTGCGGCTCAAATTAAAACTATGGGAGAATCCTCATTAGTATTTACAGGTCTATGGTTTGACATCTATGTGATGTTTATTGGGTTGCCTTCGGACAAGTGCAAGATTGTGTCATGGAAGAAGAACATTTTGAAGACCTTCGAGATGTACTAGTTTTCTTTTAGAATTTATTTTGCAGTTGTTAAGGATAGTTTATGTATCTCTACCATGTACTATTTGTTGTTATAAATATATGTGGTATTGATTGTAAAAAAAATGCTTTGACACGACGCAGGGGCAAAGTCGTCCAAACACCGACCGTCGTCAGCTACCTGACACATCCCTCCCCCGCGAGCATTGCCGGCGCACGGTATTTCCGTGGATTTTTTACAAATATACCCCTCTGCATGGCGTCATTACTAAAAATACCCCTTCAAAAATCAATTGTCAAAAGTATCCTGGCGGGAAGTGAAAAAAGCTACACGTGGCTCCTCCCGCCATGCTGCGTGGCGGAATGTTGTTCCCGCCAAGGGAAGTGGCGGAATGTGTTTTCCGCCTTTGAGGCTGGCGGAAGGTGGTAGGACTGTTGACCCCGTGCATGCAGAAGTCAATTAGCTCTTCGGTTCTTATTTCATATGAGTGATTAAAGCAAATTAATGATTGCAGCCTAGAATAAAATATTTAATTAGCCATGCATAGGTGAGCGATGGGCATAGAGAGAGATGGCCTGCACCGGATGAGGGTGGGTGCTATTTAAAAATTTAATTAGGCATGCATATATGGACGGGACCCAACACGTACCTCCAGTCAGCACCATTGGCGGGAAGCTCCTTCCGTCGGTCCTTCTCGGGGGATGTATGCTCCGCCAGCTCGTGTGGCGGGAGTTAACACGTGTCACCTTTTTCTCTTTCCGCCAGAGTATTTTTAACAACGGGTTTTGGAGAGGTGTATTTTTGATAATTCCGATATACAGAGGTGCATATTTGTAAAAAAATCTATTTCCGTGCTTCTACCCGGTGACCCGCTAACTGCCGCGCGGACAACACCAAGAAGCTATCCTGTTGCTGTGTGTATCGTTCCTCCCAGTCTCCCACAACAGAAAATTCCAACCCATCCTCGCCACCTATCGGCGAAGAAACATAAGAGGTGCAGTCCCAAATCAAGGCTCACCGCAACGGCGCGACCACCTCCTCCATTCGCCGCCCGATCGGGAGCACAAGTTCCCAGCCGAATCAGCCGCGGGACAACGGAGGCTGACGAGCCGCCCGCGGTGCGCCCCTCGTGAAATTAGTGGCGTGCGCGCCCGATCCAGGAATAGTAGGCGAGGATGGGGTACCTGCCGTCCCTGGGCAGCAAGGCGGCGCACTTCGTGTCCGACCTCACCACCGTCATCCTCAACCCCGTCTCCGAGCGCGAGCCCTCCTCGCACCTCCCCGTGAGACCCCAGATCCCCCTCCTCCTCTCCTGATCCTATTACAACCAGTCCGGTTCAGTTTTGTGATGGGCTGTCGCTGCGGCGCCTCAATTCGCGCGAAGGGGCGACTTGGTATGGTAGCTCTCGCCTCTCGGTAGAGGCGTGTTCGCGTGGTCTGGCTGGCCGCTGGGACGTGCTCTTGGTAGGGCTTGGTGTTCGATTGTTCGGGGTTTAGTGATGCCAGCTGTTGGTCGCTGCTAATTAGACTAGGGGGTGCTTCGGCTGGTGGATTATAGGTGATGGCTGAATTTGGTGCCCGTCAAGTCCCTTGCTTAGTTTTGTGGGTGCGAATTGGTAGCTTCCCGAGAAGATACTACACACTAGCGCGCTCCCTTAAGCTCATGAAATTTGTGTTCTGGGGATAACTTGGGTGTCGTCTTGATTGGTCAAATCGCCTTCTCTGTTTCGAGAACACTCTGAGTTGATCTATGAAGTGTCGACTGTTAAATCCTGATGATCTTGCCTTCATGCTAGAAATTTGCGCTGATTTTGGTGCAGGGAATATGTTTTCTATGCAGTGTATAGTGCTAACTACAGAATAACTTTGTTTCTTTCAAATATGGTACTTGCAGCTCCAGTGATAAAGTTAGCTCGCTCTTATGTTTCAAGTTTTCAACTAGTATAGCAACTGAAGTAATGAAGTTGCTATTCTAATGCCACGGTCCTCAAATCTCAGGAAATGAATAGCTCCATTCCAGTGTTTTCTTTTGCAAGCTATAGTGCTATGCATTACCTGATGTCTTTCCTGCTCTGATCTTTTGCATTCGGTGAAACTTTAAGGATGGTTCCAGTTGTTAGCTGTAAGCAGCATTATGCGGTTGCATGTAATGTTCTTGATGCAATTCATAGTGCCAGTTAATGTTGTTTCTTCCAGTTAGTAGCCCATGTTCCATAAAGCTCCCATTTCATTCTCTTTGCTTGCTGCAGGAGGCGGACGAAGAGCAAGAAAATTCAGAGGATGATAATGATTCTGAGCAAAATTCTGATATTCCTGATGGCCCTGATACATCTTCCTTTAGAGCTTTCATGATCTCATTTTTGTCGCCATCTAGCTCTTTTAACGCTTCAATGGAGATAATTCCTGAGCAAAATGAAGAAACGGGATACCCAACTTTAACACCAGTCGGGAGGGCAAGCAAGGGAAAGACAGGCCTGCTAAGCAGAGGGAAGCATTCCATTGGAAAAATCATCACCAAAGCAGCTAGGATGAGCGGCTTCAAACAAAATCCAGAGCCTAAAATTGGCAAGGAGGTGGTAAAAAATCATGCTGAACCGGTCACACCTGTATTGGAGCTCGAAGAACCGAAGGAAGTTAAGTCCTTGAACAATTTGCCAGTCATGTCAGAACCATCTGTCCTTTTGTCAGAAATGATGCAATCCATTATTTATTCCTCTCTTCCTATTCTCGCCAAAGGAAGGAGCTGGGTTTTGCTATACAGGTTTAGTCTGTTATCCCTATACGTTATGACTGCACGTATCAACTGCTGTCTAATGTTTATATTCACAATTTTTCAGCACATGGAGGCATGGAATATCTTTATCTACTTTATATAGAAGGAGTAAACTGTGCCCTGGTTACTCACTCTTGGTACGTTTCTTAAGTAGCTTTATGTGTTTCACCAGTAGTTCAAAGAGAGTGGCCAATTGTACTAATATTATGTAATTCAAAGAGTATTACTTCGGTAATGGTGCTTATTTTTTAAGCTGTCCACAATATGACTTCCTTACAAATCTCCGCAACATCTCATGTATTTTTTGCTGTTAGCTGCTAATTGCTGATTTATTGTTATTTATTTATTGATGTGCTCTCTACCAGGTAGTTGGAGACAAAAAAGGGGCAGTTTTTGGTGGTTTAGTTGAGGCTCCATTAGAGCCAACCAGTACAAAGAAGTATCAGGTTCCACCCGTACTTTCTAATAATCTTCTTATTATCACGTACTCACCATCTACTGATATTAATGGAAATTAATAAGTACTGCAGGGGACCAATAACTGCTTTGTTTTCACTAGTTTACACAGCAATCCTGCTATCTATCGACCAACCGGTAATATATATTTCTATCTACTTCATCGCTTTGTCAATAAGAGCACCAAAAGCTGAAAGATATATGTTTTTGCTTGCCAGTTTCTGTACTTCAGAACTCAGGGCTAGTCGACGTAGTGTATAATTTACTTTGTTCCTTGAGATCCTTTTCATCATGATACATTCTAATGTTAGAATATTTTACTACAGTTCCAATGTATAAACATCTTATCAGTAAGATCAATTTGCACCCTGTGCTAACAGGCAGCAGATAATTAATCCTGAGAGATCTCTTAAGTGCCCATCTTGTTATTTGTATGTATTGGCTCATTCTCTTAAACTGTTGAACAAATTGTGTGTTGCAGGTGCTAATAAGTATTTCACCGTGTGCTCTGCTGACTATTTGGCACTAGGAGGTGGCAGCCACTTTGCATTTTATCTAGACTCAGACCTGTAATCCCTCCTCTCTACACATACACCTTTCTAAGTTTTCTTTACTGCTTTTAACACTGTTTGTTAGATTAAGTCAATCTTAATGCCTCACCTTTTCTCTGTGCACTCTGTAGTTTGAGTGGTTCAAGTTCAAATTCAGAGACATTTGACAACCAGTGTTTATCGCATTCCCCGGACTTTGCGGTTAAAGAAGTTGAGGTACTTACAACACTGAAGCGTAGCATATTGAATAGAATTAGTAGTTCTTTGACTCCATCAAAGTACATATATATAATGAAATCTGTAGCTCTATTTCAGTACAAAAATATTAAACCATATTTGGCTTAAACAAGTACCAAAAACTACAATTGCAAGTGGTAGGTCGGGGGTTATGACTATGAGGCTATGAGCTTGTTGTCCCACATCAAGAACTCATCAGTTCGCCGATGGCATTATTGCAAGTTCCAGAAGTGCAATTTTCCAATACTCCTGATTGACACATGGCACACGCATGCCCATAAAAGGAACTCTAACAAAATGTTCAGTACGCAAATAGTGGGCTACCATGTGGGATAGGTACACATATCCATCCAGCCATTGGATCTGCCCTATAGGACATTTCACACCGCTGGATCAGTCCCACAGAAAATTGCTAACTAACGCTGTCACAACTCCCGTCACCACATTGTTTTCCTAGAGGCCTGATGCATTTTCCCTCAGGCTGTTTTCTTGTCCTCGACCGTCCTAGGCAGACCACGCTGCTCGCGCCGCCGTCTGCCTAGTGGAGCTCGTGCACACCCCCGCCTCCTCCATGTCCTCCAGCTCCGGCAAGCCAGCCTGGCTGCCGGCCACCGCGCACCCTCGCGGCACCTCTGTACCCCTGCCACCGAGCCATCCTGGCTGCCGCCGCGCAGCTGCAGTGCCCCCACCCATGGGGCCGAGTGCAGTGAACTAGAGGACCAACCGGTGGTGTTGAAGGACAAATCACCGAGCGGCCCCTGTGGAAATTAAAAGCAGAATCGCTGGAGGTGCGCGATGAAGGCAGACGCACGGGCGGCGCTGGACGCATTGGGGCCAGCCACGGGGAGCCGGTCGGCGGTGATAATCCGGTGTGACCACGTCACATCAATCCGGAATGCCCCGCTGCCGTGGACCAGGAAGGCGGCGGGAGGTGTCGGGGCTGCGAGGAGGTCCAGACCGAGCCGGGGGAAACCACCAGCGGCGTTGGAATGCCTGGCAGTGGGTGTCATGGGGTCCACGCAAGGAAGAAGTTCAAGGCGCGCCCCTAAGGCGCTGGAGGAACTGAAGGCGTGGTTGGGGCTGGGCGGCGGGCGACGGTGGGGGCTGTGTGATCCGGTGCAGGTGGGGATAGGGGAGCCGCGTCAGTGGGGCTGCGGGATCCACTAGAGTTGGGGGCTGGGAGAGCCGGCGGAGGAGGTGGGGAATCGGGCTGCGGAGCGCTGGGGACGAGCAGGCTGGCCAGGGTCGCGGTCGTGGTGGGTGCTGGGGAGTTGGTGGAGACGAGGGGTATGAGAGCTGGTGGCGGGGACGGTGGAAAGATAGCCTAACAGAAGGCAACCGGCGTTACCATGGGTAGATATACCCCATGGTAGCAAATCCGTGTCGATGTTCAGTAATACTTATGGATAGTGTTTTCACCTTTTTTCCTCGGGTGGACGAATGCAATTACATCCATACTGTTTAACTGCTCTAAAATATGGATGTTGCAAAATACCCAACCATATAGTTTATAATTCATCTTTGAAGATCTTTTTCATGCTCTTTGACCCACATTATTTGGTCCAATAGTCTCATCTCACACAGCTGCACACCACCTTAGACAACTAACATACGCGACAGCTATATTGCCCACTGAAAATCAAGGGAGATTTTTGTCAGGGCCATGTGCATGAGATTTACTGGACTGTGTTACTTAACACAAAGTAAAAGCCTGTTCTACCCACTTCAGAATATGCATACTACTCCCTCCGTTTCAAAATATAAGATGTTTTAGCTTTTGTGAAATGGATGTATCTAGATGCCTTTTAGTGCGTAAGTTCACTCCGAACCTACACACTAAAAGATGTCTAGATACATTCGTTTCACAAAATTTAAAACATCTTATATTATGGAACGGAGGGAGTACATGACACAAAAATATCTGTTCATTGTTCAGACATCACCTTACGATCAAGAAGCCGCTTGTTGCAAGTGTAGCTAGGGTTGCATCTAAAGCGAACATAAATCCATGAACGTTCTGAAGTGCATAAGTACTCTCCATCTTTTGCTGATGTCTATTTAGGGATATTAATATATAACTTCGTTTTCCCTATATAATGCAGCTGTGGGGCTTTGTCTATCCTTCCAAGTATGAAGAGATGCTCACGCTCTGCCGTACTGAGAAGCCTGGGATCTGCCGATTTTAAGCTACGGGATCAATGTGTGTGTTATGCCTGTACAGTTTTTAGTAGGCGCTGCAATATTTTAGTGTGCAAGACCCTGGTAGGAGTACTGGAAAATGGGATCTTGTTGTCTTAGAGCGTGTTTCCTGGGATCTGTAGATTCTGTAATGTTGTTATGCCAGTTTTACCGGACTACTGTTACTGTAACAGTAGGCAAGTGCCCCGGGACCTTCTTCATAAAATCGGGACTGATTTCACAGGAATACACGTGCAAAAGAGATTGCCAAATACAGTAAAGAATATAGTACGATGTGTGTGTGTGTGTGTGGGGGGGGGGGGGGGGGGGGGGGAGTACCCTATGCAGTAGAGAGTATAGTATGACGTGTTTGAAGCAAATAATCTATAGCTCAAATTATGTTTAAGTGGAAAGATTGAGTTGATTTGGACGTCGGTCTTGGGGGAATTACTATGATACCATCTTTGAGTCGCCGATAGGGTTAGAAAGTATAGCACTGTAAAAACCAGCAACAACAACACATCATAGATATTCCAAGTCATAAATGTTTGAATCCCTAATTCCATTGATACACTTGTGTAAGACCTCAGACTTTCAAGTCAATAGTACCTTCATGGTGGAATTTTAAATGGCAAAGTTCACCTTATTAGAATTCTAGATTGGCATGTTACTGTGTGTTTAGTGGACCCAACCGATGCCCTAGATACATTTGCGGTCCTGTTTGGTATTGATCCTGCCTTGATTGTTAGAAATAGGCTATAACTACTACTACTACAACAACAAAGCCATTTGACCCCAGAAAGATGGGCTAGGTTGGAGATGAAAGCCAGCAAAAATAACCTTTTGCAACCAAATAGTGAAGACAGAAAATAACATACCAAAGTACAACGAATTAAAGCTTCCAATTACATGGATTGCTGATTTTAGGAATGTGTTATAATTAGATGTATAGTTTGTGTGTAGCAAATAGATTTGCAGATAGTTTCCTCATGAATTACGCATGGAAAATGATACCGTTCCCCCGTTCGATCCCCCGGGTCGCGCTCCCCTCGCGTGTGTGTCCTGTGCTGGTGGGTCGCTCCCCCTCGCGCGTGCGTCGTGGCTGGGTCCCACCACGATGGATGGGATCGGAGAGCAGAGCACAACAACTCGCGTCGGATCCGGTCAACGGCCGCTGCCGCCGGAGCAAGCACCCACCGGAGCAAGCAGGCCGCGTCGCCGGAGCAGACACCCGCCGCCGGATCCCACCCACCGGAGCAGGCAGCTGCCGCCGCTGGAGCAGGCACTCGTCACCTTCCCGCCATGGCCGGCCTGCTGCGCACTGCCGGAGTCCTTGCCGCTCGTGCTGCGTGTGCCGGCGTCGAGGACGACGTGTTCGCCTTCCCGCCATGGCCGGCCTGCCGTGCGCTGCCGCAATCCTTGCTGCTCGTTCTACGCGTGACGACGTCGAGGACGACGTGGCCGTCTTCCCACCATGGCCTCGCTCCGGCGGAGTTGCTCAGCCGCGTGCCGGCGTTGCTACACAAGGTCATCGGTGTTGCTACGTATGTCATCAAGATTTGCTACACGGGGTCGTCAGCGGTGCTAGGTGCAGACAGGGGAGGTGCTACAACTTCTGTCGTGTTTTGCTACATGCGACCGACAGTGGTGCTACCTTAGTATGAATGTTTTGCTACGAGATCTCCGGCGAGGCTTCTGGCGAGGTCGGATTTGCTACAATAGGACATTTTATTTGCTACAATCATTTTATTGTTTTGCTACACTAGCGTAAAGTTTTTGCTACAAGGTCTCCGGCGACATCTCCCGGCGAAAGTCTCCGGTGATTCTTCGGTGAAGTCAATTTTGCTACATTAGCTCAATTTTTTTGCTACAACCGTCTTGTGTTTTTGACTTTTTCCTATAATGTCTCCGGCGAGATTTTTCCGACGATGTTTCCCGCGAAGTCGGTTTTGGTACATTAGTACAATTTTTTTGCTGCATGCTCTCCGGCGAGATCTCCGGTGAGGTCTCCGGCGGGCCGTTTGTTTCTGGAACGAACCGTTTTTTTGCTTCGGAAGCAAAAGCGGGAACATTTGCAGCAAACGCGCGATTTAGGGCGATTTTGGGACACGTGTCGCGCACGGAAGCGGGACGATGGGATCCTCCCGTCGTCTGGGGGACGCCTAGCACGCGCCATTACGCATTATGCAACATTGTTTAACCGGGTTTTTATTTTCATGTGTGTGAAGTGTGATTATTTAAGATAAACTATCTTAGAAATGCCACATAAACTTAATTAATAATAGAGGTGCCATTCAGATTAGAGGAAAATAACAAAACACATTTTACCGCTAGCCACCACCGCAAGTTTTTTTCCGCCTCCTACCAGGTAGATCTCGGTTCTCCTCCCCTCGGTCTACTGGTCGGCTTGAGGATGGGGAGGCGGTGGGGTGTTCTGGTTGTCCGCCGTGTAGTCGATAATGAAGTTTTCGTTTTTTGTGGTGGCATCTTGATTAGGGGTGAAGGCGACACATCATATAAGGTATCCCCTTCTCGATGGCGTTCTCGGCGACATCAAGGGGCCAATGGGAGTTGTTGTTCTTGGCGACATCAAGGGGCCAGTTAGAACTGTTTAGTTTCAGGTTGATGCTTCAACATGGTGGTTCATCATACTCGTAACCCATGGGATGCTCCCCCGATGGCAACAATGCTTCTTAGTTGTCCCCCCAAGCGTCCTCCTACTGATGAGGTTCCTGATTCTAGCTAACAACATGCACCCAACCGTTGGGCTGGATTGTGGCATGACGTATTCTATCAGATCCCGTCATAGGCGGCAGGTGGATACTATGGTGACTCCGATAAGGTTGTATCTTCAGGTATACCTCGACGACCGAGCGGTTGTTCCAATCTTCATCTCCCCTTCAAACTTGACGTCGGCAGATTTTGTTTCGACGTTTTGCTCCCAAGGGCTTGCTTGTATTTTCTCAGTTTTGTGGGGGATTTTTTTGTTTAGGGATAACTATTGCGTTTCTAGTGTATTTTGTTTCTTCTATTAATACTATTGGGAATAATTTCAAAAAGGAAAACTCAATTAATAGTGGCCCAATTCTACAAGATTTTACGAACAAAGAGAACATGAGAACGAACAATGTGCGAAGCCAAGGTTAGTTCTACCTTCGAGTGTTTCATTTTCTCCAGTTATTTTGACGATCACAACAAGGCATATTTTGCCCTAAAAAGGGAAAATGCGATCAATTAATCTGCATTCTAACATTAATTCAGTTCTCCTATTTTTTCACCCTTTTAATCACGATCTAGATTACTCACCCGATTAGCACAATAATCAAGAGGATCAAAATCGCAAACAACAAGGGACGGCATCGATCGATCGAGCTACTCCTCCTCTGCCGCCACCGCTACCGGCGGCGTGGTCGCGGGGTCCTTCTCTTCCTCCACCTCCTTCTCCTCCCGTTCGTCGTCGTCGTCGGCGGCGGCCTGGACGAGATCCTTCTCGATGGCGTGCACGGTGTGGCAGAGCGAATCGATGGCGGAGGGAGCAGACGGCGAGGGGCCGAGGCCGGCGGCCGCCGCCTGGACGAGGTCCTCGGCGCGGTCGCAGCACTCGTTGAAGGCGTCGAGGCAGCACTTGAGGTCCTCGAGCGCCGCCGCGCGGCCGGGCTCGCGGACGGCTACGGCCGCGGCGTCGAGCAGCGCGTCGTAGGCCGCCGCCATTGCGTCCACGGTGCTGTCCATGGCGATGGCGGCGGTTACTGCTTTTGCTTGGTTCCTGTCGCAGCGTCCGTGCGTGAGGTGTGCGTCGATCTCGCTCGAGTGGTTGGTTTGTGTTTAGTCATCTTGGCTTTGCACCCCGTTATATACCCCTGCTGCCCCTGCCTTTAAATTTTCTTGAGGAACTTCTGCTTTAATATCTGTAGTATCTCTTGCTGTGGATATATGCGTAGCTATTAGTTTCCGAAAAATAAACAATTGCTTTATGTTGGTACATGTATTTATTATTATGGATTTACCTCCAAATTATGCGCCCAAAAATTTATAAGCTAGTTTTGCCACGCAAGCGCACCCTAAGGCCCCGCTTGGCAAGACACACTCGTTTCCGGGCCTGTACAGTATACATGCCATTTTTTTTAGTGCATAAGAAAACCACCGGAAATTATACGCACCTCGACACGTCCGTGAAATTTGCGGGCGGTTACGGAGGGAAACAGGGGAAACCGGAAGAGAAAAACGGCGAACCAAGTATGATTACCGGGATCGTGGCGGAATCTTTCGTTGCTCCGTGTAATACGTGGGTTTGGGCTAATAAACGCCGAACCAATCGGGGCCTAAAGAAAGTGACGTGCGTAATATCAGTCCAGCGCAAGCGACCCGTGGACAGTGACAATGTGAGTTCGACCACAACATGTAGATTACTTCCTCCATCTAGACGTCTCATATTTGTTAAATTTTAAGTGTATCTAGACACTATTTCGTATATAGATACATCCAAATTTAGATAAATTTATGACATCTATTTCAGTGTCTAGATATATTCAAATTTAGATAAATTTACGATATCTATTTTAAGACAGAGGAAGTAGATTAATATGGGTTGCGCCACATTATTTGCTACTGACTATTTTTTTCTTCCAAATGTTAGTACTTCCTTTTTCTATTCACATAGAATTCTTCATTCTATTTACTTGGCTTCAACTTCAATTTGATCATGATTTGTTGATGTGATAGTAGGATACACTCATTACATTGGGAAGGTGCCGAGAGTGGTGGAGCAATTTGCCCCTCTATCTCCTTATTATCATTTCCTCCAACTCAAGTTGTGATCGTTGTTTGTCTCCTTGATCGGGGTAGGTCCAACTTGATGTGGTTTTGTGCCATATTAGGGGTATCAGGGACCTTAAGGCTCCAGGTATGCCGGCCCTATTATATAAAAAATATTGGCACTTAGTTGGAGAGAAATTTGTTCAAGAGGTTCTACATATAATGCATGGCGGCAGTATTCCGGAGGGATGGGATGACACGTACTTATCCTGATGGTTCAGCACCTAGAAAGATTAAAAGGATTTTCAACGGCTATGTGTTTGACTGTACGGATGGAGCCAGGCGGTGCGGATGGTGATTCCGTCGGCGCCGCGTCTCCCTTCCCTGTGCGTTGCCGGTGGCCTCGGGCGTCCTTGCGCAGCCTACCTCCAGGGCAGGGAGCTACAGGGGCAGATTCTAGGCGGCGACGGGGTCGGAGGAGGAAGTCAGTTCGGGCGAGGAAGGGGATCTTCCTTCGGGTGCTGCGGAGTGTTCGCCAGGGAGGAGAACCTCCGGCGCCACGCTGGGCAGCTTCCCGGTGGTGACGTTGTCTCGGGGTGTCGACTCACGGTGGCGCCGCAGGCGGGCAGCCTTCGCGCCGGGGGAGGGGGGGGCGTGGATCGAGGTTCCTCGACCCTCCGTGGGATGCGGGGTTCAAATCGGGGCGACCGAAGCACCTGGGCCACGCGGGGGTGCGCTCGGCGGCGGTTTCCACACCGGTAGTGTCAGGGGTGCAGGGGTCGAGAAGCTCGGTGGAGCTTCCGCCGTGCCTAGTGCCCTCGCCGCCGCTGCCGGTGCTATCGCATGTGGGAGGGATCCCGTACTCCCGGTGGTGTCCCAGATGGGCCTGGTGGGCCCCATGTTGAGGCCCAGGAGGGAGGCGCCGGCTTTGGGGGCCCTGGAGCCAACTCCTGAGCTGGACTGCGTCTCGTTCCCACCGTTGGTGGGCCGGGCCCAGATGGCGGTTCTCCCTGGGCCGGGTGGAGTCCAGGGTGAGGCCTGCTGGGGGTGACCATCCAATGGTGCTAAGGGGGCAACATGAACGGCCGGATGCGCTTGATCTGAGCCACAGGCCCCGCCCTTATAGGTGGCTGTGGATACCGCGTGGTGCCCTAGACCTGTCTCTAGGATTCCCAGCTACTATGAGTGAGGTGCGGCATCGGGGGCGCATTGCGAGACGTGTGCATCGGGTGGGTTCTCTGCCTCCTCTCCGACAGTCCTCCACGGAGGTGGTGGCGATGGGGCATGACCGAGGTGATGAGCGGGCTCACAAGTGAAGCTTCGAGGCTTACCGACAAGGCGGCGGGGGAAGGAACGACAGGGATCTGCGCAACCAATTGTTGGGAGGATGCGATGGTGGTCATGCAGACGGTGGGAGGGAGGATTGGGGTCCTTCCCCACCGTGGTGGCTAGAGCAACAGAAGAAGGAAGAAAGGCAGAGGAAGAAGTGTGAGGCGGAGGCAGCCAGAGCAAGGGAGAAGAACCAGCGGGGGAGGGATCGCCCCTCTGGTGCGGGTGGGGGGCCGTCACACCCGGAGAAAGGAGAATATAGTTTTGCGGCCCAAAAGTTGAGACGCCAAGGCAAAGAGGTACCCAAGTTGCTTGTAATTGGCCACGTTGCACACAATTGGCATGCCAATTACTCAGAGGGTCTTTTTCGGCATGAATTTAGATTAACGTTCGAATACAAAATATCAGGCTAACGCTTGTCAAGTTGGGCCCTCCTGTCAGTTTTCGCCGTCATGTGGCTGCCGTCTTGGAGGTGTCGTTGAACCATGTACTCCCTCCTCCCCAAGGCTTAAGGCCTATAATTATGTTGAAAAGTCAAGGCGCTTTCCACCTTGCAGGGCTGGCGCCTGCATCCATTCCTCGTCACGTTGTCTTCTTCTTACCTAGAGGTCGCGGCCATGTCGCGGAGCTGGGACGCCATCTTGTTTGGTCGTGAGATCTAGGACGTGGACGGAATGACTCAGCCCCGCTCTCCTTCCCAATCCCGAATCGGAGCTCTCCCTCACCACGGCCGCACCCATGGCACGGCACAGGGACGATAATTGGTTCCCGGTGAGAGCTGTAACCGTGCCGACCATGCTCGGTCCTGTTTTCCTCCTATAGAATCCGAGCTTGCTGTCGCCGTGGTCGCACCCGCACAAATTCCTCCACCCCTGCCGAGGTCTCTATGGAGGCTGTACCTTCTGGAGCTCAAGTTCTGCCATGTTGAACCTGTAAGCAAATTCGGAGCTGGGCGGCGGCAAGCCGTTGTTGAATACAGTAATGTCGATACCCGTTTTTGAATACAATAATGCCGATGTGAGATCATTTAGTTACTTCAATATGAATTTTCCACCAATTTAAAATCTTGTTGATGTATTCCTTGACAATTATTACAATATAATCGAGCACTAGAAATTTGGTAGTGTGCATGAGCATGATCAGTAATATAATTGAACACTAGATATTTAAAGGAACTCCATATAAAGATGTATATATATAGATGAGGTTCACAAGCGACACCGTGGATATATTGTCTTGCATTCAACCATAGGTAATAATTAACTTTAACAAAATAAAAGCAAGGGCATAATCGAGCACTAGAAATTTGGTAGTGTGCATGATCATGATCAGTAATATAATTGAACATTGGAAATTTAAAGGAAATCCATATAAAGGAGTATATATATATACGAGGTTCACAAGAAACACCGTGGATATATTGTCTTACATTCAACCACAGGTAATAATTAACTTAAACAAAATAAACGTAGGGGCAGCAGCAGGAGGCCAGGACACGAAGACGCCTAGCAGGGCAGGGCAGCAGCAGGAGGCCGAGACATCCTACTCGAGGGGATACAGGCCAGTCCTAACATAATCCCGAAGGAATTTGCCGAAGGCTGCATGCCGTGCCATGGTCTTCGGCTTATGGCTTCTGCCTCCACCTTTGCCAACACCCACTGCATGTTGGATCATGCTGTCGAGGTCCAGGTTGATGGCTCTACCACAGAATGGGCAAAACAGTCTCTCCCTATGGTAGAAAGGGATTTGCCCACACCGTAACCGCCTCAGCACGTAGAGGCTCTCATATGTATTGTAGTTTTACTAACTACTTTGGACCCAATTTGTTTGGGACCATAGTTTACTTAATTTTGTTTTAGATACATTGGATATATATATATATATATTGGATGCTTGTCTCATTCATTAGGAAGAAGTGGTGCCTACATGTCAATTGGAGGCAAGATAGGATGATCAACAAATTCTTATCCTCTACATCCTACCAATTATATGTCGGTAATGAGTATCTCTCTCATGCATACATATCTTGTTTCCAACCTCTTGTGGGTTGCTTGTTGGCATGATTTTGTGTGTTTGTAATGTTGTGGTTCTTTGTTTGGTTTTTACGAGTTCTCTCTACTGCAAATGTGAGTATGTTGAGATGAGTGCATATAATGGGAACTATACAAAATCATGATCATGATCCACTTATCCCAAATATGTCAATCTAGCAATTATATTGCCTATCCTTTCCTCAATTTTCTCTCATGTGCAATAGTGAGTATTTTGCATAGTTGATTTCTATTTGTGATACTTGTTGCCTTTATCCATATATTCCAACTATTCCCTTCTTCCCTTGGTAATAGTTGTAATGTATGCAGTGTGTTGGTGTTTGAAGCTCATTGATGTACAATAAGATATATTTGAGCCTTTGGCCATGCTTTCAAGCAAAAATCCTATTGGTATATTATATGACTTCATTTTGTTGTTCATGTCCTTTCTTGTGTATCTATTTTGTGTGTGCATGTTTCTTTGTGGGCATATGTCTTTGTGATATTTTCCACCTAGAAACTTATACACACAAGAGAAGATAAATCTTTGGTTGTTTTTGTTTTCCTTGGAGACCACCCTTTATTTCTTGTTGATCCTTCGATGGCTTCCAAATTTATTTTCCTATGAGTGCTTGTCCCATTTGTTTGCATCTCCGGGCACTCATGATTTGATCTCTCTTGCCATGTATTATTAAATGAGTTTGTAGGAGTGAGGATTCCATGATTGTGCACTTTGTTTCCAAATACAATTATTATAATTGGTGCATAATCCTTGGGGAGCTTCTTCAATTCATTTAAGAATGCTCATTTGCCTTCGTTCTCATCTTTCGTGTCTTAGATTTTTATGGGGGAGTGAGGATTCCATATTTGTGCATGATGTATCCAAATGACGATTCTATATTGTGCACAAAGATTGGGGAGCTTCCCTATTTCATCTAAACACTCTTTTGTTCGTATCATAATATCTTCTTTCTTTCTTTTGGTATCAATTATTGTTGTCAATTGATATTTTTGGATCTTTTTGGTTGCTCGCTTCATTTGTTGAAGCGTCTTTCTTTTTCTTTTCTTTTTGCAATCTTTGGGTCCTCTATATAGTTTTACTTTTTCCCAAGGATTCATCATCGGATATGTGCATATGCACTCCTTTGGAGGGAGTCTCACTATATTGTCCATCTAGAACTTTTCACCTATTTTGGCAATCGATGCCAATGGGGGAGAAGTTTTAGAGGGTTTAAGGAAAGTTGGTTTATGCTTTGAGTTGGTTCTTAAGCATTAGCCTTGCATGGTCTTGCATCTTTGTTGTTGCTTGGCATGTTTAATATATAGAGTAAACTCTTCCAACGATAATGGTTGGCAATATATGCAATGAAATTCAAGTTCATCACACATGCATAGATTGTGGGGGAGTTTGCTCTATATATTGTGGTTGTACCAACATCACATACTTGTGTAGTATTTGAAGTTGGGGCAACCATTTTGTTTGTTAAATTCCATATTTAAACCCTCTCTAGGGGATTGTCATCAATTACCAAAATGGGGGAGATTGAAAGGGCATGTATGCCTCCATGTGTGGTTTTGGTAATTAATGACAATCCCTATGGACTAATGTGCAAATTGAGTCTCACTTGTAGGTTTGTCCATTGGCATCGCTTGGACCATGTGTTGGTTTTAAGGTTGGAAAAGAAGAAGCATTGTCTAAGGGCTTTGTGCCTATTGGAATCAAGTAGAAGAAGAAGATATCAAGTATGTCTTGAAGAAGAAGAAGATGGAGTTCCTCATGGCTATCTTCAAGACATCATCAAGAATTTAAGTGCAAGCTCAAGATGCGTCATCTCTAGAAGATCTCATTCTTGAAGCTTACCATCCTCGACAATCATGGAATGATGAAGACAAGTTCGAGTAAGAGGCTTCCCCATGGAGTATGGGGAGCATTTCTCAAGACTTCATCAAGCAAGTGCAAGCAAGTGCAATCAAGAAAGGTGTTCCGTCTTGAAGGTGACAAGATCTTCTACATCAAGATCAAGTGGGATGCTCAAGGCAAAGGTATGATCTTGATAGGGTTTCTATTTTACCGGTCTCTTGTATTGTTGGGAGACCGGGTTTAGGATAGATAGCCGTACTATTAAGAGGGGCTCTCGAGTGTGTAGGTCGATCGTATCTTTTAGAGAGAGCTCAAACCTTTGCATACATATCATCATCTTTCTTGGTTGTTGTTTGGTTCTTGTCCATGTGAGGATCTAGAGCTTGTGGTTATCTTCATAACAAGCTCTAGTTCATCAAAAATGGATTTCCCTTGCATATCTTATTACGTTTTGATCTTGCGCATTTTCTGGCTCCACACCTTGGGAGATATCTGACTTATATATTCATGATATTTTCTCCTTGGTGATACCCAATATTTCACCTTTTGTTGTATTCTACTCTTTATTATCTTTCCAACAAAATTGGTTTCATCCCAATTGGAGTTTCCAAGCTCAACTTCTTGCGTTTTGGGTTCTAGAGGTTTTACCGGTTCATCGCTTATGAGAGGTTATAACTTTCTCCATTTTATTTTTATCCTCCCTTGTTGGACTATGATGTTTCTTTGCATAATCTTGTAGATATTTTTGTTCTCTTCAAAACAAGCGCAAGATCATTGAAATCGGAGTCTGGAGTCAAAAGTTATTGAAGTTTTCGTGCAATGTTGTCCAACATTTTTGCTTGAGTGGTAGTACTGGCTCAAGTTCTGGCCAAAGTTCCGGTAAATCTAGTTTTTGTTCTGTATCTTGTGTTTCTATTTACCAGTAGTACCGGTGGGGCACCGTTAATTTCGGTGGGGCACGAATCTGGCCCAAACGGGCAGATTTCTCCTGCCATATTTAAGGGCCCCCTCTTCCCCAAAGTTTCCCCAAGTTTGGATGTAATTTTTGCTAGCTCTTCCACTCTCTCTCCTCCATTGTTGACCTTCAAAAGCTTGCCCTCTTCCCTTCTCCTTCCCATGATTCTTGCATCTCTTTGAGGGATTTGAGAGAGGAGATCTAGATCTACAACCCCCACAAACCAAATCCCTTCTTTGTGAAGGAATCCTTGGAATCTAGATCTTGGAGAGTTTTGTGTTCTCCTCTTGTGTTCTTCCTCTCTTATTCCCCCAATATCTTTTGTAGCTTTGGTGGAATTTGAGAGAGGACTTTCCTCTTGCATTTGGTGCATAGGTTTGCGTTCTCCTCGGAGATTCGGCGAGTTCAAGCTCTTGGGCTTGTTTCTCTTGGGTTCTTGGAACCCTAGACGGTTGTGTGGAGTTATGGTGTGTTCTTGAGGCCTCCAATTGAGTTGTGGAGATTCCTCAAGCTTGTTGGCCTTTTGTGGCATTGTGGAGCCTTTGTGGCATTTCTTGGGAGCCCTCCAATTATTGTGGAGTTTGCCCCAAGCCTTGTACGGGTTAGGTAACCGCCCTCAAGTGTCCCATAGTGGAATGTGAGTAGGCCTTTGTGGCGAGCTCACGGGAGAATAGGGTGAGCCTTTTGTAGCGTTGGTAGGCTGCGTGCCTTTGCATCTTGGGGTGAGGCCTTGTGTGGCGTTGGGTGAGCATCGATCCACCACACCTCGAGGTGAGCCACTTGTGGCGTTCGAAGTACATTGCGCCCCCGCACCTCTCCAACGGAGATGTAGCTTCTTCGGGAGTGAACTTCGGGAAACAAATCATCGTCTCCGTGTCCATCGGTTATCTCTCAACCGAGCCCTTTACTTATGCAATTTACATTGTGATAGCCATCGTGCTTGAAGTATTATATCTTGCTATCACCTTGTTGTTTATCTTGATTAGCATAGGTTGTTGGTGCACTTAGTGAACCTAGTGAATATAGGTTTTGGCTTGATAAATTAAATGTTAAGTTTTATTCCGCATTTATTAGAGCCTAAATCGTAATAATTTTAAAACGCCTATTCAGCCCCCTCTAGGCGACGTCCATTTCCCTTTCAGATGCCACTCTAGCATGTGTTGTCCAATCATGTCCAGGAAACCTGGCAGCATGCTGGGATTCAACTGCAGCATGCATTCTACCACCAGCTTGAAAGATGCTGCATCACCACGCCTCATTGCATGTGTGTGTATTAGTGTGCATCATTGTAGTTTTAGTAAAAGAACACATGCAGTGATGCCACCACAGCATGTGGTGTCCAACCATATCTAGGAACCCTAGCAGCATGCTGGGATTCAACTGTAGTATACATTCTACCACCAACTTGAAAGATGCTGCATCACCACACCTCATTGTATGTGTGTGTATATCAGTGTGCATCATTGTGGTTTTAGGAAAAGAACACATGCAGTGATGCCACCATATCATGTGTGTTCTTTTCATAAACCACATGGATCCATTAGAGTTTATTGCATGTGTGTTATTTTCATAAACCACATGGATCAACTAGAGTTCATTGCATGTGTGTGTATCAGTGTGCATCATTGTGGTTTTAGGAAAAGAACACATGTAGTGATGCCACCATAGCATGTGTTGTCCAACCATGTCCAGGAACCCTGGCAACATGCTGGGATTCAACTACAACATGCATTCTACCACCAGCTTGAAAGATGCTGCATCACCACACCTCATTGGATGTGTGTGTGTATCAGTGTGCATCATTGTGGTTTTAGGAAAAGAAGACATGCAGTGATGCCACTCCATCATGTGGTGCCCAACCATGTCCAGGAACCCCGGCAGCATGCTGGGATTCAACTGCAGCATGCATTCTACCACCAGCTTGAAAGATGCTACATCACCACACCTCATTGCATGTGTGTGTATCATTGTGCATCATTGTGGTTTTAGGAAAAGAACACATGTAGTGATGCCACCATGTCATGTGTGTTCTTTTCATAAACCACATGGATCCACCAATGTCATTGCATGTCTATTCTTTTCATAAACCACAACTAGAGTCATTGATGTGTGTTCTTTTCATAAACCGCAGCTAGAGTCATTACATGTGTGTTCTTTTCATACGCCACATTGATCCACCAGTGTCATTGCATGTGTGTTCTTTTCATAAAGCACAGCTAGAGTCATTGCATGTGTGTTGAAAATACATTTATTATCCTAATCCGTTTTGGTGTTCGTTAACAACATAAGGTACATTTTACTGTGTGTTAATGTATACAGGTCAATCTATCGAAAAAGGGAAAAAGTCAGAGTGTTGTGGGAAACTTCATGGCCAAATCCATGCTTAACTGAAGTTTCCAGACCGGATTCTCCGGTGTGGTCCGGAGTTTCCGTAGGAGTTCCCGGTGTGTGGTCTGGACTTGGCCTAGGGTCTCGCTGTGTGGTGGTCCGGAGATCGCCCGGATATCAGCCGGAATCTCCAGTGCGTCTCCTCAGGACGGAGTTTCTAGTGTGGGCACACCGGAGTCTCCGGTGTGTCTGGTCCAAAGTTATGGACAGAGTCTCCGGAGTGGACGTCAAGCCCCTTCCCAAGACAACTAGAGACACAGTCCGAAAACGGATCGGAGGTGGGCCGGAGTTTCCGGTCTAGACCGGAGTCTCTAGTGTGAATGGTCTCCAACGGTTCACAAGTGTGTGGCCTATAAATAGGGGACCTCATCCCCTTCCTCCAGCTGCTTGTTCCTGAAAAAGAAGACCACACCATTAGAGCCACCAAAACTCCAAGATCTCTTCATCCAACCACCCAAAGTCATTGATCTTTGGGTAATCGGAGGAGGAGGCATCGATCTACAGCTTCACCAAGAGAGATCTTCATTTCCCCCTCATTCACTTGAGGACTCCTTGCTCTAGGGTTTCATTGGAAACCCTTAGCATTGTTTTGGTTGATTTGATTCTTACAAGCTTATCTTTGATTGTTTGACAGCTTGCTTGTATTCGGGAGTCTCCAATTAGGTTGTGGATGTGTGCCTCGAACTTGTTGTAAAGGTGCCAGCTTCCACCTCAAAGGTTGCCGATATAGTGGAAGGGGTGAATCGAACCTGTTGGGGTGAGGTTAATTGGAGAACAAGGGAGCCCTCTCGTGGCGTTGGTGGTTTAAAACCACCCCCTCTCCAAATGTAGATGTACTTCCCCTCAAAGGGAAGGAACTACGGGAAACAAACCCTTGTGTCTCCACGTGCTCCACTTTGGTTACTTCTATCCTTGACCACACTTTACTTATCTTGTTCTTGCTTAGTGTTGTGCTAGATTGACATATAAGTAAATTCACCATAGTTGCATAATCTAGAGAATTTACCTTTTGTGTCAAACCCTAATCTGTAAAAGAGTAAAATTTGAAGTAGCACCTATTCAACCCCCCTTCTAGGTGCCCATACGATCCTTTCATGTGTTCTTTTCATAAACCACATGGATCCACCAGAGTCATTGCATGTGTGTTGTTTTCATAAACCACATGGATCCACCAGTGTCATTGCATGTGTGTTCTTTTCATAAACCACAACTAGAGTTATTAAATGTGTGTTCTTTTCATAAACCACAACTAGACTCATTGCATGTGTTTTTTTTCAAAAACCACATGGATCCACCAGAGTCATTGCATGTTTGTTCTTTTCATAAACCACATGGATCCACCAGTGTCATTGCATGTGTGTTCTTTTCATAAACCACATATGGATCCACTAGAGTCATTGCATGTGTGTTCTTCTCCTAAACAAACACTAGAATCATTGCATGTGTGTTCTTTTCCTAAACCACATATGGATCCACCAGAGTCATTGCATGTGTGTTCTTTTCATCAACCACATGGATCCACTAGTGTCATTGCATGTGTGTTCTTTTCATAAACCACAAATAGAGTCATTGCATGTGTGTTCTTTTCATAAATCACATGGATCCACCAGTGTCATTGCATGTGTGTTCTTTTCATAAACCACAACTAGAGTCATTGCATGTGTGTTCTTTTCATAAACCACATTGATCCACCAGTGTCATTGCATGTGTGTTCTTTTCATAAAACACAACTAGAGTCATTGCATGTGTGTCCTTTTCATAAACCACATGGATCCACTAGTGTCATTGCATGTGTGTTCTTTTCATAAACCACACCTAGAGTCATTGCATGTGTGTTCTTTTCATAAACCACATGGATCCACCAGAGTCATTGCATGTGTGTTCTTTTCATAAACCACATGGATCCATCAGTGTCATTACATGTGTGTTCTTTTCATAAACCATAACTAGAGTCATTAAATGTGTGTTCTTTTCATAAACCACAACTAGAGTCATTGCATGTGTGTTCTTTTCATAAACCACATGGATCCACCAGAGTCCCTGCATGTTTTGTTCTTTCCATAAACCACATGGATCCACCAGTGTCATTGCATCTGTGTTCATTTCATAAACCACATGGATCCACCAGTGTCATTGCATGTGTGTTCTTTTCATAAACTACAAATGGATCCACTAGAGTCATTGCATGTGTGTTCTTATCCTAAACCACGACTAGAGTCATTGCATGTGTTCTTTTTCTAAACCACATATGGATCCACCGGAGTCATTGCATGTTTGTTCTTTACATAAACCACATGGATCCACCAGTGTCATTGCATGTGTGTTATTTTCATAAACCACATGGATCCACTAGAGTTCATGGCATGTGTGTGTATCAGTGTGCATCATTGTGGTTTTAGGAAAAGAACAAATGCAGTGATGCCACTCCAGCATGTGGTGTCCAACCATGTCCAGGAACCCTAGCACCATGCTGGGATTCAACTGCAGCATGCATTCTACCACCAGCTTGAAAGATGTCGCATCACCACATCTCATTGGATGTGTGTGTATTAGTGTGCATTATTGTGGTTTTAGGAAAAGTACACATGCAGTGATGCCACCACAACATGTGGTGTACAACCATGTCCAAGAACCCTGGCAGCATGCTGGGATTGAACTACAGCATGCATTCTACCACCAGCTTGAAATATGGTGCATCACCACACCTCATTGGATGTGTGTGTATCAATGTACATCATTGTGGTTTTAGGAAAAGAACACATGCAGTGATGACACCACAGCATGTGTGTTCTTTTCATAAACCACATGGATCCACTAGAGTTCATTGCATGTGTGTTCTTTTCATAAACCACATGGATCCAGTAGAGTTCAGTGCATGTGTGTTCTTTTCATAAACCACATGGATCCACTATAGTCATTGCATGTGTGTTCTTTTCATAAACCACATGGATCCACTAATGGTGGCTGTTAGATTGAGTCTTCTAGAAGGCACGCCCCAACACACTTGTTCTGCATGATGATTGTTACATACCGTTCGATCAGGGCGCTTAGACGATTGGGATGGTTCTTCGTAAGAGCGATCCACAAGTAGTTTGTTCTGCGACATGATTGGACACGCTTACTGTTTGCTTTCTCTGGACAAACTAGCAACACCACGCGCTCTCCTTTTGCTAGTGTCACGTGTTCCGTGGGCCACCTGCCAGTGTCACGTCCCCTCTACCACTCTTCCTCCCCATACTTCTCTTCCTTCCCCTTGAAGCCAGTTTACCCACTTCTCTCCCATGCTACCATAACCGCAAGCCGACGGCGCCTCCAGCGATGTCTCCCGTAGCCACCCCAGTCCCCCACCCCTTTCTCCATGGGTTCAAGGGGAGACGGCGAGGAAACGTGTCGTGATGACAGGTGATACATTGCAAATGTATCTATAATTTTTGATGTTCCATGCTTGGTTTTATCCACTTTCTTGTGTGTTGTCCACACTTTGGAGTACTTTTCATATGATTTCTTGGACTAACCTATTAACAAGAGCCACAGTGCCAGCTGCCTATTTTCTGCTGTTTTTGGTTCTAGGAAAGTCAAAAAATGAATATTCTCGGAATTGGACGAGACAAAAGACAAAGTGCCTATTTTTCCGGAAGTCATCAGATGCCAGAATACGAGACGAAGAAGGGCTAGGGGCCGGCCACACCACCTGGCCGCGTGGCCAGGCCTGGCCCGCGCCAGGCGGTGGTCTGGCCGACTCCAGCACCCCCTCGGCCTCTCCTTCCGGCTATATATTGCCCTCGGGACAAAAACCCTAAGTACTCGATCAAAAATCCACGAAAGAGTCTGTAGCCGCCGTCATCTCCATCCCTAGATCGGGAGGTATCTGAAGCTCTTCCCAGCACCCTGCCGGAGAGGGGAATTCACCCTGGAGGCCTTCTTCATCACCATGCAAGCCTCCAGTGTGATGCGTGAGTAGTTCATCTCTAGACTACGGATCCATGTAGTAGTAGCTAGATGGCTGGTTCTCCTCCTTTGTGCTTTCATGTCTAGATCTTGTGAGCTCCGTTCATGATCAAGATCATCTATTTGTAATTCTGCATGTTGTGTTTGCGGGGATCCGATGGATATTGAGATGCTATTTCAGATTGATTATTGATTCTATCATGTCTTTGTTATTTGTGATCTTGCATGCTTTCCGTTGTTAGTAGATATCTTGGCCAAGTAGATGCTAGCAACTCCAAGAGTTAGTATTAATGCTCGATAGTGGGTTCATGCTTCTGGTAATCTGGGGAAGTGACAGAAATCTCTAAGGTACTAGATGTGCTGTTGCTACTAGGGAGAAAATAACAATCCTTTATTCATAGAACAATCGTATTGTTTACATTACACGCAATTCGTAAAGCAAAAATCTGTTGCTTGCAACTTAATACTGGAGGGGGCTCGGATGATAACCTGAAGGTGGATTATTAGTCACAGATGCAGTTGGATGGCGGTCTATGTATAATGTTGTAATGCCCAATCAAGTTCCAAAGGAGGCAAGATGATTAGTATATGCATGTATTGCTTTCTCGATGTTTGTCAATTGCCCTGCTATAATTTGTTCACCCAGCATGTTATCTATCTTAAGGAGAGCCACCTCTAGTGAACTATGGATCCCGGTCCTTTCTTTTACATACAATATACAAACTGTTTACTGCTTTGTGTTTACTTTCTGCAAACTTTTACTTCCTTCCATTCGATACGTTTAATCCTTTGTTTTCAGCAAAACCGGTGAGATTGACAACCTCATCGCAAGTTGGGGACAAAGTTCTATGGTTGTGTTGTGCAGGTCTCCACGTTCCTACTAGCACCGGTAGTGCGCCCTGCCAAGGCTCAGCTAGCAACACCTTTGGGGTATTTCCTTGCTCCTACTGGTTCGATTAAACCTTGGTTTCATAACTGAGGGAAACTTGCTGCTGTGCTCATCATACCTTCCTCTTGGGGTTCCCCAACGAGCTCTACATCAATACTGAGCCATCAAGCACTTTTCTAGCGCCATTGCCGGGGAGTCAAGGACATCTTCACAAGGGGAGTCCCTCATAACCAATATCTTTACTTTGTTATTTTTGTTTTGCTTAGTTTCTTTTTGCTTAGTTTGCTTGTTTATTTATCAAAAAACACAAAAAATTAGTTTTACAAGTTTGCTTTCTTATTTGAAAACCCCAAAAAAATGACTACTCTTGAAAACACTAAGTTATGTGACTTCACTAGCACCAACAACAATGATTTTATGAGCACACCTATTGCTCCACCTCTGCCTGAAGATACTTTCTTTGAGATAAAACCTGCTTTACTCAATCTTGTTATGAGATGCTGCTGCCCATCTAAATAACTTTGTTCAACTTTGTGAGATGCAAAAGCATAGGGATGTAGATGGTGATATTATTAAGCTAAAATTGTTTCCTTTCTCTTTGAGAGGAAAAGCTAAAGAATGGTTGAATTCCTTAACTAGGAATAGTATTGATTCTTGGACTAAGTGCAAAGATGCTTTCATTGGAAAATACTATCCTCCTGCTAAGATTATATCTATGAGAAGTGAAATAATGAAGTTTAAACAATCCGATAATGAACATGTTGCTCAAGCTTGGGAAAGAATGAAATGTTTGGTTAAGAATTGTCCCACTCATGGACTGACTGCTTGGATGATCATCCAAACTTTTTATGCAGGATTAAACTATTCTTCAAGGAACCTATTGGATTCTGCTGCTGGAGGTACCTTTAAGACCATCACTTTGGGTGCTACAACAAATCTTCTAGATAATATGATGGTTAACTATTCTGAATGGCATACTAAGAGAGCTCCACAAGGTAGGAAACTAAATTCTTTAAGGAAACCTCCTCCTTGAGTGATAAAATTGATATTATTATGTCTATGCTTGTTAATGGGAAAGCCCATATTGATCCAAATAATGTTCCTTTAGCTTTTTTGGTTGCTCAAGAAGAGCAAGTTGATGTGAACTTTATAAGAAATAATAATTTTAGCAACAATGCCTACAGGAAATTTTTTGGTAACAACAATTATAAGCCATATCATCCCAACAATAGTAATGCTTATGGAAATTCTTACAGCAATAATAGGAGTGCACCCTCTGAACTTGAAGTTATGCTTAAGGACTTTATTAGTAAACAAACTGCTTTCAATAAAACTTTTGAGGAAAAACTCTCTAATGCTGAAAGAAATATAGCATCTTTGGCTGAAGCTCAATCTTCTTTGAATAAAATGGCTGCTAAACCTGAAACTAATGAGAATCCATTTGTAGCTACTAATGCTATACAAGTAAGAATTGATGAAAATGTTAGACTATTAGCTGAATTACATGCTAAGTGGGAAAGAGAAGATGAAATTGCTAGAAACATTAGTGTTTCTACTATCACCACCACTAGTGTTGAGGCTAGTAATAGGTCTACTACTTTAGATGATAAGTATGATTTTGATCTTGATGGTTGCAATATCTCTGAAGTTATTAAGTTCCTACAAAAGCTTGCTAAAAGTCCTAATGCTAGTGCTATGAACATGGCCTTTACAAAACACATTACTGATGCTCTCATAAAGATTAAAGAAGAAAAGGTGAAACATAAAGCTTCTATTCCTATAAAACAAGAAGATGGTTGGGAACCCATCATTAATATGAAAGTGAATGACTTTGATTTCAAAGGTTTATGTGATCTTGATAGTAGTGTTTCTATTATGCCTAGAAGGATTTATGATATGCTTGATTTGCCTCCACTTGAGGATTGTTATTTGAATGTTCCACTTGATGATAATGCTAAAAATAAACTCATGGGGAGTCTTAATGATGTTATTATTATGGTTAACAATGCCTATGTCCCCGTTGATTTCTATGTTTTGGATGTTGAATACAATGCTTCTTGTCCTATTACTTTGGGAAGACCTTTTCTTAGAACTGTTGGTGCCATTATTGATATGAAAGAAGGCACCATTAAATATCAAATCCCACTCAAGAAAGGTATAGAACACTTCCCTAAGAAGAGATAGAAGATTTCTTTTGCCTCTCCTATGAAAACAAAATTTGGTCTTAATGCTTCTTCATTTGAGAACACTTGATTCTTTTTCTTGCTTCTAATGCCTAACTTAAAGGCGTTAAAGAAAAGTACTTATTGGGAGATAACCCAAAAGTTTTAGATGAGTCTTGGAAGTTATTACTTCAGTAATAACCGCTCCTTATCCTTTTTATTTGCTTTTTGTGCCAAGAGTAACCTCTAATGACAGAGAAGTAATGATTGGCAAAGTTGCTGTCCCGAAACAGATTTCTGTGCTTCACCGTAAAAATTCGTGTAAAATCTCTGAACGTATTTTTGAGGCGTGAATGTTTGTGCTTCTGACCCAGGTTGTTATCTAACTTTCATTAGTTCAACACTTTTTTATTGGAGCAACAGAAGGTCTTCAAAAAAATTCGTCTTTACCTGCTGGTCTATTTTGACAGATTTCTGCCATTTTCTGCATTTGCTTCTTGTTGGTTCCTTTTTGAGTTCTTTTGGCGAATTGAGCTATTTGAGGGAAGTGCTTCAGTAGCTAGTGTTCTAATGGAAGTTTATTTGTGTTAGAACTTAACCTTAAGACTTATTATCTTGAGTGCACTAATGTTGCTAATAAAGATTGTGTGAAGTTTTGTATGAAGGAAAAAATTTCAGGTGTATGGAAGGAATGAGTAATGAGATGAAGGATGGACTAAAGGTCAAGATTGGGGATGCCACGTGTGTCACCCCAAGAAATATCCAAGAAGTACAAGCGTCAAAGCTTGGGGATGCCCAAGGCATCCCCTTCTTCATCAATAAAAATCCCAGGTTTCTTCCAAACGCTTCATTTTTATTGTTTCATGCACTGTTGTGTTGTTCTTGGAGCGTCTTCTTTTTCGTTTTCGTTTTCGTTTTTTGTTTGCTTAGTTTTCTGAATAAATTGGTTGGACCCCCTCTTTCATACATTGGTTTGCAAATAGTTTGGTTTGGTTTGGAAAAGAGTAGGAAAGTTCATGCTTATGTGGTAAAAAGAGCTTGTTTTTGACTGTGGCCTATGCTTTGTCATGCCATGCTTGATATTGTTTTGGCTTTATGCTTAGTATTCTTTGCTGTAGCATGACTTATTATAAACAATTGAGATTGCTTAATGTGCTTTGGATGAATCATGCGTTGTTTTAGCATATTAAAGCATAGTATAGTGGTATTCTCCTTTGATGCTTTATTTGGGTTGACTTGGCGCATGCTCACACCATGTTATGACTATCTCAAGTCACCATAGCCTTTATGATCCTTTCTTTTTCAACTTTTAGTATCACTTTATGCTTTGATCAATGATGTTTTGTCGCCCTGCATGATTATGGCCATTATTGCTCTCTTAGTTTGTCGCTCCTAGTCTTTTGCTAGCCTCCACAACCAAGTATGAGTTCCACTCATGCATACAACTCCCTAATCCAAGTTATTCCAAAGAGTCCACCATACCTACCTACTAGGTTATGCTATTCCAAGTATATTCATGCTTTTGTTTATCTTTCCAAATTAAACTTGTTATAAGAAAACTAGTGATTAAAGCTCTCATGAACTTGATGACACACTTTACTTTTCTTGCCCTTAATAAACTTGAACCATTGTGTCGTCTATGTTGTATATGCTTGCACTTATTTGTTGGGAATTAGCAGAACCATGCTATCATGGGGAACGCTTTCAACATTGCACTTGGTACTTGTACCTAGTTGATATCATGCTCTTTTGTATATGGATGTCGTCGGTGTGAAATGAAAGGGGAGCTTGTAAGTCCATGGAGTTATGTATATGTGTTAGAGAAACGCCTGGGCCGCTGGTCTAATCCATGCTGACATGGTGGAAACCTGCAGCGTAACCAGAATGGGCTGTCTATGAAGCATTCTTCTTATAAAAAAAGAGTCCTATATTGAGAAAAAAAGAGAAAAAGAAAAAAAGAGATATTATGAAAAGAGGAAAGAGAGAAAAAATCACCATATTCCCATGGTAAATAAGAAGATTGCTGAGATGCTTGTTGTCTGCTTGCCTTGTCATTTTGATATGGGGATTCTTCCGTATCATTGGGTAAGGGGTACCCCGTTGGCGGTTCTCTATGATACACATGTACTTACGATCACAAGAACTTATTGGTGACTAAACTTGAGTAGCATGAGGAGCGACCCTCGTATACAAGGGACATGAGATTTCTAACTTATACGTCGTCAAGCATGTACACCATAGTTTGTTCACTTTAACCTTAATCACTTCAAGATGCTTATGATAGGGGCAATGAGAGCTGAAAGCTATAAGTACCATAATTTTTGGAAGCTCTTTATGAGACTTGAATCCCTACTTACTTTTATAAAGGCCTTTCTTCCACCATTATATTGAGTCTCCACCTTCTACCTTTATGCACCTACTTTGAGAGCATAGTGGTCATTCTTAGTTCTATGTGCATTGTCCCAAGACTACTTGATTGATGCATAACTTGATATTGCTTGTTTTAAACTATTTGTATCTAGTCACTCTTATGAACTTTGAAGGTGTCCTATGCATTTATATTTGCTATGTTTTCTTTATGTGAAACAAACAAACGTCATGCAAAGCATTGTTATTCATGAATCTTTTGTTTGTGCCTTTTCATGTTGCATCATAGTTTCTTTGTCTTATTGCTAGAACTTTGTCTTTCATGTTATGATTGAAGTACTATGATCCCAGCTTTAAATGTTTTACAAATACTTTGATCAAGTCTTTGATGGTGCATGTCACCTCAAAAATTATTCTTTCTTTTTATCACTTACCTACTCGAGGATGAGCAGGAGTTAAGCTTGGGGATGTTGATACATTGCAAATTTATCTATAATTTTTGATGTTCCATGCTTAGTTTTATCCACTTTCTTGTGTTTTGTCCACAATTTGGAGTACTTTTCATATGATTTCTTGGACTAACCTATTAACAAGAGCCATAGTGCCAGCTGCCTGTTTTCTGCTGTTTTTGGTTCCAGGAAAGTCAGAAAATGAATATTCTCAGAATTGGACGGGACAAAAGCCAAAGTGCCTATTTTTCCGGAAGTCATCAGATGCCAGAATACGAGACGGAGAAGGGATGGGGGCCGGCCAAACCACCTGGCCCGCGCCAGGGGGTGGTCTGGCCGACCCTAGCACCCCCTCGGCCTCTCCTTCCGCCTATATATTGCCCTCGGGACGAAAACCCTAAGTACCCGATCAAAAATCCACGAAAGAGTCTGTAGCCGCCGTCATCTCCATCCCTAGATCGAGAGGGATCTGAAGCTCTTCCCGGCACCCTGCCGGAGAGGGGAATTCACCCTGGAGGCCTTCTTCATCACCATGCAAGCCTCCGGTGTGATGCATGAGTAGTTCATCTCTGGACTACGGATCCATGTAGTAGCTAGATGGCTGGTTCTCCTCCTTTGTGCTTTCATGTCTTGATCTTGTGAGCTCCGTTCATGATCAAGATCATCTATTTGTAGTTCTGCATGTTGTGTTTGCGGGGATCCGATGGATATTGAGATGCTATTTCAGATTGATTATTGATTCTATCATGTCTTTGTTATTTGTGATCTTGCATGCTTTCTGTTGTTAGTAGCTATCTTGGCCAAGTAGATGCTAGCAATTCCAAGAGTTAGTATTTATGCTCGATAGTGGGTTCATGCTTCTGGTAATCTGGGGAAGTGACAGAAATCTCTAAGGTACTAGATGTGCTGTTGCTACTAGGGAGAAAACAACAATCCTTTGTTCATAGAACAATCGTATTGTTTACATTACATGCAATTCGTAAAGCAATAATCTGTTGCTTGCAACTTAATACTGGAGGGGGTTCGGATGATAACCTGAAGGTGGATTCTTAGTCATAGATGCAGTTGGATGGCGGTCTATGTATAATGTTGTAATGCCCAATCAAGTTCCAAAGGAGTCAAGATGATTAGTATATGCATGTATTGCTTTCTCGATGTTTGTCAATTGCCCCGCTGTAATTTGTTCACCCAGCATGTTATCTATCTTAAGGAGAGCCACCTCTAGTGAACTATGGATCCCGGTCCTTTCTTTTACATACAATCTGCAAACTGTTTACTACTTTGTGTTTACTTTCTGCAAACTTTTACTTCCTTCCATTCGATACGTTTAATCCTTTGTTTTCAGCAAAACCGGTGAGATTGACAACCTCATCGCAAGTTGGGGACAAAGTTCTGTGGTTATGTTGTGCAGGTCTCCACGTTGCTAGTAGCACCGGTAGTGCGCCCTGTCAAGGCTCATCTAGCAACACCTTTGGGGTGTTTCCTTGCTCCTACTGGTTCGATTAAACCTTGGTTTCATAACTGAGGGAAACTTGCTGCTGTGCTCATCATACCTTCCTCTTGGGGTTCCCCAACGAGCTCTACATCAATACTGAGCCATCAACAGGGACAGTAATTTTGATGTGAGTCGTCTCATCTCTAACATCTGTCGCCATTTATCTATTTTGAGCTAGATCTACTCTAATTACTCATGCACGTGTGATGTGTTAGGACAACCATACACTGTATGACTCTGACTATCACGGTTTAGCGAAGGAAGACAGTCCTCCGCTATGTCAACATGGATATGTGCCTGCTAAATTTGTAGCGTTCGAAGGACGAAACGCAGGCAGGAGGTTTTTCGGGTGTCAAGGACTTAGTGTAATGTTAGCATGCAGAAGTTGCGGTGTTGTCAAATGGGTAGATATAGAGTGCCCCAAATCAATGGAGAAAATGCTGGACAAACTATGGGATATGACTGTTGAGTTGAAAGAATCCATAGCCAACTCACTTCTTAAGAGTGCTGAGATGAAGTTATTTGACCATGTTGACACAACCAAGCTTAACTGAGATCTTAGGAGGGTGAAAGACAAGGTTAGCAAAGTCGAGAAGGAGAGGGACATGGCATTGGCCCTGAAGGCTAAAGTAGAGCAATAACTAACTCAAGCAAGGAATGAACTTAACCAGGCAAAAGTCCTGCAGTTCACAACTATGGGTATCGACAAGTGCATGAGGATAAATGCAGAGAAACAATTGAAGCTGTAGAAGGAAGATGCTAAAAGGATGGAGCAGACGATTCGATCCCTGCTCTCGCAGGAAGATGCTCATTGGGCTAAGATTAGGAAGATCAAGCAGATGTATGATAACTAGTTCTATTTAGCTTGAGCTCCGTACTTTTTTAAGTTGTAATAGTAGTACCTGTTGGCCTAGCGGTCTGAACTAGTGGTCTCGGAGTCCTGGGAGAAAAAAATTGGTCGCCAGTTAATCTGTCTTAGCCCTCCATTACTTCCTTTTTCTAATAATGGTGGTATTATGACATTGGTAGCTTGTCTAAACGTAATCTACGTGGATTGTGCTGCATGCAAATGATATAGCCACAATTTATAAAGTGGAAGCATGTACACCCTGTTACTGAAGATCCAGGAGCTTCGCTAGACGGGCTCAAGATTAGGCCATAAAGTGGTGCCGATTTCCTCATTATCTAGGCATTATCGGTTGCCATTGATGTTTATGTTTCCATGTCGTTGTGCAACAACTGAAATAAGTTGCTTCTTTGTGGAGTTTAGCATCTTAAATAATTTATTTCTGTGCCACTAACATTCCATCGAATTTGGAGACCTCCTGCCCCTCAGTAATCATGGCACCGGTGCTGTGTGTTTTCAGATAGCAGTGGCACAATCACAATTTCAGATTCAACTAGTGACTCGGCCGTTTCCAAACCTCAAGCCGCGATACATTTTACCCCGGGAACATGGGTAGATTGTTTCACCTGACAAGTTGCACGCACATAGCTCCAGAATTTAACCGAATTACATATATAGGTTCAAGTTCAACACATTATTATGCATCTTCACTGCCAGCAACCTTCTTCCCCTGCCTGCGTGCCAAGCCTTCATGTCCACTAGCTTCTTCATTTCCTGCCTTCTTCCTCTTCCTTGGTGCCAATTTTCTTAGCTTCACGTACTCTGCATCGCCGGGACAATCAACACCAGAATCGTGTCCATCATCGTCACTCCACTCGTTTTTATTTTCTTCCGGTAGCAAAATGACTGACATGGTAGTCATGTTTCTAACCTTGCGACACTTCCTGCCAAAGAAACAGGACTGTTGCATAACTGCCTAATATCTACGGAGTAAACAAAACAAAAGTTATAATTCAGCACAAACATGCGAACCCCAAGAGACTTTTGCTTACCATGAGCTAATTGGGTTCGAGCGACCACCATGTCCAAGAATAGTAGGGTGAATCCCAGTTGCAGCATCTTCCACATCCAGTACATCACAATTCAGCATAAACATGCAAGTTGAAGAGGGCTACCATAACCAGGTAAGGGTGGTCCGCGAATATCCCACTTGATAGAAAACTGTGGACAATTTTTCTTGTCAGTGTTGGGCTAGCTAAACAAATCTAGGTTCAATAGCCAGCTTAGCAGTTATAGTTAGTGCAAATAGCAAAGAGAAGAGTAGCTCACCCGCATGTAGCTAGAACTTTTTCCTCCTTGGTAGTAGGATCTGCCATCTTCCATGCTGCTTAGCTCGTCGGTAGCGGAGGAAGGCTAGAGCCTCGCAACGGCGGCTACAACATGCGGCATTGGACATTGGGATCAATGAATGGGTGCAACAACTTGGCGCTGGAAGTAAAATGTCTGAAGGGATCGTTCTGCTTGGAGGGTGGATTTCAACGCCGCCAGTGCTAGGGGAAAGGAGGGAGTGGATTTGTGAAATTGGTCAACGCACCAAGCCACTTAGTTCCTCGATTGGCCTAAGAGGTTGCCGCGTTGGCGCCCACGTCACGGACAAATGACCTACATGTGGGTCCTGACCATCTCACAGGGCAGTTTAACAAAATGTTTGAATTTGGTAGGGTGAGATGAATTTGCCTCGAAATCACCCCTCTCGGTAGTTGGCAGCCCAACTTTGGGAAATGCGGCAATTACAGGCAACTTGGGTACCAGGATGCACTCGCACGGGAACTTTTGGGCCGCAAACCAACAAGCCCTGGAGAAAGGTAAGGTCCCACTTGGAGGTGAGGCCGGGCGCCCCCCTCCGGCGAATAGGCAACCCCCTTCGGCAAGTGGGGACAAGAGCTCTTCTGCGGGGGGTGGTCCGGACTGCTTCAAGTGTGGGAGGCAAGCCACTTCAAGGCGGGCTGTAAGTATAACCCCCTGTGCATGCTATGCAAGGGAGAGTTCCATGTCTTGGCGGACTGCCTGCGGAAAGGCTCGGCAAGCACATCGACTATGGATGGGGAATGCCTTCCTAGGTTGTGGCTTTTACTTCCTGGAGGTGGAGAAGTGCAACGAGGGCCCGACAGCAATGGAGAAATTGGCGGCGGTGGTCGGGTTTAAGACTAACCCCCTGACGACATAGGAGTTGGATGTGGAGATGAGGAATTTGCTGGAGATGTCCTGGGACTGGAAGGTCGAGAAGATGTCTAAATTAGAGTTCATGGTGACTTTTCCGTCTCGAGAAGTACTGTCCATGTACACCTGTAGTAGGAAGATCTTTTTCCCGTTGATGGAAAGGGATGCGTACATCCGGGAGGCCTTTCTCGAACCTAAATCATCGGTGGTGCTTGAGAAGGTGTGGGTTCAACTATCTGGCGTACCTAGGGGGCTCAAGACAGCGGAGCGAATCAAGCGGCATTGATGCTGGTGGGGCGGACAATCAAGGTGGATATCTACTCCTTGCTGAAGGGCCCGATGCGGGTACTCTTCCGGTGCTGTTTCTCAGACCAAATCAAGGGTTCCGTCTAGATTGTTCTGAATGGAGAGGGCTTCAACATTGGGCTCAAGCCAGAGCCGGGCCTGTGCGGTGGCACGGGTGGGCCACCGAAGCCGCCCCCCGCCGGAGGACTACGCTGAGGGTACTGAAGAGCAGAGCATGGATGACGAGGGATTCAATAAGCATCGAAGCAGCTGGCTTTGGACAGGGAGATTTCCTCGCAAGGTTTGACACCTGGGGTGGCGGCACGCGTCAGGTGGATAGGGAGCCAGCAAAGGTGGCTTGCACTCCCTAGTTTGGCATGATGCCGGGTTGCAAGCCCCTGGATTTCTCCAGCGTGGTATTCCAATACGGCTCCAACCTGGGTAGCATGGGGTTGATGCCTGAGTGTCCTATGGAGGGGTCAACGCTTACCAGGCCATCTCTAGTGTTTTCTCTGTAGGACAGGATGATTGGGGCGTTGCGGTCCCCTGGCTCAGATTCTATGGCTGTTGATCTCTCTGACCTGCAGACACCATCTCCTACTCCATGCAAGGATGGTCATATCCAGGGAGATCATGGGAGATCCCGGAGCAGGAGGAGTGCACCAGCTAAGTGCGAGCACCCAGACCGGCTGCCACGCTGGGAGTAGGGACGAAGCTAGCAGACTCGGCTTTGATGGGGGAGGTTGGCAAGCGCTCTAAGACTAGGCAGGCAGCTGGTACGTGCAAGGGCGGGAGGGCGAAGGGCGCGGTGGTGGCGTTGGACCATCAACAATGCCAAGAAGCTCATGGCCAGCAAAAATCTAGAGTCAGGTAAATCTAATTTCCACGCCTTGGACTCTCTTTTGAATGAGCACTTGATTGAAGTTCCGTTAGATTGTGATATTGTTTTCAAACCTTGTCAAGGAATCTGATTGAGGCCATCTCCCTTATTCGTGCAAAGGAGGAAGCTCCGGCTACTCTTGCTGAGGTAGCCGAAGACGAGGAGGCTCGCCAGCTGGCTGCCGTAGGGGCAAAAGCCGGCTGGCCATGAAAGGCTCCACTCTGGTGGGAGGGGAGGTGCCTAAGACTAGCAGTCGCTTGCGCAGGTGCCTGAAGATATTGGGGTATCATGCAGGAAATGGTCGAAGCCAATAATGGCCAAGAGCGCCCGCCTGACGGTGCGCAAGGGCGCACACAAACGCAAGGCACCCATATGAAGGGCTTCATCTAGAACATTCGGGGCTGGGGCGACCAGGGGGTGAATCCTAGCTCAAAGGGTACATGGACACTGAACGAGTGGACTTTGTGGGACTCCAGGAGATAATCAGCCCGGAGTTCTCACTTGCGGACCTCAACAAGTTGGACTGGGGGCAATTTGCTTGGAACTGGCTCCCAACTAATGGGCACTCAGGGGGCACTTTACTGGGCTTTAGGGAGGAGACGATAGAAGTGGGTGAGTGGCGAAAGGGAGAGCTCTACATTAGTGCCCTTGTGTTCCATAAGGTGCGTAAGACTAAATGGGTCTTCATTCTCGTGTATGAGCCAACTGATCTAGGGACATCTGTGGCCTTCCTGCTGGAGTTGCAGGAGGTGGTTGAGCACGCCCGGCCCCAGTGGTCATTGTCAGGGACTTCAATATGATCTGAGGGTTGGATGACAAGAACAATGCCAATGTTGCTTGGCCTAGGTGAAAGGGCATTTATGCCCTTACTATTATTTTGATGTTTGGTGACAACACTTGCATAAGATTAATCATCTGTTAAATGTTTCAGGAGATTCCTGCTGTCCCATGTATGGTGCAATAAAGGAAAAATAGCTTCCCTGTGTCAGGTCTGTGCAAAGGATAAGTCCCAGCCGGACTGTCCGGCTGATCCAGGCCAGAGTGTCCGGCCAGGCTGGACTGTCCGGTGGGATTCGGCCGGACTGTCCGCCCATGAGAAGTGAGCAACTTCTCTGGACACTCAGAACAGGTTTTCGGACACTGTCCGGACACTTTCTGGATTCTGGCCGAAAACTTGGCATGGCCGGAGTGTCCGGCTGGTCTCACACGGAATGTCTGGCTAGGCCGGACTATCCGGGTTAAGTGGCTCCCAACGGCTCCATTTCCAGGGGCCTATATAAAGGCCCCTCCTTCTACCCTGGAAGCTGCTCGTCCATCTCAAGAACTCCAGCACCATTAGAGCCACCAAATCCACAAGATCTCCTCACTCAACCATCCAAAGTCATTGATCTTTGGAGAATCGAAGGAGGAGGCCTTGATCTACATCTTCACCAATAGAGATCTTCATTTCCCCCTCATTCACTTGAGGGCCCCTTGCTCTAGTGTTTCTTTGGAAACCCTAGCTTGTGATTTGGTTCTTACTAGCTTGTCTTTGATTGTTTGACAGCTAGCTTGTACTTGGGAGCCTCCAATTAAGTTGTGGATGTGTGCCCCGAATTCGTTGTAAAGGTGCCGACTTCCACCTCGAAGGTTGCTGTATAGTGGAAGAGGTGAATCGAACCTGTTGGGGTGAGGTTCATCGGAGAACAAAGGAGGCCTCTCGTGGCGTTGGTGGTTTTAAACCACCCCCTCTCCAAACGTAGACGTACTTCCCCTCAAAAGGAAGGAACTATGGGAAACAAATCCTTGTGTCTCCGTGTGCTTCACTTTGGTTACTTCTATCCTTTACCGCACTTTACTTATCTAGTTATTGTTTAGTTTGTGCTTGTTTGTCATATAGGTAAATTCACCATAGTTGCATAATCTACAAAATTTACCTTTCATGTCAAACCCTAAATTGAAAAAGAGTAAAATTTGAAGTAGCACCTATTCAACCCCCCTCTAGGTGCCCATACGATCCTTTCAATTGGTATTAGAGCCTCGGCTCTTTATTCGGGCTTAACCGCCTAAGAGATTATGGGCAACCCAGAGGAGGGAGAAAGTGAGGCTAGCCATTCGGTGACCATGGTAGATCTCAAGAAGTTGGAAACAAGCTTGAGCTCTACCTTGGGCAATGAAATCCAACAGTTTTGTCAACTTGTTGAGCAACTTGTTAGGGATAAGCAAACCTCACCTCCTCCCTCTCCAGAGGAAACACCACCAAACCCAAAGGCTAATGCTCCGGCTAAGCCTTTGGAGGAAGTGGTGGGGGATGAACATAATTCCACTAACTCCACCACCAAAAAGGGTGATGGGAAGGAAGAGTTCCATATGGTTCTCGGATGGTACTCTCCTGACCCTCCTATCCCTCATCCACATATAAATAATAGAGGAGACCCACCTAAGTTAGCTGCACATACTTTTTCTCAATGGCAAGTGTTAATGAAATCTCATGTGCGCAGCTCTTGCATTGATTTGTGGAATAATATTGAAGAAGGACTCAAAATTGAGGATCCAACCAACTTGACGAGAAGAGAAGTGGTCAATAGCCAACTCAATGCGACAACCTTGAACATGATCCAACTTGGGGTGGGGCCAAAGGATTTTCCCCACATTGAGCACTACAACACCGCCAAGGAAGCTTGGGATGCTCTCATTGACTTGTTTGTTGGCAATGAGAGTATGAGGAGAAATAGATATGATGCCTTAAGCAATGAGGCTGAAGGTTTCTTCATGAAGGATGGTGAGGATCATGAAGACATGTATCGAAGACTCAAGTCCACAACCACCGCTTTCAGGAATGTTGGCGCCTCTCACATTGATGATGCTTGGATCAAGAGGAAGTATGTGAGTGCACTCATGCCTTTCGAGCCTACTGACTTGAAGAGTCTCCAAGGAAGACAGAACTACCATCTCATGACCTCAAATGAAGTGATGCAAGAGATGGCCGCCTTCAAGGTTGCTGCCAAGAATGCCAAAGACGCCCGTGCTCGTGCCATTGGAATGAGTAGTGGTGTCAACCTTGCCTTGAAGGCCAAGTTTGTGGAGTATGATGAAAATGAAGGAAGTGATGAGGGACCTTCATTGAGGCACCCTGAAGATGTCAAGATTGCTCATGGTGAATACATGACCTTCTATGCAAGAAACTTTTGGAAAGATCCTGCCAAGGCCAAGATGGAAATGCAACGAAGAAGCAACCCCAATGGGAGAAGAGACAATGGGTCCAAGTTGAGAACTTGTTTCAATTGTGGTGACCGCTATCACTTCGTTGCGGCTTGTCCCTATGAGAAAAGAGAAGACCATGGGGGTAAACTTGTGTTAAAGAAGACCTCCAAAGCTCCCTACAAGAAACCCTTCATCAAAAGGAACCCAACCAACAAGAAGCCGGGAGAAATTGTCTTTATCACACATGAAGAGTACTCCTCCGATGATGATGATGAAGAGGAAGAAGAGGATACACCAAGTGGTGTGGGGGCTCTTGCCACTACCTCTACTCCTTCATTCTCACTCTTCGACTCTCCAAATGAGAATATCTCCAACAAGAACGTCACTTGCCTTATGGCAAGAGGAACGGAGGTATTATCATCATCACACTCCACTTCCTTAATCAATGATGATTTTGATGATGAGTTATCTCTTGAGGTCAAAAAGGAATTAGTTGCTTTTGATGTGTTCATGAATAACTTGCAAGGGGAACACAAGAAACATGTTGTGGACCTCCTAAATCAACTTTCACACACACAAGAACTTCTAGATGAGAGATTCCAATTAGGAAGAGAGCACATGATTGAGGTAGAAGATCTTAATAATGCTCTAGAAGAAGAACAAGAAACTAGAATATCTCTTGAAACTAAACTAGAGGGCCTTGATGAAGCTAATGATCTCATTATTAATAAACTCATCAAGGAACGTGATCATGCTATTGCTAAATACAAAAAGGCTAAAAAGGATAAGATTGAGTTTGATGTTGTTCATGAAAAACTTGCCGAGGACTTTAGGACACTTGACAAGGCTCACAAGGCCTTGGAAAGTGAACTCTTGTCACTCACAAAGTCTTGTGAAAAGCTTCAAACTCAATTGATCAATACTCCCTCACCTAGTACATTCATTCCTGCTAGTTGTACAAATACTCTTGAAGAACATGCTAGGTTGAAGGGGGAGCTAGCTAAGACCTCCTTTCCCAAAGGAAACAAGTCTATTGATGACCTCTTAAACAAGTAAAGGTCAAATGGTGAAAAAGGGGGCATAGGATTTGTCTCTAAAGCCAAGAAGAAAACGAACAACAACAAGAAGAAGGCCAAGCCCGCTCAAGAAAAGAACAAGGTCATTGTGGGAAGTAAGACCACAAGTGGCAAAACTATGTCTCATGATGATTTTGCGGGTAGTGCTAACCCTCACTATGTCTTAATGCGTGATTATTATGGTGATGTGTATGCACAATATGTTGGCCCATTTGATGGTTATATTGCATGGTCGATTTGGGTTCCCAAGACCCTTGTTGCTAACAAAAGAGGACCCATTGAAAAATGGGTACCTAAAAACTAGTTTGATCTTTTGTAGACCTTTGCTTCCGGAGGGTCAAAATGGGTGCTCGATAGTGGATGCAAAAGTCATATGACCGGAAGCGCTTCTAGTGTCAAGGAGTTGAGACCAAATGTTGATCAAATATCTGTGACATATGCCGACAAATCAAAGTCTAAGGTAATGGGTTTCAGCAAAGTTGTGGTTGCTCACGATATCACTCTCGTGGACGTCATGCTTGTTGAGACCCTTGGCTATAATTTACTTTCAGTCCGTGCTCTAGGAAAGATGGGTTTTGCTGTATTTATTGATGTTGATATTGTGATCCTCTTGTGGAGCAAGTCTCTAAAGGTTGCTTTCGTTGGGTACGTCGAGGATGACTTGTATGTGGTGGACTTTTCGGGGAAAACCACTACAAGTCCGATGTGCCTATTCGGAAAGGCCGATGTGGGTTGGCTATGGCATCGCCGTCTATCCCATGTCAACATGATAACTTTGCAAAGCCTCCACAAGGATGGTCATATTGTTGGACTAAAATAAAATGTTTGCTTTGCCAAAGATCGTGTTTGCAGGGCTTGTTTTGAAGGAAAGATGCATGATTCTCCCCACAAGCCAAAGAACTACATCAATTCCAAGAGGATCTTGGAGCTCCTTCATGTGGATCTCTTTGGTCCTCTGTCTCATGCGAGTCTTGGTGGGAAGAAATATTGTTTGGTGATTTTTGATGACAACTCAAGATACACTTGGGTATATTTCTTCAAGTTAAAAAGTGAGACCCAAGAGAACTTCATTTACTTCATCAACATGGCTCAACGTCAACATAATGTCCCAGTACTAACAATTAGAAGTGACAATGGTACCGAGTTCAAGAACTACACATTAAATGGATTTCTTAGTGATGAGGGAATAAAACATCAATATTCCGCTACATATACCCCTCAACAAAATGGTGTAGCTGAGAGGAAGAACCGGACTCTCATTGACATGGCAAGGACTATGTTGGCGGAATTTAAATCTCCATACAATTTTTGGGCTGAATCTATCTCCACCGCATGCCATGCATCAAACTGTCTCTACCTCCACAAGGAATTGATCAAGACTCCATATGAAATCCTTACCGGTAACAAGCCTAATGTTTCTTACTTCCGGGTATTCGGTTGTAAGTGCTTCTATCGCATCAAGGGCATTCGTTTATCCAAGTTTGATTCCAAAGCATTAGAGGGTATTTTTGTTGGTTATGGTCTCAAATCCCACACTTATAGAATCTATGACAAGCTCTCAGGAATTGTCATAGAATCTTGTAGTGTGGTGTTTGAAGAATATGATGGTCCCCAAGCGGGGCGTGTTGATGTTTGTGATGTAGATGATGAAATGCCTCAGGATGCCATAGGAAGAATGGGTGTGGGTTTCATCCGTCCTGTTGAGGAACCCCTTATGGTGGATCGAGAAGAACTATTCTCTACTCAAGTGGAGCCCTCATCTTCACAACTTCAACAAGCTACTGTCGATGTGGACAATGACCCATGCCAAAGACAAGTTGTGGACCCTCAACCTACTGATCAAGAAGATGCTTCTAGCCAAGAGGTGATTGAGTCTCCGTTTGCCAGGATTTCCAGTGGTGCTAAGGCCATTACACAAGCAAGATCTGTACAGACTACCATAAGAACAGCTGAATACCTGGCCAGTCGTGGGCTTGATCAAGACCAAGGTCAATCTTTGCCTCCTTTAGAAGAGAGTATTTCCAATGATGATCAAGGTCAAGTTAATGGTCAAGATGAGGACCAAAATGATGAAGTGATCCCCCCAAGAAACAACAAGGAGATTGAAACTCGTCGCCAAGCTAGAATGGATAGAATATTGGAATTAAGAGACCACACTCTTGAGAATGTTGTAGGAGATCTAAGAAGAGGGATATCGACTCGAGCTCAACTGAAGAACTTTGGTGAGCATCAAGCACACATTTCCATGGTGGAACCAAAGAAAGTATGGGAAGCTCTTGAAGATTCAGATTGGTTGGATGCAATGCACAAAGAGCTCAACAACTTTGAGAGAAACAAAGTATGGAAGTTAGTGGAAAAGCCAAAAGATTGCCGCAATGTTATAGGCACCAAGTGGATTTTCAAGAACAAGCAAGATGAGCATGGAATTGTGATAAGGAACAAGGCAAGATTGGTTGCACAAGGGTTCTCTCAAATTGAAGGCATTGATTATGGAGAGACTTATGCACCCGTGGCTCGCCTTGAGTCCATCCGTATCCTTCTTGCTTATGCGGCACATCATAAATTTAAACTACAACAAATGGATGTAGAAAGTGCATTTCTCAATTGTCCATCGCATGAGTTGGTATATGTGAAACAACCCCCAGGATTTGAGGATCCCAACTTTCCAAACCACGTCTACAAACTCGATAAGGCACTCTATGGGCTCAAGCAAGCCCCACGCACGTGGTATGAGCACCTTAGAGAGTTGTTGTTAGATCGTGGGTTTGAGGTTGGGAAAATCGATCCCACCCTTTTTACCAAGAGGGTTAATGGGGAACTTTTTGTATGCCAAATTTATGTAGATGATATTATCTTTGGCTCATCTAACAAAGCTTTTAATGATGAATTCTCTAAGATTATGACTGACAGGTTTAGGATGTCTATGATGGGAGAATTGAGAGTGTTTCTTGGTTTTGAGATCAAGCAAGTGAGAGGTGGTACATTCTTCAACCAAGCCAAGTATACTCAAGGTATGCTCAAAAGATTCAACATGAAAGACCTCAATGGAGCTCCCACTCCCATGGCAACAAAGACTCATCTTGAACTAGACCCAAATGGTAAAGATGTGGATCAAAAGGTATACCGGTCCATGATTGGCTCTTTGCTTTACCTTTGTGCATCTAGACCCGATATTGTGTTGAGTGTAGGAGTGTGTGCAAGATATCAAGCGGCTCCTAAAGAAAGCCATTTGATGGCAGTCAAGAGAATCTTTCAATATTTGGTTCATACCCCAAACTATGGTATTTGGTATCCTAGGGGCTCAACTTTCGCTCTTTGTGAGTACACGGATTCGGATTGGGCTGGTGACAAGGATGATAGGAAATCAACCTCCAGGGCTTGCCAGTTCCTTGGGAGGTCCTTGGTCTGTTGGTGACGAGGGTTTAACTCATCAATGCCCATTGTTATGGACTTGGGTTTTGGAGAAGGAGGGAGCGCTGGAGACATCTATCGGCTAGCAAACGAGCACACAGGGGACAGAGATTTACCTAGGTTTAGGCCTCGTAGAGGTCCCTACTTCTGCTTGTCTACTCGTGGAATTATCGAAGGAACCGAAGGTTACAATGGTGCACAGATGCAATCTGTCGAGGGTGGTGGAAACTAGGGTTGCATGTGTCCTCCTCGCTGCCCTCTCCCAGCCTTCATATAGATAGGCTAGGTCTCAGGTAGCAGGTCGAGTCGGTTACAAATTAGGGTTTTCCCCTTTGAACTTTCTATCTTTAGCTTCTTCTTGTTCTTCAAGCAATCGAGAGTCTGTAGGTTACTCGAATCCTTCGTTTGGGCCTTGGCGACACCGTGGGCCTGTACGTATTTAGACCGTATATACCAAGCTCGAGTACCTATAGGGTATACCCATGTCAGTAGCCCCCGAGTGTCCAGTGGAATCGCAGATTCGACTAGGGACTTTTGAAGTCTTTCGAGTGCCTGAACGAGTATATATTTCGACTGCTTTTAATTGTGTCATAGGGATTTTTGATATACGTGCCTGATATAACCGAAGTACCGGTATCAATTAACCACCTTAGGGTGAAACAACGCAATCTACTCGAACTCGAGTCCTCGGACTCGAATCCGGAAAAGTGATAGTGTAATTCGACTCAAGCCGTGGAGGTGTTAGAGGAGTCAAATTCCAGTTATATGGGTGTGAGCACTCGACGCGTCCGTCAAGGCATATTCATCGTACCTGTAGGCATGGATATGTTTCTGGTAGTGCACAGCTAATGCGTTGCCAGGCCTTGTTCAGGTCTTACCTTCACGCTGTAAGCGCGGCATCCGAATTTTATCATCGCGTAGACGATTTGGGTGACCCAAGAGACGCAATCTCTTTGTAGGAAAAAATTATGAGGCGGTGTCGCCATGAGTTTCGAGTGTGGATGTTATTGACACACAATTTTTGCATAAATAATCATAGGGTGCGCGACCAGCGCTTCCTATGGGAGTAGCCCCCGAGTGCCTGGTTGAGTCGAAGACTCAGGCAGGGACTAAAGAATCATTTTGCGACTGCTGTGCCTGGTTGAGTCGAAGACTCAGGCAGGGACTAAAGAATCATTTTGCGACTGCTGTCGTCTTTTGCTTGTTTCAGTCGAATTTGTTTCCGGCGCTCCCTATGGGAGTAACCCATGTCCATAGTCGAATCGTATTTCGAGTGGTTGGGTTTGCCTTTGATTGTCCATGTTCCTGCAAAAAGAAAAGAAAAATCGTAGGGTGCGCGACCAGCGCTCCCTATGGGAGTAGCCCCCGAGTGCTCGGTCGAGTCGAAGACTCCATCAAGGACTAAAATAGTCGAAGATTTCCGCTGCATAGCTTTGATGACGTCAGTGCTGACGCGTTGATGATCTCAGTTGCCCGCGTGAGCGAGTTTGACGGGATGTGACAAGCAGTGGGTCCCACTTTCTAACTTTGATTTGACTGGGCGTGCGTAATCTTTATTTTAACTGCGTCTCCTCGATTTCCGTGCGTAATGGGAGTAGTGGAGGGACGGTTCGCGCTTCCACTCCTCCACGTGTACAGCACGATGTTTGCCACGCGTCCAGTAGGGTTTTTCTGAGCCGTTGGATTGCGTCTTCTAGGGGTTAAGTAGCGGCACTGCGATGGTAATTTTCTCGTCTGCTCTCATTCATTTTTGCTTCCATCGCCATTACCGCTGCTCCTCTGCTTTCTCTGTGCTCGTTTCCTCCATGACGCTGGACCAGCTCCGCTTGTTTCCGAGCTACTTTCTACGCTCGCATCACCGTCGCGCAATGGGGAAGAAGAAAGGAGGTGCTGCGGCTGATTCCGCGACCACCGTTGCCGCGGTGAAGAAGAAGGGCGGCTCCGCTGCTGCGGGCACCAGTACTGCCGCCGGCAGGAAGAAGAAAGCCATAGGCACTCGCGTCACGAATGGTGCGTGGCGCCCCTCCATCATCAAATCGTCGGATCTCCGCCTTCTTCGTCAAGACAGAGTGCTATCCGGCGCAGTCGCCGATGCGCGCGTCCCAGGCGGTGAGACAATTCCTGTTCCCCCCGCTAGTTTTCGAGTGATGTTTTTGGCATTCATCATTCGCGGTCTCTCCTTGCCTCTTCACCCCTTTTTTAGGGGTCTCCTTTGTTTCTACGGGCTTCAGCTCCATCGGCTGTCCCCGAATTCGATCCTCCATATCTCTTGCTTCATCACACTCTACGAGTGTTGGCTCGGAATCGAGCCATACTTCGGCCTTTTTAAGCGCCTCTTCAAATTGAAGCGCCAGTCTGCATCTGGCTCTTTAGTTTACGATGTAGGTGGTTGCGGAATCCACGTTGACCCATCCGCCACCTACTTCGACATCAAGCTCACGGCGTCCATCCAAGGGTGGAGGGACAAATGGTTCTACATTCGCGATGAGAAGGCTAACGGTGAGCACTTTGGACTCGCGCCCTTTGATCCCACGACGCCGTGCAGGAGGATGCACTCCTAGAAGAACGTAGTCATGCCTGGCGAGTCCGCGGAGACAGATGTGCTGTATCAGTGTGTCTGCGACCTCGAGAGTCGCATAGGCAAAGAGGAGGGAGGCTGCGCCCTCATTCGCACTTGGCTGCGCTGTCGCGTCCAGCCCCTGCAAGCCAGGGTCCACCCCATGTTTCAGTGGGCTGGCGCTGATGATGCCACTCGCGTGTCTGCCGATGGCATGTCCGCGAGTGAGGTGGACAAGAGGGTTCGAATGGTCACGAAGTACACCGTCAAGGATGTGCTCCCTAGTGAGCCAGTTGTTCCTCCATTTGATGCTTCGAACCCTCCTCCCGAGGTATAGTTTTTGCTACGCAGTAGCTAAATTTTTCGATTGCTTTTCTGTTATTTACTTGCTGTTTGCTGAAATGTGTTGCCTATGTGCAGGATTGGGCGGTGTCACCTTGTATGCCCCCTCTACCTGAGGGGATTATCCCTCGCGAGACTTTGGAAGAGGACGATTCGGAGTCGACCGTCCCTTCTGATGCGGAGGAGGAAGCCCCCGAGTTCGATAGTCCAGATACTTGCAAGAGTTCGCAGAGCGAGGATGCCGATACGTCGTCCCCTTCGACTCTGGAAGGTACGGGTGTTGGTGCGGAGTCGCCAATTCCTGCCATTCCTGTGAGCGCCGTGGCACCATCTTCTCGCAAGAAGATGCGACTGCCCAAGGAGTCTTCGTCAGAGTCGGGGGAGCCACTTTTGACTTTGACAAGTTTGATTGGTAAGTTTGCATAGTTGATTTGCTCTTCTCTGTTTTTGCTCTTGATGGCTCGTCTTTGGGTTTTCGCTATCTTGATATGGTTTTTGCCTTGCAGTCAAGAGGCATCGTCATCTTCTGGCGACGTCCAGTTTTTGAAGGAATCAGGAGTCGCGGCCTCAAGGGCCAAGGAAGTGGTCGAGCGCGCTCCTTCCCCTCCATTGGCGGCCCACTCCGGGCACAACTCTGCCAGTTCTCCTCATGCGGGGGAGCATCAAATGGTTGCCCGGATGACGGTACAGCAGACATCTTCGGAGTCATTGGAGGACCATGTAAGTGTAGTTTTTCTCCTTTTGGTGTTGCAGTCAATGTTATCTATTGCCTCTGCTGATTTTGTTTTGTGCCATAGCTCCTTGTGAAAGAAGCCACGCACTTGGCGGAGCAAGTGCTTGCGATGGGTCGCCAGCATGCGATGCTGGAGACGCGTCATCGCGTGGTTGAAAGTGAGTGTCTTGCACATCTTCTTCTTCTTTGTCTCCTATTTAATACGTTCGACTGATAGTCAATCTCTTTATGTTTGTAGCCGAACATAACGCTCTCCTGCGCAATGCTGCCACCATGGAAAAGACCCTCGCCGCGGCTGTGAAGGGTCACGACGAAGCAATCGCGGCGCTTGACGAGGCGCAAAGGCGCGAAGAGGATCTGCGTGCCTCCTTCACAGCCAGGGAGAAGTTGTTTGAGGAACAACTGCTCTCGATTGCTAAGGCCCTTTCAGGTACTTTGCTTGTGGATGTTGTTATCCTTCTCTGCTTCGAATGTTTTTGCCAGTGGCGCTGATGTTTTTGTCCATATGTCAATTTATGTACAGATGCCGGCGATTTGAGCTTTGACCCGCAGGCCCTTCGTCGTGATGACGCTCTGGCGGGTGCACTGTCAGCAGTCGAAGACCGCAGCATCGCTGTGCAGGACACGCTCTCCAAGGCCAAAAGCGTACTCAGTCGCCTTCGAGGGGAGCTGATGCCCAAGGCGGAGCTAGTCAAGAATATAGACGAGCTAGTGGAGTCACTCGCTGGAGGTGTGCCTGCCAGCTTCAAGAACTCGCTTCGCTCAGCTGGCGCGTCCATGTCACTTGCCATGGTGCAGGCCCACAGAGTCGAGATTGACCCTACTGCGGTGTCGAAGGCGATGCCTGTGAGTGCGGACGGCCAACAGGTAGTCTTCGCTCCCTTCGCGACTGCCTGTGGCAAATATGGGCCTCAATTGATAAATACTGTTGCAAAGTATTCTGAGGAGCTCCAACGTGCCAAGAATGCGGCGAAAGCTTCGGCATCAGGGGCCGGCGGAAAGTCAGTGGCGTCTGACACTGCCACGGACTTGATGAAGCCCCCGAAGCCGTCGAAGTCAAAGAAGCTAGTTGCTTCTTAGTTAGCTTTGTAATAGTTGATTAGTTTATGTCCTTTTGTTTAAGAACATGCCTGCTGGCGAGTGTATCTGCTGATACTTTTGCTAGTCTTGAATGCATCCGATCCTTTTGTCTTTGTGTTGATCCGGTTGTCTTATTTGCTTTTATCTTGACTTTTGGTAGGGTACATCAAGTGATCCTTTGAGGGAAACTCAGGACTCGCCGACTCTTGATGATACCGTGGCACCGCTGCGCTCCAGGGTAGATGAGCTGTCCTTGCTTTCGCGACTGCGTGATCGCGTGAAGCAACTGGAGCGTGAGTTGCCCGTGCTCCGTGGTAATGCGGACGTATGGAAGTCGAAGGCGGGAAAAGCCGCCGCTCGAGAGCAGTATCTGCTTGGCGAGGTGACGCAGCTGGGCAACCAATTCAAATGTTAGTTTGCTTGTTCTCATCTTTTCCTTATAGTTACTCATAGTGGTACGTTTTACTCATGCTGCTGTTGCTTCTTCGTGTAGTTGTCGGCACGCGTCACCCGCAGGAGGAGGAGGATAGAATTGCCATTCGCATGCATGATCTTACCCAGGAGCAACTTCAAGAGAGTGGATACTTCTGGGTAGATCATGATCGTGCGACTGTGCTGGCGACCCTGCAGGATCATGCGTCGCGAGTGCTGCACTTTCTGAAGAAATCACAGTCATGCTTGAAGAACATTTATCAGGCGATGTTCCCGCTGGATGATACGCCATCAAGCTTGCTGGCCCTCCTTGCCAAGTTTCAAGACCTGACTGTGGTTCGCGAGTGCGTGAGGCAGCAGTTGGTGGCTGGTGCCAAGGCTGCTCTATCAATGGTGCGACTGCACAGGCCTGGCGTAGATGTTGCGGCAATTGCGTCTGGGCCGCCTGCGCCGCCAACAGGTTCTGCCTGGAATATGGTGCCGCACTACCAGGCGGTGGACCGCCCAACAGAAGAGATCGTTGACTTCTTTGAGGAACAAACCAACGTTCTTCTGCTGCAGTAGTAGCCTAGTTTGTATCCTGCACATAAGTGTACTTGTGTTGTAAAGTTCGTATAAATGTTGTAGATAATTTATTGTCGAATGCGTATAAAGAGCTTTGTTAGTACAAAGTGCGTGGCACTATGCGAGTCCTTTTCGTTAGCCTGGTCATGTTTTTATCTCAGTCCCTTGTCAACCTGTCAGGTGCGTTGCAGCTGGGTTGGTGTTGTGTTAAGGGTTTTGATTGATGTACCAGCTACTCAGGATATCGCGTTTTGGTTCCAAGAATAGATGTGTATAGGGTGGCGCAGCCCCCGAGTATATAAATTGGAAAAGTAAAGGAGAACTCAAAGTTTTGGGGCACTTAGCTTTATTTATTCGAAGAACAGTGCGAGGTACAATGTTTGGCTAAGTAGCCTTGGCTGAGTAGCCTTATTTTGCAATGTAAAAGGTAAAAACAACTAAGGGTAGAAGCATCGCAGCTGTGCGACGTTCCAGGGGTTGGAGTATGCGACTCCTGTCTCTAGATCTTGAAGGCGATAGGCACCACCTGGGATTACTTCTGTAATCACGTACGGTCCTTCCCAGGGGGACTCGAGCTTGAGATGCCCCTGCTGCTTCAGTCGCAGGACCAGGTCACCTTCGACGAAGGATCTGGGGCGAAGCCTCCTACTTTGGTAGTTGCGCAGGTTCTGCTGGTAGATCATGGATCTTTCCGCGGCGATTTCCCTTGCCTCGTCAAGGAGGTCGACGGAGTCTTCGAGTGCGAGGGATGACTCTTGTTCGCTGTAAGCGACCACACGCGGCGCCTTGTACCGTACCTCGGCGGGTAGCACTGCCTCAGCTCCGTGCACCATAAAGAATGGCGTGTAGCCCGTGGTGCTGTTTGGAGTTGTGTGTAGGCTCCAGAGTACGTATGGCAGTTCGTCCGGCCAGCAGCCCGCGGCTTGTTCGAGTGGCCGGAGGAGTCGCTTGTTGATGCCGCTGTAGACGAGCCCATTTGCTTTTTCCACCTGACCATTGGTCTATGGATGCGCTATTGAGGCATAGCTGATGTTGATCCCGAGGTTCTCGCAGAATTCTTGGAACTCCTTGGATGTGAAGTTCGTCCCGTTGTCGATGATGATGCTGTGCGACACTCCGAAGCGGTAGACGATGGACTCGAAGAACTTGACTGCGCTGTGGCCTGATTGGTTGGTCACTGGCATGGCCTCTATCCACTTGGTGAATTTGTCGACTGCGACCAAGAGGTAGACGTAGCCTCCCCGTGAGGACCTTGGAAGTTTGCCGACCATGTCGAGCCCCCATTGCGCGAAGGGGCCAGGCCAATGGGATTGGCCGTAGCTCTATGCCCGGTGCGTGCGGTTTGTCCGTGAATCGCTGGCAAGCGTTGCACTTTTGGCGATGTCCTTGGCATCGCGCATGGCCGTAGGCCAGTAGAACCCAGCTCGTAGAGCTTTGGCAACGAGGGTGCGACTGCCAGCGTGGTGCCCGCATGTCCCTTCATGGATGTCGAGGAGAAATGCTCTTCCATCGGCCATGGAGACGCATCGTTGGAGTACTCCTGTGATGCTGCGTTTGTACAGTTCACCGTTGATAACAGCGAATGCCTTGGATCGCTGCGCGATGTGCCGTGCATCTGTCGGATCGTCTGGTAGCCTCTTGCTGAGGAGGTACGTGATGTACGGCTGCGTCCAGGATTGCTCGATCATCATGATGCTCATTGGTCCCTCGAGTCCTGTGTCCAGCTCCAAGTCATCGAGTGCCATTGGCTCATTGGGTGGCGTAGCCCCCGAGTCTGTTGTGTGCTTGTTTTCTTCTCTGTGGCCTTTAGCTTGATGGAGTGTTCGCAGATGCGCTCGAGAAATACCCCAGGTGGTATGGGGGCGCAGGTGGAGCCTATGTTGGCGAGTGCGTCCGCCTCTTCATTGCTTTCGTGACCTACGTGCCGTAGCTCGCAACCATCAAAGTCTCCCTCGAGTGTGTCGTAGAGGTCCCGGTACGCGATCATGTTGTCGTTTAGTGCGTCACACTCATGCATTGTTTGGTTGACGACCAACTTGGAGTCGCCGTATATGATGAGCCTCTTGGCACCGCAGGCTTTTTCCATCCTCATCCCGTGCAACAGGGCCTCGTATTCAGCCTCGTTATTTGAGGCTGTGAACTGCATTCGCAGGATATACTTCAGCTTGTCCCCTTGAGGTGGTGTCAGTATGACACCTGCGCCTGCTCCGTCTTTCCGCTTGGACCCATCAAAGTGCATTGTCTAGAGGTAGGACATATCTGGCTTGTCCGGGAGCTGGTTCTCCATCCAGTGCACGAGGAAGTCCGGGAGAACTTGCGACTTGATTGCGTCGCGCTTTTCGTACGTGATGTCTCGTGAAGACAATTCTATTCCCCAAAGCGCGACTTGTCCCATGGTGTCGGGGTTATTGAGGATGTGCCCCAAGGGGGCGTCGTTGACCACCACGATTGGATGTTCCTAGAAGTAGTGGCGCAGTCGCCGGGCGGTCATGAAGACGTCGTACGCCAGCTTCTGGTAGTGTGGGTACTGCTGTTTTGTTGGCGTGAGGACCTCACTGAGGTAGTATACTGGGCGTTGTACGCTGTGGACCTTGTTTTCCTCCGCTCGCTTGATGACGAGCACTGTGCTGACCACCTGGTTGGTGGCGGAGATATACAACAATAGTGGCTCCCTTTCTCGCGGGGTCACCAGTACTGGCGAAGTGGATAGAAGGCGCTTGAGGTCTTCGAATGCTTCTTGCTCTTCAGTGGTCCACTCGAATTTTTCAGTTTTGCGGAGGAGCTGGTAGAAGGGCAGCGCCTTTTCGCCCATTCGACTGATGAATCGACCGAGGGCCGCGATTCGTCCAGCCAGCTGCTAGATGCCCCTTATGTTTTTCGGCTTCTCCATGGCCAGTATGGCTTTTATCTTCTTTGGGTTCGCCTCGATTCCCCTCGCGGAGATGAGATACCCGAGCAGCTGCCCAGATAGTACGCCGAAGGCGCATTTGTCTGGATTGAGCTTGATCCGATAGCGATCGAGGTTGGCAAAGGTTTCGCGCAAATCGTCGATTAGAGAGGCTTCCTCCTTGGTCTTGATTACTATGTCGTCAACATAGACTTGGATGTTGCGACCCAGTTGTTCCTTGAGGCAAGCCTGCATGCATCGCTGGTAGGTGGCTCCCGCGTTATTTAGCCCGAAGGGCATTGTGTTGTAGTAGAACACACCAAAGGGCGTTGTAAATGCTGTTTTCTCTTGATCTTCCTCCTTCATTCGAATTTGATTATATCCTGAGTAGGCGTCAAGGAAGCAGAGACGCTCGCATCCCGCGGTGGAATCGATGATCTGGTCGATCTGTGGCAACGGGAAGTGATCCTTTGGGCAGTGCTTGTTCAGAGAGATGAAGTCCACGCACATCTGGAGGATATCCGTGTCCTTTTTCGGTACCAACACCGTGTTGGCGAGCCAAGTGCTTTCCTTGATCTCGCGTATGAACTTGGCCTTGAGGAGTCTGTTGATCTCCATTCCAACTGCCTGCGCTCTTGGTTCAGACAATCGCCGAATTGTTTGCTTGACTGGCCTTGCGTCGGGGTTGACGTTGAGTGCGTGCTCGACGAATTCCCTGGGAACTCCTGGCATGTCCGCAGGACACCAGGCGAAAATTTCCCAGTGCTCACGGAGGAATTCGACGAGCGCGAGTTCCTATGCGGGACTCAAGTTGTTGGCGATGAGGGCCGTCTTGGCGGGATCCGATGGGTGGACCTGCACTTTCTTCGTGTGCACCGATGAGTCGAAAGAGAGATCAGGTGAGCTTGGCCGGCTCAAGGGAGGCAGACTGTTGTCTGTCGTCTCCTTTAGTCTCGCGAGTTCCTCCTACATGCCGAAGGACTGGGAAATTCTGTTGAATTCCCTGTCGCAACTGTTAGATCGCTCGAAGCTCCCATTGATCGTGATGATGCCATGGGGACCTAGCATTTTCATCTGCAGGTAGGCGTAGTGGGGCATTGCCATGAACCTAGCAAACGCGATGCGCCCGAGGATGCAGTGGTACTGTGAGGGCCAGTCGACGACCTCAAAGTCGATGCGCTCTCGCCGGAAGTTCTTAGGCGTGCCGAAGATGACGTTGAGGTTGATTTTGCCTAGGGGGTATACGCCTTTCCCTAGGACGATGCCATGGAACGTTGTGTCCGAGGCCTCCAGGCAAGTTAGGGGGATCCTCATTGCTCGCAAGGTACTCACGAATATAAGGTTGATGCCACTTCCGCCGTCCATGAAGACGTGGCTCATGTCGAAGCCTCCGATTTGCACCTCAAGTACGAGGGGGCAATGGCCTAGGCAGGGTACCTGAGGCGGATGGTCGCGTTTGTCGAAGGTGATGCACGACTTGCTTCCACTGAGGTACTCAGTGGTGGAGGGTGGCGAGTGCGTGGCCAAGTTGACTTGGCGAGTGATGGCCTTCTGCACCCTATTGGAGGGGCGTCCCTTTTGGATCATCATGGTGCCCATGGCTCGTGGGTACGGTTCGCCTCCGTGGTGCTAGTCCGGTGCAGCTGCATTCGGGGGTGGCCCAGGTGGCGGTGGCGGTGCGCCATGTGCCATGGCACCTGGGGCGGCTCCGTAGCCTCTTTCGACTGTATTGCAGTTCATCCGAACTAGTCCCTCATGTAGCTTGAGGAACTCGCGGCAATCTTTGAGGAGGTGGCTGGACTTCTTCTTGCCATCATGCTTGTCGATGTAGAAGTGCACCATACATGGCCCGGACAGTTTGTCCTCAATGGAGCTTGCGGGTGCCTCGTGGCGAGTGTGGCGTTGCCACACTTGCGTGGTTTTCCCGGAGTCACGGTATCCGCTGTTGCGGTTGTAGTCGCGTCTTTCGGCGTAGCCAGCCGCAACCATGTTGACGTCGTCGCGGTCATCGTAAATGCGCATGCGACGCTTGCCTCGGCGATCGCGTCTGCGCTCGAGCTTCGCCTCCTAGTCAGAGTGAACACGATTCTTCACTGAGTCTTCTCCATCGGCCCACCGATTCGCGATCTCCATCAGGTGGCCGATGGTCTTGGGCTTTGAGCGGCCTAGCTCCTCTCTGAGTTCTAAGCGGCGGACGCCACCGTTGAATGCGTCAATCGCGCGATCCTCCGACATTTTTTCTGCGGAGTTCTTGATGATGGACCACCTTTGGATGTAGGAGCTTAGCGATTCGCCAGATCTTTGCTGGCAGCATCTTAACTCTTCAATTGATGCGGGCCGCTTGTATGTGCCCTTAAAGTTGCGCACAAAGCTATAAACCAACTCGTCCCAACTGCGAATGGATCCGCGTGGGAGGTTGTTGAGCCATGCTCGGGCGGCGCCCTGCAGCTGTAGCTGCAAGCATTGCATGGCCGTGCTTCGACTGCCTCCGTGGAGCCTGACGGAGGAGATGTGGTCCTCCAGCCAGATCTTTGGGTCCTGTAGGCCGTCAAACTTCAGGTTCTCCGACGGGAGTTTAAACCCTTTAGGCATTCGCTTTTGCCTAATGGATCTGCTGAAGCATCTGGCGCTGCAGAGCTCCACGTCCTCCTCTTCTGAGTCAGTCGACCGAGCACGTCGTGCTCTTGATTTGTCGATCTTGCGCTGCGTGATGTCATCACGTGCGTCATAGTCGTGGTCGTGTCGTCGTGAGCGGCGACATCGAGACAAGTCGTGACTATCATCACTGGATGAGGGCGAGGAGTAACGCTTTGCTAGTGCTTTGCCCTTCTTTGGTTCCGGTGTCGGCTCCTTGTCGAGGGTGGCCTCGATTAATCCAAGCCCACGATCATAGATCGGTGCATGGCGGCTCGGGGGTCCCCAGCTGGTGGCTGGTTGTTCAGGAGGTACATGGTGGCCGCTGTCACCGCAGCCTGCGGCGTCTTGGGCACCACATTGCCCCTGGTGTCGACTGTCATAGAGCCGAAGTCGAGGACCTTTGCAGCCTCTATGCGTTCCTGCTCGGTGAGATGGGCCATCCGAGATTGCCTCTTCTTGGCGAGGTGCTCGTTTCCCTTTGAGGAGGATCCTCCGTAGGAGGAGAGTCCAGCACGACGAAGGCTCGACACGTCTGCCGCCTTTTTGCGTGCCTCGAGTTGCGCGATTGTTTGTACTTGGCGCTTGAATTCTTCCTTCAGGAGACAGTGATAGCCCATCAGCAGCTCCTGCGGGGATCCGAAGGGTAGAGGGGTGCCTCGCAGGGCCTCGCAGCAGCGAGCCCATTCTTGCTCGTTGAGCTTGATTACGACGCGTTCGCCGGTTTGCTCATTTACTATGGTTGGAGGTTCGACTGCCCCTCCGTTGTCAACGGGGGTGCGATTGCCACCGTTACCTCCGTTGCCGCCATTGCCACCATTGCCACCGTTAGGCGGGTCGGTTCCATTGCCGCGATTGCCGCTGTTGTCGCGGTTGACAGAGGTGTCGCCTGCGTTGATGACGGCGCACATGAAGTGATTGGGGAAGCTACTGCTTCCACAACTCTCAGATCCGGAACCGTAGGTTCCATCTTCAGTGGCCAGATCGCTCAGATCGGAGTCGTGACTGCAGTCGCTAACCGTGTTCTCGACTGTTGTCGGGGTGTTCAGCTCACTGAGGGTGCCGATCGATGGAGGGAACCATGATGCTGGGGCAATCGCCGGTGCTGTCGGCTGACCAGGCATGCGCAGCGTGCCCATCTGACCAACTTGGAAGCGGAAGCTCCCGATCGCCAGGCTGATTCCATCGCCCACGGACTCGAAGGCCGGGCGAGTGGCCTGCGTGTGGACGGTGAAGTCGAACGCGCCGAAGAGCTGGTGAATCTCCGCTGTTGCGGAGTTGTAGATCACGGTTGATGGGGCCGAAGAAGCCGCAACATCAGCACTCCCAATTCCCACAGACGGCGCCAATTGACGAGGGTTTAACTCATCAATGCCCATTATTATGGACTTGGGTTTTGGAGACGGAGGGAGCGCTGGAGACATCTATCGGCTAGCAAACAAGCACACAGGGGACAAAGATTTACCCAGGTTCAGGCCTCGTAGAGGTCCCTACTCCTGCTTGTCTGCTCGTGGAATTATCGAAGGAACCGAAGGTTACAATGGTGCGCAGATGCAATCTGGCGAGGGTGGTGGAAACTAGGGTTGCGTGTGTCCTCCTCACCGTCCCCTCCCAGCCTTTATATAGATAGGCTAAGTCTCGGGTAGCAGGTCGAGTCAGTTACAAATTAGGGTTTTCCCCTTTGAAACTTTCTATCTTTAGCTTCTACTTGTTCTTCAAGCAATCGAGAGTCTGTAGGTTACTCAAATCCTTCGTTTGGGCCTTGGTGACACCGTGGGCCTGTACGTATTTAGACCGTATATACCAAGCTCGAGTACCTGTAGGGTATACCCATGTCAGTTGGTCTTCTAAGGAGCAAAATTGTATATCTCTTTCCACCGCCGAAGCCGAGTATGTGGCAGCTGCTAGTGCTTGTACACAATTTTTATGGATGAGGCAAACTTTAAAGGAATATGGTGTCCATTGTGACAAAGTGCCTCTTCTATGTGACAACGAAAGTGCCATCAAGATTGCATATAACCCAGTAGATCATACAAGGACAAAGCATATTGAGATTCGTCATCACTTCATTAGAGATCATGTTGCTCGGGGTGATATTGAGCTATCCTATGTATCAACCAAAGACCAACTTGCCGACATTTTCACGAAGCCACTTGATGAAGCAAGGTTTTGTTATTTGAGGAATGAACTAAATAACGTAGATTCTAGGAGCTTGACTTGATCACCTTGCATACTCACCTATATCTTGACTCTTATTTGGTTTAGGTGCAGGCATGGAGATAGGGGGAGTGCGGTTCTAATACATTGGACTATCCCTCCCCCATCATGCCAACATTAAGAAATTCAATCCTCTTAATATCATTTAGTGATATGTGAGTTCATTGATGAGTAGTGGTAATGGACCCAAGGATAATTCTTTGCGGTGTCATACCACAATCTCTTACATGGTGGCCTCGGCCACCGCCCTCTTCATATTTGAAGAGTTGGTTCTTGACTTGTGTGGTTTGGATCTTAATTTGCCATCTTTTGACTATCTATGGTTTTTTGGTTTTTCACAGTACATCTTCTGAATCCTAGGCCTACACTCATCCCTAAACATGCTCCTCTTGCCACACATTTGTCCAAATATTATACCTGGAGTTTTTTGGTCGTGGGGACCGGAATGTCCGCCCTGTACCGATCGGAGAGTCCGGCATGACCGGACACTCCGGTCAGACCAGACACTCCGGCTGATCTCGCCCGGACAGTCCGGCCCCAGCAGTTTCAGTCCAGTAAAAGGGGTCGGGGGGAAGTGGATGGTTCAGTCCTCCTTCTTCCCCCCGACTCTCTTCTCTCCACACCCTGCTGCCCTCGACCAGGATCTTCACCGGGAGGGCTTCTCCACCCCGGATTCGACCGTTGCCGCCGACCATTGTCATTCCTTTGCCGCTGGGACCCATTCCCCTCCGGTGAAGGCCCCCATGGATGCTGGTAGCTCTCGTCCTTGTCGCTCTAGGGCCGCTCAGAAAGCCCGTCCTCGCCGATACCATGATGAAGAGAATGAGGTTCACATGGATCCTTCCATGGTCAGGCAGGCTTCTCGTGACCGTGTTGCAGCAAAGTAGGAGAAAGTCAGAAAAATAAAGAGGGGTGAAGCCAAACACATGACATTTGAATCTTTGACCACTTTGGCAAATTTGGGCACCGAAGAGTTTGTGGAGATGCGTGTCCAGCCATTCTATTCTCTGCAGTGCACTTCTAAGGATCCTCGCTTCTAGAGGAATGAGCATGCCTTGCTCTTCTCTGAGGTGTTTTCTGCTTTCAGGACTCCGGTGTGCCCTATGCAGTGGTTGGATATTCCGAAGCTCCAGACACACAGGTACTTTGAGGACGCTCTCTGGGTGACTGAGAAGATGGGACTGCACATCATCTTTCAAACAAGAGAAGATTACAACATTGAGTTGATCCAGTAGTTCTATGCCACGATGGTTTTTGGGGACACTCCTGATGTTCCCCTTGAGTGGATTTCTGGCACTATAAGATGTCTCTCCAGCATGGCTCAGTTTGCCCATCTCCTTGGTGTGCCTTTCAACCCCAATGCTCACAGTGGTCACCGGATGCATGTGCACGGTCAGGCGTATGACAAACAGCTTTTGGCTCCTATCTACTCTCAGAATGGTGTGGTTGGCCAAACCATCAATATCAAGCTCATTTACAACATCCTGCTCCGCATGTTCCGCCACACTCTCACTCCCAAGGCGGGCAACAAGGATGAGATGCGGGGCGCTGAGATCAATCTTATGGCCCATGCCCACTCCGTGTATGTTCGTGGTCCAGCTCACCCAGGTGGCACCATAGATGTCATGGACTTCATCTATCAGGATATGTACAAGTGCATCACTGACAAGAAGTGCCCTCTTTTTGCTCCATATGTGATGAAGCTCATTGTTGCTCAGGCTCCAGACACCCCTCTGCTGTATACTGAGCTTGTTGCTCATCTCCCTGCCAAGTTACAGAGGAAGGGTGCCCCTACCTCCAAGGCACCTCGTGGCTACACCCCTGCTCAGGATATTTTTGAGGATGATGAGATAGATGCCTCTGACAGTGATGATGCTTCTGAGGAGGTTTCGGGGACTGGGACCCGTGGTCCTCGCATGAAGCATGCCAGCAATGCATACCGCTTCACCACCTCCAAGGAGGAAGTGCACAAGAAGGTGAAGAAGGCCTCCTGGTGGAAGAAGCTTCTTCTATGCTAGAACATTGACATTCACCATGGTCAATACGATGCATACAAGGCGAACAGGAACATGATGAAGGTGCTCAAGCGGATCAACCAGCCTATGGATGTTGATCCTTCTCAGCAACAGTCGTCTGATGGCACACTCTCCTATGGTCACTGGAGTCAGGGTCATGTGGATTGGTCCATGTTTGAGGATGTATCTTCTTCTTCTCTCCCTCATGGCCAGAGCTCTACTCAGGAGGATCAGGATGATGAGGACGAGGATGAGGACGAGGAGGACGACGATGACTACAGTGGCTAGAGTTGGCTTTGGGGCGCTTTAGTTGTGCTCTTTTCCCTTTTTGGCGTCTCGATGCCAAAGGGGGAGAAGTAGCCCCTTTATCAGGTTGCTTCCAGGGATTTGCATGGGTACACGAGCTTCACGTTATTTCTATTTGCCTCTTTGAAGCTTCGTGTCTTTATCCTACTCTTTGAGTATTTTGTTGTGTTGAACTCTGTGTTGTGTGTTGTGACATGCCTACCCGGTTGTGTTAAGTGACTATGTTATATCTATGCCTAGCTTATTGTGTTTATATATCATGTCATATATTGCTAGCTACAAAATCTAGAGAGGATGTAATCCTATGGTGTGTGATCATGCATTCAAATGCAAAGCAAAAATTGGTCACACATCTAGGGGGAGCCTCGCTATATGTTGTATTAATTTAAAGCTGAGCCTAGACCTTAAGTTTTTTTAAAAAAGGTTAAAAGATCTTCACCCGATTAGCCTACGCAATATGGTGTATAAGCTCGTGTCCAAGGTTCTAGACAATAGTTTGAAGTGTATTTTGGGGAAGATCATACCACCTAACCAGAGCGTGTTTCTGCCTGCTCACCTGATTTCGGACAATATGTAGGAGTTTGTCATGCAACACTTCAAGTTGGATATGAGAAAGGCCTATGGTGGTGTTGAATGGACTTTCTTGGAGAAGATTATGGCTCAGCTAGGCTTGAATACAAGTTTCATCAACCAGATTCAAAATGCATGCACACGCTGACATACAAGTTCAAAGTTAATGGGGAATATACATAGATTGTTATACCAGGCCGGGGGATTCATCAAGGGGATCCGATCTCACCCATTATGTTCTTATTGTGTGTAGAGGGGTTCCCAGCGCTTCTGCACCAAGCGGAAGAAGCAGGCAGACTAAGTGGTATCAGAATTGCTTCTGAAGCGCTGACGGTCAACCACCTCCTATTCGCTAACGATTCCCTATTGCTCTTTGAGGCTGACCATGAAGGAGCCGAGGAGATTAATATCATCCTTCAGGTCTACGAAGCAATGTTAGGCCAAGCCATAAATCGAGAGAATTCTTTAATTTTATTTATCAAGAATACCTCTCAGCATAAGGAGGAGGAGATTATGCAGATTCTTGGGATACAAAATGAGACAAGCGATGGGAAATATCTTGGTCTTCCCATGTACATTCGCAAGTCTCGGTAAAATCGCTTCAACTTCCTAAAGGATAGGATTTGGGCATGCATCCAAGGTTGGAAGGAACATTTTTTGTCGGAAGCTCGAAAAGAAATTCTCATAAAGGCTATTGCTCAGGCTATTCCAACATACACCATGGCCTGTTTTGATTTGACACAGGGATTGTGTGGTGATATTAGAAACATGATATGTCAGTACTGGTGGGCACAATAGGAAGATAAAAAAGTATGCACCAGCTCAGCTGGGGAAAAATGAAATTACCGAAGGAACAAGGGATATGGGGTTCAAATACCTATACTCATTTAATCTATCTATGTTATCTTGACAAGTATGGTGCCTCCTACGGGCCCCGATTCATTATGTGCCCGTGTCCTGTGAGCAAAATACTACCCCGATGGTGATATACTTTCGGCAACCCCGGTGTTGGGTACGTCTGGAGAAGTATCCTCAAAGGAGTTGAGATAGTAAAATAGGGAATGATCTGGAGGGTTGGATCAGGCGAGCATATAAACATTTGGAGTGACCCCTGGATTCTATGAGGACATATGAGAAGACTGTCAACTATTCAAGGGCTGAATGTACTCAGGCAAATGTTTCTGAACTCAGATCTAGTGAATCATTCTTGGATGAACATCTCGTACGGAAGACCTTTGTACCCCAAGATGCTGATGTAATCCTATGAATTCCTATCTGTGAGCAGCATGATGACTTTATAGCCTGGTTCTTTGATTGTGTTCTCGGTGCGGTCAGCCTATCGTGTGCATATGGATATTTTGGAGCGACAATCAACCATCATGAGAGGTGAAAGTGTCTTGGGTACTGCATGTCAGGAGAAGATTTGGAGGGGCATTTAGACTATACACTATCCATCAGAGGTACATTACTTCCTCTAGCGGTTCACTCATAACTGTTAGAGTATATATTGGTATGTCATGGTAGTTTAGGATTGGTAAGATCTCATAACTGTTAGAGTATATGCGTATTGGTATGTAAGGGTAGTTTAGGATTGTTAGGATTTCAACCCTAACTTTACTTGTACTCCAAGATGATCCCTGTACGTCTATATATACTCGTCCATAAAGCTCAATAATACATCCAACATATTTCACCATTCCCTCTCTATCGTTCTACATGGTATCAGACTAAATCGGTCCTAACCCTAGCCATCGCTGACACGTTTCCGCTATGCTGCCCTCGGGGGATCGATCTCCATGATCTTCGCCAGGGGCCGCGCAATCCCTAGCAGGGATCATCCACTAATCCTTGATCGGCTTCCCTGGTGATTCTTTTTTCCGAGCTCTAGATCGGTTTTTCTCTCCGCCAGCCATTTGACCGATATTTTTTCTTTTTGGTTTATCGATCATAGATATACAGGTTTTTCTCTCCACCGGTCGCCGGCCAAGATTTATTATCTCATTTGAGAGATATATAGGTAGAAAGTAAATCACTTGATATGATCTATAAAGCAGTTCACCCTATATACTATTATTGCCAAGACAACTTCCTTAATAATGTATTTATTGTTGAGCGGGTTAAAGCCACCAAGGAAGAAGCTAACATTTTGAAGGGTACTCCGAAGGATGATGTGGAGGTAACTCCACTTAAATAACCTCTACCAGAACGTATTTTTACTGAAGATATGGTACTTGACATTGCATCTTTGCAATAAGTCAAAGGTAAGCCTGAAGGTAAGACTATCGTAGAGCTAGCCGCCATCTACTTCAGCAAGAATGTAGAGGAGCATAAATATGAAAAAGATGAACTACTAGATAATAAGAAAGAATACAAAAGTAAGGATGAAAAAGAAATGTATGCTTCAAATAATAATCTTGCAAATAACGTATTTCTTTCCAATACTAGTTCTTACAATGCCCAAACTAATGATAATTGTTCTGAGGAGGCCTCGTGCCTAGCCACTTATTTTGGGAACCTTGGTGAGGAACTAGAGATGGAATTTTACTATGAATCTTGTGATGCTAATATTATGCACGAATTGCCAATGGAAGAGGATGAAGCTCCTACCCCAGAGGAGGAGGCACTTTTCGATGAACAAATGAATGATGTTAATATTGAGGTAAGAAGGATGTATGGTTGGATATATGACTGTGCCAAAAGTTTATGTTCTTCATATACAATAATGTGCCCTCATTGTATGACAACTACGCAGTTTGGTTTTCTATGTCCTCGTGTCACATCCTAGATTTTAGAAATTGGGGTTACAAAAGAATTGCATTTGCATTGCATTTGCATGGCATCATTTGCATTCATGCAAAATCTTACTCGAAAAGGATTTTGTCAAAAAATCCTATTCAAAATCTTGTGTCAAAACCCTATTTTGTGTTTTCCAAAATAGCCACATAATGCCTTATATGCATAATGGCATAGTGGTAATTTTATTTTGAGCAAAAATAGTTTGTATAAAGTCTGTTGTGTGGGTTTTGAATTTAGAAAATTTTAGAAATGAATTTCACTCCATTTGGAGTTATAAAGAAAAATATATAAAAGAAATAGAGAAAACAGAAAAAGATAAGATAAAAAAGTAAACTAAACCTACCCGCGAGCCAGCCCGACCCATCCCACCTAACCCCGCTCCCAGCTCACGCGCACATCAGCTAAGTAGCACGCAACCGCAAGCCACACGGGCCGGCCCATTGCAAGCATTAGCCACCTACCGACAACCCGCTAGCCCTTCTCGCCGCTAACACCCCAGCCGCACTTGTCATCCCCCAGGTCTCCTTCTTCCTCACGATAGGAGACCGAGCTGAGTCTATTCGATCTATCAAAGACCTCCCAATCGATTCGGTCGATCCCTTCCCTTCCACACATGTTCGCCCTCATAAATACTTTCCCCTCTCGCCCATGCACTTTTTTATTTTTTTTGAAATCCTAGCCGCCTTCCCCACCTCGCTAGAGCTCATGCTGCCACCGCCACTGGAGCTCCCAGACCGAGCATGACCAGGTGATTCCCGAGAACCCCCCGCCTCCCTCTTCCCCTATCCTCTTCCTCTTGATCCGTCGTCTCGCCGAGATCCCTTAGCCTCCTCTAAATCACACCCGAGCGACCTCCTGATGCCTCTGGAGCTCGGAAGGAGACCGAGGAGGCCATCCACGCAGCATCGACAATAGAGGGAGAAGCAGCTGTCGCCAAGACCACTAATGAGACCACCGTGATCGCCCGCGCCTAGTCGATCACCTCGCCGCTAACAAATTCCACCGGAGACACCGCCCACACCATCGCCTGAGCCCGCGCTGACGTCACCTTCATCATCACTAGCGAGCTCCAGGATGAACACCTCCCCCACCGTCTGATCGTCTCTAGAAGGTGCAGATTAGATCCCAGCATCGAATCGGTACCGGCCACTAGCAGCATGCTGCATGGCACACGCGTGGAGTATGTGTGAGCGCTGACTCAATGCCTAGTCAATGCCAGTTGGCATAGTTATGCAAATAAAGAAAATGGTTAAAAATTTGCAGAAACGTTTTGAACCTTGTAAAATTCATAGAAATTAATCTACAACTTCAAAAATTGCAAATAATATATCGTTGGATTCAAAATTTTGTGTACAATACTAATATGTAATTGGATACTAAATTTACTGTAAGTATTTGTCGTGATTATTTAATTGGTTTAATACCCTTTTTGGAGAAAATAATTCATAGAAAATAAACCACATACCAGAAAAATACAAATGATATGCCCCTGGATTCAAAAAATTGCATAGAACATGATTCTGGAATATACGAGTTTACTATAAAAATATTTTCATACATATTAAAAGGCATATTGCAGTATTTTAATTTTAAAAAAAATCTGTAAACCTTTTTGACGTGAATCCTTTTGCTCCTGGCTCTGAATTGAAATACCCATCCAGGAGTAGTTTTACTAAGAATTTATCACACCATTTGCAATAGAGGATAAGTTAATTGGAATAAGCCTTTTAGATGGATAAAATTAATGCAATAAATAGTTTTGATGCATTAAAAAGTTTTCCATGTATGTCACCTGTAGGTTAATGATCAGAAAACCTAAATACCCTACTGAAACATTTATGAACATGTCATGCATGAATTTGTTGCATTTATTTGATTCTATGTGTTGTTGTTTACCCCGGTATTATCGAACCGTGTAGATTGTGAGGAGGGCAATGTCTGCGACTGTCAAGACTATGTGTTTGACTCCTATGACCAAGGAAAGTGGTGCTACATAAATGTCCTACTTATTTTCCCTATGCATTGTAGCTCTATTTTTTTTGTAGTTGCATGTGTAGAAATATTATTATTATGCTATGTCCTACTATTGTGGTAGTGCTCCTTGTTAGGCGAGCCACCATAAGTTAGATGTGCTTACATAGATGAGGGTGGGATACACCATGGCAAAGTATGCTTTGAAAGCAATTGTTTTGTGAAAACGAAAACAACTTAATTAATGAATCACATGGGTGTGATGGGATCGATATTTTATGGATGGTTTTAATGTGAAAAGTGTAGGGTTCCGTAGCAGAAAATAAAAAAATTCTATCTATGCGAACACTAATACCAAGATCTATACTATGGAGACATAAATAACAGAGAAGGAAGACGGTATTCATACCCTTGAAGACCGAGGAACACCTTACGCAGGAAGGCGTATGTTGATGAAGATGAGCAGCTCCAAGCACCCCAAGTGTGGTGCCTCCGAAGTACTAGACACGTCGGGTGTAGGCAGCGTCTTCCGGGCTCCAATCTAGCCGAGCAGCGGAAGAGGAAGATGGCAGACCAAAGATCACATGATGGTACTGTGAAGGTGGAGAACTCAAAACCCTAGAGGTACCCTCCAATATTATGAGAAGTCCTCAATGGAAATGAGAGAGAGAGAATGATAATTGGATGATTCCAAAGGGGAGGGGGGAGACCCCTATATATAGTGGGAGGGGAGGCACACCACCCAAGGGGCAGGCGGTGTGGGACTAATGCCTACACCTGCCGGCCACCAAGGGGTAGCCACCGGCCCTAGGTGGGCCCCACTTGGGAGGCCCACCAAGCCCTGGCCGGCTGGCCCTTGCCCCTTTGGTCCTCCCCTGCGGGTGAGGCCCATTAGCAATGGGCTGCCTATAAAAATAAAATAAATATTTTAGTATTAACTCATCCAATTAATATAAAATACACATATTATTATATTCCTTAACTCCATAACTCCTTCTGGACCCCTTCGATCAACATCGGATGTTACCCAGAACTATTCCAGTTTCTCTCTCTATTTCTCCTACGATACCGCATCAATCCCTAAGCGTTCCCACCCTTAAGAATGACATCCTTCGGTTCGGAAACACTCCATACATGATTGAGACCTCTCTCATAACAATGATCATTAGAGGGACCTAGATGCCCATGTTGACCCCCGTGCGTTTCAAGAATCTTATCGCTCGAATCGTAAACATCATTTCCCGTTCCCTTTTCCTCTTGATACCTAGTTCATCCGAGACTTGATCTTTGGTATCTCCATACCTTCATTCGATATTGTTACCGATGAACTTGTTTACTCGTTTCCATGTTGTTGCATTCCGTGACCAAGTCACATGCTTGCAAACTTCATTAATGCAACGCCACGAGATGGCCACATGTATCTATATGTTACATGGATTGACAAATCTTGGTCTTGATATGTACTCCTCTATGTGTCCCTTTGGAAAACCTGAGTAGAACATTTTTGATCACCCTATCACGAGATGATGCTTGATGCCATCTAAGCTTCCTGCAGATCGGTGATTTGCATTATCTTACAGTCTAAGGATCAGGTTGTGAGGTTTTCTATGTTTATCATCAATGGTGAACTTTGTAACTAGATCTCATTAAGATATAACTGTGGGATGTTTGTCTATCACATCATTCAACTAATGGCATGACCTCACTGTCAAGTGGAATAAATGCCCATGATCTCGAAACCCTAGATCATCCTCATGGCCAATGAGCTAGTTCGCTCGAGGTAACTAGAGACACGGTTTGTTTACATATCACATGTGTATTAACGTTTCGTATTAACACTGTTATAGCAAATTATGAAACATATTATGAACATATAAGAGATATATCAAACAATACACTTTATTATTTGCCTCTAGGATATATCTCCTTCAGTCTCCCATTTGCACTAGAGTATAAATTAATCTAGTTTACAATAGGTAGGAACCTAACACCAATGACATCTCAGTGTTGTTCGTGCTTGGCTTGTAGGAGAGCTTTAGTCAGAGGATCTGCCACATTCAGATCCATGTATGCTTTGCAAATTCTTTAACATAGGCACCAAACCCTTCTGGCATCTTCCATTTTGAACCTCTTCAAAATCTTTTCAATATAAGTACTTTGACTGTGGCCATAACGGCACCGGGGATTTTCGGGGAGGCCGGCGATAGCAGAGAGAGAGAGGAGGGGGTCGGGGTGGAAGTGGCTGCTCTGTTTGAGCCCTTCCACCCAACGCCCAGCCCTACGAAGGCAGTTCCGCCCTGGCCAGATAATCCGACCCCCACTAGGGACATCACACCCCAAAGAACACCCTCGCAAGATTTAACAAATGACTTGTGTTCAAGATAGATGGCCTGGGAAGGGAGAAAGGCTTATGTATTAGAGAGCCAAACTGAGATGGTACTACACACCAAGAATGGCAAAAACCAAGATAATGAAAAGCCAATTGTTGGTGTGTTTTCCATAAGAACAAAAGAGTGTCAAATAAAAACCAGTAAAACCCTCAAATAACCAACTCTTCATAAAGAAGAGGGCGGTGGCTAAAGCCACCATGTAGGAGTAGATGGCATGACACTGTGAATATGTATCTTGGGTTCATAGCCAATACTCATCAATAATATCACATATCACAAAATGAAATTAAGATAAATAATTTATCTTGCTTTCAGCATTATGGGGGGAGGGTTAGCCCAATAATTAGGATCACACTCCCCCTATATCCATGCTTACATCTAAACCAAATAGAGGAAGAGACATAGGGGAGTATGCAAGGGAAATCAAGTCAAGCACCTTGAATCCACGATATTTAGACCATTCCTCAAATAAAAACCTTGCTTAATCATGTGGCTTCGTGAAAATATCCGCTAGCTGATTCTTCGTGCTCACAAAAGATTGGTCAATATCTCCACGAGCAACATGGTCTCAAATAAAATGATTTCGGATCTCAATATGTTTCGTCCTTGTGTGCTGCACTGGATTATAAGCAATTTGGATGGCACTTTAATTGTCACATAAAATAGGAACTTTGTCACAATTGAAACCGTATTCCTTTAAAGTTTGCCTCATCCATAACAAGTGAGTGCATGCACTTGCAGCAGACACATATTCTGCTTCGGCGGTGGATAGAGATATACAATTTTGCTTATTAGAACACCAACAAACCAATGACCTTCCCAAAAATTGATAAACTCTAGAAGTTGACTTCCTATCATCCTTATCACCAGCCCAATCAAAATCCATGTATCCACATAAATAAAACTTAGAGCCCTTGGGATACCATAGACCAAAGTTAGGGGAATGAACCAAATATCGGAAGATTCTCTTGACCGTCACTAAGTGGCTTTCTTGAGGAGCCACTTGATACCTTGAACACACACCTACACTCAACACAATATCGAGTCTAGGTGCACAGAGGTAAAGAAGAGAGCCGATCAAGGACCGGTATACCTTTTGGTCCACATCTTTACCATTGGGATTTAATTCAAGGGGACACTTCATTTGCATCGGGGTAGCAACACCATTAAGATCGGTCATCTTGAATCTCTTGAGAATGTCTTGTATATATTTTGCTTGATTAATAAATGTACCTTCTCATAGTTGCTTGATTTCAAAGCCAAGAAAGAACCTCAACTCGCCCATCATAGACATCTCAAATCTGCCAGTCATAAGCTCTGAAAATTCATCGTTAAAAGCTTGGTTAGTTGAGCCATAATTAATATCATCAACATAAAGTTGGCATACAAAAAGCTCCCCATTAACCTTCTTAGTAAAAAGAGTGGGGTCAATCTGCCCAACTTCAAAATCCCGGTCTAACAATAACTGTTTAAGATGTTCATCCATGCACCTGGGGCTTGTTTAAGGCTATAGAGTGCCTTATCGAGTTTGTATATGCGGTTCAGAAAGTTGGGGTCCTCGAAGCCTGGGGGTTGATTAACATAAATCAACTCATGTAATAGACCATTAAGAAAGGCACTTTTAACATCCATTTGCTATAATTTAAAGTTATGATGAGATGCATAAGCAAGCACAATATAGATGGACTCAAGACAAGCCACTAGAGCATAAGTCTCACTGATGTTGATGCCTTCCACTTGGAAAAAACCTTGTGACACAAGTCTTGCCTTGTTCCTCATAACAATTGCATTCTCATCTTGCTTATTCTTGAAGATCCACTTTGTGCCGATAACATTGCGACACTCTTTAGGCTTCTCAACAAGCTTCCAGACTTTGTTGCGCTCAAATTTTTTGAGCTCTTCATGCATAGACACAAGCTAGTCCAGATCTTCAAGAGCTTCAAACACCTTCTTGGTTCCACCATGGATATATGTGCTTGATGATCGCTAAACCTTGCTAGCTCACCCCTTATGGATACCCTTCTCCTAAGATCACCCACCACTTTATCAAGTGTGTGATCCCTGAGTTCAAGGTTCCGTTCAGCTCGAGCTTTGCGACGAATTTCAATTTCTTCATTGTTCCTTGGAGGGATAAATTCATCATCTTGTTCTTCAACATGACCATTAGCTTGACCAACAGAATGTTCAGCGCTGGTAGTTGATGGTGAAACTTTCCCTTGGTCTTGTTCAACAACCATAACATGAGGTTGCTGTTATGAGCTTCCAGGGCCGGATAATCCGGCCATTGGGGTGGCCGGATAATCCAGCCTAGGAATTTCATCACCATCTTTGTTCTTGACCTGGGTGGAAGATGCAGGGCCGAAAAGTTTGCCCCCTCGCCCGAAAATCCGGCCTGGGACTTCCAGCTTGATCTTCGTTCCTGGCAGGTGATGGAGAAGCAGGGCCGGATAATCCGCCCCTTGGCCGGAAAATCTAGCCTGGGACTTCTAGCTTGATGATCTTCAGAAGATTGTCGGGTTGGTGTAGTAGTTGCTTCAACAGGTGGGGTTCATTGATCTTGTGTAGATGAGGGCCCTACTTGAGTAGAGCATTGTATTTCCCGATCCGCCACAAGGGGTTCCTCAATGGGGCGGTAGAATCCCACACCCATTCTTCTTATGGCATCTTGGGGTATTTAAACATCTATGTCACAAACATCAACTTGCCCACATGGGAGGCATCATTCTCTTCGAACACCACACTACAAGATTCTACAACAATCCCTTGTTGTAGACTTTATAAGTGTGGGGTTCGACACCATAACCAACAAAAATGCCTTCTAAAGCGTTAGACTCGAATTTAGATAAACAAACTCCTTTAATGAGAAAGAAACACTTACAACCAAATACCCGGAAGTATGAAACATTTGGCTTGTTACCGGTAAGTATCTCATAGGGAGTCTTGTCCAAGATCATGAAGAGGTAAAGCCGGTTTGAAGAGTGACAAGCGGTGGATATGGATTTAGCCCAGAAGTTGTATGGTGACTTGAATTTAGCCAACATTGATCTTGCCATATCCATTAAAGTCCAGTTTTCCTCTCGGCTACACCATTTTGTTTGAGGAGTATATGTAGTGGAATATTGATGTCTTATCCCCTCTTCACTCAAAAATTCATTCAAAGTATAGTTCTTAAACTCGGAGCCGTTGTTGCTTCTTATTGCCAATATGGGTACATTGTGTTGACGTTGCACCTAATTGGCAAATTCGATGACGGTTTGTTGATTTTCACTTTTCTGCTTGAAGAAGTAAACCCATGTATATCTTGAATAGTCATAAACAACACTAGGTAATACTTCTTCCCACCTAGGCTTGCATGAGATGGAGGACCAAAGAGATCCACATGGAGAAGCTCTAAGATCCTCTTTGATGAAATAATTGTATTCCTTCAATGGGGAGAGTCATGCATTTTCCTTCAACACATGCCCTGCAAACACGATCTTTGGCAAAGGAAACATTTTCTTTTAGTCCAAGGATGTGGCCACCCTTGTGAAGACTTTGCAAAGTTCTCATATTGACATGATCTAGCCAGCGATGCCATAGCCAACCCACATCGGCCTTTCCGAATAAGAACATCGGACCTGTAGTGGTTTCCCCGAAAAGCCCACCACATACAAGTCGTTTTCGACATACCCAACAAAAGAAACCTTGAGAGACTTTCTCCACAAGATTACCATGATATCATCATCAATGAAAACTGCAAAACCCATGTTACCAAGGACATGAACAGAAAGTAAATTATAACCAAGTGTCTCAATAAGCATGATGTCCATGAGAGACATATCGTGGGAAACCACAACCTTGCCAAGACCCAATACCTTAGACTTCGACTTGTCACCGTAGGATACGTTATTTGATCATGATTAGGCCTCATCTCCGTGATGATATCCTTGCTTCCAGTTATATGACTTGTGCATCCACTATCAAGCACCCATTTCGACCCATCGGAAGCATAACCCTACACGAAAATCACTTCTTGGTTTTAGGTACCCATTTTTCAATGGGTCCTCTCATGTTAGTAACAAGGGTCTTAGGAACCTAAATAGACCAAGCAATGTAATTATCAAAAGGACCTACATAACTAGCATAAAAGTCATCATAATAATCACAAAATAACTCATAGCGAGGATTATTAGACCCTCCAAAAACCAACATAATCAATTTTGTCCTTCGTGATGTTCTTTTCAATGGTGTTTGTCTTTGCTTGAGTATTCTTGGCCTTCTTTTTCTTGTTCTTCTTCTTGGTCTTGGGAACATAGCCAAGTCCATCCTTTCCATTGTTTCTCCATTGCTTGCTAAAGACCTCATCAAGGACTTCCTTACCTTTGGGAAAAGATGACTTGGCAAGCTCAACTTTCAATCTTGTATTTTCTTGAAGAATGTCTTCATGATTGCACATCAGTGTAGAGGTGCTTGGAACATCATACTTGGTTAGTCAAGTTTGGAACTGGCCATGAGACTCATTAAGAGTATAGTATTCACTCTCCAAAGCCTTGTGAGAGCAATGTCAAGTGCCTCATACTTCTTAGAAAGTCTAGCATGAGCAACCCCAAATTCAACCTTCTCTCCTTTTAGCTTCTTTGCTTTAGCAATATAATGATCCTATTCCTTCATAGGTTTAGACATAAGTTGATCATTTGACTCCTCAATTGACTCAAGCCTCTCTTCAAGAGAGGTACAAATCTCTTCTTATTCTTCTAGAGCATTTTAAAGGATGCTATTTCCATTGGATCCTGCCTTTCAATTCTGCCCTTTTCTTCTAGGAGTTCTTCTGAGTGAGCAAGTTGACTCATGAGAGCCTCAAAATGCATTTTTCATTCACCTTGCAAGTTAGTCATAAAACAATCCAAAGCAATAACTTCTTCCTTAACCTTAAGACTAGTGGCATCATCCATATTAGTGTTCATGGTAGTCTTAGGAAAAGAAGTGATGGAAGATGATACCTCAGAACCTCTTGCCATGAGTCAAGTGATGTTCTTGTTATAGACATTTTCATTTAGAGAATCGAAAAACGAAGTGGTTGGTGTAGATGTAGTGGTTACGAGAACCAACTCTCTTGAACTATCTTCACTTTCTTCGTCTTCGCTTGCGGACGAATACTCCTCTTGGGCTACCAACACAATCTTTGGTTGCTTCTTGTAGGGAGCACTCTTCTTGTTAAATGGCTTCTTGCGAGGATCCTTTGATTTCTTCTTGAGAACTAGTCTTCCCCATTATCTTCTCTACTTTGATAGGGGAATTCAGCTATGAAGTGCAAACGGTCACCACAATTGTAACAAGACCTTAGTTTTGGACCGTTTTCTTTCCTTCCACTTGACCCATTCTTGCGCTTAAGTTCAAATTTTGCTTTGGCCGGGTCCTTCCAAAAATTCCTTGCGTAGAACGCCATGTACTCACCATGAGCACGCTTGACCTCCTTAAGACAGCTCATGGAGACTATGTAAAGGCTTCGATCATCTTCTTCTTACTCAATGACATTGTCCTTCAAAGCAACATTCACACCTTTTTGCATTCCAATTTCTCTAGCATGAGAATCTTCAGCGTTCTTTGTTGCAAGTTTGAATGTAGCCATTTCTTGCATGGCTTCATTGGAAGTCATTTGGTGATATTTATGTATTCCTTGTAAGCTCTTCAAATTGGTGGGCTCAAATGGCATACGTGTGCTAAAATATTTCCTCTTGATCCATGCATCATCAACATGTGTGGCACCATGCTTTCTAAAGGTGGTAGAAATGCCCTTGAGCCTTCTATACATATCTTCATGGTCCTCACCGTCCAACATATAGAACCCTTCACCTTCATTGCTTAGAGCATCATACCTATTTATTCTCATGCTCTAATTTCCAATGAACAAGTCGGTGAGGGCATCTTCTTACTCAATATGTTGAGCTCGTTGGGGAACCCCAAGAGGAAGGTATGATGAGTACAACAATAAGTTTTCCCTCAGTTATGAAACCAAGGTTATCGAACCAGTAGGAGAAAGGAAACACCTCCAATGTGTTGTTTCCAACTTGGAATCCTACACAACACAATCACAGAACTTTTCCCCCAACTTACAGTGAGGTTGTCAATCTCACCGGTTTTGCTGAAAACAAAGGATTAAACATATTGTGTGGAAGATAGTAATTGCTTTGCAGAAAGTAAACAGAAAACAATAAATAGCTTTGTAGATTGATGGTAAAAGAAAGGACCGGGGTCCATAGTTCACTAGTGGTGATTCTCCTTAAGATAAATGACATGTTAGGTGAACAAATTATAACGGGGTAATTGACAAACATCGAGAAAGCATACATGCATATGCTAATCATCTTGACTCCTATGAGATTTGATTGGGAATTACAACATTATACATAGACTGTAATCCAACTGCATCGATGACTAATAATCCACTTTCAGGTTATCATCTGAACCCCCTCCAGTATTAAGTTGCAAGCAACAGATAATTGCATTAAGCAAAGTGTGTAAAGTGAACAATACGATTGTTCTATGAACAAAGGATTGTTGTTTTCTCCCTAGTAGCAACAACACATCTAGTACCTTAGAGATTTTTGTCACTTTCCCAGATTCCTAGAGGCATGAACCCACTATCGAGCATAAATACTCCCTATTGGAGTTGCTAGCATCTACTCGACCAAGATAGCTACTAACAACAGAGAGCATGCAAGATCACAAATAACAATCCCCGCAAACACAACATGTAGGATTACAAATAGATGATCTTGATCATGAATGGAGCTCACAAGATCTAAACATGATAGCACAAAGGAGAAAAACCAACCATCTAGCTACTACATGGACCCGTAGTCCAGGGATGAACTACTCACGCATCACACCGGAGGCAGGCATGGTGATGAAGAAGGCCTCCAGGGTGAATTCTTCCCTCTGGCAGGATGCTGGGTAGAGCTTCAGATCCCTCCTGATCTAGGGATGGAGATGACATCGGCTACCGACTCTTTCATGGAATTTTGATCGGGTACTTAGGGTTTCTGTATCAGAGGCTTCTTATAGGCGAAACGGGAGACCGAGGGGGTGCCCGAGGCAGCTGTACCCCCAGGCATGGGCCAGGCCTAGCCGCACGGCCAGGGGTGTGGCCCCCTCGAGGCCCTTCTCCGTCTCGTCTTCTGGCTCCGTGTTCCCCTCGGTGAAATATTGACTTTAGCTTTTGTCCCGTCCAATTCCGAGAATATTCATTTTCTAGCTTTCTTGGAACCAAAAATAGTAGAAAACAAGCAACTGGCACTGTGCCATCTTGTTAATAGGTTAGTCCTAGAAAGTGTATAAAAATACTCCAAAGTGTGGACAAAACAGAAGAAAGTAGATATAAAACAAGCATGGAACATAAAAAATTATAGATACGTTAGCAACGTATCAACATCCCCAAGCTTAACTCCTACTTGTCCTCAAGTAGGTAAGTGATAAAAAAGAATAATTTGTAAAACATTTATAGCTAGGATCATAGTACTTTAACATAGCATGAAAGATACAGTTTTAACAATAAGACATAACAACTAAGTTGTAGCATGAAAAGGTACAAACAAAAGATTCATGAATAATAATGCTTTGTAAGACATTTGTTTGTTTCACATAAAGAAAACATAATGAGAATGGTATTAAGCTTGTCCCTCATAGTGTAGCAAAACATAAATGCATAGGACACCTTCAAAGTTCATAAGGGTGACTAGATACAAACAGTTTAAGAACAAGCAATATCAAAGTTATGAATCAATCGACAAGTTTTGGGACAATGCACATTAAACTAAGAATGGCCACTATGCTCTCTCAATAGGTGCATAAAGATAGAAGATGGAGACTCAACATAAAAGTAAAAGAAAGGCCTTCATAGAAGGAAGCAGGGATTCAAGTCTCATAAAGAGCTTCCAAAAATTATGATACTTATTAGCTTTCAGCTCTCATTGCCCCTATCATAAGCATCTTCAAGTGATTAAGGTTAAAGTGACACAAGTAAGAGGATATGCTTGACAAGTTATAAGTTGAAATCTCATGTCCCTTGATTACGAGTACCAAACCTCATGCTACTCCACTTCAGTCACAAGTAAGCTCTTGTTGTTGTAAGTACATATGTATCATAGAGAACCGCCAATGGGGTACCCCTTGCCCCATGACCTAGGAGCTATCCTGTCAACACCCAGATTTTTAATCCCAGATGCCTGTTATGCCATACATCGCAATCCTAGGATTACCATTTTTGCGAGACATAACAGAATTGGTACCACAGTACATCATCCATTACAAACCATAATAAAGGTCTTACAAATAAAGGATCTCATGATCCAGTCTTAATACAATCAAAGCAGTGGAAAGTAAATGTAGTAGGGGCTCCATCTTTAGAGTCACAGACAATGCTGACGATGGGAGATGATCCTAGTTGTCATAGACCTCCTGCTGTCCATCTTCCTGGTAGTCCTCCTCATAGTCTAGCCACGGGAATAGCTAGGGACAAAGCCATGAGTACTCTTTAAGTACTCGCAAACTATCACTAACAAGTAAGGTAGTTCTAATAGGAATATTAACCTCTAGGTTTATTTGCAAAAAGCCAGGTTTACTTCCTACGAGTTCAAAGTAAAGAATCTAATTTAATCACTTAAGTGGGAACCTAGTTTTCATGTCCACAACCCATCTGTGGTCAAGTCAAAGTCATAGTTCAATTCATAAGTCCTTTTTGAAAACATGTGACAACGGAACAGTATGGCCACTCCAACTGTCCATGAGCGTGGACCTAGCTATCTGAATAGTTTGACACTCTGCAGAGGTGGTACACTTTCACCACAAAATTCGATACATCTGTAAGGGATAATCCTGAATCATCATACTTAGTTTGCGGATAATCAATCATAACCTTTCAATTACACACTCTAGTATAGGCACCTCCCCTATGAGCTTGGCCTCCCAGCCATGGCCATCTGCCATCCTGGGCACTACATAGGTGGACATTCACACTCACGAGGTAGCCTCATCTCAACCTCTTTCCGCGAGGTAACCCATGCTAAGGCATATAAACTTCCAGTTAAGCCCTACCCAATTTGGGTATTGTGGTTGTACGGTAAAATTGGAATTGTATCGCATCCGAACCCAACCATCAGTTTTTATAAAGGGCTAAGGCTCATGCCTCAGCATTTTCATCATCAAATCCTTTTGTGTTCATAACATATACCGAAATACAAGATTTACATAAATGCCATTATGGCTATGCCATCTTCAGCAGCGGAACATCATCACGCGCAGAGCCCAATCATGCCTCAACCTACAGGCAACTGACTGGGAAGACGTCCTAGCTTGCATAATCGTCCACTTGACCTCTTCTTGATATCTGACCAAGATAATAGCCAGGGACAATGCCAGTGAGTACTTTGAGTGTACTCGCAAACCACCTTAAGATAACAATAATAACGATAGGACATGCATCATGGCTGTGGTAGTAGGAGGGCTTCAAGGGACGTTCTTTTCTCAATTAGTTTCTCTTGTAGATATAGCATCTACATATCTTTGTTGAAAACTCTTTGTAAAACATTTAGGAAACCATTTTGAAAAGTTTTGGAAAACCTTAGGACTGGGTCACCCATTTGTTCCTTTCTTCTGGTCGTCCCACGACCAAAATCCTTTCATCCTGTTCTGACCATCCCATGGTCAGAACAGGTATCCTTTCCGACCATCCCATGGTCAAAACATTTCAAAGCCATTGCTTTTCAGAAATCCTTTTTGAAAACAAAACAAGCACCGCTCTACAACAACCTTCCCAACCGTCCATGACCACGGACACGGCTATTCGAATAGATTTACACACTGCAGAGGTTGTACACTTTACCCACACCATCCGGGAACACTACCCTGATCTTCACCAATCGTGGGTCGAGTAACCGATCAAGACTCTCCGGATGCCTATTCCAATATAAGTGCCTACCCTATGAGTGTTATTCCCCTCAATACCAGGACGTCGGGTACCGAGGACCAACCGAGCGCATTTTGCACTTCCCAAGTGTTGCGCTTTCAATGAGGGGCTCATAGTAACGCGTGGAGGTCCAAAAACCCTTTGTTCCTTCTCCAGGTCGATGTCCCACATGGACCCCTATGTGAGAAGGCCCACCCTCCAGGGATTTTTATCCCCTGTAGTTGTTGCGAGGCAGCTTATACCAGAATTGACAAACATCAAATCCAGCCCTGTCCCATTCCAGAGTAATGTGGTTGCACAGGGTTAATTGTTCTAGCAAAACTGGAAAGAACCGGGTGCGTTTTTGTAAACCTTTTTCCTCCATCTTTCCTTCAGCATTTTGTAAAACAAAATCTTTTTATTTCTCAACATCTCTCGGGAGGTCCCACCTCACCAAGGTTTTATCATAAAACATTTGGTAAAACTTTTTCCGGGGTCTTCCCATCCTCTAGATTTGCTTCGGCTAAAACGGGGTCTCCAAAGGGGTAGGGTGTATTACACCATCTATTCTACTAGGTACAAGTAGGTGTCATCAAGGGGGTTGTACTTAATAGTACATAAGTGTAATAGTTCGGAGGAGCCAAACCACTACCATAAATACATTAACATATAATAAAGCAATGCAGTTTCATAAATAGTAGATAAAACATGCATAAGTAAAACAGCATGACAAGGCTTATGAGCAAGAAGGTGGCTTCCCTGAGATCAGCAATATGGCAATATGTCCCTAGACTTCTTCTTTACATAACCATAATAATAACCATAGTAACCATCTTCTTTTGATCTCCGAGATAACTGCAACTATCGTCGTCAGGGAGCACACATGGAAACAAGCAAGAGCACAATAAACACAAGGCATACAAGCACCTATACAATACAACAAGCAATTGAATAATACCGAATTAAGATTCAGATGGTTTTGAGAGGATTGGATTTAGGAGATTAAGATGGCTTTGGAGAAGGGGATGAACACCCCTTAGGTTTTTTTCGAGGAACTACCTAAGAGGGGGTTTTGGACCAAGGACATATTCTGTATGATACCATTGTGTAAAAATGATACCAACAGATAGGAGTTGATAAAATGAAACCAAAAAAGTGGTTTCACTATTTTATTACTTTTCTTCAATTTATTATGAATATTCTAGTGATAAAAGCTCTAGTTTTAGGAAATACTTCACCAGAGATGTTTTGTATGTCCAAAAAATTATTTCCTTGGATGGTTAAGGCGGTTTGATGTACTGGTTCACTTAGAGTTGGAATCATGCCAAAATATTTACCAGAATGCCCTCAGGAAATTCCCAAAGGCAGTTCTGGGGCTGTTTTGTCTTTTTCACCAGATTAAATCTACGGGGTCTTTTGAGTTGATTACAAGGGCACATTGTAGGTATTTAGAGTACATTTGTTTAGAAATTGGAATCAACCTTTTTGGAGTTGCCAAACTCCTAGAGGTTTTTATTTAGTGATAATACACCTTACAGAAGTATTCAATTCACTAAAATTCAACAAATGGTCACTAAATCCTTATCTCCTGGTTTTGGATAGGTATTGATGGTCCACTTCTATGGGAGTTGGAATTAGCCTAATAGCTGCTGTAGATATGCCTAGGGAATTTTCTAAAATCAGAAAAGGATTGTTTTTTTATTTTTCTACAGGAAAACAAATGCTCCACTTGGCATGAGGCCAAGGGCATGAGGCCGGTACAGGCAATACCTACCAGGGGCATTCTGTTTTACTCCAATTGGAGAAGTAAAACTCACAGAAAGATTTTCTTAGTGAAAAGGATACATCTGAGGGTTTAATTTACTAATAGCATCCTAGTCAATATTTTTAGTTACTTTCGGTTCAGACGTTGCAGAAAACACTATGATACTTGGTAAAAATTAGATCTGGGAAATTTGGGTTGATTTGCATTTTCAATAAGATTTAAACCATAGTGCCAAAAACTGGATCTAGACAAAAGAATAAAATACCGCGGCTTGCTGGGCTGGGATCGGGGTTCATTGGGCCGATCAGGGGAAATCAGCCCACGGCGTGCTAGGCGACACGCGGGAGGGGTGTTTGAATTCCTGAGGCGCGGGTCCCGGCTGTCGGCCACAATAGGCGACGAAGGGGGGGAGGAGGGCTATGGGGCACCTCCGGCCGTTCGATCAAGTGGCGATCGACGGTCGGGCTTCGTCTTCCCCAGCGAAACCGAGCAGCGGCGGCGGAACCCTAATGGAGGCAGCGACTCATCGGGGAGGGCTCACCGAGGCACGCCGGCATCGAAGGAGTGGCATAGGAGGAGCGGCGTGGCGTGGCGGTCCCGAAGAGGGGCGGCAGAGGCAGGTTCAGCGTCTGGAACGGTCTCACGCGGGGGCATCCGAGGCGAGCTCGCCGGAGCTCGGCGGCGACGACATCTGGGAGCTCCCTGAGAGGAGAAAAAGATGGGGTTAGAGAGAGGAGATCAAGGAGAGGTTAGTAGGGTGACATGCAGAGAGGAATAGGGCAAGGAGGAGGCCCTGTGAGCTTGATCTAGACCATGCCGAGGGGGAGAGTTTTTCTTGTCCTTTGCGCTGTGGAGCGGTAAGAGGAGCTGGGGCTTGTGGGGAGGGTAGGTGGAGGTGTAAGGATGCAAATGCAGGCATAGGAGGCCTTGGGGTGGCGTCTGTCTTATTTAACCGAGGGGTTTCGGTCTATGGTGAACCGAGATCAATGAGCCATGGGAGGAGGGTCTTGGGTGTTGGTTGGTCGAGATGGACGGTGGAGAGGGTGGTGTGGTGCCAAGGACCAGATACTGCCCTATTAGGCTTGGGTGCTCCACCCTTTTTACCTCGGTTGAAAGAAAAGGGAGGAGAGGGGGCAGAGGGCTAGGTGTCTCGCATTGGTGCAGAGGGGAGACGAGTGGGGTCATATGTTGACCAGAGAGGGAGAGGGGGCGTACTGCAGCTGATGTGAAGATTTTACAAGGTATGGCATTGATTTGCTCTTTCTCTCTCTTTCACTTGCTCCAATAGCTAAAGGACAAAAAGGGTGCAATGCTACAGTAAGGCTACAGTGTAGCTCGACCAGAGGGGTGTGCTGGTGCTGGTGGAAGTTGATGGAGATATTTTGATGAGGTTTTGATTTGATTTAGCTAATGGATTTGATTAATGTCCACTTTGATCATGGGTATGCTCATGAAGAGAATCAATTAATTTGACATGGATGAGATGAGACAAGTGTACTGGTAGATAGATGAGGTGAAGATACCTCTCTAGGGATTATTTGAGATTTTTTAAGGATTTAAAGTCCACTTAGGACCATTTATTCAAAAAGTGCAGAAGTAGTTTCTGGAAGTTCATTTGATATTTTTTACATTGGACCAGAATAAGTATGTGGGATGGTTATTGGAAGTTCATTTATTCAAAAAGTGCAGAAGTAGTTTCTGGAAGTTGGTTATTGATGTGGGATGGTCCCAAAGGTGAGTACACACTTAGGGGAATTTTCCCAAGATTTATTGAGGCTTCAAAGTATTTAAAACAATTATTATTCCAATTTAGCCATTTAAGAAAATGGGCAAAAAGAAATAATAAAGCTCTTCAAAAATATTTATTTTTGAAGTGGGAAGGTAGGGTATGATATATAGGACTCAAAAGTGCTTAGAGTTGGGGAAATGTTTTGGCAAAAACCAAACTTTCCTTTGGGAAAGGAGTTCTGGATATTTTGCCTATTAAATGGATTAATTAGCTTTGGAGCCATAATAAGTATGGAGAATTATTGATAAATCTTGATGATCAAGGTAGATGATGTAGACAAGGTGTATAAACCATTTGCAACCTTGGGATTGGAGAATCCAAGTTGATTTTGGTGAAAACTAGAGATTTCGGCAAAAACCAAACTTTCCTTTGGGAAAGGATCTTGGGTAAGATTGTTTTCATGCTACCAAAACCTTGTTGGCTCTTGGAGCTCATATCTCCCCTTGGGGCATGGTATAATTGGATGGATAGACCAAGTGATGTACATCAACCTGGTATAGAGGTTTGACCTTGATCTTGCTCGAGTTCACCAAGAATTGATTTCAAACTTTGAATAAAATAAGCCTGCCAAAGCAGATTATCAACTAGCCTTCAAAACCTTGTGGGTTTAAGAAGCACAGAGATCCACTTGGAACAAGTGAAGTAGATGTTGATAGACCTATATGAGTAGAACAGAACCATGCAAAGAGTTGGTCCATATAAGGTTGGATGGTGGTGTGAGCTTCTATCAAAGTAGGCATGTTGACTAGATTTGCAGGAATATTTATTTTCTTGCCTGCAAAACCATCAAGAACAAGTGGGTTGGAGGATGATCTAACCAAGGGAAAGAGTGGGCCTTGGTAGTACTCAGGATGGTTAACAAGATGGTTCATATGCATTTTCAAAATGCATAGGGGTTGAGAAAGGGAGGCATTCAAAAAGGTGATGTTGGAAATAGTTTTCCAGACTTGGCCAAATTTGGCAGATTTAGAGTTTTTGACTAGAATGTGGGTGGGGATGATTTTGATGGGTTGCAAGGTACCCAAGCATCATCAAGTGGATGATTTTGAAGTGTATATTGGGTAGAAAGGATCTATGCTTGATATTGGTCTTCATTGAGTTGGAAACTTCTAGAAGGGATATCTTCAGAATTGATCTGGTTAAGGGTTTTAGATGATCACCTAGTAGCTAGATATTAGATCCAGCTTTGTATTCTTGCTTAGGGTTTGGGGATTTTAAAGTTTCTTGATCCTAGAGGATGAGCTCCTAGGGTAGCTCATACTACTTCTAAGCAATCAAGTCAAACAGCAGATCAAGGCAACTCATCTTACAAATAAATCAACTACCATCAAGCTTAGCTTGAGTTAAGGATGGGTATTTTGAATAGGTTGGAGTTTGAACAAGGTAATGTCCTTGGTATCTCTACCAAGAGTAGAATTCAAAATCTTACAAAAAGGTTTTGGAGATCCTAGAGGTAAGAGTAGTTGAAGGTTCTGTCTCTAAAACATAAGGAGATTATATTATATATCTCTCCATAGTTTAGGGAAATAGAAGCTACTAAAATAGTTGGTTTGCAAAGGCTTCTTGGCTCAGGTTTTGAAATGCCAGAACATTTGAGAATATGGAAAGTAAGCCAAGACTATTTTGGGAAGTAGCTTTTGTCAACTGGTGTTAAGGTAAGGGAGTATATCATCTAATACACATTCATATGCATAAGCATATCCAAACAACAAGTAAACACTTCAGCATTAAACATGAAAAAGTTTTTGTTCCCCCTGATTTTTGCATTCTAGACAACTAATCAGGGTTGCCGAAATTGGGATGTTACATCTACTCATTGAAAATACTTAAGATTTAATATTCTCCAATTAAAATATGGGATCATGTTTACACATGTCATCACCACATATTCTAATACTTCGAAATGTGATTTAAAGTGTTGGTCATATTTTATAAAGTTTAAAATTACTATTTAATAAAATGAAAGTGACTAGAAATGCCTATATAGCATTCTTTTAATACTAGTCCAATGTCACTGCATGTAAACCTAAATATTTTTACATATTCAGATAGATCTTGTTAAATGTGATTTTTGAGAGTTGAAATCAAGTCAAAAGCATTTACGGTTGATTTTTGAAAAATGTTTGAAGGTGGAGAAGTCGCTGTCTTATTATTTTTACTATAGATGATATGTAATTTCAAATGGTTTGAATCCAACGGGCTTGGATAGAAAATTTTACTACCTTTCCAACAAATTTGGAGTCATGAAATTTGGTTTAGTAGATCTCTGCGAATTGATTTTTGAATCTACTGATAGAATCTAGTTTTAACTAAAATGGAAAAAGTTTATTTGAATCTACGGGCTCTGCGCGGGAAACTAACTGGGCCAGCCCAACTGCATAGCGCTAGCGCAGCGGGCTGCTGACAGGACGGTCCCACATGTCAGCGACAAAATTACACCGAAACGGTATCTTTCAATATGGACCGTGCGATTAGACTAGGATCTACGACCGTGGTTTGTCATCTCCGACGAACAGATCCGGCGAGGAACGAACCCTAACGCGATGGTGGGGGTACGTGGGGGCTCACCTGGGCTCCAGCTAAGGTCAGATATGGGCACGAACAACATTTTAAACAACAACGGTTCGAATGGTGGTCGCGGTGGCTCCTGGGGTGGCTTCTAGCTCCGGTTCCTCTTCTCCTTTGCATCGGCGGACTCCGGCTAAATTCCGGCAATGTGGTGCTCGCCTTGCTCCAAGGATAGGTGTGGGAGGTGTCTGAGAGAGAGGGGAGTGGAATGGTGTGGCGAATTAGAGCTGGGGTGGCCTCTATTTATACAACAGTGAGAGGGACAGAGCAGGATGGCTCGGGCTTATCGGCGATGTTGATACGGGGGGCTATAGGCATGGCTGAGGGTAGGCTTCGACGTGGTGCTTCAGGGCGGTCGTCGTGCGAGTGATGGCACGACAATGGGAGGTCGAGAACGGTCGGGAACGGTCGGTGCTCTAGGCGGAAACGGTGGCGTTCAAGACGGTGCACAGTGGCTATGGTCCACGCGGCGGTAAATGGGCATGTCTGGGGGGTAGGTAGGGTCACGGCGAGTGCGGGCACGCGCGGAGAGGGCGAGGCGCGGCGTGTGTGCATGTGTTAGCTATAGTGCTCTGGCGCGCTCTCGGCATGGAAGGCAGAGAAATGGGCACATCGCTTATGGGTGGTCCATGGCGTGTCTTCGGTCGAGGGGTGGACAGAGGGTGGCGGTGGACGATCGCCTGTCTCTTGGACATCATGGGAGAGGGCGGTGCTGGCTGTGGCGAGGGGTTCTTGGTCGACTGACGTGGCGAGCTTTGGGCAGCACTACAATGGTGCAAACGGCAAAGGGGGGAGTGTGTCCTGCGCTGTGAGGCACTAAGGGAGACCAGGGGAGTGAAATGAGGGGCTAGTGGCAAGTGATCAGTCCTCAAAACAGTAGAAGTTAGGCAAGTGTTTTCTGTGTCTGCCAAGTGCTCGACCAAATGGCCGCATGAACACAAGATTTGAATTTTTGGCTAAATTTTGCTGAGTGTGTTTGTCACATGCCTGAGTGCCTATGGTTGCTTGGGTTTGCCAAGGTGAATTGATTTGAGTGGTTTTTGCAAAATGGTGATCTATGCATATGAACTTGATTCAATTTTGCAATGTCCTTTAAATATATTTGTAATTTGTTTTTGTTGATTTGTAAAGTGGGCTTGGGATCACTTTTACTTGGTCTAGCAAGGGGTGAAAGAATTGAGAAAGTTTATATTAGAAATCTTTTACAAGAAACACCCAAAGTGGTCTAGTGGTTAATTTTGGTCAAAATGACCATTTGATCATATGATTCATATTTGATTTTCTTTTCTTTGGATTTTGTTTGTAGTTGGCCTAGATGATGTAGTATTCATCTTTAAACCATTCCTTATCATTTGTAGCCATCAAACATGGCAATTGCACTCATTCATACACTAATGCATTTCACACATACACTCATATTAGATTTAATTATAAAAGTTTTTGTTAACCCTAAACTTGGGTGAGTAGAACTTGATAATCTTGATTAATATTTTTGGGGGTGTTACAAACCTTTCCTCCTTAAACAAAATCTCGTCCCGAGATTTAAGAAAAACTAGGAACTAAAGAGATTTGGAAACTCAGTCCTAATGTAATCTTCTCGCTCCCATGTAGCTTCTTCTTTAGTATGGTTGCTCCACTGGATCTTGAGAAACTTGATATTCCAGGTCCTGGTGGTTCTGAAGGCTTCTTCCAAAATACGAATGGGTACTTCATGATAGGTTAGATCGTTGTTGATATCTATGGCCTGGTGATCGATGTTCTTGAAAACATCAGTCTTCTCCGGAACTTCTAGGCATTTGCGAAGTAATGAGATATGGAACACATTATGTATTGCTGACATCTCCTCCGACAGTTCCAGTTGATATGATACTTCTCCTCGGTGATTCAAAATCTTGAAGGGTCCAATATATCTGGGGGCTAACTTCCCTTTCAGTTGAAAATGTTGCATTCCTTTCAAGGGTGATACTTTGAGATACACAAAATCTCTAACATTGAAGGTCAGTTCTCGGCGTCTTTTGTCAGCATAACTCTTCTGTCTGGATTGGGCGGTCTTGAGGTCCTCATAGACTTTGTGAACCTTCTCTTCGGCTTCTCGTAGAATGTCGGGTCCAAAAATCTGGCTCTCTCCTACTTGCGACCAATTCAAGGGGGTACGACACTTCCTTCCATACAGAAATTCAAATGGGGCCATTTGCAAACTGGCTTGATAAGTATTGTTGTATGAGAATTCTATGAAAGGCAGACAATCTTCCCATTTTGATCCATATTCTAGTACACAAGCTCTCAACATATCTTCCAAAATTTGGTTGACTCTTTCAGTTTGTCCATCAGTTTGCGGGTGGTAAGCTATGCTGAAATTCTGCTTGGTTCCTAACCCTTCTTGGACTTTCTGCCAAAATCTTGAGGTAAAATGGGTTCCTCGATCCGATACTATGGTCTTAGGGGTTCCATGCAAACTGACGATTCTAGCAATGTACAGCTCTGCTAGCTTCGAACTTTGGTTGGTGGTCTTGACAGGTATAAAATGGGCTACCTTGGACAGTCTATCCACTATGACCCAAATAGAGTCATTTCCCCTACTAGATGTAGGCAAACCGGTGATAAAGTCCATTCCGATAGAATACCATTTCCATTCCGGAATCTGCAATGGTTCCAGAAGTCCTGCAGGTCGCTGATGTTCCGCTTTGACTCTCTGATAGATATCAGACTTGGCTATGTAGCTTCCGATTTCTCTCTTCATCTTGTGCCACCAAAATTGCTCCTTCAAATCCTGATACATCTTTGTTCCCCTAGGATGGATAAAATAAAGAGTATCGTGAGCTTCCTGCATAATGACTTGTTTCAACTCAGAATCTGCTGGCACACAGATACATCCTTTGTACCACAAAACTCCTTCATCTTCGGTGAATCCGGGTACCTTCCCTGTACAGATACGACGCTTGATTCCGTCGATATTTTCATTTCCTTTCTGGGCTTCCTTGATCTGACTAATCAAAGTGCGTTGAAGTTCAATACTAGCTAAAAATCCTTCGCTAACTAGCTCCATTCTAAACTGCTCCAACTCTTCATGTAAACTTGACTCGGCTTCTTTAATCATGGTGTTCAATCTACACGGCAATCTTCTAAGAGCATCCGCTACCACATTGGATTTGCCGGGGTGATAGTGAATGTCAAGGTCATAATCCTTGATTAACTCTATCCATATCCTTTGCCTCATATTCAGCTCCTTCTGGGTGAAGATATACTTTAAACTCTTGTGATCCAAATAAATCTCACAGCGGTTACCCATAAGGTAATGACGTCATGTCTTCAAAGCTAAAACTACAGCTGCTAGCTCTAAGTCATGGGTAGGGTAGTTTTGCTCATGCTGCTTCAGTTGTCTAGACATATATGATATGACTTTGCCTTCTTGCATCAACACACATCCGAGACCAATCTTGGATGCATCACAATACACTTCAAAAGGCTTCTTGATATCCGGCATAATCAGAATTGGGGCTGAAATCAAACTCTTCTTGATCTCTTGAAAACTTGCTTCACATTTGTCCGTCCATTCAAACTTCTGATCTTTCTTCAATAGCCGAGTCAGCGGTCTTGCGATGCTTGAAAATCTTTCTACGAACTTGCGGTAATATCCCGCTAATCCGAGAAATGCACGGACTTGGATTTCACTGGTTGAGGCTTTCCATTCTTCAACATCCTTAATCTTGGTGGGATAGATAGTGACTCCTCCTGCCGACACGATATGTCCTAGGAATCCTACTTCCTTCAACCAAAACTCACATTTGCTAAACTTGGCATACAACTGATGTTCTCTAAGGGTTTCAAGGATGGTTCTCAGGTGTAGCTCATGTCTTCTTCTGACTTGGAATAGATCAGAATATCATCGATAAAAACAACAACAAACTTATGCAGGAAGTTCATAAAAATCTTATTCATGAGATTCATACAATAAGGAGGGGCATTGGTTAATCCAAAAGACATGACAGTGTACTCATACAATCCATATCTGGTGGTAAAGGCGGTCTTTGGGATATCCATTGCACGAATATTGAGTTGATGATAACCAGTTCTAAGATCAACCTTAGAAAACACTCTGGCACTAGTAAACTGGTCAAACATATCCTCTATCTTTGGCAGTGGGTACTTGTTCTTGATGGTGACATCATTCAGCTTTCGGTAATCTGTGCACAAACGGTTACCTCCATCTTTCTTATCCACAAACAAAATAGGCGATCTCCATGGCAACACACTTGGTTGAATCAAACCTTTCTCCAGCATAGCATCAAGTTGCTTCTTCAGCTCCACTAATTCAGATGGGTTCATACTATAAGGTCTCTGAGCTATGTGTCCAGTTCTAGGAACTAGTTCAATGATGAACTCGATATCCCGATCTGGGGGCATACCGAGCAATTCATCTGGGAACACGTCGGGGTATTCAGAGACTACTCTGACTTGGTCTAGGGTTGGTTGGGATAGACCCTTTTTGCATTTGAATTAACAGGGCAGCGTCTCAGATACATGCTCTACTGATACTCCAGTGCTACTGGTCATGGTTATGGCTTTCTTGGCACAATCAATTAATCTTTTATGTTTGGACATCCAATCCATTCCTAGTACTACTTCCAAACCTTTGGTTCCAAGTACTATTAGATTAGCATAAAAATCTATTCCATGGATTCTGATAGGTACAACCTTGCAAATTTTTCTAGCTTTGGTGGTTGAACCAGTTATTTGAACTATCATAACATGCTTCAATTTTGTTGATTGAATCTTACTAGTGCATGCAAATTCTTCTGTAACAAACGAGTGCGATGCTACAGAATCAAACAACACTCTTGCAACTACTGAGTTAACAGAAAACATACTCAGCACGACATTTGGCGCTTCCTAAGCTTCTTCAGCATTCATGTGGAACAGACGGCCGTTGTTGTTGAGCAAGTTCCCTGGGGCAAATCTCCTTTCAGGCTGAACAAGACGTTGCTGCTGAGCAGGTGCATTCACATTGGTGGTTGCTGCAAGCTTCTTGGCGCACTTGTTGGAGTAGTGACCCTTGACTCTGCATTAAAAGAAAGTAATCTGGGACTTGTCTTTTCCTGCGATAGGCACAACCTTGCTTCTAGTCCTTGGGGCAGTATTGTTGTTGTTGTTGTTGGAGTTGGGCAGTGCACGGTTGAAGTTATTGGACTTTCTGGGGTTATTGTTGTGGTTTCCTCCAGACCTCAAGTTTCCTCTGCCATGATTGGGATAGTTTGGACGGGACATAGGGGGTCTGTTGTTTCTTGGGGCATATCCTACAGACAGGTTGGGGCGATACTTCTGGGTATGGTGGGATCCAGGTTGGTGCATCATGCGACGTTTGTGGTTGTCATTGGCTTGTTTGATCTTCCCTTCCATCTGGATGGCTGAATCCACTAAAGCTTCAATATCATCAAAGGGAATGTTGACTAGCACAGTTTGCATCTCATCATGCAGTCCGTTCAGGAATCTCTCTTTCTGCTTTGCTTCGGTGTCAATCTCATCAGGGGCATATCTAGCTAGTGACAGAAATTTATCACGGTATTCCACCATGGTCATTCTTCCTTGTTTCATATCTCTGAACTCATCCCTCATCCTCTTAATCAGACCCAGGGACACATGGGTCCGACTGAACTTGATTTTGAACTCCTCCCAAGTCATCATCTGACCTCTGTTCATGGTACATATGCTATTCCACCAGGCTCTTGCATCCCCTACAGATAATGGGTGGCAAACAGTACTTTTTCATTGGCTTCAACTCCTGCGACCTCTAAGTTGTTCTCCATGGTTTGCAGCCAGTCAGCAGCATCTAAGGAAATAGGTGGGTTGGTATTCTGAAAGTTCTTGAGCTTGGATCCATGGTTATCCTGGTATCCGTGGCCTTGATTATTGCGGGCCATCTGAGCTATCTGTTGAAGAGTGGCTAAATTGTCTTGACGTTCGGCTCTACGAGCTTCATGGTTAGAAACTAACATTTGCAGAATCTGCAGCATTGGGTCCTAAGATGAACTTCTTCTTCCAGGATTTCCACGAGTCATCTGAAGATTGAGATAGATAATGAGATAAGAGGGAAATCTCTAAGGTTCATGGTTTTGTTTCAAAAGATTTAAACTTTGAGTTTGACTCAGGTTTTGCAAACTAACAACTTCCTCTCATTCATTCATTCAAAGCACACAATACAAACACACACCACAACACAAATAGAAAACAGATGGTTTTAAGAACCATTATGTGAAACTACAATACAATGGGATCGGGTACAATTCACTCCTACGGTAGTGCTCAAGTGCATCTAATCATCATCAATGAATTCAGAATCATCATCATCAGTGTGGAACTCCATGGCATAGTCTTCCACGTAGTCGTCATCATCACTGAGGTAAGAGTAGAGATCTCCATGGATATCTTCACCTTCCTCCTCCTTCGCTTCAAGGTGGATCTCCTATTCACAGATGGTCTTATCGAGAGTGGCCACCTTCTTGCGAAGACGATCGATGATGCGATCCTTCTTGTCACGCTGACGACAAAGTGAATAGCGCTCCTTGGCGAGCATGACAAGGGTCTGGTCCTTCTTGATTGCAATGGCATGGTTGTGGTTGGTGTAGGCACGGGTGTTGTCCAACTCTTGTTGTCTATCATACAACATGAAGTCGAGATTATTCACTTGGTGCTTCAACTCCTGGTGTCCTTGCATCTCCAAGGGCATTCCCATAGAATCACGCCTTGCGTAGTGAGCAAAGAGAGTTCCAATGATCTGGTTGATGTTTTGCCACACAGACGGATAAGAGCTTCTTGCATAGCCCTGGCTAATCCATCTAGCCAGTTGTTCTCTCGAACACTAAATTGGATCTTCTCCGAAGTGGGTGCTTCCATCTTGCCTCTAACATCTGCAACTATCAGCCACAATAGCTCTCCTCCTTGCTGATCATTGAGTTGGTCTCTGAAGAACTCTGGGTGCGGGTGCTCAAGGTACTCTGCAAGTGCATCTAGATCCCTCTCAAAGATCAGGTGGCCTCCGTTGCCTAGCTGGTAGAACTTGCTATACTTTACCTCCATCTGTAAGAATTTTTGAGGAACATGATTTTTTTTGAAAGAATCTCAAGGATAAGAGTGGGAATAGGTCTTCATAAATACTCACTTCCTTTGTTTTGAAACTAAGTTTTTGTTCAGACGTCCATTCTAACTAGGGTCTCCTATGGTCAAGATGGCTCTGATACCAACTTGTAAACACCCGGATTTTTAATCCCAGATGCCTGTTATGCCATACAACACAATCCCAGGATTACCATTTTTGCGAGACATAACAGAATTGGTACCACAGTACATCATCCATTACAAACCATAATAAAGGTCTTACAAATAAAGGATCTCATGATCCAGTCTTAATACAATCAAAGCGGCGGAATGTAAACGTAGTAGGGGCTCCATCTTCAGAGTCACAGGTAATGCTGACAATGGGAGATGATCCTAGTTGTCATAGACCTCCTGCTGTCCATCTTCCTGGTAGCCCTCCTCATAGTCTGGCCACGGGAATAGCCAGGGACAAAGCCATGAGTACTCTTTAAGTACTCGCAAACTATCACTAACAAGTAAGGTAGTTCTAATAGGAATCTTAAGCTCTAGGTTTATTTGCAAAAAAGCCAGGTTTACTTCCTAAGAGTTCAAAGTAAAGAATATAATTTAATCACTTAAGTTGGACCCTAGTTTTCATGTCCACAACCCATCTGTGGTCAAGTCAAAGTCAGAGTTCAATTCACAAGTCCTTTTTGAAAACATCTGACAATGGAACAGTATGACCACTCCAACTATCCATGACCATGGACGCGGCTATCCGAATAGTTTGACAATATGCAGAGGTGGTACACTTTCACCACAAAATTCGATACATCCGTCAGGGATAACCCTGAATCATCATACTTAGTATGCGGATAATCAATCATAACCTTTCAATTACACACTCTAGTATAGGTACCTCCCCTATGAGCTTGGCCTCCCAGCCATGGCCATCTGCCATCCTGGGCACCGCATAGGTGGACATTCACACTCACGAGGTAGCCTCAACTCAACTTCTTTCTGCGAGGGAACCCATACTAAGGCATGTAATCTTCTAGTTAAGCTCTACCCAATTCGGGTATTGTGGTTGTACGGTAAAATTGGAATGGTATCACATCCGAACCCAACCATCCGTTTTTATAAAGGGCTAAGGCTCATGCCTCAACATTTTCATCATCAAATCCTTTTGTGTTCATAACACATGTCAAAACATTTCAATATAATGAATTATCATTCCAAGGTTTTCATAATCATTTTCACCAAGTATTCCCATATAAAGTGATCAACTTTTATGCTTAACACTAGCCACTAAAGTTGAGGGTATTCACTAATGAGGGGTGCTAATCAAGTGTAACTATACAACTCTAGTTTTATGCCTTTTGATGACATCTAAGTATACTAGTTAGGCCTATCTTTATACTCTTTATGGTATCTATCCTATTTTTCCCAATACTCACAATTCACAAACTAAAAGTAAAGAACTTTGGTAAAAAGTAAAAGAATAAAGCTTGCAAGTAAAACTTGGGATTGGTATAATCAAAGTTGTATAACCAAAGCATGCCTAATGCATCTTGCCTAGGTTATGTTGCAAGGATGGCTTGCATAGTTAAATTGTAGTGTTAGGCTTGCATAGGTATGAAACTTGCAAGTGTTAGCTTGCCTTGAGTAGTGCAGCGGTTGAAGTTCTCTTCTTCTTCTTCTTCTTCTTCTTCTTCTTCTTCTTTTTCTTGGTAGTACTCCTCCTCCTCGTATCCCCAGTCGGTACTATCATCTATAAATGAATACGAGGCAAACAATCACCAAACAATACTTAACTACTTCTATGTAGCACACAAAGGCTCACACTAGATGATCTAGCATCATCACAAACATCACATGAAATAAAGACCTAATTTTATTTATCTTATTTTGGAAAAGTAATTTCTACTCATTGAAAATACTTAAGATTTAATATTCTCCAATTAAAATATGGGATCATGTTGACACATGTCATCACCACATATTCTAATACTTCGGAATGTGATTTAAAGTGTTGGTGATATTTTATAAAGTTTAAAATTACTATTTAATAAAAGAGTAAAATGCACCGGAGGTCCTAAAAGTTTAGAGGAAATCGTATGCAAGTCCTAAAAGTTTCAACTCGTGTACCAGAGGTCCTAATTCTAAGTTAGGTGTGCACTGCAGGTCCTAATTCTCAATTAGTTGTGCACTGCAGGTCCTAATTCTCAGCTACAGCCCCGGCTACAGTGCACATGGGTCTGATAATTAGGACTCACGGTACATGAGTCCAAACTTTTAGGACCTGCATACGGTTTCCTCCAAACTTTTAGGACCTCCCGTGCATTTTACTCTAAATAAAATGAAAGTGACTAGAAATGGCTATATAGCATTCTTTTAGTACTAGTCCAATGTCACTGCATGTAAACCTAAATATTTTTACATATTCAGATAGATCTTGTTAAATGTGATTTTTGAGAGTTGGAATCAAGTCAAAAGCATTTATGGTTGATTTTTGAAGAATGTTTGAAGGTGGAGAAGTCTCTGTCTTATTATTTTTACTATATATGATCTGTAATTTCAAATGGTTTGAATCCAATGGGCTTGGATAGAAAATTTTAATACCTTTCCAACAAAATTGGAGTAATGTAATTTGGTTTAGTAGATCTCTGTGAATTGATTTTTGAATCTACTGATAGAATCTAAATTTAACTAAAATGGAAAAAGTTTATTTGAATCTATGGGCTCTGCGCGGGAAACTAAATGGGCCGGCCCAACTGCACAGTGCTGGCGTAGTGGACTGCTGATAGGATGGTCCCACACGTGATCGACTAAACTAAACCGAAACCTTATCTTTCAATCTGGACCGTGCGATTAGACTAGGATCTACGGCCATGGTTCGTCATCTCTGACGAACAGCTCCGGCGAGGAAGGAACCCTAATGCGACGGTGGGGGTACATGGGGGCTCACCTGGGCTCCAGCTAAGGTCGGCGATGGGGGCGAACGACATTGTAGACGACGGTGGTTCGAATGGTGGTCGCGGTGGCTCCTAGGGCGGCTTCTAGCTTCGGTTACTCTTCTCCTGCAGTGGCGGACTCCGGCTAAATTCCGACGATGTGGTGCTCACCTTGCTCCAGGGAGAGGTGTGGGAGGTGTCTAAGAGAGAGGGGAGTAGAATGGTGTGGCGAATTGGAGCTGGCGTGGCCTCTACTTATACAACTGCGAGAGGGATAGAGCGGGATGGCTCGGTCTTGTCGGTGACGTCGATACCGAGGGCTATAGGCATGGCTGAGGGTAGGGGTCGACGCGGTGCTTCAGGGCAGTCATTATGCGAGTGATGGCGCGGCAAGGGGCGGTCGAGAACGGTTAGGAACGGTCGGTGCCCTAGGCGGAAACAACGGCTTTTGAGACTGTGCACAATGGCTATGGTCCACGCGTCGGCGAACGGGCTTGTCTGGGGGGTAGATAGGGTCACGGCGTGTGCGGGTACACGCGGAGAGGGCGAGGCGCGACGTGTGTGCACGTGTCGTCTATGGCGCTCTGGCGCTTTCTTGGCATGGTAGGCAGAGAAATGGGCATGACGCTTGTGGGTGGTCCATGGAGTGGCTTCGGTTGAGTGATGGACAGAGGGTGGCGGTGGACGGTCGCCTGTCTCCTGGACATCGTGGGAGAGGTGGTGCTGGCTGTGGTGAGGGGTTCTTGGTCGACCTGTGTTGTGAGCTTCGGGCGGTGATGCACTGGCACAAACGGCAAAGGGGGGAGCGTGTGCTGTGCTGCTAGGCACTAAGGGAAACCAAGGGAGTGAAATGAGGGGCTAGTGTCAAGTGATCACTCCTCAAAACAATAGAAGTTAGGCAAGTGTTTTCTGTGTCTACCAAGTGCTCGACCAAATGGCCGCATGAACACAAGATTTGAATTTTTGGCTAAATTTTGGTGAGTGTGTTTGTCACATGCTTGAGTGTCTATGGTTGCTTGGGTTTGCCAAGGTGAATTGATTTGAGTGGTTTTTCGCAAAATGGTGATCTATGCATATGATCTTGATTCAATTTTGCTATGTCCTTGAAATAGATTTGGAATTTGTTTCTGTTGATTTGTAAAGTGGGCTTGGGTTCACTTTTACTTGGTCTAGCAAGGGGTGAAAAGAATTGAGTAAGTTTATATTAGAAATATTTTACTAGAAACACCCAAAGTGGTATAGTGGTTAATTTTGGTCAAAATGACCATTTGATCATATGATTCATATTTGATTTTCTTTTCTTTGGATTTTGTTTGTAATTGGCCTAGATGATGTAGTATTCATCTTTAAACCATTCCTTATCATTTGGAGCAATCAAACATGGCAATTGCACTCATTCATACACTAATGCATTTCACACATACACTTATATTAGATTTAATAATAAACGTTTTTGTTAACCCTAAACTTGGGTGATTAGAACTTGATAATCTTGATTAATATTTTTGGGGTGTTACATATCCCATATCAAAATGACAAGGCAACAGACAATGAGCATCTCAGCGATCTTTTTATTTTCTATTGCATAGGTTTTTATTGAGGATGCTTCATAGAGTGCTCATTATGGTTATGCTGCAAGTTTCCACCATGATTAGGCATGGCTTAGGCTAGCGGCCCAGGCGTTTCTCTAACACACATACAAACTCCATGATCTTACAAGTTCCCCTTTTATTTCACACCCCTGGGATCCATAAGCAAAAGAATCATGATATCAACGGAATAATAAGTGCAATGTTGAAAGCGTTCCCCATGATACATGGTTCTACTAACTTCAACTTATAAAGGGAAAGCATATAAGCAACAAAGATGGACACAATGGTTCAAGATTATTAAGTGCAAGAAAGTAAAGTGTGCCATCAAGTTCGTGAGAGATTTAATCACTAATTTTCACATAACAAGTTTAATTTGGAAGGTAGATAAAAACATGAATATACTTGGAGTAGCAAATGCTAATAGGTAGGTATGGTGGACTCTTTGGAATAACTTGGTTTTATTTGGAGTTGTATGCATGAGTGGGACTCATACTTGGTATGAAGGCTAGCAAAAGACTGGGAGCGACCAACTAAGAGAGCAATAATGGCCATAATCATGCAAAGTGACAAAACATCATTAATTAAAGCATAAAGTGATATTACAAGTCGAATACTAAAGGATCATATAGGCTATTGTGACTTGGTATAGTCATAACATGGTGTGAGCATGCGCGAAGTCAACCCAAATAAAGCATCAAAGGAGAATACCACAATACTATGCTTTAATATGCTAAAACAACGCATGATTCTTTCAAGGAACATTAAGCAATCTCAATTGTTTATAACATGTTATGCTACAGTAAAAATCACTAAGCATAAAGCCAAAACAATATCAAGCATGACATGACAAAGTATAGGCCACAGTCAAAAACAAGCTCCTTTTTACCACTTAATCATGAACTTTTCCTACTCTTTTCCAATCCAAACGAACTTATATGAAAAATAATGTATGAATGAGGGGGTCCAACCAATTTATTCAAGCAAAATAAGAAAACTAAGAAAACGAAAACAAAGACGCTCTATGAACAACACAACTGTGCGTGAAACAATAAAAATGAAGTGTTTGGAAGAAACCTGAGATTTTTATTGATGAAGAAGGGGATGCCTTGGAAATCCCCAAGCTATGACGCTTGTACTTCTCGGATATTACTTGGGGTGACACGGGTGGCATCCCCAAGCTTGAGCTTTAGTACATTCTTCATCTCATTACATCATTCTTTCCCTACACCTGAAAATTTTCTGCATACAAAACTTCACACAGTCTTCATTAGCAACATTAGTATACTCAAGATAATAAGTCTTTTGGTTTAGTCTCAACACAAGGAAAACTTTAATTAAAACACAAGCTACTGTAGCACTTCCTTTAAAAATTTCAAATGATCAAAGAGAACTCAAAGAAAAAGAGATTAAGAGGCAAATGCAAATAATGGCAGAAATCTGTTAAAACAGACCAGCAGGTAGAAATCGATTTTTTCGAAGATCTTCTGTTGCTCAAATCGAAAAGTGTTGAACTAACGAAAGTTGGATAACAACCTGGGTCAGAAGAGCAAAAAATTACAGCTCAAAACGACGTACATATATTTTTCACGAATTTTTACGGTGAAGCACAAAAATCTGTTTCGGGACTGCAACTTTCCCAAGCATTACTTCTCTCTCATTAGAGGTTACTCTTGGCACAAAAACCACACAAAAATGATAAGAAGAGGTTATTACTGAAGCAATAACCTCCAAGACTCAACTAAAACTTTTGGGTTATCTCCCAATAAGTACTTTTCTTTAACGCCTTTAAGTTAGGCATAAGAAGCAAGAAAAGAATCAAGTATTCTCAAATAAAGAAGCATTAAGAGAAAATTTTGTTTTAATAGGAGAGGCAAAAGGAATCTTCTCTCTCTTCTGAGGGAAGTGTTCTATCCCTTTATTGAGTGGAAATTGATATTTAATGGTGAGTCCTTTCATATCAATAATAGCACTAACAGTTCTAAGAAAAGCTCTTCCCAAAGTAATAGGACAAGAGGCATTGCATTCAACATCCAAAACATAGGAATCAACGGGGGCATAGGCATTGTTAATCATAATAAGAATATCATTAATACTTCCTATGAGTTTATTTTTAGAATTATCATCAAGTGGGACATTTAAATAACAATCTTCCAATGGTGGCAGATCAAGCATTTCATAAATCTTTCTAGGCATAATTAGAAACACTACTATAAATGTCACATAAAGCTTTGAGATCAAAATCATTTACTTTCATATTAATGATGGGTTCCCAACCATCTTCTAATTTCATAGGAATAGAAGCTTTATGTTTCATCTTTTCTTCTTTAATTTTTATGAGAGCATCAGTAATGTGTTTTGTAAAGGCCATATTCATCGCACTAGAATTAGGACTTTTAGCAAGCTTTTGTAGGAACATAATTACTTTAGAGATATTGCAATCATCAAGATCAAAATCATACTTATCATCTAAAGTAGTAGAGCTATTGTTTCCCATATTTCGAAGAGTTTTAGAATTTTTATTAGAAAAGGTTCCATTGGGTTTACTAGCTTCAACATTAGTGGTAGTGATAGTACAAATACTAATATTTCTAGCAATTTCATCTTCTCTTTCCCACTTGTCATGCAATTCAGCTAATAGTCTAACATTTCCATCAATTCTAGCTTGTATGGCATTAGTAGCAGCAAAGGGATTTTCAATAGTTTTAGGATTAGCAGCCATTTTATTAAAGGAAGATTGTGCTTCAGATAATGATGCTATATTTCTTTCAGCATTAGAGAGTTTTCCTCAATAGTTTTATTGAAAGCAGTTTGTTTACTAATAAAATCTTTAAGCATAACTTCAAGTTCAGAGGGTGCACTTCTATTATTGTTGTAGGAATTTCCATAAGCATTACCATTGTTGGGCGGATATGGCCTATAATTATTATTACCAAAATTATTCCTGTAGGCATTGTTGCTGAAATTATTATTTCTAATAAAGTTCACATCAACTTGCTCTTCTTGAGCAACCAAAGCGGCTAAGGGAACATGATTTGGATCAATACGAGCTTTCCCATTAACAAGCATAGACATAATAACATCAATTTTATCACTCAAGGAAGAGGTTTCCTCAACAGAATTTACCTTCTTACCTTGTGGAGATCTCTTAGTGTGCCATTAAGAATAGTTAACCATCATATTATCCAGAAGCTTTGTTGCAGCACCCAAAGTAATGGTCATAAAGGTACCTCTAGTAGAAGAATCCAGCAGATTTCTTGAAGAATAATTCAATCATACATAAAAGGTTTGGATAATCATCCAAGCAGTCAGTCCATGAGTTGGACAATTCTTTACGAAAGATTTCATTCTTTCCCAAGATTGAGCCACATGTTCATTATCAGATTGTTTAAATTTTATTATTTCACTTCTCATAGATATAATGTTAGCAGGAGGATAGTATTTTCCAATGAAAGCATCTTTGCATTTAGTCCAAGAATCAATACTATTTCCAGTTAGGGATTGCAACCATTCTTTAGCCTTTTCTCTCAAAGAGAAAGGAAACAATTTAAGCTTAATAATATCCCCATCTATATCCCTATGTTTTTGCATCTCACAAAGTTCAACAAAGTTTTTAACATGAGCAGCAGCATCTTCAGTACCAATACCAGAAAATTGTTCTCTCATAACAAGATTGAGTAAAGCAGGTTTAATTTCAAAGAAAGTAGCTTCAGGAACAGGTGGAGCAATAGGTGTGCACATGAAATCATTATTGTTGGTGCTAGTGAAGTCACACAACTTAGTGTTTTCAAGAGTAGTCATTTTCTAATAAAGAAAGCAAACTAGTAAAACTAATTTTTTTGTGTTTTTTATAAGGAAACAAGCAAACAAAGCAGAAATAAACTAAACAAAGTAAAGAGATTGGTTATGAGGGACTCCCCTTGTGAAGATGTCCTTGACTCCCCGGCAACGGCGCCAGAAAAAGTCTTGCTTACTCAATATGTTGAGCTTGTTGGGGAACCCCAAGAGGAAGGTATGATGAGTACATCAACAAGTTTTCCCTCAGTTATGAAACCAAGGTTATCGAACCAGTAGGAGCAAGGAAACACCTCCAAGGTGTTTTTTCCAACTTGGAATCCTGCACAACACAATCACAGAACTTTGCCCCCAACTTACAGTGAGGTTGTCAATCTCACTGGTTTTATTGAAAACAAAGGATTAAACGTATTGTGTGGAAGATAGTAATTGCTTTGCAGAAAGTAAATAGAAAACAGTAAATGGCTTTGTAGATTGATGGTAAAAGAAAGGACCAGGGTCCATAGTTCAGTAGTGGTGATTCTCCTTAAGATAGATGACATGTTGGGTGAACAAATTACAGTGGGGCAATTGACAAACATCGATAAAGCATACATGCATATACTAATCATCTTGACTCCTATGAGTTTTGATTGGGAATTACAACATTATACATAGACCGTACTCCAACTACATCTATGACTAATAATCCACCTTCAGGTTATCATCCGAACCCCCTCTAGTATTAAGTTGCAAGGAACAGATAATTGCATTAAGCAAAGTGTGTAAAGTAAACAATACGATTGTTCTATGAACAAAGGATTGTTGTTTCCTCCCTAGTAGAAACAACACATCTAGTACCTTAGAGATTTCTGTCACTTCCCTAGATTCCTAGAGGCATGAACCCACTATCGAGCATAAATACTCCCTCTTGGAGTTGCTAGCATCTACTCAGCCAAGATAGCTACTAACAATAGAGAGCATGCAAGATCACAAATAACAAAGACATGATAGAGTCAATAATCAATCTGAAATAGCATCTCAATATCCATCGGATCCCCGCAAACACAACATGTAGGATTACAAATAGATGATCTTGATCATGAGCGGAGCTCACAAGATCTAAACATGATAGCACAAAGGAGAAGAACCAACCATCTAGCTACTACATGGACCCGTAGTCCAGGGATGAACTACTCACGCATCACACCAGAGGCAGGCATGGTGATGAAGAAGGCCTCCAGGGTGAATTCTCCCCTCCGGCAGTGTGCCGGGAAGAGCTTCAGATCCCTCCCGATCTTGGGATGGAGATGACGGAGGCTACATACTATTTCGTGGAATTTTGAACGGGTACTTACGGTTTCTGTATCGGAGGCTTCTTATAGGTGAAAGGGGAGACCGAGGGGGTGCCCGAGGCGGCTACACCCCCTAGGCGTGGGCCAGGCCTAGCCACATGGCCAGGGGGTGTGGCCCTCTCAAGGCCCTTCTCCGTCTCGTCTTCTGGCTCCGTGTTCCCCTCGGTGTAATATTGACTTTGGCTTTTGTCCCGTCCAATTTCGAGAATATTCATTTTCTGGCTTTCCTGGAACCAAAAAATAGCAGAAAACGGGCAACTGGCACTATGGCATCTTGTTAATAGGTTAGTCCCAGAAAGTGTATAAAAATACTCCAAAGTGTGGACAAAACATAGGAAAGTAGATATAAAACAAGCATGGAACCTCAAAAATTATAGATACGTTAGCAACATATCATCATCCCAAGCTTCTTTAACTGTGTTGAAATGTTCAATGTGTGGCATGTCCTTGGGACCCACACCAAGCTGAATCATGTGCAACACGGTCGCATTGAGTTGACTCTCAACAACTTCTCTTCTTGTGAAGTTGTTTGGATCCCCAATGTGGAGACCACCTTCAGTGATTCTCCATACCTCAATGGACGAACTACACACATGAGATTTCATCAAAAATTGCCATTGATTAAAGGAAGATATAGTAAGCTTGGGTGGATCACCCCTATTGTTTATATGAGGGCGAGGGATTGGTGGATCAGGTGAATATAAGTGAGAAACCTCACTATAGTCCTCCTTATCACTTCCCTTTTTTGAAGAGGAACCCTTATTTTTATCTTCACTATCCAACTCCTTTTCTTTGGAGTTAGCCTTAGATTTATCCTTAGAAATAGGAGTTGTAGCCTCAGTGGAAGATGGTGGAGGGGGTATGGATGGCGAGAGAAACATTATCATTTCACACATCTCTTGAATTTGGGTCTCCACAGTTTTAATCAAGCTTGTTTCCAAGTACTTGAGATCATCCATGGTGACCTTACTCCCACCCTCAGTGCCATCTTTTTTAGTACCCATGCTCTCTTAGGCGGTAAAGCCCAAATGAAGAGCCGAGGCTCTGATACTGAATGAAATTGATTGTATGGGCACCTAGGGGGTAATAGGTGCTACACCAATTTTTTAATTCTTTTTTGATTTTAGGCTTAACACAAAGGTAAATTCTCTAGATATGCAACTAGGAGGAATTTTCCTATATGTAAACCTAACTACTAAGCAAGTAAAGATAATGTGAGTAGAACGAGGTAACCATAGTGGAGCACGCGGAGACACAAGATTTGTTTTACCGTAGTTCCTTCCTTATTAAAGGAAGTATGTCTGCGTTGGAGGGGTGGGCGGTACTAAGACCACCATGCCACAATAGGCCTCACCCTGTTCTGTGATGGATCTTGCCACCAAAGGCCTGCTCCACCTTCCACTATTTGGTACCCTTCTAGGCAGGAATCGGTGCCTTTAGAACACTAGAGGGGCAAACATCCACAACTGAATTGGAGGCTCCCGTGATGACAATAAGCTACCACAAGAACAAGTTAATCAATAACTGAAACTGAGATCTAGATATTTTCAAGAAATACTAGATCAAGAATCCTCCAAGTGAATGGAGGGGAATTGAAGAGCTTGATTGGTGTCGATGTAGATCGAAGCCTCCTAATTCGATTCCCCAAAGATCGAATCCTTCGTGTGGTTGAAAGTAGAGATATTGTTTTGGATTAGATGAATAGCACAACACTTTTTCGAATGAATCAAGAGATCTAACAGGAGGAGCAATTGGAGTATTTCTATCCCCTGCCAAAGCCAGCCATTAGAGAAGTTTGGGCCTGGATTATCCGGCCTAAGTGGGGGCCGGATTATCCGGCTGAGGCAAATCTCCGGCCTAGAATCGGATTGTCTGGGCCAAAAATCCACCCCATATAGAGTGATGCACCTTGGCTGCCTTTGGAAAAATTTCCGGGGGGCGGATTATCCAGCCCCTTGAGGGGCGGATTATCCGGCCCGGGCAAAAACTCCAGCCCTAGCCGGACAATCCGTGGGAAAATCCGCCCCATATAGAGTGACGCGCCTTGCCCTCCTTTATCGATCGACCACATGCGGATAATCTGGCGCTTGGCAGGGGCGGATAATCCGCCCCCAAAACTCTGGTTTAGCTACTTTTTGAGTGATCATTAATATACATCACTAAACACACATTAAATAATCCTTGGTATTGTTCTCTAACACAAAAAACAGTAGGGATCATGAAATGTTCTTTCAACTTTGTGTTGAGTATAATTTGTAATGATTGTTTGCTTGTGTCTAAATTGATTGTTTCATATAGTTATGGGTAGTAATACTTCTCTAGTCTTTATATCTATAACTCATCTATGCTATCCCAACAGATGCCTCCCTGTCGTTACCTGATGATATCGCTTAGCTCATGGCTGCCCAGACTCAATTGGAACATGTGATGACCCAATTCATGGCTACCTAGAACAACAACAATAACAACAACAATGGGAACAACCAGCCCCAGGGAGATATTCTCACCAGATTCCTGAGACCGAGGCTAGCTAAGTTTTCCACTGCACCTGAGCCCATGATTTCCCTTGACTGGCTGCACTTGGTAAACAAGGATCTAGTGACTGTCGGTTGCACCGATGCTGAGAAGGTGAGGTTTGCTGCTCACCTACTGGTGGGACGATCTACTTCCTGGTGGGATGCATTCCAGATCACCCACCCCATGGACACTATCATCTAGGATATGTTTGAGGAAGGTTTCAAGACCAAACACGCCTCTGCAGGGACCATGAATTTGAAGAGAAAGGAGTTCTGCAACTTGCGTCAAACCAATCGCACGGTGGCAAACTACATAGTGGAGTTCAACAATCTGTCTGGCTATTCCCCTAAGGATGTTGACACTGATGCCAAGAGGAGAGAGAGGTTCCTGGATGGTCTCAGTGATGAGCTCTCACTACAGTTGTCAGTGGTCTATTTCCCTACATTCCAGGAGCTGATGGACAAGGCCAGGATTCTGGAAGGAAAGCACAAGTAGGTGGAGAATCGCAAAAGGAAGCGCAATGGCAATCACAACTCAGGGCCACACCATAGGACCCATACCTTCTATAATAGGAATGGGAACTCTGGATATCACCGTGGAGGTAATGGACACGACCGCCATGGTGACAATGGACATCAACACCATGGAGGAAATCGCCACAATTCTAGAGGAAACAGTGGTCATAACCACAGCTATCAGAAAAGGGATATTACCCAAGTGACGTGTTTCAAGTGCAACTAGTAGGAACACTATGCTGATAACTACCTGGAAAGGAAAACTAAAGCTGGAGCCAAGCGAAATGCAACCCCGAAGGCAACTGTGAACCATGTGAACATGGGGAAATCACTCAATGAGCCAGACCGTGTGACTGGTAAGCCCTTGATTAATCCATGCATCACACCCGTAACTTTAAATACTGGTGCACCGTGTTCATTTCTATTGAGGCATTCATGGATAAGAATAATTATATATGGAGTTACTTAGAGGATCTATTAAAGAGAACCTACTAGATAAGAATTGAAAGCTAGTACAATATGCCACAATTAAATCCTAGAGATTGGTAGCACACAAATTTATCACTATCTTATTAGATTGGACTCACAATCTCAGAGGGAAGAAGAATTAGATATAGTCCAACATTTACCTTTGGAGATGCCAAGTTCATTTCGCTGAATGGGGTTAGCCTCGAGTATACTACCCACACCTTACTAGCCTGTTCGAATCTCAAGGATGAGATTCATCTTCAGGGGGTTAGTCTGTCACATCCCATATTTTAGAAATTGGGGTTATAGAAAAATTGCATTTGTAAGGATTTGGCATGACATCATTTACTTTCATGCAAAATATAACTTGAAAAGGCTTTTGTCAAAAAAAACCCTATTCAAAATCTTGTATCAAAACCCTATTTTGTGTTTTCCAAAATGGTCACATAATTCCTTACATGCATAATTGCATAGTGGTAATTTTATCAAAAATAGTTTGTATAAAGTCTATTGTGTGTGTTTAAATTTAGTAAATTTTACAAATAAATTTCATTCCATTTGGAGTTATAAAGAAAAGAAAAGTAAACTAAACCTACCTGCGAGCCAGCCTAGCCCAGCCCACCTAACCCCGCTCCCCGCGTAGCTTCTAAGAAGCGCACAGCCGCAAGCCATGCGGGCCAGCCCATTGCAAGTGCCAGCCGCCATCCTACTACCCCTAGCGTCGATGACACCGTGATCCCGCTTGTCATCTCCCAGGTCTCCTTCTTCCTCATGACAGGACACCAAGCCGAGTCTGTTCGATCTGCTGAAGATCACTCGATCAATTCAGCCAATCCCTTCCCTTGCGCACACATCACCCTCATAAATACTTCCCCCTCCCGCCAATGCGTTTTTTTCGTTTTTTAAGCCTAGCCGCATTCCCCACCTTGTCGGAGCTCACGCCTCCCCCACCATTGGATCTCCCAAATCGAGCACGACCAGGTGATTCCCGAGCATCCCGCCGTCTCCCTTTTTCCCTATCCTCTTCCTCTGGATCCACCACCTCATCGTGAACCCTTACCCTCCTCTACAGCGCACCCGAGCAACCTCCCGATGTCGGCGAAGCTCGGAAGGAGACCGAGGAGGCCAACCGCATAGCATCAATGATATAGGGAGAAGCAACTATGGCCAAGACCACTAACGAGACCAGCGTGACCACTCGCACCTAGTCGACCACCTCACCACTAACAAAGACTGCCGGAGACACTGCTCACACCGCCGTGTGAGCTTGTGCTGTTGTCACCTTCATCATCGCCGGTGAGGTCTAGAATGAACACATCCCCCACCGTGTGATCGTCTCCGGACAGTGCAGATTAGATCCCAGCACCGAACCAGTACTAGCCACTAGCAGCATGACGCATGGCGCATGCATTGCGTCCATGTCAGTGCTGACTCAGCGCCCAGTTGGCGCAGTTAATATGCAAATAAAGAAAATTGTTAACAATTTGTACAAATGTATTAAACCTTGTAAATTTCATAGAAATTAATCCGCAACTCCAAAAATTGCAAATAATATACCATTGGATTCACAATTTTGTGTAGAATTTTAATATGTAATTGGATCCGACATTTACTGTAAGTATTTGTCGTGATTAGTTAATTTGTTTAATACCCACTTTGGAGCAAATAATTCGTAGAATAAACCACATATCAGAAAAATACAAATGATATGCCACTGGATTGACAAAGTTGTATATAACATGATTACGTAATAAAACTACGAGTTTACGTAAATATATTTTTAGACATATTAAAAGGCATATTGTAGTTTTTAATTCTAGAAAAATATCTGTAGACCTTTTTGACATGAATCCTTTTGCTCCTGGCTCGAAATTTGAAAACCCATCCAGGAGTAATTTTGCTAAGAATTTATCATACTGTTTACAACAAGGCTAAGTTAATTTGAATAAAGCCTATTAAATGGATAAAATTAATGCAATAAATGGTTTTGATGCATTCCATGCATGTCATCTATAGGTTAATTATCAGAGAACCTAAATACCCTAGTGAAACATTTATGAACATGTCATGAATACATTTGTTGCATTTTTTGATTCATATTGTTGTTTACCCCGGTATTATCGAACAGTGTAGATTGTGAGGAGTGCAACATATGCGACTATCAAGACTGTGTGTTTGACTCCTACAACCAAGGCAAGTGATGCTACATAAATGTCCTACTTATTTTACCTATGCATTGTAGCTCTATTTTTTTATAGTTGCATATGTAGGAATATTATTGCTATGCTATATCCTACTATTGTCGTAGTGCTCCTTGTTAGGCGAGCCACCATAAGTTAGATGTTCTTACATAGATGAGGGTGAGATACACCACGGCAAAGTATGTTTTGAAATCATTTTTTATGTGGAAACAAAACCAACTTAATTAATGAATCACCTAGGTGTGATGGGATTGATATTTTTTGGCTGGTTTTAATGCGGAAAGGCACCCATGCCTCAGAGGAATGTTTAGTGTCTTGTTTGGTAGCTTTCATATGCAACCATGCGCCAGTGATTCATGGGTGGCTGGTTGGACTTAGTAGGTCGTGTCTAGAGATGTATTGAATGGTAGGTTGGAACAATGCGTGGATGGGTTTGGGGAACTACTTCCTGAATTGTCTCTTCTTGGATTTCTCCCTATTGTGACTCAAAATGCGTGTCATGGTAAGAGCGGGTTGACCAGGTCACATAGGTAAAGTGTACAAACTGCTGCAGGATGTAAAACTAAGTGCTTAGCCGTGTCCCCGGTTTAAATTGAGTTTCTGAATCTAGAGGCTATGTCATGTTCTCGCTCATTCCAAATTCACAATTTCTTAAAACTTGTGGGAACATAATTGGGTTGTGTGCTGAAAGATCTAAATGATTTATAAATGATAGGATGAACTTATTTTGATGCTGCAAACACCCCTTGAACTCCACAAGACAAATAAGCATGTAGTGTATAGACTTGTTTCACTCTCTCATAGTTCCACTTGCCATACATTCAAAGTATTAACCACTCTGTGGCTGCAATGTTTCATGTTGCAGGTTGTTTTGATTCTTCTGAGTGATCTTATAGGTTGCAACCCTCCACTCAACATTTGCTCGCCTATGGCACAATTGAACTATTTGAGCTAGCCTTGAGCTAAGCATTATGTAATAATTGCAAATTCTCGATTATTAATGTAATAATGATGCACTATTAAATTCTTTGGTATGCATCTGTACTATTTGTGGTAGTGAACCAATCCAAGGATTGACACTATACACAGGAACTCAGCCTTATCAAGTGACAATGTTACACCTCATGATTTAAATGATCATGTAATTACTTCTAATGATGCTTTTAGTACTAGATTCGAGTATTTAATTTATAAAGGTACTCAAGAGCTTCTTCAAAAAATCATGGAACTTATGATGGTAGAGGATAGCCATACTTTACAAGTGGCTTGTGAAACCCTTGAATATATTTTTAATTACTGTCAAAAACATCTTAGTGGTAATGCATTTATAATAAAGAGGACGGAGCTATGTAAAATAATAGTTCCCAAAACTAATCATTTGCCTCATAAACAAACTTATGATGTCTCTCTCTCTAGTAATGATTCTTATTATGTTGAAACTGAAGATAATTTATCTACATAGCCTTGTGCCTAAGTACCCATTTGGAGAACAATAATAATGATGAGCTGGAGATAGAATCTCGTAGTACTAATGTCCAAGGATAGGAATAGCACATTACAAATGAAACATTTGTTGATGATGCTTCCTTTTGTGAGTGTCTTGATATCTCTAGAATTGATGAACTTGCTAGAAAGTGTGATAAACTAGAGGAGAAAGACACCTTTGAATTTTCCTTATTACAAAAGAAAGGTATTACAAAGTGTTGCCCCGTGATAGTGCAATTAAGGAGGAGTATTATGAATTATATAGAGGCATGCTCACCATACATGACATATCCATCATCACTTGGAAGCAACAATTTATTCATCTACCAAACTCCTATGCACCATAAGCAGGTGCGACTTCGACCAAGCTATGATGGTAAGTGCTCGATACCTCTATTGGAGGTAAGAACAAATGCTTCTCTAGAAATCTTTTGATGAAATATTATTGGAGCAAATAAATCCTAGCTACTTGGTTTTCCTAGGAGGCAACCCGGAAGTCTGTATGTGTCTTTCTTAGTTTTGTGTCTATCTAGTTGAATTCATATTGCATTGGCACTTTGCATGTTTCACTATTAGTGTTGGCTTGGGACTAACTTTCAAAAGGTAGAAATTTTCATCACTCTAACTATGTACTGCATATCCTAGTTTAAACTTCTGTATAAAAATATCTTTGTATGCTTGTTTTTGGAAGTTGGACTAATGTTTCAAGTACTTAGGAAAATTCTCGAAGAAATTGAGTCATTTAAGGGGTCGAGGATGTTTAACGAGCAGTAGTACAGCGAGAACCGACCATACCATGCGCCAGTATTGCCTCCACGAAGCGAACAACTGGGAGTGAAAATTTTCCTGAAGTTTATAGAGAATTTAATGAGCACCAGTATGGGAGCATCTAGCCATATAGTGCGCTCGTACCGACCTTGTTTTGCGGCTTTTGAAAATAGAAGAACTTCCTAAGGTTTTAACGACCACCCATATAGGCGCATCCACCTATACCACCCGGTCGTACCGACTTCTTCAACATCATAAAAATGATGATGAGAAGGATATGTTGAGCAGCTGTTAGTATACTTCATTTTATTTTATCTACCCTTGAAACTCAATATCCTATAATTATCTGAAGTGTTTCATGTTTCCTTCTATTTTATTTTCCCGATTGGGTGAATGAACTTTGTTCATACACCAAATTATTTGCTTTTTATTTCGTCTGTTACTTTTGCAGGGACTTGAACATTGTGTGATCGCATGCATGGTTTGTATCAACTGTGAAAATACTTGCATAAGCCACTTGGTTGTTTGAACTCAACGCTTCAACAACAAGTGTCTCGTAAAACCTTCCAAACTCGAACGATTCTTAATAAAAGCCAGGTTCTCTGAGAAGGCAATCACCAGATCATAGCAACAAACATTCGTTGAACCAAAGGTCCATTTTCATCAAAAGAAAGGTTATGCATACCAAAACGGTAAAGTGCATCACACTTTCTTTATTCAAGCTTGGGGAGGTAACCACTTCTCACACACTCTTTTGATAACTGCATTTTCTCTTTTCATTTGGTGATTTATTCAACTTTGGTTCTTGCAAAGTTCTAGCTTGGGGAAGTTACTTCTGCATGCATAGAGTCTTGTGCAATGTTTTTGTTCGATAAAGTTTTTATGAAATCATGTATCCTGATACTTTTGGATGCTTTCTTAGGTAAGTTATGTTTCATGTTTATATAAGGGTTGTGAAGGAAATATGCCCTGAGAGGCAATAATAAAGTTGTTATTATGTATTCCTTATATATGATAGATGTTTATTTTATATGCTAGAATTGTATTGATCGGAAACATCAATACATGTGTGTTCAATAAACAAAAAGGGTTCCTAGTTATGCCTCTCTTATAGACTAGTTTGTTGATTAACAAGATGATCAAGGTTTCCTGATCATGGACATTGGATGTTGTTAATAACAAGGTCACAACATTGGTGGAATGATGTAATGAACATTCATCCGAAGTATAACATTACGATCAAGTCATTATGTTTATATTGCTATAACATCATACGAAGTAATCTTTATCCTTAGACCATGATATCATGTTAATTGCTAACACCTGAAGAGTATCTTGATAACATCAAACGTCACACCGTAACAGGGTGACTATAAAGATTGGTTCAGTACTACGAAGGTGTTATGTTGAGGCTCATGGATCAAGAGTGGAATTTTTCAATCCCGATGATGGATAGATATACTCTGGGCCCTCTCGGTGATATCACATTGAGATAGCTTGCAAGTAAGTGATGTGATCACTAGAATGTTATATCACGGGAACGAGAAAAGAGTGCATGTCGGTAACAAGATCAAACTAGGTATTTGGATACCGATGATCGAATCTCGGACATGTATTATATCAAGAGACAAAGGGATTTAGTTACAGGCGTTAAAGGTTCTCACGATCATAGAAGTCATCGGTGAATATGCAGGAGTCAGTATGGATCTCCCGGTCCCGCTTCTGACTATTGATCTAAGAGGAGTCTCAATCATGTCTGCATTATTAGCGAACCGTAGGATGACACACTTAAGAGTTACAGGACACCATTTTGGAGCACATATGTTTCAGACGAAAGAATTGCAAAGCGCAGGAATTGTTTCGATAGAAACCGGAAATTGTTTCGGGTGAAATTGCAGAAAGTGGTTCTGCATGTGATATTGAAATATTTCAAGGGGCTATATGTGAATGTCTGTTAATTAAAGTAATTAACAAAATTCTGAATAAATTTAATAAAAGAGTTTTATTAAATGAGAGAGCATTAAACTTGGATAATTTTAATGCATTTAAAGTAGGGACTTTAAAGGGGAATGTGAAGAGGCATTTTAATGTGGAGGGGTTACCACCACATGAATGGGGGAGGTGAGGGGTCACCCCCCATGCGCCGGGCATGGAGAGAGGGGGTACCCCCTCCTCCTATAAAAGGCCACCCTCTTCCTCCTTCTTCCTCACACCTCCTTGTGAAGGATCTCTCTCCCCCTCTAGAATTGTTCCCCCATGGTCTCAGATTAGCGAGATACATGTTCCCGGTGGCATTTTGTCTGGAAGGAGTTGCTGCTTCCGCTGGATCGCTGGAGCGAGGAGGTGGAGGTTGTCCGGTGGCTTGAACGTGTGTGCGAGTATGGATGCGCTGCTGAGTTGCGGCGCTCGGACTTCCACTGGATCTTGAGATCGGCAAGTGTACGACTACATCAACCACGAGTTCCTACTCATTAACAAAACTCGTTGTCTTTGAGGGTAAGTTTTCGTTGGATGTGTGCCCACCCGTTGCTTTGTACCTAGTAGATAGATCTTGGCGTGTAGTTCTCATCATATGAATTTTTTTGTTTTCTATGCTACGGACCCAACAGTGGTATCAGAGCCTGATCTATGCGTAGGTGCTTTGCACAGGTAGTACACATATGTTTATATGTGGGCGATGATGATCATGTTATTGCATCTTCTATGTATTTTGGATATTGGTGGCATAGTGGGATGAAGCGGCCCGGACCAACCTTACATGTCATCGTACATGAGACCGATTCCACGACTAACATGCAACTTGTTTTGCATAAGTGGCTGGCGGGTGTCTGTCTCTCCTACTATAGTCAATATCTGATTTACAACGATTTGCTAATAACTTAGTTATCCTCGTTGTGGTTCATGTTCATAGGTGAGAACGGTTCTATCTCTGAAAGACCTAAGCCACGTAAAACTTGCAATTGATAAATTAGAGGCGTCTAGTTTAGATCGTTGCTCGGCTAGTGTATTGATATGGTATTGTTGTAAGTAGATGTATGATAGATACTCTTACAACACACTCAACGTGTAAGTTCCATAGACCTTGGCCTTACACACAAAGGAATGATAGAGATCATACCACGATGCAAGTGATCGAGATCAAATGCATGGACCATATCATCTCACTTTACACATTAGATGTTAGCATCTTATACTGCTAGTTTGGCGCTTTCTGTAGCATTGTAAGATGATCCCTCATTTAGTTATCAAGATAAAAATGTGTTCTTCCTTGAGTATGCACCGTGTTTCGAGACATCATGTGATGATCGGGTGTACTCGAATCTACGCTTTCATATGAACGGTGTAAGACAGTTTTACACACGCGAATACTAAGGTTCTTACTTGGCGAGCCTATCATGTACAGACATGGACTCGAAACACGGACCGAAAGGTTAAGCATGAGTCATATAGTTGATATGATGCCCATATAGATGCTCGCCTTTGAAGCTACATCAACTCACGTGATGATCGGACTTGGTGTAGTGGATTTGGTTCATGTAATCACCAAAAGGACATTAGTCTAAATAAACTATCACCAGAAGGACATTAGATGCTCGCCTTTTGAGTGGGAGTTCATTAGTAATTTGGATTAGTTGAACTCAATCTATCATAAACTTAGTCTAAATAAACTTTACAGATTCTGTTGTAGATGGCACCACCTTCTTTTAATTTCAATGTGTTCATGGAGAAAGAGAAACTTGCTGCGAATGGTAGCAACTTCACCAACTGGGCTATGAATTTGAGGATTCTCCTCACTGCTGCACAAAAGCAATATGTGCTAGATGCGCCGCTAGGCCCCCCACCAGCTCCTGATGCCCCTGACGAGGAAAAGAATGTCTATGTTACTCGTCAGGAGGACCACAACTTAGTTCATTGCGGCATACTGTATGGGCTGGAGCCAGAACTTCGAAAGCGTTTCGAAAATGGCAATGCCTTTGATACCATGGGAGAATTGAAAATGATTTTCGATACCCATGCTGCCGTAGAGAGTTATAATGCTACTAAAAAGTTCTTTAGCTGCATGATGGAGGAGAACAGCTCCGTTAGTGAGCATGTACTCAAAATGTCTAGGTACGCCGATAAGCTCGTGTCCTTGGGAATACGATTCCCATTGACTTGGGCATACATTGTGTTCTCCAATCTCTGCCACCTAGCTACAAGAGCTTCGTGATGAACTATAATATGCAAGGCATGAAGAAGTCTCTTCCCGAGCTTCTGTCAATGCTTAAGACTGTAGAAGTGGAGATTAGGAAAGAACATCAAGTGTTGATGATCAATAGGACCACCGGTTTCAAGAAGGACAAGAAAGGCAAGCACAAGGGAAAGAAGGGTGGAAAATCTATTGCCACGCCTGAAAAGAAACCCTGAGCTGGCCCTAAGTCCGATACCGAGTGCTACTATTGCAAGGGGACTAGCCATTGGAAGCGCAATTGCCACAAGTATTTGGCGGACAAGAAGTCCGGCAAGGCAAACAAAGGTATATGTGATATACATGTTATTGATGTGTACTTGACTAGTACTCGCAGTAGCACCTGGGTATTTGATACGGGATCGGTTGCTAATTTATGTAACTCGGTTGAGGAGCTACGGAACAAGCGACAACTAGCAAGGGATGAGGTCAGGATGTGGGTCGGCAATGGATCAAGAGTTGATGTGATTGCCGTCGGGACGCTACCTCTCCATATGCCATCGGGATTAGTTATAAACCTAAATAATTGTTATTTGGTGCCTGCACTGAGCATGAACATTGTATCCGGATCATGTTTGATGCAAAGTGGTCATTCCTTTAAATCTGAAAACAATGGTTGTTCGATTTATAAGAATGATATCTTCTATGGTCATGCACCTATGTTGAATGGTTTATTTATGATGGATCTCGATAGTAATATTACGCATATTCATAATGTTAATGCTAAAAAGATTAAACTTGATAATGATATATCTGAATATATGTGGCACTGCCGTCTAGGTCATATTGGCGTTAAACGCATGAAGAAACTCCATTCTGATGGACTTTTGGAATCACTTGATTTTGAATCATTTGATACATGTGAGCCATGCCTTATGGGCAAGATGACTAGAACGCCGTTTTCCAGTTCAATGGAACGGTCGACAAATTAATTGGAAATCATACATACTGATGTGTGTGGACCAATGAGTGTGTCGGCGCGAGGTGGATATCGTTATTTTGTTACTTTCACGGATGATTTGAGTAGATACGGGTATATCTATTTGATGAAACACAAGTCTGAAACTTTTGAAAAGTTCAAGGAATTTCAGAATGAAGTGGAAAATCACCGTAATAAAAGGATCAAATTTCTATGGTCTGACCATGGAGGAGAGTATCTAAGTTACGAGTTTAGCACAACATGAAAGAGTGTGGAATAGTTTCACAACTCACGCCTGTCGGAACACCATAATGTAATGGTGTGTCAGAATGTCGTAATCGTACCTTATTGGATATGGTTCGATCTATGATGTCTCTCACTAACTTGCCACTGTCATTTTGGGGTTATGCACTGGAAACAGCTGCATTCACTTTAAATCGGGCACCATCTAAATCCCTTGAAACGACACCGTATGAATTATGGTTTGGAAACAAACCTAAGTTGTCATTTCTTAAAGTTTGGGGATGCGATGTTTATGTGAAGAAACTTCAGCCGGATAAACTCGAACCCAAAGCGGAAAAATGCGTCTTCAAAGGATACCCTAAGGAAACGATTGGGTATACCTTCTATCACAGATCCGAGGGCAAGGTTTTTGTTGCCAAGAATGGATCCTTTCTTGAGAAGGAGTTTCTCACGAAAGGTGTGAGTAGTCAGAAGGTAGAACTGGAAGAGGTTATTGAAACTTCTCTTCATGAAATGGCGAGTAGCGCAGCACCGGAAGTTGTTTCGGAGTTGACTTCACCTAATGAAGAGAGAGCTAATGATATTGATCATGAAACTCCGAAAGAGGACACTACCGAACCTCGCAGGTCAAGCAGGACACGTGCAGCTCCTGAACTGTACGGCAATCCTATTGTGAATTTCATGGTTGATGAAATGGATGACCCTGCGACGTATGAAGAAGCGATGATGAGCCCGGATTCCAACAAATGGCAAGAAGCCATGAAATCCCAGATGGAATCCATGTACGAGAACCAAGTTTGGACCTTGGTGGACTTACCTCATGATCGAAAGGCCATTGAGAATAAATGGATTTTCAAAAGAAAAACTGATGCTGATGGTAATGTGACCATCTATAAGGCTCGACTTGTCGCAAAGGGGTTTCGACAAATTCAAGGAGTTGACTATGATGAGACATTCTCTCCCGTAGTGATGCTTAAGTCAGTTAGGATTATGTTAGCAATTGCTGCATATTTCGATTATGAAATATGGCAGATGGATGACAAAACTGCGGTCCTCAATGGTAATATTGAAGAAGAGTTGTATATGATACAACCTAATGGTTTTGTTGATCCTAAGGATGGTAATAAGGTATGCAAACTTCAGCGATCCATCTATGGACCGAAGCAAGCATCCCGGAGTTGGAATCTCCGCTTTGATGAGGTGATCAAAGAGTTTGGATTTGTCCAAACTTATGGAGAGGCTTGTATTTACAAGAAAGTGAGTGGGGGCAATGTGGCATTTCTGATATTATATGTGGATGACATATTATTGATTGGAAATGATATAGATCTTTTAAACAGTGTTAAAAGTTATCTAAACAGCAAATTTTTGATGAAAGACCTTGGTGAAGCATCATATATATTAGGCATTAAAATCTATAGAGATAGATCAAGGCGCCTAATTGGGCTATCGCAGAGTACATACCTTGATAAGATATTAAAGAAGTTTAATATGGGCGAAAGTAAGAAAGGGGTTCTTACCTATGTTGCAAGGCAAGACAATGAGTAAGACTCAAAGTCTGGCTACGGCGGAAGAAAGAGAGATGATGGATAAGATCCCCTATGCCTCGGCCATAGGCTCTATTATGTATGCCATGCTATGTACAAGACCGGATGTGGCACATGCTATTAGTTTGACTAGTAGGTACCAATCTGATCCAGGTTTGGAACACTGGATAGCGGTCAAGAACATCCTCAAGTACTTGAGAAGAACTAGGGATATGTTTCTTATATAAGGAGGTGAAGGACAGCTAGTCACTAAGTGTTATGTCGATGCTAGCTTTGACACCGATCCGGATGACTCTAAGTCTCAATCTAGATACGTATTTCTCTTGAACGGAGCAGCAGTTAGTTGGAGGAGTTCCAAACAACCTGTGGTGGCTGGATCAACGACGGAGGCGGAATATGTTGCTGCCTCAGAAGCGGCGCAGGAAGCGGTTTGTATGAAAGAGTTCATTACGGAACTAGGTGTGGTTCCTAGTGAGTTGGACCCGATGGTGATCTATTGTGACAACAATGGAGCCAGAGCCAACGCAAAGGAACCAAGGTCTCACAAGAATTCCAAGCATATTAAGCGCCGGTTTCACTCCATTCGCAAGCATGTCAAGGATGGAGATATAAAGATTGTTAAAGTACACACGGACCTAAATGTAGCAGATCCGTTGACTAAAGCTCTCCCTAGGGGAAAACATGATCAACACCAGAACTCCATGGGTGTTAGATTTATCACTATGTGAACTAGATTATTGTCTCTAGTGCAAGTGGGAGACTGAAGGAAATATGCCCTGAGAGGCAATAATAAAGTTGTTATTATGTATTCCTTATACATGATAGATGTTTATTTTATATGCTAAAATTGTATTGATCAGAAACATCAATACATGTGTGTTTAATAAACAAAAAGGGTTCCTAGTTATGCCTCTCTTATAGATTAGCTTGTTGATTAACAAGATGATCAAGGTTTCCTGATCATGGACATTGGATGTTGTTAATAACAAGGTCACAACATTGGTCGAATGATGTGCTGAACATTCATCCGAAGTATAGCATTACGATCAAGTCATTATGTTTATATTGCTATAACATCATACAAAGTAATCTTTATCCTTAGACCATGAGATCATGTTAATTGCTAACACCCGAAGAGTATCTTGATGACATCAAACGTCACACCGTAACAGGGTGACTATAAAGATGGGTTCAGTACTATGAAGGTGTTATGTTGAGGCTCATGGATCAAGAGTGGAATTTGTCAATCCTGATGATGGATAGATATACTCTAGGCCCTCTCGGTGATATCACATTGAGATAGCTTGCAAGCAAGTGATGTGATCACTAGAATGTTATATCACGGGAACGAGAAAAGAGTGCATGTCGGTAACAAGATCAAACTAGGTATTTGGATACCGATGATCGAATCTCGGACATGTATTATATCAAGAGACAAAGGGATTTAGTTACAAGCGTTAAAGGTTCTCACGATCACATAAGTCATCGTTGAATATGCAAGAGTCAGTATGGATCTCCAGGTCCCGCTTCTGACTATTGATCTGAGAGGAGTCTCAATCATGTCTGCATTATTTGCGAACCATAGGGTGACACACTTAAGAGTTACCGGACACCATTTTGGAGCACATATGTTTCAGACAAAAGAAATGCAAAGCGCGGGAATTGTTTCGATAGAAACCGGAAATTGTTTCGGGTGAAATTGCGGAAAGTGGTTCTGCATGTGATATTGAAATATTACAAGGGGCTATATGTGAATGTTTGTTAATTAAAGTAATTAAAAAAAATTCTGAATAAATTTAAAAAAAGTGTTTTATTAAATGAGAGAGCATTAAACTTGGAGAATTTTAATGCATTTAAAGTAGGGACTTTAAAGGGGAATGTGAAGAGGCATTTTAATGTGGAGGGGTTACCACCACATGAATGGGGTAGGTGAGGGGTCACCCCCCCATGCGCCTGCCATGGTGAGAGGGGGTACCCCCCTCCTCCTATAAAAGGCCACCCTCTTCCTCCTTCTTCCTCATACCTCCTTGTGAAGGATCTCTCTCCCCCTCTAGAATTATTCCCCCATGGTCTCGGATTAGCGAGATACATGTTCCCGGTGGCATTTTGTCTAGAAGGAGTTGCTGCTTCCGCTGGATCGCTAGAGCGAGGAGGTTGAGGTTGTCCGGTGGCTTGAACGTGTGTGCGAGTACGGATGCGCTGCTGAGTTGTGGTGCTCGGACTTCCACTCGATCTTGAGATCGGCAAGTGTACGACTACATCAACCGCGAGTTTCTACTCGTTAACAAAACTCGTTGTCTTCGAGGGTAAGTTCTCGTTGGATGTATGTCCACCCGTTGCTTTGTACCTAGTAGATAGATCTTGGCATGTAGTTCTCATCGTAGGAAATTTTTTGTTTCCTATGCTGCGGACCCAACAGGATGCACTTGCTTTTGTTAGGTTTCATAAGATTTGAGTTAGAGCTTTGATGCACTGTGTTCAAATCTTTACCCATCTTGATAAAGATATTGTGATCCTCTAGAATACATTGCCATGATTTCTACACTTGGCATGATTAAAAGTATATTGATAAAGCCTCTAAATAATTTCTTGGGTGATGTTTAATTGTCTTAAGAGTCTAGCCTTATAGATACTCAACCCCATAGGTTTAATGATCGACTGGATAACACTATTGATAGGATTTGTTTGAAGGAGCAAATGTTCAACAGTGATTGAGATGCATTCAAAATTTGACTCGTTAATAAAAAATGATATTGCTTAACGCATGTTTATAACATTGTTGCACACAATGAGATGCCAACAACTCCACTAGCCTATGAACGATCCTGATGGGGAAAACCTCTGGATTTTGTCTATGAGTTGATTAAACATCTATAGAAGCAATGCTATGATGGGTAAGATCAATGACACTCATGAGACACCAATTTTACCATTAAGTTTTGGCATGATCTCGTTACTAAAGGATTGAAGCTCTAGAAAGGCAAATAATGGAACATAAGTGTTTGAAAGCCATTATTTATTGATGTGGGTGTTCTAATGAGACACTCTAATGCTATGCTTATTTTGACATGATCTCTCACTTTTAATTTCCAATATTTTACCTTACAAAAGTGAGGATACAAAATATAAAAGGCGCAATATAAAAGGCATAATAGGAGGATCAAAAGTTTTCTTTCAAGTTAGATTTACTTTTAACAAGGGGCATAGAAGTTGTAATTTATATCTTATGGATTAACATAATTGAGCTTGGGTTTACTTGTATGATTATGTTACATCTTACTTTGAGCTTGCAGGAAAAATAAGGATACAAGGCATCGATCTTCTATTGTAAGCTAGATGATAGAATTAATTTATCAAATCTCTTGCTCGAGGACGAGCAACGTTTAGCTTGGGAATGTTGATGAGTGAAAATATGATGCATATTTAAGCATATAGATTGTTCATACAAGAATCCTGTCTGCGCCTCCTAGGGCGCGGCCATTAGAAAACATTTGACTATACATCTACAATAGGTTAACATTTGAATGGTCTGTAACAAGCATAAAAATAGCATACACCTGTGCATGTCAGACTCATCCTTGCGCTCCTGTGGCACCTCTGATGTACAAAATGCTTCATGATATTATCATGTTATATATCCGTGCAAGAGAAAATATTTGCTATTAGAACGCTAGTTAATAACGACTTTAGGGAACAATGTCACGTTATTATAGCGCGTGTCTCACGGTGTTCATATATTGTTCCCTTGCCAGCACCAAATATGTGAAATGGCACCGTAAACGCTTTGGTGTTTAGGGTGTCTGAGTAGCATTTTTGCACCGCTAAATTCTAGATTTCTCTCTGTGCCCTCTGAGGCGCGGGCATGCAGCAATTCGTTTCATGAGAACGATTGTGTTGCAAGCTGACCATAACATGATGTTGATATCATGTTGTCAGTTTCAACACCTGACTGAATAACTCGACAAGCACGCTCTCCAAGTCTTCGACGTATGCAGAAAGTCACAGATCCATATGCGGAAACTCTCAGGTTGTTAGTGTCATGGCCTTCGTGGTGCTACCTCAGCTACGGTCTAGGTCGAGACACCAAAGAACATAAGGCATGTCAGACAGATGGTGCTGGCGATTTCAGCACTTGATCGAATGACTCGACAGGCACACTCTCCAAGTCTTCGACATACGCGAAAACTCGCAAATCTATATGCAGAAAGTTGCAGACTGTTAGCGTCGTGGCTTTCGTGGTGCTACCTCAGCTATGGTCTAGGTCGAGACACCAACGAACATAAGGCACGCCAGACAGATGGCTGATACCAAGAGTGCCACATGGTCGCGAAGTGAAGGCACATACGAAGACGGAAAAGAAAGTTTTATACAAATTTATTTATTTCAATTTCAACCACATGGTACATCTTTCTTTCATATAGAGTTTCAGAGGACCTTTTTTTCTTCACGTAGAGGCGTACATAGGAGGTAAAATAACCTAGTACATAAAGTATACACCTTACCGTCTTCCTCTTGATCTCGCCTACTCGTCGACATCGTTGTAGTAGTGGCGGCATCACATGTTCTTGTCGAATACTTTCACAGTAGAAGTGCCCTCGCCATCGAACTTGAAGGCTAGGAAGTGGCCAACCACAATGCCATGCGCGCGGGCGAAATCTCTCCAGCCGCTATGGAGATACATCTCACCAAAGTGGTAGATAGAAATTCCACGAGCCATGTGCTAGTCGAGTCACCGTGCACACGTAGCAGGACCTTGCAGGGCTCCTTCCCATCGATCACCAATGCAAACTTGTCGGGGAGATGCAGCCTATCCCAGATCATTCCTGGCACGATGGTGACGCAAAACTCTAAACCGGCGAGGTCAATTCCGACTCTCACAGCCGACGTCTTTGGCAATGGCCGTGGCGATGCCAACACTAGAGACAAAATGTTGTGGACTTGCCCACTCCTTCCTTGCTGACCACGGCCATGTCCCCGGCCAGGAGGCCATCCTAGACGCTGTCCCCTCGATCCTATGATGCTGGCCATGGGTGTAGTTGTGGGGAATGTATGTGGAAGTGGAAAACTAGAGAAGGGAAAACGGGCATGGGTGTCTAGTTCTAAAAGGGAAGGGTATTATATGCCGACGCGCCTCAATGCCCTCATTGATGAGAACTAGCATAGGATTCACACAGCCATATTTGGAGTCACTAAAGAATAAGATAGGGTAACGCAAGTAGGCAAGTGTGGCCATTAATTGGCAACGGAGAAAGACGTTACAGATCGATAGCAGGTTGTTTCACACCAAAGACAAAACGAAGGAAGACAGAGAGGAGAAAAAATAGTAGCCTCGGGTCTGCGCCCGCACCACAACAAAACCCTAAACTAAAAGTGGAGAAGGAGGATCAGTGACCCCAGGTCCACTACCAGAAATGTTTCCATCCACAATGATTTGGGCTGTCAGTCATCGTAGAAGGCACCTCTTCCGCGATGATTTTCTTCGCTCGACCGTGGCCAATGGAAGTCTTTTTTTCCTATTTTTGTGGCCCTCTACTACAACTAAACCGCTAAAAAATGGACTAAGCTCAGGCGGCGCCTGGCAGAAGAAAGATTTTTTGGTTTCTCGCGCGATGTTGACTCACCAAAATCTTGTGAGGCGTGCATGTCCCAGATGTCAGTGTCTCTAGCAGACCATACTTTTCGGTCACGCCTCCCTGATTTGAACTCGATAACATTGCTTGATTTACATGTCATTTAGTCAGGCTATTGGGTCCCGCATGCCATCCTCTCTTTAGAAAAACGTGTGTATGATGATTTTTTCCTTGACTCGTGCCTCTAGGATGTGAACTCGATAAAGTTGCTCGCTGCATCAGCCGTTTAGTTAGACTATTGGGTCCCACATGTCAGCCTCTCATTAGAAGAAACATGTGCATGTTGGAATTTTTTCCTTAGCTCGTGCCTCTCTGATCCGAACTTGATAGCGTTGCTTGACGAATCTTCCATTTGGTCATGCTGCTGGGTCCCCCATGTTAGTCTCTCATTAGAACAAACGTGTGCATGCTGGACTTTTTTCTTTGCTTGTGTCTCTATGTTTCGAACTTGATCGTGATGCTCGATGCATATGTTATTTAGTCAGGTTTCTAGGTCCCACATGCCAACTTATCTTTAGAAGAAAAGTGTATATGATGGAATTTTTTCCTTGACTCATGCCTCCCTGATGTGAACTCGATAATGTTGCTCACTGCTTCAGCCGTTTAGTCAGGCTGCTAGGTCCCAAATTTAAGCCACTCATTAGAAGAAATGTGTGCATATTGGAATTTTTTTCTTGGCTCGTGCCTCCCTGTCCGAACTTGATAGCATTGCTCGACGAATCTACCATTTGGTCACGCTGCTAGGTCCCCCATTTCAGTATCTCATTAAAAGAAACGTGTGCATGCTGTGCTTTTTTCTTCCCTTGCGCCTCTGTATTTTGAACTTGATAACATTGCTCATTGCATCAGCCATTTATTCAGGGTGCTAGGTCCCTCATGTGAGCCTCTCACTAAAAGAAACGTATGCATGGTAGACTTTTTTATTTCGGTTGCATCCGTTACTTTAACCTTCTTAATAAATCTCGATGCAGCCGTGTATGTTCTGGCTGGTGGGTCCCTGATACCAGCCTCTATGTACAAGTACTTAACATTTTTTCAAACCCGCCTATTTAATTCGAGGGACGCTGCAGTGGGTCCGTGATGTCAGTCTCACCATAAAGCAATATTGCTACAAAATGTGAACCCAAGATATATACGCATATAGGATTGTAACTCAAGACCTTCAATAGATGTAAACTAAGTGAGTTGCCACTACGCCAAATATATTTCTAGAAAAGTTATCATCAAAGATTTCTTATTACCTATAACTTATGTATTATTCTTCTTAAAAAGATTGTGTATGTCCATGTTTATCTCTTCTATAATAAAAGGGCAGCACTCCTGGCATCTCAATTTATAAAATGCCACATAATGAAGTAGTTTTTTAAAAACATGTATGGGCGGAGTTTTTTTAAAAAGGTGTGGGGCAATGCCAAAAGGCTAAATTAAAAAGATTTTGGCTATTCTACATATGCTACTCTTCATGGGCTATGCTCCATGGGTCCCTTTCTCAAATTTCACTGGGCTGTGCTCACCAAACCCCTTACCCTAAAAATGCCAAATTAAAATGTTCTAGGCTATGCTCCATGAGCTCCTTTCTCAAATTTAGCTGGGGTGCCCTTAGTAGTCCCCTGACATCGAAAAGTCCGAATTAAAATGTTCTAGGCTAAAGAGAAGTCGAATGGGCTAGATTTGTTCTCCTCGTTAACAAAAATTGCATTGTGTGGTGGCTTGGCCGGATTCGAAACAAAGACGTCACAGACGGGGGGGGGGGGACTGATAATTTTTTTGAAAAAATTTCATGTAGAAAATTAGCAGTACAAAATAAGATAAAAAAATATCGACAGATTCACAGTTCATATTCAACAGCACTTAACCGATTCAGCAGCATTACAAAGTGACTGATTCAACAATAGACATTGAAATTTAGTAGCAGTACAGAGAGAACTAGTTCTTGTTTCATCTCTAAAAACCTTATCCCACGATCCATTTGCCCTTTTCTCCAAACACACTCGACCATTGAAGCAAGAAAAACTAATGATCAATTCTGCTTTTGAGTACCTTCTTTTCACATGAATATTTTGATCAATCATGTATACCGTGATATGTACATATAAAGATATGTCCTGTGGTCTAAATGTTATGAGAATATACCAAAATGACTCAAAAAATGATCATTGGACGATAGTAAGGATATATTTATGAGATTTGGAAGAACTAAGAATATGTTATGTATGTAGAGGTGACAAATAGTTCATTGTAAATAGTTACAAATAGTTCATTGTAAAGTGTTACATTGATACTAGTTTTGTCACAAGATACAAATTAAGTTTATCTCAATTTAGACTATGGGTGGCACAATCAAATGGAAAGGAAGTTCCATGTTGGATTTCGACGAGTTCCAAAGTTAAGCCATTGTGACGGATACTACAACAAAGGTTGAGTATATGAATGCTATAATAGCAGCAAAGAATGGCATTTGTGTTAAGTAGTTTGTTATCAAACTAGGTGTGGTCCAAAGCAGGCTAGTTCTATGAAGATATATTGTATGACAATTGTATCAACATGATTAAGCCGGGAACTAAGGTATCACCAAAGGACTAAATTTATGCAATGCCATCTCATTTGAGAATGAGTGATGCGTAGAGATGCAAACACATGCAAATACACATGGACCTGAAAGTGTTAGATCTAGAGATTATGTTTACCACAAGCCACGCGTATGTACAACACCAGAAAGCCATAGGTGTTGAATGCTAAAGTTTTCAAACTAGATTATTGACTCTAGTGCAAGTGGGAGATTGAAGGGAATATGCCCGAGAGGCAATAATAAAGTGATTATTATATTATTTGATGTTTATGATAAATGTTTAATTCTCATGCTATAATTGTGTTAATTGGAAATGTTAATTCATGTGTGTTTAATAAAAAATAAGAGTTCCTAGTTATGCCTCTCATTTAATCTAGCTCATTGATTAACAAGAAGATAAAGGTTTCCTGATCATGGATATTTGATGTTGTTAATAATGAGGTCACAACTTTGGTGGAATGATGTGATGAACATTCACCCAAAGTATAGTAATACGATCAAAGTAATTATTTTCATATTACTACAGTATCATACGAAGTTAACCTAATCTTTAGACCATGATATCATGTTAATTGTAACACCGGAAGAGTACTGTAAAGGTGGGTTTGGGTACTCTGAAAATGTTATCTTGAGGCTCAAGGATCAATATTGGGATTTGTCCATCCTGATTACGGATATATATATAACCATGGCCCTCTCGGTGATATCACATTGACATAGCTTGCAAGCAAGTGATAAGATCACAAAGAATGTTATATCATGGGAACAAGAAAAGAGTACTTGTCAGTAACAAGATCAAACTAGGTATGGGGATACCGATGATCGAATGTCGGACATGTATTATATCGCGAGACAAAGGGATTTAGTTACGACGACAATGGTTCTTCCGATCACTAAGTCATCGTTGAATATGTGGGAGTCAGTATGGATCTCTAGGTCCCGCTGCTGATTATTGATTGAAGAGGGATCTCGATCATGTCTGCATCATTTGCGAACCGTAGGGTGACACACTTAAGGTATACCAACACCAAATGGGGCAGATATAATACCAGAGAAAGGATTTAAAGGCGTAGAGATTATTTCGATAATCTCCAGAATTGTTTCGGGTCAAATTGCTGAAATTGGTTTCAGATGTAGTATCGAAGTATTGCAAGGGAGTTTATGCAAATGTTTGTCACTTAAAGTAATTAACAAAATGATGAATAAAAGAAATAAAAAGTGTTTTTATTTATGATAGAATGCATTTAATTTAGTGGCGATTAAATACAAAGTGAGTGGAGTTGGAATTGATGTGAGTGGGCTTAGTGGAAGCTCCACCCACATGAATGAGGAAGAGGTGGGGGCATCCACCATGGCCGGCAAGCCATGGGCATGGGGCTGCACCCCCTCCCCTATAAAAAGTGTTGGAGACCTCCTCTCCTATTGCACCACCTCCTCATGAAGGTTCTCTTCCCCCTCTAGCAAATTCCCCATGGCTTCGAATTAGCGAAGTACATGTTCTCGGTGTTTCCCTGGAAAGGATCTGCTGCTTCCGCTGCTTTTCTGGAGCGAGGACTTGGATGTTGTCGGGTGCTGAACGTGTGTGTGATCACGGATGCACTGCTACTTTGCGGTGCTGGACTTCAACTCGATTTTGTTAACAAAGCTTTTTGGTCTTCGAGGGTAAGATCTCTATGGATGTATATCCACCCGTTTCTTGCATCTAGAAGATAGATCTTGGTTCTTAGTTGTTGATATCGTAGGTTTTTTTTATTTTGTATGCTGCGAACCCAATAGTGGTATCAGGGCCGGATCTATGCGTAGATGTTTATGCGGGTAGAACACATATGAGTATGTGGGAGCTCATGATCATGTTATTGCATGCTCTTGTTTATTTTTGATATTAGTGGCATAGTGGGATGAAGAAGCCTAGACTAACTTTATATGTCCTCGCACGTGATACCTGTTCCACGCTTGACATGCAATAAGTTTTGCTAAGTGGCTAGCAGGTGTCTGTCTCTGCCACTATAGTTGATATATGATTTACAATGGGTTGCTAATAATTTAATTATCATTGTTGTGGTTCCATATTCATAGCTAAGAACAGTTCTATCTCTAAAAGCCATAAACCACGTAAAATATGCAAAAGATAAATTAGAAGCGTCTAGTTTTGTTTTTGCTAGGATAATGTTATGATATGGTAATGTTATAATTTTAAGTATAGTTTGATACTCTTGAAAAATATAACAAATCAAAGTGTAAGCACAATAAGCCTTGGTGTTGTATAAATGGAATGATGGAGATCATAGCATGTTGCACAAGATAGTGATCAAGTGCAAGAACTATATCATATCATTTTTTTGCATATGGTGTTTGTCTGCATCTATTTTTCTTGAATATCTCTTAGTAGCATTATAAGATGATCCCTCATTTAAATATCAAGATAAAAATGTGTTGTTCCTTTAGTATGCACCGTTAAGAAATTTTATCGTTTCGAGATACCATGTGATGACCAGGTGTGATAGACTCTATGTTTTCATACAACGGGTGTATGCTAGAATTTACACACGTGAGTACTAATGTTCTTACTTGGTGAGCCTAGCATGTACATACATGGCATCAGAACACGAACCAAAAGGTAAAACATGAGTCATATATTTGATATGATGACCATATATATGCTCGCCTTTGCAGCTGCACCAATTCACCTAATGATCGGCTTGGTGTAGTGAATTTGGTTCATGCAATTACCAAAACAACCCAAGGAAAAAAAAATAGTGGGAGTTCATTTGGTAATTTTTAATTAATTTGAAATCTAATTTATCATAAACTAAATTAAAGTGAATTTGTATAGTTTGTTGTAGTGATTGAAATCCATTTACTACCTTATGCTTAGTTATAATTGAGATAACTAGTCATCAACCTGTGCTCCCGCACGGGCTAGCCATTTTGAAAAATCCTGTTACAAATTCTAAAGAAAACTTTCTACTACTTTGTATCACTGCTAAATTTTCCTATATATATATATATTACTATTTAGACTATAGAAAATAGAACTATAAATGTTTATAAAGATGATTTAATTTCTTATTTTTAAAAGTGTGGGAGATATATAATATATTACTGTGCGCTCTTAAAAAATAGGGAAAGATGTTTTAATTACTTAATTAAAAAAAGTGTGGGAGATATATAATATATTACTGTGCGCTCTTAAAAAATAGGAAAATGTATATACAACTAACCGTGTTGATTAATATGTAATGTCGTAAAATGTCAACAAAGTAATAAATAGCTAGTACCTTTTTGTAGTTTCTCTATGATGGGAAAATATTCGTAATATATAGGTACCTTATTTTCTCTTTTATTTTGATGCCCCGTCTTTCAGACTTGTCGAAAATAAATCTACATAAATCTAGGAGTCTGAGTTCCGACGAATTTTGTTTCCTCGATGTGCTAATAATCCATCAAATCTAGAGATTGCTACAAAATATATATTCTATGTATGCTGTAATTCATTAATCCAAGCCTACTAGAAAACATTTTGTGTAACTCAGCCAAAGTTGGATTTCAAGTACATTTCAGAGGGCATGTCATCCATGTCCAAGGTTATACGCATGGCTTTGCTTTTGGAAAAGAGTAAATTCCAGATTTTACCCCATAATTTCATATTTTTGACACCAATTACCCCACTTAACAATTTTTTATCCATGTTACCCCATTTAGAGAATTTTTTGTCAGTTTTTACCCCATTTTAAAAATCCGAGAGCCCTTTACTAGGTGGATCCCTATGTCAGGTACACCTACACATGCCATGTGATGTCGTTCGTTTTGTACTATCAGATTTTTTCCACGCCCAGATCGTTCGATGGCTGATTAGCTTGATTTTTACACACAGCCGTTGGTGTACGTACATATTATTTTGATAGAGCAGTCGATGATACGGGACTTGTCAAGATGATCGCTAGCTATTTCACAGCCGGAGGCAATGACTCGACACCAAATGAATTTCTTTTTAAATGTTGAAACGATGCGTTTGGCCAACTGCAACAACAAGTACACACTTGCTGGCTCAATTAAAATCTACTACGAGTAGCTAGCAAAATTTACTGCTTACACAAACATGCGTGCATATTTCTTTGTATTTCTTGCGGGTATCAAAATCATGTGACTAGTTAGTATATATGATTATATACCTACATGGCAATGTACAAATACTATCAGTGATGAAATAAAACTCAACTGAGACATACAGACGTTGACATGCGTCGCGTCATAATGGGTGTCGTGATTATTTTCACAAGATATTGGTTATGGACAGAATTTTTATGAATTTAAGGTTTCTTCGAGTACAAGAAAAAATTGGAGCAAAATTACCCGACAAAGTCCAGATGATAAATCACGTGTAAAATTTTAGGGAGGGTAAAAATTGGCAAAACTTCCACTAAATGGGGTAATACGAACAAAAAATTATTAAATGGGGTAATTAGTGTCAAAATTATCAAACTAGGGGGTAAAATCCGGAATTTACTCTTTGGAAAAAGAACGTTCTTAGAGGGAACTCAACCATAAGTACACCAGGTGATCTCTCAATCACATATCAGTGAATCCACTAAACTAAATATATAGTAGTGCTACAAAGAAGGGACAGACAACTACACATGAATGTTTACTGAAAATACGATTTGTTTCTGTAACAACCTCTGTGCAGTAAGAAGCCTGAACATCACATGTTTCCTTGATTCATTTGGACCTTTTAATGTTGTATACCATATGTGAGAAAAAGAATGGTAATTAGGGGATTAGATAAACCATGACCGGGGATCCATTAGAGTGATATATAAGTTGAATATCAGAAAATAGCCGAGGACATTAACTGTACCAAAATTAAAAATAGCAGGATATATAGTATAGGAAACTGAGGTCCTTATGATAAATCATATAATAGTAGACATTTTGCAATGGACGTTCTCGAAACCATGATATATTCCACTATTTGTTTCCACCCTTGAAATAGCAAGTCTATTGAAGATATATCAGCCCGAAAACAATAAATTTTGATCAGCTCTTAGTGAGAACTGCACAAAGAACTGGTCAATTATCAAATGCCTAGATGCAAATAAAAATAATAAACCATGGTAGAACCTATACTTCCAACAGGTTGATCCAATACCTCAATGTGCCTTGTTTGCTCAGGTTTTCTATACTGGTACATGATCCAGGGCGAATACTTGTGATATTGCCCTATCTTTCCTTGCAACTGTGGCATATACCACCATATATTTGTTGAACCTTTCATATCGCAAATCTCCAATAGATACATTGACCGAGAAACAATAGAATTTGGATGAACTCTGTAATAAGAACTGCACGCCGTCAATTATTAAAATGTCTAGTTTCTAATGCAAACAAAAATAATAAAGCAGAGTGCAAACTATACCTGTAACAGATTGACCTGATACTCTAATGTGCCATCATTACTCGCACATCCTCTGTTGGCATTATAGACACGCCAAGTACAACATATATTTGTTTGAATCCTTCAAATCACCAATCTACGGTACATATATTAGCCCCCAAAGAACAAATTTAGATCAACTCTGTAGTGAGAACTCCACGTCAAACTTATAGATTACTAAATGGCTAGATGCAAACTAAATAATAAAGCGATGCAAGACATACCTGGATTAGACGATCTGATACCCTGACATGCCTATACCTTGCTCACAAACCCTCGGTTGGCACATGCTTGACGCGCTGTGTACTTTCCGGCAAAGTGGATTTGCAAGAGCTGGCTCGATGTGGAACGCTTTTGAACTGTTCGCGGCTGATTAGTGCTTTTTGGCCAAATCAAGACCTGAACGTGGCAGAAAAATATAAGATAGATGGGCTAATTGATCCATCAATTGATCGTGTGCTCATCTACTAAGCTAGCTAGATGAGCTAATTGTGCAAGCTTACCCATATCAACATCGGTTAGCTGAACCTGTTGGATTAAAGAAAACACGCACGTATCAGGAAACTTAAGCTGGTCTCATTTATCCTCAACCGACAACCGATCTGGTCCTCATGCACGAAGCTAATTGATTAATCTGCGGTGCAATCTTTTCCATAGCAGCATTGGATTTGTTGGTTACTTTTGGGGGTTCTGGCCAGCCGGGAACCGCGGTGACAGCGCAGCGCAAGAGATGCGAGCACAGACGGATTGGTTTCTGTTTGACTTTCAGCTGGGAATAAACGCGAGGACTCCGCCTAGGTGATGGCTGTCATGGAGCGCGGTCAATCGACAATTTCATCTCACAGCTGCTAACAACTGGACGGTTTATTGGATCGACATAATTCTGTTTTGTCTGAGAATTAACGTGGATGCTTGTATGGTGCCTCCAATTAGTAAATATAAGATAGAACTATAGAATTATGGATATTTACTTTACGAACTGGTATCTTATTGTTTTGAGCGTCAATCTAAAGTTCGAAAGTCCTATTGCAAACTTTCAGCAAACTCCATTTACTCCATGAAGTTTAATAAGTAGTATTAAAATCAATAGTAATAATTCTAGTGTTAGTATGTAAGTATCATGTTTGCCTCCATGATCCTTGATATTCAAAAGATGTTTTAGTATCAAGGTTATCTAGGAGTTGAAAGATTTTTTCCAAAAACCATTATGTGTGGAAGATATTATGATATCTGAAACAATGTTTGGTTGTAATGTGATAGAAGTATAATATTAGTAAAATACATGTTCTCATATTGTATGAGAATTTGCAAAGGTTGGAGATGCTAGGCATCCTAATCTCCCAAAAGGTTTTGGAAACTAACATTATAGTCATGATTCTCCTTTATATTCTATTGTATCTTGATCATTAAAGTTGTCATGATAAGGACGAATAAAAGATGTAGGTAAAATGTTTACTACACTAAAAGATTACTAAAGGATGGATCTTAAAAAAACGCCAAACATTTGATGATGGTGATCCACCTCAAAGTGCAAGTCCAAGGGTATTAGTATTTGACTAACATGCTTTGGACTATGTTTCATAAGTATGGCAGCACTATTGATGTTGATAGATTCTTTTAAAAATAAAAGGAAATGCCAAAAGAGAATTTGAAAAATATTTGGTAGAAAAGAAAAAGATTTGAAATGTCCAGCTTAGGTATATAGATGATACACATATTATGGGTGTAATCTTTGGGTTTTAAACAATGTGGTACTTGGATATTGGATACCAAATTGGTTGGTATGAAATGTCATACAGAATAACACAATTCATGAACTAAATGGCCTAAGTAATTAGAAAGAGAATATGTGATAATGTTCGTCGAAGACAAATAAAGTGTTGTTGTTTTTCTCGTTGACAACAAGCTTAGCCTTTAAGATTTGTTTTTAATAATTGTTATTTTGTTACGGTATTATGAGAACAATGGTTGTTCAAATAATTACCGTATTCCATAGAAGATAGATGAACTCATACAAGTCTAGTTGGATAAATCACGTCCATAAAAACTAATGCTAAAATATCGCAAAACAAATGATTGAAAGATCACTTACGAGCTGACATCGCCTTTTAAATTATATTGGAAAGAAACACGAAGAAATTCCATCATATGGATTTTTGGAGTCTTTGATTTTGATCAAATGACGCATATGAGACTTTCCTAGAGATAATTGAAACTCCATTCATAGGCCAAAGAGAAACGAAGAACTAACTTATTTGACATTATGAATGTTGATGTATATAGTCCATTATGTGTAGCGTGTGCGCTAGATCTTTCAACTTCATACACTTTCTCCGAAAATTAGAGTGGATATATGTGTATATTTACTTAATAAGATAAAAGTATGAAACATTTAAAAAATGTTCAAAGAATTTCAAGATGAAGTGGAAAATAATTGTAGCAAGAAAATAAAGAAATTTATGATTGGATCATAAAGAAATATATTTGAGTTACAAGTTTACCAAAATACCTAAGATTCGAGGAATCGTTCTATGGATTTGCTTTTCCCGATAAACCATAGGAGTATGGAGTGTTTGAAAGATGAAATCAAACATTGTTTTGATATGGTAAGATCAAAGGTGTCATTTATAAACTCTCATTATGTTTAAGGATTAAAGCTTAAGAGACTACTACTTTTACACTGAAAAGAGCACCATCATGATCCGTTGAAATGACACCATATGAGTTATGGTTTGGGAGAAAACCCGAGTTGTCTTTTCTTAAATTTTTCGTTTGCTAGGCATAAGTAAAATATTTACAACAAAAGTTAGATGATAAAGTATTTGTAGTTTATCCCAAAGAAACTGTTGGATATTCCTCCATAACACCGAGGACAAAAGAGTTTGTCACTTAGAACATCAAGTTTCTTGAGAAGGATTTTTTCACAAAAGTTAAGTGGGAGGACAATATAACTTTGATTAGGTTGATGAACCTAAGCTACATGTGCTAAGTAGTGCAGCGCCAGGATGTGTCTCGGAGGCGGCTACAAAGCTCATGGATCCTGTGACTACAAAGGTTATGATCTCAGAGATTAGAGTTTCTATTGAACTGTGTGGGTTGGGTAACAATCAAATTGTGAGATTTGATAAACAAGTCGTTATTGTTGTGACAATGATGAACCGACTGCATGCAAAGAAGAGATGATGGGCCCTGACTCCATCAAGTTACTAGAAGTCGTAAAATCCATGATAGTTTCCATACACGAGAAAACAAGTTTTTGAACTTGAAAGACCCTCCAGAAAGGAGTGAATCCTATCGGTTGTATTTGGACCTATAAATAGATAGACATCAATGTTTCACATATATGAAATAGTTGACATGTCGGAAAAGAGTTTATGACAATGTTCAAGGAGTTTACTATGACAAGATTTGATCTTTCATAGTGATATTTAGTCTAGATGGATTAATGTAGAAACCACTACATATGTCAATTTTGGTATATGGTAGTTGAACAAAGAAAACAAAGTTCTTATAATAGAATAGTTACCTAGGACGTGTAAGTGACACGATCTGAAGGTTTTTTTTAATTCAAAGGGTTCTAAAATGGCATGCAAACTTCAATGGTTGAAGTAAGCATAGCAAAGTTGGAATCTTCACTATGATGAAACTGGTAAAAGGTTTAATTTCACCAGAGACGATGAAGATGCTTGTATTTTTAAGAAATTAAGTGGGAGCACTGAGACATATTTCTAAAACATTATGTAGAAGACACGATGATTGGAAATGATGTATCTTTTATTTACACAAGTTAGTAATTTCACTAAAAATTAGATTTCAATGAAAGACTTGGACAAAACTAGAATATTAGGCATCAATGTCTATATGGATAGATTGATGCGCTAATGTGGTTGTGCCAAAAGTACATTTATGAATATGGAAATGATAAGAAAGGTTCTTGTCACATGGAAAAGGTTGTATCAAGATGCAAGTGTATCGACACTTGGTGAGTGAAACGAGATTCAAGTGTTTTGACACTTCATGATTGAAATCACATGAATATTTTGATCAATCATGTTTACCATTATATGTACATATCCATATATGTCTTGTGCTCTAAATTTTATGAGCATATATCAGAATGACTCATAAGATGATCATTCGACGATAGTAAGGATATTCTTATGAGCTTTGGAAGAACTAAGAATATGTTATATATGTAGAGGTGACAAATAGTTCATTGTAAATACTTACAAATAGTTCAATGTAAATTGTTACATTGATACTAGTTTTGTCACAAGATACAAATTAAGTTTATCTCAATTTAAACTACAGGTGGCACAATGAAATGGAAATGAAGTTCCATGTTGGATTTTGATGAGTTCCAAAGTTAAGACATTGTGATGGATAGTATAACAAAGGTTGTATATATGACTGCTCTAGTAGCAGCAAAGGAGGGCATTTGTGTCAAGTAGTTTTCTACCAAACTAGGTGTGGTTCAAAGCGGCCTAGTTCTATGAAGATATATTGTATGCCAATTGTATCGACATGATTAAGCCCTAAGGAACTGAGGTCTGACCAAAGGACCAAATTTATACGATGCCATCTCATTTGAGAATGAGTGACGCACAGAGACACAAACACATGCAAATACACATGGACCTAAAAGTGTCAGATCTAGAGATTAGCTTTACCACAAGCAACGCATATGTACAACACTAGAAAACTATAGGTGCTGGATGCGCAAGTTTTCAAACTAGATTATTCACTCTAGTGCAAGTGGGATACTGAAGGTAATATCCCCGAGAGGAAATAATAAAGTGGTCATTATATTATTCCACATTTATGATAAATATTTATTTCTCATGCTATAATTGTGTTAATTGGAAACCTTAATACATGTGTGTTTAATAAAAAAATAAGATTTCCTAGTTATGCCTCTCATTTAAAGAGGTATTAGAATCCTAGGTACAAATAGTTGTCTGTGAGGAGCAAAGACATACAAGTAGTTGCAAAATATGGCCAGGAGGTACAAAAAGTATACCGGGATTGTTAGTAGTTCAAACAGTCCGAATTAGCCACGTGACAGCCATGTAGGATTCAAATTTTTGCAAAAACAACCTCCAACATCAAATTTGGACAGGGACGAGCATTTAATGAGTTGAACCCTGTGTCTTGATGAATTAATGAGGAAGGACAATATCTGTAGCTGGGACCCATCACACCACCACCTGGTCTATGTGATCTTATTTAGAGGGGCACCTCGTCCACGCTGCTTTTGTCGCGGCTTTCCTTCTCGTACTAATACATGCCCCAAGACGGCACCACCACCACCCGCCGCCACCCTCTCGCGATCACCAAGATGACGCGGCATAGAGGCTGCCATGGTCAGGATCCTATGTACCATCGCTGGGGTATGGAGGCTCCATACTACGGTATGAATCAGCCTACTTTTCCTGATGTTCTTGCTGATTTGTTCATGCACTACCGCTGGATTTGGTTAGGGGTTCTTGCAGACAAGATAAGGTTAAGATGTGGGTAGATTAGCGAGCTTTGACGAATTACTAACAGCCATTCCATGATTTATATGTGCAATCATGAACTCGTTTTGGTGTTCGACAGGCTACCCTCCAGGTAGCCAATTTTGCATGGATTTTGGACTGATTTTCGGTGATGTAGGACAATGTAACCAGATATTTTTGATGCCTAGCATGTGTAGGATGTCACTGATGTAGTTAGAGGCATAACTAAGAGTGCCCTGTTTCAACTCTATTTTGCCAAAGTCAGTAAAAGGTGTCCTCTTTGCTGAATTTTGTGTAAGTGCAGATGTTGTTTACTGAATTTTGGCTCACTTCAATGCAAGTGATGACCCTGACAAGTTCACATTGGCTATAGAGCTTGGTGGAATATTTACTGTATTGCATAAAGGTGGTGAAATTGATTATTATGGGGGATCATTTGATTTCTTTGATCACTGCAATTGTGACACATGGTCACTTCTTTGGATACATGATTTTTTGATTGAACTAGGGTGCGAAGTAATAGAGGCTTTGAATGTGTACTGGTGTTTACCTGGGAAAGAACTGAAAGATGGTGGCCTTGTATGCATTGATCAAGATTGTGATATTGTGTCCATGATTGTAGCTTCCAAGAAGCATAAGCTATTGCATGTTCTTGTTGATCATGGCAACAACCTCAAGGGGCTAAGGCCTGACGTGATTCTCAAGTTGAGGAAAGCACAAGCTCCAGTTTGTGATGTCAATAGTTGTAACATCCCAATTTCAGCAATCCGGATTAGTTGTCCATAATGCAAAAATCAGGGGGAACAAAAACTTTTTATTGTTCAGTGATGCAATGCTTGCTTGTTGTTTGTTTGCACTCATGCATCTGAATGTATATCATATGATATACTTCTTACCCCACCATCGGTTCACAAAATCTATTTAACAAAATTGTCTTGGCTCATTCTACATATTCTCAAATGTTCTGGCATTTCAAAACATGATCCAAGATGCCTTTGCAACACTAAGTACTTTAGCAAATTTTGTTGACCAAACTATTGAGAGCTATATAATATAATCTCCTTATGTTTTCAGGGCAGAACTTTTAACTACTCCTACCTTTAGGTTTTCGAAAACTTTTTAGAAAACCTATTCTTGGTAGAAATACCAAGGTAATCTAATCTACTTCAAAATACAACCCTTATCAAGATACCCATCCTTACCCCAAGCTAGGCTTGGAGATATCCATAGTAGTACGCTTGTTTTGCTTGCAAGATGAGTTGCCTTGATCTACTGTCTGACTTGTTTTCTTAGGAACTAAAGTGAGCTACCCTAGGAGATCATCCTTTAGGATCAAGCAAAATCAAGATTACAAACCCTAAGCAAGATTCCAAGGCTGGATTTGAACTTTATCCACTAGGTGATCATCTAAAACCCTTAACCAGATCACTTCTAAAATTACCCCTTCTAGAAGCTTCCATGTCAATGAAGACCAACCCCAAGCATGGATCCAGTCTTCTCAACATACACTTCATCATTATCCACTTGGTGATGATTTGGAACTTTGCATCATATCAAAACCATCCTCTCTTACATTCTAGTCAAAATCCTCGAAACTGCCAAACATGGCTTAGTCTGGGAAACTGTTATCAGTATCACATCTTTGGGACTCCCTCTTTTCCAAAACTTGTGAATTTTTGGAAATTAATTTGAACTATCTTGTAGACTCCCAATTCACACTCTTGCCCTTGGCTAGATCATCTTTCAACACACTTTTTCGTGATGGTTTTGCAGGCACGAAAAATAATCTTTTCTGTAAATCTTATCAACATGCCTACTTTGGAAGAAGCTCACATCTTCTTACTATCTCCTATTGACCAACCCTTTGTATGGTTTTTCTATACCCATGAATTTCTATACATCCCTACTTCACTTGTTTCAGTTGGAGCTTTGTGCTTCTATAACCAACATGGTTTTTTGGAGGCTGTTTGTTAATTTGTTTTGGCACCCTTATTTTATTCATAGTTCGGGACCAATCCTAGGAGAACTAAACCATTATCAACCTCAAACTTCTGTACCATGGTGGTCTACTACACTTGGTATATTCATCCATATACCCCATGACCCAAGGGGAGCTCTGAGCTCCAAGATCCAACAAGGTTTTGATGGTATGAAATTAACTTTCCCCAAGATCCTCTATCTCTTGTTTTCCTTCAAAAGCAAGTTTGATTTTCAAAACCAAAGGTTGCCACTGATGGATACTATAATTTGTAATCATCGACCTGGGATAAATAAATTTATCCAATGTTCTCCACAATTATTTTGGCACCAAATCTAATAAATTCCTTTCTTTTGCAAATTCCTCAAAACTCCCTCCCTTGAAGAAACTTTGGTTTCCCCAAATTACTTTGCCAAATTAAGGAATACTTGGGAACTAAATACCTCAGCCCATCTTCCCAACTCAAAAATAAAATTTTCAGAAAAGCTTTATTATTTCTTTTTGCCCTTTTTCTGAACTAGCAGAAACAAGAAATAATTGATTAAAAATACTTTTCCCTCACAATAAATCCTAGGAAAATTTTCTTAGGTGTGATATGGTATTTATGATAATCTCACATTAAAAACCCACTTTGTACAACTCAAAAATATCAAACCAACTTCTGAAAACCATTTCAGCACTATTTGAATAAATGTTATTAAGTGGACTAAAAATCCTTGGAAAAATCTTAAACAATTCCTAGAGATGCTCCGTGATAACATCTATCAACCAGTACTATTGCCTCACATTTACCAAGTCAAAATTCTAGAATTCCGTCATGATCATCCTCATTATTAGATTTTGCAAACCAATCAAATCTTGAGCTAAACTAGAGAAAATCATCATCAATCCTCACCATCGTCCACCACATAACCCACACCACACCTGGTCGTGCACTGTAGCGAAATCTACTATAGCACACCCTTCCGTTGTCCCTTGTTTTTGGAATAAATAAGAGGAGAGGGATATGCCAGTTTAAAAATTTGGCAATTGAATGGAGCAGCTACAACATGCCCCTCTCTTCCTCCCAGGTCGAATTGAAGGGCCCACTCGCCTTCCTCTACCTCCCCTCCCCACCAATGAGCCAGCCCTAGCCTCTACACTCCTCCATTTATTTTCATGGTCAAACAAAGAGGAGAGGGAAAAGCTTGCATCACATGTTATCTTCACCCCTCCCTGCTCTCCTTTGGACCTACCCCAACCACCACCACCCTCCCTGGCCAACCCACTGCCCCGGTAGCCCTCCCCTCACTCACATAGACCAGGTGCACCATGGATGGCCTCCACTATGTATAACAGGCCATAGGCCACCACAACACCTCTCCTCAGGCTCATTTGCTCCCCCTCGCATCCACTACACACCCCTGAATGCCACTCCATGTCCCATTCTCTGCACTGGTCGGGAGAAGGGATAGAAGTTTGCTTGGCCGTTTTCAAGTCTTGGGTGTAGATCTCTCTCCACTACTCCCCTCCGCTGCATGTTGCCTCTTAGTACTCCCCATACCCTTTTGCATCTAACCCTCCTCTTTCTCTTTCTCAAGACAGACTCCACCGATAGCCACCATCGAGCTCCGCCGAGTCTCTCTCGGCCATCATCACGCGAGCCACCTCCCGGAAGGGAAACATGCCTTTTTGCCCATCCCCGAGGTCCCCGCGGAGCACCGCTTCCTCTCATCCGTTCCCCGCTCACCGAAGAAGCTCCGGTAAGACGCCCACCTACCATAGTCACCTCCTAGGGTTCCCTCCCATCTGACCCGAGGAGAGTGATGGCTCTAATATTTGCCATCTTCCACTACATTTAAACATTGTTTTTGGTCAAGCGGTTGGCAAGAAACTCGCATTCCTTGCCACTAATGACTAATAATTGCATATATATGCAAAACTTCTCTTTGAATTATGTTGTCTAGGAAATCACGGCGTTTAATGCGAAATAAGGAGTCATAAAGAAGGATTTTGAGGAAGTCCACATGGCCAAGTAATTGGGAAGCTATGCCAGGGCGTTAGAACGCTTAACGACCACTGGTACGGGCAGGGCCCTCCTATACCAGGTGGCGACGGCTTTGTCTCGTCAAACCCTATAACTTTCATGAAGATGCCTATATATTTCGAGGCTCCAGCCGCCGGCCAGAGGGCCACCATTCTTAGATTACATCACAACACCACCAAAGGAGATCCACACCACTGTTCATCACTTCCACTATCCATCCATCCACTATCCATAACCATTGCTTTGTACTTTAGATCTCCTTGTGATTTGGTGACCATTGTAAGAATATTTGATTTCAATCGAAGTATTTGTATGATGTTTTATATCTCCGATCTATCTATTATGAGTGAGTAGTCCTCATGGGTTGTGGGTCGGGGAGAAACCTCATAACAATTATGTGCATCTAGATCATGGGAGTATTGTATTTTGTTTGTAATTGAGATTTGTATCTTTTGTTTCTTCGTCTCTTCTCTCGATCTGCGGACTTGTAGGTACCCAAGATCCCATAGATTGATAAAGGCTTGAGGTGAGATACTTGGCTAGCGGAGATCTCATAGGAACCTTAGTGACAGAAAGCGTTGTATGGTCTTCGCTTAGCGCCCCATTTGGGATCAACAACAACATCACCACTTAAACCTTTGATCTGTGTTTTACACTTAATAATCGTTTGTAACCCGTGGCTTCGGTGTGCACTCGGTTGGATTAAAACTCTATTACTATGCCCGCTGCATCACTGGGGCTCTAGAATATTAGGATGTGATTCCCACAAGAGATTATCTCCATTCAAACATTATACATGACCATTCTTATTATTATATTTTATCCCATATGATGCAGCTACAGGTGGATCTTCAACCCTGGCTTATTTCCATCCATTGATTTAATCAGTTATAAAGTAAACTAGATTGGTCCGGTAAAATAAGGTAAAACGAATAACGAAAGTATTTTAGATGTGTCCTTTTTATTTCCTTTTAGCATTGCTTTCCAAGGTTCATTTAAACCTAGGTCTTCTAGGGAAAAAGCTATTATACTGCATCTGTGAATCTGGATTGAAGGTATCAACCCTTTTTCTGGCGTAGTTGCTGGGAAGCAATTTCACTATCCTAGTGAGGTCACTAGAGACCTCATTTTTAGTTTTATTATTACTTTGTAGTTTAATTCTTGTTATTTACTTTCTTGTTATCTATTAGAAAACCCCCAAAAAATTAGTTACTTGTTATTCGTTTTCATTACTAAAAAATACCAAAAATATAAGAGCCATGGCTCAAAAGAGATTAGGGGATTATGCTACTCCCACTGATGATTTTATTCGTGCACCCATCACTTAGCTCGTAGTTGATGGAAAAACATATGAAATAAAGCCTAACCTTTTAAGTTTGGTCCAACAAAACCAATTTGGGAGCTCATTCGCTGAAGATTCGGGTTTGCACTTAAACACCTTCTCTGAAATTTGTGACATGATGCGTATTAAGGACGTAGATCCAAATTGTCAACACCCAGATTTTTAATCCTAGATGCCTGTTATGCCATACATCGCAATCCCAGGATTACCATTTTTGCGAGACATAACAGATTGGATATCACAGTACATCATCCATTACAAACCATAAATAAGGTCTTACACAAATAAAGGATCTCATGATCCAGTCTTAGTACAATCAAGTAGCAGAATAAATAACATGGCAGTGGGGTCCGTCTTCAGAGTCACAGGCAATGTTGACGATGGGAGATAGTCCTAGTTATCGTAGCCATCCTGCTGTCCTTCATCTTGGTAATCTCCTTCACAGGCTGGCCATAGGAATAGCCAGGGACAAAAGCCATGAGTACTCTTTAAGTACTCGCAAACTACCACTAACAAGTAGTATAGTTCTAGTGAGAATACTAACTCTAAGTTTAATTGTGAAGTTAAGTTTGAAACCTAAGTTGAGTTCAAAAACAAAGAAAGATAAAAGAAGTTTGAAAAGCACTGAAGTGGGAACTTAATTGTCATAGTCACAACTCTATTGTGGTCAAGTCATGTCACAATTCATTTCATAAGTCATTTGAAAACATCTGACAACGGAACAGTATGGCCACTCCAACTGTCCATAACCGTGGATGCGGCTATTCAAATAGTTTGACACTCTGCAGAGGTGGTACACTTTCACCACAAGATTCGATACACCTGTCAAGGATAACCCTGAATCATCATACTTAGTATGCAAATAATCAAACATAACCTTTCCTTTACACACCCTAGTATAAGCACCTCTCCTATGAGCATGGCCTCCCAACCATGACCATCTGTCGTCTTGGGAACTGCATAGGTGGACAACATTGAGAGCTAGCCTCAGCACAAACCTCTCCCACGAGGGAACTAATACTAATGCATATAAACTTCCGGCTAAGCCTTACCCAATTCAGGTAGTGTGGTTGTACGGTAAAAATGGAATGGTATCGCATCCGAACCCAACCATCAATTTTATAAAAGGGCTAAGGCTCATGCCTCAACATTTTCATCATCATAAACCATTTGTGTTTCTCAACACATGTCAAAGCATCTCAACAGAATGACTCATCATTCCAAGGTTTTCACAAATCATTTTCACCAAGTATTCCCATCTAAAGTGAATCAAGTTTTGGGTTTTGTTCCAACTACTAAGTTAAGAGTGTTCACTAATGTGGGATGCTAATCTCAATCTCATGCCATAGAATGACATCTAAATATAACTAGATAGGTCAAGTTTTATACTCTTTATGTTACCTTTAAACAAGTAAAGGACTTGGGTAAAGTAAAGAAAGTAACGCTTGTAAATAAAACTTGGAATAGATATAAGTCAAAGGGTATAACCAAAGCATGCCTAATGCATTTGCTTAGGTTATCTAGCTTAATTCTAACTTGCTAACAATAGCTTGCTCAGTTTACTTGAAGTGCTAGGCTTGCAAATAATCACTTGCATGGTTAACTTGTATAATGCTAGCTTGCATTGTTAATGATGGCTTGCCTTGTGTAGTGGAGTGGTTGAAGTTTTCTTGCTCCTCCTCTTGGTAGAACTCCTCCTCCTCGTAGACTTGGTCAGTACTATCATCTATAAATACATACGGAATACACAATCACGAAACAATATTTAACTAGTCTACTTAGCACACTATGGCACACCTTTGATGATCTAGTATCATCACAAACATCACAAGGTTTAATGAACTAACTTCATCCTTTTTATTTGAGAAAAGTAATTTCTACTCATTGAAATTAACTAAGATTTAATATTCTCCAATTAAAATATGGGATCATGTGGACACATGTCATCACCATATATTCTAACATATGGGAATGTGATTTAAGGGTTGGATTATATTTTAATAAGTTTAAGTTTAATAAATAATGATTTAAAGTGACTAGAAATGCCTATATAGCATTATTTTGGTACTAGTCCAAAGTCACTACAGACAAACCTTAATATTATTACATATTCAGATAGGTATGGTTAAATGTGATTTTTGAGAGTTGGAATCAACTCAAAAGCTATTATGATTGATTTTATAAAAATGATTGAATATGCAAAAGCTTCTGTTTTGTTATTTTAACTAGGGGAGATCTCTAACTCTAAATGATTTAAATCCAACGGTCTTGGATAGGTATTTTCAATAGCTTTCCAACAAATCTGGAATTACTCAATTTTGTTCAGTAAATCTTCCTGAAATGATTTTTGAAGTAAGGGACAGAAATGGTTTTAAGTCTAAATAGAAAAATCTAAATTTGAATCACAGGCTTAGGCGGGAAAGTAAATGGGCTGGCACAGTGACGCTTAGCGGTGTAGAGGGCGACTGACAAGGGGGGTCCACATGTCAGCGACACTTAAAACCCGAAATGGTACGGGTTGATCTGGGCCACACGATTAGAACGCAGATCAACGGCTCACGGTCGTCATCGCCGACGAACTCGTCGCCGACGAGACTGAACCCTAAACGGACGGTGGGGGTCTACTAAGGACATACCAAGGCTCCAGCTAGTGCGGCGAGGCGCCAAACGAACTAGTGGACGACGGCGAGGTCAGGCGAGGTCGCGGCAGGGGCTGAGGTGGACGGAATCGACGACAACTTCTCCTCGTCTACAACGGCTACCTCCGGCGCAATTCCGATGAACGGCGGCTCGAGGGCTCCAGCAAGAGAGGGGAAATGGTCAGTAGAGAGAGGGGAGTGAGATGGTGTGGCGATTGAGGCTGGGGGTGGCCTCCTTATATAGGCTCGACGAGGGGACCGACGGGTGTGGGCAGGTGTCTCCGGCGAGGGCGGTACAGGGGGCTATCAGCGCGGGTGAGGTAGGCGGACAGTGGGTGGTCTATTGGCGGTCAACTACAGCGCAATGGCGCGGCTAGAGGCGGTGCCTAACGGTCAGGAGCTTCCCGCGCTCTAGGAGACACAGGCAGCGCTCAACAGCGATCATGGCGACTGTGGGTCGCGCGGCGGTGCACAGCCGTGTTTGGCAGGGTGCTGGTGTCGAGGCGGAGTGGCGTGCACGATTTGGTGTCAAGGCGCGGTCTGCTGCGTGCTGGCGGCGATCGCGCTCTAGCGCGCTCTAGTTGTGCGCAGAGAGAAAGGGCGGCGAGGCTGTGGGGTGGTCCAGGGGCTATCTACGGCCATGGGGTAGACCGTGGGCGGTGATGAGGTGGCGCCTAACTTCCTGGAGCGGCGGAGAGGGGCTGGCGTTCTCCTGCGCCTTGTGCACGCTTGGCCGGCGAGCATGACGTCGGGACGGCATGGCACTGGCACCAGGGGCTAGGGATAGGGGTGGGTTTGGTCTGGTTGGGCCTGGGGGAGACCAAGATGATCAATGCACACCAATTGGCTCAAAAAAATTGCTCCAAAACAGTAATAGTTAGGCCACACTTTGTCTGCCTGCCAACTGTTCGATCAAATGGCCGCATGAAGAAAAGTTTTGAATTTTTGAAAGATTTTTGGTGGAGTGGTTTGTTATATGGTTAAGCCTCTGTGGTTTTTTGGGATCTTCAAATGGAATTCATTTGAGTGGTTTTTGAGAAAGTGTGATCTATACATATGAACTACATTCAATTTTCAAATGTCATTTAAATTTAGAGTTTGAAAGTTTTTGGGATGAAACAAAGTGGGCCTTGGTACACCACTAGTTTTACTAGCAAGGGGTGCAAAGATCCACAATTGTCTCTGTTACGATTTGAGTGCTAGGAATAGCCAAAGTAGGCTAAGTGATTAAAATGGAAAAAGTGACCATTGCTTATTTAATTCTTTTTGATTTATTTTTCTTTGGGATTTTCCTGGGGATGATCTAGATGATGTGTAATTCACCTTAGAGTCATTTTACAATCAATAGATCACTCAATCATGGCAATTCAAAACAACTCCTATTTAAATGCATAGACATATCAATGCTTAAAGATTTTTTAAATAGAAAAAGTTTTTGTTAACCCTAAATTGGCTAGATTTGATCTTGATCACTTGGATTAAAGTTTTGGGATGTTACAAACCTTCCCCCCTTAAACAAAATCTCATCCCGAGATTTAAGAAAGAAAACTAGGAACTAAAGAGATCTGGGAACTCAGTCCTAATGTAATCTTCTCGCTCCCAAGTGGCTTCTTCTTTGGTATGGTTGCTCCATTGAATCTTGAGAAATTTGATACTCCGGGTCCTGGTGGTTCTGTAAGCTTGCTCCAGGATACAGATGAGCACTTCACGATACGTCAGGTCCTTGTTGATATCAACAGCTCGATGATCGATGTTCTTGAAAACTTCAGTCTTCTCTGGCACTTCTAAGCATTTGCGAAGTAGCGAGATATGGAACACATTATGGATGGCTGACATCTCTTCTGGCAGTTCCAGTTGATAAGATACTTCTCCTCGGTGATTTAGAATCTTGAAGGGTCCGATATATCTGAGGGCTAACTTTCCTTTCAGACTAAAACGTTGGGTTCCCTTCAATGGCGAAACCTTGAGATACACAAAATCTCCGACATTGAAAGTCAGGTCTTTCCTTCTCTTGTCGGCATAACTCTTCTGTCTAGATTGGGCGGTTTTGAGGTGCTCACGGACTTTGTGAACCTTCTCTCGGCTTCTCGAAGAATGTCGGGTCCAAAAATATGACTCTCTCCTACTTGCAACCAATTCAAAGGGGTACGACACTTTCTTCCGTATAGGAACTCAAATGGTGCCATTTGCAAACTGGCTTGATAACTGCTGTTGTATGAGAATTCTGCGAAGGGCAGGCAGTCTTCCCATTTTGATCCGTACTCCAACACACAAGCTCTCAACATATCCTCTAAGATTTGGTTCACTCTTTCAGTCTGTCCATCCATTTGCGGGTGATAAGCTGTGCTGAAATTCAACTTGGTTCCTAATCCTTCCTGGACATTCTACCAAAATCGTGAGGTAAATTGGGTTCCTTGATCTGATACTATGGTCTTGGGGTTTCCATGCAGACTAACAATTCTAGCAATGTACAATTCTACTAGCTTCGAACTCTGGTAGGTTGTCTTGATAGATATAAAGTGAGCTACCTTGGACAGTCTATCAACGATGACCCAGATTGAGTCATTTCCCCTACTCGAAGTAGGTAAACAGGTGATAAAGTCCATTCCGACGGAATCCCATTTCCATTCCGGAATCTGTAATGGTTGCAACAGTCCTGCGGGTCTCTGATGTTCCGCTTTGACTCTCTGACAGATATCACACTTTGCGATGTAGCTCCCGATTTCTCTCTTCATCTTATGCCACCAAAATTGCTCTTTCAAATCTTGATACATCTTTGTTCCTTCGGGGTGGATAGAATAAAGAGTATCATGAGCTTCTTGCATGATAACTTGCTTCAGCTCCGAATCGGCTGGCACGCAGATACGGCCTTTGTACCACAAAACTCCTTCTTCGTCTTCGGTGAATCTAGGTACCTTTCCTGTACCAATACGATGTTTGATTCCGTCGATACTTTCATTTCCCTTCTGGGCTTCCTTGATTTGGCTAATCAACGTGGGTTGAAGTTCAATGCTAGCTAGAAATCCTTTTCTAACTAGCTCAGTACTGAACTGCTCCAACTCTTCATACAAACTTGGCTTCTTCTCCTTGATCATGGTGTTTAGCCTACACAGCAATCTGCTAAGAGCATCCGCTACCACATTGGCTTTGCCGGGGTGATAGTGAATGTCAAGGTCATAATCCTTGATTAACTCTATCCATCTCCTTTGCCTCATATTCAGCTCCTTCTGAGTGAAAATATACTTCAAGCTTTTGTGATCTCAGTAAATCTCACAGCGATTACCCATCAAATAATGACGCCAGGTCTTCAATGCCAAAACTACGGCTGCTAACTCAAGATCATGGGTCGGATAGTTTTGCTCATGCTGTTTCAGTTGTCGAGACAGATATGCAATGACTTTGCCTTCTTGCATCAATACACATCCGAGACCAATCTTGGATGCATCACAATACACATCAAACGGCTTCTTGATATCTGGCATGATTAATATTGGGGCTGAAATCAATCTCTTCTTCAGCTCTTGGAAACTGGCTTCACATTTGTCGGTCCATTCAAACTTCTTGTCCTTTTTCAACAATTGGGTCATGGGCCTGGCGATGCTCGAAAATCCTTCTACGAACTTGCAGTAATATCCCGCTAATCCGAGAAATGCACGGACTTGGGTTTGGATGGTTGGGGCTTCTCATTCTTCGACATCTTTGATCTTGGTGGGATAAACATCGACTCCTCCGGCAGACACAATATGTCCAAGGAATCCTACTTCTTTCAGCCAAAACTCACACTTGCTGAACTTGGCATACAACCGATGCTCTTTAAGGGTTTCAAGGATGATTCTCAGATGTTGCTCATGCTCTGTTTCTGAGTTGGAGTATATAAGGATATCGTCGATAAACACAACGACAAACTTATCCAGAAAATTCATAAAGATCTTATTCATGAGATTCATGAAATAAGCAGGGGCATTGGTTAATCCAAAAGAAATAACCGTATACTCGTATAAACCATAACGAGTAGTAAAGGCGGTCTTCGGAATATCCGTTACACGAATCTTAAGTTGGTGATAACCAGTCCTAAGATCGATCTTAGAGAATACATTTGCTTCAGTCAACTGATCAAATAGATCATCTATCTTCGGCAAAGGGTACTTGTTTTTGATGGTGACGTCATTCAGCTTCCTGTAATCCGTGCACAGACGGTTGCCTCCATCCTTCTTGTCGATGAACAACACTGGCGATCTCCATGGCGATGCGCTTGGTTGAATCAAGCTTGTGGCCAACATAGCATCCAGCTGCTTCTTTAATTCTACTAACTCTGAGGGGTTCATGCTATAGGGTCTCTAGGCTACGGGTCCGGTTCCGGGGATTAGCTCAATAATGAACTCCATATCCCTATCCGGGGGCATACCGAGTAATTCATCTGGGAATACTTCGGGGTATTCACAGACGACTCTAACTTTGTCAATGGTGGGCAGGGCTAGACTCTTGTTACACTTGAATTGACGGGGCAAGGTTTCAGATATATGCTCTACTGAGACTCCAGAGCTACTGGCCATGGTGATGGCTTTATTGGCACATTCAATCAATCCTTTATGCTTTGACATCCAATCCATTCCTAGTACTACTTCCAAACCTTTGGTTCCGAGTACTATTAGGTTGGCATAAAAATCTATCCCATGTATTCTGATTGGCACAGCTTTGCAAATTTTTCTGCTTTTGTAGTTGAACCAGGTATTTGAACTATCATGACATGCTTCAGGTTGGTTGGGTGAATCTTACTAGTGCATGCAAATTCTTCGGTGACAAGTGAGTGCGATGCTCCAGAATAAAACAACACTCTTGCTAAAATGGAGTTGACAGAAAACATACCCGGCACTACATCTGGCGCTTCTTGGGCTTCTTCGCCATTCATGTGGAAGAGACAACTGTTGCGGTTGTGAGGGTTCCCTAGGGCGAATCTTCTTCCTGGTTGAACACGACGCTGCTGTTGAGCTGGGGCGTTCACATTGGCAGTGGGGGCAATCTTCTTGGGGCACTCACTAGAATAGTGACCCTTCACTCCACACTCGAAACAAGTGATCTGAGACTTGTCTTTCACTGCCACGGGCACATCATTGCTTCCAGTTCTGGGTGCAGTGTTGTTGCTCTTGGGAGGTACACGGTTGAAATTGCCGGTGTTGCCGGGGTGATTGTTGTTTCCTCCGGACTTCACATTTCCTCCGCTACGGTTGGGGTAGCTTGGGCGAGACATTGGGGGTCGGTTGTTCCTCGGTGCATATCCTGCTGAAGGGTTGGGACGGTACTTCTGGTGACTATTGGATCCATCTTGGTGCATCATACGACGTTTGCGGTTGTCGTTTGCCTAGTTAATCTTCCATTCCATTTGAATGGTAGAGTCGACTAGCTCCTCGAGATCTTGGAAACGGATGTTGACGAGGACAGTCTACATCTCATCATGCAGTCTGTTAAGGAATCTCTCCTTGTTCTTGGCCTTCGTGTTGATCTCATCAGGTGTATACCTGGCTAAGGACAAGAATCTAGCACGGTACTCCACTACAGTCATTCTGCCTTGCTTCAACTCTTGGAATTCATCCCTCATTCGGGGGACTAGACCCTGCGGCACGTGGGTGCGACTGAACTTGATTTTGAAGGCTTCCCATCTCATCACTTGACCATGGTTCATTGTGCGGACGCTGTTCCACCATGTTCTTGCATCTCCTACCAGATAGTGGGTGGCAAAAAGAACTTTCTCGTTGGCATCCACTCTAGCTACTTCTAAGTTGTTCTCCATTGTCTGCAACCAGTCATCAGAATCCAGTGGGTTATCTGAAGTACTAAAGATTGGGGGATTTGTGTTTTGGAAGTTTTTGAGTTTGGATCCATGATGATCCTAATTTCCATGGTTCTGGTTGTTGTGAGCCATCTGGGCAATCTGCTGCAGTGTTGCTAGATTAGCTTGGTGCTCTGCCCTACTTGCTTCCCTGTCTACAATGAGAGTCTGCAGAATCTGCAGCATTGGGTCTTGCGATGAGCTGCTCCCTCCTTAGTTTCCACGAGTCATCTGAAGATTGAGATAGATAAAGGGGTAAGAGGGAAAGTTCTAAGGTTCATGGTTTTGATTTCAAAGCTAAAACTTTGAGTTTGACTCAGGTTTTTTTTGCAACTAACTTCTTTTCATTGATTCAAGCAAAGCAGACGATACAAACACACACACACCACAACATCAAAGGTAAACAGATGGTTTTAGGAACCATTATGTAAGCTATGATACAATGGGACCGATACATCTCATGCTACGAATCATCGATGAAGTCGGAGTCATCATCGTCGGTGTAGAAGTCCACGGCATCTTCCTCCAGAAAGTCATCATCATTGCTGAGGTAAAGTCAATATCCCCTTGGATATCTTCACCTTCCTCTTCTTCTTCCTTTACGACAAGCTGAGCTTCTTGCTCCTTGATGGTCTTCTCGAAGTCGGCCACCTTCTTGCGAAGACGGTCGATGGTGCGATCCTTCTTTGCACGCTGACGACAAAGAGACTGACGATCCTGGACGAGCAGTGCGAAAGTCTGGGCCTTCTGTGCTGCAATGGCGATGTTGTTATTGGCGAGCTCTCTAGCATTGTCCAACTCCTTCTATCTGTAGTATAGCAGGAAGTCGAGGTTCTCCACTTGACACTTCAGAATTGCGTGACTTAGCATCTCTAGCGGCATTCCCATGGAATCACGCCTTACATAGTGAACAAAGCGAGTTCCTTGGATGAGGTTGACACTGAGGGCACACAGACATGCGAGAGCTTCATGCATTTCTCTGGCTAATCCATCTAGCCAGTTGTTCCCTCTCACCGAGAACTGAATCCTCCCAGATACTGGTGCTTCTATCTTGCCTCGAAGATCAGCAGTTACTAGCCATTGTAAATCTCCTCCTGGTGGACCCAGGAGTTGAGCTCCAAAGAATTCCGTATGAGGACGCTCCAAGAACTCAGACAATGCATCTAAATCCCTCTCGAAGATCAGTTGGCCTCTATTGCCCAACTGGAAGAACTTGCGGTATTGAGCTTCCATCTATAAGAATTTAGGATGAGAAAGTTAGTGAAGTGATCAAGTGTGTCAAATTTTATGTAGTAATGTAAGAATTTGGAGGACATGAATTTTTTTGAAAGAAAGAATTCCCAAGGGTGAGAGAGGAAATAGTTTTCATAACTACTCACTTTGGTTTTTGAAACTAAGTTTTTGTTCGGACGTCCATTCTAACTAAGGTCTCCTATGGTCAGGATGGCTCCGATACCAAATTGTCAACACCCGGATTTTTAATCCCAGATGCCTGTTATTCCATACATTGCAATCCCAGGGTTACCATTTTTGCGAGACATAACAAATTGGATATCACAGTACATCATCCATTACAAACCATAAATAAGGTCTTACACAAATAAAGGATCTCATGATCCAGTCTTAGTACAATCAAGTAGCGGAATAAATAGCGTAGCGGTGGGGTCCATCTTCAGAGTCACAGGCAATGCTGACGATGGGAGATAGTCCTAGTTATCGTAGCCATCCTGCTGTCCTTCATCTTGGTAATCTCCTTCATAGTCTGGCCATAGGAATAGCTAGGGACAAAAGCCATGAGTACTCTTTAAGTACTCGCAAACTACCACTAACAAGTAGTATAGTTCTAGTGAGAATACTAACTCTAAGTTTAATTGTGAAGTTAAGTTTGAAACCTAAGCTGAGTTCAGAAACAAAGAAGGATAAAAGAAGTTTGAAAAGCAGTAAAGTGGGAACTTAATTGTCATAGTCAAAACTCTGTTGTGGTCAAGTCATGTCACAATTCATTTCATAAGTCATTTTGAAAACATCTAACAATGGAACAGTATGGCCACTCCAACTGTCCATAACCGCGGACGCGGCTATTCGAATAATTTGACACTCTGCAGAGGTGGTACACTTTCACCACAAGATTCGATACATCTGTCAGGGATAACCCTGAATCATCATACTTAGTATGCAGATAATCAAACATAAACTTTCCTTTACACACCCTAGTATAAGCATCTCTCCTTTGAGCATGGCCTCCCAACCATGAACATCTGTCATCTTGGGCACTGTATTGGTGGACAACATTGAGAGGTAGCCTCAGCTCAAAACTCTCCCGTGAGGGAACTAATACTAATGCATATAAACTTCCGGCTAAGCATTACCCAATTCTGGTAGTGTGGTTGTACGGTAAAATTGGAATGGTATCGCATCCGAAACCAACAATCAATTTTATAAAAGGGCTAAGGCTCATGCCTTAACATTTTCATCTTCATAAACCATTTGTGTTTCCCAACACATGTCAAAGCATCTCAATAGAATGACTCATCATTCCAAGGTTTTCACAAATCATTTTCACCAAGTATTCCTATCTAAAGTGAATCAAGTTTTGGGTTTTGTTCCAACTACTATGTTAAGAGTGTTCACTAATGTGGGATGCTAATCTCAATCTCATGCCATAGAATGACATCTAAATATAACTAGATAGGTCAAGTTTTATACTCTTTATGTTACCTTTAAACAAGTAAAGGACTTGGGTAAAGTAAAGAAAGTAAAGCTTGTAAATAAAACTTGGAATAGATATAAGTCAAAGGGTATAACCAAAGCATGCCTAATGCATTTGCTTAGGTTATCTAGCTTAATTCTAACTTTCTAACAATAGCTTGCTCAGTTTACTTGAAGTGCTAGGCTTGCAAGTAATCACTTGCATGGTTAACTTGTATAATGCTAGCTAGCATTGTTAATGATGGCTTGCCTTGTGTAGTGTAGTGGTTGAAGTTTTCTTCCTCCTCCTCTTGGTAGAACTCCTCCTCCTCGTAGACTTGGTCGGTACTATCATCTATAAATACATACGGAATACACAATCCCCAAACAATATTTAACTAGTCTACTTAGCACACTAATGCACACCTTTGATGATCTAGTATCATCACAAACATCACAAGGTTTAATGAACTAACTTCATCCTTTTTATTTGAGAAAAGTAATTTCTACTCATTGAAATTAACTAAGATTTAATATTCTCCAATTAAAATATGGGATCATGTGGACACATGTCATCACCACATATTCTAACATATGGGAATTTGATTTAAGGGTTGGATCATATTTTAATAAGTTTAAGTTTAATAAATAATGATTTAAAGTGACTAGAAATGCCTATATAGGATTATTTTGGTACTAGTCCAAAGTCACTGCATGCAAACCTTAATATTATTACATATTCAGATAGGTCTGGTTAATGTGATTTTTGAGAGTTGGGATCAACTCAAAAGCTATTATGGTTGATTTTATCAAAATGTTTGAATGTGCAAAAGCTTCTGTTTTGTTATTTTAACTAGGAGATATCTCTAACTCTAAATGATTTAAATCCACCGGGATTGGATAGATATTTTCTGTAGCTTTCCAATAAAATTGGAATAACTCAATTTTGTTTAGTAAATCTTCCTTAAATGATTTTTGAACTAAGGGACAGAAATCGTTTTAAGTCTAAATAGAAAAAAAAGTAAATTTGAATCACAGGCTTAGGCGGGAAAGTAAATGGTCCAGCCCTGTAACGCTCAGCGGCATAGAGGGCGACTTACAAGGGGGGTCCGCATGTCAGCGACACTTAAAACCCGAAACGGTACGGGGCGATCTGGGGCACACGATTAGAATGCAGATCAACGGCTCACGGTCGTCGTCGATGACGGACTCGTCGCCAGCGAGACTGAACCGTAAACGGCCGGTGGGGGTCTACTAGGGACGTACCAGGGCTCCAGCTAGTGCGGCAAGGCAGGCAAACAAACTGGTGGACGACGGCGAGCTCAGGCGAGGTCGCGGCAGGGGCTGAGGTGGACGAAAACAACGACAACTTCTCCTCCTCTGCACCGGCTACCTCCGGCGCAATTCCGGAGAATGGCGGCTCGAGCAGCTCCGGCAAGAGAGGGGAAATGGTCAGTGGAGATAGGGGAGTGAGATGGTGTGGCGATTGAGGCTAGGGGTGGCCTCCTTATATAGGCTCGATGAGGGGACCGACGGGTGTGGGCAGGCGTCTCCGGCGAGGGCGGTAAATGGGGCTACCGGGGTGGGCGAGGTAGGCGGACGATGGGAGGTCTACTGGCGGTAAGCTATGTTGCAATGGCGTGGCTAGGGGCGGTGCCTAACGGTCGGGAGCTTCCCGCGCTCCCGGAGATAGAGGCGATGCTCGACGGCGATCATGGCAACTGTGGGTCACGCGGCGGTGCTGGTGTCTGGCGGGGTGCTGGTGTCGAGGCGGAGCGACGTGCGCGATTTGGTGTCGACGCTCGGTCTGCTGCGTGCTGGCGGTGATCGCGCTCTGCCGCGCTCTGGCTGCGCGTAGAGAGAAAGGGCGGCGAGGCTGTGCGGTGGTCCAGGGGCTATCTGCGGCCGTGGGGTTGACCGTGGGCGGCGGTGAGGTGGCGCCTAACTTCCTGGAGCGATGGAGAGGGGCTGGCGGTCTCCTGCTCCTTGTGCACGCTTGGCCGGTGAGCATGGCATCAGGGTGGTATGGCACTAGCGCCAGGGGCTAGGGATAGAGGTGGGTTTGGTCTGGTTGGGCCTGGGGGAGACCAAGATGATCAATGCACACCAATTGGCTTGAAACAGTAATAGTTAGGCCACACTTTGTCTGCCTGCCAACTGTTCGATGGAGTGGTTTGTTATATGCTTAAGCCTCTGTTCAAATGGCCGAATGAAGAAAAGTTTTGAATTTTTGAAAGATTTTTGGTGGAGTGGTTTGTTATATGCTTAAGCCTCTGTGATTGCTTGGGATCTTCAAATGGAATTCATTTGTGTGGTTTTTGAGAAAGTGTGATCTATACATATGAACTACATTCAATTTTCAAATGTCATTTAAATTTAGAGTTTGAAAGTTTTTGGGATGAAACAAAGTGGGCCTTGGTACATCACTACTTGTACTAGCAAGGGGTCCAAATATGCACAATTGTCTCTGTTAGGATTTGAGTGCTAGGAATAGCCAAAGTAGGCTAAGTGATTAAAATGGCAAAAGTGACCATTTTCTTATTTAATTATTTTTGATTTATTTTTCTTTGGGATTTGGTTGGGATGATCTAGATGATGTGTAATTCACCTTAGAGTCATTTTACAATCAATAGATCACTCAATCATGGCAATTCAAAACAACTCCTATTTAAATGCACACACATATGAATGCTTAAAGATTTTTTAAATAGAAAAAGGTTTTGTTAACCCTAAATTGGGTAGATTTGATCCTGATCACTTGGATTAAAGTTTTTGGATGTTACACAAATGCTGTTAAATTGAGATTGTTTCCTTTATCTCTTGTAGGAAAGGCCGAGGATTGGTTTCTAGCTCTACCAAAGGGCACTATTAAATCTTGGGAGGAATGTACTAATTTGTTTATGTGTGGGAAAGGTTGAAGCTGTAATGAACGGTCCTAGTCATGGGATGGAAGAGTGGCTTATATTACATTTGTTTTATAATGGTCTTAACCTAATGTCCATGTCTATGCTAGATACTGCATCAAGAGGAACGATCATGGGAAAGCAAGTGAGTGTTGCAAAGAAGTAACTTGATGATATGCAAAATAACCATGCCCAATGGCATGTGTAAAGAACCTCGAAGAGAGCTCTACAGGAAAGGACAAAGACCGTGGAGGCTCAGCTGGGTAAGGTAGCCGAGAGCCAAGCTCTCATACTAGCAAAGTTTGCTAGAAAACCCGAGCCAAATCCGGTAGAAGACGTTAATATGGTGAGGGTGGTAACCAATGAAGAAAAACCTGAAGAGCTAGATTATAGCAACATGCCAACACCAGAATATACCGTGGAAGATCTATTAAAGATGATCACCATGAAGAATCCATGTATAGAACAAGGTAATGATGCTATGTACCAATAATTTATACAACAAGTAGCATCTAAAGTTTGTGATTTAGAGATGGAGTATAAAAGACTAGCTGATACGCTTCTAGCTAAGCTAGATGATATATTTGAGCCCACTATTAAAATTAAGTTGGGAGTCAATGAGATATCCGCACTTTTTGATCTTGGTGCGAGCGTCTCAACAATTTCCAAAAGCTTATTCAATAAATTAAACTTGGGTCCATTTGTTACAACTAAATTGAGACTCCATCTAGTTGATTCAACCTATAAACAAGTTATTGGGATCAAAGAAAATACAGTTGTTGAAATTAAAGGTAGTCCCGCTCTTATTGATCTTGTTATTGTGGACAGGCCTAAAGATCCCATTGCACCTATAATTCTAGGTAGGCCATTTCTAAGAACTATTAAAGCTTTGATTAATTTACATGAAGGGAATGTGAGAATAGGGCTGCCATCTAGAGATCCTTTTATAGTCTACTTCCCTAGGAAAAAAAAGGCCAAGTCTAATGATGATGATGGTATAATTACTTTAAAAGCCAACTACTTTGGATCAAGGTCAAGCTAATTGACCTTAACTAGAACCGCTTCATGGGAGGCAATCCATGTAAAATAAATTTTTCTTTATGTATTAGTTTATGTTTTGTTAGTTTTGTTTTTGTTTTTAATAAAGAGTGCTCAAGAAGACCTTTGGAGAGAGCAGAACAAATAAGGTAATCCTCTATATTTACTAACACATGGCCTAATAAGTATTGCTGGATCTTTACTTAGTATATTTGCTGTTATTTTTGTCCTTTGATAAGATGTGCAACGACACATGGAGCTTCTAATCAAAAAATTTGAGTTTTGTAGCTCACAGTGTTCTTAACAACCACTGGTATGGCTGGAAGTGACCGTACCGTGCGCCCGTACCACATCAAGCCGAAGGAAGATAGCATTTTTTATTTTTTCCACATGTATCAGTACTGATAATGACCACTAGTATCACCGGACGCGCCTGTACTGTATGCCCATACCGTACCCTCGAGCAAACATCAGATTTCGAGCGGAAGATACCTTACCAATAACGAATAGTCGCATGGGCGCGCATGACCATACCACGCGCCCATACCGAGTGCACCACCTTGGAGTAGTCGCCCCGAAGGTAAGTCACCCGGTACGGGCGAGCTCCGGCCGTATCGTCTGCCCGTACCACATACGCGGTCGCCATAATCAGCCCGAGGAGGTAACTTAAAATCCCCAAAATCCATCTTTCTCTTTCTTGTTCCTCGAAACTCCAAACCACCCCCATTGGATCTTCACATTTACTTAATCCATCTTCAATTACTTGCACCCATTCGATCTAAGGTATGATTCTCCTCCGATCCTCAACTTATTTGTGCAAAAGCTTCACTCACTCTTTCATCATTGTCAATCTAGACTTAGGTCTTGTTTTTGATTCAACCTTGATATTAAGCATGCTTAGTATTGTTTTTAGAGGAGTTTCTTTTGTAGTTGGTGTAGAGAATCACTTATGCTATGTTTTATTGGACCAAAAAAATTATTAGCAAATTTTATTTACTATGTCTTATTTTTATTTATTAGGTGAACATGAGGAGCCGTGCACATGAGATGGCTGTGGAATCCTCTGCACCACCCGTTGAGACGTTGACCCCCGAGTCACTTGGCATCGAGTTCACCGAGGAGTTTCAGCTGAACCATTTCAATTGTCTCAAGCTCCGAGAAATCACATCCACCAAGTGGGCGTGTCCTTATGTCCTGAACCAACTTGGCATTTGTGTTGATTTCGATTTACTTTGCAACAATGTTGGTTTGTATGATTTTGTCTTTCAGGATGTTGCCATGTATCACCGCTTGACGCTTGAGTTCTCCAGCACCTTGACGCACACAGTGGACCCTTACGGTTGTACCGAGGAACAAAGGCCCAGAGTTGATCGCATCAAGTTCCGCCTTATGAACTGTGAGTACACCTTAACACTCAGCCACTGGCCTCAATGCTTTCGGTTTTCCAGCAACACTACCGATGTACACACAACTACTTTTTTTAGATCCTTCCCCTTCACAGTACTTTAATTTGATGAGAATTCGTGGCAACACACCCAAGGGGAACAAATTGATCATCCTGCTATTCGATATTTATTCTATGTTATTACTAACACTTTGCAGGCATGTGGTGTGTTTACTAGAGTTAATGAGGAGGACATGTTGATCCTTGCAAAAGCTGCTATTATTAATTGTAACTTAATGCCATATTTGGGCGCTCTTCTCATGTTTTAACTTAAGCATCAGGCTCTTCAATATCGAGGACCCATATGCGGAGGAGTTGTGACCATTCTTGCACGTGCACTTTGCATCAACCTAGGTAACATCCAATCGTTGACAGGAAGTCACCATCTCGGTCTCTCTACTCTGAGAGCATGTGGTATGATTTCTAAAAACCATGGTAGATATTTCTTCGATATACCTAGAGCAGATCACTTGATCTCATCTCCTTTGCCTAACGATGTATTCTCTATCGAGGATGGGCGTTTGCTTTTTGACGTGCAGGTTGAAGCTAATCTACCCAACAAGAAATACCCATGGGAGGAGGAGAAGATGAAGAAGTAGAACAAGGAGGACCCGAACAAGATGAGTAGCCACCAAAATACTACACCACATATGAAGACATTTATGCACTAGAAGAAAATATTCAAAACATGAACAATCCTTCCATCACCCTTCGAGATGCTACTGCAAGCCTCGCCACCCAGTTCCATGATTGGAGCAGCCAAAGGAACATGGGAGATTATCCTCCGCTGACACAATGAGCAACAAAAGTGCTTGCAAAATCATGAGCATGGGGATGTGTTCCCCCAGCAAATTTATTTGTGTAATAACGAGGTTGTACTCCCGCTCCTTGGGAGCTTTGAAACACTCGTGTTGGCTTGTTCCAACACTTTGCTTTTTTCCTTTACTTTTTAGTTTGCTTTCATTTTAGTTTGTTTATGTTTTTCATTTGTTTTTATTTCTTTAAACCCTTGCTTGGTCACAATTTATTTTCTATTCTTTAATCCCTATCCTCAAAAATACAAAAATATTTTTTTGTTTTTCCTTTTTTCATAAATGTGGATTCACACTTTGCCTTTTTTCTTTAATATCATTATGAGAGTAATTGTGTTTGAGTTTTGACGGAACACATCCCTATAAGGAAGAAGATCATGAAGTCACTTATGAGAGGTATGTCCTATGTCTCCCACTTATGAAGTTTGAGTTGTTTATATTAGTTGGGTGATTTGCTAAGATGCCATGCTAGTGGGAAGTAATTTAATATGGTTTGGAGTAAGGCTTTTTATTAGTATGATGATTAGTTGTTGAAGATCTTGCTCTAGTTCTTTTAGTTAACCGAGTCTTGCCTTGGAAATAATATTGCCAAACAAGTACAATAAGAAAATGTCTGAAATTTATGACTTGTTTGATGAATGATTGTCTTGAGAGTATACCCTTGATGATACTTAACCCCATAGATATTTTAATAGTCTTGACGACACTCATGAAAGGAGTTGTTTGATTGAAATATAGTCTAGTGGTAATTATGAAGCACGCCAAAGCTAACCTTGTGGATCAAACCACAGTAATAGGTCAAACAAAGAGAAAGAAGTGAGACAACTTTGTTCTATGTCTCTAATGCACACCTTTGGGATGCCAACAACTCCACTAGCTTTTGAACGATCTATGGTATAACCCTAGATTTCGGCTATGAGTTGATGACATGAGTGGCATACATGTCAATATATGGGCAAAAATATTGGTACTCTCAAAGGTTATGCAAACACTTGCAAAAGAAATATCTAGCAATCCTTGAAAGAATAAAAAAGAGATATCTATGAGGATCCACATAAAAAGTCCTTGGAATGGTCTCATTACTACTTTACGTGTTTTTCTTGAAAAAATAATGATTGGATTATAAGTGTTTTTGATAGACTTGATTTATTGATGTGGGTGTAAATAAGACACTTCATTGTTATACTACTTAGGTCATGAAACTCTCTTACTCAATTATGCTATTTAAACATCCTAGTATTCCTTGGCAAGCTGAGAGTTAATTAGATGAATTGGATTGATTGCTACAGTTCTAGTTACTTATACTTATATTAAACTTTACTTTGATTGTCTTGACTTACCGAAGCTTGTATAGTATTCTTGTCATATCTGTAACTTTGATAAGCCTCGCAAATGAATGAAGTGTTGAGCACATACGACTACCAACCGTAAGTGAATTCTTATTCTCTTTGTTTCAAGTTTAAACGTTGAATTCCTTATAGTTCTTTTGGTTCTTCTTGCTCGAGGGCGATCAAGGTTTGAGCTTTGGGTAAGTTGATGGCTCCAATATTTGCCATCTTCCACTATGTTTAAACATTGTTTTTGGTCAAGCAATTGCCAAGAAACTCTCAATCCTTGCCACTAATGACTAATAATTGCAAATATATGAAAAACCTCTCTTTGAATTATGTTGTGCAGGAAATCACGGCTTTTAATGCGAAATTAGGAGTCATAATGAAGGATTTTTAGGAAGTACACACGGCAAAGTAATTGCGAAGCTATGCCAGGGTGCCAGCACGCTTAACGACCACTGGTACAGGCACGGCCCGCCTGTACCACCCGCTCGTACCAGGTGGAGACGGCTTCGTATCGTCAAACCCTACAACTTTCACGAAGACGCCTATATATTTCGAGGCTCCAACCGCCGGCCAGAGGGCCGCCATTCCCAGATTACATCACAACACCACCAAAGGAGATCCACACCATCGTTCATCCATTGTTCATCACTTCCACCATCCATCTATCCACTAGCCATAGCCATTGCTTTGTACTTTAGATCTCCTTGTGATTTGGCGACCATTGTTAGAATATTTGATTCCAATCTAAGTATTTGTATGATGTTTTCTATCTCCGGTCTATTTTTTATGAGTGAGTAGTCCTCACGAGCTACGGGTTGGGGAGAAACCTCGCAGCAATTATGTGCATCTAGATCATGCGAGTATTGTATTTTGTTTGCAATTGAGATTTGTATATTTTGTTTGTTTGTCTCTTGTCTTGATCTGTGGACTTGTAGGTACCTAAGATCCCATAGATTGATAAAGGCTCGAGGTGAGATACTTTGCTAGCAGCGATCTCATAGGAACCTCAGTGACAGAAAGGGTAGTATGGTCTTCCCTCAGCGCCCCATTCAGGAGCAACAACAACATCACCACTTAAAGCTTTGATCTATGTTTTACACTTAATAATCGTGTGTAACCCGTGGCTTCGGTGTGCACTCGGCTGGATTAAAAGTCTATTGCTATGCCTGCTGCATCACGGGGGCACTTGAATATTAGGATGTGTTGCCCACAAGAGATTATCTCCGTTCAAACATTATACATGACTATGCTTATCATTATCTTTTATCCCATATGATGTGCAACTACAGGTGGATCTTTAACCCTGGCCTATTTCCATCCATTGATTCAACCCGTTATGAAGTAAACTAGATTGGTCTGGTAAACTAAGGTAAAACGAACAAACAAAGTCTTGTAGACGTGTCCTTTTTATTTCCTTTTAGAATTTCTTTCCGAGGTTCGATTAAAGCTAGGTCTTCTCGGGAGAAAGTTATTATACTACATTTGTGAATCCGGATCGAAGGTATCATAGAGGTAGGAGACGACTCCTGGACCGTAGATCTGCCTATAATCGGACGGACGAGGGTGTCTAATACCCCTTCGTTCCATAAGGCGCTGACAAATGGGCCCCGCAGCCGGGCGTTCAAACTCCTTCCCGCGCGTTGCATCGGTGCCGCGTCTTGGGCCAGCCCATTTAGTCTGCAGGGTTGCAGCCTGTTTTATCTTTTTCTTCTCCTTTTTATTCTTTTCCTCTAAATCTACAAGTATGTCAACTAGTTTAAATAGAAACGAAAATGGTAAATGCATGAAACTACTCAGATCTAGATTCTGACATGTTCTACAACATATTTTTAACATGTAGAGCAATAATCTAGCCAAAATAATAGCTACATTTATCATATTAAATTATATGCATAAATGTGTCTTTTCCACTATATGTTTATCTCTGGAGCTTTAGTAACTCCAGTTGGAGTGGTACCTTTTTGTACTGAAAGGTACTTCTAGTACTTTACATACCCTTTTGACCCTACCCCAAAAGCCTCACGGTTTGCCCATATCCAAATTAACAATATCATCCCTAATCTTCCCTTAGGAATTTCTCTAGGACAAAAAAAGATGGGTATTGACCTAGTTCCAACTCTTAGGACACATGCATTGCATGGTCTATCTAAATCCAGAAGCTCAATATCTATTGAGTCATTTATGAATTTTGGTGATCTAAATACTTCTACAGGTGTATATTTCACTAAATAAATCACACTAGAAGTTCTACAACCTCAAAAATTATGAATCCAATTTCTATAGAAAGGTTTGTGATATAACTAGCATGTTCCTTTGGATTCATATCAATAGACCCTGTAGATTTAATCTGGTTAAAAAGATAAAATAACTACATAACTGACTTTAGGATTTTCCCAGGGGCATTCTTGTAATTAGTTTGGAGTGATTCTAACTCTCGGTGAACCAACACTCAATATACTTCATAACCATCCAATTAAATAATTTTTCGACTTAAAGATCAATTTTAGGGATTTTCTCCCTAAAACTAGGGTTTATATCACTACAAATTCCAATACTAAATAAATAAAAGTCATAAAATTATGAAACCACTTTTGGTGGCCTTTTATTTTATCAAAACCTATATGATGATATCATTCTTGCACATTGATATCCTACAGAACAAGGTCTTGCTTAAAAAAAACCTTATTGAAGTGGTTTTGGGACTAATAAATAAAAAGGAAACTCAACCAATCACATTAATGTACTCCAACTTGTTAAACTCCAATCGACCAGCCCTACTGAAGCAAACTATGTCTTATATGCTTGTATGCTGTATTGCTTTGGTGCTTGTCTACCCTGTATTGATTTGGGTATTGTTTGTTTGCATGTATGTTCGATGAAGGCGATAGTTGTGATTGTGGTGACAAAGAGAAGAAGGGGTCATATTATTATTGTATATTTGGTATTCTAAGAAGTCCAGGGACTTATTGCTGATCAGGGAAGCCACCTTCTTGCACATAAGATTGTCCTACTGTTTTACTTATGCATGTTTTACCTATTGTTTTATGAAAATTGCATTGTTTTATTACATGATGATCTATATCTGGTAGTGGATTGTCTCCTCCAAACCTTAACAAATTTGTACTACTAAGTACAACCCCCTTGACGACGCTTACTTGTCCCTAGTATGGTAGATGGTGTATAACACCATACCCCTTCGGAGAGCCTGTTTTAGCTGAAGAAAAGCAATAGGATGGGAAGACCCCGGAAAAGTTTTACAAATGTTTTATGGTAGAACCTTGGTGGGGTTTGACCTAGCAAGAGAAGCTTGAGAAAGGAAAACAATATTGTTTTAAGAAATGCTGAAATAGAGAGAAAAAGTTTAAGAAAACACACCCGTTTCTTTGAAGTTTTGCCAGAACAATTAACCCGTGCAACCACATTACTCTAGAATGGGACAGGGCTGGACTCTAAGTTTACTACTATGGTATGGGAATTCTCAAAACTTCTTATAACAGATCAGCTCCCTATAATTCTGGGCTTGCATTTACAAAAAGGGTCAACTATGCGACATTCATCTACAGGAAGTAGGACCGCCCATGTGAGCGGCCGGGCGATACTATGAGCCTCTCATTGAAAGTGCCCACTCTCAAGGAGTCGAATGCACTCTGGTTGGTCTTTGGCCTAGATGTCCCGGTGTTGAGAGGAACAACTCATAGGATAGGGCCTATGATAAAGTGGCATCCGGAGAGTCTTAATCGGTATTTTACCCACGCTCCGTAGGTGATCAGGGTAGGGTAATCAGATGGTGTGGGTCAAGTGTACAAGCTCTGCAGAGTGTAAATCTATTTGAATAGCCATGTCCACGGTCATGGAGGGTTGGGAACATTGCTGTAGAGAGGTGCTGGTTTTGATTTCAAAAAGGAGTTCAGAAAAGTAAAGGCTTTGTAAATGTTTTGACCATGGGATGGTCGGAAAGGATAAATGTTTTGACCATGGGATGGTCGGAAATAAAGGGAAGGAGTTGGTCATGGGATGAACGAAAGGAGGAACTAATGGGTGACCCAATCCTAGAGTTTTCCAAAACTCTTTAAAAGGTTTTCTAAATGTTTTACAAAAGTTTTTCAGTAAAGATATCTAGATGCTATATCTACAAGAGAAACTATTTTAGAAACAAACCTCTCTTGGAGCCCTCCTACTACCATAGCTACTTTGCATATCCTCTTATTGTTATTATCTTAAGGTGGTTTGCGAGTACATTAAAAGTACTCACTGGCATTTTCCCTGGCTATTAACTAGGTCAGATCTCGAGAAGAAGGTGACGTTGATCACTATGCAAGCTAGGACGTTCTCCCAGTCAGCTGCCTATAGGTTGAGGCATGGCTCGGGCTCTACGCTTGATAAAGTTCCAATGATGATGTTTTATGTAACCATAACGGCAATCAAGGTATGACCTGTATCTGTTTAAGTATTGGATGTTTACTTTGATACTTGTCGGTTATGTGCCATGAAAGACTGATCATGGGATCGTGGTGATATGCATAAGAGGGATTCCCGGAGGATTAATCCGGCAGCCCCACAAACTTGGTATCAGAGCCATCTTGACTGTAGGAGAACAGTAGTTAACATGGTCGTTAGATAGGAAAACTATTTTTTTGGAAACATCGGCTTTTGAAGAACTTCTTTTAAAAGCTTTTATAAAACATTCTACTCCTCATCCCTCCTAATTTAAATGATTTCGGAAATAGTTTCCTCTATCTCTCGTCCAAATTCAAACCTACGGATTTCAAATAACTAAGACCTAGAACCCGGTGAAGACGATGAGGACGAGATGAAGAGAAGCCACTACCAGCAAACACAAGGATACTACAAGAATCACCCTACTAGCGGAATCCTCATAATCAGAAGAAATCAAGTGCTGCACTATCGAGAAGCTTCGAATGACCCGACGAAGGCTTCATACGCAAGATATTGACTCAGACCCTAAGAATGACGACGTCTAGGATAACTAGTCCTAAGATAGGATTCCCTTATATCGCGAGTAGTTAACTCCTTGGTCCCTAAGGTAGACCATGTTTGCTTGCCTAAATTGCTTAAGGTGTTTTTTGATGTGTGTTGTTCACAAAGGACATTGCGACCCCTCGCTCTGTTCACCGTGCTTGTATGATCTGGCTTGTTTGCCCCATATAAAAACATGTTTTGAGGATTGGCACACCACGTAGTAACTCAGGCACCCCATGCTTAGTTGTAGCTAACGAGATACATACGAACCTCGGGAGTTATGAGAGGAAAAGCATCGCAAGAACCCGGGGTTTGGCATCGCCAAGATAGAACCATTTGAAGAGTTCCCCACAGCAGGATGACATATTTCGTCAAACTCAACTCTCAAGATTCGTCACCAACACTGCACGCCATCATCCACCTGCCAACACCAGCAAGAGTCACTTTGAAGCCGGTAGTCTACCACTGAAGGATCCCTACTATTCACAAGATACGAGAACTGACTCCACTAACCTTCAACATATTAGAAATTCCAACAACCACAAATATTAAATATATAATTCAACCCCTCCGCCCAAACCGACGAGAAGATTCCTCACCAGAAGCCCATTTGGTCTGCAGGGTTGTGGCCTGTTTTATCTTTTTCTTATCCTTTTTATTGTTTTCCTCTAAATCTACAAGTATGTCAACTAGTTTAAATAGAAATGAAAATGGTAAATGCATGAAACTACTCAGATCTAGATTATGACATGTTCTACAACATATTTTTTAACATGTAGAGCAATAAGCTAGCCAAAATAATAGCTACATTTATCATATTAAATTATATGCCTAAATGTGTCTTTTCCACTATATGTTTATCTCTAGGGGTTTAGTAACTCCAATTGCAGTGGTACCTTTTTGTACTGAAAGGTACTTCTAGTACCTTACATACCCTTTTGACCCTACCCCAAAAGCCTCACGGTTTGCCCATATCCAAATTAACAATATCATCCCTAATCTGCCCTTAGGAATTTCTCTAGGACAAAAAATATGGGTATTGACCTAATTACAACTCTTAGGACACATGCATTGCATGGTCTATCTAAATCCAGAAGCTCAATATCTATTGAGTCATTTATGAATTTTGGTGATCTAAATACTTCTACAGGTGTATATTTCACTAAATAAATCACACTAGAAGTTCTACAACCTCAAAAATTATGAATCCAATTTCTACAGAAAGGTTTGTGATATAACTAGCATGTGTCATTGGATTCATATCAATAGACCTTGTAGATATAATCTGGTTAAAAAGATAAAATAACTACATAACTGACTTTAGGATTTTCCTTGGGGCATTCATGTAATTAGTTTGGAGTGATTCTAACTCTCGGTGAACCAGCACTCAATATACTTCAGAACCATCCAATTAAATAATTTTTGGATTTAAAGATCAATTTTAGGGATTTTCTCCCTAAAACTAGGGTTTATATCACTACAAATTCAAATACTAAATAAATAAAAGTCATAAAATTATGAAACCACTTTTGGTGGCCTTTTATTTTCTCAAAACCTATCTGATGATATCATTCTTGCACATTGATATCCTATTGAACAAGGTCTTGCTTAAAAAAACCCTTATTGAAGTGGTTTTGGGACTAATAAATAAAAAGGAAACTCCACCAATCACATTAATGTACTCCGACTTGTTAAACTCCAATCGACCAACCCTACTGAAGCAAACTATGTCTTATATGCTTGTATGCTATATTGCTTTGGTGCTTGTCTGCCCTGTATTGATTTTGGTATTGTTTGTCTGCATGTATGTTCGATGAAGGCGATAGTTGTGATTATGGTGACAAAGAGAAGAAGGGGTCATATTATTATTGTATATTTGGTATTCTAAGAAGTCCAGCGACTTATTGCTGATCAGGCAAGCCACCTTCTTGCACATAAGACTTGTCCTACTGTTTTACTTATGCATGTTTTACCTACTGTTTTATGAAAATTGCATTGTTTTATTACATGATGATCTATATCTGGTAGTGCCATGGCTCCTCCAAACCATAACACATTTGTACTACTAAGTACAATCCCCTTGATGACACTTACTTGTCCCTAGTATGGTAGATGGTGTATAACACCATACCCCTTTGGAGAGCCTGTTTTAGCTGAAGAAAAGCAATAGGATGGGAAGACCCCAGAATTTTTTTACAAATGTTTTATGGTAGAACCTTGGTGGGGTTTGACCTAGCAAGAGAAGCTTGAGAAAGGAAAACAATATTATTTTAAGAAATGCTGAAATAGAGAGAAATTTGTTTAAGAAAAAACACCCGTTTCTTTGAAGTTTTGCTAGAACAATTAACCCGTGCAACCACATTACTCTAGAATGGGACAGGGCTGGACTCTAAGTTTGCTACTATGGTATACGAATTCTCAAAACTTCTTATAACGGATCAGCTCCCTATAATTCCGGGCTTGCCTTTACAAAAATGGTCAACTATGAGACATTCATCTAGAGGAAGTAGGACCGCCCATGTGAGCGGTCGGGCGATACTATGAGCCACTCATTGAAAGTGCCCACTCTCGAGGAGTCGAATGCACTCCGGTTGGTCTTTGGCCCAGATGTCCCGGTGTTGAGAGGAACAACTCATAGGGTCAGGCCTATGATAAAGTGGCATCCGGAGAGTCTTAATCGGTTATTCGACCCACAATTCGTAGGTGATCAGGGCAGGGTAATCAAATGGTGTGGGTAAAGTGTACAATCTCTACAGAGTGTAAATCTATTTGAATAGCCATGTCCACGGTCATGGACGGTTGGGAAGATTGCTGTAGAGAGATGCTGGTTTCGATTTCAAAAAGGACTTCAGAAAAGTAAAGGCTTTGTAAATGTTTTGACCATGGAATGGTCGGAAAGGATAAATGTTTTGACCATGGGATGGTCGGAAATAAAGGGAAGGAGTTGGTCATGGGATGAACAAAAGGAGGAACTAATGGGTGACCCAATCCTAGTGTTTTCCAAAACTCTTTAAAAGGTTTTCTAAATGTTTTACAAAAGTTTTCAGTAAAGATATGTAGATGCTATATCTACAAGAGAAACTATTTTAGAAACAAACCTCTCTTGGAGCCCTCCTACTATCGTAGGTACTTTGCATATCCTCTTATTGTTATTATCTTAAGGTCGTTTGCGAGTACATTCAAAGTACTCACTGGCATTTTCCCTGGCTATTAACTAGATCAGATCTCGAGAAGAAGGTGACGTTGATGACTATGCAAGCTAGGACGTTCTCCCAGTCAGCTGCCTGTAGGTTGAGGCATGGCTCGGGCTCTACGCTTGATAAAGTTCCAATGGTGATGTTTTATGTAACCATAATGGCAATCGAGGTATGACTTGTATCTGTTTAAGTATTGGATGTTTACTTTGATACTTGTCGGTTATGTGCAATCAGAGACTGATCATGGGATCGTGGTGATATGCATAACATGGATTCCCGTAGGATTAATCCGGCAGCCCCACAGACTTGGTATCAGAGCCATCTTGACTATAGGAGAACCGTAGTTAGCATGGTCGTTAGATAGGAAAACTAGTTTTTTGGAAACATCGACTTTTGAAGAACTACTTTTAAAAGATTTTCTAAAACATTCTACTCCTTATCCCTCCTAATTTAAATGATTTCGGAAATAGTTTCCTATATCTCTCGTCCAAATTCAAACCTACGGATTTCAAATAACTAAGACCTAGAACCCGGTGAAGACGATGAGGACGAGATGAAGAGAAGCCACTACCAGCAAACACAAGGAGACTACAAGAATCACCCTACCAGCGGAATCCTCATTATTAGAAGAAATCAAGTGCTGCACTATCGAGATGCTTCGAATGACCCGGCGAAGGGTTCATACGCAAGATATTGACTCAAACCCTAAGAACAATGAGATGACGTCTAGGATAACTAGTCCTAAGATAGGATTCCCTTATATCGCGAGTAGTTAACTCCTTGGTCCCTAAGGTAGACCATGTTTGCTTGCTTAAATTGCTTAAGGTGTTTTTTGATGTGTGTTGTTCACACAGGACATTGCGACCCCCTCGCTCTGTTCACCTTGCTTGTATGATCTAGCTTGTTTGCCCCATATAAAAACATGTTCTGAGGATCGGCACACCGCGTAGTAACTGAGGCACCCCATGCTTAGTTGTAGCTAACGAGATCCATACGAACCTCGAGAGTTATGAGAGGAAAATCATCGCAAGAACTCAGGGTTTGGCATCACCAAGATAGAACCATTTGAAGATTTACCCAGAGCAGGATGACATATTTCGTCAAACTCAACTCTCAAGATTCGTCACCAATACTACACGCCATCATCCACCTGCCAACACCAGCAAGAGTCACTTTGAAGCCGGTAGTCTACCACCGAAGGATCCCTACTATTCACAAGATACGAGAACTGACTCCACTAACCTTCAACACATTAGAAATTCCAACAACCACAAATATTAACTTTATAATTCAACCCCTCCGCCCAAACTAACGAGAAAATTCCTCACCAGAAGGCTAGAATACCCCCAAATCCCTGAATACAAGGATGCACGAAGATAATGAGTCTACTCTGCCATCGAGCTGAAACAACACAAGGAGTTCAAGTGAAGACAACTCCTCTGAAGCTGGATACCTCTACCCTGAACGAAAACTAGCCTGCCTAGAGCTAACTCTATCAAGCTTCGTTAGGAAACCCCCAACTAGGTTTTGACAATATGGCGACACTCGAGGAGCTCAACTCCAGACCCAAGGAGATACACCCTTATTTAGTATCACGCCAACACTCTAGGATAGAAGATATACACCCTTCTGGAAGGACCTTTGTGAAGCTCTAAGGTGGAAAACGTCTTTCCACTCAAACCCCGAAGACTGTCTACCAGAAGATACTTTAGAATGATTCCCAGATCCGATGTCTTTACGCCAAGAAGCAACTTACGCGTCATCATATGAGATAATACCTGAAGAATGTGCAACGCCCTCTGATACTTCAGCTGAAGACCCCTCTAAAGGACCGCAAATTTGATAACCTCGTCAGTTCTAATCCGTTAGAATATCCACTAATTCCACTGCTCCGATAGGTTAAGTACGAACAAAGGTATTATATAAGCCTCACAGGACCTAGTTGGCAGATGTCATCTGAAGATTCCAACTCCAGATGAAAGGTTGGCGATAGTCTTCAAACATCATCCGATGATTCCAAGAAGGAGTTGCTTTATCTCTGAGCTACCTTAGTCTCACCCCAAGGGGGAAAGACTACATATTTCCCACGAAACAGACTAACCTTCTATCAGAACTAGCCCCAGGAGTTACATCCAAAGTGGTGAACTAGGATAGATAAGCCCTTAAGTGAAATGTCGTAGAGCCTTAAAGAAGGAAGGTCATCCATCGCAATCAAGACTGAAGTCTTCTCAACTCTTCGTGCATCCAAGAAGACTGAAGCTCAACTTCATCGATATAGTAACCACGTTCAAAGACGAAGACCGTAAGTTAGTATGCTGGAAACACATAGCGCAAGCCCTAACCCAAAATCCCCTAACCTTACTCTCTCGAATCTCGAGACGAGATTCTTTTAAGGGGGATAGGTCTGTAATATCCAAATTTTACCAACCGAGGTAAGTTATCCATAATGAAAAAACTAGGGGGAACAAAATATTTTTCTTGTTCAGTGATGTTATGCTTTCTTATTGTTTGTTTGTACTTATGCATCTGAATGTATAGCATATGATATACTTCTTACCCCAGCCTCAGTTAACAAAAGCTATTTAACAAAACTGTCTTGGCTCATTCTACATATTCTCAAATGTTCTGGCATTTCAGAACATGAGCCAAGATGCCTTTGCAACACTAACTACATTAGTAGCTTCTATTGACCAAACTATGGAGAGCTATATAATATAATCTCCTTATGTTTTCAAGGTAGAACTTTCAACTACTCCTACCTTTAGGTTTTCCAAAACCTTTTATAAAACCTATTCTTGGTAGAAATACTAAGGTACTCTCATGTACTTCAAAATATATCCCTTGTCAAAATACCCATCCTTACCCCAATCTAGGCTTGGAGGTATCCATAGTAGTGCGTTTGTATTGCTTATAAGATGAGTTGCCTTGATCTACTGTCTGACTTGTTTGCTTAGGAACTAAAGTGAGCTACCCTAGGAGCTCATCCTTTAGGATCAATCCATATAAATATTACAAACCCTAAGAAATATTGCAAGGCTGGATCTGAACTTTAGCCACTTGGTGATCATCTAAAACCCTTAACTAGATTACTTATGAAATTACCCCTTCTAGAAGCTTCCAAGTCAATGAAGACCAACCACAAGCATGGATCCATTCTTATCAACATACACTTCATCATTATCCACTTGGTGATTATTTGGAACCTTGCATCATATCAAAACCATCCTCTCTTACATTCTAGTCAAAATCCTCAAAACTGCTAAAAATGGCTAAGTCTGGGAAACTTTTATCAGTATCACATCTTTGGGACTCCCTCTTTCCCAATCCTTGTGAATTTTTGGAAATTAATTTGAAACATATTGTATAACATCTTAAGTACTAACAAGGCATATTGTTTACCTTGGCTAGATCATCCTTTAACACACTTATTCTTGATGGTTTTGCAGGCAATAAAATAATCTTTTCTACAAATCTTATCAACATGCCTACTTTGGAAGAAGATCACATCTTCATACTATCTCCTATTGACCAACCCTTTGTATGGTTGTGATCTACTCATGAAGTTCTATACATCCCTACTTCACTTGTTTCAATTGGAGCTTTGTGGTTCTAAAACCCACATGGTTTTTGGAGGCTATTTGTTAATCTGATTTGGCACACATATTTTATTCAAAGTTCGGAACCAATCCTAGGAGAACTAAACCATTATCAACCTCAAACCTCTGTACCATGGTGATCTACTCCACTTGATCTATTCATCCATATACCCCATTACCCAAGGGGATCTCTGAGCTCCAAGATCCAACAAGCTTTTGATGGTATGAAATTAACTTTGCCCAAGATCCTCTATTGTTTTCCTTCAAAAGCAAGTTTGATTTTCAAAACCCAAGGTTGCCAATGATGGATACTATAAATTTACATCATCCACCTAGGATAAACAAATTTATATAATTTTCTCCAAAATTATTTTCGCACCAAATCTAATAAATTCCTTTCTTTTGCAAATTCCTCAAAAATACTTCCCTTGAAGAAACTTTGTTTTTCCCCAAATTAATTTGCCAAATTAAGGCGTACTCTGGGCCTAAATACCTTAGCCTATCTTCCCAACTTAAAAATATTTTTTTCTAAAAAGCTTTATTATTTCTTTCTGCCCTTTTTCTAACCTAGGAGAAATAAGATATAATTGATTAAAAATACTTTTACCTCACAATAAATACTAGGAAAAATCTCCTAGGTGTGATATGGTATTTATGACCATTTCACATTAAAAACCCACACTGTACAACTGAAAAATATCAAACCAACTTCTAAAAACCATTTCAGCACTATTCGAATAAATGTTATTAAGTAAACTAAAAATCCTTGGAAAAATCACAAATAATTCCTAGAGATGTGCCTTCATAACATCTATCAACTAGTACCCTTGGCTCACCTTGCCTAAGTCAAAATTCTAGAATTCTGTCATGATCATCCTCATTATCAGAAATTGCAAACCAATCAAATCTTGAGCTAAACCATATCAAACCATCATCAATCCTCACCATCATCCACCACAGCACACACACCACCCCTGCTTGTCCACTGTAGAGAAATCTACTACAGCACACCCTTCCCTTGTCCCTTGTTTTTTGAATAAAGAAGAGGAGAGGGATATGCCACTTTAAAATTTTGGCAATTGAATGCAGTAGCTACAACAAGGCCCTCTCTTCCTCCCAACTCGAGCCGAAGGGCCCACACGCCTTCCTCCACCTGCCCTCCCCACCAATGAGCCAGCCCTATCCTCTACATTCCTCCATTTGTTTTCTTGGTCAAACAAAGAGGAGAGGGAAAATCTTGCATCACATGTTATCTTCACCCCTCCCTAATCTCTATTGGACCTACCCCGACCACCATCGCCCTCCCTGGCCAACCCACTACCTTGGAAGCCCTCCCCCTTGCTCACATAGACCTGGTGCACCATGGACAGCCTTTGCGGTGACCCAACATACCATTGCATGTTGTAGTATACTATAGTCATTGACATAACACTCACGGAACACCATTCCTTAAATATTACATCCCTCAGAGTGATACAATAAAAACATTGTGGGTCCGAATAACAAACATTCACATATTATTACAATACCAAAAGATCAAGATCTTTGAACAGTTCAAACTTACAAAACAAATAACTTACTATCAACACCCAGATTTTTAATCCCAGATTCCCATTATGCCATACCTCGCAATCCCAGGATTACCATTTTTGCGAGACATAACGGAGTGGATATCAAAGTACATCATCCATTACAAACCATACATAAGGTTTTACACAAATAAGGATCTCATGATCCAGTCTTTAATACAACAAGCAGCAGAAATAAACGATAGCGTAGCGGTGGGGTCCATCTTCAGGGGCACAGGCAATACTGATGAAGGCAGATAGTCCTAGTTATCATAGTCGTCCTGCTGACCATCATCTTGATACTCTCCTTCATAGTCTGGCCATGATAATAGCCAGGGACAAAAGCCATGAGTACTCTTTAAGTACTCGCAAACTACTACTAGCAAGGGTTATAATTCTAAGTTAAAGTGCTGAATTGAAAGAATAACTATCAAGTTAATTTTGAAACCTAAGCTGAGTTCTGAAGCAAGAAAAGATAAAGTAAAGAGCTAGAACCACCTAAGTTGGGAAGCTAATTTCATTAACACAACCCTGTTGTGGTCAAGTCAAAGGTCATCATTCATTTCAAGGTATTTAGAAAACATCTGACAACGAAACAGTATGGCCATTCCAACTGTCCATAACCGCGGACGCGGCTATTCGAATAGTTTGATACTCTGCAGAGGTGGTACACTTTCACCACAAGATTCGATACATCTGTCAGGGATAACCCTGAATCATCATACTTGGTATGTAGATAATCAAACATAACCTTCCCTTTACACACCCTAGTACAAGCACCTCTCCTATGACTATGGCCTCCCAACCATGACCATCAGTCATCTTGGGCACTGCATAGGTGGTCATCATTGAGAGGTAGCCTCGGCTCAAACCTCTCCCGTGAGGGAACTAATACTAATGCATATAAATTTCTAGCTAAGCCTTACCCAATTCAAGTAATCTGGTTGTACGGTAAATTTGGAATGGTATCGCATCCGAATCCAACCATCAGTTTTATAAACGGGTTAAGGCTCAGGCCTCATCATTTTCATCATCATAAACCCATTATGTTTCTCAACACATGTCAAAACATCTCAATTGAATGACTCATCATTCCAAGGTTTTCATAACTCATTTTCACCAAGTGTTCCCATCTAAAGTGAATCAAGTTTGATTTAGTCTAAAACACTAGGTTAAGAGTGTTCACTAAGGTGGAAAGGTGGGATCAATCTCATGCCATAGAATGACATCTAAGGGTTTCTAATTAGGTCAAGTTTTATACTGTTTATGCTACGTTCAAAATTAATTAAAGAACTTTGTGCCAAGTAAGGGGGTGTGATCAAAGTATGCTTAAGGCATCTTTACTAAACTATCTAGTTTTATTCTAGCTTGCTACAATAGCTTACTAAAGCATGTTTTCAAGGATTAGCTTGCCACTAATAGCTTGCCTTGGTTGGTGCAGTGGTTGAAGTTTTCTTCTTATTCTTCTTCTTGATAGAACTCCTCCTCCTCGAAGGCTTGGTCGGTACTATCGTCTAGAAATACATAGGGAGGGCACAATCACCAAACAATACTTAAATGAGGCTAAGTAGTATTCTAAACCACACAATTGATGATCTATTATCATCCAAAACATCACAAGTTTAATTCAATAGTTTCCACCTTTTTATTTTGGAAAAGTAATTTCAACTCATTGAAAAATTAACCATAATTTAATATTCACCACCAAAATATGGGATCATGTGGACACATGTCCTCACCACATATTCTAACCTGTGGGAATGAGATTTAAAGGTTGGATTACTATTACTTTGGATTAAGTTTATTATTTAATGATTTAAAGTGACTAGAAATGCCTATATAGCATTATTTTGGTACTAGTCCAAATTCACTGTCTGTAAACCTTAATATTATTACATATTTGGATAGATATGATGAAATGTGATTTTTGAGAGTTGGAATCAACTCAAAAGCTAACTTGATTGATTTTACAAAAATGTTTCAAGTTGCAAAAGCTTTTGTCTTCTTATTTTTATTAGGAGAAATCTATAACTCTAAATGAATTAAATCCAACGGGCTTGGATAGAGCATTTCAATACCTTTCAGACAAAATTGGTTTCATGCAATTTGGATTTGTCAAACTCACATAATTGAATTTTGAAACACTAGACAGAAACTATATTCTAACTAAAAAGAAAAATCCTAATTTGAATCTACGGGCTTGCGCGGGAAAGGAAATGGGCCGGCCTAGTGGCGCTGTGCGGCACAGGGCTCAGCTGACAGGGGGTCCCGCTTGTCAGCGGCACTTAACACGCGAAGCGATACAAGCGCTGTGGGCCCTGCGATTAGAAGCTAGATCTACGGCTGAGGGTCGTCGTCGACGACGGACGGGTCGCCGGCGAGCTCAAACCCTAGCGGCTCGGTGGGGGTCTACTGGGGGCGTACCAGGGCTCTAGCGGGGTCGGCGATGCGGGCGAACGAAGTGGAATACGATGGCGAGGCGAGGCGTGGTCGCGGCGGAGCTTGGGGTGGCCGGAATCAACGGCACCCTTCTTCTCCAGAGGCGGCGGCTCCGGATCCAATTCCGGAGAGCTGCTGCTCCACTTGCTCCGGCGAGAGGTGGGTGAGGTTCAGAGAGGTGACGGGAGTGGAATGGTGTGAGTCTTTGGTGCTGGGGAGTGCTCCTTTTATAGGCTCGACGGTGAGACCGAGCGGGATGGGCGGTCGACGGTGGCGACATGGCTACGGCGAGCTAGCGGCATGGCTGGGGATGGCGATCGATGGGCGGTCCCCTGGCGGTGGTCTAGCACTTCAATGCGGCCGTAGGGGTGATGGCATGCGGTCGGGGTGAGGTGGCGCTCTGCGCGGCCGAAGCGGCTGTGTCCACGGCGAGCGGTGGCTGTGGGGCTTTGGGCGGCCAACGGGGGTGTCTGGGGTGTTCTCTAGGTCGAGGCGGAGCGGTGGGCGCGGGCTGATGTCGAGTGGTGGCTTGTGCACGTGGGGGCAGTGCGCGCTCTGCGGGCGGCGTCGACATGGTCCGGTGGCACTGGGCGCGGTTTCTCCTCGGTGGTCCACAGCTGCTCTTGGCTCGGGCAAGGGACATAGAAGGGCGGTGTGGCGTTGGATACCTCCTAGACATGGCGAGGGAAGTTGGCGGCTGCTGTGGCGCGATGTCGCCAGTGGCGGTGCACAAGGTGCTCGGCCTTAATGGCCATGACCATTTGGTCGTGTGCACAGGGTGTGGCCGGGCTAGCAAAAGGTAGGGCTGGTACTGAGGGAACAAGGGGACAAGGTTGGGCACAAATGGTGACCAAGATCACTGCTCAAAACAGTGTTTTAATTTTGGCCAGATTTGTGCACACAAACTGTTTGATGAAATGGCTGCAAGAGAAAAAGTTTTGAATTTTGAGTGCAAAATTTTTGGGTGATCTCCACTAGTGCTAGGAAGTCTCTGGTTGCAAGGGTTTTGAAAATGGTGCTCAATTAGATGGTTTTTGAAATAGGGGTGATCTATGCATATGCATTAGATTCAATTTTGAACTACCATTTAAAATAGTTTCCAGAATGTTTTTAGAAGATCAAAAGGTGGGCCTTGGTACCTCATTATGTGTACTAGCAAGGGGTGCAAAGATCAAGAATTGTTTCTATTAAGAATTGAGTACTAGGAATAGCCAAAGTAGGCATGAGAGTTAAATTTGTCCAAATGACCATTCCTTTATTTTAATTCTTTTTGATTTGATTTCTTTTAGGAAAAGTTTGGGAATGATGTAGATGATGTTTAATTCCCATAAGAAACATTTTCGAAGCAAATTATCACACAATCATGGCACTTCAAAACAACTCCTATTTTAAATGCTCACATATATGAATGCTTTTATTTTAAATATGGAAAAGTTTTTGTTAATCCTAAATTTGGATGATTTGATCTTTGATACTCTTGGATTGAAGTTTTGGGATGTTACAAACCTTCCCCCCTTAAATAAAATCTCGTCCCGAGATTTACAAGAAAACTAGGAACTAAAGAGATCTGGGAATTTTGTCCTAATGTAATCCTCGCGCTCCCAAGTAGCTTCCTCCTCGGTATGATTGCTCCACTGAATCTTGAGAAACTTGATACTCCTGGTCCTGGTGGTTCTATAGGCTTCTTCTAATATACGGATGGGTACTTCCCGGTAGGTCAGGTCATTGTTGATTTCCACTGCTCTGTGATCGATAGTCTTGAAAACTTCAGTCTTCTCAGGCACTTCCAAGCATTTGCGAAGTAACGAGATATGGAACACATTGTGGATGGCTGACATCTCTTCAGGCAGTTCTAGCTGATACGATACTTCTCCTCGGCGGTTCAGAACATTGAAAGGTCCGATATATCTGGGAGCTAACTTTCCCTTTAGACTAAAGCGTTGGGTTCCCTTCAATGGTAAAACCTTGAGATATACGAAATCTTCGACATTGAAAGTCAGGTCTCTTCTTCTCTTATCAGCATAACTCTTCTGTCTGGATTGGGCGGTCTTGAGGTGCTCACGAACTTTGTGAACTTTCTCTTCTGCTTCTCGGAGAATGTCGGGTCCAAAGATCTGACTCTCTCCTACTTGCGACCAATTCAAAGGGGTACGACACTTTCTTCCATATAGGAATTCAAAGGGTGCCATCTGCAAACTAGCTTGATAACTGTTGTTATATGAGAATTCTGCGAAAGGCAGGCAGTCTTCCGATTTTGATCCGTATTCCAACACACAAGCTCTAAGCATATCCTCCAATATCTGGTTGACTCTCTCAGTCTGTCCATCTGTTTGCGGGTGATAAGCGGTACTAAAATTCAACTTGGTTCCTAAACCTTCTTGAACTTTCTGCCAAAATCTTGAAGTAAACTGAGTTCCTCGATCTGATACGATGGTCTAGGGGGTTCCATGCAGACTAACAATTCTAGCAATGTACAGCTCTGCTAGCTTTGCACTCTGGTAGGTAGTCTTGAGAGGTATGAAGTGGGCTACCTTGGACAATCTATCAACGATGACCTAGATTGAGTCATTTCCCCTACTAGAAGTAGGCAAACCGGTGATAAAGTCCATTCCGATGGAATCCCATTTCCATTCCGGAATCTGCAATGGTTGCAACAATCCGGCAGGTCTCTAATGCTCTGCTTTGACTCTTTGACAAATGTCACACTTGGCGATGTAGCTTCCGATCTGTCTCTTCATCTTGTGCCACCAAAATTGCTCTTTCAAATCTTGATACATCTTTGTTCCTCCGGGGTGGATAGAATAAAGAGTATCATGAGCTTCCTTCATGATAATTTCCTTCAGCTCTGAATCTGCTGGCACACAGATACGTCCCTTGTACCACAGTACACCTTCTTCGTCTTTGGTGAATCCAGGTACTTTGCCTGTACCAATACGACGTTTGATCCCGTCGATACTTTCATTCCCCTTCTGGCTTCCTTGATTTGGCTAATCAAAGTGGGTTGAAGTTCAATGCTAGCGAGGAATCCTTTGCTAACTAACTCAGTCCTGAACTGCTCCAACTCCTCATACAAACTTGGTTGCTTCTCTTTGATCATGGTGTTAAACCTACACGGCAATCTGCTAAGAGCATCCGCTACCACATTGGATTAGCCGGGGTGATAGTGAATGTCAAGGTCATAATCCTTGATTAACTCTATCCATCTTCTTTGCCTCATATTCAACTCCTTCTGGGTGAAGATATACTTCAAGCTCTTATGATCTGAGTAAATCTCACAGCGATTACCCATCAAATAATGACGCCATGTATTCAATGCTAGAACCACTGCTGCTAGCTCAAGATCATGGGTCGGATAGTTCTGCTCATGCTGCTTCAGTTGTCGAGACAGATACGCGATGACTTTGCCTTCTTGCATCAATACACATCCTAGACCAATCTTGGATGCATCACAATATACATCAAATGGCTTCTTGATGTCTGGCATGATCAAAATTGGGGCGGATATCAATCTCTTCTTCTGCTCCTGGAAACTGGCTTCACACTTGTCTGTCCATTCAAACTTCTTGTCCTTCTTCAACAATTGGGTCATTGGTTGGGCTATGCTCGAGAATCCTTCTACGAATTTGCGGTAATATCCCGCTATTCCGAGAAATGAATGAACTTGGGTTTGATTTGTTGGGCTTCCCATTCTTCGACATCTTTGATCTTGCTGGGATCAACAGAGACTCCTCCGGCAGACACAATATGTCCTAGGAATCCTACTTCTTTCAGCCAAAACTCACATTTGCTGAACTTGGCATATAACTGATGTTCTCTCAGGGTTTCTAGGATGATTCTCAGATGTTGCTCATGCTCTTCTTCTGACTTGGAGTAGATAAGATGTCGTCGATAAACACCACTACAAACTTATCTAGGAAATTCATAAAGATCTTATTCATGAGATTCATGAAATAAGCAGGAGCATTGGTTAATCCAAAAGACATAACCGTATACTCGTATAGACCATAGCGAGTAGTAAAGGCGGTCTTCGGAATATCCGTTGCACGAATCTTAAGTTGGTGATAACCAGTCCTAAGATCAATCTTTAAGAATACCTGAGCTCCAGTCAGCTGATCAAATAGATCCTCTATCTTTGGCAAGGGTTACTTGTTCTTGATGGTGACATCATTCAACTTTCTGTAGTCTGTACATAGACGGTTCCCTCCATCCTTCTTGTCGACGAATAACATTGGTGATCTCCATGGCGATGCACTTGGCTGAATCAAGCCGGTCACTAACATGGCATCTAACTGCTTCTTCAGTTCTACTAACTCCGAGGGGTTCATGTTATAGGGTCTCTGGGCTATAGGTCCGGTTCCAGGGATTAGTTCGATAATGAACTCTATATCCCTATCCGGGGGCATACCTGGCAATTCATCTGGGAATACGTCGGGGTATTCATAGACTACTCTGACTTGGTCAATGGTAGGCAGGGCTACACTTTTGTTGCATTTGAATTGACGGGGTAAGGTTTTAGAGATATGTTCTACTGTTACTCCAGAACTACTGGTCATGGTGATGGCTTTCTTAGCACAGTCTATCAGTCCTTTATGCCTTGACATCCAGTCCATACCTAGTACTACTTCCAAACCTTTGGTTCCAAGTACAATTAGGTTGGCATAAAAATCTATCCCATGTATTCTGATAGGTACAGCTTTGCAAATTTTTCTAGCTTTTGTAGTTGAACCGGGGATTTGAACTATCATGACATGCTTCAGGTTGGTTGGGCGAATCTTACTAGTGCATACAAATTCTTGGGTGACAAATGAATGCGAGGCTCCAGAATCAAACAATACTCTTGCTAAAACTGAGTTGACAGAAAACATACCCAGCACTACATCTGGTGCTTCCTGGGCTTCTTCTATGTTCATGTGGAAGAGACGATCGTTGCGGTTGTGCGGGTTCCGTGGGGCAAATCTCCTGCCTTGTTGAACACGACGCTGCTGCTGAGCTGGGGCATTCACAGGGGCATTGGCGGCAGTCTTCTTGGGACACTCATTGGAGTAGTGACCCTTCACTCCACATTCGAAACAAGTGATCTGGGACTTGTCCTTGACTACAACAGGTACAGCATTGCTGCCAGTTCTGGGTGCAGTGTTGTTGTTGTTGCTCTTGGGAGGGGCATGGTTGAAATTGTTGGCATTGCCGGAGTTGTGATTGTTTCCTCCGGGCTTCACATTTCCTCCGCCACAGTTGGGGTAGCTTGGGCAAGAATTTGGGGGTCGGTTGTTCCATGGTGCATATCCTGGTGAGGGGTTAGGACGGTACTTCTAGTGACTACTGGATCCAGACTGCTGCATCATACGACGCTTGCGGTTATCGTTTGCCTGGTTAATCTTCCCTTCCATCTGAATGGCAGAGTCGACTAGCTCATCAAGATCCTGGAAACGGATGTTGACGAGGACAGTCTGCATCTCATCATGCAATCCGTTTAAGAATCTCTCCTTCTTCTTGGCCTCCGTGTTGATCTCATCCGGTGCATATCTGGCAAGTGACAAGAATTTGTCACGGTACTCTACTACAGTCAATCTTCCTTGCTTCAGTTCATGGAATTCATCTCTCATCCTGTTGACAAGACCTTGCGCCACGTGGGTGCGGCTGAACTTGACCTTGAATGCTTCCCAGGTCATCACCTGGCCATGGTTCATGTTGCGGACCCTATTCCACCAAGCTCTTGCATCTCCCGCCAGATAGTGGGTGGCGAAGAGAACTTTCTCATTCTCATCAACTCCTGCAACTTCTAGGTTGTTTTCCATGGTCTGTAACCAGTCATCAGCATCTAATGGGTTTTCAGATTGGTTGAAGATTGGGGGATTGGTGTTCTGAAAGTTTTTGAGTTTAGATCCATGGTGATCCTGATTTCCATGTCCTTGGTTGTTGAGAGCCATTTGGGCGATCTGCTGCAATGTTGCTAAGTTGGCTTGACGCTCGGCCCTTCTTGCTTCACGGTCTGCGATGAGATTTTGCAAGATCTGCAGCATTGGGTCCTGCGATGAGCTGCTCCCTCCTTGGTTTCCACGAGTCATCTGAAGATTGAGATAGATATAGGGGTAAGAGGGAAATTCTAAGGTTCATGGTTTTGGGTTTTCAAAGCTACAACTTTGAGTTAGACTCAGGTTATTCACTAACTTCATTCTCATTCATGCAAGCAAGCACACAATACAACACACACCACAACAATCAAAGGGGAAAACAGATGGTTTGAAGAACCATTCTGCAAACTACGATACAATGAGATGATACATCTCATGCTACGACAGTGCTCTAGTGCATCTACTCATCATCGATGAAGTCAGAGTCTTCATCATCAGTGTAGAAGTCCACAGCATCCTCTGCCAGAAAATCATCATCGTTGTTGAGGTAAGAATCCATATCTCCCTAGATGTCTTCTCCTTCATCATCTTCTTCCTTGGCGGCCAGCTGAGCTTCCTGCTCCTTGACGGTCTTCTCGAGGTCAGCCACCTTCTTGCGAAGACGGGTGATGGTGCGATCCTTCTTTGCACGCTGGCGACGAAGAGACTGGCGATCCTGGACGAGTAGTGTGAAAGTCTGGGCCTTCTGGTCGGCGATGGCACGGTTCTGGTTGGCTAACTCTCTGGCATTGTCCAGTTCCTACTGTCTGTCATGAAGCAAGAAGTCAAGGTTCTCCACTTGACGCCTCAACTCTGGGTGACTTGGCATCTCCATCGGCATTCCCATGAAGTCATGTCTTGCATAGTGGGCAAAACGGGTTCCTTGAATCTTGTTGACGCTGAGGGCACATAGACGTGCGAGAGCTTCATGCATTGCCCTGGCTAATCCATCTAGACAGTTGTTCTCTCTCACAGAGAACTGAATTCTCCCGGAAGTTGGTGCTTCAATGCTTCCTCGAAGATCTGCGGTGACTAGCCATTGTAGGTCTCCTCCTGGGGGTCCTGGAAGTTGAGCTCCAAGAAACTCCGGATGTGGGCGTCCCAAAAATTCTGACAGTGAATCCAGATCCCTCTCGAAGATCAGCTAACCTCCGTTTCCCAACTGGTAAAACTTGCTGAACTGAGTCTCCATCTACAAGAATTTAGGATGAGGAAATTAGTGAAGTGATCAAGTGTGTCAAATTTTAAGTAGTAATGTATGAATTTTGAGGAACATGTATTTTTGAGAAAGAATGAGTTCACAAGGGTAAGAGGGGAAATAGTTTTTCATAAATACTCACTTTGGTTTTGAAGCTAAGTTTTTGGTTTGGACGTCCATTCTAACTAGGGTCTCCTATGGTCAGGATGGCTCTGATACCAACTTGTCAACACCCGGATTTTTAATCCCAGATGCCCGTTATGCCATACCTCGCAATCCCAGGATTACCATTTTTGCGAGACATAACGGAGTGGATATCATAGTACATCATCCATTACAAACCATACATAAGGTTTTACACAAATAAGGATCTCATGATCCAGTCTTTAATACAACAAGCAGCGGAAATAAACGATAGCGTAGCGGTGGGGTCCATCTTCAGGGGCACAGGCAATGCTGACGAAGGTAGATAGTCCTAGTTATCATAGCCGTCCTGCTGACCATCATCTTGATACTCTCCTTCATAGTCTGGCCATGATAATAGCCAGGGACAAAAGCCATGAGTACTCTTTAAGTACTCGCAAACTACTACTAGCAAGGGTTATAATTCTAAGTTAAAGTGCTGAATTGAAAGAATAAATATCAAGTTAATTTTGAAACCTAAGCTGAGTTCTGAAGCAAGAAAAGATAAAGTAAAGTTCTAGAATCACCAAGTTGGGAAGCTAAGTTCATTAACAGAACCCTGTTGTGGTCAAGTCAAAGGTCATCATTCATTTTAAGGTATTTAGAAAACATCTCACAACGAAACAGTATGGCCATTCCAACTGTCCATAACCGCGGACGCGGCTATTCGAATAGTTTGACACTCTGCAGAGGTGGTATACTTTCACCACAAGATTCGATACATCTGTCAGGGATAACCCTGAATCATCATACTTGGTATGCAGATAATCAAACATAACCTTCCCTTTACACACCCTAGTACAAGCACCTCTCCTATGAGCATGGCCTCCCAACCATGACCATCAGTCATCTTGGGCACTGCATAGGTGGTCATCATTGAGAGGTAGCCTCGGCTCAAACCTCTCCCGTGAGGGAACTAATACTAATGCATATAAATTTCCAGCTAAGCCTTACCCAATTCAGGTAATGTGGTTATACGGTAAATTTGGAATAGTATCGCATCCGAATCCAACCATCAGTTTTATAAACGGGTTAAGGCTCAAGCCTCATCATTTTCATCATCATAAACCCATTGTGTTTCTCAACACATGTCAAAACATCTCAATAGAATGACTCATCATTCCAAGGTTTTCATAACTCATTTTCACCAAGTGTTCCCATCTAAAGTGAATCAAGTGTGATTTATTCTAAAACACTAGGTTAAGAGTGTTCACTAAGGTGGAAAGGTGGGATCAATCTCATGCCATAGAATGACATCTAAGGGTTTCTAATTAGGTCAAGTTTTATACTCTTTATGCTACCTTCAAAATTAATTAAAGAACTTTGTGTCAACTAAGGGGGTGTGATCAAAGTATGCTTAAGGCATCTTTACTAAACTATCTAGTTTTATTCTAGCTTGCTACAATAGCTTACTAAAGCATGTTTGCAAGGATTAGCTTGCCACTAATAGCTTGCCTTGGTTGGTGAAGTGGTTGAAGTTTTCTTCTTCTTCTTCTTGGTAGAACTCCTCCTCCTCGAAGGCTTGATCGGTACTATCGTCTAGAAATACATAGGGAGGGCACAATCACCAAACAATACATAACTTAGGCTAAGTAGTATTCTAAACCACACAATTGATGATCTATTATCATCCAAAACATCACAAGTTTAATTCAATAGTTTCCACCTTTTTATTTTGGAAAAGTAATTTCTACTCATTGAAAAATTAACCATAATTTAATATTCACCACCAAAATATGGGATCATGTGGACACATGTTCTCACCACATATTCTAACCTGTGGGAATGAGATTTAAAGGTTGGATTACTATTACTTTGGTTTAAGTTTATTATTTAATGATTTAAAGTGACTAGAAATGCCTATATAGAATTATTTTGGTACTAGTCCAAAGTCACTCTCTGTAAACCTTAATATTATTATATATTTGGATAGATATGATGAAATGTGATTTTTGAGAGTTGGAATCAACTCAAAAGCTAACTTGGTTGATTTTACAAAAATGTTTCAAGTTGCAAAAGCTTCTATCTTCTTATTTTTATTAGGAGAAATCTATAACTCTAAATGAATTAAATCCAACGGGCTTGGATAGAGCAATACCTTTCAAACAAAATTGGTTTCATGCAATTTGGATTTGTCAAACTCACAGAATTGAATTTTGAAACACTCGACAGAAACTATATTCTAACTAAAAAGAAAAATCCTAATTTGAATCTACGGGCTTGCGCGGGAAAGGAAATGGGCCGACCTAGTGGCGTTGTGCGGCACAGGGCTCAGCTGACAGGGGGGTCCCGCTTGTCAGCGGCACTTAACACGCGAAGCGGTACGCGCGCTGTGGGCCGTGCGATTAGACGCTAGATCTACGGCTGAGGGTCGTCGTCGACGACGGACGGGTCACCGGCGAGCTCAACCCCTAGCGGCTCGGTGGGGGTCTACTGGGGGTGTACCAGGGCTCCAGCAGGGTCGGCGATGCGGGCGAACGAAGTGGAAGACGACGGCGAGGCGAGGCGTGGTCGCGGCGGAGCTTGGGGTGGCCGGAATCAACGACACCCTTCTTCTCCAGAGGCGGCGGCTCCGGCTCCAATTCTGGCGAGCTGCTGCTCCACTTGCTCCGGTGAGAGGTGGGTGAGGTTCAGAGAGGTGAGGGGAGTGGAATGGTGTGAGTCTTTGGTGTCGGGGAGTGCTCCTTTTATAGGCTCGACGGTGAGACCGAGCGGGATGGGCGGTCGACGGTGGCGACATGGCTACGGCGAGCTAGCGGCATGGCTGGGGATGTCGATCGATGGGCGGTCCCCTGGCGGTGCTCTAGCGCTTCAATGCGGCCGTAGGGGCGGTGGCATGCGGTCCGGGTGAGGTGGCGCTCTGCGCGGCCGAAGCGGCTGTGTCCACGGCGAGCGGTGGATGTGGGGCTTTGGGCGGCGAATGGGGGTGTCTGGGGTGTTCTCTAGGTCGAGGCGGAGCGGTGGGCGTGGGCTGGTGTCGAGTGGTGGCTTGTGCACGCGGGGGCAGTGTGCGCTCTCTGGGCGGCGTCGGCATGGTCCGGTGGCACTGGGCGCGGTTTCTCCTCGGTGGTCCACGGCTGCTCTTGGCTCGGCCAAGGGACAGAGAGGGGCGGTGCGGTGTTGGCTACCTCCTAGACATGGCGAGGGAAGTTGGCGGCTGCTGTGTCGCGATGGCGCCGGTGGGGGTGCTCAAGGTGCTCGGCCTTAATGGCCATGACCATTTGGTCGTGTGCACAGGGTGTGGCCGGGCTAGCAAAAGGTAGGGCTGGTACTGAGGGAACAAGGGGACAAGGTTAGGCACAAATGGTGACCAAGATCACTGCTCAAAACAATGTTTTAATTTTGGCTAGATTTGTGCACACAAGCTGTTTGATGAAATGGCCGCAAGAGAAAAAGTTTTGAATTTTGAGTTCAAAATTTTTGGGTGATCTCCACTAGTGCTAGGTAGTCTCTGGTTGCAAGGGTTTTGAAAATGGTGCTCAATTAGATGGTTTTTGAAATAGGGGTGATCTATGCATATGCATTAGATTCAATTTTGAACTACCATTTAAAATAGTTTCCAGAATGTTTTTAGAAGATCAAAAGGTGGGCCTTGGTACCTCATTATGTGTACTAGCAAGGGGTGCAAAGATCAAGAATTGTTTATGTTAATAATTGAGTACTAGGAATAGCCAAAGTAGGCATGAGAGTTAAATTTGTCCAAATGACCATTCCTTTATTTTAATTCTTTTTGATTTGATTTCTTTTAGGAAAAGTTTGGGAATGATGTAGATGATGTTTAATTCCCTTAAGAAACATTTTAGAAGCAAAGGATCACACAATCATGGCACTTCAAAACAACTCCTATTTTAAATGCTCACATATATGAATGCTTTTATTTTAAATATGGAAAAGTTTTTGTTAATCCTAAATTTGGATGATTTGATATTTTATACTCTTGGATTGAAGTTTTGGGATGTTACACTTACTTAATAAGTTCAGCGGAAGACCGAAAGACACAATGATAAGAAAGACTTTAGCTCAACAGCTTATTCTATAGGGTTTGTGCTGCTTGGCTCAACCTAGATAACTAAATTCTGGCCTAACAACTACTCTGACTTGTTGTCTTCTGCTCCATAGTGTATCCCTTAGTCCACCGCTTCGACTCTACCAGACATGTTCGGATCTTCGTAGTAGACGTTGTTCTGGACTTCTGTAGCATACACATGGTTATCCTTCTGCTCCTCATAGTCTAGCAAGGGGTTTAAAGGAAAGGGTGAGTAACAACATTACCCAACAAGTTCATTATATGCATGGTGGGAAGTTTGATTCTCTAACTACCACCTTAGACTATAAGTCGTTGGCAATATGCAGTTTTTGTAAAACATTCTTCAAAATTGATTTTATTATCAAACTATGCCCATCATCCTTCACAGGTTGGCCAGAACTTCTTGGAGTTCCTGTCCTGCCGTGTTTGTAGCTCCTTCTCGGAATAGGGAGTAACATGTCACACCTTTATACACTCTGCAGAGGTGCGTTGCTTTACCAATAAGATACCAAATCCTAGTTACACAACCGGGCGTACTTTCCCGTCCACAATTCCTTGATGTGGGGCCTAGAAGTTGATCGAAGCCAATCACTACCCTTCTCCGCGACCCCGCATGAAGACACGATCCCCCAAGAAGGTTTACCACGAGTGCAGTCCGGGTAGCCTCTCAAAGACTCTATAATTAGCTCTACCTAGCAGCCACCATCAGCTATGGTGAACCTCCACTAAGACAGCTATGCACAGATATTCTAAACACCAATATCGCGGGGCACTGAGGGGTCCCACCCATGTGCTAGATTTTCCACGAGAAATCTGCAACTTCACGATAAGGTCATCCGTCAATGCGAAAGTAAGAAGATCCACCTGACTTCTCCGCCCCATTCCAAATCTTATGGTTAACGCGTAATATATGATGCTAGAATCACTGATGTCATGGGTTATTAAGCACTAGTTGTTTGGCAATTGGAATCCTAGATTCCATTGTCATTCTTAGTATTTATCATTACTTAGGATGATAATATCATTTCATTTGTTTGGGAAAATACTTATTTTTGGTCTCTTTTAGAATATAGGTGATAACACAGAATTTTCAAATACTTTCATAAAGACTCTTCAAAGGACATGAGCAAGTGATGAAATTGCCTTGTCACTTCAAGGTAGTGAAGTCGGATACTTCCACTTGGCCTTGAGCTCAGGTTTCTACAAAACACCACTATTGCTCGGTAAGGCAATATTTAAAGAAGCAATGTGTAATGAATAGTGGTGTCATGCAATGATTTATTATTTTTTCCTCTTTGCGTGTTTTACCCACCTTATAAAGGTTTTGTATTTCTTTTAATTAATAAAAGGAATGTAGTACTCAAATACTATTAAATTCACATAATTCTTGTATATAGGATTTTTATTATAACTAGTAATACCTTAAGAGTTTAAAAATAGGTTTATTTAATTTTTAACTCTTTCAAATATTTTCTTAAAATTCCAGTAAGGAATAATGGTTTTATTTTTTTAACAAACTTGACTTACTTTCCAAAAATACAAATTAGTATTTTATTTCTATAATAGTATATCCATTTAGGATACTAAAAGTGAATTTTATTTAATTTTAGGTATTTTATTTATTTTTATAAAATTCCAAAAGGAATAAATACAATAATTATAATAGACCTAAATTTAATTATAGAAAATTACTATCTATTATTTTTATTGGGTAGACGATATTTTTGCGAGTTCATAGATATATTATTTATATTTTTAGGATTTTTATTTATTTTCCTAAAGCTTATTTTATTTCAGGGGTCTATTTGTAAATATCTATTTTTAGAATAAGTTCTTTAAGACACGGGCCTAGCCCACTGGCTAGCCCAGCCCAACCTGACCCCGCCAAACTGAGCTAGTGAAAGACCACTTGGGCTGTACTTAGCTACCCACTGGCCTAGTACACCCACGCTCTTAGTCTCTCTCCCTCTCTCTCTCTCTCTCTCTCTCTCTCTCTCTCTCTCTCTCTCTCTCTCTCTCTCTCTCTCTCGTGATTCCCCTCTCTTAGGCGCTCGATGCCGCCGCCGCTACTACGCACGATTCCGGCCAAGTCCGACCATCATGGCTGCTGCCAGACTGCAGGATGATGTGGGCGACGCCGCTGCACACCGCTGTTCAGGCCGATTCGATGCTGGCGCCCTCTCTTGGCCGCGTTGACCCCTACCCGTGGCTAGGGTTAGGGTTTGGCCACCTCGGTGCTTCTTCGACAATGCTCTGGACTGCTCGTGGCGTGTTCCCCTTCATCTTTGTCCGCCTCTGAAATGCTGCAGGCACGGGTTGCAACGTGCCTTCGGGGTGCTCCCCGTGCTGCCGCTTCCTCTCTACCGCCAGCCACTTCTCTTCTTACTCTTAAAACATCTTGTGAGGACCATGAGTAAGTGTTCTGTGCTCCTCTATGTGCTCGACCTTTCCATGTGATGACTGGATTCCTGCACCAAAACAGGGTTATTGCAGTACTTGTAGAAGCAAATATTTAAGTGTTCGTCCCGATTAGAGATAGGCGAACGGAAAACAACATGACCCAACAACCACATTATCAATGCAACCATGTTTTGCACCCAGACCGTGGTTTGGAAATATCATGTTCTATACGTTACTAGAACAACGATAATTGAGAGAGGTTTAAAATATCTAATAACAAAGAACTTTTAACAAGAACAAAATAAACTAAGATAAAAAGTAAACAGGAATATGAACTGAATTAAATAGATTGTAGTTGTAGGATTGAATGGAATGAGAGAGGGCTTCTAGGCTTCGGTCTCACTAGTACTAGATGGGAAAATATATGTCTGATCTATAAGAGATTTCTCAGACAAATAAACGTTCCCCAATTGATTACCGGGCTGTCACACTGTGTGCACTATGCATGATTCTTGCGCGTCACCGCAAGGCAAAAGGCACTTCCGGACCAAAGGATCACATAAACTCATCTTAGATCACAATAAATTCTAACTTAGCGCACTAGATCATACCTCAACCTAGAATTGAATTAATCACTCACACATGGATGAACAGCAAAACATATATATATATATATAATGATATCACAACCGTGTTGTCAACACCTAGATTTTTAATCCCAGATGCCCGTTATGCCATACCTCGCAAACACAGGATTACCATTTTTGCGAGACATAATGGATTGGATATCACAATACATCATCCATTACAAACCATACATAAAGTCTTACACAAATAAGGATCTCATGATCCAGTCTTTAATACAACAAGCAGCAGAAAATAAAAGATAAGCGTAGTGGTGGGGTCCATCTTCAGGGGCACAGGCAATGCTGACGAAGGCAGATAGTCCTAGTTATCATAGCCGTCCTGATGACCATCCTCCTGATAGTCTCCTTCATAGTCTGGCCATGAGAATAGCCAGGGACAAAAGCCATGAGTACTCTTTAAGTACTCGCAAACTAATATTAACAGGTACTATAGTTCTAAGTTAAAGTGCTAAATCTAAATTTAACTCTAAAGTTAAGTTTGAAACCTAAGATGAGTTTAGAAGCAAAAAAAGATAAAATAAAGTTCTAGAATCACTTAAGCTAGGAAGCTATTATCATAAACACAATCCTGTTGTGGTCAAGTCAAAGTTCATCATTCATTTCAAGTTATTTAGAAAACATCTGACAACGAAACAGTATGGCCATTCCAACTGTCCATAACTGCGGACGCGGCTATTCGAATAGCTTGACACTCTGTAGAGGTGGTACACTTTCACCACAAGGTTCAATACATCTGTCAGGGATAACCATGAATCATCATACTTAGTATGTAGATAATCAAACATAACCTTCCCTTTACACACCCTAGTACAAGCACCTCTCCTATGATCATGGCCTCCCAACCATGACCATCAGTCATCTTGGGCACTGCATAGGTGAACATCATGAGAGGTAGCCCCAGCTCAAACCTCTCCCCTGAGGGAACTAATACCAATGCATATAAATTTCCAGCTAAGCCTTACGCAATTCAGGTAATGTGGTTGTACGGTAAATTTGGAATGGTATCGCATCCGAATCCAACCATCAGTTTTATAAAAGGGTTAAGTCTCATGCCTCATCATTTTCATCATCATAAACCAGTTGTGTTTCTCAACACATGTCAAAACATCTCAATAGAATGACTCATCATTCCAAGGTTTTCACAATTAATTTTCACCACTTGTTCCCATCTAAAGTAACTCAAGTTTTTGATCTACTCTAACTACTAAGTTAAGAGTGTTCACTAAGGTGGAAGGATGGGATCTATCTCATGCCATATAATGACATCTAAAGGTTTCTATGTAGGTCAAGTTTTATACTTTTTATGCTACCTTCAAAACATGTAAAGAACTTTGTGTAAACTAAGGGAGGTAAAACTTGTCAATAAGACTTGAGGTACTAATAGTTAAAGGGGTGTGATCAAAGCATGCTTAAGGCATCTTTGCTAAACCATCTAGTTTATTTCTAGTTTGCTAAGAACTAAACTTGCAAGGGTTAAACTTGGGTATTGCTAGCTTGCTAAGGGTAGCTTGCACTGTTAATGGTGGCTTGCCTTGGTTGGTGTAGTGGTTGAAGTTTTCTTTGTCTTCTTCTTCTTGGTAGAAATCCTCCTCCTCGAAAGCTTGGTCGGTACTAGCGTCTATAAATACATAGGGAGTGCACAATCACCAAACAATACTTAACTAGTCTAAGTAGCATTCTAAAACACACAATTGATGATCTATTAGCATCACAAGTTTAATTCAATAGTTTTAACCTTTTTAATTTAGAGAAGTAATTTCTACTCATTGAAATATTAACTAAAATTTAATATTCACCACTAAAATATGGGATAATGTGGACACATGTCCTCACCACATATTCTAACCTGTGGGAATGAGATTTAAAGGTTAGATCAATATTACTTTAGTTTAAGTTTATTATTTAATGATTTAAAGTGACTAGAAATGCCTATATAGCATTATTTTGGTACTAGTCCAAACTCACTCCATGTAAACCTTAATATTATTACATATTTGGATAGATATGATGAAATGCGATTTTGAGAGTTGGAATCAACTCAAAAGCTAACTTGGTTGATTTTGTAAAAATGTTGCAAGTTGCAAATGCTTCTGTTTTGTTATTTTTATTAGGAGAGATCTATAACTCTAATTGAATTAAATCCAACGGGCTTGGATAGATCATTCTAATACCTTTCATACAAAATTGGATTTCTAAAACTCTCTGAATTGAATTTTTAAATAGTGGACAGAAACTAGATTTAACTAAAAAGAATAATCCAGATTTGAATGGGTGGGCTAGTGCGGGAAAAGAAATGGGCCGGCCCAGTGGCACTCCGCGGCGTGGAGCTCAGGTGACAGGGGGTCCCACTTGTTAGCGGCACTTAAAACGCGAAACGGTATGCACGCTGTGGGCCGTAGGATTAGAAGGGAAATCTACGGCTGAGGGTCGTCGTCGACGACGAACAGGTCGCCAGCGAGCTCGAACCCTAGCGGATCGGTGGGGGTCTGCTAGGGACGTACCAGGGCTCCAGCTGGGTCGGAGAGGCGGGCAAACAAACTAGAAGATGACAGCGAGGCGAGGCGCGGTTGCGGCGGAGCTTGGGGTGGTCGTAATCAATGGCGCCCTTCTCCTCCAGAGGCGGCTGCTCCGGCTCCAGTTCTGGCGACCTGCTGCTCCCTTTGCTCCGGCTAGAGGTGGGTGTGGTTCAGAGAGGTGAGGGGAGTGGAGTGGTTTGGAGAGAAGAGGCTGGGAAGGGCTCCTTTTATAGGCCCGACGGTGAGACCGAGCGGGATGGGCAGTCGACGGTGGCGACATGGCTACGACGGGGTAGAGGCATGGCTACGGGTGGCGATCGATGTGTGGTTCCCTGGCGGTGCTCTAGAACTTAAATGCGAGTGTAGGGGCGGTGGCACGCGGTCTGGGCAAGGTGGCGCTCTGAGAGGCAGAGGCGGCGGTGTCCACGGCGAGCAGTGGCTGTGAGGTGTTGGGCGGCCAGCGGGGGTGTCTGGGGTGTTCTCCAGCGGGGACCAAGCGCGCTCTGGGGGCGGCACTAGCATGGTGCGGTGGCACTGGGCGTGGTTTGTGCTTGGTGGTCCACTGCTGCTCTTGGCTCGGGCAAGGGACAGGGGGTGGCGGTGAGCTCCTGGCTACTTCCTAGACATGGCGAGGGAAGAGGGAATGGTCGGCTGCAGCGAGGCAAGGGTTGGTCGGCAAGGCATGGCTCGGCATGGCATGGCATGGAGACTAGGGACAAGGGAGAGGGGTGTTAGGGGTTTGGTTAGATCAAGAGGGGACAAAGGAGATAAATGAAGATCATTTGGGGGCAAAACCCTGTAGTAAACAGTGAGCTAGGATTAGAGTAGATATTACGCATGCCAAGTGTTTGATTAAATGGCCGCATGAAAGAAAGTTTTGAATTTTGGTTTCAAATTTTTTGAGTGCTCTCCAATAGTGATAGGTAGTCTCGTTTTGCAAGGGTTTTGAAAGTGGAGCTCAAAGAGATGGTTTTTGAAATAGGGGTGATCTATGCATATGCATTAGATTCAATTTTAAATTGTCATTTAAAATAGTTAACAGAATGTTTTTAGCAGATCAAAAGGTGGGCCTTGGTACCTCATTATGTGTACTAGCAAGGGGTCTAAGGATCAAGAATTGTTTCTGTTAAGTTTTGAGTACTAAGAATAGCCAAAGTAGTGAAGTGGATTAAAATGGCCAAAATGACCATTCCTCCTTTTTAATTCTTTTTTATTTGATTTTCTTTAGGAAAAGTTTGGGAATGATGTAGATGATGTTTAAATCACCTAAGAAACATTTTACAAGCATTGGATCACACAATCATGGCAATTCAAAACAACTCCTATTTTAAATGCACACATATATGAATGCTTTCATTTTAAATTTGGAAAAGTTTTTGTTAAGCCCATTTTTGGATGATTTGATCTTGATAAGCTTGGATTAAAGTTTTGGGATGTTACAAACCTTCCACCCTTGAACAAAATCTCATCCCGAGATTTACAAAGAAAACTAGGAACTAAAGAGATCTGGGAACTCTGTCCTAATGTATTCTTCGCGCTCCCAAGTGGCTTCTTCCTCGGTATGGTTGGTCCACTGAATCTTGAGAAACTTGATTCTCTTGGTCCTGGTGGTTCTGTAGGCTTCTTCTAAGATACGGATGGGTACTACCCGATAGGTCAGGTCACTGTTGATTTCCACAGCTCTGTGATCGATATTCTTGAAAACTTCAGTCTTCTCAGGCACTTCCAAGCATTTGCGAAGTAACGAGATATGGAACACATTGTGGATGGCTGACATCTTTTCAGGCAGTTCTAGCTGATACGATACTTCTCCTTGGCGGTTCAGAATCTTGAAAGGTCCGATATATCTAGGGGCTAACTTTCCCTTTAGACTAAAGCGTTGAGTTCCCTTCAATGGTGAAACTTTGAGGTATACAAAATCTCTGACATTGCAAGTCAGTTCTCTCCTTCTCTTGTCAGCATAGCTCTTTTGTCTGCATTGGGCGGTCTTGAGGTGCTCACGGACTTTGTGAACTTTCTCTTCTGCTTCTCGGAGAATGTCGGGTCTGAAGATCTGACTCTCTCCAACTTGTGACCAATTCAAAGGGGTACGACAGTTTCTGCCGTATAGGAATTCAAATGGTGCCATCTGCAAACTAGCTTGATAACTGTTGTTATATGAGAATTCTGCGAAAGGCAGGCAATCTTCCCATTTTGATCCATATTCCAACACACAAGCTCTAAGCATATCCTCTAGGATCTGGTTGACTCTCCCAGTCTATCCATCTGTTTGTGGGTGATACACGGTACTGAAGTTCAACTTGGTTCCTAATCCTTGCTGAACTTGCTGCCAAAATCTTGATGTAAACTGGGTTCCTCGATCTGACACGATGGTCTTGTGGGTTCCATGCAGAATAACAATCCTAGCAATATACAGCTCTGCTAGCTTTGGACTCTGGTAGGTTGTTTTGACAGGTATGAAGTGGGCTACCTTGGACAATCTATCAACGATGACCCAGATTGAGTCATTTCCCCTACTAGAAGTAGGCAAACCGGTGATAACGTCCATTCTGACGGAATCCCATTTCCATTCCGGAATCTGCAATGGTTGCAACAGTCCTGCGGGTCTCTGATGCTCTACTTTGACTCTTTGGCAGATGTCACATTTGGCGCTGTAGCTTCTGATCTCTCTCTTCATCTTGTGCCACCAAAATTGCTCTTTCAAATCATGATACATCTTCGTTCCTCCGGGGTGGATAGAATAAAGAGTATCATGAGCTTCCTTCATGATAACTTCCTTCAGCTCCGAATCTGCTGGCACACAGATACATCCTTTGTACCATAGTACTCCTTCTTCGTCTTCGGTGAATCCAGGTACCTTTCCTGTACCAATACGACGTCTGATTTCGTCGATACTTTCATTCCCCTTCTAGGCTTCCTTGATTTGGCTAATCAATGTGGGTTGAAGTTCAATGCTAGCTAGGAATCCTTTGCTAACTAACTCAGTCCTGAACTGCTCCAACTCCTCATACAAACTTGGTTGCTTCTTCTTGATCATGGTGTTAAGCCTACACGACAATCTGCTAAGAGCATCCGCTACCACATTGGCTTTGTCGGGGTTATAGTGAATGTCAAGGTCATAATCCTTGATTAACTCTATCCATCTTCTTTGCCTCATATTCAGCTCCTTCTGAGTGAAGATATACTTCAAGCTCTTATGATCCGAGTAAATCTCATAGCGATTACCCATCAAATAATGACGCCATGTCTTCAATGCTAGAACCACAGCTGCTAGCTCAAGATCATGGGTCGGATAGTTCTGCTCATGCTGCTTCAGTTGTCGAGACAGATACGCGATGACTTTTCCTTCTTGCATCAATACAGATCCTTGACCAATCTTGGATGCATCACAATATACATCAAACGGCTTCTTGATGTCTGGCATGATCAAAATTGGGGCGGATATCAATCTCTTCTTCAGCTCCTAGAAACTGGCTTCACACTTGTCTGTCCATTCAAACTTCTTGTCCTTATTCAACAATTGGGTCATTGGTCAGGCTATGCTCGAGAATCCTTCTACGAACTTGCGGTAATATCCCGCTAATCCGAGAAATGAATGGACTTGGGTTTAATTGGTTGGGGCTTCCCATTCTTCGACATCTTTGATCTTGGTGGGATCAACAGAGACTCCTCCGGCAGACACAATATGTCCTAGGAATCCTACTTCTTTTAGCCAAAACTCACACTTGCTGAACTTGGCATATAACTGATGCTCTCTCAGGGTTTCTAGAATGATTCTCAGATGTTGCTCATGCTCTTCTTCTGACTTGGAGTAGATAAGGATGCCATCGATAAACACAACTACAAACTTATCTAGGAAATTCATAAAGATCTTATTCATGAGATTCATGAAATAAGCAGGGGCATTGGTTAATCCAAAAGACATAACCGTGTACTCGTATAAACCATAGCGAGTAGTAAAGGCCATCTTTAGAATATCCGTTGCACGAATCTTAAGTTGGTGATAACCAGTCCTAAGATCAATCTTTGAGAATACCTAAGCTCCAGTCAACTGATCAAATAGATCCTCTATCTTTGGCAAAGGGTACTTGTTCTTGATGGTGACGTCATTCAACTTTATGTAATCTTTACACAGACGATTGCCTCCATCTTTCTTGTCGACGAATAACACTGGTGATCTCCATGGCGATGCGCTTGGCTGAATCAAGCCTGTTGCTAACATGGCATCCAACTGCTTCTTCAGTTCCACTAACTCTGAGGGGTTCATACTATAGGGTCTCTGGGTTATAGGTCCGGTTCCGGGGATTAGTTCGATAATGAACTCAATATCCCTATCCGGGGGCATACCTGGCAATTCATCTAGGAATACGTTAGGGTATTCATAGACTACTCTGACTTGGTCTATGATGGGCAAGGCTACACTCTTGTTGCACTTGAATTGACGGGGTAAGGTTTCAGAGATATGCTCTACTGTTACTCTAGAACTACTGGTCATGGTGATGGCTTTCTTAGCACAGTCTATCAATCCTTTATGCCTTGACATCCAGTCCATACCTAGTACTACTTCCAATCCTTTGGTTCCAAGTACAATTAGGTTGGCATAAAAATCTATCCCATGTATTCTGATAGGTACAACTTTGCAAAATTTTCTAGCTTTTGTAGTTGAACCGGGGATTTGAACTATCATGACATGCTTCAGGTTGGTTGGGTGAATCTTACTAGTGCATACAAATTCTTGGGTGACAAATGAATGCGATGCTCCAGAATCAAACGATACTCTTGCTAAAACTGAGTTGACAGAAAACATACCCAGCACTACATTTGGCGCTTCCTGGGCTTCTTCTGCGTTCATGTGGAAGTGACGACCGTTGCGGCTGTGAGGGTTCCCTGGGGCAAATCTCCTTCTTGGTTGAACACGACGCTGCTGCTGAGCTGGGGCATTCACAGGGGCATTGGCGGCAGTCTTCTTGGGACACTCATTGGAGTAGTGACCCTTCACTCCACACTCGAAACAAGTGATCTGGGACTTGTCCTTGACTGCGATAGGCACAACATTGCTGCCAGTTCTGGGCGTAGTGTTGTTGTTGTTGCTCTTGGGAGGGGCACGGTTGAAATTGTTGGCATTACCGGAGTTGTGATTGTTTCCTCCGGACTTCACATTGCCTCCGCTACGTTTGGGGTAGCTTGGGTGAGGATTGGGGGTCGGTTATTCCTTGGTGCATATCCTGGTGAAGGGTTGGGATGGTACGTTTGGTGACTACTGGATCCAGACTGCTACATCATACGACGCTTGCGGTTGTCATTTGCTTGGTTAATCTTCCCTACCATCTGAATGGCAGAGTCGACTAGCTCTTCGAGATCTTGGAAACAGATGTTGACGAGGACAGTCTGCATCTCATCATGCAGTCCGTTTAAGAATCTCTCCTTCTTCTTGGCCTCCGTGTTGATCTCATCCGGTGCATATCTGGCAAGTGACAAGAATCTATCACGGTACTCCACCACAGTCATTCTTCCTTGCTTCAATTCGCGGAATTCATCTCTCATCCTGTTGACGAGACCTTGCGGCACGTGGGTGCGGCTGAACTTGACTTTGAATGCTTCCCAGGTCATCACCTGGCCATGGTTCATATTGCGGATGCTATTCCACCAAGCTCTTGCATCTCCCGCCAGATAGTGGGTGGCGAAGAGAACCTTCTGATTTTCATCAACTCCTGCAACTTCAAGGTTGTTTTCCATGGTCTGTAACTAGTCATCCGCATCTAATGGGTTCTCAGATTGGTTGAAGATTGGGGGATTGGTGTTCTGAAATTTTTTGAGTTTGGACCCACGGTGATCCTGATTTCCATGTCCTTGGTTGTTGAGAGCCATTTGGGCGATCTGCTGCAATGTTGCTAAGTTGGCTTGACGCTCGGCCCTGCTTGCTTCACGGTCCGCGATGAGATTCTGCAAGATCTGCAGCATTGGGTCCTATGACGAGCTGCTCCCTCCTTGGTTTCCACGAGTCATCTGAAGATTGAGATAGATATAGGGGTAAGAGGGAAATTCTAAGGTTCATGGTTTTGGGTTTTCAAAGCTAAAACTTTGAGTTAGACTCAGGTTTTTCAACTAACTTCATTCTCATTCATGCAAGCAATCACCCGATACAACACACACCACAACAATCAAATGGAAAATAAATGGTTTGAAGAACCATTCTGCCAGCTACGATACAATGAGATGATACATCTCATGCTACGACAGTGCTCTAGTGCATCTACTCATCGTCGATGAAGTCAGAGTCCGCATCATCAGTGTAGAAGTCCACAGCATCCTCCTCCAGAAAGTCATCATCATTGTTGAGGTAAGAATCCATGTCTCCCTGGATGTCTTCACCCTCATCATCCTCTTCCTTGGCGACAAGCTGAGCTTCCTGCTCCTTGATGGTCTTCTCGAGGTTGGCCACCTTCTTGTGAAGACGGGCGATGGTGCGATCCTTCTTTGCACGCTGGCAGCAAAGAGACTGGCGATCTTGGACGAGCAGTGCAAAAGTCTGGGCCTTCTGGTCGACAATGGCACGGTTCTGGTTGGCTAACTCCCTGGCATTGTCCAGTTCCTGTTGTCTGTCATGAAGCAAGAAATCAAGGTTCTCCACTTGACGCCTCAATTCTGGGTGACTTGGCATCTCCATCGGCATTCCCATGAAGTCACGTCTTGCATAGTGGGCAAAACGGGTTCCTTAGATCTTGTTGACGCTGAGGGCACATAGATGTGCCAGAGCTTCATGCATTGCCCTGGCTAATCCATATAGCCAGTTGTTCTCTCTTACAGAGAACTGAATTCTTCCAGAAGTTGGTGCTTCGATGCTTCCTCGAAGATCTGCGGTGCCTAGCCACTGTATGTCTCCTCCTGGGGGTCCTGGAAGTTGAGCTCCAAGAAAATCCATATGTGGTCATCCTAGTAACTCCGACAGTGAATCCAGATCCATCTCGAAGATCAGCTGACCTCCGTTTCCCAACTGATAAAACTTGTTGAACTGAGTCTCCATCTACAAGAATTAAGGATGAGGAAGTTAGTGAAGTGCTCAAGTGTGTCAAATTTTAAGTAGTAGTGTAAGAATTTTGAGGAACTTGAATTTTTGAGAAAGAGTGAGTTCACAAGGGTAAGAGAGGAAATAGTTTTTCATAAATACTCACTTTGGTTTTTGAAGCTAAGTTTTTGGTTTGGATGTCCATTCTAACTAGGGTCTCCTATGGTTAGGTGGCTCAGATACCAACTTGTCAACACCCGGATTTTTAATCACAGATGCCCGTTATGCCAAACCTCGCAATCCCAGGATTACCATTTTTGCGAGACATAACGGATTGGATATCACAGTACATCATCCATTACAAACCATACATAAAGTCTTACACAAATAAGGATCTCACGATCCAGTCTTTAATAAAACAAGCAGCAAAAAATAAAAGATAAGCATAGCGGTGGGGTCCATCTTTAGGGGCACATGCAATGCTGACAAAGGCAAATAGTCCTAGTTATCATAGCCGTCCTGATGACCATCCTCCTGATAGTCTCCTTCATAGTCTGGCCATGAGAATAGCCAGGGACAAAATCCATGAGTACTCTTTAAGTACTCGCAAACTACTATTAACAGGTACTATAGTTCTAAGTTAAAGTGCTAAATCTAAATTTAACTCTAAAGTTAAGTTTGAAACCTAAGCTGAGTTCAGAAGCAAAGAAAGATAAAATAAAGTTCTAGAATCACTTAAGCTGGGAAGCTATTATCATAAACAAAATACTGTTGTGGTTCAAAGTTCATCATTCATTTCAAGTTATTTAGAAAACATCTGACAACGAAACAGTATGGCCATTCCAACTGTCCATAACCGCGGACGCGGCTATTCGAATAGTTTGACACTCTGCAGAGGTGGTACACTTTCACCACAAGATTCGATACATCTATCAGGGATAACCCTGAATCATCATACTTAGTATGTAGATAATCAAACATAACCTTCCCTTTACACACCCTAGTACAAGCACCTCTCCTATGAGCATGGCTTCCCAACCATGACCATCAGTCATCTTGGGCACTGCATAGGTGGACATCATGAGAGGTAGCCTCAGCTCAAACCTCTCCTGTGAGGGAGCTAATACTAATTCATATAAATTTCCAACTAAGCCTTACCCAATTAAGGTAGTGTGGTTGTACGGTAAATTTGGAATGGTATCGCATCTGAATCCAACCATCAGTTTTATAAAAGGGTTAAGGCTCATGCCTCATCATTTTCATCATCATAAACCAGTTGTGTTTCTCAACACATGTCAAAACATCTCAATAGAATGACTAATCATTCCAAGGTTTTCACAATTCATTTTCACCACTTGTTCCCATCTAAAGTGACTCAAGTTTTTGATCTACTCTAACTACTAAGTTAAGAGTGTTCACTAAGGTGGAAGGATGGGATCAATCTCATGCCATAGAATGACATCTAAAGGTTTCTATGTAGGTCAAGTTTTATACTTTTTATGCTACCTTCAAAACAAGTAAAGAACTTTGTGTAAACTAAGGGAGGTAAAACTTGTCAATAAGACTTGAGGTACTAATAGTTAAAGGGGTGTGATCAAAGCATGCTTAAGGCATCTTTGCTAAACCATCTAGTTTGTTTCTAGTTTGCTAAGCACTAAACTTGCAAGGGTTAAACTTCGGTATTTCTAGCTTGCTAAGGGTAGCTTGCACTGTTAATGGTGGCTTGCCTTGGTTGGTGTAGTGGATGAAGTTTTCTTCGTCTTCTTCTTCTTGGTAGAACTCCTCCTCCTCGAAAGCTTGGTCGGTACTAGCGTCTATAAATACGTAGGGAGTGCACAATCACCAAACAATACTTAACTAGGCTAAGTATCATTCTAAAACACACAATTGATGAGCTATTAGCATCACAAGTTTAATTCAATAGTTTCAACCTTTTTAATTTAGAAAAGTAATTTCTACTCATTGAAATATTAACTAAAATTTAATATTCACCACTAAAATATGGGATCATGTGGACACATGTCCTCACCACATATTCTAACCTGTGGGAATGAGATTTAAAGGTTGGATCAATATTACTTTAGTTTAAGTTTATTATTTAATGATTTAAAGTGACTAGAAATGCCTATATAGCATTATTTTGGTACTAGTCCAAAGTCACTTCATGTAAACGTTAATATTATTACATATTTGGATATATATGATGAAATGTGATTTTTGAGAGTTGGAATCAACTCAAAAGCTAACTTGCTTGATTTTATGAAAATGTTGCAAGTTGCAAATGCTTCTGTTTTGTTATTTTTATTAGGAGAGATCTATAACTCTAATTGAATTAAATCCAGCGGGATTGGATAGATAATTCTAATATCTTTCAGAAAAAATTGGTTTCATGCAATTTGGATTTCTAAAACTCTCTGAATTGAATTTTGAAATAGTGGACAGAAATTAGATTTAACTAAAAAGAAAAATCCAGATTTGAATGGGTGGGCTAGCGCGGGAATAGAAATGGGCCGGCCCAGTAGTGCTCCGCGGCGCGGGGCTCAGCTGACAGGGGGTCCAACTTGTCAGCGGCACTTAAAACGCGAAACGGTACGCGCGCTATGGGCCGTAGGATTAGAAGGGAAATCTACGGCTGAGGGTCGTCGTCGACGATGAACAGGTCGCCGGCGAGCTCGAACCCTAGCGGCTAGGTGGGGGTCTGCTGGGGACGTACCAGGGCTCCAGCGGGGTCGGCGAGGCGGGCAAACGAACTGGAAGACGACGGCAAGGCGAGGTGCGGTTGCGGCGGAGCTTGGGGTGGTCGCAATCAGCGGTGCCCTTCTCCTCCAGAGGCGGCTGCTCTGGCTCCAATTCCGGCGAGCTGCTGCTCCCTTTGCTCCGGCTAGAGGTGGCTAAGGTTCAGAGAGGTGAGGGGAGTGGATTGGTATGGAGAGAAGAGGCTGGGGAGGGCTCCTTTTATAGGCCTGACGGTGAGACCGAGCGGGATGGGCAGTCGACGGTGGCGACATGGCTACGGCGGGGTAGAGGCATGGCTGCGGGTGGCGATCAATGTGTGGTTCCCTGGCGGTGCTCTAGAACTTCAATGCGAGCGTAGGGGCGATGGCATGCGGTCTGGGAAAGGTGGCGCTCTGAGAGGCAGAGGCGGCGGTGTCCACGGCGAGCGGTGGCTGTGAGCGTTGGGCGGCCAGCGGGGGTGTCTGGGGTGTTCTCCAGTGGGGACCAAGAGCGCTGTGGGGGCGGCACTGGCATGGTGCGGTGGCACTAGGCGCGGTTTGTGCTCGGTGGTCAACTGCTGCTCTTGGCTCGGGCAAGGGACAGGGGGTGGCGGTGAGCTCCTGGCTACCTCCTAGACATGGCGAGGAAAGAGGGAATGGTCGGCTGCAGCGGGGCAAGGGTTGGCCGGTGAGGCATGGCTCGGCATGGCATGGCATGGAGACTAGGGACAAGGGAGAGGGGTGTTAGGGGTTTGGTTAGATCAAGAGGGGACAGAGGAGATAAATGAAGATCATTTGGGGGCAAAACCCTGTAGTAAACAGTGAGCTAGGATTAGAGTAGAGATTATGCATGCCAAGTGTTTGATTAAATGGTCGCATGAAAGAAAGTTTTGAATTTCGGTTTCAAAATTTTTGAGTGCTCTCCACTAGTGATAGGTAGTCTCTGGTTGCAAGGGTTTTGAAAGTGGAGCTCAAAGAGATGGTTTTTGAAATAGGGGTGATCTATGCATATGCATTAGATTCAATTTTAAACTGTCATTTAAAATAGTTAACAGAATATTTTTAGCAGATCAAAAGGTGGGCCTTGGTAGCTCATTATGTGTACTAGCAAGGGGTGCAAGGATCAAGAATTGTTTCTGTTAAGTTTTGAGTACTAGGAATAGCCAAAGTAGTGTAGTGGATTAAAATGGCCAAAATGACCATTCCTCCTTTTTAATTCTTTTTTATTTGATTTTCTTTAGGAAAAGTTTGAGAATGATGTAGATCATGTTTATATCACCTAAGAAACATTTTACAAGCATTGGATCACACAATCATGGCAATTCAAAACAACTCCTATTTTAAATGCACACATATATGAATGCTTTCATTTTAAATTTGGAAAAGTTTTTGTTAACCCCATTTTTGGATGATTTGATCTTGATAAGCTTGGATTAAAGTTTTGGGATGTTACACGTGTTCAATCATACAATTACTAAACACAAGAGAGAACGGGAGATGGAGATGATGATGGAGATGGAGAATGATGCGTGGTGGTGGTGATGTCTTCCTTCTCCTCCCCTTCTTCTTGATTGTATGCCTTGATGGTGATGTTGTTGAGGGAGATCAAGATCTCGAAGGTGTAGTTGAGGTAGAGCTCCACCGCTGTGGAGATCGGATGGCTCGCAGCAGCGGCAGGGCTCCGCCCCTGAAGGGCTATGGTGTCATGGCTCTTTCTTGGGCCCTCCGTCCTTTATATAGGCCATGGGGGTGCCCTAGGGTTTCCTAAATACGTCATATGACTTAGGAAAGGTTCTTGGGCTTCTCTGGTGCGAAATCCCATCCATTGTGAGATTTTTCACAATGATACGGGCGCAACTATACGGCCGGAAAAGTCCTTCCGGTCGTATAGTTGCTTGTCAAACCTTCGGTGTCCCGTAGTGTTTTGGCCGCTATTTCTTCATACGAACTCCGTTTTGGGTGTTCTTGGGCTTGTTGAGTTCGTCTCGTCGAGGGATACAACCCCGTTGTCTTGGATATTTATTTTGAGAAGTTGGAAAAATTCACTTTTCCAACCTCTCAAATGGGTAAGTCTGGTCCCTACAACTCCTCCATACTATGCTCTCTTTGTTCCTTTTTATCCATACTCTTCACCAACACCTACACACATGTCATAGACAAGGAAAGTGATAAAATTCTACCTAAACTAAAAAATGTGCAAAGCTCATATGAAAGTAAATGAGAACTGGAAGTCATGCATATAAGGCATAGCTATAGCTGGAAGAAACATGATATGAGAGATAAATGACACATTTTATATGGCTAAAAGAGGTTATATTTCACAGCCATCAACTTCCCCAAGCTAGACCTTTCTCGTCCTCGAGCAGGAAGGGTCGATAATAAATTAATGGTTGTGAAATAGCTTATCATTGGAAATTAATGCCTTGCATCCTTATTTGTTCTACAAGCTCGAAGAGAGAAAACATGTATTCATATAAGGCAACACAAGCTCAGTTATAAAGACCACTAAATATTCATAAAAACTTATATGCTCCATGTCAACAGTGAATCTACTTGTAGACAAACTTGTGATCCTCTTATTGCACCTTTTGTATAACTTTTCATATCATTATTTTATGGGAAAAAACTTAGTCACAAATAGATGTCAAGCATAAATAGGAATAAAGTCTACCCAAGGATGTCATATAGTTAAAGCTCTCAAGTGCAAACATCAGTTATTGAGTTTCAGAAAGTTTATCTCTTGGTAACGAGATTTATGCCAAAAGGAAATGTGAGAACATGTCAAAATAAGCATAGAATTAGAGTGTCTCATTTGGTCATCCACATCAATGAATCATGGCTATCAAACACTCATATTCTATTCTTTGTCTTTCTAAAACTTCAGTTCATCAGTAATGAGATCATGCCAAAACATAGTGTGTTTGATCAGACTGTACATGCTAAAAATTTGATACTCGTGACCATTACCAATGTTTCCCTTTCTTGTATAATGATTTCTCATAATGGTCAAAGGAGTATTCCCTCTTTTTATTTGAATGCAAGCCCATGAGAATAGTAATACATACTCAAATATAGCATTTCTACTACATATGTTGGGCAACTCATAGCCAAAATCCAAGAGTTTCCTCTTTTTGGATTGTTCAAAGGCCAACGGAGTTGTTAGCATCCCATGTTGTGTGATAGTGGTGCAGACACGCATAAAACAATATCACACTTTAATCAACAGGTCAACATTTTCCATGCATCTGAATTACCGCTAAATATTAGTTTCTTCAAACAAATCCTTTCAAAGTGTACTATCAAGTCGATCATCACATCTATGGTGTTGAGTATCTTTAAGGCTAAACTCTTAATACAATTAAACAACACCTTATTTAGCATAGAACTCAAAACTTCGAAATATCATTTCCAATTGACAACTCCTTCCGTAAGAAAACTATCATGTCTATTGTTTTGACATTATGGGGTCGAGCATAACCTATGCATTTAAGACAAAGCTATTTAGTGACAACCAACAAATTTCAAAAGATCTTGATCAAGTATTTATTCTTGCCAAGTATACAGATTGTGGCAATGCTTTCTAGAGGATCACAAAAGGTGTCATAATCTTGATAAACAATTTGGCAAAGATGCATACAAGCTCTAAGTCAACTCCTATGGTGCCTATCATGAGCAAGTGTATCCCCATATGAATATAGAACTAGACTCAGTTAAAAAAGCATTCAAAAAATAGCGGGATACATGATTGCATTAAACATTCATCAAATACGAACATTGAACATGACTCTACACATGCAGAAGTAACCTCCCCAAGCTTAGAACTTTGCAAGAACCAAACTTGAGTATATCACCAAAAGAATAGACAAAATACAGTTTCCAAAAGAGAGTGTGATAAGTGGTTACCTCCCCAAGCTTAGTTGAAAACAAGAGTGACACACTTTGGGTACAAGTAACCTCTCTTTTGATGGACAAAGAACCTTTGCTTTAATGTATACTTCTTGATATAGCATGATGGTTGCCTTCCTTGCGAACCTTATTGGAAGCAGACACTGATTGTCGAAGCGTTGAATTGAAACAACCAAGTGGCTCATGCGAGTGTTTGCACGGTTGGCACTACCATACACATCATCACGCAAGGTTCAAGTCCCTGCGAAAATAACATACAACATAAAATCCATCGGTTTGGTATACGAACATAGTTTGTTTACCCCACCAATGAAAGGAAAGTAAATAGAAAACATGAACTTCTATAGAGAATTACAGTCTAGAAGGTTTCTGAGGTAGAATTTTATTTCTTACATGTGCTCAGCTTCTCTAGATCGTGGGAGAACCTCCCAGGTGGTGTTTCGAGGTTTTTAGAAGAAGAAAGAATAAAATTTTGAGCAATGGTTAACTTCTAGTTGGTGTTTTTGTGGTTGGATGCAACTATATAGGCAGAACTACACGGCCGGAACAATGTGTTCCCGCCGTATAGTTGGCCTGCTGTCAAAATTTTAGGGTTTCCGCCTGGCGGCGCAGCTATATGGCCGGAACTATACGACCGAAACAAATTGTTCCTGCCGTATAGTTTGTCGTCAAACCCTCTATACCTAGAAAAGAAATTGTACGAAAGCATCGATATCTATACGACTGGAACTATAAGGCTGGAATTTTTATTCCCGTTATATAGTTGGTCATTAAACCGTCAGTACATATGAAAGAAAAACTATCGATGGCAAAAATATTTATATGACCAGAGCTTTACGGCCGGAATTTTTATTCCCGCCGTATAGTTGGTCGTTAAACCTTCTGTACGCATCAAAAAAAATTTGTTTCTTCGAAAATTATTTCTTATCCCGTACCTTAGTGAAATACCTTGTTTTTGACAGAAAAATGTGATACGTTGCAAACATATCCATAATTTTTGATGTTCCATGTTTGGTTTTATCTACATTCTTATGTTTTGTCCACACTTTGGAGTACTTTCTATACACTTTCTTAGACTAACCTATTAACAAGATGCCATAGTGCCAGCTGCCTGTTTTCTGCTGTTTTTGGTTCCAGGAAAGTCAGAAAATGAATATTCTCGGAAATGGACGGGACAAAAGCCAAAGTCAGTTTTTCACCGAGGGGGAAACGGAGCCCTGAGAGGGGCTAGGGGCTGGCCACACCACCTGGATGCGCGGCCAGGCCTAGCCCGTGCCAGGGGGTGGTCTGGCCGCCTAGGGCACCCCCTCGGCCTCCCCTATCGCCTATAAGATGCCTCAGACACAGAAACCCTAAGTACCCGATCAAAATTCCACGAAAGAGTCTGTAGCCGCTGTCCTCTCCATCCCGATATCGGGAGGGATCTGAAGCTCTTCCCGGCACCCTGCAGGAGGGGAAAATTCACCCTAGAGGCCTTCTTCATAACCATGTAAGCCTTCGGTGTGATGCGTGAGTAGTTCATCCATGTACTACGGGTCCATGTAGTAGCTAGATGGCTGGTTCTTATCCTTTGTGCTATCATGTTTAGATCTTGTGAGCTCCGTTCATGATCAAGATCATCTATTTGTAATCCTACATGTTGTGTTTACGGGGATCCGATGGATATTGAGATGCTATTTCAGATTGATTATTGATTCTATCATGTCTTTGTTATTTGTGATCTTGCATGCTTTCCTTTGTTAGTAGCTATATTGGCCAAGTAGATGCTAGCAACTCCAAGAGTTAGTATTTATGCTCGATAGTGGGTTCATGCCTCTAGTAATCTAGGGAAGTGACAGAAATCTCTAAGGTACTAGATGTGTTGTTTCTACTAGGGAGAAAACAACAATACTTTGTTCATAGAACAATCGTATTGTTTACTTTACACGCAATGCGTAATGCAATTATCTGTTGCTTGCAACTTAATACTGGAGGGGGTTCGGATGATAACCTGAAGGTGGATTATTAGTCATAGATGTAGTTGGATTATGGTCTATGTATAATGTTGTAATGTCCAATCAAATCTCAAAGGAGTCAAGATGTTTAGTATATGATTGTATGCTTTCTCGATGTTTGTCAATTGCCCTGCTATAATTTTTTCACCCAACATGTCATCTATCTCAAGGAAAACCACCACTAGTGAACTATGGACCCCGGTCCTTTCTCTTGTCATCAATCTACAACTGTTTACTATTTTCTATTTACTTTCTGCAAGCAATTACTTTCTTCCACACAATGCATTTAATCCTTTGTTTTCAGCAAAACCGGTGAGATTGACAACCTCACTTTAAGTTGGGGGCAAAGTTCTGTGGTTGTGTTGTGCAGGTTTCCATGTTGTTGCTGGGGGCAAAGTTCCTCTTGGGGTTCCCCAGCGAGCTCGAGATATTTTGGGCCATCAAGGACTTTTTCTAGCGCCATTGCCGGGGAGTCAAGGGCATCTTCACAGGGGAGTCCCTTATAACCAATCTCTTTACTTTGTTATTTTTGTTTTGCTTAGTTTACTTTCTACTTTGTTTGCTTGTTTCTTATTCAAAAACACAAAAAAATTAGTTGTTCTACTTTTCTTTCTTTATTAAAAACACAAAAAAATGACTACTCTTGAGAACACTAAGATGTGTGACTTCACTAGGACCAACAATAATGATTTCATGTGCACACCTATTGCTCCACCTGTTCCTAAAGCTACTTTCTTTGAAATTAAACCTGCTTTACTCAATATTATTATGAGAGAACAATTTTCTGGAATTGGTAATGAAGATGCTGATGCTCATCTAAATAACTTTGTTGAACTTTGTGAGATGCAAAAACATAGGGATATAGATGGAGATATTATTAAGCTTAAATTATTTCCTTTCTCTTTGAGAGGAAAATCTAAAGAATGGTTGAATTCCCTAACTAGGAATAGTATTGATTCTTGGAGTAAATGCAAAGATGCTTTCATTGGAAAATACTATCCTCCTGCTAAGATTATATCTATGAGAAGTGAAATAATGAAGTTTAAACAATCTGATAATGAACATGTTGCTCAAGCTTGGGAAAGAATTAAATATTTGGTAAAGAATTGTCCCACTCATGGACTGATTGCTTGGATGATTATCCAAACCTTTTATGCAGGATTGAACTATTCTTCAAGAAATCTATTGGATTCTACTGCTGGAGGTACCTTTATGACCATTACTTTGGGTGCTGCAACAAAGCTTCTGGATAATATGATGGTTAACTATTCTAAATGGCATACTGAAAGAGTTCCACGAGGTAAGAAGGTAAATTCTGTTGAAGAAACCTCCTCCTTGAGTGATAAAATTGATGTTCTTATGTCTATGCTTGTTAATGGGAAAGCTCATATTGATCCAAATCATGTTCCCTTAGCCTCTTTGGTTGCTCAAGAAGAGCAAGTTGATGTGAACTTTATAAGAAATAACAATTTTAGCAACAATGCCTATAGGAATAATTTTGGTAACAACAATTATATTCCATATCCTCCCAAAAATGGTAATGCTTATTGGAATTCCTACAAAAATTAATAGGGGTGCTCCCTCTGAACCTGAAGTTATGCTTAAATATTTTATTAGTAAACAAACTGCTTTCAATAAAACTATTGAGGAAAACCTCTCTAATGCTAAAAGAAATATAGCATCATTGGCTGAAGCTCAATCTTCTTTGAATAAAATGGCTGCTAAACCTGAAACTATTGATAATCCCTTTGCTGCTACTAATTCCATACAAGTTAGAATTGATGAAAATGTTAGACTATTAGCTGAATTGAATGCTAAGTGGGAAAGAGAAGATGAAACTGCTAGAAACATTAGTGTTTCTACTATCACTACCACTAGTGTTGAGGCTAGTAATAGCTCTACTACTTTAGATGATAATTATGATTTTGATCTTGATGGTTGCAACATCTCTGAAGTTATTAAGTTCTTACAAAAGCTTGCTAAAAGTCCTAATGCTAGTGTTATGAATATGGCCTTTACAAAACACATTACTGATGCTCTCATCAAAATTAAAGAAGAAAAGATGAAACATAAAGCTTCTATTCCTATAAAACAAGAAGATGGTTGTGAACCCATCATCAATATGAAAGTGAATGATTTTGATTTTAAAGCTTTATGTGATCTTGATAGTAGTGTTTCTATTATGCCTAGAAGGATTTATGATATGCTTGATTTTCCACCATTGGAAGATTGTTATTTGAATGTCCCACTTGATGATAATGCTAAAAAGAAACTCATGGGGAGTATTAATGATGTTCTTATTATGGTTAACAATGCTTATGTCCCTGTTGATTTCTATGTTTTGGATGTTGAATGCAATGCTTCTTGCCCTATTACTTTGGGAAGACCTTTTCTTAGAACTATTGGTGCCATTATTGATATGAAAGAAGGCACCATTAGATATCAACTCCTGCTCAAGAAAGGTATAGAACACTTCCCTAAGAAGAGAGAGAAGATTTCTTTTGCCTCTCCTATGAAAACAAAATTTGCTCTTAATGCTTCTTCATTTGAGAACACTTGATTCTTTTTCTTGCTTCTTATGCAAAATTTAAAGGCGTTAAAAAAGTACTAATTGGGAGATAATCCAAAAGTTTTAGATGAGTCTTGGAAGTTATTACTTCAGTAATAACCGCTCCTTATCCTTTTTATTTGCTTTTTTTGCCAAGAGTAACCTCTAATGAGAGAGAAGTAATGATTGGGAAAGTTGTTGTCCCGAAACAGATTTCTGTGCTTCACCGTAAAAATTCGTGTCAAATCTCTGTATGTCGTTTTGAGGCGTGAAAATTTGTGCTTCTGCCCCAGGGCGTTATCTAACTTTAGTTAGTTCAACACTTTTTGATTTGAGCAACAGAAGTTCTTCGAAAAAATTGGTTTTTACCTGCTGGTCTGTTTTGACAGATTTCTGCCATTATTTGCATTTGCTTCTTGGTGGTTCCTTTTTGAGTTCTTTTGGGGAATTGAGATTTTTGAGGGAAGTGCTACAGTAGTTTGTGTTTTAACGGAAGTTTTATTGGTGTTGAAACTGAACCTAAAGACTTATTATCTTGAGTGCACTAATGTTGCTAATAAAGATTGTGTGAAGTTTTGTATGAAGGAAAAAATTCAGGTGTATGGAGAGAATGATGTAATGAGATGAAGAATGGACTAAAGCTCAAGCCTGGGGATGCCACCCCGTGTCATCCCAAGAAATATTCAAGAGGTACAAGCGTCAAATCTTGGGGATGCCCAAGGCATCCCCTTCTTCATCAATAAAAATCTCACGTTTCTTCCAAACAGTTCATTTTTATTGTTTCATGCATAGTTGTGTTATTCTTTGAGCATCTTGTTTTTATTTTTTCGTTTTTGTTTTCGTTTGCTTGGTTTTCTTAGTTTTCTGAATAAATTGGTTGGACCCCCTCTTTCATACATTGGTTTTCAAATAGTTTGGTTTGGATTAGAAAAGAGTAGGAAAAAGTTCATGCTTAAGTGGTAAAAGGAGCTTGTTTTGACTGTGGCCTATGCTTTGTCATGCCATGCTTGATATTGTTTTGGCTTTACGCTTAGTGATCTTTTCTATAGCATGATATGTTATAAACAATTGAGATTGCTTAATGTGCCTTTGAAAGAATCATGCGTTGTTTTAGCACATTAAAGCATAGTATTGTGGTATTCTCCTTTGATGCTTTATTTGGGTTGACTTGGCACATGCTCACACCATGTTATGACTATTCCAAGTCACCATAGCCTTTATGATCCTTTAGTTTTCAACTTGTAATATCACTTTATGCTTTAATTAATGATGTTTTATCGCTCTACATGATTATGGCCATTATTGATCTCTTAGTTGGTCGCTCGCAGTCTTTTGCTAGCCTCCATAACCAAGTATGAGTTCCACTCATGCATCCAACTCCTAAAACCAAGTTATTCCAAAGAGTCCACCATACCTACCTATTAGCATTTGCTATTCCAAGTCTAATTCATGTTTTTATCTACCTTCCGAATTAAACTTGTTATGTGAAAATTAGTGATTAAAGCTCTCACAAACTTGATGGCACACTTTACTTTCTTGCACTTAATAAACTTGAACCATTGCGTCCATCTTTGTTGCGTATATGCTTGCGCTTTATAAGTTGAAGTTAGCAGAACAATGTATCATGGGGAACGCTTTCAACATTGCACTTGTACATTGTACCTAGTTGATATCATGTTCTTTTGCTTATGGATCCCGGCGATGTGAAATAAAAGGGGAACTTGTAAGATCATGGAGTTTGTATTTGTGTTAGAGAAACGCCTGGGCCGCTAGCCTAAGCCATGCCTAATCATGGTGGAAACTTGCAGCATAACCATAATGAGCACTCTATGAAGCATCCTCAATAAAAACCTATGCAAATAGCAAATAAAAAGATCACTGAGATGCTCATTGTCTGCTTGCCTTGTCATTTTGATTATGGGATAGCTCCTGCATCATGTGCAAGGGGTACCCCGTTGGCAGTTCTCTATGATACATATATACTTACAATGACAAGAGCTGACTTGTGACTGAAGTTGAGTAGCATGAGGTTCGGTCTTCTTAAGTAAGGGGCATGAGATTTCAGCTTATAACTTGTCAAGCATATCCTCTTAGTTGTGTCACTTTAACCTTAATCACCTAAAGATGCTTATGATAGGAGAAATGAGAGTTGAAAGCTAATAAGAACCATAATTTTTGGAAGCTCTTTATGAAACCTAAATCCCTACTTCCTTCTATGAAGGCCTTTCTTTTACTTTTATGTTGAGTCTCCACCTTCTATCTTTATGCACCTACTTTGAGAGCATAGTGGCCATTCTTAGTTCTATGTGCATTGTCCCAAGACTTGTTGATTGATGCATAATTTTGATATTGCTTGTTCTTAAACTATTTGTATCTAGTCACTCTTATGAACTTTGAAGGTATCCTATGCATTTATATTTGCTACTCTATGAGGGACAAGCTGAATGCCACTATGCTATGTTTTCTTTATGTGAAACAAACAAACGTCTTGCAAAGAATTATTATTCATGAATCTTTTGTTTGTGCCTTTTCATGTTGCAACATAGTTGCTATTTCTTATTGTTAGAACTTTATCTTTCATGCTATGTTGAAGTACTATGATCCTAGCTATCAATGTTTTGGAAATACTTTGATCAAGTTTATGATGGTGCATACTTTGTTGCAAATGTATCCATAATTTTTGATTTTACATGCTTGGTTTTATCTACTTTCTTATGTTTTGTCCAAACTTTGGAGTACTTTCTATACACTTTCTTGGACTAACCTATTAACAAGATGCCATAGTGCCAGCTGCCTGTTTTCTGCTGTTTTTGGTTCCAGGAAAGTCAGCAAATGAATATTCTCGGAATTGGACGAGACAAAAGCCAAAATCAGTTTTTCACCGAGGGGGACACGGAGCCAGAATACGAGACGGAGAGGGGCCAGGGGCTGGCCACACCACCTGGCTGCACGGCCAGGCCTGGCCCATGCCAGGGGGTGGTCTGGCCGCCTAGCGCACCCCCTCGGCCTCCCCTATCGCCTATAAGATGCCTCTAACATAGAAACCCCAAGTACTTGATCAAAATTCCACGAAAGAGTCTGTAGCCGCCGTCATCTCCATCCCTAGACCGGGAGGGATCTGAAGCTCTTCCCAGCACCCTGCCTGAGGGGAGAATTCACCCTGGAGGCCTTCTTCATCACCATGCAAGCCTCTTGTGTGATGCATGAGTAGTTCATCCCTGGACTACGGGTCCATGTAGTAGCTAGATGGCTGGTTCTCCTCCTTTGTGTTATCATGTTTAGATCTTGTGAGCTCCGTTCATGATCAAGATCATCTATTTGTAATCCTACATGTTGCATTTGTGGGGATCCGATGGATATTGAGATGCTATTTCAGATTGATTATTGATTCTATCATGTCTTTGTTATTTGTGATCTTGCATGCTTTCCGTTGTTAGTAGCTATCTCAGCCAAGTAGATGATAGCAACTCCAAGAGTTAGTATTTATGCTCGATAGTGGGTTCATGCCTCTAGTAATCTGGGGAAGTGACAAAAATCTCTAAGGTACAAGATGTGTTGTTTCTACTAGGGAGAAAACAACAATACTTTGTTCATAGAACAATCATATTGTTTACTTTACACGCAATGCGTAATGCAATTATCTATTGCTTGCAACTTAGTACTGGAGGTGGTTCGGATGATAACCTAAAGGTGGATTATTAGTCATAGATGCAGTTGGATTATGGTATATGTATAATGTTGTAATGCCCAATCAAATCTCAAAGGAGTCAAGATGTTTAGTATATATGCTTGTATGCTTTCTCGATGTTTGTCAATTGCCCCACTGTAATTTGTTCACCCAACATGTCATCTATCTTAAGGAGAACCACCACTAGTGAACTATGGATCACGACCCTTTCTTTTATCATCAATCTACAACTGTTTACTATTTTTTGTTTATTATCTGCAAGCAATTACTTTCTTCCACACAATATGTTTAATCCTTTGTTTTCAGCAAAACCGGTGAGATTGACAACCTCACTATAAGTTGGGGGCAAAGGTCTGTAGTTGTGTTGTGGAGGTTTCCACGTTGCTACTAGCGCCGGTAGTGCTCCCTGCCAAAGTCCAGCTAGCAACACCTTGGAGGTGTTTCCTTGCTCCTACTGGTTCGATAACCTTGGTTTCATAAGTGAGGGAAAACTTGCTGTTGTGCTCATCATACCTTCCTCTTGGGGTTCCCCAACATGCTCGAGATATTTTGGGCCATCAAAAGGACAGTAAATATTGTCGACCAACATCAACATGTATTAAGTAGGATTTTTAGTACTATCGAGTTATGCAACACATAGTAACAATGAATTCTACCTTTTGGAAACTACAACAAGATAATTCTAATAGCAAATCATGCAAAGAATAAAAATGCTAATGCAACATGGATGCAACTAGACTCAAGACGCAAAACTAAGAAAGACACCTAATGACTTCCGGGTTGCCTCCCGGGAAGTACTTTCTTATAACCAAGTAGACAAGGTTTTATACTCCACATTTATTCAGCAATGTAGGCAGCTATATGTGTAGTTTTGCTTACCTCCAACGAGTGTCTGCAGGATTTATATCATTGTTTGCTCTAAGACGTACCCGCTTGTGGTGCATCGGTATCTTTTAAGTGTTCTCATTGCCACGTGAGGATGGATGCACCAAGCGTGGTAAATATGTATTCTTTCCTTCCTGCATAGAGGGTGTTAAAGATTTATTATCAAACTTTGAATCTTTACCTTGATTACTATTTTGAGGGTGCAACTCATAATGTCCTTTTGGATCCACTAGCTTGGCCTTTCCTGCACCTCATTAGTAAAACAAAAGTTATAGCAAACAGATATGGGATGCACATAGGGTTTCGTATTTGGCTCATCATAATTGATTTCCCCGAAAAGAGTATTTAAACAAATACTACTAGAATCATCAAAAAACTTCTTCAGGGCAATTATCAGGGATTCTAGAATAATTTAAGTCCTCATCATCACTAAATTTATAATAATAATAAAGATCAAGAATAGGGGGGTCAGGTTTGAGAGCGGCTTTCAATTTATTCCATTCCCTGATTTCTTTTTCTTCTTTCTTCTTGATGCGTACCTAATACTCTTCATGAAGCCATTTCGCTTCATTTGCAGATGTCAGATATGTGGGATATTCAACACGAGGCTTCTTATTTTTATTTTTCCTAGTTTTAGGCTTCCTAGATTTACGCTTCTTTCCTACATCAATGATGTAACAAGTGGAAGATATGGGAGTAACGGTAGAGGACTATTCTCCATCGTTAGTAGCAGCAGTTCTAATATGATTAAAATAATTAGATATGAAAGGCATTGCTTTAGAAAGAACATCTCTAACTAAGGTATCATCATAAGGAATTTTTCCAGTTCTATTTTCATCTTTAAGAAACTAATTGACCAAGTTCTCTAGATAAGTAGGGAGAGGTTTTTCTTCATGCACAATTTCACATTACCATTGATGAAAATTATTATGTATATCTCTTAAGAGTTGCCAAGCTTCTTTCAAATATTATCCAAGGAATGCACCATCACACATCATGTCTAGCTTATCCTTAGAAGAGTGATTTAAGCCTCCATAAAAGTGATTCAACAATAACCAATCAGGTAAATTATTATGTGGACAATCATGCATCAATTTTGAGAACCTACTATAAGCTTGTATTAAATCCTCATTGTTGCTCTGCTTGAAATTTAGGATATGAAGCCTACACTCATAAGTTTGCTTTTGTGAGAAATACTTACTAAGAAAAGCTTTGGAGATACCTTTCTATGAATTGAAGTGTCCCACAAGATGTGATCTTAGCCAATCTTTAGCTTTTCCTTTCACCGAGAACCGGAATAGATATAACTTCAGCTTATCATTTGTCCATCCATTTGCCTTCACTGTAGAACACAATGAAGTATGCTCATATGGATCATTGTCCAGATCTCCCGCAAAAGCTATTTCCATGGTCATATTTATCCACATATGATTAATCTCATATTCATCCACATCAATAGAGGGCTGGACAATAAGAGCATGTAAATGATCAACACTCGGAGAACCATACTCCGTAAGACTTTTACTTTCCATACTTCCTATGTTTTTGAATTTCCTGTAACTAAAATAAATAACAAGATTACTAACAAAAGGTAAACTAATTTTTTTGTTCTTTTCAAATAATGAAAAAAAGTAAAATAAATAGAAACAAACGGAAATAAACTATGTGAGAGTAGGAAGGTAATAACCGGACGCTTAGATCCCCGACAACGGTGCCAATTTGATGAATGGATTCCTGCAACAACAACAGGGTTATTTCAGTACTTGTAGCAGGAAATATTTAAGAGTTTTCTCCCGATGGGAGATCGGCGAACAAAAACAAAACGACCCTGCAGCCACGTTGTCAATGCGGCCACGTTTTGCACCCAGACCGTGGTTTGGAAATAGCCTATTCTATAAGTTACGAGAACAACAATAATTGAGAGAGGTTTAAAATATCTAATAACAAAGAACTTTTAACAAGAACAAAATAAACTAAGATGGAAACTAAACAGGAATATGAACTGAATTAAGAGATTGTAGTTGTAGGATTGAATGGAATGAGAGAGGGTTTCTAGGCTTCAGTCTCACTAGTACTAGATGGGCAAATATATGTGTGATCTATAAGAGATTTCTCAGACAAATAAATGTTCCCCATTTGATTACCGGGCTCTCACACTGTGTGCACTATGCATGATTCTCGCACGTCACCACAAGGAAAAGGCACTTCCAGACCAAAGGATCACATAAACTAATCTTAGATCACAATAAATTCTAACTTAGCGCACTAGATCATACCTCAACCTAGAATTGAATCAATCACTCACACATGGATGAACATCAAAACAGATATAAATATATAATAATATCACAACCATGTTCAATCTTACAATTAATAAACACAAGAGAGAAAGGGAGATGGAGATGATGATGGAGATGGAGATCGATGCGTGGTGGTGGTGATGTCTTCCTTCTCCTTCCCTTCTTCTTGCTTGGATGTCTTGATGGTGATGGTGTTGAGGGAGATCTAGATCTCGCAGGTGTAGTTGAGGCAGAGCTGTGCTGATGTGGAGATCAGATGGGTGGCGGCGGTGGCAGGGCTCCTCCCCTGAAGGGTTATGGTGTTATGGCTCTTTCTTGGGCCCTCCCTCCTTTATATAGTCCTTGGTGGTGCCCTAGGGTTCCCCCAATACTGTCATATGACTTAGGGAATGTTCTGGGGCTTGTCTGGGGCGAAATCCCGTCGTTTGTGACCTTTTTCGCAACTATACGGGAGCAACTATATGGCCAGAAAAGTGCTTCTGGTCATATAGTTGCTCGTCAAACCTTCGGTGTCCTGCAGTGTTTTGGCCTCCATTTCTTCATACGAACTCCATTTTGGGTTTTCTTGGGCTTATTGAGTTTGTCTCGTTGAGGGCTACAACCCCGTTGTATTGGAATTTTTTTTTCAGAAGTTGGAAAATTTCACTTTTCCAACCTCTCAAATGGCTAAGTTTGGTCCCTGCAGCTCCTCCACACTATGCTCTCTTTGTTCCTTTTTATCCATAATCTTGACCAACACCTACACACATGTCATAGACAAGGAAAGTGGTAAAATTCTACCTAAACTACTAAATGTGCAAAGCTCATATGAAAGTAAATGAGAACTAGAAGTCATGCATATAAGGCATAGCTATAGCTGGAACAAACATGATATGAGAGATAAATGGCACATTTTATATGGCTAAAAGAGGTGATATTTCACAGCCATCACCATGCCATGTGTGATTGTTGTGATCTCCCCCACTTGGGATTCATCTCTGAACCTAGGGTTCATTTCCTCGCAGTGATGCTTAGTTGGGTTTCTAGGGTTAATATGATTGTGTTAATCTCATGGATGTTGACTTATCAGTGGTGCTAGCAACACCCACTGCTGAGTCTGAATTGTTACTCTGTCAGTGATCAGTCTGCTGATCATGTTGGTGTTAACCTATTCTCTGTTAGTTAATACTCTTCTGATGTTGTTGCTGTTACCATGTTCTCTGTCAGAGAACACTTGGCTGAGTATGATTCAGTTAGTGTGAGTAACTATGTGGCTGTGATTGTGAGCTCACTCCTATTGAGTGATGGTTCTTTACTGCTGGCTATTGTTGCTTAGTCTGATGCTTTTAGTGTAATACATTTATGATCAAAGGCTCTGCCTTGTGATAGATATTGAAATACTGTTATAGATGATTCCTAAATCATTTAGGAAAATGATTAAATGTTTTAAAAGGTGGTCTTTAGGCTTGTTCTCAACGAAATGTTAATCTGTTGGTATAGAGGTGCTACCTAGTTGGGGATGGGCCCTGTACTAGTAGTGGTGATATATATTGATCTAGTTAAAACTAGATCATAGGGTCAGGGATGCTGGTATGAGACCCTCCTCAAACAAAAACACTTGTTTTTACTTGATGCCTCATAACTCATGTGTTTATTATGCCCTTGCCAGATCAGATCCATCTATGTGATCATGATGAATATGCTATGAACAATTATTTGATTAAAAAGTGCTGGGATATACCCGGTTGCCTTGTGATGGTTGCTGCTGCCTACTCCTTTGGCCTTGGCTTGCTCCTCCTAGTGCTTCTGCCCCCTTTGTAGCCTTGCTGTCCACCAAAATTCTCCCCCTCCTCAGGTCACCATCCTTGCTGGTGATTTCTTGGGTTCTCTGTGGTGGAAAGTGGCTAGTTTGGTGGTGTGATTTACAAGAACATGTGATGTTCTTGGAGATGCTGGTGTTAAGCTATGGTTGAGCTTGGTTAACTAAGTAGCAAAGCTTTGCTTTCCACTCGGCTCCTGTGATTTAAACTGCTGGCTTCTTCTCTACTGTTGACACCTCAATGCATGCATTTAGGTGTGTGAGCAGCTTCACTGTTGCTCTCACTGTGGATGAGATTGAGTGATCTTGTTTTGAACTCCCCGACTTTTTTACTATTTCCATTCCTGGTGAAACTTGCCGCTTTTTCTACCTATAAGGTTGTACTGAGGCTTAAACTATGAAATCAATAGATGCTACACTTGCTGGTTCTGTCCCTTCTTCTAAACAGATTTGGCTCAATGATGTTTAGAATACAGTGCACTTCACTATTAATAACTGAGTGCAATTTAACACTAACCCCTCACTTTGTTTTATTCCATTTATGTCTTATTTGCAGGTACAAGTTCAGGCTTAGTTAGGATTAGTATGTTAGTTTTCAACTATAATCTTTTTCTTTTCCTCTTTGTAAAGGTAATGTACTTTGATTAGTTAGGATTATTAATAATCTTTGATTTCCTTCAATATTATCTCTGTAATGTTCCTTCTCTAAATATATATTTGTATTCCTGTAACATCCCAATTTCAGCAACCCTAATTAGTTGTCCATAGTGCAAAATCAGGGGGAACAAAAACTTTTTCTTATTTAGTGATGCAATGTTGGGTTTCTTGTTTGTTTATGCTTATGCATCGAGTGTGTAGCAAATGATATACTCCTTACCTCAATCCAAGTTGGCAAAAGATATTTACAAAAAGAACTGTCTTGGCTTATGTTTCATATTCTCAAATGTTCTGGCATTTCAAAAACCTGAGCCAAGATGCCTTGCAACCATGAAACCTTTTTAGTAGCTACTATTGACAAAGTTATGGAGATCTATATGATATAATCTCCCTATGTTTTCAAAATTAGACTCTTCAAAATACTCTTACCTCTAGTTTTCTCTAAAACCCTTTTATAAAGCTTTTGAATTCTACTCTTGGTAGAGATACAAAGGACTCTTACCTTATTCAAACTTCAACCTTTCAAAATGCCCATCCTTACATCAAGCTATGCTTGATGGTAACCCTAGTAGTAGTTGATTTGCTTGTAAGATGAATTGCCTTGATCTTCTATATGATTTGCCTCGTTATGCTGTTTGACTTGTTTGCTTAGGAGTAGTATGAGCTACTCTAGGAGTTCCTCATATAGAATTTAGCTAATCAAAGAGTGTCAACCCTAAGCAAGTTAACCAAGATGGATCTAATCTATAGCCACTAGGTGATCATCTAAAACCATTAACCAGATCACTTCCGAAGTTATTTATTCTAGAAGTTTCCAAGTCAATGAAGACCAATATCAAGCATGCATCCCACTCATATTTTAGTCAAAGACCCTAAATCTGCTAAATTTGACTAAGTCTGGAAACTATTTCAACATCACTTCTTTGAATACCTCTCTTTTTCAACCCTTGTGCATTTTTGGAAATGCACTTGAACCATATTGTAAACCATCCTAAGGACTGCCAAGGACCACTATTTTCCTTGTCTATATCATATTTTAAACCACTTGTTCTTGATCGTTTCGTATGCAAGAAAACAACAATTCCTGCAAATCTTATCAACATGTCTACTTTGGAAGAAGCTCACATCTCCATACTACCTTCTTTGGAAAAACTCCTTGCATGGTTGTGTTGTACTCCTAAAGGTCTAGCCATACCTACTTCAATTGTTCCAAATGGATCCTTGTTCTTCAAAAACCCACATGGTTTTGAAGGCTATTTGATAATTTGCTTTGGCACCCTTATTTTGTTCAAAGTTTGGGATCAATTCTTGGAGAACTCAAGCCTGATCAAGATAAACCTTATGTACCATGGTGATCTACATCACTTGGTCTATCTATACATATATCCCATGACTCATGGGGAGAATTGAGATCCAATATCGAACCATGCTTTGAAGGTATAACAATAATAATGCCTAAGATCCTATATCTCTTGCTTTCCTTCCAAATCAAGCTGGATTTCCAAAACCCACGCTTACAAATGGTAGATACGACATGTGTACATCATCTATCGTTGAATATAAAGATTTATAAAATAATATCAATAATTGTTTTGGCCCAAAAACAATTAAATCCTTTCTTTTACAAAAAAAATCTCAAAACCACCTAAATAAAGGAAACATTCTTTTTCTCCAAAACACATCCCCAACTTAAGGCACATTTGAGGCCCACGTATCATACCATATCTTCACACTTCAAAAATAAATATTTTTGAAGAGTCTTAATAATTCTTTTTGCTTATTTTCTTATATGGAAGAAACAAGAAAATTTATATTTTAAATACTTTTATTCTTCAATAAATCTTGGGAAAATTCTCCAATGTGTGGAGTTATATTTGGGACCATCCCAAATCAAAAACTCACCTTGAACAATTAAAAAATCCCAAAAGAACTCAATAAAACCCTTTCAGCACTTTTTGAATAATTAACCAAAGAAGGACCTAAAATGTTCAGAAAACTCTAAAAGAATTCCTGGAGGTATACCTTGACCATATTTCCCTACCAACATCATTGAATCAGCTTGATAAGATCAACTTTTGGGAAATCTATTCATGAACATCACCTATGGAAAATAGAGTATGAACAAAACATGAACTAAATCCTTTTCAAAATCCCTCCAAACTTGTAAAGCACCACAACACCCAACACTCTCTCTGGTCGAACTACACTGTAGCCACACTGTAGCACTGCCCCTCCTCTTTCTCCTTTATGGTTGTATGAGAGTAGAGAGAGAGGGAAATAACCATATAATGCCATAGATATTAAAAGCTTATTGCAACAGTCACCTCTCCGTCCCTCCTCACTTTCTGAATGACCCACACGACCACCCCACCACCCAAGTCGACCAACCCCTAGCCAACACCTCTCCCCAATGTCCAAAATGGACATTGTACATCAAGCTCTCCTTCCCCGGTTTAAATAAGCCAGAGGCCACCACATCCCCCTATATGCCTCCCATTTGCCCCCAACCACTCACACTCACCCCCATTCGAGACCCCATCCTCTACCCGGCTCTGCCCTGCTCGAAAGAGAAGAAAAATGGCCTCTTGACCATTGACGAAAAGATGGGCAAGACCCCCTCTCCCTTGCTCCCCTCTCTCTGCATGTCACCGTATTGTGACCCCCTCATCCTACTCTATCTGATACTGCTTTATTTTGGCCCTGGACCACCTCTTCGGGCATCACCAGCGAGGCCCTACGAGCTCACCTAGGCCTCCATTGCGGGAGCCTCACTCCTTCGCGGAACCAGTGGTCGCCGCCCACATCCTCGAGGTCGTCATCATGCTCCGCCTTCTCCATGACCTCCCCGATGCCTCTTCACCACCAGTAAGCCCTCTCCACGCCACCCTGCCCTCGCCTAGGGTTTCTAGTCGCCGGCGAGTCCCCACGAGGACGACGAGTGGCAGCCGTCCGTTGCGACTTGATCTGACGACGGGCAGCAGCCCATACCCGTTCGACCGCTAGGGTCGCTGCCGCCTGGGCCCCACGCCGCGGGTTTGAAACCCTCCCGCTCCCGTGCACATCAACTCCAGGGGGCCTATTTTACCTCCAAGGCCCAGTAGCTCCTCATATCTCGTCCGGCTGGTGTTAGTCTTTTTCTTTTTTTTATATATACAAACCCAGATCTATTTCTTGCCCTTTAGTTTAAATCCTAAACAATATGGAAACTAGGACTAAATGTGCAGATCTAAAATACCTAGGGTCACTGAACTTTTTCTTAAACATGCAGTGCCAGAAACTTGGCAAAATATTACTGGTACAAACTCTGAGAATTAATCTCCCCCATAGTGTCATTTTCAATTGATAAATTCCCCTGGTAGTAATACATAACCAAATGTAATGAAACAAAGCCATTATAGTAGATAATTTGAATACCAATCTATGGACCTTAGCCCCATGTCAAGGTGAATAGTGGTTTGACATTAGTAAAAATAAAAAAAACAGGATAATTCTTCCTTTAGAAAAATCCTCAAGCCAAACTATAACATGTTTTTAGTGGAATCCAACTCTCAGTGATATTGTACTTTGGTACCTATCAAAAACCAGGAGAACACTATTTATTGATCATCTGTTGATATTTTTTATGAATTAAATACTCATGTATGTGGTATACTCAATATATAAATCATTTCAGAAGCTTAGCTAGTCCAAAAATAGTGATTCCAATTTCTACTGGAAGGTATTTGCAGTACCTATCCATTTGCCTTTACCCCATATCCTTTAGACTTGTAGAATTAATCTGGTGAAAAAGAGAAATTGACTACAAAACTAACTTTGGGAATTTCCCAATGGCATTGTGATAAATATTTTGAAGTGATTTCAACTCTCACTAAACCAGTCCATCAAACCCTACTTAACCAACCAAGGAAATAATTTTTGGAACTACAGAACTTTTCTGGTGACTTTTTCACCTAAACTACAGGTTATTTCACTAGAAAAATCATAACTAAATATAGAAAATTGATAAAAACATGAAACCACTTTTGTTGGACTTGTTATTCCAATACCTATTTGTAGATATCATTTTTATACATTGATATCATATAGACCCAAACCTTAGTTCAAAACCCCTTCACTAGGTGGTATTTGACAAATAAATCACAAAGGCAAATCCATAAAAGCAATTAAAGTATTTCCAAATGCCATGATCTCAATCTATCAAAAAATACTGAAGTAATTAATGTGTTGTATGTCTATTTGCTGTATGGTATTGGTGATTGTTTGTGTCAACACCCGGATTTTTAATTCCAGATGCCAGTTATGCCATACATCGCAATCCCAGGATTACCATTTTTGCGAGACATAACAAAATTGGTACCACAGTACATCATCCATTACAAACCATAATAGTCTTACAAATAGTTGATCTCATGATCAAGTCTGAATACACATCAAAGCAGCGGAAAGTAAACGTAGTAGGGGCTCCATCTTCATTTTCACATGCAATGCTAATGACGGGAGATGATCCTAGTTACCGTAGACATCCTGCTTTCGATCCTCCAGATAGCCTTCATCGAAGTCTGGCCATTTGAATAGCCAGGGACAAAGCCATGATTACTCTTAAAGTACTCACAAACCATCACTAATCTAAGTAGGACATTTTTAGTAGGAATCCTAAGCTCTAGTATTGTTTGCAATAAGCCAGTTTTTTTTCAAAAGTACTTAGTAGTAAAGCCTAATTTAGTTATCGAGGTTACTTAATTGGGAACCTAGTTTTCATGTCCACAACTCGGTGGTGGTCAAGTCAAAGTCATATTTCAAGTCACAAGTCATTTTGAAAACATCTGACAACGGAACAGTATGGCCACTCGAACATTCAATAACCATGGACGCGGCTATTCGAATAGTTTGACACTCTGCAGAAGTGGTACACTTTCACCACAAAATTCGATACATCCGTCAGGGATAACCCTGAATCATCATACTTGGTATGCGTATAATCAATCCTAACCTTTCAATTACACACCCTAGTATAGGCACCTCCCCTATGAGTTTGGCCTCCCAGCCATGGCCATCTGCCATCCCGGGAACTGGATAGGTGGACATTCATATTCATGAGGTAGCCTCAGCTCAACCTCGTTCCGCAACGAAACCCATACTAAGGCATATAAACTTCCAATTAAGACCTACCCAACTGAGGTATTGTGGTTGTACAGTAAAATTGGAATGGTATCGCTTCCGAACCCAACCATCAGTTTTTATCAAAGTCAAGACACATGTTTCATTCAGTATCATCTTCAACTCATTGTGTTTCACAACACATGTCAAAACTTTTCAATAGAATGACTCATCATTCCAAGGTTTTCATAATCATTTTCTCCAAGTATTCCCATCTAAAGTGATCCATATTAACTTACCACTAGCAGCTACTAATGAGGGTATCACTATTGATGGGGTGCTAATCAAGTGTAACTACCCAAACTTAGTTCTATGCTCTTGATAGCTTCTATCCTATTTTTCCACTAATCACCAATTAATCAACTATTTGAGAAACTTTGGTAAAGGGAAAAGTAAAGCTTGTAGGTAAAACTGGGAATTGGTCAAGTTGCATCTTAGTAGAATGCATAATGTATCTTGCATATGCTAGCTTGGATATGCCTAGCTTGCATAGGATGGCTTACCTTGGGTAATGCAGTTGTTGAAGTTCTCTTCTTCGTCTTTGTAGAACTCCTCTTCTTCGTATCCCGGGTCGGTACTAGCATCTATAAATAAATACGAGGTACACAATCACCAAACAATACTTAACTGCTTCTATTTAGCACGCATAGGTTCACACTAGATGATCTAGCATCATCTCAATCATCACATGAAATAAGGACATATTCTTATTTATCTTATTCTTAGAAATGCAATTTCTACTCATTGAAAAATACTTCAAATTTAATATTCTCCAATTAAAATATGGGATCATGTTGACCATGTCATCACCACATATTCTAATACTTGGGAATGTGATTCAAAGTGGTTGGCATATATTACTTAGTTGGATATTCCTATTTAATATAATAAAAATGGCTAGAAATGACTATATAGCATTATTTTAATACCAGTCCATGGTTATTTCATGTAAATCTAAATATTATTACATATTCAGATAGAGCATGGTAAATGTGATTTTTGAGAGTTGGAATCAACTCCTTAGCATTTATGGTTGATTTTATAAAAATGTTTGAAGTTGGAAAAGTCTCCATCTTGTTATTTTTACCATGGGTGATCTATAATTTCAAATGGTTTAATTCCAACGGGATTTGTAGACATTTTCAATACCTTTCTAACAAAATTGGAATCATGCAATTTGGTTCAGTAAATCTCTTTGAATTAAATTTTGAAATCACTGGCAGAATAGGTTTTGAATTAAATGGAAAATCTAAGTTTGAATCTCTAGGCTAAGCGCAGGAAAGAAAATGGGCCGGCCCAGCTACACGGCGCCGCACGCAGCGGGATGCACTCAGGCTAGTCCCATGCATCAGCGACTGAATCTAAGTGAAACGGTATGGGCTATTCTAGGCCACGCGATTAGAAAGCGATCAATGGCTCTGGTTCGTCATCTCCGTCACAGTGACCGCACGAGATTCTAAACCTAGCGCTACAGTGGGGGTCGATGGGGGCTTACCAGGGCTCCAGCTAGGTCCGACGATGGGGCAAACAGGCTGGTAGACGACGGCGAGTCGAATGGTGGTTGTGGTAGCTCCTGGGGCAGCTCCAATCAACGGCTCCTTTCCTCCATAGCAGCGGTGGGGTCCGGTGAAATTCCGGCGGTATGGTGCATGCCTTGCTCCGGGGAAGGGTCAGGGATGGTTCTGGGGGAGAGGTGAGTCAAGTGGTGTGCCTTTGGAGGCTGGGGGAGGGTCATATTTATACACCAGCGAGAGATACCGTGCGACATGGCTCGGGCTCGTTGGTGACATTGCTACAGAGAGATATTGGCATGGTTGGGGGTGTAGGTCGACACGGTGGTATGCGGCAATCATCATGCGCATAGTGGCACGGCGAGGGGCGTTCTTAATTGGTCGGGAGACGACCATTCTCTATACGGGTACCACAATGTTCGTCATGGCATACGGTGGTCATGGGGTGCGCGGTGGAGAACGATCGTGTCTGAGAGGTCACTGGTGACATGGCGAGTGCAGGTACGCAAGGAGAGAGCGAGGCACGACCTGGTTGTGCAGGAGTGGCTTGGTGCTCTGGCGTGCACTCGACATGGTTGTGAGTTAACTAGGCGTGATTGTGCTGGCTTCTCCACTACTCGTCGTTGGTCGAGGGGTGGACAGAGGGGTGCGGTGAGGTCACGACTATCGCCTAGACATCATGGGAGAGGGCGGCACGGCTTGTGGTGTCATGTCCGTGCTCAACCGGCATGGCTCGCTCGTGTACGGGCGACACTGGTCTAATTGATGAGTGAGAGGTGTGCTCCACTGCATGGCTGGGTACTGGGGGTGATCATGGGTGAGTAACTAAGGTTGAATGGAGTACAAGGATGATCACAATATTGATTCAAATAGTGTATAGTTGGTAGACCTATACTCTGCCTGTTAAGTGTTTGATTAAATGGCCGCATGAACTAAACATTTAAATTTTCAAATTATTTTTGGTGGGTGTTGTGGTCACATGCTTGAGTGTCTCTGGTTGCGGGGATTTGTCAAGTGGTGGAGGTTTGAGTGGTTTTTGAAAAATGATGATCTATATACCTATACTTGATTCAATTTTGAACTATCCCTCAAATGGATTTGAAATTGGTTTCTGTGGGTTTGCAAAGTTCACTTGTGTTCAGTTTTACCTGGTCTAGCAAGGGGAGAAGAGAACTAGAATTGTTTCTGTTGGAAATATTTTACTAGAGATGCCCAAAGTGGGATAGTGGTTAACTTTGACAAAAATGACCATTAGTTCATTATGCTTATAATATGATTTTCTTTTCATTTGATTTGGTTTGGAAATGACCTAGATGTTATTGTTTTCATCTTTAAACTAATCCTTATCATTGATAGCAATCAAACACACATGCATTCATAAGGGTTTAAGAATAAAAGTTTTTGTTAATCCAAATTTTGGATGATTGAAACTTGATAATCTTGTTTAAATTTTTTGAGGTGTTACAGTATGCCTAGTGTTGATTGTGCCCTTTGTCTGCTTGCATGTGATCCATAATGACGATAGATGCGATTATGTCGGAGACCAGAAGAAGATTATTATTATTATTGGTTATTATGGTATTCTAAGAAGAAGTCCAGGGACACTGATCTCAGGCAAGCCACCTTCTTGCTCATCAGACTTGTCCTACTGTTTTTACTTATGCATGTTTTACCTACTGTTTTATGAGCATTACATTGTTTTATTATATGATGATCAATACTTGGTAGTGGCTTGGCTTCTCCAAACCATTATGCTTTTGTACTATTAAGTACAACCCCCTTGATGACACCTACTTGACTCTTGTATGGTAGATGGTGTATAACACCATACCCCATTGGAGACCCCATTTTAGCTGAAGCAAAACTTATGATGGGAAGACCCCCGAAAAGTTTTACAAAATGTTTATGGAAAAACCTTGGTGAGGTTTGACCTACCGAGATAAGCTTGACAAAGAAAACGGTTTTTGTTTTACAAAATTCTAAAGGAAAGATGAAGGAAAAATGTTTACAAAAACGCACCCGGTTCTTTGCAGCATAGCTAAACAACTCACTCATGCAACCACATTACCCCGGAATGGGACGAGGCTTAACTCAAAGTAGTTCACTCTGATATGGGAATTCTCGCTGCTACATATGGAGGATCATCTCCCTCAAAATCCGGGCTTACCTTTATAGAATGTTTCAACTATTATACATTCACCTGGAGGAAGCAGAGTCACCCATGTGAGTGACCGGGCGAACTATGAGCCCTTCATTGAAAGTGTCCCATCCAGGTCTGGGTGGGGTGCTCCGGTTGGTCCGTGGATCCAGACGTCCCGGTCTTGAGGGGAACAACTCATAGGGTAGGCCCGTGTCAGAGTGGACTTTCCGAGGGTTATGTTTGATTATTTGAACCCCGCATACTGTTGTATGACGATTCGTGGTGAACCGCGGCGGATGTATCGAATCTTGTGGGTAAAGTGTACAACCTCTACAGAGTGTAAATCTATTCGAATAGCCGTGTCCACAGTTATGGACGGTTGGACAACTACTGTAGAGCGGTGCTGGTTTTGATTTCAAAAAGGACTTCGAATAAGCAAAGGCTTTGGAAATGATTTGACCAGGGGATGGTCGAAAAGGAAGGAATGGAGTTTGTTCGTGAGATGACAGGAAGGTTAAAGAAATGGGTGACCCAGTCCTAGTTTTTTACAAAACTTCTCAAAATGGTTTCCAAAATGTTTTGCAAAAGTTTTAAACAAATATCTGTAGATGATAAATCTACAGGAGAACTATTTGAGAAAATAACCCCTCTTGGAGCCCTCCTACTACCATAGACATATTGCATATCCTCGTGTTATTATTATTGTTTTAGGGTGGTTTGTGAGTACATTCAAAGTACTCACTGGCATTGTCCCTGGCTATTAACTTGGTCAGATATCAAGAAGATGTTGGAGTTGACGACTATGCGATCTAGGACGTTCTCCGAGTTAGTTGCCTATAGGTTAAGGCATGGCTCAGTCTATACGCTTCGATAAAGTCCCGCTGATGATGATGCTTGTAGCCATTATGACAGTTGAGGTATGACTTGTATCTGCTTAAGTAATGGATGTTTACTTTGATACTTGTCAGTTATGTGCCACGACTAACTAATCATGGGATCGTGGTGTATGCATAACAGGGATTCTCGGAGGATTAATCCAGGGGGCCCACAGATGATACTTATGTTTTTTCATCTGTTTTTTCATTGTTAAGTCACTTTTGTAGCATGGACCACTGCAGTTAGGATTCTGATGGAAAAGGTGCCATTTGGAGGCAAAATTCGCGAAGATCAGAAAATCCGGGAAAACACATGGAAAATCCTATTTTTCGAGAAGACGAAGAATGCTAGAAGGGGAAGTGGAGATGGGCCACAGGGGGCCCACACCACCCCTGGCATGGGCCACCCCATGCCACCAGGTGGTTTGGCTGCCCTGGTCCACTCCTGGCTCTCCCCTCTGGCGTATATTATCCGCCCGAAACCCTAATACTGAGAGAGCGACCACAGGAAGATTCCGTCGCGTCTGCGGGGCGGAAAACACTGTAGCACTGCCCCTCCTCTTTCTCCTTTATGGTTGTATGAGAGTAGAGAGAGAGAGAGAGGGAAATAACCATATATTGCCATAGATATTAAAAGCTTCTTGCAGCAGTCACCTCTCTGTCCCTCCTCACTCTCTGAATGACCCACACGACCACCCCACCACCCAAGTCGACCAACCCCTAGCCAACACCTCTCCCCAATGTCCAAAATGGACATTGTACATCAAGCTCTCCTTCCCCGATTTAAATAAGCCAGAGGCCACCACATCCCCCTCTATGCCTCCCATTTGCCCCCAACCACTCACACTCACCCCCACTCGAGACCCCATCCTCTACCCGGCTCTGCCCTGCTCGAAGGAGAAGAAAAATGGCCTCTCGACCATTGACAAAAAGATGGGCAAGACCCCCTCTCCCTTGCTCCCCTCTCTCTGCATGTCACCGTATTGTGACCCCCTCATCCTACTCTATCTGATACTGCTTTATTTTGGCCCTGGACCACCTCTCCAGGCATCACCGGCGAGGCCCGATGAGCTCGCCTCGGCCTCCATCCTGGGAGCCTCACTCCTTCGTGGAACCGGTGGTTGCCACCCACCCCCGAGGTCATCGTCGTGCTCCGCCTTCCCCCATGACCTCCCCGACGCCTCTCCACCGCCGGTAAGCCCTCCCCGCGCCACCCTGCCCTCGCTTAGGGTTTCCAGTCGTCGGCGGAGTCCCCGCAAGGATGACGAGTGGTAGCCGTCTGTCACGACTTGATCTGATGGCGGGCCGCAGTCCATACCCCTTCGATCGCTAGGGTCGCAGCCGCCTGGGCCCTGCGCCGCAGGTTTGAAACCCCTCCCGCTCCCGCGCGCGTCAACTCCATGGTGGGGGGCGATTTTGGCTCCGAGGCCCCGTAGCTCCTCAGATCTGGCCCGGCTGGTGTTTACTCTTTTTCTTTTTTATATATATACAAATCTAGATCATTTTCTTGCTCTTCAGTTTAAATCCTAAATAATATGGAAACTAGGCCTAAATGCGCAGATCTAAAATTCCTAGGATCACTGAACTTTTTCTTAAACATGAAGTGTCAGAAACTTGGCAAAATATTACTGGTACAAACTTTGAGAATTAATCTCCCCATAGTGTCATTTCAATTGATAAATTCCCCTAGTAGTAATACATAACCAAATGTAATGAAACAAAGCCACTATAGTAGATAATTTTAATACCAATCTATGGACCTTAGCCCTATGTCAAGGTGAATAGTGGTTTGACATTAGTAAAAATAACAAAAACAGGACAATGCTTCCTTTAGAAAATTCCTTAAGCCAAACTATAGCATGTTTTTAGTGGAATCCAACTCTTAGTGATATGGTACTTTGGTACCTATCAAAACCCAGGAGAACACTATTTATTGATCCTCCGTTGATATTTTTTATGAATTAAATACTCATGTATGTGGTATACTCACTATATAAATCATTTTAGAAGCTTAGCTAGTCCAAAAGTAGTGATTCCAATTTCTACTAGGAGGTATTTGCAATACCTATACATTTTCCTTTACCCCATATCATCTAGACCTGTAGAATTAATCTGGTGAAAAAGACAAATTGACTATAGAACTGACTTTGGGAATTCCCCAATGGCATTCTGTTAAATATTTTCACGTGATTCCAGCTCTCACTGAACCAGTCCATCAAACCCTACTTAACCATCCAAGGAAATAATTTGTGGATCTACAGAACTTTTCTGTTGAATTTTTCACCTAAACTAGAGGTTATTTCACTAGAAAGATCATAATTAAATATTGAAAATTGATAAAATCATGAAACCACTTTTGTTGGACTTGTTATTCCAATGCCTATCTGTAGATATCATTTTTTCACATTGATATGATACACACCCAAACCTTAATTCAAAACCCCTTCACTAGGTGGTATTTGAAAAATAAATCACAAAGGCAAATCCACAAAAGCAATTAAAGTATTTCCAAATGCCATGATCTCAATCTATCAAAAACTACTGAAGTAATTAATGTGTTGTATGTCTATTTGTTGTATGGTATTGGTGATTGTATGCCTTGTGTTGATTGTTCCCTTTGTTTGCTTGCATGTGATCCATAACGACGATAGATGCGATTATGTCGGAGACTAGAAGAAGATGATTATTATTATTGGTTATTATGGTATTCTACAAAGAAGTCCAGGGACATATATTGCCATTTTACTGATCTCAAGCAAGCCACCTTCTTTGTCATAAGACTTGTCCTACTGTTTTTAATTATGCATGTTTTACCTACTTTTTATGAACATTACATTGTTTTATTATATGATGATCTATACTTGGTAGTGGCTTAGCTTATCCAAACCATTACGCTTCTATTAAGTACAGCCCCCTCGATGACACCTACTTGACCCTAGTATGGTAGATGGTGTATAACACCATACCCCATTGGAGACCCCATTTTAGCCGAAGCAAAACATAGGATGGGAAGACCCCCGAAAAAGTTTTACAAAATATTTATGGAAAAACCTTGGTGAGGTTTGAACCTACCAAGAGAAGTTTGAGAAATAAAAAGGTTTTCGTTTTACAAAATGCAGAAGGAAAGATGGTGGAAAAATGTTTACAAAAACACACCCAGTTCTTTGTAGCTTAGCTATAGCAACTCACCCGTGCAACCACATTTCCTCGGAATGGGATGGGGCTTAACTCAAAGTAGTTCACTCTGATATGGGAATTCTCACTGCTACGTATGGGGGATCATCTCCCTCAAAATCCGGGCTTACCTTTACAGAAAGGGTCAACTGTTATACAGTCACCTGGAGGAAGTAGAGTCACCCATGCGAGTGACCGGGTGAACTATGAGCCCTTCATTGAAAGTGCCCCATCCAGGTCTGAGTGGGGTGCTCCGGTTGGTCTCTGGATCCAGACATCCCAGTCTTGAGGGGAGCAACTCATAGGGTAGGGCATGTGTCGGAGTGGACTTTCCGAGGGTTATGTTTGATTATCCGAACCCCGCATCATGTTGTATGACGATTCACGGTGAACCGCAGCAGATGTATCGAATCTTGTGGGTAAAGTTTACAACCTCTGCAGAGTGCAAATCTATTCGAATAGCTGTGTCCGCGGTTATGTACGGTTGGACAAACTACTGTAGAGTGGTGTTGGCTTTGATTTCAAAAAGGACTTCGGAAAAACAAAGGCTTTCGAAATGATTTGACCAGGGGATGGTCGAAAAGGAAGGAACGGAGTTTGGTCATGATATGACCGAAAGGTTAAACAAATGGGTGATCCAGTCCTAGTTTTTTTCCAAAACTTTTCAAAAAGGTTTCCAAAATGTTTTACAAACGTTTTTATCAAAGATCTGTAGATGATATATCTACAAGAGAACTATTTGATAAAATAACCCCTCTTGGAGCCCTCCTACTACCACAGCCATATTGCATATCCTCGTGTTATTATTATTGTTTTAAGGTGGTTTGCGAGTACTTTTAAAGTACTCACTAGCATTGTCCCTGGCTATTAACTTGGTCAGATATCAAGAAGATGTTGGAGTTGATGACTATGCGAGCTAGGACGTTCTCCCAGTCAGTTGCCTGTAGGTTAAGGCATGGCTCGGGCTATACGCTTCGGTAAAGTCCCGCTGATGATGATGCTTGTAGCCATAATGTCAGTTGAGGTATGACTTGTATCTGCTTATGTAATGGATGTTTACTTTGATACTTGTCGGTTATGTGCCATGACTAACTGATCATGGGATCGTGGTGTATGCATAACAGGGATTCTCGGAGGATTACTCTGGGGGCTCCACAATTCATTTGTTACTTTTGGAATAAAGGAAAGAATAAAGAAATAGTATTTGAGTTATACATTTGTATTATTCTCAATTTCATTTAATGTTTTATAATTGGTTAATACTCAAACAATAATAATAACTAAATCTATTTTGGAAATCAAATAAACATTATTACTTCTAGTTCACACTTGTTTTTAAATTATTCAAATATGAATTCAAATTATTCACCCAAATTTATAATATCTCCTAAGGTTCATGTCAGAATTCATAGAAAACACTCCTAAGAGCTAAATCCTAACTCAAAGTAGTGAAATAAACTCTGATATCCCTAGGGTTTTGTTTGGCAAAAATTTTGCCCCAATTTTACAGATGAATGCATGCACATGCACAAATTTCTATTTCTACCCTTCGTTGGTTCCTAAACGCTGGGATGTTACAATCTTCCCCCCTTAAATTAAACTTCGTCCCAAAGTTTTACTGATGTTTACCTGAATAGTTCTAGATAGGCTTCTCGTAGGTCATCCTCTTTCTCCTAGGTTGCTTCTCATTCAGGGTGATGTGCCCACTTTACTTTGTAGTAATTAATATCTCTATTCCTTAAGATTTTCTAGTTCTCTTCCAATATTTTGTAGGGTTTCTCAACATAAGTCAAATCCGCTTGTAATTGAATCTCTTGATGCGTGATTGCATCATCAGGAACTTTAAGACACTTTTGGAGTTGTGATACATGGAAAATATTATGAACTTGAACTGGCCTTGTTGGTAACTCTAAAGAATATGCAGTATTTCTATTCTAGCTCAGTATCTTGAATGGTCCGATATATGTTGGACTTAATTTTCCTTTTACTCCGAATCTTTTAAATCCTTTCATTGGGCTAACCTTGAGATATACCATATCTCCCACTTCTGGATGCCATGCTCTTCGATTCTCATCTGCATAACTCTTTTGATGACTTTGACCTATCTTTAGTCGATTTCTAATGATATCGATAATGTCTTGCTTTTCCTTTATATAGTCAAGTGCAAACTCTTTGCTACTATCTGGTTCATACCAATATATTGGTGTTCTACATTTTCGACCATAGAGTACCTCATACGGTGCTGCCTTCAGACTACTCTGATAGCTATTGTTGTAAGAAAATTCCGCCAAAGGTATATGATCTTCCCACGAACCTCCAAAATCTAAGGCACATGCTCTTAGCATATCTTCTAAGATTTGGTTAGTTCTTTCTGTCTAACCTCCGGTCTCTAGATGATAAGCTATGCTGAAATCCAGTTTTGACCCGAGTGCTTCATGTAGTTGCTTCGAAAATGCTGAAGTAAATACAAACCCTCTATCTGATGCAATTCTTTTGGGTACTCCATGCTTACTTACAATCTCCTTGACATATACCTCTACCATCTTCTCAACATTATCCTTTTGGTTCATTGGAATGAAATGTGCACTTTTGGTAAGTCTATCAACTATTACCCATATCATCTCGTTCCTCTTCGGAGTCATCGGTAATCCTATAATGAAATCCATACCAATTTCCTCCCATTTCCACTATGGAATTTCTAGTGGTTGCAGTGGTCCTGCTGGACTTTGATGTTCTGCCTTCACTCTCTGGCAGGTATGACACTTATACATATACTTTGCAATGTCTCTTTTCATATTGTTCCACCAAAATAGCTCCTTAAGATCCATGTACATCTTTGTACTTCTTGGATGAATGGAATAGGGTGTCTCATGTTATTCTCGAAGTATGATCTCCCTAATCTCTGGTACATCTGGTACACAAAGACGATTTTGGAACCATAAAGATCCATAATCTCCAAGATGGAAAGCTGATGCTTGACCGTCGGAAATTAATCTGACTTCTTCACCAATGAACGGATAATGAAGTTGATGTCGATGACAAAGATCACTGCTTCGCTCTTCCATAACTCTCATGGTAGCTAAGCCTACATGAACCTCTGTCCTTAAGAACTGCATTTCCAACCTTTCCAAATCCATTTGCAAGTCCTTTTGTAGCTCTCGATTTGTTGGTTAAACATATGTGCTCTGCCGGCTTAAAGCATCTGCTACTACATTGGCCTTTCCTGGAGTATAGTTAATTGTAAGGTCATAATCCTTAATCAACTCCAGCCATTTTTCTGACTCATATTTAGTTCCTTCCGAGTGAAGAAATATTTGAGACTTTTATGATCAGTGTATAGTTCATAGCTTTCTCCATAAAGAAAATGTCTCCAACTCTCCAAAGCAAAAACCACCACCACTAATTCCAAATCATGTGTTGGGTAGTTGACTTCATGAGGTTTGAGTTGTCTAGACCCATAAGCAATTACCTTGCGATCTTGCATTAGAACACAACCTAAGCCTTCCTTAGATGCATCAAAATAAATTGTGTAATCCTTTCCGGTTTATGGTATATCTAAGACTAGTTTTGTAGTCCACTTAGTCTTCAATTCTTCAAAACTGGCTTCACACTTTTCATCCCACACAAAAGGAGTATTTTTCCTTAGCAGTTTGGTCATTGGTCCTTCTATCTTAGAGAAACCTTCAATGAATCTCCGATAGTAACCGACCATTCCTAGAAAATCTCTAATTTTTAACATTGGTCGGTGCATTCCAATCCAACACTAATTGAACCTTGGATGGATTGACTGCAATTCCATCCTTACTAATGGCATGACCAAGGAATTCAACCTTGTCCAACCAAAATTCACACTTACTGAACTTAGAAAACAACGTGTGTTATCTCAGTATTTGTAACGCTATCCTCAAGTGTTCAGCATGCTCCTCCTTATCCTTGGAGTATATCTAAATATCATCAATAAATACTATGACGAACTTGTCCAAATATGGCAGGAAAACATTGTTCATCAGATTCATGAAAATTGTTGGTGCATTAGTCAACCCAAAAGGTACGACCAAATACTCATGATGTCCATATCTTGACACAAACATTGTTTTTGGAACATCCTCAGGCTTAATCTTGATTTGGTGATAGCCTGATCTCAGATCAATCTTGACTTGATCAAATAAAGCATGAATTCTTGGCAACAAATACTTGTTCGTTATGGTGATGTTGTTCATATTTCTATAATCTCCACACATCTATCGTCGTCCTCCATCTCTTTTATCAACAAAAATCACTGGATTTCCCCATGGGGATACACTTTCCTGAATGAAACCTTTTCCGACCAACTCATCAATTTGATCTTTAAGCTCCTTCAGCTCTTTAGGACCCATCTTGTATGGTGCTTGAGCAATAGGTGTTGTACCAAGTATTAGGTCAATAGTGCACTCTATCTCCCTATTAGGTGGCATTCCTGGTAATTCTGCTAGAAATACATCTTGAAACTCATTTACCACCGGAATATCCTCCAACTTGACCTCACTCATGGAGTTTTGTTGTATATCTACCTCTATATGTGAGTGCTTATCATCTTGGTAAACCAATTTTCCTCCATCTGGAGTCCTTATTGAGATAGTCTTGCCTTCACAATTGATCTGGGCTCCATGCTCAGTCATCTAATCTATTCCCAAAACTACTGGTATTCCCCTTAACAGAATCACATAAAAATCTGAAAAATAGGTTTGACCACAGATTGAGATAACTTGGTTTAATTTAATATTTCTCACTATCACGATCCCCCCAGCGGTAGCTACGGTCAGAGGTTTTTCTGACGCTGCCCTTCTAATCCCGAACTTATCACAAAATTGTTCAGATATGAACGAAGTAGTTGCACTAGTATCAAATAGAAATTTTTCAGGGTTGGTGAGAATATTAACCGTACCTATGACCGCTTGATCCGAGTTATCCACTTCCTCCAAGGTTGCATAGTTCAGCTTTCACGTAGATCGGCTCCTCTTGCCATTATTGTTCTTGGCATAATTTCCACCCCTGTTAGGCTGTCCGCCTCCGCCTTTTGCTTGACCAGCACCTGATGTGGACCAACCACCTGGTGGTTTCTTGGGACAATCCGACTTCATGTGCCCCTTTTGACCACACCCATATCATATGATCACCGGCTTATGGTAATCCCTACTAATATGCCACAAAAGCTTACAATTGTGACAGATGACATTCCTCCTGGTTGTGGTTGCACCATGACCTTCAGGTTCCCTCTGATGTCCAACTCGGTCCATTAATGTGGGGCCCCGGGATTAATCATCCGAGAAATCTCTGTTATGTATATATCCATGTTCCCATGATTAGTGAGCTGTGGAGCATAACCGACAAGTATCATTACAACATCCGAGATATACCGAATTACAAGACATACATAAATGCCGTTATGGATATACCATGTTTAGCAGCGGAACATCATCACGCGTAGAGACCAATCATGCCTCAACCTACAGGCAACTGACTGGGAGGACGCCCTAGCTCGCATAGCCATCAACTTCATCCTCTTCTTGATATCTGACCAAGTTTATAGCCAGGGACAATGCCAGTGAGTACTTTGAATGTACTCGCAAACCACCTTAAGATAACAATGATCACATGAGGACATGCATTATGGATGTGGTAGTAGGAGGGCTCCAAGAGAGGTTCTTTTCTCAACTAGTTTCTCTTGTAGATATAGCATCTACATATCTTAGTTGAAAACCTTTGTAAACATTTTGGAAACCTTTTGAAAAGTTTTGTAAACACTAGGATTGGGGTACCCATTTGTTCCCGTCTTCAGGTTGTCCCACGACCAAACTCCTTTCTCCTCCTTCCGACCATCCCATGGTCAAAACCTTTCTTCTCCATTACGACCATCCCATGGTCAAAACATTTCCAAAGCCATTTATTTTCACAAATCCTTTTTGAAAACAAAAATAGCACCGCTCTACAGATGTTTGTCCAACCCGTCCATGACCGTGGACATGGCTATTCGAATAGATTTACACTCTGAAGAGGTTGTACACTTTCCCCACATCATCCGGGTACACTACCCTGATCTACACCGATCGTGGGTTGAGTAACCGATCAAGACTCTCCGGATGCCCACTCCAATATAAGTGCCTACCCTATGAGTGTTACTCCCCTCAACACCGGGACATCGGGTACCGAGGACCAATCGGAGCGCATTTTACACTTTACACAGTGGGCGCTTTCAATGAGGGGCTCATAGTAACGCCTGGCTACCCGCAGACAGTTCGTTCCTTCTCCAGGTCGATTTCCCACATGGACCTTTAAGGGAGAAGGCCCAGCCTCCGGGGATCGTGATCCCCTGTAGTAGTTGCGAGGCAGCTTATACCAGAATAGACAAACATCAAATCCACCCCTGTCCCATTACAGAGTAATGTGGTTGCACGGGTTAAGTTGTTATAGCTAAACTGCAAAGAACCAGGTGCATTTTTGTAAACCTTTTTCCTCCGGTTTTCCTCCAGCATTTTGTAAAACAAAACCTTTTCTCTTTCTCAACATATCTTGGGAGGTCCCACCTCACCAAGTTTTTATCATAAAACATTTGGTAAAACCTTTTTCCGGTGTCTTCCCATCCTCTAGTTTTTGCTTTGGCTAAAATGGGGTCTCCAAAGGGTATGGTGTAATACACCATCTATTCTACTAGGGACAAGTAGGTGTCACCAAGGGGGTTGTACTTAATACTACAAAAGTGTAATAGTTTGGAGGAGCCAAACCACTACCATATATACATCAACATATAGTAAAACAATGTAGTTTTAATAAACAGTAGATAAAACATGCATAAGTAAAACAGTAGGACAAGGCTTATGAGCAAGAAGGTGGCTTGCTTGATGATCAGCAATATGGAAATATGTCCCCGAACTTCTTCTTAGAATACCAAAATAACCAATTATAATAACCAACTTCTTCTAGTCTCCGATATAATCGCATATATGGTCGATATGGATCACATGCAAGCAAACAAAGGTCACAATCAACACCAGGCATACAAACATCAATACATACAACAGGAAAACATACCACACATTACTCAAATTAGTAGGTTTTGATAGATTGAGTGGGTTGAAATTGGAATTACTTTAATTGCCCTTTTGGTCTTTGTTTTATGATGTATTTGTCCAAATACCACCTGTTTCTTAGAACTAGGTTTGGGTTTGTATGGTATCAATATTCAAAGATGATACCATCAGGTAGGTATTGACAAAATAAGGCCAACAAAAGTGGTTTCAAGATTTTATCACTTTTCTTTAGTTTCTTATGAATTTTCTAGTGATAAAAGCTCTAGTTTTAGGAAATAATTCACCAGAAATGTTTTGTATGTCCAAAAATTATTTCATTAAATGATTTTGTAGGGTTTGATGGACTGATTAGCTGAGAGTTGGAATCACTCCAAAATAATTAGCAGAATGCCCTCAGGAAATTCCCGAATGCAGTTCTAGAGCTGTTTTGTCTTTTTCACCAAATTAATTCTACAGAATATTTTGATTTGATTCAAAGGTTACATTGTATGTATTTAGAATACCTTTTTGCAGAAATTGGCATCATCCTTTTTGGATCAACAGAACTTCTGTAGTGATTTTTCTAGTGAGAACATTATAAACAAAACTGTTTAATTCCTTAAAAATCAACAGTGGCTCCAGAAATTAAGATCTCCTAGATTTTTGTAGATATTTGCATACCAAACGAATTAGAGTTGGTATTAGGTAAATACCCCTTCTGGTTTGACCTAGAAAAATTTCTAGAGGCCGATAACGCTTGTTCTTGTTATTTTCACTAACATAAAACCGTAGTTCACCTTGACTTGAGATAAAGGCTAACTTGTATGTATAGCACAATAATTTCAGGGGAACTTTGTTTCATACCATTTGGATAGGTGAAACTCCCTGGATAAATTATTGATTGATAAGGGTACTATTTACAAGATTTATTGCTAAGAAATAACCAAAAATCATTTGAGGCTTGTGGTTTGGTCTGTATGTTTTATAAAACATGTGGTCACATGGGTAAATTTATATTTGGTCATAACTCGCCATTTTTAATTTTCATTTTGATTTAAACTGGGGTGCCTAATTCCAGATCTGGAAAAGCATTTAAATAAAAGAAAAACTGGGAGGGGCAGTTCGGGACGGATTCGCAGTGAAATGGGCCACTTATAGCAAAGCCGGCCCATTAGGGCGTCACCGCGCGTGGGAGAGGCCGCCTTCACACGGCCTGGACAGACCCACGCGTCAGCGCCCTAAGGGTCTGTAACATCCCAAAACTTCAATCCAAGGTTATCAAGATCAAAATCATCCAAAAATGGGTTTAACAAAAACTTTTCCAAATTTAAAATGAAATCATTCATATATGTGTGCATTTAAAATAGGAGTTGTTTGAATTTCCATGATTGATTGATCCAATGCTTGTAAAATGTTTCTTAGGTGATTTAAACATCATCAACACCATTCCCAAACTTTTCCTAAAGAAAATCAAATCAAAAATAATTAAAAAGGAATGGTCATTTTGGCAAATTTAACTCCCATGCCTACTTTGGCTATTCCTAGTACTCAAAACTTAACAAAAACAATTCTTGATCTTTGCACCCCTTGCTAGTACACATAATGAGGTACCAAGGCCCACCTTTGGATCTGCTAAAAACATTTTGTTAACTATTTTAAATGACAGTTTAAAATTGAATCTAATGCATATGCATAGATCACCCCTATTTCAAAAACCATCTATTTGAGCTCCACTTTCAAAACCCTTGCAACCAGAGACTACCTATCACTAGTGGATATCACTCAAAAATTTTGAAACCAAAATTCAAAACTTTATTTTATGCGGCCATTCAATCAAACACCTTGTTGGCAAGATAATATTGGCCTAACTAATACTGTTTTGGGTTGATTTTTGTCTAGCCATTGCAATGTGCTTTGATCATCTTGTCCCCCTCAAGCCTGACCAGACCAACCCCAGTCTCTTCCCTACCCCCTAGCTGCACTGCATTACCATGCCGAGCCCTGTCTCGCTGGCCGACCGTGCACTCGCACCAGCAGCCCTCTCCAACCCCTCTCGCCATGTCTAGTACACTACCAGTGGTCCACCTCCACTGCCCAACCAGCCCCAGGCCAGAGACAGAGGGCAAAGCGGCCAGGAACCGCCGCACCCGGAGCTTGTCGAGCATGCCGACGCCATCCCCAGAGCGTGCTCTGTTCCCGCTTGCACAGACCGCCCCTTTGGCAGCAGCCTGCGCCCTCTGCTCCGCCTCGACCTGGAGAACACCCCAGACACCCCCGCTGGTCGCCCAACGCCTCACAGCCACCACTCACCGTGGACACCGCCGCCTCTGCCTCTCAGAGCGCCACCTCGCCCAGACTGCGTGCCACCACCCCTACGGCTGCATTCAATTCCTAGAGCACCGCCAGGGAACCGCCCATCGATCGCCACCCCCAGCCATGCCTCTACCCCGCCATAGCCATGTTGCCACCATCGACTGCCCATCCCGCTCGGTCTCACCGTCGGGCCTATAAAAGGAGCCCTCCCCAGCCTCTTCTCTCCACACCATTCCACTCCCCTCACCTCTCTGAACCTCACCCACCTCTAGCCGGAGCAAGGCGAGCTCTGCCTCGGCGGAATTGGAGCCGGAGCAGCCGCAGCAGGAGGAGAAGGGCGCCGTTGATTTCGACCACCCCAAGCTCCGCTGCAACCGCGCCTCGCCTCGCCGTCGTCTTCCACGTCGTTTTCCTGCCTCGCTGACCCCGCTGGAGCCCTGGTACGCCCCCAGTAGACCCCCACCGAGCCGCTAGGGTTCGAGCTCGCCGGCGACCTGTTCGTCGTCGACGACGACCCTCCGTCGTAGATTCCTATTCTAATCGCACGGTCCACTGCGCGCGTACCGTTTCACGTTTTAAGTGCCGCTGACACACGAGACCCCCTGTCAGCTGAGCCCCATGCCGTGGAGCGCCACTAGGCTAGCCCATTTCTTTTCCCCCGCTAGCCCACCCATTCAAATCTGGATTTTTCTTTTTAGTTAAATCTAGTTTCTGTCCCCTAGTTTAAAAATCAATTCAAAGAGTTTTATAAATCCAAATTGCACGAAACCAATTTTGCCTGAAAGGTATTGAAATGATCTATCCAAGCCCGTTGGATTTAATTCAATTAGAGTTATAGATCTCTCCTAATAAAAATAAGAAGACAAAAGCTTTTGCAACTTGCAACATTTTTATAAAATCAACCAAGTTAGCTTTGGAGTTGATTCCAACTCTCTAAAATCACATTTCATTATATATATATAAATATATAATAATATTAAGGTTTACATGCAGTGACTTTGGACTAGTACCAAAATAATGCTATATAGGCATTTCTAGTCACTTTAAATCATTAAATAATGAACTTAAACCAAAGTAATATTGATCCAACCCTTAAATATCATTCCCACATGTTAAAATATGTGGTGAGGACATGTGTCCACATGATCCCATATTTTGGTGGTGAATATTGAATTTTAGTTAATATTTCAGTGAGTAGAAATCACTTTTCTAAAATAAAAAGGATGAAACTATTGAAATTAAACTTGTGATGCTTGTGATGAGAATAGATCATCAATTGTGTGTCTTAGAATGCTATCTAGCCTAGTTAAGTATTGTTTGGTGATTGTCTACTCCGTATGTATTGTTATAGAAGATAGTACTGACCAAGCTTACGAGGAGGAGGAGTGCTATCAAGACGAAGACGAAAAAAACTTCAACCACTGCACCAACCAAGGCAAGCTATTATTGGCAAGCTAACCCTTGCAAAACACACTTTAGCAAGCCACCATTAACAGTACAAGCTACCCTTAGCAAACTAGAATCAAACTAGATGGTTTAGCAAAAATGCCATAAGCATGCTTTGATCACACCCCCTTTAACTATTAGTACGTCAAGTCTTATTGACAAGTTTTACTCCCCTTAGTACACAAAGTTCTTTACTTGTTTTGAAGGTAGCATAAAAAGTATAAAACCTGACCTACTTAGAAACCTTTAGATGTCATTCTATGGCATGAGATTGATCCCATCCTTCCACCTTAGTGAACACTCTTAACTTAGTATTATAGAGTAGATCAAAAACTTGAGTCACTTTAGATGGGAACACTTGGTGAAAATGAATTATAAAAACCTTGGAATGATGAGTCATTCTATTGAGATGTTTTGACATGTGTTGAGAAACACAACTGGTTTATGATGATGAAAATGATGAGGCATGAGCCTTAACCCTTTTATAAAACTGATGGTTGGATTCGGATGTGATACCATTCCAAATTTACCGTACAACCACATTACCTGAATTGGGTAAGGCTTAGCTGGAAATTTATATGCATTAGTATTAGTTCCCTCACGGGAGAGGTTTGAGCTGGGGCTACCTCTCAATGATGTCCACCTATGCAGTGCCCAAGATGACTCATGGTCATGGTTGGTGTAGCATCCCAATTGTCTAACAATTGTAATGCTACTTGGTCTAGTAAGATAATGGCTACTTCCTATATATAATTGTTGCATCATAATTATATCATGCTCATGTCATCATGCCACCTTGCATTTGAGCATCATATAAAACCCTTTTTGTTTTGATTCTTCTCTCATATGCATTGTAAATTGTATTTGCCTCTTGATATTGTATTTGGTTATTGATATATTGTTTAATGCCCAAGTTGAGTTGGGGGCATATCTTTTATTCCACTTCACCACCTTTCTTTGTCACCACCTTATACTTCCACCATTCCAATAACCCATGAGCTTGTAATTCTTTTTCTTTGGATTTTTATTCTAGCTCATGTGGGTTGGGTGGATCTAATTCTATAATTTCTTTTGCTTGGTCTTTATTCCACCTTTTGGGAATGCATGGGAATCATGCCATATTATATTATTATTGTTTTTACATACTAACACATGGCATTTAAAGCCCATGCATGGGCCATGCAAAGCTCCACCATCTCTTCTCCTTTGAGTTTTGCCTTTGTTTTAAAGTGGGTCTTGTGTTATCATCCTATGTGTTCTTGATCTCTTGTTGATCACACCTTTTTCTTTCATCACCTCACCATCTCCATCTCAACACCTTTTCTAGCTTGATCTAGTTTTGGGCATGTTAAACCCTATACCTCAATCACACCCTACTCTACCTCTCCTTACCATCCCCCTTGCTTGCTCATGTGAGGATGTAAACCCTAAACAACCTCACCACCACTCCCCTAGGCTCTCTATCCTTAACCTCCTCTCTAAACCTAAACCCTAACCAAGCCCTCCACCTAGCTACCTTCCTACCCCAACCCTAGCCCCAACCCTAACCGAGCTACTAATTCCTTCTAACCTAGCTCACCCGAGCCTCCCATCTCCTCTCTCTTTCTCTCTCACAGCCGGGGATGGCCCACCCGAGCCTACCCCTCCTTGGACGCTCCCTGGCCCGGCTATTAGCTCCACCCTACCTGCCCCTGCCCTGCTCAAACCGAGCCAGCCCGAGCACGTGAGAGGAGAAGAAGAAAAAGGGCCGAAGCCACCTTTATCTACCCCTGCCACAGCTAGCTTCCTCCCTCTCCCTCCTTTTTTCTTCCTTCCACATGACTCTCTGGCGTCCCCAGATCCTCCCCAGAGCCGCCCCTTCTTCCTCTTCGTCGCCAAGACCTGCCGCCGTTCGCCGCCAGCACCGCGTCGCCCCCGTCGCTCCAGCCGGTGAGCACGTCGTGGAGGTGGCCTGGGCGACCGAGAGGGATCCTCTGCTTCGCCCCGTACCCGCTAGAGAGGAGGAGGAGCCCCGCTTCTGCCACACCCCGCGACGCCTCGACGAAACCCTAGGCTGCCGTTCGCCTGCCTCGTCGTCGCCCTGCTGCTCCCCAAGCTGATCTGACACCACCGCCCTCCCCACGGTGAGCCAACCGTCCCCGCTGACACCCTCTCTTTCTTAGTCGCGTCTTAGTCTCGCCGGACCCCAGGACGAACGCCCTCTGGCCGTGTCTGCGTCTGCACGACCCCGTGACGCCCCGCGTTAGCTAGCCGCGTTACTCCCTCCTATCATCACCAACATCCTACTGCGCTGGTTGCCGCCACCGAGCGCGAGTCCTAAGTCCCCAGTTCGATCCCCCGTGTCGCGCTCCGTGTCGGTCGGTCACCGATCTGTCGATCGGTTCAGAGAAGAACAACAGTACAGGGCCTGTTGCCACTTTACACTTAGCCCCCCCTTTTTAATTCCCTAGACCCGCGATCCCTCCAGGTCCACTGGTCAGCCCCCCTGTGTTTTTGCAGAACCCCCCCAAGTTCCACCGCCTCAACCCGCACTCCCCGGATCCGCAACGTGTCGCCCACTGGCTGGCTGCGCGCGCCGTGGACCCGCGAGGCTGCCGGCCCCACCTATCAGCCTCTTGGTCTAGGTCAGCCGCGATGAGAAAACTCTTTTCTGTGCGCGTGTTGTCCCAGTCAGCAGCTGGCCCACCCATCAGCGACTGGGTCTGTAACAGGCTGAGTAGCAAAAGGTTTTCTGTTTTTCTGTTTTAATTTAAACTTTTCAAATTTGTTTTAAATTCAAATTCAAATCTGTTTTCAAATATCTTTTAAGATATAATTCCAAATTAAACATGTAATATATGTTTTTGAATCAGAAAAATGTGAGGAATTCAATTATGCTATTCAAAATATTGTTTGAGCAATTAAAATTTTCGAGATAATTAAAATTACAACAAAATGCCCTTTATCTTAATTAATTAATAACTTTTGTTTTATAACTCCAAATTTGACAAATAATATGTCTAAATCGAAAATGCTTTCCATGTTCTGAATTGCAGCATGCATCATATAAATATAAAGGTTATAGCAACTTATTTGAGGATAAGAGGTGACTAAAACTCCATAAAATGCTTTACTCTTGTATTCCACACCTCACCCATGCCATGCTACATTATTGCCATGCAAATTGTGCATCATTCATCATGGCATGATTGTTTGCTTGTCGCATTTTATTCATATGCTTGTGCACTCTATTTATGTTGGCCATTGTTTGTTTGGTTCTTCTTCGAATAGACGCTGAGCAGGGGATATATCAAGAAACCCAGGAGCACTACCCAGATCCATCCCTCGCTTCAACTGAGCTGCCAGGCAAGCACTGCCACATGCTTGCATACATATAGTACCTATTGCCTCTATCTTATTCTTGCATCATGGAGTCGCGATTGCATTAATCTGAATCCCAAGTACTGCATAGCATTTACTTTTAAACCCCACTGAAGCTTGTTCCTCCATCCCATGAGCCATTACTATAGGAGTTGTTTGAGCCATGCGGGTCGTAGAACAGCATGTGTAGGGTATGTGAGTGTCTGATGGATAACGAGGTACCTATACAACTTAACCTGAGTAGTAATGGGATAACTAATGAAAGTGGCACCGGTGAGCAATATCTGCTATTTGGTTTTTCATGCTCACTTGTGTCCCGCAGGACCCCGAGTACTTGATTCCTGTTCCTTGACTATTCGCACTATCCACATCCGGGAGGCCTTATGAACCCCCCCTGAGCCAGAGCTTGATTCATTCTTATTTCTTGGGGCCACAAAGTAGTTTGGGGCTTTATTACCATCCTGTACTTATGCCATGCTTTACTGCTTTATTTAAGATTGTGCGAGGAGCACCTGTACTGTTTTGGATGCGGAGTGTTTTCACGGTATCGACAAGCCCAGTCACACTTTCGGGTTCCCAGTCGTTTACAGCCATTGACGCAAACCTTGGGTCCGTCTCGGAGCCGGCCAACTTCGTTGCGGGTAGCTTAATGGGGTGGCCCCCTGAAACATTTCTGAATCCTGTGATCGCTTTGTCGTGAATGCCTCGTTGGGTTTTGATTTGGTTTTTCCGAGGTTGATCGAGTTTGTGTTGCTATTTGTGCACCCCTGCAGGGTAAATCTTTCTGAAAGCCGTGTCCGTAGTTATGGACGACTTGGAGCACAGTTTCTCGATCATAGACAAGTATAACTAAAGTACTGCTTTTAATTTGACTAAGTACCTAACTAGTAAATAGTGCAACACTCATGGAATGGATAATAAAACTGCCAATGGATGGGGGGCTGTTCGTCCGCTTCCTCGTTGGTAAGCGAGGAGGAGGATGGATCTGTTAATATTACTGTTATAACTGTTGTTATTAATTCACGGACATCCGTCTATCTTTGGTTAGGCGGATGGTTAGCGAGTATCCCTAGAATTGTTAGGTATTATCTTTTGCTGCAATTGCGTCACCCAGGTTGTGTCCCCTTTAGAGGCATAAAGACTTGCTGAGTACCCCTAGGGTCTCACATGATAAATTGCTTGATTCAGATGAACAGGTACACTCGCAAGATGGATACTGGGTGGAGGAGACGGACGATGTTGGCAACGACCACTCGGTGTAGAGATTCCGGGAACGGGGATCCGTGAGATCTGTGGGCGGGATGTGTTTATTTATGGGGCATCTTATGCCGATTTTCTTCTTATCCGTACTCGGATCTTGTTTTCCGCTTCCGCCTGATACTCTGATGTTTGATGTATGAGGAGATATCCTAAACTATTATATCTATCTAGGATATTTGGATCTTGTCGTATGGCGTTGCAATATTTCTATTTCTTTTAGATGGAATGGCTCTGAGGACTGTTGTATGGTGGGTTGCATACATACTCATTTGTGTATGTAGTTGATCCCTTCGCCTGCCGATTAAGCCGCTCGTTCTTGTCCTGATGTTTGGAAATGGTTAGGACGGCCGAAAGGTCTACCTGTGAGTGGCATTTGGCCCCACCGTACTATTTTAACCATTTCCGATCATCCAGGCTTGTAACTAAGAGCGTAATTCACCGAGGTAGTTACAGTTGGGAGGCCATGCTCATAGGAGAGGTGCTTATACTAGGGTGTGTAAAGGGAAGGTTATGTTTGATTATCTGCATACTAATTATGATGATTCAGGGTTATCTCTGACAGATGTATCGAATCTTGTGGTGAAAGTGTACCACCTCTGTAGAGTGTCAAACTATTCGAATAGCCGCGTCCGCGGTTATGGACAGTTGGAATGGCCATACTGTTTCGTTGTCAGATGTTTTCTAAATAACTTGAAATGAATGATGAACTTTGACTTGACCACAACAGGGTTGTGTTTATGATAATAGCTTCCCAACTTAAGTGATTCTAGAACTTTACTTTATCTTTCTTTGCTTCTGAACTCAGCTTAGGTTTCAAACTTAACTTGATAGTTAAACTTAGATTTAGCACTTTGACTTAGAACTATAGTGCCTGGTAATTGTAGTTTGCGAGTACTTAAAGAGTACTCATGGCTTTTTTCCTTGGCTATTATTATGGCCAGACTATGAAAGAGATTATCAAGATGATGGTCAGCAGGACGGCTATGATAACTAGGACTATCTGCCTTCGTCAGCATTGCCTGTGCCCCTGAAGATGGACCCCACTGCTACGCTTATCTTTCATTTCCGCTGCTTGTTGTATTAAAGACTGGATCATGAGATCCTTATTTGTGTAAAACCTTATGTATGGTTTGTAATGGATGATGTACTGTGATATTCAATCTGTTATGTCTCGCAAAAATGGTAATCCTGGGATTGCGAGGTATGGCATCACGGGCATCTGGGATTAAAAATCCGGGTGTTGACAGGGTCGAAGCGGTACCCAGCTGCAGGGGCCATCCGATTAAAATGAAATCGATGGCCTAGGGCTCGTCTCCTTCCTCTCGACGGGGTGGCGCAGAGGAAACCCTAGGTCTCGTCGGGCGGCGGCGAGGAGCTTGCCTACGGTGTCGGGGAGGCGATGTGGAGCGGCGGAGACAACGCGGTCGGCTATGGCGACCTCGGGGAGGGGCGGCATGGGGGAGGTTGGAGCTAGAGAGGTGCTCACGCGACAGCGGCCATTGGGGTGGCCTCGGAGTTTGCCGGCGATGTCCTCTGGGCGTCTGCATGTCGAGGAAAAGGAGGGGATTAGATGGTTCTTGCGGAGGGGTTCACTCTAGGGCGAAGAGGAAGGGTGAGCGAGGCGTGGGGCAGGTCATGCGAGCCCAACCATGGGAATGGCCGAAGATTTTTCTCTGGCCTCTCTTGGCCAGCAGAGGGGGAGAGAGGTCTGGGACGCCTGGGAGGATGGAGTTGTGAGGTGAGGGAGGGTGAAGCGAGCAGAGGGAGTGGCTGGGATGGTCTGGGGTCTTATCACCGAGGAGGGGAGGTCTACGATGGTCTTGGCTCATGGAGGATAGAGGGGGAGGTGGGGAAGCCTTGGTTGGTTGACAGGGGCGATGGAGAGGAGGGTGTGGTGCCAGGGACCAGAGGAGGGGCGGCATCTCTTCCCCAGGAGCCTTGGGGGCTCCTCCCTTTTTACCTCGGGTGAAAAAAAAAGGGAGGGCGAGGGGGCTAGGGGGAGCTAGGGAGGCTCTAAGTGGTGCAGAGGGGAGGGAAGTGGGGTCATGAATTGACTAGAGGGGGAGTGAGGCGTGCTGCAGCTGCTATGGTGATTACTCTACAAGATATGCAAGATATGGTGTTTCTCTCACTTGCTTGCTCCAAGAGGTAAAGACAAAAGGATGGCCTTGCTACAGTGTAGTGCTACAGGGATCACGACCAGGGGTGTGATGGGTGCTGGAGAGAGGTGTTGGTCAAGCTTTTGATGAGGGTTGGAGGTGGTTTGAGTAGTGGATTTGATTAGTTGGCATAATTGGTCAATTTACTGGTTATGAAGGAAGTACAGGGATGTAGTCTTTATAAAACGAGGGAGTGGTACTAGTGGGTAGATACAGTCAAGGTACCCCTCCTAGAATTATTTGAGATTTTTCAAAGGAGTTTTAGTCCACTTAAAACTATTTATTCAAATAGGGAGGAAGTAGTTTCTAGAGGCTCATTTGATATTTTTACATTAGTTTCTGATGTGAGATGGTACCAAATATGATGTCACACTTCCGAGAATTTTCCCAACATTTATTGTGGCATAAAAGTATTTAAAGCAATTATTAATTCCATTTTTGCCATTTAAGAAAAAGGGCAAAAAGAATTATTAAAGCTCTTAAAAAATATATTTTTTGTGATGGGAAGATAGAGTATGATACATGGATCTCAATTGAGCTAAAAGTTGTGGAAGTGCTTTGGCAAAGACCAAACTTTCCCTTGGGGAAGGAGTTTTGGAGATTTTGTCTATTAAAGAGATTAATTAGATTTGGAGCCATAATAATTATGGATAAAATTTGATAAATCTTGTTTAGCAAGGTATATGATGTAGACAAGGTGTAACAAGCATTTTCAACCTTGGGATTGGAGAATCCAAGTTGATTTTGGTGCAAGCTAGAGATTTAAGGATCTTGGGTAAGATTGTTTTCATGCCACCAAAACCTTGTTAGATCTTGGAGCTCAGATCTCCCGTTGATGCAAGGGATAGATGGATAGTTAGACCAAGTCATATAGATGATCATGGCAGAAGGAGTTTGGATTGGTTACATTTGAGGTGGTCTAGAAGTGATGGCAAACTTTGTTGAAAATAAGGCTGCCATACCACATAGTCATGATGCCTTATAAACCATGTGGGTTTAAGAAGCACAACGATCCACTTGGAACAATTGAAGTACATGTTGATATACCTATATGAGTAGAACATAACCATGCAAATATTTGGTCCATAGAAGGTTGGATGATGGTGTGAGCTTCTGTCAAAGTAGGCATGTTGACTAGATTTGTAGGAATAGTTATTTTCTTGCTTACAAAACCATCAAGAACAAGTGGGTTGGAGGATGATATAATCAGGGGAAAGAGTGGGCTTGGTAGTACTTAGGATGTTTATCAAGAAGGTTCAAATGAATTTTCAGAAATGCACAAGGGTTGATAAAAGGAGGCATTCAAAAAGGTAATGTAGGAACAAATTCCAGACTCAGCCAAATTTGGCATATTAGGGTTTTTGACTAGAATGTGGGTGGTGATGATTTTGATGGGATGCAAGGTACTAAAGCATCATCAAGTGGATGATGTTGAAGTTTATATTGAGTAGGAAGGATCCTTGCTTGATACTGGTCTTCATTGACTTGGAAGCTTCTAGAATTAGATTACTTCAGAGTTGATCTGGTTAAGGGTTTTAGATGATCACCTAGTATCTAGAGATTAGATCCAGATTGTATTCTTGCTTAGGGTTTGGTGATTTTTAAAGTATCTTGATCCTAGTGGATGAGCTCCTAGTGGATGATCATACTACTTCTAAGCAATCAAGTCAAATAGCAAATCAAGGTAACTCATCTTACAAACAAATCAACTACTACTAGGGTTACCATCAAGCTTAGCTTGAGGTATGGATGGGAAATTTTGAAAGGTTGGTTTTGGTTAAGGTAAGAGTCCTTGGTATCTCTACCAAGAGTAGAATTTAAAAGCTTTAAAAGGAGGTTTTGGGAAACCTAGAGATAAAAATGGTTGAAGGTTCTGTCTATAAAACATAAGGAGATTATAATAGGTTGCTCTCCATAGTTTAGGGAAATAGAAGCTACTATAATAGTTGGTTTGCAAAGGCTTCTTGGCTCAGGTTTTGAAATGCCAGAACATTTGAGAATATGGAAATTAAGCCAAGAAAGTTTTGGGAAGTAGCTTTTGTCAACTGGTGTTGAGGTAAGGAGTATATCTTCTAATACACCATCATAAGCATAAACATACTCAAACAACAATCAAACACTTCAGCATTAATAAAACAAAAAGTTTTTGTTCCCCCTGATTTTTGGCATTCTGGACAACTAATCAGGGTTGCTGAAATTGGGATGTTACAATTAATCCTTCCATAAAACTTGTTCTAGGATTCTTGCATCATCTGCATATACTACATGAAATCATGCTCCATCAATGGCCTCATTGGTGGTGGTGGTAATTCTGCCTGCATTCTGGCATTTTCATCCGCCTTTCCCTTAGCTTCGTTCTCCATGCGTTGTTGTTTAGTCTCGTCCCCTACACCTATTTTCATAACCCCCTAGTTCTGTACATAAAGCGAAACTCATAATTACATCATGCCATGCTTTCTGAGCTCAACTTCATGCCCATAATTAGTCACACAATGGAAATAAAAATCCAAATAAGAACCAAATATGCAACACTCATAATATACATCACATAACATAGGAGCTATAGTACATTACAACCCATATTATACAAATGCTACAAACCCCTATGAGCGCTACCTCACTTATTTAAATACATCAAGCTCTCAAGCGCTAAAATATGCATTACCAAAATATGATAACTCCACGTCAAGTGGTCTCCCTCCTTAGAAGCCACGACGCTCGTCGTACATGCCCGGAGTCCAACCATGTGGACGTGAAGTATGATGCACAGTTGGTGGGAAAACTTGCCTCCTAGATGAACAATACTTAGTATCAGAAGTATTCGGACTCGACACGTCATCCAACTGAAGTGTGTCCATACCTTCCAACTCATCCGAGGTGTGGTCAGAAACATCCTCCTCACAGCCTTCAACATCAGGTTCCACATCAAAGTTTCCACAATTCTCCTATATCCATTCTTCATTCTGAACAGAATTAGGAACATCTTCTGGAGTCATGGAATACTCAGAGGATTCAAACTCTACTTCCTCTGGATCTTCCTCATCTGACTCTACATTCTCCACATGGACATCCCTTCCTGATGTCTGCAAGAGCACAGAGCCTTTGTACCTAGTTCAAAGATCAGATATCGATCCCACAGGGAGCCCAAAGGTAAATGTTTATTAGTGAAGTCTCTATCACACCCAAAGTTGTCACAGGTCTTCGACTGAATTGGCTGCAAGTGTTGAAAATAGGAATGGGGTTTTGATTAAATGAGATGTATTTAAATAGAACTAAAATGTAAACTTCAGAAATATAAAGCATAAAAGTAAAGAATGGCTTAGTTGTTTGTTGTTTCCTGTAGGTGGCGAAAGAAGGCGCGGGGAGATTCAGTTCATGGTGATAGTGACTATGCCAGGTGGACGAATGAGAAATGTAACAATTATAATCTTATAAATATATGTGTAGGCGAGCAACCCATAATTAGCCGGAACTCCACTTGGTAGATTTCATCCCAACTTCAATAATCCTACTAGCCTGTTACCAAAACCATGGTCAGACACTAGACGATTAAGATCCTTCAGGTCACTTAGTGATTAAGCTCCTTGGATCAGACTAATGCAATAAGAATAGTGGTTCCTTGGTATCCTCGAGTCTACTAGCTTTCCATTGATATCCCCGTGTCACTCGGGGGTCACCGGTCCACTAGCGAACACGATCTTATCAATGTAGATCAAAGCATCATGTTGTATGGGCCCTTAATTGGACAACAAGCATTAGGCATCCCACAGATATTCAAGCAGACATAATATAGTAATTAGAATCAATCACAAACTAATGGAAAATATATGAAGGCACATCACATCTCACCAATCCCCTACATCTCCCACGCCCAAGGGAATTATTCACTCATGAGAGAAGAACGGATCATCAATATAATTAAATAAAGGGAATTCGTCTTTGTATTACCGTGGAGATCCACAATAAGAATAGAAAAATATCCAACACAAATCAAGATGGGAAGAAACAATCTGAAACCCTAGTCTTACAAAGTGAGGATCCCTCTCTCTCTCAAGTACAAGTAGTGGTTGTGGGGGTGTATTGCCTAGGAGGTCGAAGATCGTGGAGCGAGATGAAGAACATCTTCCCTTCTTCTCTGGATCTCTACTTTCTCCCTTCTGGATGGTATGGCGGCTGTTGTGTTGTCTTTTCGTCCTTGGTCCCTTCATGGAATTTGTCCCTTTTGACAAGATAGAGGCGGCGACAAATATACTATGGGAACTATACGGCCGGGAAAATATTCCCGCCGTATTGTTGCTCGTTAAAGCTTCTATGAGCTCCCCTCGTTTGCTTCTAAAGTGAGACTCGCTTGTTTTCTCTAGCATATTGTGTTTCTCTAGTTAAATCCTTCTATTGACATTTAGAACCTGAAACACAAATTAAAAACGAAGTTTTCTTTGCTACCGAAGTATTAGCGTTAGGTAAAGCCAGAAAACTATCAAATCCGGGAGAAAGCTATTTTTATCATGTTTAATTGGGGCTATGTTGTGCACTCATGACAATGCAGATAAATAATTGTTGAGCAATAATGGGCCAGAGGAGTACTACAACTTCACTTGGAACATGAAACCATGAGGAGACTAATTTTTTTTACCCATCATAGCATTGCTTCTACAGACGTTTACATAACTCAATAGCCGAAACCAAGTGGTTTCCCACATTTAGATCGTTCGTTGGCCAGCGGAGTTAATAGTTCCCCATGGAGCACGACAGAGTTGTAATGACATGCGTAAAGCAATATCCAACGGTAATTATTAGAAAAAGTAGTGGCATAATTTCTACTACTTCTAAGCATCCATTTTATCAAACAATTTCAATCAAGGGTACTTATCAAGTTTATTTATATTAATGTCAAATGGGATGGAGTAGTTCTAAAATTAAATTATTTGGGCCAAACATGGAGTCAAGTCATCTTCAGATGCTTTTTCTTGTTGTAAAAATGTAGGAAGTATTTTTAACCAAGTTCTTTGCTCATTGTTTCAAAGCTAAAAATGAGACACTAGCAAAGGAATATAATTTATAGGATAACAAGATAAGTGGGTAGGTATCTTAGTGCAAGCGACTAAATAATTGTAGGGTCAATTTAAGGTTGCAGAAAGGATGATGAAAGGAATGTGATACCTCTTCTAACTTGCTTCATTCTTGTATTTGAGTCAAACCTCATCTATGCTTACCTATTGCCAAGTCACCTAAAATCAAGGAATCTACGAGAGAAACAAAGAAACGAACTAGTGAATAAAGTTACAACTATTTTTTTGTATTTTCGGTTTAGATATGCAAAGCTGGAAATAAACATGCAAATTTGAAGAAATAAAATAAATCAAAAGAAGAAATGAAAATATGAATGCAAAGTTTGGAGGTTTTCGAACCTCCCCCAAGCTTAGGCGATTGCCAGGCTCAGTTGTTGCCGTCATTTGGCGGCTGGTGCGGATACTGCTGGTAGTAGTCAGCGAAGTGGGTTATGAACTGACTAAAGTTGTGAGTCAAAGTATTCACATCTTCATTCACATCCTGAAGAGTGTGGTCGATGTCCCCAAAACGCTGGTTGAGCTGCTGGAACTCCTGATAGGGGACGTAGTTGTACCCCTGTTGTGGCTGGTTGGGCCCCGGGTCCCAAGGTCCTCCTTGCTGCTGCTGGACCTCCCAAGCAGGGTTGTGTCCCTGCTCTTCCTTCTGTTCCTACTCCTTCTCCTCATCATCCTGCTGCCCTTCATCTTCCGCTTCCTCGGGCGGGATCTTGGCCAAGATCTCCATCACTTGGTCCTTGGTGAGTATCCAAGTGTTCTTGTCCAAAATTGAGAAGGCTTGGGGGCAGGGCAACTGAACCTTCTCACTTTGTGTATCATCAAGATAACTGAATTGATATGCTCGGAGCCTCTAGTTAGCATGGTAAACACCAAGGAAGCCAGAGGTAGTCAAATATTTGACGTCCATGAGTTTGGAGCCATCAACAGATTCCATAACAGGTAGTACAATATTCAATACATAGACAAGGTGCGTTACCAATCCACCAATGCGAATATCACCTTTTGTCTTGTTGCTTGGGTGGCGGAAGTGCTGGATGAGTAGAGCTGTAGGACTGGGGCTTTGCGGTGAAGTGGGGAAGAGAGCCTTGGTGATCATTGCCTTGTCCGCATTGGCCATGGAGCCTGTGTCACCTCTCCCCAATAGTGTGTTGGCGAGGAACAAAGCATAGTAGCAAATGGTTGGGTTCTGGATGGTGGACATCTTCTTCTGATAAAAGTGCCTGCCACTAGTAACAGAAATAACCTCCCAAGTCGTTCCACTTGTGACGCTATAGAGGTTAGTAACATTGGGATCCCTAGTATGAGGGAAGCTGAAAGCATTGCAAAATTGTTCTATACTTACATCATAGTGATGTCGGTTCATGGTGAAGCTTATCATGCACAAATTACCTTTCTCATGTGGTTGTCATTGAAGGAGGCAAGGAACTCATGGGTAAGCTAGGTGTAGGTATCATGGCTTGTGAAGCCAAGTACCGCCAACCCCGCCCTGCTGCACATGACGTTGAAATCCTCCTTCAACCCCGCCGAGGTGAGGAAGTTGTGGTCGGCCCATCGTGTGGGCAGCACCCTCCTCGATGAGACAATGTCCAACTTGGAGTTGCGCGGGGCTCGGGACCCCGAGCTCGAGCCCTTACCCCGTTGGCGCTTGCTCGAATGAAAAAGGCTACCGATTTTGTTCATCATGATGTACTGAAAAATTTCACCATAAAATCTTAGGCATATAGTTTCTATATGATATATGAACGATTCTATGTGGAAAAATTCAATCCTAACATGAGAAATTAATAGGAAAATAAAATCTTGAGTTCATCCACTAGATCAATGTGAGAGTTTCAACCATGGAAATCTGAAAAAATAAAGCATGGATAGGGAGAGAAATATATCGATCTGTGGATTCCCTAACTCAAACGAACGAAATCCGTGAAGAATCAAGAGTTCTAGGTGGATTTTGAGAGGTTTGGAGAGAGAATATGAGAGAAATAATGAGGAGAGGAGGAAGACCTAGCCGCTCCGGTGCGATTTTGTGGCCGCAACGAACTATATGGCTGAAACTATACGGGCGGGTGATGTTTTGTTGCCCGTATAGTTGAGGCAGTGCCGCCCACTAGGGTTTCTTTATACAGGAAACAACTATACAAACACAACTATATGGCCGGATCACAAGGATCCCACCGTATAGATGGTCATTAAACCGTCTGCCTCTGGAGATAAATTTCTAAAACTAGCATCGATATCTATACGGTCGGAATTTTTATTCCCGTCGTATAGTTGGATGTTAAACTCTCAGTACTTTTGGGATGAAATTCTACGAAGGCATCGATATCTATACGACCGGAACTATACGGCCGGAATTTTTATTCCCGCAGTATAGTTGGTTGTTAAACTTTCTATGTCTTCGAAGAAAATTCGTTGATGACAAAGATATCTATATGACCGGAACTATACGGCCAAAATTTTTATTCCTACCGTATAGTTGGTCGTTAAACCATTAGTAATCATCAAAAAAATTCTATTTCTTCGAGGGTACTTTCTTATCCCAAAACTTAGAAAAATACCTTGTTTTTTAACAGAAAATTGATAGTAAAAACTATCAAACAACATTAGCATATTAAAAGAAAAATCTTAGCTTTTGTAAATAGAAAACTCAAAATTTTATTCTTATTATTATTCTCTACTCATTCAATCAATGTTTCTACTATTTTTTGACAGCTCCATCTTCACGGGCTCGTTTCCGCAAGAATGTCTGTGAAAATGTGGTAGGAATGCGATGAACTTCTTATTTTCTAATTGATTTAATTGACAGGATGGGTTGACTCCCATTAAGGATTTATTAAGAATGGTTAAGTAACTCAACCTCTTCTCTCTTCTCGAATTCTTACCTTGGGTTTCCCCTTATCAAAGGCACTTACCACATGAACTCGTTTTTCCGGTGGAACATATCTTTCTCCTGCTTCTAGTTTCTTTGCAAAATACTGGATAATTTCAGCATCATAAACATTGAAGATTATCTTTCCTTCAACACAATCTACTAATGCACCTGCAGTACTGAGGAAAGGTCTTCCAAGTATTATAGATAATCTTTCATCTTCTGGCATTTCAAGGATGATAAATTAGTGGGAATAACACGCTCATCTATCCTAAGTAAGACATCCTCAATCATACCAACAGGTTGTTTAGTGGACTTGTAAGCCATATGTAAAGTAATAGTAGTAGGAGAATACTCCCCTAATCCTAACCTTTTATAGAGGGAGTCTGGCATTACACTAACTCCTGCTCCTAAATCACACAAGGCATTGTGAATATCAGTTTTACCTATTGAGCATGAAACAATTGGTATTCCGGGATCTCTAGACTTAGACAACAGTTTCCCATTAGCAGGATAGCTAGTTACCATGGCAACAGTTTCAGTTATTTCTTTCTTTCTACTAAGAATATCACGAAGGAATTTACCATAAGTAGGAACTTTGATTCCATCTGCAAATGGGATTTCTAGACGAAGGTCACTAAGTGCCTTTGTAAAAGAATTATAAATTACCTGATCCGATGCTTTCTTTTTTCGATCTGGGTAAGGAAGATTTTTCTGACCTGACTTACTCTTGTCTTTTACCTTTTGTGGGGGGTCAGGCTCTTTTGTTGCTTTCTCTTGTTGTTGCTTATTGCTTTTCTCCTTTTCTATTACAACAACTTCGTCTTCCTTGCTTATTTCTTTATCTTCTCTTGGATCAACCATCTCTGCATTAGAGTCATAATGGTCATCTTATGCATCTTTTTGGTCCTCCTTGGTTTGCTCTTGCGTCTCAGTTTCATCTTGAGGATCCACCAATGTATATCTTCTTGGCTTGCTTCGAGCAAGGCTTTTTCCTTTTGCTCTTTTTCAGCTTCGTATTCCGGTGGTCCTAAGGATCCTGTAACAACTACACCCCTTCTTGTGACAACATTAGTAGAGACAGGAATATCTTTATGTTCATGAAGAAAAATTTGATAACCAGATGCTATTTGTTCACACTAGGTTTCAATCATACTAAGATACTTGTGAAATAATTTTATTTCTTGGCCAATCTCATCATAATTTTCCGTGAGTTCTGCCAAAATCTTTTTGTGTTTTTGGAAATGCTTATGCAAGTTATTATGAGATTTTACTTGTCGATGTTTTAATTCTTGATAAACTATTCTAGTTTCATCTTCTTCAGTTAAAACTTGTAACAAATCTACTTTGTTTTCCTTAACAAGTTCAGAAGGTATACCTTTTTATTTCATAGTTTTGCGTACCTCGGGCATAAGATCAGGAGTTATCCGAAGTATCCCTTTTTCCGGCTTAGTGCCAAAATCAGGATTATATAAAGAATCATTCTTAGCCCTAGTAGACATTAATTCCAAACATTCTTTAATAGTTAAAGTATTTATTGATCCTCCTGCTGAGAACTCAAGCAACTCTCTACATTGATTATTGAGACCATGGTAAAATAAATGGCAAATTGTTAGTTCAGAATAGCCATGATTAGGAATACTATTGATCATTCCAAAGATTTTTTCCCAAGCTTGTGGGTAGTTTTCTCCCACATTCTGACTAAAGTTGCATATGTTATTTCTTAGTTAAGTTACCTATTTAAAAGGCATAAACCTGTATATAAATTTATTAATGCAGTTTTCCCAACATTCAATGTAATGGCGAGGGAGAGAATATAACGAGTCTAGAGATTTACCTTTAAGAGACCATCTAGAGAAGTCTCTTGGCAAACCTTTTGGCCCGAGCGATGTTATCACATCGTCGAATTCTCTAATATGTCTTCCTGGGTCTTCATCTTCCCTTCCACTAAAAGCATTCTCATGCAAAATTTTAATAGTTCCACCATCAAATCGATATTCTCTAACTCCAGGATTAGGGAACTCTATTGGTTGTTTAAGAAATTCAGAACTTGGAGCACTATATTCCCTAAGAGTTTTCTCAGGTTTCATAGGAATTTTCCTGTGAATAGACATGATTTCCATAATATCACTTAGGTTTTCAACTTCACCTTTATTTGATATTAAAAAATTTCAATAATTTCTTCGCGCCTTTGAGCAGGCATGCACTCAATATAATCTAGCAGTTAGGTCCTACTAGAGCATGTAGACCCTTTGTCTCCTAACGAGAACATTTTGTTGTAGCAACACCTGAAATGTCAAAAGACAAACACTTAGCGCTGAATATCCCTGGCAACAGCACCAGAAAATAACTTGATGTCTGCAAGAGCACAGATCATTTCTAGCTAGTTTTGAAGTTCAGATATCGATCCCATAGGGAGCCCAAAGCTAAATGTTTAGGGTGAAGTCTCTGTCACACCCGAAGTTGTCACAGGTCTTCGAGTGAATTGACTGCAAGTGTTGAAAATAGGAATGGGGTTTTGATTAAATGAGATGTATTTAAATAGAACTAAATGTAAACTTCAGAAATATAAAGCATAAAAGTAAAGAACGGCTTGGTTGTTTGTTGTTTCATGGAGATGGTGAAAGAAGGCGCGGGGAGATTCAGTTCATGGTGATAGTGACTGTGCCAGTTGGAGGAATGATAAATGTAACAATTATAAACTTATAAATATATGTGTAGGAGAGCAAACCATAATTAGCCAGAACTCCTCTTGGTAGATTTCATCCCAAATTCAATAATCCTACTAGCCTGTTACCAAAACCATGGTCAGACACTAGACGATTAAGACCCTTCAGGTCGCTTAGTGATTAAGCTCCTTGGATCGGACAAATGCAATAAGCACAGTGGTTCCTTGTTATCCTCGAGTCTACTAGCTTTCCATTGATATCCCCGTGTCACCCGGGGGTCGCCGGTCCACTAGCGAACAAGATCTTATCTATGTAGAATAAAGCATCATGTTGTCTGGGCCCTTAATTGAACAAGCATTAGGCATCCCACCGATAGTCAGGCACACATAATATAGAAATTGGAATCAATCACAAACTAATGGAAAATATATGAAGGCACATCACATCTCACCCATGCCCTACATCTCCCATGCCCAAGGGAATTACTCACTCATGAGATAAGAATGGATCATCAATATAATTAAATAAAGGGAATTCGTCTTTGTATTACCATGGAGATCCACAATAAGAATAGAAAAATATCCAACACAAATCAAGATGGGAAGAAACAATCTAAACCCTAGTCTTGCAAAGTGGGGATCCCTCTCTCTCTCAAGTACAAGTAGCGGTTGTGGGGGTGTATTGGCTAGGAGGTCGAAGATCATGGAGCGAGATAAAAAACATCTTCCCCTTCTTCTCCGGATCCCTTCTTTCTCCCTTCTGGATGGTATGGAGGCTGTGCATTGTGTTTTCGTCCTTGGTCCCTTCATGGAAGTTGTCCCTTTTGACACGATAGAGGCGGCGACAACTATACAGCGGGAAATACGGCCGTAAAAATATTCCCGGTGTATAGTTGCTCGTTAAAGCTTCTGTGAGCTCCCCTCGCGTGCTTCCAAAGTGAGACTCGCTTGTTTTCTCCAGAATATTGTGTTTCTCTAGTTAAATCCTTCTATTGACATTTAGAACCTAAAACAACATTAAAAACCAAGTTTTGTTTTCTACCAAAGTATTAGCGTTAGGTAAAGCGAGAAAACTATGATGTCCGAGAAAACCCCATCAATACAAGCCATCAAAAATGTGTCGAATCTCATAGCTATCACTTCCATCAGCAGAATAAGATATCACTCCCATCCGACTAGTTTTCCCGACATTGCCAACAGAATCTTCTATAGGAATAGGATTCCTAGAAGATCCGCCAGTCGATCCATACCTCCATCGTTCAGAATTTCTGATAGGAAGTTCTTAATCTTAAGTTCCCCTAGAATTCTATGGTATTGGATAACTAGTACCCTCATCCGGATATCTGGTGGGTTCTAGTATAGGTGAATAAGGATATAGTGTATAGGATACTAGATCTATAGGTATATCCTTGGATAGTGGACTAACTTCACCTCTTGCTTCCTTCTCTAACTTATCCGCCAAAAACTCCCTTTTCTAAGGATTGGTAAGATCCTCCAGCATACTATCATTATCTTCCACTATCAGACGATGAGAATTTTAGACAGACTCTACTACCATCCAATATTGATCCATGTACTTAGAAGCTAACTTTGGATGCTCCTTGACTAGCTGAAGATGATTCACATCTAAATCCGAGTCCATGGAATCATGAGGAATCACAGTGTATGTGCTCCCTGCAAGTAATTCAGCCTTGTGCTCCTGAATAGTGGCGAGTGATTCTACTAGCACAATATTATATGCCACCGACTAACTACGACCTTCACCATGTGGCATAGCGAAATTTGGTCTAAGCTTCTCCAATAAACAAATGTTGACTCGGTACTTCGCAATCATCTGACCATCAAAGTATGCAAAAGTCTACACTAGAATGTTGGCTTCACATCCAACTCCTCCCAAAAGTTCTCGAAGGTGATTTGTCAATTGTCCCTGATAATCATCTAGACTATCTTCCACCATAGTACAAGTCTGCTTAGGAAACCTTGGCGACATTCTAGCTGTATACAAAGTATTTATAATTAGTAACAGTGCATCAGAATAAAGAATTATCGCACTAAAAGATATAACGAAATATTCCCAATTGAATATTCATCACATAATCAAGAGAACTCTTTACCATTGCTCCTAGACTCCTACAGGTAATTCCCTTTACTAGGATTCCATCCTAAGGTCAAAGAAATTACTCTGATACCAGTTGTGGTGACCTAGCATACCACTGCATGTTTTAGTATACTATAGTCGTTAACATAACACTCAGGGAACACCATTCCACAAATATTACATCCCTCGGAGTGGTACAACAGAAACATTGCAGGTCCAAATTACAAACATTAACATAATATTACAATACCATAAGATCAAGATCTTTGAACGGTTCAAACTTACAAACCAAATAACTTACTTAATAAGTTCAGCGAAAGAACGAAAGACACAACGATAAGAAAGATGTGAGTTCAAGAGCTTATTCTATACGGTTCGTGTTGCTCGGCTCAACCTAGATAACTAAGTTCCAGCCTGACAACTACTCTGACTTGTTGTCTTCAATTCCAATTTGTATCATGTAGTCCACCCCTTCGACTCCACCGGACAGGTCCGGCTCTTTGTAGTAGACGTTGTTCTAGACTTCTATAGCATACACCTGGTTATCCTTCTACTCTTCAGAGTCTAGCAAGGGCTTCAAAGGAAAGGGTGAGTAACAACGTTACCTAGCAAGTTCATTATATGCATGGTGGGAAGTTTGATTCTCTAACTACCACCTCAGACTATAAGTCGTTGGCACTATGTAGTTTTTGTAAAAAATTCTTTAGAGATTGATTTTATTATCAAAAACTATGCCCATTAGCCTTCACAGGTTGACCACTACTTCATGGAGTTCCTTTCCTCCTGTGTTCGTAGCTCCTTCCCAGAACAGGGAGTAACATGTCACACTTTATACACTCTGTAGACGTGCGTTGCTTTACCAATAAGAGACCATATCCTTGTTGCACAACCGGGTGTACTTTCCCATCCACAATTCCTTGATGTGGGGCCAAAAAGTTGATCCAATCCAATCGCTGCCCTTCTCCACGACCCCGCATGAAGACACGATCCCCCAAGAAGGTATACCACGAGTACAAACCGGGTAGCCTCTCGGAGACTCTGTAAGAAGCTCTGCCTAGCAGCCACCATCAGCTATGGTGAACCTCCACCAAGAAAGCTATGCATAGATAATCTAGACACCAATATCACGGGGCACTGAGGGGTCCCACCCATGTGCTGGATTCTCCACGAGAAATCCGCAACTTCATGATAAGCTCATCCATCCATGCGAAAGGAAGAAGATCCAGCTGACTTCTCCGTTACATTCCAAATCTTATGGTTATGGCGTAATATATGGTGCTAGAATCACTGATGTCATGGGTTATTAAGCCCTAGTTCTTCGGCAATTGGAATCCTAGATTCCATTGTCATTCTTAGTATTTATCATCACTTAGGATGATAATAGCATTTCATTTGTTTGTGAAGATACTTATTTTCTATCTCTTTTAGAATATAGGTGATAACACACAATTTTCAAATAGTTTCGTAAAGACTCTTCAAAGGACATGAGCAAGTGATGAACTTGCCTTGTGACTTCAAGGTAGTGGAGTCGGATACTTCTACCTGACCGTGAGCTCTGGTTTCTACAAAACACCATTATTGCCTGGTAAGGACACTATTTAAATAATCAATATGCAACGCATAGTAATGTGATGCAATGATTTATTATTTTTCCCTCTTTGCGTGTTTTACCCACCTTATAAAGGTTTTGTATTTCTTTTAATTAATAAAAGGAATGTAGTACTCAAATACTATTAAATACACATAATTCTTGTATCTAGGATTTTTATGATAACTAGTAATACCTTAAGAGTTTAAAAATAAATTTATTTAATATTTAACTCTTTCAAATATTTTCTTAAAATTCCATTAAGGAATAAAGGTATTATTTTTTAAAAAACTTGACTTACTTTCCAAAACTAAAAATTAGTATTTTTCTATAATAGTATATCCATTTCGGATCTTAAAAGTGAGTTTTACTCAATTTTCAGTATTTTATTTATTTTTATAAAATTACAAAAGAAATAAAACAATAATTATAATAGACATAAATTTAATACCTTAAAATTACTATATATTATTTTTATGGAGTAGAGGATATTTTTGTGAATTCATAGATATATTATTTATATTTTTAGGATTTTTATATAGGGTCAGGGATGCTGGTATGAGACCCTCCTGAAACAAAAACACTTGTTTTTACTTGATGCCTCATAACTCATGTGTTTATTATGCCCTTGCCAGATCAGATCCATCTATGTGATCACGATGAATATGCTATTAACAATTATTTGATTAAGAAGTGTTGGGATATACCTGGTAGCCTTGTTTTAGGTGCTGTTGCCTACTCCTTTGGCCTTGGCTTGCTCCTCCTAGTGCTTCTGCCCCCTTTGTAGCCTTGCTGTCCACCAAAAGCCTCCCCTCCTCAGGTCACCATCCTTGCTGGTGATTTCCTTGGTTCTCTATGGTGGAAAGTGGATGGTTTGGTGGTGTGATTTGCAAGAACCTATGATGTTCTTGGAGATGCTGGTGTTAAGTTGTGTTTGAGCTTGGTGAAGTGAGTAGCAAAGGTTTGCTTTGCACTCGCCTGCTATGATTTAAACTGATGCCTTCTTCTCTACTATTGACACCTCAATACATGCATTTAGGTGTGTGAGAATCTTCATTGTTGCTCTGACTGTGGATGAGATTGAGTGATCTTGTTTTAAACTCCCCCTTTTTTACTATTTCCATTCCTAGTGAAACTTGTCCCTTTTTCTGCCTATGAGGTTGTACTAAGGCTCAAACCATTAAATGAATAGATGCTACACTTGCTGGTTTTGTCCCTTCTTCTCAATAGATTTGGCTCAATGATGTTTAGAAAACAGTGCACTTCACTGTTAATAACTTAGAGAAATTTAACACTAACCCCTCACTTTGTTTTATTCTATTTCTGTCTTATTTGCAAGTACAAGTTCAGGTGAAAGATTAAGAAGATTTAGACTAGGCTTAGTTAGGATTAGTTTGTTAGTTTTCAATTGAAATCTTTTTATTTTCCTCTTTTGTAAAGACAATGTAATATGTGTTTATTATTAATAAAGATTTGATTTCCTTCAATATTGTCTCTGTAATATTCCTTCTCTAAATATATATTTGTATTCACTTGTTACTTGTGGAATAAAGGAAAGAATAAAGAAATACTATTTGAGTTATACATTTGTATTATTTAATACTCAAACAATAATAATAATTAAATCTTTTTTGGAAATCAAATAAACACTATTATTTCTAGTTCACTATTATTTTTAAATTATTCAAATATGAATTCAAATTATTCACCCAAATTTATAATATCTCCTAAGGTTCATGTCAGAATTCATAGCAAACACTCCTGAGAGTTAAACCCTAACTCAAAGTAGTGAAAGAAACTCTGATCTCCCCAGGGTTTTGTTTGGCAAAACATTTACCCTGATTTTATAGATGAATGCATGCACATGCACAACTGTATATTTCTACCCTTCGTTGGTTCCTAAATGCTGGGATGTTAGAGCCTCCTCTCTGTATAATAGGCTAGAGGCCACCGCAACATCTCTCCTTAGGCTCATTTGCTCCCCCTCGCCTCCACTACACACCCCTGAACGCCACTCCATCTCCCTGTTGTGCCCTGGCCGGGAGAAGGGAGAGAAGTTTGCTCGGCCGTTTTCAAGTCTTGGTTGTAGATATCTCTCCACTACTCCCCCTCCACTTCATGTTGCCCCTTAGTACTCCTCATCACCATCTGCATCTAACCCTCCTCTTTCTCTTGCTCAGGACGGACTGCACCGATGACCACCATCGAGCTCCGCCGAGCCTCTCTCGGCCATCATCACGTGAGACCTCTCCCGAAAGGGAAACCCGAATTTCCACCCATCCCTGAGGTCACCACGGAGTACCGCTTCCTCTCCTCCTTTCCCCGGTCACTGACGAAGCTTCGGTACGCCGCCCCACCCACCATAGTAACCGCCTAGGGTTCCCTCCCCTCTTACCCGATGAGAGATAGGAGACGACTCCTCGACCATAGATCTGCCTCTAAGCGGACGGACAAGGGCGTCTAATACCCCTTCTTTCCCTAAAGCGCTGACGAATGGGCCCTATGGTCGGGCGTTCAAATGCCTTCCCGAGTGTCGCGCGGGTGCCGCGTCTTGGGATGGCCCATTCTGTCTGTAGAGTTGTAGCCTGTTTTATCTTTTTCATCTCCTTTTTATTCTTTTCCTCTAAATCCACAAGTATGCCAACAAGTTTAAATAGAAACGAAAATCATAAATGTATGAAACTACTCAGATGTAACAACCTCGGACCCTACGCTCTAAGTTCAAGCCTAGATGAACCAGAAGTGGTTAAAATAGTACAGCGGGGGCCCAGGGGCCACCCACGTGTAGACCCGTCGGCCGTCCTAACCACTTCCAGAACATCGGGACAAGAGCGAGCGGCGTAGGCAACATGCGAAGAGATCAAATACATACACAAGTGAGTATGTATGCAAGCTACCTTACAACAGTTCTCAGAGCCATACCACCTAAAAGAAATAAAAATATTGCAACGCCATACAACAAGATCCAAATATCCTAGATAGAGATAGTAGTGTAGGATAGCTCCTCATACATCAAACATCAGAGTATCAAGCGGAAGCGGGAAACAAGATCCGAGTACGGACAAGAAGCAAATCGGCATAAGATGCCACATAAGTAAGCACATCCCGCCCATAGATCTCGCGGATCCCCATCCCCGGAATCTCTACACCGCGTGATCGTTGCCAACATCATCTGTCTCCTCCACCCAGCATCCATCTTGCAAATACACCTGTTCATCTGAATCAAACAATTTATCGTGTGAGACCCTAGGGGTACTCAGCAAGTCTTTATGCCTCTAAAGTGGACATAACCTGGGGTGACGCAATTGCAGCAAAATATAATAACTAACAAGCCTATAGATACTCGCTAACCATCCGCCTAACCAATAATAGACGGATGTCCGTTAATTAGAAACAACAGTTATAACAGTATAAAGTAACAGATCCATCCTCCTTCTCGCTTACCAATGAGAAAGCGGATGAACAGCCCATCCGTTGGCAGTTTTATTAACCATTCCATGAGTATTGCACTATTTACTAGTCAGGTACCCAGTCAAGTTTAAAGAGGTACTTTAGTTATGCTTGTCTATGATCGAGAAATTGTGCTCCAAGTCGTCCATAACCGCGGACACGGCTTTCAGAAAGTTTTACCGTGCAGGGGTGCACAAATAGCAACACACACTCGTTCAACCTCGGAAAAACCAACTCAAAACCCAACGAGGCATTCACGATAAAGCGATCACAGGATTCATAAAATATTTCAGGGTACCACCCCATTAAGCTACCCGCAACGAAGTTGGCCGACTCCGAGACGGACCCAAGGTTTGCGTCAATTGATGTAAACGACTGGGAACCCGAAAATGTGACTGGGCTTGTCGATACCGCGAAAACACTCCGCATCCAAAATAGTACAGGTGCTCCACGCACAATCTAAAATAAACAGTAACATGGCATAAGTACATGATAGTAAATAAAGCCCCAAACTAGTTTGTGTCCCAAGAAATAGAAATGGATCAAGCTCTGGCTTAGGAGGGCCATAAGGCCTCCTGGATGTGGATAGTGCGAATAGTCAAGGAACAGGAATCAAGTACTCGGGGTCCTACGGGACACAAGTGAGCATGAAAAACCAAATAACAGTTATTGCTCACCGGTGCCACTTTCATTAGTTATCCCATTACTACTCAGGTTAAGTTGTTTAGGTACCTCGTTATCCATCAGACACTCACATACCCTACACATGCTGTTCTACGACTCGCATGGCTCAAACAACTCCTGTAGGAATGGCTCATAGGATGGAGGAACAAGCTTTGGTGGGGTTTAAAAGTAAAGGCTATGCAGTACTTGGGATTCAATTTAATGCAATCGCGACTCAATGGTGCAAGAATAAGATAGAGGCAATATGTACTATATGTATGCAAGCATGTGGTAGTGCTTGCGTGGCAGCTCAGTTGAAGCGAGAGACGGATCTAGGTAGTACTCCTGGGATTCCTGATATTTCCTCTGCTCAGCGTCTATTCGAAAGAAGAACCGAACAAACAAGGGACAACATAAATAAAGTGCACAAGCATATAAATAAAATACGACAAGCAAACAAGCATGCCATGATGAATGATGCACAATTTACATGGCAATAATGTAGCATGGCATGGGTGAGGTGTGGGGTACAAGAGTAAAGCATTTTATTAAGTTTTAGTCAAGTTATATTGCCATAAACAGTTCTGATTTTTAATAATGACATGATGCATGCTGCAATTCAGAACATAGAATGCATAGACAGAACGGGCTCGTCGCGCTGATCGATTTAGACATATTATTTGTCAAATTTGAAGTTATAGAATTAAAGCTATGAATTATTTCACTTTTAATCGAAACTAGCCAAACGTTAAAAGTTTAAGTAATTAGAATAAGCCAATAGAGAACGAGATTTATATTTGCAAGGTTTATATAAAACTGAACACTTTTCTTTTTAAAAGTTTTTCCATTTGGGGCATGATTTGGGGTCTTTATCTCGGAGATGTTTTCTACAAAACCTTTCGTCAGAGACAAAACAGCCAAAAAAATTACAAAACTGGGAAGTGCGGGTCTTGAACTCAGGATCTCCATCGTAGTGCGGCAGGGATCGATCCACTGTTCCAGGCACATGTTGCTGACCAAAGGCTGCACGGTCTTCTTTTGGAGTATCAAGCAATGCTTAAGTACTTGCCAAAACTGAATTCCCTTCGGTTGGTTTCAGCAGAGACAAAAATATAACAAAACAAGGTTGGCCAGGAATTCGAACTTGGGACCTGGTATGCTAGTATAAGGACGGAACCACTACGCTACTCGTCAGCTACTGTACAAGAGGAATCACATCTCTTTCTATACTGATCCCGCGAGGCTTTTGGCCATCTAACTGACGTTCAGATAGACACCTTCTTCTGAATATGACAAAGACGAGCGGCTCCAGTCTCATGGCGTCCGCGGCGGGACCGCTCTGGACCAGAAGATGAGGAGCTCTAGCGTGCTGATTATGAAGGGGAATCAAAGCTATAGCTCACCGGGAGGGTCGCTGTTGAGGTAGGAGAAGTCAGAGGAGGACGTGGCGGCCGGAATCATCGACGATGCGGTCGCCGCAGGTGGTGGGGAAGATGAAATTGTCGTCAAAAACATGCGCGGGAGGGACAATCTGGTACAGGGGAAGCTTCATGGGTTCGAGGCGGATCCTCCGGTGCTCTCGGTTTGGACAGGGGCGGCCTAACGTGGCGGCGCCATGGCGAGTAGGAGGAGGTGACGACCGGTGCTGGTGTGAAGGGAGGCAGGAGAAGGACGGGGCTGCGGCGGTAGGGCAGGAGGGGGTCTAGGGTTCGGGGGCTCATCTCGGGGGCTAAGTAGAGAGGAGGGGATGGGGAAGACAGGGCCGACGGACACCTGCTCCTCCGTCTCGCTGCTTCCTCTCTGACACCGAACGGAGGAGGACGGAAGGGAGACGAACAGTGACGGAGCTGCTAAAGCGTACACGGCCTGAAGCGCTATGTCGCTGCCTTGGATGGACTTGGGCTGAAAGGGGATGAGGTGGGCTGCTGCCTCATCGCACACAGCTGACGTTGGGAGGAAAAAAAGGTTGAAGCTGTTGCTGCTCTCTGAACCTGAAGCTAAAAGCTGTTGCTGTTGCTCTATTCTGCCTATTAACCGAAGTAGGAGTAGACTGAATACTGTTGTTGTTAACTAAATCCGAACCACTGATATGTGCCCAGAATTTGAATAGAAGAGAGATTTGAAACAACAAAGCAACAAATAAAAACACGGCTGATTGAGATGGGTTTTAGATGGATTCAAAAGAAGAAAAAGAAAGGAGCCACGGTTGGTGTGTGTATGTGTATGGTGCGTGTGTGTAAGAGAGAAGAGGCAATCTATATAGGTGGCATTATTAGAAGAAACCAAAATAAAGAACAACAAGATGGTCATGGCAAGAATATAGAGTAGATCGATAATTGAAGTAAGAATAGAGGTGGAAGAGAAATAGAGAATATCAAAAAGATATGGCATCAAGATAGAAGAAGAATAGAGAATGGCTAAAACAAAATAATTAGAGGCTAAAAAAAACAAGAATTGAATAGAGGGAAGAATATCAACAAAACAAGTAGAGAGATGAGATAGAGGGAGTTGGTAACATGATATTAGATAGATCCACACATAATATATGGGAAATGAGTTAAACCATAATTCAAAACTAAAGAACCCATGTGTCATATATGTGATAGGATTAGCAAGAGAATTATATGGACATTAGTGAGGGCACAAGATAGAGTAGAAAGAATAAGAGATGATGCCCCCAACTCAACTTGGGCATTATACACATGTATCAAGATCCAACTACCTTATATCAAGAAGCAACTACATTTAACAAGAGGCAAAAACATCATGCAAGTATGAAGGGTAAGAACAAAATACAAGATTTAATATAGGGCTCAAATGCAATGTGGCATGATGACATGAGCATGATATAATTATGATGCAACAATTATATGTAGGGAGTAGCATTTTATTATTAGACCATGTAGCATTACAGATGTTAGACAGATGGGATGCTACAACTCTCCCCCACTAAACATGAATCTTGCCCCGAGATTCTAGGAAGAAGAAGAAGACACGAAGAGGGTAGGATACTTGGCACGGAGCTCATCCTCGCGTTCCCAAGTGGCTTCATCAACGGAATGGTGCGACCACTGCACCTTGCAGAACTTGATGGACTCGTTGCGGGTCCTTCTTTCTGCGACTTCTAGGATTTTTGTGGGGTGTTCTTGATAAGACAGGTCTTCTTGGAGATTGATGAGCTCATGGTCCACGGTCCTGCCGGGATCCTTGAAGCACTTCTTGAGTTGAGAGATATGGAAAACATCATGGACTTTGAGTTTTTCAGGGAGCTCAAGAGCATAAGCAATTTCTCCTCTTCTTCCACGAACTTTGAAAGGACCGATGTATCTAGGAGCCAGCTTTCCTTTGATACCAAACCGGTGCATGCCCCTCATGGGAGTGACACGAAGGTAAACGAGATCACCAGGGACATACTCCATGTCCGTGTGCTTTCTGTCATAGTTGCTCTTCTGGCGACTTTGAGCAATCTTCAGGTTTTCAAGAATGATGTGAACCTTCTCTTCCGCTTGAGTTACAATGTCGGGGCCAAACAATGTTCTTTCACCTGCGCCCGACCAACCAATCGGAGTTATGCATTTGCAGCCATAGAGAACCTCAAATGGTGCCATATTTAGACTCTCTGGAAGCTGTTGTTGTAAGAGAACTCAGCATAAGGAAGGCATTCTTCCCACTTCATGCCGAGAGAGATGACGCAAGCACGGAGCATATCTTTCAGAATCTGATTGATCCTTTCAACTTGTCCTTGCGACTGAGGGTGGTAAGCTGTGCTAAAGTTCAACATTGTTCCCAAAGCATTTTGGAAACTTCCCCAGAACTTGGAAGTGAAGATGCTTCCACGGTCTGAACTCATCTCAAGAGGAACCCCATACAGAGAGACAATTCTGTTGATATAGAGCTCAGCCAACTGAATTCCAGAAATTGTTTCCTTGACGGGAAAGAAGTGAGCTACTTTAGAAAGTCTGTCGATGACAACAAAGATTACATTGTTGCCCTTCTGCGACCTTGGAAAACCAGTTATGAAGTCCATCTCTACTTTCTCCCATTTCCATTCCGGAGGCTTCAATGGCTGTAGAAGACCGAAAGGTTTCTGATGAACAGCTTTAACTCTACGGCAGACATCACACTCCGAGACATAATTGGCACAATATTGTTTCAATCCAGGCCATCAATACTGTGTTTTCAAGTCCATGTACATCTTAGTGCTGCCAGGGTGGATAGAAAGAACAGAATCATGCGCCTCCTTAAGAACTTGCTCTCTCAAACCCGGGTAGTTCGGAACAAACATCCGGTGTTCAAAGAATAGCGTGCCTTGGTCGTCGACATGGAAGGACTCATACTTCGGCAGCTGAATGTTGGAGATGATCTTTTTAGTGTAAGGATCACCAAGCTGAATGGAGCGAACTTTTTCTTCCAAGAGAGGTGTTGCCAGGAGGTTCAGAAGATACCCTTGATCCACAATTGGAAGTTTGAGCTTGCGGAATTCCTCACACAAGAGAGGCTGCTGTTCTTCCACCATGAGGTTGTTGACATAAGCTTTTCGACTAAGAGCATCGGCCATCACATTAGCTTTGCCCAGAGTGTAGTTGATGGTCAGATCAAAATCATTAATTGCTTCAATCCACCTCCTCTGACGAAGGTTGAGATCAGGTTGTGTGAATATATACTTCAGACTCTTGTGATTAGAAAAGATCTCACAACGGTTGCCAAGCAAGTAGTGCCTCCATACTTTCAAAGCAAAGACAACTGCTGCGAGTTCAAGATCATGTGTTGGATAGTTGAGCTCATGAATTTTCAACTGACGAGAGGCATATGCAATGACTTGCTTTTCTTGCATGAGGACCGCACCCAATTCTTGCAATGAGGCGTCACAGAATATGTGGAAAGGCTTTGATGTATCTGGAGGAATCAAGACTGGTGTGGAAGTGAGCTTCTCTTTGAGTGTTTCAAAACTTGCTTGACATGCAGGAGACCAAAGGTATTTCTTGCCTTTCTTGAGGAGATCGGTCAGAGGCTTCGCAATCTTCGAGAAATTCTGAATGAAGCGACGGCAGTAACTAGCCAATCCAAGGAAACTCCGGACTTCTTTGACATTTTTGGGTGGAAGCCAGTCAACAATTGTCCGAACAGTTTCTGGGTTGACGGCAATGCCGTTAGCAGAGATGACGTGACCAAGATAGGTGACTTCAGGCAGCCAGCACTCACACTTGGAGAACTTTGCATACAGGCGGTTCTCATGAAGCTTGTTTAGGACACACCGAAGGTGTTCTTCATGTTCTTCCTTTGACTTAGAATAGACTAGAATGTCATCCAGATAGACCACAATAAACTTATCAAGATACTCCATGAAAACCGAGTTCATAAGCCTCGAGAAGGTGGCAGGTGCATTGGTGAGACCGAAAGACATGACCGTGTATTGATAGAGGCCATAGCGGGTGGTGAAAGCTGTCTTGGGAACATCTTCCTTGCGAATCTTCATTTGATGATATCCACTTCTCAAATCCAACTTAGAGAATACCATAGCTCCAGCTAGCTGGTCGAAGAGATCATTAATCCGCGGAAGGGGATATTTATTCTTAATGGTTTTAGCATTGAGAGCCCGATAGTCAACACAAAGTCTATCAGTCTTGTCTCGCTTCTTCACAAAGATGGTTGGGCTACCCCAAGAAGAAGTACTGTGCTGAATGAAACCCAAACTCTCTTGTTCATCAAGCTGACGTTTGAGTTCAGCCAACTCAGCAGGACCCATTTTATAAGGCCGCTTGGAGATAGGAGCGGTACCAGGTTCAAGCTCAATCACAAGTCGACCTCTCGGTCAGGAGGCATACCCGGTAACTCTTCAGGAAAAACATCTAGGAACTCACGGACTACCGGGACACTCTGAATAGCTTCCATAGCATCATCATTCAGAGCCGCCAAAGAGAAAAGCTGAATTGCAGGAGTCAGACTTGGCGAGTAGACTATATGGCCTTCAGGAATTTTCAGAGAAACTGAGCGTTCAGCACAATCAATCACAGCTGCATTGCTGTTAACCAATCCATGCCCAAGATAACATCAATGTCAGAATTGCCCAGAATAATTAAGGAAGCCGAGAACGAAGAACCACCAATCTCAATTTGATTGCCATGGCTGATTTTGGAAGATGCCATTGTTGCCCCAGGAGAGAGGACCATCAAGCGCTTACGAAGCGCATCCATTGCTAACTCATTCTCATTTGCAAACTTGTGAGAAACAAAAGAATGCGATGCACCAGAATCGAACAAAACTCGTGCAAGAACTGAGTTAACAGGAAGCATACCCATCACAACTCCAGGTGCATGCTCAGCTTGAGCGACGTTGACATAGTTGGCACGAGCAACAGTGGACCCGGGCTTGGTGTTGATGTTGAGAGCCCGAGGTGGAGGTGCACGAACCATAGAAGGACTTGCTGCAGGTCTTGGAGGTGGTGGAGGAAGAGCTTTGTTGTTCATGGGACAACTCCAGTGTTGATGCCCAGTGTTCCCACAAGTGTAGTAAGCACCAGCTGGACGTGGAGAAGCGTAGCCAGGGACTCCGCCAGGCGCTCCAGGGTAGTTGTGGTTGTAGCCCCTAGGAGCAGCGGTGAAGGAGTTTGGTGGCCTTGCCGCGTAGCTTGAAGGTCTTGGTGGAGCCGGGAGCGACGGTGGGGTGTTAGGAACCCACACGTGGCGCTTAGAAGGAGCTGTCATAGCTGAAGAGCTTGTTGCGTCACGGCTGTGTTTCTTGGACTCCTCAAACACTTGCCTACTGGCTTCTTCCTGTAGAGCTGTATGTTTTAGTTCCAGAAAAGACCCCGACCTTGCATGAGTGATTGCATACTTGATAGGTGCATTGAGCCCTTGCCTGAACCTCTTTTGCTTCTTCTTGTCATCGAAGGTCTCATCGCCACCATACCGAGAAAGATTCATGAAGTTTCTGATATAGGTATTGACATTGTCATTGCCCTGCTTGAGGTTGAGAAACACTTCCTTCATCCTTTCCATGACAATTTCTGACAGATATTGCTCTTTGAAAGCCCCAGTGAACTGCTCCCAAGTAGGCTGAAAACCAGAGTGGTTTGCCTTGAGGTAATTCTCCCACCATAGAGTTGTGTCTCCCTTCTAAAGGTGAGTTGCACATTTTACCCATTCTTGCTCAGGAACATCAACAGTCATCAGCAACCTTGACATCTCACGCAGCCAATCATCAGCGTCTAGTGGCTGATCAGACACCTCAAAGTGGCGCGGGTTGAACTTCAGAAAACTTTTGATGTCTCCTCGCTTAGGAGGTGGAGGTAGCGGGACAAACTCATTCCTCCTGACACTTTCTTCAAAGCGTTTTTGGTTCTGTTGCATTGTTCCCAAGGCATTAGCAATACTTGCCAACGCAACCCCCAGTTCAGGTGGTATGTCCTCCTCAGAACGGCGTGGTGGTGCCATCCTGTGATTGATATAAAACACAAGTTAGTACCATAATGGAGAATAATGATAATCCAAAATAGTACCAAAATGAATTTAACCAAGAATAAAGGATACCAATCACTAGGATGATATTAAAATATCAACAAAGTTCAAAGCACCTAGAAGATATTAAGCATATCGCACACGACTGAACAAGGAGTGTGGTACACAAAGCTATGAGAGAAAAAAATTCCGCAAAATTCGGCATTAAAATACCACTATATGCGCAAAACCACTTAACGAATCAAGATTAGTAACTCTACTAATTCAATATACAAGAGCGAATGATAAAAGTAGTGGTATGGTCGCGACTCCATCCCGCACTCAAATCATTACTCCTCACATGAATAAGTAAAACACATATCCCAACTTCCTTCTTTCTTAAGATGAACCTAAATATTAGGAACTACGGAAACAAACATCCCAAACAAGATAGCGTCGGAAAACAAAGAGTAAGACAGATCGCGTCGGTGTACAACGAATCAGATAGATCGCGTCGGTTTATAAAAGCCTGTCAGTATGGAATGTACCAACAGTTGATAACCAAAAGGCAGATAGCGATAACAAATTGGATGCAACAGATAGACAGGGGATTACACACACACACACTCACACAACCTATGGTACTACGGAACCCAGAACACGTGAATCATAATTTCAATTTTAGAAGAGGATTAAAAACGTTACACCTCCTTACCAGAAAAGGGTGGGTGGGTGGGTAAGAAGAAAAATGGAACCAGTCCTACTCTCGCGTTTTGTTTTTCCCTAGTATACATAACTACCAAAATATTTGCTAGACTGACAACGACGATTTGGCTAAGACCCTGAAGGGCGGGATGGATCTGATACCAATTGTAACAACCTCGGACCCTATGCTCTAAGTTCAAGCCTGGATGAACCAGAAGTGGTTAAAATAGTACAGTGGGGGCCCAGGGGCCACCCACGTGTAAACCCGTCGGCCGTCCTAACCACTTCCAGAACATCGGGATAAGAGCGAGCGGCGTAAGCAATAGGAGAAGAGATCAAATACATACACAAGTGAGTATGTATGCAAGCTACCTTACAACAGTTTCTCAGAGCCATACCATCTAAAAGAAATAAAAATATTGCAACGCCATACAACAAGATCCAAATATCCTAGATAGAGATAGTAGTGTAGGATAGCTCCTCATACATCAAACATCAGAGTATCAAGCGGAGGCGGGAAACAAGATCCGAGTACGGACAAGAAGCAAATCGGCATAAGATGCCACATAAGTAAGCACATCCCGCCCACAGATCTCGCGGATCCCCATCCCCGGAATCTCTACACCGCATGATCGTTGCCAACATCATCTGTCTCCTCCACCCAGTATCCATCTTGCGAATACACCTGTTCATCTGAATCAAACAATTTATCGTGTGAGACCCTAGGGGTACTCAACAAGTCTTTATGCCTCTAAAGGGGACATAACCTGGGGTGACGCAATTGCAGCAAAAGATAATAACTAATAAGCCTATAGATACTCGCTAACCATCCACCTAACCAATGATAGACGGATATCCGTTAATTAGAAACAATAGTTATAACAGTATAAAGTAACAGATCCATCCTCCTTCTCGATTACCAACGAGAAAGCGGACGAACAGCCCATCCGTTGGTAGTTTTATTAACCATTCCATGAGTATTGCACTATTTACTAGTCAGGTACTCAGTCAAGTATAAAGCGGTACTTTAGTTATGCTTGTCTATGATCGAGAAACTGTGCTCCAAGTCGTCCATAACCGCGGACACGGCTTTCAGAAAGTTTTACCCTGCAGGGGTGCACAAATAGCAACACACACTCGTTCAACCTCGGAAAAACCAACTCAAAACCCAACGAGGCATTCATGACAAAGCGATCACAGGATTCATAAAATATTTCAGGGTACCACCCCATTAAGCTACCCGCAACGAAGTTGGCTGACTCCGAGACGGACCCAAGGTTTGCGTCAATGGATGTAAACGACTGGGAACCCGAAAATGTGACTGGGCTTGTCGATACCGCGAAAACACTCCGCATCCAAAACAGTACAGGTGCTCCACACACAATCTTAAATAAACAGTAACATGGTAAAAGTACAGGATAGTAAATAAAGCCCCAAACTAGTTTGTGTCCCAAGAAATAGAAATGGATCAAGCTCTGGCTTAGGAGGGCCATAAGGCCTCCTGGATGTGGATAGTGCGAATAGTCAAGGAACAGGAATCAAGTACTCGGGGTCCTACGGGACACAAGTGAGCATGAAAAACCAAATAACAGATATTGCTCACCGGTGCCACTTTCATTAGTTATCCCATTACTACTCAGGTTAAGTTGTTTAGGTACCTCGTTATCCATGAGACACTCACATACCCTACACATGTTGTTCTACGACTCGCATGGCTCAAACAACTCCTGTAGTAATGGCTCATAGGATGGAGGAACAAGCTTCGGTGGGGTTTAAGAGTAAAGGCTATGCAATACTTGAGATTCAATTTAATGCAATCGCGACTCAATGATGCAAGAATAAGATAGACACAATAGGTATTATATGTATGCAAGCATGTGGTAGTGCTTGTCTGACAGCTCAGTTGAAGCGAGAGACGGATCTAGGTAGTACTCCTGGAATTCCTGATATTTTCCCTTCTCAGCGTCTATTCGAAAGAAGAACCAAACAAACAAGGGCCAACATAAATAAAGTGCACAAGCATATAAATAAAATGCGACAAGAAAACAAGCATGCCATGATGAATGATGCATAATTTATATGGCAATAATGTAGCATGGCATGGGTGAGATGTGGGGTACAAGAGTAAATCATTTTATTAAGTTTTAGTCCAGTTTTATTGCCATAAACTGTTCTGATTTTTAATAATGACATGATGCATGCTGCAATTCAGAACATGGAATGCATAAACAGAACGGGCTCGTCGCGCTGATCGATTTAGACATATTATTTATCAAATTTGGAGTTATAGAATTAAAGCTATGAATTATTTCACTTTTAATCGGAACTAGCCAAACGTTAAAAGTTTAAGTAATTAGAATAAGACAATAGAGAACGAGATTTATATTTACAAGGTTTGTATAAAACTGAACACTTTTCTTTTTAAAAGTTTTTCCATTTGGGACATGATTTGGGGTCTTATCTCGGAGATGTTTTCTACAAAACCTTTCGTCGGAGACAAAACAGCCAAAAAAATAAAAAAATTACAAAACTGGGAAGTGCGGGTCTTGAACTCAGGATCTCCGTCGTAGTGTGGAAGGGATCCACCGACTGTTCCAGGCACATGTTGGTGACCAAAGGCTGCACGGTGCTATTTTGGAGTATCAAGCAAAGCTTAAGTACTTGCCAAAACTGAATTCCCTTCGGTTGGTTTCAGCAGAGACAAAAATGTAACCAAACCCAGGTTGGCCAGGAATTCGAACTTGGGACCTGGTATGCTAGTATAAGGACGGAACCACTACGCTACTCGTCAGCTGATGTACAAGAGGAATCACATCTCTTTCTATACTGATCCTGCGAGGCTTTTGGCCATCTAACTGACGTTCAGATAGACACCTTCTTCTGAATATGACAAAGACGAGTGGCTCCAGTCTCATGGCGTCCGCGGCGGGACCGCTCTGGACCGGAAGATGAGGAGCTCTAGCGTGCTGATTATGAAGGGGAATCGAAGCTATAGCTCACCGGGAGGGTCGCTGTTGAGGTAAGAGAAGTCAGAGGAGGACGTGCAGCCGGAATCGTCGACAATGTGGTCGCCGCCGGTGGTGGGGAAGATGAAATTGTCGTCAAAAACATGCGCGAGAGGGACAATCTGGTATAGAGGAAGCTTCACGGGTTCGAGGCGCATCCTCCGGTGCTCTCGGTTTGGACAGGGGCGGCCTAACGTGGCGGCGCCATGGCGAGTAGGAGGCGGTGGCGACCGGTGGTGGTGTGAAGGGAGGCAGGAGAAGGACGGGGCTGCGGCGGTAGGGCAGAAGGGGGTCTAGGGTTCGGGGGCTAAGTAGAGAGGAGGGGATGGGGAAGACGGGGCCGACGGACACCTGCTCCTCCGTCTCGCTGCTTCCTCTCTGACACCGAACAGAGGAGGACGAAAGGGAGACGAACAGTAACGGAGCTGCTGAAGCGTACACGACCTGAAGCGCTCTGTCGCTGCGTTGGATGGACTTGGGCTGAAAAGGGACGAGGTGGGCTGCTTCCTCATCGCACAGCATCTGACGTTCGGAGGAAAAAAAAAGGTTGAAGTTGTTGCTGCTCTCTGAACCTAAAGCTAAAAGCTGCTACTGCTGCTGCTCTGTTCTGCCTATTAACCGAAGTAGGAGTAGACTGACTACTGCTGCTGTTAACTAAATCAGAACCACTGATATGTGCCCAGAATTTGAATAGAAGAGAGATTTGAAACAACAAAGCAACAAATAAAAACATGGCTGATTGAGATGGGTTTTAGATGGATTCAAAAGAAGAAAAAGAAAGGAGCCACGGTTGGTGTGTGTATGTGTATGGTGCGTGTGTGTGTAAGAGAGAAGAGGCAATATATATAGGTGGCATTATTAGAAGAAACCAAAATAAAGAACAACAAGATAGTCATGGCAAGAATATAGAGTAGATCCATAATTGAAGTAAGAATAGAGGTGGAAGAGAAATAGAGAATATCAAAAAGATATGGCATCAAGATAGAAGAAGAATAGAGAATGGCCAAAACAAAATAATTAGAGGCTAAAAAAACAAGAATTGAATAGAGGGAAGAATATCAACAAAACAAGTAGAGAGATGAGATAGAGGGAGTTGGTAACATGATATTAGATAGATCCACATATAATATATGGGAAATGACTTAAATCATAATTCAAAAATAAAGAATCCATGTGTCATATATGTGATAGGATTAGCAAGAGAATTATATGGACATTAGTGAGGGCACAAGATAGAGTAGAAAGAATAAGAGATGATGCCCCCAACTCAACTTGGGCATTATACACATGTATCAAGATCCAACTACCTTATATCAAGAAATAACTACATTTAACAAGAGGCAAAAACATCATGCAAGTATGAAGGGTAAGAACAAAATACAAGATTTAATATAGGGCTCAAATGCAATGTGGCATGATGACATGAGCATGATATAATTATGATGCAACAATTATATGTAGGGAGTAGCATTTTATTATCATACCATGTAGCATTACAGATGTTAGACAGATGGGATGCTACATCAGATCTAAATTCTGACATGTTCTACATCATTTTTTATAGGTATCCAAGATCCCATAGATTGATAAAGGCTTGAGATGAGATACTTGGCAAGCGGCGAACTCATTGACATAAAGGGTAGTACGGTCTTCGCTTAGAGCCCCATTCGGGAGCAACAACAATATTACCACTTAAAGGTTTGATCTATGTTTTACACTTAATAATCGTTTGTAACTCATGGCTTCAGTGTGCACTCGTTTGGATTAAAAGTCTATTGTTATGCCCGCTGCATCAAGGGGGCTCTAGAATATTAGGATGTGTTTTCCAAAAGAGATTCTCTACGTTCAAACATTATACATGACTATGCTTATTATTATCATTTATCCCATATGATGTGCAGCTATAGGTGGATCTTCAACCCTGGACTGTTTCCATCCATTGATTAAACCCGTTATAAAGTAAACTAGATTGGTCCAGTAAACTAAGGTAAAACAAACAAACAAACAAACAAAGTCTTGTTGACGTGTACTTTTTGTTTACTTTTAGCATTTCTTTTCGAGGTTAGATTAAACCTATGTCTTCTAGGGATAAAGCTATTATACTGCATCCATCAATCCGGATCGAAGGTATCAGAGAGGTAGGAGACGACTCCTAGACCGTAGATCTGCCTCTAATCGGACGGATGAGGGCGTCTAATACCGCTTCGTTCCCTAAGGCGCTGAAGAATGGGCCCCGCAATCTGGTGTTCAAATGCCTCCCCATGCGTCACGTCAGTGCCGCGTCTTTGGCCGTCCCATTTGGTCTGAAGCGTTGAGGCCTGTTTTTTCTTTTTCATCACCTTTTTATTCTTTTTTCTCTAAATCCACAAGTATGCCAACTAGTTTAAATAGAAACAAAAATGGTAAATGCATGAAACAACTACGATCTAAATTCTGACATGTTCTACCACATTTTTTAAACATGTAGACCAATAAGATAGCCAAAATAATAGCTACATTTATCATATTAAATTATATGCCTAAATGTGTCTTTTCCACTATATTTTTATCTCGAGGGTTTAGTAACTCCAATTGGAGTGGTACCTTTTGTTGCACTGAAAGGTACTTCTAGTACCTTACATACCCTTTTGACCCTACCTCAAAAGCCTCATGGTTTGCCCTTATCCAAATTAACAAAATCAGCCCTAATATGCCCTTATGAATTTCTCTAGGACAAAACAAGATGGGTATTTACCTAATTCCAACTCTCAGGACACATGCATTGCAGGGTCTATATAAACCAGAAGCTCAATATCTATTGAGTAATTTATGAATTTTGGTGATTTAAATACTTCTATAGGTGTATATTTCACTAAATAAATCACACCAGAAGTTCTACAACCTCAAAAATTATGAATCCAATTTCTACAAAAAGGTTTGTGATATAACTAGCATGTGCCTTTGGATTAATATCAATAGAACCCGTAGATTTAATCTGGTTACAAAGACAAAATAAGTTTATAAGTACAAAACTGACTTTGGGATTTTCCTAGGGCATTATGGTAATTATTTTGGAGTGATTCTAACTCTCAGTGAACCAGCAATAAAAGTAATTCATAACCATCCAAGTCAATAATTTTTGGACTTAAAGATCAATTTTATGGAATTTCTCCCTAAAACTAGGGTTTATATCACTAGAATTCAAATACTAAATAAATAAAAGTCATAAAATTATGAAACCACTTTTTGTGGCCTTGTTTTATCGAAACCTATCTGATGATATCATTCTTGCACATTGATATCCTACTGAACAAGGTCTTTCTTAAAAAACCCTTATTGAAGTGGTTTTGGGACTAATAAATAAAAAGGAAACTCCGCCAATCACATTAATGTACTCCCACTTATTAAACTCCAATCCACCAACCTCACTGAAGCAAACTGTGTATTATATGATTGTATGCTGTATTGCTTTGGTGCTTGTCTGTTCTGTATTGATTTTGGTATTGTTTGTCTGCATGTATGTTTAATCACGGTGATAGTTACGATTGTGGTGACAAAGAGAACAAGGGGTCATATTCTTATTGTATATTTGGTATTCTAAGAAGAAGTCCAGAAATGTATTGCTGATCAGGCAAGCCACCTTATTTCTCATAAGAATTGTCCTATTGTTTTACTTCTGCATGTTTTACCTACTATTTTATGAAAATTGCATTGTTTTATTATATGATGGTCTATATATGGTAGTGGCTTGGCTCGTCCAAATCATTACACATTTGTACTACTAAGTATAACCCCCTTGATGATGCCTACTTGTCCCTAGTATGGTCGATGGTGTATAACACCATACCCCTTTCGGAGACCTCGTTTTAGCCCAAGCAAAACTGTAGGATTGGAAGGCCCTAGAAAAGTTTTACAAATGTTTTATGATAGAACCTTGGTGGGGTTTGACCTACCAAGAGAAGCTTGAGAAAGGAAAAAGATTTTGTTTTCCGAAATGCTGAAAGAAAGAGGAGGATTTTTTTATGAAAATGCACCCATTTCTTTGCAGTTTTGCTAGAACAATTAACCCGTGTAACCACATTACTCTAGAATGGGATAGGGCTAGACTTGATGTTTAATACTCTAGTATGGGAATTCTCATAACTGCTTATAAGGGATCAGCTCCCTCTAATTCCTGGCTTGCCTTTACAAAAAGGGTCAACTATGAGACAGTCACTTGCAGGAAGTAGGACCGTCCATGTGAGCGTCCGGGCAATACTATGATCCTCTCATTGAAAGTGCCCACTCTCGAGGAGTCGGATGTGGTTTGGTTGGTCTTTGGCCCAGACATCCCGGCATTGAGAGGAACAACTCATAGGGTAGAGCCTACGCTAGAGTGGCATCTGGAGAGTCTTGATTGGTTATTCGACCCACGATCCGTAAGTGATCAAGGCAGGGTAACGGATGGTGTGGGTAAAGTGTACAACCTCTACAGAGTGTAAATCTATTCGAATAGCCGTGTCCATGATCATGGACAGTTGGGAAGATTTCTGTAGAGCGGTGCTAGTTTCGATTTCAAAAAGGACTTTGGAAAAGTAAAGGCTTTGTAAATGTTTTGACCATGGGATGGTTGGAAAGGATAAATGTTTTGGCCATGGGATGGTCGAAAAGAAAGGGAAGGAGTTGGTCATGGGATGACCGGAAGGAGGAACTAATGGGTGACCCAATCCTAGTGTTTTCCAAAACTCTTTAAAAGGTTTTCTAAATGTTTTACAAAGGTTTTCAACAAAGATATGTAGATGCTATATTTACAAGAGAAACTATTTTAGAAACAAACCTCTCTTGGAGCCCTCCTAGTACCATAGCTACTTTGCATATCCTCTTATTGTTATTATCTTAAGGTGGTTTGCGAGTACATTCAAAGTACTCACTAGCATTTTCTCTGGCTATTAACTTGGTCAGATCTCGAGAAGAAGGTGACATTGATGACTATGCGAGCTATGATGTTTTCCCAGTTAGCTGCCTGTAGGTTGAGGCATGGCTCAGGCTCCATGCTTGATAAAGTTCCACTAATGATGTTTTATGTAACCATAATGGCAATCGAGGTATAACATGTATCTGTTTAAGTATTGGATGTTTACTTGGATACTGTCGCTTATGTGCCACGACAGACAGATCATGGGATTATGGGGATATGCATAACATGGATGAATGGAATATGCCCTAAGAGGCAATAATAAAGTTGCTATTATTGTATTCCAAGTATATGGTAGATGTTTATTTTGCATGCTATAATTGTATTGATTGGAAACATTAATACATGTGTGTTTAATATACAAATAAAGGTTTCCTAGTTGTGCCTCTCTTATAAAGTAGCTCATTGATTAACAAGATGATCAAGGTTTCCTAATCATGGACATTGGATGTTGTTAATAACGAGGTCACAACATTGGTGGAAAGATGTGATGAAAATTCATTCAAAGTATAGTAGTACGATCAAAGTCATTGTGTTTAAATTGCTATAACATCATACGAAGTAATTCTCGTCCTTAGACCATGAGATCATGTCAATCACTAACACTAGATGATTAACTTGATAACATCAAACATCACACCGTAACAGAGTGACTATAAAGGTGGGTTTAGATACTCCAAAGGTGTAATGTAGAGGCTCATGGATCAATAGTGGAATTTTTCCATCCCGATGATGGACTCTGGGCCCTCTCAGTGATATCACATTGAGATAGCTTGCAAGCAAGTGATGTGATCACTCGAATGTTATATCACGGGAACAAGAAAAGAGCGCATGTCAGTAACGAGATCAACCTAGGTATGGGGATACCGATGATCGAATCTCAAATATGTAATATATCACGAGACAAAGGGATTTAGTTACTAGCATTAAAGGTTCTCACGATCACAGAATTCATCGTTGAATGTGTGGGAGTCATTATGGATCTATTGGTCCCACTACTAATTATTGACCGAAGAAGGGTCTCAATCATGTCTGCATTATTCGCGAACCGTAGGATGACACACTTAAGGGATATCGACACCATTTGGATAAAATGTGTTCTAGAGAAAAGATTTACAAAGAGCTGGATTTATTTCAGTGGACACCAGAATTGTTTCGGGTGAAATTGTTGAAGTTGGTTCTGCATGTGAATTGAAATATTGCAGGCGGTTTTATGTGAATGTTTGTTAACTAAAGTAATTAATAAAATTCTGAATAAAATAAATAAAATAGTTTTAGTAAATGAGAGTTGCATTAAATTTGGTGGAAATTTAATGCATGTGAGTGGGAGTATGAGTGGACGCATATTAATGTGAGTGGAGCATCCACCACATGAATGAAGGAAGAGGAGGGGAACCTCCATGGCCACCGGCCATTGGAGGGGGCTGCGCTCCCTATCCATATAAAAGTTCACCCTCTCCTCTACTCAAAGTGTGCCTCTTCGTGAAGGATCTCTCTCCCCCTCTAGAATTATTCCCTCATGGTCTCAGATTAGCGAGATACATGTTCCTGGTGGATTTTTGTCTGGAAAGAGTTGCTTCTTCTACTACATCACTTGAGTGAGGAGGTGGAGGTTGTTCGATGGACCGGACGTGTGTGCGATCACGGATATGCTACTGGTTTGCGGTGCTAGGACTTCCTCTCGATCTTGAGATCGGCAAGCAAACGAATACATCATCCACGAGTCCAATCTCATTACAGTTTCTAGGTATTCAAGGGTATGTTCTCTATGGATGTATGTCCACCCGTTGCTTGTATCTAGGTAGATAGATCTTGGTGCTTAGTAGTTCCCATCGTAGGAATTTTTGTTTTCTATGCTGTGAACCCTACAGTGGTATCAGAGCCTGATCCATCCATAGATGCTTTGCACGGGTAGTACACATAAGAGTATGTGGGCAATGATGATCATGTTATTGCATCTTCTATGTATTTTGGATATTGGTGGCATAGTGGGATGAAGCGGCCCGGACTAACTTTACATGTCCTCGCACATGATACATGTTCCACGCTTGACATGCAACTAGTTTTGCATAAGTGGCTAGAGGATGTATGTCTCTCCTACTATAGTCAATATCTGATTTACAACGAGTTGCTAATAATTTAGTTATCATTGTTGTGGTTCCATGTTCGTAGGTAAGACGTGTTCTATCTTCGAAAGCCCTAAGCCACGTAAACTTGCAATTGATAAATTAGAAGCGTCTAGTTTAGATTGTTGCTGGGCTAGTGTCATGATATGGTAATGTTATAATTTGAAGTATAGTTGATACTCTTGGATATTATAGCATACCTAACGTCTAAGTTCCATAGACCTTGGCCTTACACACAAAGGAATGATAAAGATCATACCACGATGCACATGATAGTGATCAAGTGCAAGAACCATATCATTTCACTTTTTGCATATGATTTTGCATCTTATATTGCTTGAATTGCATATTATATTGCAAGAACCATATCCACCCATTGCTTGTATCTAGCTAGATAGATCTTGGTGCTTAGTAGTTCCCATCATAGGAATTTTTTCTTTTCTATGCTACGAACCCAACAAGGGATTCTCAGAGGAATAATCCGAGGGCCCCACAATAGTAGTATTGGTAGTGGGTTGGAGCAGCCAACAGATGGTAATTTTGAGAGTGGCGGTGGGAGTTTGGAGAGGCCAGTAGATGGTAATGTTAATAGTGGCAGTGGGAGTGGTTTAGTGCAGCCAAATATGTTTCAGAATGGTAATAGTGTAAGTGGGAGTGGTTTGGAGCAGGCAACAAATGAGATTGCACTTGATGACATGTCTTGAAACTGAAGATTTAGAAGGAGAGGGGACGGATTCAGATTTCTTTGATAATGACTATGATGCTGAAGAAGATGATGATGACATTTGGGGAGCAACAATAGATAAGTATGTAGATGAGAATAATGAAAATGTGGAAATGGTGGAAGAATAGGATGGTGCAGGGTATGAATATGAAGAGATGAATTTGAGTAAAGAGCAAGAGTTTAAGTACAAGTTCAAAATGTTCAATGCAAAGGCTGACATGGAGGTGCCACAATTAAAGGTTGGCATGGTCTTCTCTTGCATTACAGAGATAAGAAATGCAATCAATGCATACAACATAAATGAAAGGATTAGGCTCCACAAAATAAGAAATGAGAAAAATAGAATTCATGTTGTGTGCAAAGGAAAGTGTGCATCAGGTGTCTGCACATGGTTCATAAAGGCATCAAAGGATACTAGGACAGAAGATGTGATAGTGAGAAAATACTCATAGATGTGAAAGAGTCTAGGAGCTTAAGGCACTGACATCCTCATTTTTAGCAGACACATCATAAATGAGTTTAGAGACAACCAAAAGATGGATTTATAAACATTTGGACCAAAAATCTAGAAAATATTCATCCTGACTCCCAACGGATGGAAGTTAAGAAGAGATAGGAAGAAGGATCTGATCCAAATACATGGTGATGAGGCAGAAAATTTTAGTTTGTTGTGTCTCTATGGCTATGAATTGAGGACAAAAAATCCTGGTTCAAAGTTTTTCCTTACCACAAATCAGTCCACTAAAGATAGTGAGGTGAAGGAACATTTGGCTACACTATATTGGTCCTATGCTGCATGCAAAAGGGGATTTCTTGAAGTGTGCAAGCTTTTTATTTGCATAGATGTTTGTCACATAAAAACATGGTACAAGGGGATTTTGCTAATAACAGTGAGCATTGATCCCAATGATTGCATATACCCTCTAGCTTTTGGAGTTGTTGAAGTGGAATGTACAAGTTCTTGGGAGTGGTTCTTAACCACATTGAGAGATGACTTGGGAATCACCAATAGAGCCACATTCACAATAATGAGTGACAAGAAAAATGGCCTCATTAAGGCTATGAAGAAAGTGTTCACAGATTCTGTGTTAGACATTTGTATCAAAACTTCCACAAGAAGCATAAAGGGGAGACACTCAAAAATGACCTATGGAGCATAGCAAAGGCAACAAACATACCTCAATGGAAGCTAAGGATGGACAAATTGCAGGCAGACAACCAAGAAGCATGGGCTTGGGTTGAGGAATTGCAACCAAATACATGGATAAAAGCTTTCTTTAGTGATTTCCCAAAATGTGATATGCTTTTGAACAACCATTCTGAAGTGTTCAATAGATACATTTTAGAGGGAAGGGAAATGCCTATGCTTTCCATGTTGGAGAATGTGTTCTACAATATGATGCACAAGATTGTTTCATAGAACAAGGAATCTGAAGATTCGCCTGGAACAGTTTGTCAAAAAAAATGACATGTACAAAGATTGGAGCGGGAATTGTCCAGTGTCCAATGCAGGTGGAGGGATATTTAAAGTGTCTTCATCAGAAGTTATAGGACGATACATTGTTGATCTTTAAGCAAGGGCTACTTGTGACTGCAAAAAATGGCAGCTAAGTGGTATACCTTGTCATCATGCAATTGCTTCCTATATAGAGGATAGAATTGAGCCTGAAACACTTGTTCATAGTTGTTATTCCATTGAGTCACACAAAAGGGCATATGCACACTATTTGTGCCCACTAAGATCTAGATGCCATTGGGAGAAAATGAATGCAGTGGTAGTCCATCCACCACTATTTACCAAAGTAATGGTTAGGCCTAAAAAGAATAGAAAGAAAACACCAGATGAGAAGGAAAAAAGGGTGCCAAGGTACTGACTAGGGCTGGCCTGACAATGCATTGCTCTATAAGTGGAACTGCAGACCACAATAAGAGAGGGCATGTCAAATACATGGAAAGGATAGCCACATTGTTAAATGAGGAAGAGCAAGAGCAAGAAGGAGATGGACGTGACAGTGATAATGGGGATGGACCTGACCAACCACACATTATCCAGGTATGAATTATCTCTGTTCGTAAAATGCTAACCTAAAATTTTGTGCTTACCTAAAATTCTTGTTGCACAACACACTATCCCTCAAAATGATCCAAGCAATCAAGTCCACATGATGGTATATAGGATGGACCAGGAGGTTGTCTTCTTGCACTCTTTAAATTTTCACACTAAATTTTGACATTGAATTTTATCATTCAGCATAATTACCTACTTAGTTTTTTATTACTGCAGGAGGCTTCATTTATTCCAGTACAAAGGGAAACTGGCCCTTGACCATAGGAGAGTTCATTTCTTGTTGCTGCAAGAGATGATATGCCAGCTGGGAGAGGAAGAGTAACTACTGCTCAGACAAGAGGGAGTTTGAGGGGAAGAGGAAGAGTGACTAGAGCATAAAGAGTTAGTTCACCATCTGAAAGAGTGAGTGTAGTAGCTGAAATAGGGAGAGGCAATGCTTCAAGGGTTAGAGAAAAAGGAGCAGCAAAAGGCAAAGGCAAGACCTCCAAGAAGTTAGATGCTAGTGAAGCTGGCACATCAGCACCAAAAAGAAGGAAAAGGGGATACAAAACATGACCTAGATCAGCTCATTACATGCTCTTTGGTGATGGGACTGCGGGAAGCTTTGTTATCCTAGACCTGATTGAGACACTGCCTGAAGAATCCCAAGACGAAGTGGTTCTTACCCAAAATGCAAAAATCTAAGAATGATCGTAGCTATCAAAGGATTTCATTTTTTAGCTAAGTCCAGATATGAACTTGTGTACTGCAAGCCATAGTTCATGAGTGAAATTGATTAAATATTTTCCAGCATTGTTTGTAACATTTTGCTAAATTTTGTCTGCTTACATCTTTACAAAACTATTGCTACAAATTGGAATCCATGCCCAATATGTAGCAAAGTGGAACATTCTCCAAAAGGAAACTAATACTTGCACTACTTGAACTTCTATATCTTTAACAAAAGTTTGCAACAACTATTACTACACTAACTACAACTATGTCCAAAATGCAGCTGCATGTACTCCTAAATTACTAGTAGAAGAAATAATTACAGTACTACTTATCTTCTGAATCCATGAGCAACTAATTCTTGCAGCAGCAACCAGAAATGTGTAGCCCTATAACTCCAGGAATCCATGACAGTGGCACTATCAGTTCAGGAGTTGGGAACTGACAACATTTCTCTAGCAAAACCTCAAGTTCTCGCTTAGAAACAAACTAAAAAAAGGGTTGCTTCTATCCTACGAGCTTTGTGATCTTAATCACCTTAGACAGATGCTCGGTGGATGAGCTGGCCACTGTCGTGCGAACTCTGATGCATGCCAATGTACCAGATTTTACCTCGAGCATCATCCTCTTCTTCAAGTCTGATGATAGCCTGATGACGAGTTTTCCGCCCCTCCACCTTAGCTTCGGCCCCAACAGAATGAGATCGACCAGCGACCGGGGTGGCTTCATCTCTTCCTTCACCACCCAAGCCAAATCAAGCAACACAGCTGCCGCCTCCTCCTTCTGTTGCACTTCCATTGTCACAGTCCGCAGGTCCCAGACCTCCTCCTTCCCCTACAATTCCATCGAGCAGGTGACGATGATGGTGGAGAGGTTTTCTCTAGAACGGAGGGGAAAATAAGAGAACAGAGCAGAGCAGAGGAGAACAGAGGATAGCTTGCAAATTAGAGCATAATAGGTGCCACTCTAATGAATATTCTAATGTGCTGATGTTACAAAAAAAGTGGCACATTTGTTCGTAAAACATGAAGCCAATGCACTGTTCATCCACACCTTGATGACAATGCATTGTTGCTTCACAATAATAGTCACAAAGCACTTTTTTACTTGAGCAATGCAATCCAACAAAAACTAACAGAAAAGGTAGTTCATCCATTTGTTTCCTTTAAAATAGCATGAAGAAGAAATGTTCCAACAGAATCACAGCTCAAATATGTTGCATTTTTCTGAAGAAAAAAAAATTACCACAAGGAAAATATTAAAACAATACTTGGTCATCATTACAATATCAATTGCACAATTTCTTGTCCAGCATACAAACTAAAATAACATCTAAATGCCATCACTTTTCAACTATGGCCTTGATCCTTTTCACCTTCTCCTTGTTGTCATCACCGGCTTTCAACAGATCATATAACATGTATTCCATATGTTTCTTTTCATCCTTGAGAGCATCCCTCTCTTCCTCACATTTCTTCTCCTTTGACTTCATCACATCTTCTTGTTTTTCATGAACATGCTTGAATATCTCCACAACAGTCTTCAGAGAATCCCTCTCTGCATTTCCACAACTTCAAGTTCAGTCTTACCATTCAGCAAGGCCAAGTTTTTCTCCATCACCTTCTTCTCAGAATCATCCACAAACCTCCCCACATCAGCCATAAGGCTTGCATATTTCTTCTTAGTCTTTGTCTTCTCCTCAGCTAGTTGAGATAGCAGCTTGCCATTCTCCACCCTCTCATCAATTATGCAAGTGTTTTCATCATCATACATGGACCAAAGCTTTGACAAAACATTCTGCAGGGCCTCTGGCCACTCTTGGTCATCTACCCAAGATACAAAACCATAGTTCAAAGCATCCTACAAATAAAAAAGGCATAGAAATTTTAAACCAGAATTCAAAACTTTCCTGTAAATGAATGGTGGTAGCACATGAATATAACTATTTTTAGCATGTTTAAATCTTATTGGAAAATATGATGCATCATCTTGTAGAACACATTCTTGTAGAATGCTATGGAAAAAGGAGTAGGAGCTGTACATTGTAGATCGTGTGAGCATATGAGAAAATATAAGCATCACATTTACATCTTATTGGCAGACATTATAAGAAGTGATGTAAATATAAGCAGCTAAAAATGAAACAGAAAATGCAACAATTGGTAGGCAGAAAACTCACATTCTCAATAGGGAACATGTAAAATCTTCAAGTTGTCATTGTCCCTTCAAATGCAACACATCTTTGTGGCTACAAATTGTACCCCAGACACTGTTCTGTACACCCCACAGCAATCCCATGGAAAGTGGGATTATCGTAGCGATCTGGAGCATAGTCTATCGTCGTGAAGTCCTAATCGAATATATACAACTACTCAATCGAATAAACTCGAAAAAAACCCAAATTGACTATGAACCATAACCATATAAGATAGGATAACACATTCGGAGCGCCGACTTGCTGGAACTATCCCTGTCATTCCAACTAGGCATCGAGGCGAGGAGGCGGCGGAGCTCCTGGAGAAGAGGCGGCTCTGGACGGTGGCGGAGCTCCAGGGGAAGAGGCGACAGGTGGCACAGCATGTGGGTGAGATGGAGATAGGGCACCGCATGGTCGGGGACCGTGTCTTAACTTGCCCCACCAACTAACTAACATGGCGAGAATACTGGAATCCATAGGGGGGTTTCTGGAGATGGACTTTTCTAGTGTGGCAGTACACGCGTCGGTGGCGCAAGCGATTTGTACCAATTTCTATCCACATGTATAATTTTTGTACCTCCTAGCCTCATTTTGCAACTACTTGTATGCGTCTGCTCCTCATAGACAACTATTTGTACCTAGGGTGCTAATACCTCTCATTTAAACTAGCTCGTTGATTAGTAAGATGATCAAGGTTTCCTGATCATGGATATTGGATGTTGTTAATAACGAGGTCACAACTTCGGTGGAATGATGTGATTAACATTCACCCAAAGTATAGTAATACGATCAAAGTGTAACATCCCAAATCTTTAATCAAGGTTATCAAAGTTCAAATCACCCAATTTAGGGTTAACAAAAACTTTTTATTATTTAATCAATTATGAATGCATGTGTGTTTACATTAGTATAGAATTGTTTGAAAATGCCATGTTTGATTTTTCTAAATGTTGTGGAATGGTTTAAAGGTGAATGCCACATCATCTAGATCATTTACAAACAAAATCCAAAGAAAAAGAAATCAAATAAGAGTAAATAATGCAAATGGTCATTTTGACCATTTTAATCCACTAGGCTACTTTAGGTGTTCCTCGAAGTCAATTCCCAACAGAAACAATTCTAGATATTTTCTCCCCTTGCTAGACCATGTAAAGATGTACCGAGGCCCACTTTCTAAACTTACAAAAACACTTAGCCACTAATTTTAAATGGCATTTGAAAATGGAATCCGATGCATATGAGAAGATCCCACTTTTGCAAAAACCCACCAAACCAACTCCACTTGACAATCCCAAGCAAGCATAGATCACCATGCATAAGTGCAGATCACAGACCAAAAATCTTTTCAAAATTAGAATTTAAATTTCTTGAAGCCATTTGATCGAACACCTAGCAGACAAAATAAGTCTGGCCTAACAACTACTGTTTTAGAGCAGTGATCAAGCGCCACTAAGGCCTCAATCCACGCCCCTGGTCTCCCCCAGTTCCAACCATGCCATCAAAGAGCTACCCCTTAGCCACTTGCAGCAGTGCCGAGCCACCTGAGCGCCATGCCCGCCGGTCAAGCATGGAACGCTCCCAGCAGACCGCCCTGCTCTCTCCCGCCATGCCTACGAGGATCGCCGCACCCTACCGCCCCTCTCTGTCCCTTCCCGGAGCGCTGCCACGCCCTGGACCACCGCAGACCAACCGCGCCCCACGCGTCTGAGCCATGCCGAGCACGCGCTAGAGTGCCGCGCCTGACAAGCTAGCACAGACAGCGGCTCAACTGCAACTCGCGAGCATTGCCTCGCCACGACCCCAGGAAGCGCCCAGACATGCCCATTCGCCGCCGCTTGACCCGCAGCCACCGTGCGCCGTGTCGAATGCCGCTTCTTCCGCGTAGAGCATTAGACGCTCCCGAGCAAATGCCACCGCCCCTAGCTGCGTCTTTACGCCATAGAGGACCGCTAGGGAGAACTACATCGACCATCGCTCGCAGCCATGCCGCTAGCACCCTGTAGAAGTTTCGCCACCGTCGCCTGACCATGCCGCTCGGTCCCTTCGTCGAGCCTATAAAAGGAGGCCTCCCCTAGCCTCAATCCTCACACCATCTCACTCCCCTCTCGCCACTGACCACCCCGACCTTTCCCTGGAGCCAATCAAGCTGTAGTTCGCTCGAATTTTGCTAGAGCCAGCTTGCCGTAGTAGAGGAGAAGAGGCGCCATTGATGGCGACTGCCCTAGGAGCCGCCGCAACCACGCCTCGAACTGCCGTTGTCCACCAGCTCGATCGCCCCCATCGCCAAGCCTAGCTAGAGCCCTGGTAAGCCCCCACGTACCCCCACTATGCCGCGTTAGGGTTTGTTCTCGCCGGAGCTGATCACCGGAGACGTCAAACCATAGCCGTAGATCTCGTTCTAATAGGTAAGGCTAGGATTGATAGATACCGGTTCGGGTTTTAAGAGTCACTGACAAGCGGGACCAACCTGCTAGTCGCCCTCTGCACCGCGGAGCGTCACTGGGCCGGCCCGTTAATTTTCCCGTGCTAGCCCATAGATTTCAAATAAATGTTTTTCCATTTAGGTTTAAACTAGATTCTATCCACTTATTAAAAAAATCCATCTAGAGAGTTTCACTTAACCAAAATGCATGATTCAAATTTTGTTAGAAAGATAATTAAAATATCTATCCAAGCCTGTTGGATTTAAATCAAATGGAGTTAGAGATCACAAATAACAAAAATAACAAGACAGAGACTTTTCTGCATTCAAACATTTTGCAAAAATCAACCATAATATCTTTTGAGTTGATTCCAACTCTCAAAAATCACATTTGATAATACCTATATGAATATGTAATAATATTTAGGTTTGCATGCAGTGACTTTGGACTAGTACCAAAATAATGCTATATAGGCATTTCTAGTCACTTTAAATCATTTAAATGATAAGCTTAAACTTAGTGAAATGTGATCCACCCTTTAAATCACATTCCCACGTATTAGAATATGTGGTGATGACATGTGTCCACATGATATCATATTTTAATTGGAGAATATTAAATATTAAATATTTTCAATGAGTAGAAATTACTTTTCTCAAATAAAATAAATAAATTTAGTTCTTTATTTCATGTGATGATTATGATGATGCTAGATCATCAGGTGTGTGCCTTAGTGTGCTAAATATACTAGTTAAGTATTGTTTGGTGATTGTGTATCCCGTCTTTCATTTATAGACGATAGTACCGACCAAGTCTACGAGGAGGAGGAGTTCTACCTCGAAGAAGACGAAGGAAAACTTCAATCATTGCACCAATCAAGGCAAGCTAACACTTGCAAGTTTCTTAACTATGCAAACTAACACTTGCAAGTTTCTTAACTATGCAAGCTATTATTAGCAAGCTAGAATTATACAAGACAACCTAAGCAAGGTGCATTAGGCATGCTTGGTTATACTTTTTGATTTATACCCATCCCAAGTTCTACTTACAAGCTTCACTTTTTCTTTACCAAAGTTTCTTTACTTTTAGTAATGCTTTGTGAGATTTTGGAAACTAGTATAGATAGCATAAAGAGTATAAAACTTGGCATATACTAGATGTCATTCTATGGCATGAGATTGACCTCAGCATCCCTCATTAGTGAACACTCTTAACTTTAGTGGCTAGTGCTAAGAAATAAAACTTGATCACTTTGGATGGGAATATTTGGATAAAATGCTTATGAAAACCTTGGAATGATGAGTCATTCTATTGAGATGTTTTTACATGTGTTGATAAACACAAATGGTTTATGATGATGAAAATGTTGAGGCATGATCCTTAGCCCTTTATAAAAACTGATAGTTGGGTTCGGATGCGATTCCATTCCAATTTTACCATACAACCACAATACCTGAATTGGGTAAGGCTTAGCCGGAAGTTTATATGCATTAGTATGGGTTCCCTCGCGGAAGAGGTTTGAGCTGAGGCTACCTCTTGATGATGTCCACCTATGTAGTGCCCAGGATGGCAGATGGCCATGGCTGGGAGGCCAACCTCATAGGAGAGGTGCTTATACTAGAGTGTGTAAGGAAAGGTTATGATTGATTATCCGCATACTAAGTATGATGATTCAGGGTTATCCTTGATGGATGTATCGAATTTTGTGGTGAAAGTGTACCACCTCTGCAGAGTGTCAAACTATTCGAATAGCCGCGTCCGCGGTCATGGATAGTTGGAGTGGCCATACAATTCCGTCGTCAGATGTTTTCAAAATGACTTGTGAAATGAATTGTGACTTGACTTGACCACAATAGGGTTGTGACTATGAAAACTAAGTTCCCAACTTAAGTGATTTAGAACTTTATTTTACCTTTCTTTGTTTCTGAACTCAGCTTAGGTTTCAAACGTAGCTTTGCAAATAAACTTAGAGCTTAGCTTTCCTACTAGAACTACTTTACTTGTTAGTGATAGTTTGCGAGTACTTAAAGAGTACACATGGCTTTGTCCCTGGCTATTCCCGTGGCCATACTATGAGGAGGACTACCAGGATGATGGACAATAGGAGGTCTACGACAACTAGGATCATCTCCCATCGTCAGCATTGCCTATGACCCTAAAGATGGAGCCCACTACTACGCTTATTATTCCACTACTTTTTTTTGTACTAAGACTGGATCATGAGATCCTTTATTTGTATAAGACCTTATTATGGTTTGTAATGGATGATGTACTATGATATCCAATCTGTTATGTCTCGCAAAAATGGTAATCCTGGGATTGTGATGTATGGCATAACAGGCATATGGGATTAAAAATCTGGGTGTTGACACAAAGTCATTGTGTTTACATTGTTATAATATCATACGAAGTAACCCTAATCCTTAGACCATGAGATCATGTTAATTGCTAACACCGAAAGAGTACTTTGGTAACATCAAACATCACACCGTAACATGGTGACTATAAAGGTGGGTTTGGGTACTATGAAATTGTTAGGTTGAGGCTCATGGATAAAGAGTGGTATTTGTCCATCCCGATGATATATATATATATACTCAAGGACCTCTTGGTGATATCACATTAACATAGCTTGCAAGTAAGTGATACGATCACAAAGAATGTTATATCATGGGAACAAGAAAAGAGTACTTGTCAGTAACAAGATCAAACCAGGTATGGGTATACTGATGATCGAATCTCAGACACATAATATATCAGGAGACAAAGGGATTCAGTTACAACATCAATGGTTCTCACAATCATTACTTCATTGTTGAATATGTGGGAGTCAGTACGGATCTCCAGGTCCCGTTGCTGATTATTTATCTGAGAGGGGTCTCGATCATGTCTGCATCATTCATGAACCATAGGGTGACACACTTAAGGTATACTGACACCAAATGGGGCAGATATAATACCAAAGAAAGATTCTAAAATCATAGGGATTATTTCGATAAGCTCCAGAATTGTTTCGGGTCAAAGTGCTGAAATTGGTTTCAGATGTAATATTGAAGTATTGCAAGGGGGTTTATGCAAATATTTGTTAATTAGAGTAATTAACAAAATTCTGAATAAGAGAAATAAACAGTGTTTTTATTTACGAGAGAATGCATTTAATTTAGTGGACATTAAATGCAAAGTAAGTGGAGTTGGAATTGATGTGAGTGGGCTTAGTGGAAGCTCCACCCACATGAATGAGGGAGACGTGGGGGCACCCACCATAACTGGACAGACATGGGCATGGGGATGTCCCCCTCCCCTATAAAACGACATGGAGGCCTCCTCTCCTCTTGCACTACCTCCTCATGAAGGTTCTCTCCCCCTCTAGCAAATTCCCCATGGCTTCAGATTAGCGAAGTACATGTTCTTGGTGTTTCTCTGGAATGGATCTGCTTCTTCCACTGCTTTGCTGGAGCGAGGACTCGGAGGTTATCGGGGTTCTGAACGTGTGTGCGATCACGGATGCGCTGGACTTCAACTCGATCTTGAGATCGGCAAGTGTACGACTACATCATCCATGGTATCAGATTTCATTAACAAATCTTTTCGGTCTTTGAGGGTAAGATCTCTATGGATGTATATCCACCTCTTTCTTGCATCTTGTAGATCGATCTTGGTGCTTAATTGTTCATATCATAGGATTTGTTTTGTTTTCTATATTGCAAACCCAACACTTGCATGTCGTTCCCTTCCCCTCGAAGTACTCATTGCATTCCCATGGTTTCTTATTCGAGTGAGAATTAAGAACACATGGGAGGCCAAACGGCTGAGAAGCATGTAAAGTTGAACTATATTTTGCGGAGTCGAGAAGATGTTTGGACAAATAGGTGAGGCTCACGACGTTTATAAAGTTGCATCTGGTTATGACTTCTTTCAGCGAGCCTTCGGTAAAAACCTCCTAGAACGGCTCAGAATCATCACTATCCTTGCTCGGTCCTGCCATAGCAAGGGAGCTGGTGGAAGTTGGGGTGACGACTTGATTTGGTTTTCAGGAAAAGAGTGAAGATTGATGGTGGTAGGAAGGACAGGAAGAAGAACAAGCACTTTCGAACTGTGCGGTGAACAGGATAGGGAAGCAACATGGTGGAGGAGGGGAAAGACGGTGCTTTGCATAGAGGCATGGGAATGGGGAACTAGGGATAAAGAATATAGGGGAGGTTGAATATAATGAAAACAGACACGTGCTCCTCTACTCTAGTTAATGTAGGGGTAGGTCTAGGAGCAGCGATCCACCTGTAATAATAATTTCTCTGCTCTTTATTCTCTGAATGTTACCCTTTTACTTTCCACGAAGAAATAAACATGAGTTTTGACAATTTTTCAAAAATAAACATGAGTATGAACATTCTTGGATTTCAAGTTGAACGACTAAGGTGAATCTTGGCATGGTAAACAATATTGCCACTAGTAGTTTTCTCCTGTTAAAATAAATGGGAGATCCAACCATTAGAGAAGAAACTATTTCAATTTTCCAATGGACAAGAATGTGTTTTTGTAAAGGTCCTCAAAAGAGTGTACTTCTGGAGTTATACATGTTGATTAATAATAGTAGTACTTATTTAATGCATAAAAACAAGGGACTCGTGTGAGCATGCAACCATTGAGAGAAGCCAATTAAATGAATATGGTTGCATGCATCCAATAACTAGACTTTTATGTGTCAATTATATCGGTTAGATTAAATGTTGTATGAACACTCTTTCATGGACACATTTGAAATCTAGAAGTACACTATTTTGAGGACCAAGGGGAAGAATATATATTTTCTGTTAATTATTTGTCCATCCAACATTTTATTTGTGAATGATTTATTTATTTGTAATAAACTTGTATTTGAACATAAATTGTTTGAATATAAGGTTTGACATTTCATTCACATAACCATATGTCCATCGAAGCGTTTTTTCAAACTGTCATATGATAAATTTATGTTTGGTTTATTATAGCTCTGACAAAAGAAACCTAATTTATTCATAAAATGTAAACGTATAATTTTCCGTGATTTATTTAGTGTATCACTAGTATTTGTTTGGTAGACAGTAAATAGAAAAAACATTTCTAAGTGTGACCTTTCATTTACATAACCAGATGTCCATCGAAGAGGGTTTTCAAACTTTCAGACGATCAATTTATGTTTGGTTTGTTACATCTCTCACATAAGCACCCTACTTTATTCATAAAATTTAAACATAATTTTTTTCCCATGATTTATTTAGTGTTTCACGGGCATTTGTTTTGCAGATACTAAATAGAAAAAACATTTCCGAGTTTGACCTTTCATTCGAAGAGTTTTTTCAAACTATCGAACAAAAGCACCCTGATTTATGTTTGGTTTATTACACCTCTCACAAAAGCACCCTAATTTATTCATAACATTTTAACATGTAATTCTTTTCCCGTGATTTATTTAGTGCGTCACTAGTATTTGTTTTGCAGATAATAAATATAAAAAACATTTTTGAGTAAATATTTATTTTCTGAAGAGCAAGCACGGTGAATATGGATTAGAATTCCACAAGCCCCCTTTATAGACAAATTTTGGACCTTGTTTCACTTATGATTAAAATTTTTTATAAGTGCTCAAGTTTCCTAGCTAACTTCACACACTTAAACTTATTTAAACTGATTTATCAGTGTAAGGTAAAATCTGAACTTCGAGTAAGAGGTAGATTGCTCTTAAAGTTATACAAGTATCTTTTGAAGGTACCCACTAGGCTGTCAATATATCCAGAACCAACGAATCTGCATCTTGCTAAGAATTTGTAAGTAGATAAATTTGTCCTTGATTTAAAACAATTAAAAAAATGCATCACACGATGTCCACCATGAATGATAATAATGAGTATTCACAACTTCTGAAAACAAGCTGCTTCAAAATAAGGCCTACCATGTTTGAACATTCTTAGGCTCTAGGTCGAACGACAGGGGTAAATGGGCATATGGACATCATACTTCATATGGTAATGTTCCCATATTTGTTAGATGGTTGCATCATGACACAATGAATAATAATGCTACCAATAATGGGATTTTCCAACTTTTAGGAACAAAAAAACTATTTTGAATATTCGAAGTGTAAAGAATGTTTTCCTTAAAATAAAGTAAACACGAAGAATATGGCTCACAATACCAGAAGCCAAGTTCCCAGACAAAGTGTTTACCATGTTTAACTGACGATTACCAAGTTTTATGGGTTCTCAAGATTCCTAGATAACTTCTCCCCCTTAAAATAATTTAAGCCAATTTGTAAATATTAAGTAAAATTTGAACCTAAAAGTAAGTGATAGATTTCTCTCAAAGTTCTATAAATATATTTTGAAGGTACCCACCAAGCAGTGAGTCTATTGAAAATCATGGATGTTTTTGAAAAATTCAACTTCTTGCTAGTAATTTGCAAGTAGTTGTTTTGAAAACAATCAAACAAAAATAATAAAAGAATATCCACGACGTCCTCTTACGTCGTGGAATTTTGGACAACTATTTGAAAATACGAGCCTATACATTCTTTATGTTGATGTTCCCTATCGAAGAATTTGCCTATACTTTTTGTTGATGTTCCTAATCAAAAAATTGAAATAAAAATGAGTTTGGACAACTTTCTAAAAATAAAATGAGTATGAGCATTCTAGGATTTCAAGTTGAACGACAAATTTAAATTTTCCAAGTGACAGGAGTGTATTTTATGTAAAGCAAGTACAAAGAATATGTATTTTCTATAAAAAAACGAAGAGAGAGAAGAGACTATGAGCATAGAGGAGGCAGTGTGTAAGAGAGCAGCGAAGGGGTGGAGTTGAAGGCGGTGTGATGTCAGAGCAAAGCTATGATGACCGCTGACACAAGATACAAGGTACAATGAGTAGGAGTAGTAAATTTCATGACGTTTACTAGTATATATGCACGCACAATAAATTGTGTTCTCTGTCTCTCCTTTGCCGCCTCGTCACCATCCACATCCTGGCTGGATGATCTATCCCTCGTCCACGACAAGGCGCTGCTGACATGTTCGACCTGTCTTGATTGTCTTGGTGGCTCCATGTTAGAATCTGGTGTGTTTGTCAGCTGCCTTGGTGCGCATAAGAAGGAACCATATTGGACCTTGGCAGCAAAAAAATGTAGAGTAGCAATTGAAACTTTACCGGTTTTGAAATTTTCATTTCCTTCTCAAACATTCAGAGGGAAGGATATTCAAAATATCGCCATTTGCAAGAGTACTTAAGTGGTGGACAAAGGATTATTGATACGTCCCATCGCATTGGATGCATACCATTATGATCTGGCCAGCCTTCCTACTCCCCACTACTCCACCTCCATTCGTTCCATTTCACACACTCCGAAGAGGAAGCACCAAGCACACTTGCAGCAAGCTGGTTCGAAAGTGAGGAGCGCTATAATTTGTGAAGTAAGATGTACATCATAGTAGTAGAGAAAATTGCACAAACCAGCAATTCTTGGTGCTAAAGTTGCACAAACCAGTAACTTAAATTTGTTTTGCACGAACCAGTAACTCTTGGGGTGATCTATTGCAAAGATTTTAATGACTTTATAACATAGCTTAACAACCTACCTAATATCCAACGTGGCAACCACCATGGCCCTTGTGCCAATAACATGGCATGGCATTGCTAACGTAACAATGACCAGAAAAAGAAAAATAATGTGGCTTAATTATGAGACAAAATTAGTTTAGCATAACATCACACATCATTTGTCAATGATATTTTTTTGAGAAAATTTGTGAATGATATTAGCACTTATAAAAAATGCATCTCCCCATCCAAGCTTAATCAACCTGCTTATAAATAAAAATGTCATTAGCACATGATTTGTACAAAATTGATTACAAAGGGAAATGACTTAGCATGGGAACGTAGGGAAGGTACAACACAAGTGCTTAGCCTAGGCGTTAGGATATAATTCTAGTAGTTAGGCATGAATCTTGGTCGATCCCGAAAAAAGGCTTCTCATCAATGTGAAATTTTATGTTGGGTGCTTCCTCCCATTTTCCTCTCATGGGCCAATTTTACTACCAATTCTTATGTATTTATTATTATTTTAATTCGCTTAAGCATGGACCCTCTCGTATTAGCGTTGTAGTCTCCTCCTTTTGCAGGAACTCTAATGACTCTGGCCCTTTTCTTCTATGTGAAGATCTTCTACAAGCGTTTCGTGTTATACATGCCCTTATGGAGTGAGTGCGGGGGTCATCAGAATCGACTATTGGTACAAGTTTTTTCTATGCCTTTGCTGGCCAATTTTACTCGTCAACTGTACTTATACATGTGAAAGGGTACAAGTTTTTTGTATGTCCATCACCACCCAACACGGTAAATAGGTACCGTGTCCGTTTATAACATCAGATTAAGCAAGAAAATAACCGCTCCACCAGATGGGTATGCTATTTTCTCATTTACAGATAAATGGTTTTTTGTCCCATGTCGTTACTTCTAATGACTTTTTACCCGTCAGATACAGGGGTAATGTGTATCCATTGGCATGATTCAGCTTGTGGTTTTCCGTCCTTTTTTTCCCAGTGGGCACACGTGCCACACTAGCATCCATGTGATCCCATAAGGTGGACCCTAATTGTCTAATACGTTGTTAACTATTATTTGATTTCTTTGTAACCGTTGAATTCGTGGAGTTGCTGGTCTTTATAAAAAAGTAGAGTTGCTGATTCGTGTAACTGTTGCACTAAGAGTTACTGGTTCTTGCAATTTTCTCACAATAGTATGAATAGTATGGCTCAGTTGCTCTCTTGAGGAGTCGGACCCAATTGTCTTCCTTGCTTAATTTTAGGGTCCTTTTGTGCTAAATCTATGGACCTCGATGCACTTTTATTCTTTTTGAGATCCTTGATGTAAAATGTATTCCCACCGTCAGTGTTAAATTTTAACTAGGAGTACATATAAACGCGATAGATTTCCTTAAAATTAAAGAAAGCATGAACAATTTGGCTCACAATACCACAAGCCAAGGTCCCACACAAACTGTTAACCATGTTTTACTTTTGATTGCCATGTTTTATGAGTTCTCAAGCTTCCTAGCTAAGTTCACCCCCTTAAACAAATTTAAGCCAATTTATTAATTCTAGGTAAAATTTGGACCTAAAAGTAAGTGGTAGATTGTTCTCAAAGTTTTACATATATATTTCGAAGGTACCCACCAGATAGTTAATATATCAAAAATCATAGAGATTTTATTAAAGATTAACCTTCTTTCTAGTAATTTGTATTTAGAAATTTGACATTGTTTTGTAAACAATCAAACAAACTAACAATAAAATAATTTGCACGACGTCTTCCTACGTGTAGTACTTTCCACGAAGAAATAAAATTGATTTTGGATAACTTTTTGAAAATAAAAATGAGTCTAAACATTCTTGAACTTCAAGCCAAATGACCAAGATCATATCCATATCTATATCGTACTTTATGCTGATGTTCCCTATGAGAAAATTGAAATAAAAATGAGTTTGGAAAACTTTTTAAAAATTAAAATGAGTATGAACATTATTGGATTTCAAGGCGAATGACCAATTTCAATTTTCAAAGTGACACAAGTGTAATTTATTAAGAGCAAGCACGGTGAATATATGGCTAGGAATGCCACGATCCAAGTTTCCATACAAAGTTTGGACCAAGTTTCACTTAAGATCACCATATTTTACGACTCCTCATGCATCCTAGCTAACTTCACACAATTAAACTAGTTTAAGATGATTCGTTGATGTCAGGTAAAATCTAAACTACGAGTAAGTCATAGATTGCTATTAAAATTCTACAACGATCTTTTAAATGTATCCACTAGGCAGTCAATATACCAAAAACCAACGAGATTTTTAAAACATTCAATTTGTTGCTAAGATTTTGCATGCAGAAAAAATTGACCTATAAAAGACATCATACGATGTCCTCTGACTTGCACCGCTTGTCGTGAAAATGATAATCATGAGCATTCACGACTTTTGAAAAAAAAACAAGCTTCTTCAAAACATGGTCTACCATGTATGAAAATTCTTAGGCTCCAGGCCGAACGGTAAGGGTAATTGTCCATATGGACATCATACTTTATGGCAATTTCCCATATTTGCAGATAGCGCATCGTGGCGTGATGACTAATAATGCTGCCAAAATGGGATTTTTCGACTTTTAGGAACAAAAAACCATTTTGAATATTTGAAGTGAAAAGAATGTTTTGCTTAAAATTAAAGCAAGCACGAAAAATATGTCTCATATATCGCAAACCAAGTTCTGATGGAGATATGCCAAAGGGGGTATACCCAGCAGGACGTTCTGGCTGAGTCAAAGGTTTAGCGAATGGGCCTGTAGGACGGCGACTGGAAGGCGACTGAGGAAAAGGCCTGGCAATTGGAGACTGGAGGCCTAGAAGCGTATTCAAATCCCAGTCGGATTAGGTCAACGCCTCCGAATCCATACCTTGTTCGGTTGTAAACTGTAAACCCTAGCGAGGTGCCTCATATATAAACCTCCCTAGGGTACTCTAAGGACTTACGTTCCATCATACACCCCTTCGAGCGACACGCTGCTTAGACGCCGAGCTTGCCACCCCTGTAACTTGCTCTCCATCAATCTAATCTAGCAGGAGTAGGTCTTTACTCTCCAGGGCTCCGAACCTGGATATACCCATGTGCAACGGCCCCCATCTCGCACCACAGATGGCCGCCAGCTCTCGCCCCCGATTCTATCAATCGCTGCCTACTACAGCGACTGCCGTGGCCATTTCAATGACAGTGGTGCCCAATGTGGGGCCTAGCCGGACTGGCCAGAGTTCTACGCGAGACCCTACTCGCCGATCGCCACCGGCCGCATGATCGCCATCGGCGGGATCTTACAGATCCTGCCCAGCAGCTACATCCCGGCGTCACGCCCGGTCACCCAAAACATGATAATCCCGGTTGGTCCGTGAACCTGTTCGTCGACTTCACCGGCGCAGTCGACCCAGCAGCGACGGTGATCGTCGGCGGATCACCGCCATGCTGCGATCTTCTCTCGGAGGAGCAGGTCCGATCCATCAGGAGCCTCGCCTCCGAGTACGACTCAGCCGCCAGCAACGCGGCCGAGACCAACGCCGCCGCGGACGACGCGGCCCTATACGCCGACGCCGACTCCACGATCCCTGCCTCGGTCGACGGATCCATCACCGCAGCATCACGGGAAGACTCCATCACGCGGGTCTCCAACCCTGAGGACTTCGAGGACTCCTCAATCCTTGGGATCTTCGATTCTGACTCCGGCTCTGAGTCCCCCGAGGACTTCCGCGCTAGATCCAATCGCTTCCACGCAATCTACATGGAGGGCAGCACGGTCGCCCCGCCAGATCCATTCTCCACACCAATCCCTCCAACCGCGATGGCCACGGAGGTGGAGGAAGCCCGCCTGTGACTGGAGGAGGCGCAGCACAAGGAGCTAGCTGAGCACGAGAAATTCTGCCTCGAGCGGGCAACGGTGCAGGAGCTGTCGCTCTACCACCAGCTCCACATCAGGACCCGCCTGAACTCCAACGTCGAGGTCCGCGTCCTACACTTCAATGATGAGAGCGACCCTGCACGCGCGGCTGAGCCCGAGTACTGCGAGAACGCACCACCAGCTGGCAGCAATCGACCACCACCCGGCGCACCGGCGACTAGGGCCCTGCCACCACCCATTGGTTGCACACCCCCGCCGGACCAGCCACAGATCATAATCTCGCCATAGGCCCGTGACGCCAACGGACTCCCACTGTACTCCACCCCGATGCCGCAGTCGCCAATCTCGATGTCCAGGGAGAAGGCATGCTGCAGATCCAGTATGCCAAGGCCCTACTCGCTAGGGCCGTCGAGCAGCAAGCCGTGGGAGACGACCCGCGGGGGCGGATGTATTCCCGCTCCTCGGCAAGCAGGTCGGCCTCAAGCGGTCACCCAACCGTCGCCAACACCGTGACCTGCCCACCACCGCAGACCCTGGTAAACCAGCCATGGGCTGCCAACTCCGCGCTCTCCACCAACAAGCCGCGACCTGTGAACAACACGGTCGCCGCCAACGGGAAACCCATCGATCCCCGAACGCACATCGTCAACAACCAGACTTGGCGGGCGTGCCAACCCAACGACTTGAGGCAAACCCTCACCAACAGCGGTGACCCCGAACCCAGGGGCTCGCTCAGCCGAGTCGGTCCCCAGTGCTTCGGACCTATGATCCGAGGCGAGAAGTACCCTGCCAACTTCAAGGCGTCCAAGGAGATCGAAAAGTACGATCCAACGAACGATCCAGCGGTCTGGCTGGACACATATCTCATGGCGATGGGAATCGCCAGCCACACCGACTTGCTAGCCGCTCGCTACCTCCCCCTGATGACGGAGGGTGCGACCCGACAATGGATCAACACCCTCCCCACCGACAACATCGACTCGTGGGAGGAGATGCGGGATGCCTTCGTCAGGCACTTTGAAGGCTCCTACACCCGCGCCACCACCATCGAGGACCTGGAACGATGCATCCAGGGACAACACGTGCCGGTACGATCCCCTAGTTGCCAAGATCAAGAGGGTCTACCGGACGCTCGACAACATCCCCGACCTCCTCGAGATCGCCAAGCGCTATGCGGGAGAGGACCCCAACTAGGACTCTGACGATGAGTCAGGAGGAAGACGCCGCGTTAGCGCCCACGACAGCGGGCGACAGCACGACATGCGCAATAGCAACACTCGCATCACAGGCAAGCGCCATGGTGATGGGCGAGTCGACTTCGTCGCCAATTCCGGCTACGGTCAACGCGACCCGAAGAACTTCAGCCACGATGGAGGAAACTACCGCGAAAGCAGAAACTACCGTGCCAACAATGCGGCAAGGCCGAAATTCGACCCCGCCACCCTGCTCGACCAACCTTGCGTCTACCACAGTAGGGAGGGAAATCCTACCACCCACACTACCGCCGACTGCCACTCCCTCAAGGAGATCGAAAAAGCAAGGCGGGCAGGGATGACCGCAACAACAACCCGCCACGGGATAACAGAAACAGCGGTGGCTTCGGCAACACCGTCGGATCACTCCACACCTTCACCGGGCTCGGCACCAAGCGCGGGAGGAAGGTGCTCTCCCGCACAGTCGCCATTAATGCGGTGACGCAGGTCGATATCCCCCGCTTCCTCAACTGGTCTGAGCAAAGCATCACCTGGAGTCGCCAAGACCACGCACCAAAGATCGAGTACCCAGGGCGAGTCACCCTGGTGATCAGGCCCAAAGTGGCCGACTACTGGCTGCCCAAGACACTGACAACCTTGACAACCCTGACAACCTTCCACGGCATCGTCCCCGGTCAGAAGGCATACCCGATCGGAAAAGTAACTCTGCCAGTCACCTTCGGCACACCAGCAAACTACCGCACCGAGCAGATCGAGTTCGAACTGGTGAACTTTCGCAGGCCCTACCACTTCGTCCTGGGACGCCAAACGTTCGCCAAATTCATGGAGTCCCCCTACTATGCCTATAACATGATGAAGCTTCCAGGGCCAAGCGACATCATCACCATCCACGACGACCCCGATATGGTCGTGGAATGCAAAGACAAAGGCATTGAGTTCGTTGATGCCATCATCGCCGCGGAAACGGACCACGCGGAGGAACTCGCGAAATACGCAGGCAGCAACAACAAGGACGACCCCACCATCCTCAAGAAGCCAACCGCCACGAGCTCCACGTTCGAGGGAACCACACACACCCGCACCATCGAGCTTGTCCAGGGCGATTCCAGCCAGACGATCACCATTGGGGCGCACATGAGCCCCGCATAGGAAAGCGCACTCATCGGGTTCCTCCGTGAGAATCGCGACATCTTCGCAAGGAAACCATTTGACATGCCCGGTCTATGGAGGGAACTCGCTGAGCACAAACTCAATGCTGACCCCAAAGTACGACTAGTAAAGCAGTCGCTGCGGCCCTTCAATGAAGAGCACCATCGAGTAATCACCTGCTAGCCGCAGGCTTCATTCGGCCGATCAAATACTCCAAGTGGCTAGCAAACGCAGTCCTGGTACTGAAAAAGAACAACACGTGGAGAATGTCTATCGATTACACCAACCTCAACAGTGCCTGCCCGAAGGAGGAGTTCGTCCTACCGCACATCGATCATATCATCGACTCAACCGTGGGAGTGGAGTCGCTATGCTTCCTCGACGCATATTCTAGCTACAACCAGATCAAGATGGCAGTCGAGGATGAGGAGAAGATGGTGTTCATCACGCCATTCGACGCCTTCTGCTACACGGCCATGATGTTTGGCCTCAAGAACGCCGGGGCAACCTACCAAAGGTGCATGCAGGAGTGCCTCGCGAGCCAAATAGGCCACAACATACACGTCTACATCGATGACACGGTGGTAAAGTCCACCCGCCAGGACGACCTGCTCGCCGACCTGGCCGAAACCTTCGGAAACCTGCATAGGTATAACATCAAGCTCAACCAGGGAAATGCACCTTCGGTGTCCCCACTGGACAGCTCCTGGGGTACGTGGTCTCCAAACGACGCATCGAGGCCAACCCCACCAATATCGACACCATCGCGCGACTCGGAAAACCCAAGTGCTTGTGTGACGTCCAGAAGTTGGCCGGGCAAGTCGTGGCTCTCATTCGCTTCATTCCCCGGCTCGGTGAAAAGGCGATGCCACTCTACCGCCTGATGCGCAAGAACCCCACGTTCCAATGGGACGTGGAGGAGGACAACGCACTCAAAGCACTCAAAGAAGTGCTACTCACGGCTCCACTCCTCCCTGCCCCAATCGACAAAGAGCCAATGCTCGTCTATGTGGCGGCTTCCACTCGAGTCGTCAGCACCGTGATGGTTGTCGAACGGCCAGAGGAGGGCAAGGAGCACCCTGTGCAGCGCCCCGTCTACTACATCAGCGAAGTCCTGACGGACTCAAGACAGCGCTACCCGCAGTACCAGAAACTGGTATACACGGTATTCCGAGCTCAACGGCGACTCCCACACTACTTCCAGGAACACCCAATCATGGTAGTCTCCTCCACGCCACTACAGGACATAACACACATTCGCGAGGCAACTGGGCGAGTCGCCAAGTGGGCCGTCAAAATCGGCGTACACAACATCAAGTACGAGCCCTGCAAAGCGATCAAGTCGCAAGCGCTGGCTGATTTCCTCGCAGACTGGGAAGAAGCACAGCAGCCGGAGAAGCTCCCATACCTCCACTACTGGTCGCTCCACTTCGACGGGTCCGAGAACACCGATGGCCCCTGGGCCGGGGTCATACTAACCTCCCCCAAGGGAGACAAGCTCCGCTATGTGCTCCACCTCAACTTCAAGCCCTGCACCAACAACATGGCAGAGTACGAGGCCCTCCTTCACGGCATGCGGGCCGCCAAGGAGATGAACATACCCCACTTACGGTGCTACGGTGACTCCGTTCTAGTCGCCGGCCAAGTTGCCGAGACATGCGACACCGTCTCCCCGACAATGATAGCATACCGCCAAGCAGTAGACCAGCTGGGAGGACACTTCGATGGTTACTCAGTCGAGTGGACCGACAGGCGAAAGAACAAGGAAGCAGACACCCTCTCCCGCATCGGGTCGGCTCGGCAAACACCACCCGCAGGCGTCTTCCTCGACATCATCCACAAGCCTTCGGTCTCCCCACCGAAGGAGATCGACGTCGGGACACCACTACAACCTGAGCCGGCCCTAGTTGCCATGATCGTGGAGCCCAGCGACTAGACGACACCATGTGTCACCTTCCTCAAGCACAAGATCCTCCCAAGAAACAAGACGGAAGCGCGAATGATTGTGCGTCGATGCAAGTCCTTCATCATCATCAACGGAGAGCTCCACAAATGCAGCGTGACCGGCGTGTTCCAACGCTGCGTACACCCAAAAGAAGGATGCAAGATCCTCCAGGACATCCACGCCGGTGACTACGGCCATCACACCGGCGCCAAGTCGCTGCTCGCTAAGGCCATGCGGCACGGTTTCTACTGGCTCACCGCACATGCCGACGCCACCGACATCATCAAACGATGCGTCGGGTGCCAGAAGTACGCCAACCAGATGCATCTCCCTGGTTCGACACTCAAGACCATCCCCATCACCTGGCCATTTGCCATGTGGGGCATGGACATGGTCGGCCCGTTCAAGAAGGCCCCATCCGGCTTCACCCACCTCCTGGTCGCGGTCAACAAATTCACCAAATGGGTCGAAGCCAAGCCGATCAAAAAGTGTGGCGGCAAGACGGCCACCAAGTTCCTCCGCGAGCTCATCTACCAGTACGGCTACCCGCATAGCATCATAACGGACAATGACACCAACTTCGCCAAGGGCGCCATGGCAGAATTCTACGAAGATCATAGCATACGACTCGACCTCGCCTCAGTCGCCCACCCGGAGTCAAACAGCCAAGCAGAATGCGCCAATCAGAGCGTCCTCCATGGACTCAAGACACGACTCCAAGTGCCCCTCGAGCGAACCCCAGGATGCTGGGTTGAAGAGCTCCCCTCCGTATTATGGGGTATCCGCACCTCTGTCAACCGCTCCACGGGATTCACGCCCTTCTTTATGGTATACAGTGCCGAAGCTTTGATGCCGACCGACCTGGAGAACGATTCACCTCGAGTCGCCAACTACGTCGAGGGGACAAACGAGACCGCCTGCCAAGACAGCAACGACCATCTCGATGAGGCACACGACCTGGCTCGCTCCCGCACCGCCATCTACCAGCAGGGACTTCGCCGCTACCACAGCCGCCGAGTCCAAACCCGCACCTTCCAGGAGGGCGACTTAGTCCTAATATTGGCCCAGGACAAGAAAGGCATGCACAAGCTCTCACCTCCATGGGAGGGGCCATTCGCCATAGGACACGTCCTCGGTAATGACGCCTACTACCTCATCGACATATGAGGCGATGGCCAGCTTGAGGTCGGGAGGCCATGGAATGTAAACCTTCTCCGAAAGTTCTATACATAGAACTCAAACTTGTACCCAGATGATATGTAATGAAATTCATTCGGATCGCACAAATTGTGTCCACTCGCCATACTCTTGTGCCACTCGCACTCGTACATTAAGCAATAGGCTACCTATGGAAGTCAACCCTTGGTCGAGCGACCAACATGGCTAAGTAGTGCGACCCAAGGGCACCAAAGATATTCGGGCTTTGTGTCATCCACGAACACGCCAACCCGGAGCCACCATCAGAGTCGCTTCGCTCGACTGGCCCACCGGGCCAAGACGGCCGACAGTCGCTTCCCACAGCGACCTGTCCTCCCCATCGTCGAGCAAAGCAACTCGAACGGTTAAGTTCCAAGCACGGGAACTTCGCAAATAGAAACCCTCATGCGGCTCGGGAACACACCAAGTAAGAGAGCTGCCTTGGACTCGCCACGCGACTGGCTCTCCGAGCCAGGGGAGAGACGCATTACAAACAACGCACCAACAACCCGTAATAGGAACACGCTCGGGGACTCGCCTAAAACAACCCCACTCGCACTCGGGGACTCGCCCCTTCGGAGTCGCGAGGGACAAACAACACAAAAATCCAAAGAAAACACATATGTACACAAACGAGTTATACCCCACTAAAGGGCGGACGCGCTCGGGGACTCGCTCAAACAAAAGTTAAACACACCACACAATTAAGCTTGCATTGCGAGTCGATTGACTCCTCTTACTCCCATACACAAATATTGATCATATTATAGAAGTCGCCACTTGGCATATCTTACAAACTGCCCAGAGAAGCTATCTATTTTGTAGGCCCTGATGAAGAAGCATCACCACCACTCTTGACACGGACGAATGGCTGCCATGGGTTCGTCGGGTAGGTCGTCAGCGACTTCGACAGCACCGACCGGAAGAGTTGCTCCGACTTCAGGTCGTGATGTTCAGGCTCGGGGTCGCCCGGCGCCCCCACCGTCTCCTGGTACAGCAGCAGGTCCCCCATCGCTAGCACCCGATCATAAAAGAGGGCAGCCTTGGCGGTTAGCCTCAACACCTCCGACATCGCCACCACACCAGTCATCGAAGGGTAGTCGCTGGTGACGTCGTCGAGGTTGAAGTCGTCATGGAAGTGCGCGATCCCCAGGCTCAACGCCGTGGTGGCCCCGCGCCTGAAAGCCGAACGCGCCATCCACTCTACGACACCGGGTACCTCCTCCAGGTAGTGCCACACTTCAGTCAGTCCCCCAGGTATAACCTTGGTGGGGGACATTCTTTGGAGAACCTCCTGGATGCACAACGCCGAGGCGGTGGCCGCATTCACCACCGCGGTCAAACACTGTGAAGCGTTGAAGGTTTGCACCACCGGGTCGCTTTGACCTATCATAGCTGCAACATCAGATGTTAGTGCCACCACGAATTTACCCACTTGGGAACTCACTACACATGTCAAAAAGAAGAGCAACGACTCACCAAGGATCTTCTAGTAGTGCTCGGTGACGTGATTCTCCTCCTCCAGGCAGTGAGATTGCTCTACAGCCCAAGGATGATGGAGTCTGCAGCCTTCCGCTCCTCCTCAGTCGCAGCGACTGCGGCCTTTGCCCTATCCTCGGAAGAGATCACGGCCGCTTTCGCCTCCTCCAGTTCCTTCACCAGCGAGTCGATACGCCCATTCGCCACGTCCAGCTCGACAGCTAGAACATACCCTTCTCGGGCTTTGGCAATGGCGGCCAGAAGACCATCTGAATGGAATAGAAACAACAGTCAGCATTCCGTCGACATCATCAGCGCGTAATCGCCAAGTAAAACAAGTACTCACCGGCGGTCTCCTGGAGTCGCCGGTTTGCCTCCTGCGCCACGCATAGATCATGCTCCAGACGCTCTTTTGCGGCTTGCCGATCAGCCGACTCCCTCTACAAGCCCTACAAGCAGAACGAAAAATTAGCAACTGCAAAAACACAAATTCAGTGTCCAACCACTGAAATTCAGCGACTAGACATTCGAGGACTGGCGACTAGAAGAAACTTAGTGCCTAGACGCTGAAATTCAGCAACTAGACACTCGGGAACTGGCGACTAGAAGAAACTCAGTGCCTAGCCGCTGAAATTCAGCGACTAGACACTCGGGGACTAGACGTACCTGAATGGCGGCGCCAAGCATATTGTGAAGTTCTCGGGCGTCCGTCGAAGGGACCATGAAGGAGGTACGCCCGCGACGAGGTCCGATGTCCTCATCGACTATCTTTGGCATCTGCAGAGACTTGGTTTCCGCCACGATCGAAAAACCCCTCGCCATGAAGCGCAGAAACAACACGGACGCCCTCGCCGGGGCACTGGTTGCTAGAGCTGGCGGTACTGTCGTTGGAGCCCTCTCAGCTGGCTCCGATTGAGTGGCTTCCACCTCCTCGCCGCCGGTGGTGGCGTCACTCCCTCTAGCGCTATCTTTTGTTGCAGCCTCATCAGGGCTCACCCTTCTGCTTCTTCACGTCTTCAGTAGGCGCAGCCTCCGTAGCAGGCTTCCTCTTCCTAGGGAGATCGCCTTCCCCCGTGGTGACGGTCGACGGAATTTTTGCTACCAAAGGGCGACTTATCTTCTTAGCACCGGACCTACAAAAACCTCCAAAATCAGCAAAGAAATCATACAAAAAGTCGTCCAAGAATTGGAAAGGAAACCCGAGACTTACTTGGTGACTGGAAGAACACGCAACCCCGTTCTGAGGTGGGCGGGCTTATCTAGCTCTAGGCCTAGCTTGCGCGTGAGGACTATATCAAACACATCCGAAGTCCAGGACACTAAGGCCCTCTTCGATGATGAAGCCGCGGTCGCAGGAATTTTTGGCTCAGAAGACGCGGCCGTCCCCGAAGGTCGCGGTGACTTCGACGCCGCAGCTTCAACTACCTCCTGCGCTGGCGCCACCGAAGTTGTTGGCACGATCACCGCAAGTGGAACTTCTACCGCTGCTTCGGTGTCCTTAGCCTCTTATCCCATCATCGGAATCGCACCCTCCGAGATCTTGCGTGAAGTCTTGGCTGTGTCGTCATCGGATTTGTGATCCGACTCGAACTCCACCGCCGACCTGGACGGTGACGCCGGCTTCTTTGCTGGCGACTTTGGTTTAAGAGCGGGCTTTGCCGGTGTGGCTGTTCACCGAGAACTGTGCTCTTGCAAGATCTCGTCATCTTCTTCATGCTCTTCAAGACTACGGTTCGCCTCGAACTCGTGCTGCTTTTGCATGCGAGTCCTGCGGGCCACGGGTGCTGGGGGAGGAACCTCCTTCTCCTCCTCTTCGTCCTCAAAGGATTCTCCTTCGGCACCCTCCTCGAACTCTTGGGGGACCTCTTCGTCGAATAGGGGGAGCCAGCCTTCCAGTACCTCGAACAACTGAGAGTGGACACAAACAAGTTTCAGACGATGCGGCTACAAATTGCACCGCGGGAATCACGACTAAAGATAAATTCGGAGAAAAAGACTTACCATGGGAGCTTCGTTCTTCACAGGCACGTATGTGGCGAGCCTGGCCGACGTGGTTTTAAATTCCGCCTCAGTAATCTACTTCAAGGCGGCCTTATAGTCTTCAGCGTCCCATGACTCCTTGCTGGTCCAGGAAGGTTTGTTCTTCCCGCTGTACTCGTACATTAAGTACGGCCAGGCCGACAATGGAACCAGGCGCCACCCGAGCCAGCAGTTGTACAGGCTGATCGAGGACAACCCTTGGTCCTTCAGCTTCTAGATCTGGTCCATCATTTCTGTGATGGCCATCCTTTGATCGTCGGGGAGCCTGTCCGTTTCCAGCCGACAGGGCTCGCTTCTCTCCGCGACGAATTCCGACAACGTCACTTCGCCGGAGGGGGTGGACTCCTTCATGTAGAACCAGATCTTCTTCCATTCGCTCACGGACTTCTTCGGTAGCATGAGCTTGACGAAATTGACCTTCGGCTTCAGCTGAAAGGTGATGCCTCTGGCCGCCAAGATTGGGCCGCCGGACCCTTCGCGCCCGATGCGGCCGTGGAACAACTCCAGCCATAGCGGGAAGTACGGCCTGCAACCGAGGTAGCATTCACAGAAGGCGACGAAGATCGCCAGCTGCTTGATGATGTGCGGGCCGAGATCCGATGGTTTGATCCTATAATATGCGTAGAACCGCCGGAAGAACAACAAAGTAGGAAACCCTAAGCCCCTCTCCAAATGGCTTGGGAAGCAGATGAACTCGCCAGCACGCGGCTTCGGCTCGATCTCGGAAGACGCGGGGATCCGCCAGTTCCCCTTATAGAGGTCCTCGGCATCCTCAAAGGACCTAAGCTGCGATGTGGTGCATTTGGATTTTCCCCACGAACCTTTCGGAAACGCCATCAGGAAGAAAACCAGATCGCTTGGTCTGGAGAGTCTGTATCAAGGGAAGACAGAAGGAATGGATGCGCGAGGATGAAGAATGTGAGGAAGGATCTACAAGACTCATCTGTCACTCCCCTTATAAAGGAGTGCTATCCGCCAATCTCGGGGTAGCCATTACCCGCGGTAATTGTGCCGAAGTTACTATTGGACTACCCAACGGATAGTTTGACCAAGTTGACGGTCCAACTCCTTCACTCGACTTGCCTGCAACTGTGCCCTATCCAGTTGGCGGGGCAGCGACCTGGCAGTGATTGCATTTGCCAAAGCAGCGACTAGAAACCCGGTGGAGAATTTCCTTGGTTTCGGCAGATCCCATCATCGATTCGACTGGGCGTCCAAATTGGACTCGCCTACTTCGACTGCCAAATGAACACCTGCGTTTTGAATCAACGATGGCCTCGGGGACTACTGATGGGGATATGCCAAAGGGGGTATGCCCAGCAGGACGTTCTGGCTGAGTCAAAGGTTTAGCGAATGGGCCTCTAGGACGGTGACTGGAAGGTGACTGAGGAAAAGACTTGGCGATTGGAGACTGGAGGCCTAGAAGCGTAGTCGAAACCTAGTCGGATTAGGTCAACGCCTCCGAATCCATACCTTATTCGGTTGTAAACTGTAAACTCTAGCGAGGTGCCTCCTATATAAACCTCCCTAGGGTACTCTGAGGACTTAAGTTCCATCATACACCCCCTTCGAGCGACTTGTTACTTAGACGCCGAGCTCTCCACCCCTGTAACTCGCTCTCCATCAATCTAATCTAGCGGGAGTAGGTCTTTACTCTCCCGGGGACCGAACCTAGATAAACCCATGTGCATCCTCCCCCATCTCGCACCGCAGATGGCCGCCAGCTCTCTCCCCCAATTCTATCAATTGCTTCCAACTATAGCGACTGTCATGGCCATTTCCACGATAAGTTCCTAGACAAACTGTTGACCCTGTTTCACTTACGATTACCAAGTTTTATGAGTTCTCAAGCTTCCAAGCTACCTTCCCCTCCTTAATCATATTTAAGCCAATTTGTCCATGTTAGGTAAAATTTGAACTTAAAATTAAGTGGTAGATTGCTCTCAAAGATCTACAAATATCTTTTGAATGTACCCACTGGACAGTCAATATATCAAAAATCACCGAGTTTTTTAAAGTTTCAACTTCTTGCTAGAAATATGCATGTAGACAAATTTGACCTTATATTGAAAACAATCAAAAAAATAATACTAATAATAAAATAATTTGCACGACGTCTTCCTACGTGTACTTGAAAGGAATATTCCCGAGAGGCAATAATAAAGTGGTTATTATGCTATTCTAGGTTTATAACTGACATGGGTATGATTATTCGGGTACTTATGTTTTGTTACCCTAGTTGTATAAAGGCTCATGGCCCATGAAGCATACAACGGAAGCCTTAGTTGTATTAGATAAAAGAAATAGGAACCGATATTGTGTTGGTGTTGTAATCATAAATGTGTAACCTATCAGTATACGGTTTTGAGACCCGGCCTATTATATATAGGACGGGAGAAGCCTACGAGAAGGTTCTGAAAAACTCCCAAGAAATCTATAATAGCTTTGTTCATCAATAATCATGCCACTTCGAATCCCTTGTTTGCCTGACATCCGATGAAATCCCCAGTGTTCTCTTTTCCATGAAACCCTAAGTCCATAACCATGGGCATTGTCGAGCTTACCCCTCGTCAATTTGCAATGTCTGTGGGAAACCTGAACACTGGAGTCATGGATTTGGCGGACCCATTTCATCAAACAGCAATCCGAGGAAGCGGATCCACGCCCGCCCACCCCTGTTTCGGTACCCGGCAAATTCAATGGCAGATCCAATCTCATCATCGGAAGTTTCCACTTTCAAGTGGAGGATCCCGTAGCACTGCACCTCTTGGATCCGATCTCATCGGAACCGTCGGTCGAAAAGTCTGCGCCTACGGCGATACCTGCATCATCTGTCGGATCATCCATAGAAATTATACTCCAGGCAGAAAAAGATAAAAGAAACAATGAAAACACAGCAGATCTAGGGGATCTTGATGGTCTTTATAACGATCTCTCCCTTGGGTCAGACCCCCATCCAAATATGCGACTAGGATCAAGCTTGAAAAATGCAGAACCCGGAGAAAGAAGCAAAAGCAGCGACTTCGTAATCAGGATGGCCGAAATCTACCCAGAGGAGGAACCACTGGATTTCAGCAATCCACAAAACAGTGTCTCCCTTGGATCCGATGATAACGCCACTAGTTCATATATGAAGCACCACCAAGTGTGCATGATCATCAGGGAACCTTCAACATAGCGCGACTCTAACGGTAACCCTATTCTTAACCTCGATGATATTCTATCAGATGAAAATGCAGGAAATCACAGTCATGAAGGAAATCATGGGAACAAAGGAGACTCGACGAACAACTGCATAATCCCAGCAGGTGGAGAACCGCACAGAGGCGAGAGGCAAACTCTCCGACTACTAGCCGAAGCATGGCAAAAACCAAGAGAAGCAATTTCGGGTGCGGTTCCAATGACAGTTGAAGCCATATGCGAAGATCTACTAGATTACCACTATTTGCTTCATCATAAGAAAAGGTATCTCCTAAGGATGCAAAGGCATCTCGACGAAAGGAAAGGCTAGATGATGAATCTAGCCTACGGCAGGCACAACTAAGCTCTCCCCGCGGATCAGGAAGCTTAAATGGGGGAGCACGTCCGAGAAGGGGAACATCATGGCTGCAGAATATCCCAGAAGCCAAAAGAAACGAGTTGACTAGAGATCTTGATTTGTCATTTATGTCGGTAGATCCAACAGGCCACGTCAAAGAAAAAACAGCCCAAGCCGCAATTGTAGCTGCACAAATGTACCTACTTACAACTCAACCCGCACCGGACAATCCCCACATGGCTCTCCATTGCTCTTCTCTAATGAACCTTGGCATAGTGGGAGCATCTATTGCACAAGTAGAACAGGGAATGAAGCACCAACCTGGTAGGTCCCCATGCCGTCGCAGCAGCCTACGGCAGGTGGGGCACACCCGAAGATCTCGGTCACCATATCGGGTGCACTTCTCAGGATCTGAGCCACGGAACAGCACAAGAAATGACAACACATGACACAGGAATAATGGATCAAGGGATGAAATCCGTAGACGAAGATACTACAATGGTGATAGTGAAGATGATTATGAGTTTTGTGGAGCCAACTGGTTTACCCAGCAGGTTCATAAAACCCCAGTACCTAAAGACTTCAAACTTCCACATGACCGCCAGAAGTACGATGGACTACAGGAATCTGAAGCTTAGTTAGAACATTATTTCGCCACCATCAAGTTATAGGGCGGCTCCATGGCCACCACAATGCAAAGCCTGCAACTTCACCTAACCGGCGCCACATAATCATGGCTTAGACAACTACCTGAAGATTCCATCAGCAGCTGGAATGACCTTGAAGATAAATTCATCCAACATTTTCACTCCACATTCAAACAACCCGCATCTCTGGAGCAATTGCGGGCGTGCAAATAGAAACCAGGAGAATCAATAAGAGCCTTCATTCAGCGATGGAATATCATCAAGAACTCAGCCGAAGCCTTATCCGACGAAAGGGAAATTGACGCCTTCAATGACAGCCCGCGCCATCGAGAATTCATTGAAGAACTAGGATGGGTCAAACCCAAAACAATTTCATAGCTAATGGATATAGCAAATCAATGGGCTGACAGAGAGGATGCACTACTTAACAAACGAACATGTTCACTTGAAGAAGATAGGGACAAACGCAATAGTGATAGAAGATGAAGGAACAATTGCGGACATTGGGGGCCAAGTTATGTTGCAGTTAGTTTCTCGAGAGAGGAAAATCATAGAAATGACGATTACAACGGCGGGCACAACAACAACAAGGATGATATCAAGGGAGCCAAACAACACAGCAATATCAACCAATAGCCCGGGACCCACCAATGTCCGGAATGCAAATGCTGGAGGGGCCCTGTAATATGAATGTTTAGGTCGACTCAATGGGCAAAATACGATCCAACCATCTTATTAAAGACTGCCGAACATTTTTAAAGATGCAAGAACTATGCAACTGAAAGGCAACTGAAGCAGCAAGCCGGGGATACACCACTACGCCTGGCGCGTAAGCCATCAGAGCACCACCACCACCGCCGGTACACCCGCCAGCAGGGCAGCCGCAAAACACAACATATCAAAATACTGAATACCCTAGGTCAAAGGGAGCAATGTTAATGATTTAGATAGGGTGCCCATCCAATAGGATCCAGAAGATAACTACAAGGCAAGTCAACCCGGCAAAGATAGCACCACTAGCCACACCCGAGTATCTCCACTAGTCAGAACAGGAAATCACATTCAGCAGAGCTGATCATCCACTTCGAGTACCACGACCGGGCCACGGAGCCTTGATAGTAGAAGCACAAGTGGGTGGATTTGACATGAGCAAAGTCTTCATGGATGTAGGAAGCAACATCAACTTGATTTACGCCAAGACAATGAGAGCAATGGATTGCTCCTTAGATAATCTAGCACCAACAGAAACGTCCTTCCACGGCATAGTACCAGGTAAGGCCGAAATGCCTTTAGGTAAAATATCTATTGACGTTGTTTCTAGATCCAAGGGAAATGTCAGGCGAGAAAAGTTCGAGATCAAAGTCATGGACTAGCCATCATAATATCACGCAATCCTGGGCCACCCAGCTTTTGCACGATTCATCGCAGTACCACATTATGCATACTTGGTTATGAAAATGCCAGCCCCAAAGGTAGTCCTAACAGTAAAAGGCAGCTTCACCCAATCTAAAAATTACAATCGAGAATTCAACAAAATCTCTGAATCATTCATGATGGCAACTGAGTTTGAGTAGCTAAAAATGTCGGCAACTGCAAAACCTATGGCAATAGCATGTATGAATCTCGATCAGGCTTTTGATACAGCAAAAGATACAAAGGAAGTATAGATCCACCCTACCGACCCGAAAAAGACGACCTTTGTGTCCTCCAATCTCGGCCCCGCATAGGAATGAGCACTGGGAGATTTTCGCATGGTAACCTTCTGACATGCCGGGAATTCCCAGGGAACTCGCTGAGCATGCATTAAACTTGGCTCCAAAGGCGAAGCCAGTAAAACGGTTGCTTTGTCGCTTTGCAGAGCCAAAACGAAAGGCTATTGGAAAGGAGCTTCATTGCCTAACCGACGCTAAATTCATCAAAGAATTAAAGAAATCAGAGTGGGTCGCAAATCTAGTATGCGTCCCAACGAAAAATACAAAAGAACTACGGATGTGCTTTGACTTCACTGCATTGAATAAACAATGTCCAAAGGATCACTTCCCACTACCACGAATCGATCAAATAATCTATGCAACCGCGGGGTGTGAACGTCTTTCCTTTTTGGACGCATATTCTGGGTACCATCAGATTCAGATGAAGGAAGAAGATAAGGATAAAACATCATTTATCACGCCCTATGGCGTATTCTGCTACACAACAATGCTCTTTGGACTCAAAAATGTCGGGGAAACATATCAACGGATGATGCGGAATTTCCTAGGAAGCCAAATTGGTACAAATGTACAAGTCTACATCGATGATGTCATAGTAACAACTAAACAAGGGTCCCCTCTTATCAATGACCTCTGAGAAACATTCAAGAACCTCGACAAGTTCTGTATCAAACTCAACCCGACAAAGTGTTCCTTTGGAGTCCCTACAGGGCAACTCCTCGAATATCTCGTTTCAGCAAGAGGAATAGAAGCCAATCCCGAGAAAATACAGGCAATTCTAACAATGAAAAAACCAACGAGTCTTTGAGGCGTACAATAGCCGGCTAGGCGAGTCGCAACACTCAGTCGTTTTATTGCCCGTCTAGGAGAAAAAGCACTACCATTATACGCCCTCATGAGGAAATCAGATAAATTCGAGTGGATGGAAGAAGCTCTACGTGCCTTTGAAGATCTCAAGAAAACACTTTCGACATCTCCTATCGTCGTGTCTCCGCGAGAAAAAGAGCCATTACTTCTTTACATTGCCGCCACTAATCAGGTGGTCAGCATGGTTCTGGTCATAGAATGACCCGAAGAAGGGAAAACCCACAGTGTTGAGACTAGTTTATTTACTAAGCGAGGTTCTCTCGACATCCAAACAAAGGTACCCGCATTATCAGAAACTCACATATGGAGTGTTTATGATAGCACGAAAGTTGCACCACTATTTTTCAGAACACCCAATCACAGTGGTCAATGAAGCACCTTTATCCAATATCCTCAATAATCCATAAGCAACAACACGCGTCTCTCTATGGGGCGTTGAGCTTTCCTCTCGAGATATCATGTACGAGAAGACAAAACAATTAAATCACAAGTTTTGCCTGATTTTATTGCTGAATTAACTGAACTACAATGCACGGGCCCACCAGACCTTTCTAGCGCATGGACGATGTATTTTGATGGATCAAAAAGAACGGAAGGGGCAGGGGCAGGAGTCATATTAGTATCACCATAAGGCGATAAAATACGATACATACTTCGAATGAGCTTCGCAAACATGACCAATAATGAAGCCGAGTATAAGGCCTTGTTGCATGGTATGCGTATGTCCAAAGCTTGCGGTGCAACTCGCCTCAAAATATTCGGTGATTCCAATCTTGTAGCACAGCAATCAATGAACAAGTGCGACGCTAACAACGACAACATGATTGTGTATCGTGATCTGTAGAGCATTATGGAGGCCCAATTTGATGGATGCGAAGTATCACACATAGGAAGAGCAAGCAATGAAGAAACCGACAATCTGGCAAACATCGGGTCTTTATGCCTACCAATCCCACCCAGAGTTTTCTAGGAAGAGATAACAGAGCATTCTATTAAGGCTAGGGGATTTCTGAAGTCATAGCACCCAAGACAGGAAAAAATCAAGCCACAAAAGGACTCGGGGGCTGCACTAGCAAGCGCAGATATAAAAGAAACCCTCGAAGAAGATCCATAAGTCGATGAAGTCATGATAATAGAGCCTGCATGGATGCATCCATACATGGCATATATGACTCGGGGAGAACTCCCCGAAGACGTGACGAAAGCTCGCCGAATCGCTAGAAGATCCAAAGCCTTTAGAATCATCAAGGGTGACTTATATAAAAGAAGTATTTCGGGTGTGCTACAATGATCTATCACACCCGATGAAGGAAAAATCATACACAAGGACATACATGAAGGAGTGTGTGATCATCATGTTACCAGCCGCGTAATTGCTGCCAAAGCATTCAGGACAGGGTTCTACTGCTTCACAGCGGTACAAGATGCAAAGGATATAGTCTGAACATGTGAAGCATGTCAACGAGTCGCAACAAAACCCGGCGTGCCTACTGCCGAATTAAATCCCAAACCTCTTGCTTGGCCCTTTGCCCAGTGGGGTCTTGATATGGTGGGAAAACTTCACAAATCATCTCCGGGAGGACACGTCTTTCTGCTAGTAGCAGTCGACAAATTTACTAAATGGATTGAAGCAATGCCTGTTACCAGCCAGGATGGAACTTCGGCTATGAATTTTATGAAATCAATAGTGTTTCGATTCGGTGTTCCAAACAGCATCATCACTGATAATGGAACTAATTTTACTTCCAATGACTTCAAGGAATACTAGGATGAGATGGGCATAAAATTAAGATATGCCTCAGTTCCTCACCCGCAAACTAATGGGCAAGTGGAAAAAGCCAATGGCCTCGTAACTGCTAGCCTCAAGAAAAGATTACTATCACCACTCGACAGGGCAAAAGGACCATGGGTTGATGAGTTACCCTATGTTTTGTGGAGTGTGCGTACCACTCCAAACAATTCGACACAAGAAACACCTTTTTGTCTGGTCCACGATGCTGAAGCTGTCCTTCTAGTCGAAGTATGTCACGAGTCTCCCTGGGTCGCTAAATATGATGAAGAAGCATCAAGGGAAGCACTTGAAGACGACGTTGATGCACTTGATGAAGCCCGTTATATTTCCTTACAAAGGGTTACTCCATATCAGCAAAACTTGTGCAATTACCACAAACAATGATTTCGTCCTGGGTCCTTCTTTGTAGGGGACCTAGTTCTTCGCCTCAAGCAACATGGTTACCGTAAATTGGAGTCGCCTTGGGGAGGGCCCTACATTGTTATGGAAGTTATCCCCGGAGGAGCATATCAACTTCAAGACAAGAAGATAGGAGTTAAATACTCCAATCCATGGAACGTCACACAATTACGGCAGTTTTACGCTTAGAATTTATGTTTTCTCGCAATTTAAATTACAATAAGCCCTATAGCCCAACTTCTTAGACAAAGTATTAGAAAGGCCAACGGCCAGGTGAAAATCCGCCAAACCATGTATCTCTAGCTTAAAATTATAAATAAGAGACAAATTCTTTGTACTCTTAGTTTTTATTTATCATTTTTTATACGAGAATAGGGGTTCTCTATTATAATATAGTTTGAGAGCATTATTCTGATAAAACTAAGAAAAATTATGACAAAAACAAAAACAAGTAGAATTTAGCAATTTCAATATCCAAACAAGGCAGTAGATAAGAAAATACAAAATCTCAGATCTCACCCGACGCGATAAAACTCTGAATGCCGTGTCCAAGACATGAAGGTAAGACCCTGAGATTCGTCCTGTGTGGCCTGGTAATCGCAGAAGAATGATCTGCCAGTGAAATATCGGTATCAACGATACGATGAAAAATCAGGACAAACGCGTTGGGTACCGATAAATAAGAACTGGAATTCAGTATTCAACAAGACCTCAACAGCTTGAACTGAGTTACGCCAGTTAAAATTCCGAGTTTAGGATTGGGGACTTGAATTTGATGTAGGTCTATAGTGTTTTTTTCCAGGAGCAATTAACTAATTCTTGGTTCGTCAGATCCATAAAACCTGTTGTACCAAATCCCTATAAATCTAGAAAAATAAAGGCATTTCATAAAAACTCAAAATTATTAAAAACTTCTTTTGAGACTCAACCAAAATCTATGATTCGGATAGAGTCTCGAGGGCTACTGACATGGGTATGATTATTCGGGTACTTATGTTTTGTTACCCTAGCTGTATAAAGGATCAAGGCCCATGAAGCATCCAATGGAAGCCTTAGTTGTATTATATAAAAGATATAGGAACCGACATTGTGTTGGTGTTGAAATCATAAATGTGTAACCTATCCGTATACAGCTTTGAGACTGGACCTATTATATATAGGACGGGAGAAGCCTACGAGAAGGTACAGAAAAACTCCCAAGCAATATGTAATAGCTTTGTTCATCAATAATCAGGCGACTTCGACTACCTTGTTTTCCTGACATCCGACGAAATCCCCAGCGTTCTCTTTTCCACGAAACCCTAAGTCCATAACCATGAGCATTGCCGAGGTTACCCCTCGTCAAATGATTATTTTTCATTCTAGAATTGTATTAATAAGGAAACGTTAATACATGTGTGAATTATAAACAAATAAGGTTCCTAGTAAAGCCTCTCTTTATACTAGCTTGTTGATTAACAGATGATCAAAGGTTTCTTGATCATGAACATTCGATGTTGTTAATAATAGGGTCATATCATTAGAGAATGATATGATGAATAGTCACCCGCAGTATATGTAGCAATACGCTCACGTCATCAAGTTTAAATTGCTATCACATTCATAGTAACTCAATGTCCTTAGACCATGAGATCATGTCAATCACTTTCACTGTAAGAATACTTTCATTCCATTAAACGTCACACTGTAACAGGGTGATTATAAAGGTGTCACCGGGTATTTGGAATGTGTCAGCTGAGGATGGTGGATCAAGATTGGGATTTCTCCATTCGGATGAGGGATAGATATACTCAGGTCCCTCTCAGTGATATCACATTGACATAGCCTTGCAAGCAAGTGATTTGATCACTAGAATGTCATATCATAGGAACGAGAAAAAATGTACTTGTCGAGAACGAGATTAAAAAGGTATAGATGATACCCAATGATCGAATATCGGACAAGTAATATATGTGAGACAAAAGGAATTTGATTACAGTGAAAGAGGTTTAGACGATCATCTGATTTTCATGGAACTAGTGGGAGTCGTTATGGATCTCTAGCTCCCGCTAATGATTATTGATCGGAGAAAGTCTTGATCATGTCTACATAGTTCTCGAACCCGTAGGGAGACACACTTAAGGTTAACCGACGCGTTTGAGTAGATAGGGAACACAGAGGAAGTCAATGGACATCGTAGAAAATTGTTCTGCTACAAAATATTATTCAGCTGAATCTCCTAAAATATTTTCGGGGTATCAAAACAAAGCAAGGGATCAAAATGTTAATGTGTTCATTAACTGAAGTACTCATTAAATCAAGTGTTCATTAAATTGAGTTGCATTAGATGGAATTAAAGTGCTTTAATGGAAAGACCTTTAAGGGAATTAAAGTGCTTTATTAGATAGACCTTTAAGGGAATTAAAGTGCTTTAATGGAGATTGAATGAGAGGAGGGGATGGAGAATCCCCATGGTGCCTATAAAAGGAGGTGGCCTCCTCCTCCTCTCCAAACACTCTCTCACAAGCTGTCTTATATGCCCCAAGGTTGGCATCTTCTCCCCCTTGCTTGCCTTGTCCATTGCCACTAGAAAAGGTGCTCGACAAAGCCCTACTCTAAACCTTTCTTACAAAACATCTGGAGGGAAGGTTATTCAAAAGATTGCCATTCACATTACTTATGTGGTCGACAAGGGATTGTTGATATGTCCCATCACATTGGATGCACACTTCATTATTATCTAGGGATAGCATTTTGTCACTTGAGATGGTTATAGTTCCATGCATTGTAGTGCTATAAATAAGTATCTTGCAATGCCAGTTTTAGGTTCCAATTCAATGCATGGTAGAAATCATGGACAGTTCCAGCGATGATGAGATCTACTACGTTGATTGTTATGTAACTGATAGTGATGAGGAAGAAATTGCGGCTATAAGGGGTAAAGTTTTACTTGGATTGTAACATTGAATTAGACTATGTAACATATACTATACTCTCTAATTTTTATTTTCATTCATGTAGGTCCTTATTATGGGAGGAAAGATTGGTTTGTTAGGTACATCATTTAAGATGATAATGTGCTTTTATCATACAGAAGGTGGTATTTTCTCGAGAATAAATCTCCTAGATCGAACCTAACATACCTTTCTATGTCTCCGATCTCACCTCTTCTTTACTCATCAAGGGAGGGGCAGGATGATAAGATCTTTCAGTAGCCGTCTAATTCGAAAGATTTTTCTAGGAAATTCGTATGATGAAATCTATAGGAAAATTACCCAAGATGGTTGTTAGATTTGTAGGATTGATTATTCCCATAGGAATTGTTCCTAAGGATTACTTTGGACTAGATTTCATAGGAAATCAAATATCCACTCACACATCTTTTTTAGAACCCTCTGTTTTTCTACCATAGAGTCCAACAAACTTTGGTTCATATGAATTCCCATAGGATTGGAGTGGGCATGACATTGCAATCCTACATTTCCCCCTTTCCTACATTTTCTCTATCATACGAATCAAACAGGCAATTTTTATTATTTCACTGATCAACAAGCCATAAACTTATGATTGCTGTTTTCTTCTGCTCTTAGTGCTTCTCATAGGATTATACATAGAATATCTTGAAGAATTATCTATGTGAAGAATGAAATCTGCGTGTGACCAACATGTTGTACAAAGGTTATTGTGAAGTCATGATCTCCGTGGGTGATGATGGGCATGCGATGATCACTGCTGGTATGAGCTGGTGAAATGTTGTCAGGGACACAGAGCTCTCCGAACACGAAATGGATATCTCCTAGTTCAAGGAACACCCAGATGGTCTTCGTCTCAACGTGTTCAGCCATATCCCACTTTGTTGGTAGTTGATATGAATATCAATGAACATATATTAATTTATCAGGAGGCATTTGAGGAAACAAGAAGGATCCTAACAAACTACTTATATTATCCACTATTGCTCCTGGATGGAACTTAGAAACTATACTCTAGTATTAATCATGTTTGTATAAGTACCCAGCTTTTGGTGCCTAGTCGATCTCGTACTGCTCGCAAGAAGAGCCAAGGATCCTCCACCCAAAATTATGTCTCATCGCTGCCTCTCCTGAGAGCAAAGGGTCCTGGATGAAGGCTAATAATCCCTCTCACCTCTTCAATGCCGCATTCCCTGCGCCGCTCCACTCAATGTCACCTATTCAGTTGGGCAGCACCGCAACAGCCATCTCTTCCTTCCCATGTAAGCTTCCACACAATGGGAGTACAACCATGCAGGCGCACTGGTGTAGAGAAAGTTGGGGCCCGTGATGGTCCAACCCAACTTTCCTTCATTTTGCCTCGTGCTTCCACCCAAAAATGAGCTCTATATGTTTTCCTTCACATATTAGAGCAAATTCAGTAGAACCAACATACTGGTTATTAAGTTAATTATCATGTTCTCCCTCTGTTCACAATTAGATTGCATCCTGGATTTAGTGAAAGTAAAAGTTTTTGAAGTTTGACTAAATATTTGGAAAAAATTAAAAATATCTACAATATGATATATATACTATTGGAATGGTCATAAAGTATATTTTCATAATATGTGCATTTGGTAGCATGAATGTTGATAGTTTTCTTATATTTTTGGTCAAAGTTGACGAAGTTTGACTATAATAAAACCTAGAACACGAAGTAATAAAAATGGAGGGAGTACAAGTATTAATAATATAGCCATCTTACAATAGTTAATTAAACAATACATTTTATTATGACATGGCCCACTTCACATACTCACGTTGTGCCTAGGAGTAGTTGCTGCAGCTAGCTCCTACATGATGAGATCCCACTCCTCTTATCTCTCTTCTACTCTCTCCTCGATGGGAGGAGAGTGGTACAACCTGACAAGTGTAGGAAAAGTACCGCGTGCTCTGCTTACCAGGTCCCACGAGATGAGTCTAAACGGTGGAGCTACTCTGTACTTAGTTTCATTGATTCGAATCCACCTTTTTCCTTAGCTCAATCTACACGGTGTACACGACCTAAGAAAAAAAAATATAGTAGTAGATCTATTTTATTACTTATAACCTGCTAACTAGGCCTATACCGTTTAAAATAGCTAAGTAGAAGTAAGACTTGAGTCGCAAAGTTCACTCTAGCGTTTACCCTATTTCGTGGGTCCCATTTAACATGAAAATTATAGCTTTGCAGATTGTTTTTATATTCTAGTCATACACTGCCATGTGGGTCCACCACTCTTTTTTTATTCTCTACATGTGTCTAGTAGTATCTATATAGCTAGCACCACCCTCTCTACCGCACTAGACTCAAGTTTAAGGGGAAAAGGTGCTCCTAGACACAACTTTTTCACACACTTCACACGCCCATAGAGCAATTTCAATAGTATAGCCAATAGCCGGTTTGTACAATAGTTACCTCTAAAGATTTACCTACGGAGTACTACTTTATATGTAAATTTCCCACAACACATATGAAAAAACATTTCATGTTTCCCTATGTTTTGCGTGTTAGATAACAATACTATGGAGACTTTTCATGTGTGCTAAGTGTGTAGGAAGTTTTGAGGGGGGCCGGATAATCCGCCCCTCCAAGGGCCAGATAATCCGGCCTACCTCATCTCTCAAGGAAGCCAAGGCGTGTCACTCTGTGTCCAGTCGGATTTTCTCCCGAAAAATCTGAACTGGGGCGGTTTTTCCTCCCCAGGCCGGATAATCTGGGTTTCGCAAGGGCCGGATAATCCGGCCCCTAGTTTTCGAGCAAAAGGAACCAAGGTGCGTCGCTCGGTATCCGGTCGGATTTTCTACCGGAAAATCCGAACTGGGGCGGTTTTTCTTCCCCAGGCCAGATAATTCGGCCTTCGCATAGGGCCGGATAATCCGGCCCCCAAAAGTTGATCAAGGGCAAGCTCGGTGCGACGCTCAGATAGGGGGCGGTTTATCTGCCGGATATTTCGAGTCTGGGGTGGAGTTTCCCCAGACCGGATAATCCGGCCCACAAAGTGTGCAATGGCTGATTTTTGGAAGGGGGTATAAGTACCCCTTCTTCCCCAACGTCCAAAACTCTTGATTCATTCGAATTCGACCAGACCCTGTGCAAGAGCTCTAAATCTCGATCTCCCACTTCAACCACCCTAAGGTCTTGATCTTTGGTGGAATTGAAGGAGGAGAAGTTCATCATCAACATCAAGAATCAAGCGCTTCAACTCCTCTCCATTCACTTGGAGAAATCCCTGATCTAGTATTCTCGTTAATACCTAGATCGTGTTATTGTATTTCACAACTTTGTTCTTGTGGCAGCTTGTTGTCATTTCGGGAGCCTCCAAGTTGTTGTGGAGTTGTTGCCCCGCTAGTTGTGTAACGGCGCCGGTGCCCGCCTCGAAGGGTACCTATAGTGGAAGGTGGATCAGGCCTGTTGTGGCGAGATCCATCAGAGAACAGGGTGAGGCCTTTTGTGGCGTGGTGGTCTTAGTACCTCCCACCCCTCCAACGCAGACGTACTTCCCTTAACAAGGAAGGAACTGTGGTCAAACAAATCCTATGTCTCCGCGTTCTTCACTTCGGTTCACTCGTTCCTCTTCCACTCGCTCCTTACTCACTAGTAGATAGGTTTGCATATAGGGAAATTCCACACATTAGTTTATCTAGAGAATTTACCTTTGTGCTAAGCCTAAAATGGAAAAAGAATTAAAAGTTGGTGTAACACCTATTCACCCCCCCTCTAGGTGCCCATACGATCCATTTCAATTGGTATCAGAGCCCCGGCTCTTAATTCGGGCTTAACCGCCTAAGAGTAGTATGGGTACCAGGGATGATGGAAATGAGGTTGTGGATAAGGTCACAATGGATGATCTCAAGTCGTTGGAAACAACCTTGTTGAAATCTTTTGAGGCCAAGATGGAGGAGATGAATCAAATGATTACTCGCCTTACATCATCCATAGCCCCATCTCCATCCTCCTCTAAGGCTCCCTCACCATCATCTAAGGAAAAGGGTAACACCGGATCTAAGGATGATGATGTGGAAGGTGAAAAACTAAATGGTTCCACCTCCAAAAAGGGAAGTGGTAAGGAGGAATATAGTGAGGTTCGCCACGTATATTCCCCTGACCCACCTGTCCCTCATCCTCATAAAAACAATAGGGGTGATCCACCCAAGCTCACTGCATCTTCTTTTAACCAATGGAAATTTCTAATGAAATCTCATGTTTGCAGCTCCTTTATTGAATTGTGGAGGATCATTGAAGAAGGTCTTCATGTTGGAGATCAAACCAATCTAACAAGAAGGGAAGTTGTGGATAGCCAGTTGAATGCCACTGCTCTTCACATGATATAGCTGGGTGTGGGTCCCAAGGACATGCCACACATTGAACATCTCAACACGGCTAAAGAGGCGTGGGATGCTCTTACGGACCTTTTTGTTGGAAATGAAAGCATGAGAAGAAACCGGTATGATGCCCTTAGTAACGAAGTTGAGGGATTCTACATGTTGGATGGTGAAAACCATGAGGACATGTATAGAAGACTCAAGGGCATCGCAACAACATTTAGGAAGCATGGGGCCGCTCACATTGATGATGCATGGATAAAAAGAAAGTATGTGAGTGCCCTAATGCCTTTCGAACCGATGGATTTGAAGAGCTTGCAAGGTAGACACAACTATCATCAAATGACATCCAATGAAGTCATGCAAGAAATGGCGTCATTCAAAGTGGCGGCAAAGAATGCTGAAGATGCCGTGCTCGGGCCATTGGAATGCAAAAGGGTGTCAATGTGGCTCTCAAAGACAATGTTGTTGATCAAGAGGATGATGAAGGAGCATTTGAGAGGGTATCCATGGACTGCCCCGATGAGGTCAAACGTGCTCATGGTGAGTACATGGCATTCTATGCAAGGAACTTTTGGAAGGACCCTGCCAAAGCCAAGTCTGAACTTGAGCGTAAGAACGGGTCAAATGGAAGAAGAGAAAGTGGCCCAAGATTGAGAACTTGCTTCAGCTGTGGAGATAGACTGCACTTTATAGCCGAGTGTCCTTATGAAAATAGAGAAGACAATGGTGGCAGGCTCATTCTCAAAGAGAAATCCAAAGTTCCTAAGAAGAAGCCATTTGCTAAGAAGAATGGCCCTTTCAAGAAGCAACCCAAGATGGTCCTTGTAGCTCAAGAGGAATACTCCTCCGCAAGCGAAGATGAAGAGGATGATGATAGTTCCCGCAAAGTGGCTGCTATAGCCACCACATCGACTCCCTCCTCTCTTTTCGACTCGCCGAACGAGAACACCATCAACAACAACGCCACTTGCCTAATGGCAAGAGGATCCGAGGTATCGACTTCTAACCCCTTATTTTCTAAGACTGACATAGTTTTGGATATGGATGATCATGACAGTCTTGAAATGAAAGAAGAAGTTATTGCCTTGGATACTTTTTTTACTAACCTACAAGGTGAGCACAAACTCCATTTTGATACTCTTATGAGTCAACTTGCTCGAGCCGAAGATCTCCTTGAAGAAAAGGGCAGAATTGAAAGAGAAGATGCCTTGGAGATAGCCTCTTTGAAGAATGCCTTGGAAGAGGAAGAGGAAACTCGAGTTTCTTTGGAAGAAACACTCGAATTCCTAGAGGAGTCACAAGAAGAAGCTGTAGCTCAGATCATTAAAGAATGTGACCATGCCCTTGCCAAGGTAAAGAAACTAAAGAAAGAAAAGATTGATTTTGGGGCTGTTCATGCTAGACTTTTGGAGGAGTTTGATGATCTTGAAAGTGCTCACAAGGCATTAAAGAGTGATCATTCTACTCTAAATGAGTCTCATGACCAGCTTCAAACTCAATTGAAACGGTATAATGTACCAAGTACCTCACCTACATCCTTTGGAAAAGAAGATTTTACAAGGAGTTGTCAACACAAAGGTAAAGGGGTTATTGATGAGATACTGAGCAGGCAAAGGACAAACAACAGTAAAGAAGGTCTTGGTTACATACCCAAGATAAAGAGCAAGAAAAACAAGAAAAGAAGAAGAACAAGACTGCTCAATCGAAGACTAGCAACATTACCAATGACAAGACTAATTATGATGGTTTTGCAGGGATCAACAATCCTAACTTCGAACTATATTGTGATTCTTATGGTGATGTTTATGCTAGTTATGTAGGGCCTTATGATTGTTACATTCCTTGGTCTATTTGGGTTCCCAAGACCCTTGTTACTAACATGAGAGGACCCATTGAAAAATGGGTACCTAAAACCAAGAAGTAATTTTCTTGCAGGGCTATGCTTCCCGTGGTTCTAAATGGGTACTCGATAGCGGTTCTACGAATCATATGACCGGAAGCAAGGAGATCATCACGGAGATGCAGCCAAACCTTGATCACATTACTGTCTCCTATGGTGACAAGTCAAAATCTGAGGTATTGGGTCTCGGCAAAGTTGTGGTGGCTCACGATATCTCTCCCGTGGACGTCATGCTTGTTGAGACCCTTGGGTATAACTTACTTTCTGTCCGTGCCCTTGGTAAGATGGGCTTTGCAGTTTACATTGATGCTGATTTGGTGGTACTCTTGTGGAGCCAGTCTCTAAAAGTCGCTTTCGTGGGATATGTCGAAAACGACCTGTACGTGGTAGACTTTTTGGGGAAACCACTACAGGTCCGATGTGTCTTTTCGGAAAGGCTGACGCGGGTTGGCTATGGCATCGCCGACTAGCCCACGTCAGTATGTGAACTTTTGCAAAGTCTCCACAAGGGTGGCCACATTCTTGCACTAAAAGAAAATGTCTCTTTTGCCAAAGATCGTGTCTGCAGGGCGTGTGTTGAAGGGAAAATGCATGATTCTCCTCATCGAAGGAAAACTATTATCTCTTCAAAAAGGATCTTGGAGCTTCTTCATGTGGATCTTTTCGGACCTCCATCTCATATAAGCCTCGGTGGGAAGAAGTATTGTCTAGTGATTGTTGATGATTACTCAAGATACACTTGGGTTTATTTCTTCAAGTTGAAGAGTGAAACTCAACAAACTGTCATCGACTTCGCCAACGAGGTTCAACGTCAACACAACGTCCCCATTCTGGCTATAAGGAGTGATAACGGCTCGGAGTTCAAGAACTACACCTTAAATGAGTTCCTAAGTGAAGAGGGGATAAGACATCAATATTCCGCTGCGTACACCCCTCAACAAAATGGTGTAGCCGAGAGGAAGAATCAAACTCTAATGGACATGGCAAGATCAATGTTGGCCAAATTCAAATCTCCATATAACTTCTGGGCTAAAGCAATCTCTACTGCTTGTCATTCATCCAATCGTTTATACCTCCGCAAAATTTTGGACAAGACTCCATATGAAATACTTACCGGTAACAAGCCAAACATCTCATACATTCGGGTATTCGAGTGTAAGTGTTTATTTCTTATTAAAGGAGTTCATTTATCTAAGTTTGAATCTAAGGCTCTAGAAGGTATTTTTGTTGGTTATGGTTCCGAATCCCACACTTATAGAGTCTACAATAAGCTCTCCTGAACTGTTGTAGAATCTTGTAGTGTGGTGTTCAAGGAAAATGACGGTTCCCGTGCGGAGCAAGTTGGTGTTTGTGATGCAGATGTTGAAATACCCCAAGATGCCATAGGAAGAATGGGCGTGGGATTCTTCCGCCCCATGGAGGAACCCCTTGTGGCGGACCGGGAAGGACAATGCTATACTCATATAGAGCCCTCATCTACACATACGCAACATGCTCCAACCACGGGGGAAACTTCTACACCATCTCCATCAACTGCTGAAGGTCAAGTTGCTCCAGAAAGCTGCAGGCCGGATTTTACGGTGGATACCGGATTATCCGGCCACCCCGCTCCAGCTGTCCATGCAGCTCCTGGTGGTGAAGATATCAACACATGCTCCAGGCCGGATTTTCCGGCTGACCCCGGATTATCCGGCTCCTCGCCAGTTCAAGCAAGTCCCAGGCTTCCTGATGATGCTGCTGCAAGTCCTCCCAGGCCGGATTATCCGGCCTCTTCATTGGCCGGATTATCCGACCCTGACTCTCCAGTTCTGCAGCCTCCTGTTATGGCTACGGACTCACCTCAAGGGCATGCATCTCCAACACATGCTACTGATGTTCCAGCTACTGATCAAGGCGAAGAAAATGCCTCCAATGAAGACTCAAGTGATGAATCTCCTCCACCAAGAGACAACAAACTTATTGAACTTCGTCGCAAGGCTCGGGCTGATCGTAACCTTGAGTTGAGGGGTCACACTCTCGACAAGGTTGTTGGTGATCTTCGACGAAGGGTGTCTACTAGAAGAGAATTGGCCAGTTTTGGTGAGCATCAAGCTCATATCTCCAAGGTGGAACCTAAGAAGGTCTTTGAAGCTCTTGAAGACCCAGACTGGGTTGTTGCTATGCATGAAGAATTGAATAGTTTCGAGCGCAACAAAGTCTGGAAACAAGTGGAGAAACCCAAAGAGTGCCGCAATGTTATCGGCACCAAGTGGATTTTCAAGAACAAGCAAGATGAGAATGACATTGTTGTGAGGAACAAGGAAAGACTTGTGGCACAAGGTTACTCCCAAGTTGAGGGCATCGACTTCGGAGAGACCTATGCTCCTATGGCTCGTCTTGAGTCCATCTGTATCCTACTTGCTTATGCTGCTCATAACAATTTTAAGTTGCAGCAAATGGACGTCAAGAGTGCCTTCCTTAACGGTCCTCTACATGAGTTGGTATACGTAAAGCAACCCCCAGGGTTTGAGGATTCTAACTTCCCGAACCATGTCTACAAACTCGATAAGGCACTCTATGGCCTTAAACAAGCTCCACGTGCGTGGTATGAGCACCTTAAAGAGCTTTTGTTAGATTGTGGCTTCGAAGTTGGGCAAATCGACCCCACTCTTTTTACTAAGAAGGTTAAGGGGGAGATCTTCGTATGCCAACTATATGTAGACGATATCATTTTTGGTTCTACTAACAAAGCTTTTAACGATGAATTTTCAAAGCTTGTGACTGACAGGTTTGAGATGTCTATGATGGGGGAATTACGGTTCTTTCTTGGATTCGAGATCAAGCAACTAAGAGAAGGAACCTTTATTAATCAAGCAAAGTACATCCAAGACATGCTCAAGAGATTCAAGATGACGGATCTAAAAGGTGTTGCTACTCCGATGCAAACAAAGTGTCATCTCGAACTCAATCCTCACGGTGAAGATGTGGACCAAAAGGTATACCGGTCCATGATCGGCTCTCTTCTTTACCTATGCGCATCTAGACCCGATATTTTGTTGTGTGGGAGTGTGTGCAAGGTATCAAGCAGCTCCTAAAGAAAGCCACTTAGTGGCGGTCAAGAGGATCTTTTGATATTTGTTTCATTCCCCCAACTTTGGTCTCTGGTATCCCAAGGGCTCCCATTTCTCTTTATGTGGATATACTGACTCAGATTGGGCTGGTGATAAGGATGATCGGAAATCCACTTCTGGAGCTTGTCAATTCTTGGGAAGATCTCTTATATGTTGGTCCTCTAAAAAGCAGAATTGTATATCTCTCTCCATCGCCGAAGCTGAATATGTTGCTGCTGCCAGCGCTTGTACTCAATTATTATGGATGAGACAAACTTTAAAGGAATACGGTGTCAATTGTGACAAAGTGCCTCTTTTATGTGATAATAAAAGTGCTATCAAAATTGCGTATAATCTAGTTCAGCACACAAGGGCAAAGCATATTGAGATTCAGAATCATTTTATCCGTGACCATGTTGCTCGAGGCGATATTGATCTATCTTTTGTGAGCACGAAGAACCAACTGGGGGATATCTTTACAAAGCCACTTGATAAAGCAAGATTTTGCTATTTGAGGAATGAGCTAAATATCATTGATTTCGGGAGTTTGTCTTGATTACCCATGCACTCACTCGTACGTCTCAATCCTTGTTTGGTCTAGGTGTGGGCATGGATATAGGGGGAGTGTGGTCCTAACTTATTGGGCTAACCCTCCCCCCATAATGCCAATAGCAAGTATATCATCTCTCTTAATATCATGTTGTGATATGTGAGCTTATTGATGAGTATTGGTCGTGAACCCAAAATATATCTTCGCGGTGTCACACCATACACTCCAACAAGATGGCTTCGGCCACCGCCCTATCCCTTGTGGAGAATTGGATCTTTTTGGATGTTATTTTATCTCTCATGTTCTTATGGGAATCACACTCAATCTTGGCTTTTATTTGATTTGGATTTTGCAATTTTGAGTGTCTAGTACCATCTCAGTTTGGCATTCTCAATCAAAAGCCTTCCCTACCCCTAAGACATCTATTCTTGCACACAAGTCCCTTGTACACCTTGTGGGGGTGTTTTTTGGGGACGCACGGGCCTGGTTCTGTGTATAACAGAATCCCAGATTTTAGGCCGGATAATCTGGCCCAAGTGTTGGCCGTATAATCCGGCCCTAGCGGATTCGATCTTAAAGGGCAGGGCTCGGGGGGGGGGGGCTCATATCGAGCAGCACTTCTTCCCCAGCCCTCTCCTTCTCCCCAGCCGCCCCTCACCCTCCTCGGAGCCTCTCCGGCCACCGGATTTTCCGGGCCTCCCTAGATCTTCTTCTCTGCGCCTACGGGTACCTTCTCCTCTGCGTTCTTCCTCCAATGAGTGAGGTAACTCCCTCTCTCCCCATCTTTGGCTAGATGTGTATCTTGTTGGATGGAACGTTGTCTAGAAGGATGTGTTTTCGCATAGAAGTCGTAGTCTTACAGTTTCTAGGACCAATCTACTTTTTTGCACGCATTCTTGGTGAAATCGAATATTTCTGCCAGGGCCGGATTATCCGCCCCTGGCCAGGCCGGATAATCCGGCCTGACAGATTCAAGTCTGCTTCAGTTTCACTATGGTGTATGTATTGAGTAGTTTTGACCTATGAACTTTTTGCCTACTTGTTCCATGCTCTCTCCTGGACTTGTGTGTATGCTTATCCCCTTGCTATCGCCCTTATTCTCCTCACAGGTGGTTTAGGTGTTCCCAAGACCCACAAGCGCCGTCCTCGCGCCAAGTACTTTCGGGACGACGGTCAAGGTAACCTAGTGGACGAAGTTGAATTGCGGAGAAGGAAGAACGAAGAGAGGCGCATGGCTGAACAATCCAAGAGGACTAGGAAGGGTGTGTCCAAGAGGAAGGGCAAGGAGCCCAAGATCAACTACAGGGATCTAGATGCGGTCTCCTTCTCTGCCATACGTCACCGTGACTTGTTTGCTGAGCTGCCTCGTGATGATGAACTGGGGGATACCCGGTTTTGGTGTGCAGATCAGAAAGGGATTTATGAAGACATCTATGCCAGGCTAAACATTAGGCCTATGCACCCTCTAGTACTTGCTGATGCTTTGGAGAAGGCGCATCTTGTGGATGCGATGTATGTGGCTAAGAGGATGGGGCTGCACCATCTCATGTCCCTCCAGTGCTCCTTTGACTCTAAGGTGGTGAAGCAATTCTTCTCCACTCTGGTGATTTGTGGTCATGAGCGTCGCACTATAAAGTGGATGACTTATGACAGGCCCATGACTGTTGATTTTCACGTGTTTGCTGAGGTTTTGGGGTACTCCTTCCGCAGCAGGGATAGAGCCAGTGGCCACCGCATCATCACTTAGTTGAAGCCCAACAAGGATGCTGATCTCTCTCCATGCAATGTGGACAATGGAATTGTCGGTACTATGGCTGGTCTTGCTCCCATCTATGCTGCATTGGTGGGTCTCTTCCGTGACTCTATTACACCGAGTGGGGGCAACAATGACAGCATCCGTGGTCACCTTGTTCAGCTACATCAATTTTCTCATGAGGTTGCCTCCTGCGAGGACGAGTCAGTGCAGTACACGCTGGATGTCATGGACTTCATTTACCATGAGCTGTGTGATGCTATGTTCAACCCTCTGTCCATTCCCTATGCGCCCTACATTATGTTGCTCATCCGCCACTTGCTTCCTGCCAAGGAGTTCCACATTGACTCGATGCACAAGGCCAAGAAGATTTACAACAAGGTTCAGAAGACTACTCACCCCTCCTCTGCTCCTAAGGGCCTCATGAGGGATGCTCGTAGGCCCCCAGTGCCTTCCGTGGACCGCGAGATCAAGCAGCTGAACTGGTTCCAGCGTCACATCCTCTGCATGGGCGTGGACACACGCAAGGGTCAGTATGAGGCCTACAGGCAGCGCCATGAGTTGGCTCACTCCCAGCAGCTCATTCTCCACCACGTGTCTGGCGCTTCGGGTGCTCCTCCGGCTCCTACACCTCCCACTCCATATGCTCGGTGGAACTCTTCCTCCGGGCTGAACTATGGTGAACTGGAGCATCATTTGTTCCCCTCTACGCCTGCTTATGATGCTGATGATGAGGAATGTGACACTGAGGAGCTTGAAGATGAGGATGAGGAAGAGCATGAGGACGAGGACGAGGACTATGATGAGTGATCCCATGGGGGGCTAGCATCGCTCTTCTCCCTTTTTGGTGTCTCGATGCCAAAGGGGGAGAAGTAGTTCTATTAGGTTGTCCGTGGATTTGCATGGGTCGGGCATAAGCACTTGCACTTTTTATTCGTTATTTCTTGCTTATGCCCATTTAGCGTTGAACTTTTATATTCGTGGTTTGTGATTTGTGGTTGAGACTTTATGTGGTTGTCTGGATGATACCTATGGACTTCATATCATGGATTATGCTCATGGTTATATCTATTCATATCCTATTGCTGGAGGTTTATCACGGAAGGCGCGCGCTCATAATGGTTATCCAATAATAATTGTGATTTATGTCAAGGATGCCTATTCTCTACTTCGGTGGTATGTGTTTTTGCCCGTTTGTCTATGGAATAGATTCACCTATTTGTGTGCATTTGTATTCCAATGCAAAACTCTATTATGCACACATTGAGGGGGAGTCCCTTTCATAGTTATCTCTATGTGTCTTGTGTCTTTCTCCTGCAAATCCTGGTATTGTCATCTAACACCAAAAAGGGGGAGATTGAAAGAACATTTCATGTTTCCCAATGTTTTGGGTGTTAGATAACAATACTATGGAGACTTTTCATGTGTGCTAAGTGTGCAGGAAGTTTTGAGGGGGGCCGGATAATCCGCCCCTCCAAGGGCCGGATAATCCGGCCTACCTCATCTCTCAAGGAAGCCAAGGCGCGTCACTCTGTGTCCAGTCGTATTTTCTCCCAGAAAATCCGAACTGGGGCAGTTTTTCCTCCCCAGGCCGGATAATCTGGGTTTCACAAGGGCCGGATAATCCGGCCCCCAGTTTTCGAGCAAAAGGAGCCAAGGCGCGTCGCTCGGTATCCGGTCGGATTTTCTACCGGAAAATCTGAACTGGGGCGGTTTTTCTTTCCCAGGCCGATCCGGCCTTCGCATAGGGCTGGATAATCCGGCCCCCAGAAGTTGATCAAGGGCAAGCTCAGCGCGACGCTCAGATAGGGGGCGGTTTATCTGCCGGATATTCCGAGTCTAGGGTGGAGTTTCCCCAGACCGGATAATCCGGCCCTCACTTGGGCCGGATAATCCGGGCCCCAAAGTGTGGAACGGCTGGTTTTTGGAAGGGGGTATAAGTGCCCCGTCTTCCCCAACGTCCAGAACTCTTGATTCATTCGAATTCGACCAGACCCTGTACAAGAGCTCTAAATCTTGATCTCCCACTTCAACCACCCTAAGGTCTTGATATTTGGTGGAATTGAAGGAGGAGAAGTTCATCATCAACATCAAGAATCAAGCGCTTCAACTCCTCTCCATTCACTTGGAGAAATCCCTGATCTAGTATTCTCGTTAATACCTAGATCGTGTTATTGTATTTGACAACTTTGTTCTTGTGGCAGCTTGTTGTCATTTCGGGAGCCTCCAAGTTGTTGTGGAGTTGTTGCCCCGCTAGTTGTGTAAAGATGCCGGTGCCCGCCTCGAAGGGTACCTATAGTGGAAGGTGGATCAGGCCTGTTGTGACGAGATCCATCGGAGAACAGGATGAGGCCTTTTGTGGCGTGGTGGTCTTAGTACCGCCCACCCCTCCAACGCAAACGTACTTCCCTTAACAAGGAAGGAATTGCGGTCAAACAAATCCTGTGTCTCCGCGTGCTTCACTTCGGTTCACTCGTTCGTCTTCCACTCGCTCCTTACTCGCTAGTAGATAGGTTTGCATATAGGGAAATTCCACACATTAGTTTATCTAGAGAATTTACCTTTGTGCTAAGCCTAAAATTGAAAAAGAATTAAAAGTTGGTGTAGCACCTATTCACCCCCCCTCTAGGTGCCCATACGATACATTTCAACATACTCACAAAGTGCCTAGGACCAATATGCCCTACCATGCAGGAACATACTTTGGTTGCCCCGAGAAATGATAAACATGTTCCAACTTTTATAACTAGAAAAATTATTTACAATTTTCCAAGTAACGTTTTTTATAAGCAAGCACACACAGAATAAGGCCCATATGACAATCCCATTTTCACACATAGTGCACACAATTTTCTAGAAATTTCTCATACTACATGAATTTTTGATCTAGCTAATTTTTCTATTTTCACACACAGTGCACACAATTTCCTGGGTATTTCTCATGTTACATGAACTTGCAAGCTAGCTAATTTTACAACTTTAACTCCCTGTGTCGATTTACCAAAACTATGGAAAACTTGAAATACGATTGCATGATAGGCTGCTCGCTCCCAAGCTTTTCCTAAAAAGTGGCGGATTCAGAGGGTGGCCAGGGCGATGAATGGACCACCCTGAGATTTCTACATAGCCTATATATTATATAAAAAATCAAAAACTTACTAAATGAAAATTTGCACTATTGGACCACCCTAACATGTTGATCTAGATCCGCGAAATCATTTTAAGGTTCCCATGTTAGTCAATACTACATCAAAAATCACTAAGAGGTTTGAAAGCTTGCACGCACAAAGAATTTATACGTTGGACGACAAATTTTAGTGAGTTTTGAAAAAAACAAGAAAAAGGTAGTACTTACGCACCTATTTGCCATGAAAAATCTTTCTTCACAATATGACATACCATGTATGAACTTGCTTGGGTTTCAAAACAAATGGCCATGTTTATGTGGTAATATGCATGTATCCGGTAGATGCACATCCGGAAATTGTTCTTTTGTTGACCAAGGACTGTGTGGCAATAGCCCCACAACATTTTATTAAAAAGACCATAAGGTTCTAAATACAAAAATTACAACAAAGGGTTTGTTGAGAGGCAAACCCATCAAAGAATATATACAGATTAAGAAAGAAACAGACAAAACAAGCAAAACTATGGAAGTTGTCCAATCCAATCAAGCAGCTGTTCCTTGTGCTTTGCTTTGATTATATACTGTAGTAGAAGAATGTCATGTACAAACTGGGTCTTCCATTTAGCAAAGGATGGCCTCTCATCTCTGAATTTTTTTCCATTTCTTAAGAGCCATATATTCCAACAAGCAGTGATCATGACCTTCATAAAAAAGGTTTGCCAAAGCTTCTTTTTGCGAAACCAACCTTACTTTGTAGATCTCCAGTTCCATGAGACCAATCAATTTGGAGGTAGTTCCATATCCGAACACTGAAATTACATTCAAAGAACAGGTGGATCATATCCTCATGTGCCCTTAGAATACAGAGCACACAGTGAGTATCATCTGTAACATTCCAATGTCATTGCTGCAGCATGTCTCGTGTGTTTATCCTATCTGATAGCAACAACCAGGCAAAGACTTTAGTTTTCAGAATACACGCTGACTTACATAACTAATGATAAACTCTTGGGACAATCATATAACCGTGTATGTGAGTATAGAAGCTGCTAGCAGTATATTTGTCTCCCCAACAGTACGTCCAGCAATCATTCTGATCCAACAGAGGATTGTCATTCATTATTGCCCTAACAGTAGTCAGCTCCTGATTTGCCTCTCTTGATAGGGGAAGATAAAAGTGAGAGTATGGATTCTCCAATGAATACATATCTTTGGTTGAAATGTCAACATCCAGTGCAAAGGAGAAAAGTCGAGGGAAACGAGCACTGTGAGGTCTATTAGTGCCATGCAACGACCAGTTGTCAGACCAAAAAAGGAACGTGTCACCTCTGCCTATAGACACCTTAGCCACTCCTCTGAAATTGTCCACAAGCTTGATAATGTCTCGCCACCAAAATGATCCACAAAGGTTCTGTGCATGAGGAATCCTACCCTCATAATGCTCAGTCCAGACAAGATGTAGCCATGGTATATCAAATTTATTATAGAATTTGTCAAGAAACTTGATAAGCAGGGCTGCATTTTGTTTCAAAAAATTGACAATACCAAGTCCACCACATGATTTTGGTTTATAGACCTTTCCCATGCAGCTAGTGACTGTCTTGGAGTGTCAGAGTAATCATGCCATAGACATTGTCGTAGTATTCTATCCAGTTGCTTGGTTAAACCTGGGCAGAGGTCCAAAGTGCAGAGTAAGTGTAGGGGCATTGAGGTTAAAGCAGAGTTGATAAGTTGCAATCTAGCCCCCTGAGATAGAAAACTTGAACTAGATGACAATTTCCTTTCTAGACGGCATACCAGGGGCATGAGATCAATTATCTGTGGTTTGGTAGTGCCCAAATACAAACCTAGATAAGTGAATGGCATTGAACCAATCAGACATCCAAATTCAGTTGCCAGAGGATTAATCAAATCTTCTGGAACATTGATAGGAACCATTTGTGATTTGCAATAATTAATTTTAAGACCAGTGGAGAGGGAGTACTTTTGAAGAATATGTTTAAGGCTTCTCACTTGCTCAATATCAGCAGACATTATCAACAGAGTGTCATCTGCATATTGGACGATGGGGAAATCCACCTCATGAGTAATAATAGGTTGTGTGATCCATCCCTGGTGCATGAGGTCATTGACAACTGACTGAAGTAAATCAGACCCAAATAAATAATAAAGAGGGGATAAGGGATCTCCCTGTCTCACACCCCTCTTGCACACAAACTGTTTGCCAGGTATGCCATTAAGTAAAATTGCAGAAGTTCCAGAGGACATAATTTCTTTAGCCCAACTGAGCCATTTTGTATTGAACCCTTTATGTTTCATCACCTGAATTATGGCTTCATGTTCTATTGTGTCAAATGCTTTAGCAAAATCCAACTTAAAGATGATGATTGGCTTTTTTGAAACATGGCAAAGATGTAAATACTCGAAGGCCCAAGCTAGGCAATCTTGGATAGATCTATTCCGAAGGAAACCATACTGGTTTTTGTGAATGCACTGTAGTATTTTACCTTGCAGACGATTAGCAGCCAGTTTAGTGATAAATTTAAGGAAGACATTTGTAAGTGATATGGGCCGAAAATCATTGACATTTGAGGGAGTCGGCACTTTAGGAACCAGGGTTATATATGACCCATTGATGTTTGTCAGGCTAATATTCCCCTCATTGAAATCCTTGGCTAAATTGTAAAATTCAGCTTGTATAATGGGCCAACAGCATTTCACAAACAGACCATTATAACCATCTAGTCCAGGAGCCCGGTCAGTGGGCATGTTCTGTATGACCTCATCCATTTCCTTTTTTTCAAAGGGCCTAGTTAGATCATCCAAGTCCTCTACCGGTGTCAGCAAAGATGATAGGTCAAACTGCATAGTGATACCCTCACATCCGAAAATGGTTAATAATGTTTACATTTGTATAATATTTAGCAAGTACATGGTGAATAATTAAGGATCATATAGCCACACTTCCATTTTCACACGAAGTGGACCATGTTTTACGGACAATTCTCAAATCACATGAACTTTTAACTTTTCTAGATAATTTCAACCACTTAAACTACTTGATTTTGATTTATCAAAATTAGATTGAATTTTAACTATGACCGCATGATCAATTGCTAGATCTCTAATTTTGAGTAAAATCTCTTTAAGAGGTATTCGAGTAGTCAATATATAAAAAACAACTAGAGATTTGAAACTATCAAGTTCTTCCAAAGAATTTCACAACGCCTGACCAATTTGAATGAGTTTGATTTTTTCAAGAAAATAAAGAAAAATCAAAATAATGTAAACATGTGCTTGGCTTCCCCTTGATCGTACTAGTTGGTATGCAAAATGATAAATATGAGTTCTGATTACTTTAGAATAACTTGCTTTGCAGTATTGTCTACCGTGCGGGGAACATGCTTAGCTTTCAAGCCTAATGACCAGGATCATGACTATATCTATATTGCAGTATATCAATAGTGTGCCCATATTTTGTATATGAGCGCACATTGGTGGAACCAGATCCTCTAACTTGCACAAGAAAAGTTAGATAAGCTACGGTACCATAACTTGACTTCTTCTAAATCATACGATTAAAACCAAAATGACATAAATTAATCTGTATAATCTAATTTTATGTTATGCATTTAGATTAACTACCCATAGAAAAAATTATGGCGTAATAAAATTTAGTTTAATTTTTATATCTATAGTAATTATCTACATGAATTAATTATAGTACATAATTGCGTACTTATATGCTACAGTATCCTAACTTTTCTTCTTTCTTTTCCCGGACTTGCCTCTTGAACATTACAGGAGCTGGTTCCATTTTGGCATGGGAAAAGGTGTTTACAACCATAGTTTCCAACTTTCATGAACAAAATTTAGTTTTCATTTTTGTAAGTGATAGACAATATTTATTTATTAAGCTAGTACACGAAAAATATAAGGCCCATAATGCCAATACCCTATTATTCGCACGTAGCAGACCATGTTCTTTATGTGCTATTTTCAAGTTACATGAATTTCCAATGTATCTAGCTAATTACTCCTATTAAAACTACTTTACATTGATCTACCAAAATTATATATTTCAAATTTGAACGACGAATGTGTGATAGGTTTAAAAAATTGTTTAAGATACCCAAGAACTAAATATATCAAAAACCACCGACATTTTAAAAAAAATCAACTTCTTTCCATGTACATGCACACAAAATTCAGCATTCATCCGTACAATCATTATACATGTGTCCTTGCTATCACCCATGAGAGCTTGAAGGAAAATCATCAGAGATCATGTTCTTCCCTCTATTCTCTATTCGTCCCTAGTTGGAAAGATTCGCAACACCCAATAGATACATGTAGTGCTTTCAGGATTGATTATATAGTTCACATGGTACTAGTCTCATGGTAATACTGTGCCAGGTAGCGGTACAGAGAAAGTAGGGGGCCCATCATGTGAGCCATGCTTTTCTACGAGATAAAATCTACTAGCATGATCCCCAAATTTACCTCCCAATCCTCATGCTTGATTTTTTCTCAAATAAAATCACATAGAACATCACATGAGGTTTTAGTTTTTGGCCATGGAGTTGCATTAAATTTTTGCTTATCTTACCACTATATAGTGTACGAATATCTTTGAATATTCACCGTTCGATTAAGACTAGCAAATACCAACATTGCCAACCGCTGGATCTTCCTTTTGATTCTAGCATCTAGAAGATTCTATTGATAGTGTTTAGCGGAATGACTATGCACAAACCTCAAAACATATTTTTCTATTATTTTAGAATCGTCTCGTCATTTCTCTATAGGCAATGGTCCCAAAATTTTCAAGTATTAGGTAGGTAATTTTTTATTTCGGCATGATATAAAGTACAAAAATGAAATATACACCCTTAGTTTATAGATTTGGCTCTTTTATAAAAAATTTAGCTTTTCCTATTACAAAGCATAATTTTATATAGTGATCATATGTCATACTTTTATTATTATGCGAGACTCACGTGCAAGCCACATGCAACTTACTAATAAAAAGGATGTACACAAATACAAAGACGCCCCTAAATATTTTTTCCCAACTAAACCAGGAATTTGAAGATAAGGCCTCAAAATATGAAAAAAGGAACCTAAAATAGAAAGAAAAAAAGCAATCAGGTAGAGCTTTAGTGATTATCAGCGATGGTATAAAAGATGGGCATAGCTCGATGCCAGATCAGAGAGTCCATATTTCCCCCTCCCAAATCGCAATGCTTGGAATGATTACTCTGAAGATGGAAGCCAATGTGCTCCCCTATTCCTCCTATTCCCAGACCCTCAAGCCCCGGCGGGTCTACAAAAGGTTTCTCCCTTTCTCCCTCGAAAACCATGCATCGATTTTTCTTTTGTCGGTTCGTCTGTGAACTACTTTATTTTTCGAACATCCATTTCTCTAGTGCGTGGGTGTTCATCTAGTCTGTCTCCGCTGCATCCGCAACAGTACCTCGTGCCAGAAGTGCGAGCACCCTAGTGGCGGATTCACCCACGAGCCTACGATGGACACTATGCTATCAGCGGCTAGTGTCGAGTGCTCCAGAAAGGCTGCACGAGCTTGCCATCGTACTATGAACTCCATGAGCACAAAATCATGTGCCGGTACACCCTTTGCACGTGCATGGAGGCCGGCTATGACTTCACCTCCCTACCATCAGCGCTCGTCGCCCACCTCGCATCGGTCCACTCGATCCAAGTGCATAAGATCTAATATGCCACCACCAAAGTATTCTAGGAGCTGGTGCCGCTAGCAGGCAAGGCGTGCTGCCGGCTCATCCTCATCGGGGAGCAGGACGGCTCCGTGTTCGACCTGACCATTGGCGTGCTAGACACGATATCCCTCGTGTCTGCAGTGTGCCTTAGGGACGCGCCATCTGACTGGCCGCTGTACATGGGGAGGATGTGGGCGGATGGCCTGCCACCGTCCTCGTGGGCGGACGTCAGGAGGACCGACACCGTGATGGTGGATCTCGAGGCGTCGAGCTCCACTAAGCTGGGAGACGCCATGTTTTAGGATCTCACGTCTTACTTGGCGGCGCTGATGAAGTATGTGTTTGTTCCTACAACGTCAAAGGAGTTGCATTTCTTCATTCTTGTTAACTTTAGTGCGATTGTAAGCTATTGGTAATTGGTTTAGTTGTAGAAAGGTCGTTTTCATACTAGGAAGGGTGGATTTTTTATGAAGCCTTAACTTCTGATGATAGTTCGGTGGATGTACTCTCCGGTTCTAGTATTCACTACTATAGTACTAGTACTAGTTTGGTTGAAAGAAATCATATTCTTTCCGTAGTAGGAATGATGGGTTTTTGCTAGTAGTAGTACATAGAATGTTTGTATGTTTAAACTTGACATACATTTATTAATCAACAAAAGTTCATCTCGCGGTTACAAGATAATTTTATATGAGTCTCCCTCTCACATTTATATTTCTTCTATTTTTCAGGTGCATATTCACCCTCTATCCTTCGTAGTATAAATAGAATTAAAAGAAAGTCTCTGTCACTAGTAAAATGAAACTGGCATGATTGTTTATTGATAAGACGATTCAATGGGGATGACGTGCTACAATGCCTACACCTACACTCCTAGCACGCCGGGAACTACGGCGATTCCATGAATTCCACGACAAACTCTCTAGTTCCAGTATTCACTTTAATCATGAGACTTTGGACTGTTTGACTTGAATATCCTACAACAAGTTACGCTGCACCATTCTATTATATGTCATACTTTCATTTTTTGAAAAATGGAAAATATATCATGAACATTAATTTTTTGTTGCGCGTAATGAACATTAATGATACAAGTATTGTACTATGCACCTGTTTATATACTCCCTCCTTCTCAGTTTATTAGGCTTGCACGTATATCTAGGTCGACAATTTGACCAACAGAAGACGAGGTATAAATTTTAAAAATATATTATTAGAAATTTTAGATATTATACTTTCTAATGATATTATTTTTGTTATAGTAGTATACATTAAATTTCCTATGTAAATAGATGTTAAAGACTAATAAACTGAGCAAGGAGTAGCATTCACTGTTGTCCATGTTTATGGTATTCCTTGCCATCTCAGCGACCTTAAATATGGGCGAATGGTCAAACACACCACACTGTCTGGCCAGGAAAGTCTCTATGACATGTGTGTCCCACAATTTGCGACCTTTTCGACATCAATTTTTTATATAAGGGGAAACACTAATAGCCCAACTCTGTGATCCAACAAATCACATGGCCCCTGCAGCTCACCGGTCAAACCAAGCTAGGCGTATGGTGATCCGCCCAGTGCACGGAGAGCGGCCTAGGCCGGGGGTCCTTGTCTACGGCGGCGATGCCTAGCAGGAGATGTTAGTAGCCAGCCTCGCTTCTGGACGCGGGCTGCCAAACATGTGTATTCGCCCAGTCGCCCGTCAGGACGATGTTTGAGCGTGCCATGGATCGCTTTGTAAGAAGCACACACAAGGCAGTAGCCACATAAGTAGCAGTGATAGCCGAGCAGAACGTTGCCCCTAAAAGGGACCAGTTTGTGATGTCTACTTCCCAGGAGGATGTTGTACCCTATGAAGGCCCGGCGACAACCAGCCGAGACGCTACCCCAACATATTAGATCTAGAACTGCTTGTAGTTGTCGTCTACTTTGTTAATAAAATTTATTTGTTTGCTTCAAGATTAAGATGTGCTGGGGACTTGAATTTGCAGGGGATATGGCGGTATGTATCCTATCTCTTGATTGCAAGCTTCAGGAGATCTACAAGCCCTTGATTATGAAGAATGATTTTGCATGAAGTTCTTTTCATTTATCTCCTTTCAAGCATGTATGCATGACTATATATATGTAACTGACTGGAAATTCTTTTTCTTTTATAAATGCAACCGGTGAGTTTGTCTCAACACAAATTACTTCGAATTTACTACTCCACACTAGAAAAATGTAGAACTCCGTATTAAAATTCACAACACCAAATTAGTTTCGTTCAATTCATAGCAATCACCGCTTGTATACCACATAGATTTGATGTTGGATGTATATTGACACACTTTCTGCAATTAAGTTCTCGGACAACTAAGGTACATTGTACACATACATATTTATTTTATAAGGAGTACATAGCTGCATAACAACATACTCGTACGTACATATAACAGTATATCAAATCAGACAATATAGAAGGCATAATGTATCTTGGAACAATGAGGTAGTGGTGTATGGTAATATTGAAGTACACACACGTACATATTTTGGAAGGGTGTACATAGTAGCGGAGTTAGGCGTGGCCAGCAGGGACCTTGCCAGTCCATACTATGCTGCAACAACGCATTTTGTATACATAATAATCCTGATATAGACACTAATTTTAGTGAAAACCACCATGTTTTCCCTCTAATGAATTATTACCATGTGTTGCCCTCACCCCTAGCTTAATTCTTGCCTCATTCCCATGCATGATACTTCTACAAATATAAATGCATTAAACTCTAGTAGTATGTAACATTAATTATCACACGATCTAATATTCATGCATAGACACAAACATATACACGATCTAGAACTCATAGGTCACATGATGCACCATTTTTCATCTTCGTCTTCTTCTTATTCTTTGGTCTGCTTGCCCTTCTTCTTTAGTTTCTTTTTTGTTAAACATTTCGAGAATTTGTTGAGCACTATCGAAGTTCACTATCCTCATGTATACCTCGTAGGTCATGTAGGAATCGAGGCTTGCATACTGGATCAGCTCTTCGGTCAGGGGCAAGTTCTCCCACTACGTGTGGTCCATACCCTTCTTGTGTTTCTTCATGTCTTCATAATGGCTGTCTATGAGGGCCACAACATAGCAAGCCAAAGAATGCTTCTCATTCACGGATCCGGTAGGCTTACACCTCTTCTAGTTGTCCACGAAGTTCATCACTGGCACTTTAGAACGCCTAAGTCTAATATTGTCGTTGCTGATGTCGATGCCTACAAAGGAAATGATAGGGTTGGCGAGAAAGTCTACTAGCTTGGGGTATGGCTTGTCATCCTTGTAGATCTGGTACACAAGGCAATCTGTGCCCAAGTATGGCTGAATGACGGCAACCTTATGCGTTGATGGTTGCTCGTTGGTGTACTCGACGTCTAGGCCAACAATGTTGTCGTCCACTTCCTCTAGAGGCGTTTGGATTTCCTCGATGTAATTATTCACCGTCGAAGCTATGTTGGTATATGAAAACTATAGTGTGGTGGTGTTGCCGGGTTGCAGTAAGGAGTACTTTTGGTGGAATGGTGGTGCCATGGACGTCGGCGCCTCCTTTTGTTTTGGAGAGGTTCGGCCCGGTGAGAAACTGACAGAAAAGGAATGGGATCGGGAAGATGAAAGGAGCTGCTGTGAAGAAGATGGGGAGGTGCATGCATGAGAGGCTGTGGAGACGATCGACATGCAGTTTCCTCTCGGCCCTGTCCACGTAGGAAGCATATTAAAATGCCAACACAATTAGCTGACGTACTCCTATAAAATTGTTTTCAGGATCGGTTTTATGGATGCGGCTTACATTTGTGTATGAAAGTAGTACGTACACTATCTTTCATTTTTTCAATAATTAAAGCACTAGTGCATGGCGCTTGAACATAACGTATTTAGGCCTTTCATCACAATATTGGGAGTCTCCTAGTGCAGTATCATATGCAAACTGTAGTTACCGATGAGGAGGAGTACTTCAGAGATAATCCATTGGAGAGGCTGTCTCTTAAGCATTTTACCTAGTAGAACTACTAGTACTGTGCTAAGGCCTTATTAGAGTGAGAGGTACTAGTGTTAACTAAGCCGAAGGCAGAGACCCTATTTTTATAGAAATGGGTCTGAAAATACTCATTATAATAAACAATTTTTTTCTAGTCCTTAGACTATAGCTACTCCTATGATAGAATATTATTTTTCTATATATTTTGTACTGTATAGCAAAATTTAAAATCACGGAACGTCAAATCCTTCTACCGCACCTCCACCAAAATATTCCGCGTCGTCACGCCGCAAGTTTTAGTGTCACGGAATTTCTTTTCAACTCCTTACAATGTCCTAACTACTAATGTCGGCGTGTGGGTATCATTTGTAATTTTTCTCTCCATAGTTCCCACAGCTTTGAAGCTGGGTAGTCCACCTTCCACCGATGCCATTTCCCCCGTAGATTCTATAGAAAACCTTAACCCCTATCTCATCTCCATCTCCTGCACCACCGCACCAGAGCATCCCTGCCGCACTTTGCCGGCCTACACGCCACCAACTCCCCATCTCACCTCCAGGTCCTGCACCATCGCACCAGAACATCCCCGCCGCACTACACCGGCCTACGCGCCACCCCAAACCCCCTATTCCACCTCAAGCTCTTGCACCACCGCACCGGAACATCCCTGCCATGCTTCGTCAGCCTACACGCCATACCTTGATACCATATACTCCTTAGCAGTCTACTAGATCCGCTGACGTCCACCTTACCGAACCTAGTTCGCTGACACCCTCTTCCACACCACCTTGTTAGTTTCCCTATTCCCTCATCCACAACACTTGACCTGCTTCACCTATGTTGGTGTTCGCTATAATCGATCTGCTTCACGGACTCAACAGTCCATTGCACCAAATCTGCTTCACTGATGACGTCGTGCACTACACCAGATCTCCTTCCCCGGCCATCTTGTCTAGCAAGCTAGACCCATCAATGACCTTCACAGATGGGCTTCACCAATGCTCTTGTGTAGCGCACAGAATCAATAATCTGTCACGATAGATCTACTTCACCAACGATGTCGTGCACTACACCGGATCTACTGAACCGTCCATCTTGTCAAGCAAGCCACACCCATCAATGACCTCCATAGATCTGCTTCACAGATGCTGCTATGAACTTTCTGCTTTAGTGTGACTCACCGCTACCGGGGCACCCTGCTGACTCGTGTATTAACGAACTCGTTGGTGAACCCCAAGAGGAAGGTATGATGAGCACAATAGTAAGTTTTTCCCTCAGTTATGAAACCAAGGTTATCAATCCAGTAGGAGCAAGAAAACACCCCAAAGGTGTAGCTAGATGAACTTTGGCAGGGCGCACTACCGGTGCCAGCAGCAACGTGGAGACCTGCACAACACAACCACAGAATTCTGTCCCCAACTTACGATGTCAATCTCACCAGTTTTGCTAAAAACAAAGGATTAAACGTATTGAGTGGAAGAAAGTAATAGTTTGCAGAAAGTAAATACAAAGCAGTAAACAGTTGATTGTAGATTGATAGTAAGAGAAAGGACCGGGGTCCATAGTTCACTCGAGGTGGCTCTCCTTAAGATAGATGACATGTTGGGTGAACAAATTATAGCGGGGCAATTGACAAACATCGAGAAAGCATACAAGCATATACTACTTATCTTGACTCCTTTGAGATTCGATTGGGAATTACAACATTATACATAGACTGTAATCCAACTGCATCTATGATTAATAATCCACCTTCAGGTTATCATCCGAACCCCCTCTAGTATTAAGTTGTAAGCAACGGATAATTGCATTACGAATTGCATGTAAAGTAAACAATATGAATGTTCTATGAACAAAGGATTGTTGTTTTCTCCCTAGTAGCAACAGCACATCTAGTACCTTAGAGATTTCTGTCACTTCCCCAGATTACCAGAGGCATGAACCCACTATCGAGCATAAATACTAACTCTTGGAGTTGCTAGCATCTACTTGGCCAAGATAGCTACTAACAACGGAAAGCATGCAAGATCACAAATAACAAAGACATGATAGAATCAATAATCAATCTGAAATAGCATCTCAATATCCATCGGATCCCCCGCAAACACAACATGCAGAATTACAAATAGATGATCTTGATCATGAACGGAGCTCACAAGATCTAGACATGATAGCACAAAGGAGGAGAACCAACCATCTAGCTACTACATGGACCCGTAGTCTAGAGATGAACTACTCACGCATCACACCGGAGGCTTGCATGATGATGAAGAAGGCCTCCAGGGTGAATTCCCTTCTCCGGCAGGGTGCCGAGAAGAGCTTCAGATCCCTCCCGATCTAGGGATGGAGATGACGGCGGCTACAGACTCTTTCGTGGATTTTTGATCGGGTACTTAGGGTTTCTGAATCGAAGGCAATACATAGGCGAAAGGAGAGGCCGAGGGGGTGCCTGGGGCGGCCAGACCACCCCCTGGTGTGGGCTAGGCCTGGCCGCACGGCCAGGTGGTGTGGCCGGGCCCCAGCCCCTCTCCGTATCATATTCTAGATCTAGGTGTCCGTCGGTGAAAACCTGACTTTGGCTTTTGTCCCGTCCAATTCCGAGAATATTCATGTTCTGACTTTCCTGGAACCGAAAACAGCAGAAAACAGGCAGCTGGCACTATGGCTCTTGTTAATAGGTTAGTCCAAGAAATCATATGAAAAGTACTCCAAAGTGTGGACAAAACACAAGAAAGTAGATAAAACCAAGCATGGAACATCAAAAATTATGGATATGTTTGCAACGTATCAACATCCCCAAGCTTAACTCATGCTCTTCCTCGAGTAGGTAAGTGAGAAAAAGAAAGAATAATTTTTGAGGTGACTTGCACCATCATAAACTTGATCAAATTATTTGTAAAACATTCAAAGCTGGGATCATAGTACTTCAATCATAACATGAAAGACAAAGTTCTAGCAATAAGACAAAGAATATGTTGCCACATGAAAATGCACAAACAAAAGATTAATGAATAACAATGCTTTGCAAGACGTTTGTTTGTTTCACATAAAGAAAACATAGCATAGTAATATTCAGCTTGTCCCTCATAGAGTAGCAAACATAAACGCATAGGACACCTTCAAAGTTCATAAGAGTGACTAGATACAAATAGTTTAAAACAAGCAATATCAAAGCTATGCATCAATCAACAAGTCTTGGGACAATGCACATAGAACTAAGAATGACCACTATGCTCTCAAAGTAGGTGCATAAAGGTAGAAGGTGGAGAATCAACAAAAAAGTAAAAGAAAGGCCTCCATAGAAGGAAGTAGGGATTCAAGTCCCATAAAGAGCTTCCAAAAATTATGGTACTTAATAGCTTTCAGCTCTCATTGCCCCTATCATAAGCATCTTGAAGTGATTAAGATTAAAGTGGACAAACTATGGTGTATATGCTTGACGAAGTATAAGTTGGAAATCTCATGTCCCTTGAATACGAGGGCCGCTCCTCATGCTACTCAAGTTTAGTCACCGGTAAGTTCTTGTCATCGTAAGTACATGTGTATCATAGAGAACCGCCAACGGGGTACCCCTTGCCCGATGATATGGAAGAATCCCCATATCAAAATGACAAGGTAAGCAGACAACGAGCATCTCCGCAATGTTCATATTTACCATGGGAATATGGTGCTTTTTTCTCTCTTTCCTCTTTTCATAATCTCTTTTTTTCTTTTTCTCTTTTTTCTCAACATCTGACTCTTTTTTTATAAGAAGAATGCTTCATAGACAGCTCATTATGGTTACGCTGCAGGTTTCCACCATGACGGCATGGATTAGACCAGCGGCCAGCCGTTTCTCTAACACATATACATAACTCCATGGACTTACAAGCTCCCCTTTCATTTCACACCGACGACATCCATAGACAATAGAGCATGATATCAACTAGGTACAAAGTACAAGTGCAATGTTGAAAGCGTTCCCCATGACAGCATGATTTTGCTAATCCCCAACAAATAAGTGCAAGCATATACAACATAGACGACACAATGGTTCAAGTTTATTAAGGGCAAGCAAAGTAAAGTGTGCCATCAAGTTCGTGAGAGCTTTAATCACTAGTTTTCTCATAACAAGTTTAATTCGGAAGGTAGATAAAGACATGAATATACCTGGAATAGCATATGCTAGTAGGTAGGTATGGTGGACTCTTTTGGAATAACTTGGTTTTAGGAGTTGGATGCACGAGTAGAACTCATACTTGGTTGTGGAGGCTAGCAAAAGACTGGGAGCGACAAACTAAGAGAGCAATAATGGCCATAATCATGCAGAGCGACAAAACATCATTAATCAAAGCATAAAGTGATACTACAAGTTGAAAACTAAAGGATCATAAATGCTATGGTGACTTAGGATAGTCATAACATGGTGTGAGCATGCGGCAAGTCAACCCAAATAAAGTATCAAAGGAGAATACCACAATACTATGCTTTAATATGCTAAAACAACGCATGATCCTTCCAAGGCACATTAAGCAATCTCAATTGTTTATAACAATTCATGCTACAACAAAGAATACTAAGCATAAATCCAAAACAATATCGAGCATGGCATGACAAAGCATAGGCCACAGTCAAAAACAAGCTCTCTTTACCACTTAAGCATGAACTTTTCCTACTCTTTTCCAATCCAAACCAAACTATTTGAAAACCAATGTATGAAAGAGAGGGTCCAACCAATTTATTCAGCAAACTAAGCAAAGCAATAAAACAAAAAACCAAAACGAAAACGAAAAAGAAGACGCTCCAAGAACAACACAACTGTGCATGAAACAATAAAAATCAAGTGTTTGGAAGAAACCTGGGATTTTTATTGATGAAGAGGGGGATGCCTTGGGAATCCCCAAGCTTTGACGCTTGTACTTCTTGGATACTTCTTGGGGTGACAAGGGTGGCATCCCCAAGCTTGAGCTTTAGTCCATTCTTCATCTCATTACTCATTCCTTCCATACACCTGAAAATTTTCCTTCATACAAAACTTCACACAATATTTATTAGCAACATTAGTGCACTTAAGATAATAAGCCTTTAGGTTCAGTTCTAACACCAATAAACTTCCATTAAAACACAAGCTACTGTAGAACTGATGACCCACAAGTATAGGGGGTGTATCGCAGTATTTTCGAGGGAAGTGAAACCCAATTTATTGATTCGACACAAGGGGAGCCAAAGAATACTTATCAGCCTTAACAACTGAGTTGTCAATTCAGCTGCACCTGGAAACAATCTTGCTCGCAGCAGTTTATCAGTAGCAACAGTTTTGTAGTAGGAATAGTAAAGTAACAACAGTAGTAAAGCAAAGACAGTAGTAACAAAAGCAGTAAACAGCGGGATTCGAGTGCAGTAGGCATAGGGATGGATGGACGGGCGTTGCATGGACAAGACAATTCACATAGCAATCAGAACATAGGGAAATTGTAGATAAATAAGATAAAACATCCAAGTACTAGACAATCCTAGGCATGTGTTCCATATATATTCATATGTGCTCGCAATGAGAACTTGCACAACATCTTTTGTCCTGCCAGCCCGTTTGTAGCGGGGCCTCTAGGGAACTATTGGCAATTAAGGTGCTCCTTTTAATAGAGCACCGGAGCAAAGCATTAACACTCCATGAACACATGTGATCCTCACATCAAAGCCTTTCCCTTCCGGCTACCCCGATTTCTGTCACTTCGGGACCATAGATTCCGGACAACGACGTGTGTATACAACTTGTAGATAAGACCAGAAACAATACTATCATAATGAATCAATAATAAGTTCATATCTGAAATCATGGCACTCGGGCCCTAGTGACAAGCATTAAGCACAACAAGTCGCAACAAAGTCATAAAGCACTAATAAAAGATACTAGGCACCATGCCCTAACAATCTGATGCCATTACATGAACGATCTCATCCAATCCCTACCATCCCCATAGCCTACAGCGGGGGATTACTCACTCATAGATGGGAGAAACATGGATGGTCGATGGAGAAGCGATGGTGATGATGATGGCGATGATCTCCAATTCCTCGTCCTGGCAGAGTGCCAGAATGGAGTTTCTGGTGCTGTTTCATGGAATCTGGTGGTGGCGGCGGAGCGGAACTCCTTCTGGAAAAATGTCGACCCCTCCCAAAGTTTTTAGGTCAGAAGGCTCCTTATAGGCGAAGAGAGTGGCCGAGAGGGTGCATGGGGGGCCCAAACCACCCCCTGGCGCGGCCTGGCCTGGCCCGCGCCAGCAGGTGGTGTGGCCACCCCAGGGATCTTCTCCGTCTCGTATTCTGGCTCCTGGAATCTTTGGGTGAAATAGGATTTTTGGCATATTTTCTGGGATTTTTCCTGATAGTTGATTTTCTGCACAAAAAGTAGACACCAAGGAAATTCTGCTGAAAACAGCGCCAGTGCGCATTAGTTGCATCCAAATCACACAAGTATAGAGGAGAAACAATAGCAAAAGTGTTCGGGAAAGTAGATACGTTTTGGACGTATCAACTCCCCCAAGCTTAGCTTATTGCTTGTTCTCAAGCAATTCAGTTGAAAATTGAGTGCGATAAAAGAACTTTCACGAACACATTTGCTTCATATGATGTAAATATTCTCAGCAATTTGATCAACTACTTAGACAATTCATAATAAAGAGTATGCAACTAAGTCTACTTAGTAGTCATTGCAAGCTATGAAGAGATTCCAACTCAAGAATAATAAGTAGCACAAAGCACAAACATAAGCAACATTACAATGCTCATAGAAAGGTATGATAGAGTGGTTTCTCGCTTGCCTTTGATTATGAATGTCAAGGCACCTCTGAAGTTCAAGTGATGACTAGAAGTAAAGATATCAAGGATACAAGCATCAAATTCATAACACAAATAATCAAGTAATGAAACAAACATAAAGAATAACAACTATGCTCTCCAGAAGGTGCTCAAAGAATATGTGGAGACTCAACAAGTAGAAGAAAAAGGTTTTGAATTTTTTGAAAGGCTTCTAAATGCTGAAAGTATAATATTCGTTATCTTTGAGCTCTCATTGCCCCTATCATAAGCATCTTTAATGTGGTTAAGGTGAAAGTGAGGTCCAATCTGAGTTATATGCTTGACAGACTATAAACTGGAAATCCCAAGTCCCTTGAGTACGAGGGCCGCTCCTCATGCTACTCAACTTTAGTTACCGGTAAGTTCTTGTCATCGTAAGTATGTGCGTATCATTGAGAACCGCCAATGGGGTACCCCTTGCCCGGTGATACGGAAGAATCCCCATATCAAAATGACAAGGCAAGCAGACAATGAGTATCTCAGCAATCTTCTTATTTACCATGGGAAAATGGTGCTTTTTTCTCTCTTTCCTCTTTTCATAAATCTTTGTTTTTATTTTTCTCAATAGCTATCTCTCTCTTTTTTATAAGAAGAATTCTTCATAGATATCATTATGGTTACGCTGCAGGTTTCCACCATGTCAGCATGGATTAGACCAGCGGCCCAGGCGTTTCTCTAACACACATACATAACTCCATGGACTTACAATCTCCCCTTTTATTTCACACCGACGACATCCGCAAACAAAAGAGCAAGGTATCAACTGGGTATATATTTACAAGTGTTGAAAGCATTCCCCGTGACAGCACGGTTCTGCTAATCCCCAGCCTATAATTTGCAAGCATATAACTTTCATGGAGAGTTCACAATGATTTAGGTTTATTAAGTGCAGGAAATAAAGTGTGCCATCAAGTTCATGAGAGCTTTACTAACTAACATTCTCATAACAAGCAAACATTTTATTCGGAAGAAAACAAGGCATATTGAATATGCACGGAAGTAGCAAATGATGCTAATGGGTAGGTATGGTGGACACTTTGGAAATATTTGGTTTAGGGAATTGGAAACATGAGTAAGACACTCAATGGAAGTGAAGGCTAGCAAAAGTAAGGGAGTGACAAACGAGAGAGCAATAGTTGTTATTGTCATGCTTGCAACAAAACAAGACTACTCATGGCATGAAAATGATTCAAGATCCTCAAGGAAAAATAATTCGTCAAGGCTTAACTGATTATTACAGTCATGTGCATGCATGAGCCAGTGCCAAGTCGATCAAATGAAACATTCATAGGAGGATACCACAGTGGCATACCAATTTATGAATAGAGTAATGCACGCAAACATTCATAAGACATGCTACAAACTATTAGTGAGCTGGAGCTAATCACAAGAAAGCAAGAACTACTAAATATCCAAAGATAACATACACTCTATATGAACGGACTAAGAAAGCTCACAATGATGACTATACATACAAAAATGAAAACAAATAGAATTCGTTACCAGCCTCTTACCACGCCTCAAGTAGTCAGTAATCCTCATTATTGCTCTTCACTTGTGTGGCTTGAATAATAATATGAAACCAATAATCCACTGAGAACTGCCGAACCCTTTAGCCAACTCAGAAAAACCAAAGAAGAACGACAAATATTTTTGGTGTTTTTGATTTTTAAACAAAAACCAAAAGAGAATAACAAGCAAAGAAAAATCTTTTTGGGTTTTTTGAATAGTTCAAACAAAGCAAAAAGGAACAAGCAAACCAAAGCAAAAAGAAGAAGCAAACCAAAGAGAAACAACAAAAATATTTTTGGTCTTTTTGTGTTTTTAGAAAGCAAAAGCGAAGAAGAACGAATACTAAAAAGAGAACGAAAGCATGAATATACAAAGAACCGACGCAATCATGATATGGAGATGAGTGCGGTGTTGGCGTACCTTAGGCTTTTGGCCTAAGTGGGTATCAGTCCCAGGCTGGCCAAGATGAAGTGTCACCAGGGTACGACGAGGAGGTGCCCTCATCCTGGTGCGAGCCAGAGTACATCCCTCCATAATGTGTGGAATAATCATAGGAGGGCACATCCTCCTGGTGCTGCTCGTGGAAACCCAACAAGCGAAGCTGCTCGTCCACCTCCTCCTTGGAGCGCGACCACGGTCTCCTGTCAACACTGAACAAAGCAGGCTGGGGCAAAAGGATCTCCCTTTCATCCCTGTTAGTGAAAAGCATCCTATATACCAGATTGTTCAAATTAGAGGTAGCAGTGACAAAGTGATGAGTTTTCATGGCAACAAGGTCGAGCCTCTGTGGTGCTAGCATAACATCATCAGGAGCCACAGAAACATCTAATGCATCAACTACACGCGAGGCAATGATGCCCCCATAGATCGGCCCCCTAGCAGCTAGGCGGCGAGCAATAAGAGAGCCAAGATTGTACCGAGTATCATTGTTGAGCGCAGCAGCAAGGAAAGCTAAGTGATAGTTGGATATATTACTAGTGTTCTCCCTACCCAAAACACTAGTGGCAAGATAGTATGCAAAGTATCTAAGAGTAGGGAGTTGGATATTTCTTATCTTTCCGCGCTGCGCCACGCGGTCATCATCATTGGTCACCCCTCGTTAAGCTCCAACAAATCAGCGGGCCGCCCTTGAATTTTCTTCACGGTCCCTGTCATACGCACACCTACAATACTGCAAAATATCTCCAAAGGCATGGTGAAGGGCATATCATAGATTTTAAATAAGACAGTAGAATGATAGGATGTGTTAGTAAATGAGAAGCTCTCAACAAAAGTTTTGGTGAGCATAGCGTATTGTGCACTCTCATCTTGCATATAAGAGGTCAAACCAACCCTCTCAATCAGTAGCAAGAAATCATCAAGAATACCTGCAGCTTGCAAGAAAGTAAAACAAGGGAAAGAGGATGGGTGAGCATCTCCATCATCTCTTTCACTACCAATACATGATGCAATGAGGTCTTCATTATATGATGGCCTAGCTTGAGAGGCTGTTCTTTAGGGCCTTCACCTCCTAGGTGCATCACTCTCAAATATCTCTCCAAAAGTGTGGTTATTCATGCTTGGTGTTCTGAAATTTAAACACCTATTAAACAAGTGATTGCAAAGTAAATATAATGAAGGAATCTACTCATAGGGACTAGCAAGAGGCCTAAAAATTGCATCAAAACTATATCTATAAGCATCAAACAAGCTTACAAGCTCTCATAACCAGTCACCTATAGCAGCAAAATACTCAACATACAATCAACTAAACACAAATCTACTTGGACAAGGGGAGGAGTCACATACCAAGGAACAATTGCTCCAAATTTCAGCAAGAAAGATGGGCTGAGCAAGGAGATCGAAGAAATCGAGAGCAAGCATAGAAAGAACGCGATTTTGAGCTATGAACTGGAGCTTAATCGGGAGAGAGAAGAAAGTGGCAGGTGAGAGGAGTGGTGGAGGGCTAGGGGTGGCCCACACCAGGGCCTGGCGACACCCAGGGCTGGCCGCGCCACCACATGGTGTGCCTTCCTGGTGGTCCCCCTGGTACCTACCAGGTACTCCTCTGCCCCTTTTTTCACGTAAAAATTTAATATGAATTTTCTGGAATTTTTCGAGACACTATATTTTTGGGCAATTTTCAGGAATAGAAGAATGATTTTTCTGACAGACAATTTTTTTTTGGAAACATAATGCAAGGACAAAACAAGGCTAGAACTATAGAAGTTCTAGCATGCAAGCAACTAACAACACAAAGAAAACTAAACGGAAGCAAAAACTAAAATACAAAGGATAGAAATAAACGGATATAATCATAATGAAAACATTGTTGAATCCTTTTATTAGCAAGGTTGATCAAGTCTTGCTACCAAAACAATTGCATATGAGACAAAACATTGTATTCCACTAATGATTATGTTACCTCAACTCTGATAGCAATGGCCCGAATCATAATAGTTTCAAAATTTTCTTTTGGTATGGGACAATATATTTCTCCAACTTGAATGCCTTCAACATGTTCAATTGAATTTAAACCATCAGTCCTTTCAATCTTCTTGGGGAAATAGATAGTATGCTCCTTGTCATTGACATTGAAGGTCACCTTTCCTTGATTACAATTAATAACAACTCCTGCAGTATTAAGAAAAGGTCTCCCAAGAATAATAGACATATTATCATCTTCAGGCATTTCAAGCACAACAAAATCAGTTAATATCAAGCAATTATGAGCCACCTGAATAGGTACATCCTCACATATACCCACAGGAATAGTGGTAGACTTATCAGCCATTTGCAAAGATATATCAGTTGGTATCAATTTTTCAAGCTAAAGCCTCTTATAGAGAGAGAAAGGCATAACACTAACTCCAGCTCCCAAATCACACAAAGCAGTTCTAACATAACTGTTCTTAATAGAGCAAGGGATAGTTGGAATCCCTGGGTCTCCAAGTTTCTTAGGAACCTTACCATTGAAGGAATAATTAGCAAGCAAAGTAGAGATTTCTTCATTAGGGATCTTCCTTTTATTCGAGACAATGTCCTCCATATACTTTGAGTAAGGAGGCAATTTAATAGCATCAGTCAAAGGAATTGCAAGAATAAAGGTTTCATCCACTCACAAAACTTATTATAGTGTTCATCTTCCTTTGACTTGTGTTTCTTATCAGGGAAAGGCATAGGTTTTTGGACCCAAGGTTCTCTTTCACTACCATGTTTCTTAGCAACAAAATATTCTTTAGTGAATTTAGTATTCTTAGTGTGGTTTTCAGGTTCTTATTCAACTTATTCTTCATTAGGAACTTCATTTTCTTCATTACCACTTTCAGTTTCAACATTAGAGATAGATATACTATTAGGATCCATAGCAGGTTTAGAGGGTTCTACAACAGTTTTATGTTTATTTTTCCTTTTCTTACGAGTAGAACCACTATTTTCAGCTTGTTGAGAATCCTGCTCAATTCTTTTGGGATGTCCCTCAGGATATAGAGGATCTTGGGTAGCAACACCACTTCTAGTTCTAACTTCATAAGCATGTTTTTCTTTAGCGGCATTAACTAGCAAGTCGTTTTGCACTTTAACGAGCTGATCTATTTGAGTTTGAACCATTTAAAAGTGTTTAACAATCATTTTAACATCATTATAGGTTCTTTCCACAATATCTTTCAACTCAACAATAGCTCTAGTGTTTTCCATAAGATGATTTTGCACCCTTTTATTAAAGTTATCTTGCTTAACTATAAAGATATCAAATTCTTCTAAGCATTGATCAGGAGGTTTAGAGTAAGGGATATCACCTTCATCAAAGTGTTGGAGAGAGTGTACCTCAATAGTGGATGAGTAGGGAATAGGCTTACATAATTCTTCTATAGGAGGTAAATTCTTGACATCCGCAGCTTTAATTCCCTTCTCCTTAAGACATTTCTTAGCTTCCTTCATCACTTCATCATTTAATTCAATAACTCCCCTCTTCTTTGATATTGGAATAGGCACAGGAATAGATGGTTCAGGTACAATTACTTCAGGTATAGCTTGTTTAGGAGGAGTCCAATCTTCATAATTATTGCTTATTTTAGCCATTAATTCCTCAGCTTCCTTCGGAGTCCTATTCCCGAAAACACAATCAGCACAACTATCTAGGTATGTCCTAGATTCTTCGGTTAGTCCATTATAAAATATATCAAATAGTTCATTCTTAGGTAATGGACTTCCAGTCTGTGCATGAATCAAAGCACAAAACCTTGCCCAAGATTCGGGCAATACCTCTTTTTCTCCCTGTTGAAAATCAAAAAGTTCCTGCAAAACAGCATGTCTAGCACTAGGAGGAAAATATTTCTGCAGGAAAGTATTAAACAAGCACTCAAGGTAAATTACCAAACCAAGTTTTAGCTTCTCCTTTTAGTGAAAAAGGGAAAATCTTAGCAACAAAGTAAGTACGCATTTTAATATCATCAGAAAACAAGCCACTCATGGTAGAAAGTTCATTCATATGTGCTACCGCACTTTCATTCTTAGTCCCACAAAAAGGTTCTTTCTCGACAATAGCTATGTAAGATAGACCGAGAGAGAAATCATAATCTTCATCTATAATGTTTATGGGAGAAGCAGCAAACATAGCAGCAGGAGATAATTTGGATCTAATAGTACGCCTCTTAAGGAGATTCTTAGCAGCGCTCCTATCATGGGTGTTCCTACATTCTTCAATAAACTCATCAGTCATCTCAACATAATCTTCTTCAGCATCATAATTCTCAGGTGAGCTAACAGGTGTGGCAATGTCTTCATTAGGAGTTTCGGTATTTCCAGCTATAGTTCTAGCAATCGTAGCATCTAGGAAAGGACCTAATGAACCACTCTTATCAAGCACAGTAAGCATCATAAGCATCAGAAGTTTCAGATTCAGCAGTGGTAGTAGTGTGTGTAGCATGTGTATGTGCTGGTGTAAGGAACTTACTCAGAACAGACGGTGAATCAAGAGCAGCAGAGGTGTTCAGAACCATACCTCTTCTTGTAGTGGATGGTAAAATAGGAACCTTGCCATCACGAGACTTACCCATGATGGATGGATACCAACTAACAATAGAGAATCCAAGTGAACTTGATAAATAAAGCTATGCTCCCCGGCAACGGCGCCAGAAAATAGTCTTGATGACCCACAAGTATAGGGGGTGTATCGCAGTATTTTCGAGGGAAGTGAAACTCAATTTATTGATTCGACACAAGGGGAGCCAAAGAATACTTATCAGCCTTAACAACTGAGTTGTCAATTCAGCTGCACCTGGAAAAAATCTTGCTCACAACAGTTTATCAGTAGCAACAGTTTTGTAGTAGGAATAGCAAAGTAACAGCAGTAGTAAAGCAAAGACAGTAGTAACAAAAGCAGTAAACAGTGGGATTCGAGTGCGGTAGGCATAGGGATGGATGGACGGGCGTTGCATGGACAAGACAATTCACATAGCAATCATAACATAGGGCAATTGCAGATAAATAAGATAAAGCATCCAACTACTAGACAATCCTAGGCACGTGTTCCATATATAGTCATACATGCTCGCAATGAGAACTTGCACAACATCTTTTGTCCTGCCAGCTCGTTTGCAGCGGGGCCTCTAGGGAACTACTGGCAATTAAGGTGCTACTTTTAATAGAGCACCGGAGAAAAGCATTAACACTCCGTGAACACATGTGATCCTCACATCAAAGCCTTTACCTTCCGGCTACCCTGATTTCTGTCACTTCGGGACCATAGGTTCCGGACAACGACGTGTGTATACAACTTGTAGATAAGACCAAAAACAATACTATCATAATGAATCAATAATAAGTTCAGATCTGAAATCATGGCACTCGGGCCCTAGTGACAAGCATTAAGCACAACAAGTTGCAACAAAGTCATAAAGCACTAATAAAAGATACTAGGCACCATGCCCTAACAATCTGATGCCATTACATGAACCGTCTCATCCAATCCCTACCATCCCCATAGCCTACATCGGGGGATTACTAACTCATAGATGGGAGAAACATGGATGGTCGATGGAGAAGCGATGGTGATGATGGCGATGATCTCCTCCAATTCCCCATCCCGGCAGAGTGCTAGAACGGAGTTTCTGGTGCTATTTTGTGGAATCTGGTGATGGCGGTGGAGCGGAACTCCTTCTGGAAAACCATCGACCCCCCCCCCGAAGTTTTTAGGTCAGAAGGCTCCTTATAGGCGAAAAGAGAGGCCGAGGGGGTGCCTGGGGGGCCCACACCACCCCCTAGCGCGGCCTGGCCTGGCCCGTGCCCGCAGGTGGTGCGGCCACCCCAGGGCTCTTCTCCCTCTCGTATTCTGGCTCCTGGAGTCTTCGGGTGAAATAGGATTTCTGGCATATTTTACGGGATTTTTCCTGATAGTTGATTTTCTGCACAAAAAGTAGACACCAAGGCAATTTTGTTGAAAACAACATCAGTTCGCATTAGTATAGAGGAGAAACAATAGCAAAAGTGTTCGGGAAAGTAGATACGTTTTGGACGTATCAAGCACTTCCCTCAAAAAGCTCAATTCCCCAAAAGAACTCAAAAAGGAACCAATAAGAAGCAAATGCAGAAAATGGCAGAAATCTGTCAAAACATACCAGCAAGTAAAGACGAATTTTTTCGAAGAGCTTCTATTCCTCAAATCGAAAAGTGTTGAACTAACGAAAGTTACATAACAACCTAGGGCAGAAGAACAAACATTCATGCCTCAAAAGGACGTAAAGAGATTTTACATTAATGTTTACGGTGAAGCACATAAATCTGTTTCGGGACAGCAATTTTCCCAATCATTACTTCTCTCTCATTAAAGGTTACTCTTGGCACAAAAAGCAAATAAAAAGGATAAGGAGCGGTTATTACAGAGGTAATAACCTCCAAGACTCATCTAAAACTTTTGGGTTATCTCCCAATAAGTACTTTTCTTTAATGCCTTTAAGTTAGGCATGATAGTTTGAGAAGATGCTCACATAAGAAATATGAATTGAAGTAAAAGAGAGAATCAAGAAGCAAATTCAAAACACATTTAAGTCTAACCCACTTCCTATGCATAGGAATCTTGTATGCAAATAAATTCGCAAAGAACAAAGTGATAGGCATAGGAAGATAAAACAAGAGTAACTTTAAAACTTTCAACACATAGAGAGGTGTGTCAATACCATGAAAACTTCTAAAACCTTTCTTCCTCTCTCATAATAATTTTCAGTAGACTCATGAATAAAATCAACAATATAACTATCACATAAAGCATGCTTTTCATGATCTACAAACACATAATTTTTATCAAGCTCAAAAATAGTGGGATTAAAACCTTCAAACCCACTTTTAACAATTTTATAACAAGATGACTGATCAATCTCATTTTCAATAGTAGTACAATTAATATTATTAACCAATATAGGACCATCATCTAGAGCTTTATTATAAACATTTTCAAAAGAATCCACAGGAACATGACATTCGTCCTCCTTTGGTAAGCATGGGGGACAATCAAATAATGTAAGGGGTAAAGAGTTACTCTCATTAGAAGGTAGGGATGGGTAGATCCATTCTTCCTCCTCTTGATCATCACTCTCCTCCTCTTTTTCATCCAATGAGCTTCCAGTTTCAGCAATTTCTTCTTCCATAGGCTCCTACAAGGCATTAGTCTCTTCCATTGGTGGAGAGCATCTATTAAGATATTCAAGAATATAGCCATTTTCTACCTTGTAATTATCAAAGCAAAATTTAAGTATATCATAAACCTCATATTTATAAGGTGAATCATCAGTATTTCCAGGCAAACTAGCAAGTTCAAATGCACCCTTCCAAGCAATAAATTCTTCAATTTGTTCCACGTCATAAAAGTCATAATTTCCCTTAACATAAGAAGATATGGTAACATCATCATTATACTCACATTAAAAAGGGAGGTGTTTATACCTCCTACAGCAACAAGATTTATCAAAGCAATAAGTAACATTATAAGTAGAGCACACGTTTATAGTAATGGTATACAATTTATCAATTTGTTCCCATAAGCGTTTCCCTTTTTGTGACAAGTGGTGTTCCTTATAATAATATTTTTGTTCTTCCGTGAACCCACCTTGCCAATAAGATTCAGTTTCAAAGAAACCAACCATTGATAGAAAGCATGATAAAGTACTTGTTGACTCGTGTATTAACGAGCTCGTTGGGGAACCCCAAGAGGAAGGTATGGTGAGCACAACAGTAAGTTTTCTCTCAGTTATGAAACCAAGGTTATCAATCCAATAGGAGCAAGGAAACACCCCAAAGGTGTATCTAGCTAAACTTTGGCAGGGCGCACTACCGGTGCCAGCAGCAACATGGAGACCTGCACAACACAACCACATAACTTTGTCCCCAACTTATGATGAGGTTGTCAATCTCACCGGATTTGCTGAAAACAAAGGATTAAACATATTGAGTGGAAGAAAGTAATAGTTTGCAGAAAGTAAAAACAAAGCAGTAAATAGTTGATTGTAGATTGATAGTAAGAGAAAGGACCGGGGTCCATAGTTCACTAGAGGTGGCTCTCCTTAAGATAGATGACATGTTGGGTGAATAAATTACAGCGGGGAAATTGACAAACATCGAGAAAGCATACAAGCATATACTACTCATCTTGACTCCTTTGAGATTCAATTGGGCATTATAGCATTATACATAGACCATAATCCAACTGCATCTATGACTAATAATCCACCTTCAGGTTATCATCCAAACGCCCTCAAGTATTAAGTTGCAAGCAATGGATAATTGCATTACGAATTGCGTGTAAAGTAAATAATACGATTGTTCTATGAACAAAGGATTGTTGTTTTCTCCCTAGTAGAAACAACACATCTAGTACCTTAGAGATTTCTGTCACTTCCCCAGATTACCAGAGGCATGAACCCACTGTCGAGCATAAATACTAACTTTTGGAGTTGCTAGCATCTACTTGTCCAGGATAGCTACTAACAACGGAAAGCATGCAAGATCACAAATAACAAAGACATGATAGAATCAATAATCAATCTGATATAGCATCTCAATATCCATCGGATCCCCGCAAACACAACATGCATAATTACAAATAGATGATCTTGATCATGAACGGGCTCACAAGATCTATACATGATAGCACAAAGGAGGAGAACCAGCCATCTAGATACTACATGGACCCGTAGTCCAGAGATGAACTACTCATGCATCACACCAGAGGCTTCCATGATGATGAAGAAGGCCTCTAGGGTGAATTCCCCTCTCCGGCAGGGTGCCGGGAAGAGTTTCAGATCCCTCTCGATCTAGGGATGGAGATGACGGCGGCTACAGGCTCTTTCGTGCATTTTTGATCGAGTACTTAGGGTTTCTTTATCGAGGCAATATATAGGCGAAAGGAGAGGCCGAGGGGGTGCCTGGGCGGCCAGACCACCCCCTGGCACAGGCCAGGCCTGGCCGCGCGGCCAGGTGGTGTGGCTGGGACCCTCGGTGAAAAACTGACTATGGCTTTTGTCTCGTCCAATTCCAAGAATATTCATTTTCTGACTTTCCTGCAACCAAAAACAGCAGAAAATAGGCAGCTGGCACTGTGGTTCTTGTTAATAGGTTAGTCCAAGAAATCATATGAAAAGTACTCCAAAGTTTGGACAAAACATAAGAAAGTAGATAAAACCAAGCATGGGACATCAAAAATTATGGATACGTTTGCAACGTATCACACCCTCGACGTCATTGACGTGATCCGCAAAGATGTCATGTATCCGTAGACGACGTTGCGACCTATGTAAACCATATCTGCTTGTTCATTTTAGTATAGTAGGTTTAAGCCTGCAACAATGAACTACATTTCTGTATTGATGGTTAATTCCTACCTCAACAGTGGATTAATTGATATCAGACCCTTGATTAATAAATTCGCCGTAGTCGATGTTAAATCCTGGCATTAAACTACTCCCTCCATTTCAAGGACTAAGGCGTCCTCCTTTTGCATGTTTTTCTTTGACCAACAATTACTCTAAATATATAAACAATTTTGGTAGTACAAAATTGGCATCACTGGAGTTCTTTGGTATTATAATGTTCATAGAAAATGTTAATTCGTTGAACATATAAAGTTGCCTACCTACTCTACAAGTTCGCAAGTCATATCATCATAATGTGTATTTGCTTCGTCGTTGCTACAATAGGATGCATGTAATAGTTGAGCTCATTGGTAGTTTTATGCCACTCAACATGTAGGTTAATGTTACCTTCTCTACAAGTTCGCAAGTTATGCTATTTTAATTTCAATCTGGTTTGTACTCACTTTGTTCCAAAATATAAGATGCTTTAGCTTTTCTGAAATGAATGTATTTAGACACCTTTTAGTGTGTAAGTTCACCCGAATATACACACAATAAGGTGTCTACATACACTCGTTTCAAAAAAGCTAGAACATCTTATATTTTGGAACAGAGGAAGTACTAAACAATGACAGTAACTACCTTCTCTTATGTAGTTCATCTCAAATTTGGTGTCATTGAACTTGTTTGTTTTGCATTCCCTCTTCAAGTTATGCCATGGCAAGTTTTCTATCTTGTTTCCATTAAGCTCCGACATGGCAAGTTTTAAGGCACTGAACATGGTTATTCACATGTCCTGCTCTATAAATTCGATTTTTTCAATTATAATTTCTGTAGCATTAGTATCTACCTTCTATTATGTAGTTCATGGCATTTTAAGTCACTTCGCATATGTGTTTGCATTCCTCAATCTATAAGTTCACGAGGTATACCATTGTAATGTCTATCTTCATGGTAGATCATGGAAAATTTTATGGCACTTTACATATTTGTTTGCAACCCTATTTCACAAGTTGAACCATTATAATTTCTCTCTTGTTCGTACTAAGGAGCAACTATAACACATTCTATTTTGTCGTTAATGGAAATTTTTATGTCATTAAAATATTTCTTTACATTCCCCATTCCTTACTCTACGTTTTTACCAGTGATTATACTATAATTTCTATCTAGTTCTTTGTAAACAACAACATCCACTATCTGATATCATTTCCTCTCTCTCAGGGAACATGGAGAATCGTAGAGTGAGTCGCCCTTACAATCTTGTAAGTACTTGTTGCTTTCTATTGCTGAATGCAACCTGTATGTTAATGAGTGTCCTGAACCTATATGTAGAGGATAAACAACATCTATCCAAGTACTAGATGCGGTGAATGTCTTCAATGATCGAAATGACAACAAGATGTCCTCCAACGGTACTGCACAAAGAGAAATAGTATTGGCACCACATGAGTTGGTCAATGATTGGAACAAGATGACCTTTAGTAGGACTACACAAAGACCAAATGTAAATATCTTGATTTATAATTCAATTTGCTCACTCAATCATGGCGATGATATATTCTTTGATATATTTGACTCATGATCATATCTATCTATCTATATATATGTGTTAACTAGACCATGATTAGATGATGGTGATTTAATTACTTCCACTTTTATGCTAGTTTCTAGTCTATTACAATATTTTTCTACTATATTTAAGAGTTCAAATGCACTCTGGAGGTAGTCACATTGTCTAGTGTTGGCACAACATGAATTAGCCAATTATTAGAACAAGATGACCTTTAACGGGACTACACAAATACCAAACGTAAATACCCCAATTTATAATACTCAAGCATGATAACGATCTATTTTTTATATATTTGACTCATGATCATCTATCTATCTATATATATTAACTAGTTCATGATTAGGTGATGATGGTTGAAGTATATCCAATTTTATACTTATCAGGAGTAAATAATAGTGCTAGATTGTTTTGGCTCAAACTACTATCCACATCGTCCTGATTCTTTTCAGACGTGGGATGGATGCCAAGGAGGACACGCGGCAACGTCGCAATAGAGCCCTACTATCTTGTGAGGCGAGTCCCGCTGCGAGTCAGGGAGAAATATTCGATACCACGGATGGGTGTACTGCTCGCCGTTGATGGCTCAATACACGGCGCCTAGAAAAGTTCTTGGTGCTTGGTGTTGATGTAGAGCTTGTTGGGACCCCAAGAGGAAGGTATGATGAGCACAACAGCAAGTTTCCCTCAGTTATGAAACCAAGGTTCAATTGAACCAGTAGGAGCAAGGAAACACCTCAAAGGTGTTACTAGCTGAGCTTTGGCAGGGCGCACTACCGGTGCTAGTAGCAACGTGGAGACCTACACAACACAACCACAGAACTTTGTCCCCAACTTGCGATGAGGTTGTCAATCTCACTGTGTTTTGCGGAAAACAAAGGATTAATATATCGAATGGAAAGAAGTAAAAGTTTGCAGAAAGTAAACACAAAGCAGTAAAAGATTGTAGATTGTATGTAAAGAAAAGGACCGGGATCCATAGTTCACTAGAGGTGGCTCTCCTTAGATAGATAACATGCTGGGTAAACAAATTACAGCGGGGCAATTGACAAACACCGAGAAAGCAATACATGCATATACTAATCATCTTGACTCCTTTGAGACTTGATTGGGCATTACAACATAATACATAGACTGCCATCGAACTGCATGTATGACTAATAATCCACCTTCAGGTTATCATCCGAACCCCCTCTAGTATTAAGTTGCAAGAAACATATTATTGCTTTACGAACTATGTGTAAAGTAAACAATACAATTGTTCTATGAACAAAAGATCGTTGTTTTCTCCCTAGTAGCAACAACACATGTAGTACCTTAGAGATTTATGTCACTTCCCCAGATTACCAGAGGCATGAACCCACTATCGAGCATAAATACTAACTCTTGGAGTTGCTAGCATCTACATGGCCAAGATAGCTACTAACAACAGAAAACATGCAAGATCTCAAATAACAAAGACATGATGGAATCAATAATCAATCTGAAATAGCATCTCAATATCCATCGGATCCCCCCAAACACAACATGTATGAATTACAAATAGATGATCTTGATCATGAATAGAGCTCACAAGATCTAAACATGAAAGCACAAAGGAGGAGAAACCAGCCATCTATCTACTACATGGATCCGTAGTCCAAGGATGAACTACTCACGCATCACACCGGAGGCTTGCATGGTGATGGAGCAGGCCTCCAGGGTGAATTCCCCTCTCCGGCAGGGTGCCGGGAAGAGCTTCAGATCCCCCCGATCTAGGAATGGAGATGACGACAGCTACAGACTCTTTCGTGGATTTTTGATCGGGTACTTAGGGTTTTCGTCCCGAGGGCAACTTATAGGCGGAAGGAGAGGCCGAGGGGGTGCTGGGGTCGGCCAGACCACCCCTGGCACGGGCTAGGCCTAGCCGCGCGGCCAGGTGGTGTGGCTGGCCCCTGGCCACTCTCCGTCTCGTATTCTGGCAGTTGATCCCTTCCAGAAAAATAGGCACTCTGGCTTTTGTCCCGTCCAATTCCGAGAATATTCATTTTCTGACTTTTCTGGAACCAAAAACAACAGAAAACATGCAACTAGCACTGTGGCACTTGTTAATAGGTTAGTCCAAGAAATCATAATAAAAGTACTCCAATGTTGGATACAAAACACAAGAAAGTGGATAAAACTAAGCATGGAACATCAAAAATTATAGATACATTTGCAATGTATCAACATCCCCAAGCTTAACTCCTGCTCGTCCTCGAGTAGGTAAGTGATAAAAAGAAATAATTTTTGAGGTGACATGCACCATCAAAGACTTGATCAAAGTATTTGCAAAACATTCAAGGCTGGGATCATAGTACTTCAATCATAACATGAAATACAAAGTTCTAGCAATAAGAAAAGAAACTATGATGCAACATGAAAAGGCATAAACAAAAGATTCATGAATAATATGCTTTACAAGACGTTTGTTTGTTTCACATAAAGAAAACATAACATAAAAGTATTAGCTTGTCCCTCAATAGAGTAGCAAATATAAATGCATAGGACACCTTCAAAGTTCATAAGAGTGACTAGATACAATAGTTTCAAACAAGCAATAACAAGTTATGCATCAATCAACTCGTCTTGGGACAATGCACATAGAACTAAGAATGGCCACTATGCTCTCAAAGTAAGTGCATAAATATAGAAGGTGGAGACTCAATATAAGTGGAAGAAAGGCCTATTGTAAAAAGGAAGTAGGGATTCAAGTCTCATAAAGAGCTTCCAAAAATTATGATACTTATAGCTTTCAGCTCTTAGTGCCCCTATCATAAGCATCTTGAAGTGATTAAGGTTAAAGTGAACAAACTATGGTGTACATGCTTGACGAAGTATAAGTCAGAAATCTCATGTCCCTTGTATACGAGGGCCGCTCCTCATGCTACTCAAGTTTAGTCACCGGTAAGTTCTTGTCATTGTAAGTACATGTGTATCATTGAGAACCGCCAATGGGGTACCCCTTGCCCGATGATACGGAAGAATCCCCATATCAAAATGACAAGGCAAGCAGACAACGAGCATCTCAGCATTCTTCTTATTTACCATGGGAATATGGTACTTTTTTCTCTCTTTCCTCTTTTCATAGTATCTCTGTTTTTTTCTTTTCTCTTTTTTTCTCAATAGGACTCCTTTTTTTATAAGAAGAATGCTTCATAGACAGCTCATTATGGTTACGCTGCAGGTTTCCACCATGTCAGCATGGATTAGACCAGCGGCCCAGGCGTTTCTCTAACACATATACATAACTCCATGGACTTACAAGCTCCCCTTTCATTTCACACCGACGACATCCATATACAAAAGAGCATGATATCAACTAGGTACAAGTACCAAGTGCAATGTTGAAAGCGTTCCCCATGAAAGCATGGTTCTGCTAATTCCCAACAAATAAGTGCAAGCATATACAACATAGACGACACAATGATTCAAGTTTATTAGAGGCAATAAAGTAAAGTGTGCCATCAAGTTTGTGAGAGCTTTAATCACTAGTTTTCTCATAACAAGTGGAAGGTAAACAAAAGCATGAATATACTTGGAATAGCATAAGCTAGTAGGTAGGTATGGTGGACTCTTTGGAAAAACTTGGTTTAGGGAGTTGGATGCATGAGTGGAACTCATACTTTGTTGTGGAGGCTAGCAAAAGACTGGGAGCGACAAACTAAGAGAGCAATAATGGCCATAATCATGCAGAGTGACAAAACATCATTGATCAAAGCATAAAGTGATACTACAAGTTGAAAACTAAAGGATCATAAAGGCTATGGTGACTTGTGACAGTCATAACATGGTGTGAGCATGCGCCAAGTCAACCCAAATAAAGCATCAAAGGAGAATACCACTATACTATGCTTTAATATGCTAAAACAACGCATGATTCATCTAAGGCACATTAAGCAATCTCAATTGTTTATAACAATTCATGCTACAGCAAAGAATACTAAGCATAAAGCCGAAACAATATCAAGCACGGCATGACAAAGCATATCCATAGTAAAAAACGAGCTCTTTTTACCACATAAGAATGAATTTTCCTACTCTTTTCCAAACCAAACCAAACTATTTGCAAACCAAAGTGTGAAAGAGGGGGTCCGACCAACTTATTCATAAAACTAAGAAAACCCAGCAAACTAGAAACCAAAACAAAAACGAAAAAGAAGACGCTCCAAGAAAAACACAACTGTGCATGAAACAATAAAAATGAAGCGTTTGGAAGAAACCTGGAATTTTTATTGATGAAGAAGGGGATGCCTTGGGCATCCCCAAGATTTGACGCTTGTACTTCTTGGATATTTCTTGGGGTGATACGCGTGGCATCCCCAAGCTTGAGCTTTAGTCCATCCTTCATCTCATTACTCATTCCTTCCATACACCTGAAAATTTTCATACAAAACTTCACACAATCTCAGTAGCAACATTAGTGCACTTAAGATAAATAAGTCTTAAGGTTCAGTTATAACACCAAATAAACTTCCATTAGAACACTAGATACTGTAGCACTTCCCTCAAAAGGCTCAATTCCCAAAGGAACTCAAGAAGGAACTAACAAGAAGCAAATGCAGAAAATGGCAGAAATGTGTCAAAACAGACCAGCAGGTAAATACGATTTTTTTCCAAGACCTTATGTTGCTCAAATCAAAACGTGTTGAACTAAAGAAAGTTAGGTAACAACCTGGGGCAGAAGCACAAAAAATTACAGCTCAATCCGACATACAGAGCTCTCTCAGGAATATTTATGGTGAAGCACAGAAATCAGTTTGGGGGGCAGCAACTTTCCCAATCATTACTTCACTCTCAATAGAGGTTACTCTTGGCACAAAAAGCAAATAAAAAGGATAAGTATAGGTTATTACAGAGGTAATAACTTCCAAGACTCATCTAAAACTCTTGGGTTATCTCCCAACAAGTACTTTTCTTTAACGCCTTTAAGTTAGGCATAAGAAGCAAAGAAAGAATCAAGTGTTCTCAAATGAAGAAGCATTAAGACCAAATTTTGTTTCATAGGAGAAGCAAAAGAAATCTTTTCTCTCTTTTTAGGGAAGTGTTCTATACCTTTCTTGAATGGAAGTTGATATTTAATGGTGGCTTCTTTCATATCGATGATGGCACCAACAGTTCTAAGAAAAGTTCTTCCCAAAGTAATAGGACAAGAAGCATTGTATTCAACATCCAAAACATAGAAATCAACGGGGACATAGGAATCATTAACCATAATAAGAACATCATTAAGACTCCCCATGAGTTTCTTTTTAGCATTAGCATCAAGTGGGACATTCAAATAACAATCTTCAAGAGGAGGCAAATCAAGTATATCATAAATCCTTCTAGGCATAATAGAAACACTACTATCAAGATCACACAAAGCTTTGAAATCAAAGTCATTCACTTTCATATTAATGATGGGTTCCCAACCATCTTCTTGCTTTATAGGAATAGAAGCTTTATGTTTGATCTTTTCTTCCTTAATCTTTATGAGAGCATCGGTAATGTGTTTTGTCAAGGCCATGTTCATAGCACTAGCATTAGGACTTTTAGCAAGATTTTATAAGAACTTAATAACTTCAGAGATGTTGCAACCATCAAGATCAAAATCAACTTTATCATCTAAAGTACTAGAACTATTACTAGCCTCAACACTAGTGGTGGTAATAGTAGAAACACTGATGTTTCTAGCAATTTCATCTTCTCTTTCCCACTTAGCATGTAATTCAGCTAATAGTCTAACATTTTCATCAATTCTTACTTGTATAGCATTAGTAGCTGCAAAGGGATTATCATTAGTTTCAGGTTTAGCAGCCATTTTATTAATCAATGAAGATTTAGCTTCAGACAAAGATGATATATTTCTTTTAGCATTAGAGAGTTTCAATTGTAAACTAGGTATTTCCCTATTTAGACTCTCAAGTTGATAGATAATGTTCTTACGGATGGTGGATTTTTCCTCCCTAGTTTTAGTAAATAGTTTATTTTTCTCATATTGCATTTGCATGAAGTTTTTAGTGGCTCTTTCAACTTCTAAAATTCTTCCTTCACTAGGTAATTCAGGTTTACCATTATAGCCATAAGTATTATTAAGAGGATATGGCTTATAATTGTTGTTACCAAAATTGTTCCTATAAGAATTATTACCATAAGGATTGTTGCTAAAGTTGTTATTTCTTATGAAGTTCACATCAACTTGCTCTTCTTGAGCAACCAAATAGGCTAAAGGAACATTATTTGGATCAATATGGGTTTTCCCATTAACTATCATAGACATAATCATATCAATCTTATCACTCAAGGAGGAGGTTTCCTCAACAGAATTTACCTTCTTACCTTGTGGAGCTCTCTCAGTATGCCATTCAGAATAATTAACCATCATATTGTCCAAAAGTTTTGTTGCAGCACCCAAAGTGATGGTCATAAAGGTACCTCCAGCAGCTGAATCCAATAGGCTCCTTGAAGAATAGTTCAATCCTGCATAAAAAGTTTGGATGATCATCCAAGCAGTCAGTCCATGAGTGGGACAATTCTTTACCAAAGATTTTATTCTTTCCCAAGCTTGAGCAACATGCTCATTATCAAGTTGTTTAAACTTCATTATTTCACTTCTCATGGATATAATCTTAGCAGGAGGATAGTATTTTCCAATAAAAGCATCTTTGCACTTAGTCCAAGAATCAATACTATTCTAGTTAAGGAATTCAACCATTCTTTAGCTTTTCCTCTCAAAGAGAAAGGAAACAATTTCAGCTTAATAATATCACCATCTATATCCCTATGCTTTTGCATCTCACAAAGTTCGACAAAGTTATTTAGATGGGAAGCAGCATCTTCGTTACCAATACCAGAAAATTGTTCTCTCATAAGAAGGTTGAGCAAAGCAGGTTTTATCTCAAAGAAAGTATTTTCAGCCACAGGTGGAGCAATGGGAGTGCTGCTAAAATCATTGTTGTTGGTGCTAGTGAAATCACACAACTTAGTGTTTTCAAGAGTAGTAATTTTTTTGGGTTTTCAAATAAGAAAGCAAAGAAGTAAAACTAATTTTTTTGGATTTTTTGAAGAACAAAACAAGCAAACAAAGCAAAAAGGAAACTAAGCAAAACAAAAACAACAAAGTAAAGAGATTGGTTATGAGGGACTCCCCTTGTGAAGATGTCCTTGACTCCCCGGCAACGGCGCCAGAAAATCGCTTGATGGCTCAATACACGGCGCCCAGAAAAGTGCTTGGTGCGTGGTGTTGATGTAGAGCTCGTTGGGAACCCCATGAGGAAGGTATGATGAGCACAACAGCAAGTTTCCCTCAGTTATGAAACCAAGGTTTAATCGAACCAGTAGGATCAAGGAAACACCTCAAAGGTGTTACTAGCTGAGCTTTGACAGGGCGCACTACCGGTTCTAGTAGCAACATGGATACCTGCACAACACAACCACAGAACTTTGTCCCCAACTTGCGATGAGGTTGTCAATCTCACCGTGTTTTGCGGAAAACAAAGGATTAAACGTACCGAATGGAAAGAAGTAAAAGTTTGTAGATTGTATGTAAAGAAAAGGACCGGGATCCATAGTTCACTAGAGGTGGCTCTCCTTAGATAGATAACATGCTGGGTAAACAAATTACAGCGGGGCAATTGACAAACACCGAGAAAGCAATACATGCATATACTAATCATCTTGACTCCTTTGAGACTTGATTGGGCATTACAACATAATACATAGACCGGCATCCAACTGCATCTATGACTAATAATCCACCTTTAGGTTATCATCCGAACCCCCTCTAGTATTAAGTTGCAAGCAACAGATTATGGCTTTACAAACTGCGTGTAAAGTAAACAATACGATTGTTCTATGAACAAAAGATCGTTGTTTTCTCCCTAGTAGCAACAACACATCTAGTACCTTAGAGATTTCTGTCACTTCCCTAGATTACCAGAGGCATGAACCCACTATCGAGCATAAATACTAACTCTTGGTGTTGCTAGCATCTACTTGGCCAAGATAGCTACTAACAACGGAAAGCATGCAAGATCTCAAATAACAAAGACATGATAGAATCAATAATCAATCTGAAATAGCATCTCAATATCCATCGGATCCCCGCAAACACAACATGTATGAATTACAAATAGATGATCTTGATCATGAACGGAGCTCACAAGATCTAAACATGAAAGCACAAAGGAGGAGAAACCAGCCATCTAGCTAATACATGGATCCGTAGTCCAAGGATGAACTACTCACACATCACACTGGAGGCTTGCATGGTGATGAAGAAGGCCTCCAGTGTGAATTCCCCTCTCCGGCAGGGTGCCAGGAAGAGCTTCAGATCCCCCCCGATCTAGGGATGGAGATGACGGCGGCTACAGACTCTTTCGTGGATTTTTTATCGGGTACTTATAGGCGGAAGGAGAGGCCGAGGGGGTGCTGGGGTCGGCCAGACCACCCCCTGGCGCGGGCCAGGCCTGGCCGTGCGGCCAGGTGGTGTGGCCGGCCCCTGGCCCCTCTCCGTCTCGTATTTTGGCACTTGATCCCTTCCGGAAAAATAGGCACTTTGGCTTTTGTCCCGTCCAATTCCGAGAATATTCATTTTCTGACTTTTCTGAAACAAAAACCAACAGAAAACAGGCAGCTGGCACTGTGGCTCTTGTTAATAGGTTAGTCCAAGAAATCATAATAGAAGTACTCCAAAGTTAAAAAAAAACACAAGTAAGTCGATAAAACTAAGCATGGAACATCAAAAATTATAGATACATTTGCAATGTATCAGCCGTTGTACCCTATGTCGCTGGACGGTGGCCGCACGCGCGATATGTGCCAGCTATCAGCGTACGTGGGTAGTAGGTTGTTCAGAGGCGTTCCCGACGCGACACGACTCTGCACTAGCCAGATAGTGGGGCCCGCTGACAGCCGACGTGGCGCCGTGAGCCCATGTCGTCCGTAGTTTCTCTTTGTCATGGGATCCGCCGAAAGCCGACGTGGCGTCGTGAGACCGTGTCGGCCGCATTTTCCCACGGGCATGGGATCCATACATAATATATGTGTGAGCGTACGCGTGCCGTCCGTGGTTTCCCGTAGTCGTGGGTCCCATTCGAGGTCGATGTGGCAACGTAAACCCATGTTGTCCATGATTCCGTATAGGGTTTACCATACACGTGGTGTCATTCATAGCCTACGTGCTGACATGAACCCATGTCGTCTATCAACATAGATCGTAGATGTTTGTGGGTTATCTTGGAGAATTCATACTTATCTTTCATAGACAAGGTGGGTGCATATAGCCTGGACATCTATGGGTTCTTGCGGTTGATCATACCATAGGTACGGTTCCTACCTGAACTGTGGCATAGATCATATTCGTTCGCAGATTATCGCAGTGGTATCGTGGTTATCTTTCTATATACATGCAATCCGAACGATGCCTAGCCTATAAATAACCTCTCCCATTGCTTTTTTCTTTCCATCGTTTTCGTTTCCTCTACATCCACATTATAGAGCTATGCCCCTCGGCGATATTGTTGTTGTTCATCTTTGTCTTTCAGCAGTCCGCATTTCATCTCCTTCCACTGCGTACTATACGTGTGTACGCATGTCGACGGCCAGACCTGCTGCTTTGACAGACCTCTGCTATTTTTTGCCTTTTCTTTGTACTTTTCTTTTCCGTATTAGTAGTAAGTTTTTCTTTTACTCTATTCTTCTTTAGTTTTGTCTTCCTCTTCGATCATTTTCTCGACTATGTGGTCTCCGCATCATCATGCCTCGCCACGACGGTCTGTCCTCGCGCTGGACTGCTCTAGGTCGACCTCTACACCCCTTGTGTCAGCTTTCAGAGATACGTGGTCTCGGCAACGTTATGCCTCTCCATGGTGGCCGACCCTCGTGCTCGGATGCTCCAGGGCGACCTCGACGACCTTTGTAGATGCTTGAGGAGCTACGTGGTCTCGGCAGCGCCATGACTCTCCACGGCGGTCTGCCCTCAAGCTCGCTTTCTCTAGGCCAACCTCTACGCCCTTTGCGTCTATTTCAGGAGAGGACGCTTTAGAGCAGGTGAGAATATGTGAATGCATTGCATCTACCTTGCAACATTAGCGACTGTTATAACTGTATACCTAGCGTGTGTGGCGGGTTGTGTTGTAACTGAAGTCGTTGGGTGTGTATCGTCGGTCTTGTTATTCCACATGTATTGTAAACCTTTTATATGATAATGAACGAATAGGAAGAAATCTGTATGTTACTTTAGCACGTGTATTGTAGAGTTTATTCATTGGTGAGAAATGGATCCTTTGTTTGTCCCTTACTGTGTATCTTCTGCTTATTTGTTTTTGTCACCTTTACAACTTCTTACGATGTTTGTGTATGTATAGAACAACTATTGTATGGACTATTTGGTTCTGCCTTTTTGTTTCTTCTTTCTATTTGTATGTTTATATATTCCTTATGCTTAGTGTTACCATTTTCATGCTTTTTTTGGTGTGGCGGTCATTTCTATCTGAGTCGTTCTCAGGACTGAATAGATAAGACGACATCTTTAAACATTTTCGTGCACGGTTTTAATGGATAACACGAGATATTCAAACGAAACTGTGTTCGGTCTTGAACAAGTAAGATAAGCCCTAAACAATCTGTTCATCGTCTGCGCCCCATGCTGACGTTATTGACTTCGTTCAGAATGCTTTCGTAGACGCGTGTAAGACCAATCCGGTAGAGAGACAGTTAAGTCTGTATACGTGTCCCAAAATGCGATCGAACCGCATCACTTGGTGTAATGTGCCCAATTCTGCGTGTAACGTGTGCGGAATATGAATTTGCGGAAAAACATATGTGTGAAAAAAATTGTACTATTTATTGACTTGCTATTTTGTTCGCGCATTAGCTTCTTACCATGTCGGCTGCAGATTCTTGTAGTCATGGTCCACGCTAGTAGCCGGGGCTCTAGCAGGACGCTTATACTCATAGACGTGGGGTCTTTCCAGAGCCGAAGTGGCAACGTAAACTTATATCGTCTATCAGCATAGGCCGTACACGACTTGGAAAATCGCGGGCATAGAGCCGAGCTGGTAGAGCAAACCATACATGTTCGCGGGTTATCACAGCAAAATGTAGTGTGATCATGACATCTAGCGTTCTGCCTACCAGCAACGTCCTTCAAGGGGCGCACGAATAATGAATAATATTTAGTGGCTAGCTTTGCATATTTTTTTATTTTGTCTATCGTTTATTTAGATTGAATATATGAGGGATTCATCACGCAATATCCTATTAGCTATCAAACGTGTACGGCTAGATCTTAGACAATAATAGCGATGCTACCCGTCACAGATCGACTAGAATCGACCAATTTTATAATCTTGTTTTTCTGCTGCCTTGTAAGTCGTTCTGCCTGTCAGCCCACCCTAGGGGCACAAAGATAAGTCTTTTTTATTCTATTATAATATTTTAACCTTTATTTCAGAGCTTATATGAACTTTAGAGGTAGTAACATAGTCTAGTGTTACATATGACATTAGTCTAAGTTACTCCTCACCATGATCACCAAGTTACTCTTCCAAAATTATGGATACTATCATAGATGAATCATGTGCATGATACTAATGTATAATAATAGCTAGAATACTCATATTGAGCGTGTCGTAGCTAGTATCATTTAATATATGTTGTCTGCATGGCTGTATGATACAACCATTGATACTCCCAAAATGACTAGCCTAGCAAAACTAATAGATTATATAAAGTGTACTTTTTCATTAGGAAAAGTACCAATGTCCTCCCTGGATATAAAAGCATAATTAAGCTTTTATGATACCCAGTTACTATATATATATCTACTATAACCATCTTAGTATGATCTAGAAGTCTATATCATGTACCTGGTGTTTGATTGCTTAATTCATTATATCACTAGCTACTCCACGATACACAAAAAATTCTATTGCCGATGTGATTCTTTACTTTGCTCATGATTAAAGCGATGTCATGCTTTGCTTAACTTAAAGGATGGTAATTTCTGTGAGAAATATAATGTTTGAGTACTAAGAAACATGAAACATTTGTGCACATGTTCTAACTCATGTCTACTGTATTTTATATATACGTGGTCAGATGATCTTGCTAGTTTAATATTAGGCACCAGATGGTTTAATTGGTCATGATACCTTTGTATTTTCTAGTTGACTTATAATTGAAACAATGTAATATTCTGTAGTGGTTCTTATGGATATAATGTGTATAATAGAGCTCATAAACTTTTACATGACATTATAAATGTTGGACATCTGTTTTTAAATAATATGGCAGTTTATATGATGCACACGGTGTATGGTTGCTTCATTTCTAGCTACCTACTCTATATGCTACACAAAATGCTTCTATCAAAAGAATGTCACATTTTGCTTAACTTGATATGCCACTTCATACTAGCCATACATTGTTAAGAAAAATCATTGACCTTGTATCATTTGCTTTTTTTCTACTGTATTTTCTTAGTTGGCCGGTATATTCCAAATGATACTGTCAGTTGTTGGAAATACAATAGTCGTCGGCATTACAAAGAAGGTTTTGTGCTACTTTTCAGCTGCATCCAACTATTGTTTTTGCAGCAAATGACTTGTCTCTTTGTTTTTTTACTATCTAGATGATCAAAATATTTAAATGATATGGCTACTGAAAAGCACATTGGTTGTTGATAACTTGTCTATCTAAAATGATCCTTCTAGTTTATTTAAGGCGCACACTTAATCTATTGCTTTTTTTCTGAGGCACTATCTTACTTCGCCGATTATTAAAATAGTGCCACCTTCTTTGGTTGGAAGTCCAACCATAAGTTCTCGAAGTGCAAAATGATCTAGCTAGTTCATACTATAAATCATTTTTAAATACTATTTTTTACAGGTTAATGCTTGTTATCCTGACCAATTCTAAGCACCTGAATAAATCGCTACCACCCCTTCTTATTATATTTTCTTGGTTTCCTTTGTGCGGTGACATGATTAGTTTATGATGGAAAGTTTATAGTCTCTTGATTCAATACATTCATTGTCACACTCTAGTTTGGTTAGTCTGCATGAGACAATGATATTAATTGATTGATTTGTTATATTGGGACAATGCCGATTTTGAAATTATTTAACAACAAATATGGTGTTTTATCACCTGCTTTGCTGCTATAACTTAATATGTCTTAGTGGCAGCCTACAAATAATTTGTTCCACATAGTGGCTATGATTCTAGCACATGCTCGCATCGGTCCAGGACGTCTACTGTTTCTGTTATTCTGGAAAGAGATGTACGAGGCACATCGTTGATTGCTTGATCCGTTATGTCAGGCCAATGATGCATTAGAAATATTTTTCATATAAGATGTCTGAGTTGGTATCTTTTGCTGACTTCTTATCTTTTTTTAGGATACATATGAAGCTATGCATGCAGAAGGGAAGACTCATATGCTAAGTGTGGAGGTCATTTCATAGAATAGCAGTGACAGTGGTTATTGCTTGCATCAGCCAACTATGCCCACCGTTCCAGTTTGTCCAGCACAAAGAGGTGTTGTGGCCGCACTCCAAACAATTGATTTAATTGAACAAGAAACAAATGCAATAATCACCATTACATGCGAAGAGATACAGGAACTAAAAGATCGACAAGATTGGACCGACTTTCTACTTGATAAGATCTTATGCGGCTATCATGGTAAGCCAGTTATTACATGTATGGTGATGTAATCTCCATAGAAGAAACCCTTTTCCAACCCATGTCTCGCAATGTCGCTATAATGCTTCATATAGTTTATGTTCAAATTCTTGCATGTAATAAATTTCAAAATTTTCTAGTTGATGTAATATGGTGTTCCCTACTCAATCATTGGTGGGCTGACGTAGTAACAGACAGTTCAAAAAATATGTCGTAATTCTAGAATACTTAAATGAGCCTCCCAAGATTACCATGAACAACAATGGTCCAAAATGGGACGAACATTTGCAGGCCTAGCTGATTTATGGGGATTAAACGAATTGCTGGACCTTTTTGTGGGCCAAAAACAATAGTGGATACTAAAAGCGGAAGGCCTAACCGAAGTGTATAATAAATTCCTAAAAAAATTGTCCGGTCACACAGTAGACCGGAATAGTATCGGGCCACATGTATAGCAGGCCCTCATTGGGCCACACAGTAAAATACTATCCTGAAGCAGCACAGGCCATGAGCAGGCTAAAACAGTAACGAACTAGAAAATTAGCATGCCATATTTGGGTTGTAAAATGATGGGCCCCTAGTGAGTAGCGCCAGCCGTACGTAGGCTGAAATAGTGATGGGTCGGAAAGTTAACAGACCAATGATGCATTAGAAATATTTTACATATAAGATGTCTGAGTTGGTATCTTTTGCTGACTTATTATCTTTGTTTTAGGATACATATGAAGCTATGTAGGCAGAAGGGAAAACTCCTATGCTAAGTGTGGAGGTCATTTCATAGAATAGCAGTGGCAGTGGTTATTGCTCGCACCGGCCAACTATGCCCACAGTTCCAGTTTGTCTAGCACAAAGAGGTGTTGCGGCCACACTCCAAACAATTGATTTAATTGACCAAGAAACAAATGTAATAATCACGATTACATGCAAAGAGATACAGGAACTAAAAGATCAACAAGATTGGACCAACTTTCTACTTGATAAGATCTTATGCGGCTATCATGGTAAGCCAGTTATTACATGTATGGTGATGTAATCTCTGTAGCAGAAACCCTTTTCCAACCCATGTCTCGCAATGTCTCTATAATGCTTCATATAGTTTCTTTCAAATTCTTGCATGTAATAAATTTCAAAATTTTCTAATTGATGTAATATGGTGTTCCCTACTCAATCATTAGCAGGCTGAAATAGTAACAGACAGTTTAAAAAATGTGTCATAATTGTAGAATACTTAAATGGGCCTCCCAAGGTTACCATGAACAACAATGGTCCAAAAATGGGACGAACATTTGCAGGCCTAGCTGATTTATGGGGCTTAAGCGAATTGCTGGGTCGTTTTGTGGGCCAAAACAATAGTGGATACTAAAAGCAGAAGGCCTAACCGGAGTGTATAATAAATTCCTAAAGAAATTGTCCGGTCACACAGTACACCGGAATAGTGTGGGGCCATATGAATAGCAGACCCCCATTGGGCCGCACAGTAAAATACTATCCTGAAGCAGCACAGGCCATGAGCAGGCTAAAATAGTGACGAACTAGAAAATTAGCATGCCATATTTGGGTTGTAAAATGATGGACCCCTAGTGAGTAGCGCCAACCGTACATAGGCCGAAGCAGTGATGGGACGGAAAGTTAACAGACCGCAGCTGGGCTATAATGTGATGTGCCCCAGTGAGAACCGTAGACTTTTAGCAGACTGAAACATTAATGGATTGGCAAGTTAAAAGTTCGTAGTTGGGCTGCAAACTGGTAGGACCCCTTCAATCAGCGTAGGCCTCTGGCAGATCGAAACAGTAACATGCCTTCTTCTTATTAGGCTTTTCTAATGGGCCATCCCACTTAATAATAAGCAGGCCCTGGCTAGGCCTTGTCTTCCACCATAGCTTTGTGACCATTAACAGCATTAACTGGCTGTTAACGACACTTGTCATGTGGTAGTTCACATGATGTCAGCAGTCAGTGGGGCTGGCAAAACCTGATCTACGACGGCACTAATTTTCGTGGCTGAAAGGTTCAATCCGCCACGGTCAGGAAAAACCCATACTAGATTCTTTGGTGGCGGAGCTTATATCACGGGTTCCATCTGTCGCACACAAGACTTTTCCGCCATGAAAAAATGGGCTCTCAACCACGAAATCTGTCCGTTATAAAAGCCAACATTTTTTGTAACTGTATGTGCCCGTTCCACAACAAAGATATTGGCAGATAGCCGCAGAAGAATAGGTAGAGAAGGAGGATCAACGACCCCGAGACTGCACCCGCACCACAACAAAAACATACCAGATGAACATGGAAGAAGAAGCATGCTGAAAGCATAGCGGGGAGTGCACATAGAGAAACAATTCGTGCATCTGCATGACATAGGAAAAGAAATGGTGGCCCCAGAGACGTGGTCGCACGGAACGACATGAGAGGAAGAAGAAAGACAAAGCCGACGTGAAAAACACCCGCAAAGAAAGAAGAACACATCCTCACCACATAACGCAGAAAAAGAAGTAGCGCGTATGAGCGCAAACAAGGAGTGTACCTTTCATGGGTGAGCACCTTAGTCTGACTTAACGATCGCAGATAATAGTGTCCAAATTTAACTATGATCGTCGTAAATGTTTTAGAATAAGCATTTTCAGCATGTTTGTTCTTTCAGACGATGAAGCAAATATACGCAAAGATATATTTTCATTGTGATATGGACAAAACATATATAATTTTTTAATATTTTTAATGTTAGATTTCCGGTCAATGCTTAGTATGTTTCACAGTTAAGATTCTCTTTATATGAATCGAACTCACATTCCACTTTTATTTGCACATGATTTGTAGGCACCATGTTTTTAATAAGATTGGCAAACAATGGGTATTACATATGATCTTGAGAAAACATTTTTTTTCGCATGTATCACAGTCAACGAATATCCCACACAATTCCTAGGAAACGTGTATTTTGTACGATTTGTAGTTAACTATTTTTCATAAGATTCACAGTCAACATTTTAGGAGGGAACAGTAGTATAGACAAACTCGATGTTCGACCGTAAAATCCGACCCTCGTATGATCACCAGACGACACGCGGACCTCATCGAAAGAAATAGTCCAAAATGACACTACCAGGAGAAGAAGAGAGGACGAAAAAGAGCGCACAAACGATGCTATGGTGGTGAGTTTCGAGAGCATCTGACCATAGACGCGTCACGGCTAACACCGGGGGGCAGCGTCAAGCGCCATTTTCGGGTATGGTCACTGGAACAACGTTTGCGATCAACCACTAGAGAAAACTGAAACACGTCGGCGGCGAGGAAAAGAGAGAAGAAGAACAGAGAGAGATAAAGAATAGTTACCATGAAAAACGATGCTAGTTTTTTATAGTTGCAATGCAAGCTTTCTCACGATATGTATGTCTGTGAACGGGATCCACCACAAGGCATAGCCGCGACAACCCATGAACGGCTATAATCTATGCATCCAGATCACGCGTCCGGCTTGGGATAGACGTTCTCTCGCCCACGATCATAGCCATTCGTCTCGAGTTTCGTTAGGCACGACGTCTTCGAAATGGAACCCACGACACGATCGACCCGTGATAACCCGCAGACATATACAGTCTATGGTGCATAGTTGGCCATCTGAACGCGAGAACATTTGTCCTCCATGCTATACGCTCACGCACCGAATCATTTTATGGCGCCACGTCAACTCTGGACAGGCCCCGCATACATGATAAACTGCGTCCGGCATGGGCTTAAGGTGTCCTGTGTCCGCGAGAACATGCGACCGGCATGGGCTTACGGCGCCACATCGGCTATCGGAAGGCTCTGCATCTACGAGAGTCCGCGGAGGCATGGGATCATAGTGTCATGTCTACTCTCGACGGGCCTGATGACCCACGAGTATAGGGGGTGTATCGCGGTATTTTCGATAAGTAAGAGTGTCGAACCCAACGAGGAGCAGAAGGTGCTGGTAGTGGTATGGATCAGGAATTCTCTGCAAATACTTCGCAAACGGATTCTTAGGGGTTTTCGATAAAGCAAGTAAACAAAGTACGAGTAAATAAAATATAGTAGGAATGAATGCAGCAAGTGGCCCAATCCTTTATGTAGCAAAGGACAAGCCGGTTGTATTTCTATAGATGACCAAACGTTCTCGAGGACACATGGAAAGACTGTCAAGTGCTTTCGCTTCATATAATTGATTAATCTTCTCTAGCTTGCTAAGTGTTGTGAGGGTGAACCTGTGCTAATGTACCGCCCCATCCAAGACTATTACATACTTGTGATTATACCCCTTTTAAACATCCGTAAGTACAAGAAAGTAATTAAGGTAGAAACCTAACCTTAGCTTTAAACTCTAAGACCCTTGCGTCCCTTGTGCAATGGTTTCCTAACGGGGGTTCAGGTTTCTGTCACTCCGGCAACCCCTACGATTAGTAGCCAAATACACAATGCATTCCCCTAGGCCCATATAGGTGAAGTGTCATGTAGTCGACATTCACATGACACCACTAGAAGAAGTACACCACAACTTAAATAACAATCTATTGAATCTTTCTCAACACAACTCCACTACTAACAACAAGACTTCTCCCATGTCCTCAAGAACAAAACAAACTACTCGCAAGACATCATATGGATCATGATCAGAGATGGAATAATGATGTATAACAATCTGAACATAAACAATAATTCAATGGTTCACTCAATAGCATCAACTACAAAGAGTAATCAACACCGGGAAAGTTTCCCCTGTGAACTATAGCAAGATTCAACCAATTGTTACAGCAATATGGAGATGGTGATGAGGGTGCTGATGGTGATGATGGTGGTGATGATGATGATGATGATCCCAATGAAGTCTAGCTTGATGGTGGTGTTGATGGCGACGATCTCCCTCTCCGGGAAGGAATTCCCCTGGCAGAAATCTGTCTGTCGGAGAGATCTTTCTCTCTCGGTGTTTTCCGCCCCGCGGAGGCGGCGGAATCTTTCTGTGGTCCCTCCCCGAGTCTTAGGGTTTCGTGGGGATGATATACGCCAGAGGAGAGAAGCTGGAGTGGGCCAGGGCGGCCACACCACTCCCAGGTGCGGCCTAGACCTGCCCGCGCCATGGGGTGGTGTGGGCGCCCTATGGCCCACCTCCACTCCTCTTCTGGCATCCAGAGTCTTCTGGAAAAATAGGATTTTCCGTATATTTTCCCGGATTTTCTGATCTTCGCAAATTTTGCCTCCAAACAGCACCTTTTTCATCAGAATCCTGACTGCAACGGTCCATGCTCCAAAAGTCATCAACCATGCAAAAATAGATGAAATAACATAAGTATCACCTCTTAATACGAAATATATCAATGAATAATAGCGAATTAAGACATAGAATAGTGATGCAAAATGGATGTATCAACTCCCCCCAAGCTTAGACTTCGCTTGTCCCCAAGCGAAACTGAGATCAATAAACATGGCCTCAGGTTTATGGAGTGAAGAGTTGATAAAAGAATACTGACAAGAAGCATCACATTCATCAAATACATAGATCATAATAGAAGACAACTCACTATTATATAACTCAACTTGTAATAAGTAAAGGAAACACAATAAAGATACATAAAGTGAATCATAATTGGCAATGGCAAACTTAGCTCTTTGTCGAAGAATAGTTGATAATTTGCTGGAGTTCACAAATAACTGGTTTTTCAATGAAAGCTTTCAAAGTAGTAAACATCAAGATAAGAGCAATGTGCAAAACAAGGAACATAAGAAACATGATTGAATAAATCACCATATGAATGAATGAAACACATCAACTCAAAATACTTGCTGAGATAGAAGGGAGTAGGTTTACTGACTCAACTACAAAGTAAAAGAAAGGCCCTTCAAAGAGGGAAGCAGGGATTGCAAGTCTCATAAAGAGCTCCCAAAAATTATGATACTTACTAGCTTTCAGCTCTCATTGCCCTTATCATAGGCATCTTTAGGTGATTAAGGTTAAAGTGACACAACTAAGAGGATATGCTTGACAAGTTATAAGTTGAAATCTCATGCCCCTTACTTATGAGTACCGATAATCATGCTACTCAACTTCAGTCACGAGCAAGCTCTTGTCATTGTAAATACATGCGTATCATCGAGAACCGCCAACGGGGTACCCCTTCCACATGACACAGGAGCTATCCCGTAATCAAAATGACAAGGCAAGCAGACAGTGAGCATCTCGGCGATCTTTTTATTTGCTATTTGCATAGGTTTTTATTGCGGATGGTTCATAGAATGCTCACTATAGTTATGCTGCAAGTTTCCACCATGAATAGGCATGGCTTAGGCTAGCGGCCCAGGCGTTTCTCTAACACACATATAAACTCCATGATCTTACAAGTTCCACTTTTATTTCACACCGCCGGGATCCATAAGCAAAGGAACATGATATCAACTAGGTACAAGTACCAATGAAGTGTTGAAAGCGGTCCCCATGATACATGGTTCGGCTAACTTCAACTCATAAAGCGCAAGCATATACGCAACAAAGAAGGACCCAATGGTTCAAGTTTATTAAATGTAAGAAAGTAAAGTGTGTCATCAAGTTCGTGAGAGCTTTAATCACTAATTTTCACATAACAGGTTTAATTTGGGAGGTAGACAAAACATGAATTTACTTGGAATAGCAATAATGCTACTAGGTAGGTATGTTGGACACAAATGGAAAAGGTTTTGGTTAAAAGGAGGTGGATGCACGAGAAGAATACCCTCTCAGTACAGGTTTTTGGTTAGCAAGGCTGGGTAGCAAGTACAAGAGTTGAAGGAAATAAACAAACATACAAGTGATAAAGACAAACATTCAATCTTCCTTGGAAGCACAAAAGATGTTAAGTAGAGAATACTAAACTTACGAGCAAATCAAGAAAGAAAGATGATAAAATTATTTTTCTTTAGAGTACTTCTATATTTTTCTTTCAACTCTCAAAAATGTGTTGCTACTGACCGAGCCAGGTTTGCCAAAACGAACTAAATTAACTCAATGATCCCAGAGTGCTACCAATAATAACAACAATATAAATCATATAACCACGAATTGAAAACTAATATAAGCTATGCAAAAGAGTGAATGATAGAACTTCTCATTAATATTCCATAACGGAAACTCACACCAAGGGATACATATCTAACGAGAGAGGGGACGCTTCCATAATGCAAACCATACTACAAAATAACTCCTCTATTCATGATATGACTCTACTAAAAAGGTAAAAAGATAGAAGATAGTGATATGATACCGCGGCACTCCCCCAAGCTTGGAACAAACCAAGGGGATGCCAAACCTGATGACGAATTACTCCTTCGGTGGTGGTGGTATTATGCTCTTAGTTGACGTGAGGAAATCTTCTAGCATATTGTGAAGCCTGTTATTCTCCCATTGAAGCATGTCCACCTTCCTCTTCAAGTCCCGGTACTTATCGCAGAACTCCTTAGTGACTCGTAGGGCTTCCGCTGATGTAGGGCAAGAGACTAAAGGTACCATCCCCTGCTTGGGGTCTTGAAGATCCTCCTCCATGGGCTCCTTCCCTTTATCCTTGGCAGACGCCATTGTGCTTCTAAACTTTCAAAGAGTATGTCCTGGCAGAAACAAATCCAAACAAAAACATGATGAAAACACGATATAAGGACCTCGGGGGATCCGGGGGGTTATATATTACGAAGTTTCATATCAAAAGGAAGGTACTGGGAGAAAGCGAGTCGGAGGCGGAGTCCTGGGTGGCCTCACCACCTGGTGGCGCGGCCAGGGGTGGGCCCGCGCCATGGGGTGGTGTGGGCCACCCCGGCTCCGTTTCCGTCCCTTTTTCACTTTGTAACTTTCCTTATTGACTGAAAACTGCAAAAATATAGTTGGATTATATTTTCGTGGAACTTTTCTTACCAGAACTGTTACCTAGTTGGAAACGGACTCTGCAGATCTCTGAATTCGGTATCTAGTAGATTCTTTCAGAGTCATCTCTTGAATATCATTGATATCTTCATCTTCATACACTTATTACTTGAGTCATAAAACCCTTCTCTTCCTTATTACACCATTGTCTCCACTTCCTGGAAATTTCTTTCACACAAAACTTCACACAGTTCTTATTAGCAACATTAGTATAAGTGAAGTGATAGAACCTTTTGAGTCCAACTTCAACTGAAAACCATCAAAACAAAAGCTACTGAAGCAACTCCTTCCGAAAACCCAAAAAGAATTCAAAAAGGAAATCGAATAAAGAAGCAAATGCTAGATTGGCTAAATCTGTTAAAACAGACCAGTAGGTAAAGATCAATTTTTTCGAAAATCTTCTGTTGCTCCAATCAAAAAGTGCAAAACTAACTAAAGTTGAGTAACAACCTGGGTCAGAAGCACAAAAAATTACAGCTCAATCCGACAGACAGAGGTCTCTCACGAATTTTTACGGTGAAGCACAAGAATCTGTTTCGGGACAACAACTTCCCCAAATCTTACTTCTCTCACATTAGAGGTTGATCTTGACACAAAAACCAAACAAAATGGATAAGGAGCGGTTATTACCGAAGTAATAACTTCCAAGACTCAAAGAAACAAAAACAAACTGAAAGCAAAAACAAATTGGGTTGTCTCCCATAAAGCTCTTTCTTTATAGCCTTTAAGATGTGCATGATAATTTTGAAGAAGCGCTCATAGGGATATGAATTGAAGTGAAAGAGATCATTAAAAAGCAAAAAAACACACTCATTTAAGTCTAACCCACTTCCTATGCAAGGGGATTTTATAAACAAACAAGTTATTGAAACCAGAGGCTTCTTGCATAAGAAGGCAAAACAAGTGCAACATAAAAACTTTCAACATAAAACGAGGAAACTTGATATTATTGAGATGCATAAGAACACTTTTCCCTCTCTCATAATAACTTTCAGTATCATGCATAAACTTAACAATATAACTATCACAAGTACCATCATAGCAATGATCACTTATTCTAACAGAAAACACGGGAATACTAGCTCTCATAACACTACTATGTGAAACAATATTAGAGGTATCCTTACAAAGGATAGGGTGTCCCTCTTTTTCATATTTAGTAACAAAGTCTTTCACATTTGCTATTATAGGTTCATCAACCATTTGTTTATCAGGTTCAACAACTTTTCTTGTACTTTCATTAACCATACTAGCTATCATAGAATGTTCCTTAATCCTAACTGGGAAAGGCATTTTCTCAATATAAGGTTCAGGTAAAACATAATTAGCAGTATAAACTTCAGTATTTCTTGAAGGAACACTCTTAGCAATATCTTTATAAGGTTCATGATACTTATCCCACTTCTTTTTAGGCACTTCAATATAGGAAGCAAAAGCCTTAAAATAAGAAGCAATAGCTTGAGAGTCTAGACCATAAGCATTTTTAATATTTTGAATGTCATCAGTTCCCATAAAAGATTCAATGCGTTCATAATCATAATTTATACCTAACTTTCTACCTTTGTCATTCTCCCAAGCTTCAGCATTGTCTTGAATACGGTCCGGAAGATCCCATTTATCTTCTTCTTTCATGCGAGTGAATGATCCAGCACAAGAAGCATCCAATAAATCTTTATCATGTAGAGGGAGCCTTGCATAAAAGTTATTGATAATAATAATGTTGGGGAGCTCATGAATGGGACATTTGAGCATTAGTAACTTCAATTTCCCCCAAGATTGAGCTGTACTCTCTCCATCAAGAGGCCAAAAGTTGTATATTTGATTCCGATCTTTATGAATCTCACTAGGATGATAAAACTTTGAATAAAAGAGAGGCACTATTTCCTCCCATTCCAGAGCTTGACCATTCTTCGGCAGATTACACCATTCCTCATCTCTTCCTTTCAGTGATAATAAGAATAACTTCTTCTTAACTTGATCTGTAGTAATACCTGCACACTTGAACAACCCGCATAATTCGTGTATAAAGAGTAAATGATCACCGGGATGGACAGTTCCATCCCCAACATAATAGTTATCCATAACACGATTAGTAATTCTTGTAGGTATTTTGAAAACATCTTTCTCAGCAGGTGGTGGCTTATCTACTACCTTAGCAGCGGTAGTAGCATTACCAAATAAGAAACTCAGTGAATTATCCATAACGAAAATAAAGCAACTAACAGTAGTAAACAATACTCACAGTAGAAGTTTCCTTTACCAGTTCCACTCTCCAATAGCACTTCACTCCCCGACAATGGCGCCAGAAAATAGTCTTGATGACCCACAAGTATAGGGGGTGTATCGCAGTATTTTCGATAAGTAAGAGTGTCGAACCCAACGAGGAGAAGAAGGTGCTGTCTAGTGGTATGGATCAGGAATTCTCTGCAAATACTTAGCAAACGGATTTTTAGGGGTTTTCGATAAAGCAAGTAAACAGAGTACGAGTAAATAAAAGATAGTAGGAATGAATGCAGCAAGTGGCGCAATCCTTTATGCAGCAAAGGACAAGCCGGTTGTATTTCTATAGATGACCAAACGTTCTCGAGCACACATGGGAAGACTGTCAAGTGCTTTCGCTTCATATAGTTGATTAATCTTCTCTAGCTTGCTAAGTGTTGTGTGGGTGAACCTATGCTAATGTACCGCCCCATCCAAGACTAATACATACTTGTGATTATACCCCTTGCAAACATCCGTAAGTACAAGAAAGTAATTAAGGTAGAAACCGAACCACAGCTTTAAACTCTAAGACCCTTACGTCCCTTGTGCAATGGTTTCCTAACGGGGGTTCAGGTTTCTGTCACTCCGGCAACCCCTACAATTAGTAGCCAAATACACAATGCATTCCCCTAGGCCCATATAGGTGAAGTTTCATGTAGTCGACGTTCATATGACACCACTAGAAGAAGTACACCACAACTTAAATAACAATCTATTGAATCTTTCTCAACACAACTCCACTACTAACAACAAGACTTCTCCCATGTCCTCAAGAACAAAACGAACTACTCACAAGACATCATATGGATCATGATCAGAGATGGAATAATGATGTATAACAATCTGAACATAAAAAATAATTCAATGGTTCACTCAATAGCATCAACTACAAAGAGTAATCAACACCGGGAAAGTTTCCCCTGTGAACTATAGCAAGATTCAACCAATTGTTACAGCAAGATGGAGATGGTGATGAGGGTGTTGATGGTGGTGATGATGATGATGATCCCGATGAAGTCTAGCTTGATGGTGGTGTTGATGGCGACGATCTCCCCTCTCCGGGAAGGAATTCCCCTGGCAGAAATCTGTCTGCCGGAGAGATCTTTCTCTCTCGGTGTTTTCCACCCCGCAAAGGCGGCGGAATCTTTCTGTGGTCCCTCCCCGAGTCTTAGGGTTTCGTGGGGATGATATATGCCAGAGGGGAGAGGCTGGAGTGGGCCAGGGCGGCCACACCACTCCCAGGTGCGGCCTAGGCCTGCCCGCACCATGGGGTGGTGTGGGCGCCCTCTGGCATCCAGAGTCATCTGGAAAAATAGGATTTTCCGTATATTTTCCCAGATTTTCTGATCTTCGCGAATTTTGCCTCCAAACAGCACCTTTTCCATCAGAATCCTGACTGCAGCGGTCCATTCTCCAAAAGTCATCAACCATGCAAAAATAGATGAAATAACATAAGTATCACCTCTCAATACGAAATATATCAATGAATAATAGAGAATTAAGACATAGAATAGTGATGCAAAATGGACGTATCAACTCCCCCAAGCTTAGACTTCGCTTGTCCCCAAGCAAAACTGAGCTCAATAAACATGGCCTCGGGTTTATGGAGTGAAGAGTCGATAAAAGAATACGGACAAGAAGCATCACATTCATCAAATACATAGATCATAATAGAAGACAACTCAATTATATAACTCAACTTGTAATAAGTAAAGGAAACACAATAAAGATATATAAAGTGAATCATAATTAGCAATGGCAAACTTAGCTCTTTGTCGAAGAATAGTTGATAATTTGCTGGAGTTCACAAATAACTGGTTTTTCAATGAAAGCTTTAAAAGTAGTAAACATCAAGATAGGAGCAATGTGCAAAACAAGGAACATAAGAAACATGATTGAATAAATCACCATATGAATGAATGAAACACATCAACTCAAAATACTTGCTGAGATAGAAGGGAGTAGGTTTACTGACTCAACTACAAAGTAAAATAAAGGCCCTTCAAAGAGGGAAGCAGGGATTGCAAGTCTCATAAAGAGCTCCCAAAAATTATGATACTTACTAGCTTTCAGCTCTCATTGCCCTTATCATAGGCATCTTTAGGTGATTAAGGTTAAAGTGACACAACTAAGAGGATATGCTTGGCAAGTTATAAGTTGAAATCTCGTGCCCCTTACTTATGAGTACCGATCATCATGCTACTCAACTTCAGTCACGAGCAAGCTCTTGTCATTGTAAATACATGCGTATCATCGAGAACCGCCAACGGGGTACCCCTTGCACATGACACAGGAGCTATCCCATAATCAAGATGACAAGGCAAGCAGACAGTGAGCATCTCAGCGATCTTTTTATTTGCTATTTGCATAGGTTTTTATTGCGGATGCTTCATAGAATGCTCACTATAGTTATGCTGCAAGTTTCCACCATGAATAGGCATGGCTTAGGCTAGCGGCCCAGGCGTTTCTCTAACACACATATAAACTCCATGATCTTACAAGTTCCACTTTTATTTCACACCGCCGGGATCCATAAGCAAAAGAACATGATATCAACTAGGTACAAGTACCAATGAAGTGTTGAAAGCGGTCCCCATGATACATGGTTCGGCTAACTTCAACTCATAAAGCGCAAGCATATACGCAACAAAGAAGGACCCAATGGTTCAAGTTTATTAAATGCAAGAAAGTAAAGTGTCCCATCAAGTTTGTGAGAGCTTTAATCACTAATTTCCACATAACAGGTTTAATTTGGGAGGTAGACAAAACAGGAATTTACTTGGAATAGCAATAATGCTCCTAGGTAGGTATGTTGGACATAAATGGCAAAGGTTTTGGTTAAAAGGAGGTGGATGCACGAGAAGAATACCCTCTCAGTACAGGTTTTTGGTTAGCAAGGCTGGGTAGCAAGTACAAGAGTTGAAGGAAATAAACAAACATACAAGTGATAAAGACAAACATGCAATCTTCCTTCGAAAGAGTACTTCTATCCTTTTCTTTCAACTAGAGAATACTAAACTTATGAGCAAATCAAGAAAGAAAGATGATGAAATTATTTTTCTTTAGAGTACTTCTATCCTTTTCTTTCAACTCTCAAAAAGGTGTTGCTACTGATCGAGCCAGGTTTGCCAAAACCAACTAAATTAACTCAATGATCCCAGAATCCTACCAATACTAACAACAAGATAAATCATATAACCACGAGTTGAAAACTAATATAAGCTATGCAAAAGAGTGAATGATAGAACTTCTCATTAATATTCCATAACGGAAACTCACACCAAGGGATACATATCTAACGAGAGAGGGGACACTTCCATAATGCAAACCATAATACAAAATAACTCCTCTATTCATGATATGACTCTACTAAAAAGGTAAAAAGATAGAAGATAGTGATATGATACCGCGGCACTCCCCCAAGCTTGGAACAAACCAAGGGGATGCCAAACCTGATGATGAATTACTCCTTCGGTGGTGGTGGTATTATGCTCTTAGTTGACATGAGGAAATCTTCCAGCATCTTGTGAAGCCAGTTATTCTCCCATTGAAGCATGTCCACCTTTCTCTTCAAGTCCCGGTACTTATCGCAGAACTCCTTAGTGACTCGTAGGGCTTCCGCTGATGCAGGGCAAGAGACTAAAGGTACCAGCCCCTGCTTGGGGTCTTGAAGATCCTCCTCCATGGGCTCCTTCCCTTTATTCTTGGCAGACACCATTGTGCTTCTAAACTTTCAAAGAGTATGTCTTGGCAGAAACAGATCGAAACAAAAACACGATGAAAACACGATATACGGACCTCGGGGGACCCGGGGGGTTATATATTACGAAGTTTCATATCAAAAGGAAGGTACTGGGAGAAAGCGAGTCGGAGGCGGAGTCCTGGGTGGCCTCACCACCTGTTGGCGCGGCAAGGGGTGGGCCCGCGCCATGGGGTGGTGTGGGCCATGACGCTGACAGAGGGCCCATGTGGCGATGCGGTCCACCTTCCATCGATGCATGGTACAAAGGCATGCGGTACACCTATCCACGGCATGGAATCTTTCGCCCTGGCTCGTAGTGGGACCTTCCTCACGCGATAGCATGGCTCTATGGGTAATGTTACCGCGTATTCTCCTTGGCATCTATCCCATGGCCGAAAAGAATCAAGATGACGTGGATAGTAGTTTGACCCAAAACAATCTAGAGTTATTACTTACTCCTAATTGTCACTCATCTCATGCTATATCTAGCTACAACTATGCCTATTATGCATGATTACTAGTTCTCATTCATTTTCGTATGAGTGCTGCACAACTATTAGTTTTTATTAGGATTTTTTACTTTTCCTTGTCTTTGACTTGTGTGTAAGTGTTGTGATATATTATGGATAAAGCAAGGAAAGAGGATCCAAGAGGATGCAATATGGAGGAGCCCCATGCTGCAGACTTGGATCCTCTCCACATACCTATGCCTATATAAAGAGGTGAGGAGCCAAGGGAGAAGGCATCCTCTCCACATATCTCCAGGTTGAAGCCCTGCCGTCTTGCAAACTCCATAGCCACTGTATCCACAAAATATCCACCAGCATCACTGCTCAAGAGGATAAGGGACTTGGATCTTCAAGGCCTCAACACTGATATACATCACCATCATCATCAACAATGTTTCCAGCACCGATCCCTTTCGTCTACTTGGTTGTAACCCAAACCTTAGTGTGGATCTTCACTTGTATTCGATTGTACTCTCATATCCCATCCATATTATTACCACGATATTGATTGCCTTCATATGTGAGTAGTTCCCTTGTTATTGTTGAGAGATGGACAAAACATAGTATTATTATGCAATGAAATAAAGATGATCTATAACTTTGGTCTTTGATCTATTTATTTATGATTTCGTGTTAGATGTCTCTCTCTCTAGATGGTATGAGAAGTCAACACATAACATTTTCCTTCGGGACTAAAGAGAGGGAACTACCCTTTGGATGTGTATGGGAGTATATCTAGTGCTACTTTGTGACTGCAAGCATTGGCTTATAACCTACACAGTTGAAGAGGGATTAAGAGAGATTCACTAAGCTCCTAACGATATCCATGGGGAAACCCTTAATTGTGGTGGTCTGTAGAAGTGACTTGCTCATAGGCAACACAGTGGTTATTTAGAGATGACCTCATCACATGACTCGTAGAAGTGGCTTGCTCAAGAGACTTGTTCGAAAACATCTTATTATGGAACTCTCTCCATATATATCATGACAAAAGATATAGGTTATCCTGAAGGGTTTCAACAGCGGAAACACAAAACAAATCCTAGCTAGCACAACATCAAATGCCAGTATCTATCTATGAGTTAAGAAGTAACAGGGATGGTGCTTTGGTTACATACCCTTGTAGACCGAACATAGTTAACGTCCCGCAGGAACATGGATGAACCAGACAATCATAGCCGATCTCAAGGTCATGAAGCTCCTTGCCTGTCACCTCCTGGTCCATGCACGACAACTCTAGCACCACAAGTGGAAGTTCCCCCGAGGTATCGCACACGTACAGTGTCTGACAATGACTCACGTTCTCCTTGATACAGCCTGGATGCGGAATTAGACCCTCTGGAACTAGGATCCAATAGCGTGACAACATGCTGGTGGTGTTAACTCTCTCGTGCGCAGTTTTTTGTGGACCCACAGTCGCAAGATTCAACTAAGAAAGAGATGGAAAATTACCTAAGGAAAGTATCCTTAGGTAACTCGTTTTTATTTTTGTGTGTCTTTTTCCCTCAATATACGTCTATTTATATAGGTGAAAAAGAGGGACTCCATTTCCTAAAGTCCCAATGTGGGACTAAAGAAAAGGGAAAAGAAGGGGAGAACTGGCTGGGGACAATGCGTTGCCCAGGTAGGCCTCTCGCATGTGTGAGCTGAGTTATAGCCTGCAGCAGCCCGCAACACGAAGAGGCAACGACAGCGTGGCAGTGGCCCGCGAGGTGTCGGCGCCCGGGTGGTCCGGCTGGAGGCGGCTAGCTAGCGCATGTGCTTGTGTGGGCCGGTTGGCTGGGGCCCGATAGCCGCGGCTAGCTACCGCCTGCCCATGCATCGCCCGCTCACCTGCTCACATGGGTTAGATGGTGCCCAGCAGCAGCGGCGGTTTAGGTGCTTTGCGGGGTGGCTTGCCTCTAGGCCATTTCGCTCCAAGATTTTTTCCAAATAAAGGAAGTTGCCCCACAAATAATAAATTAAATATTTATTAATTCATAATTAACATATATTAAATACATATTATATATCTCTATTAATTTGAAACACCTTTCGGTGTCTTCCTTCTTCCAAACAACTTCAGATCCTCTTTGGAACTATTCCGATAATCATATCTCTCGGAATAATTCCTATTATTCTCTTTCTCATCGGTGATCCATTCACTTCCATAGCAATCTCAGAATATCATCAGATCCTTAAGTGTGTTACATTACCATTCGGGAATGTCACATACATAATCGAGATCATTCTTTGATCAATGATCAATAACGGAACTAGTATGTCTATAATGACCCCAATGCATTCCACAAAACTCGGCCGTGTTCAAACCATAAACTCTATGTCCTATTGTTGTCTCTTTGATACATGGCTTGTCCGAGATTTGATCTTTAGTATGAACATACTAATATTGATAACAACAAGTCCACTTAACTTGTTATCGTGATATCGTATCCCCATGACGTAGTGATACGCTGTAGCTTATTGGATATAATCTCACCGACTGGACCCAGTGTATATTCTCGTCACGCGGATAGACAAATCCCGATCTTGACACATAGGCATCAACTTGTTCCTTTGGGATACACAATACACACCTTTATAGTCACCAAGTTATGGGCATGATGGTTGATGTGATCAAAGCATCCGCTGGAGGCAGTGATTAGTATGATCTCATGGTCTAAGGAAAAGGTCACTTCGTTTCTAACTATAAAAATGATAAACTATGTGACTAGACCACATTGCAATACTTATGTGGGTAATGTCCATCATATCATTCTCCAATGACATGACTCTGTTGTCTACTGGCATAAATGATCCATGATTAGGAAACCTCGACCATTGGTTGCCCAACGAACTAGTTCAATACAGGCTATTAGGGACTTGGTTTATTTGCATACCACACATGTATCAGTGTTTCCTCTCGATACAGTTATAGCATAGTATAAAACTATTATGAACTAGTTTGAGATATGATAATAAACCTATTTATTATTTTCCTCTAGGGCATATCTCCTTTAGTCTCCCACTTGCACTAGAGTACAAATAATCTAGTTGCATTTGTTTATTAATCATAAACACATGTGTTTTAGATCATGTTTTCTTGTGGAAAACGTCATGTGTTTTGATCCGTTTTACCTGATTCGTATGTCTTTTGCAAATTATTAGTGTCTCCTAATTTTTACACTTGCACCATTCTCACATAATGTGCCAAAGTATTTTGTTTAGTGACAAATTAAGACTTTGTTTCTCAGTATTACAATTACAGTCGACAAGTCACGAGACCTTTCATTGTTGTCATATATAATAGAAACACACATAGTTGAAGTCGAACTTTATTCACAAAACTTGCCATACTTTCCTATTAGTGAAGTAGTTTCCTACGACAATATCAATGTGGATCATTACATCTTACTTTGCTTCTAACAATACACTTATTCCTAGTTCAGTGATTTGAATCACTCCAGAACCAGTTCTTCTATCCAAGAAAATGGGTCACATTTCTAACAAGTATACAACATACTTATGGGGAAGAACCTATGTTTGAGACATCGGAAATGAGGACACTCTCAATTCTTCCTCTCAACTATCACTGTTTATACCCAATATTTCATCTAGTTTTACAAGTAAGAGCATTTCTTTCTTTTCCCATTCCGAACTCTTTGAGAATCCAAACTAGTACATGCTAAACTTTTACTTTCAGAATTTGAACATAAACACATTGATTTTAATGTTAAATCATACTAATCTATCACCATATATTTAAAAGTCCAATACTTTGATCAACTTCATTTAAACAATATTTCATAATATTACTAATATCAACTATTTCATTAATTATATGTCAAACACATATACATGAATGTTGTCACGCTCCCACTCAAATATGTCATCCACATATGTTACTTTTTGTAACATCCACATATTTGATCAAGAAAATCATTTAAATCCCACTTAAATACTTTGTAAGTGTAGGTCTTCACGATATTTTGGCAATTCCAAAATCTTCTGATCATTTATCAAATCGAGAGTTTTCCCACTATGAGACATTACCATCTAGTTGATAAACGTAAATCCACCACAACTTTAAGAATTTCTACATTGTTGTAGTCAACCATTGAATTTCTCAAGACAATCTTCACAACAAATCAAGCTTTGTGTCTTCAAGAGTTGCATTCTTTCCATATAACTTCTCAGCTATTTAGGAATGATCAAGTTACTACTTAGTTTGATAAGATCAAGTAACATATTACTTTTGCAATCTTAAGTGTAACTTTCATTGATTTCACGACTCTTAATCATTTCTTGTATTAGGTACATCATCCCTTCTTCGTAGTTCGTAGTTATATCATGTGCATTCAACATGACAAGTAAATCGATAATGTATTTCCACCATGCGGGAAATGCACTATTGAATCCTACTTCCTCAAGTAAGTGCTTAATCGAAATGTTATGATCACGATCATTAGTTTCACTCCTTTTGTAGAGTTTTGTTTTACGGAACATATTATGTTGGACTACTCAACATTCGGGGTAAGATCGAATGTCTTGATTCCAAACTTTCACTTTCTTTAATCAGCATTTTATCAAGAAACTTTACTTAACAACAATGCCCCTAACAACAACTAGTTGGTCCTTCGGTAATGAAAGAGCATATTCATAGTTGACCATGAATATACTACAAAGGCTTGTATTCGTAACAACTTTATCAAAGTCTCTAGAAACTCGAATGTGCCATAACTCTTATGGTGTTGTTTCCACGAATATGATGATTTCCTATTTTATAAGTGTTCGCTACTATAAACTTATAACGCTTTCACTTTTCGATAACCTTTCTTTTGTAAGTACTAAACTATTAAACCAGTTACAAGTCGCATTGATCTAATCATAAAGACTTGTAACTTCTGTTAATTCTCTATCCACTTTATTTTGACGATCTTTTGAACATTTCAAATTGTCATAGAATCTTGTGTCTTTGAGTAAATACTTGTATTTAATTAAATCCATAATTATGCTTATATAATAATAATACCTACTATATTGCTGAACCATAATACATTACTCATGTATAGTTTTCAACAATGTACTATATACATTATGTTTTCCCGAAATATATTCTGTGTTAGTCATATTTGCCAAACGAGGCACAATATAGTATGTGTCAATAGATCAATTATTTAATGGTTTCCAATTATTCATCAGCATGAGTATATTGCATGCATACGATGTATTTATGACTAAAACCACTATGCATTATTATTAAGTTGGATACCCTTTTAGATTTTATTGTATTATAAATGCATACACGTTATCATCAAGATCACAATAAGAACAACACATTTATAACAAAAAATGTGACCACAATAGAAATCATTCATATCTATTATATACTAAGAGTATATTATGGGGTCACCCGAAAAAAGAGAAATATTCAAGAAAATCTCACAAAAATTAGAAAGATCAGAGCGTAAATTTAGCTAAATAGCCTATCCCAGCCATTAGATCTTTGAAAAAAAAGAACACAAAATTATCCACCAATGTCCCCAAGTAGTTTTTCTCATTAGATAGGTTATTATGTACGTACTCCTCCATCAATGCTACAGCCTCTCCAAGTGCTTCCCTCCCGTGCCACCGTATTTCTACTTTTGCCTTCGGCCGTCCGACCGACTTCCTCAAGGTGCACGCGTATGGATCATCGATTAGTGGCTAAAGTTCCAATCTTCATATATTTCTGATGCATGCACCAGACTACCAGTGCACGTGCGGCTCTACAAGATTGGTCGGATGCTTTCCTCTCCAAGGTTACCACATAGCCTTTCAATTGAGAGACAAATATTGTTTATTTAATGGTTCGCCTGATGTAGTTATGAGTAGATCAATTAGCATCAGCGGTTTGCTTGATGTACATAAGATGCATGTAAGCATGCGGGATCTACAGATTTGCATCTCCACATGCTGCATAGGACTCAGGTGAGATAGATCAACAACAAATAGATTTTATTCTCAAGTTGATATTTAACTCAATCACATGCTAAGATTTGTGGCGGTTAATGCAAAGTCATCGTTGATGCACTTGACCCTGCATCCAGCGCAGTCAGGACCGGTAAACCACTTGGCGCTACCACTACAATGGCAGTCACTCATGTACACATATGAGTATATGAAGGCGGACACATAGAAGAAGGACACCGGCTGACATAGGTACGACTACTCGGATGCTCACGATTTACTACCCTACATTGGGTAAAAGGCTTCCGGCCCATGAATATTTCAGATGATAGTCCAAGGAAGCAACCGACAAAGACTTTGATTATATTAGGAAAGTGACTATGTATTAGTGTTGTAATTACGCGTGTATGAAACCTATTCGCATACATCTTGTAATAGTGCGATTCCGAAGCAACCGACAAAGACTTATAAAGGCTTCCAGCCTATTATATAAGGACGAGAGAAGCCGAAGCGAGGGTACCGAAAAACTCCCAGGCAACTTGTAATAGTGCGATTCCCAAATATTCAGGCGACCTTAACTCTATTGTTTTCCTGACATCCGATGAAATCCCCAGCATTCTCTTTTCCACGAAATCCTAAGTCCATCATCATGGGCATTGCCGAGGTTACCCCTCGTCAATTGGTGCCGTATGTGGGAAGCCTGAATGCTAGAACCACGGATTCGGCAGACTGCTCTCCACCAAGCATCAACCCGACGAAAGCAGTTCCACACCCGCCCACCCCTGTATTGGTAACCGCCGATTTCAACGGCGGATCTAATCTAATCATCGGAAGCTTCCACTTCCAGGTAGAAGACCCGCAAGAATCACACCCTTCGGCCCTGATCACATCAGAACCGTCAGTGGAAAAGCTTACTCCTACGGCGGTATCAGCATCTTCCGTCGGGTCCTCCATGGACGCCATAGCACATATCAAAGCAGGCGAAGAAAGTGAGCAAATCGAGATGGATCTGGGGGACCTTGATGGTCTTTACGCCAATCTCTCCTTCGGATCAGAATCACAGCTAACCCCACCACATGCAGCAAGCCCGACAAATTTAGAACCCGAAGAAAGCAGGGAAAACGTCGACTTCAGAATAAGGATGGCGAAGATTTACCCAGAACTACGATCTCAGAATACTAACATCGCATCCTTTGGAGCAGAAGACAACATCACCAGTCCACGCATAACACGCCACCAAGTGTGCATGGTCAACGGGAACACCTCAACACCACGCGAATCTAACGTAACCCCATCCTCGAACTTAATGATATTTTATCAGATGACAATATAGGAAATCACAACAATGAAGACCACAGAAACGAAGGAGCAACGGCGGATAACCGCATAGTCCAAGGAAGAGGCGGAGAGCCACATGAAGGAGAGAGGCAAACTCTTCGGCTACCAGCAGCGGCATGGCAAAGGGCAAGGAAAGCAATTTCAGGAGCAGTCCCGATGACAGCGGACGGTTCACACGAGGATTTATTAGCATATCAATATCTACTTCATCACAAGAAGAGAGATCGACTCAGGATGCAAAGGCAACTCGATGAAAGAAAGAGATTAGTAGATGAATCCAGCCTACGACGGGCATAGTTAAGCTCCACCCGAGGATCAGGGAGCATAACAGGAGGAGCACCACCAGGAAGGAGAACATCTCGATTAGCGAATATCCCTAAAACAGAGAGAGGCAGACTCATCCGTGATCTAGATCTATCATTCATGTCGATCGATCAAGTAGGAAACATTAAGACAAAAATGGCCCAAGCAGCCATGGTGGCTGCACAAACATATCTACTCACAACTCAGCCCCCACCCAACGATCCCCGTGCGGCCCTCCACCGTTCCGCCCTGATGAACCTTGGCATTGTGGGAGCCTCCCTTGCAGAAGCAAAGCAAGGGATCACGTGACAGCCCGATAGGTCCCCACGCTGTCACAGCTATCCTTGACAAGTGGGGCAAACTTGATGATCTCGATTGACACACCAGGCACATCTAGTAGCACCAGAGCCGCGAAATAGCACAAGAAACGACAACACGCAACACAAGAACGGTGGATCAAGAGACGAAAACCGCAGCCGACGATACCACGACGGACACAATGAAGACGATTACGAACTTTGCGGGGCCAGCTGTTTTACTCAGAGGATTCACAAAACCTCAGTACCCAAGGACTTCAAACTTCCGCATGACCGCCACAAGTACGATGGACTATAGGAACCCGAAGCATGGTTAGCAGACTATTTGTCCACTTTCAAGTTGCAAGGCGACTCCACAACCACTACAATACAAAGCTTACAACTGCACATCACCAGCGCCGCAAGATCATGGCTCAGGCAGCTACCCGAGGATTCCATTGGCAGCTGGAATGACCTAGAAGATAAGTTCATCCAGCACTTCCAATCCTCATTTAAACGACCTGCATCCTTGGAGCAGTTGCGAGCATGCAAACAAAATTCTGGGGAACCAATAAGAGCATTCATCCAATGATGGAATATCATAAAAACTCGGTCGAGTCCATATCTGACGAAAGGTCCATCGACGCCTTCAACGACGACCTCCGTCACTCAAAATTCATAGAAGAAATAGGACGGGTTAAACCCAAAACAATCTCACAACTAATGGAAATAGCAAATCGCTGGGCTGATGCAAAAGACACGCTTCATAACAAGCGTACACGATCATGATACGTCCATTTTGCATCACTATTCTATGTCATAATTCACTGTTATTCATTGATATATTTCATATTAAGAGGTGATACTTATGTCATTTCATCTGTTTTTGCATGGATGATGACTTTTGGAGCATGGACCGCTGCAGTCAGGATTCTGATGGAAAAGGTGCTGTTTGGAGGCAAAATTCGTGAAGATCAGAAAATCCGGAAAAATTTCTGGAAAATCCTATTTTTCCAGAAGACGAAGGAAGCCAGAAGGGGGGCTGGAGATGGGCCACAGGAGGCCCACACCACCCCCTGGCGCGGGCCAGCCTAGGCCACGCCACCAGGTGGTGTGGCCGCCCTGGTCCACCCCTGGCACTCCCCTCTGGCGTATATTATCCTCCCGAAACCCTAAGACTCGGGGAGCGACCACAGAAAGATTCTGCCGCCTCTGCGGGGCGGAAAACACCGAGAGAGAAAGATCTCTCCGGCAGACAGATTTCAGCCGGGGGAATTCCTTCCCGGAGAGGGGAAATCATCGCCATCAACACCACCATCAACCTGGACCTCATCGGGATCATCATCATCACCATCACCACCGTCAGCACCATCATCACCATCTCTATATTGCTGTAACAATTGGGTTGAATCTTGCATTAGTTCATAGGGGAAACTTTCCCGGTGTTGATTACTCTATGTAGTTGATTCTATTGGGTGAAGCATTGAATTATTATTTATGTTCAGATTGTTATACATCATTATTCCATCTCTGATCATGATCCATATGATGTCTTGTGAGTAGTTCGTTTTGTTCTTGAGGACATGGGAGAAGTCATGTTGTTAGTAGTGGAGCTGTGTTGAGAAAGATTGAATAGTTTGATATTTAAGTTGTGGTGTACGTCTTTTAGTGGTGTCATGTGAACGTCGACTACATGACACTTCACCTATATGGGCCTAGGGGAATGCATTGTGTATTTGGCTACTAATCGTAGGGGTTCCTGGAGTGACAGAAACCTGAACCCCCGTTAGGAAACCATTGCACAAGGGACGTAAGGGTCTTAGAGTTTAAAGCTATTGTTAGGTTTCTACCTTAATTACTTTCTTGTACTTACGGATGTTTGCAAGGGGTATAATCACAAGTATGTATTAGTCCTAGGAAGGTCGTTACATTAGCACAGGTTCACCCACACAACACTTAGCAAGCTAAAGAAGATTGATCAACTATATGAAGCGAAAGCACTTGACAGTCTTCCCATGTGTCCTCGAGAACGTTTGGTCATCTTATGTAATACAACCGGCTTGTCCTTTATGGCATAAAGGATTGGGCCACTTGCTACATTTATTCTTATTGTATTTTATTGACTCGTACTTTGTTAACTTGCTTTATCAAAAACCCCTAAAAATCCGTTTGCTAAGTATTTGTAGAGAATTCCTGATCCATACCACTAGCCAGCACCTTCTGCTCCTTGTTGGGTTCGACACTCTTACTTATCGAAAATACTCCGATACACCCCCTATACTTGTGGGTCATCAAGACTATTTTCTGGCGCCGTTGCCGGGGAGTGAAGCGATATTGGAGAGTGGAACTGGTAAAGGAAACTTCTAATGTGAGTATTGTTTACTTCTATTAGTTGCTCTATTTTTGTTATGGATAATCCGCTGAGTTTCTTATTTGGCAATGCTACTACCACTTCTAAGGTAGTAGACGAACCACCACCTACTGAGAATGATGTTTTTAAAATACCTACAAGAATTATTGATCGTCTTATGGATAACTACTATGTTGGGGATGGAACTGTCCATCCCGGTGATCATTTTCTTTTTATACATGAATTATGCGGGTTGTTCAAGTGTGCAGGTATTACTACAGATAAAGTTAAGAAGAAGTTATTCTCATTATCACTGAAAGGAAGAGCTGAGGAATGGTATAAGCTGCTGAAGAATGGTCAAGCTCTTGAATGGGAGGAAATAGTGCCTCTCTTTTATTCAAAGTTTTATCCTCCTAGTGAGATTCATAATGATCGGAATCGAATATACAACTTTTGGCCTCTTGATGGACAAAGTACAGCTCAAGATTGGGGGAGATTAAAGTTACTAATGCTCAAATGTCCCATTCATGAGCTCCCCAGTAATATTATTATCAATAACTTTTATGCAAGGCTTCCTCTACATGACAAGGATTTATTGGATGCTTCTTGTGCTGGATCATTCACTCGCATGGAAGAAGAAGCTAACTGGGATCTTATGGACCGTATTCAAGACAATGCTGAAGCTTGGGAGAATGACAAAGGTAGAAAGTCAGGTATAAATTATGATTATGAATGCATTGAATCTTTTATGGGAACTGATGACTTTCAAAATATTAGTAATGCTTATGGTCTTGATTTACAAGTTATTACGAATTGCTTTAGGGCTTTTGCTTCCTACATTGAAATTCCAAAAATGGGATGGAACAAGTACCATGCACCTTATAAAGATATTGTTGACTGTGTTCCTATTGGGAGTGTTGAGTATTGCACTATTGATCACATCTTACCTGAACCTTATATCGAGAAGATTACCTTCCTAGATAAGGTAAAGGATCATCCTATGATAACTAATGTAATCACTAAAAGTGAAAAGAGAACTCTAAAACCTGATGAACAAATAAATGTTGCACCTGTGGTATCAATTGTGAAAGACCTTGTCACTAAAAGCATAGAAGATGGACACATAGTTTTTTGTGAGGATGCTTCTAATATTGTTTCACATCCTAATAGAGTTAAAAAAGCTAGTGTCCCTATGCTTTCCGTTAGAATTGGTGATCATTGCTATTATGGTTTATGTGATATTGGTGCAAGTTCCAGTGCTATTCCTTATGAGCTTTACAGAGAAATTATGCATGAAATCAGTCCCTGCGAACTGGAAGAGATTGATGTGGTTATTCACCTTGCTAATAGAGAGACCATCTCTCCAATTGGTATTGTACGAGATGTGGAAGTTCTTTGTGGTAAGATAAGTATCCTGCTGATTTTCTCGTACTTGGTTCAGCTGCTAGTAAAACTTATCCTATCATCTTTGGTAGACCTTTCTTGAGTACTTGTGGAGCTATTATAGATTGCAAGAGGGAGAAAATCTTGACTAAATTTGATGGGGAATCTTATGAGTTTAATTTTTTGAAATTTACCAAATAACCCTCTGAAGAGGAAACCCATAATGAGGATTTTAGAGTTGAACAACTTGCTTCTATCTCTCTTGCTCCTAACAATGCTTTGCAGCAATTTATGGAAGATCACGAAAGTGAGATCTTCAGGAAGAAAGGAATGATATTGACGAGATTCTCCGTCGTCAACCCAAGATGCTTAAGCATAACTTGCATGTAGAAGACTTGGGTACCACGTTGCCACGTAAAAAGGATCCGGTCTTCGATCTAAAACGTCTCCCTGATGATCTTAAATATGCTTATATTGATGATAAAAAGATATATCTTGTTATCATTAGCTCTAAACTTTCAGGAAAGGAAGAAGAAAGGTTATTGGAGGTTTTGAAGAAACACCGAGGAGCTATGGGCTATACTGTGGATGATTAAAAAGGGATTTCACCTACTATATGTCAGCATTCTATCAACATTGAACTAGATGCAAAGCCAGTAGTAGAGTGATACATTGCAAATGTATCTATAATTTTTTATGTTATATGCTTGGTTTTATCTACTTTCTTATGTTTTGTCCACACTTTGGAGTACTTTTCATATGATTTCTTGGACTAACCTGTTAACAAGATGCCACAGTGCCAGTTGCCTGTTTTCTGCTGTTTTTGGTTCTAGGAAAGTCAGAAAATCAATATTCTCCGAATTAGACGGGACAAAAGCCAAAGTTCCTATTTTACCGGAAGACTCACGGAGCCAGAAGCAGAGACGGAGGAGGGCCAGGGCCTGGCCACACCATATGGTGGCACGGGCTAGCCCTGGCCTTACCACCAGGTGGTGTGGGCCCCCTGGCACTCCACCGACCTTGCCTCTTCGCCTATAAGAAGCCTCTCAATACCAAAACCCTAAATTGTCAAGCCTCCAGCCACGAAAATTTCCGCAGCACCGCTGCCACCGAAGGGGAGATTCAGGGGACAGAAAGTCTCTGTTCCGGCACCCTGCCTGGACGGGGAAGTGCGCCCGAAGCCATCTCCATCGATCACCACCGCCATCTCCATCACCATTGATGATTCCCACGATGAGGAGGGAGTAGTTCTCTCTTGAGGCTAAGGGTTCTACCAGTAGCTATGTGTTCATATCTCTCTCTCTATGCATGATCTTATTGAGATCATGAGCTTGTAATCTATAGATCTACCTTGCTACTCAAGTGCTTTAATAGATCTCTGCTCTCCCCATGTGTGTTAAAGTGACAGCGTGCACACCATGGTGGCACTTAGGCTAGAGATTACAAATACTTGTTATGAGTTATATTTGGAGTTGGATGTCTTTATGAAATTGTGGTGTTTGTTGGACTCATCTAGAGCTCAAGGTGACAGTGTGGGGTTATCTAGACGGGAAAGGCTTAGTTTGAGGTGTGCTGTTATAGCCCTACCATCGATTAGAGTGTCCAACCGGAGAGTAGTTAAGAGTAGTATCATAAAGAAGAATATATTTATATGAGAGTGTTCACTAGTGAAAGTATGATCCCTAGGCCTTGTTTCTAAGCATTGAAACACCGTTTGCTACTAGATCTGTTACATGTTTGCTTGCTTCCATCTTTATTTCAGTTTGCCTTTAGTCTCTTCCACTCCATCAAAGTATTTTGTAGCACCATTGTCTTATATCCTTACCACTTGTATTTCACTATCTCTTCGCCGAACTAGTGCACCTATACACCTGACAAGTGTATTGGGTGTGTTGGGGACACAAGAGACTTCTTGTATCTTGATTGCAGGGATGCTTGAGAGGGATACCTTTGACCACTTCCTCCCTGAGTTCGATAAACCTTGGGTGATCCACTTAAGGGAAAACTTGCTGCTGTTCTACAAACCTCTGCACTTGGAGGCCCAACAACTATCTACAAGAATAGAAGTGCGTAGACATCAAGCTATTTTCTGGCGCTGTTGCCGGGGAGGTAAGGTAAAAGGTACTCACATCCTCCGGTGTGAGTGCTCGAAGTTATTTCCTTTAGATTCTTCAATTTTGTCTTTTCGTTTCTTGTTTTCACTAGTTAGGCTTAATGGAAAACAACAAAAAAATTAGAGAGCTTCTTAGTCTTTTTCCTAATGTAGAACATGAATTCTTTGAAAAGAAAATTAAAAAACCCTTGGAACCTTCTTTGCCTGCTAATAGCAATGTTATTAGTATGAATCTTTTGAACACCTTTGTTACTAATGCTATGGAAACGACTAAGCTCGGGAAGTTAGTTTTTATGAAAATGATCTTTTTACTTCCCCAGTTTTAAAGAAGAAAATTTGCTCTGATGATACTTTATCTCCCATATGTGGTAATTCTAATGATAATTTTAAGATACCTACAAGAATTATTTATCATGTTATGGATAACTACTATTTTGGAGATGGAATTGTCCATCCCGGTGATCATTTGCTCTTTATACACGAATTATGCGGTTTGTTCAAGTGTGGAGGTATTACAATAGATCACGTCCAGAAGAAGTTATTCTCTTTATCACTTAAGGGCAAAGCAAGGGAGTGGTATGAGCTACTAGATGATCCTCATCATTTGGAGTGGAAGGAACTTGAATCTCTCTTTTACTCTAAATTTTATCCTCCTCATGAAATTCATAAAGATATGAATTATATTTATAATTTTCATCCTCATGATGGAGAAAGTATTGCCCAAGCATGGGGGAGATTGAAGTCACTAATGCTCAAATGTCCCATTCATGAGCTCCCTAGGAATATTGTTATTAATAATTTCTATGCAAGGCTTTCAGGACATTACAAGGACTATCTAGATACTTGCTTAGAGGGATCCTTCACGAGTAAGGAGGTCAAAGCTAAGTGGGATCTTCTTGAAACAATTCAAATCAATACCGAAGATTGGGATAACAACAAAGGTAAAGAACTAGGTATAAACTATGAGTATGATTGCATTAAGTCTTTTGCTGAAACTGCTGATTTTCAAGAGCTTAGTGCTAAATATGGTCTTGATCCTCCAATTCTTATTGATTGTTTTAGAGCCTTTGCTTCTCATATTAATGCTCCTAAAGAAAAATGGGACATGTATCATGAGCCTTTTAAAGACACTTGCATGGAAAATGAAATTGTTGTTAATGATAGCAATAAACATGCTCAAACCTCTGAAAGTACTATTTCTTATAAGCATGTTAATTCTTGTGGGATACATAGACCTTGTGAGAGTAATCAAGTTGAAGAAGAATATTGTATCACCCACAGGAACAAAAAAACTAGAATGTGGTATAGGGCTCTAAATGATCTTGGTAAAAAAGTTTGTGCCCTCTATCCTTTTATTTGTGAACTTTGCTTTGAAGTGGGTCATTTCAATTTCCAATGCTCATGCCATAATAATAGCCCTTCTAATCAAATGAGTACTGCAAGTTTGTATTGTGATGACATGATCACTCCTAATCAGCATGATGAACTTACATTATTTTAATGGAACGAGGAGTTATCAAGAAAAACCTCTTTGGTAGATATGGGTGCTTTTGATATGAATAGTGTCATGCATGGTTGTCATCTTTGTTGTGTTGATAATTGCCACACAAATACTTACATACAAAATATTATAAAAGATGAGATCTTACCAAAATATGACATGACTAATATGTGTTTTGGTCTTATTAATGAAAAGGAGGAATCCTCCAAAGTTTCTTCTATTGTCTCTAACAATGAACCAAGGTACATGGAGAAGCTTCCTTTCAAGCCTCTCCCTCCTAAAGAGAAGAAGAAAAAGAAGAAAAGGAGGAGTAAAAGGAGAGAGGAAACGACATTTTTCCCTAAGCATATTGCTCCTATTATAGTGTTTGATGAGTCTAAACTCGATGATGTTCCTATGCCTGTTACCTATAGTAGTGATCATGATTGGGAAAAGCACACTACTTTTGATATTGAAAATCTATTCGGTACCAATTCTGAAAATGATGATATTAATAATTGCTATACTATTAGTGTTATCCATGATCCTTCCAATGATGATATGTTTACATATGAACACACTTGGGAAGATAACTATTCTATTGCTTATGATGATTGTAATGATGATTATGATATTTTCAGTCCACCTACTATTGAGGAGGAAATTAATTATGATTACAATATTCCTCCTATATTTGATGATTATGGTGATGAGAATAACTATTTTGTTGAATTTGCTCCCACTACAATTGATAAGAATGACTATGTTTATGTGGGGAGTATTAATTCTTTTATGCATATGGCTCATGATAAGAATGTTTCTTGTGATTGTTATATTGTTAATTTTATTCATCATGCTATTAAAATTTATTATGAGATAGGGAAGCATGGTTTTATGTGTCTCAACAATATTAAGTTTCCCCTGTTTATGTTGAAAGTCTTAAAGTTGCACTTGTTTTGCTTTCCTATGCTTGATTTGTGCTTTTATGTCTTGTTTCTTTACAAGATTCCTATGCATAGTAAGTGGGTTAGACTTAAATGTGCTTTGATTTGCTTATTGATGCTCTCTTTTATTTCAATTCATATTTCTTATGTGAGCATCTTCTCAAACTATCATGCCTAACTTAAAGGCGTTAAAGAAAAGTACTTATTGGGAGATAATCCAAAAGTTTTAGATGAGTCTTTGAAGTTATTACTTCATTAATAACCACTCCTTATCCTTTTTATTTGCTTTTTGTGCCAAGAGTACCTCTAATAAGAGCGAAGTAATGATTGGAAAAGTTGCTGTCCTGAAACAGATTTTTGTGCTTCACCATAAAAATTCGTGAGAGAGCTCTGTACATCGTATTGAGCTGTCATTTTTTGTGCTTCTGCCACAGGTTGTTATGTCACTTTCGTTAGTTCAACACTTTTCTATTTGATCAACAGAAGGTCTTCGAAAAAATTCGTCTTTACCTGCTGGTCTGTTTTGACAGATTTCTGTCATTTTCTGCATTTGCTTCTTGTTGGTTCCTTTTGAGTTCTTTTGGGGAATTGAGCTTTTTGAGGGAAGTGCTTCAGTATCTAGGGTTATAATGGAAGTTTATTTGTAGTTAGAACTGAACCTTAAGACCTATTATCTTGAGTGCACTAATGTTACTAATAAAGATTGTGTGAAGTTTTGTATGAAGGAAAAATTTCAGGTGTATGAAAGGAATGAGTAATGAGATTAAGGATGGACTAAAGCTCAATCTTGGGGATGCCACGCATGTCACCCCAAGAAATATACAAGAAGTACAAGCGTCAAAGCTTGGGGATGCCCAAGGCATCCCCCTCTTCATCAATAAAAATCTCAGGTTTCTTCCAAACGCTTCATTCTTATTGTTTCATGCATAGTTGTGTTGTTCTTGGAGCGTCTTCTTTTTCGTTTTTGTTTTGGTTTTTCGTTTGCTTGGTTTTCTTAGTTTACTGAATAAATTGGTTGGACCCCCCTCTTTCATACATTGGTTTGCAAATAGTTTGGTTTGGTTTGGAAAAGAGTAGGAAAGTTCATGCTTATGTGGTAAAAAGAGCTCGTTCTTGACTGTGGCTATGCTTTGTCATGCCATGCTTGATATTGTTTTGGCTTTATGCTTAGTATTCTTTGCTGTAGCATGACTTGTTATAAACAATTGAGATTGCTTAATGTTCCTTGGATGAATCATGCGTTGTTTTAGCATATTCAAGCATAGTATAGTGGTATTCTCCTTTGATGCTTTATTTGGGTTGACTTGGCGCATGCTCACACCATGTTATGACTATCTCAAGTCACCATAGCCTTTATGATCCTTTAGTTTTCAACTTGTAATATCACTTTATGCTTTGATCAATGATGTTTTATCGCTCTGCATGATTATGGCCATTATTGCTCTCTTAGTTTGTCACTCCCAGTCTTTTGCTAGCCTCCACAACCAAGTATGAGTTCCACTCATGCATCCAACTCCCTACACCAAGTTATTCCAAAGAGTCCACCATACCTACCTACTATATTATGCTATGCCAAGTATATTCATGCTTTTGTTTACCTTCCAAATTAAACTTGTTATGAGGAAACTAGTGATTAAAGCTCTCACGAACTTGATGGCACACTTTACTTTTTTGCATCTAATAAACTCGAACCACTGGGTCCTTCTTTGTTGCGTATATGCTTGCGCTTTATAAATTGAAATTAGCAGAACCATGTATCATGGGGAACGCTTTCAACATTGGACTTGTACTTTGTACCCCGTTGATATCATGTTCTTTTGCTTATGGATCCCGACGGTCTGAAATAAAAGTGGAACTTGTAAGATCATGGAGTTTGTATGTGTGTTAGAGAAACTCCTAGGCCGCTAGCCTAAGCCATGCCTAATCATGGTGGAAACTTGCAGCATAACCATAATGAGAACTCTATGAAGCATCCTCAATAAAAACCTATGCAAATAGCAAATAAAAAGATTGCTAAGATGCTCATTGTCTGCTTGCCTTGTCATTTTGATTATGGGATAGCTCCTGTATCATGTGCAAGGGGTACCCCGTTGGCGGTTCTTTATCATACACATGTACTTACAATGACAAGAGCTTACTTGTGACTAAAGTTGAGTAGCATGAGGTTCGGTCTTCGTAAGTAAGGGGCATGAGATTTCGGTTGATAACTTGTCAAGCATATCCTCTTAGTTGTGTCACTTTAACCTTAATCACCTTAAACATGCTTATGACAGGGGCAATGAGAGCTGAAAGCTAACAAGTACCATAATTTTTGGAAGCTCTTTATGAAACTTGAATCTCTAATTCCTTGTATGAAGACCTTTCTTCCACCATTATATTGAGTCTCCACATTCTATCTTTATGCACCTACTTTGAGAGCATAGTGGCCATTCTTAGTTCTATGTGCATTGTCACAAGACTAGTTGATTGATGCATAACTTGATATTGCTTGTTTTAAACTATTGTATCTAGTCACTCTTATGAACTTTGAAGGTGTCCTATGCATTTATATTTGCTACTCTATTGAGGGACAAGCTGAATACTATTATGCTATGTTTTCTTTATGTGAAACAAACAAACGTCTTGCAAAGCATTGTTATTCATGAATCTTTTGTTTGTGCCTTTTCATGTTGCATCATAGTTTATCTGTCTTATTGCTAGAACTTTGTCTTTCATGTTATGATTGAAGTACTATGATCCCAGCTTTGAATGTTTTACAAATAATTTGATCAAGTTTATGATGGTGCATGTCACCTCAAAAATTATTCTTTCTTTTTCTCACTTACCTACTCGAGGACGAGTAGGAGTTAAGCTCGGGGATGTTGATACATTGCAAATGTATCTATAATTTTTGATGTTCCATGCTTGGTTTTATCTACTTTCTTATGTTTTGTCCACACTTTGGAGTACTTTTCATATGATTCCGTGGACTAACCTATTAACAAGATGCCACAGTGCCAGTTGCCTGTTTTCTGCTGTCTTTGGTTCTAGGAAAGTCAGAAAATCAATATTCTCAGAATTAGACGGGACAAAAGCCAAAGATCCAATTTTACCGGAAGACTCACGGAGCCAGAAGCAGACGGAGGAGGGCCAGGGCCTGGCCACACCATATGGTGGCGCGGGCTAGCCCTGGCTGCGCCACCAGGTGGTGTGGGACCCCTGGCACTCCACCGACCTTGCCTCTTCGCCTATAAGAAGCCTCCCGATACCAAAACCCTAAATCATCAAGCCTCCAACCACGAAAGTTCTGCAGCTCCGCCGCCACCGAAGTGGAAATTCGGGGGACAAAAAGTCTCTGTTCCGGCACCCTGCCAGGACGGGGAAGTGCCCCCAGAGCCATCTCCATCGATCTCCACCGCCATCTCCATCACCATTGCTGATTCCCACGATAAGTAAGGAGTAGTTCTCTCTCGAGGCTAAGGGTTCTACCGGTAGCTATGTGTTCATCTCTCTCTCTCTATGCATGATCTTATTGAGATCATGAGCTTGTAATCTATAGATCTACCTTGCTACTCAAGTGCTTTAATAGATCTCTGGTCTCCCATGTGTGTGAAAGTGACAGCATGCACACCATGGTGGCACTTAGGCTAGAGATTACAAATACTTGTTATGAGTTATATTTGGAGTTGGATATCTTTATGAAATTGTGGTGTTTGTTGGACTCATCTAGAGCTCAAGGTGACAGTGTGGGGTTATCTAGATGGGAAAGGCTTACTTTGAGGTGTGCTGTTATAGCCCTACCATCAATTAGAGTGTCCAACCGGAGAGTAGTTAAGAGTATTATCATAAAGAAGAATATATTTATATGAGAGTGTTCACTAGTGAAAGTATGATCCCTAGGCCTTGTTTCTAAGCATTGAAACACCATCTGCTACTAGATCTGTTACATGTTTTCTTGCTTCCATCTTTATTTCAGTTTGCCTTTAGTCTCTTCCACACCATCAAAGTATTTTCTAGCACCATTGTCTTGTATCCTTACCACTTGTATTTCACTATCTCTTCGCTGAACTAGTGCACCTATACACTTGACAAGTGTATTGGGTGTGTTGGGGACACAAGAGACTTCTTGTATCTTGATTGCAGGGTTGCTTGAGAGGGATACCTTTGACCACTTCCTCCCTGAGTTCGATAAACCTTGGGTGATCCTCTTAAGGGAAAACTTGTTGCTGTTCTACAAACCTCTACACTTGGAGGCCCAACAACTGTCTACAAGAATATAAGTGCGTAGACATCATAGAGCACCAACGACGTTTAAATCCTAAAATGAAGGAAGTGGTAAGGAATGAGGTATTGAAACTCCTTGATGCTGGTATTATTTACCCTATTGCTGATAGGGAATGGGTTAGTCCTGTTCATTGTGTTCCTAAAAAAGGAGGTATTACCGTTGTTCCTAATGATAGTGATGAGCTTATTCCCCAAAGAATAGTAGTAGGCTATAGGATGTGCATTGATTTTAGAAAAGTCAATAAAGTTACTAAGAAATATCACTACCCGCTTCCTTTTATTGATCAAATGTTGTCTAAAAAGACCCATTTTTGTTTTCTTGATGGTTATTCTGGTTTCTCTCAAATTGCTGTTAAACAACAAGATAAAGAAAAAACTACTTTTACTTGCTCTTACGGAACTTATGCTTATAGACGTATGCCTTTTGGTTTATGTAATGCTCCTACTACTTTTCAAAGATGCATGTCTGCTATCTTTCATGGTTTTTGTCAGGAGATTGTAGAAGTGTTCATGGATGACTTTTCTGTCTACGGAACTTCTTTTGATAATTGTCTGCACAACCTTGATAAGGTTTTCCAGAGATGTGAAGAAACTAATCTTGTTCTTAATTGGGAGAAATGCCACTTCATGGTTAATGAAGGGATTGTCCTTGGGCATAAAGTTTCTGAAAGAGGCATAGAAGTTGATAGAGCTAAGGTTGAGGCAATTGAGAAAATTCCATGTCCAAGAGACATAAAAGGTATTCGTAGTATCCTTGGTCATGCTGGTTTCTATAGAAGGTTTATTAAAGACTTTTCTAGGATATCAAAACCCCTCACTAATCTTCTTCAAAAAGATGTACCCTTAGTTTTTGATGATGATTGTAAGGAAGCGTTTGAAACTCTTAAGAAGGCTTTAACTATAGCCCCTATTGTTTAACCACCTGATTGGAGTTTACCCTTTGAGATAATGTGTGATGCTAGTGATTTTGCTGTAGGTGCTATCCTTGGGCAACGAATTGATAAAAAGCTAAACGTTATTCATTATGCTAGTAAGACTCTAGAACCTGCTCAAAGGAATTATGCTACTACTGAAAAAGAATTTCTAGCTATCGTTTTTTCTTGTGATAAGTTTAGACCCTATATTGTAGACTCAAAAGTCACCATTCATACTGATCATGCTGCTATTAAATACCTTATGACGAAGAAGGACGCTAAGCCTAGGCTTATTAGATGGGTGCTACTTTTACAAGAGTTTGATCTACATATAGTAGATAGGAAAGGTGTTGAATAACCTATAGCTGATAATTTATCTCGATTGGAAAACATCTCTTTTGACCCTATGCCTGTTAATGATAGTTTCCCAAATGAACAGTTGGCAGCAGTAGGGGTAAGCTCACAAGGGAGCCCAGTGTATGCTGATTATGCTAATTTTATTGTCTCCAAGTATTTGCCTCCAACTTTTATAGCTCAACAAAGAAGGAAGTTCTTTTATGATTTGAGGCATTATTTTTGGGATGACCCACACTTATATAAAGAAGGAGTGGATGGTATTATGCGATGATGTTTTCCAGAATATGAACAAAAGGAGATATTGCGTAAATGTCATGGTAGTGCTTATGGAGGACACCATGCAGGAGATAGAACTGCAAAAAAGGTTCTACAATCAGGTTTCTACTGGCCTACCCTTTTTAAAGATGCAAGAAAATTTGTTTTATCTTGTGATGAATGTCAGCGTGTAGGTAATATTTCTAGACGCAATGAAATGCCTATGAACTACTCTCTGGTTATTGAACCCTTTGATTGCTAGGGATTTGACTTTATGGGTCCTTTCCCTCCCTCGAAAGGTTATACTCATATTCTTGTTGCCGTTGATTATGTTACTAAGTGGGTGGAAGCCATTCCTACGAAGAGTGCTGATGGGGAAACTTCTCTAAAAATGCTTAAGGATGTTACCTTTCCTAGGTTTTGAGTGCCTAGGTATCTCATGACTGATGGGGGTTCTCATTTCATTCATGGTGGTTTCAGAAAGACCCTTGCTAAATATGATGTTAATCATAGAATTGCTTCAGCTTATCACCACAAACTAGCGGGCAAGTAGAGTTATCAAATAGAGAAATTAAATCCATCTTGCAAAAGACTGTTAATAGATCTAGAAAAAACTGGGCTAAAAAGTTGAATGATGTCTTATGGGCTTATAGAACTGCCTACAAAAATCCTATGGGGATGTCTCCTTATAAAATGGTTTACGGGAAAGCTTGTCACCTACCTTTAGAATTAGAACACAAAGCTTACTGGGCAGTTAAAGAACTAAATAGAAATTGTAAGCTCGCTGGTGAGAAAAGGTTATTTGACTCAAGTTCTTTAGATGAATGGAGGAGTGAAGCCTATGAAAATTCTAGGCTCTTTAAGGAAAAAGTTAAAAGATGGCATGACAAGCGAATACGTAAGAGAGAATTTCATGTTGGTGAGAAAGTTCTATTGTATAGGTCTCGTCTCAGATTTTTTGTAGGAAAGCTACTGTCAAAATGGGAAGGACCTTTCATTATTGAAGAAGTATACCGTTCAGGAGCAATAAAAATTTCTTCTTTAAAAGATAATACTACACAAGTAGTGAATGTGCAGCGACTCAAACACTATATTGCTAGGGATTCTTACAATGAAGATGTTGATGCCTTTCAAGTTATAACTCCTAAAAAAATTATCAAGGACCAAATTCAGAGACCTGCAGAGTCCGCTTTCAAATAGGTAACAGTTCTGGTAAGAAAAGTTTCGCGAAAACACTATCCAACTATATTTTTGCAGTTTTTAGTCAGTATGGAAAGCTACGAAGTGAAAGGGGGACAAAAACGGAGCCAGGGTGGCTCGCACCACCCTATGGCGCGGGCCCACCCTAGGCCGCGCCGCTAGGTGGTGTGGCCACCCCAGGCTCCGTCTCCGACCCATTTTCTCCCAGTACCTTCCTTTTGTCATGAAACTTCATAATATATAATGCCCCAGATCTCCCGAGGTTCGTATATCGTGTTTTCGTCGTGTTTTCGTTTCGATCTGTTTTTGACAGGTAGAGTCCCAGATTTGGAGCTACAATGTCTTCCTCTGGATCAGCCAAGGAAGATTCTTTAGAGGATATCATCAACCCATACATGAGAGAGTTGAAGATTCATCCCAAGGAGTTGCTTCTTGAATATGGGGAGCTCCGGATAAAAGAGGTTCGAGGCCCTAAAGGTGAAGGAAATCTGGAGGACAAGATGGAAGCACTAGAGCAAGAAGTCTTTAGGTACATGAAGATGGCGGAATGCGAAGTGGATATCATCAATAAGATTTGTTCCGAACTCATTGCCGATCACCAAAAGGATACTGCTGAACTCAAGGATGAAGTCCTCTCACTCCGCCAAACAACCAACGAACTGCATGAACAGCTCTATGACATTCAGAATCAAAACTATGAGTATGAGGTTAGGTTTAAACGCATAAGTGCTACTGCAAGTTTCAGGATGCTGGAAACCACGATGTCCTTTGTTGATGGGAAACCCTTACCCTGGAAGTCGAACGATGATGAGAGAATAGCACCACCAGTGAAGGAGTAATTCGTCATCAGGTTTGGCATCCCCTTGGTTTGTTCCAAGCTTGGGGGAGTGCTGCGGTATCACATCACTATCTTCTATCTTTTTACCTTTTTAGTAGAGTCATATCATGAATAGAGAAGTTATTATGTAGGATGGTTTGCATTATGGAAGTGTCCCCTCTCTCGTTAGATATGTATCCGTTGGTGTGAGTTGCCGTTATGGAATATTAATGATAAGTTATATCATTCACTCTTTTTCATAGATTATATTAGTTTTCAATTACTAGTTATATGATTGATCTTGTTGTTAGTATTGGTAGCACTTTGGGATCATTGAGTTAATTTAGTTGGTTTTGGCAAACCTGGCTCGGTCAGTAGCAACACTATTTTTGAGAGTTGAATGAAAAAGATAAAAGTACTCTAAAGAAATATAATTTCATCATCTTTCTTTCTTGATTTTCTCATAAGTATAGTATTCTCTAGTTAAGATCTTTTGTGCTTCCAAGGAAGATTGCATGTTTGTTTTTATCACTTGTATGTTTGCTTGTTTCCTTCAACTCTTATACTTGCTACCCAGCCTTGCTAGCCAAAAACCTGTACTGAGAGGGAATTCGTCTCGTGCATCCACTGCTCTAAACCAGAACCTTTGCCATTTGTGTCCACCATATCTACCTATTAGCATTATTGCTATTCCAATTAATTCTTGTTTTATCTACCTCCAAAATTAAACTTGTTATGTGAAAATTAGTAATTAAAGCTCTCACGAACTTAATGGCACACTTTACTTTCTTGCACTTAATAAACTTGAACCATTGTGCTCACCTATGTTGCGTATATGCTTGCGCTTTGTAAGTTGTGAATTAGCAGAACACTTTCAGCACTGCACTGGTACTTTGTACCTAGTTGATATCATGATCTTTTGTCTATGGATTTCGTTGGTGTGAAATGAAAGGGGAGCTTGTAAGTCCATGGAGTTATGCATGTGTGTTAGAGAAACGCCTGGGCCGCTCGTCTAATCCATGCTGACATGGTGGAAACCTGCAGCGTAACCATAACGAGCATCTATGAAGCATTCTTCTTATAAAAAGAGAGTCTGATATTGAGAAAAAAGAGAAAAAGAAAAAAAGAGATTATGAAAAGAGGAAAGAGAGAAAAAAGCACCATATTCCCATGGTAAATAAGAAGATTGCTGAGATGCTTGTTGTCTGCTTGCCTTGTCATTTTGATATGAGGATTCTTCCGTATCATCGGGCAAGGAGTACCCCGTTGGCGGTTCTCTATGATACACATATGCTTACAATGACAAGAACTTACCGGTGACTAAACTTGAGTAGCATGAGGAGCGGCCCTCATATTCAAGGACATGAGATTCTCAATTTACAACTTGTCAATGCATATCCTCATATTTGATCACTTTAACCTTAATCACCTAAAGATGCCTATGGTAGGGGCAATGAGAGCTGAAAGCTAGTAAGTATCATAATTTTTGGTAGCTTTTTATGAGACTTGCAATCCCTGCTTCCCTCTGCGAAGGGCCTTTATTTTACTTTTTAGTTGAGTCAGTAAACCTACTCCCTTCTATCTCGGCAAGTATTTTGAGTTGTTGTGTTTCATTCATTCATATGATGATTTACTCAATCATGTTGCTTATGTTCCTTGTTTTGCACATTCCTCTTATCTTGATGTTTACTACTTTGAAAGCTATCATTGAAAACCAGTTATTTATCAACTCCAGCAAATTATCAACCATTCTTCGACCAAGAGCTAAGTTTGCCATTACCAATTATGCTTTACTTCATGTATCTTTATTGTGTTTCCTTTACTCATTGCAAGTTGAGTTATATAATAGTGAGTTGTCTTCTTGTTCGTATTCTTTTATTGACACTTCACTCCATAAACCCGAGGCCATGTTTATTGAGGTCAGTTTCGCTTGGGGACAAGCGAAGTCTAAGCTTGGGGGGAGTTGATACGTCCATTTTTCATCACTATTCTATGTCATAATTCACTGTTATTCATTGATATATTTAATATTAAGAGGTGATACTTATGTTATTTCATCTGTTTTTGCATGGTTGATGACTTTTGGAGCATGGACCGCTGTAGTCAGGATTCTGATGGAAAATGTGCTGTTTGGAGGTAAAATTCGCGAAGATCAGAAAATCCGGGAAAATACATGGAAAATCCTATTTTTCCAGAAGACGAAGGAAGCCAGATGGGGGACTGGAGATGGGCCACAGGGGCCCACACCACCCCCTGGCGTGGGCCAGCCAAGGCCGCGCCACCAGGTGGTGTGACCTCCCTAATCCACCCCTGGCACTCCCCTCTGGCGTATATTATCCTCCCAAAACCCTAAGACTCGGGGAGCAACCACAGAAAGATTCCGCCGCCTCTGCGGGGTGGAAAACACCGAGAGAGAAAGATCTCTACGACAGACAGATTTCTGCCGGGGGAATTCCTTCCCGGAGAGGGGAGAACGTTGCCATCAACACCACCATCAAGCTGGACTTCATTGGGATCATCATCATCACCATCACCACCATCACCACCATCATCACCATCAGCACCATCTCCATATTGCTGTAACAATTGGGTTGAATCTTGCATTAGTTCATAGGGGAAACTTTCCCCATGTTGATTACTCTTTGTAGTTGATGCTATTGAGTGAACCATTAAATTATTGTTTATGTTCAGATTGTTATACATCATTATTCCATCTTTGATCATGATCCATATGATGTCTTGTGAGTAGTTCGTTTTGTTCTTGAGGACATGGGAGAAGTCATGTTGTTAGTAGTGGATTTGTGTTGAGAAAGATTTAATAGTTTGATATTTAAGTTGTGGTGTACTTCTTCTAGTGGTGTCATGTGAATGTCGACTACATGACACTTCAACTATATGGGCCTAGGGGAATGCATTGTGTATTTTCCTACTAATCGTAGGGGTTGCCGGAGTGACAGAAACCTGAACCCCCGTTAGGAAACCATTGCACAAGGGACGTAAGGGTCTCAGAGTTTAAAGCTATGGTTAGATTTCTACCTTAATTACTTTCTTGTACTTACGGATGTTTGCAAGGGGTATAATCACAAGTATGTATTAGTCCTAGGAAGGTCGGTACATTAGCACAGGTTCACCCACACAACACTTAGCAAGCTAAAGAAGATTGATCAACTATATGAAGCGAAAGGACTTGACAGTCTTCCCATGTGTCCTCGAGAAGGTTTGGTCATCTAAAGTAATACAACTGGCTTGTCCTTTGCTGCATAAAGGATTGGGCCACTTGCTGCATTTATTCTTATTGTCTTTTATTTACTCGTACTTTGTTTACTTTCTTTATCAAAAAACCCTAAAAATCCGTTTGCTAAGTATTTGCAGAGAATTCCTGATCCATACCACTAGCCAGCACCTTCTGCTCCTCGTTGGGTTCGACACTCTTACTTATCGAAAATACTGCGATACACCCCCTATACTTGTGGGTCATCAGATCACCCGAAGAAGATAGGGATAAACGCGACAACGATAGAGGAAGAAGGAACAATGATGGAAACACATGACCAAGTTACGTTGCAGCCGATTTCTTGGGTGAAGGTAACAATATAAGCAACAACCACAATGGCGGATACCGCCATAACAGGGATGACATCGGAGGAAACTAGTCAACACAGGGGTACCAGCCAAGAGCTCGAGATCCACCTATGTCCGCAATGCAAATGCTGGAAGGACCCTGTAATATGCACTTTTACGTCGACTCAGCAGGCAGGCGACAATCTAACCATCTCATGAAAGACTATCGAACATTCTTGAAGATGCAGGAGCTAAATAATGCAAAAGCAGCTGAAGTAGCAAACAGAGGATATGCATCTACGCCTGGCACATTATCCATCGGCGCACCACCACCACCATCACAAGTAGTGCCACCACAAGACACAAATGATCAAAACGGTGAATACCCTAGGTCAAAAGGGGCAATGTCAATGATTCGGAAGGGGCATCCATCCAACAGAACCCAGAAGCTCATCACAAGACAAATCAATATGGCGGAAACAACAACATCAACCACACCCGAATATCTCCATTGGTCCGAGCAAGAAATCACATTCAGCAGAGCCGATCACCCACTTCGGGTCCCACGACCAGGTCACTCAGCCTTGATAGTCGAAGCACAGATCGGCGGGTTTGATATGAGCAAAGTCTTCATGGACGCAGGAAGTAGCATAAATCTGATCTACGCAAAAACGTTACGAACAATGGGCTACCCCCTAGACAATCTCGCGCCAATAGAAACATCTTTCCACGGAATAGTACCAGGTAAAGCCGAAATTCTTTTAAGCAAAGTATTTCTTGACGTTGTTTTTGGTTCCAAAGTAAATTTCAGGCGAGAAAAACTTGAATTCAAAGTCATGGACTGACCATCACAATATCATTCAATCCTAGGACGACCAGCTTTCGCACGGCTTATGGCAGTACCGCATTATGCGTACTTAGTCATGAAAATGCTAGCACCAAAGGGAATCATCACGGTAAAAGGAAGCTTCACACGTGCCGACAATTGTGATAGGGAGTTCAACAAAATTTCTGAATCTTTCGGGATGGCAACAGGGTTCGAACAACTCAAAACTTCAGCAATTACAGAACCACTCGAAGTAGCGCGTGTCAATCCCGATTAGGATTTTGACACCGCAAAACACACAAAAGATGTACAGATCCACCATGTCGGTCCGACGAAAACAATATTTGTGGCTTCAAATGTTGATCCCGCATAGGAACGCATGCTCATCAAGTTCCTCCGTGAGCACTGGGAGATTTTCGCATGGCTACCTTATGACATGCCCGTAATTCCCAGGGAACTCGTTGAGCATGCATTAAATTTGGATCCAAAGGCAAAGCCAGTAAAGGAACCGCTTCGTCACTTTGCAGAACCAAAGAATAAAGCCAATGAAATGGAGCTCCATTGCCTTACTGATGCAAAATTTATCAAAGAACTAACAAAAGCAGAGTGGGTCACAGATCCAGTATGTGTTCCAAAGAAAAATACTACAGAACTTCGGATGTGCATCGACTTTACTGCACTGAACAAACATTGTCCAAAAGATCACTTCCCTTTCCCGCGAATCGACCAAATAATCGATGCAACCGCGGGATGTGAATGTCTTTCTTTCTTGGATGCTTACTCAGGATACCACTAGATTAGGATGAAGGAAGAAGATCAGGAGAAAATGGCGCTTATCACGCCGTATGGTGTATTCTGCTACGCAACAATGCCCTTTGACCTCAAGAATGCGGGAGCAAAATATCAGCGGATGATGCAGAAGTGCTTGGGAAGCTAAATAGGCACAAACGTACAATTATATATCAATGACGTTATAGTTACAACAAGACAAGGATCTGCGCTCATCAAGGACCTCGAAGAAACATTCAAAAACCTCAACAAATTTAGCATCAAACTGAACCCAAAGAAATGCTCCTTTGGAGTCCCGACAGGGAAACTCCTCGGATATTTGGTATCGGCCAGAGGAATCAAGGCTAATCCCGAGAAAATACAAGCAATCCTAATAATGAAGAAGCCAACAAAACTACATGGCGTACAGCAGTTGGCAGGGCGAGTAGCGGCACTCGGTCATTTCATTGCAAGGTTAGGATAAAAAGCATTGTCATTCTACGCCCTCATGAGGAAATCGGAAAACTTCGAATGGACAGAAGAAGCTCAGTGCTCCTTTGAAGGTCTCAAAAGGAAACTTTTGACATCTCCTATTGTCATGTTGCCAAAAGAGAAAGAGCCTTTACTGCTTTATATCACTACCACAAATCAGGTGGTTAACACGGTCTTGGTCGTGGAGCGACCCAAAAAGGGAAAACCCATGGTGTGTAGAGGCCAGTCTAATTCATGAGCAAGGTCTTATCGCCATCAAAACAGAGGTACCCACATTACCTAAAACTAGCATATGGGGTATTTTGACAGCATGAAAACTACGCCATTATTTTTCGGAACATCCGATCATAGTAGTCAATGAGGCACCTTTGTTAAGAATCCTCAACAATCCAGAAGCAACTGGGCATATCTCACTGTGGGGCATCGAATTATCCCTTCGAGATATCACGTATGAGAAGCGCAAAGCAATCAAGTCGCATGTCCTGCCGGATTTCATCACAAAATGGACAGAGCTGCAATGTGCGGGTCCACTCGACCTTTCTAGCGCCTGGACAATGTACTTTGATGGATCAAAACGAATGGAAAGGAGTAGGAGGAGGAGTCATACTAGTATCACCACAAGGCGACAAAATGCGCTATATACTTCGTATGAGCTTTGCAAACCCATCCAATAACGAAGCTGAATACGAGGCTTTGTTGCATGGCATGCAAATGGCCAAATCTTGCAGTGCAACTCGCCTCAATATCTTTGGAGATTCCAATCTTGTGGTGCAACAAGCAATGAACAAGTGCGACGATGTTAGCAAAAATATGTTTTCTTACCGCGATCTATATGGCCTTATGGAAGCTCAATTTGATGGGTGCGAAGTATTGCACATAGGGAGAGCAAGCAATGAAGAAGCCGACAACCTAGCAAACATCGGATCCTTGTGCTTACCAATACCACCAGGAGTTTTTTGGGAAGAAATGACAGAGCAATGGATCAAAGCAAAAAGAGTCTCCGAGATTGTAGCACCAAAAACAGGAAAAAAGAAACATCCACAAAAAGACTCGGGGGCTCCATGAGAAACCAAGAGTATAGAAGAGGCCATCGAAGAAGAAGAACAGAAAATTGGAGAGGTCATGCTAATTGAGCCTACCTGGATGCAGCCGTATATAGCATATATGTCTAAGGGAGAACTACCTGAATATGTGTTAGAAGACCGGCGAATCACCTGAAGATCAATGGCCTTCAAAATAATCAAAGGGGAGCTGTATAAGAGGAGTATTTTGAGTGTGTTGCAGTGTTGCGTAACACCCGGCGAAGGAAAAATCATACTCAAAGATATACATGAAGGAGTTTGTGGTCACCGTGCTAGTAGCCGAGCAATTGCTGCAAAAGCATTCCAAGCAGGATTTTACTGACTCATTGTAGTTCAAGATGCATAAGATATCGTTAGAACATGTGAAGAATGCCAACGATTCGCAACAAAGCCTGGAGCACCCGACGCTGAGTTAAATCCTATACCTTTGGCCTGGGCTTTTGCTCAGTGGGGACTCAATATGGTGGGAGAACTCCACAAATCATCACTAGGAGGATACGTCTTTCTTCTAGTAGCAGTCGACAAATTTACTAAATGGATCGAAGCAATGCTTATCACCACCCAAGACGGAACTTCGACTGTGAATTTTATTAAGTCCATAGTATATCGGTTTGGCGTACCGAACAACATCATCACGGACAATGGGACCAACTTCACGTCCAATGAGTTCAAGGAGTATTGCCAGGAGATGGGTGTCAAAGTAAGCTACGCTTCGGTAGCTCACCCGCAAACAAATGGATAGGTAGAAAAAGGCAATGGATTAGTTACTACTGGACTCAAGAAAAGACTACTAGTGCCGCTTGACAGAGCAAAAGGAGCATGGGTTGATGAATTGCTATCTGTCTTATGGAGTTTACGTACAACTCCAAATAATTCGACACAAGAGACACCTTTCTTCCGGTTCCACGACGCAGAAGTTGTGCTTCCTATTGAGGTGTCACATGAATCCCCAAGAGTAGCTGCATATGATGAAGAAGACTCAAGATAAGTAATTGAAGATGATGTGGATGCACTTGATGAAGATCAAGATGAAGCCTTACAAAGAGAAACTAGGTACCAGCAAAATTTGCGCAATTACCACAGCAGAAGATTGCGGCCTAGGTCCTTCGCAGTACGGGACCTAGTTCTTCACCTCAAGCAAGATGGCCACAAGAAGTTAGAACCGCAATGGGAAGGACCATACATCGTCACAGAAGTTATTGCCGGAGGAGCATATCGACTACAAGACAAGAAGACTGGAGTAAATTAATCAAATCCATGGAACATAGCACAACTACGATGCTTTTATGCATAAGATTACTTACAATATGATAAGAGTTACAGTTCGGCTTCTTAAAGCCAGAATATCCAGGCCAACGGCTAGATGCCATCCGCCCAAAGAATAATGTATCATCGATTTTTCGCCTTATGTATAAAGAGATATGTTTTTCGTACCTGAAGCTCTTTATTATTGTTCCAACGATCTATGTTTTCCATCAAGCTAATAACAACTATGAGCCTATGTGCAGATACATGAAGGTAAGACCCTAGGATTCGTCCTGTGTGGCCTGGTAATCGCATAAGAATGCGCTCTGCCAGTAAAATATCAGTATCCATGATATGATGAAAAATCCCGACAGACGCGTTGGGTACCCGATAAAATAGAAGCTGGAATTCAGTATTCGGTAAGACCTCAGCGGTTCGAGCTGAATTACGCCAGTAATAAATTCCAAATTCAGGTCTCTGGACTTGAATTTGATGTAGGACAACCTTGTTATTGCCCAAGATCAATTAACATATTCCCGATCCGTCGGAAGCATGAAACTCGTTGTACCAAATTCCTATGAAAAATAAAGAATAAAGAAAAAAATATAAAGGAAAAGAAGGGAAAAAAATTTTCGAGACTCAACCTGAAACTACGGTTCAAGGAGAGTCTCGGGGGCTACGGACATAGGTATGACTACTCGGATGCTCATGATTTACTACCCTACATTGGGTAAAAGGCTTCCGCCCCATGAAGATTTCAGATGATAACCTAAGGAAGCAACCAACAAATACTTTGATTATATTAGGAAAGTGTCTATGAATCGACATTGTATTGGTGTTGTAATTACGCGTGTATGGAACCTATCCACATACAGCTTTGAGACCCGGCCTATTATATATAGGCCGGGAGAAGTCCAAGCGAGGATACCGAAAAACTCCTAGGCAAATTGTAATAATGCGATTCGCAAATATTCAGATGACTTTGATAGCATTGTTTTCCTGACATCCGACAAAATCTCATCGTTCTCTTTTCCACGAAACCCTAGGTCCATCATCATGGGCATTGCCGAGGTTACCCCTCGTCACCGGCGCTCAGCATTCTTGGCAACCTACATGCACAGGTCACGGAAGTAGAAGAGGTACATCACATGTGTGTGAGTTAGTCCGGCTCGGTTGTTCGACGTGAGAATAGCACCTGGTGGCTTGGCCCTCGACCAACGCGACAACTTTTTCTTCCTTGGTGGGCGAAATGCTATCATGCGGTATGTAACAACACTTATGATCTTTCCTTTAACTACATGTTCAAGCCTGCAAGATGATGCTGGGTTCAACAAAGGCAAGTTGGTGTTGTTCGCTCAGGTAGCAAGTTCCTCGCATCATTGACACTTTGCAGTAGATAAACCAAACGGTGAGGTCACCGAGCTGACTATTTTTTCTTTACTATTCCTGGTGTTGTTTATTTTCTTGAGAAACTGCATCACACACATCAATCTTTGTCGGTTAGTACATAACCTCATATAAGAATTTCGAGGTAAAACAATGTATCCCATTTCTTATTATGATTATTTCTAGATAATAGTATGATCCTTTTTATTAAACTTCAAAAAATGACTCGGTGTATAGTTCACAAATCGATGTAAATTGACATTAAGTTTTTCTAGGATAAATTGCTCAAACATACACGTACCTATTTGGATAAAACAAACAGCTGGTCGATATTCGCTAAACAAGTATTTTGTAGGTACGATGAGTTTCTTAATTTACCTCCTACATGCATGACAGAATCTACCATAAGCATTTTGTGCCTCCTCCGGCAATACCATACCCATGTTTTGGTAAACTGATTAAGCCCGCAAAATGAAGATTTGCATCTCTACGACTGACAAATGCATGATACTGAGAACATCATATTAAGCTCAGTCGACCAACATTTATATTGATCGATGCACAATTATCCACCGCGATACCTGCTCTTTCAAAGACCAATTTTGTCAAGGTAACATTCTGAAATGACTGTCCCAGGTTACAATTTCTCAACATCAACTACGAACAATGAATAGAACAAGTGTGATGACAGTTTGTTAGAATTTGTTTGTAACCCAATCTACTTTAACTGATATGCTGTGTCAAGTCTTTAATATTTTAAAGATCATTTCAGTTCAGATGGAATTTTAAACATATTGGTATTTTTATACGATAAATTTCATGTATGTGATAGGAAATGTAATATGGATATTCCATTGTGGCGCACATAAAAAAGTGAGCTGGTAAAATATCAGTGACTTAAATCTTCTCTTCACGACTTGGGTTTCATCAACTTTTGAGTTTGCTATAGATGAGCGATTTCCAAGGTAAAGCAAATGGATTAGATTGATCACTACTTCAGGTAAATGATACCATTAATGATCTTGTGGCCTCTGTTTTGAGATGTTTGAAGTGTTACTTTTTAAAAATGTCCATGAATGGATAAATAAAGAAATAGGCATTACACTAGGAGTATTGTTGCATCACTGAAGTTATGACATATTGGTATATCCCCTAAAGTCACATTTTTAAGGAGTTTCCATGAGAGACATCATACAATCATTGATGACACTCATCTTTCTGATGTCATCATGCCATCGACTACCATTAATCATAGTCCTCTAAATCAAATATTTCTCCACAAGTTTGCTGACCTAGTCGTTGTCATATGAAGTAACAATAATAGTTCTTGATTGATAAGTCACCTAATGTAATATCCCAATTTCAGCAATCCTGATTAGTTGTTCAGAATGCAAAAATCAGGGGGAACAAAAACTTTTTCTTGTTCATTGGTGTAGTGCTTACTTGTTGTTTGTTTGTGCTTGTGCATATGAGTGTGTATCTTATGATACTCCTTACCTCACCCTTAGTTGACAAAAGCTATTCACTAAAATTATCCTGGCTCATTTTACATATTCTCAAACGTTCGGGCATTTCAAAACATGAGCCAAGATGCTATTGTAACCAAAACTATTTTAGTAGTTTCTATTGAAAAAACTATGGAGACATATATAATATAACCTCCTTATGTTTTCAAGAGAGAACCCTCAACTAACCATATCCCTAGTCTCCCCAAACCCTCTTTTCAAAGCATTTGAATTACACTCTTGGTAGAGATACCAAGGACTCTCATCCCATTCAAAATCCAACCCCTTCAAAATGCCCCAGCCCTACCTCAAGCAAGGCTTGATGGTAACCCCAGTAGTGCATTCACTTAGTTGATAAGATGAGTTGCCTTGATCTGCTGTTTGTCTTGTTTTCTTAGGAAGTAATATGAGCTACTCTAGGAGCTCATCACTAGGATCAAGAGGTTTCCAAATCACCGCAGCCTAAGCAAGAGAACAAAGCAAGATCAACTCACTAGATACTAAGTGATCATCTAAAACCCTTAGCAGATCAATTCTGCAGTGATCCATTCTAGAAGCTTCCAAGTCCACAATGACCAACACCAAGCATGGATCCCTTATCAATCCACACTTCAAAATCATCCCCTAGATGATGCCTTGACACCTTGCAACTCCTCCAAAAATATTCCCCCTTATACTCTAGTCAAAATCCTCAAAACTACCAGATTTTGACCAAGTCTAGAAACTGTTCCAACATCACCTTTTTGAATGCCTCCCTTTCTCAACCCTTGTGAATTTTTGGAAATTCATCTGAACCATCTTGTTAACCATCCTAAGGACTACCAAGGACCACCTTTTTCCTTGGTGAGATCATCCTCCAACCCACTTGTTCTTGATGGTTTTGCAGGCAAGAAAATAACATTTCCTGCAAATCTAGTCATCATGCCTACTTTGACAGAAGCTCACACCCTCATACAACCTCCTATGGACAAACTCTCTGCATGGTTGTGATCTACTCATATAGGTTTATCAACATATGCTCCATTTGTTCCAATTGGATGCTTGTGCTTATTAAACCCACTTGGTTTATAAGGCGTCATAACTCTTTTGGTATGGCAACCTTATTTTCAACAAAGTTTGCCACCATTTCTAGATCACCTCAAATGCAATTAATTCAAAATCTTTCTCCCATGTTCATATATATGACTTAGTCTACCTATCCATCTATCCCTTGTATCAAGGTGAACTATGAACTCCAAGATACAACCATGTTTATGTGGTATAAAAATAACATCACCATAGATCCTCACCTCCATGTTTCTCCGTCTTATTCAAGTTGGATTTCCATCTATCAAGGTTGCTAATGCTTGCTACATCTTGTCTACATCATCTACCTTGATCAACCAGATTTATCAAACATTATCCATAATTATTAGGGCTCCAAACCTATTTAATTCCTTTAATAGACAAAACCTCAAAATCCCCTTTCCCAAAGGAAAGTTTGGTTTTTGCCAAAACTCTTCTCCAACTTTTGACTCAAGTGAGTCCAACATATCATACCCTATATTCCCATCTCAAAAATAAATATTTTTGAGAAGCTTTATTATTTCTTTTTGCCCATTTTCTTAAATGGCTGAATTGGAATAATAATTGTTTTAAATACTTTTAATCCTCAATAAATCTTGGGAAAATTCCCCTAAGTGTGTATTCACACTTGGGACCATCTCAAACCAGAAACCAACCTTGTCCAATGTAAAAAGATCAAATGATCTTTTAGAAACCACTTCTATCCTTTTTGAATAAATGGATTTATAAGGACTAAAACCCTTATAAAAATCCCAACAAAATCCTAGGAGTCTACCTCGACCCCATCTATCTACCAGTACCATGTCCCCACTCCGTCCTATGCAAAATTTGGAACTACCTTCACAAGCCCTCTTGGGATTAAAATTTTGCAAACCAAACAAACTTGAACCAAGCTAGGATCAAATCATGACCAAAGCTTGTCAAGCACTCCCCCTCAGCACCCAACACTCCCCTGGTCGACCAGCACTATAGCATTGCCCATTTTACCCTTGCACTAGTAAGAGCGAGAGGCATATCTTGAAGATGATCTTGCAAATTAAAGTTGCCATAGCCAGCCACTGCCCTCTCTGCCCTTACCCGACCCAATTCTCATTCTTACCCCTCCCCACCTCCCTCTGGACCAATCACTAGCCAGCACCACCCCTCCCCCATGTCCAAATTGGACATTCACACCATCTAGCTCTCCCCCTTGGTATAAAGGCTAGAAGCCACCCCAGCCAGCCCCTTCCCCTCATTTTCTCCCTCTCCTCCCCACTTACCTCCCCCGAGCACCACTCCCTCTCCTCTGCTCTGTGCTGTCCGAAGGAAGAAGAAGAAGGAGGAGCTCTCGGCCTCCTCACAAAACCGAGCAAGGCTCTCTCTCCCCTGCTTCCCTCCCTCTACATGTTGGCCCCCGAGATCCTCTCCTCCTCTATCTGACCGTGCCCTTCTTTTTGTCCAGGACAGAGCTCCGACGAGGTAACTCTCGGCCACTGTCACGCGAGCTGCTTCCCGTGGACCACCCCCGCCGTGCCGCCCCTCGATCGGCTCGCCGTCGTCGACCGCGTTGCCCTGCACCCTCCCCGTCGCCTCCCGAGCCCTCTGGTGAGCTCCCGCCTCCCTCTCCGACGTGCTAGGGTTCCGCCGCCACGAGCTCTGCTCTGTCGAGCATGACGACGCCCCGCCATCCATCTCCACTTAATCAAACGGCCACTAGCGCTCGGTATCGCTTCGGCCGCCCACTCCTGCTGACCGCCGGGGCCCGCCTGGCAGGTTCAACCCCCAGTCTCCCGCGCGCTGCGCCTCTGCCGCTGGGCCGATTTTCCCCTCTGCGGCCCACCTTCCCTCTAGATCCGGCCCACTGCATCCTTTTTTTAGCAGATCTATTAATTCCAGAAAACTTCCTGTTAGGATTAAATCCAAATAAAAATGGAAACCAACTCCAGTTGACCAGAACTAATATCCATCATGTTCATGTGTGTTTTGTGCAACATGTAGAACTGGAACCTTGCCAAAAATAATTTGTATTATTTTCTGGCATTTAATTTTCTAAAGAGTATCTTCTACACTAATTTATTTCCTCAGAGAGTTCTACATCACCATTTGGGATGAACCAAGGCTCTACTAGAAGGTATTTGAAATACCTATCATCTAGCACAGGTCCTATACCAAGGTGAACAGTAAGGTGCCATTAGCAAAAATAACAAAAACAACAACTTTCTGCCTTAGATAAATTCTCCAGGTCAAACCAAATGTGGTATTGACCTGATTCCACCTCCCAGTACACCCTAGTATCGAAATCTATCAAAATCTGGTTGAATTACAGTGAATTAAATAGTTCTATAAGTGATATTTTCACTAAATAATTCACTCCAGGAGTCTGACAACTCCAAAAAGAGCGAATCCAAATCCCACAGAAATTTATTCTAAATACCTAAAACATGCCCTTGGAATCAACTCAATAGCTTCTATAGAATTTATCTTATGAAAAAGAGAAAACCTTACATAACTGCCTTTGGGAATTTCCTGAGGGCATTCTGGTAATTCTTTTGACAAGATTCCAACTCTATGTGGTTCAGTACATCAAACACTACCTAACCACCCAAGGAAATAATTTTTGGGACTCCAGATAAATTCTGGTGAATTATTTCCTCAAACTAGAGTTTATTCCGCTATAAAAAGCATAACTAAATCTAGAAAATTGATAATCAAGTGAAACCACTTGTGATGGTTTTGTTTTGTCAAGACCTATCTGAGGATATCATGGTTGCACATTGGTATCCTACAGACCTCAGAACCCCACTCCATGTTCATGATATCTAGCCTTGACAACTATCTTCCAAATGGAAAACACCTCCATGACAATTTAGTAATTCCACTATCAATACCCAAGCCCTCCAAAACCTACTAAGTTAAGTAGGATTCCTTATATTTGTTTGCTGTATGGTTTGATGCATGAAGGTCTTGTATTGATTGTGGACTTGTCTTCTTGCATGTATACTAGATGACGACGATAGTGTGAGTGTTTGACGACAAGAAGGAAGGGACTTCTTATTATTATTTATAGGGTATTCTTGGTTATCTAAAGAAGTCCAGGGACTTATTGCTGATCACAGGAAAGCCACCACTTCCCTAATTCTGATACTTGTCCTACTCCTTTCATTACCTGTTTCGTATCCTCTTTATAAATTGCATTATTTATCTGCATGTCTTGTTTTATAAATACTGCGCTAATAACTTGGCTCCTCCAAGTTATGACTTTGTGTCCCTCGTGGCACCACCTTGATGTACCTACCATTTTATCCCTTTAGACTGAGAGTACGATGGTTAGCATCCTACCTCGTTGAAAACCACCGGCGTTGAGAAAATAAACTGTTTTGGGCATTTACCCTACTTCAAATGTTTCAAACGGCTTTGTAAAACCCCTAGGAAGAGGCATCGTTCCCAGTGGAGGCTCTAACAAAAGAAATGGTGATGATGAAAAATAAGAAAGTGAAGGGATGTTATACGCCTTTAACGGAACAATTTTATCAGTGCAACCACATTACCCCATCTGCTGGGGCTTAGCTCGTAGTTTGTCTTCATTAGCCGAGGCATCTTGTACAATGCTTACAGGGAGAGATCCCTTGAAGCCCGGGCAGGCGCTACCACATTGTCAACACCCGGATTTTTAATCCCAGATGCCCGTTATGCCATACCTCGCAATCCCAGGATTACCATTTTTGCGAGACATAACGGATTGGATATCACAGTACATCATCCATTACAAACCATACATAAGGTTTTACACAAATAAGGATCTCATGATCCAGTCTTTAATACAACAAGCAGCGGAAATAAAAGATAAGCGTAGCAGTGGGGTCCATCTTCAGGGGCACAGGCAATGCTGACGAAGGCAGATAGTCCTAGTTATCATAGCCGTCCTGCTGACCATCATCTTGATAATCTCCTTCATAGTCTGGCCATGATAATAGCCAGGGACAAAAGCCATGAGTACTCTTTAAGTACTCGCAAACTACTACTAACAAGGAGTATAATTCTAAGTTAAAGTGCTGAATCTAAGTTAACTATCAAGTTAAGTTTGAAACCTAAGCTGAGTTCAGAAGCAAAGAAAGATAAACTAAAGTTCTAGAATCACTTAACTTGGGAAGCTATTATCATAAACACAACCCGGTTGTGGTCAAGTCAAAGTTCATCATTCATTTCAAGTTATTTAGAAAACATCTGACAACGAAACAGTATGGCCATTCCAACTGTCCATTACCGCGGACGCGGCTATTCGAATAGTTTGACACTCTATAGAGGTGGTACACTTTCACCACAAGATTCGATACATCTATCAGGGATAACCCTAAATAATCATACTTAGTATGCAGATAATCAAACATAACCTTCCCTTTACACACCCTAGTATAAGCACCTCTCCTATGAGTATGGCCTCCCAACCATGACCATCAGTCATATCGGGCACTGCATAGGTGGACAACATTGAGAAGTAGCCTCAACTCAAACCTCTCCCGTTAGGGAACTTATACTAATGCATATATATTTCAAGCTAAGCCTTACCCAATTCAGGTAATGTGGTTGTATGGTAAATTTGGAATGATATCGCATCCGAATCCAACCATCGGTTTTATAAAAGGGTTAAGGCTCATGCCTCATCATTTTCATCATCATAAACCAGTTGTGTCTCTCAACACATGTCAAAACATCTCAATAGAATGACTCATCATTCCAAGGTTTTCACAATTCATTTTCACCAAGTGTTCCCATCTAAAGTGACTCGAGTTTTGATCTACTCTATAATACTAAGTTAAGAGTGTTCACTAAGGTGGAAGGATGGGGTCAATCTCATGCCATAGAATGACATCTAAAGGTTTCTAAGTAGGTCAAGTTTTATACTTTTTATGCTACCTTCAAAATAAGTAAGGAACTTTGCATACTAAGGGGAGTAAAACTTGTAAGTAATACTTGGGGTACTAATAGTTAAAAGGGGTGTGATCAAAGCATGCCTAAAGCATCCTTGCTCATTCATCTAGCTTAATTCTAGCTTTCTAACAATAGCTTGCCTTGGTTGGTGCAGTGGTTGAAGTTTTCTTCTTCTTCTTCTTGGTAGCACTCCTCCTCCTCGTAAGCTTGGTCGGTACTATCTTCTATAACAATACATACGGAGTAGATAATCACCAAACAATACTTAACTAGGATAGATAGCATTCTAAGACACACAATTGATGATCTATTATCATCACAAGCATCACAAGTTTAATTCAATAGTTTCCTTCTTTTTATTTTAGAAAAGTAATTTCTACTCATTAAAAAATTAACTAACATTTAATATTCACCACTTAAAACATGGTATCATGTTGACACATGTCATCACCACATATTCTAACATGTGGAAAATGAGATTTAAGGGTTGGATCAATATTACTTTGGTTTAAGTTCATTATTTAATGATTTAAATTGACTAGAAATGCCTATATAGCATTATTGGTACTAGTCCAAAGTCACTGGATGTAAACCTTAATATTATTACATATTTATATATGTATGATGAAATGTGATTTTTGAGAGTTGGAATCAACTCAAAAGCTAATTTGTTTGATTTGATAAAAATGTTGCAAGTTACAAAAGCTTTCGTCTTATTATTTTTATTAGGAGAGATCTATACCTCCAATTGAATTAAATCCAACGGGCTTGGATAGATCATTTTAATACCTTTAAGAAAAAATTGGTTTCATGCAATTTGGATTTCTAAAACTCTCTGAATTGATTTTCAAACTAGGGGACAGAAACTAGATTTAACTAAAAAGAAAAATCCAGATTTGAATAGGTGGGCTAGCGCGGGAAAAGAAATGGGCCGGCACAGTGGAGCTCCACGGCGCCGGGCTCAGCTAACAGGGGGTCCTGCGTTTCAGCGGCACTTAAAACGCGAAACGGTATGCGCGCTGTGGGCCGTGCGATTAGAATAGGAATCTACGGCTGAGGGTCATCGTCAAGGACGAACAGGTCGCTGGCGAGCTCGAACCCTAGCGGCTCGGTGGGGGTCTACTGGGGGCGTACCAGGGCTCCAACGGGGTTGGCGAGGCGGGCAAACGACATGGAAGACGACAGCGAGGCGAGGTGCGGTTGCGGAGGAGCTTGGGGTGGTCGCAATCAACGGCGCCCTTCTCCTCCTGCCGCGGCTACTCCGGCTCCAATTCCAACGAGTTGCTGCTCCCTTTGCTTCGGCGAGAGGTGGGTGAGGTTCAGAGAGGTGAGGGGAGTAGAATGGTGTGGAGAGAAGAGGCTAGGAAGGGCTCCTTTTATAGGCCCGACGGTGAGACCGAGCGGGATGGGCAGGCGACTCCGGTGACAAGGCTACGGCGGGGTAGAGGCATGGCTGAGGGTGGCGATCGATGTGTGGTTCCCTGGCGGTGCTCTATAACTTGAATGTGGCCGTAGGGGCGGTGGAACGCGGTCTGGGCGAGGTGGCGCTCTGAGAGGCAGAGGTGGCGGTGTCCACGGTGAGCGGTGCCTGTGAGGCGTTGGGCGGCCAGCGGGGGTGTCTAGGGTGTTCTCTAGGTCGAGGCGGAGCGGCGGGTGCAGACTGCTGCGAAGGGGCGGTCTGTGCGAGCAGGGACAATGCACGCTCTGGGGGCGGCACTGGCATGGTGCGGTGGCACTGGGCGTGGCTTGTGCTCGATGGTCCACTGCACAGCTAGGCTCGGGCAAGGGACAGGGGGTGGCGGTGAGATCCTGGCTACCTCCTAGACATGGCGAGGAAAGAGGGAATGGTCTGCTGCAGCGGGGCAAGGGTTGGCCGACGAGGCATGGCTCGGCATGGCATGGTCTGGGGACTAGGGACAAGGGAGAGGGGTGTTAGGGGTTTGGTTAGATCAAGAGGGGACAGAGGAGATAAATGAAGGTCATTTGGGGGCAAAACCCTGTAGTAAACAGTGAGCTAGGATTAGAGTAGAGATTATGCATGCCAAGTGTTTGATGGAATGGCCGCATGAAAGAAAGTTTTGAATTTTGGTTTCAAATTTTTTGAGTGATCTCCACTAGTGATAGGTAGTCTCTGGTTGCAAGAGTTTTGAAAGTGGAGCTCAAATAGATGGTTTTTGAAATAGGGGTGATCTATGCATATGCATTAGATTCAATTTTAAACTGTCATTTAAAATAGTTAACATAATGTTTTTAGCAGATCCAAAGGTGAGCCTTGGTACCTCATTATATGTACTAGCAAGGGGTGCAAAGATCAAGAATTGCTTCTGTTAAGTTTTGAGTACTAGGAATAGCCAAAGTAGGCATGGGAGTTAAATTTGCCAAAATGACCATTCCTCCTTTTTAATTCTTTTTGATTTGATTTTCTTTAGGAAAAGTTTGGGAATGATGTAGATGATGTTTAAATCACCTAAGAAACATTTTACAAGCATTGAATCATTCAATCATGGCAATTCAAACAACTCCTATTTTAAATGCACACACATATGAATGCTTTCATTTTTAATTTGGAAAAGTTTTTGTTAACCCTATTTTTGGATGATTTGATCTTGATAAGCTTGGATTAAAGTTTTGGGATGTTACAAACCTTCCCCCTTAAACAAAATCTCGTCCCGAGATTTACAAAGAAAACTAGGAACTAAAGAGATCTGGGAACTCTATCCTAATGTAATCTTCGCGCTCCCAAGTAGCTTCCTCCTCGGTATGATTGCTCCACTGAATCTTGAGAAACTTGATGCTTCTGGTCCTGGTGGTTCTGTAGGCTACTTCTAAGATACGGATGGGTACTTCCTGATAGGTCAGGTCATTGTTGATTTCCACAGCTCTATGATTGATATTCTTGAAAACTTCAGTCTTCTCAGGCACTTCCAAGCATTTGCGAAGTAAAGAGATATGGAACACATTATGGATGGCTGACATCTCTTCAGGCAGTTCCAGTTGATACGATTCTTCTCCTCGGTGGTTCAGAATCTTGAAAGGTTCGATAAATCTGGGGGCTAACTTTCCCTTCAGACTAAAGCGTTGAGTTCCCTTCAATGGTGAAACCTTGAGATATACAAAATCTCTGACATTGAAAGTCAGGTCTCTCCCTCTCTTGTCGGCATAGCTCTTCTGTTTGGATTGGGCGGTCTTGAGGTGCTCACGGACTTTGTGAACTTTCTCTTTTGCTTCTCAGAGAATGTCGGGTCCAAAGATTTGACTCTCTCCTACTTGCGACCAATTCAAAGGGGTATGACACTTTCTTCCTTATAGGAATTCAAATGGTGCCATCTGAAAACTAGCTTGATAACTGTTGTTATATGAGAATTCTGCGAAAGGCACGCAGTCTTCCCATTTTGATCCGTATTCCAACACACAAGCTCTAAGCATATCCTCTAGGATCTGGTTGACTCTCTCAGTCTGTCCATCTGTTTGCAGGTGATAAGCGGTGCTGAAATTCAACTTGGTTCCTAAACCTTCCTGGACTTTCTGCCAAAATCTTGAAGTAAACTGGGTTCCTCGAACTGAGACGATGGTCTTGGGGGTTCCATGCAGACTAACAATCCTAGCAATATACAACTTTGCTAGTTTAGCACTCTGGTAGGTTGTCTTGACAGGTATGAAGTGGGATACCTTGGATAGTCTATCAACTATGACCCAGATTGAGTCATTTCCCCTACTAGAAGTAGGTAACCCGGTGATAAAGTCCATTCTGACGGAATCCCATTTCCATTCCGGAATCTGCAATGGTTGCAACAATCCTGCAAGTCTCTGATGCTCTGCTTTGACTCTTTGACAGATGTCACATTTGGCGATGTAGCTTCCGATCTCTCTCTTCATCTTGTGCCACCAAAATTGCTCTTTCAAATCCTGATACATCTTTGTTCCTCCGGAGTGGATAGAATAAAGAGTATCATGTACTTCCTTCATGATAATTTCCTTCAGCTCTGAATCTTCTGGCACACAGATACGTCCTTTGTACCATAGTACTCCTTCTTCGTCTTCGGTGAATCCAGGTACCTTGCCTGTACCAATACAACGTTTGATTCTGTCGATACTTTCATTTCCCTTCTGGGCTTCCTTGATTTGGCTAATCAACATGGGTTGAAGTTCAATGCTAGCTAGGAATCCTTTGCTAACTAACTCAGTCCTGAACTGCTCCAACTCATCATACAAACTTGGTTGCTTCTCTTTGATCATGGTGTTAAGCCTACACGGCAATCTGCTAAGAGCATCCGCTACCACATTGGCTTTGCCGGGGTGATAGTGAATGTCAAGGTCATAATCCTTGATTAACGCTATCCATCTTCTTTGCCTCATATTCAGCTCCTTCTGAGTGAAGATATACTTCAAGCTCTTATGATCTGAGTAAATCTCACAGCGATTACCCATCAAATAATGACGTCATGTCTTCAATGCTAGAACTATGGCTGCTAGCTCAAGATCATGTGTCGGATAGTTTTTCTCATGCTGCTTCAGTTGTCGAGACAGATAAGCGATGACTTTGCCTTCTAGCATCAATACATAGCCTAGGCCAATCTTGGATGCATCACAATACACATCAAATGGCTTCTTGATGTCTGGCATGATCAAAATTGAGGCTGATATTAATATCTTCTTCAGCTCTTGGAAACTGGCTTATCATTTGTCTGTCCATTCAAACTTCTTGTCCTTCTTCAACAATTGGGTCATTGGTCGGGCTATGCTCGAGAATCCTTCTACGAACTTGCGGTAATATCCTGCTAATCTGAGAAATGAACGAACTTGGGTTTGATTGGTTGGGGCTTCCCATTCTTCGACATCTTTGATCTTGGTGGGATCAACAGAGACTCCTCCGGCAGACACAATATGTCCCAGGAATCCTACTTCTTTCAGCCAAAACTCACACTTGCTGAACTTGGCATATAACTGATGCTCTCTCAAGGTTTCTAGGATGATTCTCAGATGTTGCTCATGCTCTTCTTCTGACTTGGAGTAGATAAGGATGTCGTCGATAAACACCACTACAAACTTATCTAGGAAATTCATAAAGATCTTGTTCATGAGATTCATGAAATAAGTAGGGGCATTGGTTAATCCAAAAGACATAACCGTATACTCGTATAAACCATAGCGAGTAGTTAAGGCGGTCTTCGGAATATCCGTTGCACGAATCTTAAGTTGGTGATAACCATTCCTAAGATCAATCTTTGAGAATACCTGGGCTCCAGTCAACTGATCAAATAGATCCTCTATCTTTGGCAAGGGTTACTTGTTCTTGATGGTGACATCATTCAATTTTCTGTAATCTGTACACAGACGATTGCCTCCATCTTACTTGTCGACGAATAACACTGGTGATCAACATAGCGATGCGCTTGCCTGAATCAAGCTTGTTGCTAACATGGCATCCAACTGCTTCTCCAGTTCTACTAACTCTGAGGGGTTCATGGTATAGGGTCTCTGGGCTATAGGTCCGGTTCCGGGGAATAGATCGATAATGAACTCAATATTCCTATCCGGGGGCATACCTGACAATTCATCTGGTAATATGTCGGGGTATTCATAGACTACTCTGACTTGGTCAATGGTGGGCAGGGCTACACTCTTGTTGCACTTGAATTGACGGGGTAAGGTTTCAGCGATATGCTCTACTGTTACTCCAGAACTACTGGTCATGGTGATGGCTTTCTTAGCACAGTCTATTAGTCCTTTATGCCTTGGCATCCAGTCCATACCTAGTACTACTTCCAATCCTTTGGTTCCAAGTACAATTAGGTTGGCATAAAAATCTATCCCATGTATTCTGATAGGTATAAATTTGCAATTTTTTCTAGATTTTGTTGTTGAACCGGGGATTTGAACTATCATGACATGCTTCAGGTTGGTTAGGTGAAACTTACTAGTGCATACAAATTCTTCGGTGACAAATGAATGCGATGCTCCAAAATCAAACAATACTCTTGCTAAAACTGAGTTGACAGAAAACATACCCAGCACTACATCTGGCGCTTCCTGGGATTCTTCTGCGTTCATGTCGAAGAGACGACCGTTGCGGTTGTGAGGGTTCCCTGGGGAAAATCTCCTTCCTGGTTGAACACGACGCTGCTGCTGAGCTAGGGCATTCACTGGGGCATTGGCGGCAGTCTTCTTGGGACACTCATTAGAGTAGTGACCCTTCACTCCACACTCGAAACAAGTGATCTGGGACTTGTCATTGACAGCGACAGGTACAACATTGCTGCCAGTTTTGGGTGCAGTGTTGTTGTTGTTGTTGCTCTTGGGAGGGGCACGGTTGAAATTGTTGGCATTGCCGGAGCTGTGATTGTTTCCTCCGGACTTCACATTTCCTCCACTACGGTTGGGGTAGCTTGGGCGAGAATTTGGGGGTCGGTTGTTCCTTGGTGCATATCCTGGTGAAGGGTTGGGACAGTACTTCTGGTGACTACTGGATCAAGACTGCTGCATCATATGGCGCTTGCGGTTATCGTTTGCCTGGTTAATCCTCCCTTCCATCTGAATGGCAGAGTCGACTAGCTCTTCGAGGTCATCGAAACGGATGTTGACGAGGACAGTCTGCTTCTCATCATGCAGTCCATTTAAGAATCTCTCCTTCTTCTTGGCCTCCGTGTTGATCTCATCCGGTGCATATCTGGCAAGTGCCAAGAATCTGTCACGGTACTCCACCACAGTCATTCTTCCTTGCTTCAATTTGCGGAATTCATCTCTCATCCTATTGACAAGACCTTGCGGCACGTGGGCGCGGCTGAACTTGACCTTGAATGCTTCCCAGGTCATCACCTGGCCATGGTTCATATTGCGGATGCTATTCCACCAAGCTCTTGCATCTCCCGCCAGATAGTGGGTGGCGAAGAGAACTTTCTCATTCTCATCAACTCTAGCAACCTCTAAGTTGTTTTCCATGGTCTGTAACCAGTCATCAGCATCTAATGGGTTTTCAGATTGGTTAAAGATTGGGGAATTGGTGTTTTGAAAGTTTTTGAGTTTGGATCCTTGGTGATCCTGATTTCCATGTCCTTGGTTGTTGAGAGCCATTTGGGCGATCTGCTGCAATGTTACTAAGTTGGCTTGACGCTCGACCCTACTTTCTTCACGGTTCATGATGAGATTCTGCAAGATCTGCAGCATTGGGTCCTGCGACGAGCTGCTCCCTTCTTGGTTTCCACGAGTCATCTGAAGATTGAGATAGATATAGGGGTAAGTGTGAAATTCTAAGATTCATGGTTTTGGGTATTTCAAATCCAAAACTTTGAGTTAGACTCAGGTTTTTCAACTAACTTATTTTTCATTCATGCAAGCAAGCACCCGATACAACACACACCACAACAATCAAAGGGGAAAACAGATGGTTTGAAGAACCATTCTGCATGCTACGATACAATGAGATGATACATCTCATGCTACGACAATGCTCTAGTGCATCTACTCATCGTCGATGAAGTCGGAGTCTTCATCATCAGTGTCGAAGTCCACAGCATCCTCCTCCAGAAAGTCATCATCGTTGCTGAGGTAAGAATCCATATCTCCCTGGATGTCTTCACCCTCATCTTCTTCTTCCTTGGCGGCAAGCTGAGCTTCCTTCTTCTTGACGGTTTTCTCGAGGTCGCCCACCTTCTTGCGAAGACGGGCGATGGTGCGATCCTTCTTTGCACGCTGGCGGCAAAGAGACTGACGATCTTGGACGAGTAGTGTGAAAGTCTGGGCCTTCTGGTCGGTGATGGCACGGTTTTGGTTAGCTAACTCCCTGGCATTTTCTAGTTCTTGCTATCTGTCATGAAGCAAGAAATCAAGGTTCTCCACTTGACTCCTCAACTCTAGGTGACTTGGCATCTCCATCGGCATTCCCATGAAGTCACGTCTTGCATAGTGGGCAAAACGGGTTCCTTGGATCTTGTTGACGCTGAGGGCACATAGACGTGCGAGAGCTTCATGCATTGCCCTAGCTAATCCATCTAGCCAGTTGTTCTCTCTCACGGAGAACTGAATTCTCCCAGAAGTTGGTGCTTTGATGCTTCCTCGAAGATCGGCGGTGACTAGCCACTGTAGGTCTCCTCCTGGGGGTCCTGGAAGTTCATCTCTAAGAAACTCTGGATGTGGGCGTCCCAGTAACTCCGACAGTGAATCCAGATCCCTCTCGAAGATCAGCTGACCTCCGTTTCCCAACTGGTAAAACTTGCTGAACTGAGTCTCCATCTACAAGGATTAAGGATGAGGAAGTTAGTGAAGTGATCAAGTGTGTCAAATTTTAAGTAGTAATGTAAGAATTTTGAGGAACGTGAATCTTTGAGAAAGAATGCTTTCACAAGGGTAAGAGGGGAAATAGTTTTTCAGAAATACTCACTTTGGTTTTGAAACTAAGTTTTTGTTTGAACGTCCATTCTAACTAGGGTCTCCTATGGTCAGGATGGCTCTGATACCAACTTGTCAACACCCGGATTTTTAATCCCAAATGCCCGTTATGCCATACCTCGCAATCCTAGGATTACCATTTTTGCGAGACATAACGGATTGGATATCACAGTACATCATCATTACAAACCATACATAAGGTTTTACACACATAAGGATCTCATGATCCAGTCTTTAATACAACAAGTAGCGGAAATAAAACATAAGCGTAGCAGTGGGGTCCATCTTCAGAGGCACATGCAATGCTGACGAAGGCAGATAGTCCTAGTTATCATAGCCGTCCTGCTGACCATCATCTTGATAATCTCCTTCATAGTCTGGCCATGATAATAGCCAGGGACAAAAGCCATGAGTACTCTTTAAGTACTCGCAAACTACTACTAACAAGGAGTATAATTCTAAGTTAAAGTGCTGAATCTAAGTTAACTATCAAGTTAAGTTTGAAACCTAAGCTGAGTTCAGAAGCAAAGAAAGATAAAGTAAAGTTCTAGAATCACTTAAGTTGGGAAGCTATTATCATAAAAACGACCTGGTTGTGGTCAAGTCAAAGTTCATCATTCATTTCAAGTTATTTAGAAAACATCTGACAACGAAACAGTATGGCCATTCCAACTGTCCATAATCGCGGACGCGGCTATTCGAATATTTTGACACTCTGCAGAGGTGGTACACTTTCACCACAAGATTCGATACATCTGTCAGGGATAACCCTGAATCATCATACTTAGTATGAAGATAATCAAACATAACCTTCCCTTTACACACCCTAGTATAAGCACCTCTCCTATGAGTATGGCCTCCCAACCATGACCATCAATCATCTTGGTCACTGCATAGGTGGACAACATTGAGAGGTAGCCTCAGCTCAAACCTCTCCCGTGAGGTAACTAATACTAATGCATATAAATTTCGAGCTAAGCCTTGCCCAATTCAGGTAATGTGGTTGTACGGTAAATTTGGAATGGTATCGCGTCCAAATCCAACCATCAGTTTTATAAAAGGGTTAAGGCTCATGCCTCATCATTTTCATCATCATAAACCAGTTGTGTCTCTCAACACATGTCAAAACATCTCAATAGCATGACTCATCATTCCAAGGTTTTCACAATTCATTTTCACCAAGTGTTCCCATCTAAAGTGACTCAACTTTTTATCTACTCTATAATACTAAGTTAAGAGTGTTCACTAAGGTGGAAGGATGGGGTCAATCTCATGCCATAGAATGACATCTAAAGGTTTCTAAGTAGGTCAAGTTTTATACTTTTTATGCTACCTTCAAAATACTTGGGGTACTAATAGTTAACAGGGGTGTGATCAAAGCATGCCTAAAGCATCCTTGCTCATTCATCTAGCTTAATTCGAGCTTGCTAACAATAGCTTGCCTTGGTTGGTGCAGTGGTTGAAGTTTTCTTCTTCTTCTTCTTGGTAGCACTCCTCCTCCTCGTAAGCTTGGTCGGTACTATCTTCTATAACAATACATATGGAGTAGACAATCACCAAACAATACTTAACTAGGCTAGATAGCATTCTAAGACACACAATTGATGGTCTATTATCATCACAAGCATCACAAGTTTAATTCAATAGTTTGCTTCTTTTTATTTTAGAAAAGTAATTTCTACTCATTGAAAAATTAACTAACATTTAATATTCACCACTTAAAACATGGGATCATGTTGACACATGTCATCACCACATATCCTAACATGTGGGAAATGAGATTTAAGGGTTGGATCAATATTACTTTGGTTTAAGTTCATTATTTAATGATTTAAAGTGACTAGAAATGCCTATATAGCATTATTTTGGTACTAGTCCAAAGTCACTTCATGTAAACCTTAATATTATTACATATTTAGATAGATCTAATGAAATGTGATTTTTGAGAGTTGGAATCAACTCAAAAGCTAACTTCCTTGATTTTATAAAAATGTTGCAAGTTGCAAAAGCTTCTGTCTTCTTATTTTTATTAGGAGAGATCTATACCTCCAATTGAATTAAATCCAACGGGATTGGATAGATAATTTTAATACCTTTAAGATAAAATTGGTTTCATGCAATTTGGATTTCTAAAACTCTCTAAATTGATTTTCAAACTAGGGGACAGAAACTAGATTTAACTAAAAAGAAAAATCCAGGTTTGAATAGGTGGGCTAGAGCGGGAAAAGAAATGGGCCGGCCCAGTGGCGCTCCGCGGCGTGGGGCTCAGCTGACAGGGGGGTCCCGCGTGTCAGCGGCACTTAAAACGTGAAACGGTACGCGTGCTGTGGGCCGTGCGATTAGAATAGGAATCTACAGCTGAGGGTCGTCGTTGACGAAGAACAGGTCGCCGGCGAGCTTGAACCCTAGCGGCTCGGTGGGGGTCTACTGGGGGCGTACCAGGGCTCCAGCGGGGTTGGCGAGGCGGGCAAACGACGTGGAAGATGACAGCGAGGCGAGGCGCAGTTGTGGCGGAGCTTGGGGTGGTCGCAATCAACGGCGCCCTTCTCCTCCTGCCGCGGTTGCTTCGGCTCCAATTCCGGTGAGCTGGTGCTCCCTTTCCTCCGGCGAGAGGTGGGTGAGGTTCAGAGAGGTGAGGGGAGTAGAATGGTGTGGAGAGAAGAGGCTGGGGAGGGCTCCTTTTATAGGCCCGACGGTGAGACCGAGCGGGATGGGCAGGCGAATCCGGTGACAAGGCTACGGCGGGGTAGAGGCATGGCTGAGGGTGACGATCGATGTGTGGTTCCCTGGCGGTGCTCTAGAACTTGAATGCGGCCGTAGGGGCGGTGGCACACGGTCTGGGCGAGGTGGCGCTCTGAGAGGCAGAGGCGGCGGTGTCCACGGTGAGCGGTGCCTGTGAGGCGTTGGGCGGCCAGCGAGGGTGTCTGGGGTGTTCTCCAGGTCGAGGCGGAGCGGCGGGCACAGGCTGCTGCCAAGGGGCGGTCTTTGCGAGCGGGGACAAGGCGCGCTCTGGGGTCGGCACTGGCATGGTGCGGTGGCACTGGGCGCGGCTTGTGCTCGGTGGTCCACTGCACAACTGGGCTCGGGCAAGGGACAGGGGGTGGCGGTGAGCTCCTGGCTACCTCCTAGACATGGCGAGGGAAGAGGGAATGATCTGCTGCAGCGGGGCAAGGGTTAGCCGGCGAGGCATGGCTCGGCATGGCATGGCCTGGGGACTAGGGACAAGGGAGAGGGGTGTTAGGGATTTGGTTAGATCAAGAGGGGACAGAGGAGATAAATGAAGGTCATTTGGGTGCAAAATCCTATAGTACACAGTGATCTAGGATTAGAGTAGAGATTATGCATGCCAAGTGTTTGATGAAATGGCCGCATGAAAGAAAGTTTTGAATTTTGGTTTCAAAATTTTTGAGTGATCTCCACTAGTGATAGGTAGTGTCTGGTTGCAAGGGTTTTGAAAGTGGAGCTCAAATAGATGGTTTTTGAAATAGGGGTGATCTATGCATATGCATTAGATTCAATTTTAAACTGTCATTTAAAATAGATAACGAAATGTTTTTAGCAGATACAGAGGTGGGCCTTGGTACCTCATTATGTGTACTAGCAAGGGGTGCAAAGATCAAGAATTGTTTCTGTTAAGTTTTGAGTACTAGGAATAGCCAAAGTAGGCATGGGAGTTAAATTTGCCAAAATGTCCATTCCTCCTTTTTAATTCTTTTTGATTTGATTTTCTTTAGGAAAAGTTTGGGAATTATGTAGATGATGTTTAAATCACCTAAGAAACATCTTACAAGCATTGGATCATTCAATCACGGCAAATCAATCAACTCCTATTTTAAATACACACACATATGAATGCTTTCATTTTGAATTTGGAATTTTTTTTGTTAACCCTATTTTTTGATGATTTGAGCTTGATAAGCTTGGATTAAAGTTTTGGGATGTTACACACATCTCGGATCTGAAGCCTGTAGCTTGCTTTGGCAAGAGTGAGCCTGTTCTGGCAGGAGGCCGATGCAACAATTGGGTCTCCCACGGACGGTATGACTTAGGTGGTACAGAAGGAAGTGGAGTCACCAGATTAAGGTATACGCCAAGTTGCGGCTTGGGTATACGCGTGTACGGAAGGCAGGACTATGGTTGGGAGCCACATACTCGTTGCCGGGGAGAACAAACACAAAAGGAAAAGCAGCCTTTGCTAGGGTCGACAAGCAAAAGGTTAAGTTTGATTATCCGGACCCCCATCTACAGTGGTAGTGGGCCGTGGTTGTATCTCGGCGGATGTATTGATTCTTGTGGGGAAAGCGCGCAAACTCTTCAGAGTATAATCTATTCGAATAGCCGTGTCCACAGTCAAGGACGGTTGTAAAGGTGTTGGCTAGGAGTACCAAAATGGTGTTTGTTTGGAAAGAATGGATGAAAGAATGAAGGTTCCGGGGAAACCTAAGTTCAATTTTTTTGTTTTGACCAGAGGTGGTCAAAGAGGTTTAAAAAGGGTTTCTACTCCAAAATTGTTTTCAAATCTTCTTTTTCAACGAGGATATGGAGATATCTTGATTTATAAAGTAGAGGCATGTTTCAAACTCTTTTTCAACAAACATATGGAGATGCCATACTATAAGAGGTAGTCTAGGTTTTTCAAAAACAACCCCAGATAGAGCTATCTCGCCACAGCCAGACTTGCATTTCCTTATTTCAGTTATCTTGGTGGTTTGCGAGTACATTCAAAAGTACTCATGGCTTTGTCCCTGGCTATTTACTTGGCAAGACTTTTAGAGGTTCGACATCAGGAGATTAAGGTGACGTCCAACGAGCTAGGTCGTCTTCCCAGTCAGTTTCCTGTAGGTTGAGGCACGATTGGGCTCTGCGCTTGATGATGTTCCGTTGCTAAAGATGTTGTAGCCATAATGGAATTTATGTATGTCTTGTAATTCGTTATGTTTCGGATGTTGTAATGATACTTGTCGGTTATGTTCCACGGCTCACTGATCATGGGAACGTGGATATATAGATAACAGGGATTTCTTGGATGCATAATCCGGGGAGCCCACAGACTTGGTATCAGAGCCATCCTGACTGTAGGAGACCTTAGTTAGCATGGACGTTAGACAGGAAACGACAAACCTATTTTCTAAAATAAAAAGGGAAGAGATGACTATTTGCAAAATTGCTTATGTCTTTTCCCCTTCGTTTTTGAAAACTACTTGCATTAATATGATTTCTGAATCTGAAAATCTTGCACACTTGTTACTAACCCAACCCCATCTCAAAAATCTATTGTAGATGGCCTCTTTCCGATCAGAACGCCTCATCATTGGAGAGAGTTTCTGGCCTTTCAAAGAGCAACTTCACAACCTGCTAAAGATAGTCAAGAGGCCCTCGCTGATGATTAAAGGAACCGAACTTCCTCGCAGTAACACCAATGTGATGCAATGGGTCATCAAGGCTGTGATTCACTCCCCGATGAGGACATCGTGCCCACAATCTTCACCTTCCTCGACAGCAACTAGGTAGATGGCATGGTGCGAGCCATACAGGAGATCATGGCGCGCCTTTGTAAGATCCATGAAGATGAGTTGAAGGATACCCCTTACCACTTGTTTGGAATGCATGACCAAGATGGACTCCCTACTGAGTCCTTCCTCACCTGCTGCATCGGGATTCAGTTAGAGAACATGGAATAACTACTCCAACATTCCCAGGAAGATCTCGACAAGGCTAGGCGTGAGAATCTGCTTCTGAAGATGGATATCAACCTACTCTGTAAGCGCGAACGAAGTCTTAAAGTCACCAATGCTCGCTTGGAGAGGAAGCTAACAATTGAAGTACCCCCGACCCCTGAAGACGAGAATCCCCGGACTGATAACGAACTCTCTTTCCTCAATGAGTACCACCCTATCGTACAGTCACCCGCTCCGACCGAGTCAACATCCAACCCCGCACCTTGGGAAGGCACCACTCTCACCTTCACTGAAGACGAGCTGAATATCCCGCATACCCCCGAGGATCTGTAGTAACTGGAACTCTGTCCCTGAAGTTAGCCACGACTCCACTGCTGCACCCTCCGAGTAATCACACGCGTTGCGGTATTCGCCCAGCTAGTAATAGGGTAGAGTCATGTATCACCCCTGAATGTGTTTTGTAATGCTTAAGTACTATTAGCACCCTCGGGTGCAGATTGGTTGGTTTTGTAGTGACTTCCTTGAATTGCTAGGCTTGCTTGATTGTTTCCTTCTTGCGTGTTTTACCCAAGACGTTGCATCAGACCCAACCCCGGAAAGTCTGCCACCAATAGGAACCTCCCCAGGATGGCCATGAAGACTAGAAGCTCGAAGAAGGCATGTAGCCGTTGCGGAGACGGAAGACACCAAGCCAGCAGATGTCCCGGCCACTGCCCAAAGTGCGGAGAACCTCACTCGACCAAAGTTTGCCAAACTCGGTTTGTCACATGTTTCCTCTGTGAAGGCCAAGATCATGTCCCCATCAATTGCCCAATATATCCCCTCATTGGCCAGGCTCGTCAACCTCCCAGTGTCAGCATAGGCAAGTCGTCAAATAAGTTACGCCGAAGGATAAGTACCTATTTCACGTGTGGTCTACCCGGTCACTTCAGCCGAGAATGCCCCAGAGTAAACCCGTCAAGACCACCGCGAAGGTGAAGCCCGAAGGCACCAAGGTCCCCACCTTCAGAAAAGACGACCACCATACCTCTCGTGGCCCTACATCCCAAGACTGGAGATTTCCCGTGCATCCACAAGAAACTACACCCCGTGGAAGTAAAGATAGAGAGAAACTCCTTAACTCACTCTAGGACTCCTTGAACGTCGGCAAGTGCAACTTGTGAAAAGCTAGTCCATATCCCCCCCTAGAACAACACCTATGATGCTACCCTCCCCCGCTTGTTGTTGTCCGCTACCTGAAGCATTATCTTTTGCCGCCCCCATAAGGATGCCCCGACTTGTAACTCTCCGATCTGCCCCAGTCTAATCCTAAGGGGGAAAGACTGCGTCTTTCCCGCAAAAATGGAATAATCCGCTGTCAGAAGCAATCCAACAGTTGGACCCAAGGACGTATACTAGATTACAATAATCCCTTAGGTCAGACGCCGTGAATCCTTACAGCAGGAAGATCCCTCCCCGCAATCATGGTTGAAGCCTGCTCTGCCCCCGTTTTTCATGGCAAATGAAGTTCAACCCCCACTGGCGAAGTGATCCTGATCAAAGACAAAGCCGGAAAGTTAGTATGCTAGAAACACATAGCACTAACCCTTAGACGAATCCCCTAATCTTACTCTCCCGAATCTCGGGACAAGATTATTTTAAGGGGGAAAGGTCTGTAACATCCCAATTTTAGCAACCCTGATTAGTTGTTCAGAATGCAAAAATCAAGGGGAACAAAAACTTTTCTTGTTCATTGGTGCAGTGCTTGCTTGTTGTTTGTTTGTGCTTGTGCATATGAGTGTGTATCTTATGATACTCCTTACCTCACCCTCAGTTGACAAAAGCTATTCACTAAAACTATCCTGGCTCATTTTACATATTCTCAAACATTCTGGAATTTCAAAACATGAGCCAATATGATATTGTAACCAAAACTATTTTAGTAGTTTATATTGACAAAACTATGGAGAGATATATAATATAACCTCCTTATGTTTTCAATATAGAACCCTCAACTAACCTTATCCCTAGTCTCCCCAAACCCTCGTTTCAAAGCATTTGAATTCTACTCTTGGTAGAGATACCAAGGACTCTCATCCCATTCAAAATCCAACCCCTTCAAAATGCCCCAGCCCTACCTCAAGCAAGGCTTGATGGTAACCCCAGTAGTGGATTCACTTAGTTGATAAGATGAGTTGCCTTGATCTGCTGTTTGTCTTGTTTGCTTAGGAAGTAGTATGAGCTACTCTAGGAGCTCATCACTAGGATCAAGAGGTTTCCAAATCACCACACCCTATGCAAGAGAACAAAGCAAGATCAACTCACTAGATACTAAGTGATCATCTAAAACCCTTAGCAGATCAATTCTGCAGTGATCCATTCTAGATGCTTCCAAGTCCACAATGACCAACACCAAGCATGGATCCCTTCTACTCAATCTACACTTCAACATAATCCCCTATATGATGCCTTCACACCTTGCAACTCCTCCAAAAATATTCCCCCTCATACTCTAGTCAAAACCCTCAAAACTGCCAGATTTTGACTAAGTCTGGAAACTGTTCCAACATCGCCTTTTTGAATGCCTCCCTTTCTCAAACCTTGTGCATTTTTGGAAATGCATCTGCACCATCTTGTTAACAATCCCAAGGACTACCAAGGCCCACCTTTTCCCTTGGTGAGATCATCTTCCAACCCACTTGTTCTTGATGGTTTTGCAAGCAAGAAAATAACATTTCCTGCAAATCTAGTCATCATGCCTACTTTGATAGAAGCTCACACCCTCATACAACCTCCTATGGACCAACTCTATGCATGGTTGTGATCTACTCATATAGGTTTATCAACATCTTCTCCATTTGTTCCAACTAGATCCTTGTGCTTATTAAACCCACTTGGTTTATAAGGCATCATAACTCTTTTGGTATGGCAGCCTTATTTTCAACAAAGTTTGCCACCATTTCTAGATCACCTCAAATGCAATTAATTAAAACTCGTTCTGCCATGTTCATATGTATGACTTGGTATACCTAACCATCTATCCATTGCATCAAGGTGAACTCTGAACTCCAAGATACAACCATGTTTAGGTGGTATAAAAATAGCATCACCATAGATCCTCGCCTCCATGTTTCTCCATCTTATTCAAGTTGGATTTCCATCTCTCAAGGTTGGTAATGCTTGATACACCTTGTATACATCATCTACCTTGATCAACCAGATTTATCAAACATTATCCATAATTATTAGGGCTCCAAACCTATTTAATTCCTTTAATAGACAAAACCTCAAAACCCCCTTTCCCAAAGGAAAGTTTGGTTTTTGCCAAAACTCTTTTGCAACTTTTGGCTCAAGTGAGTCCAACATATCATACCCTATCTTCCCATCTCAAAAATCAATATTTTTGAGATGCTTTATTATTTCTTTTTGCCCATTTTCTTAAATGGCTGAATTGGAATAATAATTGTTTTAAATACTTTTAATCCTCAATAATTCTTGGTAAAAATTACCTAAGTGTGTATTCACACTTGGGACCCTCTCAAACCAGAACCCAACCTTGTCCAATGTAAAAATATCAAATGATCTTCTAGAAACCACTTCTGTCCTTTTTGAATAAATGGATTTATAAGGACTAAAACCCCTTATAAAAATCCCAACAAAATCCTAGGAGTCTACCTCGACCCCATCTATCTACCAGTACCATCTCCCCACTCTGTCCTATGCAAAATTTGGAACTTCCTTCACAAGCCCTCCTGGGATCAATATTTTGTAAACCAAACAAAATTGTAGCTCTCGGCCACCGTCGTGCGAGCTACTTCCCGTGGACCACCCCCGCCGTGCCGCCCCTCGATCGGCTCGCCGTCATCGACCGCGTCGCCCTGCGCGCTCCCCGTCGCCTCCCGAGCCCTCTGGTGAGCTCCCGCCTCCCTCTCCGACGTGCTAGGGTTCCGCCGCCGCGGGCTCTGCTCTGTGGAGCACGACGATGCCCCGCCGTCCATCTCCACTTAATCGAACGGCCACCGGCGCTAGGTACCGCTTCGGCCACCCACTCCTGCTGACCGTCGGGCCCTGCCTGGCAGGTTCAAGCCCTAGGCTCCCACGCGCTGTGCCGCCGCAGCTGGGCCGATTTTCTCCTCTGCGGCCCACCTTCCCTCTAGATCCAGAACTCCAACTCCAATTGACCAGAACTAATATCCATCATGTTCTTGTGTGTTTTGTGCAACATGCAGAACTAGAACCTTGCCAAAAATAATTTCTATTATTTTCTGGCATTTAATTCTCTAAAGAGTATCTTCTACACTAATTTATTTCCTCATAGAGTTCTACATCACCATTTGGGATGAAACAAGGCTCTACTAGAAGGTATTTGAAATATCTATCATCTAGCACATGTCCTATACCAAGGTGAATAGTAAGGTTCCATTAGCAAAAATAACAAAAACGGCAACTTTCTGCCTTAGATAAATTCTCCAGGTCAAACCAAATGTGGTATTCACCTGATTCCACATCCCAGTACACCCTAGTATCAAAATCTATCAAGCCCAAGAAGCTCAAAATTTATTGAGCTCTGGTTGAATTACAGTGAATTAAATACTTCTATAAGGGATATTTTCACTAAATAATTCACTCCAGGAGTTTGACAACTCCAAAAAGAGTGAATCAAAATCCCACAAAAAGGTATTCTAAATACCTATCACATGCCCTTGGAATCAACTCAATAGATTCTATATAATTTATCTGATGAAAAAGAGAAAAACTTTACAGAAGTCCCTTTGGGAATTTCCTGAGGGCATTTTGGTAATTATTTTGACAAGATTCCAACTCTAGGTGGTTCAGTACATCAAACACTACCTAATAAACCAAGGAAATAATTTTTGGGCCTCCAGATAAATTCTGGTGAATTATTTCCTCAAACTAGAGTTGATTCCACTATAAAAAGCATAACTAAATCTAGAAAATTGATAATCAAGTGAAACCACTTGTGATGGTTTTGTTTTGTCAAGACCTATCTGAGGATATCATGGTTGGACATGGTATCCTACATACCTCAGAACCCCACTCCAAGTTCATGATATCTAGCCTTGACAACTATCTTCCAAATGGAAAAACACCTCCATGGCAATCTAGTAATTCCACTATCAATACCCAAGCCCTCAAAAACCTAATAAGTTAAGTAGGATTCCTTATGTTTGTTTGCTGTATGGTTTGATGCATAAATTCCTTGTATTGATTGTGGACTTATCTGCTTGCATGTATACTCGATGATGACGATAGTGTGAGTGTTTGACGATAAGAAGGAAGGGACTTCTTATTATTATTTATTGGGTATTCTTGGTTATCTAAAGAAGTCCAGGGACTTATTGCTGATCACAGGCAAGCCACCATTTCCCTAACTCTGATATTTGTCCTACTCCTTTTATTACCTGTTTCGTATCCTCTTTATAAATTGCATTATTTATCTGCATGACTTGTTTTATAAATATTGCGCTAATAACTTGGCTCCTCCAAGTTATGAATTTGTGTCCCTCGTGGCACCACCTTGATGTACCTACCATTTTATCCCTTTAGACTGAGTGTATGATGGTTAGCCTCCTACCTCGTTGAAAACCACCGGCCTTGAGAAAATAAACTGTTATGGGCATTTACCCTACTTCAAATGTTTGAAACGGCTTTGTAAAACCCCTGGGAAGAGGCATCGTTCCTAGTGGAGGCTCTAACAAAAGATATGGTGATGATGAAAAATAAGAGATCGAAGGGATGTTCTACACCTTTAACGGAACAATTTTATCAGCGCAACCACATTACCCCAGGTGCTAGGGCTTAGCTCGTAGTTTGTCTTCATTAGCCGAGGCAGCTTGTACAATGCTTACAGGGAGAGATCCCTTGAAGCCCGGGCAGGCGCTACCACATCTCGGATCTGAAGCCTGTAGCTTGCTTCGGCAAGAGTGAGCCTGTTCTGGCAGGAGGCTGATGCAACAATTGGGTCTCCCGCGGACGGTATGACTTAGGTGGTACGGAAGGAAGTGGAGTCACCAGATTAAGGTATACGCCAAGTTGCGGCTTGGGTATACGCGTGTACGGAAGGCAGGACTATGGCTGGGAGCCACATACTCGTTGCCGGGGAGAACAAACACAAAAGGAAAAGCATCCTTTGCTAGGGTCGACAAGCGAAAGGTTAGGTTTGATTATCCGGACCCCCATCTACAGTCGTAGTGGGCCGTGGTTGTATCTCGGCGGATGTATTGATTCTTGTGGGGAAAGTGCACAAACTTTTCAGAGTATAATCTATTCGAACAGCCGTGTCCATGGGCAAGTACGGTTGTAAAGGTGTTGGTTAGGAGTACCCAAACAATGTTTGTTTGGAAAGAATGGATGAAAGAATGAAGGTTCCGGGGGAACCTGAGTTCGAAAGTTTTGTTTTAACCAGATGTGCGTGGTCAAAGAGGTTTAAAAAGGGTTTCTTCTCCAAAACTGTTTTCAAATTTTCTTTTTCAACAAGGACATGGAGATATCTGGATTTATAAAGCAGAGGCATGTTTCAAACTCTTTTTCAACAAAGATATGGAGATGCCATACTACAAGAGGTAGTCTAGGTTTTTCAAAAACAACCCTAGATAGAGCTATCTCGCCACAGACAGACTTGCATTTACTTATTTCAGTTATCTTGGTGGTTTGCGAATACATTCAAAAGTACTCACGGCTTAATCCCTGGCTATTTACTTGGCCAGACTTTCAGAGGTTCGACATCAGGAGATTAAGGTGACGTCCAGCGAGCTAGGTCGTCTTCCCAGTCAGTTGCCTGTAGGTTGAGGCACGATTGGGCTCTACGCTTGATGATGTTCCGCTGCTAAAGATGTTGTAGCCATAATGGCATTTATGTAAGTCTTGTAATTCGTTATGTTTCAGATGTTCTAATGATACTTGTCGGTTATGTTCCATGGCTCATTGATCATGGGAACATGGATATATACATAACAGTGATTTCTCGGGTGGATAATCCGGGGTGGCCACACCTAAGGTAATGCATTTTGATTCATCATTGATGTTCTATAGGTTTTCAAGAATTACATCAATTGACGTAAATTATTTTTTGGGGGAAAACTGACTTAAATTGATACATGGAGTTTGTGTCCGTCTAATTATGTTTTATAAGTTTCTTTACAAAAGTATTTCTTTCGATGCATGTATACTATTTGGTGTTCTGATACAAATTATAGTTGTGCGGTGTCGTTGTGAAAATTTAGTTGAAGGAATCGCATGCTATCATTATTGCAATTGTGGTTCTTTTGTCTTATTTCTAAATATAATAATTCATTGTGAGAATTTGAGATATATCACACTATGTTCGAAGATAATGCTTTTGGAAAGTGTCGTAATACAGTGATGTTGCATTTGCTCTTCATGGAATAACTCATCAAGAATTACACGTTAGAAAAATTCATTAGTTTATGAAAAATAAAAATCTATACTACAAATGTATTATTTTATGCATTGTATTATTTTAAGATTTTCATATAAAAATGAAGAGCACATACATGTTCACAACATTAACTATTTATGAATGAAAGTATGTGCGAGGGTTTTCTGTTATCTGGTCTATTTTCTTAGGCATGAATTAAATTAATACATGATTCTAACGATTTTGTTCTAGAGGACCTCATGGATATGTTCTACCAATTGCATTATTTTTTAGTTTATGTTTAAATTTTATGCATGTAGTAGCCAATAATTTTCTAGAATCTTTCACACATAGAATTATGGTGATAATTCCGCCGCCATAAAGTGCACTGCATATAAATATATTCAAACTTTAGTGCATTCTAAGTTTTACCAAATATATACACAAAAAATGAAGATATAGAATACCAAATAATTATCAATAGATCCACCAATAATACATATTTACGTCGGATTTACGTAATCATATTTCCACGCGCAAAATTTACCAGATTCTCTTTGATGGTTTGAATTTTTATTCAGATGAATACACCGTTAATTATGATACAAATAATAGTAAAAATAATAATGATGTGAATAATTATAGAGTCTCAATGGATGTACATAGATGTTAAGAACTTAAACTAAAATAAAATAAGAGACGATTAAGGCGTTCCCGTGCATGTGCACGGGCCACCGTGTTGGTTAATAGAACAACTGATTTGTCACTTATATATATGAATGACCATATCGCTAAATGCAAGACACACTAATAGGTTCACAAACTCAAATCCATTACAAATAGTTTCAATACTAATAAGTCTAGAAGATAAATGTAGAAGTAGAAGTATCGTTGTCCATCAGCATCCTATATGCCTCCAACGTACCATGTCTCCTTGTCTCCTTCACACAACGCTCAAGTAGTGGTCCTGTTTTCGTAAAACAAGAACAAATATGTGTATACTTGATGAAACTGTAATAAGTGTTCTGTGAGAAACACATTTATAAAATTTATATCATATATACCTGCTCTATCAATGATCTCACTAGCAATAGGCTCTACCTTCACAGTTCTTAACCGTTGCATGAACCGATGAAAGTTGAGCGAATTTTCTCTCATCACATAGCCATAGACGACTTCTTTATAGCTAGGGTGAAGCGAGCACAACACCCCATCTATGGAAAATTGGTCTTCCATCCAGTAGTCAACCTCATACACTAGACGTGCATGAAGTTTATGCATGATCCCCAAATGGCTAATAGTGAACGTGTTTTCTTCTATCTTCTAGGAAAGAAACTTATCCAGCACATCAAACTTCCAAAGTCTAACTTGTTCTATAAACATTTCATTTAATTCGTCGATCATATCATATGGCTCGATCTGTGGATAGTGCACTTGCAGCTCAGGTACCATTGTCCATCGTATGGTGCATGTGACGTAGCTGAACAAGTCACTATGATTGTGAAACTCGTATTCTTCATCCTTAGTCGCATCATCATCTAGAAGCTCTCCTAGTGGTTCCGAAATGGTGAGGAGTAGGTCACTAGAGATGAGAATTTCCCTTAAGCATTGATACCAGTATATAAAGTTGGACCCATATAACTTAAGCTTGTCTTCTAGCGATATCACTCCACGCATTTTAAATGCTAACTGAAGTGACATGATCTACAAACACATTTGCAAGACATGAGACTAAGTTCATAACATGAATTCTAGTTTTATAATCACATTATCACAAGAACTCCCACTAAAACTATCAACCCTAAGATTTTTTCAGCGATCACATGATCCCTTTACACTGAATCATCCCCGATCGTCACGACCTTTGATACAACTGCCAGGGTGGACTATATCCATTGATCAGAACATTCATGCGACTCGTGCTCGATCTTTTGATCTTTCCATGTTCCGATGCCATGTTTGTACATGCTAGGCTCATTAATTCAACCTAAGTGTATTCGCAGTGCATACATGATATGGACCCATAGTATGTGAACGTTGATATGTCTAGCACCTGATCGTCACGGCTTGGTTCATAACGACGGGCTTTATTGGTGGTGCACACTTTAGGGAGAACACTAGTATTGGTATTATATTAATGATCATCTTATTAATGCTACCATCTATACAACTAAGCAAAAAAAGATGCACACAAAATAACATCACATGCAATTTGTAATGTGTGATATGATATGGTCCTTCATGTCTTGCGCCTTGATCTACACCGTGCACCGTGCCTCGATCACCATCATGCGCCACTAGCATCAGGCCAAGACCATGGTGCCATCAATTGGTCGTCCATGAAGTGCATTCATACAATTTACCATATCACATCACATACTCCCTCCTAAAAAATAAAGTTAGACACCTCTACTTTATTTCTTGCAAATTTTACATGGCTCCTAGGGGTTTTCGAGATAGAGCCGTTCATACCTAAAAATCAATCACAACATTGATCAAGTAGTTATCTCTATTACACCCCTCTTCGGGGGCCTCCATTGTAAATGTCATCTCAACTACTGTGAGAGAGACAGACACCCACTGACCACTTATACGGTACAAGCTGTATATCAAGCGTGGAACCAGTCTCATGTAAGATTACGCGTAAAATCAGTCTGAGCCGCTTCATCTTACAATACAGCGATATGATCAAGTACACATGGTAGGGTAACAACTAAGCTATCAATTCCCACATTCAACATATGTTCCATGTGCTAGCATAACTACGCACAGATCAACTCTGATACCACAGAAGGGTTTCGGCAGTGGAAAACAAAAAATCCTAGCTAGCACGACACCCAATGCTAGGATCTAACTATGAGTTAGCATTTATGGGGATAGTGTTTCGGTTACATACCCTTATAGACCAAACACGTTCAACGTCCCGTGGGGATGTAGATGAAGCAGACAATCATAGCCGACCTGAAGGTCGTGAAGCTCCTCGCTCGTCACCTCCTGGTCCTTGCATGACAGCTGTGGCACCACAAGTGGTAGTGCCCCCGAGGTATCACACACATATAGTGTCCAAGGACGACTCTCGTTCTCCTTGATCTAGCTGGGATATGGAAGTAGACCCTCTGGAACTGGGATCCAACACCTTGACGATGTGGCGATGATGTCAACTCTCTCGTGCGCAGTTCTGCGTCGAACAACGCTCGCGAGATTCAACTAAGAAAGTGAGGGAAAATTCCCTAAGGAAAATAGCCTCAGGAACCCTATTTTTATTTTTGCGAGTCTTTTTTCCTGAATATACACCTCTTTATATAGGGGAAAAAGGGGTACTCTCATCCCTAAAGTCCTAATGTGGGACTAAAGAAAAGAGAAAAAGGAGGGGGTAGCCGGTTGGGGCCAAGGCGGTGCCTGGGTGGGCCTCCCGCACGTGCCAGCCCATCTGCAGCCTGTAGCAGACCGCTATACGGCGAGGCAGAGGTGGCCCATGAGGCGACATCACCCGGATGGGACACGCGTGGCCTACTCCCCGACGTGCACGCCTGCGCTCGCGTGGGCCGGCTGGCAGGGGCCCGCTAGCGGTGGCTATCTAGCGCCTGCCCGCGTAGCACCCGCTAGCGTCCTCTCGCCTGCTTGCGAGGGCCAGCCGAGGCCCAGCAGAAGTGGTGGTTTAGCTGCTTTATGGGGTGGCTTTCCTCTAGGATTTTGGCCCAATAGAGGAATTTGCCCCACAAATATTAATTAAAATATTTATTAATTCATAATTAAGATATATTAAATGCATATTATAAATCTCTATTAATCTGAAACACCTTTCGGTCTTTTCCTTCTTCGGAACAACTTCATATCCTCTTTTGAGAAAATTCGATAATCATATCGCTCGGAACAATTCCGATAATTCTCTTTCTCATCGGTGATCCCTTCGCTTCCATAGTGGTCTCACAACATCGTTAGACCCTTAAGTGTCTTACCCTAATGTTCAGGAATGGCACAGTCATGATCGATATCACTCTCCAATCAATAATCAATAGCGGAACCGGATGCCCATAATGACCCTTATGCATTCCACAAAACTCTATCGTGTTCAAACCGTAAAATATGTGTCATATTTACTTTTTCTCTTTGATACGTGACTTGTCTGAGATTTGATCTTTAGTATCAACATACTAATCTCGTAACCGACAAGTCCACTTAACTCATTATCATGATATTGTATTCCCATGATCTAGTCATACGCTGCAGCTTATTCGATACAATCTCACCGCGTGGGCCCAATGTATCTTCCTATCACGCGGGCAGACAAATCCCGATCTTGATGCATAGGCATCAACCTATTCATTTGGAATACCCAATACACACCTTTATAGTCACCTTGTTACAATCATGATGGTTGATGTGATAAAAGAACTTGTGAGAGACAGTGATTAGTATGATCTCACTGTCTAAGGAGAATGTCGCTTCGTTTCTGACGATCACAACAATGAACCATGTGACTAGACCACGTTGCAATACTTATGTGGGTAATGTCCATCATATCATTCTCCAATGGAATAACTCGGTTGTTAACTGGCATAAATGCTCCATGATTAGGAAACATTGATCATTAGTTGCCCAATGAACTAGTTGAATAGAGGCTCCTAGGGACTTGGTTTGTTTGCATACCACACTTGTATCAATATTTTATGTTGATACAGTTATAGCATAGTATGAAACTATTATGAACTAGTTTGAGATATGATAATAAACCTATTTATTATTTGCCTCTAGGGCATAGATCCTTCATATCCTATTCATAAGTAATTGTATCACGCTAGTGGTGTATCCTACCCTCTTCGACAACTCCTCAGCCACACTCTCACAACCACATTCACATGTTCTTGTTTACTTTAGTAATTTACTTTGTTCTTGTTTATTTTAGAACTCATTCAAACACACACTTTATACACCATTACTTGGGATGAGAGATATCTTAGAAGTACTCACTAGTAAATAGTTATGAGGGGCATAAAGACCTACCAATAGCTCTCTATGGTTCGCTACTCTTACTTTTGAAACTAGCTACCATTGATATGTGCACTTGCAGTCATCACAAGGCTAGCAATATTACCCTCCTCTTATTTATCTTGCTCTTGAAATTCTTCGTAAGTTGGCTTGTGTTGAAATTTTAAAAGATGGAATTTAATTTCATCTTCTCCAAACTTGAGAGAAACTATCTCCTTTTTACAATTAATATTTGCCCCTACGCTATTCAAGAAGGTTCTTCCAAAAATAATTGGGCAATAGGAGTCCGTGGGCATATCAACTATCACAAAGTCAATGACATATTCATATGGACCAACATAAATTGGAATATCTTTAATATCTTCCATAGGGATTCTAAGTGTTTTCTCACCAAGCATGATTTTCTTATTGGTATTTTCAAGCGTAGCTGGTTCAAGCTCATATTGAATATCTAGATACAATTCATAAGAAATGACACTTATGGAAGTTCCAATATCACAAAGGTCGTAGTAAGAGGACTCACCGGAAGTGCAATAAAGAATAGTCTTACCAACATTTTTAGCTTTACATTTCCTTCAAATGAATTGTAACACCCCAGTTTTAGCTAATCTTAAATTAGGGTTTGTTTGTGCATTCATGAGAATCATCTTTTAAATTACATGCAAAAGAAGGAAAGCAAAACCATAAAACCCTAACCCTTCCCTCTCTTCGAAAACCTATTCGAAGTAATTTGAATTTCGAAAATTACAAAAGGTATGGATCCCAAACAGTATAAAAGGGATCTGCAATATTTTCTTGTTATTTACAAATCCTCTGGTATCTTCAAATAGCTCCGAATAGTTTTGAATTTAGAAATACAAATAGAAAAGGAAATGTGTTTTGCAAATAAAAAAACTGCAGCAGACCTGCACTAGGCCGACCCATCTCTCCTCTTTCCTCCCTGCCGCCCACGTGCAATAGCTCGCGGCCCAAGCCAGCCCACCCCGGCCCATATTGCTTTGTTCCCTCCCCTCGCCATCTTCCTCCTGCCAGGCACAAAGCTCACCGTCGCCAGCCTCACCGTCGATCACCCCGGCGTCAAGATCCTTGCCCCGCCGCCATCTGGACGAGGATAAGATTGCCCCGAGACGTGTCTCTCTTCTCCTCGACCTCTCACTCTTCCATGCTCCCTCTCTCGTGCATGTTCCTCTCCCTGGCCGAACCCTAGCTCTGGCCAGAGCTGTCCATCATCGTCGACTCTAGCCTCCCCTCGCTCATCTAAGACCACCACGATCTCCGCCCCGTCCTCCTCTTTCTCCCTGCAATAATAATCAAGCCCGGGCACCACCAGTCGTTGGCATCGACCTTGTCTTCCCTGAGCCTGATGTCCACCATCGTCGACCTTGTCGCTGCTCCGGTCCACCCCGTGTAGCATCGTCACCTTTGTCCGATTCGTGGTGAGATCCTGGTCCTCCTGGACCTTTTCGTTCTTTTCCTCTCGCTTTGCTTCAGCCTCGCATCATGCACCATCACACACCGCTGTCGGGCACCATCGCAGCCACATCTCCGGTGACCATTAACCAGCGACGGCACCTTAGTTCGAATCGCCAAGTCGTGCTCATCCTGAAGCGCCGCCCCATGCTTCCTGGCTCGTCTTGGATCGTCGGCTCTGGCCACCGTCCACCGGTCAACAGGCAGGTGACTTGTCGTCGACCAAGCTCCACCATGGTGGCAACCTGATGTGGGCCTGGCCCATAGGTCATCCTCTGCGGCTAGACCTAGCCCCGGTGAGAATCAACCCTACCCATGTGGTGACGTCAGCCCCGTGTCGTGCTGATGCAGAAAACCTTTTAAATTGTTTTAATAAATTCCAGAAATTGATATAAATCTTATAAATTCAATATATTCAGAATAATGAGATCTACACTTTAAACTCACACTCATGCATTGTTCAACAACTTTAAAGACAAGTTTAATTAGAGAACGAAATTAACCCCTCGTAGGTGACTCCGAGGTCTCTCCTGTATTAGAGTTTACACCCCTCATACACCACTTAAATTGCCAAGCATGCCTTAGGGTTCCTTTCCGATACAATTTAACTTGTCATATCCTCATCCTTGCTTGAGAATTGCATCGATGCCATGTGTTGATTGTTGTTCCCTCTTTCTTTTTGGTGTTTGCTTCTTCCCGGTAGAATATGATATCAAGATCGAGATTGAAGACTGAAATCAACACCATAGAAGATCGACGAACAATACTTGACCAACTATTATCAAGTCAAGTACAATGCCCTTGATAAGCGTGGTTTATGGGGACCTCTCGACTAACTAACTTGCCTAGTAGATTCCATGAGTCACATAGTTCGGGCTTTCCATTTGGCATACGCATCGAAAATTTTTTCGAAAGCGGAGGAGAAGGAGGTGCATCATAAGTGGTAGGTAAGCGTGGCCGGGGTTGCTTCGGGTAGATGGCGCCCTTGATAAACCAACCTCGCCCCCATCTCTCGGGACCGGCTTCGGGATTTGACCCGATACGACGAAATCATCCTTAGGGCGTGACTCATGGTCTCGGCGAAAGCAAGGTAAAGGTCATGTCTAACCACCCTCTGCAGGCCTTCCAAGGAAGAGGCCTGATGATTCTGTAATTAAGAGTCGGTTTGTATGTGTGGGTAAAGTTGTACAGCCCTGCAGGGTTAAATCTTTTGAAAAATCCATGTCCACGGTTATGGACGATTGGGGAACGGACGTGAAGATCATAGAGAACTATAACGTAATCGTAAAACTTGGCAACTAATGTGTGTTAAGGATCCTTCCTCATGGGTACGAGGGGGTGATCATAGTTGTGTGATGATGATTACTTTGGTGGGTATCAAAAGATGATGATCAATGCTTCGGAGACGTTGCTCTCTTATCCCCTTTTAAAACATTCTGATTAGACGAGATTCTTCTCCCTCTTCTTTGACAAAACAAAGATGGCTTTGTGCAAAATAACCCCACCATCCATATGTCTTGCGGAGTACACCATGTACTCGCCCTTGCTTTGTTGATACTTTTGTAGAAGAATAAGTGTTCAAAATAAAAGTAATTTGTATTTCGAAAACTACAAAAGGTGTGGAGCCCAAACAGTATAAAAGGGCTCTGCAATATTTTCTTGTTATTTACAAATCCACTGGTATCTTCAAACATCTCCGAACAGTTTTGAATTTGGAAATACAAATAGAAATAACAAAATAGAAAAGGAAAAGTGTTTTGCAAATAAAAAACTATAGCAGACCCGCAGCAGGCCGGCCCATCTCTCCTGTTCCCTCTCTGCCACCCACCTGCAGCAGCTCGCGGCCCAAGCCAGCCCACCCTGGCCCATACCGCTTTGTTCCCTCCCCTTGTTGTGTTCCTCCTGCCAGGCGCACAGCTCGTTGTCGCTGGCCTCGCTTTCGATCACCCCGGTGTCAAGATCCTTGCCCCGCCACCATCTATATGAGGATAAGATCACCTCGAGACGTATCTCTCTTATCCTCGACCTCTCACTCTTCCTCGCACCCTCTCTCTCGCTCATTCCTATCCCTGGCCGAACCCTAGATCCGGCCAGAGCCGTCCATCATCGTCAACTCCTGCCTCCCCTCGCACATCTAAGACTACCACGAGATCCGCCTCGTCCTCCACTTTCTCCCTCCAAGAATAATCAAGCCCGGGCGCCCCTAGTCGTCGGCATCGACCTTGTCTTCCCCGAGCCCGATGTTCACCACCGTCGACCTTGTTGATGCTCTGGTCCACCCCGTGCAGTTTTGTTACCTTAGTCCACTTCGTGGTGAGCTGCTGGTCCTCCTGGACCTCTTCGTTCTTTCCCTCTCGCTTTGCTTCGGCATGGCATCATGCACCGCCGCTCGACGGCGTCGGGCACCGTCGTAGCCATGTCTCCTGCGACCATTAACTACCGGCACCGCCTTAGTTCGAAACACTAGTCGCGCTCGTCCCGAAGAGTCGTCCCGCGCTTCCTGGCTCGTCCTAGATCACCGGCTCCGACCACCGTCTGTCGATCAACGGCCAGGTGACATGGCATCGACCAAGCTCCACCATGGTAGTAGACTGACGTGGCCCTGGCCCATAGGTCAGCCTCTAGGGCTAGACCTAGCCCCGGTGAGAATCAACCCGACCCCTATGGTGACGTCAGCCTCGTGTCGTGCTAACACAGTAAACCTTTTAAATTGTTTTAATAAATTCTAGAAATTGATATAAATGTTATAAATTCAATATCTAATTATTTATAAGTCATAAAAATATGTATGATATATCAAAATGTTCAGAAAAATGAGGTCTACACTTTAAACTCACACTCATGCATTGTTCAACAACTTTCAAGACAAGTTTAACTAGAGAAGAAATAAACCCCTCGTAGGTGACTCCGAGGTCTCTCCTGTATTAGGGTTTGCACCCCTCAAACGCCACTTATGCCAAGCATGCCTTAGGGTTCCTTTCTGATACAATTTGACTTGTCATATCATCATCCTTGCTTGAGTATTGCATCAATGCCATGTGTTGATTATAGTTCCCTCTTTCTTTTCGGTGTTTGATTCTTCTTGGTAGAATACGATATCGAGATCGACATTGAAGACCGAGATCAACACTTGAAGATCGACAAACAATACTTGACCAACTATAATAAAGTCAAGTACAAGGCTTCCGAAGATCTTCTTATTGGTTCTCAATAGGCAAAGGCACGCATAGCCCCACCATGATACAATCCTATGCTTTCAAAGTATTTCATCTCTTTCCATGATGCATACGGTTCTACTGTGGTCTTTTATCGATAGATAGAGTATCCTATATGTTGCATTGCTACCTTTAAGCTTATATTACCTGATCCACTCCTCCTAGCATAACTAGGTTTGACTTGTGTGTACTGCTAGAGCTTTTATCTGTGTCTTTCTTAGGCATGCTTAGCTATCAGTACTGGTCCATCCAAATGACGTATCAAATGCAGAGAATCTAGTATGATAGGATAACGACGTATATTGATGAGGTAAGATCAATGGTAAAGGTTAAACATGCTAAGGCTTGTATGGGATGCCACGGTGGGATGTGGTTTTTGTAGTCCCATGCTCGACACTACTAGGACCCGAGTTCTAGCCTCTTGAACCAAGACGAGCGTACAACCACACGGGGTTTATGGGGACCTCTCGACTAACTAACTTGCCTAGTAGATTCCGTGAATCACATAGTTCAGGCTTTCCATTTGGCATATGCATCGAAAATGTTTTCGAAAGCGGAGGAGAAGGAGGTGCATCATAACAGGTAGGTAAGCGCGGCCAGAGTTTGCTTGGGGTAGATGGCGCCCCTGATAAACCAACCTCGCCCACATCTCTAGGGACCGGTTTCGGGATTTGACCCATTACGGCGGAACCAACCTTAGGGCGTGACTCATGGTCTCGGCGAAACAAAGGTAAAGGTCGTGCCTAACCACCCTATGCTGGCCTTCCAAGGAATAGGGATAATGATTCTGGCATTAAGAGTCGGTTAGTACGTGTGGGTAAAGTTGTACACCTATGCAAGGTTAAATCTTTTTGAAAAGCCATGTCCACGGTTATGGATGACTTGGGAAAGGACGTGAAGATCATAGAGAACTATAACCTAATCGTAAAACTTGGCAACTAATGTGTGTTAAGGATGCTTCCTCATGGGTACGAGGGGGTGATCCTAGTTGTGAGATGATGATTACTTTGGTGGATATCAAAAGATGATGATCAATGCTTGGGAGATGTTGCTCTCTTATCCCCTTTTAAAACATTCTGATTAGACGAGCTTCTTCTCCCTCTTGTTTTACAAAAGATGGCTTTGTGCAAAATAACCCCACCATTCATAAGTCTTCCGGAGTACACCCTGTACTCACCCTTGCTTTGTTGATACTTTTGTAGAAGAATAAGTGTTCCCCTGAAGACAAGTTTTGTACAACAACAACACCGATGAGTAGCTTGGGGTTCCCGGTCCTGGAATCTATGGGCTGGGACGTCATCGTTATGCTTCACGCCTCTTAGGCCATTTGTTAAGTTTGCTATACTTAATAGCATAATTTGCCTTCCGTTGTTTGATGTTTGTGGTCAGTGACCTCTTCTTGTAATATTTTGGTTCTCCCTTAGTTATGATCTTGCTATAATAATCTTTGTGTCGTAGGGTTACTGTTGTGTTATCAATTTCTCACTGGATATCCCCGAGCTCCAGGTTAAGCTTATGTCAGGCTATGGTCTGGATTTGTTTAACCCTGATCCCGGGGGTGTCACATGAATACGGAAGCTTCAATATCAAGTTCAACTACGTTGCAGTTTGCAAACATAGCTAATATTTCTTTCTTGGTTATTTCTATTTCTTATTCTACATTTCCTCATACAATCTTCTTCTACCTTGGCTTCTTCTTCTTTCTCTTTGATAATTCTATGTTCTTCCTCTAGTTGTTCTACAAGATGTTGAGTTAAAATTTTATTTTCCATGGTCCTTGGGAAATTAAGAGGATCCACATATGTGGCCTTTATTTTGATGGATCCATTAGCACATAAACTACCACTTGCACTTCTTCAACATGTTTAGGCAATGGTTTGTATTGAAGTAATTATTACTTTGGTGATTCAATGTGCTCTAAAAAAGACTGTAGAATTTGCAAAATAATATCATCATGAAGTTGGAATTCATCAGCTATCTCCTTTACCTTACAAGTTTAATTATAAGCATTTAAAAAATCATACTCTACTTCTATTCCACCTCTGCCTCTTAAATCAAAAGCCCAAGTTTCTCTATTACGGTGAATTCTTCCTAAAAGTTCCCAAGCTTGTGTTATGGTGAGTTCCATAAAAGACCCACCAGATGCTAAATCGATTTCTATTGAGGACTTGAAATTTGTAATTGCTCTTCTCGCTCCAGCTGATATTACTTCAGGATACAGGCAAAATATAAACTCACCTTTTAGTTTATCCCAAGTATCAATTTTCCCACAAGACAAGTTCTATACCAAGCCAAAGTAGTGTTAGTTAGAGATTGGCTAAACACTTTTAGTTTCATTCATCATGAGAATAACATCTTAGTTTAATTGTCTAACATAACTCAGTAAAGTTACTTAAATGATCATAAGGATCTTCATAATGATCATATCCTGCAAAACTTTTTTATGCAGAATATAAATGAAACGAGGGTTAACCTCATATTCTGCATTTTTTCCTTTGAGAATTCTTTCATATGTCCCTATTAAATCTCCCGGGGTATTCAGTTGTGTCGAGCTTGTTCATAAGACCAAGCGTAGTCATGGTGTTTACCTAAAACTAGTAAACAACTTTAGTGTAACAATTAATAAATTAGCAACTAAGAACAAATACCAACCATGCTTAACTCCCTGACAACGACGCTAGAAAATACCTTAATGACTACAAGTGCACAAGTATATTGTTGCTAGTTTCAAAAGTATAAGTATCGAACCACGGGGAGATATTTGGTTAAGGTCTTTATGCCCCGTGTCTCTATCTATCAAGAGAAACTTGTAAGATGTCCTTGATTTGAAGTAAGAGAATTTTGAGAAAGTTGTTTTGGGTGCAAAAAAATACCTGAAATTAAAGTAAATAGAGAGTGACAAACATGATGTAAATAGTAATGAACTTTCATCAAGGCAAATTGTTCTCGGAGAATTTAGGATACACCTCAAGCATTGGTACTAATTATAATTAGGATGAATCTATGTCTTTCGTTATGACATATGTGGGGATAGATCCATAATAAGATGTTCACAGACAAGCCATCCGTGAGCAAGCCACTTCGATCCCTCACAATTAAGGATTTTCCCATGGAAATTCATATGATCTCAGTGAATCTCTCCTTATCCCCTTGACCATATAAATAGCTTGCCAACACATTGTGTCACTTAACACCGTACATACTACCATATGTCCAATGGTAGTTCCCTCTCTAGTCCCGAGGACAAATATTACATGGTCGACTTCACATAATATCTAGAGAGAAAACTAACAGATAATCATACACCAAAGTTGTAGTTCATATTTATTTCATATCATAATATAGCTAGGGTTTATCCATCTCTCCCCAAGGAGAAAGTAAACTACTCTTACATGGAGGCAATCAACAACATCATCATGATAATGTAAACTAAGTATGAATATACGAATGAATTCAAGTGCAAATCCACAATAGTAATTAGAATTACAACAAGATGGAGATGAATGATATGGGGATGGTGATGGTAATGAAGATGCAGCAGTTGATGATGGGGAATGATCCCTTGGCCTCCAATGATCGGTATAGCAGCGAGGATGATGCCCTTCTGCAACTTTCCCCTTTAGATAACAGCTGGAGGTGAGGTTTCTATGGTTTCTGGTGTTTCTCAATGTCGGATCTCAGATCCGTCTTTGCGAGGTGAAAATATTTGACGAGGCGAGGTGGCTAATAGGTGATACGGTCAGACAATACAGGCAGGCTCACTCTATATGGATGGTCGTTAACACTCCTGCAGTCTCCCTTTGCATCCCCTCTTTACCTAGGTCCATGGAAAGTCATCTAGATGACTTTTATCACTTGGAAATATCATATTAATGTATAATATGAAAACTCTAAATGATATGTTCATCAATACCTTCATAATTTAGGATCCTTGAAAATATGCATAAAAGGTGCTAGTGAGCGCCATAAAATACTAAAATTCTATTGCTACTCATGCAAAAACACAAGGTAAATATGCTTCAAAAAAGCACTTATCAATGGCAGTGAAAATACAACCATGTCTCTCAATGTTTAAACATCATATTTGTTAAGAAATTGATAAAATATCTCCCTACGATTGCTACTAATGTATACTTATTGTATAGATATAAAAATAGTTTGTCTGATCTTTCTATTTGCATAATTGGGCACTTCTATGGCAGAAACATGAGCAATTAATGAAGAAACACGAGTTGACAACAATCCCAAGTCAAAGAGGCCATGAAGAGAAGATCTAGAAGGTTTAACGAGCACTAGTATGGGCAAGAGAAGATTGTACTACGTGCCTGTACCGGGTGTCGACGCGTCCTCCTGTTCAACACAAGCAACTTTCATGAAGAAATCTATATAAGATTCATCTTTGAGCTGCCAGAAACTCAAACATTAGTCTGCAACAACACATCTAAAGCCATTTGCATCCGAGGAGAGGACATCCAACATCACCACCATAATCACCATAGCTTTTCCTCCTCTCATCTCCATCTCCATCTCCACTCCATATCTAAATTCACGTACTTGTAATATTGATCTCATCACAATCGATGGCATTGTAAGACTATTTGGTATTTGTCTTAAAATTTTCTATACAATATTTATGATTGTTGATGTAATCATGAGTGAGTACTCATTATGGGCTATTGTCCGAGGCATACCATTGAAGCATCTTCTAACTCCATGAGATATTAAGTTGTGATTGAATGTTGAATTTATCCTTTGTTTACTTGTCTTTTGCCTCGATCCAAGGAATTGTCAGGTACCCAAGACTTCGAGAATCGATACAGCTAATAAGGTGGGATTAGTGGTGATCTACTTCTATATGTGAAACACAGTGAAAACAGTGGGAGTATGGTAGTTGTTTAGAGATCCATTTGGGAGCATGGTAACCTCATAGATCTTAAGGTTTTGGTATGTTTTACTTAATAACTGTGTAATCCTGCATGATGGTGGTGTAGTGGTTGATCAAAAGTCTATAATAGATATGGATGGAAAACACTATAGTAGTTATAGACATACCGTCCACAACCTTCATCGGTATTATACCACAACTCATGAACGAGATTATTAATATTGTCTTTATCCCTCACATTTTGTGCATAGCTGTAGGTGACATTTTGTGCATAATTGTAGGTGAATCCTTAGATCTGACCTATCTTCGTCCATTGATACAAACCCAAAAACTAAACATCAAAGGTCAGACAAATAAATATACTATGAGTTTATAAGGTCTTTTTTGACATAATCTTACACCATAGAAATTACTTCCCAAGGTTCATTAAACCTAGATATTCTAGGAAAAAGAAAGCTATACTACAATCCATAGTCTAGATCAAAGGTATCATCACACATTATTTCTATTCATGGAGTAAGAGATTCCTTGGCGGTGACAATGATAGGGGCGGGGCATCGTCTGTGAGATCTTGGTCAGCACAAGCTCACCATTTCCTCCTGCAATGTTGTTCGTTAGAGTGGGAGTTGTCAGGACGTTGGTACAGGTGGTCGACCATTTGGCATGTGCATGCATGGGTTTCAATGTTTATTGCACCGGGGGATCCATCAATGGGCGTCAAAGGTTAAGTCGGCGTAGTTGGCTTGAGGAGGAGTGTGATGATGATGCTCGATGACTACATTCATGGTGGTCTTTCTTCTCGATGGTACATGTGATGTTATTTGTCTATGTTTACGCTAATTAGCTAGGTAATTTCTGTTCTTGTTAATTAGTGAAATGTACCAAATCTTTTGCACCCATTTAAAAGAAAAACCAAAATGTACCCTAGCAGTGTCAACTTTTACTTCAGAGAGATCTCTCATTCATTAATTAGGACCACTTTGTTCTTACAAATATATTTTTCTCAAGAAGGGAATGGAAGCTTGGGACTGAGTAAGGGAAAAATAGTGGGCAAGTCCCACATGACCCGGAGATGGTATTTTGATTCATATGTGTAAATTTCATGTGTACATATTTTAAAACGTCAAAAAAATTGAAAGAAAATTTCATGTGTACATCCAAACATTATATATTCGCACGTGAAAATTGGTGAAAGGGAATACTTTTGTGGCTTTGTGTAAATGTTATTTTTCCAAAACTTTGTCCAAATGTACTTCGTTTTATATTGTGAGTGTATCTATACCTAAGAGCCAAAGTGGATTTTCTCGCATGGTCTTTTTTAGAGCAAATTTGAAAGCCTTCATTACGTCATTTTTTAAGTAAGCATGAGCTTGATTAATTAGGGAACAAGTTCTTACAATAATTTGACAAGTCACATAGTACTCCGCTTGTACATTTTTTTCCTAATTGCGATAAAGCATGCGCAACAGTATTTCCTACACGGTCCACCTTGCGACACTAATAAACTGATAAAGATTTAAAAGCTCTTGTCCTTACATGTAGAGGCCCTAGCAAGGTGATATATATTGAATTCCTTTGCTCTTTAAAGTCTACACCGCTCAGAGACAATCAGACTCCAGGCTTGCTAAATCCTCCCACAAGTTTATTAGATGTTTTAAGACTTCTAAAGTATGCGAAAACCTCTGCTTTCTCCATGCTAGAGCACCATGACATGAACTTGCACTCTGATAATATGATACATCCATGATGGTAACTAATCACAATGCCCATACAAAATTTCTTACTTGTAGTATCCTAGCCAGAATCCACGTTCATTTTGAGTCCTCCTTCCGTAGGTGTTGTCATTTGGGAGGGACTGATGACTGCAAATGCACAGATCGATTGTAGCTAGTTTCGTAATAAGAGCATCAAACCCACAGAGAACTATTTGGTTATTATCTTTATGCCCCTTGTCACTGTCTACCAAAGGATACTTGTAAGCTGCTTTTGATTTCAAGTAAAGGATGTTTAAAAGATTTTTGGTTGAATACGACAAATTAAATAAAAAAAGTAACTAAAGCGTTTGGAATGGTAGTTGAACTCAATAGGGCTAAAGCGTTCTCGGGGATGTAATACACTACTAGCATGGAACATTTAATCATAATTAGGATAACCTATTTCCTATGTGATGACATGTGTAGAGAGAGCTCCATAATAAGATGTTCACTTCAAGGCTTGTAGGCAGCAACTTTGTTGAGCTAAGGAACGAGGACATATCTAAATAACCACCGCGTTGTCTGAGAGCAGTCATCCATACAAACCACCGAAATTAAGGATCTCCCCGTGGATATCGTCCCCCTTTAACCATGCAGGTTATAAGCCAGTGCTTCTAGTTGCAAATATCTGTAGGCATACTTCCAAACACGTCCAAAGGATTTCACCCTTTTGTTTAGACCCGAAGGAAAATTATATATGGTCGACTACACATACCATCTAAAGAGAGATATTAAACACACATCATTGATCAATAGATCATGGACAAAGCTAATATATCATATTTATTTCATTTTATTATAATGCTAGGGTTTCTCCATCTCCCCAAGAACGAAGGAAACTACTCACACATGAAGCAATCAAAAACATCATCATAATCAAATGGATGGATAATACTATGGGGATAAATCTAGTGCAAACCACAATTGAATCTAGAATTACAATAAGATCTAATAGATGGAAGATGGGGGTAGTAATGATGATGGAGATGCAGCGATTGATGATGAGGGGATGATGTGATGTCCTCCAATGATCCGTGAAGCAGCAAGGATTTTACCTTCTCCAAGTTCCTCTTCCAAATCTCTTTCTGGTGTGGTATTCATGGCTGGAGGTTTCTGTGAATGTCGGATCTATGACCCGTCTTCATGAGGTGAAAGTATTTGATGAGGCGGACGTGATGCCATGGTACATGTGGACAGTACAGGCGGGCTTCGCTCGTATCAGTTGTTGTTAAGGCCCATGTGTCCTCCTCCGCATATGCAAATCTCCCAGGTACAAGGAAAAATCAATTAAATGACTTTTATCACATAAAAATATCATATTACAATATAATATTATAGTCCCAATTGATATGTTCATAAGAGATTTAGTAATTTGGGATCCTGTTGAAACAAGGACAAAAGGTGCACACAAACACAGTAAAGTGCCAAAAACCCTACTCTACTTATGCAAAAAGAAAGGTAAATATGCTTCAATTTTAGACTCGTCAACTCTTCCAAGCTAGACTCTTGCTTTTCCCCGAGCAAGATGGTGACTTATGGACAAGATCATTATGTTCATGACGCACGAGTCGTTACAATAAATGAGGCAAAAATTGACACAATAATACAATATCAGATGTAGAGTTGCACCGTGAGTTTTATCACACCTTTACACATTACATGACTGAGAGGTTTCCACGCCTCTTTGTATCAATAGTGTTATAAGAAGTTTTTTAAGGGTTAACATATTATACAATCATAAGGTTAAATTGATTGAGCACTTGATTCAAGTAATGAAAGATTCATTATCACTTTTTTTCTTTTTCTTTTCTCTACAAGCTTGTACTTTTCTTTTGCCTTGAAATTATCTTTATACTTGGATCTTTTTTTATATAGCAGAGTCACCTAATCATGCTCACTACTTTTTATGGTTCTTGTAAACCTAAAGTAGTGACTATATCATGCTACCAAGTTTTTCTTCTCATAATTAATCAATACTTTTATTGGTGTGGAAGACCCTAAAATCATAACTGTTGTACAAGTATCATAACACTCATCCTAATTCATTCATATAATATAATAATCATGAATCAAAAGATTACTTCAAATACCATAAAGTCTCGAAACTCAACAGATATATAATTATTTCCTTGAACAAAGGGAGCTTGAAGATGATGTAACTAATGCCAATTCTTGAAATAAAACCTAACATGCGTGTTATAAAATAAACATGCTAAAACTATAAGATAGATTACAAGATCTTATAGATATCCCCAAGATTGGGATCAAGCCGGTGGGATCAAATAACCCCTCACGACTATTCGATACTATGGTGCTCTTTAGTTCGGAGGTGCGGCATAGGAGACAGCTGCATGAAGTTTCTTATCCATCTCCTCCAAGGCAGATATGCGACTCTGGTACTTTTGCAGGTCAGAACATAAGTGAAACGTCCCCTCGGCAAGCCTTCTTAGTGCGTCATTGAGTTCCTTCTTGCTTTTGAGATTCAGGAGGCGTTTTCACATGATTTCCGATGGATGAGTTCTTCCTTCTGGTTCTTCTCTATCTTGCAAATGCGTTGTTCAACTTCTGGGACTTGTGCTAAAATAGGCACATCCAAGAGGCTGAACTCCCAATCTTCCTGTGGCTTTATTCTCATGCGTGCATTCATGGTGATCGTCTTGGTTGAAGAAGTGTGCGTCGTAGTCTCCTGATAAGTTCCTGCATCAGCTTGGTTACCTTCCTGACGCTTAGGTGAAGAGTAGTTGGTTGTGATGTACTTGAATGACTCTGTGCACCCCTTTCCATGGTGTTTATTTGCTTCTGCTTTATCATCGGGCTTCACCATAACAAGATAATGTAGATGCCTCCACCCTCTCTTTGTTTGCTCCGTGAAGGTCTCAAATTACTCCTCATCATCACCAGAGTCATAAGCGTACCTCTTTTTCTTAGGGCTTAGGCCTTGAGCTTCACGATCATCGGCTTCAATGGAGTAATTCTAGAAGCTATCCCACGAAGAGGCCATGAGGTCTAGAGGTTTGCCTTTGCCTGGAACTGGGTAACACATCAAGGAGATTGGATCTGTTGATATCAAAGGGAGGAAAACCTTTGGGGAGGCTTATAAAGGGTTAGAAATAGGGGAAAACTCATACCGGAAGAAAAAGGGTCGGCCAAGAAAAGAATCCCAACAAATAAGTAAAGAAATAAGAGAAAAAAAAAGAAAACAAACCGATAACAACCACTGGTATGGGCAGGTGCCCATACGTCGCGTCGATACCAGATTATTTACCAAAATTCGACCCTTCGGATGGTGGTACGAAACCAACCGACCTAGTGGTACGGGCGGGACCTGCATACAGTATGCTCGTACTAGCAGTTACCGACCTTTCCATTTTTTTAAAGGGATTTCTATTTTCGTGCCCCTGGTTCATTAGTTGAACTTAGTTTTCCCTAGCCTCTTAGTTTTTCCTCACTTTTCCCCTCCCTCTATTCTAAAACACTCATAGGCACTCGGACGAGGGGATGTCGTCAGGTCAAAGGCTTGACCTTTACATGCTGACTAGTGGAACCTCATTGGGGCGGTTCGTGCATTGAGCCTTACGTTACGTCACCTCGACCGTTACATGCTGACAGGTGGGGCCAGGACCCTAAACCAGCCATCCATCTCTCGCTGACTTCTGGGCCCCATTTTTCCTGATTATGTGGCAGGTGGATCCAATGACAAATGGGGCCGTTCTGTGGGGCCGTCGAAGCCAATGAACGATGGGGCCACCATGTGGGGCTGATCTATGGGGTCATCGAGGGGAATGTTCGTTTGCGGTACCAAACTTCCCGGGTGAGTGCACCACGGTACCCGAGTTGTCATCAATCGCACGGAGGGGCCATAGTAGAATCGCCAATTGTCCAGAAGGGCCAAATGGGGGTGAATACAAATCTAACGGCCAAACGGTCGTCTGAACCAGACGAAAAATGGTTGAACTCAAATACCGCCGTTAGGTCAACTCTTCCTGGCCCGCCATGTCAGTATTCCCTGTTATCTTTTGCGGTCGTGGACTAGCTTACCCCTGCGTGGACTAGATCTGTGAGTGGACCAGATCTATTTCTTTGCTTTGCTCTGGTCTTCTCCCCTGCTCCCCTGCCCATAACATTTGCTCAGCTCCGTCTGCTCATCTCAGATCGGAGCTTGCACTTGCTCTAATTTGTGTCCCCACCATGTCCGGTCAACCTCCCACGCCTCTAATCGAAGCTTGCAGCCGTCACCATCACATCGTACGCCATATCGGAGCTTCGTGTCCCCGGACTAATATCTCGCCTCTGGCTAGTCCTTCTCGCATGGCGGAGCGCGTCCCGTCGGGCGATCCAGGCCGGCGACCGGCCTCAGGAAGTTGCGTGCTGCCGTGCACCCCAGGCATGGTAGCCCTGGCACAGCAGTTCGACAACCACGCTCCCATGGCCACCATGCTGGGCGTCTGTCCCGCCGTATCGCCGGCAGAGTTGCTGTCGGCTTTCAGGTCTCGTTTTGGGATCAGACGAAATGAGGTCAAGATTGAGGTATGCGTGCCGCCATTCGAATTTTTTGTCTGGTTCGAGCATAGCTCAGACACCGAGCGTGTTCTGCATTCTTCCCGTTCTTTCGAGTGCTGCGGGGAGAAAATGAGCTTCATGCGTTGGCATCGCGCCTGTGGGTGGGACGATCGCTTGGGGCAGCTTCGTTTCTTCTCCAAACTCGGTTTTGACGGCCTCCCATTGGATTCTTGGGAGCCGGAGGCCGTCAAGAAGGTCGTCAGTAGCCTTGGCAGCGAGCTGGTGGAAATCATGCCACCGAGCGACAGATGGGTCATCGAGGTAAAGGTGTGGCTGAAAGATCCTAACGCCGTTCCTAAGATGTACGAGGTGCAGATTCCAAGCAGGGCAGGTCGATAGCTTTTCTGGAAGCACCCGGTCATCATCCACCTGGAGGAGGTTCTGGAATTGGTACATGGCATGCAGGGCCCTAAAGAGGCTGCCAGAAAGCGTCCTCGTCGCCTGCAGTTTTGGCCTGGAAGGAGCGATGGCACAGGACCACCACCATTTCGTGATGGCGCACATAGTTTCGGTGGGGGAACCGGGCTTGGACGAGCTGGTGGTTCTGATTTCCCTCGAGTGAAGACAAACCTCTAGTGAATTGCCGTGGTATGTGTGGCTAATGAATTCTTAGTATGGAGAGCGTAGCAGGAAGTTAGCATTGACTAAAAATGTGTAATAGTTTGAATCGATGTAGTACGTGTGTGTAATAGTTTGAAGTAGTATGTGTGTGTAATAGTTTGAATCGATGTAGTATGTATGGGTAATGAATTTGATGTAGTGTGTGTGTAATAGTTTGAATCGATGTAGTTGAACACCGTGCTTTATAATTTCTATGAATAACCAAGGACAACCTCACGAAAAGAGGGTGGTCTGGCAATGAGCAATGTCAATTCTGTGGATGCCAGGAAAATGTAGTCCATCTCCTCCTCAAGTACAAGGTAGCTACATTTGTAACACGCTCAACTACAGGACCATTTTGTAGGCAACATAAGACAAAGGAAAAATAGTTTATAGCATAGACAGCAGACGCAAAATCTGTAGTCTGGGATAAAAAGATGCCAGTTAACTAGATTTAACCACGACTAGTAATTGAAGGAAATAGATACTTGATAGTATTTGCTTACAACAGTAGTACTTCCATACAAAAGGGTCTTATACCTGCACAAAAGTGGGCTAAACTTCCTACTAGTTTATAGAATAATTCATCAGCATTTCATCTACAAAAGCCATTCTTCAGTCTGAACTTAACTATTCTACACTGAAGAAACTACAGATCTCCACCAGAAAAGTTGGCTGGCCAATTGCCTTGAGAGGACATAGGTTCTTTGATCATTTAACCCAAACTGATCTATTGCCTTCCCGACAAACTACAAGAAATCTGCATCGTTCATGCACGAGCGATTTGTGTGCGCCAGTCCCGGTTCAGTTGGACCATCTGTGCCGCTGCAATGATTTCTTCGAAACTGAAATTCGGGATCTCCTTCTTGGCATCGTAGTTCTGTGTGAACTCGAACCTAAATTCCGGGGCTGAGCTGATGCCCGCCGCCGGCTCTGGCTGTAACATCCCAGCATTAGAGCTTAGAAATAAGCTGAGTTAAGATGTGTGCATTGCATTCATGCATGGAAAATCCAGGGAATTTTCAAGCCAAACTAAAAGAGTAGAGTAAATCAGGGATCTCTCACTCCAGTGAATTAGGTTTAAATCATTTGCGATGAGTGGGGTGAATTTTGACATGATCCTTAGTGTTTTATGGTTTATGAGGGAAGAAGTTTGAGTTTTGAGTCCGAATAAACAATTTAGTTAACTAAAAGTTAATAGATAATAAAAACATGATTTTTAAAGAAATGAAGAATATTTGACCTTGTATGTAATAAATAAAATAATAGAATACAAATAGAAAGTAGTATTCTTTAATTTAATTCATATAATTATGGGATTAAGGATTTGTTATAATTACAAGTATATAACAGTAATACAAGGAAATTAAAGCAGGTATTACAAAATTCTTTTACAATAAAAGAAACAGAAAGGTAAACTACAAGGAAAGGTAATTATTAAATAATTATAATATAAAATAATTCTTTATCAATTAGAAGATAGGGAGCAGTACATTTCTCTTTTATAACAAAATAATAAGGGTAAATTACATTCAAATAATTACACAAATAATAGGAAAGGAAATATAAAAGAGAATTCTTTATTACAGCAATACAACCATTACATTGTCTTTACAGAAATAATTGTCACACACTCAAAAGAACCTTATTAAACAAATACTTATTAAAATGTCTTTACAGAAGTCAAAATAAAAGAATACAAATGTAATAAAATAAAACCCTAATCTAGTATGTAACTACTCTTTCATCTGGTGTCTTCATTCCTCACTCTGATTCCTGCAAAATACACACAAAAGATCGAATAAGAGAAAGGGGGGTTAGTGTGTTAGTTTTACTCTCAATAGAGAACAGTGAAGTGCATTGTTCCTAGTTACATCATTGAGTAATTAATGGGGCCAATTTCACCAATGTATAGTATATGTTCTTTTAAACAAGTAAGCTTTAGATCAACATCATCAACACAAGAAAAGGGGGAAGATTCACCAGGCTATCAACTAGTAAAGAGGTAATAGTAAAAGCCAAGTTACTTGAGCTCATCCACATGCACAACACACACACACACATCTTAGTCAACTAACTGCATGGATGTGTTGGCAAGCAGACAGCAGTAGTGCAAGTAACCATACAAATCACCAGCCGAAGGACAACATAGGGACTCATTCTTTCTTCTCAAACACACCCTCAAAGCTTTTGAGCTTGCTGAAACCATAGCCAAAATCTCCACCAGCTTACCCAAATCAACCATCTAATATCCACAAGATGGTAACATAAGTAGGAGGTGAAGCAGTTAGAAAGAAAGGTCAAGCACAACTTCCCAGGAGCAGCACAGATGGTGCAGAGCTAGATCAAGCAGCAAGCAACAACCAACCTCAACCACCCACTAGTAATCTGGTGAGTGCAAATAACACCATCACATCATCAGATTATTATTTAGTCAAAGAAGTGTATGTTGTTTGTTAGTATTCTCAGAAAAACACCCAAGTGGGGTGCATATTCATCCTAGAAGAATCTAAATAAAAGGCAATAGCAAATCTTTACCAACAAATCCAAGATCTCAGTCTATGCATCATAGATCTTGGATATCAATTGAAATTTCCACATTCATAAATAACAACAGCCTTAAACCAAGATTCAGGGCACATCTATGGAGTAGCACCTCTAAAATCTACTAATCTTAAAGGATCAATATCTAACAGTGAGGATTCCAACCCTTTTCTTAAGAGGACTTAAGAAACATTAGCTGATACCATGCATCAGAACACATCTATGAGGGACAGCTAGTAACAACTTCATTTTATCTAGCTATGCCTCAAACCAGCATCATAGGCTAATAGACTATAGCATATTAGGATAATAAAGTTAGCAGCATCTTTTCAGTCATTTAACCAGCCAAATTTGGAGACAGGTAGGATTTAGGCAATTGAAGAATAAACACTTGTGTAACATTCTAAATAAGGTGTCACAAATGTAGCATCTAAAACCAAGCCAATGTTTTACTAATATTTGATTAGTTAACTTATAGAAAGATAAGCAATCATTTTCCTGGAATAAGCACTCAGGAATCAAACCCATGGTTGCATATTTACAATCAGAGAATTATAGGAATAACATATTAACTCCAATCTAGAAGATCAACACAAATTAGTATATACAGATCTAGTGAACAATTACTGACAGAACCACTGTCAGTACTTAAACCATGAAAAAATAGTGATATTCACATCACTGTCATAAGTCGGTAAACGTCCAGGACAATTTTACAATCAAACTAATAGAGCTATAATAATCAAACCAGATGGATGCACCCTAATCAGATCAGGCACCCAATTAGGGATTGTTCATTAGAAGCACACCGAGGCTGCCGAGTAAGGGAGGAGATAGAGAGCACAGAGAGAAGAGCAAAGTAACTTACTCAAGGTCCTCGCAAGTTTAGAGAAGAGGGAGAAGAGGCCGGAGAAGAAGCAGCACACGGCGGCACGGGGAGCACCCCAGAGGGGCGCTGCGACCCACGCCGAGCCGCAATCACGGCAGTCACCAGATAGGCTGATACCCACCCTCACCAAGGCACCAGCACGGCGTCAATAGGGCATCGGAGTGCCAACTTGCCGGCGAGCTCCTAACCCTAGATGTCGGGGAAAGGGCAAAAGCACCACCAGAGAGAGCGCGAGTCACAAATCGAAGAGGGTAGGGCGATGTAGCACCATCGGCAACGTCACCCTGCACAATAGCGTCAGCCAGGAGGGCCTAGAGCCGCCGGAATTGTAGTGGCGACAGCGTCGCTAGGGTGTCGCCAGGGCATCGCCAAGGATAAGGTCAAGAGGGAGAGCGAGGAGATGACGGGGCCGATTGGGGCCGGTCTAGTGACTCTAGGTTGGTTTGACCCAACCTAGTGGGCTGGAACGGGCCGGCTCAACCTAGTGGACCGGATCGGTCCGGGCCAGCCAGTGGGCCAGGCCCATGTTTAATAACGAGGTTTGTTTAAAATTTCTAAATTACAAATATACCCTTGAACTTATTTTAATTATAGAAAAATATAGGAAATCCTTAAAAATGCTTATAATATATCAAAGTAATCACAAAAATAATCTCTACATAATAAAAATATAAATCCACTTATTACGTTAAATAAAATACCACCAAATAATAAGATTACTTAAATGCTAAATAAAGTTTCATAAATCAAGAAAAAATCCTAAAAATGATTAAAAATCATTTTTTACATATAAAAATAAAACTAATATTTGATAAAAATACTAACTTAAATTTCTGCAAATAAAATTTGATGCAAATATTTAAGAGCATTAAGTCCTTTGTGGAATTTTATAAAAATAAGAATAATACTTAAAAATAAATAAAAATCATTATTAAGATCAAAAATACATATAGTTTATTAGAATAATACTAATTATAATACTTCATAAGGTTTTAAAGAAATAAATTTTAAACTATTTTATAGAATACCATTTTATAAATTCATTAGTAACATTTCTTAAATAAGAAATAATTATAAAACCTTAGCTCTTATATATTCAAATACTAGTATCAAAACCATCACTTGAATTTATGCACAACTTAAAATATAAACTATTAACTGTATAAACACTATAATAAATCTTAAAACCAAGTAAGTCAACAATTTTAATTTTAATTCTAAGACGTCAATAAAAACTTTTTAATCTTCTTATTTTTTTTAACCCAACCAGGTTTATCATAGCTTTGCAACACTAGCAAATTAATATTCTCATCCAAAATTATTTTCCTTAATAAGTCAACTCAAGTTCTTAATCACCAAGCATATTTTAAATTATCATTCACTTAAAGTGAATGATCTCTCAGAACTCAAACATGCTTATTATAAAGCTTAACGCTTTTAAATCTTTTGAACACATCACATCCAGGTCTAATTATATTTTTCAAGATAACTTTAGTTCCTAAAGTTATGCAAATAGTATATAAAATTTAATTATGTTTTATAGTTAACTTTTGTCTGTTTCAATCAAATCATAAGACATATCAAGTTCGTATAATCCGAGCCAACACAAACAACATCGATCACATTCTATTAACCCCACAGATGATTTAAACCTTGGTAAGGAAACTTTTTCCTCAAATGTTATTCGTTTTTCCACTTCAAGCAACCATCTTATAAAATAAGATCTTTAACTCTTACCAATCTATCACACTAACATCCATCATAATTCTTAGATAGTAAATCATCGTAATCTCAAAGTGTTACTACACTTCACTAGCACACTTTGCATATTAAACATTTAAATTTTTAACTTAAGAAGTAAAACATAAGAATTAATCAAATCTCAAAAAGGTATCACTATTAAATAAACTCATTCATGTCTTGCGGATTTATCTCGGGATTTTACAAAATACATTAGATTACTTATGCATCAGCATATTGCTTCTTTAAACATTAGTCCTTACCGGAACAATGATGCTAATTACAGAATTTGGATCTTCTATTGTCTTGAAGACCATGAGTGCATAATCTTGCAATCACAAAAGGCAAGTTCACAACTTGCTCATGTCCTTTGATTATTTTCTATGCTTGTAACTCAACTATGTCAACACCTGCATTTCAAAAAGGACAGAAATACTATTTTCATAATAACATGATTATAAATTATTTACCAATGGCAATAATCTATTGAAACGGGTCCGGTGGTAAAGGAACATAATATCTAGGACTTAACAACCAATGTCTCTAGTGATTCTAGCGTCGTATAATACGCGTTAACCATGAGATTTGGAATGGGACAGAGAACTCAGCTATATCTTCTTCCTTTCATACGGAGGCAAGATGACCTTATCGTGACGTTGGGCTTCCTAGTATGGATCCAACATAAGGGTGGGAACCCTTAGGCCCCACGATTTTGGTATCTAGATTATTTATGAGTGGATGCCAGAGGTATAGTAGGGCCTTTTATGGAGCTTACCGGGGCATCACCACTTCATAGAGTCTTCGAGAACTCACCAAGGTTATAGCTTGCCCTAGTTGGAGGCTTAACGGAGGTGTAGTCAGCCTCGGAGGATCATGCAGACATATGGGGTCGCGAAGAGGGCAGTGATTGGCTTGGATCACCTACTGGGCCCCACATCAAGGAATTGTGGATGGGAAAGATTACCCGGTTGTGCAATAAGGAGTTGGTCTATCATGGGTAAAGCAACGCACCTCTGCAGAGAGGAAAAATTGTGACATGTTACTCCATGTTCTGGGAAGGAGCTACGAACGCGGCATAGTTTTCCATGAAGTTCTGGTCAACCTGTGAAGGCCGTCGGACATAGTTTTTAGAATAAAAGCAACCTTTGAAGAAATGTTTATGAAAACCTGCATTGCCTATGACCTATGGTCTATGGCTATAGAGATAGTGCATCATACACTCCTTTTTAGTGAATTTGCTAAGTACGCTAGTACTCAACCATACCTTCTTAACCCTTGCTATATTCTAAGCCATTGGAGATGACGTCGACATCAATTTCTGCTCAAGAAACCATCATCGACAATTCAAGTTCTTCAATAAAGTTAATAAAGTCAACATATACATCAGCTGAAGTGAAGATCAAGTGTTAGTTTAGATAGGAGTAGATTCTCAAGCCATAAAACCTACTTCTGTGGAGTGTTGCATTAGCAGCAATTGCAAACCAATTAGTTCAGATGCTAGTCTTAATTACTAGATATTTCTGAGTTATTATTTCTGGTTCTTCTTTGTAAGAAGTTTCTTTCTCTCTTTAAACTAGAATGTTCTCTAGATCTTTTGTAAAGAGTCGAGTTGTAATATATAGTCTTGTCTTGGACCTGCTGTGTTTCTGTTGTACCACTCGGAGGGATGTAATACTAGTGAACGATGTTTCATTGGTGTTATGTCAACGACTATAGTGTACTACATCATGAAGTGGTATGCTGGGTCACCGCATGGGCTGTCGAACAATACAGCATGCTGAGTGTAGATGCTTGGTCGCCGCCACGGTACGGCCAATGACGGTGCTTAGGATGGAGCGTCTTTGCCGCAGACGGCGTGCTCCTAGCCTACACCACTGCGGTAAGGTAGTCCGTGCCGAAGCATGGACGCGAGAGTTCCTAGACCTTGGCGCTGCCCTGTTCGAGGGTGTGTACCCTCGGCGGCACGCTCTCGTGAATGATTTGATACGTACCTTGTTCCCACTGCCTAGAGCATGCCGTAATTCCGCCACGTGATTTCTCCACATCGCTCTCTTGGCCCTGCTTGCCGCATCTGGTGCCGACGAAGTCGTCATCGCCGCCGCAGCCAATTCGGCACATTCGGGGAAATCATCCGCCTGGCAGGGAAATGGGAGACCGGCCTTGAAATAGAGCTTCATGGCCTGCCTTAGAGGGGATAAATACCCCAGTTTCGGCGGCTGTCATGACGGCGGCGGCTTCTTAGGCGGGGCCATGTTACCCTAGATGGTGCGGCGTGGAGGAGTGCGCAAGGTGAACTGTGGTTTGTCGGAGAAGGGGAGTCAAAGACTGATAGTAGGTTTGGACTACGGGCACGCGTGAAAATAACCATCTACCATTTCCTTAGAGGGTAATAATTTGACACTCGTTGCATTAACCGCTCAATCTTTATTTCCCTTCTCAGCATAAAAGTGCGAACGTATTAAAAAGATTGGTCGTAGTTATCCACCTCATCAGGCAATGTACCAGGACAGGTAGGAGGCATGACCGGGTTTCATTTTAGAAATGTTGATGACTGTGCCCTTATGTTTATACAATATTATTTATATGCCACCAAGTACCGTCGATTGTAGCAACACCATCAAAAACAAGGGATGATGACGTGGCGTGTTTTCTTTTTTTTAAAGGGCATCAGAAACAGGGGATGCTGACGTGGCATGTTTTTTGACTGGCGGGCCCGCCTCCTCCACCTTCGACGGTGCGCATCCCAGGTTCGAGGGCTGGTGCCGCCCACAAACACATTATTGTGCAATTTTCCATGTGTAACCTGAATTCCAGCGCTGAGCTGATGCCCATGTCGAACACAGAGAATTCTAAAAGAAGTTGCTAAAAATAAATACTTTGAGTTCTGAAAGTACTAAAATTAAATACATTACAATTTTGTCTGAAAGCTAATACGCATACTGCTGATCGAAATAATATAAATATAGTACAAATTTATACTTCGAAAAAGAGACCTGAAAATGCTAGCAAATAACCTAGGATGAATATAGGATTCATTCTCCCCTATATATTTCGTCGTCATCGTCTCCCGCGTGCTGCAACACATGTTCAGAGAACTCTCTCTGTCTGCAATGTGCTGCCAGTATCTCGTCCAGAGGGTAAGGCCTCGGTGTATGTTCTAGACTTAAGCCATACATTACCATTGTTGGTTCCTCTTCCCAGGCTTGAACCTCATGATCGTATAGTCTGATATAATTCCTGTAGTATATGCAACCGGGTTTGACTGTGGGGTGTAACCTGGTGTCAATGGAGATAGACCGATTGTAACAAAACAAAGAGGGAACGACTTCCAATGTCACCGACGACCTCGAGAGAGTGGTTATCCGTGTCCACCCGGTACAACACCGGTTGCCCTTTGGTGAAATCCCCGTTCAACACAAGAAGCAGATCACCATCTGACTCCACAAGGTAAAACTTGTAGGTTTCGCGTACCTGTTCAAAGACTGGGGCTGAAATTATTTTGGCCATCGTGACAGTGCTCACGCGCTGCTCTAACTGGATGTTGGTCGACAAGGTGTCTCCATTCTCAAGTAATGCATATACTTCCCCTCGGAATGCCGTCATGCAGACCAGAAGCATATCAAGAGGTGGCGAATACAATCCTTCTCCAAATGATTCATTGATTTGCCCCATTGGGGTGCTCATCGACCCATGCAATATGATCTAGATAATCAGTGCAAATGAACACCATCGTCGGGGACTTCGTCACGACGACAGATTGCAGAAGATCAGATGGTATGTGTGCTTGAAACTCAGTGTTAGACTTATGAGTGATTGGGTTCAGAAGCCGAATCTGGTACGACTCCACCCTCTGAGCAAGCACGATGACGCCATGAGAAACACCGACAAAGTAGAATCTTTTGGAAGAAGAGGGCATCAGTTAGTACTAAGATGTTCACAGTGGAAAATACCAATAAATATCGGATGTGAATGTGAACCTGCGATGGACGTCCATTAGATTTGTCCTGAAGCAACAACCAGTGGCGAGGTTGAGGAAGGTGAAGTCGCCAACGTCTGGAAGTGTGTGATCTATCATGATCTAGTCGTTGAGATGGAATTCGGGCACCTTTAAAGTGCGGCGCCAATCGGTGCAGACTTCCCGACAAGAAGCATAAGTGTCGACGTACTCCTCTTTCTCCAGCAAGTAGTCGGCGATCTTGCAAAGTGGGTCGGCCGGGAGATCAGACCAGTTCCTCTTCATCCGACTACTGGCCATGGCTTACGTGCGGGAATGTTTTGATCGAGGAAGAAAGAAGAACTACCACTACGAGGAGAAGAAGAAGAGGAGAACAGACGAGGGAGACGAAGTGTAACTGCCACTGTGAGGAGACGAGGAGACGAGGGAGAAGAAGCAGAACTGCCACTTCAAGGTTGGATCAACGGGATTTTTTCGGAACTAGCGCATGAACCAGCCATGGACTGCATGCAAGTTTTCATCAAACAGACTGACATGTGGGACCTGCTAAAAAATTCCGTGAAGTGCTACCGTGCATAGTGCGCTAATAGGTGGAATGTTTTCTGACTGGTGGGCCCACCTCCTCCACCTTCGACGGCTCGCGTCCTAGGTTCGAGGGCTGGTGCCGCCCACCAACACATTATTGTGCAATTTTCCAGGCTTTGTCGCAACCAGCTCCGCTCTGCTCCGCTCCTCTGCTCCTGCCGCCGCCACTCCGCTCAGTCGTGCGCTGCTCTCATCGTCCCCTTGGGCCATTGTCCTCCCGCACTCCCCTCCCTGCCATCCCCTCACGTCCCCTCCCCTCCCCTCCCTGCCCTGTCTCCTTTCCACCATCCACCGCCCAGGCGCGTCTAGAAATGAAAACCGAGAGTCGGCCGTTGGGTTAGGGGCCCAACGACGCTAGTGATCCGGATCCCGCTCAGAGATGGATCCTGCGAGGCTTGAGAACACGGAGATGGGTCCTACGCGGCTAGAGAGCACGGAATCTCCTTCAAGTCTGGAGAGCACAAAGGACAAGGAAACAGGGGGAGAGGAAGCAGGGTGCAGAGCTTTGGAGGTATGGAGCCTAGAGAAGGTGCCGTGCGTCCACATTAAAGGGTAAGAACTGTGATTCCTTTTCTACATACCCCAATTAGCGTTTCTAGTCCCGTGGTGATGGAAAGGATATGTGTTGGTAACCACAGGACGTCTGTACAGCTTGTCCTTGAGCATGATACTTTGTCAAGCCATCATGAAGGCACTAAAATGTGTGGCAGTGCGGATGATGATGAGAAATCATATCCAGACGTGGCTGCTGACCCTGATAGGATGGAGAGTAGGGAATATTTGGTTGATTCGAACTTTGAGCCTGACTATGGGACTGATGAGGAAGAGGAATGTGAATATGTGGAAATGGGATGTAGATACAACGACAAAGACAAGGACAAGCCAGTGATACACTTTGACAGGGACAATCCTACAATTGATGAGGGGACTGTCTTTGATGATGTGGAGGACTGCAAATATGCAGTTGCAACATCTGCAATCAGAGTTGGGTTCGAATTTATCATTGAAAAGAGCGACCAAAAGAGATTTAGGGTGCACTGTAGGGAAAGTAATGTGTGTAAATGGAGATTACATGCATCTCCAATGCAGGGTGGACACCCATTTCAGGTTGCAATAGCTACATTTAGTTTCAGTCTTTCTCATATTTATTCTGCTGATAACTAGCTCTGAATTATTTGGATTCTTATCAAATGCAGATCAAAGTAAACATAAAGAAACACAACTACCCTAGTACTTCTTTAAGTGATAAAATTAGACTGGCAACTACCAAGTGGATTGCTGCTACTGTACTTGACTAGGTGAGGCAGGATCATAACATTGGATGTGCTAAACTTAGAGCAAAGATTAGCAAAAAGTTTAACATTCTGATTCCTTACCACAGAGTCTTTGATGGGAAGGAGATGGCTCTAGACTTCATTCAAGGCAAGTGGAATGACAGTTTTCATATGTTGTATAGTTTCAAAGCTCATGTAGACAAAACATCACCTGGTAGTGTTGTTGACATCAATTACGAGGTTGTGAAAGGAAGAGAAAAGGTCTCGAGGGGGGTCAGGTATAAGCAGGCAGATAATATATGCTTTAGGAGATGTTTTGTCTGCCTAATGGCATGCTAGAAGGGGTTCCTAGACTACTGCAGGCCATACTTGGCAATAGGCGCAACTTCTTTAACAAGGAAGTTCAGCGGACATGTTTCTTATGCTTGTGCTTTGGACGCGCATAATTGGCTTCTACCCGTCGCTTATGCTATTCTTGAGGGTGAATCAAATGAAAGTTGGACATGGTTGATGCAGAGACTATGGGAAGTAATTGGTCACCCTGAAGGCTTGGTGATACACACCGGTGCATGCGAGGGTCTTGAGAATGATGTTGATGCTGTGTTTCCTGGGGTTGAGCATAGGGAATGCATGCGGCACCTCGCTACTAACTTCACGAAGAAGTTCAAAGGAAAGATCTTTGAAGAGGACTTGTGGCGATCAGCATACACATACACCCCAAGCACGCATGCTACTTACTTGCAGAACATGTATTTAGTGCCAAATGTGAAAAAATACCTTGAAGAACATCACAACAAGCTATGGGCCAGAAGCAAGTTTGGTGAGTTAAGCAAGGTGGATTTTGTTTGCAATAATTTGGCAGAGAGTTTCAATGATAAGATTTTGGGCATGAAGACACTTGGAATTGTTATTTTGTTGGATGCAATAAGACAATGCATAATGGTGAAGATAGATTTAAGGCAAAGAATTTGTGCAAGAAATTTTTTAGGCCATAAAATAGTTCCAAAGGTGGTTATGTTACTGAATGCAAGAACCAGGGCAATGAGAACGATAAAGATGAGGATGGTCAGAAGTTCCAGAACATTGGTTGAGGTTTATGCAGAATATAAGCGTGGAAGTGAATGGAGGTACACTGTAGACATTGGAAACAAGACTTGTTCATGCAGGCAGTGGCAGATTACTGGTCTGCCATGTCACCATGCAATTTACTTCATCTTAAAGCTTAGAGGTAGCGGAGCTGAAATAAAGAACTATGTTGAAAACTATTTCTCCGTTGACAAGTTTGCTGCAACTTATGCAGAAAATGTACCACCTATGGCCGATGAAAATGACTGGGAGATTGTCGATCCAGGGTTCAAACTTCAACCACCGGTTCTTAGGAGGCCACCTGGGAGGCCTAGAAAGCTAAGGATCAAACCCTCCATCGATAAAGGTTCAAGACTAGAAGCTAGGAAAAGCAAATGCAAACATTGTGGCGGATTCGGCCATATCAAGAGGTTGTGCAAAAACGCAGTTACACATGATATTGTCCCTGTTCACACCCCGGTGGCAGAAAATGAGGCTTCTCAGCCAGAACTAGAGGAAGAGCAGCACGAAGACAGTGATGACCACTCGGAAGAAAACATACGTAAGCAGCTAATTTATGAAGAAGTGTAGGTGCCGGCGAGAAAAGGGTGTGAAAAGAAACAAAAGGGTAAGCAGAACAGGGAGGAAAGGGAAAATAATGGAGGTGTATTAGAATATGAAGAAGTTGCAGGGGTGATTGAGGATGTTCTTGAGGATCTTTTAGCTAACTACAGGAGAAATAATAAATCCCTGCCAATTTCATCTTTGTACGATTCTCCATATGAAAGGTAAGCTTAAAAATTGTTTTATTTACCATTTTATCTTTTTTATCCTCATCAACTGATGCTTAATGCAGCGTGGGCTAGCAGACTAATTAGAGGAGCAGAAAGATGCGGGCACAGTAACGTCGTATGTTGAATTATATCATTGAAACTAAACTAGTCGTGTTGTCTTTATTTATATCTGGCGTGTGCAACGTGTGTGTGATGGGGTCATGTGGACCAGATTACAATTTTTTTTTAAATATTATTACATTAATTTTTTACCTGCGTTTGGACGCGGCTACTAGTTCCCATCTCCCTTGCATTCCCATCTCCTCTGGCGCACTCCAGAATTATGGTTGTGCCATCAAGTAGCAGAGTCAGCGTATTGTCCCATCAGATGTGAATGCAATAACTTTGTTTGTTCAGAATTTGATGACTTTTGATTAGTTTGAAAGACAGAGTAACCTAAAACATGTATCGAGACATGTTTTGGGTATAGACACGTTTATTAAATATCTAAAAAAAACTAAGTCAGTTATATCTGGACAGGAGTAGTACACTATTACAACACGCTCGATCCCTTCTCCTCTGGTGCACTCCAAATTATGGCTCTGCCATCAAGTGATGGGAGCAGAGCTAGCATATTGTCCCATCAGATATGCCAGGAACGCGCGAACTTTATTTTCAGGATCGGACGAGTTTCGATCGACTAGTTTCAAAGACAAAGACAACTAAAACATGGCCAACATATATAGATTATGACGAAAATGTACCATGACTCAAGTGACCCAGATCCAAAGAGCGCATTAAGATACCGTACATAGATTTAATTTATGCTTAAGTTTTTCTAATTGACTATGATGCTCCCGCAGTATCCATCATTGACGACGTTGTCCGCGTCGCCGCCAGCCTCCTCCGCGTCGGAATCGATGCCTAAGCGTTCCTCCTCCTGATGGATTCTTCATGGCGCGCTGCATCGATAACGGTGGAGGTCATACGCCCAGGCACTTCCCAGAAGCGCTGCCTCCCTTCGGGGTTGTGCAGATCCGGGTGGATCTCCCGCTGGTGGGTTTCGCACAGCTCAATCAACGCAGCCCTCTCCTTCTTGAACAGCTTTCTCCATTACGCGCTCGTGCGCGAGTACCGTGCCATTGCCCTCTTCCGCTCCGACAGTTGGCGGCAGCGCTCCTCGATCTGCCTCGCCAACGCATTGTCACGCAAGAGCGGTGCGACAGGAACCCCGGCATAGCTGATCTCAAAGCCGGCCGGAAGCCTCGCGAACGGCGGCGCGAGTATGTCGTACTGGGGGAACATCTGAGCCTCGTGCAAGCTAAGTTTGGGCCTCTCCCTCTCCATGGCGATGAAGGAACACGACCTGATCTTCGGCACCAAGGTTAAGGGGATAAGGGCAAGGACGTAGGACTAGCATCGTTGCCACTGCCAATCAGTTCACAGAACAGACTTCCCACTGATCGCCCACTCTAAGGACATCCTTATCGTCGACGCACCCCGATCCAACGGTGCCTAACAATCGGGGATCGGGTCTTCTAGAAGCCCCGAGCGGTTGCTGGTTAGCTCTGCGTCCCGATTGTTTGTGGCCAACGGCTGTAGTTGAAAATAATACACATTTCAATGACACTGGTGGATAAATATGTGGTCTCTGGAGAGAGAACACACATCCAATGACTCTAGCTGTGGTTAATGAGAAGAACACACATTTCAATGACACTGGTGGATCCATATGTGGTATGTGAAAAGAATAGTCATGAAATGACTCTAGTTGTTGTTAGTAAAAATAACACACATGAAATGACACTGGTGGATCCATGTGTGGTCTCTGAAGAGAACACACATGCAATGACTCTGGATGTTGTTAGTAAAAAGAGCACACATGCAATGACACTGGTGGATCCATAGGTGGATTGTCAAAAGAACACAACTGCAATGACTCCAGTTGTTGTTAGTAAAAAGAACACACATGCAATGACACTGGTGGATCCATGTGTGGTCTCTAAAGAGAACACAGATTTCAATGACACTGGTGGATCCATAGGTGGTATGTGAAAAGAACACACATGCAATGACTCTAGTTGTTGTTAGTAAAAAGAACACACATGGAATGACACTCGTGGATCCATGTGTGGTCTCAGAAGAGAACACACATTTCAATGACACTGGTGGATCCATATGTGGTATGTGAAAAGAACACACATGAAATGACTCTGGTTGTTAGTAAAAATAACATACATGCAATGTCACTGGTGGATCCATGTGTGGTCTCTGAAGAGAACACACATGCAATGAATCTGGTTGTTGTTGGTAAAAATAGCACACATGGAATGACACTGGTGGATCCATAGGTGGATTGTGAAAAGAACACACATGCAATGACACTGGTGGATCCATAGGTGGTATGTGAAAAGAACACACATGCAATGACTCTAGTTGTTGTTACTAAAAAGAACACACATGCAATGACACTGGTGGATCCATGTGTGGTTTCTGAAGAGAACACACATTTCAATAACACTGGTAGATCCATATGTGGTATGTTAAAATGATAGTCATGAAATGACTCTGGTTGTTGTTAGTAAAAATAACACACATGCAATGACACTGGTGGATCCATGTGTGGTCTCTGAAGAGAACACACATGCAATGACTCTGGTTGTTAGTAAAAAGAGCGCACATACAATGACACTGGTGGATCCATAGGCGGATTGTGAAAAGAACAGATATGCAATGACACTGGTGGATCCATATGTGGTTTGTGAAAAGAATAGTCATGAAATGACTCCAGTTGTTGTTAGTAAAAAGAACACACATGCAATGACACAGGTGGATCCATGTGTGGTCTTTGAAGAGAACACACATGCAATGACTCTAGATGTTGTTAGTAAAAAGAGCACACATGCAATGACACTGGTTGATCCATAGGTGGATTGTGAAAAGAACACAACTACAATGACTCCAGTTGTTGTTAGTAAGAAGGACACACATGCAATGACACTAGTGAATTCATGTATGGTCTGTGAAGAGAACACACATTTGAATGACACTTGTGGATCCATATGTGGTATGTGAAAAGAACACACATGAAATGACTCTAGTTGTTGTTAGTAAAAAGAAAACACATGCAATGACACTCGTGGATCCATGTGTGGTCTCTGAAGAGAACACACATTTCAATAACACTGGTGGATCCATATGTGGTATATGAAAAGAACACACATGAAATAACTCTGGTTGTTGCTAGTAAGAATAACACACATGTAATGACACTGGTGGATCCATTTGTGGTCTCTGTAGAAAACACACATGCAATGACTCTGGTTGTTGTTAGTAAAAAGAACACACATGCAACAACACTGGTGGATCCTTGTGTGGTCTCTTAAGTGAACACACATGCAATGACTCTGGTTGTTGTTAGTAAATAGAGCACACATACAATGACACTGGTGGATCCATAGGCGGATTGTGAAAAGAACACACATGCAATGACACTGGTGGATCCATATGTGGTATGTGAAAAGAATAGTCAGGAAATGACTCCAGTTGTTGTTAGTAAAAAGAACACACATGCAATGACACAGGTGGATCCATGTGTGGTCTCTAAAGAGAACACACATGCAATGACTCTGGATGTTGTTAGTAAAAAGAGAACACATGCAATGACACTAGTGGATCCATAGGTGGATAGTGAAAAGAACACAACTGCAATGACTCCAGTTGTTGTTAGTAAAAAGAACACAAATTCAATGACACTGGTGGGTCCATGTGTGGTCTCTGAAGAGAACACACATGTCAATGATACTGGTGGATCCATATGTGGTATGTGAAAAGAACACACATGAAATGACTCCAGTTGTTGTTAGTAAAAAGAACACACATGCAATGACACTCGTGGATCCATGTGTGGTCTCTGAAGAGAACACACATTTCAATGACACTGGTGGATCCATATGTGGTATGTGAAAAGACCACACATGAAATGAGTCTGGTTGTTGCTAGTGACAATAACACATATGCAATGACACTGGTGGATCCATGTGTGGTCTCTGAAGAGAACACACATGCAGTGACTTTGGTTGTTGTTAGTAAAAAGATCACACATGCAATGACACTAGTGGATGTATAGGTGGATTGTGCAAAGAACACACATGCAATGACACTGGTGGATCCATAGGTGGTATGTGAAAAGAACAGACATGCAATGACTCTAGTTGTTGTTACTAAAAAGAACACACATACAATGACACTAGTGGATCCATGTGTGGTCTCTTAAGAGAACACACATTTCAATAACGCTGGTGGATCCATCTGTTGTAAGTTAAAATAATAGTCATGAAATGACTCTGGTTGTTGTTAGTAAAAAGAACACACATGCAATGACACTGGTGGATCCATGTGTGGTCTCTAAAGAGAACACACATGCAATGACTCTGGTTGTTGTTAGTAAAAAGAGCACATATGCAATGACACTGGTGGATCCATAGGTGGTTTGTGAAAACAACACACATGCAATGACACTGGTGGATCCATATGTGTGAATGTGAAAAGAATAGTCATGAAATGACTCCAGTTGTTGTTAGTAAAAAGAACACACATGCAATGACACGGGTGGATCCATGTGTGGTCTCTAAAGAGAACACACATACAATGACCCAGTCTATTGTTAGTAAAACGAGCACACATGAAATGACACTGGTGGATCCATATATGGTATGTGAAATGAACACACATGCAATGAGTCCAGTTGTTGTTTGTAAAAAGAACACACATGCAATGACACTGGTGGATTCATGTGTGGTCTCTAAAGAGAACACACATTTTAATGACACTAGTGGATCCATATGTGGTAAGTGAAAAGAACACACATGAAATGACTCCAGTTGTTGTTAGTAAAAAGAACACACATGCAATGGCACTGGTGCATCAATTTGTGGTCTCTGAAGAAAACACACATCCAATGACTCTGGTTGTTGTTAGTAGAAATAACACACATGCAATGACACTGGTGGATCCATAGGTGGATTGTGAAAAGAACACACATGCAATGACTCCAGTTGTTGTTAGTAAAAAGAACACACATGCAATGACACTTGTGGATCCATATGTGGTATGTGAAAAGAACACACATGCAATGACACTGGTGGATCCATAGGTGGATTGTGAAAAGAACACACATGCAATGACACTGGTGGATCCATATGTGGTATGTGAAAAGAATAGTCATGAAATGACTACAATTGTTGTTAGTAAAAAGAACACACATGCAATGACACAGGTGGATCCATGTGTGGTCTTTGAAGAGAACAAACATGCAATGACTCTGGATGTTGTTAGTAAAAAAAGCACACATGCAATGACACTGGTGGATCCATAGGTGGATAGTGAAAAGAACACAACTAGAATGACTCCAGTTGTTGTTAGTAAAAAGAACACACATGCAATGACACAGGTGGATCCATGTGTGGTCTCTAAAGAGAACACACATGCAGTGACTATGGCTATTGTTAGTAAAAAGAGCACACATGCAATGACACTGGTGGATCCATATGTGGTATGTGAAATTAACACACATGCAATGAGTCCAGTTGTTGTTAGTAAAGAGAACACACATGTCTTTGAAGAGAACACACATTTCAATGACACTAGTGGATCCATATCTGGTAAGTGAAAAGAACACACATGGAATGACTCCAGTTGTTGTTAGTAAAAAGAACACACATGCAATGACACTGGTGCATCAATTTGGGGTCTCTGAAGAGAACACACATCCAATGACTCTGGTTGTTGTTAGTAAAAATAACACACATGCAATGACACTGGTGGATCTATAGGTGGATTGTGAAAAGAACACACATGCAATGACTCCAGTTGTTGTTAGTAAAAAGAACACACTTGCTATGACACTTGTGGATCCATATGTGGTATGTGAAAAGAATACACATGCAATGACTCTGGTTGTTGTTAGTAAAAAGAACACACATGCAATGACACTGGTGGATCCATAGGTGGATTGTGAAAAGAACACACACGCAATGACACTGGTGGATCCATATGTGGTATGTGAAAAGAATAGTAATGAAATGACTCAAGTTGTTGTTAGTAAAAAGAACACACATGCAATGACACTGGTGGATCCATGTGTGGTCTATGAAGAGAACACACATGCAATGACTCTGGGTGTTGTTAGTAAAAATAGCACACATACAATGACACTGGTGGATCCATAGGCGGATTCTGAAAAGAACACACGTGCAATGACACTTGTGGATCCATATGTGGTATGTGAAAAGAAGAGTCATGAAATGACTCCAGTTGTTGTTAGTAAAAAAGAACACACATGCAATGACATAGGTGGATCCATGTGTGGTCTCTAAAGAGAACACACATGCAATGACTCTGGTGGATCCATAGGTGGATTGTGAAAAGAACACAACTACAATGACTCTAGTTGTTGTTAGTAAAAAGAACACACATGCAATGACACTGGTGGGTCCATGTGTGGTCTCTAAAGAGAACGCACATGTCAATGACACTGGTGGATCCATATGTGGTATGTGAAAAGAACACACATGAAATGACTCTAGTTGTTGTTAGTAAAAAGAACACACATGCAATGACACTCGTGGATCCATGTGTGGTCTCTGAAGAGAACACACATTTCAATGACACTGGTGGATCCATATGTGGTATGTGAAAATAAAACACTTGAAATGACTCTGGTTGTTGCTAGTAAAAATAACACACATGCAATGACACGGGTGGATCCATGTGTGGTCTCTGAAGAGAACACACATGCAATGACTCTGGTTGTTGTTACTAAAAAGAGCACACATGCAATGACACAGGTGGATGTATTGGTGGATTGTGAAAAGAACACACATGTAATGACACTGGTGGATCCATAGGTGGTATGTGAAAAGAACACACACGCAATGAATCTAGTTGTTGTTACTAAAAAGAACACACATGCAATGACACTTGTGGATCCATGTGAGGTCTCTTAAGAGAACACACATTTCAATAACACTGGTGGATCCATATGTGGTATGTTAAAATACTAGTCATGAAATGACTCTGGTTGTTGTTAGTAAAAAGAACACACATGCAATGACACTGGTGGATCCATGTGTGGTCTCTGAAGAGAACACACATGCAATGACTCTGGTTGTTGTTAGTAAAAAGAGCACATATGCAATGACACTGGTGGATCCATAGGTGGATTGTGAAAAGAACACACATGCAATGACACTGGTGGATCCATATGTGGTATGTGAAAAGAATAGTCATGAAATGACTCCAGTTGTTGTTAGTAAAAAGAACACACATGCAATGACACAGGTGGAGCCATGTGTGGTCTCTAAAGAGAACACACATGCAATGACTCTGGCTATTGTTAGTAAAAAGTGCACACATGCAATGACACTGGTGGATCCATATGTGGTATGTGAAATCAACACACATGCAATGAGTCCAGTTGTTGTTAGTAAAAAGAACACACATGCAATGACACTGGTGGATTCATGTGTGGTCTCTGAAGAGAACACACATTTCAATGACACTAGTGGATCCATATGTGGTAAGTGAAAAGAACACACATGAAAGGACTCCAGTTGTTGTTAGTAAAAAGAACACACATGCAATGACACTGGTGAATCAATTTGTGGTCTCTGAAGAGAACACACATCCAATGACTCTGGTTGTTGTTAGTAAAAATAACACGCATGCAATGACACTGGTGGATCCATAGGTGGATTGTGAAAAGAACACTCATGCAATGACTCTAGTTGTTGTTAGTAAAAAGAACACACTTGCAATGACACTTGTGGATCCATATGTGGTATGTGAAAAGAATACACATGCAATGACTCTGGTTGTTGTTAGTAAAAAGAACACACATGCAATGACACTGGTGGATCCATAGGTGGATTGTGAAAAGAACACACATGCAATGACACTGGTGGATCCATATGTGGTATGTGAAAAGAATAGTCATGAAATGACTCCAGTTGTTGTTAGTAAAAAGAACACACATGCAATGACACTGGTGGATCCATGTGTGGTCTATGAAGAGAACACACATGCAATGACTCTGGCTGTTGTTAGTAAAAATAGCACATATACAATGACACTGGTGGATCCATAGGCGGATTGTGAAAAGAACACACATGCAATGACACTGGTGGATCCATATGTGGTATGTGAAAAGAAGAGTCATGAAATGACTCCAGTTGTTGTTAGTAAAAAAGAACACACATGCAATGGCATAGGTGGATCCATGTGTGGTCTCTGAAGAGAACACACGTGCAATGACTCTGGTGGATCCATAGGTGGATTGTGAAAAGAACACAACTACAATGACTCTAGTTGTTGTTAGTAAAAAGAACACACATGCAATGACACTGGTGGGTCCATGTGTGGTCTCTAAAGAGAACACACATGTCAATGACACTGGTGGATCCATATGTGTTATGTGAAAAGAACACACATGAAATGAATCTAGTTGTTGTTAGTAAAAAGAACACACATGCAATGACACTCGTGGATCCATGTGTGGTCTCTGAAGAGAACACACATTTCAATGACACTGGTGGATCCATATGTGGTATGTGAAAAGAACACACTTTAAATGACTTTGGTTGTTGCTAGTAAAAATAACACACATGCAATGACACTGGTGGATCCATGTGTGGTCTCTGAAGAGAACACACATGTAATGACTCTGGTTGTTGTTAGTAAAAAGAGCACACATGCAATGACACTGGTGGATGTATAGGTGGATTGTGAAAAGAACACACATGTAATGACACTGGTGGATCCATAGGTGGTATGTGAAAAGAACACACATGCAATGACTCTAGTTGTTGTTACTAAAAAGAACACACATGCAATGACACTTGTGGATCCATGTGAGGTCTCTTAAGAGAACACACATTTCAATAACACTGGTGGATCCATATGTGGTATGTTAAAATACTAGTCATGAAATGACTCTGGTTGTTGTTAGTAAAAAGAACACACATGCAATGACACTGGTGGATCCATGTGTGGTCTCTGAAGAAAACACACATGCAATGACTCTGGTTGTTGTTAGTAAAAAGAGCACATATGCAATGACACTGGTGGATCCATAGGTGGATTTGTTAAAAGAACACACATGCAATGACACTGGTGGATCCATATGTGGTATGTGAAAAGAATAGTCATGAAATGACTCCAGTTGTTGTTAGTAAAAAGAACACACATGCAATGACACAGGTGGAGCCATGTGTGGTCTCTAAAGAGAACACACATGCAATGACTCTGGCTATTGTTAGTAAAAAGTGCACACATGCAATGACACTGGTGGATCCATATGTGGTATGTGAAATGAACACACATGCAATGAGTCCAGTTGTTGTTAGTAAAAAGAACACACATGCAATGACCCTGGTGGATTCATGTGTGGTCTCTGAAGAGAACACACATTTCAATGACACTAGTGGATCCATATGTGGTAAGTGAAAAGAACACACATGAAATGACTCCAGTTGTTGTTAGTAAAATGAACACACATGCAATGACACTGGTGAATCAATTTGTGGTCTCTGAAGAGAACACACATCCAATGACTCTGGTTGTTGTTAGTAAAAATAACACACATGCAATGACACTGGTGGATCCATAGGTGGATTGTGAAAAGAACACACATGCAATGACTCCAGTTGTTGTTAGTAAAAAGAACACACTTGCAATGACACTTGTGGATCCATATGTGGTATGTGAAAAGAATACACATGCAATGACTCTAGTTCTTGTTAGTAAAAAGAACACACATGCAATGACACTGGTGGATCCATAGGTGGATTGTGAAAAGAACACACATGCAATGACACTGGGGGATCCATATGTGGTATGTGAAAAGAATAGTCATGAAATGACTCCAGTTGTTGTTAGTAAAAAGAACACACATGCAATGACACTGGTGGATCCATGTGTGGTCTATGAAGAGAACACACATGCAATGACTCTGGCTGTTGTTAGTAAAAATAGCACATATACAATGACACTGGTGGATCCATAGGCGGATTGTGAAAAGAACACACATGCAATGACACTAGTGGATCCATATGTGGTATGTGAAAAGAAGAGTCATGAAATGACTCCAGTTGTTGTTAGTAAAAAAGAACACACATGCAATGACATAGGTGGATCCATGTGTGGTCTCTGAAGAGAACACACGTGCAATGACTCTGGTGGATCCATAGGTGGATTGTGAAAAGAACACAACTACAATGACTCTAGTTGTTGTTAGTAAAAAGAACACACATGCAATGACACTGGTGGGTCCATGTGTGGTCTCTAAAGAGAACACACATGTCAATGACACTGGTGGATCCATATGTGGTATGTGAAAAGAACACACATGAAATGACTCTAGTTGTTGTTAGTAAAAAGAACACACATGCAATGACACTCGTGGATCCATGTGTGGTCTTTGAACAGAACACACATTTCAATTACACTGGTGGATCCATATGTGGTATGTGAAAAGAACACACTTCAAATGACTTTGGTTGTTGCTAGTAAAAATAACACACATGCAATGACACTGGTGGATCCATGTGTGGTCTCTAAAGAGAACAGACATGTAATGACTTTGGTTGTTGTTAGTAAAAAGAGCACACTTGCAATGACACGGGTGGATGTATAGGTGGATTGTGAAAAGAACACACATGTAATGACACTGGTGGATCCATAGGTGGTATGTGAAAAGAACACACATGCAATGAATCTAGTTGTTGTTACTAAAAAGAACACACATGCAATGACACTGGTGGATCCATGTGTGGTCTCTTACGAGAACACACATTTCAATAACACTGGTGGATCCATATGTGGTATGTTAAAATACTAGTCATGAAATGACTCTGGTTGTTGTTAGTAAAAAGAACACACATGCAATGACACTAGTGGATCCATGTGTGGTCTCTTAAGAGAACACACATGCAATGACTCTGGTTGTTGTTAGTAAAAACATCACATATGCAATGACACTAGTGGATCCATAGGTGGATTGTGAAAAGAACACACATGCAATGACACTGGTGGATCCATATGTGGTATGTGAAAAGAATAGTCATGAAATGACTCCAGTTGTTGTTAGTAAAAAGAACACACATGCAATGACACAGGTGGATCCATGTGTGGTCTCTAAAGAGAACACACATGCAATGACTCTGGCTATTGTTAGTAAAACGTGCACACATGCAATGACACTGGTGGATCCATATGTGGTATGTGAAATGAACACACATGCAATGAGTCTAGTTGTTGTTAGTAAAAAGAACACACATGCAATGACACTGGTGGATTCATGTGTGGTCTCTGAAGAGAACACACATTTCAATGACACTAGTGGATCCATAAGTGGTAAGTGAAAAGAACACACATGAAATGACTCCAGTTGTTGTTAGTAAAAAAACACACATGCAATGACACTGGTGCATCAATTTGTGGTCTTTGAAGAGAACACACATCTAATGACTCTGGTTGTTGTTAGTAAAAATAACACACATGCAATGACACTAGTGCATCCATAGGTGGATTGTGAAAAGAACACACATGCAATGACTCCAGTTGTTGTTAGTAAAAAGAACACACATGCATTGACACTTGTGGATCCATATGTGGTATGTGAAAAGAACACACATGCAATGACACTGGTGGATCCATAGGTGGATTGTGAAAAGAACACACATGCAATGACACTGGTGGATCCATATGTGGTATGTGAAAAGAATAGTCATGAAATGACTCCAGTTGTTGTTAGTAAAAAGAACACACATGCAATGACACTGGTGGATCCATGTGTGGTCTTTGAAGAGAACACACATGCAATGACTCTGGCTGTTGTTAGTCAAAAGAGCACACATTTCAATGACACTGGTAGATCCATATGTGGTATGTCAAAAGAATAGTCATGAAATGACTCAAGTTGTTGTTAGTAAAAAGAACACAAATGCAATGACACTAGTGGATCCATCTGTGGTCTCTTAAAAGAACACACATGCAATGACTCTGGCTGTTGTTAGTAAAAAGACCACACATGCAATGACACTGGTGGATCCATATGTGGTATGTGAAAAGAACACGCATGCAATGACACTCGTGGATCCATGTGTGGTCTCTGAAGAGAACACACATCTCAATGACACTGGTGGATCCATATGTGGTATGTGAAAAGAACACACTTGAAATGACTCTGGTTGTTGCTAGTAAAAATAACACACATGCAATGACACTGGTGGATCCATGTGTGGTCTCTGAAGAGAACACACATGTAATGACTCTGGTTGTTGTTAGTAAAAAGAGCACACATGCAATGACACTGGTGGATGTATAGGTGGATGGTGAAAAGAACACACATGTAATGACACTGCTGGATCCATAGGTGGTATGTGAAAAGAACACACATGCAATGACTCTAGTTGTTGTTACTAAAAAGAACACACATGCAATGACACTGGTGGATCCATGTGTGTCTCTTAAGAGAACACACGTTTCAATAACACTGGTGGATCCATATGTGGTATGTTAAAATACTAGTCATGAAATGACTCTGGTTGTTGTTAGTAAAAAGAACACACATGCAATGACAGTAGTGGATCCATGTGTGGTCTCTGAAGAGAACACACATGCAATGACTGTGGTTGTTGTTAGTAAAAATATCACATATGCAATGACACTAGTGGATCCATAGGTGGATTGTGAAAAGAACACACATGCAATGACACTGGTGGATCCATATGTGGTATGTGAAAAGAATAGTCATGAAATGACACCAGTTGTTGTTAGTAAAAAGAACACACATGCAATGACACAGGTGGATCCATGTGTGGTCTCTAAAGAGAACACACATGCAATGACTCTGGCTATTGTTAGTAAAACGTGCACACATGCAATGACACTGGTGGATCCATATGTGGTATGTGAAATGAACACACATGCAATGAGTCTAGTTGTTGTTAGTAAAAAGAACACACATGCAATGACACTGGTGGATCCATGTGTGGTCTCTGAAGAGAACACACATGCAATGACTCTGGTTGTTGTTAGTAAAAAGAACACAAATGCAATGACACTGGTAGATCCATAGGTGGATTGTGAAAAGAACACACATGCAATGACACTGGTGGATCCATATGTGGTATGTGAAAAGAATAGTCATGAAATGACTCCAGTTGTTGTTACTAAAAAGAACACACATGCAATGACACTGGTGGATCCATGTGTTGTCTCTGTAGAGAACACACATTTCAATAACACTGGTGGATCCATATGTGGTATGTGAAAAGAACACACATGAAATGACTCTAGTTGTTGTTAGTAAAAAGAACACACATGCAATGACACTCGTGGATCCATGTGTGGTCTCTGAAGAGAACACACATTTCAATGACACTGGTGGATCCATATGTGGTATGTGAAAAGAACACACTTGAAATGACTTTGGTTGTTGCTAGTAAAAATAACACACATGCAATGACACTGGTGGATCCATGTGTGGTCTCTAAAGAGAACACACATGTAATGACTCTGGTTGTCGTTAGTAAAAAGAGCACACATGCAATGACACTGGTGGATGTATAGGTGGATTGTGAAAAGAACACACATGTAATGACACTGGTGGATCCATAGGTGGTATGTGAAAAGAACACACATGCAATGACTCTAGTTGTCGTTACTAAAAAGAACACACATGCAATGACACTTGTGGATCCATGTGAGGTCTCATAAGAGAACACACATTTCAATAACACTGGTGGATCCATATGTGGTATGTTAAAATACTAGTCATGAAATGACTCTCGTTGTTGTTAGTAAAAAGAACACACATGCAATGACACTGGTGGATCCATGTGTGGTCTCTAAAGAGAACACACATGCAATGACTCTGGTTGTTGTTAGTAAAAAGAGCACATATGCAATGACACTGGTGGATCCATAGGTGGATTGTGAAAAGAACACACATGCAATGACACTGGTGGATCCATATGTGGTATGTGAAAAGAATAGTCATGAAATGACTCTAGTTGTTGTTAGTAAAAAGAACACACATGCAATGACATAGGTGGAGCCATGTGTGGTCTCTAAAGAGAACACACATGCAATGACTCTGGCTATTGTTAGTAAAAAGTGCACACATGCAATGACACTCGTGGATCCATATGTGGTATGTGAAATGAACACACATGCAATGAGTCCAGTTGTTGTTAGTAAAAAGAACACACATGCAATGACCCTGGTGGATTCATGTGTGGTCTCTGAAGAGAACACACATTTCAATGACACTAGTGGATCCATATGTGGTAAGTGAAAAGAACACACATGAAATGACTCCAGTTGTTGTTAGTAAAATGAACACACATGCAATGACACTGGTGAATCAATTTGTGGTCTCTGAAGAGAGCACACATCCAATGACTCTGGTTGTTGTTAGTAAAAATAACACAGATGCAATGACACTGGTGGATCCATAGGTGGATTGTGAAAAGAACACACATGCGATGACTCCAGTTGTTGTTAGTAAAAAGAACACACTTGCAATGACACTTGTGGATCCATATGTGGTATGTGAAAAGAATACACATGCAATGACTCTGGTTCTTGTTAGTAAAAAGAACACACATGCAATGACACTGGTGGATCCATAGGTGGATTGTGAAAAGAACACACATGCAATGACACTGGTGGATCCATATGTGGTATGTGAAAAGAATAGTCATGAAATGACTCCAGTTGTTGTTAGTAAAAAGAACACACATGCAATGACACTGGTGGATCCATGTGTGGTCTATGAAGAGAACACACATGCAATGACTCTAGTTGTTATTAGTAAAAATATCACATATGCAATGACACTAGTGGATCCATAGGTGGATTGTGAAAAGAACACACATGCAATGACACTCGTGGATCCATGTGTGGTCTCTGAAGAGAACACACATCTCAATGACACTGGTGGATCCATATGTGGTATGTGAAAAGAACACACTTGAAATGACTCTGGTTGTTGCTAGTAAAAATAACACACATGCAATGACACTGGTGGATCCATGTGTGGTCTCTGAAGAGAACACACATGTAATGACTCTGGTTGTTGTTAGTAAAAAGAGCACACATGCAATGACACTGGTGGATGTATAGGTGGATGGTGAAAAGAACACACATGTAATGACACTGCTGGATCCATAGGTGGTATGTGAAAAGAACACACATGCAATGACTCTAGTTGTTGTTACTAAAAAGAACACACATGCAATGACACTGGTGGATCCATGTGTGTCTCTTAAGAGAACACACGTTTCAATAACACTGGTGGATCCATATGTGGTATGTTAAAATACTAGTCATGAAATGACTCTGGTTGTTGTTAGTAAAAATAACACACATGCAATGACACTAGTGGATCCATGTGTGGTCTCTGAAGAGAACACACATGCAATGACTGTGGTTGTTGTTAGTAAAAATATCACATATGCAATGACACTAGTGGATCCATAGGTGGATTGTGAAAAGAACACACATGCAATGACACTGGTGGATCCATATGTGGTATGTGAAAAGAATAGTCATGAAATGACTCCAGTTGTTGTTAGTACAAAGAACACACATGCAATGACACAGGTGGATCCATGTGTGGTCTCTAAAGAGAACACACATGCAATGACTCTGGCTATTGTTAGTAAAACGTGCACACATGCAATGACACTGGTGGATCCATATGTGGTATGTGAAATGAACACACATGCAATGAGTCTAGTTGTTGTTAGTAAAAAGAACACACATGCAATGACACTGGTGGATCCATGTGTGGTCTCTGAAGAGAACACACATGCAATGACTCTGGTTGTTGTTAGTAAAAAGAACACAAATGCAATGACACTGGTAGATCCATAGGTGGATTGTGAAAAGAACACACATGCAATGACACTGGTGGATCCATATGTGGTATGTGAAAAGAATAGTCATGAAATGACTCCAGTTGTTGTTACTAAAAAGAACACACATGCAATGACACTGGTGGATCCATGTGTTGTCTCTGTAGAGAACACACATTTCAATAACACTGGTGGATCCATATGTGGTATGTGAAAAGAACACACATGAAATGACTCTAGTTGTTGTTAGTAAAAAGAACACACATGCAATGACACTCGTGGATCCATGTGTGGTCTCTGAAGAGAACACACATTTCAATGACACTGGTGGATCCATATGTGGTATGTGAAAAGAACACACTTGAAATGACTTTGGTTGTTGCTAGTAAAAATAACACACATGCAATGACACTGGTGGATCCATGTGTGGTCTCTAAAGAGAACACACATGTAATGACTCTGGTTGTCGTTAGTAAAAAGAGCACACATGCAATGACACTGGTGGATGTATAGGTGGATTGTGAAAAGAACACACATGTAATGACACTGGTGGATCCATAGGTGGTATGTGAAAAGAACACACATGCAATGACTCTAGTTGTCGTTACTAAAAAGAACACACATGCAATGACACTTGTGGATCCATGTGAGGTCTCATAAGAGAACACACATTTCAATAACACTGGTGGATCCATATGTGGTATGTTAAAATACTAGTCATGAAATGACTCTCGTTGTTGTTAGTAAAAATAACACACATGCAATGACACTGGTGGATCCATGTGTGGTCTCTGAAGAGAACACACATGCAATGACTCTGGTTGTTGTTAGTAAAAAGAGCACATATGCAATGACACTGGTGGATCCATAGGTGGATTGTGAAAAGAACACACATGCAATGACACTGGTGGATCCATATGTGGTATGTGAAAAGAATAGTCATGAAATGACTCTAGTTGTTGTTAGTAAAAAGAACACACATGCAATGACATAGGTGGAGCCATGTGTGGTATCTAAAGAGAACACACATGCAATGACTCTGGCTATTGTTAGTAAAAAGTGCACACATGCAATGACACTCGTGGATCCATATGTGGTATGTGAAATGAACACACATGCAATGAGTCCAGTTGTTGTTAGTAAAAAGAACACACATGCAATGACCCTGGTGGATTCATGTGTGGTCTCTGAAGAGAACACACATTTCAATGACACTAGTGGATCCATATGTGGTAAGTGAAAAGAACACACATGAAATGACTCCAGTTGTTGTTAGTAAAATGAACACACATGCAATGACACTGGTGAATCAATTTGTGGTCTCTGAAGAGAGCACACATCCAATGACTCTGGTTGTTGTTAGTAAAAATAACACAGATGCAATGACACTGGTGGATCCATAGGTGGATTGTGAAAAGAACACACATGCGATGACTCCAGTTGTTGTTAGTAAAAAGAACACACTTGCAATGACACTTGTGGATCCATATGTGGTATGTGAAAAGAATACACATGCAATGACTCTGGTTCTTGTTAGTAAAAAGAACACACATGCAATGACACTGGTGGATCCATAGGTGGATTGTGAAAAGAACACACATGCAATGACACTGGTGGATCCATATGTGGTATGTGAAAAGAATAGTCATGAAATGACTCCAGTTGTTGTTAGTAAAAAGAACACACATGCAATGACACTGGTGGATCCATGTGTGGTCTATGAAGAGAACACACATGCAATGACTCTAGTTGTTGTTAGTAAAAATATCACATATGCAATGACACTAGTGGATCCATAGGTGGATTGTGAAAAGAACACACATGCAATGACACTGGTGGATCCATATGTGGTATGTGAAAAGAATAGTCATGAAATGACTCCAGTTGTTGTTAGTAAAAAGAACACACATGCAATGACACAGGTGGATCCATGTGTGGTCTCTAAAGAGAACACACATGCAATGACTCTGGCTATTGTTAGTAAAACATGCACACATGCAATGACACTGGTGGATCCATATGTGGTATGTGAAATGAACACACATGCAATGAGTCTAGTTGTTGTTAGTAAAAAGAACACACATGCAATGACACTGGTGGATCCATGTGTGGTCTCTGAAGAGAACACACATGCAATGACTCTGGTTGTTGTTAGTAAAAAGAACACAAATGCAATGACACTGGTAGATCCATAGGTGGATTGTGAAAAGAACACATATGTAATGACACTGATGGATCCATATGTGGTATGTGAAAAGAATAGTCATGAAATGACTCCAGTTGTTGTTACTAAAAAGAACACACATGCAATGACACTGGTGGATCCATGTGTTGTCTCTATAGAGAACACACATTTCAATAACACTAGTGGATCCATATGTGGTATGTTAAAATAATATTCATGAAATGACTCTGGTTTATTAGTAAAAAGATACTCACATGCAATGACACTGGTGTATCAATTTGTGGTCTCTGAAGAGAACACACATGCAATGACTCTGGTTGTTGTTAGTAAAAATATCACATATGCAATGACACTAATGGATCCATAGGTGGATTGTGAAAAGAACACACATGCAATGACACTGGTGGATCCATATGTGGTATGTGAAAAGAATAGTCATGAAATGACTCCACTGATTGTTAGTAAAAAGAACACACATGCAATGACACAGGTGGATCCATGTGTGGTCTCTAAAGAGAACACACATACAATGACTCTGGCTATTGTTAGTAAAACGTGCACACATGCAATGACACTGGTGGATCCATATGTGGTATGTGAAATGAACACACATGCAATGAGTCTAGTTCTTGTTAGTAAAAAGAACACACATGCAATGACACTAGTGGATTCATGTGTGGTCTCTGAAGAGAACACACATTTCAATGACACTAGTGGATCCATAAGTGGGAAGTGAAAAGAACACACATGAAATGACTCCAGTTGTTGTTAGTAAAAAAACACACATGCAATGACACTGGTGCATCAATTTGTGGTCTTTGAAGAGAACACACATCTAATGACTCTGGTTGTTGTTAGTAAAAATAACACACATGCAATGACACTAGTGGATCCATAGGTGGATTGTGAAAAGAACACACATGCAATGACTCCAGTTGTTGTTAGTAAAAAGAACACACATGCATTGACACTTGTGGATCCATATGTGGTATGTGAAAAGAACACACATGCAATGACACTGGTGGATCCATAGGTGGATTGTGAAAAGAAGACACATGCAATGACACTGGTGGATCCATATGTGGTATGTGAAAAGAATAGTCATGAAATGACTCCAGTTGTTGTTAGTAAAAAGAACACACATGCAATGACACTGGTGGATCCATGTGTGGTCTTTGAAGAGAACTCACATGCAATGACTGGGTGTTGTTAGTCAAAAGAGCACACATTTCAATGACACTGGTAGATCCATATGTGGTATGTGAAAAGAATAGTCATGAAATGACTCAAGTTGTTGTTAGTAAAAAGAACACAAATGCAATGACACTAGTGGATCCATCTGTGGTCTCTTAAAAGAACACACATGCAATGACTCTGGTTGTTGTTAGTAAAAAGAGCACACATGCAATGACACTGGTGGATCCATATGTGGTATGTGAAAAGAACACACATGCAATGACACTCGTGGATCCATGTGCGGTCTCTGAAGAGAACACACATTTCAATGACACTGGTGGATCCATATGTGGTATGTGAAAAGAACACACTTGAAATGACTCTGGTTGTTGCTAGTAAAAAGAACACACATGCAATGACACTGGTGGATCCATGTGTGGTCTCTGAAGAGAACACACATGTAATGACTCTGGTTGTTGTTAGTAAAAAGAGCACACATGCAATGACACTGGTGGATGTATAGGTGGATTGTGAAAAGAACACACATGCAATGACACTGGTGGATTCATGTGTGGTCTCTGAAGAGAACACACATCTAATGACTCTAATTGTTGTTAGTAAAAATAACACACATGCAATGACACTAGTGGATCCATAGGTGGATTGTGAAAAGAACACACATGCAATGACTCCGGTTGTTGTTAGTAAAAAGAACACACATGCATTGACACTTGTGGATCCATATGTGGTATGTGAAAAGAACACACATGCAATGACACTGGTGGATCCATAGGTGGATTGTGAAAACAACACACATGCAATGACACTGGTGGATCCATATGTGGTATGTGAAAAGAATAGTCATGAAATGACTCCAGTTGTTGTTAGTAAAAAGAACACACATGCAATGACACTGGTGGATCCATGTGTGGTCTTTGAAGAGAACACACATGCAATGACTCTGGCTGTTGTTAGTCAAAAGAGCACACATTTCAATGACACTGGTAGATCCATATGTTGTTATTAGTAAAAAGAACACAAATGCAATGACACTAGTGGATCCATCTGTGGTCTCTTAAGAGAACACACATGCAATGACTCTGGCTATTGTTAGTAAAAAGAGCACACATGCAATGACATTGGTGGATCCATATGTGGTATGTGAAAAGAACACGCATGCAATGACTCTGGTTGCTGTTAGTAAAAATAACGCACATGCAATGACACCGGTGGATCCATGTGTAGTCTCTGAAGAGAACACACATGCAATGACTCTGGTTGTTGTTAGTAAGAAGAACACAAATGCAATGACACTGGTAGATCCATAGGTGGATTGTGAAAAGAACACACATGCAATGACACTGCTGGATCCATATGTGGTATGTGAAAAGAATAGTCATGAAATGACTCCAGTTGTTGTTACTAAAAAGAACACACATGCAATGACACTGGTGGATCCATGTGTTGTCTCTAAAGAGAACACACATTTCAATAACACTGGTGGATCCATATGTGGTATGTTAAAATAATAGTCATGAAATGACTCTGGTTTATTAGTAAAAAGATACTCACATGCAATGACACTGGTGTATCAATTTGTGGTCTCTGAAGAGAACACACATGCAATGACTTTGGTTGTTGTTAGTAAAAAGAGCACACAAGCAATGACACTAGTGGATCCATAGGTGGATTGTGAAAATAACACACATGCAATGACACTGGTGGATCCATATGTGGTATGTGAAAAGAATAGTCATGAAATGACTCCAGTTGTTGTTAGTAAAAAGAACACACATGCAATGACACAGGTGGATCCATGTGTGGTCTCTAAAGAAAACACACATGCAATGACTCTGGCTATTGTTAGTAAAAAGAGGACACATGCAATGACACTGGTGGATCCATATGTGGTATGTGAAATGAACACACATGCAATGAGTCTAGTTGTTGTTAGTAAAAAGAACACACATGCAATGACACTGGTGGATTCATGTGTGGTCTTTGAAGAGAACACACATTTCAATGACACTAGTGGATCCATATGTGGTAAGTGAAAAGAACACATATGAAATGACTCCAGTTGTTGTTAGTAAAAAGAACACACATGCAATGACACTGGTGCATCAATGTGTGGTCTCTGAAGAGAACACACATCCAATGACTCTGGTTGTTGTTAGTAAAAATAACATACATGCAATGACACTGGTGGATCCATAGGTGGATTGTGAAAAGAACACACATGCAATGACTCCAGTTGTTGTTAGTAAAAAGAACACACTTGCAATGACACTTGTGGATCCATATGTGGTATGTGAAAAGAACACACATGCAATGACTCTGGTTGTTGTTAGTAAAAAGAACACACATGCAATGACACTGGTGGATCCATAGGTGGATTGTGAAAAGAAGACACATGCAATGACACTGGTGGATCCATATGTGGTATGTGAAAAGAATAGTCATGAAATGACTCTAGTTGTTGTTAGTAAAAAGAACACACATGCAATGACACTGGTGGATCCATGTATGGTATATGAAGAGAACACACATGCAATGACTCTGGCTGTTGTTCGTAAAAATAGCACACATTTCAATGACACTGGTGGATCCATATGTGGTATGTGAAAAGAATAGTCATGAAATGACTCAAGTTGTTGTTAGTAAAAATAACACACAAGCAATAGCACCGGTGGATCCATGTGTGGTCTCTGGAGAGAACACACATGCAATGACTCTGGCTGTTGTTAGTAAAAAGTGCACACATGCAATGACACTAGTGGATCCATATGTGGTATGTGAAAAGAACACACATGCAATGACTCTGGTTGTTGTTAGTAAAAAGAACACACATGCAATGACACTGGTGGATCCATGTGTGGTCTCTGAAGAGAACACACATGCAATGACTCTGGTTGTTGTTAGTAAAAAGAACACAAATGCAATGACACTGGTAGATCCATAGGTGGATTGTGAAAAGAACACACATGCAATGACACTGGTGGATCCATATGTGGTATGTGAAAAGAATAGTCATGAAATGACTCCAGTTGTTGTTACTAAAAAGAACACACATGCAATGACACTGGTGGATCCATGTGTTGTCTCTAAAGAGAACACACATTTCAATAACACTAGTGGATCCATATGTGGTATGTTAAAATAATATTCATGAAATGACTCTGGTTTATTAGTAAAAAGATACTCACATGCAATGACACTGGTGTATCAATTTGTGGTCTCTGAAGAGAACACACATGCAATGACACTGGTTGTTGTTAGTAAAAATATCACATATGCAATGACACTAATGGATCCATAGGTGGATTGTGAAAAGAACACACATGCAATGACACTGGTGGATCCATATGTGGTATGTGAAAAGAATAGTCATGAAATGACTCCATTGATTGTTAGTAAAAAGAACACACATGCAATGACACAGGTGGATCCATGTGTGGTCTCTAAAGAGAACACGCATGCAATGACTCTGGCTATTGTTAGTAAAACGTGCACACATGCAATGACACTGGTGGATCCATATGTGGTATGTGAAATGAACACACATGCAATGAGTCTAGTTCTTGTTAGTAAAAAGAACACACATGCAATGACACTGGTGGATTCATGTGTGGTCTCTGAAGAGAACACACATTTCAATGACACTAGTGGATCCATAAGTGGGAAGTGAAAAGAACACACATGAAATGACTCCAGTTGTTGTTAGTAAAAAAACACACATGCAATGACACTGGTGCATCAATTTGTGGTCTTTGAAGAGAACACACATCTAATGACTCTGGTTGTTGTTAGTAAAAATAACACACATGCAATGACACTAGTGGATCCATAGGTGGATTGTGAAAAGAACACACATGCAATGACTCCAGTTGTTGTTAGTAAAAAGAACACACATGCATTGACACTTGTGGATCCATATGTGGTATGTGAAAAGAACACACATGCAATGACACTGGTGGATCCATAGGTGGATTGTGAAAAGAAGACACATGCAATGACACTGGTGGATCCATATGTGGTATGTGAAAAGAATAGTCATGAAATGACTCCAGTTGTTGTTAGTAAAAAGAACACACATGCAATGACACTGGTGGATCCATGTGTGGTCTTTGAAGAGAACACACATGCAATGACTGGCTGTTGTTAGTCAAAAGAGCACACATTTCAATGACACTGGTAGATCCATAGGTGGTATGTGAAAAGAATAGTCATGAAATGACTCAAGTTGTTGTTAGTAAAAAGAACACAAATGCAATGACACTAGTGGATCCATCTGTGGTCTCTTAAAAGAACACACATGCAATGACTCTGGCTGTTGTTAGTAAAAAGAGCACACATGCAATGACACTGGTGGATCCATATGTGGTATGTGAAAAGAACACACATGCAATGACACTCGTGGATCCATGTGCGGTCTCTGAAGAGAACACACATTTCAATGACACTGGTGGATCCATATGTGGTATGTGAAAAGAACACACTTGAAATGACTCTGGTTGTTGCTAGTAAAAAGAACACACATGCAATGACACTGGTGGATCCATGTGTGGTCTCTGAAGAGAACACACATGTAATGACTCTGGTTGTTGTTAGTAAAAAGAGCACACATGCAATGACACTGGTGGATGTATAGGTGGATTGTGAAAAGAACACACATGCAATGACACTGGTGGATTCATGTGTGGTCTCTGAAGAGAACACACATCTAATGACTCTAATTGTTGTTAGTAAAAATAACACACATGCAATGACACTAGTGGATCCATAGGTGGATTGTGAAAAGAACACACATGCAATGACTCCGGTTGTTGTTAGTAAAAAGAACACACATGCATTGACACTTGTGGATCCATATGTGGTATGTGAAAAGAACACACATGCAATGACACTGGTGGATCCATAGGTGGATTGTGAAAAGAACACACATGCAATGACACTGGTGGATCCATATGTGGTATGTGAAAAGAATAGTCATGAAATGACTCCAGTTGTTGTTAGTAAAAAGAACACACATGCAATGACACTGGTGGATCCATGTGTGGTCTTTGAAGAGAACACACATGCAATGACTCTGGCTGTTGTTAGTCAAAAGAGCACACATTTCAATGACACTGGTAGATCCATATGTTGTTATTAGTAAAAAGAACACAAATGCAATGACACTAGTGGATCCATCTGTGGTCTCTTAAGAGAACACACATGCAATGACTCTGGCTATTGTTAGTAAAAAGAGCACACATGCAATGACATTGGTGGATCCATATGTGGTATGTGAAAAGAACACGCATGCAATGACTCTGGTTGCTGTTAGTAAAAATAACACACATGCAATGACACCGGTGGATCCATGTGTGGTCTCTGAAGAGAACACACATGCAATGACTCTGGTTGTTGTTAGTAAAAAGAACACAAATGCAATGACACTGGTAGATCCATAGGTGGATTGTGAAAAGAACACACATGCAATGACACTGGTGGATCCATATGTGGTATGTGAAAAGAATAGTCATGAAATGACTCCAGTTGTTGTTACTAAAAAGAACACACATGCAATGACACTGGTGGATCCATGTGTTGTCTCTAAAGAGAACACACATTTCAATAACACTAGTGGATCCATATGTGGTATGTTAAAATAATATTCATGAAATGACTCTGGTTTATTAGTAAAAAGATACTCACATGCAATGACACTGGTGTATCAATTTGTGGTCTCTGAAGAGAACACACATGCAATGACTCTGGTTGTTGTTAGTAAAAATATCACATATGCAATGACACTAATGGATCCATAGGTGGATTGTAAAAAGAACACACATGCAATGACACTGGTGGATCCATATGTGGTATGTGAAAAGAATAGTCATGAAATGACTCCATTGATTGTTAGTAAAAAGAACACACATGCAATGACACAGGTGGATCCATGTGTGGTCTCTAAAGAGAACACACATGCAATGACTCTGGCTATTGTTAGTAAAACGTGCACACATGCAATGACACTGGTGGATCCATATGTGGTATGTGAAATGAACACACATGCAATGAGTCTAGTTCTTGTTAGTAAAAAGAACACACATGCAATGACACTGGTGGATTCATGTGTGGTCTCTGAAGAGAACACACATTTCAATGACACTAGTGGATCCATAAGTGGGAAGTGAAAAGAACACACATGAAATGACTCCAGTTGTTGTTAGTAAAAAAACACACATGCAATGACACTGGTGCATCAATTTGTGGTCTTTGAAGAGAACACACATCTAATGACTCTGGTTGTTGTTAGTAAAAATAACACACATGCAATGACACTAGTGGATCCATAGGTGGATTGTGAAAAGAACACACATGCAATGACTCCAGTTGTTGTTAGTAAAAAGAACACACATGCATTGACACTTGTGGATCCATATGTGGTATGTGAAAAGAACACACATGCAATGACACTGGTGGATCCATAGGTGGATTGTGAAAAGAAGACACATGCAATGACACTGGTGGATCCATATGTGGTATGTGAAAAGAATAGTCATGAAATGACTCCAGTTGTTGTTAGTAAAAAGAACACACATGCAATGACACTGGTGGATCCATGTGTGGTCTTTGAAGAGAACGCACATGCAATGACTGGCTGTTGTTAGTCAAAAGAGCACACATTTCAATGACACTGGTAGATCCATATGTGGTATGTGAAAATAATAGTCATGAAATGACTCAAGTTGTTGTTAGTAAAAAGAACACAAATGCAATGACACTAGTGGATCCATCTGTGGTCTCTTAAAAGAACACACATGCAATGACTCTGGCTGTTGTTAGTAAAAAGAGCACACATGCAATGACACTGGTGGATCCATATGTGGTATGTGAAAAGAACACACATGCAATGACACTCGTGGATCCATGTGCGGTCTCTGAAGAGAACACACATTTCAATGACACTGGTGGATCCATATGTGGTATGTGAAAAGAACACACTTGAAATGACTCTGGTTGTTGCTAGTAAAAAGAACACACATGCAATGACACTGGTGGATCCATGTGTGGTCTCTGAAGAGAACACACATGTAATGACTCTGGTTGTTGTTAGTAAAAAGAGCACACATGCAATGACACTGGTGGATGTATAGGTGGATTGTGAAAAGAACACACATGCAATGACACTGGTGGATTCATGTGTGGTCTCTGAAGAGAACACACATCTAATGACTCTAATTGTTGTTAGTAAAAATAACACACATGCAATGACACTAGTGGATCCATAGGAGAATTGTGAAAAGAACACACATGCAATGACTCCGGTTGTTGTTAGTAAAAAGAACACACATGCATTGACACTTGTGGATCCATATGTGGTATGTGAAAAGAACACACATGCAATGACACTGGTGGATCCATAGGTGGATTGTGAAAAGAACACACATGCAATGACACTGGTGGATCCATATGTGGTATGTGAAAAGAATAGTCATGAAATGACTCCAGTTGTTGTTAGTAAAAAGAACACACATGCAATGACACTGGTGGATCCATGTGTGGTCTTTGAAGAGAACACACATGCAATGACTCTGGCTGTTGTTAGTCAAAAGAGCACACATTTCAATGACACTGGTAGATCCATATGTTGTTATTAGTAAAAAGAACACAAATGCAATGACACTAGTGGATCCATCTGTGGTCTCTTAAGAGAACACACATGCAATGACTCTGGCTGTTGTTAGTAAAAAGAGCACACATGCAATGACATTGGTGGATCCATATGTGGTATGTGAAAAGAACACGCATGCAATGACTCTGGTTGCTGTTAGTAAAAATAACACACATGCAATGACACCGGTGGATCCATGTGTGGTCTCTAAAGAGAACACACATGCAATGACTCTGGTTGTTGTTAGTAAGAAGAACACAAATGCAATGACACTGGTAGATCCATAGGTGGATTGTGAAAAGAACACACATGCAATGACACTGCTGGATCCATATGTGGTATGTGAAAAGAATAGTCATGAAATGACTCCAGTTGTTGTTACTAAAAAGAACACACATGCAATGACACTGGTGGATCCATGTGTTGTCTCTAAAGAGAACACACATTTCAATAACACTGGTGGATCCATATGTGGTATGTTAAAATAATAGTCATGAAATGACTCTGGTTTATTAGTAAAAAGATACTCACATGCAATGACACTGGTGTATCAATTTGTGGTCTCTGAAGAGAACACACATGCAATGACTTTGGTTGTTGTTAGTAAAAAGAGCACACAAGCAATGACACTAGTGGATCCATAGGTGGATTGTGAAAATAACACACATGCAATGACACTGGTGGATCCATATGTGGTATGTGAAAAGAATAGTCATGAAATGACTCCAGTTGTTGTTAGTAAAAAGAACACACATGCAATGACACAGGTGGATCCATGTGTGGTCTCTAAAGAAAACACACATGCAATGACTCTGGCTATTGTTAGTAAAAAGAGGACACATGCAATGACACTGGTGGATCCATATGTGGTATGTGAAATGAACACACATGCAATGAGTCTAGTTGTTGTTAGTAAAAAGAACACACATGCAATGACACTGGTGGATTCATGTGTGGTCTTTGAAGAGAACACACATTTCAATGACACTAGTGGATCCATATGTGGTAAGTGAAAAGAACACATATGAAATGACTCCAGTTGTTGTTAGTAAAAAGAACACACATGCAATGACACTGGTGCATCAATGTGTGGTCTCTGAAGAGAACACACATCCAATGACTCTGGTTGTTGTTAGTAAAAATAACATACATGCAATGACACTGGTGGATCCATAGGTGGATTGTGAAAAGAACACACATGCAATGACTCCAGTTGTTGTTAGTAAAAAGAACACACTTGCAATGACACTTGTGGATCCATATGTGGTATGTGAAAAGAACACACATGCAATGACTCTGGTTGTTGTTAGTAAAAAGAACACACATGCAATGACACTGGTGGATCCATAGGTGGATTGTGAAAAGAACACACATGCAATGACACTGGTGGATCCATATGTGGTATGTGAAAAGAATAGTCATGAAATGACTCTAGTTGTTGTTAGTAAAAAGAACACACATGCAATGACACTGGTGGATCCATGTATGGTATATGAAGAGAACACACATGCAATGACTCTGGCTGTTGTTCGTAAAAATAGCACACATTTCAATGACACTGGTGGATCCATATGTGGTATGTGAAAAGAATAGTCATGAAATGACTCAAGTTGTTGTTAGTAAAAATAACACACAAGCAATAGCACCGGTGGATCCATGTGTGGTCTCTGGAGAGAACACACATGCAATGACTCTGGCTGTTGTTAGTAAAAAGTGCACACATGCAATGACACTGGTGGATCCATATGTGGTATGTGAAAAGAACACACATGCAATGACTCTGGTTGTTGTTAGTAAAAAGAACACACATGCAATGACACTGGTGGATCCATGTGTGGTCTCTGAAGAGAACACACATGCAATGACTCTGGTTGTTGTTAGTAAAAAGAACACAAATGCAATGACACTGGTAGATCCATAGGTGGATTGTGAAAAGAACACACATGCAATGACACTGGTGGATCCATATGTGGTATGTGAAAAGAATAGTCATGAAATGACTCCAGTTGTTGTTACTAAAAAGAACACACATGCAATGACACTGGTGGATCCATGTGTTGTCTCTAAAGAGAACACACATTTCAATAACACTAGTGGATCCATATGTGGTATGTTAAAATAATAGTCATGAAATGACTCTGGTTTATTAGTAAAAAGATACTCACATGCAATGACACTGGTGGATCCATATGTGGTATGTGAAAAGAACACACATGAAATGTCTCAAGTTGTTGTTAGTAAAAAGAACACACATGCAATGACACTGGTGGATCCATGTGTGGTCTCTAGAGAGAACAAACATCCAATGACTCCAGCTGTTGTTAGTAAGAAGAGCACACATTTCAATGACACTGGTGGATCCATATGCGGTCTGTGAAAAGAACACAGAGGCAATGACTCTAGTTGTTGTTAGTAAAAAGAACACACATGCAATGACACTGGTGGATCCAGGTGTGGTTTCTAAAGAGAACACACATGCAATGACTCTGGTTGTTGTTAGTAAAAAGAGCACACATGAAATGACACCGGTGGATGCATTGGTGGATTGTGAAAACAACACACATGCAATGACACTAGTGGATCCATAGGTGGTATGTGAAAAGAACACACATGCAGTGCCTCTAGTTGTTGTTACTAAAAATAACACACATGCAATGACACTGGTGGAGACATGTGTGGTCTCTGAAGAGAACACACATTTCAATAACACTGGTGGATCCATATGTGGTATGTTAAAATAATAGTCATGAAATGACTCTAGTTGTTGTTAGTAAAAAGATACTCACATGCAATGACACTGGTGGATCCATTTGTGGTCTCTGAAGAGAACACACATGCAATGACTCTGGTTGTCGTTAGTAAAAAGAGCACACATGAAATGACACTAGTGGATCCATATGTGGTATGTGAAAAGAACACACATGAAATGTCTCAAGTTGTTGTTACTAAAAAGAACACACATGCAGTGACACTGGTGGATCCATGTGTGGTCTCTAAAGAGAACACACATCCAATGATTCTAGCTGTTGTTAGTAAGAAGAGCACACATTTCAATGACACGGGTGGATCCATATTTGGTATGTGAAAAGAACACACATGAAATGACTCTAGTTGTTGGTAGTAAAAATAACACACATGCAATGACATTGGTGCATCCATAGGTGGTATGTGAAAAGAACACACATGCAATGACTCTGGTTGTTGTTACTAAAAAGAACACACATGCAATGACACTGGTGGATCCATGTGTGGTCTCTAAAGAGAACACACATTTCAATGACACTAGTGGATCCATGTGTGGTATGTGAAAAGAACACACATGAAATGACTCTAGTTGTTGTTAGTAAAAAGAATACACATGCAATGACACTGGTTGTTGTTAGTAAAAAGAACACACATGCAATGACACTGGTTGATCCATAGGTGGATTGTGAAAAGAACACACATGCAATGACTCTGGTTGTTGTTAGTAAAAAGTACACACATACAATGACACTGGTGGATCCTTGTGTGGTCTCTAAAGAGAACACACATCCAATAACTATGGTTGTTGTTAGTAAAAATAACACACAAGCAATGACACTGGTGGATCCATGTGTGGTATGTGAAAAGAACACACATGAAATGACTCCAGTTGTTGTTAGTAAAAAGAACACACAAGAAATGACACTGGTTGTTGTTAGTAAAATAAACACACATGGATCCATAGGTGGATTCTGAAAAGAACACACATGCAATGACTCTAGTTGTTGTTAGTAAAAAGAACACACATGCAATGACACTGGTGGATCCATGTGTGGACTCTGAAGAGAACACACATACAATGACTTTGGTTGTTGTTAGTAAAAATAACACACATGCAATGACACTAGTGGATCCATAGGTGGATTGTGAAAAGAACACACATGCAGTGACTCCTGTTGTTATTAGTGAAAAGAACACACATGCAATGACATTGGTGGATCCATATGTGGTATGTGAAACAAATACACATGCAATGACTCTGGTTGTTGTTAGTAAAAAGAACACACATGCAATGACACTGGTGGATCCATGTGTGGTCTCTGAAGAGAACACACATTTCAATGACACTAGTGGAGTGTGGTCTTTGAAGAGAACACACATTTCAATGAGACTGGTGTATCCATATGTGGTATGTGAAAAGAACACACATGAAATGACTCCAGTTGTTGATAGTAAAAAGAACACACATACAACGACACTGGTGGATCCATGTGTGGTCTCTGAAGAGAACACACATGCAATGACACTGGTTGTTGTTAGTAAAAAGAGAACACATGAAATGACACTAGTGGATCCATAGGTGGATTGTGAAAAGAACACACATGCAATAACACTGGTGGATCCATATGTGGTATGTGAAAAGAACACACATGCAATGACTCTAGTTGTTGTTAATAAAAAGAACACACATGCAATGACATTGGTGGATCCATGTGTGGTATGTGAAAAGAACACACATGAAATGACTCCAGTTGTTGATAATAAAAAGAACACACGTGCAATGACACTGGTGGATCCACGTGTGGTCTCTGAAGAGTACACACATGCAATGACTCTGGTTGTTGTTAGTAAAAAGATCACACATGCAATGACACTAGTGGATCCATAGGTGAATTGTGAAAAGAACACACATTTCAATGACACTAGTGGATCCATATGTTGTATGTGAAAAGAACACACATGAAATGACTCCAGTTGTTGTTAGTAAAAAGAACACACATGCAATAACACTGGTGGATCCATGTGTGGTCTCTAAAGAGAACACACATGCAATGACTCTGATTGTTGTCAGTAAAAAGAGCACACATGCAATGACACTGGTGGATCCATGTGTAGTCTCTGAAGAGAACACACATTTCAATGACACTGGTGGATCCATATGTGGTATATGAAAAGAACACACATGCAATGACTCTGGTTGTTTTTAGTAAAAAGAACACACATGCAATGACACTGGTGGATCCATGTGTGGTCTCTGAAGAGAACACACATTTCAAAGACACTGGTGGATCCATATGTGGTATGAGAAAAGAACACACATGAAATGACTCCAGTTGTTGTTAGTAAAAAGAACACACATGCAATGACACTGGTGGATCCATGTGTGGTCTCTGAAGAGAACACACATCCAATGACTCTAGCTGTTGTTAGTAAGAGGAGCACACATTTCAATAACACTGGTGGATCCATATGTGGTATGTGAAAAGAACACACATGCAATGACTCCAGTTGTTGTTAGTAAAAAGAACACACATGCAATGACACTGGTGGATCCATGTATGGTCTGTAAAGAGAACACACATTTCAATAACACTGGTGGATCCATATGTGGTATGTGAAAATAATAGTCATGAAATGACTCTAGTTGTTGTTAGTAAAAAGAACACACATGGAATGACACTGGTGGATCCATAGGTGGTATGTGAAAAGAAGACACATGCAATGACTCTGGTTGTTGTTAGTAAAAAGAACACACATGCAATGACACCAGTGGATCCATGTGTTGTCTCTGAAGAGAACACACATTTCAATGACACTGATGGATCCATGTGTGGAATGTGAAAAGAACACACATGAAATGACTCTAGTTGTTATTAGTAAAAAGAACACGCATGCAATGACACTGTTTGTTGTTAGTAAAAAGAATACACATGCAATGACACTGGTGGATCCATAGGTGGATTGTGAAAAGAACACACCTGCAATGACTCTAGTGTTGTTAGTATAAAGAACACACGTGCAATGACACTGGTGGATCTGTCAACACCCGGATTTTTAATCCCAGATGCCTGTTATGTCATTCATCGCAATCCCAGGATTACCATTTTTGTGAGACATAACAGATTGGATATCATAGTACATCAGCCATTACAAACCATACATAAGGTCTTACACAAATAAGGATCTCATGATCTAGTCTCAATACAACAAGCAGCGGAATAAACGATAAGCGTAGCAGTGGGTCCATCTTCAGGGGCACAGGCAATGCTGACGAAGGCAGATAGTCCTAGTTATCATAGCCGTCCTGCTGGCCATCATCTTGGTAGTCTCCTTCGTAGTCTGGCCATGAGAATAGCCAGGGACAAAAGCCATGTTTACTCTTTAAGTACTCGCAAACTACCACTAACAAGTAGTATAGTTCTAAAGTAAAGTGCTAACTCTAAGTTTAACTATAAGGTTAAGTTTGAAACCTAAGCTGAGTTCTGAAACAAAGAAAGATAAAATAAAGTTCTAGAATCACTTAAAATGGGAAGCTAGTGTCATAGTCACAACTCTGTTGTGGTCAAGTCAAGATTCATCATTCCTTTCATAAGTTATTTTGAAAACATCTCACAACGAAATAGTATGGGCATTCCAACTATCCATAACCGCGGACACGGCTATTTGAATAGTTTGACACTCTACAGAGGTGGTACACTTTCACCACAAGATTCGATACATCTGTCAGGGATAACCCTGAATCATCATACATATTATGCATATAATCAAACATAACCTTTCCTTTACACACCCTAGTATAAGCACCTCTCCTATGAGCATGGCCTCCCAACCATGACCATCTGTCATGTTGGGCACTGCATAGGTGGACAACATTGAGGGGTAGCCTCAGCTCAAACCTCTCCCGCGAGGGAACTAATACTAATGCATATAAATTTAAGGCTAAGGCTTACCCAATTCAGGTATTGTGGTTGTACGGTAAATTTGGAATGGTATCGCATCCGAATCCAACCATCAGTTTTATAAAAGGGCTAAGGTCCATGCCTCAACATTTTCATAATCATAAACCATTTGTGTTTCTCAACACATGTCAAAACATCTCAATAGAATGACTCATCGTTCTAAGGTTTTCATAATTCATTTTCACCAAGTGTTCCCATCTAAAGTGACTCAAGTTTTTATCTACTCTAGACTACTAAGTTAAGAGTGTTCACTAAGGTGGAAAGATGGGATCAATCTCATGTCACAGAATGACATCTAAAGTTATCAAGATAGGTCAATTTTTGTACTGTTTATGCTACCTTCAAAACAAGTAAGGGACTTTGGTAAAGTAAAAGAAGTAAAGCTTGAAACTAATACTTGGGGTAAGTAATAGTCAAAGTGGTATGACCAAAATATGCCTAAAGCATCTTTGCTCAATCATCTAGCTTAACTCTAGCTTGCTAAGCATTATACTTGCAAGTGTTAGCTTGCCTTGGTTGGTGCAGTGGTTGAAGTTTTCTTCCTCGTCTTGATAGAACTCCTCCTCCTCGAAAGCTTGGTCGGTACTATCATGTATAAGTACATACGGAGTACACAATCACCAAACAATACTTAACTAGTCTAATTAGCACTCTAAGGCACACATTTGATGATCTATTATCATCACAAGCATCACAAGTTTTATTAACTAGTTTCATTCTTTTTATTTAAGAAAAGTAATTTCTACTCATTAAAAATTAACTAAGATTTAATATTCACCACTTAAAATATGGGATCATGTGGACACATGTCATCACCACATATTCTAACATGTGGGAATGTAATTTAAGGGTTGGTTCATAATTACTTTGGTTTAAGTTTATTATTTAATGATTTAAAGTGACTAGAAATGCCTATATAGCATTATTTTGGTACTAGTCCAAAGTCACTGCAGGTAAACCTTAATATTATTACATATTCAGATAGGTATGGTTAAATGTGATTTTTGAGAGTTGCAATCAACTCAATAGCTATCATGGTTGATTTTTTAAAAATGTTTGAATGTGCAAAAGCTTCTGCCTTGTTATTTTTACTAGGAGAGATCTCTAACTCTAATTGAATTAAATCCAACGGTCTTGGATAGATTTTTTCAGTAGATTTCTAACAAAATTTGAATCACTCCATTTGGATTTGTAGATCTCTCTGAATTGATTTTCAAACTAAAGGATAGAACTAGGTTCAAACTAAATTAGAAAAATCCTAAATTGAATTAAATGGGTCACGCGGGAAAGCTAACGGGCCGGCCCAGTGACACTCCACGGCGCGGGGCACAGCTGATAGGGGGATCCTCCGGTCAGTGGCTACTAACACACGAAGCGGTACGAGGCGATGTGGGCCGTTAGATTAGAACTAGGATCGACGGCTGGGGCTCGTCGTCGACGGCGAACATGTCGTTGGCGAGGACAAACCCTAGCGGCTCGGAGGGGGTGCTCAGGGGGCGTACTAGGGCTCCAGCGACGACGGTGAGGCGAGCAAACGAACTGGTGGATGACGGCGAGCTTAAGGGTGGTCGAGGCAGCTCCGAGGGTGGACGAAATCGACGTCGCCTTCTCCTCCTCTGCAGCGGGTTCCTCCGGAAATTCCGGCGAACAAGTGCTCGTGCTTCTCTGGCTATAGGTGGGGAAGGACAAGTGAGGTGAGGGGTGTGGAATGGTGTGAGTGGATTGTGCTGGGGTGGTCTCTATTTATAGCTCGACGAAGCGACCGAGAGGGATGGGCGAGCGGCTTCGGCGAGGGCTGCACAGCGTGCTAGCGGCGTGTCTCGAGGTAGGGAACGTGTCAACACCCGGATTTTTAATCTCAGATGCCCGTTATGCCATACCTCGCAATCCCAGGATTACCTTTTTGCGAGACATAACAGATTGGATATCACAGTACATCATCCATTACAAACCATACATAAGGTTTTACACAAATAAGGATCTCATGATCCAGTCTTTAATACAACAAGCAGCGGAAATAAACGATAGCGTAGCGGTGGGGTCCATCTTCAGGGGCACAGGCAATGCTGATGAAGGCAGATAGTCCTAGTTATCATAGCCATCCTGCTGACCATCATCTTGATAATCTCCTTCATAGTCTGGCCATGATAATAGCCAGGGACAAAAGCCATGAGTACTCTTTAAGTACTCGCAAACTACTACTAACAAGGGTTATAATTCTAAGTTAAAGTGCTGAATTTAAAGAATAACTATCAAGTTAAGTTTGAAACCTAAGCTGAGTTCTGAAGAAAGAAAAGATAAAGTAAAGTTCTAGAATCACTTAAGCTGGGAAGCTAATTTCATTAACACAACCCTGTTGTGGTCAAGTCAAAGGTCATCATTCATTTCAAGTTATTTAGAAAACATCTGACAACGAAACAGTATGGCCATTCCAACTGTCCATAACCGCGGACGCGGCTATTCGAATAGTTTGACACTCTGCAGAGGTGGTACACTTTCACCACAAGATTCGATACATCTGTCAGGGATAACCCTGAATCATCATACTTAGTATGCAGATAATCAAACATAACCTTCCCTTTACACACCCTAGTACAAGCACCTCTCCTATGAGCATGGCCTCCCAACCATGACCATCAGTCATCTTGGGCACTGCATAGGTGGACATCATTGAGAGGTAGCCTCAGCTCAAACCTCTCCCGTGAGGGAACTAATACTAATGCATATAAATTTCCAGCTAAGCCTTACCCAATTCAGGTAATGTGGTTGTACGCTAAATTTGGAATTGTATCGCATCCGAATCCAACCATCAGTTTTATAAAAGGGTTAAGGCTCATGCCTCATCATTTTCATCATCATAAACCAGTTGTGTTTCTCAACACATGTCAAAATATCTCAATAGAATGACTCATCATTCCAAGGTTTTCATAACTCATTTTCACCAAGTGTTCCCATCTAAAGTGACTCAAGTTTTGAGCTATTCTAAAGTACTAAGTTAAGAGTGTTCACTAAGGTGGAAAGATGGGATCAATCTCATGCCGTAGAATGACAGCTAAAGGTTTCTAAGTAGGTCAAGTTTTATACTCTTTATGCTACCTTCAAAATTAATTAAAGAACTTTGTGTAAACTAAGGGAGGTAACACTTGTCAATAAGACTTGGGGTACTAATAGTTAAAGGGGTGTGATCAAAGTATGCTTAAGGCATCTTTACTAAACCATCTAGTTTTATTCTAGCTTGCTACAATAGCTTACTAAAGCATGTTTGCAAGGGTTAGCTTGCCACTAATAGCTTGCCTTGGTTGGTGAAGTGGTTGAAGTTGTCTTCTTCTTCTTCTTCTTCTTGGTAGAACTCCTCCTCCTCGAAGGCTTGGTCGGGACTATCGTCTAGAAATACATAGGGAGTGCACAATCACCAAACAATACTTAACTAGGCTAAGTAGTATTCTAAACCACACAACTTATGATCCATTATCATCCCAAACATCACAAGTTTAATTCCATAGTTTCAACCTTTTTTGGCAAAGTAATTTCTACTCATTGAAAAATTAACTAAAATTTAATATTCACCACCAAAATATGGGATCATGTGGACACATGTCCTCACCACATATTCTAACATGTGGGAATGAGATTTAAAGGTTGGATCAATATTACTTTGGTTTAAGTTTATAATTTAATGATTTAAAGTGACTAGAAATGCCTATATAGCATTATTTTGGTACTAGTCCAAAGTCACTGCCTGTAAACCTTATTATTATTATATATTTGGATAGATATGATGAAATGTGATTTTTGAGAGTTGGAATCAACTTAGAAGCTAACTTGGTTGATTTTATAAAAATGTTTCAAGTTGCAAAAGCTTCTGTCTTCTTATTTTTATTAGGAGAAATCTATAACTCTAAATGAATTAAATCCAACGGGCTTGGATAGAGCATTTCATTACCTTTCAGGAAAATTAGTTTCATGTAATTTGGATTTGTCAAACTCACAGAATTGAATTTTGAAACACTGGACAAAAACTATATTCTAACTAAAAGAAAAATTCCTAATTTGAATTTGAAACGTGCGCGGGAACAAAATGGGCCGGTCCACTGCGCTCCGCGCAGCGTCGCGGGCTGACTTAAGCGAGGGCCCCACCCGTCAATGGAACAGGGGGTACCGAAGGGGTATGGATGAAAGGTGGCCGTGCGATTAGAGGGTAGATCGACGGCTCACAGCTATCGTCCTCGTCGGAACAGGACACGACGGGAGCTAACCCTAGCGCGGTCGGTGAGGGTGCAGTGGGGGTGTACCGGGGCTCCAGCGGGGTCAGCGAGGCGGGCAACTGGGCTGGTACATGACGGCGGTTCTCCTGGTACAAGCGGCGCTTCCTGGGATGGCCTGGATCAACGACGCCCTTCTCCTCCCGAGGCGGCGGCTCCGGCTGCAATTCCGGTGCCCTGGTGCTCGAGCGGCTCCGGCTGGCTGTGGGGAGTGAGAGTGAGAGGTGGGGATTAGAATGGTGTGAACAGAGCTTGCTTGGGAGGCCTCCTTATATAGGCGAGCGAAGGGTACAGAGCGGCATGGGCAGAGCTCCACGTGGGCGACGGCACAGCGAGCTAAGCGCATGGGCGAGGTAGGCGGACGGTGGCCAGTCTCCTGGCGATCCTCTATGGCTTGATGGCGCGGCAAGGGGCTGTCTCTATTGGTCGGGAGCTTCCGCGCACTGCACGGTGGCCGCAGGTGCTCGACAAGAAATGTGGCGGCTATGGGTCGAGCGGCGGCATACGGGCGTGTCTGGCGAGGTGCTGGGCCTACTGCAAGGGCCGCCACGCAAGGCTAGGGCTTGGCTAGGCCGGTGCTGCTCTGGCGGATGCGGCGCTCCGGGGTGATCGGCATGGCGGACAGAGGCGTGGGCGCGAGCAACTGGGGCTTGTTCTCCGCTCGATTCTGGTCGGGGGATGGTCGAGGCGGTGCGGTGTGATGGCGCCTGTCTGCCAGCAGGCGAAGGAGAGCGCGGGGCGGCTTTGTGCGAGTTGTCCATGGTCGACCTGGCGAATGGCGTCGGGCGGCTTGGCACTGGAGCAGCTAGGGGAGAGGGAGAGAGAGCTAGGGCCGGGGTTTGAGCTGGGGGGACAAGGGGACCGAGTTAGGCCCAAATGGTGACAATAAGCACTGCACACTATAGTGTTTTGAAAATGGTCTGATCTATGTCTGCCACCTGTTTGATGAAATGGCCGCAAGAGAAAAAGTTTTGAAATTTGAGTTTAAAATTTTTGGGTGATCTCCACTAGTGCTAGGTAGTCTCTGGTTGCAAGGGTTTTGAAAATAGTGCTCAATTAGATGGTTTTTGAAATAGGGGTGATCTATGCATATGCATTAGATTCAATTTTAAACTTTCATTTAAAATAGTTTACAGAATGTTTTTAGTAGATCAAAATGTGGGCCTTGGTACCTCATTATGTGTACTAGCAAGGGGTGCAAAGTGTAAGAATTGTTTCTGTTAAGAATTGAGTACTAGGAATAGCCAAAGTAGGCATGAGAGTTAAATTTGTCAAAATGACCATTCCTTTATTTTAATTCTTTTTGATTTGATTTTCTTTAGGAAAAGTGTGGGAATGAGGTAGATGATGTTTAAATCACCTAATAAACATTTTACAAGCATTGGATCCATCCATCATGGCAATTCAAACCACTCCTATTTTAATTGCACACATATATGAATGTTTTCATTTTAAATTTGGAAAAGTTTTTGTTAACCCCATTTTTGCATGATTTGATCTTGATAAGCTTGGATTGAAGTTTTGGGATGTTACAGGACGGTGGCTGGTCTCCTGGCGGTGCTCTAGGGCTTAAATGCGGGCTTAGGGGCGGTGGCGTTTGGTTGGGCGGTGCTCACGCTCTGAGCGGCAGAGGCGGCGGTCTTCACGGCGGGCGGTGGCTATGGTTCGAACAGCGCCGAACGGGCATGTCTAGGAGGGCTCCCTGGGTCGTGGCGAAGCAGTGAGCACGGGCTGCGGTCGAGGGGCAGCGTGTGCACGCGTGTCAGGCGCGACCCTCTGGCGCGTGCTCAACATGGCGCATACACTCTGGGCGCAGCGCGCTGCGGGTGGTCCACGGCTCGTCTGTGCTCGGGGAGGGGACAGAGGGTGGCGGTGCGGTCTGGGCTAGCTCATAGACATGGCGAGAGAGAGAGGGGCGGTCTGCTGCGGCGTTGGCAAGTTAGGTCGGCGACATGGTGCTCGGGGTGGCATGGCACTACTGCTAGGGACAAAGGGGTGAGGTGCTTAGGCTTTGGTTAGATCTAGAAGGGACAGAGGGATTAAATGGAGAACAAATGGGGGCAAGACCCTGTAGAAAACAGTGAGCTAGGTTTAAAGTTTGATTCCTGCCTGCCAAGTGTTTGTGGAAATGGCCGCAAGAAATTTAGTTTTGAATTTTGAAAAGATTTTTGGTGGGTGTGTTAGTCATAAGCTTGATCATCTGTGGTTTCTTGGGTTTTGAAAATAAAGCTCATTTGAGTGGTTTTTGAAATAGTGGGATCTTCCTATATGAACTAGATTTAAATTTCAAATGCCATTTAAAATTAGTGTTTGAAAGTTTTTGGCAGATCACAAAGTGGGCCTTGGTACATCATTACATGTACTAGCAAGGGGTGCAAAGATCCACATTTATTTCTGTTAAGAATTGAGTCCTAGGAATAGCCAAAGTAGGCATGTTGATTAAAATGGCACAACTGACCATTCTCTTCTATTATTCATTTTGACTTGTTTTTCTTTGGGATTTGTTTGGTAATGATATAGATGATGTTTATTTTCACCTAAGAATCATTTTACAAGCAATGGATCACTTAATCATGGCAACTCAAATCATCTCCTATTTAAATGCACACACATATGAATGTTTTAATAATTTTTAATAGGAAAAGTTTTTGTTAACCCTAATTTTGATGATTCAGATCTTCATAACCTTGGATTAAAGTTTTGGGATGTTACAGGATCCATATGAGGTATGTGAAAACAATAGTCATGAAATGACTCCAGTTGTTTTTAGTAAAAAGAACACACATGCAATGACACTTGTGGATCCATAGGTGGTATGTGAAAAGAACACACATGCAATGACACTGGTGGATCCATGTGTGGTCTCTGAAGAGAACACACATTTGAATAACACTGGTGGATCCATGTGTGGTATGTGAAAAGAACACACATGAAATGACTCCAGTTATTGTTAGTAAAAAGAACACACATGCAATGACACTGGAAGTTGTTAGTATAAAGAACACACATGAAATGACACTGGTGGATCCATTGGTGGTATGTGAAAAGAACACACATGCAATGACTCTGGTTGTTGTTAGTAAGAAGAACACACATGCAATGACACTGGTGGATCCATGTGTGGTCTCTGAAGAGAACACACATTTCAATGACACTGGTGGATCCCTGTGTGGTATGTGAAAAGAACACACATGAAATGACTCCAGTTGTTGTTAGTAAAAAGAACACACATGCAATGGCACTAGTTGTTGTTAGTAAAAAGAACACACATGCAATGACACTTGTGGATCCATTGGTGGATTGTGAAAAGAAGACACATGCAATGATTCTGTTTGTTGTTAGTAAAAAGAACACACATGCAATGACACTGGTGGATCCATATGTGGTCTCTGAAGATAACACACATCCAATTACTCTGGTTGTTGTTAGTAAAAATAACACACATGCAATGACACTGGTGGATCCATGTGTGGTCTCTGAAGAGAACACACATCCAATTACTCTAGTTGTTGTTAGTAAAAATAACACACATGCAATTACACTAGTGGATCCATGTGTGGTATGTGAAAACAACACACATGGAATGACTCCAGTTGTTGTTAGTAAAAAGAACACACATGCAATGACACTAGTGGATCCATATGTGGTATGTGAAAAGAACACACATGCAATGACACTTGTGGATCCATGTGTTATCTCTGAAGAGAACACACATTTAAATGACACTGGTGGATCCATATGTGGTATGTGAAAAGAACACACATGCAATGACTCCAATTGTTCTTAGTAAAAAGAACACACATGCAATGACACTGGTGGATCCATGTGTGGTCTCTGAAGAGAACATACATGCAATGACTCTGGCTATTGTTTGTAAAAAGAGCACACATGCAATGACACTGGTGGATCCATGTGTGGTCTCTGAAGTGAACACACATTTCAATGACACTTGTAGATCCATATGTGGTATGTGAAAAGAACACACATGCAATGACTCTGGTTGTTGTTACTAAAAAGAACACACATGCAATGACACTGGTGGATCCATGTGTGGTCTCTGAAGAGAAAACACATTTCAATGACACTGGTGGATCCATATGTGGTATGTGAAAAGAACACACACGAAATGACTCCAGTTCTTGTTAGTAAAAAGAACACACATGCAATGACACTAGTGGATCCATGTGTGGTCTCTGAAGAGAACACACATCCAATGACCCTAGTTGTTGTTAGTAAGAAGAGCACACATTTCAATGACAATAGTGGATCCATATGCGGTACGTGAAAAGAACACACATGCAATGACTCCAGTTGTTGTTAGTAAAAAGAACACACATGCAATGACACGGGTGGATCCATGTGTGGTCTCTGAAGAGAACTCACATTTCAATAACACTGGTGGATCCATATGTGGTATGTGAAAATAATAGTCATGAAATGACTCCAGTTGTTGTTACTAAAAAGAACACACATGCGATGACACTGGTGGATCCATAGGTTGTATGTGAAAAGAACACACATGCAATGACTCTGGTTGTTGTTAGTAAACATAACGCACATGCAATGACACTGGTGGATCCATGTGTGGTCTCTCAAGAGAACACACATTTCAATGACTGGTGGATCCATGCGTGGTATGTGAAAAGAACACACATGAAATGACTCTAGTTTTTGTTAGTAAAAAGAACACACATGCAATGACACTGGAAGTTGTTAGTATAAAGAACACACATGCAATGACACTGGTGGATCCATTGGTGGTATGTGAAAAGAACACACATGCAATGACTCTGGTTGTTGTTAGTAAGAAGAACACACATGCAATGACACTGGTGGATCCATGTGTGGTCTCTGAAGAGAACACACATTTCAATGACACTGGTGGATCCCTGTGTGGTATGTGAAAAGAACACACATGAAATGACTCCAGTTGTTGTTAGTAAAAAGAACACACATGCAATGGCACTAGTTGTTGTTAGTAAAAAGAACACACATGCAATGACACTTGTGGATCCATTGGTGGATTGTGAAAAGAAGACACATGCAATGATTCTGTTTGTTTTTAGTAAAAAGAACAGACATGCAATGACACTGGTGGATCCATGTGTGGTCTCTGAAGAGAACACACATCCAATGACTCTGGTTGTTGTTAGTAAAAATAACACACATGCAATGACACTACTGGATCCATAGGTGGATGTGAAAAGAACACACATGCAATGACTCTGGTTGTTGTTAGTAAAAAGAACACACATGCAATGACACTGGTGGATCCATGTGTGGTCTCTGAAGAGAACACACATCCAATTACTCTAGTTGTTGTTAGTAAAAATAACACACATGCAATTACACTAGTGGATCCATGTGTGGTATGTGAAAACAACACACATGGAATGACTCCAGTTGTTGTTAGTAAAAAGAACACACATGCAATGACACTGGTGGATCCATATGTGGTATGTGAAAACAACACACATGCAATGACACTTGTGGATCCATGTGTTATCTCTAAAGAGAACACACATTTAAATGACACTGGTGGATCCATATGTGGTATGTGAAAAGAACACACATGCAATGACTCCAGTTGTTGTTAGTAAAAAGAACACACATGCAATGACACTGGTGGATCCATGTGCGGTCTCTGAAGAGAACATACATGCAATGACTCTGGCTGTTGTTTGTAAAAAGAGCACACATGCAATGACACTGGTGGATCCATGTGTGGTCTCTGAAGTGAACACACATTTCAATGACACTTGTAGATCCATATGTGGTATGTGAAAAGAACACACATGCAATGACTCTGGTTGTTGTTACTAAAAAGAACACACATGCAATGACACTGGTGGATCCATGTGTGGTCTCTGAAGAGAAAACACATTTCAATGACACTGGTGGATCCATATGTGGTATGTCAAAAGAACACACATGAAATGACTCCAGTTCTTGATAGTAAAAAGAACACACATGCAATGACACTAGTGGATCCATGTGTGGTCTCTAAGAGAACACACATCCAATGACCCTAGTTGTTGTTAGTAAGAAGAGCACACATTTCAATGACACTAGTGGATCCATATGCGGTACGTGAAAAGAACACACATGCAATGACTCCAGTTGTTGTTAGTAAAAAGAACACACATGCAATGACACGGGTGGATCCATGTGTGGTCTCTGAAGAGAACTCACATTTCAATAACACTGGTGGATCCATATGTGGTATGTGAAAATAATAGTCATGAAATGACTCCAGTTGTTGTTACTAAAAAGAACACACATGCGATGACACTGGTGGATCCATAGGTTGTATGTGAAAAGAACACACATGCAATGACTCTGGTTGTTGTTAGTAAAAATAACGCACATGCAATGACACTGGTGGATCCATGTGTGGTCTCTCAAGAGAACACACATTTCAATGACTGGTGGATCCATGCGTGGTATGTGAAAAGAACACACATGAAATGACTCCAGTTTTTGTTAGTAAAAAGAACACACATGCAATGACACTGGAAGTTGTTAGTATAAAGAACACACATGCAATGACACTGGTGGATCCATTGGTGGTATGTGAAAAGAACACACATGCAATGACTCTGGTTGTTGTTAGTAAGAAGAACACACATGCAATGACACTGGTGGATCCATGTGTGGTCTCTGAAGAGAACACACATTTCAATGACACTGGTGGATCCCTGTGTGGTATGTGAAAAGAACACACATGAAATGACTCCAGTTGTTGTTAGTAAAAAGAACACACATGCAATGGCACTGGTTGTTGTTAGTAAAAAGAACACACATGCAATGATTCTGTTTGTTGTTAGTAAAAAGAACACATATGCAATGACACTGGTGGATCCATGTGTGGTCTCTGAAGAGAACACACATCCAATGACTCTGGTTGTTGTTAGTAAAAATAACACACATGCAATGACACTACTAGATCCATAGGTGGATGTGAAAAGAACACACATGCAATGACTCTGGTTGTTGTTAGTAAAAAGAACACACATGCAATGACACTGGTGGATCCATGTGTGGTCTCTGAAGAGAACACACATCCAATTACTCTAGTTGTTGTTAGTAAAAATAACACACATGCAATTACACTAGTGGATACATGTGTGGTATGTGAAAACAACACACATGGAATGACTCCAGTTGTTGTTAGTAAAAACAACACACATGCAATGACACTGGTGGATCCATATGTGGTATGTGAAAAGAACACACATGCAATGACACTTGTGGATCCATGTGTTATCTCTGAAGAGAACACACATTTAAATGACACTGGTGGATCCATATGTGGTATGTGAAAAGAACACACATGCAATGACTCCAGTTGTTGTTAGTAAAAAGAACACACATGCAATGACACTGCTGGATCCATGTGTGGTCTCTGAAGAGAACACACATTTCAATGACACTGGTGGATCCATACGTGGTATGTGAAAAGAATACACATGAAATGACTCCACTTGTTGTTAGTAAAAAGAACACACATGTATTGACGCTGGTTGTTGTTAGTAAAAAGAACACACATGCAATGACACTGGTGGATCCATAGGTTGATTGTGAAAAGAACACACATGCAATGACTATGGTTATTGTTAGTAAAAATAACACACATGCAATGACACTTGTGGATCCATGTGTGGTCTCTGAAGAGAACACACATTTCAATGACTCTGGTTGTTGTTAGTAAAAAGAGCACACAGGCAATGACACTAGTGGATCCATAGGTGGATTGTGAAAAGAGCACACATGCAATGACACTGGTGGATCCATATGTGGTATGTGAAAAGAACACATATGAAATGATTCCAGTTGTTGTTACTAAAAAGAACACACATGTAATTACTCTGGTTGTTGTTAGTAAAAAGAGCACATATGCAATGACACTAGTGGATTGTGAAAAGAACATACATTTCAATGACACTGGTGCATCCATATGGTATGTGAAAAGAACACACATGAAATGACTCCAGTTGTTGTTAATAAAAAGAACACACATGCAATGACACTGGTGGATCCATGTGTGGTCTCTGAAGAGAACATACATGCAATGACTCTGGCTGTTGTTTGTAAAAAGAGCACACATGCAATGACACTGGTGGATCCATGTGTGGTGTCTTAAGAGAACACACATTTCAATGACACTTGTAGATCCATATGTGGTATGTGAAAAGAACACACATGCAATGACACTGGTGGATCCATGTGTGGTGTCTTAAGAGAACACACATTTCAATGACACTTGTAGATCCATATGTGGTATGTGAAAAGAACACACATGCAATGACTCTGGTTGTTGTTACTAATAAGAACAGAGATGCAATGACACTGGTGGATCCATGTGTGGTCTTTGAAGAGAAAACACATTTCAATGACACTGGTGGATCCATAGGTGGTATGTGAAAAGAACACACATGAAATGACTCCAGTTCTTGTTAGTAAAAAGAACACACATGCAATGACACTAGTGGATCCATGTGTGGTCTCTGAAGAGAAAACACATCCAATGACCCTAGCTGTTGTTAGTAAGAAGAGCACACATTTCAATGACACTAGTGGATCCATATGTGGTACGTGAAAAGAACACACATGCAATGACTCCAGTTGTTGTTAGTAGAAAGAACACACATGAAATGACACGGGTGGATCCATGTGTGGTCTCTGAAGAGAACTCCCATTTCAATAACACTGGTGGATCCATATGTGGTATGTGAAAATAATAGTCATGAAATGACTCCAGTTGTTGTTAGTAAAAAGAACACACATGCGATGACACTGGTGGATCCATAGGTTGTATGTGAAAAGAAGACACATGCAATGACTCTGGTTGTTGTTAGTAAAAATAACGCACATGCAATGACACTGGTGGATCCATGTGTGGTCTCTCAAGAGAACACACATTTCAATGACTGGTGGATCCATGCGTGGTATGTGAAAAGAACACACATGAAATGACTCCAGTTGTTATTAGTAAAAAGAACACACATGCAATGACACTGGAAGTTGTTAGTAAAAAGAACACACATGCAATGACACTGGTGGATCCATTGGTGGTATGTGAAAAGAACACACATGCAATGACTCTGGTTGTTGTTAGTAAGAAGAACACACATGCAATGACACTGGTGGATCCATGTGTGGTCTCTGAAGAGAACACACATTTCAATGACACTGGTGGATCCCTGTGTGGTATGTGAAAAGAACACACATGAAATGACTCCAGTTGTTGTTAGTAAAAAGAACACACATGCAATGGCACTGGTTGTTGTTAGTAAAAAGAACACACATGCAATGACACTTGTGGATCCATTGGTGGATTGTGAAAAGAAGACACATGCAATGACACTGGTTGTTGTTAGTAAAAAGAACACACATGCAATGACACTGGTGGATCCATGTGTGGTCTCTGAAGAGAACACACATCCAATGACTCTGGTTGTTGTTAGTAAAAATAACACACATGCAATGACACTACTGGATCCATAGGTGGATGTGAAAAGAACACACATGCAATGACTCTGGTTGTTGTTAGTAAAAAGAACACACATGCAATGACACTGGTTGATCCATGTGTGGTCTCTGAAGAGAACACACATCCAATTACTCTAGTTGTTGTTAGTAAAAATAAATGCAATTACACTAGTGGATCCATGTGTGGTATGTGAAAACAACACACATGAAATGACTCCAGTTGTTGTTCGTAAAAATAACACACATGCAATGACACTGGTGGATCCATAGGTGGATTGTGAAAAGAACACACATGCAATGACTCTGGTTGTTGTTAGTAAAAAGAACACAGATGCAATGACACTAGTAGATCCATGTGTGGTCTCTGAAGGGAACACACATGCAATGACTCTAGTTGTTGTTAGTAAAAATAACACACATGCAATGACATTGGTGGATCGATATGTGGATTGTGAAAAAGACACACATGCAATGACTCCAGTTGTTGTTAGTAAAAAGAACACACATGCAATGACACTGGTAGATCCATATCTGGTATGTGAAAATAATAGTCATGAAATGACTCTAGTTGTTTTTAGTAAAAAGAACACACAGGCAATGACACTGGTGGATCCATACGTGGTATGTGAAAAGAACACACATCCAATGACTCTGGTTGTTGTTAATAAAAAGAACACACATGCAATGACACTAGTGGATCCATGTGTGGTCTCTGAAGAGAACACACATTTCAATGACACTGGTGGATCCATGTGTGGTATGTGAAAAGAACACACATGAAATCACTCCAGTTGTTGTTAGTAAAAAGACCACACATGCAATGGCACAGGTTGCTGTTAGTAAAAATTACACACATGCAACGACACTGGAAGATCCATAGGTGGATTGCGAAAAGAACACACATGCAAGGACTCTGGTTGTTGTTAGTAAAAAGAACAAACATGCAATGGCACTGGTCGATCCATGTGTAGTCTCTGAAGAGAACACACATCCAATGACTCTGGTTGTTGTTAGTAAAAATAACACACATGCAATGACACTGGTGGATCCATAGGTGGATTATGAAAAAAACACACATGCAATGACTCTGGTTGTTGTTAGTAAAAAGAATACACATGCAATGACACTGGTGGATCCATATGTGGTCTCTGAAGATAACACACATCCAATTACTCTGGTTGTTGTTAGTAAAAATAACACACATGCAATGACACTGGTGGATCCATGCGTGGTCTCTGAAGAGAACACACATCCAATGACTCTGGTTGTTGTTAGTAAAAATAACACACATGCAATGACACTACTGGATCCATAGGTGGATGTGAAAAGAACACACATGCAATGACTCTGGTTGTTGTTAGTAAAAAGAACACACATGCAATGACACTGGTGGATCCATGTGTGGTCTCTAAAGAGAACACAGATCCAATTACTCTAGTTGTTGATAGTAAAAATAACACACATGCAATTACACTAGTGGATCCATGTGTGGTATGTGAAAACAACACACATGAAATGACTCCAGTTGTTGTTCGTAAAAATAACACACATGCAATGACACTGGTTGTTGTTAGTAAAAAGAACACACGTGCAATGACACTGGTGGATCCATAGGTGGATTGTGAAAAGAACACACATGCAATGACTCTGGTTGTTGTTAGTAAAAAAAAACACACATGCAATGACACTGGTGGATCCATATGTGGATTGTGAAAAAGACACACATGCAATGACTCCAGTTGTTGTTAGTAAAAAGAACACACATGCAATGACACTGGTAGATCCATATTTGGTATGTGAAAATAATAGTCATGAAATGACTCCAGTTGTTTTTAGTAAAAAGAACACACAGGCAATGACACTGGTGGATCCATACGTGGTATGTGAAAAGAACACACATGCAATGACTCTGGTTGTTGTTAATAAAAATAACACACATGCAATGACACTAGTGGATCCATGTGTGGTCTCTGAAGAGAACACACATTTCAATGACACTAGTGGATCCATGTGTGGTATGTGAAAAGAACACACATGAAATCACTCCAGTTGTTGTTAGTAAAAAGAACACACATGCAATGGCACTGGTTGCTGTTAGTAAAAATTACACACATGCAACGACACTGGAAGATCCATAGGTGGATTGCGAAAAGAACACACATGCAAGGACTCTGGTTCTTGTTAGTAAAAAGAACACACATGCAATGGCACTGGTCGATCCATGTGTAGTCTCTGAAGAGAACACACATCCAATGACTCTGGTTGTTGTTAGTAAAAATAACACACATGCAATGACACTGGTGGATCCATAGGTGGATTATGAAAAGAACACACATGCAATGACTTTGGTTGTTGTTAGTAAAAAGAACACACATGCAATGACACTGGTGGATCCATATGTGGTCTCTGAAGATAACACACATCCCATTACTCTGGTTGTTGTTAGTAAAAATAACACACATGCAATGACATTGGTGGATCCATGTGTGGTATGTGAAAAGAACACACATGAAATGACTCCAGTTGTTGTTCGTAAAAAGAACACACATGCAATGACACTGGTTGTTGTTAGTAAAAAGAACACACGTGCAATGACACTGGTGGATCCATAGGTGGATTGTGGAAAGAACACACATGCAATGACTCTGGTTATTGTCAGTAAAAATAACACACATGCAATGACACTAGTAGATCCATGTGTGGTCTCTGAAGAGAACACACATGCAACGACTCTGGTTGTTGTTAGTAAAAATAACACACATGCAATGACACTGGTGGATCCATAGGTGGATTATGAAAAAGACACACATGCAATGACTCCATTTGTTGTTAGTAAAAAAGAACACACATGCAATGACACTTGTGGAACAATATGTGGTATGTGGAAATAATAGTCATGAAATGACTCCAGTTGTTTTTAGTAAAAAGAACACACATGCAATGACACTGGTGGATCCATAGGTGGTATGCGAAAAGAACACACATGCAATGACTCTCGTTGTTGTTAGTAAAAAGAACACACATGCAATGACACTAGTGGATCCATGTGTGCTCTCTGAAGAGAACACACATTTCAATAACACTGGTGGATCCATGTGTGGTATGTGAAAAGAACACACATGAAATGACTCTAGTTGTTGTTTGTAAAAAGATCACACATGCAATGGCACTGGTGGATCCATAGGTGGATTGTGAAAAGAACACACATGCAATAACTCTGGTTGTTGTTAGTAAAAAGAACACACATGCAATGACACTGGTGGATCCATGTGTGGTCTCTGAACAGAACACACATGCAATGACTCTAGTTGTTGTTAGTAAAAATAACACACATGCAATGACACTGGTGGATCCATACTTGGATTGTGAAAAAGACACACATGCAATGACTCCAGTTGTTGTTCGTAAAAAGAACACACATGCAATGACACTGGTGGATCCATATGTGGTATGTGAAAAGAACACACATGCAATGACTCTGGTTGTTGTTAGTAAAAAGAACACACATGCAATGACACTGGTGGATCCATATGTGGTATGTGAAAAGAACACACATGCAATGACTCCAGTTTTTGTTAGTAAAAAGAACACACATGCATTGACATTGGTGGATCCATGTGTGGTCTCTGAAGAGAACACACATTTCAATGACCCTTGTGTATCCATACGTGGTATGTGAAGAGAACACACATGAAATGACTCCAGTTGTTGTTAGTAAAAATAACACACATGTATTGACGCTGGTTGTTGTTAGGAAAAAGAACGCACATGCAATCACACTGGAGGATCCATAGGTGGATTGTGAAAAGAACAGACATGCAATGACTATGGTTGTTGTTAGTAAGAAGAACACACATGCAATGACACTGGTGGATCCATGCGTGGTCTCTGAAGAGAACACACATTTCAATGACACTGGTGGATCCCTGTGTGGTATGTGAAAAGAACACACATGAAATGACTCCAGTTGTTGTTAGTAAAAAGAACACACATGCAATGGCACTGGTTGTTGTTGTTAATAAAAAGAACACAAATGCAATGACACTGGTGGATCCATAGGTGGATTGTGAAAAGAACACACATGCAATGACTCTGGTTGTTGTTAGTAAAAAGAACACACATGCAATGACACTGGTGGATCCATGTGTGGTCTCTGAAGAGAACACACATCCAATGACTCTGGTTGTTGTTAGTAAAAATAACACACATGCTATGACACTACTGGATCCATAGGTGGATGTGAAAAGAACACACATGCAATGACTCTGGTTGTTGTTAGTAAAAAGAACACACATGCAATGACACTGGTGGATCCATGTGTGGTCTCTGAAGAGAACACACATCCAATTACTCTAGTTGTTGTTAGTAAAAATAACACACATGCAATTACACTAGTGGATCCATATGTGGTATGTGAAAACAACACACATGAAATGACTCCAGTTGTTGTTCGTAAAAATAACACACATGCAATGACACTGGTGGATCCATAGGTGGATTGTGAAAAGAACACACATGCAATGACTCTGGTTGTTGTTAGTAAAAACAACACAGATGCAATGACACTAGTAGATCCATGTGTGGTCTCTGAAGAGAACACACGTGCAATGACTGTAGTTGTTGTTAGTAAAAATAACACACATGCAATGACACTGGTGGATCCATATGTGGATTGTGAAAAAGACACACATGCAATGACTCCAGTTGTTGTTAGTAAAAAGAACACACGTGCAATGACACTGGTAGATCCATATCTGGTATGTGAAAATAATAGTCATGAAATGACTCTAGTTGTTTTTAGTAAAAAGAACACACAGGCAATGACACTGGTGGATCCATACGTGGTATGTAAAAATAACACACATGCAATGACACTAGTAGATCCATGTGTGGTCTCTGAAGAGAACACACATGCAACGACTCTGGTTGTTGTTAGTAAAAATAACACACATGCAATGACACTGGTGGATCCATAGGTGGATTATGAAAAAGACACACATGCAATGACTCCATTTGTTGTTAGTAAAAAAGAACACACATGCAATGACACTTGTGGAACAATATGTGGTATGTGGAAATAATAGTCATGAAATGACTCCAGTTGTTTTTAGTAAAAAGAACACACATGCAATGACACTGGTGGATCCATAGGTGGTATGCGAAAAGAACACACATGCAATGACTCTCGTTGTTGTTAGTAAAAAGAACACACATGCAATGACACTGGTGGATCCATGTGTGCTCTCTGAAGAGAACACACATTTCAATAACACTGGTGGATCCATGTGTGGTATGTGAAAAGAACACACATGAAATTACTCTAGTTGTTGTTTGTAAAAAGAACACACATGCAATGGCACTGGTGGATCCATAGGTGGATTGTGAAAAGAACACACATGCAATAACTCTGGTTGTTGTTAGTAAAAAGAACACACATGCAATGACACTGGTGGATCCATGTGTGGTCTCTGAACAGAACACACATGCAATGACTCTAGTTGTTGTTAGTAAAAATAACACACATGCAATGACACTGGTGGATCCATACTTGGATTGTGAAAAAGACACACATGCAATGACTCCAGTTGTTGTTCGTAAAAAGAACACACATGCAATGACACTGGTGGATCCATATGTGGTATGTGAAAAGAACACACATGCAATGACTCTGGTTGTTGTTAGTAAAAAGAACACACATGCAATGACACTGGTGGATCCATATGTGGTATGTGAAAAGAACACACATGCAATGACTCCAGTTGTTGTTAGTAAAAAGAACACACATGCATTGACATTGGTGGATCCATGTGTGGTCTCTGAAGAGAACACACATTTCAATGACCCTTGTGTATCCATACGTGGTATGTGAAGAGAACACACATGAAATGACTCCAGTTGTTGTTAGTAAAAATAACACACATGTATTGACGCTGGTTGTTGTTAGGAAAAAGAACGCACATGCAATCACACTGGAGGATCCATAGGTGGATTGTGAAAAGAACAGACATGCAATGACTATGGTTGTTGTTAGTAAAAAGAACACACATGCAATGACACTTGTGGATCCATGTGTGGTCTCTGAAGAGAACAAGCATTTCAATGACTCTAGTTGTTGTTAGTAAAAAGAGCACACATGCAATGACACTAGTGCATTCAAAGGTGGATTGTGAAAAGAACACACATGCAATGACACTGATGCATCCATATGTGGTATGTGAATAGAACACATATGAAATGACTCCAGTTGTTGTTAGTAAAAAGAACACACATGTAATGACTCTAGTTGTTGTTAGTAAAAGGAGCACACATGCAATGACACAAGTGGATGCATAGGTAGATTGTGAAAAGAACAAACATTTCTATGACACTGGTGGATCCATATGTGGTATGTGAAAAGAATACACATGAAATGACTCCAGTTGTTGTTAGTAAAAAGAACACACAGGCAATGACACTGGTGGATCAATGTGTGGTCTTTGAAGAGAACATACATGAAATGACTCTTGTTGTTGTTTGTAAAAAGAGCACACATGCAATGACATTGGTGGATCCATGTGTGGTCTCTGAAGAGAACACACATTTCAATGACACTTGTGGATCCATATGTGGTATGTGAAAAGAACACACATGCAATGACTCTGGTTGTTGTTAGTAAAAAGAACACACATGCAATGACACTGGTGGATCCATGTGTGGTCTCTGAAGAGAACACACATTTCAATGACACTGGTGGATCCATAAGTGATATGTGAAAAGAACACACATGAAATGACTCCAGTTGTTGTTAGTAAAAAGAACACACATGCAATGAAACTGGTGGATCCATGTGTGGTCTCTGAAGAGAACACACATCCAATGAGTCTAGCTACTGTTAGTAAGAAGAGCACACATTTCAATGACACTGGTGGATCCATATGGTATGTGAAAAGAACACACATGCAATGACTCTAGTCGTTGTTAGTAAAAAGAACACACATGCAATGACACGGGTGGATCCATGTGTGGTCTCTAAAGAGAACACACATTTCAATGACACTGGTGGATCCATGTGTGGTATGTGAAAAGAACACACATGAAATGACTCTAGTTGTTGTTAGTAAAAAGAATACACATGCAATGACCCTGGTGGATCCATGTGTGGTCTCTGAAGAGAACACACATCCAATGACTCTGGTTGTTGTTAGTAAAATAACACACATGCAATGACACTAGTGGATCCATAGGTGGATTGTGAAAAGAACACACATGCAATGACTCTAGTTGTTATTAGTAAGAAGAACACACATGCAATGACACTGGTGGATCCATGTGTGGTCTTTTAAGAGAACACACATTTCAATGACACTGGTGGATCCATATGTGGTATATGAAAAGAACAGACATGAAATGACTCCAGTTGTTGTTAGTAAAAAGAACACACATGAAATGACACTGGTGGATCCATGTGTGGTCTCTGAAGAGAACACACCTCCAATGAGTCTAGCTATTGTTAGTAAGAAGAGCACACATTTCAATGACACTGGTGGATCCATATGTGGTATGTGAAAAGAACACACATGAATGACTCTAGTCGTTGTTAGTAAAAAGAACACACATGCAATGACACGGGTGGATCCATGTGTGGTCTCTGAAGAGAACACACATTTCAATAACACTGGTGGATCCATATGTGGTATGTGAAAAGAACACACATGAAATGACTCGAGTTGTTGTTAGTAAAAAGAACACACATGCAATGACACTGGTGGATCCATGTGTGGTCTCTGAAGAGAACACACATTTCAATGACACTGGTGGATCCATGTGTTGTATGTGAAAAGAACACACATGAAATGACTCTAGTTGTTGTTAGTAAAAAGAACACACATGCAATGACACTGGTAGTTGTTAGTAAAACGAACACACATGCAATGACACTGGTGGATCCATGTGTGGTCTCTAAAGAGAACACACATTTCAATGACACTGGTGGATCCATGTGTGGTATGTGAAAAGAACACACATGAAATGACTCTAGTTGTTGTTAGTAACAAGAACACACATGCAATGGCACTGGTTGTTGTTAATAAAAAGAACACACATGCAATGACACTGGTGGATCCATAGGTGGATTGTGAAAAGAACACACATGCAATGACTCTGGTTGTTGTTAGTAAAAAGAACACACATGCAATGACACTGGTGGATCCATGTGTGGTCTCTGAAGAGAACACACATCCAATGACTTTGGTTGTTGTTAGTAAAACTAACACACGTGCAAGGACACTGGTGGATCCATAGGTGGATTGTGAAAAGAACACACATGCAATGACTCTGGTTGTTGTTAGTAAAAAGAACACACATGCAATGACACAGGTGGATCCATGTGTGGTCTCTGAAGGGAACACACATCCAATGACTCTAGTTGTTGTTAGTAAAAATAACACACATGCAATGACACTGGTGGATGCATGTGTGGTATGTGAAAAGAACACACATGAAATGACTCCAGTTGTTGTTCGTAAAAAGAACACACATGCAATGACACTGGTTGTTGTTAGTAAAAAGAAGACACATGCAATGAAACTTGTGGATCCATAGGTGGATTGTGAAAAGAACACACATGCAATGACTCTGGTTGTTGTTAGTAAAAAGAACACACGTGCAATGACACTAGTAAATCCATGTGTGGTCTCTGAAGAGAACACACATGCAATGACTCTGGTTGTTGTTAGTAAAAATAACACACATGCAATGACACTGGTGGATCCATAAGTGGATTGTGAAAAAGACACACATGCAATGACTCCAGTTGTTTTTTGTAAAAAGAACACACATGCAATGACTCCAGTTGTTTTTTTGTAAAAAGAACACACATGCAATGACACTGGTGGATCCATATGTGTTATGTGAAAAGAACACACATGCAATGACTCTGGTTGTTGTTAGTAAAATGAAGACACATGCAATGACACTAGTGGATACATGTATGGTCTCTGAAGAGAATACACATTTCAATGACACTAGTGGATCCATATGTGGTATGTCAAAAGAACACACATGCAATGACTCCAGTTGTTGTTAGTAAAAAGAACACACATGCAATGACACAAGTGGATCCATGTGTGGTCTCTAAAGAGAACACACATTTCAATGACACTGGTCGATCCATGTGTGGTATGTGAAAAGAACACACATGAAATGACTCCAGTTGTTGTTAGTAAAAAGAACACACATGCAATGGCACTGGTTGTTGTTAATAAAAAGAATACAGATGCAATAACACTAGTGGATCCATAGGTGGATTGTGAAAAGAACACACATGCAATGACTCTGGTTGTTGTTAGTAAAAAGAACACACATGCAATGACCCTGGTGGAAACATGTGTGGTCTCTGAAGAGAAGACATATCCAATGACTTTGGTTGTTGTTAGTAAAAATAACACACATGCAATGACACTGGTGGATCCATAGGTGGATTGTGAAAAGAACACACATGCAATGACTCTGGTTGTTGTTAGTAAAAAGAACACACATGCAATGACACTGGTGGATCCATGTGTGGTCTCTAAAGGAAACACACATTTCAGTCACACTGGTGGATCCATATGTGGTATGTGAAAAGAACACACATGAAATGACTCCAGTTGTTGTTAGTAAAAAGAACACACATGCAATGACACTGGTGGATCCATGTGTGGTCTCTGAAGAGAACACACATCCAATGAGTCTAGCTATTGTTAGTAAGAAGAGCACACATTTCAATGACACTGGTGGATCCATATGTGGTATGTGAAAAGAACACACATGCAATGACTATAGTCGTTGTTAGCAAAAATAACACACATGCAATGACACGGGTGGATCCATGTGTGGTCTATGAAGAGAACACACATTTCAATAACACTGGTGGATCCATATGTGGTATGTGAAAAGAGCACACATGAAATGACTCGAGTTGTTGTTAGTAAAAAGAACACACATGCAATGACACTGGTGGATCCATGTGTGGTCTCTGAAGAGAACACACATTTCAATGACACTGGTGGATCCATGCGTTGTATGTGAAAAGAACACACATGAAATGACTCCAGTTGTTGTTAGTAAAAAGAACACACGTGCATTGACACTGGTAGTTGTTAGTAAAAATAACACACATGCAATGACACTGGTGGATCCATAGGAAGTATGTGAAAAGAACACACATGCAATGACTCTAGTTGTTTTTAGTAAAAAGAACACACATGCAATGACACAAGGGGATCCATGTGTTGTCTCTAAAGAGAACACACATTTCAATGACACAGGTGGATCCATGTGTGGTATGTGAAAAGAACACACATGAAATGACTCCAGTTGTTGTTAGTACAAAGAACACACATGCAATGACACTGGTGGATCCATGTGTGGTCTCTGAAGAGAACACACATCCAATGACTTTGGTTGTTGTTAGTAAAACTAACACACGTGCAAGGACACTGGTGGATCCATAGGTGGATTGTGAAAAGAACACACATGCAATGACTCTGGTTGTTGTTAGTAAAAAGAACACACATGCAATGACACAGGTGGATCCATGTGTGGTCTCTGAAGGGAACACACATCCAATGACTCTAGTTGTTGTTAGTAAAAATAACACACATGCAATGACACTGGTGGATGCATGTGTGGTATGTGAAAAGAACACACATGAAATGACTCCAGTTGTTGTTCGTAAAAAGAACACACATGCAATGACACTGGTTGTTGTTAGTAAAAAGAAGACACATGCAATGAAACTTGTGGATCCATAGGTGGATTGTGAAAAGAACACACATGCAATGACTCTGGTTGTTGTTAGTAAAAAGAACACACGTGCAATGACACTAGTAAATCCATGTGTGGTCTCTGAAGAGAACACACATGCAATGACTCTGGTTGTTGTTAGTAAAAATAACACACATGCAATGACACTGGTGGATCCATAAGTGGATTGTGAAAAAGACACACATGCAATGACTCCAGTTGTTTTTTGTAAAAAGAACACACATGCAATGACTCCAGTTGTTTTTTTGTAAAAAGAACACACATGCAATGACACTGGTGGATCCATATGTGTTATGTGAAAAGAACACACATGCAATGACTCTGGTTGTTGTTAGTAAAATGAAGACACATGCAATGACACTAGTGGATACATGTATGGTCTCTGAAGAGAATACACATTTCAATGACACTAGTGGATCCATATGTGGTATGTCAAAAGAACACACATGCAATGACTCCAGTTGTTGTTAGTAAAAAGAACACACATGCAATGACACAAGTGGATCCATGTGTGGTCTCTAAAGAGAACACACATTTCAATGACACTGGTCGATCCATGTGTGGTATGTGAAAAGAACACACATGAAATGACTCCAGTTGTTGTTAGTAAAAAGAACACACATGCAATGGCACTGGTTGTTGTTAATAAAAAGAATACAGATGCAATAACACTAGTGGATCCATAGGTGGATTGTGAAAAGAACACACATGCAATGACTCTGGTTGTTGTTAGTAAAAAGAACACACATGCAATGACCCTGGTGGAAACATGTGTGGTCTCTGAAGAGAAGACATATCCAATGACTTTGGTTGTTGTTAGTAAAAATAACACACATGCAATGACACTGGTGGATCCATAGGTGGATTGTGAAAAGAACACACATGCAATGACTCTGGTTGTTGTTAGTAAAAAGAACACACATGCAATGACACTGGTGGATCCATGTGTGGTCTCTAAAGGAAACACACATTTCAGTCACACTGGTGGATCCATATGTGGTATGTGAAAAGAACACACATGAAATGACTCCAGTTGTTGTTAGTAAAAAGAACACACATGCAATGACACTGGTGGATCCATGTGTGGTCTCTGAAGAGAACACACATCCAATGAGTCTAGCTATTGTTAGTAAGAAGAGCACACATTTCAATGACACTGGTGGATCCATATGTGGTATGTGAAAAGAACACACATGCAATGACTATAGTCGTTGTTAGCAAAAATAACACACATGCAATGACACGGGTGGATCCATGTGTGGTCTATGAAGAGAACACACATTTCAATAACACTGGTGGATCCATATGTGGTATGTGAAAAGAGCACACATGAAATGACTCGAGTTGTTGTTAGTAAAAAGAACACACATGCAATGACACTGGTGGATCCATGTGTGGTCTCTGAAGAGAACACACATTTCAATGACACTGGTGGATCCATGCGTTGTATGTGAAAAGAACACACATGAAATGACTCCAGTTGTTGTTAGTAAAAAGAACACACGTGCATTGACACTGGTAGTTGTTAGTAAAAATAACACACATGCAATGACACTGGTGGATCCATAGGAAGTATGTGAAAAGAACACACATGCAATGACTCTAGTTGTTTTTAGTAAAAAGAACACACATGCAATGACACAAGGGGATCCATGTGTTGTCTCTAAAGAGAACACACATTTCAATGACACAGGTGGATCCATGTGTGGTATGTGAAAAGAACACACATGAAATGACTCCAGTTGTTGTTAGTACAAAGAACACACATGCAATGACACTGGTGGATCCATGTGTGGTCTCCGAAGAGAACACACATCCAATGAGTCTAGCTATTGTTAGTAAGAAGAGCACACATTTCAATGACACTGGTGGATCCATATGTGGTATGTGAAAATAACACACATGCAATGACTATAGTCGTTGTTAGCAAAAAGAACACACATGCAATGACACGGGTGGATCCATGTGTGGTCTCTAAAGAGAACACACATTTCAATGACACTGGTGGATCCATATGTGGTATGTGAAAAGAACACACATGAAATGACTCTAGTTGTTGTTAGTAAAAAGAACACACATGCAATGACACTGGTGGATCCATGTGTGGTCTCTGAAGAGAACACACATTTCAATGACACTGGTGGATCCATGCGTTGTATGTGAAAAGAACACACATGAAATGACTCCAGTTGTTGTTAGTAAAAAGAACACACGTGCATTGACACCGGTAGTTGTTAGTAAAAATAACACACAAGCAATGACACTGGTGGATCCATAGGTGGTATGTGAAAAGAACACACATGCAATGACTCTAGTTGTTGTTAGTAAAAAGAACACACATGCAATGACACAAGTGGATCCATGTGTTGTCTCTAAAGAGAACACACATTTCAATGACACAGGTGGATCCATGTGTGGTTTGTGAAAAGAACACACATGAAATGACACCAGTTGTTGTTAGTAAAAAGAACACACATGCAATGACACTGGTGGATCCATGTGTGGTCTCCGAAGAGAACACACATCCAATGAGTCTAGCTATTGTTAGTAAGAAGAGCACACATTTCAATGACATTGGTGGATCCATATGTGGTATGTGAAAAGAACACACATGCAATGACTCTAGTCGTTGTTAGTAAAAAGAACACACATGCAATAACACGGGTGGATCCATGTGTGGTCTCTAAAGAGAACACACATTTCAATAACACTTGTGGATCCATAGGTGGTATGTGAAAGGAACACACATGCAATGACTCTAGTTGTTGTTAGTAAAAAGAACACACATGCAATGACACAAGTGGATCCATGTGTGGTCTCTAAAGAGAACACACATTTCAATGACACTGGTGGATCCATGTGTGGTATGTGAAAGAACACACATGAAATGACTCCAGTTGTTGTTAGTAAAAAGAACACACATGCAATGGCACTGGTTGTTGTTAATAAAAAGAACACACATGCAATGACACTGGTGGATCCATAGGTGGATTGTGAAAAGAACACACATGCAATGACTCTGGTTGTTGTTAGTAAAAAGAACACACATGCAATGACCCTGGTGGATCCATGTGTGGTCTATGAAGAGAACACACATCCAATGACTTTGGTTGTTGTTAGTAAAAATAACACACATGCAATGACACTGGTGGATCCATAGGTGGATTGTGAAAAGAACACACATGCAATGACTCTGGTTGTTGTTAGTAAAAAGAACACATATGCAATGACACTGGTGGATCCATGTGTGGTCTTTGAAGAGAACACACATCCAATGACTCTGGTTGTTGTTAGTAAAAATAACACACATGCAATGACACTGGTGGATGCATGTGTGGTATGTGAAAAGAACACAGATGAAATGACTCCAGTTGTTGTTCATAAAAAGAACACACATGCAATGACACTGGTTGTTGTTGGTAAAAAGAACACACATGCAATGACACTTGTGGATCCATAGGTGGATTGTGAAAAGAACACACATGCAATGACTCTGGTTGTTGTTAGTAAAAAGAACACACGTGCAATGACACTAATAAATCCATGTGTGGTCTCTGAAGAGAACACAGATGCAATGACTCTGGTTGTTGTTAGTAAAAATAACACACATGCAAAGACACTCGTGGATCCACAAGTGGATTGCGAAAAAGACACACATGCAATGACTCCAGTTGTTTTTTGTAAAAAGAACACACATGCAATGACACTGGTGGATCCATATGTGTTATGTGAAAAGAACACACATGCAATGACTCTGGTTGTTGTTAGTAAAATGAAGACACATGCAATGACACTAGTGGATACATGTGTGGTCTTTGAAGAGAATACACATTTCAATGACACTAGTGGATCCATATGTGGTATGTCAAAAGAACACACATGCAATGACTCCAGTTGTTGTTAGTAAAAAGACCACACATGCAATGACACTGGTGGATCCATCTGTGGTCTCTGAAGAGAACACACATTTCAGTGACACTAGTGGATCCATATGTGGTATGCGAAAAGAACACACATGAAATAACTCCTGTTGTTGTTAGTAAAAAGAACACACATGCAATGACACTGGTTGTTGTTAGTAAAAAGAACACACATGCAATGACACAGATGGATCCATAGGTGGATTGTGAAAAGAACACACATGCAATGACTCTGATTGTTGTTAGTAAAAAGAACACACATGCAATGACCCTGGTGGATCCATGTGTGGTCTCTAAAGAGAACACACATCCAATGACTCTGGTTGTTGTTAGTAAAATAACACACATGCAATGACACTGGTGGATCCATAGGTGGATTGTGAAAAGAACACACATGCAATGACTCCAGTTGTTATTTGTAAGAAGAACACACATGGAATGACACTGGTGGATCCATGTGCGGTCTTTTAAGAGAACACACATTTCAATGACACTGGTGGATCCATATGTGGTATATAAAAAGAACAGACATGAAATGACTCCAATTGTTGTTAGTAAAAAGAACACACATGCAATGACACTGGTGGATCCATGTGTGCTCTCTGAAGAGAACACACATCCAATGAGTCTAGCTATTGTTAGTAAGAAGAGAACACATTTCAATGACACTGGTGGATCCATATGTGGTATGTGAAAAGAACACACATGCAATGACTCTAGTCGTTGTTAGTAAAAAGAACACACATGCAATCACACGGGTGGATCCATGTGTGGTTTCTGAAGAGAACACACGTTTCAATAACACTGGTGGATCCATATGTGGTATGTGAAAAAAAACACAAGAAATGACTCGGGTTGTTGTTAGTAAAAAGAACACACATGCAATGACACTGGTGGATCCATGTGTGGTCTCTGAAGAGAACACACATTTCAATGACACTGGTGGATCCATGTGTTGTATGTGAAAAGAACACACATGAAATGACTCCAGTTGTTGTTAGTAAAAAGAACACACGTGCAATGACACTAAAGTTGTTAGTAAAAAGAACACACATGCAATGACACTGGTGGACCCATAGGTGGTATGTGAAAAGAACACACATGCAATGATTCTAGTCGTTGTTAGTAAAAACAACACACATGCAATGACACGGGTGGATCCATGTGTGGTCTCTAAAGAGAACACACATTTCAATGACACTGGTGGATCCATGTGTGGTATGTGAAAAGAACACACATGAAATGACTCCAGTTGTTGTTGGTAAAAAGAACACACATGCAATGGCACTGGTTGTTGTTAATAAAAAGAACACACATGCAATGACACTGGTGGATCCATAGGTGGATTGTGAAAAGAACACACATGCAATGACTCTAGTTGTTGTTAGTAAAAAGAACACACATCCAATGACACTGGTGGATCCATACGTGGTATGTGAAAAGAACACACATGCAATGACTCTGGTTGTTGTTAGTAAAAAGAACACACATGCAATGACAATTGTGGATCCATAGGTGGATTGTGAAAAGAACACACATGCAATGACTCTGGTTGTTGTTCGTAAAAAGAACACACATGCAATGACACTGGTGGATCCATGTGTGGTCTCTAAAGAAACACACATCTAATGACTCTGGTTGTTGTTAGTAAAAATAACACACATGTAATGACACTGGTGGATGCATGTGGGGTATGTGAAAAGAACACACATGAAATGACTCCAGTTGTTGTTCGTAAAAGAACACACATGCAATGGCACTAGTTGTTGTTAGTAAAAAGAACACACATGCAATGACACTGGTGGATCCATAGGTGGATTGTGAAAAGAACACACCTGCAATGACTCTGGTTGTTGTTAGTAAAAAGAACATACATGCAATGACACTGGTGGATCCATGTGTGCTCTCAGAAGAGAACACACATCCAATGACTTTGGTTGTTGTTAGTAAAACTAACACACGTGCAAGGACACTGGTGGATCCACAGGTGGATTGTGAAAAGAACACACATGCAATGACTCTGGTTGTTGTTAGTAAAAAGAACACACATGCAATGACACTGGTGGATCCATGTGTGGTCTCTGAAGAGAACACACATCCAATGACTCTGGTTCTTGTTAGTAAAAATAACACACATGCAATGACACTGGTGGATGCATGTGTGGTATGTGAAAAGAACAGACATGAAATGACTCTGGTTGTTGTTAGTAAAAGGAACACACATGCAATGAAACTTGTGGATCCATAGGTGGATTGTGAAAAGAACACACATGCAATGACTCTGCTTGTTGTTAGTAAAAAAAACACACGTGCAATGACACTAGTAAATCCATGTGTGGTCTCTGAAGAGAACACACATGCAATGACTCTGGTTGTTGTTAGTAAATATAACACACATGCAATGACACTGGTGGATCCATAAGTGGATGGTGAAAAAGACACACATGCAATGACTCCAGTTGTTTTTTGTAAAAAGAACACACATGCAATGACACTGGTGGATCCATATGTGTTATGTGAAAAGAACACACATGCAATGACTCTGGTTGTTGTTAGTAAAATGAAGACACATGCAATGACACTAGTGGATACATGTGTGGTCTCTGAAGAGAATACACATTTCAATGACACTAGTGGATCCATATGTGGTATGTCAAAAGAACCCACATGCAATGACTCCAGTTGTTGTTAGTAAAAAGAACACACATGCAGTGACACAAGTGGATCCATGTGTGGTCTCTAAAGAGAACACACATTTCAATGCCACTGGTGGATCAATGTGTGGTATGTGAAAAGAACACACATGAAATGACTCCAGTTGTTGTTAGTAAAAAGAACACACATGCAATGGCACTGGTTGTTGTTGTTAATAAAAAGAACACAAATGCAATGACACTGGTGGATCCATAGGTGGATTGTGAAAAGAACACACATGCAATGACTCTGGTTGTTGTTAGTAAAAAGAACACACATGCAATGACCCTGGTGGATCCATGTGTGGTCTCTGAAGAGAACACACATCCAATGACTTTGGTTGTTGTTAGTAAAAATAACACACATGCAATGACACTGGTGGATCCATAGGTGGATTGTGAAAAGAACACACATGTAATGACTCTGGTTGTTGTTAGTAAAAAGAACACACATGCAATGACACTGGTGGATCCATGTGTGGTCTCTAAAGAGAACACACATTTCAATGACACTGGTGGATCCATATGTGGTATGTGAAAAGAACACACATGAAATGACTCCAGTTGTTGTTAGTAAAAAGAACACACATGGAATGACACTGGTGGATCCATGTGTGGTCTCTGAAGAGAACACACATCCCATGGGTCTAGCTATTGTTAGTAAGAAGAGCACACATTTCAATGACACTGGTGGATCCATATGTGGTATGTGAAAAGAACACACATGCAATGACTATAGTCGTTGTTAGAAAAAGAACACACATGCAATGACACGGGTGGATTCATGTGTGGTCTCTGAAGAGAACACACATTCCAATAACACTGGTGGATCCATATGTGGTATGTGAAAAGAACACACATGAAATGACTCGAGTTGTTGTTAGTAAAAAGAACACACATGCAATGACACTGGTGGATCCATACGTGGTATGTGAAAAGAACACACATGCAATGACTCTGGTTGTTGTTAGTAAAAAGAACACACATGCAATGACACTTGTGGATCCATAGGTGGATTGTGAAAAGAACACACATGCAATGACTCTGGTTGTTGTTCGTAAAAAGAACACACATGCAATGACACTGGTGGATCCATGTGTGGTCTCTAAAGAGAAGACACATCTAATGACTCTGGCTGTTGTTAGTAAAAATAACACACATGTAATGACACTGGTGGATGCATGTGGGGTATGTGAAAAGAACACACATGAAATGACTCCAGTTGTTGTTCGTAAAAAGAACACACATGCAATGGCACTAGTTGTTGTTAGTAAAAAGAACACACATGCAATGACACTGGTGGATCCATAGGTGGATTGTGAAAAGAACACACCTGCAATGACTCTGGTTGTTGTTAGTAAAAAGAACATACATGCAATGACACTGGTGGATCCATGTGTGCTCTCAGAAGAGAACACACATCCAATGACTTTGGTTGTTGTTAGTAAAACTAACACACGTGCAAGGACACTGGTGGATCCATAGGTGGATTGTGAAAAGAACACACATGCAATGACTCTTGTTGTTGTTAGTAAAAATAACACACATGCAATGACACTGGTGGATCCATGTGTGGTCTCTGAAGAGAACACACATCCAATGACTCTGGTTCTTGTTAGTAAAAATAACACACATGCAATGACACTGGTGGATGCATGTGTGGTATGTGAAAAGAACACACATGAAATGACTCTGGATGTTGTTAGTAAAAGGAACACACATGTAATGAAACTTGTGGATCCATAGGTGGATTGTGAAAAGAACACACATGCAATGACTCTGGTTGTTGTTAGTAAAAAGAACACACGTGCAATGACACTAGTAAATCCATGTGTGGTCTCTGAAGAGAACACACATGCAATGACTCTGGTTGTTGTTAGTAAATATAACACACATGCAATGACACTGGTGGATCCATAAGTGGATGGTGAAAAAGACACACATGCAATGACTCCAGTTGTTTTTTGTAAAAAGAACACACATGCAATGACACTGGTGGATCCATATGTGTTATGTGAAAAGAACACACATGCAATGACTCTGGTTGTTGTTAGTAAAATGAAGACACATGCAATGACACTAGTGGATACATGTGTGGTCTCTGAAGAGAATACACATTTCAATGACACTAGTGGATCCATATGTGGTATGTCAAAAGAACACACATGCAATGACTCCAGTTGTTGTTAGTAAAAAGAACACACATGCAATGACACAAGTGGATCCATGTGTGGTCTCTAAAGAGAACACACATTTCAATGACACTGGTGGATCCATGTGTGGTATGTGAAAAGAACACACATGAAATGACTCCAGTTGTTGTTAGTAAAAAGAACACACATGCAATGGCACTAGTTGTTGTTGTTAATAAAAAGAACACAAATGCAATGGCACTGGTGGATCCATAGGTGGATTGTGAAAAGAACACACATGCAATGACTCTGGTTGTTGTTAGTAAAAAGAACACTCATGCAATGACCCTGGTGGATCCATGTGTGGTCTCTGAAGAGAACACACATCCAATGACTTTGGTTGTTGTTAGTAAAAATAACACACATGCAATGACACTGGTGGATCCATAGGTGGATTGTGAAAAGAACACACATGCAATGACTCTGGTTGTTGTTAGTAAAAAGAACACACATGCAATGACACTGGTGGATCCATGTGTGGTCTCTAAAGAGAACACACATTTCAATGACACTGGTGGATCCATATGTGGTATGTGAAAAGAACACACATGAAATGACTCCAGTTGTTGTTAGTAAAAAGAACACACATGCAATGATACTAGTGGATCCATGTGTGGTCTCTGAAGAGAACACACATCCAATGGGTCTAGCTATTGTTAGTAAGAAGAGCACACATTTCAATGACACTGGTGGATCCATATGTGGTATGTGAAAAGAACACACATGCAATGACTATAGTCGTTGTTAGAAAAAGAACACACATGCAATGACACGGGTGGATTCATGTGTGGTCTCTGAAGAGAACACACATTCCAATAACACTGGTGGATCCATATGTGGTATGTGAAAAGAACACACATGAAATGACTCGAGTTGTTGTTAGTAAAAAGAACACACATGCAATGACACTGGTGGATCCATGTGTGGTCTCTGAAGAGAACACACATTTCAATGACACTGGTGGATCCATGCGTTGTATGTGAAAAGAACACACATGAAATGACTCCAGTTGTTGTTAGTAAAAAGAACACACGTGCAATGACACTGGTAGTTGTTAGTAAAAATAACACACATGCAATGACACTGGTGGATCCATAGGTGGTATGTGAAAAGGACACACATGCAATGGCTCTAGTTGTTGCTAGTAAAAAGAACACACATGCAATGACACAAGTGGATCCATGTGTTGCCTCTAAAGAGAACACACATTTCAATGACACAGGTGGATCCATGTGTGGTATGTGAAAAGAACACACATGAAATGACTCCAGTTGTTGTTAGTAAAAAGAACACACATGCAATAACACTGGTGGATCCATGTGTGGTCTCTGAAGAGAACACACATCCAATGAGTCTAGCTACTGTTAGTAAGAAGAGCACACATTTCAATGACACTGGTGGATCCATATGTGGTATGTGAAAAGAACACACATGCAATGACTCTAGTCGTTGTTAGTAAAACGAACACACATGCAATAACACGGGTGGATCCATGTGTGGTCTCCAAAGAGAACACACATTTCAATAACACTAGTGGATCCATATGTGGTATGTGAAAAGAACACACATGAAATGACTCGAGTTGTTGTTAGTAAAAAGAACACACATGCAATGACACTGGTGGATCCATGTGTGGTCTCTGAAGAGAACACAAATTTCAATGACACTAGTGGATCCATGTGTTGTGTGTGAAAAGAACACACATGAAATGACTCCAGTTGTTGTTAGTAAAAAGAACACACATGCAATGACACTGGTAGTTTTTAGTAAAAAGAACACACATGCAATGACACTGGTGGATCCATAGGTGGTATGTGAAAAGAACACACATGCAATGACTCTAGTTGTTGTTAGTAAAAAGAACACACATGCAATGACACAAGTGGATCCATGTGTGGTCTCTGAAGAGAACACACATTTCAATGACACTGGTGGATCCATGTGTGGTATGTGAAAAGAACACACATGAAATGACTCCAGTTGTTGTTATAAAAAGAACACACATGCAATGGCACTGGTTGTTGTTAATAAAAAGAACACACATGCAATGACACTGGTGGATCCATAGGTGGATTGTGAAAACAACACACATGCAATGACTCTGGTTGTTGTTAGTAAAAAGAACACACATGCAATGACCCTGGTGGATCCATACGTGGTATGTGAAAAGAACACACATACAATGACTCTGGTTCTTGTTAGTAAAAAGAACACACATGCAATGACACTTGTGGATCCATAGGTGGATTGTAAAAAGAACACACATGCAATAACTCTGGTTGTTGTTCATAAAAAGAACACACATGCAATGACACTAGTGGATCCATGTCTGGTCTCTAAAGAGAACACACATCCAATGACTCTGGTTGTTGTTAGTAAAAATAACACACATGCAATGAAACTGGTGGATGCATGTGGGGTATGTGAAAAGAACACACATGAAATGACTCCAGTTGTTATTCGTCAAAAGAACACACATGCAATGACACTAGTGGATCCATGTGTGGTCTCTAAAGAGAACACACATTTCAATGACACTGGTGGATCCATATGTGGTATGTGAAAAGAACACACATGAAATGACTCCAGTTGTTGTTAGGAAAAAGAACACACATGCAATGACACTGGTGGATCCATGTGTGGTCTCTGAAGAGAACACACATCCAATGAGTCTAGCTATTGTTAGTAAGAAGAGCACACATTTCAATGACACTAGTGGATCCATATGTGTTATGTGAAAAGACCACACATGCAATGACTATAGTCGTTGTTAGAAAAAGAACACACATGCAATGACACGGGTGGATCCATGTGTGGTCTCTGAAGAGAACACACATTCCAATAACACTGGTGGATCCATATGTGGTATGTGAAAAGAACACACATGCAATGACTCGAGTTGTTGTTAGTAAAAAGAACACACATGCAATGACACTGGTGGATCCATGTGTGGTCTCTGAAGAGAACACACATTTCAATGACACTGGTGGATCCATGCGTTGTATGTGAAAAGAACACACATGAAATGACTCCAGTTGTTGTTAGTAAAAAGAACACACGTGCAATGACACTGGTACTTGTTAGTAAAAATAACACACATGCCATGACACTGGTGGATCCATAGGTGGTATGTGAAAAGAACACACATGCAATGGCTCTAGTTGTTGCTAGTAAAAAGAACACACATGCAATGACACAAGTGGATCCATGTGTTGTCTCTAAAGAGAACACACATTTCAATGACACAGGTGGATCCATGTGTGGTATGTGAAAAGAACACACATGAAATGACTCCAGTTGTTGTTTGTAAAAAGAACACACATGCAATAACACTGGTGGATCCATGTGTGGTCTCTGAAGAGAACACACATCCAATGAGTCTAGCTATTGTTAGTAAGAAGAGCACACATTTCAATGACACTGGTGGATCCATATGTGGTATGTGAAAAGAACACACATGCAATGACTCTAGTCGTTGTTAGTAAAAAGAACACACATGCAATAACACGGGTGGATCCATGTGTGGTCTCTAAAGAGAACACACATTTCAATAACACTGGTGGATCCATATGTGGTATGTGAAAAGAACACACATGAAATGACTCGAGTTGTTGTTAGTAAAAACAACACACATGCAATGACACTGGTGGATCCATGTGTGGTCTCTGAAGAGAACACACATTTCAATGACACTAGTGGATCCATGTGTTGTGTGTGAAAAGAACACACATGAAATGACTCCAGTTGTCGTTAGTAAAAAGAACACACATGCAATGACACTGGTAGTTTTTAGTAAAAAGAACACACATGCAATGACACTGGTGGATCCATAGGTGGTATGTGAAAAGAACACACATCCAATGACTCTAGTTGTTGTTAGTAAAAAGAACACACATGCAATGACACAAGTGGATCCATGTGTGGTCTCTGAAGAGAACACACATTTCAATGACACTGGTGGATCCATGTGTGGTATGTGAAAAGAACACACATGAAATGACTCCAGTTGTTGTTAGTAAAAAGAACACACATGCAATGGCACTGGTTGTTGTTAATAAAAAAACACACATGCAATGACACTGGTGGATCCATAGGTGGATTGTGAAAACAACACACATGCAATGACTCTGGTTGTTGTTAGTAAAAAGAACACACATGCAATGACCCTGGTGGATCCATGTGTGGTCTCTGAAGAGAACACACATCCAATGACTTTGGTTGTTGTTAGTAAAAATAACACACATGCAATGACACTGGTGGATCCATAAGTGGATTGTGAAAAGAACACACATGCAATGACTCTGGTTGTTGTTAGTAAAAAGAACACACATGCAATGACACTGGTGGATCCATGTGTGGTCTTTGAAGAGAACACACATCCAATGACTCTGGTTGCTGTTAGTAAAAATAACACACATGCAATGACACTGGTGGATCCATATGTGGTATATGAAAAGAACAGACATGAAATGACTCCAGTTGTTGTTAGTAAAAAGAACACACATGCAATGACACTGGTGGATCCATGTGTGGTCTCTGAAGAGAACACACATCCAATGAGTCTAGCTATTGTTAGTAAGAAGAGAACACATTTCAATGACACTGCTGGATCCATATGTGGTATGTGAAAAGAACACACATGCAATGACTCTAGTCGTTGTTAGTAAAAAGAACACACATGCAATGACACAGGTGGATCCATGTGTGGTTTTTGAAGAGAACACACATTTTAATAACACTGGTGGATCCATATGTGGTATGTGAAAAAAACACATGAAATGACTCGAGTTGTTGTTAGTAAAAAGAACACACATGCAATGACACTGGTGGATCCATGTGTGGTCTCTGAAGAGAACACACATTTCAATGACACTGGTGGATCCATGTGTTGTATGTGAAAAGAACACACAGAAATGACTCCAGTTGTTGTTAGTAAAAAGAACACACATGCAATGACACTGAAGTTGTTAGTAAAAAGAACACACATGCAATGACACTGGTGGATCCATAGGTGGTATGTGAAAAGAACACACATGCAATGACTCTAGTCGTTGTTAGTAAAAACAACACACATGCAATGACACGGGTTGATCCATGTGTGGTCTCTAAAGAGAACACACATTTCAATGACACTGGTGGATCCATGTGTGGTATGTGAAAAGAACACACATGAAATGACTCCAGTTGTTGTTAGTAAAAAGAACACACATGCAATGGCACTGGTTGTTGTTAATAAAAAGAACACACAGGCAATGACACTGGTGGATCTATAGGTGGATTGTGAAAAGTAAACACATGCAATGACTCTAGTTGTTGTTAGTAAAAAGAACACACATGCAATGACACTGGTGGATCCATATGTGGTATGTGAAAAGAACACACATACAATGACTCTGGTTCTTGTTAGTAAAAAGAACACACATGCAATGACACTTGCGGATCCATAGGTGGATTGTGAAAAGAACACACATGCAATGACTCTGGTTGTTGTTCATAAAAAGAACACACATGCAATGACACTAGTGGATCCATGTCTGGTCTCTAAAGAGAACACACATCGAATGACTCTGGTTGTTGTTAGTAAAAATAACACACATGCAATGAAACTGGTGGATGCATGTAGGGTATGTGAAAAGAACACACATGAAATGACTCCAGTTGTTATTCGTCAAAAGAACACACATGCAATGACACTGGTGGATCCATGTGTGGTCTCTAAAGAGAACACACATTTCAATGACACTGGTGGATCCATATGTGGTATGTGAAAAGAACACACATGAAATGACTCCAGTTGTTGTTAGGAAAAAGAACACACATGCAATGACACTGGTGGATCCATGTGTGGTCTCTGAAGAGAACACACATCCAATGAGTCTAGCTATTGTTAGTAAGAAGAGCACACATTTCAATGACACTAGTGGATCCATATGTGTTATGTGAAAAGACCACACATGCAATGACTATAGTCGTTGTTAGAAAAAGAACACACATGCAATGACACGGGTGGATCCATGTGTGGTCTCTGAAGAGAACACACATTCCAATAACACTGGTGGATCCATATGTGGTATGTGAAAAGAACACACATGCAATGACTCGAGTTGTTGTTAGTAAAAAGAACACACATGCAATGACACTGGTGGATCCATGTGTGGTCTCTGAAGAGAACACACATTTCAATGACACTGGTGGATCCATGCGTTGTATGTGAAAAGAACACACATGAAATGACTCTAGTTGTTGTTAGTAAAAAGAACACACGTGCAATGACACTGGTACTTGTTAGTAAAAATAACACACATGCCATGACACTGGTGGATCCATAGGTGGTATGTGAAAAGAACACACATGCAATGGCTCTAGTTGTTGCTAGTAAAAAGAACACACATGCAATGACACAAGTGGATCCATGTGTTGTCTCTAAAGAGAACACACATTTCAATGACACAGGTGGATCCATGTGTGGTATGTGAAAAGAACACACATGAAATGACTCCAGTTGTTGTTTGTAAAAAGAACACACATGCAATAACACTGGTGGATCCATGTGTGGTCTCTGAAGAGAACACACATCCAATGAGTCTAGCTATTGTTAGTAAGAAGAGCACACATTTCAATGACACTGGTGGATCCATATGTGGTATGTGAAAAGAACACACATGCAATGACTCTAGTCGTTGTTAGTAAAAAGAACACACATGCAATAACACGGGTGGATCCATGTGTGGTCTCTAAAGAGAACACACATTTCAATAACACTGGTGGATCCATATGTGGTATGTGAAAAGAACACACATGAAATGACTCGAGTTGTTGTTAGTAAAAACAACACACATGCAATGACACTGGTGGATCCATGTGTGGTCTCTGAAGAGAACACACATTTCAATGACACTAGTGGATCCATGTGTTGTGTGTGAAAAGAACACACATGAAATGACTCCAGTTGTCGTTAGTAAAAAGAACACACATGCAATGACACTGGTAGTTTTTAGTAAAAAGAACACACATGCAATGACACTGGTGGATCCATAGGTGGTATGTGAAAAGAACACACATCCAATGACTCTAGTTGTTGTTAGTAAAAAGAACACACATGCAATGACACAAGTGGATCCATGTGTGGTCTCTGAAGAGAACACACATTTCAATGACACTGGTGGATCCATGTGTGGTATGTGAAAAGAACACACATGAAATGACTCCTGTTGTTGTTAGTAAAAAGAACACACATGCAATGGCACTGGTTGTTGTTAATAAAAAAACACACATGCAATGACACTGGTGGATCCATAGGTGGATTGTGAAAACAACACACATGCAATGACTCTGGTTGTTGTTAGTAAAAAGAACACACATGCAATGACCCTGGTGGATCCATGTGTGGTCTCTGAAGAGAACACACATCCAATGACTTTGGTTGTTGTTAGTAAAAATAACACACATGCAATGACACTGGTGGATCCATAAGTGGATTGTGAAAAGAACACACATGCAATGACTCTGGTTGTTGTTAGTAAAAAGAACACACATGCAATGACACTGGTGGATCCATGTGTGGTCTTTGAAGAGAACACACATCCAATGACTCTGGTTGCTGTTAGTAAAAATAACACACATGCAATGACACTGGTGGATCCATATGTGGTATATGAAAAGAACAGACATGAAATGACTCCAGTTGTTGTTAGTAAAAAGAACACACATGCAATGACACTGGTGGATCCATGTGTGGTCTCTGAAGAGAACACACATCCAATGAGTCTAGCTATTGTTAGTAAGAAGAGAACACATTTCAATGACACTGCTGGATCCATATGTGGTATGTGAAAAGAACACACATGCAATGACTCTAGTCGTTGTTAGTAAAAAGAACACACATGCAATGACACGGGTGGATCCATGTGTGGTTTTTGAAGAGAACACACATTTTAATAACACTGGTGGATCCATATGTGGTATGTGAAAAAAACACATGAAATGACTCGAGTTGTTGTTAGTAAAAAGAACACACATGCAATGACACTGGTGGATCCATGTGTGGTCTCTGAAGAGAACACACATTTCAATGACACTGGTGGATCCATGTGTTGTATGTGAAAAGAACACACAGAAATGACTCCAGTTGTTGTTAGTAAAAAGAACACACATGCAATGACACTGAAGTTGTTAGTAAAAAGAACACACATTTCAATGACACTGGTGGATCCATATGTGGTATGTGAAAAGAACACACATGAAATGACTCCAGTTGTTGTTAGGAAAAAGAACACACATGCAATGACACTGGTGGATCCATGTGTGGTCTCTGAAGAGAACACACATCCAATGAGTCTAGCTATTGTTAGTAAGAAGAGCACACATTTCAATGACACTAGTGGATCCATATGTGTTATGTGAAAAGACCACACATGCAATGACTATAGTCGTTGTTAGAAAAAGAACACACATGCAATGACACGGGTGGATCCATGTGTGGTCTCTGAAGAGAACACACATTCCAATAACACTGGTGGATCCATATGTGGTATGTGAAAAGAACACACATGCAATGACTCGAGTTGTTGTTAGTAAAAAGAACACACATGCAATGACACTGGTGGATCCATGTGTGGTCTCTGAAGAGAACACACATTTCAATGACACTGGTGGATCCATGCGTTGTATGTGAAAAGAACACACATGAAATGACTCCAGTTGTTGTTAGTAAAAAGAACATACGTGCAATGACACTGGTACTTGTTAGTAAAAATAACACACATGCCATGACACTGGTGGATCCATAGGTGGTATGTGAAAAGAACACACATGCAATGGCTCTAGTTGTTGCTAGTAAAAAGAACACACATGCAATGACACAAGTGGATCCATGTGTTGTCTCTAAAGAGAACACACATTTCAATGACACAGGTGGATCCATGTGTGGTATGTGAAAAGAACACACATGAAATGACTCCAGTTGTTGTTTGTAAAAAGAACACACATGCAATAACACTGGTGGATCCATGTGTGGTCTCTGAAGAGAACACACATCCAATGAGTCTAGCTATTGTTAGTAAGAAGAGCACACATTTCAATGACACTGGTGGATCCATATGTGGTATGTGAAAAGAACACACATGCAATGACTCTAGTCGTTGTTAGTAAAAAGAACACACATGCAATAACACGGGTGGATCCATGTGTGGTCTCTAAAGAGAACACACATTTCAATAACACTGGTGGATCCATATGTGGTATGTGAAAAGAACACACATGAAATGACTCGAGTTGTTGTTAGTAAAAACAACACACATGCAATGACACTGGTGGATCCATGTGTGGTCTCTGAAGAGAACACACATTTCAATGACACTAGTGGATCCATGTGTTGTGTGTGAAAAGAACACACATGAAATGACTCCAGTTGTCGTTAGTAAAAAGAACACACATGCAATGACACTGGTAGTTTTTAGTAAAAAGAACACACATGCAATGACACTGGTGGATCCATAGGTGGTATGTGAAAAGAACACACATCCAATGACTCTAGTTGTTGTTAGTAAAAAGAACACACATGCAATGACACAAGTGGATCCATGTGTGGTCTCTGAAGAGAACACACATTTCAATGACACTGGTGGATCCATGTGTGGTATGTGAAAAGAACACACATGAAATGACTCCAGTTGTTGTTAGTAAAAAGAACACACATGCAATGGCACTGGTTGTTGTTAATAAAAAAACACACATGCAATGACACTGGTGGATCCATAGGTGGATTGTGAAAACAACACACATGCAATGACTCTGGTTGTTGTTAGTAAAAAGAACACACATGCAATGACCCTGGTGGATCCATGTGTGGTCTCTGAAGAGAACACACATCCAATGACTTTGGTTGTTGTTAGTAAAAATAACACACATGCAATGACACTGGTGGATCCATAAGTGGATTGTGAAAAGAACACACATGCAATGACTCTGGTTGTTGTTAGTAAAAAGAACACACATGCAATGACACTGGTGGATCCATGTGTGGTCTTTGAAGAGAACACACATCCAATGACTCTGGTTGCTGTTAGTAAAAATAACACACATGCAATGACACTGGTGGATCCATATGTGGTATATGAAAAGAACAGACATGAAATGACTCCAGTTGTTGTTAGTAAAAAGAACACACATGCAATGACACTGGTGGATCCATGTGTGGTCTCTGAAGAGAACACACATCCAATGAGTCTAGCTATTGTTAGTAAGAAGAGAACACATTTCAATGACACTGCTGGATCCATATGTGGTATGTGAAAAGAACACACATGCAATGACTCTAGTCGTTGTTAGTAAAAAGAACACACATGCAATGACACGGGTGGATCCATGTGTGGTTTTTGAAGAGAACACACATTTTAATAACACTGGTGGATCCATATGTGGTATGTGAAAAAAACACATGAAATGACTCGAGTTGTTGTTAGTAAAAAGAACACACATGCAATGACACTGGTGGATCCATGTGTGGTCTCTGAAGAGAACACACATTTCAATGACACTGGTGGATCCATGTGTTGTATGTGAAAAGAACACACAGAAATGACTCCAGTTGTTGTTAGTAAAAAGAACACACATGCAATGACACTGAAGTTGTTAGTAAAAAGAACACACATGCAATGACACTGGTGGATCCATAGGTGGTATGTGAAAAGAACACACATGCAATGACTCTAGTCGTTGTTAGTAAAAACAACACACATGCAATGACACGGGTTGATCCATGTGTGGTCTCTAAAGAGAACACACATTTCAATGACACTGGTGGATCCATGTGTGGTATGTGAAAAGAACACACATGAAATGACTCCAGTTGTTGTTAGTAAAAAGAACACACATGCAATGGCACTGGTTGTTGTTAATAAAAAGAACACACAGGCAATGACACTGGTGGATCTATAGGTGGATTGTGAAAAGTAAACACATGCAATGACTCTAGTTGTTGTTAGTAAAAAGAACACACATGCAATGACACTGGTGGATCCATATGTGGTATGTGAAAAGAACACACATACAATGACTCTGGTTCTTGTTAGTAAAAAGAACACACATGCAATGACACTTGCGGATCCATAGGTGGATTGTGAAAAGAACACACATGCAATGACTCTGGTTGTTGTTCATAAAAAGAACACACATGCAATGACACTAGTGGATCCATGTCTGGTCTCTAAAGAGAACACACATCGAATGACTCTGGTTGTTGTTAGTAAAAATAACACACATGCAATGAAACTGGTGGATGCATGTAGGGTATGTGAAAAGAACACACATGAAATGACTCCAGTTGTTATTCGTCAAAAGAACACACATGCAATGACACTGGTGGATCCATGTGTGGTCTCTAAAGAGAACACACATTTCAATGACACTGGTGGATCCATATGTGGTATGTGAAAAGAACACACATGAAATGACTCCAGTTGTTGTTAGGAAAAAGAACACACATGCAATGACACTGGTGGATCCATGTGTGGTCTCTGAAGAGAACACACATCCAATGAGTCTAGCTATTGTTAGTAAGAAGAGCACACATTTCAATGACACTAGTGGATCCATATGTGTTATGTGAAAAGACCACACATGCAATGACTATAGTCGTTGTTAGAAAAAGAACACACATGCAATGACACGGGTGGATCCATGTGTGGTCTCTGAAGAGAACACACATTCCAATAACACTGGTGGATCCATATGTGGTATGTGAAAAGAACACACATGCAATGACTCGAGTTGTTGTTAGTAAAAAGAACACACATGCAATGACACTGGTGGATCCATGTGTGGTCTCTGAAGAGAACACACATTTCAATGACACTGGTGGATCCATGCGTTGTATGTGAAAAGAACACACATGAAATGACTCCAGTTGTTGTTAGTAAAAAGAACACACGTGCAATGACACTGGTACTTGTTAGTAAAAATAACACACATGCCATGACACTGGTGGATCCATAGGTGGTATGTGAAAAGAACACACATGCAATGGCTCTAGTTGTTGCTAGTAAAAAGAACACACATGCAATGACACAAGTGGATCCATGTGTTGTCTCTAAAGAGAACACACATTTCAATGACACAGGTGGATCCATGTGTGGTATGTGAAAAGAACACACATGAAATGACTCCAGTTGTTGTTTGTAAAAAGAACACACATGCAATAACACTGGTGGATCCATGTGTGGTCTCTGAAGAGAACACACATCCAATGAGTCTAGCTATTGTTAGTAAGAAGAGCACACATTTCAATGACACTGGTGGATCCATATGTGGTATGTGAAAAGAACACACATGCAATGACTCTAGTCGTTGTTAGTAAAAAGAACACACATGCAATAACACGGGTGGATCCATGTGTGGTCTCTAAAGAGAACACACATTTCAATAACACTGGTGGATCCATATGTGGTATGTGAAAAGAACACACATGAAATGACTCGAGTTGTTGTTAGTAAAAACAACACACATGCAATGACACTGGTGGATCCATGTGTGGTCTCTGAAGAGAACACACATTTCAATGACACTAGTGGATCCATGTGTTGTGTGTGAAAAGAACACACATGAAATGACTCCAGTTGTCGTTAGTAAAAAGAACACACATGCAATGACACTGGTAGTTTTTAGTAAAAAGAACACACATGCAATGACACTGGTGGATCCATAGGTGGTATGTGAAAAGAACACACATCCAATGACTCTAGTTGTTGTTAGTAAAAAGAACACACATGCAATGACACAAGTGGATCCATGTGTGGTCTCTGAAGAGAACACACATTTCAATGACACTGGTGGATCCATGTGTGGTATGTGAAAAGAACACACATGAAATGACTCCTGTTGTTGTTAGTAAAAAGAACACACATGCAATGGCACTGGTTGTTGTTAATAAAAAAACACACATGCAATGACACTGGTGGATCCATAGGTGGATTGTGAAAACAACACACATGCAATGACTCTGGTTGTTGTTAGTAAAAAGAACACACATGCAATGACCCTGGTGGATCCATGTGTGGTCTCTGAAGAGAACACACATCCAATGACTTTGGTTGTTGTTAGTAAAAATAACACACATGCAATGACACTGGTGGATCCATAAGTGGATTGTGAAAAGAACACACATGCAATGACTCTGGTTGTTGTTAGTAAAAAGAACACACATGCAATGACACTGGTGGATCCATGTGTGGTCTTTGAAGAGAACACACATCCAATGACTCTGGTTGCTGTTAGTAAAAATAACACACATGCAATGACACTGGTGGATCCATATGTGGTATATGAAAAGAACAGACATGAAATGACTCCAGTTGTTGTTAGTAAAAAGAACACACATGCAATGACACTGGTGGATCCATGTGTGGTCTCTGAAGAGAACACACATCCAATGAGTCTAGCTATTGTTAGTAAGAAGAGAACACATTTCAATGACACTGCTGGATCCATATGTGGTATGTGAAAAGAACACACATGCAATGACTCTAGTCGTTGTTAGTAAAAAGAACACACATGCAATGACACGGGTGGATCCATGTGTGGTTTTTGAAGAGAACACACATTTTAATAACACTGGTGGATCCATATGTGGTATGTGAAAAAAACACATGAAATGACTCGAGTTGTTGTTAGTAAAAAGAACACACATGCAATGACACTGGTGGATCCATGTGTGGTCTCTGAAGAGAACACACATTTCAATGACACTGGTGGATCCATGTGTTGTATGTGAAAAGAACACACAGAAATGACTCCAGTTGTTGTTAGTAAAAAGAACACACATGCAATGACACTGAAGTTGTTAGTAAAAAGAACACACATGCAATGACACTGGTGGATCCATAGGTGGTATGTGAAAAGAACACACATGCAATGACTCTAGTCGTTGTTAGTAAAAACAACACACATGCAATGACACGGGTTGATCCATGTGTGGTCTCTAAAGAGAACACACATTTCAATGACACTGGTGGATCCATGTGTGGTATGTGAAAAGAACACACATGAAATGACTCCAGTTGTTGTTAGTAAAAAGAACACACATGCAATGGCACTGGTTGTTGTTAATAAAAAGAACACACAGGCAATGACACTGGTGGATCTATAGGTGGATTGTGAAAAGTAAACACATGCAATGACTCTAGTTGTTGTTAGTAAAAAGAACACACATGCAATGACACTGGTGGATCCATATGTGGTATGTGAAAAGAACACACATACAATGACTCTGGTTCTTGTTAGTAAAAAGAACACACATGCAATGACACTTGCGGATCCATAGGTGGATTGTGAAAAGAACACACATGCAATGACTCTGGTTGTTGTTCATAAAAAGAACACACATGCAATGACACTAGTGGATCCATGTCTGGTCTCTAAAGAGAACACACATCGAATGACTCTGGTTGTTGTTAGTAAAAATAACACACATGCAATGAAACTGGTGGATGCATGTAGGGTATGTGAAAAGAACACACATGAAATGACTCCAGTTGTTATTCGTCAAAAGAACACACATGCAATGACACTGGTGGATCCATGTGTGGTCTCTAAAGAGAACACACATTTCAATGACACTGGTGGATCCATATGTGGTATGTGAAAAGAACACACATGAAATGACTCCAGTTGTTGTTAGGAAAAAGAACACACATGCAATGACACTGGTGGATCCATGTGTGGTCTCTGAAGAGAACACACATCCAATGAGTCTAGCTATTGTTAGTAAGAAGAGCACACATTTCAATGACAGTAGTGGATCCATATGTGTTATGTGAAAAGAACACACATGCAATGACTATAGTCGTTGTTAGAAAAAGAACACACATGCAATGACACGGGTGGATCCATGTGTGGTCTCTGAAGAGAACACACATTCCAATAACACTGGTGGATCCATATGTGGTATGTGAAAAGAACACACATGCAATGACTCGAGTTGTTGTTAGTAAAAAGAACACACATGCAATGACACTGGTGGATCCATGTGTGGTCTCTGAAGAGAACACACATTTCAATGACACTGGTGGATCCATGCGTTGTATGTGAAAAGAACACACATGAAATGACTCCAGTTGTTGTTAGTAAAAAGAACACACGTGCAATGACACTGGTAGTTGTTAGTAAAAATAACACACATGCAATGACACTGGTGGATCCATAGGTGGTATGTGAAAAGAACACACATGCAATGGCTCTAGTTGTTGCTAGTAAAAAGAACACACATGCAATGACACAAGGGGATCCATGTGTTGTCTCTAAAGAGAACACACATTTCAATGACACGGGTGGATCCATGTGTGGTATGTGAAAAGAACACACATTAAATGACTCCAGTTGTTGTTAGTAAAAAGAACACACTTGCAATAACACTGGTGGATCCATGTGTGGTCTCTGAAGAGAACACACATCCAATGAGTCTAGCTATTGTTAGTAAGAAGAGCACACATTTCAATGACACTGGTGGATCCATATGTGGTATGTGAAAAGAACACACATGCAATGACTCTAGTCGTTGTTAGTAAAAAGAACACACATGCAATAACACGGGTGGATCCATGTGTGGTCTCGAAAGAGAACACACATTTCAATAACACTGGTGGATCCATATGTGGTATGTGAAAAGAACACACATGAAATGACTCGAGTGGTTGTTAGTAAAAAGAACACACATGCAATGACACTGGTGGATCCATGTGTGGTCTCTGAAGAGAACACACATTTCAATGACACTAGTGGATCCATGTGTTGTGTGTGAAAAGAACACACATGAAATGACTCAAGTTGTTGTTAGTAAAAAGAACACACATGCAATGACACTGGTAGTTTTTAGTAAAAAGAACACACATGCAATGACACTGGTGGATCCATAGGTGGTATGTGAAAAGAAAACACATGCAATGACTCTAGTTGTTGTTAGTAAAAAGAACACACATGCAATGACACAAGTGGATCCATGTGTGGTCTCTGAAGAGAACACACATTTCAATGACACTGGTGGATCCATGTGTGGTATGTGAAAACAACACACATGAAATGACTCCAGTTGTTGTTAGTAAAAAGAACACACATGCAATGGCACTGGTTGTTGTTAATAAAAAGAACACACATGCAATGACACTGGTGGATCCATAGGTGGATTGTGAAAAGAACACACATGCAATGACTCTGGTTGTTGTTAGTAAAAAGAACACACATGCAATGACCCTGGTGGATCCATGTGTGTTGTCTCTGAAGAGAACACACATCCAATGACTTTGGTTGTTGTTAGTAAAAATAACACACATGCAATGACACTGGTGGATCCATAGGTGGATTGTGAAAAGAACACACATGCAATGACTCTGGTTGTTGTTAGTAAAAGTAACACACATGCAATGACACTGGTGGATCCATGTGTGGTCTTTGAAGAGAACACACATCCAATGACTCTGGTTGTTGTTAGTAAAAATAACACACATGCAATGACACTGGTGGATCCATATGTGGTATATGAAAAGAACAGACATGAAATGACTCCAGTTGTTGTTAGTAAAAAGAACACACATGCAATGACACTGGTGGATCCATGTGTGGTCTCTGAAGAGAACACACATCCAATGAGTCTAGCTATTGTTAGTAAGAAGAGAACACATTTCAATGACACTGGTGGATCCATAGGTGGATTGTGAAAAGAACACACATGCAATGACTCTGGTTGTTGTTAGTAAAAAGAACACACATGCAATGACACTGAAGTTGTTAGTAAAAAGAACACACATGCAATGACACTGGTGGATCCATAGGTGGTATGTGAAAAGAACACACATGCAATGACTCTAGTCGTTGTTAGTAAAAACAACACACATGCAATGACACGGGTGGATCCATGTGTGGTCTCTAAAGAGAACACACATTTCAATGACACTGGTGGATCCATGTGTGGTATGTGAAAAGAACACACATGAAATGACTCCAGTTGTTGTTAGTAAAAAGAACACACATGCAATGGCACTAGTTGTTGTTAATAAAAAGAACACACATGCAATGACACTGGTGGATCTATAGGTGGATTGTGAAAAGAACACACATGCAATGACTCTAGTTGTTGTTAGTAAAAAGAACACACATGCAATGACACTGGTGGATCCATACGTGGTATGTGAAAAGAACACACATGCAATGACTCTGGTTCTTGTTAGTAAAAAGAACACACATGCAATGACACTGGTGGATCCATAGGTGGATTGTGAAAAGAACACACATGCAATGACTCTGGTTGTTGTTCATAAAAAGAACACACATGCAATGACACTGGTGGATCTATGTGTGGTCTCTAAAGAGAACACACATCCAATGACTCTGGTTGTTGTTAGTAAAAATAACAAACATGCAATGACACTGGTGGATGCATGTGGGATATGTGAAAAGAACACACATGAAATGACTCCAGTTGTTGTTCGTCAAAAGAACACACATGCAATGACACTGGTGAATCCATGTGTGGTCTCTAAAGAGAACACACATTTCAATGACACTGGTGGATCCATATGTGGTATGTGAAAAGAACACACATGAAATGACTCCAGTTGTTGTTAGTAAAAAGAACACACATGCATGACACTGGTGGATCCATGTGTGGTCTCTGAAGAGAACACACATCCAATGAGTCTAGCTATTGTTAGTAAGAAGAGCACACATTTCAATGACACTGGTAAATCCATATGTGTTATGTGAAAAGAACACACATGCAATGACTATAGTCGTGGTTAGCAAAAAGAACACACATGCAATGACACGGGTGGATCCATGTGTGGTCTCTGAAGAGAACAAACATTTCAATAACACTGGTGGATCCATATGTGGTATATGAAAAGAACACACATGAAATGACTCGAGTTGTTGTTAGTAAAAAGAACACACATGCAATGACACTGGTGGATCCATGTGTGGTCTCTGAAGAGAACACACATTTCAATGACACTGGTGGATCCATGCGTTGTATGTGAAAAGAACACACATGAAATGACTCTAGTTGTTGTTAGTAAAAAGAACACACGTGCAATGACACTGGTAGTTGTTAGTAAAAATAACACACATGCAATGACACTGGTGGATCCATAGGTGGTATGTGAAAAGAACACACATGCAATGGCTCTAGTTGTTTCTAGTAAAAAGAACACACATGCAATGACACAAGTGGATCCATGTGTTGTCTCTAAAGAGAACACACATTTCAATGACACAGGTGGATCCATGTGTGGTATGTGAAAAGAACACACATTAAATGACTCCAGTTGTTGTTAGTAAAAAGAACACACATGCAATAACACTGGTGGATCCATGTGTGGTCTCTGAAGAGAACACACATCCAATGAGTCTAGCTATTGTTAGTAAGAAGAGCACACATTTCAATGACACTGGTGGATCCATATGTGGTATGTGAAAAGAACACACATGCAATGACTCTAGTCGTTGTTAGTAAAAAGAACACACATGCAATAACACGGGTGGATCCATGTGTGGTCTCGAAAGAGAACACACATTTCAATAACACTGGTGGATCCATATGTGGTATGTGAAAAGAACACACATGAAATGACTCGAGTTGTTGTTAGTAAAAAGAACACACATGCAATGACACTGGTGGATCCATGTGTGGTCTCTGAAGAGAACACACATTTCAATGACACTAGTGGATCCATGTGTTCTGTGTGAAAAGAACACACATGAAATGACTCCAGTTGTTGTTAGTAAAAAGAACACACATGCAATGACACTGGTAGTTTTTAGTAAAAATAACACACATGCAATGACACTGGTGGATCCATAGGTGGTATGTGAAAAGAACACACATGCAATGACTCTAGTTGTTGTTAGTAAAAAGAACACACATGCAATGACACAAGTGGATCCATGTGTGGTCTCTGAAGAGAACACACATTTCAATGACACTGGTGGATCCATGTGTGGTATGTGAAAACAACACACATGAAATGACTCCAGTTGTTGTTAGTAAAAAGAACACACATGCAATGGCACTGGTTGTTGTTAATAAAAAGAACACACATGCAATGACACTGGTGGATCCATAGGTGGATTGTGAAAAGAACACACATGCAATGACTCTGGTTGTTGTTAGTAAAAAGAACACACATGCAATGACCCTGGTGGATCCATGTGTGTTGTCTCTGAAGAGAACACACATCCAATGACTTTGGTTGTTGTTAGTAAAAATAACACACATGCAATGACACTGGTGGATCCATAGGTGGATTGTGAAAAGAACACACATGCAATGACTCTGGTTGTTGTTAGTAAAAAGAACACACATGCAATGACACTGGTGGATCCATGTGTGGTCTTTGAAGAGAACACACATCCAATGACTCTGGTTGTTGTTAGTAAAAATAACACACATGCAATGACACTGGTGGATCCATATGTGGTATATGAAAAAAATAGACATGAAATGACTCCAGTTGTTGTTAGTAAAAAGAACACACATGCAATGACACTGGTGGATCCATGTGTGGTCTCTGAAGAGAACACACATCCAATGAGTCTAGATATTGTTAGTAAGAAGAGAACACATTTCAATGACACTGGTGGATCCATATGTGGTATGTGAAAAGAACACACATGCAATGACTCTAGTCGTTGTTAGTAAAAAGAACACACATGCAATGACACGGGTGGATCCATGTGTGGTTTCTGTAGAGAACACACATTTCAATAACACTGGTGGATCCATATGTGGTATGTGAAAAAAACACATGAAATGACTCGAGTTGTTGTTAGTAAAAAGAACACACATGCAATGACACTGGTGGATCCATGTGTGGTCTCTGAAGAGAACACACATTTCAATGACACTGGTGGATCCATGTGTTGTATGTGAAAAGAACACACATGAAATGACTCCAGTTGTTGTTAGTAAAAAGAACACACATGCAATGACACTGAAGTTGTTAGTAAAAAGAACACACATGCAATGACACTGGTGGATCCATAGGTGGTATGTGAAAAGAACACACATGCAATGACTCTAGTCGTTGTTAGTAAAAACAACACACATGCAATGACACGGGTGGATCCATGTGTGGTCTCTAAAGAGAACACACATTTCAATGACACTGGTGGATCCATGTGTGGTATGTGAAAAGAACACACATGAAATGACTCCAGTTGTTGTGAGTAAAAAGAACACACATGCAATGGCACTGGTTGTTTTTAATAAAAAGAACACACATGCAATGACACTGGTGGATCTATAGGTGGATTGTGAAAAGAACACACATGCAATGGCACTGGTTGTTTTTAATAAAAAGAACACACATGCAATGACACTGGTGGATCTATAGGTGGATTGTGAAAAGAACACACATGCAATGACTCTAGTTGTTGTTAGTAAAAAGAACACACATGCAATGACACTGGTGGATCCATACGTGGTATGTGAAAAGAACACACATGCAATGACTCTGGTTCTTGTTAGTAAAAAGAACACACATGCAATGACACTGGTGGATCCATAGGTGGATTGTGAAAAGAACACACATGCAATGACTCTGGTTGTTGTTAGTAAAAAAAACACACATGCAATGACACTGGTGGATGCATGTGGGTTATGTGAAAAGAAAACACATGAAATGACTCCAGTTGTTGTTCGTCAAAAGAACACACATGCAATGGCACTGGTTGTTGTTAGTAAAAAGAACACACATGCAATGACACTGGTGGATCCATAGGTGGATTGTGAAAAGAACACACCTGTAATGACTCTGGTTGTTGTTAGTAAAAAGAACACACATGCAATGACACTGGTGGATCCATGTGTGGTCTTTGAAGAGAACACACATCCAATGACTCTGGTTGTTGTTAGAAAAATAACACACATGCAATGACACTGGTGGATGCATGTGTGGTATGTGAAAAGAACACACATGAAATGACTCCAGTTGTTGTTCGTAAAAAGAACACACATGCAATGACACTGGTTGTTGTTAGTAAAGAGAACACACATGCAATGAAACTTGTGGATCCATAGCTGGATTGTGAAAAGAACACACATGCAATGACTCTGATTGTTGTTAGTAAAAAGAACACACGTGCAATGACACTAGTAAATCCATGTGTGGTCTCTAAAGAGAACACACATGCAATGATTCTGGTTATTGTTAGTAAATATAACACACATGCAATGACACTGGTGGATCCATAAGTGGATTGTGAAAAAGACACACATGCAATGACTCCAGTTGTTTTTTTGTAAAAAGAACACACATGCAATGACACTGGTGGATCCATATGTGATATGTGAAAAGAACACACATGCAATGACTCTGGTTGTTGTTAGTAAAATGAAGACACATGCAATGACACTAGTGGATACATGTGTGGTCTCTGAAGAGAATACACATTTCAATAACACTAGTGGATCCATATGTGGTATGTCAAAAGAACACACATGCAATGACTCCAGTTGCCGTTAGGAAAAAGAACACACATGCAATGACACAAGTGGATCCATGTGTGGTCTCTAAAGAGAACACACATTTCAATGACACTGGTGGATCCATGTGTGCTATGTGAAAAGAACACACATGAAATGACTCCAGTTGTTGTTAGTAAAAAGAACACACATGCAATGGCACTGGTTGTTGTTAATAAAAAGAACAGAGATGCAATGACACTGGTGGATCCATAGGTGGATTGTGGAAAGAACACACATGCAATGACTCTGGTTGTTGTTAGTAAAAAGAACACACATGCAATGACCCTGGTGGATCCATGTGTGGTCTCTGAAGAGAACACACATCCAATGACTCTGGTTGTTGTTAGTAAAATAACACACATGCAATGACACTGGTGGATCCATAGGTGGATTGTGAAAAGAACACACATGCAATGACTCTAGTTGTTTTTAGTAAGAAGAACACACATGCAATGACACTGGTGGATCCATAGGTGGATTGTGAAAAGAACACACATGCAATGACTCTGGTTGTTGTTAGTGAAAAGAACACACATGCAATGACACTGGTGGATCCATGTGTGGTCTCTAAAGAGAACACACATTTCAATGACACTAGTGGATCCATATGTGGTATGTGAAAAGAACACACATGAAATGACTCCAGTTTTTGTTAGTAAAAAGAACACACATCCAATGACACTGGTGGATCCATGTGTGGTCTCTGAAGAGAACACACATCCAATGAGTCTAGCTATTGTTAGTAAGAAGAGCACACATTTCAATGACACTGGTGGATCCATATGTGGTATGTGAAAAGAACACACATGCAATGACTATAGTCGTTGTTAGCAAAAAGAACACAGATGCAATGACACGGGTGGATCCATGTGTGGTCTCTGAAGAGAACACACATTTCAATAACACTGGTGGATCCATATGTGGTATGTGAAAAGAACACACATGAAATGACTCGAGTTGTTGTTAGTAAAAAGAACACACATGCAATGTCACATCCCAAGATTTTCCAAATCTTGTAATGTGAAAAATAAATGAATAAAATAAAACTTTGTTTGATTTTCAGGGCTAGAAGGAACTTTTTGAATTCCAATAGGAATCTTCAAACCTATTTTGAACAATTAAATCCTAAAGGGATTTATAAAGATAAACATTTAATAAAGGCAAATAAAATGTTTTGGAGTTACTATTTTGAATCTTTAAAATAAAAAGAGTTTGTTTTCAAAAGCAAAGATAGAATTATAAATAAATATTATATTTTCAAGAGCCAAATTATTTTTGGCCAAGCTTTTATAATAAAATATTTTGTTTTGATAAAATGAGTAAAGGTTTATTTAAATAAAATAATAAGGATGTAATATCCAAATTTTATTTAAGTAAAGGTTTTTCCCATTTTAAATGAACACTAAAACTTACTTATTTATTTTAAATAAGTTTTCCAAGTATTTTATTACTACTTTGAAATTTTTTTATAAAAGGTTTTGGTTTTCAAAATGAAAAGAAATATTTTAAATAAAGATTATTTTATAAAGCCAAATTAAACCTTGGCCAAACTTTTGAAAATAAAACATTTTGCTTTGATTAAAATAGTAGAGGTTTATTTAAAATAAAACAAAAAGGATTTAAATATCCAACTTTTATTAATAAAGGTTTTACTATTTCCAAAACATCAAAACTTATTTATTTAATTAAAATAAGTTTTCCAAGTATTTTCTATTCTCAAATAAAACCTACTGAAGTGTTTTGGTTTTATTTTAGATTTCAAAATAAAGTTTTTAAATAAAACAAACCCTACTTGATGTATTAACAAAGGTCCATTCTATTTAATTATTAATGGAACCTAAAATAAAAGGGTATTTTGTTTTAAACAAATTTTCCAAATACTCTTTTATTTTCAAATAAAACCTACTGATTTGGTTTTGAAAATATTTGGTTTTCAAATGGAAATTTTATTAATTAAATCAAACCCTATTTTATTAAATAACTAAAGATCCATTTTATTTAATTAATGAATGGATCCTAAAAATGAATAAAAATATTATTTTGAGATTTGGTTTATGTTGATAAACAGAACCAAAAACTCATTACAAATGTTCGAATTGTTTGAATGTTGTTTGATAGTTTGAATTTCAAAACTGAAATTAGATTTAGAAAAAGAAAAATGTTTCAGGCAAAAAAATAGTGCAAAGGACCCAGCCCAATAAGTCCTAGTAACCAGCCCAGTTCCCTCCCCGAACAGAAAACGATTCGCACCTCGTTTCTAACCCGTACAGAGTATGACTGGTGGACCTTATTCCCTCACTTCCACTCTCGCAGACAGCCGGGACCCACCCTTCTCTGTTCATCGTCTTCAACGAGACCCCGTCGCCCTGCCGTTACAGTGAGATTACTCCGGCGTTGATTACGCATGAAGGAGGCTTTGATTCCTCGCAATGACCATGCCCCTTTAAACGCCTGTGACTCCTCTCCACTTCCCCTCTGTCTCCGCCCTCAAGCACGCCACCAGGCCGCCCCAATTCCTCCTCGAGCTCCTCTGTTCCGACCACCGTCTCTGACCAATTCAGGCCAGTACACGCCACCCCCTGCCTTTCCGAGCACACGAGCACGTTCACCACTCCCAGACGCATCTGCCGGTACCCTCCGTGCACTCGCGGGCGTTCCTGAACGCCGACTTCGACCAAGCTCTGACAGCGCCGCCGTCTGCAACTTCTCCGACGACGTCTCCCAGGTGAACCAGACCGCCCCTTCACTTCTCGTTCACGCACACAGCACCTCCGTGGTCTCCTGTGTCTAACCCTACCCTCGGTTGATCTTCTCGTGACCTCTAGCGACGACTCCGACCACGACAGAGACCACCAACGGCGCGTCTACTCCGGCGAAACCTCCCTGGTAAACCAAACCACCCCAAACCCTCTCATTGACACTCCCTTACTCCCCATGCTCATACGCACCTAATGCTACCTTCCAATTGTCTCAGCGCGACCTGCAACTCTGTCCACGACAACCTCCAGAGGCACCCGCCGTTCGCAACAGCTCCGGCAAGCAATCCCTGATAGCACCGTGCGCCCCTTGGACTATCATGACCACGTTGAGCTTCCCCAGCCAACTGCGACCTCGGTGAGCACCTCCCCAACCTCCCTTGCTTCCTGTTTTGCCAGCACCGCCACCGCCTGGCCGTGCGCCGCCGCTAGCCGCCGCCGGCGCCGCTCACTTTTGGTCAATCGAATCAGTACCGTAGGATCTAGATTGAGCGAGCAGGATTAGATCATTTAACTGCGAAGAGGTACGCATCCTGTGCCGCACGATTTGATTAGATCCAATGGCTACAGCGCGTGATCCGGCCGAACCGGTACCCACGAATAGCGAAGCGCCGCGTGTCACTGTTCTGTTTAAAAACAGATTTGAAAACAGAATATTTTGTGAATTTCAAACCCTTATAACTTTGGATCCACACGTCCAAAAATTACAAATTTTATGTCATTGGATTCAGGAGAGCAAGCCCTAGCCAACCCTGCCCTTGTTTTAGCAAATAGTATTTGTTAGTTTGCTTGTTTTTGCAGATTCTTTTGTGAGCTTGTTTAGAGTAGAAAAATTGTTTAAAAATGATTTTTGGGTTAAAACCTTTGCAAAATGGTTTGTTGTGACCTTACTGACCCTAGGAACCAACCCAATGTTTTGGAAAATGAATTTGGAAAAGTTTAGAATGGATTAATTAGTTTAGTCCATTTCTAGCCAAATAAAACTATTGTTTTGTTTATGAAAAATGGTTTTGAGTAAAAACTTTGGAGAAAATGTTTTGGACCAAACCTACTAACATTGGGAACCACTTTGTGGATTCAAAAATGAATTTGGTGAAACAAAATAAGGATTCCTTGATTTAAAACCATTTCTAGTCAAATAGAAATGTGGTTTATTTATTAAAAATGGTTTTGGAAGAAAACCTTTGGAAAATATTTTGTTTTAAACTCTCTGACCCCAAAAAACCAAGTTTTGTGATTTGAAAACATATTTGGTGAACCCTATAGGTTAAGGCCTTAGTAAAAATATTTCTACACCACATAAAATAATACTTTGTTTTGAAAATGGTTTTTAAAGTGAAACCTTTTGCAAATGACTTTGCCACTTGACAAAATGACCATTAGATGTACCCAAATGTCTATGACCCATTAGGAACCACTTTTTCAAAAAAAACAAAGCTTGGCATGCTTGCATGCATTACTTTGACTTTGTCATTTTATGTGTTGTTTTGCTTGATTGGTAGATTGAGTTTGTGCCTTGCTTGATTGATTTGTAGTGACTTGAAGAGTGTGATTGTTGCAAGGACAAGGAGTGAACCTATACCCTCTACCAATAGGGCAAGTGATGCTTCATACTTTCTATCCCATTATTTTCACTATGCATTAGTACTTTCTCTAGGTAAAACTTGCATGGATTTTATTTAGCTAAGTATAGACCTTGCTATAGGAAAACCTAGTAGATGAATCCTTAGTAGGATTTTCCTAAGTTAAGAATCCTATTACTATCAAGCTTAGCCTAGCTAATAGAAAACATGGGTGGAGTATATATTCACACTATGGAAAAATATTCTAAGTCTGAGGACTTGTGTTTTGTTTAATAAAACAACTAAGTTAATGAATCACCTGGGTGGAATGGGATTGCTTGGTGGTTTTTGGTTGAGTGGTTACACAAGGCCAGGGGACTGGTGAACCTTGTGTATCACACTTGTGGATGGCCACCCAGGAACAAAGAGATTTGAGATGTCAAATGTTGAGAAGCTTCAAGTGCAACCACTTGGCAATATGGGCTCTGCCATGATCACATAGGTTGCAAGAACTTAGCCATATGGACAGTGGGTGGTAGTGTTTGATAGGTTGGAACGCGTCCATGATGGTCTAAGGGAAGGCTTCTGAAAGATCTTGTCTTGGGAAACCAAGTCTTGTGGGGAAAGTGCACCACCTCTATAGAGTGTAAAACCTAAGTACTTAGCCATGTCCCTGGTAAAGGACAATTTGAGCATCAAGACATGGAAGCAATCAAGAATCTCATCATTCCAATTTCTAGGTAAAACTTGTGGTTTGAACAAGGGTTGTTTGAAATCTTCAATCTTTGATTGAGAGATGCCTTGTAAAGGATCTCCAATCTTTAATTGAGAAAATGATTTTGTCAAAGCAAAAACTTAGTATTTTAAAATGTTAAGGAAAAATCTATTTTTGAGCAATGCAAGCCTCAACTCCACTTAGCCAAATGCATATAGATGATAGACTCCACTATACTACCATAGTATCACTTGCCAATACAATTCAAATGTATTGACCCTTGTGGTTGTAACTTGTAATGTTGCAGGTTTGATTGATTTTAGTGAAGATTGATTGATTAGGATTACAAAGTCTACAACCAACATCTGCCTGTGGCACTTTGAAGATGAAGGACCCCATGCTTATAGTTATTCCGCTGCAATGTAATGTAATAGCCAAATGAGCTATGTAATGATGTAATAAAATTATGTTATTCCTGGTTATAAAGTTATATTATGACCTTTGTTTCTTGATATTACATCTAAACTGTGGATGCTAGCTATTGATCCAGGGACTAGCATTGTAAACACAGGGATCTCTACCTTATTAAAGGTTGGGGACTCCACAAGATGGTATCAGAGCATTGTGTTGCCTGTAGGATTTGTAACCCTAGGATTGGACAAAACCCTTAGAAAAATAGGAGTTGTATTTGTTCCAAAACTTATTTACAAGCAATCTTGTATACTCTTTTCTCAACCATTTTGGTTTCAAATCTACATCTCTTCTATTTCAACTTGATGGAAAAGCCTACCCCATGGCCAAAGACTTCACCATGTGCAAAGGACTTCATCAACTATAATGACTTCAACATCTTCAGCATGTACACCAAGGACTTCCAACTTGGATACTACTAAGGACTACAAGTGAGACAAGAAATCTTATTCAAGACTTGAAGACTAAGGAAAAACAACTTAGAAGGAACCATGACCACCTTTGAAGTATTTGTGACCAAGACACAAGAATTCTCCAAGGATACAAAGATCTCATTCAAGAAGAATCAACCAAGGATGGAAAGATCACAAGTAAACCATATAGATGGACCACCATATTTAGTTTAAGTCAAACCCACCAACTTATGTGCTGTAACAAAAATATTTTGTTTGCCTAAAAATATGCTTGAAACTTGTTGTTTGAGTGGAGTGTTTGTTTGTGATTGCTTGCACATTGCTTGTGTGATTTGTGATGTGTGTGGTTAGAAACTATTTCCCTAGAAAATATTTTGCCTATTCTAATCCCAATCCAACCCAAACAGATGACTACTCCAAAGGACTCCAACATCAAGGATGGTGACAACAACAACAACCAAGAGGTCAACATGAAGGAACTTATAGCAACCCAAAACCAGTTGAGCCAAGAGACAACTCAGCTATTAGCCAACAACAATGGATTAGACCCAGCCATACAAAGGATTTTGAAACTTCAATCCCAATTGATGCAAGGATTGGTTACTCAAATGATCAACATGAGAGAAGACTTTTCCAAAAGAGCTAATGACAAAAAGGATGACAAGGATATTATTCTAGAGAGAACCCAAGCTTACATTATCTATGAAGCCAAGGATCATGCACCCAAGGAAGATCAATGCCCCAAGAAGAGAGAAAGATCTCCCACTCATGAAGAGCATGAACTAGAATAACCCCTAGCTTTGGAGAGACCCAAAAAGAAGAAGAAAGACAAAAGCCAGTTGCAATGTTACAATTGCAAAGAGATGGAACACTATGCCAGTGAATGCCCAGAAAAGAGGAAGAGCCAAGAAGACAAACAAAAGCTAGCGAAACCCAAGATGAGGAAGGATATTAGCCAAGTGATGTGCAAACACTGCAAGGAGTTAGGACATTATGCATCATATTGTCCAGAGAAGCCACCTCAAGACCTCAAACTTATAACCTGTTTCAATTGCAAGAACCCAGGACACTATGCAAACAATTGTCCAGAAAAGATGATGAACAAGTTGAACAAGCCTATGGAAAATCTCAACCTTGGCCCATGAGTCAAGTGAAAAAACAAGGGCACTATGCAGAAGTTTTCCAAGAAGAATTTTTCCAAGATTCCAAGCAAGCCAAGATGTAATTTAGTTGGAAAATTTTTAAGGGTGGTAGTACCCTAGATGTTTTGAACCTTCTTGTAACCCTAACCTTCCCAAATCTCGGGGCGAGATTTATTTTAAGGGTGGTAGCCTGTCACATCCCATGATTTTCCAAATCTTGTAATGTGAAAAATAAATGAATAAAATAAAACTTTGTTTGATTTTCAGGGCCAGAAGGAACTTTTTGAATTCCAATAGGAATCTTCAAACCTATTTTGAACAATTAAATCCTAAAGGGATTTATAAAGATAAACATTTAATAAAGGCAAATAAAATGTTTTGGAGTTACTATTTTGAATCTTTAAAATAAAAAGAGTTGGTTTTCAAAAGCAAAGATAGAATTATAAAGAAAGATTATATTTTGAAGAGACAAATTATTTTTGGCCAAGCTTTTATAATAAAATATTTTGTTTTGATAAAATGAGTAAAGGTTTATTTAAATAAAATAATAAGGATGTAATATCCAAATTTTATTTAAGTAAAGGTTTTTCCCATTTTAAATGAACACTAAAACTTATTTATTTATTTTAAATAAGTTTTCCAAGTATTTTATTACTACTTTGAAATTTTTTTTATAAAAGGTTTTGGTTTTCAAAATGAAAAGAAATATTTTAAATAAAGATTATTTTATAAAGCCAAATTAAATCTTGGCCAAACTTTTGAAAATAAAACATTTTGCTTTGATTAAAATAGTAGAGGTTTATTTAAAATAAAACAAAAAGGATTTAAATATCCAACTTTTATTAATAAAGGTTTTACTATTTCCAAAACATCAAAACTTATTTATTTAATTAAAATAAGTTTTCCAAGTATTTTCTATTCTCAAATAAAACCTACTGAAGTGTTTTGGTTTTATTTTAGATTTCAAAATAAAGTTTTTAAATAAAACAAACCCTACTTGATGTATTAACAAAGGTCCATTCTATTTGATTATTAATGGAACCTAAAATAAAAGGGTATTTTGTTTTAAACAAATTTTCCAAATACTCTTTTATTTTCAAATAAAACCTACTGATTTGGTTTTGAAAATATTTGGTTTTCAAATGGAAATTTTATTAATTAAATCAAACCCTATTTTATTAAATAACTAAAGATCCATTTTATTTAATTAATGAATGGATCCTAAAAATGAATAAAAATATTATTTTGAGATTTGGTTTATGTTGATAAACAGAACCAAAAACTCATTACAAATGTTCGAATTGTTTGAATGTTTGAATGTTGTTTTATAGTTTGAATTTCAAAATAGAAATTAGATTTAGAAAAAGAAAAATGTTTCAGGTAGAAAAAAATCGTGCAAAGGACCCAGCCCAATAAGGCCCAGTAACCAGCCCAGTTCCCTCCCGAACAGAAAACGATTCGCACCTCGTTTCTAACCCGTACAGAGTATGACTGGTGGACCTTATTCCCTCACTTCCACTCTCGCAGACAGCCGGGACCCACCCTTCTCTGTTCATCGTCTTCAACGAGACCCCGTCGCCCTGCCGTTACAGTGAGATTACTCCGGCGTTGATTACGCATGAAGGAGGCTTTGATTCCTCGCAATGACCATGCCCCTTTAAACGCCTGTGACTCCTCTCCACTTCCCCTCTGTCTCCTCCCTCAAGCACGCCACCAGGCCGCCCCAATTCCTCCTCGAGCTCCTCTGTTCCGACCACCGTCTCCGACCAATTCAGGCCAGTACACGCCACCCCCTGCCTTTCCGAGCACACGAGCACATTCACCACTCCCAGACGCATCTGCCGGTACCCTCCGTTCACTCGCGGGCGTTCCTGAACGCCGACTTCGACCAAGCTCTGACAGCGCCGCCGTCTGCAACTTCTCCGACGATGTCTCCCAGGTGAACCAGACCGCCCCTTCACTTCTCGTTCACGCACACAGCACCTCCGTGGTCTCCTGTGTCTAACCCTACCCTCGGTTGATCTTCTCGTGACCTCTAGCGATGACTCCGACCACGACAGAGACCACCAACGGCGCGTCTACTCCGGCGAAACCTCCCTGGTAAACCAAACCACCCCAAACCCTCTCATTGACACTCCCTTACTCCCCATGCTCATACGCACCTAATGCTACCTTCCAATTGTCTCAGCGCGACCTGCAACTCTGTCCATGACAACCTCCAGAGGCACCCGCCGTTTGCAACAGCTCCGGCAAGCAATCCCTGATAGCACCGTGCGCCCCTTGGACTATCACGACCACGTTGAGCTTCCCCAGCCAACTGCGACCTCGGTGAGCACCTCCCCAACCTCCCTTGCTTCCTGTTTTGCCAGCACCGCCACCGCCTGGCCGTGCGCCGCCGCTAGCCGCCGCCGACGCCGCTCACTTTTGGTCAATCGAATCAGTATCGTAGGATCTAGATTGAGCGAGCAGGATTAGATCATTTAACCGCGAATAGGTACGCATCCTGTGCCGCACGATTTGATTAGATCCAATGGCTACAGCGCGTGATCCGGCCGAACCGGTACCCACGAATAGCAAAGCGCCGCGTGTCACTGTTCTGTTTAAAAACAGATTTGAAAACAGAATATTTTGTGAATTTCAAACCCTTATAACTTTGGATCCACACGTCCAAAAATTACAAATTTTATGTCATTGGATTCAGGAGAGCAAGCCCTAGCCAACCCTGCCCTTGTTTTAGCAAATAGTATCTGTTAGTTTGCTTGTTTTTGCAGATTCTTTTGTGAGCTTGTTTAGAGTAGAAAAATTGTTTAAAAATGATTTTTGGGTTAAAACCTTTGCAAAATGTTTTGTTGTGACCTTACTGACCCTAGGAACCAACCCAATGTTTTGGAAAATGAATTTGGAAAAGTTTAGAATGGATTAATTAGTTTAGTCCATTTCTAGCCAAATAAAACTATTGTTTTGTTTATGAAAAATGGTTTTGAGTAAAAACTTTGGAGAAAATGTTTTGGACCAAACCTACTAACATTGGGAACCACTTTGTGGATTCAAAAATGAATTTGGTGAAACAAAATAAGGATTCTTTGATTTAAAACCATTTCTAGTCAAATAGAAATGTGGTTTATTTATTAAAAATGGTTTTGGAAGAAAACCTTTGGAAAATATTTTGTTTTAAACTCTATGACCCCAAAAAACCAAGTTTTGTGATTTGAAAACATATTTGGTGAACCCTATAGGTTAATGCCTTAGTAAAAATATTTCTACACCACATAAAATAATACTTTGTTTTGAAAATGGTTTTTAAAGTGAAACCTTTTGCAAATGACTTTGCCACTTGACAAAATGACCATTAGATGTACCCAAATGTCTATGACCCATTAGGAACCACTTTTTCAAACAAAACAAAGCTTGGCATGCTTGCATGCATTACTTTGACTTTGTCATTTTATGTGTTGTTTTGCTTGATTGGTAGATTGAGTTTGTGCCTTGCTTGATTGATTTGTAGTGACTTGAAGAGTGTGATTGTTGCAAGGACAAGGAGTGAACCTATACCCTCTACCAATAGGGCAAGTGATGCTTCATACTTTCTATCCCATTATTTTCACTATGCATTAGTGCTTTCTCTAGGTAAAACTTGCATGGATTTTATTTAGCTAAGTATAGACCTTGCTATAGGAAAACCTAGTAGATGAATCCTTAGTAGGATTTTCCTAAGTTAAGAATCCTATTACTATCAAGCTTAGCCTAGCTAATAGAAAACATGGGTGGAGTATATATTCACACTATGGAAAAATATTCTAAGTCTGAGGACTTGTGTTTTGTTTAATAAAACAACTAAGTTAATGAATCACCTGGGTGGAATGGGATTGCTTGGTGGTTTTTGGTTGAGTGGTTACACAAGGCCAGGGGACTGGTGAACCTTGTGTATCACACTTGTGGATGGCCACCCAGGAACAAAGAGATTTGAGATGTCAAATGTTGAGAAGCTTCAAGTGCAACCACTTGGCAATATGGGCTCTGCCATGATCACATAGGTTGCAAGAACTTAGCCATATGGACAGTGGGTGGTAGTGTTTGATAGGTTGGAACGCGTCCATGATGGTCTAAGGGAAGGCTTCTGAAAGATCTTGTCTTGGGAAACCAAGTCTTGTGGGGAAAGTGCACCACCTCTACAGAGTGTAAAACCTAAGTACTTAGCCATGTCCCTGGTAAAGGACAATTTGAGCATCAAGACATGGAAGCAATCAAGAATCTCATCATTCCAATTTCTAAGTAAAACTTGTGGTTTGAACAAGGGTTGTTTGAAATCTTCAATCTTTGATTGAGAGATGCCTTGTAAAGGATCTCCAATCTTTGATTGAGAAAATGATTTTGACAAAGCAAAAACTTAGTATTTTCAAATGTTAAGGAAAAATCTATTTTTGAGCAATGGAAGCCTCAACTCCACTTAGCCAAATGCATATAGATGATAGACTCCACTATACTACCATAGTATCACTTGCCAATACAATTCAAATGTATTGACCCTTGTGGCTGTAACTTGTAATGTTGCAGGTTTGATTGATTTTAGTGAAGATTGATTGATTAGGATTACAAAGTCTACAACTAACATCTGCCTGTGGCACTTTGAAGATGAAGGACCCCATGCTTATAGTTATTCCGCTGCAATGTAATGTAATAGCCAAATGAGCTATGTAATGATGTAATAAAATTATGTTATTCCTGGTTATAAAGTTATATTATGACCTTTGTTTCTTCATATTACATCTAAACTGTGGATGCTAGCTATTGATCCAGGGACTAGCATTGTAAACACAGGGATCTCTACCTTATTAAAGGTTGGGGACTCCACATGCAATGACACTGGTGGATCCATGTGTGGTCTCTGAAGAGAACACACATTTCAATGACACTGCTGGATCCATGCGTTGTATGTGAAAAGAACACACATGAAATGACTCCAGTTGTTGTTAGTAAAAAGAACACACGTGCGATGACACTGGTACTTGTTAGTAAAAATAACAGACATGCAATAACACTGGTGGATCCATAGGTGGTATGTGACAAGAACACACATGCAATGACTCTAGTTGTTGTTAGTAAAAAGAACACACATGCAATGACACAAGTGGATCCATGTGTTGTCTCTAAAGAGAACACACATTTCAATGACACAGGTGGATCCATGTGTGGTATGTGAAAAGAACACACATGAAATGACTCCAGTTGTTGTTAGTAAAAAGAACACACATGCAGTGACACTGGTGGATCCATGTGTGGTCTCTGAAGAGAACACACATTTCAATGACACTGGTGGATCCATCTGTGGTATGTGAAAAGAACACACATGAAATGACTCTAGTTGTTGTTAGTAAAAAGAACACACATGCAATGACACTGGTGGATCCATCTGTGGTCTCTGAAGAGAACACACATTTCAATGACACTAGTGGATCCATATGTGGTATGCGAAAAGAACACACATGAAATAACTCTTGTTGTTGTTAGTAAAAAGAACTCACATGCAATGACTCTTATTGTTGTTAGTAAAAAGAACACACATGCAATGACACTGGTGGATCCATGTGTGGTCTCTAAAGAGAACATACATTTCAATAACACTGGTGGATCCATATGTGGTATGTGAAAAGAACACGCATGAAATGACTCCAGTTGTTGTTAGTAAAAAGAACACACATGCAATAACACTGGTGGATCCATGTGTGGTCTCTGAAGAGAACACACATGCAATGACTCTGATTGTTGTCAGTAAAAAGAGCACACATGCAATGACACTGGTGGATCCATGTGTGGTCTTTGAAGAGAACACACATCCAATGACTCTGGTTGTTGTTAGTAAAAATAACACACATGCAATGACACTGGTGGATGCATGTGTGGTATGTGAAAAGAACACAGATGAAATGACTCCAGTTGTTGTTCGTAAAAAGAACACACATGCAATGACACTGGTTGTTGTTGGTAAAAAGAACACACATGCAATGACACTTGTGGATCCATAGGTGGATTGTGAAAAGAACACACATGCAATGACTCTGGTTGTTGTTAGAAAAAAGAACACACGGTGCAATGACACTAGTAAATCCATGTGTGGTCTCTGAAGAGAACACACATGAAATGACTCTGGTTGTTGTTAGTAAAAATAACACACATGCAAAGACACTCGTGGATCCACAAGAGGATTGTGAAAAAGTCACACATGCAATGACTCCAGTTGTTTCTTGGAAAAAGAACACACATGCAATGACACTGGTGGATCCATATGTGTTATGTGAAAAGAACACACATGCAATGACACTTGTGGATCCATGTGTTATCTCTGAAGAGAACACACATTTAAATGACACTGGTGGATCCATATGTGGTATGTGAAAAGAACACACATGCAATGACTCCAGTTGTTGTTAGTAAAACGAAGACACATGCAATGACACTAGTGGATACATGTGTGGTCTTTGAAGAGAATACACATTTCAATGACACTAGTGGATCCATATGTGGTATGTCAAAAGAACACACATGCAATGACTCCAGTTGTTGTTAGTAAAAAGAACACACATGCAATGACACTGGTGGATCCATCTGTGGTCTCTAAAGAGAACACACATTTCAATGACACTAGTGGATCCATATGTGGTATGCGAAAAGAACACACATGAAATAACTCCTGTTGTTGTTAGTAAAAAGAACACACATGCAATGACACTGGTTGTTGTTAGTAAAAAGAACACACATGCAATGTCACAGATGGATCCATAGGTGGATTGTGAAAAGAACACACATGTAATGACTCTGATTGTTGTTAGTAAAAAGAACACACATGCAATAACCCTGGTGGATCCATGTGTGGTCTCTAAAGAGAACACACATCCAATGACTCTGGTTGTTGTTAGTAAAATAACACACATGCAATGACACTAGTGGATCCATAGGTGGATTGTGAAAAGAACACACATGCAATGACTCCAGTTGTTATTAGTAAGAAGAACACACATGGAATGCCACTGGTGGATCCATGTGTGGTCTTTTAAGAGAACACACATTTCAATGACACATGTGGATCCATCTGTGGTATATGAAAAGAACAGACATGAAATGACTCCAGTTGTTGTTAGTAAAAAGAACACACATGCAATGACACTGGTGGATCCATGTGTGGTCTCTAAAGAGAACACACATCCAATGAGTCTAGCTATTGTTAGTAAGAAGAGAACACATTTCAATGACACTGGTGGATCCATATGTGGTATGTGAAAAGAACACACATGCAATGACTCTAGTCGTTGTTAGTAAAAAGAACACACATGCAATGACACGGGTGGATCCATGTGTGGTCTCTGAAGAGAACACACATTTCAATAACACTAGTGGATCCATATGTGGTATGTGAAAAAAAAACACATGAAATGACTCGAGTTGTTGTTAGTAAAAAGAACACACATGCAATGACACTGGTGGATCCATGTGTGGTCTCTAAAGAGAACACACATTTCAATGACACTGGTGGATCCATGTGTTGTATGTGAAAAGAACACACATGAAATGACTCCAGTTGTTGTTAGTAAAAAGAACACACATGCAATGACACTGAAGTTGTTAGTAAAAAGAACACACATGCAATGACACTAGTGGATCCACAGGTGGTGTGTGAAAAGAACACACATGCAATGACTCTAGTCGTTGTTAGTAAAAACAACACACATGCAATGACACGGGTGGATCCATGTGTGGACTCTAAAGAGAACACACATTTCAATGACACTGGTGGATCCATGTGTGGTATGTGAAAAGAACACACATGAAATGACTCCAGTTGTTGTTAGTATAAAGAACACACATGCAATGGCACTGGTTGTTGTTAATAAAAAGAACACACATGCAATGACACTGGTGGATCCATAGGTGGAGTGTGAAAAGAACACACATGCAATGACTCGAGTTGTTGTTAGTAAAAAGAACACACATGCAATGACACTGGTGGATCCATACGTGGTATGTGAAAAGAACACACATGCAATGACTCTGGTTGTTGTTAGTAAAAAGAATACACATGCAATGACACTGGTGGATCCATAGGTGGATTGTGAAAAGAACACACATGCAATGACTCTAGTTGTTGTTCGTAAAAAGAACACACATGCAATGAAACTCGTGGATCCATGTGTGGTCTCTAAAGAGAACACACATCCAATGACTCTGGTTGTTAGTAAAAATAACACACATGCAATGACACTGGTGGATGCATGTGGGGTATGTGAAAAGAACACACATGAAATGACTCCAGTTGTTGTTCGTAAAAAGAACACACATGCAATGACACTGGTTGTTGTTAGTAAAAAGAACACACATGCAATGACACTAGTTGTTGTTAGTAAAAAGAACACACATGCAATGACACTTGTGGATCTATAGGTGGATTGTGAAAATAACACACATGCAATGACTTTGGTTGTTGTTAGTAAAAAGAACACACATGCAGTAACACTGGTGGATCCATCTATGGTCTCTGAAGAGAACACACATTTCAATGACACTGGTGGATCCATATGTGGTATGCGAAAAGAACACACATGAAATAACTCTTGTTGTTGTTAGTAAAAAGAACTCACATGCAATGACTCTTGTTGTTGTTAGTAAAAAGAACACACATGCAATGACACTGGTGGATCCATGTGTGGTCTCTAAAGAGAACATACATTTCAATAACACTGGTGGATCCATATGTGGTATGTAAAAAGAACACACATGCAATGACACAGATGGATCCATAGGTGGATTGTGAAAAGAACACACATGCAATGACTCTGGTTGTTGTTAGTAAAAAGAACACACATGCAATGACCCTGGTGGATCCATGTGTGGTCTCTGAAGAGAACACACATCCAATGACTCTGGTTGTTGTTAGTAAAATAACACACATGCAATGACACTGGTGGATCCATAGGTGGATTGTGAAAAGAACACACATGCAATGACTCTAGTTGTTATTATTAAGAAGAACACACATGCAATGACACTGGTGGATCCATGTGTGGTCTTTTAAGAGAACACACATTTCAATGACACTAGTGGATCCATATGTGGTATATGAAAAGAACAGACATGAAATGACTCCAGTTGTTGTTTGTAAAAAGAACACACATGCAATGACACTGGTGGATCCATGTGTGGTCTCTGAAGAGAACACACATCCAATGAGTCTAGCTATTGTTAGTAAGAAGAGCACACATTTCAATGACACTGGTGGATCCATATGTGGTATGTGAAAAGAACACTCATGCAATGACTCTAGTCGTTGTTAGTAAAAAGAACACACATGCAATGACTCTAGTCGTTGTTAGTAAAAAGAATACACATGCAATGACACGGGTGGATCCATGTGTGGTCTCTGAAGAGAACACACATTTCAATAACACTGGTGGATCCATATGTGGTATGTGAAGAGAATACACATGCAATGACTCGAGTTGTTGTTAGTAAAAAGAACACACATGCAATGACACTGGTGGATCCATGTCTGGTCTCTGAATAGAACACACATTTCAATGACACTGGTGGATCCATATGTGGTATGTGAAAAGAGCACACATGAAATGACTCCAGTTGTTGTTAGTAAAAAGAACACACATGCAATGACACTGGTGGATCCATGTGTGGTCTCTGAAGAGAACACACATGCAATGACTCTAGTTGTTGTTAGTAAAAAGAGCACACATGGAATGACACTAGTGGATCCATAGGTGGATTGTGAAAAGAACACACATGCAATGACACTGGTGGATCCATATGTGGTCTGTGAAAAAACACACATGCAATGACTCTAGTTGGTGTTAGGAAAAAGAACACACATGCAATGACACTGGTGGATCCATGTGTGGTATGTGAAAAGAACACACATGAAATGACTCCAGTTGTTGTTAGTAAAAAGAAAACACATGCAATGACACTGGTGGATCCATGCGTGGTCTCTAAAGAGAACACACATGCAATGACTCTGGTTGTTGTTAGTAAAAAGAGCACATGCAATGACACTAGTGGATCCATAGGTGGATTGTGAAAAGAACACACATTTCAATGACACTAGTGGATCCATATGTGGCATGTGAAAAGAACACACATGAAATGACTCTAGTTGTTGTTAGTAAAAAGTACACACATGCAACGACACTGCTGGATCCTTGTGTGGTCTCTGAAGAGAACACACATGCGATGACTCTGGTTGTTGTTAGTAAAATGAGCACACATGCAATGACACTAGTGGATCCATATGTGGTCTCTGAAGAGAACACACATTTCAATGACACTGGTGGATCCATATGTGGTATGTGAAAAGAACACACATGCAATGACTCTTGTTGTTGTTAGTAAAAAGAACACACATGCAATGACACTGGTGGATCCATGTGTGGTCTCTGAAGAGAACACACATTTCAATGACACTGGTGGATCCATCTATGGTATGTGAAAAGAACACACATGAAATGACTCTAGTTGTTGTTAGTAAAAAGAACACACATGCAATGACACTGGTGGATCCATCTGTGGTCTCTGAGGAGAACACACATTTCAATGACACTAGTGGATCCATATGTGGTATGCGAAAAGAACACACATGAAATAACTCTTGTTGTTGTTAGTAAAAAGAACTCACATGCAATGACTCTTGTTGTCGTTAGTAAAAAGAACACACATGCAATGACACTGGTGGATCCATGTGTGCTCTCTGAAGAGAACACACATTTCAATAACACTGGTGGATCCATATGTGGTATGTGAAAAGAACACGCATGAAATGACTCCAGTTGTTGTTAGTAAAAAGAACACACATGCAATGACACTGGTGGACCAATGTGTGGTCTCTGAAGAGAACACACATCCAATGACTCTAGCTGTTGTAAGTAAGAAGAGCACACATTTCAATGACACTGGTGGATCCAAATGTGCTATGTGAAAAGAACACACATGCAATGACTCCAGTTCTTGTTAGTAAAAAGAAGACACATGCAATGACACTGGTGTATCCATGTGTGGTTTTTAAAAGAACACAAATTTCAATAACACTGGTGTATCCATATGTGGTATGTGAAAATAATAGTCATGAAATGACTCTAGTTATTGTTAGGAAAAAGAACACACATTCAATCACACTGGTGGAACCATAGGTGGTATGTGAAAAGAACACACATGCAATGACTCTGGTTGTTGTTAGTAAAAAGAACACACATGCAATGACACTGGTGGATCCATGTGTTGTCTCTGAAGAGAACACACATTTCAATGACACTGGTGGATCCATATGTGGTATGTGAAGAGAACACACATGCAATTACACTGGTGGATCCATATGTGGTATGTGAAAAGAACACACATGCAATGACTCTGGTTGTTGTTAGTAAAAAGAACACACATGCAATGACACTGGTGGATCCATGTGTTGTCTCTGAAGAGAACACACATTTCAATGACACTGGTGGATCCATATGTGGTATGTGAAGAGAACACACGTGCAATGACACTGGTGGATCCATATGTGGTATGTGAAAAGAACACACATGCAATGACTCTGGTTGTTGTTAGTAAAAAGAACACACATGCAATGACACTGGTGGATCCATGTGTTGTCTCTGAAGAGAACACATATTTCAATGACACTGGTGGATCCATATGTGGTATGTGAAGAGAACACACGTGCAATGACACTGGTGGATCCATATGTGGTATGTGAAAAGAACACACATGCAATGACTCTGGTTGTTGTTAGTAAAAAGAACACACATGCAATGACACTGGTGGATCCATGTGTTGTCTCTGAAGAGAACACACATTTCAATGACACTGGTGGATCCATATGTGGTATGTGAAGAGAACACACATGCAATGACTCCAGTTGTTGTTAGTAAAAAGAACACACATGCAATGACACTGGTGGATCCATGTCTGGTCTCTGAAGAGAACACACATTTCAATGACACTGGTGGATCCATATGTGGTATGTGAAAAGAACACACATGAAATGACTCTTGTTGTTGTTAGTAAAAAGAACACACATGCAATGACACTGGTGGATCCATGTGTGCTCTCTGAAGAGAACACACATGCAATGACTCTAGTTGTTGTTAGTAAAAAGAGCACACATGGAATGACACTAGTGGATCCATAGGTGGATTGTGAAAAGAACACACATGCAATGACACTGGTGGATCCATATGTGGTCTGTCAAAAAAACACACATGCAATGACTCTAGTTGGTGTTAGCAAAAAGAACACACATGCAATGACACTGGTGGATCCATGTCTGGTATGTGAAAAGAACACACATGAAATGACTCCAGTTGTTGTTAGTAAAAAGAACACACATGCAATGACACTGGTGGATCCATGTGTGGTCTCTAAAGAGAACACACATGCAATGACTCTGGTTGTTGTTAGTAAAAAGAGCACACATGCAATAACACTAGTGGATCCATAGGTGGATTGTGAAAAGAACACACGTTTCAATGACACTAGTGGATCCATATGTGGTATGTGAAAAGAACACACATGAAATGACTCCAGTTGTTGTTAGTAAAAAGAACACATATGCAATGACACTGGTGGATCCATGTGTGGTCTCTGAAGAGAACACACATGCGATGACTCTGGTTGTTGTTAGTAAAATGAGCACACATGCAATGACACTAGTGGATCCATATGTGGTCTCTGAAGAGAACACACATTTCAATGACACTGGTGGATCCATATGTGGTATGTGAAAAGAACACACATGCAATGACTCTTGTTGTTGTTAGTAAAAAGAACACACATGCAATGACACTGGTGGATCCATGTGTGGTCTCTGAAGAGAACACACATTTCAATGACACTGGTAGATCCATCTGTGGTATGTGAAAAGAACACACATGAAATGACTCTAGTTGTTGTTAGTAAAAAGAACACACATGCAATGACACTGGTGGATCCATCTGTGGTCTCTGAAGAGAACACACATTTCAATGACACTAGTGGATCCATATGTGGTATGCGAAAAGAACACACATGAAATAACTCTTGTTGTTGTTAGTAAAAACAACTCACATGCAATGACTCTTGTCGTTGTTAGTAAAAAGAACACACATCCAATGACACTGGTGGATCCATGTGTGGTCTCTAAAGAGAACACACATTTCAATAACACTGTTGGATCCATATGTGGTATGTGAAAAGAACACGCGTGAAATGACTCCAGTTGTTGTTAGTAAAAAGAACACACATGCAATGACACTGGTGGATTCATGTGTGGTCTCTGAAGAGAACACACATCCAATGACTCTAGCTGTGGTTAGTAAGAAGAGCACACATTTCAATGACACTGGTGGATCCAAATGTGGTATGTGAAAAGAAGACACATGCAATGACACTGGTGGATCCATGTGTGGTTTTTTAAAAGAATAGACATTTCAATAACACTGGTGTATCCATATGTGGTATGTGAAAATAATAGTCATGAAATGACTCTAGTTATTGTAAGTAAAAACAACACACATTCAATGACACTGGTGGAACCATAGGTGGTATGTGAAAAGAACACACATGCAATGACTCTGGTTGTTGTTAGTAAAAAGAACACACGTGCAATGACACTGGTGGATCCATATGTGGTATGTGAAAAGAACACACATGCAATGACTCATGTTGTTGTTAGTAAAAAGAACACACATGCAATGACACTGGTGGATCCATGTGTGGTCTCTGAACAGAACACACATTTCAATGACACTGGTGGATCCATCTGTGGTATGTGAAAAGAACACACATGAAATGACTCTAGTTGTTGTTAGTAAAAAGAACACACATGCAATGACACTGATGGATCCATCTGTGGTCTCTGAAGAGAACACACATTTCAGTGACACTAGTGGATCCATATCTGGTATGCAAAAAGAACACACATGAAATAACTCTTGTTGTTGTTAGTAAAAACAACTCACATGCAATGACACTGGTGGATCCATCTGTGGTCTCTGAAGAGAACACACATTTCAATGACACTAGTGGATCCATATGTGGTATGCGAAAAGAACACACATGAAATAACTCTTTTTGTTGTTAGTAAAAACAACTCACATGCAATGACTCTTGTTGTTGTTAGTAAAAAGAACACACATGCAATGACACTGGTGGATCCATGTGTGGTCTCTAAAGAGAACACACATTTCAATAACACTGGTGGATCCATATGTGGTATGTGAAAAGAACACGCGTGAAATGACTCCAGTTGTTGTTAGTAAAAAGAACACACATGCAATGACACTGGTGGATCCATGTGTGGTCTCTGAAGAGAACACACATTTCAATGATACTGGTGGATCCATCTGTGGTATGTGAAAAGAACACACATGAAATGACTCTAGTTGTTATTAGTAAAAAGAACACACATGCAATGACACTGGTGGATCCATCTGTGGTCTCTAAAGAGAACACACATTTCAATGACACTAGTGGATCCATATCAGGTATGCAAAAAGAACACACATGAAATAACTCTTGTTGTTGTTAGTAAAAACAACTCACATGCAATGACTCTTGTTGTTGTTAGTAAAAAGAACACACATGCAATGACACTGGTGGATCCATGTGTGGTCTCTAAAGAGAACACACATTTCAGTAAGACTGGTGGATCCATATGTGGTATGTGAAAAGAACACGCGTGAAATGACTCTAGTTGTTGTTAGTAAAAAGAACACACATGCAATGACACTGGTGGATCCATGTGTGGTCTCTGAAGAGAACACACATCCAATGACTCTAGTTGTGGTTAGTAACAAGAGCACACATTTCAATGACACTGGTGGAACCATAGGTGGTATGTGAAAGGAACACACATGCAATGACTCTGGTTGTTGTTAGTAAAAAGAACACACGTGCAATGACACTGGTGGATCCATATGTGGTATGTGAAAAGAACACACATGCAATGACTCTGGTTGTTGTTAGTAAAAAGAACACACATGCAATGACACTAGTGGATCCATGTGTTGTCTCTGAAGAGAACACACATTTCAATGACACGGGTGGATCCATATGTCGTATGTGAAAAGAACACACATGCAATGACTCCAGTTGGTGTTACTAAAAAGAACACACATGCAATGACACTGGTGGATCCATGTCTGGTCTCTGAAGAGAACACACATTTCAATGACACAGGTGGATCCATATGTGGTATGTGAAAAGAACACACATGAAATGAATCTAGTTGTTGTTAGTAAAAAGAACACACATGCAATGACACTGGTGGATCCATGTGTGGTCTCTGAAGAGAACACACATGCAGTGACTCTGGTTGTTTTTAGTAAAAAGAGCACACATGCAATGACACTAGTGGATCCATAGGTGGATTTTGAAAAGAACACACATGCAATGACACTGGTGGATCCATATGTGGTTTGTGAAAAGAACACACATGCAATGACTTTAGTTGTTATTAGTAAAAAGAACACACATGCAATGAAACTGGTGGATCCAGTGGTATGTGAAAAGAACACACATGAAATGACTCAAGTTGTTGTTAGTAAAAAGAACACACATGCAATGACACTGGTGGATCTATGTGTGGTCTCTGAAGAGAACACATGCAATGACTCGGGTTGTTGTTAGTAAAAAGAGCACACGTGCAATGACACTGGTGGATCCATGTGTGGTCTCTGAAGAGAACACACATGCGATGACTCTGTTTGTTGTTAGTAAAAAGAGCACACATGCAATGACACTAGTGGATCCATATGTGGTCTCTGAAGAGAACACACATTTCAATGACACTGGTGGATCCATATGTGGTATGTGAAAAGAACACACATGCAATGACTCTAGTTGTTGTTAGTAAAAAGAACACACATGCAATGACACTGGTGGATCCATGTGTGGTCTCTTAAGGGAACACACATTTCAATGACACTGGTGGATCCATATGTGGTATGTGAAAAGAATAGTCATGAAATGACTCTCGTTGTTGTTACTAAAAAGAACACACATGTAATAACACTGGTGGATCCATGTGTGGTCTCTGAAGAGAACACACATGCAATGACTCTGGCTATTGTTAGTAAAAAGAACACACATGCAATGACACAAGTGGATCCATGTGTTGTCTCTAAAGAGAACACACATTTCAATGACACAGGTGGATCCATGTGTGGTATGTGAAAAGAACACACATGAAATGACTCCAGTTGTTGTTAGTAAAAAGAACATACATGCAATGACACTGGTGGATCCATGTGTGGTCTCTGAAGAGAACACACATCCAATGAGTCTAGCTATTGTTAGTAAGAAGAGCACACATTTCAAGGACACTGGTGGATCCAAATGTGGTATGTGAAAAGAACACACGTGCAACGACTCTAGTTCTTGTTAGTAAAAAGAAGACACATGCAATGACACTGGTGGATCCATGTGTGGTTTTTTAAAAGAACAGACATTTCAATAACACTGGTGTATCCATATGTGGTATGTGAAAATAATAGTCATGAAATGACTCCAGTTATTGTAAGTAAAAACAACACACATTCAATGTCACTGGTGGAACCATAGGTGGTATGTGAAAAGAACACACATGCAATGACTCTGGTTGTTGTTAGTAAAAAGAACACACGTGCAATGACACTGGTGGATCCATATGTGGTATGTGAAAAGAACACACATGCAATGACTCTGGTTGTTGTTAGTAAAAAGAACACACATGCAATGACACTGGTGGATCCATGTGTTGTCTCTGAAGAGAACACACATTTCAATGACACGGGTGGATCCATATGTCGTATGTGAAAAGAACACACATGCAATGACTCCAGTTGTTGTTAGTAAAAAGAACACACATGCAATGACACTGGTGGATCCATGTCTGGTCTCTGAAGAGAACACACATTTCAATGACACGGGTGGATCCATATGTGGTATGTGAAAAGAACACACATGAAATGACTCTAGTTGTTGTTAGTAAAAAGAACACACATGCAATGACACTGGTGGATCCATGTGTGGTCTCTGAAGAGAACACACATGCAATGACTCTGGTTGTTTTCAGTAAAAAGAGCACACATGCAATGACACTAGTGTATCCATAGGTGGATTGTGAAAAGAACACACATGCAATGACACTGGTGGATCCATATGTGGTCTGTGAAAAGAACACACATGCAATGACTTTAGTTGTTATTAGTAAAAAGAACACACATGCAATGACACTGGTGGATGCATGTGTGGTATGTGAAAAGAACACACATGAAATGACTCAAGCTGTTGTTAGTAAAAAGAACACACATGCAATGACACTGGTGGGTCTATGTGTGGTCTCTGAAGAGAACACATGCAATGACTCGGGTTGTTGTTAGTAAAAAGAGCACACATGCAATGACACTGGTGGATCCATGTGTGGTCTCTGAAGAGAACACACATGCGATGACTCTGTTTGTTGTTAGTAAAAAGAGCACACATGCAATGACACTAGTGGACCCATATGTGGTCTCTGAAGAGAACACACATTTCAATGACACTAGTGGATCCATATGTCGTATGTGAAAAGAACACACATGCAATGACTCCAGTTGTTGTTACTAAAAAGAACACACATGCAATGACACTGGTGGATCCATGTCTGGTCTCTGAAGACAACACACATTTCAATGACACGGGTGGATCCATATGTGGTATGTGAAAAGAACACACATGAAATGACTCTAGTTGTTGTTAGTAAAAAGAACACACATGCAATGACACTGGTGGATCCATGTGTGGTCTCTGAAGAGAACACACATGCAATGACTCTGGTTGTTTTCAGTAAAAAGAGCACACATGCAATGACACTAGTGGATCCATAGGTGGATTGTGAAAAGAACACACATGCAATGACACTAGTGGATCCATATGTGGTCTGTGAAAAGAACACACATGCAATGACTTTAGTTGTTATTAGTAAAAAGAACACACATGCAATGACACTGGTGGATCCATGTGTGGAATGTGAAAAGAACACACATGAAATGACTCAAGTTGTTGTTAGTAAAAAGAACACACATGCAATGACACTGGTGGATCTATGTGTGGTCTCTGAAGAGAACACATGCAATGACTCGGGTTGTTGTTAGTAAAAAGAGCACACATGCAATGACACTGGTGGATCCATGTGTGGTCTCTGAAGAGAACACACATGCGATGACTCTGTTTGTTGTTAGTAAAAAGAGCACACATGCAATGACACTAGTGGATCCATATGTGGTCTCTGAAGAGAAGACACATTTCAATGACACTGGTGGATCCATATGTGGTATGTGAAAAGAACACACATGCAATGACTCTAGTTGTTGTTAGTAAAAAGAACACACATGCAATGACTTTGGTGGATACATGTGTGGTCTCTAAAGAGAACACACATTTCAATGACACTGGTGGATCCATATGTGGTATGTGAAAAGAACACACATGAAATGACTCTAGTTGTTGTTAGTAAAAAGAACACACATGCAATGACACTGGTGGATCCATAGGTGGTATGTGAAAATAATAGTCATGAAATGACTCCAGTTATTGTTAGTAAAAAGAACACACATGCAATGACACTTGTGGATCCATAGGTGGTATGTGAAAAGAACACACATGCAATGACTTTGGTTGTTTTTAGTAAAAAGAACACACATGCAATGACACTGGTGGATCCATATGTGGTATGTGAAAAGAACACACATGCAATGACTCTAGTTGTTGTTAGTAAAAAGAACACACATGCAATGACACTGGTGGATCCATGTGTGGTCTCTTAAGGGAACAGACATTTCAATGACACTGGTGGATCCATATGTGGTATGTGAAAAGAATAGTCATGAAATGACTCTCGTTGTTGTTACTAAAAAGAACACACATGTAATAACACTGGTGGATCCATGTGTGGTCTCTGAAGAGAACACACATGCAATGACTCTGGCTATTGTTAGTAAAAAGAACACACATGCAATGACACAAGTGGATCCATGTGTTGTCTCTAAAGAGAACACACATTTCAATGACACAGGTGGATCCATGTGTGGTATGTGAAAAGAACACACATGAAATGACTCCAGTTGTTGCTAGTAAAAAGAACACACATGCAATGACACTGGTGGATCCATGTGTGGTCTCTGAAGAGAACACACATCCAATGAGTCTAGCTATTGTTAGTAAGAAGAGCACACATTTCAATGACACTGGTGGATCCAAATGTGGTATGTGAAAAGAACACACGTGCAATGACTCTAGTTCTTGTTAGTAAAAAGAAGACACATGCAATGACACTGGTGGATCCATGTGTGGTTTTTTAAAAGAACAGACATTTCAATAACACTGGTGTATCCATGTGTGGTATGTGAAAATAATAGTCATGAAATGACACCAGTTATTGTAAGTAAAAACAACACACATTCAATGACACTTGTGGAACCATAGGTGGTATGTGAAAAGAACACACATGCAATGACTCTGGTTGTTGTTAGTAAAAAGAACACACGTGCAATGACACTGGTGGATCCATATGTGGTATGTGTAAAGAACACACATGCAATGACTCTGGTTGTTGTTAGTAAAAAGAACACACATGCAATGACACTGGTGGATCCATGTGTTGTCTCTGAAGAGAACACACATTTCAATGACACGGGTAGATCCATATGTCGTATGTGAAAAGAACACACATGCAATGACTCCAGTTGTTGTTACTAAAAAGAACACACATGCAATGACACTGGTGGATCCATGTCTGGTCTCTAAAGAGAACACACATTTCAATGACACGGGTGGATCCATATGTGGTATGTGAAAAGAACACACATGAAATGACTCTAGTTGTTGTTAGTAAAAAGAACACACATGCAATGACACTGGTGGATCCATGTGTGGTCTCTGAAGAGAACACACATGCAATGACTCTGGTTGTTTTCAGTAAAAAGAGCACACACGCAATGACACTAGTGGATCCATAGGTGGATTGTGAAAAGAACACACATGCAATGACACTGGTGGATACATATGTGGTCTGTGAAAAGAACACACATGCAATGACTTTAGTTGTTATTAGTAAAAAGAACACACATGCAATGACACTGGTGGATCCATGTGTGGTATGTGAAAAGAACACACATGAAATGACTCAAGGTGTTGCTAGTAAAAAGAACACACATGCAATGACACTGGTGGATCTATGTGTGGTCTTTGAAGAGAACACATGCAATGACTCGGGTTGTTGTTAGTAAAAAGAGCACACATGCAATGACACTGGTGGATCCATGTGTGGTCTCTGAAGAGAACACACATGCGATGACTCTGTTTGTTGTTAGTAAAAAGAGAACACATGCAATGACACTAGTGGATCCATATGTGGTCTCTGAAGAGAACACACATTTCAATGACACTGGTGGATCCATATGTGGTATGTGAAAAGAACACACATGCAATGACTCTGGTTGTTGTTAGTAAAAATAACACACATGCAATGACACTGGTGGATACATGTGTGGTCTCTGAAGAGAACACACATTTCAATGACACTGGTGGATCCATATGTGGTATGTGAAAAGAACACACATGAAATGACTCTAGTTGTTGCTAGTAAAAAGAACACACATGCAATGACACTGGTGGATCCATAGGTGGTATGTGAAAATAATAGTCATGAAATGACTCCAGTTATTTTTAGTAAAAAGAACACACATGCAATGACACTTGTGGATCCATAGGTGGTATGTGAAAAGAACACACATGCAATGACTTTGGTTGTTTTTAGTAAAAAGAACACACATGCAATGACACTGGTGGATCCATATGTGGTATGTGAAAAGAACACACATGCAATGACTCTAGTTGTTGTTAGTAAAAAGAACACACATGCAATGACACTGGTGGATCCATGTGTGGTCTCTTAAGGGAACACACATTTCAATGACACTGGTGGATCCATATGTGGTATGTGAAAAGAATAGTCATGAAATGACTCTCGTTGTTGTTACTAAAAAGAACACACATGTAATAACACTGGTGGATCCATGTGTGGTCTCTGAAGAGAACACACATGCAATGACTCTGGCTATTGTTAGTAAAAAGAACACACATGCAATGACACAAGTGGATCCATGTGTTGTCTCTAAAGAGAACACACATTTCAATGACACAGGTGGATCCATGTGTGGTATGTGAAAAGAACACACATGAAATGACTCCAGTTGTTGTTAGTAAAAAGAACACACATGCAATGACACTGGTGGATCCATGTGTGGTCTCTGAAGAGAACACACATCCAATGAGTCTAGCTATTGTTAGTAAGAAGAGCACACATTTCAATGACACTGGTGGATCCAAATGTGGTATGTGAAAAGAACACACGTGCAATGACTCTAGTTCTTGTTAGTAAAAAGAAGACACATGCAATGACACTGGTGGATCCATGTGTGGTTTTTTAAAAGAACAGACATTTCAATAACACTGGTGTATCCATGTGTGGTATGTGAAAATAATAGTCATGAAATGACACCAGTTATTGTAAGTAAAAACAACACACATTCAATGACACTTGTGGAACCATAGGTGGTATGTGAAAAGAACACACATGCAATGACTCTAGTTGTTGTTAGTAAAAAGAACACACGTGCAATGACACTGGTGGATCCATATGTGGTATGTGAAAAGAACACACATGCAATGACTCTGGTTGTTGTTAGTAAAAAGAACACACATGCAATGACACTGGTGGATCCATGTGTTGTCTCTGAAGAGAACACACATTTCAATGACACGGGTAGATCCATATGTCGTATGTGAAAAGAACACACATGCAGTGACTCCAGTTGTTGTTACTAAAAAGAACACACATGCAATGACACTGGTGGATCCATGTCTGGTCTCTAAAGAGAACACACATTTCAATGACACGGGTGGATCCATATGTGGTATGTGAAAAGAACACACATGAAATGACTCTAGTTGTTGTTAGTAAAAAGAACACACATGCAATGACACTGGTGGATCCATGTGTGGTCTCTGAAGAGAACACACATGCAATGACTCTGGTTGTTTTCAGTAAAAAGAGCACACACGCAATGACACTAGTGGATCCATAGGTGGATTGTGAAAAGAACACACATGCAATGACACTGGTGGATACATATGTGGTCTGTGAAAAGAACACACATGCAATGACTTTAGTTGTTATTAGTAAAAAGAACACACATGCAATGACACTGGTGGATCCATGTGTGGTATGTGAAAAGAACACACATGAAATGACTCAAGGTGTTGTTAGTAAAAAGAACACACATGCAATGACACTGGTGGATCTATGTGTGGTCTTTGAAGAGAACACATGCAATGACTCGGGTTGTTGTTAGTAAAAAGAGCACACATGCAATGACACTGGTGGATCCATGTGTGGTCTCTGAAGAGAACACACATGCGATGACTCTTTTTGTTGTTAGTAAAAAGTGCACACATGCAATGACACTAGTGGATCCATATGTGGTCTCTGAAGAGAACACACATTTCAATGACACTGGTGGATCCATATGTGGTATGTGAAAAGAACACACATGCAATGACTCTGGTTGTTGTTAGTAAAAAGAACACACATGCAATGACACTGGTGGATACATGTGTGGTCTCTGAAGAGAACACACATTTCAATGACACTGGTGGATCCATATGTGGTATGTGAAAAGAACACACATGAAATGACTCTAGTTGTTGCTAGTAAAAAGAACACACATGCAATGACACTGGTGGATCCATAGGTGGTATGTGAAAATAATAGTCATGAAATGACTCCAGTTATTTTTAGTAAAAAGAACACACATGCAATGACACTTGTGGATCCATAGGTGGTATGTGAAAAGAACACACATGCAATGACTTTGGTTGTTTTTAGTAAAAAGAACACACATGCAATGACACTGGTGGATCCATATGTGGTATGTGAAAAGAACACACATGCAATGACTCTAGTTGTTGTTAGTAAAAAGAACACACATGCAATGACACTGTTGGATCCATGTGTGGTCTCTTAAGGGAACACACAGTTCAATGACACTTGTGGATCCATATGTGGTATGTGAAAAGAATAGTCATGAAATGACTCCCGTTGTTGTTACTAAAAAGAACACACATGTAATAACACTGGTGGATCCATGTGTGGTCTCTGAAGAGAACACACATGCAATGACTCTGGCTATTGTTAGTAAAAAGAACACACATGCAATGACACAAGTGGATCCATGTGTTGTCTCTAAAGAGAACACACATTTCAATGACACAGGTGGATCCATGTGTGGTATGTGAAAAGAACAAACATGAAATGACTCCAGTTGTTGTTAGTAAAAAGAACACACATGCAATGACACTGGTGGATCCATGTGTGGTCTCTGAAGGGAATACACATCCAATGAGTCTAGCTATTGTTAGTAAGAAGAGCACACATTTCAATGACACTGGTGGATCCATATGTGGTATGTGAAAAGAACACACATGCAATGACTCTAGTTCTTGTTAGTAAAAAGAAGACACATGCAATGACACTGGTGGATCCATGTGTGGTTTTTCAAAAGAACAGACATTTCAATAACACTGGTGTATCCATATGTGGTATGTGAAAATAATAGTCATGAAATGACTCCAGTTATTGTAAGTAAAAACAACACACATTGAATGACACTGGTGGAACCATAGGTGGTATGTGAAAAGAACACACATGCAATGACTCTGGTTGTTGTTAGTAAAAAGAACACACGTGCAATGACACTGGTGGATCCATATGTGGTATGTGAAAAGAACACACATGCAATGACTCTGGTTGTTGTTAGTAAAAAGAACACACATGCAATGACACTGGTGGATCCATGTGTTGTCTCTGAAGAGAACACACATTTCAATGACACGGGTGGATCCAGATGTCGTATGTGAAAAGAACACACATGCAATGACTCCGGTTGTTGTTACTAAAAAGAACACACATGCAATGACACTGGTGGATCCATGTCTGGTCTCTGAAGAGAACACACATTTCAATGACACGGGTGGATCCATATGTGGTATGTGAAAAGAACACACATGAAATGACTCTAGTTGTTGTTAGTAAAAAGAACACACATGTAATGACACTGGTGGATCCATGTGTCGTCTCTGAAGAGAACACACATGCAATGACTCTGGTTGTTTTCAGTAAAAAGAGCACACATGCAATGACACTAGTGGATCCATAGGTGGATTGTGAAAAGAACACACATGCAATGACACTGGTGGATCCATATGTGGTTTGTGAAAAGAACACACATGCAATGACTTTAGTTGTTATTAGTAAAAAGAACACACATGCAATGACACTGGTGGATCCATGTGTGGTATGTGAAAAGAACACACATGAAATGACTCAAGTTGTTGTTAGTAAAAGAACACACATGCAATGACACTGGTGGGTCTATATGTGATCTCTGAAGAGAACACATGCAATGACTCGGGTTGTTGTTAGTAAAAAGAGCACACATGCAATGACACTGGTGGATCCATGTGTGGTCTCTGAAGAGAACACACATGCGATGACTCTGTTTGTTGTTAGTAAAAAGAGCACACATGCAATGACACTAGTGGATCCATATGTGGTCTCTGAAGAGAACACATATTTCAATGACACTGGTGGATCCATATGTCGTATGTGAAAAGAACACACATGCAATGACTCCAGTTGTTGTTACTGAAAAGAACACACATGCAATGACACTGGTGGATCCATGTCTGGTCTCTGAAGAGAACACACATTTCAATGACACGGGTGGATCCATATGTGGTATGTGAAAAGAACACACATGAAATGACTCTAGTTGTTGTTAGTAAAAAGAACACACATGCAATGACACTGGTGGATCCATGTGTGGTCTCTGAAGAGAACACACATGCAATGACTCTGGTTGTTTTCAGTAAAAAGAGCACACATGCAATGACACTAGTGGATCCATAGGTGGATTGTGAAAAGAACACACATGCAATGACACTAGTGGATCCATATGTGGTCTGTGAAAAGAACACACATGCAATGACTTTAGTTGTTATTAGTAAAAAGAACACACATGCAATGACACTGGTGGATCCATGTGTGGTATGTGAAAAGAACACACATGAAATGACTCAAGTTGTTGTTAGTAAAAAGAACACACATGCAATGACACTGGTGGATCTATGTGTGGTCTCTGAAGAGAACACATGCAATGACTCGGTTTGTTGTTAGTAAAAAGAGACACATGCAATGACACTGGTGGATCCATGTGTGGTCTCTAAAGAGAACACACATGCGATGACTCTGTTTGTTGTTAGTAAAAAGAGCACACATGCAATGACACTAGTGGATCCATATGTGGTTTCTAAAGAGAACACACATTTCAATGACACTGGTGGATCCATATGTGGTATGTGAAAAGAACACACATGCAATGACACTGGTGGGTCTATGTGTGGTCTCTGAAGAGAACACATGCAATGACTCGGGTTGTTGTTAGTAAAAAGAGCACACATGCAATGACACTGGTGGATCCATGTGAGGTCTCTGAAGAGAACACACATGCGATGACTCTGTTTGTTGTTAGTAAAAAGAGCACACATGCAATGACACTAGTGGATCCATATGTGGTCTCTGAAGAGAACACACATTTCAATGGCACTGGTGGATCCAAATGTCGTATGTGAAAAGAACACACATGCAATGACTCCAGTTGTTGTTACTAAAAAGAACACACCTGCAATGACACTGGTGGATCCATGTCTGGTCTCTGAAGAGAACGCACATTTCAATGACACGGGTGGATCCATATGTGGTATGTGAAAAGAACACACATGAAATGACTCTAGTTGTTGTTAGTAAAAAGAACACACATGTAATGACACTGGTGGATCCATGTGTGGTCTCTGAAGAGAACACACATGCAATGACTCTGGTTGTTTTCAGTAAAAAGAGCACACATGTAATGACACTAGTAGATCCATAGGTGGATTGTGAAAAGAACACAAATGCAATGACACTGGTGGATCCATATGTGGTTTGTGAAAAGAACACACATGCAATGACTTTAGTTGTTATTAGTAAAAAGAACACACATGCAATGACACTGGTGGATCCATGTGTGGTATGTGAAAAGAACACACATGAAATGACTCAAGCTGTTGTTAGTAAAAGAACACACATGCAATGACACTGGTGGGTCTATGTGTGATCTCTGAAGAGAACACATGCAATGACTCGGGTTGTTGTTAGTAAAAAGAGCACACATGCAATGACACTGGTGGATCCATGTGTGGTCTCTGAAGAGAACACACATGCGATGACTCTGTTTGTTGTTAGTAAAAAGAGCACACATGCAATGACACTAGTGGATCCATATGTGGTCTCTGAAGAGAACACATATTTCAATGACACTGGTGGATCCATATGTCGTATGTGAAAAGAACACACATGCAATGACTCCAGTTGTTGTTACTAAAAAGAACACACATGCAATGACACTGGTGGATCCATGTCTTGTCTCTGAAGAGAACACACATTTCAATGACACGGGTGGATCCATATGTGGTATGTGAAAAGAACACACATGAAATGACTCTAGTTGTTGTTAGTAAAAAGAACACACATGCAATGACACTGGTGGATCCATGTGTGGTCTCTGAAGAGAACACACATGCAATGACTCTGGTTGTTTTCAGTAAAAAGAGCACACATGCAATGACACTAGTGGATCCATAGGTGGATTGTGAAAAGAACACACATGCAATGACACTAGTGGATCCATATGTGGTCTGTGAAAAGAACACACATGCAATGACTTTAGTTGTTATTAGTAAAAAGAACACACATGCAATGACACTGGTGGATCCATGTGTGGTATGTGAAAAGAACACACATGAAATCACTCAAGTTGTTGTTAGTAAAAAGAACACACATGCAATGACACTGGTGGATCTATGTGTGGTCTCTGAAGACAACACATGCAATGACTCGGGTTGTTGTTAGTAAAAAGAGCACACATGCAATGACACTGGTGGATCCATGTGTGGTCTCTGAAGAGAACACACATGCGATGACTCTGTTTGTTGTTAGTAAAAAGAGCACACATGCAATGACACTAGTGGATCCATATGTGGTTTCTAAAGAGAACACACATTTCAATGACACTGGTGGATCCATATGTGGTATGTGAAAAGAACACACATGCAATGACTCTGGTTGTTGTTAGTAAAAAGAACACACATGCAATGACACTGGTGGATCCATGTGTTGTCTCTGAAGAGAACACACATTTCAATGACACTGGTGGATCCATAGGTGGATTGTGAAAAGAACACACATGCAATGACTCCAGTTGTTGTTACTAAAAAGAACACACATGCAATGACACTGGTGGATCCATGTCTGGTCTCTGAAGAGAACACACATTTCAATGACACGGGTGGATCCATATGTGGTATGTGAAAAGAACACACATGAAATGACTCTAGTTGTTGTTAGTAAAAAGAACACACATGCAATGACACTGGTGGATCCATGTGTGGTCTCTGAAGAGAACACACATGCAATGACTCTGGTTGTTTTCAGTAAAAAGAGCACACATGCAATGACACTAGTGGATCCATAGGTGGATTGTGAAAAGAACACACATGCAATGACACTAGTGGATCCATATGTGGTCTGTGAAAAGAACACACATGCAATGACTTTAGTTGTTATTAGTAAAAAGAACACACATGCAATGACACTGGTGGATCCATGTGTGGTATGTGAAAAGAACACACATGAAATGACTCAAGTTGTTGTTAGTAAAAAGAACACACATGCAATGACACTGGTGGATCTATGTGTGGTCTCTGAAGAGAACACATGCAATGACTCGGGTTGTTGTTAGTAAAAAGAGACACATGCAATGACACTGGTGGATCCATGTGTGGTCTCTGAAGAGAACACACATGGGATGACTCTGTTTGTTGTTAGTAAAAAGAGCACACATGCAATGACACTAGTGGATCCATATGTGGTTTCTAAAGAGAACACACATTTCAATGACACTGGTGGATCCATATGTGGTATGTGAAAAGAACACACATGCAATGACACTGGTGGGTCTATGTGTGGTCTCTGAAGAGAACACATGCAATGACTCGGGTTGTTGTTAGTAAAAAGAGCACACATGCAATGACACTGGTGGATCCATGTGAGGTCTCTGAAGAGAACACACATGCGATGACTCTGTTTGTTGTTAGTAAAAAGAGCACACATGCAATGACACTAGTGGATCCATATGTGGTCTCTGAAGAGAACACACATTTCAATGACACTGGTGGATCCAAATGTCGTATGTGAAAAGAACACACATGCAATGACTCCAGTTGTTGTTACTAAAAAGAACACACCTGCAATGACACTGGTGGATCCATGTCTGGCCTCTGAAGAGAACACACATTTCAATGACACGGGTGGATCCATATGTGGTATGTGAAAAGAACACACATGAAATGACTCTAGTTGTTGTTAGTAAAAAGAACACACATGTAATGACACTGGAGGATCCATGTGTGGTCTCTGAAGAGAACACACATGCAATGACTCTGGTTGTTTTCAGTAAAAAGAGCACACATGTAATGACACTAGTGGATCCATAGGTGGATTGTGAAAAGAACACACATGCAATGACACTGGTGGATCCATATGTGGTTTGTGAAAAGAACACACATGCAATGACTTTAGTTGTTATTAGTAAAAAGAACACACATGCAATGACACTGGTGGATCCATGTGTGGTATGTGAAAAGAACACACATGAAATGACTCAAGCTGTTGTTAGTAAAAGAACACACATGCAATGACACTGGTGGGTCTATGTGTGATCTCTGAAGAGAACACATGCAATGACTCGGGTTCTTGTTAGTAAAAAGAGCACACATGCAATGACACTGGTGGATCCATGTGTGGTCTCTGAAGAGAACACACATGCGATGACTCTGTTTGTTGTTAGTAAAAAGAGCACACATGCAATGACACTAGTGGATCCATATGTGGTCTCTGAAGAGAACACATATTTCAATGACACTGGTGGATCCATATGTCGTATGTGAAAAGAACACACATGCAATGACTCCAGTTGTTGTTACTAAAAAGAACACACATGCAATGACACTGGTGGATCCATGTCTTGTCTCTGAAGAGAACACACATTTCAATGACACGGGTGGATCCATATGTGGTATGTGAAAAGAACACACATGAAATGACTCTAGTTGTTGTTAGTAAAAAGAACACACATGCAATGACACTGGTGGATCCATGTGTGGTCTCTGAAGAGAACACACATGCAATGACTCTGGTTGTTTTCAGTAAAAAGAGCACACATGCAATGACACTAGTGGATCCATAGGTGGATTGTGAAAAGAACACACATGCAATGACACTAGTGGATCCATATGTGGTCTGTGAAAAGAACACACATGCAATGACTTTAGTTGTTATTAGTAAAAAGAACACACATGCAATGACACTGGTGGATCCATGTGTGGTATGTGAAAAGAACACACATGAAATGACTCAAGTTGTTGTTAGTAAAAAGAACACACATGCAATGACACTGGTGGATCTATGTGTGGTCTCTGAAGAGAACACATGCAATGACTCGGGTTGTTGTTAGTAAAAAGAGCACACATGCAATGACACTGGTGGATCCATGTGTGGTCTCTGAAGAGAACACACATGCGATGACTCTGTTTGTTGTTAGTAAAAAGAGCACACATGCAATGACACTAGTGGATCCATATGTGGTTTCTAAAGAGAACACACATTTCAATGACACTGGTGGATCCATATGTGGTATGTGAAAAGAACACACATGCAATGACTCTGGTTGTTGTTAGTAAAAAGAACACACATGCAATGACACTGGTGGATCCATGTGTTGTCTCTGAAGAGAACACACATTTCAATGACACTGGTGGATCCATAGGTGGATTGTGAAAAGAACACACATGCAATGACTCTGGTTGTTGTTACTAAAAAGAACACACATGCAATGACACTGGTGGATCCATGTCTGGTCTCTGAAGAGAACACACATTTCAATGACACGGGTGGATCCATATGTGGTATGTGAAAAGAACACACATGAAATGACTCTAGTTGTTGTTAGTAAAAAGAACACACATGCAATGATACTGGTGGATCCATGTGTGGTCTCTGAAGAGAACACACATGCAATGACTCTGGTTGTTTTCAGTAAAAAGAGCACACATGCAATGACACTAGTGGATCCATAGGTGGATTGTGAAAAGAACACATATGCAATGACACTAGTGGATCCATATGTGGTCTGTGAAAAGAACACACATGCAATGACTTTAGTTGTTATTAGTAAAAAGAACACACATGCAATGACACTGGTGGATCCATGTGTGGTATGTGAAAAGAACACACATGAAATGACTCAAGTTGTTGTTAGTAAAAAGAACACACATGCAATGACACTGGTGGATCTATGTGTGGTCTCTGAAGAGAACACATGCAATGACTCGGGTTGTTGTTAGTAAAAAGAGACACATGCAATGACACTGGTGGATCCATGTGTGGTCTCTGAAGAGAACACACATGCGATGACTCTGTTTGTTGTTAGTAAAAAGAGCACACATGCAATGACACTAGTGGATCCATATGTGGTTTCTAAAGAGAACACACATTTCAATGACACTGGTGGATCCATATGTGGTATGTGAAAAGAACACACATGCAATGACACTGGTGGGTCTATGTGTGGTCTCTGAAGAGAACACATGCAATGACTCGGGTTGTTGTTAGTAAAAAGAGCACACATGCAATGACACTGGTGGATCCATGTGAGGTCTCTAAAGAGAACACACATGCGATGACTCTGTTTGTTGTTAGTAAAAAGAGCACACATGCAATGACACTAGTGGATCCATATGTGGTCTCTGAAGAGAACACACATTTCAATGACACTGGTGGATCCAAATGTCATATGTGAAAAGAACACACATGCAATGACTCCAGTTGTTGTTACTAAAAAGAACACACCTGCAATGACACTGGTGGATCCATGTCTGGTCTCTGAAGAGAACACACATTTCAATGACATGGGTGGATCCATATGTGGTATGTGAAAAGAACACACATGAAATGACTCTAGTTGTTGTTAGTAAAAAGAACACACATGTAATGACACTGGTGGATCCATGTGTGGTCTCTGAAGAGAACACACATGCAATGACTCTGGTTGTTTTCAGTAAAAAGAGCACACATGCAATGACACTAGTGGATCCATAGGTGGATTGTGAAAAGAACACACATGCAATGACACTGGTGGATCCATATGTGGTTTGTGAAAAGAACACACATGCAATGACTTTAGTTGTTATTAGTAAAAAGAACACACATGCAATGACACTGGTGGATCCATGTGTGGTATGTGAAAAGAACACACATGAAATGACTCAAGCTGTTGTTAGTAAAAGAACACACATGCAATGACACTGGTGGGTCTATGTGTGATCTCTGAAGAGAACACATGCAATGACTCGGGTTGTTGTTAGTAAAAAGAGCACACATGCAATGACACTGGTGGATCCATGTGTGGTCTCTGAAGAGAACACACATGCGATGACTCTGTTTGTTGTTAGTAAAAAGAGCACACATGCAATGACACTAGTGGATCCATATGTGGTCTCTGAAGAGAACACATATTTCAATGACACTGGTGGATCCATATGTCGTATGTGAAAAGAACACAGATGCAATGACTCCAGTTGTTGTTACTAAAAAGAACACACATGCAATGACACTGGTGGATCCATGTCTTGTCTCTGAAGAGAACACACATTTCAATGACACGGGTGGATCCATATGTGGTATGTGAAAAGAACACACATGAAATGACTCTAGTTGTTGTTAGTAAAAAGAACACACATGCAATGACACTGGTGGATCCATGTGTGGTCTCTGAAGAGAACACACATGCAATGACTCTGGTTGTTTTCAGTAAAAAGAGCACACATGCAATGACACTAGTGGATCCATCGGTGGATTGTGAAAAGAACACACATGCAATGACACTAGTGGATCCATATGTGGTCTGTGAAAGAACACACATGCAATGACTTTAGTTGTTATTAGTAAAAAGAACACACATGCAATGACACTGGTGGATCCATGTGTGGTATGTGAAAAGAACACACATGAAATGACTCAAGTTGTTGTTAGTAAAAAGAACACACATGCAATGACACTGGTGGATCTATGTGTGGTCTCTGAAGACAACACATGCAATGACTCGGGTTGTTGTTAGTAAAAAGAGCACACATGCAATGACACTGGTGGATCCATGTGTGGTCTCTAAAGAGAACACACATGCGATGACTCTGTTTGTTGTTAGTAAAAAGAGCACACATGCAATGACACTAGTGGATCCATATGTGGTCTCTGAAGAGAACACATATTTCAATGACACTGGTGGATCCATATGTCGTATGTGAAAAGAACACACATGCAATGACTCCAGTTGTTGTTACTAAAAAGAACACACATGCAATGACACTGGTGGATCCATGTCTGGTCTCTGAAGAGAACACACATTTCAATGACACGGGTGGATCCATATGTGGTATGTGAAAAGAACACACATGAAATGACTCTAGTTGTTGTTAGTAAAAAGAACACACATGCAATGACACTGGTGGATCCATGTGTGGTCTCTGAAGAGAACACACATTTCAATGACACGGGTGGATCCATATGTGGTATGTGAAAAGAACACACATGAAATGACTCTAGTTGTTGTTAGTAAAAAGAACACACATGTAATGACACTGGTGGATCCATGTGTCGTCTCTGAAGAGAACACACATGCAATGACTCTGGTTGTTTTCAGTAAAAACAGCACACATGCAATGACACTAGTGGATCCATAGGTGGATTGTGAAAAGAACACACATGCAATGACACTGGTGGATCCATATGTGGTTTGTGAAAAGAACACACATGCAATGACTTTAGTTGTTATTAGTAAAAAGAACACACATGCAATGACACTGGTGGATCCATGTGTGGTATGTGAAAAGAACACACATGAAATGACTCAAGTTGTTGTTAGTAAAAGAACACACATGCAATGACACTGGTGGGTCTATGTGTGATCTCTGAAGAGAACACATGCAATGACTCGGGTTGTTGTTAGTAAAAAGAGCACACATGCAATGACACTGGTGGATCCATGTGTGGTCTCTGAAGAGAACACACATGCGATGACTCTGTTTGTTGTTAGTAAAAAGAGCACACATGCAATGACACTAGTGGATCCATATGTGGTCTCTGAAGAGAACACATATTTCAATGACACTGGTGGATCCATATGTGGTATGTGAAAAGAACACACATGCAATGACACTGGTGGGTCTATGTGTGGTCTCTGAAGAGAACACATGCAATGACTCGGGTTGTTGTTAGTAAAAAGAGCACACATGCAATGACACTGGTGGATCCATGTGAGGTATCTGAAGAGAACACACATGCGATGACTCTGTTTGTTGTTAGTAAAAAGAGCACACATGCAATGACACTAGTGGATCCATATGTGGTCTCTGAAGAGAACACACATTTCAATGACACTGGTGGATCCAAATGTCATATGTGAAAAGAACACACATGCAATGACTCCAGTTGTTGTTACTAAAAAGAACACACCTGCAATGACACTGGTGGATCCATGTCTGGTCTCTAAAGAGAACACACATTTCAATGACACGGGTGGATCCATATGTGTTATGTGAAAAGAACACACATGAAATGACTCTAGTTGTTGTTAGTAAAAAGAACACACATGCAATGACACTGGTGGATCTATGTGTGGTCTCTGAAGAGAACACATGCAATGACTCGGGTTGTTGTTAGTAAAAAGAGCACACATGCAATGACACTGGTGGATCCATGTGTGGTCTCTAAAGAGAACACACATGCGATGACTCTGTTTGTTGTTAGTAAAAAGAGCACACCTGCAATGACACTAGTGGATCCATATGTGGTCTCTGAAGAGAACACACATTTCAATGACACTGGTGGATCCATATGTGGTATGTGAAAAGAACACACATGCAATGACTCTGGTTGTTGTTAGTAAAAAGAACACACACGCAATGACACTGGTGGATACATGTGTGGTCTCTGAAGAGAACTCACATTTCAATGACACTGGTGGATCCATATGTGGTATGTGAAAAGAACACACATGAAATGACTCTAGTTGTTGTTCGTAAAAAGAACACACATGCAATGACACTGGTGGATCCATAGGTGGTATGTGAAAATAATATTCATGAAATGACTCCAGTTATTGTTAGTAAAAAGAACACATATGCAATGACACTTGTGGATCCATAGGTGGTATGTGAAAAGAACACACATGCAATGACTTTGGTTGTTTTTAGTAAAAAGAACACACATGCAATGACACTGGTGGATCCATATGTGGTATGTGAAAAGAACACACATGCAATGACTCTAGTTGTTGTTAGTAAAAAAGAACACACATGCAATGACACTGGTGGATCCATGTGTGGTCTCTTAAGGGAACACACATTTCAATGACACTGGTGGATCCATATGTGGTATGTGAAATGAATAGTCATGAAATGACTCTCGTTGTTGTTACTAAAAAGAACACACATGTAATAACACTGGTGGATCCATGTGTGTACTCTGAAGAGAACACACATGCAATGACTCTGGCTATTGTTAGTAAAAAAACACACATGCAATGACACAAGTGGATCCATGTGTTGTCTCTAAAGAGAACACACATTTCAATGACACAGGTGGATCCATGTGTGGTATGTTAAAAGAACACACATGAAATGACTCCAGTTGTTGTTAGTAAAAAGAACACACATGCAATGACACTAGTGGATCCATGTGTGGTCTCTGAAGGGAACACACATCCAATGAGTCTAGCTATTGTTAGTAAGAAGAGCACACATTTCAATGACACTGGTGGATCCATATGTGGTATGTGAAAAGAACACACATGTAATGACTCTAGTTCTTGTTAGTAAAAAGAAGACACATGCAATGACACTGGTGGATCCATGTGTGATTTTTTAAAAGAACAGACATTTCAATAACACTGGTGTATCCATATGTGGTATGTGAAAATAATAGTCATGAAATGACTCCAGTTATTGTAAGTAAAAACAACACACATTCAATGACACTGGTGGAACCATAGGTGGTATGTGAAAAGAACACACATGCAATGACTCTGGTTGTTGTTAGTAAAAAGAACACACGTGCAATGACACTGGTGGATCCATATGTGGTATGTGAAAAGAACACACATGCAATGACTCTGGTTGTTGTTAGTAAAAAGAACACACATGCAATGACACTGGTGGATCCATGTGTTGTCTCTGAAGAGAACACACATTTCAATGACACGGGTGGATCCATATGTCATATGTGAAAAGAACACACATGCAATGACTCCGGTTGTTGTTACGAAAAAGAACACACATGCAATGACACTGGTGGATCCATCTCTGGTCTCTGAAGAGAACACACATTTCAATGACACGGGTGGATCCATATGTGGTATGTGAAAAGAACACACATGAAATGACTCTAGTTGTTGTTAGTAAAAAGAACACATGTAATGACACTGGTGGATCCATGTGTGGTCTCTGAAGAGAACACACATGCAATGACTCTGGTTGTTTTCAGTAAAAAGAGCACACATGAAATGACACTAGTGGATCCATCGGTGGATTGTGAAAAGAACACACATGCAATGACACTGGTGGATCCATATGTGGTCTGTGAAAATAACACACATGCAATGACTTTAGTTGTTATTAGTAAAAAGAACAGACATGCAATGACACTGGTGGATCCATGTGTGGTATGTGAAAAGAACACACATGAAATGACTCAAGCTGTTGTTAGTAAAAAGAACACACATGCAATGAAACTGGTGGGTCTATGTGTGGTCTCTGAAGAGAACACATGCAATGACTCGGGTTGTTGTTAGTAAAAAGAGCACACATGCAATGACACTGGTGGATCCATGTGTGGTCTCTGAAGAGAACACACATGCGATGACTCTGTTTGTTGTTAGTAAAAAGAGCACACATGCAATGACACTAGTGGATCCATATGTGGTCTCTGAAGAGAACACATATTTCAATGACACTGGTGGATCCATATGTCGTATGTGAAAATAACACACATGCAATGACTCGAGTTGTTGTTACTAAAAAGAACACACATGCAATGACACTGGTGGATCCATGTCTGGTCTCTGAAGAGAACACACATTTCAATGACACGGGTGGATCCATATGTGGTATGTGAAAAGAACACACATGAAATGACTCTAGTTGTTGTTAGTAAAAAGAACACACAAGCAATGACACTGGTGGATCCATGTGTGGTCTCTGAAGAGAACACACATGCAATGACTCTGGTTGTTTTCAGTAAAAAGAGCACACATGCAATGACACTAGTGGATCCATAGGTGGATTGTGAAAAGAACACACATGCAATGACACTAGTGGATCCATATGTGGTCTGTGAAAAGAACACACATGCAATGACTTTAGTTGTTATTAGTAAAAAGAACACACATGCAATGACACTGGTGGATCCATGTGTGGTATGTGAAAAGAACACACATGAAATGACTCAAGTTGTTGTTAGTAAAAAGAACACACATGCAATGACTCTGGTGGATCTATGTGTGGTCTCTGAAGAGAACACATGCAATGACTCGGGTTGTTGTTAGTAAAAAGAGCACACATGCAATGACACTGGTGGATCCATGTGTGGTCTCTGAAGAGAACACACATGCGATGACTCTGTTTGTTGTTAGTAAAAAGAGCACACATGCAATGACACTAATGGATCCATATGGGATCTCTAAAGAGAACACACATTTCAATGACACTGGTGGATCCATATGTGGTATGTGAAAAGAACACACATGCAATGACTCTGGTTGTTGTTAGTAAAAAGAACACACATGCAATGACATTGGTGGATACATGTGTGGTCTCTGAAGAGAACACACATTTCAATGACACTGGTGGATCCATATGTGGTATGTGAAAAGAACACACATGAAATGACTCTAGTTGTTGTTAGTAAAAAGAACACACATGCAATGACACTGGTGGATCCATAGGTGGTATGTGAAAATAATAGTCATGAAATGACTCCAGTTATTGTTAGTAAAAAGAACACACATGCAATGACACTTGTGGATCCATAGGTGGTATGTGAAAAGAACACACATGCAATGACTTTGGTTGTTTTTAGTAAAAAGAACACACATGCAATGACACTGGTGGATCCATATGTGGTATGTGAAAAGAACACACATGCAATGACTCTAGTTGTTGTTAGTAAAAAGAACACACATGCAATGACACTGGTGGATCCATGTGTGGTCTCTTAAGGGAACACACATTTCAATGACATTGGTGGATCCATATGTGGTATGTGAAAAGAATAGTCATGAAATGACTCCCGTTGTTGTTACTAAAAAGAACACACATGTAATAACACTGGTGGATCCATGTGTGGTCTCTGAAGAGAACACACATGCAATGACTCTGGCTATCGTTAGTAAAAATAGCACACATGCAATGACACAGGTGGATCCATAGGTTGATTGTAAAAAGAACACACATGCAATGACTCCACTTGTTGTTAGTAAAAAGAACACACATGCAATGACACTGGTGGGTCCATGTGTGGTCTCTAAAGAGAACTCACATTCCAATAACACTGGTGGATCCATATGTGGTATGTGAAAATAATAGTCATGAAATGACTCTGGTTGTTGTTAGTAAAAAGAACACACATGCAGTGACAATGGTGGATCCATGTGTGGTCTCTGAAGAGAACACACATTTCAATGACATTGGTGGATCCATATGTGGTATTGTGAAAAGAACACACATGAAATGACTCCAGTTGTGGTATGTGAAAAGAACACACATGCAATTACACTAGTGGATCCATCTGTGGTCTCTGAAGAGAACACACATGCAATGACTCTGGTTGTTGTTAGTAAAAAGACCACACATGCAATGACACTTGTGGATCCATAGGTGGTATGTGAAAAGAACACACATGCAATGACTTTGGTTGTTTTTAGTAAAAAGAACACACATGCAATGACACTGGTGGATCCATATGTGGTATGTGAAAAGAACACACATGCAATGACTCTAGTTGTTGTTAGTAAAAAGAACACACATGCAATGACACTGGTGGATCCATGTGTGGTCTCTTAAGGGAACACACATTTCAATGACACTAGTGGATCCATATGTGGTATGTGAAATGAATAGTCATGAAATGACTCTCGTTGTTGTTACTAAAAAGAACACACATGTAATAACACTGGTGGATCCATGTGTGGTCTCTGAAGAGAACACACATGCAATGACTCTGGCTATTGTTAGTAAAAAGAACACACATGCAATGACACAAGTGGATCCATGTGTTGTCTCTAAAGAGAACACACATTTCAATGACACAGGTGGATCCATGTGTGGTATGTGAAAAGAACACACATGAAATGACTCCAGTTGTTGTTAGTAAAAAGAACACACATGCAATGACACTGGTGGATCCATGTGTGGTCTCTGAAGGGAACACACATCCAATGAGTCTAGCTATTGTTAGTAAGAAGAGCACACATTTCAATGACACTGGTGGATCCATATGTGGTATGTGAAAAGAACACACATGCAATGACTCTAGTTCTTCTTAGTAAAAAGAAGACACATGCAATGACACTGGTGGATCCATGTGTGGTTTTTAAAAGAACAGACATTTCAATAACACTGGTCTATCCATATGTGGTATGTGAAAATAATAGTCATGAAATGACTCCAGTTATTGTAAGTAAAAACAACACACATTCAATGACACTGTTGGATCCATAGGTGGATTGTGAAAAGAACACACATGCAATGACTCCGGTTGTTGTTACGAAAAAGAACACACATGCAATGACACTGGTGGATCCATCTCTGGTCTTTGAAGAGAACACACATTTCAATGACACGGGTGGATCCATATGTGGTATGTGAAAAGAACACACATGAAATGACTCTAGTTGTTCTTAGTAAAAAGGACACACATGTAATGACACTGGTGGATCCATGTGTGGTCTCTGAAGAGAACACACATGCAATGACTCTGGTTGTTTTCAGTAAAAAGAGCACACATGAAATGACACTAGTGGATCCATCGGTGGATTGTGAAAAGAACACACATGCAATGACACTGGTGGATCCATATGTGGTCTGTGAAAAGAACACACATGCAATGACTTTAGTTGTTATTAGTAAAAAGAACACACATGCAATGACACTGGTGGATCCATGTGTGGTATGTGAAAAGAACACACATGAAATGACTCAAGCTGTTGTTAGTAAAAAGAACACACATGCAATGACACTGGTGGGTCTATGTTTGGTCTCTGAAGAGAACACATGCAATGACTCGGGTTGTTGTTAGTAAAAAGAGCACACATGCAATGACACTGGTGGATCCATGTGTGGTCTCTGAAGAGAACACACATGCGATGACTCTGTTTGTTGTTAGTAAAGAGAGCACACATGCAATGACACTAGTGGATCTATATGTGGTCTCTGAAGAGAACACACATTTCAATGACACTGGTGGATCCATATGTCGTATGTGAAAAGAACACACATGCAATGACTCCAGTTGTTGTTACTAAAAAGAACACACATGCAATGACACTGGTGGATCCATGTCTGGTCTCTGAAGAGAACACACATTTCAATGACACGGGTGGATCCATATGTGGTATGTGAAAAGAACACACATGAAATGACTCTAGTTGTTGTTAGTAAAAAGAACACACATGCAATGACACTAGTGGATAAATGTGTGGTCTCTGAAGAGAACACACATGCAATGACTCTGGTTGTTTTTAGTAAAAAGAGCACACATGCAATGACACTAGTGGATCCATAGGTGGATTGTGAAAAGAACACACATGCAATGACACTGGTGGATCCATATGTGGTCTGTGAAAAGAACACACATGCAATGACTTTAGTTGTTATTAGTGAAAAGAACACACATGCAATGACACTGGTGGATCCATGTGTGGTATGTGAAAAGAACACACATGAAATGACTCAAGTTGTTGTTAGTAAAAAGAACACACATGCAATGACACTGGTGGATCTATGTGTGGTCTCTGAAGAGAACACATGCAATGACTCGGGTTGTTGTTAGTAAAAAGAGCACACATGCAATGACACTGGTGGATCCATGTGTGGTCTCTGAAGAGAACACACATGCAATGACTCTGTTTGTTGTTAGTAAAAAGAGCACACATGCAATGACACTAGTGGATCCATATGTGGTCTCTGAAGAGAACACACATTTCAATGACACTGGTGGATCCATATGTGGTATGTGAAAAGAACACACATGCAATGACTCTGGTTGTTGTTAGTAAAAAGAACACACATGCAATGACACTGGTGGATACATGTGTGGTCTCTGAAGAGAACACACATTTCAATGACACTGGTGGATCCATATGTGGTATGTGAAAAGAACACACATGAAATGACTCTTGTTGTTGTTAGTAAAAAGAACACACATGCAATGACACTGGTGGATCCATAGGTGGTATGTGAAAATAATAGTCATGAAATGACTCCAGTTATTGTTAGTAAAAAGAACACACATGCAATGAAACTTGTGGATCCATAGGTGGTATGTGAAAAGAACACACATGCAATGACTTTGGTTGTTTTTAGTAAAAAGAACACACATGCAATGACACTGGTGGATCCATATGTGGTATGTGAAAAGAACACACATGCCATGACTCTAGTTGTTGTTAGTAAAAAGAACACACATGCAATGACACTGGTGGATCCATGTGTGGTCTCTTAAGGGAACACACATTTCAATGACACTGGTGGATGCATATGTGGTATGTGAAAAGAACACACATGCAATGACTCTGGTTGTTGTTAGTAAAAAGAACACACATGCAATGACACTGGTGGATCCATGTGTTGTCTCTGAAGAGAACACACATTTCAATGACACGGGTGGATCCATATGTCGTATGTGAAAAGAACACACATGCAATGACTCCGGTTGTTGTTACGAAAAAGAACACACATGCAATGACACTGGTGGATCCATCTCTGGTCTTTGAAGAGAACACACATTTCAATGACACGGGTGGATCCATATGTGGTATGTGAAAAGAACACACATGAAATGACTCTAGTTGTTGTTAGTAAAAAGAACACACATGTAATGACACTGGTGGATCCATGTGTGGTCTCTCAAGAGAACACACATGCAATGACTCTGGTTGTTTTCAGTAAAAAGAGCACACATGAAATGACACTAGTGGATCCATCGGTGGATTGTGAAAAGAACACACATGCAATGACACTGGTGGATCCATATGTGGTCTGTGAAAAGAACACACATGCAATGACTTTAGGTGTTATTAGTAAAAAGAACACACATGCAATGACACTGGTGGATCCATGTGTGGTATGTGAAAAGAACACACATGAAATGACTCAAGCTGTTGTTAGTAAAAAGAACACACATGCAATGACACTGGTGGGTCTATGTTTGGTCTCTGAAGAGAACACATGCAATGACTCGGGTTGTTGTTAGTAAAAAGAGCACACATGCAATGACACTGGTGGATCCATGTGTGGTCTCTGAAGAGAACACACATGCGATGACTCTGTTTGTTGTTAGTAAAAAGAGCACACATGCAATGACACTAGTGGATCTATATGTGGTCTCTGAAGAGAACACACATTTCAATGACACTGGTGGATCCATATGTCGTATGTGAAAAGAACACACATGCAATTACTCCAGTTGTTGTTACTAAAAAGAACACACATGCAATGACACTGGTGGATCCATGTCTGGTCTCTGAAGAGAACACACATTTCAATGACACGGGTGGATCCATATGTGGTATGTGAAAAGAACACACATGAAATGACTCTAGTTGTTGTTAGTAAAAAGAACACACATGCAATGACACTAGTGGATAAATGTGTGGTCTCTAAAGAGAACACACATGCAATGACTCTGGTTGTTTTTAGTAAAAAGAGCACACATGCAATGACACTAGTGGATCCATAGGTGGATTGTGAAAAGAACACACATGCAATGACACTGGTGGATCCATATGTGGTCTGTGAAAAGAACACACATGCAAAGACTTTAGTTGTTATTAGTAAAAAGAACACACATGCAATGACACTGGTGGATCCATGTGTGGTATGTGAAAAGAACACACATGAAATGACTCAAGTTGTTGTTAGTAAAAAGAACACACATGCAATGACACTGGTGGATCTATGTGTGGTCTCTGAAGAGAACACATGCAATGACTCGGGTTGTTGTTAGTAAAAAGAGCACACATGCAATGACACTAGTGGATCCATGTGTGGTCTCTGAAGAGAACACACATGCGATGACTCTGTTTGTTGTTAGTAAAAATAGGACACATGCAATGACACTAGTGGATCCATATGTGGTCTCTGAAGAGAACACACATTTCAATGACACTGGTGGATCCATATGTGGTATGTGAAAAGAACACACATGCAATGACTCTGGTTGTTGTTAGTAAAAAGAACACACATGCAATGACATTGGTGGATACATGTGTGGTCTCTGAAGAGAACACACATTTCAATGACACTGGTGGATCCATATGTGGTATGTGAAAAGAACACACATGCAATTACTCCAGTTGTTGTTACTAAAAAGAACACACATGCAATGACACTGGTGGATCCATGTCTGGTCTCTGAAGAGAACACACATTTCAATGACACGGGTGGATCCATATGTGGTATGTGAAAAGAACACACATGAAATGACTCTAGTTGTTGTTAGTAAAAAGAACACACATGCAATGACACTAGTGGATAAATGTGTGGTCTCTAAAGAGAACACACATGCAATGACTCTGGTTGTTTTTAGTAAAACGAGCACACATGCAATGACACTAGTGGATCCATAGGTGGATTGTGAAAAGAACACACATGCAATGACACTGGTGGATCCATATGTGGTCTGTGAACAGAACACACATGCAATGACTTTAGTTGTTATTAGTAAAAAGAACACACATGCAATGACACTGGTGGATCCATGTGTGGTATGTGAAAAGAACACACATGAAATGACTCAAGTTGTTGTTAGTAAAAAGAACACACATGCAATGACACTGGTGGATCTATGTGTGGTCTCTGAAGAGAACAAATGCAATGACTCGGGTTGTTGTTAGTAAAAAGAGCACACATGCAATGACACTAGTGGATCCATGTGTGGTCTCTGAAGAGAACACACATGCGATGACTCTGTTTGTTGTTAGTAAAAATAGCACACATGCAATGACACTAGTGGATCCATATGTGGTCTCTGAAGAGAACACACATTTCAATGACACTGGTGGATCCATATGTGGTATGTGAAAAGAACACACATGCAATGACTCTGGTTGTTTTTAGTAAAAAGAACACACATGCAATGACACTGGTGGATACATGTGTGGTCTCTGAAGAGAACACACATTTCAATGACACTGGTGGATCCATATGTGGTATGTGAAAAGAACACACATGAAATGACTCTAGTTGTTGTTAGTAAAAAGAACACACACGCAATGACACTGGTGGATCCATAGGTGGTATGTGAAAATAATAGTCATGAAATGACTCCAGTTATTGTTAGTAAAAAGAACACACATGCAATGACACTTGTGGATCCATAGGTGGTATGTGAAAAGAACACACATGCAATGACTTTGGTTGTTTTTAGTAAAAAGAACACACATGCAATGACACTGGTGGATCCATATGTGGTATGTGAAAAGAACACACATTGAATGACTCTAGTTGTTGTTAGTAAAAAGAACACACATGCAATGACACTGGTGGATCCATGTGTGGTCTCTTAAGGGAACACACATTTCAATGACACTGGTGGATCCATATGTGGTATGTGAAAAGAATAGTCATGAAATGACTCCCGTTGTTGTTACTAAAAAGAACACACATGTAATAACACTGGTGGATCCATGTGTGGTCTCTGAAGAGAACACACATGCAATGACTCTGGCTATTGTTAGTAAAAATAGCACACATGCAATGACACAGGTGGATCCATAGGTGGATTGTAAAAAGAACACACATGCAATGACTCCACTTGTTGTTAGTAAAAAGAACACACATGCAATGACACTGGTGGTTCCATGTGTGGTCTCTAAAGAGAACTCACATTCCAATAACACTGGTGGATCCATATGTGGTATGTGAAAATAATAGTCATGAAATGACTCTGGTTGTTGTTAGTAAAAAGAACACACATGCAGTGACAATGGTGGATCCATGTGTGGTCTATGAAGAGAACACACATTTCAATGACATTGGTGGATCCATATGTGGTATTGTGAAAAGAACACACATGAAATGACTCCAGTTGTGGTATGTGAAAAGAACACACATGCAACTACACTGGTGGATCCATCTGTGGTCTCTGAAGAGAACACACATGCAATGACTCTGGTTGTTGTTAGTAAAAAGATCACACACGCAATGACACTGGTGGATCCATAGGTGGATTGTGAACACACATGCAATGACTCCAGTTGTTGTTAGTAAAAAGAACACACATGCAATGACACTGGTGGATCCATGTGTGGTCTCTGAAGAGAATACATATTTCAATGACACTAGTGGATCCATATGTGGTATGTGAAAAGAACACACATGAAATGACTCTGGTTGTTGTTAGTAAAAAGACCACACATGCAATGACACTTGTGGATCCATAGGTGGTATGTGAAAAGAACACACATGCAATGACTTTGGTTGTTTTTAGTAAAAAGAACACACATGCAATGACACTGGTGGATCCATATGTGGTATGTGAAAAGAACACACATGCAATGACTCTAGTTGTTGTTAGTAAAAAGAACACACATGCAATGACACTGGTGGATCCATGTGTGGTCTCTTAAGGGAACACACATTTCAATGACACTGGTGGATCCATATGTGGTATGTGAAATGAATAGTCATGAAATGACTCTCGTTGTTGTTACTAAAAAGAACACACATGTAATAACACTGGTGGATCCATGTGTGGTCTCTGAAGAGAACACACATGCAATGACTCTGGCTATTGTTAGTAAAAAGAACACACATGCAATGACACAAGTGGATCCATGTGTTGTCTCTAAAGAGAACACACATTTCAATGACATAGGTGGATCCATGTGTGGTATGTGAAAAGAACACACATGAAATGACTCCAGTTGTTGTTAGTAAAAAGAACACACATGCAATGACACTGGTGGATCCATGTGTGGTCTCTGAAGGGAACACACATCCAATGAGTCTAGCTATTGTTAGTAAGAAGAGCACACATTTCAATGACACTGGTGGATCCATATGTGGTATGTGAAAAGAACACACATGCAATGACTCTAGTTCTTCTTAGTAAAAAGAAGACACATGCAATGACACTGGTGGATCCATGTGTGGTTTTTTAAAAGAACAGACATTTCAATAACACTGGTCTATCCATATGTGGTATGTGAAAATAATAGTCATGAAATGACTCCAGTTATTGTAAGTAAAAACAACACACATTCAATGACACTGTTGGAACCATAGGTGGTATGTGAAAAGAACACACATGCAATGACTCTGGTTGTTGTTAGTAAAAAGAACACACGTGCAATGACACTGGTGGATCCATATGTGGTATGTGAAAAGAACACACATGCAATGACTCTGGTTGTTGTTAGTAAAAAGAACACACATGCAATGACACTGGTGGATCCATGTGTTGTCTCTGAAGAGAACACACATTTCAATGACACGGGTGGATCCATATGTCGTATGTGAAAAGAACACACATGCAATGACTCCGGTTGTTGTTACGAAAAAGAACACACATGCAATGACACTGGTGGATCCATCTCTGGTCTTTGAAGAGAACACACATTTCAATGACACGGGTGGATCCATATGTGGTATGTGAAAAGAACACACATGAAATGACTCTAGTTGTTGTTAGTAAAAAGGACACACATGTAATGACACTGGTGGATCCATGTGTGGTCTCTGAAGAGAACACACATGCAATGACTCTGGTTGTTTTCAGTAAAAAGAGCACACATGAAATGACACTAGTGGATCCATCGGTGGATTGTGAAAAGAACACACATGCAATGACACTGGTGGATCCATATGTGGTCTGTGAAAAGAACACACATGCAATGACTTTAGTTGTTATTAGTAAAAAGAACACACATGCAATGACACTGGTGGATCCATGTGTGGTATGTGAAAAGAACACACATGAAATGACTCAAGCTGTTGTTAGTAAAAAGAACACACATGCAATGACACTGGTGGGTCTATGTTTGGTCTCTGAAGAGAACACATGCAATGACTCGGGTTGTTGTTAGTAAAAAGAGCACACATGCAATGACACTGGTGGATCCATGTGTGGTCTCTGAAGAGAACACACATGCGATGACTCTGTTTGTTGTTAGTAAAGAGAGCACACATGCAATGACACTAGTGGATCTATATGTGGTCTCTGAAGAGAACACACATTTCAATGACACTGGTGGATCCATATGTCGTATGTGAAAAGAACACACATGCAATTACTCCAGTTGTTGTTACTAAAAAGAACACACATGCAATGACACTGGTGGATCCATGTCTGGTCTCTGAAGAGAACACACATTTCAATGACACGGGTGGATCCATATGTGGTATGTGAAAAGAACACACATGAAATGACTCTAGTTGTTGTTAGTAAAAAGAACACACATGCAATGACACCAGTGGATAAATGTGTGGTCTCTAAAGAGAACACACATGCAATGACTCTGGTTGTTTTTAGTAAAAAGAGCACACATGCAATGACACTAGTGGATCCATAGGTGGATTGTGAAAAGAACACACATGCAATGACACTGCTGGATCCATATGTGGTCTGTGAAAAGAACACACATGCAATGACTTTAGTTGTTATTAGTAAAAAGAACACACATGCAATGACACTGGTGGATCCATGTGTGGTATGTGAAAAGAACACACATGAAATGACTCAAGTTGTTGTTAGTAAAAAGAACACACATGCAATGACACTGGTGGATCTATGTGTGGTCTCTGAAGAGAACACATGCAATGACTCAGGTTGTTGTTAGTAAAAAGAGCACACATGCAATGACACTAGTGGATCCATGTGTGGTCTCTGAAGAGAACACACATGCGATGACTCTGTTTGTTGTTAGTAAAAAGAGCACACATGCAATGACACTAGTGGATCCATATGTGGTCTCTGAAGAGAACACACATTTCAATGACACTGGTGGATCCATATGTGGTATGTGAAAAGAACACACATGCAATGACTCTGGTTGTTGTTAGTAAAAAGAACACACATGCAATGACACTGGTGGATACATGTGTGGTCTCTGAAGAGAACACACATTTCAATGACACTGGTGGATCCATATGTGGTATGTGAAAAGAACACACATGAAATGACTCTTGTTGTTGTTAGTAAAAAGAACACACATGCAATGACACTGGTGGATCCATAGGTGGTATGTGAAAATAATAGTCATGAAATGACTCCAGTTATTGTTAGTAAAAAGAACACACATGCAATGAAACTTGTGGATCCATAGGTGGTATGTGAAAAGAACACACATGCAATGACTTTGGTTGTTTTTAGTAAAAAGAACACACATGCAATGACACTGGTGGATCCATATGTGGTATGTGAAAAGAACACACATGCAATGACTCTAGTTGTTGTTAGTAAAAAGAACACACATGCAATGACACTGGTGGATCCATGTGTGGTCTCTTAAGGGAACACACATTTCAATGACACTGGTGGATCCATATGTGGTATGTGAAAAGAACACACATGCAATGACTCTGGTTGTTGTTAGTAAAAAGAACACACATGCAATGACACTGGTGGATCCATGTGTTGTCTCTGAAGAGAACACACATTTCAATGACACGGGTGGATCCATATGTCGTATGTGAAAAGAACACACATGCAATGACTCCGGTTGTTGTTACGAAAAAGAACACACATGCAATGACACTGGTGGATCCATCTCTGGTCTTTGAAGAGAACACACATTTCAATGACACGGGTGGATCCATATGTGGTATGTGAAAAGAACACACATGAAATGACTCTAGTTGTTGTTAGTAAAAAGAACACACATGTAATGACACTGGTGGATCCATGTGTGGTCTCTCAAGAGAACACACATGCAATGACTCTGGTTGTTTTCAGTAAAAAGAGCACACATGAAATGACACTAGTGGATCCATCGGTGGATTGTGAAAAGAACACACATGCAATGACACTGGTGGATCCATATGTGGTCTGTGAAAAGAACACACATGCAATGACTTTAGTTGTTATTAGTAAAAAGAACACACATGCAATGACACTGGTGGATCCATGTGTGGTATGTGAAAAGAACACACATGAAATGACTCAAGCTGTTGTTAGTAAAAAGAACACACATGCAATGACACTGGTGGGTCTATGTTTGGTCTCTGAAGAGAACACATGCAATGACTCGGGTTGTTGTTAGTAAAAAGAGCACACATGCAATGACACTGGTGGATCCATGTGTGGTCTCTGAAGAGAACACACATGCGATGACTCTGTTTGTTGTTAGTAAAAAGAGCACACATGCAATGACACTAGTGGATCTATAGGTGGATTGTGAAAAGAACACACATGCAATGACACTGCTGGATCCATATGTGGTCTGTGAAAAGAACACACATGCAATGACTTTAGTTGTTATTAGTAAAAAGAACACACATGCAATGACACTGGTGGATCCATGTGTGGTATGTGAAAAGAACACACATGAAATGACTCAAGTTGTTGTTAGTAAAAAGAACACACATGCAATGACACTGGTGGATCTATGTGTGGTCTCTGAAGAGAACACATGCAATGACTCAGGTTGTTGTTAGTAAAAAGAGCACACATGCAATGACACTAGTGGATCCATGTGTGGTCTCTGAAGAGAACACACATGCGATGACTCTGTTTGTTGTTAGTAAAAAGAGCACACATGCAATGACACTAGTGGATCCATATGTGGTCTCTGAAGAGAACACACATTTCAATGACACTGGTGGATCCATATGTGGTATGTGAAAAGAACACACATGCAATGACTCTGGTTGTTGTTAGTAAAAAGAACACACATGCAATGACACTGGTGGATACATGTGTGGTCTCTGAAGAGAACACACATTTCAATGACACTGGTGGATCCATATGTGGTATGTGAAAAGAACACACATGAAATGACTCTTGTTGTTGTTAGTAAAAAGAACACACATGCAATGACACTGGTGGATCCATAGGTGGTATGTGAAAATAATAGTCATGAAATGACTCCAGTTATTGTTAGTAAAAAGAACACACATGCAATGAAACTTGTGGATCCATAGGTGGTATGTGAAAAGACCACACATGCAATGACTTTGGTTGTTTTTAGTAAAAAGAACACACATGCAATGACACTGGTGGATCCATATGTGGTATGTGAAAAGAACACACATGCAATGACTCTAGTTGTTGTTAGTAAAAAGAACACACATGCAATGACACTGGTGGATCCATGTGTGGTCTCTTAAGGGAACACACATTTCAATGACACTGGTGGATCCATATGTGGTATGTGAAAAGAACACACATGCAATGACTCTGGTTGTTGTTAGTAAAAAGAACACACATGCAATGACACTGGTGGATCCATGTGTTGTCTCTGAAGAGAACACACATTTCAATGACACGGGTGGATCCATATGTCGTATGTGAAAAGAACACACATGCAATGACTCCGGTTGTTGTTACGAAAAAGAACACACATGCAATGACACTGGTGGATCCATCTCTGGTCTTTGAAGAGAACACACATTTCAATGACACGGGTGGATCCATATGTGGTATGTGAAAAGAACACACATGAAATGACTCTAGTTGTTGTTAGTAAAAAGAACACACATGTAATGACACTGGTGGATCCATGTGTGGTCTCTCAAGAGAACACACATGCAATGACTCTGGTTGTTTTCAGTAAAAAGAGCACACATGAAATGACACTAGTGGATCCATCGGTGGATTGTGAAAAGAACACACATGCAATGACACTGGTGGATCCATATGTGGTCTGTGAAAAGAACACACATGCAATGACTTTAGTTGTTATTAGTAAAAAGAACACACATGCAATGACACTGGTGGATCCATGTGTGGTATGTGAAAAGAACACACATGAAATGACTCAAGCTATTGTTAGTAAAAAGAACACACATGCAATGACACTGGTGGGTCTATGTTTGGTCTCTGAAGAGAACACATGCAATGACTCGGGTTGTTGTTAGTAAAAAGAGCACACATGCAATGACACTGGTGGATCCATGTGTGGTCTCTGAAGAGAACACACATGCGATGACTCTGTTTGTTGTTAGTAAAAAGAGCACACATGCAATGACACTAGTGGATCTATATGTGGTCTCTGAAGAGAACACACATTTCAATGACACTGGTGGATCCATATGTCGTATGTGAAAAGAACACACATGCAATTACTCCAGTTGTTGTTACTAAAAAGAACACACATGCAATGACACTGGTGGATCCATGTCTGGTCTCTGAAGAGAACACACATTTCAATGACACGGGTGGATCCATATGTGGTATGTGAAAAGAACACACATGAAATGACTCTAGTTGTTGTTAGTAAAAAGAACACACATGCAATGACACCAGTGGATAAATGTGTGGTCTCTAAAGAGAACACACATGCAATGACTCTGGTTGTTTTTAGTAAAAAGAGCACACATGCAATGACACTAGTGGATCCATAGGTGGATTGTGAAAAGAACACACATGCAATGACAATGGTGGATCATATGTGGTCTGTGAAAAGAACACACATGCAATGACTTTAGTTGTTATTAGTAAAAAGAACACACATGCAATGACACTGGTGGATCCATGTGTGGTATGTGAAAAGAACACACATGAAATGACTCAAGTTGTTGTTAGTAAAAAGAACACACATGCAATGACACTGGTGGATCTATGTGTGGTCTCTGAAGAGAACACATGCAATGACTCGGGTTGTTGTTAGTAAAAAGAGCACACATGCAATGACACTAGTGGATCCATGTGTGGTCTCTGAAGAGAACACACATGCGATGACTCTGTTTGTTGTTAGTAAAAATAGCACACATGCAATGACACTAGTGGATCCATATGTGGTCTCTGAAGAGAACACACATTTCAATGACACTGGTGGATCCATATGTGGTATGTGAAAAGAACACACATGCAATGACTCTGGTTGTTGTTAGTAAAAAGAACACACATGCAATGACATTGGTGGATACATGTGTGGTCTCTGAAGAGAACACACATTTCAATGACACTGGTGGATCCATATGTGGTATGTGAAAAGAACACACATGCAATTACTCCAGTTGTTGTTACTAAAAAGAACACACATGCAATGACACTGGTGGATCCATGTCTGGTCTCTGAAGAGAACACACATTTCAATGACACGGGTGGATCCATATGTGGTATGTGAAAAGAACACACATGAAATGACTCTAGTTGTTGTTAGTAAAAAGAACACACATGCAATGACACTAGTGGATAAATGTGTGGTCTCTAAAGAGAACACACATGCAATGACTCTGGTTGTTTTTAGTAAAAAGAGCACACATGCAATGACACTAGTGGATCCATAGGTGGATTGTGAAAAGAACACACATGCAATGACACTGGTGGATCCATATGTGGTCTGTGAAAAGAACACACATGCAATGACTTTAGTTGTTATTAGTAAAAAGAACACACATGCAATGACACTGGTGGATCCATGTGTGGTATGTGAAAAGAACACACATGAAATGACTCAAGTTGTTGTTAGTAAAAAGAACACACATGCAATGACACTGGTGGATCTATGTGTGGTCTCTGAAGAGAACAAATGCAATGACTCGGGTTGTTGTTAGTAAAAAGAGCACACATGCAATGACACTAGTGGATCCATGTGTGGTCTCTGAAGAGAACACACATGCGATGACTCTGTTTGTTGTTAGTAAAAATAGCACACATGCAATGACACTAGTGGATCCATATGTGGTCTCTGAAGAGAACACACATTTCAATGACACTGGTGGATCCATATGTGGTATGTGAAAAGAACACACATGCAATGACTCTGGTTGTTGTTAGTAAAAAGAACACACATGCAATGACACTGGTGGATACATGTGTGGTCTCTGAAGAGAACACACATTTCAATGAGACTGGTGGATCCATATGTGGTATGTGAAAAGAACACACATGAAATGACTCTAGTTGTTGTTAGTAAAAAGAACACACATGCAATGACACTGGTGGATCCATAGGTGGTATGTGAAAATAATAGTCATGAAATGACTCCAGTTATTGTTAGTAAAAAGAACACACATGCAATGACACTTGTGGATCCATAGGTGGTATGTGAAAAGAACACACATGCAATGACTTTGGTTGTTTTTAGTAAAAAGAACACACATGCAATGACACTGGTGGATCCATATGTGGTATGTGAAAAGAACACACATGCAATGACTCTAGTTGTTGTTAGTAAAAAGAACACACATGCAATGACACTGGTGGATCCATGTGTGGTCTCTTAAGGGAACACACATTTCAATGACACTGGTGGATCCATATGTGGTATGTGAAAAGAATAGTCATGAAATGACTCCCGTTGTTGTTACTAAAAAGAACACACATGTAATAACACTGGTGGATCCATGTGTGGTCTCTGAAGAGAACACACATGCAATGACTCTGGCTATTGTTAGTAAAAATAGCACACATGCAATGACACAGGTGGATCCATAGGTGGATTGTAAAAAGAACACACATGCAATGACTCCACTTGTTGTTAGTAAAAAGAACACACATGCAATGACACTGGTGGTTCCATGTGTGGTCTCTAAAGAGAACTCACATTCCAATAACACTGGTGGATCCATATGTGGTATGTGAAAATAATAGTCATGAAATGACTCTGGTTGTTGTTAGTAAAAAGAACACACATGCAGTGACAATGGTGGATCCATGTGTGGTCTATGAAGAGAACACACATTTCAATGACATTGGTGGATCCATATGTGGTATTGTGAAAAGAACACACATGAAATGACTCCAGTTGTGGTATGTGAAAAGAACACACATGCAACTACACTGGTGGATCCATCTGTGGTCTCTGAAGAGAACACACATGCAATGACTCTGGTTGTTGTTAGTAAAAAGATCACACACGCAATGACACTGGTGGATCCATAGGTGGATTGTGAACACACATGCAATGACTCCAGTTGTTGTTAGTAAAAAGAACACACATGCAATGACACTGGTGGATCCATGTGTGGTCTCTGAAGAGAATACATATTTCAATGACACTAGTGGATCCATATGTGGTATGTGAAAAGAACACACATGAAATGACTCTGGTTGTTGTTAGTAAAAAGACCACACATGCAATGACACTTGTGGATCCATAGGTGGTATGTGAAAAGAACACACATGCAATGACTTTGGTTGTTTTTAGTAAAAAGAACACACATGCAATGACACTGGTGGATCCATATGTGGTATGTGAAAAGAACACACATGCAATGACTCTAGTTGTTGTTAGTAAAAAGAACACACATGCAATGACACTGGTGGATCCATGTGTGGTCTCTTAAGGGAACACACATTTCAATGACACTGGTGGATCCATATGTGGTATGTGAAATGAATAGTCATGAAATGACTCTCGTTGTTGTTACTAAAAAGAACACACATGTAATAACACTGTTGGATCCATGTGTGGTCTCTGAAGAGAACACACATGCAATGACTCTGGCTATTGTTAGTAAAAAGAACACACATGCAATGACACAAGTGGATCCATGTGTTGTCTCTAAAGAGAACACACATTTCAATGACACAGGTGGATCCATGTGTGGTATGTGAAAAGAACACACATGAAATGACTCCAGTTGTTGTTAGTAAAAAGAACACACATGCAATGACACTGGTGGATCCATGTGTGGTCTCTGAAGGGAACACACATCCAATGAGTCTAGCTATTGTTAGTAAGAAGAGCACACATTTCAATGACACTGGTGGATCCATGTGTGGTATGTGAAAAGAACACACATGCAATGACTCTAGTTCTTCTTAGTAAAAAGAAGACACATGCAATGACACTGGTGGATCCATGTGTGGTTTTTAAAAGAACAGACATTTCAATAACACTGGTCTATCCATATGTGGTATGTGAAAATAATAGTCATGAAATGACTCCAGTTATTGTAAGTAAAAACAACACACATTCAATGACACTGTTGGAACCATAGGTGGTATGTGAAAAGAACACACATGCAATGACTCTGGTTGTTGTTAGTAAAAAGAACACACGTGCAATGACACTGGTGGATCCATATGTGGTATGTGAAAAGAACACACATGCAATGACTCTGGTTGTTGTTAGTAAAAAGAACACACATGCAATGACACTGGTGGATCCATGTGTTGTCTCTGAAGAGAACACACATTTCAATGACACGGGTGGATCCATATGTCGTATGTGAAAAGAACACACATGCAATGACTCCGGTTGTTGTTACGAAAAAGAACACACATGCAATGACACTGGTGGATCCATCTCTGGTCTTTGAAGAGAACACACATTTCAATGACACGGGTGGATCCATATGTGGTATGTGAAAAGAACACACATGAAATGACTCTAGTTGTTGTTAGTAAAAAGGACACACATGTAATGACACTGGTGGATCCATGTGTGGTCTCTGAAGAGAACACACATGCAATGACTCTGGTTGTTTTCAGTAAAAAGAGCACACATGAAATGACACTAGTGGATCCATCGGTGGATTGTGAAAAGAACACACATGCAATGACACTGGTGGATCCATATGTGGTCTGTGAAAAGAACACACATCCAATGACTTTAGTTGTTATTAGTAAAAAGAACACACATGCAATGACACTGGTGGATCCATGTGTGGTATGTGAAAAGAACACACATGAAATGACTCAAGCTGTTGTTAGTAAAAAGAACACACATGCAATGACACTGGTGGGTCTATGTTTGGTCTCTGAAGAGAACACATGCAATGACTCGGGTTGTTGTTAGTAAAAAGAGCACACATGCAATGACACTGGTGGATCCATGTGTGGTCTCTGAAGAGAACACACATGCGATGACTCTGTTTGTTGTTAGTAAAGAGAGCACACATGCAATGACACTAGTGGATCTATATGTGGTCTCTGAAGAGAACACACATTTCAATGACACTGGTGGATCCATATGTCGTATGTGAAAAGAACACACATGCAATGACTCCAGTTGTTGTTACTAAAAAGAACACACATGCAATGACACTGGTGGATCCATGTCTGGTCTCTGAAGAGAACACACATTTCAATGACACGGGTGGATCCATATGTGGTATGTGAAAAGAACACACATGAAATGACTCTAGTTGTTGTTAGTAAAAAGAACACACATGCAATGACACTAGTGGATAAATGTGTGGTCTCTGAAGAGAACACACATGCAATGACTCTGGTTGTTTTTAGTAAAAAGAGCACACATGCAATGACCCTAGTGGATCCATAGGTGGATTGTGAAAACAACACACATGCAATGACACTGGTGGATCCATATGTGGTCTGTGAAAAGAACACACATGCAATGACTTTAGTTGTTATTAGTAAAAAGAACACACATGCAATGACACTGGTGGATCCATGTGTGGTATGTGAAAAGAACACACATGAAATGACTCAAGTTGTTGTTAATAAAAAGAACACACATGCAATGACACTGGTGGATCTATGTGTGGTCTCTGAAGAGAACACATGCAATGACTCGGGTTGTTGTTAGTAAAAAGAGCACACATGCAATGACACTAGTGGATCCATGTGTGGTCTCTGAAGAGAACACACATGCGATGACTCTGTTTGTTGTTAGTAAAAAGAGCACACATGCAATGACACTAGTGGATCCATATGTGGTCTCTGAAGAGAACACACATTTCAATGACACTGGTGGATCCATATGTGGTATGTGAAAAGAACACACATGCAATGACTCTGGTTGTTGTTAGTAAAAAGAACACACATGCAATGACACTGGTGGATACATGTGTCGTCTCTGAAGAGAACACACATTTCAATGACACTGGTGGATCCATATGTGGTATGTGAAAAGAACACACATGAAATGACTCTTGTTGTTGTTAGTAAAAAGAACACACATGCAATGACACTGGTGGATCCATAGGTGGTATGTGAAAATAATAGTCATGAAATGACTCCAGTTATTGTTAGTAAAAAGAACACACATGCAATGAAACTTGTGGATCCATAGGTGGTATGTGAAAAGAACACACATGCAATGACTTTGGTTGTTTTTAGTAAAAAGAACACACATGCAATGACACTGGTGGATCCATATGTGGTATGTGAAAAGAACACACATGCAATGACTCTAGTTGTTGTTAGTAAAAAGAACACACATGCAATGACACTGGTGGATCCATGTGTGGTCTCTTAAGGGAACACACATTTCAATGACACTGGTGGATCCATATGTGGTATGTGAAAAGAACACACATGCAATGACTCTGGTTGTTGTTAGTAAAAAGAACACACATGCAATGACACTGGTGGATCCATGTGTTGTCTCTGAAGAGAACACACATTTCAATGACACGGGTGGATCCATATGTCGTATGTGAAAAGAACACACATGCAATGACTCCGGTTGTTGTTACGAAAAAGAACACACATGCAATGACACTGGTGGATCCATCTCTGGTCTTTGAAGAGAACACACATTTCAATGACACGGGTGGATCCATATGTGGTATGTGAAAAGAACACACATGAAATGACTCTAGTTGTTGTTAGTAAAAAGAACACACATGTAATGACACTGGTGGATCCATGTGTGGTCTCTCAAGAGAACACACATGCAATGACTCTGGTTGTTTTCAGTAAAAAGAGCACACATGAAATGACACTAGTGGATCCATCGGTGGATTCTGAAAAGAACACACATGCAATGACACTGGTGGATCCATATGTGGTCTGTGAAAAGAACACACATGCAATGACTTTAGTTGTTATTAGTAAAAAGAACACACATGCAATGACACTGGTGGATCCATGTGTGGTATGTGAAAAGAACACACATGAAATGACTCAAGCTGTTGTTAGTAAAAAGAACACACATGCAATGACACTGGTGGGTCTATGTTTGGTCTCTGAAGAGAACACATGCAATGACTCGGGTTGTTGTTAGTAAAAAGAGCACACATGCAATGACACTGGTGGATCCATGTGTGGTCTCTGAATAGAACACACATGCGATGACTCTGTTTGTTGTTAGTAAAAAGAGCACACATGCAATGACACTAGTGGATCTATATGTGGTCTCTGAAGAGAACACACATTTCAATGACACTGGTGGATCCATATGTGGTATGTGAAAAGAACACACATGCAATTACTCCAGTTGTTGTTACTAAAAAGAACACACATGCAATGACACTGGTGGATCCATGTCTGGTCTCTGAAGAGAACACACATTTCAATGACACGGGTGGATCCATATGTGGTATGTGAAAAGAACACACATGAAATGACTCTAGTTGTTGTTAGTAAAAAGAACACACATGCAATGACACTAGTGGATAAATGTGTGGTCTCTAAAGAGAACACACATGCAATGACTCTGGTTGTTTTTAGTAAAAAGAGCACACATGCAATGACACTAGTGGATCCATAGGTGGATTGTGAAAAGAACACACATGCAATGACACTGGTGGATCCATATGTGGTCTGTGAAAAGAACACACATGCAATGACTTTAGTTGTTATTAGTAAGAAGAACACACATGCAATGACACTGGTGGATCCATGTGTGGTATGTGAAAAGAACACACATGAAATGACTCAAGTTGTTGTTAGTAAAAAGAACACACATGCAATGACACTGGTGGATCTATGTGTGGTCTCTGAAGAGAACACATGCAATGACTCGGGTTGTTGTTAGTAAAAAGAGCACACATGCAATGACACTAGTGGATCCATGTGTGGTCTCTGAAGAGAACACACATGCGATGACTCTGTTTGTTGTTAGTAAAAATAGCACACATGCAATGACACTAGTGGATCCATATGTGGTCTCTGAAGAGAACACACATTTCAATGACACTGGTGGATCCATATGTGGTATGTGAAAAGAACACACATGCAATGACTCTGGTTGTTGTTAGTAAAAAGAACACACATGCAATGACATTGGTGGATACATGTGTGGTCTCTGAAGAGAACACACATTTCAATGACACTGGTGGATCCATATGTGGTATGTGAAAAGAACACACATGCAATTACTCTAGTTGTTGTTACTAAAAAGAACACACATGCAATGACACTGGTGGATCCATGTCTGGTCTCTGAAGAGAACACACATTTCAATGACACGGGTGGATCCATATGTGGTATGTGAAAAGAACACACATGAAATGACTCTAGTTGTTGTTAGTAAAAAGAACACACATGCAATGACACTAGTGGATAAATGTGTGGTCTCTAAAGAGAACACACATGCAATGACTCTGGTTGTTTTTAGTAAAAAGAGCACACATGCAATGACACTAGTGGATCCATAGGTGGATTGTGAAAAGAACACACATGCAATGACACTGGTGGATCCATATGTGGTCTGTGAAAAGAACACACATGCAATGACTTTAGTTGTTATTAGTAAAAAGAACACACATGCAATGACACTGGTGGATCCATGTGTGGTATGTGAAAAGAACACACATGAAATGACTCAAGTTGTTGTTAGTAAAAAGAACACACATGCAATGACACTGGTGGATCTATGTGTGGTCTCTGAAGAGAACAAATGCAATGACTCGGGTTGTTGTTAGTAAAAAGAGCACACATGCAATGACACTAGTGGATCCATGTGTGGTCTCTGAAGAGAACACACATGCGATGACTCTGTTTGTTGTTAGTAAAAATAGCACACATGCAATGACACTAGTGGATCCATATGTGGTCTCTGAAGAGAACACACATTTCAATGACACTGGTGGATCCATATGTGGTATGTGAAAAGAACACACATGCAATGACGGTTGTTGTTAGTAAAAAGAACACACATGCAATGACACTGGTGGATACATGTGTGGTCTCTGAAGAGAACACACATTTCAATGACACTGGTGGATCCATATGTGGTATGTGAAAAGAACACACATGAAATGACTCTAGTTGTTGTTAGTAAAAAGAACACACAGGCAATGACACTGGTGGATCCATAGGTGGTATGTGAAAATAATAGTCATGAAATGACTCCAGTTATTGTTAGTAAAAAGAACACACATGCAATGACACTTGTGGATCCATAGGTGGTATGTGAAAAGAACACACATGCAATGACTTTGGTTGTTTTTAGTAAAAAGAACACACATGCAATGACACTGGTGGATCCATATGTGGTATGTGAAAAGAACACACATGAAATGACTCAAGTTGTTGTTAGTAAAAAGAACACACATGCAATGACACTGGTGGATCTATGTGTGGTCTCTGAAGAGAACAAATGCAATGACTCGGGTTGTTGTTAGTAAAAAGAGCACACATGCAATGACACTAGTGGATCCATGTGTGGTCTCTGAAGAGAACACACATGCGATGACTCTGTTTGTTGTTAGTAAAAATAGCACACATGCAATGACACTAGTGGATCCATATGTGGTCTCTGAAGAGAACACACATTTCAATGACACTGGTGGATCCATATGTGGTATGTGAAAAGAACACACATGCAATGACGGTTGTTGTTAGTAAAAAGAACACACATGCAATGACACTGGTGGATACATGTGTGGTCTCTGAAGAGAACACACATTTCAATGACACTGGTGGATCCATATGTGGTATGTGAAAAGAACACACATGAAATGACTCTAGTTGTTGTTAGTAAAAAGAACACACAGGCAATGACACTGGTGGATCCATAGGTGGTATGTGAAAATAATAGTCATGAAATGACTCCAGTTATTGTTAGTAAAAAGAACACACATGCAATGACACTTGTGGATCCATAGGTGGTATGTGAAAAGAACACACATGCAATGACTTTGGTTGTTTTTAGTAAAAAGAACACACATGCAATGACACTGGTGGATCCATATGTGGTATGTGAAAAGATCACACATGCAATGACTCTAGTTGTTGTTAGTAAAAAGAACACACGTGCAATGACACTGGTGGATCCATGTGTGGTCTCTTAAGGGAACACACATTTCAATGACACTGGTGGATCCATATGTGGTATGTGAAAAGAATAGTCATGAAATGACTCCCGTTGTTGTTACTAAAAAGAACACGCATGTAATAACACTGGTGGATCCATGTGTGGTCTCTGAAGAGAACACACATGCAATGACTCTGGCTATTGTTAGTAAAAATAGCACACATGCAATGACACAGGTGGATCCATAGGTGGATTGTAAAAAGAACACACATGCAATGACTCCACTTGTTGTTAGTAAAAAGAACACACATGCAATGACACTGGTGGTTCCATGTGTGGTCTCTAAAGAGAACTCACATTCCAATAACACTGGTGGATCCATATGTGGTATGTGAAAATAATAGTCATGAAATGACTCTGGTTGTTGTTAGTAAAAAGAACACACATGCAGTGACAATGGTGGATCCATGTGTGGTCTATGAAGAGAACACACATTTCAATGACATTGGTGGATCCATATGTGGTATTGTGAAAAGAACACACATGAAATGACTCCAGTTGTGGTATGTGAAAAGAACACACATGCAACTACACTGGTGGATCCATCTGTGGTCTCTGAAGAGAACACACATGCAATGACTCTGGTTGTTGTTAGTAAAAAGATCACACACGCAATGACACTGGTGGATCCATAGGTGGATTGTGAACACACATGCAATGACTCCAGTTGTTGTTAGTAAAAAGAACACACATGCAATGACACTGGTGGATCCATGTGTGGTCTCTGAAGAGAATACATATTTCAATGACACTAGTGGATCCATATGTGGTATGTGAAAAGAACACACATGAAATGACTCTGGTTGTTGTTAGTAAAAAGACCACACATGCAATGACACTTGTGGATCCATAGGTGGTATGTGAAAAGAACACACATGCAATGACTTTGGTTGTTTTTAGTAAAAAGAACACACATGCAATGACACTGGTGGATCCATATGTGGTATGTGAAAAGAACACACATGCAATGACTCTAGTTGTTGTTAGTAAAAAGAACACACATGCAATGACACTGGTGGATCCATGTGTGGTCTCTTAAGGGAACACACATTTCAATGACACTGGTGGATCCATATGTGGTATGTGAAATGAATAGTCATGAAATGACTCTCGTTGTTGTTACTAAAAAGAACACACATGTAATAACACTGGTGGATCCATGTGTGGTCTCTGAAGAGAACACACATGCAATGACTCTGGCTATTGTTAGTAAAAAGAACACACATGCAATGACACAAGTGGATCCATGTGTTGTCTCTAAAGAGAATACACATTTCAATGACACAGGTGGATCCATGTGTGGTATGTGAAAAGAACACACATGAAATGACTCCAGTTGTTGTTAGTAAAAAGAACACACATGCAATGACACTGGTGGATCCATGTGTGGTCTCTGAAGGGAACACACATCCAATGAGTCTAGCTATTGTTAGTAAGAAGAGCACACATTTCAATGACACTGGTGGATCCATGTGTGGTATGTGAAAAGAACACACATGCAATGACTCTAGTTCTTCTTAGTAAAAAGAAGACACATGCAATGACACTGGTGGATCCATGTGTCGTTTTTTAAAAGAACAGACATTTCAATAACACTGGTCTATCCATATGTGCTATGTGAAAATAATAGTCATGAAATGACTCCAGTTATTGTAAGTAAAAACAACACACATTCAATGACACAGTTGGAACCATAGGTGGTATGTGAAAAGAACACACATGCAATGACTCTGGTTGTTGTTAGTAAAAAGAACACACGTGCAATGACACTGGTGGATCCATATGTGGTATGTGAAAAGAACACACATGCAATGACTCTGGTTGTTGTTAGTAAAAAGAACACACGTGCAATGACACTGGTGGATCCATATGTGGTATGTGAAAAGAACACACATGCAATGACTCTGGTTGTTGTTAGTAAAAAGAACACACATGCAATGACACTGGTGGATCCATGTGTTGTCTCTAAAGAGAACACACATTTCAATGACACGGGTGGATCCATATGTCGTATGTGAAAAGAACACACATGCAATGACTCCGGTTGTTGTTACGAAAAAGAACACACATGCAATGACACTGGTGGATCCATCTCTGGTCTTTGAAGAGAACACACATTTCAATGACACGGGTGGATCCATATGTGGTATGTGAAAAGAACACACATGAAATGACTCTAGTTGTTGTTAGTAAAAAGGACACACATGTAATGACACTGGTGGATCCATGTGTGGTCTCTGAAGAGAACACACATGCAATGACTCTGGTTGTTTTCAGTAAAAAGAGCACACATGAAATGACACTAGTGGATCCATCGGTGGATTGTGAAAAGAACACACATGCAATGACACTGGTGGATCCATATGTGGTCTGTGAAAAGAACACACATGCAATGACTTTAGTTGTTATTAGTAAAAAGAACACACATGCAATGACACTGGTGGATCCATGTGTGGTATGTGAAAAGAACACACATGAAATGACTCAAGCTGTTGTTAGTAAAAAGAACACACATGCAATGACACTGGTGGGTCTATGTTTGGTCTCTGAAGAGAACACATGCAATGACTCGGGTTGTTGTTAGTAAAAAGAGCACACATGCAATGACACTGGTGGATCCATGTGTGGTCTCTGAAGAGAACACACATGCGATGACTCTGTTTGTTGTTAGTAAAGAGAGCACACATGCAATGACACTAGTGGATCTATATGTGGTCTCTGAAGAGAACACACATTTCAATGACACTGGTGGATCCATATGTCGTATGTGAAAAGAACACACATGCAATGACTCCAGTTGTTGTTACTAAAAAGAACACACATGCAATGACACTGGTGGATCCATGTCTGGTCTCTGAAGAGAACACACATTTCAATGACACGGGTGGATCCATATGTGGTATGTGAAAAGAACACACATGAAATGACTCTAGTTGTTGTTAGTAAAAAGAACACACATGCAATGACACTAGTGGATAAATGTGTGGTCTCTGAAGAGAACACACATGCAATGACTCTGGTTGTTTTTAGTAAAAAGAGCACACATGCAATGACACTAGTGGATCCATAGGTGGATTGTGAAAAGAACACACATGCAATGACACTGGTGGATCCATATGTGGTCTGTGAAAAGAACACACATGCAATGACTTTAGTTGTTATTAGTAAAAAGAACACACATGCAATGACACTGGTGGATCCATGTGTGGTATGTGAAAAGAACACACATGAAATGACTCAAGTTGTTGTTAGTAAAAAGAACACACATGCAATGACACTGGTGGATCTATGTGTGGTCTCTGAAGAGAACACATGCAATGACTCGGGTTGTTGTTAGTAAAAAGAGCACACATGCAATGACACTAGTGGATCCATGTGTGGTCTCTGAAGAGAACACACATGCGATGACTCTGTTTGTTGTTAGTAAAAAGAGCACACATGCAATGACACTAGTGGATCCATATGTGGTCTCTGAAGAGAACACACATTTCAATGACACTGGTGGATCCATATGTGGTATGTGAAAAGAACACACATGCAATGACTCTGGTTGTTGTTAGTAAAAAGAACACACATGCAATGACACTGGTGGATACATGTGTGGTCTCTGAAGAGAACACACATTTCAATGACACTGGTGGATCCATATGTGGTATGTGAAAAGAACACACATGAAATGACTCTTGTTGTTGTTAGTAAAAAGAACACACATGCAATGACACTGGTGGATCCATAGGTGGTATGTGAAAATAATAGTCATGAAATGACTCCAGTTATTGTTAGTAAAAAGAACACACATGCAATGAAACTTGTGGATCCATAGGTGGTATGTGAAAAGAACACACATGCAATGACTTTGGTTGTTTTTAGTAAAAAGAACACACATGCAATGACACTGGTGGATCCATATGTGGTATGTGAAAAGAACACACATGCAATGACTCTAGTTGTTGTTAGTAAAAAGAACACACATGCAATGACACTGGTGGATCCATGTATGGTCTCTTAAGGGAACACACATTTCAATGACACTGGTGGATCCATATGTGGTATGTGAAAAGAACACACATGCAATGACTCTGGTTGTTGTTAGTAAAAAGAACACACATGCAATGACACTGGTGGATCCATGTGTTGTCTCTGAAGAGAACACACATTTCAATGACACGGGTGGATCCATATGTCGTATGTGAAAAGAACACACATGCAATGACTCCGGTTGTTGTTACGAAAAAGAACACACATGCAATGACACTGGTGGATCCATCTCTGGTCTTTGAAGAGAACACACATTTCAATGACACGGGTGGATCCATATGTGGTATGTGAAAAGAACACACATGAAATGACTCTAGTTGTTGTTAGTAAAAAGAACACACATGTAATGACACTGGTGGATCCATGTGTGGTCTCTGAAGAGAACACACATGCAATGACTCTGGTTGTTTTCAGTAAAAAGAGCACACATGAAATGACACTAGTGGATCCATCGGTGGATTGTGAAAAGAACACACATGCAATGACACTGGTGGATCCATATGTGGTCTGTGAAAAGAACACACATGCAATGACTTTAGTTGTTATTAGTAAAAAGAACACACATGCAATGACACTGGTGGATCCATGTGTGGTATGTGAAAAGAACACACATGAAATGACTCAAGCTGTTGTTAGTAAAAAGAACACACATGCAATGACACTGGTGGGTCTATGTTTGGTCTCTGAAGAGAACACATGCAATGACTCGGGTTGTTGTTAGTAAAAAGAGCACACATGCAATGACACTGGTGGATCCATGTATGGTCTCTGAAGAGAACACACATGCGATGACTCTGTTTGTTGTTAGTAAAAAGAGCACACATGCAATGACACTAGTGGATCTATATGTGGTCTCTGAAGAGAACACACATTTCAATGACACTGGTGGATCCATATGTCGTATGTGAAAAGAACACACATGCAATTACTCCAGTTGTTGTTACTAAAAAGAACACACATGCAATGACACTGGTGGATCCATGTCTGGTCTCTGAAGAGAACACACATTTCAATGACACGGGTGGATCCATATGTGGTATGTGAAAAGAACACACATGAAATGACTCTAGTTGTTGTTAGTAAAAAGAACACACATGCAATGACACTAGTGGATAAATGTGTGGTCTCTAAAGAGAACACACATGCAATGACTCTGGTTGTTTTTAGTAAAAAGAGCACACATGCAATGACACTAGTGGATCCATAGGTGGATTGTGAAAAGAACACACATGCAATGACACTGGTGGATCCATATGTGGTCTGTGAAAAGAACACACATGCAATGACTTTAGTTGTTATTAGTAAAAAGAACACACATGCAATGACACTGGTGGATCCATGTGTGGTATGTGAAAAGAACACACATGAAATGACTCAAGTTGTTGTTAGTAAAAAGAACACACATGCAATGACACTGGTGGATCTATGTGTGGTCTCTGAAGAGAACACATGCAATGACTCGGGTTGTTGTTAGTAAAAAGAGCACACATGCAATGACACTAGTGGATCCATGTGTGGTCTCTGAAGAGAACACACATGCGATGACTCTGTTTGTTGTTAGTAAAAATAGCACACATGCAATGACACTAGTGGATCCATATGTGGTCTTTGAAGAGAACACACATTTCAATGACACTGGTGGATCCATATGTGGTATGTGAAAAGAACACACATGCAATGACTCTGGTTGTTGTTAGTAAAAAGAACACACATGCAATGACATTGGTGGATACATGTGTGGTCTCTGAAGAGAACACACATTTCAATGACACTGGTGGATCCATATGTGGTATGTGAAAAGAACACACATGCAATTACTCCAGTTGTTGTTACTAAAAAGAACACACATGCAATTACTCCAGTTGTTGTTACTAAAAAGAACACACATGCAATGACACTGGTGGATCCATGTCTGGTCTCTGAAGAGAACACACATTTCAATGACACGGGTGGATCCATATGTGGTATGTGAAAAGAACACACATGAAATGACTCTAGTTGTTGTTAGTAAAAAGAACACACATGCAATGACACTAGTGGATAAATGTGTGGTCTCTAAAGAGAACACACATGCAATGACTCTGGTTGTTTTTAGTAAAAAGGGCACGCATGCAATGACACTAGTGGATCCATAGGTGGATTGTGAAAAGAACACACATGCAATGACACTGGTGGATCCATATGTGGTCTGTGAAAAGAACACACATGCAATGACTTTAGTTGTTATTAGTAAAAAGAACACACATGCAATGACACTGGTGGATCCATGTGTGGTATGTGAAAAGAACACACATGAAATGACTCAAGTTGTTGTTAGTAAAAAGAACACACATGCAATGACACTGGTGGATCTATGTGTGGTCTCTGAAGAGAACACATGCAATGACTCGGGTTGTTGTTAGTAAAAAGAGCACACATGCAATGACACTAGTGGATCCATGTGTGGTCTCTGAAGAGAACACACATGCGATGACTCTGTTTGTTGTTAGTAAAAATAGCACACATGCAATGACACTAGTGGATCCATATGTGGTCTCTAAAGAGAACACACATTTCAATGACACTGGTGGATCCATATGTGGTATGTGAAAAGAACACACATGCAATGACTCTGGTTGTTGTTAGTAAAAAGAACACACATGCAATGACACTGGTGGATACATGTGTGGTCTCTGAAGAGAACACACATTTCAATGACACTGGTGGATCCATATGTGGTATGTGAAAATAACACACATGAAATGACTCTAGTTGTTGTTAGTAAAAAGAACACACATGCAATGACACTGGTGGATCCATAGGTGGTATGTGAAAATAATAGTCATGAAATGACTCCAGTTATTGTTAGTAAAAAGAACACACATGCAATGACACTTGTGGATCCATAGGTGGTATGTGAAAAGAACACACATGCAATGACTTTGGTTGTTTTTAGTAAAAAGAACACACATGCAATGACACTGGTGGATCCATATGTGGTATGTGAAAAGAACACACATGCAATGACTCTAGTTGTTGTTAGTAAAAAGAACACACATGCAATGACACTGGTGGATCCATGTGTGGTCTCTTAAGGGAACACACATTTCAATGACACTGGTGGATCCATATGTGGTATGTGAAAAGAATAGTCATGAAATGACTCCCGTTGTTGTTGCTAAAAAGAACACACATGTAATAACACTGGTGGATCCATGTGTGGTCTCTGAAGAGAACACACATGCAATGACTCTGGCTATTGTTAGTAAAAATAGCACACATGCAATGACACAGGTGGATCCATAGGTGGATTATAAAAAGAACACACATGCAATGACACTGGTGGTTCCATGTGTGGTCTCTAAAGAGAACTCACATTCCAATAACACTGGTGGATCCATATGTGGTATGTGAAAATAATAGTCATGAAATGACTCTGGTTGTTGTTAGTAAAAAGAACACACATGCAGTGACAATGGTGGATCCATGTGTGGTCTATGAAGAGAACACACATTTCAATGACATTGGTGGATCCATATGTGGTATTGTGAAAAGAACACACATGAAATGACTCCAGTTGTGGTATGTGAAAAGAACACACATGCAACTACACTGGTGGATCCATCTGTGGTCTCTGAAGAGAACACACATGCAATGACTCTGGTTGTTGTTAGTAAAAAGATCACACACGCAATGACACTGGTGGATCCATAGGTGGATTGTGAACACACATGCAATGACTCCAGTTGTTGTTAGTAAAAAGAACACACATGCAATGACACTGGTGGATCCATGTGTGGTCTCTGAAGAGAATACATATTTCAATGACACTAGTGGATCCATATGTGGTATGTGAAAAGAACACACATGAAATGACTCTGGTTGTTGTTAGTAAAAAGAACACACATGCAATGACACTGGTGGATCCATGTGTGGTCTCTGAAGAGAACACACATGCAATGACTCTGGTTGTTGTTAGTAAAAAGAGCACACATGCAATGACACTGGTGGATCCATAGGTGAATTGTGAAAAGAGCACACATGCAATGACACTGGTGGATCCATATGTGGTATGTGAAAAGAACACACATGCAATGACTCTGGTTGTTGTTATTAAAAAGAACACACATGCAATGAAACTGGTGGATCCATGTGTGGTCTCTAAAGAGAACACACATTTCAATGACACTAGTTTTCTTCCTCCTCCTCTTGGCAGAACTCCTCCTCCTTGAAAGCTTGGTCGGTACTATCGTCTATAAATACATACGGAGTACACAATCACCAAACAATACTTAACTAGGCTACTTAGCATTCTAAGGCACACATTTGATGATCTAATATCATCACAAGCATCACAAGGTTTTATTAACTATTTTCATTCTTTTTTTATTTAAGAAAAGTAATTTCTACTCATTGAAAAATATCTAAGATTTAATATTCACCACTTAGAATATGGGATCATATGGACACATGTCATCACCACATATTCTAACATATGGGAATGTGATTTAAGGGTTGGTTCATATTTACTTTGGTTTAAGTCCATTATTTAATGATTTAAAGTGACTAGAAATTCCTATATAGCATTATTTTGGTACTAGTCCAGAGTCACTGCAGGTAAACCTTAATATTATTACATATTCAGATAGGTATGGTTAAATGTGAATTTTGAGAGTTGGAATCAACTCAAAATCTATTTTGGTTGATTTTATAAAAATGTATGAATGTGGAAAAGCTTCTATCTTGTTATTCTTACTAGGAGAGATCTCTAACTCTAATTGAATTAAATCCAACGGGCTTGGATATATCTTTTCAGTAGCTTTCTAAAAAATTTGAATCACTCAATTTGGATTTTTAAATCTCTCTGAAATGATTTTAAAACTAGGGGACATAACTAAGTTCAAAACTAAATAGAAAAATCTAAGTTTGAATTAAATGGGTCGCGCGGGAAGGAAAACGGGCCGGCCCAGTGGCGTTCCGTGGCACAGAGAATAGCTGACTGGGGGTCCACCAGTCACCGGCTCTTTACACGCGAAGCGGTACGGGGCAATGTGGGCCATTAGATTAAAAGGGAGATCTACGGCTGAGGAGTGTCGTCTCCGTCGAACAGTTCGCCAGCGAGAACTAACCCTAGCGGCTCGGTGGGGGTGCTCAGGGGGCATACCAGGGCTGCAGCTACTGTGGCGATGGGGGAGATCGAACGTGCTGTCGACGGTGGACTCAGGGGTGGTCGCGGCAGCTCCTGGGGTGGACAAAATCGACGGCGCCTTCTCCTCCTCTACAGCGGGCTCCTCCGGCTAAATTCCGGCGAACTAGGGCTTGAGCGGCTCCGACGAGAGGTGGGGAAGGATCAGTGAGGAGAGGGGAGTGGAATGGTGTGAGTAGTTGGTGCTAGGGTGGCCTCCTTTTATAGGCACAGCTGACTGGCAGAGGAGCATGGGCGATGCTCGCCGGTGACAACGGCACAACGAGCTAGAGGCCTGGGCGGTGCGCTATGACGGTGGGCAGTGCCCTGGCGAGTGTCACGGCGGTGAGTGTGCAGTGGTTTGCAGTCAGGGGAAGTGAATGGCGCGGCGCACACTAAGTCTCTGCCGACGGCGAGTTTCACGGCGGCCGGTGACTACGGGGCACGGTCAGGGGAATGGGCGTGTCCGTTAGCTTCCTAGGCCAGTGGGGATCGTGTAGGCGGGCGGTTGGAGCGAGGCATGGTCTGGTCGAGCGGGGGACCGTGCGCGCTCTGAGGGCGGCGGCGGCATGGCCGACAGTCTCCGGGCGTGGCGGTTCGTGGCGGCTCTGGTCGCTGTCCTCGGGCTAGGGCTGGTTGGGCGGTGGAGGTGGACCACAGGCTACCTCCTGGACATGGTGGACGACGCTGGCGGCGGCTGTGGCGTGCTGCCGCCGGTGGGGTACCCAAAATGGTGCTCGGCCTTAATGGCCATGACCATTTGGTCATGGCCCAGTGGGTGGCTGGGCTAGAGAGGGGCAGGGGATTGCATTGGTTGGCTGTGGTTGCAAAATGGGGAACCAATTTGGTCCAAACACTACTCCAAATAGTGTTTTGTGTTTTGTTTGAATTATGTCCACCAAGTGTTTGTGAAAACGGCTGAAAGAACTCAAGTTGTGAATTTTTGGATGATTTTTGGTGGAGTTGCTAGATACATGCTTAAGCCTCTGTGGTTGCTTGGGTTTTGAAAATGGAGCTCATTTGAGTGGTTTTTGAATAAGTGGGATCTTCCCATATGAACTACATTCAATTTTCAAATGCCATTTAAAATTAGTGTTTGAAAGTTTTTGGCAGATCACAAAGTGGGCCTTGGTACATCATTACATGTACTAGCAAGGGGTGCAAAGATCCATATTTATTTCTGTTAAGAATTGAGTCCTAGGAATAGCCAAAGTGGGCATGGTAGTTAAAATGGCACAAATGACCATTTCTTTCTTTTATTCATTTTGATTTGTTTTTCTTTTGGATTTTTTTGGGAATGATCTAGATGATGTTTATTTCACCTAAGAATCATTTTACAAGCAATGGATCACTTAATCATGGCAAGTCAAAACAACTCCTATTTAAATGCACACACATATGAATGCTTTAATAATTTTAATGGGAAAAGTTTTTGTTCACCCTAATTTTTGATTATTTGGATCTTAATTACCTTGGATTGAACTTTTGGGATGTTACAAACCTTCCCCCCGTAACCAAGATCTCGTCCCGAGATTTACGAAAGAAAACTAGGAACTAAAGAGATCTGGGAACTCTGTCCTCATGTAATCTTCTCGCTCACAAGTGGCTTCCTCTTCGTTATGGTTGATCCATTGAATCTTGAGAAACTTGATACTCCTGGTTCTGGTGGTTATTTAAGGTTCCTCCAAGATACGGATGGGCACTTCACGATATGTCAGGTCTTTGTTGATCTCAACAGCTCGGTGCTCGATGTTCTTGAAAACTTCAGTCTTCTCTGGCACTTCCAGGCATTTGCGAAGTAACGAGATATGGAATACATTGTGGATAGCTGACATCTCTAGCAGTTCCAGTTGATAAGATACTTCTCCTCGATGGTTCAGAATCTTGAAGGGCCCAATATATCTGGGGGCTAACTTTCCTTTCAGACTAGAGCATTGGGTTCTCTTCAATGGCGAAACCTTGAGATATACAAAATCTCCGACATTGAAAGTCAGGTCTCTCCTTCTCTTGTCAGCATAACTCTTTTGTCTGGATTGAGCGGTCTTGAGGTGTTCACGGACTTTGTGCACCTTTTGTTTGGCTTCTCCGAGAATGTCGGGTCCGAAGATCTGACTCTCTCCTACTTGCGACCAATTTAAAGGGGTGCGGCACTTTCTTCCTTATAGGAACTCAAATGGTGCCATTTTCAAACTAGCTTGATAACTATTGTTATATGAGAATTCTACTAAAGGCAGGCAGTATTCCCATTTTGATCCATACTCTAGCACACAAGATCTGAGCATATCCTCTAAGATTTGGTTGACTCTCTCAGTCTGTCCATCAGTTTGTGGGTGATACGCGGTGCTGAAATTCAACTTGGTTCCTAATACTTCCTGGACTTTCTGCCAACATCTCGAGGTAAACTGGGTTCCTCGATCTGATAGAATGGTCTTGGGGGTTCCATGCAGACTAACAATCCTAGCAATATACAGTTCTGCTAGCTTCGAACTCTGGTAGGTAGTCTTGGCAGGTACAAAGTGAGCTACCTTGGACAGTCTATCAACTATAACACAGATTGAGTCATTTCAACATAATCCCATTTCCATTCCGAAATCTGCAATGGTTGCAACAGTCCTGCGGGTCTCTGATGCTCTGCTTTGACTCTTTGACAGATGTCACACTTGGTGATGTTGCTTCCGATTTCTCTCTTCATCTTGTGCCACCAAAATTTCTCTTTCAGGTCTTGATACATCTTCGTTCCTCCAGGGTGGATAGAATAAAGAGTATCATGAGCTTCCTGCATGATAACTTTCTTTAGCTCCGAATCTGCTGGCACACATATACGTCCTTTGTACCACTGAACTCCTTCTTCGTCTTCATTGAATCCCGGTACCTTTCCTGTACCAATACGACATTTGATTCCGTCAATACTTTCATTTCCCTTCTGGGCTTCCTTGATTTGGCTGATCAACGTGGGTTGAAGTTCAATTCTAGCTAAGAATCCTTTGCTAACTAGCTCAGTTCTGAACTGCTCCAACTCCTCATACAAACTTGGCTGCTTCTCCTTGATCATGGTGTTTAGTCTACATGGCAATCTGCTAAGAGCATCCGCTACCACATTGGCTTTTGCAGGGTGATAGTGAATGTCAAGGTTATAATCCTTGATTAACTCTATCCATCTCCTTTGTCTCATATTCAGCTCCTTCTGAGTGAAAATATACTTCAAGCTCTTGTATGATGCCATGTCTTCAATATGTCCTAGGAATCCTACTTCTTTCATCCAAAACTCACATTTGCTGAACTTGGCATATAACCGATGCTCTCTCAGGGTTTCTAGGATGATTCTCAGATGTTTCTCATGCTCTTCTTCTGACTTGGAGTAGATAAGGATATCGTCGATAAACACAACGACAAACTTATCTAGGAAATTCATAAAGATCTTATTCATGAGATTAATGAAATAAGCAGGGGCATTGGTTAATCCAAAAGACATAACCGTATACTCGTATAAACCATAGCGAGTAGTAAAGGCGGTCTTCGGAATATCCGTTGCATGAATCTTAAGTTGGTGATAACCAGTCCTAAGATCAATCTTTGAGAATACCTGGGCTCCAGTCAACTGATCAAATAGATCCTCTATCTTGGGCAAGGGGTACTGGTTCTTGATGGTGACATCATTCAACTTCCTGTAATCTATGCACAAAGGGTTGCCTCCATCTTTCTTGTCGACGAAGAACACTGGTGATCTCCATGGCGATGCGCTTGGTTGAATCAAGCCTGTTGCTAACATGGCATCCAACTGCTTCTTCAATTCCACTAACTACGAGGGGTTCATGCTATAGGGTCTCTGGGCTATGGGTCCGGTTCTTGGGATTAGTTCGATAATGAACTCAATATCCCTATCCGGGGGCATACCGGGCAATTCATCTGGGAATACGTCGGGGTATTCACAGACTACTCTGACTTGGTCTATGGTGGGTAGGTGTCAGCACCCGGATTTTTAATCCCAGATGTCCATTATGCCATACCTCGCAATCCTAGGATTACCATTTTTGCGAGACATAATGGATTGGATATCACAGTACATCATCCATTACAAACCATACATAAGGTCTTTCACAAATAAGGATCTCATGATCCAGTCTTTAATACAACAAGCAGCGGAAATAAAAGATAAGCGTAGCAGTGGAGTCCATCTTCAGGGGCACAGGCAATTCTGACGAAGGAAGATAGTCCTAGTTATCATAGCCGTCCTGATGACCATCCTCTTGATAGTCTCCTTCATAGTCTGGTCATGAGAATAGCCAGGGACAAAAGCCATGAGTACTCTTTAAGTACTCGCAAACTACCACTAACAAGTATTATAATTCTAAGTTAAATTGCTAAATCTAAGTTTAAATATAAAGTTAAGTTTGAAACCTAAGCTGAGTTTAGAAGCAAAGAAAGATAAAGTTAAGATCTAGAATCACTTAAGTTGGGAAGCTAGTGTCATAAACACAACCCTATTGTGGTCAAGTCAAGATTCATCATTCATCTCAAGTTATTTGGAAAACATATGACAACGAAACAGTATGGCCATTCCAACTGTCCATAACCGCGGACGCGGCTATTCGAATAGTTTGACACTCTACAGAGGTGGTACACTTTCACCACAAGATTCGATACATCTGTCAGGGATAACCCTGAATCATCATACTTGGTATGCAGATAATCAAACATAACTTTCCCTTTACACACCCTAGTATAAGCACCTCTCCTATGAGCATGGCCTCCCAACCATGACCATCAGTCATCTTGGGCACGACATAGGTGGACATCATGAGAGGTAGCCTCAACTCAAACCTCTCCCGCGAGGGAACTAATACTAATGCATATAAATTTCTAGCTAAGCCTTACCCAATTCAGGTAATGTGGTTGTACGGTAAATTTGGAATGGTATCGCATCTGAATCCAACCATCAGTTTTATAAAAGGTTAAGGCTCATGCCTCATCATTTTCATCATCATAAACCATTTGTGTTTCTCAACACATGTCAAAACATCTCAATAGAATGACTCATCATTCCAAGGTTTTCACAATTCCTTTTCACTAAATGTTCCCACCTAAAGTGACTCGAGTTTTTGATCTATTATAAATTACTAAGTTAAGAGTGTTCACTAAGGTGGAAGTGATGGGTTCAATCTCATGCCTTAGAATGACATCTAAAGGTTTCTAATTAGGTCAAGTTTTATACTTTTTATGCTACCTTCAGAACAAGTAAAGAACTTGGTGTAAACTAAGGGAGGTAAAAACTTGTAAACAAAGACTTGAGGTAACTACTAGTTAAAAGGGGTGTTATCAAAGCATGCTTAAGGAATCTTTGCTAAACCATCTATTTTGATCCTAGCTTGCTAAGCACTAAAGTTGCAAGTGTTAGCTTGCACTGTTAATGGTGGCTTGCCTTGGTTGGTGCAGTGGTTGAAGTTTTCTTCGTCTTCGTCTTGATAACACTCCTCCTCCTCGTAAGCTTGGTCAGTACTATCTTCTATAAATATATACGGAGTACACAATCACCAAACAATACTTAACTAGGCTAGATAGCATTCTAAGACACACAATTGATGATCTATTATCATCACAAGCATCACAAGTTTCATTCAATAGTTTCATTCTTTTTATTTTAGAAAAGTAATTTCTACTCATTGAAAACTTAACTAAAATTTAATATTCACCACTTAAAATATGGGATCATGTTGACACATTTCATCACCACATACTCTAATATGTGGGAATGAGATTTAAAGGTTGGATCATAATCACTTTGGTTTAAGTTCATTATTTAATGATTTAAAGTGACTAGAAATGCCTATATAGTATTAATTTGGTACTAGTCCAAAGTCACTGCATGTAAAACTTAATATTATTACATATTTAGATAGATATGATGAAATGTGATTTTTCAGAGTTGGAATCAACTCAAAATCTAACTTGGTTGATTTTATAAAAAAATTGTAAGGAGCAAATGCTTCTGTTTGTTATTTTTACTAGGAGAGATCTATAACTCTAATTGAATTAAATCCAACGGGCTTGCATAGATCATCTCAATACCTTTCAGACAAAATTGGTTTCATGCAATTTGGATTTATAAAACTCCCAGAATTGAATTTTAAACTGGTGGACAGAAACTAGATTCAACTTAAAAAGAAAAATCTAGATTTGAACGGTTGGGCTAGCGCGGGAAAGAACTTGGGCCGACCCAGTGGCACTCCGCGGCGCGGGGCTCAGCTGACAGGGGGTCCCGCTTGTATGTGGGTCTTAACACGTGAAACGGTACGCGCGCTGTGAGCTGTAGAATTAGAAAGGGGATCTACGGCTGAGGGTCGTCGTCGATGACGGAAAGGTCACCGGCGAGCTCGAACCCTAGCGGCTCGGTGGGGGTCTGCAGGGACGTACCAGGGCTCCAGCGAGGTAGGCGAGGCAGGCAAACGAACTGGAAGACGACGACAAGGCGAGGCGCGGTTGCGGCGGAGCTTGGGGTGCCCTAAATCACAGGCGCCCTTCTCCTCGTGTTGCGGCTGCTCCGGCTCCAATTCCGGCGAGGCAGAGCTCGCTTGGCTCCGGCGAGAGGGGTGAAAGGATTAGTGAGAGGTGGGAGTTAGTGGATGTGGAGAAATGGTGCGGGGGAGGCCAGTTTATATAGGCCCGACAGTGAGACCGAAGGGTATGGGCAGGCGACTCTGGCGACATGGCTACGGGCGACTACCGGCATGGCGGAGGATGGCGATCGACAGGTGGTCTCCTGGCGGTGCTCTAGGAAGTGAATGCGGGCATAGGGGCGGTGGCATGCGGTCTGGGCGAGCTAGTGCTCTGAGCGGTACAGGCGGCGGTGTCCACGGCGAGCGATGGCTGGGGTGAGTTGGACGGCCAGCGGGGGTGTCTGGGGTGTTCCCCAGGTCATGGCGGAGCGGTGGGCGCGGGCTGTGGCCAAGGGGCGGTCTGTGCACGCGGGGACAGAGCATGCTCTGCGGGCGGCGTCGGCATGGTCGACCAGCTCCGGGCGCGGCGGTTCCTGGCCGCTCTGCTCTCTGTCTCTGGCCTGGGGCTGGTTGGACGGTGGAGGTGGACCACTGGCGACGTGCTAGACATGGCGAGAGAGGCTGGAGAGGTCTGCTCCTGCGAGTGCACGGTCGGCCGGCGAGGAGTGGCTCGGCATGGCACTCCAGTGCAGCTAGGAGGTACGGGATGTGCTGGGGTGGGCCTAGATAGGTTTGAGGGGGACAAAGATGATCAAAGCACTTCAAATTTGCTAGACAAAATCAGCCCAAAATAGTAATAGTTAGGCCACTTTGATCTTGCCAGCAAGGTGTTTGACAAAATGGCCGAAAGAGAAAAACTTTTGAATTTTGATTTCGAATTTTTTGGGTGTTCTCCACTAGTGCTAGGTAGTCTCTGGTTGCAAGGGTTTTGAAAGTGGATCTTGTTTGAATGGTTTTTGAAAAAGTGGGATCTTCCCATATGAACTAGATTCAATTTTGAATTATCATTTAAAATTAGCATTTGAAAGATTTTTGCAGATCACAAGGTGGGCCTTGATACCTCATTATGAGTACTAGCAAGGGGTGCAAAGATCATGAATTGTTTCTGTTAAGAAATGAGTGCTAGGAACACTCAAAGTAGTGTAGGGGATTAAAATGGCTAAAATGACCATTCCTCCTTTTTAATTCTTTTTGATTTGATTTTCTTTGGTAACAGTTTGGGAATGATGTAGATGATGTTTAAATCACCTAGGAAACATTTTACAAGCATTGGATCACTTAAACAAGGCACTTCAATTCAACTCATATCTTAAATGCACACACATATGAATGCTTTCATTTTTAATTTGGAAAAGTTTTTGTTAACCCTATTTTTGGATGATTTGATCTTGATAAGCTTGGATTAAAGTTCTGGGATGTTACAAACCACCTCTTAAACAAAATCTCGTCCCGCGATTTACAAAGAAAACTAGGAACTAAAGAGATCTGGGAACTCTGTCGTAATGTAATCTTCTCGCTCCCAAGTAGCTTCCTCCTCGGTATGGTTGCTCCACTGGATCTTGAGAAGCTTGATGCTCCTGGTCCTGGTGGTTCTGTAGGCTTCTTCTAAGATACGGATGGGCACTTCCCGATAGGTTAGGTCATTGTTGATTTCCACAGCTCTGTGATCGATGTTCTTGAAAACTTCAGTCTTCTCAGGCACTTCCAAGAATTTGCGAAGTAACGAGATATGGAACACGTTGTGGATGGCTGACATCTCTTCAGGCAGTTCTAGTTGATACGATACTTCTCCTCGATGGTTCAGAATTTTGAAAGGTCCGATATATCCGGGGGCTAACTTTCCCTTTAGACTAAAGCGTTGAGTTCCCTTCAATGGTGAAACCTTGAGATATACAAAATCTCCGACATTGAAAGTCAGGTCTCTCCTTCTTTTGTCAGCATAACTCTTCTGTCTGGATTGGGCAATCTTGAGGTGCTCACAAACTTTGTGAACTTTCTCTTCTGCTTCTTGGAGAATGTCGGGTCCAAAGATCTGACTCTCTCCTACTTGCGACCAATTCAAAGGGGTATGACACTTTCTTCCGTATAGGAATTCAAATGGTTCCATCTGCAAACTAGCTTGATAACTGTTGTTATATGAGAATTCTGCGAAAGGAAGGCAGTCTTCCCATTTTGATCTGTATTCCAACGCACAAGCCCTAAGCATATCCTCTAGGATCTGGTTGACTCTCTCAGTCTGTCCATCTGTTTGCGGGTGATACGCGGTGCTGAAGTTCAACTTGGTTCCTAAACCTTCCTGAACTTAATGCCAAAATCTTGAAGTAAACTGGGTTCCTCGATCTGATACGATGGTCTTGGGGGTCCCATGCAGACTAACAATCCTAGCAATGTACAGTTCTGCTAACTTTGCACTCTGGTAGGTTGTCTTGACAGGTATGAAGTGGGCTACCTTGGACAGTCTATCAACGATGACCCAGATTGAGTCATTTCCCCTACAAGAAGTAGGTAAACCGGTGATAAAGTCCATTCCAACAGAATCCCATTTCCATTCCAGAATCTGCAATGGTTGCAACAGTCCTGCAGGTCTCTGATGCTCTGCTTTGACTCTTTGACAGATGTCACACTTGGCGATGTAGCTTCTAATCTCTCTCTTCTTCTTGTGCCACCAAAACTGCTCTTTCAAATCCTGATACATCTTTGTTCCTCTAGGGTGGATAGAATAAAGAGTATCATGTGCTTCCTTCATGATAACTTCCCTCAGCTCCGAATCTGCTGGCACACAAATACGTCCTTTGTACCACAGTACTCCTTCTTCGTCTTTGGTGAATCCTGGTACCTTTCCTGTACCAATACGATGTTTGAATCCGTCGATACTTTCATTCCCCTTCTGGGCTTCCTTGATTTGGCTAATCAATGTGGGTTGAAGTTCAATGCTAGTTAGGAATCCTTTGCTAACTAATTCAGTGCTGAACTGCTCCAACTCCTCATACAAACTTGGTTGCTTCTCCTTGATCATGGTGTTAAGCTTACACGACAATCTGCTAAGAACATCCGCTACCACATTGGCTTTTCCTGGGTGATAGTGAATGTCCAGGTCATAATCCTTGATTAACTCTATCCATCTCCTTTGTCTCATATTCAGCTCCTTCTGAGTGAAGATATACTTCAAGCTCTTGTGAGTAAATCTCACAGCTCCTTCCGAGTAAATCTCACAGCGATTACCCATCAAATAATGACGCCATGTCTTCAACACTAGAACCACAACTGCTAGCTCAAGATCATGGGTCGGATAGTTCTGCTCATGTTACTTCAGTTGTCGAGACAGATACGCGATAACTTTGCCTACTTGCATCAATACACATCCTAGACCAATCTTGGATGCGTCACAATACACATCAAATGGCTTCTTGGTGTCTGACATGATCAAAATTGGGGCTGATATCAATCTCTTCTTCAGCTCCTGGAAACTGGCTTCACACTTGTCTGTCCATTCAAACTTCTTGTCCTTCTTCAATAATTGGGTCATGGGTCGGGCGATGCTCGAGAATCCTTCTACGAACTTGTGGTAATAGCCCGCTAATCCAAGAAATGCACGGGCTTGGGTTTGAGTGGTTGGGGCTTTCCATTCTTTGACATCTTTGATCTTGGTGGGATCAACAGAGACTCCTCTGGCAGATACAATATGTCTTAGGAATCCTACTTCTTTCAGCCCGAACTCACACTTGCTGAACTTGGCATATAACTGATGCTCTCTTAGGGTTTCTAGGATAACTCTCATATGTTGCTCATGCTCTTCTTCTGACTTGGAGTAGATAAGGATTTCGTTGATAAACACAACTACAAACTTATCTAGGAAATTCATAAAGATCTTATTCATGAGATTCATGAAATAAGCAGGGGCATTGGTTAATCCAAAAGACATAACCGTATACTCGTATAAACCATAGCGAGTAGTAAAGGCGGTTTTCGAAATATCCGTTGCACGAATCTTAAGTTGGTGATAACCAGTCCTAAGATCAATCTTTGAGAATACCTGGGCTCGAGTCAACTGATCAAATAGATCCTCTATCTTTGGCAAAGGGTACTTGTTCTTGATGGTGACATCATTCAACTTTCTGTAATCCGTACACAGACGGTTGCCTGCATCTTTCTTGTCGACGAATAAGACTGGTGATCTCCATGGCGATGCGCTTGGTTGAATCAAGCCTATTGCTAACATGGCATCCAACTACTTCTTTAGTTCCACTAACTCTGAGGGGTTCATGCTATATGGTCTCTGGGCTATAGGTCCGGTTCTGGGGATTAGTTCGATAATGACGGGGTAAGGTTTTAGAGATATGTTCTGCTGTTACTCCAGAACTACTGGTCATGGTGATGGATTTCTGAGCACAGTCTATCAATCCTTTATGCCTTGACATCCAGTCCATACCTAGTACTACTTCCAATCCTTTGGTTCCAAGTTCAATTAGGTTGGCATAAAAATCTATCCCATATATTCTGGTAGGTACAGCTTTGCAAATTTTTCTAGCTTTTGTCATTGAACCGGGGATTTGAACTATCATGACATGCTTCAGGTTGGTTGGGTGAATCTTACTAGTGCATGCAAATTCTTCGGTGACAAATTAATGCGATGCTCCAGAATCAAACAATACTCTTGCTAAAACTGAGTTGACAGAAAACATACCCAGCACTACATCTGGCGCTTCCTGGGCTTCTTCTGCGTTCATGTGGAAGAGATGACCGTTGCGATTGTGAGGGTTCCCTGCGACAAATCTCCTTCCTGGTTGAACATGACGCTGCTGCTGAGCTGGGGCATTCACATTGGCATGGGCTGCAGTCTTCTTGGGACACTCATTGGAGTAGTGACCCTTCACTCCACACTCAAAACAAGTGATCTGGGACTTGTCCTTTACTACGACAGGCACAACATTGTTGCCAGTTCTGGGTGCAGTGTTGTTATTGTTGTGGTTGTTGCTCTTGGGAGGGGCACACTTGAAATGGTTGGCATTGCCGGAGTTGTGATTATTATCTCCGAACTTCACATTGCCTCTGCTACGGTTGGCGTAGCTTGGGCGAGATTTTGGGGGTTGGTTGCTCCTTGGTGCATATCCTGGTGAAGGGTTGGGACGGTACTTTTGGTGACTACTGGATCCTGATTGCTGCATCATACGACGTTTGCGATTGTCGTTTGCCTGGTCAATCTTCCCTTCCATCTGAATGGCAGAGTCGACTAGTTCTTCGAGATCTTGGAAGCGGATATTGATGACGACAGTCTGCATCTCATCATGCAGTCCGTTCAAGAATCTCTCCTTCTTCTTGGCCTATGTGTTGATCTCATCAGGTGCATATCTGGCAAGTGACAGGAATCTGTCACGGTACTCCACCACGGTCATTCTTCCTTGCTTCAATTCGCGGAATTCATCTCTCATCCTGTTGACTAGACCTTGCGGCACGTGAGTACGGCTGAACATGACTTTGAATGCTTCCCATGTCATAACCTGACCATGGTTTATATTGCGGATGCTATTCCACCAAGCTCTTGCATCTCCCGCCAGATAGTGGGTGGCGAAGAGAACTTTCTCATTTTCATCAACTCCTTCAACTTCAAGGTTGTTTTCCATCGTCTGTAACCAGTCGTCAGCATCTAATGGGTTTTCAGATTGGTTGAAGATTGGGGGATTGGTATTCTGAAATTTTTTGAGTTTGGATCCGTGGTGATCCTGATTTCCATGCCCTTGGTTGTTGAGAGCCATCTGGGCTATCTGCTGCAATGTTGCTAAGTTGGCTTGGCGCTCGGCCCTGCTTGCTTCACGGTCTGCGATGAGATTCTGCAAGATCTACAGCATTGGGTCCTGCGACGAGCTGCTCCCTCCTTGGTTTCCACGAGTCATCTAAAGATTGAGATAGATATAGGGGTAAGAGGGAAATTCTAATGTTCATGGTTTTGGGTTTTCAAAGCTAAAACTTTGAGTTAGACTTAGGTTTTTTAAACTAACTTCATTTTCATTCATGCAAGCAAGCACACGATACAACACACACCACAACAAACAAAGGAAACAGATGGTTTGAAGAACCATTATGCAAGCTATGATACAATGGGACCGATACATATCATGCTACGATAGTGCTCTAGTGCATCTACTCATCGTCGATGAGGTCAGAGTCATCATCGTCAGTGTAGAAGTCCACAACATCCTCCTCCAGAAAGTCATCATCATTGCTGAGGTACGAATCCATGTCTCCCTGGATGTCTTCACCCTCCTCTTCTTCCTCCTTTGCTGCAAGCTGAGCTTCTTGCTCCTTGACGGTCTTCTCGAGGTCGGCCACCTTCTTGCAAAGACGGGCGATGGTGCGATCCTTCTTCTCGCGCTGGAGGCAAAGAGACTGACGATCCTTGAGAAGCAGTGAGAAAGTCTAGGCCTTCTGGGCGGCAATGGCACGGTTGTGGTTGGCGAACTCCCTAGCATTGTCCAATTCCTTCTGGCGATTGTACAGCAAGAAGTCAAGGTTCTCCACTTGACGCTTCAGCTCTGGGTGACTTGGCATTTCCATCGGCATTCCCATGAAGTCACGTCTTGCATAGTGAGCAAAACGGGTTCCTTGGATTTGGTTGATGCTAAGGGCACATAGACGTGCGAGATCTTCATGCATTGCCCTGGCTAATCCATCTAGCCAGTTGTTCTCTCTCACGGAGAACTGGATTCTCCCGGACGTTGGTGCTTTGATGCTTCCTCGAAGATCAGCGATGACTAGCCACTTTAAATCTCCTCCTGGGGGTCCTAGAAGTTCAGCTCCAAGAAACTCCAGATGGGGGCGTCCCAGTAACTCCGACAGTGAATCCAGATCCCTCTCGAAGATCAGCTGACCTCCGTTTCCCAATTGGTAGAACTTGCTGAACTGAGTCTCCATCTACAAGAATTAAGGATGAGGAAGTTAGTGCAGTGATCAAGTGTGTTAAATTTGAAGTAGTAATGTAAGAATCTGAGGAACATGAATTTTTGAGAAAGAATGAATTCCCAAGGGTAAGAGAGGAAATAGTTTTTCATAAATACTCCTTTTGGTCTGGAATTTAAGTTTTTGTTCGGACGTCCATTCTAACTAGGGTCTCCTATGGTCAGGATGGCTCTGATACTAACTTGTCAACACCCGGATTTTTAATCCTAGATGCCCATTATGTCATACGTTGCAATCCTAGATTACCATTTTTGTGAGACATAACGGATTGGATATCACAGTACATCATCCATTACAAACCATACATAAGGTCGTACACAAATAAGGATCTCATGATCCAGTCTTAATACAACAAGCAGCGGAATAAAAGATAAGCGTAGCGGTGGGGTCCATCTTCAGGGGCACAAGCAATGCTGACGAAGGTAGATAGTCCTAGTTATCATAGCCATCCTACTGGCCATCATCTTGGTAGTCACCTTCATAGTCTGGCCATGAGAATAGCCAGGGACAAAGGCCATGAGTACTCCTTAAGTACTCGCAAACTACCACTAACAATTAGTATAGTTCTAGAGTAAAGTGCTAACTCTAAGTTTAACTATGGAGTTAAGTTTGAAACCTAATCTGAGTTCAGAAACAAAGAAAAATACAATAAAGTTCTAAAATCACTTAAGTTGGGAAGCTAGTGTCATAGTCACAACCCTGTTGTGGTCAAGTCAAGATTCATCATTCATTTCATAAGTTATTTTGAAAACATCTGACAATGAAACAGTATGGCCACTCTAAATGTCCATAACCGCGGACGCGGCTATTCGAATAGTTTGACACTCTGTAGAGGTGGTACACTTTCACCACAAGATTCGATACATCTATCAGGGATAACCCTGAATCACCATACTTAGTATGCAGATAATAAAACATAACCTTTCCTTTACACACCCTGGTATAAGAACCTCTCCTATGAGCATGGCCTCCCAACCATGACCATCTTTCATCTTGGGCACTGCATAGGTGGACAATATCGAGAGGTAGCCTCAGCTCAAACCTCTCCCGTGAGGGAACTAATACTAATGCATATAAACTTCCGGCTAAGCCTTACCCAATTCAGGTATTGTGGTTGTACGGTATTTTTGGAATTGTATCGCATCCGAATCCAACCATCAGTTTTGTAAAAGGTTTAAGGCTCATGCCTCAACATTTTCATCATCATAAACCATTTGTGTTTCTCAACACATGTCAAAACATCTCAATAGAATGACTCATCATTCCAAGGTTTTCACAATTCATTTTCACCAAGTATTCCCATCTAAAGTGACTCAGGTTTTGATCTAGATCTAAGCTAATAAGTTAAGAGTGTTCACTAAGGTGGAAATATGGGATCAAAATCATGCCATAGAATGACATCTAAAGTTATCTAGATAGGTCAAGTTTTATACTCTTTCTGCTACCTTCAAAACAAGTAAAGGACTTTGGTAAAGTAAAGGAAGTAAAGCTTGGAAATAATACTTGGGGTAAGTACTAGTCAAAGTGGTATATCCAAAGCATGCCTAATGTCTTTGCTTGGGTTATCTAGATTGCAAAGGTTAGCTTGCATTGTTACTGGTGGCTTGCCTTGTGCAGTGTAGTGGTTGGAGTGCATGGTTCTCCCTAATTTTAACGAGAATATTATTTTGTTCGTTTTGTGAGTCTATGAAAGACTTAAGTGTTTCTTGGAGACTACCATTACTAGTTCCAAGATTATTATTAGAGTTACCTGTAGGACTAGCATAATGTTTCCGAAAGTTAGGATTGTAACTCTTCTTCCAAGCAGGGTTATAATCATTACAAGCTACGAAGTCTATTTCTTCAATATTTGTTTCAAGGGTGGCTCTTACCTGAGTTTCCATACCTTTACGGCTAGTATGAGCTCATCCAACTTAGCATTGAGATATTCGTTTTCTTGTGGTGAAATAGAGTTCACCTTCTTCGTGTTTGATCTTTCCACATGCCATTGGGCATGGTTGTCTTGCATATTGTCTAGCAGCTGCTTTGCCTCGATAATATGTTATCCATGAATGTTCCTCCAGCTGCAGTATCAAGCATAGACTTAGACACAAGATTAAGAGCATTATAAAATAAATGGAGGATCAACCAATCTTCCATCCCATGACTAGGACAGTTTCTTAAGAATTCTATCATCCTCTCCCATGCAAGCACTAGTGGATCATGCTCTTCCTGTCTAAAGCCAGTAATATTAGATCAGAGTTGCATAGTCTTTGCAGGTGGGAAAAATTTAGTCATAAATAAAGAAGTACATCCCACCCATGATGTAATAGTATTTTTAGGCAAAGATAGCAACCATTCTTTTGCTCTCCCTCTTAGAGAGAAAGGAAATAAACGCAATTTGACCGCCCCAAGGTCAACGTCTTTTATACGCATCATATCACATATTTCACTAAAAGTATTCAAGTGCATACCTGCGTATTCAAAAGTAGAGACTCCAAATTGATTCTGTTGAACCAAACTTAAGTAGTGGGGCTTAATTTCATAGTCATCAGCAGCAATTGCTGGCTGAGTAATAGGAGTACGCAAATAATCATTATTGGGAGTAGCAAACTCCCCAAGCTTCTTTTCAGCCATACTTCTTTTGTTTTTGGGTTTTGTAACACCCCAAAAATATTAATCAAGATTATCAAGTTCTAATCACCCAAGTTTAGGGTTAAAAAAAACTTTTATTATTAAATGTAATATGATTGTATGTGTGAATTGCATTAGTGTATGAATGAGTGCAATTGCCATGTCTGATTGCTACAAATGATAAGAAATGGTTTAAATATGAATACTACATCATCTAGGCCAAATACAAACAAAATCCAAAGAAAGGAAATTCATATGATCAAATGGTCATTTTGACCAAAATTAACCACTAGACCACTTTGGGACATGAGCCTTAACCCTTTATAAAAACTGATGGTTAGGTTCGGATGCGATACCATTCCAATTTTACCGTACAACCATAATACCCGAATTGGGTAGGGCTTAACTGGAAGTTTATATGCCTTAGTATGGGTTCCCTCCCGGAAAGAGGTTGAGCTTAGGCTACCTCGTGAATGTGAATGTCCACCTATGCAGTGCCTAGTATGGCAGATGGCCATGGCTGGGAGGCCAAGGTCATAGGGGAGGTGCCGATACTAGAGTGTGTAATTGAAAGGTTATGATTGATTATCCGCATACTAAGTATGATGATTAAGGGTTATCCCTAACGGATGCATCGAATTTTGTGGTGAAAGTGTACCACCTCTACAAAGTGTCAAACTATTCGAATAGCCGTGTCCGCGGTCATGGACAGTTGGAGTGGCCATACTGTTCCATTGTCAGATGTTTTCAAAATGACTTGTGAATTGAACTATGACCTTGACTTGACCACAACAGGGTTGTGGATATGAAAACTAGGTTCTCACTTAGGTGATTAACTTAGACTCTTTACTTTTAAACTCAGTATGAAATAAACGTGGCTTTTTGCAAATAAACTTAGAGCTTAAGGTCCCTAGTAGAACTACCTTACTTGTTAGTGATAGTTTGCGAGTATTTAAAGAGTACTCATGGCTTTGTCCCTAGTTATTCCCGTGGCCAGACTATGAGGAGGACTACCAGGAAGATGGACAGCGGGAGGTCTATGACAACTAGGATCATCTCCCGTCGTCAGCATTGTCTGTGACTCTGAAGATGGAGCCCCTATTACGTTAACTTTCCGCTGCTTTGATTGTATTAAGACCAGATCATGAGATCCTTTATTTGTAAGACCTTTATTATGGTTTGTAATGGATGATGTACTATGGTACCAATTCTGTTATGTCTCACAAAAAAGGTAATCCTGGGATTGCGATGTATGGCATAACAGGCATCTAGGATTAAAAATCCGCGTGTTGACAGGTTTTCTTAGACAAAGAATTATAATAGTAAAAGCAAGAATTTGAAGGCTAACTAATTTTTTTGTTTCATCAAATAAAGACTGAAAGTGAACTAACAAAATTAAAAATAAGAATTAAAACTAGCAAGGTTCCTAATAACCTCACCAGGGTAGCTATTGCTTCCTTGGCAACGGCGCTAGAAAAAGAGTTGATACCTTCGATCCGAATTATGGATGTAGTATAGCTTCTTTTTCCCTAGTAGACATAGGTTATCGAATCCTCGGGAAGCAAAATCATAGTGAAGTAACTTTAACAAACCTTCGAGAGTTTTAGAATTCCTTTTGTGTTTTTACCGGACAAATAGATTGTGTCTTTTTGTTGTTGTTGATGATGGAGAGAGAGGGCCTAGGGCGTTCGGTTTCACCTGTAGCTGTGCAAAACATCTGATGGAAATAAAAGATAGAAATAAAGTAAGCTTGTACTTGTTAGAGCAAGATAAATTATATGTGGCAGTGCATCCATAATTGCTATTGCCTCCGGAACCTCTTATAGCAATAACCTACTAGTCTCATCCATGGAAGAAAGAGAACTAATGATATGCATAGTGATGTCACTATTAATCCAAAGCAAATCCCTCACATACAGTTGTACTACCTCTTCTGTCACTGGGATCCCAACCTACAGATCATTCATCACTCATACTCCATCTACCTAGCTCAACCCTCGGGGTCTTGGGTACCTGACAAGTCATTGGATTGAGGCAAGAGAGGATAGAATAATCATCATGTCATACAAACTAATACACTATCCCATCTATGATAAATAACATGCACAATTGCTACATGGCTAGGCTGAAGCCCTTAGCCTAAGGAGAATTACTCACACATAGAGATGAGATCAAAAATCACAAACATTGTAATGAAAATCATAAGATTGATAGCAATAGTCTTACAATGTTGCCAATCGGAGAAGAGATCTACTATTACAAGTGGTGGAATATGGCTATGGAGATGGAGAAGGGTTTGGAGATCTGGAGGCAGATGGTGATATGTGGCAGAGACTTTTTTCCGAGGTCTAGCTTCTTTGGGGCTTGTTTTCTCGTTGCCCGAGGCTTCTTTATATAGGGGTCCCTTCATGAAAGTTGTTATGTTTAACCTAATGGTGGTGGCGCCAACTAGATGACCAGACTTATACGGCCAGAATTTTTGCTCCGGTTATATAGTTGGTCGTTAAAGCGTCTTCCTCCATTGTAAGGCTCCTAGTTTCTTCTGGTTGTTGGAAATCTCATATCTTTGACTTTAATATAGTGATTCCCTCCTTTAAACGATATTATCTAGGTAGTAAAAATATAAAAGAAATGATTGCATACCCCTCTGAATATTAGCATTAGTGGCAGGATTTAGAGAGATATTTCATCAAGAATATGAGTAATATCCAGTTTAAATGTGGACATAGATGGATATATTTCAGAGCCATTAGTCTGCCGCCCACGACGATTGGGATTTTTTTCTACCGCTATAGTTCGACAAACAGTCGCATCAATTGTTAGTAGTGCTTGGTAAGACCATCGCTCCTGCTCCGCCCACCCTAATCGATTCGGTTCCCGTAATTTCCTTGATATTATAGGTGCAAATTAGTCCTTGATGGTTGCCAAGTTAGGTGATGAATTGGCCCGTAAAACCCTGTTGATATTCGAGCTAAAGCATACTGTCGAGGAAGAATTTAGAGCTTATTCGCAAAGAGAAGTTGACACTTGAGGCTTCCCTTGTTGTATCTGATCAAGTGGTAGAAAATCTAAAACATGAACTTCAAGTGAAGGGGGGGACAATAGTAGATTCGTGTGGGCAGTTTTAGTAGTTGTCATTCGTGTCCTATCAGTTATAGTATACGGTTGTGGTGAAGGGTGGCACGTGTAATGATTAGTTGAATATATAGATAGTTTAGTTGAGTAGAATTGTTATTCAATGGATGGTTGTGAGTTCCTGCTAATTTATTCACTTTGCAGTCCCAAAGTTGTTGAGAGAATGCATTGCGTAAACCGAGTTGCTTGCCATTGGATCTAACGGTCCCAAAGTTGTCGACAGAATGCATTGTGGGGCCTGAGTTGCTTGCCATTGGATCGAGCGGTCCCAAAGTTGTCGAGAGAATGTACTACGGGGCCCAAGTTGCTTGCCGTTGGATCTAGCTGCCCATAGTTGGTGTGCCAAATGTCTAGTGGGTCAAGTTGGGGACCTATCAGTTTTGTCAGTTCTGTCCCTGCCATCGTGGCTACCATGTAGACTTGCGGCGTTGGCGGCAGGATCCATTCCCCGTTCCAAATTAGTGGCTGAGATTGTCAATCCAAGTTAGTTGACTCAAATCCGTCAAGATACAATCGAATCTAGACAAATCTAAATCAACTAATTTGTGTCGGAGGGAGTACTACTTATGAATCAGCTTTAGAGCATATCCACCATCCTCACAGCTCAAATACATCTCAATTTTGATTCAAACCATACATATTTCAATCAAATTTATACAAGCCCATCGGAGATTGTCAAAGCAAGTACTACTACTTATAAATCGGCTCTAAAGCATATCCACTGGTCTCACGGCTCAAATACTTATAAAATTTATTCAAATCATACATATATTTTAAGTCACAGAATTTTGGTTCAAAATGGGCTCAAATTTGTCCCAAATTTAAGTGGACGGTGAGCTAGCCGCCCTCCCCCGCCGTTTGTGTAATCCAAGAAGTATAGGCAAAGTGCTCCCATTCGTCCATGAGGTACATCCGGCCTTCATCGTGAAAGTGCACCTCGACGTGCCAGCCGTGGCCGCGGCCTGCCTCCCATAGCTTCGGTTCACGAGGGCTTGATTTGCGTCGTCCCAGTGATGTTGCAGATGATGGCTTCAATCATCTTTGCTTCGATGACCACTGTCGGCACCACCGCCGTTGCATTGATGTTGCAGATGATGGCTTCCATTGGTGTCTTTCATTAGCAACGGATATGGGGATGTAAACGGAAGTGAGACAGACAGAGACCAAAACTTTAGATGGTTAGATCCTCACCTCCACACACCGTTCCATCCACCACACTTAGATCCGCGCCGCCAGAAGCTGTCCCGACCCCCATGCTTAGGTCCGTGCCGCCACACGCTGTTCCGACCGCCTCACTTAGGTCCGCGCCACCGGAAGCCGTTCCGACCTCCATGCTTGTCTCCACGTTGCCGGAAGCCGTTCTGACCCCCACGCTTAGGTCCGCGCCGTCGGAAACCATTCCAACCCCGACGCTTAGGTCTGCGTCGTCGCACGCTTTTCCGACCGCCACACTTAGGTCTGCACCACCGGAAGTCGTTCCGACCCCCATGCTTAGGTATGTGCCACCACACGTCGTTCTGACCGCTAGGCTTATGTCCGCTTCGCCGCACGCCATTCCGACCGCCATGCTTACATCCTCGCCGCATGTTGTTCGGACCGCCACGCTTAGATCCACGTTGTCGCATGCCGTTCGGACTATCGCGCCACCATACGTAGATAGGAGGGGAGGAAGATGCGACTCGTATACGTGTGACAGGGAGAGTGAGGGGGCAAGAGGGAGAGACATCTAGCCCGTCAGGCTATCCTCTCCGTAGCCCAACGGGAGAGAGAGACCTCCAGCCCGTTGGATCATGTTGTATCCAATGGTGGTTGGCCAAGATCTGTGTGACATACATCTCGACCAATCAGAGCGCAGCCAAACTGAGCAACAGGAAAAGGGAGGGAGAGACATCTAGCCTATCAGTATCTCCTCTCCGTACAAGGTTAGGTGTGCCCAACGGGAGAGAGAAACCTCTAGCCTGTCGAATCATGATGTATCCAACGGTGGTTGGCCAAGATCCGTGTGACATACATCTCGACCAATCAGAGCACAGCCAAAGTGAGACGTGAGAGAGGGGAAAAGTGAGGAAAACTTTAGCGGGAGGGGAAAAGTGAGAAAAACTTTAGTGAGAGGGGAAAACCGAGGAAACCTTTAGCGGGAGGGGAAAACTGAGTAGAGCTAAGGAAAACAAGGGCACTCAGATAAAAAATGACTAAGCTAAATTCAAGATTTTGTCATAACAAATGGAAAATGTGTTATTTGAACAAAATAATCCATCTTGGCCGACATTATATTGTTTTCAACTCAAATATATATAAGTGTTCCAAATTTCGCCTCATTTATACAAAGTATGTTTTGGGATGGGTTATTTTGGAGGTTGATTGAGTAGGAAGCCATGCATCTTCATAGCTAGTAGCTCATTCCAGGAAGGGTTTAAGAAGTGGTTTAGGGGATAAGTCCATTTCTCTTTATTTACTTTTCCATGTGAAGGTTGCACTATGTTTTAGGTAACATAACAAGACTCCATGTGAAGGTTGCACTATGTTGTAGGTAACATAACAAGACTCCATGTGAAGGTTGCTCATGCTAGGTTTTAGGTAACATAACAAGACTCCATGTGAAGGTTGCACTATGTTTTGACTTTTTTGAATTAAACTAACCCTAAAACCATTTTTTGAATTTAATCACTTAGAAAAATAAAATTTTGGCCGATTACAAGTAAATCCAAAATTTCCAATTTCATATGGTAAATCAATCCAAGATGCACAAGTGTGCCAAATTTTGGATCAATTGGTCAACGTTTGCTATGGTTTAAGCCATGGACTAGCTAAACCCAATGTGTTGACCACATGTCGAGGGCAAAACTAAGTAGTGCTAAGCTACTAGGTGGATGACCATAGAAACTTGCAATGACAGATACATTATAGGATTATCCAACATACAAACTTGGGAGTGTCACACTAGTTCGAATTCAATGCAAACATTGACAGTAGTTCAAATTCATCATACAATTCAAATTCTTTTTTTCTTGCTCCTAGTGTTTTTCGTTGGGTTCACCACCTTGGTCCAGGTGATCCTAGCTGGAATATTCGCAGAGTCCACCATCAGCTTGTTCCGTTTGTTCCGTTTGTTCTTTTTATCCGCATCCAATGAATCAATTGCTTCAGTCTATCATACAATTGGTTCAATCACGTTTTGATCCATTGGTTCATATGGTTCAAAAATGCATTGGCATCATTTCTTCAATATACTCTTGTGTAATTCCTTTACTTTTGAACTTTGTTTCCAATGATTAAATTGCTTTATTCACCTCTCAATCCATTGGTTCAAACTCCTCTCAATCCCTTGGTTCAATCTCGCCTGCAGTTGGTTCAATCTCCTCTGCATTTGGTTCAATCTCCTCTCGATCCATTGGTTTAATCTCCCCTGCATTTGGTTCAATCTCCTCTAGATCCATTGGTTCAATCTATCCTGCAATTGGTTCAATCTCATCTGAATTTGGTTCAATCTGCAATGTATCCATTGCTTCATTCTCCTCTCGTTCAAATACTTCATTCTCATCTGCGTTTGCTGCTCCCACCTGATCATCCATTCCATAAGATGGGTCCACTTCATTTTTACAAAGCCTAGCAATGAGCCCTAGGATCCCACAACATTTGCACTTACATCGTCAAGGTGGTGCACCACCCTCTGCACTAGCTCTCATCCTATTCTTCCTTGGCCTACCTGCTTGTCTAGTAAAACATGAAGGGTATAGCTTGAAGCTTGGATCCACTTACATCCATTGGTATTTTCCAAACTAGGCTGGAACATATGCTGCCCTAAATTTGGCAACGGAGAAATATTTCGACACGTACTGATCAAATTCACCCTCTTCACCTCCTGAACACCCATGAAAAACAGTGCATGTATGCAGGGTTTCCCACGGAGCTGCCATTGCCTGCAATGGCATGTCCTAACAACCAAACTCACTAGATACCTCCATTGCCTATCTTTACTATCAGTGTATGCTACCTCAACCTCCCTTCCTCTTCTAATGTATTTCATCTTCAATTGTTTTGCACTGGCATGCAAAGCCTTAATCAAAGATGGGAGGATGAGATGGCCAGCATATACTGTTGATGCAATTCTTTGACACAAATCGATCTTTATCATGATCATCTACCTAATCTTATCAAATATTTGCCACAGCATAAGCCCTTTCAATGACTTGACCTTTGCACTGAAAATCTCTGCAAGGTTACTTGTTACATAGTCTACCTTGCAAATTTCATTGAATTAGCTTCTTGACCACACCATTCCATGATGTGCATCCAAGTATTCCTTCGCCGCAGGTTTTTGTTTATACAACACTTCCAAATGATACAGATGCTTCCTCAAACTGCATGTATATCAAGCTGGCCATAGGTTGTCAGTACAAACTTTACCCTTGAATTTCTTTGTAAAATTCTGCACTAAGTGTCACATACATTCCCTATGCTCCACTCCGGGGAATACTGCTTCTACAGCTTTCTCCAAACCTTTGCAAGCGTCCGTGTGGATAGTAAGTCCTAGTGGATGACCTATAAGGTCACGTAAATTCTCCGGAAACCAAGTCAAACTTTCCTCTGACTAAATATCCAAAACTCCAAAAGCAACAGGGAACATCCAATTGTGGCCATCAACTGCAGTACAGCTACTAGCTATCCTTTAAATCTGCCATGAATAGTTGTTGCATCCACGACCAAATAAGGCCTGCAACCATCCAGAAACCCTTGCCATCAAGCTTTGAAACAAACAAAAGCCTTTCTAAAGAACTCCTTCTCCTTGTTCTTCCCTCTTATTTTGTACTGATCTTTATGCATGTCTATTTGTACAACACTACCTGGACTAGCCATCTCCACTTCAGCTTTGAAGCGTAAAGCAACTGAAAACATTCGTTCCATGGACCATTTATCCTATCAAGAGCCATTTCCATTGCATAGAACATCCTCATGTAAGGTACTGTAATATTAAACATTTGAGAAACTTCTTTTATGAGCGATGTTGCACCGAGTGATGGGTTCTCTCTCATCCAATCCATGATTGCATCTACCAACCACCTAGTCTTTGCTAGTTTTGTTTTGTCCTTTGGCTGTCCCCCTTGAGGTGGAAAAGAATGTTCAAATCGGTTACTTTTTATATGAAACATAATGAAAATGTCAGGTACGGTTAACAAACTCTACACAATGATCTAAAATACACAACTGGTTGTAATACCTGAACCAAACTGCTCCTGAGCATAGTGGATGCATGCATCCTCCACCTACATCTCTTGTATGGGCACTTCACTGTGAACCTTGCTAGCTCACTCTTAATAACATCATAATCACTATTGGTGTGAATGTAATATGTAGTAAGGGCATTACGATAGTCCCACATTATTTCAAATATGGTGCCTTCTGAAATCTTGGGATCGTTCCTGTCCCACTCAATTACTGGCAAGTCCTCACCATCGTACTCGGCTAAAAAGAGACTGTCATCATTCTCCTCGTTCTCTTCATCATTAGTGTCATCAAATCTGGCATCATGGGCCATTTCCTCCGTGTACTGATCCTCTAGTTCCTATTTACTGAATCTATCTACCAATTCAGGAAACATCAACTCATCCTCATCATCTAGTGGAGGCGCTACCTCGTCAGGCTTTGCTTCATCCTCCACATCGGCCACACGAGCGATTTGGCTTACACTCGCAGTGTGAACAGATGGTACTGCTATGGACCTACAAGGAGCACAGGGGTGCACACTATTAGCAGAGATAGCAGAGACACATGATGCCCGACCACCTGATGATGCCTGACCACAGATGATTCTTTAACTCTCTTTCCCGTTTGTTCAACTTTAGATTGCACTTAGAGACGAATTCGACCAAAATATTCGGCAGCATTCCAAGAGAAAAGCATGACCAGTTCAGCTTCGGTAGTTAGTGGGAGCAATCTTTCCTCGCTAATGTTGAAATATTGCAAATCAACTGAATCGGCATTCCTCCAGGGGAATTTAGAATAGATTTTATCTTTCAAATATCTGAGATTTATGGAGGTTGCAACCACCACTAGGAAGTAAAATCCAGAGAGATACTATTCACAACCATGAATTACGATAGTATCCAGTCTAACCGCTAGCCGAAATGCTAGCACTAGATCAATCATATTCGAAAAGCAATGCAGTTAGCTGAGCACCAGCATTTCGCGCTCAACTACTACCCATAATCAATCCACAAAGGGAAACGATGGTTACCCAGATGGAATTCATGCGTTAGATCCCTCCGACTACACCCAATCTTCTCTGCGCTCGACGGGGAGGACCGGTACACTAGCCGGTGTTGCATACTATTCCGCGAAAGGGGTAGATCTAGCAGGGGCGGGAGCAGAGCCGGAGGTGGAGTGGGCTCCATGGATAGGGGGAGGGGGCGGCTTGGTGGCCGAGGACGACATAAGGTAGGAGGGCACGCCGGCTTGGGAGTGGAGGGGCGGTGTGGGAGTTGTTTCAGGCTCGGGGGAAGCGAATGCTTTGGGTGAGCGAGAATGGCCGGTCTGACGTGTCTTCAACGCGGCCCCACCTATCAGCATGTATGCAAGATCTGTCCCAACGCAGCCCCACCTGTCAGCATGTAACAGTCGAGGCGACATAACGTAATGCTCAACGCACGACCCGCCCCAACGCGGTCCCATCGGTCATCATGTAACGGTTAAGCCTTTGACTTGACGACATCCCCCCGTCTGAGCACCTGTGAGGGTTTCAGAATAGAGGGAGGGGAAAAGTGAGGAAACCAAGCGACCGGGGAAAACTGAGTACAACTAATGAATCAAGGGCACAAAAATAGAAATCCCTTTTTTAAATGCAAGTAATAATCCAAACAAACACAGAGTCGATAACGACCTGTCGTACGGTCGGCGATGCCCGTACGGTGCGGTCGTGCCAAAATTCCAAAAATCAAATAGGTACAACTGACCGTTTAACGAGCACTGGTACGGGTGGGTCCGGTCATACCGTTCGTCCGTACCATCCTGTAAAACTGGAAGTAACTTCAGGAAAACAAAAGGATTCCAAAAATACAAATAACAAAGACATGATAGAATCAATAATCAATCTGAAATAACATCTCAATATCCATCGGATCACCGCAAACACAACATGTAGGATTACAAACAGATGATCTTGATCATGAACGGAGCTCACAAGATCTAGACATGGTAGCACAAAGGAGAAGAACCAACCATCTACCTACTACATAGACCCGTAGTCTAAGGATGAAATACTCACGCATCACACCAGAGGGTTGCATGGTGATGAAGAAGGCCTCCAGGGTGAATTCTCCCCTCCGGCACGGTGCCGGGAAGAGCTTCAGATCCCTCCTGATCTAGGGATGGATATGACGGTGGCTACAGACTCTTTCGTGGAATTTTGATCGGGTCCTTAGGGTTTCTGTGTCGGAGGCGATATATAGGCGAAAGGGGAGGCCGAGGGGGTGCCCTGACACGGGCCAGGACCACCCCCTGGCGCGGGCCAGGACTGGCTGCGCGGCCAGGTGGTGTGGCCCACCCCTGGCCCCTCTCCGTCTCGTATTCTGGCTCCGTGTCCCCCTCGGTGAAAAACTGACTTTGGCTTTTGTCCCGTCCAATGCCGAGAATATTCATTTTCTGACTTTCCTGGAACCAAAAATAGCAGAAAACATGCAGTTGGCACTGTGGCATCTTGTTAATAGGTTAGTCCAAGAAAGTGTATAAAAAGTACTCCAAAGTGTGGACAAAACATAAGAAAGTAGATAAAACCTAAGCATGGAACATCAAAAATTATGGATACGTTAGCAACGTATCAACATCCCCAAGCTTAACTCATGCTCGTCCTCGAGTAGGTAAGTGATAAAAAGAAAGAATAATTTTTAAGGTGACATGCACCATCATAAACATGATCAAAGTATTTGTAAAACATTGATAGCTGGGATCATAGTACTTCAACATAGCATGAAAGATAAAAGTTCTAACAATAAGACATAGCAACTATGTTGCAACATGAAAAGGCACAAACAAAATATTCATGAATAACAATGCTTTGCAAGACGTTTGTTTGTTTCACATAAGGAAACCATAGCATAGTGGCATTCATCTTGTCCCTCATAGAATAGCAAACATAAATGCTTATGACACCTTCAAAGTTCATAAGAGTGACTAGATACAAATAGTTTAAGAACAAGCAATATCAAAGTTATGCATCAATCAACAAGTCTTGGGACAATGCACATAGAACTAAGAATGGCCACTATGCTCTCTCAATAGGTGCATAAAGATAGAAGGTGGAGACTCAACATAAAAGTAAAAGCAAGGCCTTCATAGAAGGAAGTAGGGATTCAAGTTTCATAAAGAGCTTCCAAAAACTATTGTACTTATTAGCTTTCAACTCTCATTGCCCCTATCATAAGCATCTTGAAGTGATTAAGGCTAAAGTGAACAAACTATGGAGTATATCCTTGACAAAGTATAAGTTGGAAATCTCATGTCCCTTGAATACGAGGGCCGCTCCTCATGCTACTCAAATTTAGTTACCGGTAGGTTGTTGTCATATTAAGTACATGTGTATCATAGAGAACCGCCAACAAGGTACCCCTTTCCCGATGATACGAAAGAATCCCCATATCAAAATGACAAGGCAAGTAGATAACGAGCATTTCAGCAATCTTCTTATTTACCATGGGAAAATGGTGTCTTTTCTCTCATTCCTATTTTCTCATATCTATTTTTTTTATTTTTCTCATTTTCTCAATATCTAACTCTTTTTTTAAAAGAAGAATGCTTCATAGACAACCCATTATGATTACGCTGCAGGTTTCCACCATGAGGTCATGGATTAGACTAGTGGCCCAGGCATTTCTCTAACACACATACATAACTCCTTGGACTTACAAGCTCCCCTTTCATTTCACACCGACGACATCCATAGACAAAAGAGCATGATATCAACTAGGTACAAAAGTACAAGGGCAATGTTGAAAGCGTTCCCCATGACAACATAGTTCTGCTAATCCCCAACATATAAGTGCAAGCATATACAACATAGACGACACAGTGGTTCAAGTTTATCAAGGGGAAGAAAAGTAAAGTGTTCCATCAAGTTTGTGAGAGCTTTAATCACTAGTTTTCTCATAACAAGTTTAATTCAAAAGGTAGATAAAAATATGAATATACTTGGAATAGAAAATGCTAATAGGTAGGTATGGTGGACTCTTTGGAATAACTTGGTTTTAGGAGTTGGATGCATGAGTGGAACTCATACTTGGTTATGGAGGCTAGCAAAAGACTGGGAGCGACCGACTAAGAGAGCAATAATGGCCATAATCATGCAGAGCGACAAAACATCATTAATCAAAGCATAAAGTGATATTACAAGTCGAAAACTAAAGGATCATAAAGGCTATGGTGACTTGGGATAGTCATAACATGGTGTGAGCATGCGCCAAGTCAACCCAAATAAAGCATCAAAGGGGAATACCACAATACTATGCTTTAATATGCTAAAACAATGCATGATTCTCCCAAGACACATTAAGCAATCTAAATTGTTTATAACATGTAATGCTACATAAAAAATCACTTAGCATAAATACAAAACAATATCAAGCATGGCATGACAAAGCATAGGCCATAGTAAACAACAAGCTCTCTTTACCACTTAAGCATGAACTTTTCCTACTGTTTTCCAATCCAAACCAAACTATTTGAAAACCAATGCATGAAAGAGGGGGTCCAACCTATTTATTGAGAAAACTAAGAAAACCAAGCAAACAAAAACCAAAAACAAAAATGAAAAAGAAGATGCTCCAAGAACAACACAACTGTGCATGAAACAATAAAAATGAAGTGTTTGGAAGAAACCTGGGTTTTTTTTATGAACAAGGGGATGCATAGGGCATCCCCAAGATTTGACGCTTGTACCTCTTGAATATTTCTTGGGGTGACATGGGGTGGCATCCCCAAGCTTGACCTTTAGTCCATTCTTCATCTCATTACATCATTCTCTCCATACACCTGAAATTTTTCCTTCATACAAAACTTCACACAATGTTTATTAGCAACATTACTGCACTCAAGATAATAAGTCTTTAGGTTGAGTTTCAACACCAATAAAACTTCCATTAAAACACAATATATTGTAGCACTTCCCTCAAAAATCTCAAATTACCAAAAGAACTCAAAAAGGAACCAACAAGAAGCAAATGCAAATAATGGTAGAAATCTGTCAAAACAGACCAGCAGGTAAAAACAATTTTTTGTGAATACCTTCTGTTCCTCAAATCAAAAAGTGTTGAACTAACGAAAGTTAGATAACAACCTGGGGAAGAAGCACAAAATTTCACGCCTCAAAACGACGTACAGATATTTTACACAATTTTTTACGGTGAAGCACAAAAATCTGTTTTGGGACAGCAACTTTTCCAATCATTACTTCTCTCTCATTAGAGGTTACTCTTGGCACAAAAAGCAAATAAAAAGGATAAGGAGAGGTTATTAATGTAGAAATAACTTCCAAGACTCATCTAAAACTTTTGCGTTATCTCCCAATAAGTACTTTTCTTTACCGCCTTTAAGTTAGGCATAAGAAGCAAGAAAAAGAATCAAGTGTTCTCAAATGAAGAAGCATTAAGATTAATACCAGAAATATCTTCAACAAGGCAAGGTATCTCATCCAAATAAGTTCTAGAGTATCCTCTCTCAATGCTTTTGGGTTCACTATTTTCAGCAAACGGGTTTTCGGGAACAATCCAATTAAGATTCTTTTCTATGGCTTCATGCATTGCTACAAGTTTGAAAGGTATTGGTATCTTAATTTCCTCCCCATTAGGTTCGGTTTTGTTCATATTTTGTTGTGTACCAATAACATCTACACATGGGCCTAGCATATTAAAACGTTCAAAGACTTTTCTAGCTTCCTTGGCAACATCATAGAATTCCTTAAGCAAAGTTTCTAGAATAAAATCTCTCTTTTCAGGGTCCTCAATTTCTTTAAGTTTAAGAAACATTACTTGCATTAAGGGGTTAAGGTTAACAAACCTAGATTCCAACATGTGAACCAAAGAAGCTGTAGAAATTTCATAGTTTGGAGCAAGTTCTGCAAGAGATTTATCCTCAATATCCTCATGTTTAATAACATGATTAAAGAATTCTTCAATGTTACCTTTTCCAATTATAGAGCCACTACCTATTGAAAGGTCTTTCAGAGTGAATTTAGGGATCAACATGGTGAGCTAAGAAAGAGGTAACAACTATAGAAAGACTTAATTTTTTTGTGTTTTTAATAAAGAAAGCAAACCAGTAAAACTAAGTTTTTGTGTGTTTTTGATAAAGAAACAAGCAAACAAAGCAGAAATAAACTAAGCAAAACAAAAATAAGAAAGTAAATAGGTTGGTTATGAGGGACTCCCCTTGTGAAGATGTCCTTGACTCCCCGGCAACGGCGCCAGAAAAATAGCTTGATGGCCCAAAATATATCGAGCTCGTTCGGGAACCCCAAGAGGAAGGTATGATGAGCACAGCAGCAAGTTTTCCCTTAGTTATGAAACCAAGGTTTATCAAACCAGTAGGAGCAAGGAAACACCTCCAAGGTGTTGCTAGCTGGCCTTTGGCAGGGCACACTACCGGTGCTAGCAGCAACGTGGAAACCTGCACAACACAACCACAGAACTTTGCCCCCAACTTATAGTGAGGTTGTCAATCTCACCGGTTTTGCTGAAAACAAAGCATTAAATGTATTGTGTGGAAGAAAGTAATTGCTTGCAGAAAGTAAACAGAAAGCAGTAAACAGTTGTAGATTGATGATAAAAGAAAAAACCGGGCTCCATAGTTCACTAGTGGTGGCTCTCCTTAAGATAGATGACATGTTGGGTGAACAAATCACAGCGGGGCTATTGACAAACATCGAGAAAGCATACAAGCATATAATAAACATCTTGACTCCTTTGAGGATTTGATTGGGCATTACAACATTATACATAGACTGTAATCCAACTGCATCTATGACTAATAATCCACCTTCAGGTTATCATCCAAACCCCCTCCAGTATTAAGTTGCAAGCAACAGATAATTGCATTATGCATTGCGTGTAAAGTAAACAATATGATTGTTCTATGAACAAAGGATTGTTGTTTTCTCCCTGGTAGCAATAGCACATCTAGTACCTTAGAGATTTCTGTCACTTCCCCATATTACTAGAGGCATGAACCCACTATCGAGCATAAATACTAACTCTCGGAGTTGCTAACATCTACTTGGCTATAGCTACTAACAATGGAAAGCATGCAAGATCACAAATAACAAAGACATGCTAGAATCAACAATCAATCTGAAATAGCATCTCAATATCCATCGGATCCCCGCAAACACAACATGTAGGATTACAAATAGATGATCTTGATCATGAACGGAGCTCACAAGATCTAGACATGGTAGCACAAAGGAGAAGAACCAACCATCTAGCTACTACATGGACCCGTAGTCCAAGGATGAACTACTCACGCATCACACCGGAGGCTTCCATGGTGATGAACAAGGCCTCTAGGGTGAATTCTCCCCTCCGGCAGGGTGCCGAGAAGAGATTCAGATCCCTCCCGATGTAGGGATGGAGATGACGGCGGCTACAGACTCTTTCGTGGAATTTTGATCGGGTCCTTAGTGTTTCTGTGTCGGAGGCGATATATAGGCGAAATGGGAGGCCAAGGGGTACCCTAGGCGGCCAGACCACCCCCTAGCATGGGCCAGGCTTGGCCGCGTGGCCAGGTGGTGTGGCCGAGCCCTGGCCCCTCTCCATCTCGTATTTTGGCTCTATGTCCCCCTTGGTGAAAAACAGACTTTGGCTTTTGTCCCGTCCAATTCCAAGAATATTCATTTTCTGACTTTCCTAGAACCAAAAATAGCAGAAAATAGGCAGCTGGCACTGTGACATCTTGTTAATAGGTTAGTCCAAGAAAGTGCATAAAAACTACTCCAAAGTGTGGACAAAACATAGGAAAATAGATAAAAACCAAGCATAGAACATCAACAATTATAGATACGTTAGCAACGTATCAATCAGAGATTCGCTAAACAATTTAAGTTTCCATTCATCATCAGAGTAGCCTCTCGGTTTAAGTGTCCAACATAACTCGGTTAAATGCATTAAATGAGTGTAAGGATCCTCGTCTGGATCGTCTCTTGCAAAAGTTTTCACTTTAATAATAGCGATAAAGTGAGGGTTAACCTCGTATTCTAATTTGCTCCCACTCGGGAATTCTTTAACAAGTACTCTATTGAACCTACCGAGGTGTTTGGTTGCATCGAGCTGATTCATCACTCCGAGTGTAGTCATGATGTTTACGTGAAACTAGTAAACAACTTTAGAAAAACAATTAGTAAAATAAGCAACTAAGAACAAAGACCAAAAGCGCTTAGCTCCCCGGCAACGGTGCCAAAAAATAGCTCAATGACTACAAGTGCACAAATTGATTGTAGCTAGTTTTCACCTAAGAGTATCGAACATAGAGAGATCTATTTTGTTAATGCCTTTATGCCCCTCGTCACTGTCTACCAAAGGATACTTGTAAGCTGCCTTTGATTTCAAGTAAAGGGTGTTTGAAAGATTTTTGGTTGAATGCGGAAAAGTAAATGAAACAAGTACCTAAAGCGTTTGGAATGGTAGTTGAACTCAATAGGAATAAAGAGTTCTCGGGGATGTAGGATATGCCACTAGCATGGAGAGGAGATCCAACACCACCACCATCATCATCAACATAGTTGTTCCTCCTTTCATCTCCATCTCCATCTCCACTCCATATTGTAATTCAAGTACTTATAATCTTGATCTCATCATGATTGGTGGCATTGTAAGACTATTTGGTATTTGTCTTAAAATTTTCTATAAAAAATTTATGATTGTTGATGTAATCATGAGTGAGTACACATTATGGGCTACGGTCTGAGGCATAACCTTGAAGCAATTATGTGCATCTTCTAATTCCATGAGATATTGAGTTGTGATTGAATGTTGAATTTATCCTTTTTTTACTTGTATTTTGCCTCGATCCAAGGAATTGTGAGGTATCCAATACTTCGAGAATCGATACAGGTAATAAGGTGGGATGAGTGGTGATCGACCTCTATATGTGAAATGCAGTGACAACAGGGGGAGTATGGTAGTTGTTTAGAGATCAATTTGTGAGAACGGTAACGTCATAGTTCTTAAGGTTTTGGTCTGATTTACTTAATAACTGTGTAACCCTGCACGACGGTGCTGTAGTGGTTGAACAAAAGTCTGTAATAGATACGGCTGGAAAATACCATAGTAATTACAGACATACCATCCACAACCTTCATCGGTATTAGATCACAACTCATGAATGAGATTATTAATATTGTCTTTATCCCTAACATTTTGTGCATAGCTGCAGGTGACATTTTGTGCACAATTGCAGGTGAATCCTTAGCCCTGGCTTATCTCCATCCATCGACACGAACCCAAACAGTAAACATGAAACGTCCAATAAATAAAGATACTATGAGTTTATAAGGTCTTTTTGACATGATCTTACACCGTAGAAATTACTTCCCAAGGTTCATTAAACCTAGATCTTCTAGGAAAAAGCAAGATATGCTACAATGCATATTCTAGATCAAAGGTATCATCGTGTGTTCTTTGTCTTCATGGAGTCAGATATTCCTTGGCGGTGACGATGATAGGGCGGGTCACCGCCTTCAAGAGCTTGGTCAGCACAAGCTCACCAATCCCTCCTACAATGTCATTCGTTAGCGTTGGAGTTGTTAGGCTGTAGATACGGGTGGTCGAACATTTGGCATATGCATGCATGGATTTCAATGTATATTGCAGCAAGGAATCCGTTAATGGGCGTCAAAGGTTAAGTTGGAGTATTTGGCTTGAGGAGGAGTGTGATGATGATGCTCGATGGCTACCTTCATGGTCTTGTTTCTTCTCAATGGTGCGTGTGACATTATTTGCCTCCGTTTACGCTAACTAGCTGGGTAAATTCTTTTCTTGTTAATTAGTTAAATGGACCAAACCTATTACATCCATTTCAAAAAAGAAACCAAAATGTACCCTAGCAGTGTTAACTTTTACTTCGGATACATCTCTCATTAATTAATTAGGACCACTTTGTTCTTACAAATATTTTTTTCTCAAGAAGGGAATGGAAGCTTGGGACTGAGTAAGGGAAAAATATTGGGCAAGTCCCGCATGACCCGGAGATGGTGTTTTGATTCATATTTGTAAATTTCATGTGTACATATTTTAAAACGTCAAAAAAAATTGAAAGAAAATTTCATGTGTACATCCAAATAGTATACATCCAAACATTATATATTCGCACGTGAAAATTGGTGAAAGAGAATACTTTTGTGGCTTTGTGTAAATGTTACTTTTCCAAAAGTTTGTCCAAATGTACTTCATTTTATATTGTGGGTGTATCTATACCTAAGAGACAAAGTGGATTTTCCCGCATGGTCTAGGCTAGTCTTTTTAGAGCAATTTTGAAAGCCTTCCTTACGTCATTTTTTCTAAGGAAGCGTGAGCTTGATTAATTAGGGAACAAGTTCTTACAATAATTTGCGAAGTCACATAGTAATACACTCGTACCTTTTTTTCCTAATTGCGCCAAAGCATGCGCCACATTATTTCTCACGCGATCCACCTTCTGAACACTAATAAACTGGTAAAGATTTAAACGCTCTTGTCCTCCATGTAGAGGATCCAACAAGGTGATATATTGAATTGTTTGCTCTTTAAAGTCTACACCGCTCAGAGACGATCAGACTCCAGGCTTGATAAATCCTCCCACATGCTTATCAGATCTTTTTAGAATTCTAAAGCACGTGAACACCTCTGCTTTCTCCATGCTAGAGCACCATGACATGAACTTCCACTCTGATAATATGATACATCCATGATGGTAACTAATCACAATGCCCATACCAACTTTCTTACTTGTAGTATCCTAGCCAGCATCCACGTTCATTTTGAGTCCTCCTTCCGCAGGTGTTGTCCATTGGGAGGGACTAATGACTACAAGTGCACATATCGATTGTAGCTAGTTTCAAAATAAGAATATCGAACCCATAAAGAACTATTTGGTTAAGGTCTTGATGCTCCTCGTCACTGTCTACCAAAGAATACTTGTAAGCTACCTTTGATTTCAAGTAAAGAGTGTTTGAAAGATTTTTGGTTGAATGCAGAAACATAAATAAAACAAGTAACTAAAGCGTTTGGAATGGTAGTTGAACTCAATAGGTCTAAAGCATTCTCGGGGATGTATGATACGCCAGTAGCATGGAACAATTAATCATAATTAGAATAACCTATTTCTTATGTCATGACATGTGTGGAGAGAGATCCATAATAAGATGTTCACCGCAAGGCTCGTAGGTAGTCACTTTGTTAATCTAACGAATGAGATTATCTCTAAATAACCACCGCGATGTCTGAGAGAAGTCACCCATACACACCACCGCAATGAAGGGTCTCCCCGTGGATGTCATAATTAGCTTAGTGAATCTCTCTTTATTACCCCTTTGACTGTGCAGGTTATAAGCTAGTGCTTCTAGTCACAAATAGCTCTGGGCATACTTCCAAACATGTCCAAAGGATTTCATCCTTTTCTTTAGACCCAACGGCAAATGATATGTGGCTGACTACACTTACCATCTAAAGATAGATATTAAACACACATCATCGATCAATATATCATGGACACAAGTAGTAGTTCATCTTTATTTCATTTCATTATATAGCTAGGGATTCTCCATCTCCCCAAGAACGAAGGAAACTACTCATACATGAAGCAATCAACAACATTATCATAATCAAATGGATGGATAAAAGTATGGGGGATAAATCTAGTGCAAACCACAATAATTGAATCTAGAATTACAACAAGATCAAATAGATGGAATATGGGGCTAGTAATGGTGATGGAGATGCATGAAATACCTCGGACCCTATGCTCTAAGCAACAAGCCAGGATGAACCCATAGTGCATAAGGTGTCCTACCGTGGAGGCCCAAGGGCCACCCACGTGTAGGCCCTGTCTAAGCGGAGTAGGGCACGGTACCTTCCAACCATCCTATCCACTTTGCAAGAACATCATATCAAGTGCGAGCGGCGTAGTCGACAGGTATGCGAACAAAACATACACAAGTATGTATGTCAGCGACATACAACACTACATCAGAGCAATTCCATCTATAAAGAAAGGAAATATCACAACCCCATATGGCAAGATCGAAATATCCTATATAGATATAATATTTTAGGATACATCATCATACATCAATCATCATGGTATGAAGTGGAAGCGGAAGACAAGATCTAAGTATGTATTAAGAAGCAAATCGGCATAAGATGCCACAGAAATAAGCACTTTCTTGCTCATAGATCTCTACACAAGAGGGTCGTTGCCTCCTTCATCGGCCTCATCGACGTAGTAGCCGCCATATGGATGTACCTGACAACCTAATCAATAATTTATGTAAGACCCTAGGGGTACTCATCAAGTCTTTATACATCTAAAGGGAACAACCTGGGGGTGACGCAATTGCAGTGAAAGATATTGTCTAAATAGTTATATAGAGACACGCTACAACATCCTCCCCACCAGATATGGACGGATGCTCGTTAATTAGAAACAAAAGTTATATAAGTAACATAAATAAATATTGCTCGCCCTCCTTCTCGCTTACTGAATGAGAAGGCAGAAGAACATCCCATTCGTTGGCAAGTTTTATTAATGACTCCATGGATATTGCACTATTACTAGTCGAGTTTAGGCAAATTAAAGTTGGTACTTTAGTTATAGTTGTCTATGATCGAGAAACTATGCTCCAAGTCATCCATAATCGCGGACACGGCTTTTAGAAAGATTTATCCTGCAGAGGTGCACAAATAGCAACACACGCACAATCAACCTCGAGAAAAACCAAATAAAAAGCAACGAGGCCTCACGACAAAGCATTCACAAGATTCAAAAATATTTCAGGGTGCCACCCCACTAAGCTACCCGCAACAAAGTTCTCTGGCTCCAAGATGGACCCAGGGTTTGCATCAATGGTTGCAAACGACTGGGAATCCGAAAGTGTGACTGGACTTGTCGATACCTCAAAAACACTCCGTATTCCAAAACAGTACAGGCCCTCCATGCGCAATAGTAAATAAAGCATTAAAGCATGGCATAAGTACAAGATAGTAATAAAGTTCCAAACTAATTTGTAGCCCCAAGAAATAAGATGTGAATCAAGCTCGGGCTAAGGGATTCATGGTCCCACATGCGGATAGTGCGATAGTCAAGGAACATGAATCAAGTACTCGGGGTCCTACAGGACACAAGTGAGCGCGGAAGAACCAAATAACATCTATTTCCCACCGGAGCCTCTTTCTTTAGTTATCCCCTTACTACACAGTTTAAGTTGTTTAGGTACCTCATTATCCAATGACTCGCATAAACCCTACACATGTAATTCTACGACTCGCATGGCTCATAGGATTGAGTGTACATGCTTCGGTGGGATTTAAAAGTCAAGGCTATGCAATACTTGGGATTCAATTTTATGCAATCATGACTCCATGATGCAAGAATAAGATAGAGGCATAGGTGCTATATGTAATGGAATCATGGGGAATTGCTTGCATGTTGGATCAGTAGTAGGGTAACCGGGATTCGGGTAGTACTCTTGGTTCTCCTGATAGTTCCCTTGCTCGGCGTCTATCGGGAGTAAAAGCCAAACACACAAAGGCCATAATAAATAAAGTACGCAATCATATGAATATATACAACAAGCAAACAAGATATTCCATAATGAAATGATGCATAATTACATGGTATAACATAGCATGGGATGGCTGAGGTGTGGGAATAATAATAAAGCACTTTAATTAATTATTTAGGCATGTTTTCTCCCATAAACCTTGTTGTTTTCTTAATATTTATATGATACATTCTCCAATTGATAAAATGAAATTCATAGTTAGAACGGGCTCATCGTGCTAATAGATTTAGATATATTATTTGTCGAATTTGGAATTACGAAATTAAAGTTATGAATTAATTAAGAAATTGGAATTCAATAGTATTTATATTATTCTGAAATTTTAAATTGCTCAAATAATATTTTAAATAGTATAATCATAAACCTCATGTTTTTCTGATTCAAAAACATATATTATTTGTATTATTTGAAAATGTGAATTTAAAACAATATTAAATTCAAAATTAAATAAATAGGGTCAGAGTCAAATGTTTGACTAGTTTGAATTATTTCTGAAAATTTTTGATTAAAGATTCAAATCGAAATCCAAAAACAAAACACATTTCATATTAAGTTTGAATTCAAATTCGAAACTATTTAAAAGATATGAATTAAATTTGATTATATTCATTTTTGGAATTTGAATTTGAATTTGAGAGCACACAGATTTTTATTACTCAGGGTGAAGCTACCCGCTACCTCTGACGTGTGGGCTAGAGAGTGAGGAGGGGCCACTGCGCGTGCAGACCATCTGGGCGTTGACACGTGGGCAAGCCAGGGACTTCGGCTGAGGCTTAGCAATTGGCAGGGGCCTAAGAGTAAAATTGTCAATGGTCCGACTGACGAAAATGAATCCGCGACACTACTCTAGCGAGATCCGACAACTTTCAGCGACGAAATGGCTACGAACTAGGCCATGCCACAAAAACGAGAACTGTAGAGGGGACATCAGGCTACAAGTTTTGTTCAGCAAGTTTTCCGGAGGAGGTCTATATCGGACGGGAAACAGCGAAGAACACATAAGTCGCGAGTTGCGTGTGCTATCTGACGAAACTGCATCTGTTCTCGTCGCCTGCGTCTGTGACAACAACGCAGCGGTGCGGTTTTGCAGGGAGGATTCCGACCTCGTCTCCCCAATAAAACAGGTATGCGGCGGCTCCATGTAAGGAGGGGAGCACCAAAAACAGCTGGGTACCCTCGGATCTGACCGGTGTGGGCTGTGTCGTGTGCTACAACGTGTAGAACAGGCAGAATCAAAGGGAGTCTTTGCAGCGTCTCCTGCTATTCATGGATGCGTGACCAGAGCATCCACATGCGTGCTAAGCAGGGCTGAGGCGCGGCAAGGCGAGGAAGTGCATGGAAGGGTGCTCACCTAGGTCGTGCATGACATGGTGGCCAAGCTGGGGATGGCCAAGACAGAGGCGAGGAGACGATGACCATGATGGCCACAAGCAGAGAGACGGGACACGATGACGCTAGCGACGCTCCGGCATTCTCTTGGTGCAACTCCAGGTATAGGGCGACGAAGACGAGGCAGAGGACCCTCCTGGTACCTCCACTGCAACTTGTCGTCCACCAGATCATCGGGGAAGAGGGTGGCCGGGGCTAGGGTTTAGGCCGGTTTGTTTTTACTTGGAGAGGGGGATGGTGTCCTCCCAGATTTTGATCTGGGAGTGGTTGGGAAGGATGGGGCTGAGGTTTTCTTCCAACTGATGTGTTCTTTATGGGCAGGAAAAAGCAGGGAGGAGAAGCACGGGCATGGCGGTGTGGTGTTGGGCTGGCTTCGAATTGGCGGTTTCGCGTGCTTGGCAAGAAGAGGAACAGGGACGCGCTGAAGCCACCGAACAAGGTCGCAGCGACTCGTCTAGTATAGGGAGAGAGGGAAGAGGCAACTAGGTCTGGCTAGGATAGCTGGGTCTTTAGTTAGCTAGGAATATGTCTAGCTTAGGATAGATCAATGTGGTGTATGTAGCTAGGTGGGTGGTGTGTATGTGTGAGTGCAAATGCATGCATCCATGGGTAGGTTTAGGTGTAGATGATTTTTTTAGCTAGGATTTGCTTTTATCTCACTCAAATGGTTTAAAAGGTAGTTCAAATCATCCCCAAGCAAGAACACTAGAAGAAACAACAAAGAAGTAAGAAGGCAAGCATGTGGTGGTGCTTACATATATGGCACATGATATACAGGGACTCCAAATGCAAAACTCTCCCAAAACCAAATAACAAAAGAAGTAGATTATGGGGAGTGATATGTTGCTTCACATATTCAATATTGTGAGAACAACATGTATCATCTATGGGAGCATGTAGAATTAGAAGTGGATCCATCCGAGCACATATGGTCTAGATTTAAATAGCAAATAGAAATGCAATGGTTCATATATAATTGGGATGGTGGAATTTGCGGATGGAACCAAAGAAAGGTGTTGGAAGAATAAAAGATATGCTCCCAACTCAATTTGGGCACCAAACAATATATCAAGAACCAACTTCAATATATCAATAGGAAATTACAATTAATAAGACAAATGCATATGAGAGAAGAACCAAATAAAAAGAGGTTTTATATGATGCTCAAATGCAATGTGGCATGGTGACATGAGCATGATTTAATGCAATGCAATAAAGATATGTAGGAAGTACAATTATATAGATAAACCAAGTAGCATTACAGTTGTTAGACAATTGGGATGCTATAACTCTCCCCCACTAAACAAGAATCTCGCCCCGAGATTCCTAGGAAAAAGAAAAAGACAGAAAGAGAGGCGGGTGTTCAGAACGAAGGTGATCCTCACGTTCCCAAGTTGATTTCTCAACGGAATGGTGCTACCACTATACCTTGCAAAACTTCCTAGACTTGTTGCGAGTCCTGCATTTTGATTCCTAGAAACAAAGGACTTGAAGAACATGGAGGATTGTTGTGAGACGATAAAGATAGGATGAACATTGCTCAGGTGCTATCTAGAAACACGATAAAGGAATAGAACCACTTCTTGGAAGAATCTTGAAAAGATGATGTATCGAGGATAAAGTTTCCCTCCGATACTAGAGAGATGGGATACGACATTGCAGCCATAGAGGATTCTAAAAAGAGTTGATAGAGGATTAATCCGCCAAAGTTAAGGCAAACTTCGTACTTCAAGCTGAAGGATAAGACACATCAATAGGACTAAAGATCAACAGATGCACGTGAATATGATTGTTTCTTTTGCTAAAATAAGATATCAACTTTGGAGAAGTTATCAACCACTATGAAAATATCATTGTTTAGTCGCTTAGTTTTATGAAATGAAGTTTGGAGAAACAATATTGCCTTCAATCAATAGAGATTCTTGATATCAACGTAAAAGATTAGAATTCAGGACTTCTTGGATTAGATTCTTCTTGCACCAGTAAAAACCAAAGGATCACGCAATTGAGGTGCGGGAATTATCTTCTAGAGAAGGGGTGCCGCTAGCTTATGGTAGAATCTTAAGAAAGAAGTGGATTATTCAAATCTGGAGTTTATTATAGAGATGCCCATTGCTTTCTTAACCATGAGGTTATTGCAATATATTTGCAATTGATGGCATCGATGTAGGGGTTCATGCATGAACACAATAAATTTATTCCCTACGCCTAGAACCCCTGTTGCCAGGTCCTATCTATTAGTAATGCATTAACATGAAGGGCTTTTTGCGAACTTACCCTTGAAGACTGAAAAGCGCTATCAACGCTCGGGAGAGCGTGGTTGATGTAGACAAGCTGAATCTAACCTCAAGGTTATGTTGAAGTCCTGATAGCTCCTGCGGCTCCAATGACTCCTAGTGATCCAAGTGTTGCACCTCGCAGGGAGTTACACACGTCTGGTGCCTGACAATGACTCCTGTTCCTCCGATCCAGCAGCAGTTGCGTAAGTATAGCTCCTGGATCCGAATCCCATTGCACAACAGTGCTCCACGGTGAAGAAGACTCTCGCTCGCACGATCCGGACTTGGGACCACGGTCATGGTAGAGAAAGAGAGAATCAACTAAAGGTCTCCCTAAAAGAGGAGAAACCTTTTATTGATTATTGTGTATCTAATTTGCCAAAATACCTGTCTTTATCTAGGAGAAAAACCACCCCATAGCTAAATAGCTTAGCCATGTGGGACTAAACAAAGGAGAGGGGAGAGGGGGGCTTGGCCGCTGCCGGCCAGGGCCCAAGTGGGCTCCACGTGGGGTACCTTGGCCCAGCCGGCCAACACTCCTCCTTCCTGCCTTCGGTCTTTCCCTCATGGGCGCTTTTCCCTTCGGATTTGGCCCATTAAGATATCTCACCCTTTTGAATTCTTTTTCTTTTATTGAATAAATATAAATGAATCATTAAATCAATATTCAACATTAACTTACATATTAATCAATCCCTATTGATGTGGAACTCATTCCGGACATCCTCCGGACTTACCGAAACCCTTCCGGTTTTCTCTCTTCTCTTTTCTTCGGTGATTATGTCAATCCCAAAACACTCTGTGAGCATCATCAAGCCCTTAGACGTGATACCCCACGGTTCGGGAACATTCCAGACATGGTCGGGACCCTCCCGCACCAATGATCAATAGAGGGACCTAGATGGCCATGTGATCCCTGTGCATTCGACAAAATGTTTCATCGTTTGAACCATGAATGTCGTTCCTTATTTCCTTTGTCTCTTGATACATGCATTGTCCGAGATCTGATCAATGACATCACCATTTAGTGTTCAATCTCGTTACCAAAAATTCTCTTTGACTCGTTCCGACAAGTGATATCCCCGTGATCAAATCACACGTTGTGCAGCTATTGGATATAACTTTTCTGAGTGGGCCCTCGAGTATCTTTTCCGTCACGTGGATGGACAAATCCCACTCTTGACGCATATTGCCTCAACTATTCCTCCGAATACCTGAATACACCTTTATAATCACCGAGTCACCAGATGACGTTTGATGCTATCAAAGTACCCTTAGGTAACAGTGATTGATATGGCCTCATGGTCTAGGAAATAGGACACTAGGTCTACTCTAATCATCATAACTTGAACTTCCTAACATGATCGGGTCATGATGCTTAGGTTTGGTATAGCTCATCATCTCATTCTCCCAATGAGGTGACTCCATTCTCAACTGGCACAAATGCCACATAATCAGGAAACCTTGATCATTCGTTGACAATGAACCAGTGACTAGAACTTCACCGGGAACTCCTGGTTGTTTATATATCACACATATATTGACGTTTCCATTCGATATAGTTATAGCATGATATAAAACTTAATCATAAACTTTATGAAATATGATAATAATCCATATTATTATTTGTCTCTAGGGCATATTTTCAACAGTCTCCCACTTGCACTAGAGTACAAATAAACTAGCTGCATTTGTTCCTAATCATTGGCACCATATAACCTGGCACCTTTGATCATGCTTTCTCATGGAAGAGGTTGAGTCTTGGGGTATGTACTTTACAGTCCCAAATCCTTTGCAACTTACTAATGTCACCTTGATTGACATTAATACTTTATCATCACATGATAACATCTTCGTGTATGCATCGTAGTCATGGTAGCAAAATGAGGCCGGTTTCCAGGAGCCAACAATGACTTTAGGTAAGCCACTTCGAGCTTTCTCATGGGCACTATGCCCTAGGACACACCTTATGCATAAAGACAAACTAGTCCAGCCATAACAATATGCATCAGTTTAGACGGTACCTTATCTATTATTATAAATGTAATCATCGAACCGCTAGTGCATCCTGTGCAACTTTTGATGTTTTATCACCTCACTTCCTACATGACTTCAGTTGGTATTACTGATGCAGGAATTTCCAATCTTCTAAAGTTAATACGTTCCCTTATAAGATAACCCTTTATGCTTTAGGATATGGCATCCTTCATAGATTTGGGAACATGTCTATAGTTCTCAATTAGACACTATGGACAAACTATGTTCCATGATTCATACTTAATTACTACGTTCCTTCTCGGATCATATATTATGTTTAAGTTGTCATTATAGTTTTTCAAGATAGAACCTATGTTTCAACATAGTGGATGACGATCATGAAGGGTTCCGTAGCAGAAAACAAAAAATTTCTATCTACTCGAACACTAATACTAGGATCTATACTATGTAGACATAAGTAACGGAGAAGGAATACAATATTCATACCTTTGCAGAGAGAGGCACGCCTTACGCAGGAAGGCGTATATTGATGAAGACAAGCAGCACCCCAAGTGTGGTGCCTCCAAAGTTCGTCACACGTCCGGTGTAGTGGACGTCAACCGGGCTCCGATCCAGCCGAGCAGTAGAAGAAGTAGATGCCGGATCGCCGATCACACGACGGTAGTGTGAAGGTGGAGAACTCAACCACGAGGTCCTCTCCAATATTACGGCGAAGTCCTCAGTAGAAGAGAGAGAGAATGATAGGAATGGGTGTGTTCCAAGGGGAAGGGGGACCCCTATATATAGTAGGAGGGGGGCGCACCACCTAGGGGCCAGGCGGTGTGGGACTAATGCCCACACCTGCCGGCCACCTTGGGGCAGCCGCCGGCCCTAGGTGGGCCCCACTCGGGTGGCCCATTAGCCCTAGGCCGGCTGGCCCCCACCCCTTAGGCGCCTTGCCCACTTGGGCCTCCCCTCGGGTGAGGCCCATTAGAAATATCGTGCCTTTAAAATAAAATCAAATATATATATTTAATATTAATTCTCCAATTAACATTCAAATACACATATTATATTATTCCTTCACTCCGGAACATCTTCCAGACCCCTTCCGATCTCCATCGGATATTACCGAAACTATTCTGGTTTCTCTCTCTTTCTATTTCTCATATGATACCTCATCTACCCTAAGCGTCCCCACCCTTAAGCGTGACATCCTTCGGTTCGGAAACACTCCGGACATGATAGAGACCATTCTCATATCAATGATCAACAGAGGGACCTGGATGGCCATGTGACCCCCGTGCGTTTCACGAATACAATCGCTCGAACTGTGAGATAGCCGTTCCCCATTCCCTTTGTCATACAATACCTAATTCATCCGAGACTTGATCTTTGGTATCTGCATACCTTAGTTCGATCTCGTTACCGATGAACTTGTTTTACTCGTTCTCATGTCATTGCATTCTTTGACCTAGTCACATGCTTGCAAGCTTCATTAATGCAATGTCACCGAGATGGCCACATCTATCTGTCCGTTACACAGACTAGACAAATCCTGGTCTTGATATGTACTCCTCTACGCATTCCTTCGGAAAACCTGAGTGGCACCTTTTTGATCACCCTGTTACGAGATGATTCTTGATAACCATCTAAGCTTCTTCCAGAATGGTGATTTGCATTACCTCACAGTCAAAGCATCAGGTTGCGAGGTTCTCTGTGTTTGTATCATCAATGGTGAACATGTAACTAGATCCCATTACGATATAACGGTCCGATGTTTGTCTATCATGTTATTTAACTAATAACATGACCTCATTGTTAGTTGGCATAAATGCCCATGGTCTTGAAACATAGACCATCCTCATGACCAATGAACTAGTTCACTAGAGGTAACTAGAGACACGGTTTGTTTACATACCACACGTGTATTAACGTTTCGTTTTAACACAGTTATAGCACAATATGAAGCGTATTATGAACATACAAGAGGTATATCAAATAATACACTTTATTATTTGCCTCTAGGGCATAACTCCTTCAGTCTCCCACTTGCACTAGAGTATATAAAAACTAGTTACAATAGGCAGGAACCTAACACTAGTGGAATCTCAATGTTGTTCATGCTTGTCATGTTGGAGAGCTTTAGTCAAAGGATCTACTACATTGAGTTCCGTATCTACTTTGCAAATCTTGACTTCACCTTCTTCAACAATCTGTCGGATGGCGTGAAATCTAAGCTTGATATGTTTGGCTGTAGAATGATTTCTTGGTTCCCTTGCATTTGCAATAGCTCCCGTGTTATCACAATAGATTGTCACGGGGTCTTGTGCGTTGGAAAAAACTCCTAGTTCGATGATGAAATTCCTCAGCCAAATAGCTTCATTTGCTGCATCTGCTGTAGCAATGTATTCAGACTCCATTGAAGATTGTGCCACCACCGGCTGTTTCTTGCTTTTCCAGCTTACGGCCCCACCATTCACCAAGAAAACAAATCCTGTTTGAGACTTAGAGTCATCATGATCTGAATTCTAGCTCGCATCTACGTAACCTGTTATGTTTAGAGCTTCATCATTTCCTCCATAGATTAGGAACATATCCCTTATTCTTCTCCGATACTTTAGGATATTTTTCACAGCTGTCTAGTGATCCAGTCCTGGATTACTCTGATATCGGCTCGTCAAACTAAGAGCCAATGCCACATCAGGTCGGGTACTAAGCATTGCATACATGATAGATCCTATTGCGGAAGCATAGGGGATGTCAGACATCTTTTCTCTATCATTGTCCGTTACAGGACATTAAGTCACACTCAAGTTGCAATTCTTCATCATAGGTGTAAAACCCCTCTTTGTGTTTTCCATTTTGAACATCTTCAAAATCTTATCTATGTAAGTACTCTGACTTAATTCTATCAGGTGTCTTGACCTATCTCTATAGATCTTGATTCCCAATATGTATGCAGCTTCACCTAGATCCTTCATGGAAAATTGGTTGCTCAAATACGCTTTCACGCTATTCATAAGATCCACACCATTTCCCATGAGTAATATGTCATCCACATATACTAATAAGAAAACTACCGAGTTCCCACTCGCTTTCTTGTAAACACAGAACTCTTGTTGGTTCTGGATAAATCCAAAACTTTTGATCACTTGATCAAAACGTTGGTTCCAGCACTGAGATGCTTGCTTCAACCCATAAATGGACCGTTGGAGCTTGCACACCTTTCCTGCATCCTTAGGATCAACAAAACCTTCTGGTTGCATCATATACAACTCTTCATCAATGTGACCATTGAGGAATGCGGTTTTGACATCCATCTGCCAAATTTCATAGTCGAAATGTGTAGCAGTTGCTATTAAAATCCTGATAGCCTTAAGCATTACTACGGGAGAATAAGTCTCATCGTAGTCAACTCCTTGGATTTGTCTAAAACCCTTTGCGACAAGTCGAGCTTTGTGAACAGGTACATTACCATTCGCATCTGTGTTTTTCTTAAAGATCCATTTATTTTCCACGGCCTTGCGACCTTCTGGAAGATCCACCAAGGTCCAAACATGGTTTTCATACATGGATCCTATTTCGGATTTCATGGCTTCTAGCCATTTCTGTGAGTCAGCACTACCCATAGCTTCTTTATAGTTTGCTGGTTCATCCTGATCATCTAATATGACAGACATTACAAGGCTACTATACCAATCTGGAGTGGCACGAACCCTTGTAGACCTGCGAACCTCAGGAGTCTCGACGTCATTGTTTTGATCAGCATCAATGGACTCTTCCTCCATGTTGGAGAGAGGTTTTGGAATAGTTTCCGCTGCGCTACTCGGAATATGGAGAGAAGGGTCAACAATTTCATCTAACTCTATTTTCCTTCCACTTACTCCCTTTGCAAGAAACTCCTTTTCGAGAAAGGTGCCATTTTTAGTGACAAATGTTTTGCCTTCGGCTTGGTTGTAGAAGGTATACCCAATGGTTTTCCTCGGGTATCCTACAAAGATACATTTTTCCGATTTAGGTTCGAGTTTGGCAGGCTGCAGTTTCTTAACATAAGCCTCACAACCCCAAACTTTCAGAAATGACAATAATGGCTTCTTGCCATGCCACATCTCATATGGGGTTGTCTCCACAGATTTGGACGGTGCTCTGTTTAAAATAAAAGCAGCGGTTTCCAACGCGTATCCCCAAAAAGACACAGACAAATCAGTTAAAGACATCATGGACCGTACGCTATCCAATAGGGTTCGGTTACGACGTTCTGACACACCATTACGTTGTGGTGTTCCGGATGGCGTAAGCTGTGGTACAATCCCACAGTCCTTTAAGTGCATGTTAAACTCATAACTCAAATACTCGCCTCCTCGATCCGATCGAAGGTGCTTGATTTTCTTGTTAAGTTGATTCTCTACCTCTTTCTGAAATTCCTAGAACTTTTCAAAGGTTTCAGATTTGTGCTTCATCAAGTAGATATATCCATATCTCCTCAAGTCGTCAGTAAAGGTAACAAAGTAACGATAACTATTGCGGGTTGAGACACTCATTGGTCCACATACATCTGTATGTATGATCCCAAGAAGGTCTACGGCTCTATCCATTATACCGGAGAATGGTGTCCTGGTCATCTTGCCCATGAGACATGGCTCACATGTATCAAGGGATTCAAAGTACAATGATCTGAGAAGCCCTTATGAATGAAGCTTCTTCATGCGCTTTATGCCAATATGACCAAGACGGCAATGCCATATGTATATAGAATTATCGTCACTATGTTTACAACATTTAGCATCAACACTATGGATGTGTGTATCACAATCAAGATCAAGTAAGAATAAACCATCACGTACAGGTGCATGAACATAGAAAACCTCATTCATATAAATTGAACAACCATTTGTTCCTGATTTAAACAAATAATGGTCTTGCAACAAGCAAGACCCACTCACAATATTCATACTCAGTGCGGGTACATAATAGCATTTATTAAAAATCAACAATAATCCTGACGGTAGACGCAGATGCAGGGTGCCGACGACCATCACTTCGACCTTCGAGCCATTGCCGACGCGCATCGTCACCTCGTCCTTCCTCAGGCGCCTCCTACTCTGCAGATCCTGCTAAGAGTTACAAATGCGAGCAACAGATCCGGTATCAAATACCCAAGTGTTACCCTTGGCGCCTGTAAGGAATACATCAATAACATGTATATCATATATACCTTTGTCCGGAATGTCTATCTTGCCAGCTCGCTTGTCTTCAAGGTATTTGGGGCAGTTGCGTTTCCAGTGCCCATCCCCTTTGAAGTAGAAGCACGAAGTGCCGGGCTTAGGGCCAGGCTTAGCAACCTTTGAGGTGGTGGCAACAGACTTGCCATCCCTCTTAGGCTTCTTGCTCTTGCCTTTTCCCTTTTGCCCCGGTTTCTTAAAGTTGGTGGTCTTCTTGACCATCAGCACCGTGTGTTCCTTCTTGATTTCAACCTCAGCAGTTTTGAGCATGGCGAACACCTCAGCAAGGGTCTTAGTCATTCCTTGCATGTTGTAGTTCATCACAAAACCCTTATAGATAGGGGGCAGCGAATGCAGAACCCTATCTATAGCGAGTTCCTCTAGGATATTGCAATCTAGGGCGTTTAAGCGTTTAACATAGCCAAACATTTTGACCACGTGCTCACTAATACTATTGTGCTCTTCCATTTTAGCAGAGAAGAAGAGCTCGGAAGCATCATACCTCTATGCACGAGCCTATGGAGCAAAGATAGCCTTGAGATCTTCAATGATCTCAAAAGCGTTCATCTTCTCAAAACGCTTTTGAAGCTCCTGCTCCATGGCATAGAGCATTCCACTCTGGATGAGGGAGAAATCATCCGCCTTGGACTGCTAGACATTCTTTTCGTCCTCAGAGGCGGAATCTGCAGGCTTAGCTGGAAGCTCAGCCTCGATGACATAAGTCAACTTGTAGGGGACTAGGAGGATCCTAAGATTGCGGAACCATGCGGTGAAGTTGGTTCCATCAGTTTTCAGCTTGTCCTTCTCGAGGAAAGTGCTAAGGTTGAAGGTGGGTGGGCGAGACATCTACAAAGGAATTTGCAAAGTATTTAGACTATGTTCATAATAATGAGTTCGAGTTTTAACTAAAAGAACTCCCACTTCAACAAACACCCCTCTACTCGTTTAGTGATCAAATGATCCCTATCCTTCGCACCTCCCCCGATCGTCACATCCATCAGTGCAATATCAAAGGTGGACATTCCCTAATGTCGATCACATCAACTATGTGATTCATGCTCGACCTTTCGGTCTCTTGTATCCCGAGGCCACGCTTCTCTAACGTGCTAGGCTCTCCAGACCTAACTCGTGTGTATTTGCAGTGCAACATGGCTTACACCCACTGTATGTGAACGTAGATATGTCTGACACCCAGGCCTGTCACCTTGGATCGCCTCATACCGAAGAACTTTCTTGGTGGTGCACACACAACGGGAATACGATAACTCGAATACTATGAGGGATTATCTTATTATGCTACCATCTAGTAAGTATACTAGCACAATAAGTGATACTTCTAAGGTGAAGTGTTATGACATGGTTATAGCTTCGTGATCATCATCAACAGCTTTAATGAGAGTTTCATAAACTTGTCATTGCCATGTTACAATACTTGCCCCTATGCAATAACAAAGATAGACGCTTCTATATTAACTATTGCATGTTTTACGTGGCTTTAGGGCTTTCACAGTAGAACCCTTTCCCACCTACGAACGTCTAGCCACAACATGGATTCAATGATTGCCGTTCTTCTTCCCATTTCAGGGCCCTCCAGTGTTAATGCCATATCAACTACTGCAGAGAGACAGACACCCCCCTAAGCCACTTTGATTTGTGGACCAGTCTTGTGAATCACCACGTGAGGTCGGTTGGGGGCCACTTCATCAAACAGTGCCGCGATATGAACAATAATACTAAAGAGGGTAGCAACTAGAGAATCAATTCCCACATATTGCTATGTGTTCTATCTGTACGAGATGTCTACCCATAGACCCGCTCTGATACCACTGAAGGGTTCCGTAGCAGAAAACAAAAAATTTCTATCTACTCGAACACTAATACTAGGATCTATACTATGTAGACATAAGTAACGGAGAAGGAATACAGTATTCATACCTTTGCAGAGAGAGGCACGCCTTACGCAGGAAGGCATATATTGATGAAGACGAGTAGAACCCCAAGTGTGGTGCCTCCAAAGTTCGTCACACGTCCGGTGTAGTGGACGTCAATCGGGCTCCGATCCAGCCGAGCAGTGGAAGAAGTAGATGCCGGATCGCCGATCACACGACGGTAGTGTGAAGGTGGAGAACTCAACCACGAGGTCCTCCCCAATATTACGGCGAAGTCCTCAGTAGAAGAGAGAGAGAGAATGAGAGGAATGGGTGTGTTCCAAGGGGAAGGGGGACCCCTATATATAGTAGGAGGGGGGGCGCACCACCTAGGGGCCAGGCGGTGTGGGACTAATGCCCACACCCGCCGGCCACCTTGGGGCAGCCGCCGGCCCTAGGTGGGCCCCACTCGGGTGGCCCATTAGCCCTAGGCCGGCTGGCCCCCACCCCTTAGGCGCCTTGCCCACTTGGGCCTCCCCTCGGGTGAGGCCCATTAGCAATATAGTGCCTTTAAAATAAAATAAAAAATATATATTTAATATTAATTCTCCAATTAACATTCAAATACACATAATATATTATTCCTTCACTCCGGAACATCTTCCAGACCCCTTCCGATCTCCATCGAATATTACCGAAACTATTCCGATTTCTCTCTCTTTCTATTTCTCATATGATACCTCATCTACCCTAAGCGTCCCCACCCTTAAGCGTGACATCCTTTGGTTTGGAAACACTCCGGACATGATAGAGACCATTCTCATATCAATGATCAACAGAGGGACCTGGATGGCCATGTGACCCCTGTGCGTTTCATGAATACAATCGCTCGAACCGTGAGATAGTCGTTCCCCATTACCTTTGTCATACGATACCTAATTCATCCGAGACGTGATCTTTGGTATCTGCATACCTTAGTCCGATCTCGTTACTGATGAACTTGTTTTCCTCGTTCTCATGTCATTGCATTCTGTGACCTAGTCACATGCTTGCAAGCTTCATTAATGCAATGTCACCGTGATGGCCACATGTATTTGTCCGTTACACAAACTAGACAAATCTTGGTCTTGATATGTACTCGTCTATGCATTCTTCGGAAAACCTGAGTGGCACCTTTTTGATCACCGTGTTACGAGATGATTCTTGATAACCATCTAAGCTTCTTCCAGAATGGTGATTTGCATTACCTCACAGTCAAAGGATCAGGTTGCGAGGTTCTCTGTGTTTTTATCATCAATGGTGAACATGTAACTAGATCTTATTATGATATAACGGTCGGATCTTTGTCTATCATGTTATTTAACTAATAACATGACCTCATTGTCAGTTGGCATAAATGCCCATGGTCTTGAAACATAGACCATCTTCATGACCAATGAACTAGTTCACTAGAGGTAACTAGAGACACGGTTTGTTTACATACCACACGTGTATTAATGTTTCGTATTAACACAGTTATAGCACAGTATGAAACGTATTATGAATATACAGGAGGTATATCAAATAATACACTTTATTATTTGCCTCTAGGGCATAACTCCTTCACATCATCCTTTTCTTTCTTTCAACCATTGATGTTTAACTTAATGATATTCCTAATTTGAGTGACCAAGGACCAGTACTTAATCAATTCCTATTCCGAAACTATTTTTAGAATCCTTTTTAGGAATCCTACATAATATCGTAATATACTTACTTTCAACTTATAATCCCTATAATTCATTATTTATCGGTACTGGCGCTTTTGTTGGGGGGATAACCCCGGGTAGGGTCACACCAGGGAATAAAGTCCAAGTTAGCCGAGGTACGGCAAGGCCAAAGTGAATGTTGACCGAGTTTCCTCAAGGCAGGCCGACTTATGGAATGACCCGGCCCGGTGGGTGTTCAACTAACATTAACCCGACTGGCATAAAACATATGTCGGCTATGTTCGATCTACCTTGTTTGTAGGTACCCACATAGCCGGGTTAACCAGGCAATAGCCCGGTTATCACTTGGCTTCCAAGAGAAGGAAGGAATCTCGCTGGTCAAAAGGTGGCCTCTGTCCACTGTAGCGTGAGCAAAGCAGGCAGAGGTAAGGACCAGCAGGGCGTGGCCGACAAGCTGCGTAGCCAATGTCGGCTGACGCCACCAGGTTCGGGTGATCCCATGCCACATAGGGGCTCAGGGAGGCTTACGCCATGAGTTCGGACTAGCTGTTTAAAGTGTAAAAAGAGGTATCTTACTTTACCAAAGGGCATATTCGAAGAATATGCCTCCACGTGTGCCCTAGATTTGTAACCTAGGCTCCCCTATATAAGGAGAACCAGGGCCTCCATAGAGGGGATCGGTCATTTTATTTAAGGAAGAACCCTAGATCATTGTATTGGGTAGTAAGGGAACTGGTCTCCTTCTCACGAACAGCTCGAGGAGCCCTTGTAGTCCTTGATAAACAAGAGAGAAATACAAACATTAGTGTGTGGAATCACCACACTGTCCCTCCTTGGATTCCTCTAGTGCACATTGGCCCCATCTTTAGCCTATACATGGCATCTTCCTTGCCACCACCACGACAGTTGGCGCCCACCGTGGGGCTAGCAAGAGTAAAAATCCAGACGGGAAACATCTTTGTCACCAGCGAACGCATTGTCTTTGGGACGGTTCAGCACTTTCGAGGGGTGGACTGCATCAGCGACAACCTTGGGAGCTTCGGCAGGCGCCCTCCTCCGTGCAACGGCCTCTTCATCAAGCTTGGTGCCCACAAGATCTATGTCCGCATCGACGAGTCCTGCGTTCATGCGCAGCACGTCGTTGAGGGAGGCGAACCACCTCTCAGTGTAGATCGCGGCTTGTGTATCACTCGCCCTGCAAGCTGCGTTGAGGTCATGATGACGACGCCTGATGTAGGAGCAAGCAAGGACCTGGCGCCAGATCCAGATGCCACGTCGAAGCAGGCAAGGTCTAGATTCCCTCCACTATAGAGGCTAGAGAATGTACTACAGCAGGCGATAGATAGCTTAGCAACACCCATAGCGCAAGTGTCGATCCGGCTCAGGCACATGCCGAGTTACATGAAACTAGGCAGATAATGCTAGCTGGTGCAAAAAAAAGTAGCTGAGTTGTAGCAGTCACTGAACATCACTCTGTGGGAGTATGCAAAGGCAAACCGCATAGATGGAGTAAAAATTCACGGTAGAAACCTAATTACTGAGATTGACAAGGAGTATGTGCCTAAGCCAGGTCAGACAGCTATTATGGTGACAACAGGGCGAGAGAGGTATAGTAGCCCGGCAAAGAACCTCAGGGATGCCAATGCGGCTGCATCCGAGTTAGAAGGTTTAACCGGAGAGGCCCGAGAGAGGAAACATGAGAGAGTTAACCACTTGTTGAGGGTGGCATGTCAGCAGAATGAGAAAATAAACAAGGCAAAGCCAGCACAACCCGGAGCATCGCACGTAGTGCATTCGGCAAGGAATAACCCGGCGAAGTCAGCTGGAGCTACGTCTTCACCTCATGACAGACCTAGGAGAGAGAAAGTGGTAACCTCGGGCAGAAAAGACAAATAGATGGTCCCGTATGACCCGGTAAGAGCAGGAAAAGGAAAGGCAGTGCAAGTTGATGAGGATTGTCATAGTGCCAGCCTGGGTGAAGATGGCCGAGGTAACCGCGACCAAGGCAACGCCGGTCAGAGAAACGCTGCCAACGGCAATGCTACACAGTGTAATCTGGCGAGAATAGGGCAAAATGTACCTTGGCAACAACAATATAAGTACGCACCTCGGTAGGAGAGAAGTGCTGGCCCATCAATGCAGCAGCAAAATGATCGTCCGGGTCAAGATAGGTACAATGATGGTTACTCGGCAATGGCTGATGCCGGATTTCCTAGACCAGAGCACCATGTGATCTGATCGAGATTGGGAAACAGGAGTTTGCAGCTAGATGACACAAGACTAAAGCTGGATCGAATTTATAGATCAGAGATGATTGAGGTGTAGGGTCCCCCGGGTACAGCATGCTTTGGGCCTCGGATCATGAGAGAACCACCTGTGGCAAACTTTCAGTTAGCCAGAGGGACGAAGATGTATGACGGCAGCACTAAACCAGATGATTGGCTCATTGATTATGCAACTGCAGTGAACATTGCCATGGGTAACGTGAGATGGGCTGTGAGATATGTGCCCCAAATGTTGGAAGGACCAGTAAGGGTCTGGTTGAACAACTTGCCGCCAGGAAGCATCAACTGTTGGTTAGATTTCGAGGAGCTGTTCATCAGCAATTTCTCGAGCACATACAAGAGGCCGAATAGGCCACAAACCTTGGCACTGTGCAAGCAGAGACCGAATGAGCCGGACTGAGAGTTTTTGACTCGGTGGTGTAATATGCGCAATTCCTGTGAGGGGGTAATTGAATGACAAGAAATCGCATGGTTCACCCAAGGATGTAGATACAGAAGTATGTTATGGCAGAGGTTGTAGCGAGATATGCCAACCCCGTGGCCGAGATGATCCGGATCACAGATTCGTATGCTTTGGGAGATCCAACCCAACCTCGGTTGATGTCAAGCGAGTCAAATGAGGATTACTACAATAGAGATGGTTTCAGATTATCCCGGAGGAATGACTTCCGAGGTAAAAGAAGGGATGATCACCATGATTACAAGTACAGCTCGCAGCAAGTGGTGGCTATAGATCAGGATCACTCCAATGCTGGCGCCAACCAGCGTCAGAAAACTAGAGGGAAACAATGGTAGCAAAAGGGTGAAGTCAAGAAACCTTGGACGCTAGAGCAGAAGAAACAGTGACAGGACAGAAAGGACCATCCGAGATACACGTTCGAGTCTATGTTGGATCAGCCATGCAAGTTCCATACGCCAAGTCCAAATAATCTAGCAAATCATACCACCCAGCAATGTGAATGGATCAGGAAGTTAGAGCAAAGTGGCTCGGGGAATGCTCAGGCACCTCGGCACAAAGAACCTTGACATGATGGACCTCGGCATGAAGCACCTCGGAATGATGCACCTCGGCAGTAACAACTCTGAGGAATGGACAGCAACTGATGTTACCTCCACCTCCACTGAGGTATGAGAATCAAGAAAGAAGGGATGCAGTGCATCAGGTGAATAACCAGCAACAACAAGACCAAGGTTATCACGGTAATGACGGAAGGAACGAGTATAGAGAGCATCACCAGAGTTACTATGTGTTCACTACAGAGGAGACTGATAGAAAGAGCTTGCAACACCGACATATGGAGGTGAACGCGGTAATGCCATCTGTGACAAGGTACACGCCTTGGTCAGATCAGGAAATCACTTGGAGCATCAAGGATCACCCCAGGCTCATGCCGAGTCCTGGATTGTATGCACTAGTGTTGGATCCGACATTCATTGGGCCAAATATCAATGTGAGGTTTTCCAAGGTGCTGATAGACAATGGCAGTAGCATTAATATCATGTACAAGGGTACCATGCACAAGTTGGGAATATCAGAGAATATTCTCCAAGCAACAAGGACCACTGATACGTTGCTAACGTATCTATAATTTTTTATGTACCATGCTTGTTTTATATATACTTTCTTATGTTTTGTCCACACTTTGGAGTACTTTTATACACTTTCTGGGACTGACCTATTAACAAGATGCCTTAGTGCCAGTTGCCTGTTTTCTGCTAATTTTGGTTCTAGGAAAGCCAGAAAATGAATATTCTCGGAATTGGATGGGACAAAAGCCAAAGTCAATATTTCACCGAGGTGAACACGGAGCCAGAAGACGAGATGGAGAAGGGCCTCGAGGGGGCCACACCCCCTGACCGCACGGCCAGGCCTAGACTGCGCCTTAGGGGGTGTAGCCGCCTCGGGAACCCCCTCAGTCTCGCTTTTCGCCTATAAGAAGCCTCCGATATAGAAAACCTAAGTACCCGATCAAAATTCCACGAAAGAGTCTATAGTCGCCGCCATCTCCATCCCTAGATCGAGAGGTATCTGAAGCTCTTCCCGGCACCCTGCCGGAGGGGAGAATTCACCCTGGAGGCCTTCTTCATCACCATGCCTGCCTCCGGTGTGATGCGTGAGTAGTTCATCCCTGGACTACAGGTCCATGTAGTAGCTAGATGGTTGGTTCTTCTCCTTTGTGCTACCATGTTTAGATCTTGTGAGCTCAGTTCATGATCAAGATCATCTATTTGTAATCCTACATGTTGTGTTTGCGGGGATCCGATGGATATTGAGATGCTATTTTAGATTGATTATTGATTCTATGATGTCTTTGTTATTTGTGATCTTGCATGCTCTCTGTTGTTAGTAGCTATCTTGGACAGGTAGATGCTAGCAACTCCAAGAGGGAGTATTGTAAGAGCTATCTTGGACGAGGATACTTCTAATATTGTCTCACATCCAAATAGAACTAAAAAAGGCTAGTATCCCTATGCTTTCTGTTAGAATTGGTGATCATTCTTATTATGGTTTATGTGATATTGGTGCAAGTTCAAGTGCTATTCCTTACGAGCATTACAAAGAAATTATGCATGAAATTATTCCTTGCGAACTATAAGAGATTGATGTGGTTATTGACCTTGCTAATAGAGAGACCATCTCTCCAATCGGTATTGTAAGAGATGTGGAAGTTCTTTGTGGTAATATTAAATATCCTACTGATTTTCTAGTACTTGGTTCAGCTGCTAGTAAATCCTATCCTATCATATTTTGTAGACCTTTCTTGAACACATGTGGAGCCATTATAGACTGTAAAAGGAAGAAATTTTAACTAAATTGATGGGGAATCTTAGGAGTTTAATTTTTTGAAATTTACTAAAGTTCCTTGTGAAAATGAAACCCCTAGTGAGGATTTTAGAGTTGAACAACTTGCTTCCGTCTCTCTTGCTCCTAACAATGCTTTGCAGCAATTTATGGAAGACCATGAAAGTGAAATCTTCATGGAAGAAAGAAATGATATTGACGAGATTCTCCGTCGTCAACCTAAGATGCTTAAGCATAACTTGCATGTGGAAGATTTGGGTACCACATTGCCACCTAAATCCGATCCAGTTTTTGATCTAAAACCTTTGCTTGATGATCTTAAAGATGCTTACATTGATGATAATAAAATATATCATGTTATTATTAGTTCTAAATTTTCAGGGAAGGAAGAAGAAAGATTATTGGAGGTATTGAAGAAACACTGAGGAGCTATGGGATATACTTTGGATGATTTAAAGGGGATTTCCCCTACTATATGTCAGCACGCTATCAATATAGAACCCGATGCAAGGCCAGTGGTAGAACATCAACGTCGTTTAAATCCTAAGATGAAGGAAGTGGTAAGAAACGAGGTATTAAATCTCCTTGACGCTGGTATTATTTATCCTATTGCTGATAGTGAATGGGTTAGTCCTGTTCATTGCGTCCCTAAAAAGGTTGAATTACCGTTGTGCCTAATGATAATGATGAGCTTATTCCCCAAAGAATAGTAGTAGGTTATAGGATGTGCATTGATTTCAGAAAGGTTATCAAAGTTACTAAGAAAGATCATTACCCACTGCCTTTTATTGATCAAATGTTAGAAACATTGTCTAAAAAGACCAAATTTTATTTTCTTGATGGATACTCTGGGTTTTTTCAAATTGCTGTTAAACAACAAGATCAAGAAAAAACTACTTTTACTTGCCCTTATGGAACCTATGCTTATAGGTGTCTGCCTTTTGGTTTGTCTAATGCTCCTGCTACTTTTCAAAGATGCATGTCTGCTATCTTTCATGGTTTTTGTGAGGAAATTGTGGAAGTGTTCATGGACGATTTTTCCTCTATGGAACTTCTTTTGATAAAGTTTTGCACAACCTTGATAAAGTTTTGCAGATATGTGAAGAAACCAATCTTGTTCTTAATTGGGAGAAATGCCACTTCATGGTCAATGAAGGAATTGTCCTTGGACATAAAATTTCTAAAAGAGGCATTGAAGTTGACAAAGCTAAAGTTGAAGCAATTGAGAAAATGCCCTATCCAAGAGACGTCAAAGGTATTTGTAGTATCCTTGGTCATGCTAGTTTCTATAGAAGATTTATTAAAGATTTCTCTAAGATATGAAAACCCCACACTAATCTTCTTCAAAAGGATGTACCCTTTGTTTTTGATGATGATTGTAAGGAAGCTTTTGCAACTCTAAATAAGGCTTTAACTACTTCTCCTATTGTCCAACCACCTGATTGGAACTTACCCTTTGAAATCATGTGTGACGCTAGGGATTTTGTTGTAGGTGCTGTCCTTGGGCAATGAATAGATAAAAAGTTAAATGTTATCCATTATGCTAGTATGACTCTTGAAGTTGCTCAAAAGAATTATGCTACTACTGAAAAAGAATTATTAGTTGTTGTCTTTGCTTGTGATAAGTTTAGACCTTATATTGTTGATTCAAAAGTTACCATTCATACTGATCATGCTGCTATTAAGTACCTTATGACGAAGAAAGATGATAAGCCTAGGCTTATTAGATGGGTGCTGCTTTTACAAGAGTTTGATCTACATATTGTAGATAGGGACGGTTTTGAAAATCCTGTTGCTGATAATTTATCTTGATTGGAAAACATCTCTTTTTATCCTATGCCTGTTAATGATAGTTTCCCAAATGAACAGTTGGCTGTAGTGGGGGTAAGCTCGCGAGGGAGCCCTTGGTATGATGATGATGCTAACTTTTATATAAAGAAGGAATATGAATAGATGCTATTATGCGAAGATGTGTTCTAGAATATGAATAAAAGGAAATATTGCGGAAATGTCATGGTAGTGCCTATGGAGGACATCATGCGGGGGATATAACCGCACAAAAGGTGCTACAATCAGGTTTTTACTGGCCTACCCTTTTTAAAGATGCAAGAAAATTTGTCTTATCAGTTGATGATTGTCAATGAGTTGGTAATATTTATAGACGCAATGAGATGCCTATGAATTACTCTCTTGTTATTGAACCATTTGATTGTTGGGGATTCGACTTTATGGGTCCTTTTCCCCCTTCAAAAGGTTATACTCATATTCTTGTTGCTGTTGACTATGTTACTAAGTGGGTAGAAGCCATACCTACAAAAAGTGCTGATGGGGAGACCTCGTTAAAAATGCTTAAGGATATTATCTTTCCTAGGTTTGGAGTGCCTAGGTATCTTATGATTGATGGAGGTTCTCATTTCATTCATGGTGGCTTTAGAAAGACCCTTGCTAAATATGACGTTAATCACATAATTGCTTTAGCTTATCATCCCCAAACTAGTGGGCAAGTAGAGCTATCAAATAGAGAAATTAAATCCATCTTGCAAAAGGCTGTTAGTAGATCTAGAAAAAATTGGGCTAAAAATTTGAATGATGCTTTATGGGCTTATAGGACTTCCTATAAAAATCCTATGGGAACGTCTCCTTACAAAATGGTTTATGGGAAAGCTTCCCACCTGCCCTTAGAATTAGAACACAAAGCTTATTGGGCAGTGAAAGAACTAAATAGAGACTGCATACTTGCGGGTGAAAAAAGATTATTTGACTTGAGTTTGTTGGATGAATGGAGGAGTGAAGCATATGAAAATGCTAGAATCATTAAAGAAAGAGTTAAAAGATGGCATGACAGGAGAATTCTTAAGGGAGAGTTCCATGTTGGTGAGAAAGTTTTATTCTATAGGTCTCGTCCCAGATTTTTTGCAGGGAAACTACTCTCAAAATGGGAAGGACCTTTTGTTATTGAAGAAGTGTATCGCTCAGGAGCAATAAAAAATTCTTCTTTAAAAGATAATAGTACACAAGTGGTGAATGGTCTGCGACGAAATTGCAATCACAGAATCAGAACGGGTGGGTCTAGAGTCCATCCTCACACAGTTGAAATGCAGCTTCTCCCTTCTCCTTTCCAAAAGCAAGTGGATGTCATAGCCTCAGACAATTCGAAAACTAGGTCTCAGTCTCATTTTCAGATGCCATTTTCCACCGGAAAGAGAATCTCAAGCACTATATTGCTATAGATTCTTACAATGAAGACATTGATGCTATTCAATTGATAACTCCGGAAAAAATTATCAAATACCAAGTTCAGAGACCTGCAGAGTCTGTTTTCGAATAGGTAATAGTTCTGGTAAGAAAAGTTCCGTGAAAAATCTGTCCCGTTATATTTTTGCAGTTTTTATCAAACAAGCAAAGAAACGAAGCGAAAGAGGGACGGAAACAGAGCCAGGGTGGCTCACACCACCCCCTGGCACGGGCCTCCCTAACCGCGCCAGCAGGTGGTGTGGCCACCCCGGACTCTGTCTTCGACCTGTTTTCTCCCAGTACCTTCCTTATGTTGTAAAAATCTCTAATATATAATCCCCCGGATCCCCGAGGTTCGTATATCGCATTGTCGTCGTGTTTTTGTTTCGATATGTTTTTGACAGGTAGAATCTCAGTTTTGGAGCCACAATGTCCTCCTTAGGATCATCCAAGGGAGATCCCTCCGCGGATATCATCAACCCGTACATGCGTGAGTTGAAGATTCATCCCAACGAGTTGTTGCTCGAAGACGGGGAGGTACAGATAAAAGAGGTTTAGGGCCCTAAAGGTGAAGGAAGTCTAGAGGACAGGATGGAAGCACTAGAGCAAGAAGTCTTTAGGTACAAGAAGATGGCAGAACACGAAGTGGATATCATCCATAAGATTTGTTCCGAACTCATCGCCGAGCACCAAAAGGAGACTGCTGAGCTTAAGGATGAAATCCTCTCACTCCATCGAACGAACAACCAACTGCAAGCACAACTCTACGACGTGCAAAATCAAAATTGTGATTATGAGGTTAGGTTTAAATGCATAAGTCTTGCTGCTAGTTTCAGGATGATGGAGATCAGGATGTCTTTTGTTGATGGGGAGCCCTTACCTTGGAAGTCGGATGATGATGAGAGAACACCACCACCGAAGGAGTAATTCTTCATCAGGTTTTGGCATCCCCTTGGTTTGTTCCAAGCTCGGGGGAGTGTCACGGTATCACATCACTATCTTCTATCTTTTTACCTTTTTAGTACAGTCATATCATGAATAGAGAAGTTATCATGTAGAATTGTTTGCATTATGGAAGTGTCCCCCCTCTCGTTAGATATCTCTGTATCCCTTGGTGTGAGTTGCCATTATGGAATATTAATGAGAAGTTCTATCATTTACTCTTTTACATATCTTATATTAGTTTTCAATTCATGTTATATGATTGATCTTGTTGTTAGTATTGGTATCACTTTGGGATCATTGAGTTAATTTAGTTGGTTTTGGCAAACCTGGCTTGGTCAGTAGCAACACTATTTTGAGAATTGAATGAAAAAAATAAAAGTGCTTTAAAGAAATATAATTTCATCATCATCTTTCTTGATTTGCTCATAAGCGTAGTATTCTCCAAGTTAAGATCTTTTGTGCTTCCAAGGAAGATTGCATGTTTGTTTTTATCACTTGTATGTTTGTTTGTTTCCTTCAACTCTTATGCTTGCTACCTAGGCTTGCTAGCCAAAAACCTGTACTGAGAGGGAATTCTTCTCGTGCATCCATTCCTTAAACCAAAACCTATGCCATTTGTGTCCACCATACCTACCTATTAGCACTATTGCTATTCCAAGTAAATTCATGTTTTATCTACCTTCCGAATTAAACTTGTTATGTGAAAATTAGTGATTAAATCTCTCACGAAATTGAAGGCACACTTTACTTTCCTGCACTTAATAAACCTGAACCATTGCGTCCATCTTTGTTCCGTATATGCTTGCGCTTTATAAGTTGAAGTGAGCAGAACGATGTATCATGGGGAACGCTTTCAACATTGCACTTATTATTCCGTTGATATCATGATTCTTTTTCTTATGTATCCCGACGGTGTGAAAAAAAGGGGAACTTGTAAGATCATGGAGTTTGTATGTGTGTTGCAGAAACGCCTGGGCCGCTAGCCTAAGCCATGCCTAATCATGGTGGAAACTTGTAGCATAACCATAATGAGCACTCTATGAAGCATCCTCAGTAAAAACCTATGAAAATAGCAAATAAAAAGATCGCCGAGATGCTCATTATCTGCTTGCCTTATCATTTTGATTATGGGATAGCTCCTGTATCATGTGCAAGGGGTACCCCATTGGCGGTTCTCTATGATGCATATGTATTTACAATGATAGGAGCTTACTTGTGACTGAAGTTTAGAAGCATGAGGTTCGGTACTCATTAGTAAGGGGCATGAGATTTCAACTTATAACTTGTCAAGCATATCCTCTTAGTTGTGTCACTTTAACCTTAATCACCTCAAGATGCTTATGATAGGGGCAATGAGAGCTGAAAGCTAAAAAGTACCATAATTTTTGGTAGCTCTTTATGAAACTTGAAAACCCTGCTTCCCTTTGCGAAGGGCCTATCTTTTACTTTTTAGTTGAGTTAGTAAACCTATTCCCTTCTACATCAGCAAGTATTTTGAGTTGTTGTGTTTCATTCATTCATATGATGATTTATTCAATCACGTTTCTTATGTTCCTTGTTTTGCACATTGCTCTTATCTTGGTGAATACTACTTTGAAAGCTATCATTGAAAACCAATTATTTGTGAACTCCTGTAAATTGTCAACTATTCTTGACCAAGAGCAAGGTTTGCCATTACCAATTATGATTTACTTTATGTATCTTTATTGTGTTTCCTTTACTTATTGCAAGTTCAGTTATATAAGAGTGAATTGTCTTCTATTATGATTTGTGTATTGATGAATGTGATGCTTCTTGTCCGCATTCTTTTATCGACTCTTCACTACATAAACATGAGGTCATGTTTATTGAGCTCAGTTTTCGCTTGGGGACAAGCGAAGTCTAAGATTGGGGGGAGTCATACGTCCATTTTGCATCACTATTCTATATCATAATTTACTGTTATTCATTGATATATTTCATATTAAGGATTCTGATGGAAAAGGTGTTGTTTGGAGGCAAAATTCGCGAAGATCAGAAAATCCGGGAAAATATATGGAAAATTATATCTATCCAAAAGACGAAGATTGCCAGAAGGGGAGTGGAGATGGGCCACACGGGGCCCACGCCACCCCCTGGCGCGGGCAACCCTAAGCCGCGCCAGCAGGTGATGTGGCCACCCTAGCCCACTCCAGGCTCTCCCCTTTGGCGTATATTATCCCCTCGAAAACCTAATACGTGAGGAGCGACCACAGAAAGATTCTGCCGCCTCTGCGGGGCGAAAAACTACAGAGAGAAAGGTCTCTCCGGCAGACAGAATTCTGCCGAGGGAATTCCTTCACGAAGAGGGGAGATCATCGCCATCAACACCACCATCAAGCTGGACTTCATCGGGATCATCATCATCATCATCACCACCATCATCTGCATCACCACCATCATCACCACTTCATACCGCTGTAACAATTGGGTTGAATCTTGCATTGTTCTTAGGGGAAACTTTCCCGGTGTTGATTACTTCTTGTAGTTGATGCTATTAGTGAACCATTAAATTATTGTTATGTTTAGATTGTTGCTTATCATTATATCATCTCTGATCTTGATCCATATGATGTATTGTGAGTAGTTTCTTTAGTTCTTGAGGACATGGGAGAAGTCATGTTGTTAGTGGTGGAATTGTGTTGAGAAAGATTTAATAGTTTGTTATTTAAGTTGTGGTGTATTTCTTCTAGTGGTGTCATGTGAACATCGACTAGATGACACTTCACCTTTATGGGCCTAGGGGAATGCATTGTGTATTTGGCTACTAATCATAGGGGTTGCCGGAGTGACAGAAACTTGAACCCCCGATAGGAAACCTTTGCACAAGGGACGTCAGGGTCTTAGAGTTTAAAGTTGAGGTTAGGTTTCTATCTTAATTACTTTATTGTACTTGCGGATGCTTGCAAGGGGTTTAATCACAAGTATGTATTAGTCATAGGAAGGTCGGTACATTAGCACAGGTTCACCCACACAACACTTGTCAAGCTAGAGAAGATTAATCAACTATATGAAGCAAAAGCACTTGACGATATTCTCGTGTGTCCTCGAGAACGTTTGGTCATCTTAAGTAATACAACTGGCTTGTTCTTGCTAAAGAAAGGATTGGGCCACTTGCATCATTTATTATTATTGTCTTTTATTTGCTTGTACTTTATTTATCTGCATTATCAAAAACCCTTAAAAATCCGTTTGCTAAGTATTTACAGAGAATTCCTGCTCCAAGCCACTCATCAACACCTTTTGCTCCTCGTTGGGTTCGACACTCTTACTTATCAAAAATACTGTGATACCCCCCTATACTTGTGGGTCATCACTCTGATACAAATGTGGGGGTTCGCGCATGAAAACAATAAATTTTCCCCTATGCCTAGAACCCTAGTTGCCAGGACCTATCTATTAGTAATGCATTAATAGGAGGGGCTTTTCGCGAACTTACCTTGGAAGACCGAAAAGCATTATCAACGCTCGAGAGAGCATGGTTGATGTACACAAGCCGAAGCCGACCTTAAGGTTGTGTTGAAATCCTGACAGCTCATGTGGCTCCAACGACTCCTAGTGCCCCAAGTGTTGCACCTCGCAGGAGTTACACAAATCCAGTGCCTGATGATGACTCCTGCTGCTCCGGTCCAGTAGTTGTTGCGGAATTAGAGCTCCTAGATCCGAATCCCGCAGCATGACGGTGCTCCACGGTGAAGAAGACTCTCGCTCATGTGATCTGGACTTGGGACCACGGTCACGGGAGAGAGAGATACAAAATCAACTAGAGGTCTCCCCAAAAGATAGGAAACCTTTTATTAATTATTGTGTATTTAATTTTCCAAAATACCTCTATTTATATAGGGGAAAAACCACCCCATAGCTAACTAGCTTAGCCATTTTGGACTAACCAATGGATAGGGGAGAAGGGGGCTTGGCCACTGCCAGCCAGGGCCCAAGTGGGCTCCACGCGCCTTGGCCTAGCCGGCCACCTTGTCCTCCTTCCTCCGTTCGGTCTTTCCCTCATGGGCCCTTTTCCCTCTGGATTTTGCCCATTAAGGTATTTAACCCTTTTTAATTCCTTTTATTTTATTGGATAAATATAAATGAATGATTAAATCAATATTCAACATTCACATAGATATTATTCAGTCCCTGGTTATGTGGAACTCGTTCCCTCTCATTCCGGACATCCTATGGACTTACGGAAACCCTTCCAGTTTTCTCTCTTCTCTTTTCTTCGGTAATTCTGCTGATCCCAAAACACTCTCTGAGCATCATCAAGCCTTTAAGCATGATACCCCATGGTTCGGTAACACTCCAGACATGGTCGGGACCCTCTCGCACCAATGATCAACAAAGGGTCCTTAATGGCCATGTGATCCCTGTGCATTCCATGAAATCTTTCATTGTTTGAACCATGAACGTCGTGTCTTATTTCATTTGTCTCTTGATACATGCGTTGTCCGAGATATGATCAATGACATCACCATGTCGTGTTCAATCTCATTACCAACAAATGCTCTTTAACTCATTCCGACAAGTGATATCCTCATGATCAAATCACACGCTATGTAGCTATTGGATATAACTTTCCTGAGTGGGCCCTCGAGTATATTTTCCGTCATGTGGATGGACAAATCTTGCTCTTGACACATATTTCCTCAACTATTCCTATGAATACCTGAACACACATTTATAATCACCAAGTCACTAGATGATGTTTGATGCTATCAAAGTACCCTCGGGTAACAGTGATTGATATGGCCTCACGGTCTAAGAAATAGGACACTAGGTCTATTCTAATCATCATAACTTGAACTACATGACATGATCGGGTCACGATGCTTAGGTTGGGTATATATCATCATCTCATTCTCCCAATGAGGTGACTCCATTCTCAACTGGCATAAATTCCACATGATCAGGAAACCTTGATCATCCGTTGACCAATGAACCAGTGACTAGAACTTTAACAGGAACTCCTGATTGTTTATATATCACACGTGTATTGATGTTTCCTTTCAATACAGTTATACTATGATATAAAATGTAATCATAAACTTTACGAAATGATAATAATCCATATTATTATTTGTCTCTAAGGCATATTTCCAACAATTGACCCTACTTGGCTTTACCAAGAGGAAGAATTATCAAAAGGAAGTCAGCAATATCTTCCATCCATCTTGTTTGACGATGTCAAGCTCCGGTATACAGAATAGGAATGAATAAGATTTTGCATTTGCTTCCACCAGATCATTGAATATTTTTCTCCATCTAGAAATAGACGAGACCACCAATAAGAGATTACTGATTATGTTCTCTAAGAGAACCCTCCAGAAAAAGAAGGACGGAAGTAAAAGTATGAAGGTATAAAGGCCACTTCTAACTTCCGTGGAATGAGTGAAATCTCATTAATCCACCAATTCAATGTACAAGAGAGAATGATAAGAGTAGTGGTATGGTCATGACTCCATCCTGCACTCAAAGCATTACTTCGTACATGAATAGGACAACTTTGCAACCTAACTCTCGAATTTTAGATTGGAGATATTGACAAGGTTAAACTCATGAAGCTTTGTAAGAAAACAAGGAGGTGATGCAAACACTTTGTTAGATCCAAAGTAGATAAATATGATGAAGTTGTCGTCGTGTTGGAAGTCCTACGCCATCGGGAAAAAATGAACAAAGATCACAGAGACAGATAAAATATTCAACAGATAGACCATGGATAACACCCCAAAACTTTGAATAGAAGAAGTACGAAAGATATGGAAAGTCTTCATGGCATCCGGTGGATTGAGGATAGAAGGTAAAGCGAGGGGGCTTCAAAAGGTTCTTGACAAGCGAAATATCAAAAGAATTTATTGTACTTCTTGAGAAGATCTGAGAGAGATTTAGTAGTCTTGAGGAAAAAGTGGAATGACGATGCTAACTTTCCAAACAAGGAAAAGCTCTGGATTTGATTGAAGGTCTATAATGGAATTAGCAATTGAATTGATGATTCCAGAATTATAACGATGTCTTTAGCAAAAGGACGTGGCCGAGATAAGTGATTCAAGAATCCATAATTCACACTTTGATGATTATTTGCCCTTCGGATGAGAAAAGAGATAATGACTTGTTCACATAGTCGACCGGATCACCGGTTGAAAAGACAAAAGATTTTGGATAAGAACCGATGATAACTCATACATTAAGAAAAGCTATCAGAGATGAAAATATTAGATTCTCCTGTAACAAAGATGTGAAGCACGAAAGTCGGATGATAATCCACCATAGTGCCTTAAGAATTCTTCGTATTACCAAAGATACTTAGATTATGACATAGATATAATCGCGGTACAACTCAAATTCACAAGAGATAACCACAATCATTTGGAGAATTAGATTGATAACATTGGACATATTCCACTCATGATAAGTGTCGGATAGCTAAACGAAGGACCAAATTACAATCACAAGCATCGGATCGATACACATTATGTATTTAGCCCAAAAGAGTTGAAGATGAAATAAAACTCCAGATTGAACCACCGGTAGCAAAAGATCGAGTTAGCATGGACATGCCGATAAAAGAAGATATATAGTGTATCCCACATGACTAAAAATGAGTGTTGAAACACATATGTATCAAAGAAAAAATCCGCATTTTTCGACAGTAGAAAACCAATAGATGTGAAAACGAATTATCAGATAGAGATTAGGAACTCCACATTATGTGAAAGCATACTAAAGCACGAATACCCTTAACAAGATCGCGTCGGTTAACACACAGTCAGATAGATCGCGTCGGTTTACACATAAGCCTGTCAGTATGGAATGTACCAACAGTTGATAACGAAAGGTAGATTGCAAAGCAAGGTTGGATGCAACAGATCAACAAAGGATTAACACATCCTATGGTACTACAAATACCCCGAACACATGAATCCTAGTTTGAATTTTTAAAAGAGGATAGACAAACATTACACTTCTTTACTAGAATAGGTTGGGTGGGTGGGTAAGAAGAAAAATGGAAACAGTCCTATTCTCGCGTATAGTTTTCCATAAAAAATAACTCCCGAAATATTTTTGAGACTAACAACGACTACCTTGGTTGAGATCCTGAAGGGTGGAATGGCTCTGATAACAATTGTAATACCTCGGACCCTACGCTCTAAGAAACAAGCCAGGATGAACCCAAAGTGCATAAGGTGTCCTACCGCGGAGGCACAAGGGCCACCGACGTGTAGGCCCCATCTAAGCAGAGAAAGGCATGGTACTGGCCAACCACCCTATCCACTTTGCAAGAACATTGTATCAAGTGCGAGCGGCGTAGTCGATAGGTATGCAAAAAAACATACACAAGTGTGTATGTCAGCGACATACAATAGTACATCAGAGCAATTCCATCAATAAAGAAAGGAAATATTGCAACGCCATACGGCAAGATCCAAATATCATAGATAGATATAATAGTTTATGATACATCCTCATACATCAATGATCATGGTATCAAGCGGAAGCAGAATACAAGATTCGAGTATGGATTAAGAAGCAAATCGGCATAAGATGCCACAGAAATAAGCACTTTCTCGCCCACATATCTCAGAGATCTCCATCCCTGGAATCTCTACACAACAGGGTCGTTGCCTCCTTCATCGGTCTCATCAACGTAGTAGCCTCCATATGGATGTGCCTGCCACCCTAATCAATAATTTTTGTGAGACCCTAGGGATACTCAGCAAGTCTTTATGCATCTAAAGGGAACAACTTAGGGGTGATGCAATTGCAGCGAAAGATATTATCTAAACAGTTCTATAGAGACACACTACAACATCCGCCCAACTAGATATGGACGGATGCTCATTAAACAATAGTTATATAAGTAACATAAATAAACATCGCCCACCCTCCGTCTCACTTACCGAACGAGAAGGCAGAAGAACATCCCATCCGTTGGCAAGTTTTATTAATCAGTCCATGGATATTGCACTATTACTAGTTGAATTTAGGCAAATTAGAGACGATACTTTAGTTATAGTTATATATGATCAAGAAAATGTGCTCCAAGTCGTCCATAACCGCGGATACGACTTTTAGAAAGATTTACCCTGTAGGGTTGCACAAATAGCAACACACACACGATCAACATCGGGAAGAACCAAATAAAAAGTAACGAGGCCTCATGACAAAGCAACGAAGTTGGCCGGCTTCAAGACGGACCCAGGGTTTGCATCAATGGTTGTAAATGATTGGGAACCCAAAAGTGTGATTGGGTTTATCGATACCGTGAAAACACTCCGCATTCCAAAATAGTACATGCGCTCCATGCGCAATAGTAAATAAAGAAGTAAAGCATGGCATGAGTACAAGATAGTAATAAAGCCCCAAACTAATTTGTGGCCCCAAGAAATAAGATGTGAATCAAGCTCAGGCTAAGGGGATTCATGGTCCCACATGAGGATAGTGTGATATTCAAGGAACAAGGTATTACGGGACACAAGTGAGCATGGAAGAACCAAATAACAGCTATTGCCTACCGATGCCTCTTTCTTTAGTTATCCCATTACTACACAGTTAAAGTTTTTTAGGTATCTCATTATCCAAAGGCTCACACAAACCCTACACATGAAATTTTATGACTTGCATGGCTCAAGAAACTCATGTAGTAATGGCTCGTAGGATTGATGGTACAAACTTCGATGGGGTTTAAAAGTAAAGGTTATGCAATACTTGGGATTCAATTTTATGCAATCGTGACTCTATGATGCAAGTATAAGATAGAGGCATATGTGCTATATGTAATGGAAGCATGGGTAATATCTTGCCTGCTGGATCAGCAGTAGGGTCCGGGATCCGGGTAGTACTCATGGATCTCCTGATAGTTCCCTTGATCGGCGTCTGTCCGAAATAAAAGTCAAACACACAAAGGCCATAATAAATAAATTATGCAATCATCTGAATATATGCAATAATAAAACAAGGTATGCCATGATGGTATGATGCACAATTGCATGGTATAACATAACATGGCATTGGTGAGGTGTGGGAATAATAATAAAGCACTATAATTAATTATTTAGGCATGTTTTGCTCCCATAAACCTTGATGTTTTCTTAATATTTATATGATACATGGTTCAATTGATAAAATGGAATGCCTAATTAGAACGGGCTCGTCGCGCTGATCGATTTAGACATATTATTTGTCGACTTTGGAATTAGGGAATTAAAGTTATGAATTAATTAAGAAATAGACATTTAATAGTATTTAAATTATTTCGAAATTTTAAATTGTTTAAATGATATTTTAAATAGAATCATCATAAACCTCATGTTTTTCTTATTCAAAAACATATATTATTTGTATTATTTGAAAATGTGAATTTGAAGCAATATTAAATTCAAAATTAAATAAATAGGGTCAAAGTCAAAGGTTTGACTAGTTTGAATTATTTCTGAAAATATTTGATTAAAGATTTGAATTAACGTTCAAAAATAAAACTATTTAAAAGATATGAATTAAATTTGATTATATTCTTTTCTAGAGTTTTAATTACTCGGGGTGAAGCTGCCTGCTACCTCTGATGTGTAGGCCAGCGAGCGAGGAGGGGCCACTATGCGCACAGGCCATTTGGCTATTGACACGTGGGCGAGCCAGGGACTTCTACTGAGGCTTAGAAACTAGCAGGGGCCTAAGAGTAAAACACTCACTGGTCTGACTGACGAAACTGAATCCGCGACAGTACTCCGGCGCGATCGGGCGACTTCCGATGATGATGGTGATGAAATGGCTACGAACTAGGCCATGTAGAAAAACGAGAACTATAGAGGGGACATCAGGCTACAAGTTTTGTTCAGCAAGTTTTTTCGGAGGAGGTCTGTATCGGCCGGAAAACGACAAAGAACAGAGAAGCCGCGAGCTGCGTGCGATGTCTGACAGAGCTGCATCTGTTGTCGTCGCCGACGTCTGTGACAACAGCGTAGTGGCGCGGTTTTGTGGGGAGGATTCCAACCTCGTCTCCTTACTAAAATGGGCATGCGACGGCTCGATGTAAAGAGGGGAGCACCAGAAACAACTGGGTACCCTTGGATCAGACCAGTGTGGGCTGTGTTGTGTGCTTCAGAGCGTAGCACATGTGGAAACAGAGGGAGTCTCTGTAGCCTTTGCTATTGTTCCTGGACGCACGACCAGAGCATGCGCGTGCCTGCTAAGCAGGCCAGAGGCTCGACAAGGCAAGGAAGTGCAGGGAAGGGTGCTCACCTGGGTTGTGCACGACGTGGTGGCCGAGCTGGGATGGCCAAGATGGAGGCGAGGAGACAGTGACCACGATGGCAGCAAGCAACATGACGGGGCACGGCGGTGCTAGCTACGCTCCGGCCTTCTCTTGGCGTAGCTCTAGGTATAGGGCGAGGAAGACGAGGCAGAGGACCGTCCTGGTACCTCCGATGCAGCTTGTAGTCCACCAGGTCATCCGGGAAGAGGGTGGCCGGGGCTAGGGTTGAGGCCGGTTGGTTTTTCCTTGGAGAGGGGGATGGTTTCCTCCTAGATTTTGATCTGGGAGTGGTTGGGTGGGGCGGGGCTGAGGTTTTCTTCCTGCTGCTGTTTGCTTTATGGGAAGGAAAAAGGAGGGGGGAGAATCACGGGCACAACGGTGTGGTGTGGGGCTAGCTTCGACTTGGCTGGTTCGCCCGCTTGGCAAGAAGAGGAACATGGACGCGCTGGTGCCACCGAACCAGGTCGCAGCAACTCGTCTGGTATAGGGACAGAGGGAATAGGCAACTAGGTCTAGCTAGGATAGCTGGGTCTTTTGCTAGCTAGGAATATGTCTAGCTTAGGATAGATCGAAGTGGTGTATGTAGCTAGGTGGCTGGTGTGTATGTGTGAGTGAAAATGCATGCATACACGAGTAGGTTTAGGTGTAGATGATTTGTTTGGCTAGGATTTGCTTTGATCTCACTCAAATGGTTTAAAAGGAAGTTCAAAACATCCCCAAGCAAGAACAATAGAAGAAAAAACAAAGAAGGAAGAAGGAAAGCATGTGGTGGTGCTTAATTATATGGCACATGATATAGAGGGACTCCAAATGCAAAACTCTCCCAAAACAAAATAGTAAAAGAAGTAGATTATGGGGAGTGATATGTTGCATGGTATTAAATGCCACATTTATTCTTGTGAAAACAATTATGAATACACATGGGAATCTATTTAAACCTGCTTCTTATTGAATTAAGGCCAATAAAAGAAAAAGGAAGCTGCATTCCCATATGAACTAAATAAATGAGCATGCAAGAATATGACGTGGCCAAGCTTGTGTGTATGATCTACTATTTAACATATAGCCACCATTAGATTCCTGCATGATCATTTATTCAATTTCCAACCATATGGAAGGTAGACATGAATTCCACTCACATAGCATGCAAAGGTTGTTGGGGATCGGTGCGAAAAACAAAAATTTCCCTACGATGTAACCCCAGAACTTCCTAGGATCTATCTATGTAGTAATGCGGTAACGACCGGAGCGTAGAGAATACATACCCTTGTAGACCATACGCGGTTAACAATCCGCGGGGAACATGGTTGAAGTAGTCGTACTCGTAGCCAACCTCAAGGTCGCGAAGCTCCTCGCAGGTCACCCCTTGCTCCTTCTTCATCTTCATCATGCAGCAGCTCCGTCTAACGATATTTAAGCACCCCAAGTGTTGCGCCTCGTGTCTTCATACATATCCGGTGCATGATGAGACCTCCGGCTCCCTGATCCCACCGGGAGTACGGAAGTTAATATCCGGCTAGGAATCCCTGCAGCGCAACGGTGTACTTCAGGTGTGCCTCGATCGCACAACCCAGACTTGGAGCCATGGTCACGAGGTATAGAGAGAGGGAGGAGGAGAAAGTCAACCAAAGGACTTGGGGCTATTGTTGTATTTAATCCCACCCATAGGCACCCCTTTATATAGGCGGAGGGGGTGTGCCCTGCCCATTGGGTTATCCATGTGGGACTATTCATAAAGGACAATAAGCAGGATTTTCGTCCTGGCCGATTGGGCCGAATCTACTCAGCCTAATAGACAAAATAGGAAATAGCTAATTAAAAAGAAAAGGGGATTAGCAGCTAACTGCAACCAGCCGGGTGGGCCCTGACGCGCGGTGGCCTAGCCCGCACGGCAGCGGCCAGCGGCCTAGCGCCCCACCCCGGGTGGGCCTCTGTCCCCGACGGCCAAAGGTGGCGACGGCTGCCGCCCCGGTGGGCCGGTTGCTCCCCCCGCGGCCCAGCCCACCCCACACCGCCTGGCGGCGCCTGCGCACCGCCCTGCCCCGGGTGGGCCGGCTCGCCCCGGTGGCCCAGCTCCCTGGCGCCCGCATGGGCCAGGTCGAGCAGGCCCCGGTGGCGGCTGGTAGCTGTGATCCCCCTCCCCCCCCCCGTGCGGCGGTTAATAAAAACCGCCCACGTGGGCTGTTTCTTTTCCTTTTTTCCATTTATTTTTCTGCAGCTTTATTTTAGTCCTTTTCCCTCCGGGATTTGGCCTAATAAAAAAGTTGCCTTTATAAATCTTAACTTAAATATTATTTAGAATATATTAATTCATAATTAACATATAATAAATATATATTCAAATTCCTATTTATCCGAAAACACTTTTCGGGGTTTTCCTTTATTATTTCTCCGACCAACTTCGGATCTCTACACGAAACGATTTCGGCTTTCTCTCTTTCTCTACTGTGATTCCATCTTATGAATGATCGCTCTCATCGTACCCTTAAGTGTATCCTCTCATGTCTCGGGAATGCTCTAGACATGATCTGTATCAATGATCAACAGAGGGACCAGGGATGTCCATGTGACCCCTATGCATTCCTGATGACAATGTCGTTTGAACCATCTAAATGTAGCATCATCTTACTTTTGTTTCTCGATACAACTTGTCCGAGATCCGATCATTGGCATCCCATACCTTGTTCAATCTCGTTCACAACAAGTTCTATTTTCTTGTTACCGTGATATAACATCCCCGTGACCTAGTCACATGTTGCAACATTTATAGATGTAATCTCACCAAGCCGACCTTATGTATCTTTACCCATCATGTGGGTGAACAAATCCCGGTCTTGCAGTCACATGTCATCTACTGTTCCTTCGGAATACCCACCGTACACCTTTATAGCCACCGTATTACCAGATGACGGTTGATGTAGTCTAAGCAGCCTAGGGAAACAGTGAGTAATATGAGCTCACGGTCTAAGGAGAAGGAGTCTAGGTATAGCTGTTGCAACAATTAACTAGATGACTTGATCGTGTTGCATTCCTTCGAGGAATGTCTAACCACATCATTCTCCAATGATATGATCCCGTTGTCAATCGGCATAAATGCCCATGATCTTGAAACCCAGATCATCTTCGTGACCAACAAACTAGTATAATAGAGGCTACTAGGGACTTGGTTGTTTCATACCACACCTATACTAATGTTTCTACTTGGCAAAGTTATAGCACAATATGAAACTATTATAAACTAATTGAGATATGACAATAAAAACATATTTATTATTTGCCTCTAGGGCATATCTCCTTCAAAGGTGGCCATGTGGCTCCACATATTCAATATTGTGAGAACAACATGTACCATATATGGGAGTATGTAGAATTAGAAGTGGATCCATCCAATCACATATGAGCTGGATTTAAATAGCAAATAGAAATGCAATGACTCATATCTAATTGGGATGGTGGAATTTGTGGATGGAACCAAAGAAAGGTGGTGGAAGAATAAAAGATATGCCCTCAACTCGACTTGGGCACCAAACAATATATCAAGAACCAACTACATTATATCAAGAGGCAATTACAATTAATAAGACAAATGCATATGAGAGAAGAACCAAATGAAAAAGAGGTTCTATAATGTTTCAAAAAAGAGGTTTTATATGATGCTCAAATCCAATATGGCATAGTGAACATGAGCATGATATAATGCAATGCAATAATGATATGTAGGAAGTAGCATTATATAGATAAACCAAGTAGCATTAAAATTGTTAGACAACTGGGATGCTACAATGCAACGGTTGATGATGAAGGGGATGATGCGATGTCCTCCAATGATCGTGAAGCAGCAAGGATTTGTCCTTCTCCAAGTTCCTCTTCCAGATCCCTTTCTAGTGTGCTTTTTTGTGTCTAGAGGTTTCTGTGAATGTCGGATATCTGATCCGTCTTCATGAGGTAAAAGTATTTAACGAGGCGGACATGCTGCCATATGGTACAGGCATATAGTATGGGCAGGCTCCGCATGTACAAGTGGTCATTAAGGCCCCTGTGTCCTCCTCCATGTATGCAAATCTCCCAGGTGCAAGGACAAATCAATTAAATGACTTTTATCACTTAAAAACACCATATTACAACATAATATGATAGTCCCAATTGATATGTTCATAAGAGATTTAGTAATTTGTGATCTTGTTAAAACAAGGACAAAAGGTGCGCGCAAATGCAGTAAAATGCCAAAAACCCTACATGCTTCAATTTTGGAGTCATCAGGGACCAATGGACACACAGAACAAGGTGAAAGTTTACGAAGAAGAGGATGCTTACCCTTGTCATAAAAAAATTCCCTCTTGATAGTATTAAAGGATTGATGGTAATTGAACAAGTAGGGAATTAATACTGTGATCGATGCCTTCACATCTCCTTGTACAATGTTATTGCGGTGGTGCCAAGTGCTCCAAATAAGGAAAATAATTTTTTCCCTTGAGTTGTGAGGGACATTACCAAGAAGATGCAGAGTCCATTCTTTCCTCATGTTCTAGAAAGCTTCACCGGGAGGAAGATTCCATTTCTATCTCATTCCATATTGAAGTGCTCTTGCCAAGGTGCAATGGACAAGAGCATGATGTGAATCCTCATGTTCCATCCCGCACATTGAAGCATGTAGGGTCAACCAATGAGATGTGTCAGTGAATTCCCTCACATACTACCAAAGCTGAGGTTACAGCTTTCCAAGTGTCAACTCCCGGATTTTTAATCCCAGATGCCTGTTATGCCATACCTCGCAATCCCAAGATTACCATTTTTGTGAGACATAACAGATTGGATATCATAGTACATCATCCATTACAAACCATAATAAGGTCTTACACAAATGAAGGATCTCATGATCAAGTCTTAATACAAATCAAGCAGGGGAAAGAAACGTAGTAGGGGCTCCATCTTCAGAGTCACAGGCAATGCTTACGATGGGAGATGATCCTAGTTATCATTGACGTCCTATTGTCCATCATCCTGATACTCGTCTTCATAGTCTAGCCACGGGAATAGCCAGGGACAAAGCCATGAGTACTCTTTAAGTACTCGCAAACTATCACTAATAAGTAAGTAGCTATAGTAGGAAACTTAAGCTCTAGGTTTATTTGCAAAAAGCCAACTTTATCTAAACTGAGTTTAGAAGTAAATAAAACTAACTTAATATTCTAAATCACTTAAGTGGGAACCTAGTTTTCATATTCACAGCCCTATTTTGGTCAAGTCAAAATCATAGTTCAATTCACAAGTCATTAACATCTGACGACGGAACAGTATAGCCACTCCAACTGTCCATGACCGCGGACGCGACTATTCGAATAGTTTGACACTCTGCAGAGGTGGTACACTTTCACGACAAAATTCGATACATCCGTCAAGGATAACCCTGAATCATCATACTTAGTATGCGGATAATCAATCATAACCTTTCAATTACACACTCTAGTATAGGCACCTCCCCTATGAGCTTGGCCTCCCAGCCTTGGCCATCTGCCATCATGGGCACTACATAGGTGGACTTTTCACACTCACGAGGTAGCCTCAGCTCAAATCTCTTTCGTGAGGGAACCCGTACTAATGCATATAAACTTCTGGCTAAGCCCTACCCAATTCGGGTATTGTGGTTGTATGATAAAATTGGAATGGTATCGCATCTGAACCCAACCATCAGTTTTTATAAAGGGCAAAGGCTCATGCCTCAATATTTTCATCATCAAATCCTTTTGTGTTTCTCAACACATGTCAAAACATTTCCATAGAATGAAGCATCATTTCAAGGTTTTCATAATCATTTTCACCAAGTATTCCCATCTAAAGTGATCAACTTTTATGCTTAGCACTAGCCACTAAGGTTAATAGTGTTTACTAATGAGGGGTGCTAATCTTCAATCTCATGCAATAGAATGACATCTAAATAGGCCTAGTTTTATACTCTCTATGCAATCTATAACACTTTTCCAATACTCAGAAAGCACTAACTAGAGGTAAAGAACTTTGGTAAAGTAAAAGAATAAAGCTTGTAAGTAAAACTTGGGATTGGTATAAATCAAAAGTATATAACCAAAGCATGCCTAATGCATCTTACTTAGGTTAGCTTGCAATTAGTGATGGCTTGCCTTGAGTACAGCAGTGGTTGAAGTACTCCTCCCCGTATCCGGGGTCGGTACTATCGTCTATAAATAAATACGGGATACACAATCACCAAACAATACATAACTAATTTTATTTAGCACACTAAGGCTCACACTTGATGATCTAGTATCATCACAATCATCACCTGGAAAAAGGACTTAATCTTGTTTAGTTTATTTTAAAAAAGTAATTTCTACTCATTGAAATTAATTAAGATTTAATATTCTCCAATTAAAATATGGGATCATGTGGACACATGTCATCACCATATATTCTAACACATGGGAATGTGATTTAAATGGCTGGTCATATTTCATAAAGTTTAAGTTTATTATTTAATAGAATTAAAGTGACTAGAAATGTCTATATAGCATTATTTGGTACTAGTCCAAAGTCACTGCATGCAAACCTAAATATTTTTACATATTCAGATACATCTTATCAAATGTGATTTTTGAGAGTTGGAATCAACTCAAAAGCATTTATGGTTGATTTTTGAAAAATGTTTGAAGTCACAAAAGCCTTTGTCTTGTTATTTTTACTATAGGTTATCTCTAACTCCAAATGATTTAAATCAAACGGGCTTGGATAGATAATTTAAATACCTTTCTAACAAAATTGGAATCATGCAATTTGGTTCAGTGAAACTCTCGGAATTGATTTTTGAATCTTTGGACAGAAACTAGTTTTAACTAAATTGAAAATCAATATTTGAATTGCCAGGCTTGCGCGGGAAACTTAAACGGGCTGGCCCAACTGCACTACGTAGCGCAGCGGGCTGCTGACAGAGGGGGTTTACTCGTCAGCGACTCAAACTAACCGAAACGGTATCTACGAATCTAGGCCATGCGATCAAAATCTAATCTAACAGCTAGGGGTCATCGTCGACGACGAACATCTCCGGTGAGGAATTTAACCTAGCGTGGCGGTGGGGGGCCGGCGAGGCTCACCTGGGCTCCAACTAGGGTCGGCGATGGGGGAGAACGGCGTTGTCGTGGATGGCGGTTCGAATAGTAGTCACGACAGCTCCTGGGGCGGCTCCAATCGACGGCGCCCTTCTCCTCCAGCAGCGGCGGGCTCCGGCCAGATTCCGGCGAGGGAGAGCTCGCCTTGCTCCGGGGAAGGGTGAGGGAGGATCAGAGAGGAGTGGTGAGGGTGTTGGTGTGGAGAATGGAGGCGGGGGAGGCCTCTACTTATACTGCGGCGAGGGGACCGAATGACATGGGCTCGGGCTCGTCGGTGACGACACTACAGGCGGCTAGCGGCACGGCTGAGGCTAGGGGACGGTGCACGGTTCCCTGACGGTCATCACAGAAGTAATGACGTGGCATGGGGAGGTGTGGATTGGTCGGGAGCGTGCGATGCTCTGAGCGGATGCGGCGGTGTTTGCGATGGTGTGCAGGAGCTACGGGTCGCGTGGTGGCGAATGGGGGTGTCTGGGAGGTTGTGGCAATCATGGTGAGTGGGTGCGTGCACGGAGAAGGCGAGGCGCGATCTGTGCGAGGCGGTCGGGTGCGGCGAGCTGGCACGCTCTGGGCATGGTGCAGAGACGGTGGGCGCGGAGTAGCTAGGGTGGTTCAGGGCTCTCCTGTGGCCGTGACTTAGACAGGGGTGGTGGCAGACTGCGGCGTGTCTGGTGCGCGTCGTGGGAGAGGGCGGCATGGCTCCTGGCACGCTTTCCACTATCGGCCGGCGACGACAACATTCGGGCGGCGCTGCACTGGTGCACAACGGCAAAGAGGGGGCTGGTCTGGTGCTGCTCGACACAAGGGGGACAAGGGAGTTAAGGGGAGACCAAATGGTCGATGTATTACTATTTAAACAGTGAAGTTAGGCAGTGGGCTTAAATGTGTAAGCAAGGTGTTTGATGAAATGACGCAAGAAATAAAGTTTGAAAATTTTGAATCAAATTTGGTGAGTGATCTATACTTATGCTTGGTAGTCTCTGGTTGCTTGGGTTTGCCAAGGGGAATTGGTTTGACGGGTTTTTTAAAAAGTATGATCTTACCATATGAACTAGATTCAATTTTCAACTGTCCATTAAATTGATTTGGAAAATATTTTTGTAAGTTTGTAAAGTGGGCCTGGATACACTTTTACTTGGTCTAGCAAGGGGTGAAAAGAAATAGAAATGTTTCTGTTAAAATTTCTCTTCTAGAACACTCAAAGTGACCTAGTGGTTAACTTTGGTCAAAATGACCATTTGGTTATTTAACTCATATTTGATTTCTTTTGATTTTGTTTGTAAATGGTCTAGATGATGTGGCATTCACCTTTAAACAATTTCTTATCATTTGTAGCAATCAATTATGGAAAATTCACTCCATTCTACACTACTACAAAACACACATGCATTCATATCCAAATTTGTAATAAAAGTTTTTATTAATCCTAAACTTTGGGTGATTAGAACTTGATAATCTTGATTGATAGTTTTGGGGTGTTACACCAAGCAAATATACAAAGCTTTTGTGGAACTTTGGCTTGCCAAACAAGCTTCTAGACTTTCTAATCACCATAAGGGGCAGAATTGCTCTCACGCCTACATAATGTTGGCACTGACGGTTGAATTCCCAATCGGTAAGTAGATTTGATCGTAAACATGCCATTCTTTTTGAGCATCCATAAAACGAAATCATCACACGACCGAGCTAGAAGGTTGATCTCCAGTACTACATGTAAATAAATTGGTAAACAAATCTCGTGAACCAGAGATCCATTCCATGTAGGAGTAGCTGGATCAATTAGCTCTGAAACCCATCGCATGCATGCGGGAGTTACTCTTTATTCCAAGAAGTTTAGGTGCATATGACCTAGGTATCTAGTTTTCACGAAAAATCTTAACACTAGTTCCTCATCCAATCCGCCAAACTACTTCTTTCTTGAGAAGTTCCAATCCAAATTCAATACCCTTCCATGTTGGTGAGGAATTTTGAATGAGAGCCATGTCCAACATATTGGCAGACGAATAATACCTGGACTTTAATTAGCGAGAACAAAGGATATCTTGCCAAATAATCTTGGTTGAAAACTTTTAAATCCATAAACCCACTCCACCATGAGATTTCGGCTAAACAAATTTTCCGACGACATCCAGTGCATGCATCTTCTATTCTCCTCATCACAACACTAAAGGTTTTGAATTGTTTGTGATAGCTCCTTAATAAGACCAGCAGGGAATTCAAACACACTTATTACGTATCTTGTAGGAGACTGAAGAGCAGACTTGATAAGAGTTTCCTTAACACCACTTGACATATACTTTCCACTCAAATCACATGCCCGTTTAGAGAACCTTCCTTTTATGGATTTAAACTTACCACCCATGATTCTTCCTCCAGGAAAGGGAGACCACGATATTTCTCCTCAGAAGTTTCAGTTTCATACTTATGGATGTTTTCAATTTCATCTTGCACTTGAGAAACGCATTTGCTTTCATAAAGGATAGATCATTTCCCCATACTCACCTATTAACCGGTGCACTTCTCGTAACTATCCAATATCTCTTTCACCACACGTTCTTTCTCAATACAACCCTCAACAATAATAAGCTATCATCCGCAAAAATCAAGTGAGAGATCCCCGGAGCATGTCGACAGATATCAAGTGTACGGAGAGCCCAAATCTCAATTGGCCTTTGTATCAAACATGATAAACCATGAACCACAAAATAAACAAGCAAGGCGACAAGGGATCACCCTGACAAAGGTCGTGTGATGGAGAAAAGGAGTATAATATGCCCGTTAAAGAAAAAAGAGTAGCGTACGGTGGTAATAGACATCGTCACCCACTATATCCATTGTTGATGAAAGCCTCGTTTCACTAAAACCCTTCATTACATTGGTTTTTTAAACTTTGACCAAGTTTTACTACTATTAGTCAAGCATACTAGGCAAGGAAGAAGATGTAAGTAAGTGAGCAGAAGACAAGGCAGCTCAATACTCTGGTGTAGAATCAACGACTAACATCCCAAAGGTCAAAATATTTTGCCTAACCAGGAGAGAGGCGGTTGTGATATTAATACCCGTATAGGGTTCCGTTCCTCTCATCGGTGAAGCCACTGGTCCGATGTGGTGACCCAGCATACCAGTGCATGATGTAGTATGCAAATCGTTGACATGACACTGATGAAACACCATTTCACTAGTATTATATCCCTAAGAGTGGTACAACAGAAACATCACGAGTTGAAAACATGACTATAGATTACAACTCAAAATCTTACAAAAGATCCAGAGAGACTCTTAAGTACATGAGAGTAAGAAAAAATATTACAAAGAAGAACAAGAAATAACAACTTATCAACTAATCTATGTATAAGGCTACTTCTAATACTATTTGGCTTGGATTTTCTACTACATCAATTTTCTACAAAATAGGTTCTATGGACTAGAGATTTGTATTCCTATTTCTACTAGAACTTATGTCTCCACTTTGCTTGATGTAGACGTCGATTCCATTGGCTTAGCTGAATCACTGAAGCTTCTTGTAGTGATCCTTCTGAGCATTAGTTGGTGTTGATGACTGTCGTGGGAATGACCACGACAGTCGCTACCGGGGGTAGTGATTGGAAGGTTTTAGGGAAAGAGAGAGTCGCCATCTACAGTGCGAGATTGGAGGCAAGGACACAGGGATTTACCCAGGTTCGTCCCCCTATAGGGTAAAGACCTACTCCTGCTAGATTGTATTATCGACGAGTGAGTTACAAGGATAGCGAGCTTGGAGGCTAGGCAGCGAGTCGCTTGGAGAGTACCCTAGGGAGGTTTATATAGGGGGTACCTTGCTAGGGTGTACAGATATACAACCGAATCAGTTAGGGTCTCGGAGGATTTGACCTAATCTGACTGGGCCTAACTATGCTTCTAGGCCTCCAACTTCCCCTTTAGTCGCATTCCAGTCGCCGTCCTGCAGGCCCACTCGCAATGGTCTTGGCCTAGTCGAAACGTCGTACTGGGTGTACCCCATTTGGTATATCCCCATGAGTAGTCTCCAAGGCCAACGGTTGTTCGGCGCAGGTGTCTACTTGGCGGTCGAAGTAGGCGAGTCTGAGTGGGCTCCCAGTCGAATCGGCAGTGGACTCCTCCAACGAAGGGAGAAATTCTCCAGACGTGTCTTCAGCCGCAGTATTGGCATGTAGCAATGTGCTCGAGTCGCCATGCCGAATCGATTGGAAGAGGCAGTAAGTAGGCGAGTCGAGTGGTTGAAGTCAGACCGTTAGCCTGGTCAAACTAGCCATTGGGTAACTCCAACGGTAACTTCAGCGATTTTACCACATAGTAACGGCTATCCCGAGATTGGCGGGCAGCATCCCCTTATAAGGAGAGTGGCAGAGGGAGAGACAAATCTTCGCATTTCTTCACCCCCGCGCACCTTCAGTCTCTAGAGCCACTCCGATCCAAAATTTCCGGACAAGGAGATCTCCTCCCTCTCTCAACGGCGCCACCAAAGGACCTGTGGGGCAAGTCGAATTGCGCCACCCCCGCCCTGAAGTTGTTTCAAGATGCAGGAATTCTGTTTAAGGGGAATTGGCGGATTCCCGCGTCCGGAAAGACCGAGCCGAAACCGCGTCCCGACGAGTTCATCTTCTTCCAGAGCCACCTAGAGAGGGGTCTAGGATTCCCCACATCAATCTTCTTCAGGTGGTTCTGGCGTACTACGCGATCAAGCTATCGGATTTGGGGCCGCATAGCATCGAGGAACTCCCCATCTTCGTCGCCTTCTGTGAATGCTACTTGGGGTGTCGACCCTACTTTCCTCTTTGGCTGGAGCTATTCCACAGCCGCTTTAGCCGTGAGGCGGGCGGCCCCATCTTGGCGGCAGGCGGTGTCGCTTTCCAGCTGAAGCCCAAGGCCAAGTTCCTGAAGCTACAGCTGTCGTAAAAGGCTATGAGCGAATGGAAGAAAAGTTGGTTCTATGTGAAAGAATCAACTCCCTCTGGCGAAGTGTCGCTCCCCATGTACACCGCGGAGAGGAGCGAGTCGTGCCGGCTATTGGCAGCCAAGCTTCCCTTAGACCAGAGGATGGCCGTAGATGAAATGCTAACCCGGATCCAGGAGCTGAAGGACGAGGGCCTTATGACCATCAATTTATACAACTGCTGGCTCGAGCGGCGGCTTGTTCCGCTAGCTACCCTAGACCACTAGATGTACCAGTACACTGGGAAGGGGGACTCCATGAAGTCGTGCGCCGAGTCTTGGGAGCCAGGTGACTATGTCGCCGCGCTGAAGAAGATCATGGAGGCAGAGTACGTCGACCCCACGACCGGGCTGGCCCCATATACTGCCATGAAGCGACCGACCCCGCCTATAAGTTTTCTTGCTTATTTTAATCCTAGACATAATCTTGCAGTCCCAGTATTGCAGTTATTTTGACCCAAATTACTATTTTCTTCTGATTTTTCTAGCTATTCCAGAAGCTCGAGAACTGGCTTCCTCTGTTGGATGAAGAGATTCCCAAGGAACTCGAGGAGGAGGAGGAATCCTCTGAGGATGAAGAAGGAGTCACGGAGGTGCAGGCATCCTCATCCGTGGTTTGGAAGACTTGTGGGATAAAGTAGCGTGAGATCGAGGCGAGCCGCAGCCTTGAAGATCATGACAACCATGTCGACATCGTTGAGGAACAGAGCTCGTGGAGAACGCCAACTCCGGCTAAGCCCACGCTGAAACTGAAGTTGAGGTCACCAACAAAGACCAAGATGGTGGCGAAGCCCAAGCTTTCAGCGAAGGCGAGTTCGTCGGTCAAGAAGTCGGCCAAATCTTTGGCTATGTTTGAGTCGGACAACAAATCCAACGATGAAGTATGTGTCGAATTGAAGAAGATTCCGAATGATCCAGCTCCAATGACGGAATCAGAGATCATAAATATGGTAGTGGGGGCAAATGTGCCCCTTGCCGCGATTGCGCTGGAGGCCTTGACGCCTCCCAAACCGAGGGTCGAGGCGTATGTAGGGTCGGCGACTTCTCCACTGAAGGAGACGCCTATGTCGTTGAAGCCAGAGGTTCCCGCCACCATGTCTTCATTGGCGGAGAAGCCTATGGTGACGTGGCAAGCGACTTTGTTGGAGAGGGTCCTCAGTCGCAAGCTAGGCCCCTAGTTGGAGAAGCCTGCGCATATCAGCATAGGTCTGAGTGTCATCCTAGTCCCCCGGTAGGTTTGTTGTACTTTGCTTCATCATGATTTTGTCGATTTTGTGTTGTTTCAAGTTGCTGATTGTGGCGAACTTGTAGGTGTGGTGTTAATAAGATACATCGCCCATCAGTGCCCAAGGTGCCACCAACCGATGTTGAGGAGGGTGACGATCCCTCTAGGAAGAGGAAGGCAGTTACCGATGAGGCACTAGGTGATGGTGCAAAGAAGAAGAAGGAAGGTGACCCTATCAACATAGCTGAGGGAAGCACGGGGAGGGATAACTCCGTGGTCCCTCTTAGAGAGGAAGCAATCGCTGGTGTGGAACCAAGAAGGGGAGGCCTCCCTTCAGAGGCACCAACACCAGCGACCGGCGCGATGGCCGCAACGTTCCCTTGCTTCATGGCGAAGGCGTTTGCTGCCGTGGATGGAATGCAGTCTCCACAAATTCCTGAAATCATCGATAGTGATGTGGGGCAGCATCGCGAGCGTACGTTGTTCTTGATGCATTTAGTGGATGCTGGTGAACTTCACTGCATGCTGGGGGCCGCAATCCAGGTATGTCTAGTCCCCGAGGGTCTAGTCGCTGAAATTCCACGGCTAAAAGTCAAAACTTGATTGTCCAATCCCCGAGGGTCTAGTCGCTGAATTTCAGTGGCTAGACACTCAAATCTTGATTGTGCAGTCCACGAGGGTCTAGTCGCTAAATTTCAGCGGCTAGACACTTATGATTTTTGATTGTCTTTGTTCTGACTTGAATTTGTTATTCAGCATTTGCAGGCCGAGTCGAATAGGTGCTTGTGAACAGCAGAGAAGCTGGAGCGTGATCTACGAGTTTCTCAGGAGGCCAATCGGTGACTCCAAGCGGCTGCAGGTGAGCTTGTTTCCTTCCGCTGAATTTGTATTGCTTGATACTTTGAAGTGCTAATTGTGATCTCCTTGTTGTAGATGAACATGTCGCCGCAATCGCCAAGGCCCGCGAGGGGTATGTTCTCATCCCCGACCTGGAGGCTGCAAGGTCTTCGGCGTCCATGGCAGAAGAACAGGCCAGATCACTGGCAAAGGAGATAGAGGCCACGAAAGTTGAAGTGGCCATGGCAGAAGAGAGGGCCAGCACGTTGTCGGAGCAGTTGGAAACAACGAAGACTGCGGCGATTTCCTCTGAAGAGAGGGGCAAAGCCGTGGTCGTCGCAGCAGAGGAGGAGCGGAAGACGTTCGACTCGGTCATCGTCGGGTTGCAGGAGAAACTCTCTGCGCTTGACAAGTGTGTCACAGACAACTGCCGCAAACTTCTTGGTGAGTCTTTTATTTCTTTCGTTGGTCTTTATTTTTCCGGCGACGAGTCCCCAAGCGGGTGAGTCCCCAAGGTCTTCTTCCGCGTGACTTTTGATGTTCAGACGCCGTAGCTGCTATATGTCAAGGAGATCCGATGGTGCAAACATTCAACGCCGAGCAGTGCGTGGCGGCTGTGGAGCAAACATTCAACGCCGAACATGTGTTTACAGGCCGTCCTTTAGGGTGTTTCTCCCACCGAAGTTATTCCGAGGGGCTGACCGAAGTGTGGCGATACCTCGAGGAGGCGCGTTCTGTTCTTGAGTGGATGATGAGGTAGCCATTGCGCCGCGAAGCTTCGACGGTGCTAAGGCCTTGACTCTTGCACTTCCCCGATGACTTCGACCTCTATGATGTCACCAGCAGGTATCCTTCGGCGACTGGTACGGTGGAGATTGCAGAAGTTCTTCGGTTGACCGCAAAGGCTGCTCCATTCGCAGAGCGTGTGTTGGTGATGGGTGACTTCCTACCGTACCAGGAGACGTTGGTGGCGCCAAACGACCCCGAGGCAAAGCATTGCGACTTGAAGTCAGAGTAGCCTTCAGGTCGTCGCTCGCGGGGCAGTTGACGACCTACCTAGCGAACCCCTGGAAGCCTTTTGTTCGATCCAAGTGTGCTAATGGTGCCTCATCGTTGAAGCCTACTGAATGAAGAATTGCATTGTAATGTAGGTTAGCATGGCGAGTGGCCTTTTGTAAGCAATTTTGCATGTGAACAATGTATTTTGTCACTATTAAGGATGCATTCGACTCATGTGTAATTGAGTGATTTTGTTGTGTCTGATTTTTGGGTTGTGCGAGTCCCCGAGCGCGTCCGCCCTTATGTGGGGTTGACCTTGCATACATGTATGTTTTTTTGTATTAGGTTGTTAGATTAACCGAATTCGACTTGTTGTGGCTCGTGGAGCCAGTCGCTTGGCGATCCTAAGGGGTGCTCTATACTTGGTGTGGTCCCGAACGCGAACGGGGTCGATTAGGAGAGTCCCCGAGCATGGTACTTAACCATTCGAGTCACATATCCAAGGTAGGTGAGGACGTAGTACATTGTTTTTAACGTGTCACTCCTATCTTGAAAAGTTAGTCGCATGGCGAGTTCAAGGCAAGTTCTCATACTTGGTGCATTCCCGAGACGCTTTGAGGTTGCTCTAGAAAAAGTCCCCGAGCGTGGTACTGTACCGTTCGAGTCGCGTTGCTCGAGGATGAGGAGGACGGGGTGCTGTGGGAAGCGGAGTCGGTAGTCTCCGCTTAGAAAGCCAGTCGAGCGGGATGACTCCAATGGTGGCTCCGGGTTGGTGTTTTCGTGGATAGGACAAGGCCCGAATATTTCCAGTACCCTCGATCCGCACTATTTAGCCATGCCGATTGCTCAATCAAAGGTTGACTATCGTGGATAGCATATTGTTGTACATACGAGTGCGATTGTCAAAAGAAATGGCGAGAAGACAAAATTTGTGCGAACCAGGTATTTATTTTATCATGTGGTAGTTGAGTACAAGTTTTAGTTCTATGTATAGAACTTACGTAGGAGGTTTACATTCCATGGCCGCTCGACATCGAGCTGGCCATCACCTCTTATGTCGATGAGGTAGTTGGCGTCGTTGTTGAGGACTCGCCCTATGGCGAATGGCGCCTCCCATGGGGGAGAGAGCTTGTGCTTGCCCTTCTTGTCCTGGATGAGTCGCAGGACCATGTCGCCTTCCTGGAAGGTGCGAGTCCGGACCTGGCGGTTGTGATAGCAACAGAGTCCTTGCTGGCAGATGGCGGTGTGAGAGCGAGCTAGGTCGCAGGCTTCATCGAGCTGGTCAACCCCGTCTTGGCGGGCAATCTCGTTGTCCTCTTCCACGTAGTTGATGACTCGAGGCGAGTCATGTTCCAGGTCGGTCGGCATGACGGCTTCGGCACCGTACCACATGAAGAAGGGTATGAACCCTGTCGAGAGGTTGACGGAGGTGCGGATGCTCCATAACACGGAGGGGATCTCTTCAACCTAGCATCTGGGGGTCCATTCGAGGGGGACATGCAGCCTTGGCTTGAGTCCATGTAGGATGCTTTGGTTGGTGCGCTCTGCTTGGCCGTTTGACTCCGGGTGGGTGATTGAGGCGAGGTCGATTCGTATGTCGTGCTCCTCGTAGAAGTCAACCATGGCACCCTTGGTGAAGTTGGTGCTGTTGTACGTGATGATGTTGTGCGGGTAGCCGTACTGGTAGATTAGCTCACGGAGGAACTTGGTGGCAGTCTTGCCATTGCAATTCTTGATTGGCTTCACCTCGACCCACTTGGTGAACTTGTCGATGGGTACCAGGAGGTGGGTGTAGCCTGATGGAGTTTTTTTGAACTGGCCCACCATGTTGATTCCCCACACGAAGAATGGTCAGGTTATAGGGATAGTCTTGAGGGCCGAACCAGGGATGTGCGTCTGGTTGGCGTACTTCTGGCATCCGACGCATCGTTGGATGATGTCGGTGGCGTCGGCGTGTGCGGTGAGCCACTAGAAACCATGGCACATGGCCTTGGCGACTAGCGACCGGACACCGGTGTGGTGGCCACAGTCACCGGCGTGGATGTCTTGCAGGATCTTGCGTCCCTCGTTTGGCTGTACGCAGCACTAGAACACGCCGGTCACGTTGGAGCTCGGTGTTGATGATGGCGAAGGATTTGCAGCGACGTACAATCATTCGCGCCTCTGTCTCATTCGTGGTCAGGACCATGTACTCATGGTAGGCGAGGTATGGCGTAGTCCAGTTGCTAGGCTCCATGATCATGGCCAATGGAGCAGGCTTGGGCTGCAGCTGTATCCCGATATCAATCTCCTTCAGGGGGAGACTAAGGGTTTGTCGATGATGTCTAGAAAGACGCCTTTAGGTGGTGTTTGGCAAGCTGATCCGATGCACGAGAGTGCGTCAGCCTCTTCATTCTTGTAGCGATCGATCCACTCGACGGAGTATCTGGCGAAGTAGCCCCCAGTTGGTCCACTGCCTGGCGGTAAGCTGTCATGTTGGGGGCGACTTCCACGGCGACGAGGTCATAGTTTCCATAGCACTTCAGGCGATTCACATTCATCTCCTTGGCAGCTCGCATGCCATGGAGGGGGGCCTCGTACACCACCATGTTGTTGGTGCAGGACGTGAAGTTGAGGTGCAACACGTATCGGAGCTTGTTTCCCTTGGGGAGGTTAGCACGATTCCTGCTCCGGCACCATCTGAGTTTTTGGAGCCGTCGAAGTGGAGGTGCTAGTAATGGAGGTGGGGCAGCGTCTCGGGCTGCTGTGCTTCTTCCCAGTCGGCTAGGAAATCGGCAAGGGCCTGCGACTTAGTCGCCTTGCGTGGGTCGTACTTGATGTTGTGGATGCCGATTTTGATGACCCACTTGGGGACTCGCCCAGTCACCTCGTGATTGCGGATAATGTCCTGCAATGGCATGGAGGAAACAACCATGATGGGGTGTTCCTGGAAGTAGTGCGGGAGCCGTCGCTAGGCTCTGAAGACCATGTACACCAGCTTCTGGTACTGCGGGTAGCGCTATCTTGAGTCCGTTAGGACCTCACTGATGTAGTAGACCGGGTGTTGTACGGGGTGCTCCTTGCCCTCCTCCGGTCGCTCGATGACCATCACAACGCTGACGACTCGCATGGAGGCCGCAACGTAGAGGAGCATTGGCTCTTTGTCAATGGGGGCGGCGAGTAGCGGCGCTACGAGCAACACTTCCTTGATCATGTTGTCCGCTTCTTCGACCCACTAGAAGTGGGGTTCTTGCGCATCAAGCGGTAGAGGGGCATTGCCTTCTCACCGAGCCAAGGGATGAAGCGACTGAGAGCCGCGACTCACCCGGCCAGCTTCTGGACATCGTGCAGGCACTCTGGTTTTCTGAGTCGCACGATGGTGTCGATCTTGGTGGGGTTTGCTTCAATGCCTCGCTTGGGGACCACGTACCCAAGGAGCTTTCCAGTGGGCACGCCCAAGGTGCATTTCCTCGGGTTGACCTTGATCTTGTACTTCTGCAGATTTGTGAAAGTTTCAGCCACGTCGGCGAGTAGATCGCTCTGGCGAGTTGACTTCACCACCACGTCGTCAATGTAGACATGGATGTTGTGACCAATTTGGCTCGCAAGGCACTCCTGCATGCACTGTTGGTAGGTCGCACCGGCATTCTTGATGCCGAACGTCATGCCGGTGTAGTAGAAGGAGCCGAATGGCATGATGAACGCTGTTTTTCCTCGTCCTCAACTGCCATATTGATCTGTTTGTAGCCAGAGTACACATCGAGGAAGCACAATGAATCCGATCTCGCGGTCGAGTCGATGATCTGGTTGATGCATGGGAGGATGAACTCCTCCTTCTGGCAGGCGCTATTGAGGTTGGTGTAGCCGCTGCACATTCTCCAAGTGTTGTTCTTCTTCAGAACCAGGACTAGGTTTGCCAGCCACTTGGAGTACTTGATTGGCCGGATGAAGCCTGCTGCGAGCAGGCGTTGTACTTTTTCGGCGATTGCCCAGCGGCGCTCTTCATTGAAGGGCCACACCAACTGCTTCATAGGTTGCGCTTTGGGGTCAGCATTGAGTTTGTGCTCAGCAAGTTGCAGATGGTTTTCATGCAAAGATGTTGCGATTCTCAAGAAGGAACTCGATGAATGCGATTTCCTATGTGAGGCTCATGTTGGTCCCGATGGTGACCTTCTGGCTCGAGTCACCCGGGACAAGCTCGGCGGTGCGGGTAGGTGTGGAGGCCTCAAATGTTGTCGACCCTGCGTTTTCTGTATTGGGTTTCTTCAGTATCCTAGGATCCTCCTTGTCAATGCCACTCGCATATTTGGCGAGCTTGTCGGCGTGGTTTGTATCCTTGGTGATGATGTTGTCGGTGATCTTGGCACCGTTGTCCTCGCATTTGACGGCCATGTCGGGGTCATCGTGGACTGTGATGATGCCACGTGGCCCTAGGAGCTTCATCATGTTGTATACGTAGTGCGGGGCCGCCATGAATTTGGCAAATGCATGTCTCCCTAGGACACAGTGGTAGGGGCTACGGAAGTTCACCTGCTCGAAGACGATCCGCTCGGTGCAGTAGTTAGCTGGCGTGCCGAAGGTGACTGGCAGCATCACCTTGCCGATCGGGTAAGCCTTCCACCTAGGGATGATGCCTTGGAAGGTGGTGAGGGTCAATTCGACCATCAACTGCAGGAGTTGGAGCCTCCTGAACGTGTGCAGTTAGAGGATGTATATGGAGCTTCTGCCGTCCATCAAGGTCTTGGGGAGCCAGTAGTCAGCCACTTTGGGCTTGACCACCAGGCGACTCGCCCGGAGTAGTCGATCCGTGGCACGTGGTCTTCGCTTCTCTAGGTGATGCTTTGCTCGTACCAGTTAAGGAAGCAGGGGTGTCGACTTGCATCACCCCATTCACGGCGACCGTGCGGGAGAGCACATTCTTCTTACATTTCATGTTGATCTCGGTGAACGTGTGTAGCGAGCCGACGTTGTTACCCAACTCGCGGGTGTTGCCGTTGTCCCTTGGTGGGTCGTTGTTGGGGACCTCCCTTGCTCCCCTTGCCTTCTCAATCTCCTTCAGAGAGTGGACGTTAGCGGTGGTGTGAGTGGCGGGTTTCCCCTTCCTACTATGGTAGACACAGGGCTGGTTGAGTAGGGTGGCGAGGTCGAATTTCATCCTCACCGTGTTGTTGGCACGGTAGTTCCCTCCGTTGAGGCGGAAGTTCTTCGGGTCGCGCTGCCCATAGCCAGCATTGGCGACGAAGTCGACTTTCCCATCACCATGGTGCTTGCCGGTGAGGCAAGTGTTGCTATAGTGCATTTCGTGCTATCTCCCATTGTTGTTGCCGCCGGTTCGGTGTCTCCCACCTGACTCGTTGTTGGAGTCTTGGTTGGGTTCCTCCTCCGTGTAGCGCTTGGCGATCTCGAGGAGGTTGGGGATGTTGTCGAGCATCCGGTAGAACCTCTTGATCTTGGTGACCAGAGGTTCGTACCGGTACGCGTTCTTGAAGAAGTGGATAGTCGTGTCCGGGTGGATGCTGGAGTCGTTGATCCACAAGTCCTGCCACCGTTGCACCGAGTGGCGGGTCGACTCATGTTGTCTCTAGATGCAGCACTTTAGGTCCTCGATGGTGGTGGCACGGGTGTAGGAAACCTCGAAGTGCCTGACGAAGGCCTCTCGCGTGTCCTCCCACAAGTCGATGTTGTCCGCGGGGAGGGTATCGATCCATTGTCGGGTCACTCCCTCCATCATCAGGGGAGGTAGCGAGTGGCAAGTAGGTCGGTGTGGCCAGCGATCCCCATCGAGCCACACCGCTGGGTCGTACGTCGCGTTGTACCTCTCAATCTCCTTTGGCGCCTTGAAGTTGGCGGGATACTTCTCGCCTCAGATCATTGGTACGAAGCACTATGGGCCGGCTCGGCTGAGGGAGCCCCTTGGCTCGGGCTTGCCGCGGTTGGTGAGGGTGTGCCTTAGGTCATTCAGCTATCGTGCTCGCTAGGCCTGATTGTTGACGATGTGGGTCTGCACGTCGATCGGCTGAGCGTTCACGGTGATCTTGTTGTTCGTAGGTCACGACTAGTTGGTGGAGAGTGAGGGATTCGTGGACCGCGGTTGGAGCTGCATGGGCTCGGGCGGTGGGCAGTTGAGGGTGTTGGCGACTGTTGGATAGCTGCTTGAGGCCGCCCTACTCCAGGACGAGCAGGAGTACATCTGCCCCCATGGGTCGACTCCTGTGGCTTGCTACTCGACGGCTCTAGCGAATAGGGCCTGGGCGTACTTTATCTACAGCGCGCCCTCTCCTATGATGTTGAGGTTGGCGACTGCATCTTGCCCCACGATGACATTGTCCATCGGGGTGGAGTAGAGCGGAAGTCCATTGGAGTCCCGGGCTTGAGGCGAGATGACGATCCACGGCTGCTCCGGAGGAGGCATGCGATAGGGAGGCGGTGGAGCTCCGGTCGCAGGCGTGCAGGGTGGCGGGCGGTTGCTGTCGCCGTGTGGCGCGTTCTCGCAGACCTCACGCTCGGTCACGTGAGCGGAGTCATGCTCGTCATCAGAAGTTCAGGGTCAGCCCTGGATGTTAGAGTTTAGGTGGCTCCGGATGCGGCATTGGTGGTAGAGCGGCAGTTCCTGCGCCATGGACGCTCGAGGTGGTACTTCTCACGCTCGGCCTGCTCCACGCGTGTTGCTGCCTCTAGATGTAGGCGGTATTCCTCGACCTTCGTTGTTGTCGTGGTCGGTGGGATCAACGTGGAGAAGGGATCTGGCGGGGCACTCGTGCTGCCTGCCATGTAGATCACATTGAAGAGATAGGATCTAGCACGGAAGTCGTTAGGGGACTCCGATCTGGAATCGGAGATGAAGATCCCGAGGATGGAGGGGTCCTTCAAATCCTCACCTTTGGAGACCTGCGTGATTGAGTATTCGTGTGATGCAGCGGTGATGGATCTGGCGACCGAGGCAGGGCTTGCCGAAACCGCATCGTCGTGGAGGGCCTTGTCATCCGCGGCCTTGTCGTCTGTGGCCGCATTGCTAGCGGCCGAGTCATACTCGGAGACGAGGCGGGTGATGGAGTGGATCTAGCCATCCGAGAGTAGATCACGGCGTGGCGGCGATCCACCGATGCTCGCCATCTCTGCCGGGTCGACGGCATCCGTGAACCCGACAAATAGGTTGATGTTGCCGACCGACATCACCATGCTGTGCATGATCGGGCGCGACGCCAGGATGTAGCTGCTAGGAAGGATCTGAAGGGTCCCACCTCTTGCGATCAAGCGACCGGTGGCGATCGTCTAATCGATTGGCGAGTAGGGTCTCGCCGCAGAACTTAGGCTGGACCGGTCATGCCCCACGGTGGCGCCACTGTCGTGGGAATGACGACGGTAGTCACTACCAGGGGTAGCGACTAGAAGCTTTTAGGGCAAGTTTGAGTCGCCATCTGCGGTGCGAGATTAGAGGCAAGGACACATGGATTTACCCAGGTTCACCCCCCATAGGGTAAAGACTTACTCCTGCTAGATTGTATTATCGATGAGTGAGTTACAAGGGTGGTGAACTCGGCAGCTAGGCAGTGAGTCACTTGGATAGGGTGTATGATGGAACGTAAGTTACAGAGAGTACCCTAGGGAGGTTTATATAGGGGGTACCTCTCTATGGGTTATAGATATACAACCGAATAATTTAGGGACTCAGAGGATTTTACCTAATCTGACTGAGCCTAACTTTGCTTCTAGACCTCCAGCTTCCATTCGCAAGGCTCCCCCTTCAGTCGCATTCCAGTTGCCATCCTGCAAGCCCACTCGCGATGGGCTTCGTCCAGTCGAAATGTCCTATTGGGTATACCATATTTGGCATATCCCCATCAATGACGTCTTTAATGTCTTTAGTATCTAATAAGGTTTAAGAAGGTATGATTGAGTATGAGTGTACTTAAAAAGTTCATTAAAGAGGATAGTTTGATGTACTATTTTCGACCATAGACCATAGGTCGTAGGCTATGTAGGTTTTTGTGGAAAAAAAATCAAAGATTGCTTTTATTCTAAAAAAAATATGTCTCTTGGCCTCCATAGGTTGATTAGAACTTCATGGAATTTCTTTCCTCCAACGTTTGCAGCTCCTTCCCAGAATAGGGAGTAACATGTCATATTTTTATACACTCTACAGAGGTACGTTGCTTTATCCATGAGATATCCTTATCCATGTTTCACATCCAAGTCGCGAGCTTGTCCACACTTCCTTGGTATGGGGCCCGGTATAAGGACCCAAGCCGACCGCTGCCCTTTCTCCGTAGCCCCAATTTCCTCCTACTCTTTATGTGATAATGAGTTAGTGTTTGAGAATTACCATGATGCTCATGGTAAGAATTTCTATGAAAAGTATGTATATCAAGATAAAGATATTGATTTATTTTACTTGTGTTATATATATTTGATTTGGTATCAAGGAGTTGTTGCAAATAATACCATGATTTGATCTCTATAAGATCTGGTATTTAATCCTTAAATAATGTGTGGTTATTTTATCATTATCCCATTTGATCTCACCTATAGATCAAATTATTGTTAACCAAAATAAGGTTTTTGGAAAGGTCATCTTGAAACTTATCACACACAACTTGTTGATCTACTTCAGTTCCGTCAAGTTAAGAGAAGATTCAATCACTCTAGCAGGTTTTAATCAAAAGCGTGAAAATTATCCAGATTTTCTATGCATGAATGCAATGCACACACATGATCTCTGTTTATTTCTAATGTCTAGTGTTGGGATATTACATCTGCTCTGTCTCTGATAGCCTTGGATCTTTGGGGATATGACGGACCAAGGCACCTCGCCGGCAGGAAGATTCACGTTCTTTGTTTAGACTATTTTCATTTTGGTCTTCGGGATGGTGAGATGGCGGCTACTTCTTGAAGACATAATAAGGTCCTTCGCGTACTATCCTTCCTTCAGTGGTACATAAAGCAATGTTGGAGGACGTGTTGAGTCGTGTACCTGGGTGATCTTCTAGTATATAGTCGTTTTTCGTGTTCGTTGGTGTCATTTTATGCCAGTCTCTTCCAATCTAGAGTTTTCATTATTAGTGATCATGGATGCTATAATGCACTGACCCTGTTGGGTCTTAGCACGACGACTTTCTATCTGTTTACTACAACAAGCTCTACCAAGACAAGCTTTTTCCAACTCTAGTGATGGAGGGGCAAGGACGGCGGCGTACCTTCGACTCGTGCTAGTGTTTATAGTCATCACTAACTGGTCCAAAGACCTATTTGTATTTATTTAGTTTTGGTGCTATTTGTACTGCTTGATGATTATTAATAGGTTAGTGAAATTTTTGCAAAAAAATAAATAGGGAAGCGGTGTCGTTGTCACGTATTACTAAATTTGTTTTGTGGTGTGGGATGTTTTAGCAAACTAATTTACTTTGTTAAAATATTATGCAACCATCCGTTTCTAAGGACATTACCTTTGTATAAGCTGCAGCAATGTAGCAAAAAATCACACCTTAATGCCTATATAGCATCCCATGAGGCTGACTTATACATAGGCAAACCAAATTTGTCTTAAGAAGCACCTTAAATTTGTGGGTTGCCCATAAAAATAATAATAATTTATCTTTTCTTTTGCATGGTTAAATGTGGCATGCTACATGATTCCTACCTTAATAAAATGTTAGTCTTATATATTATGTCATATTTCGTAAGTAGTTTTACAGTAAAAGATAATCTTATACATTCTGGTTTGCCAAAGAAAAACTTTAGCCATAAAGTGAGACTCACCTTTCTTGTCAAATCCCCCACTATATATAAGTTCATATTTAGCCTTAAGCTTGGACCCATACGTATAATCATCTAGGCACATTTTGTATGCATGTTTATGTTAGTTTTTTAGATGCCAGGTGCTCCGTTCGTTTAAAAATATAAGATGTTTTAGGGGAGTACCGAGCATCCCCGAAGGATAAAAACTTCCAATCCCCCACATGAATAGCCTGATACGTGTCCCCTAAAAATGCCTCAATCCCTCTTTTGCTACATGTAGCAAAAAACAGTTCGTCCACGAGGCAAAAATAAAAAAAAATGCCGAAGAACTCACAGGAATTTTGCCAGAGACTATGTAGCAAAACATTTTTGCTAATGTAGCAAACCTGACTTCGCTGTTGACATCGTCGGAGACTTTCACGAGAAGACCTCGCAGAAGACCTTGTAGCTAAAATATTAGGCTATTGTAGCAAACCCGCAAAAATGCTATAGCAAAAAGGTTGAGCTAAAGAAAACCTGACTTCACCGGAGACTTTTAGTTGAAGACCTAACCAGAGACCTTGAAGCGAAAACTTTGCGATATTGTAGCAAAGGCATAAAATAGTTGTAGAAAGTGAAATATTCTATTGTAGCGAATCTGACTTTGTCGGAGATCTCGTCAGAGACCTCGCTAGAGATCTCATAGAAAAAACTATATTCTATTGTAGGAAAACAATTGAACAATTTTAGCAAAAATTTGATAGCAAAATCCTATGTTGCACATAGCACTGTCGGAGATCTGTAGCGCCACCGTTGGCCGCATGTTCTAAAATCCAACGGCCGCTTGTAGCACCACTACCGGTCACATGTAGAAAAATCCAATACCACTATAGTGAAAATAACCTAGCAAAAATATAAATAAAAAGTAAAAAAACAATTATGACCATGTAGAAAAAAATCCCAAAAACACGACGCCCGCCCATCGCCCATGTTAGCCGAGCAAGTCCTGGAAGAGCGTCGCCATGGTTGCGACTAGCCGGCCTGTAGACTAGAGCGGTGACATCTGCATCTCTGTCGATGTCAGAAGCGCTCAGAGGCGAGGGGTGACCTCAGCAATGTCCATAGTCATGGACATGGGTTTCAGGGAAAAGTAGAGCGCTAGTGATTTTGTTGGCTTATAAGATAAACAAGGAAGGCAAGATTTACCCAGGTTCAGGCCCTCATAGAGGAAATCCTACTCCTTCTTGTTTGATCTTTACTGATGGAGAATACAAAGTCGTCAAGTTGCTGGATGCAATCTGGCTTACAGCAGATTCGCTATGACTCGATTACAAGGTACCCTCCCTATTGGCTCCTCCTAGCATATATGAGAGGTCGGGTCTCGGAGTCCAGTATGGGTTGGACTATAGTTTTGATTATAACTCTTTAACTATGTTGGTTACGCCTCGTGCTTTCTGCCTTAGTCATCACGTCTGATTTCTGGGCTTCAGATGCTTCTAGGATCCTTGATCTCTCATGGACTTTATGGGCCTTAGTTTAGATTTGTACCAAGTATGCCAATCATGGGAACCCGATAAGTCATACCCATGTCAGTAGCCCTCGTGACACCCCTCGAATTGTATATTCGAGTTGAGTCTCCAAGACCTGTTTAACATTCACAGATTGCGAGCCCCGATAATTCTTTCAAGTGAGTGAACTGTAAGTTTGATAAGTTTGTCATGGGGATTTTGGTATAATGAATTTGGTGCATCCAATAGATCAGGAAATCATTTAATTGCTCTTGGGAAAAAACAATGTGAACCTTCCCAAGCTCAAGTCCCTGGACACGAACCTGGTTTATACTGGAGTAAGTGAGTTTGGGCCAGTGAGGTCTTATCGAATATTTAATTCTAGTTTTACGTTTGGGTACCCAGAGCGTCCATCGATATTTTCATCATATCATAGATATGAAAAGTTTCTAGCAGAGCACATTCATATGTGGTTACCAGGCTCACATGATAGATCCCGAGGTCTTACCTTCGTGTCGTAAACACGACATTCTGACATGTTATAGCGACAGAGTGGTCTAAGAACTAGAAGCTTTTGTCGACTGCCTTGCTTGGATGTTGGAATTGCAGAAGTTGTCACTTTGTTGAAGTAATATTGCTATTTTCATCGGGTACTCCTGGTGGGAGTAACCGTTGAAGCTACACTTGGGTAGGTTCAAAGTTATTCTTCTGTCGACTCCGTTGGAGTATATTTTCTTTCTCTTTTCAGGTGCACGACCGGCGCTCCTGATGGGAGTAGCCCCTGAGGCTACGTTCGGATTCTTGCATTCGAGTGTAGGCTTAGAGTTGTTTTTGCTTGTAACTTCGCTTTTATGTCGACTACATCGAAGGAAATTATATTCTACCAGGTGCGTGGCCAACGCTCCTGATAGGAGTAGCCTGATACCTTCGATTCGGATTTACGGATGTAGTATAGTAGCTTTTTCCCTAGTAGACCTAGGTTTAATCGAATCCTTGGAAAACAATGCTAAAAGGAAATTAATAAGGCACATTGTTTCTCTGTTTTACCTTCGTTCTCCGGACCATTCTTGTTTACTTTGGGTCATGGGTTGTTTCAATGGATGTAGATAGACCAGAGTTGAAGATTCACCTGCAGCTACACATCATATGGGATAAAGATAGTAATACGTATATTCATGTGTAATGATTTAACAAAGATAAAATTTATGAAAACACATCCTGATATACTAGAGCCCCTACGAGTCATAGGCATAGAAATAGTCTTTTGATCCAACCATTTTAACCGCGAAGCACCGGGCTTACAAAATTATTAAGTGAAAACACATATCAAAGGCTTAAGAAGTGATGTTGCTGTTGCTCCCAAATGGATCGCTAAATAAAGACCGTACTACCCTTTCTATCACCGGGTTTCCTACAAGATCACCACTCACCAAGTATTTCACCTCAAGCCTTTATCAATCTCTATGATATTGGGTACCTACAAGTCTATAGATCGAGAAAAGAGACAAAGAAATAAATATAAATCTCTATCCAATAAATACACAACACTCCCATGGATTAGATGCACATAATCGCTGCTGGGTTTCACCCCAACCCGCAGCCCTGAGGATTACTCACTCATAACAATAAGATCAATGATAGAAAACATTTGCAAAATATTTTGATTGAAATCAAATATTCTTAAAATGGTTGCCGAATCACAAGGAGATCACAAGTTTAAGCTAATGGCTATGGCGATGGAGAGGATGGAGAGTGGAGAGGATGAACTATATTGATGGATATTCTTTGGTGGTGTTGTGATGTCATCTAAGAATGTCGGCCCTCTAGTCGGCGGCTGGACCTCAAAATATATAGGCGCCTTCACGAAAGTCGTAGGGTTTGATGAGGCGATGCCAAGACCATATGATATGAGCAGTCCCTGCTCGTACCAGTGGTCGTTAAAAGCCTCTATCGACTGGTCTTGGCACCAGGATTGGTTGGCCGTGTAGACTTCCTCAAAATCTTCATTAATGGCTCCTAGTTTCGCCTTAAAAGCATGATTTCCTGTATAGCACAATTCAAAACAATGGATTGCACATCTTTGCAATAATTAGTCATTAGTAGCAAGGCTAGAGAGATTCTTGGTCAATTACTTGACTAAAAATGAAGTTCAAAAGCGGAGAAGATGGCAATTTTCATAGCCATCAACTTTCACAAAGCTCAAACCTTGATCATCCTCGAGCAAGAAAACAATAAAAACATAAAGAACTCAGCATTTAAACTGAAATAACGAGAGTGTGAATTCATTTACAATTGGTAGTCATATGCGTCCAACACTTCTTCCATTTGAAAATCTCATCGAAGTTAGAGATATGCTAGGAATAGTATATGAGCTTTGTTAACTCAAAACAATCAAAGTTGAGTTTAATAAAAGTATGAATAACTAGAAGTGTAATAATCAAGCCAATTCTTCTAGTTAACTCTCAGTCTGCCAAGGAACACTCAAATATTTTATAATAGCAGAATTAAGTAAGAGAGATCATGTACCAAGTAGCATAACAGTGAAGTGTCTTATTGACACCCACATTAGTAAATCAAGGCTATCAAAACACTTCTATTCCAATCATTATCTTTCAAGAAAATTCATAGAGTAGTAAAAAGACCATGCCAAATATAGTTGTGTGGATCTTTATTTTTCAATGGTAATTCTCAACAAGGATCATTGAGTGATTTTTTAAACATATGGTTTGCACAGCCTTCAAGAGTACTAATACTTTTGTCCATTAAAGTGACAAGTGCCACCAATGTCGTCAACTCATAGCCGAAACCAGGGGTTGTACCATTGATTGTTCATAGGCTAGCAGAGTTGTTGGCATCCAAAGGTGTGCATAAAAACATATAAACTTTGTAACATCCCAATTTCAGCAACCTTGATTTGTTGACCAGAATGCAAAAATCAGGGGGAACAAAAACTTTTTCTTGATTTATTGGTGCAGTGTTGCTTATTGTTTGTTTGTGCTTGTGCATGTGAGTGTGTATCCTATGATACTCCTTACCTCACCCTCGGTTGACAAAAGCTATTTACCAAAACTATCCTGGCTCATTTTACATATTCTCAAACGTTCTAGCATTTCAAAACATGAGCCAAGATGCTTATGTAACCAAAACTATTTTAGTACCTTCTATTGACAAAACTATGGAGAGATATATAACACAATCTCCTTATGTTTTCAAGACAGAACCCTCAACTAATCTTATCTTTAGATTTCCCAAAACCTCTTCTGAAAGCTTTTGATTTCTACTCTTGGTACCATTTCCTCCTCTGATCCAATGCCAGTTTTTGAACTTCCTTCACAAGCACCCATTTACTCAATTTGGCAAATCTAGCTAGTATTGAGCCAAATCAAGATCAAACCACCAACAATCTTGCAAAGCAATGCACCACAACATCCACCCCTCCTCTGGTCGACCAGCACTGTATCTAAGCTACTGTAGAAACCCCTAGTACCATGTGCTTGGAAGTGAGAAGTAGAGAGAGAAATAGACAAACTTGTGAGATAAATTACAACACCTGCCACTCCCTCCCTCTCTAAGATCCAGCACGACCAATCTCCTTCTTACCCCTCCCCACCTCCCTCTAGGCCAATCCCTGGCCACCACCACCCCTCCCCCATGTCCAAATTGGACATTCAAACCATCTAGCTCTCCCCTTGGTATAAAGGCCAGAGGCCACCCCCAGCACCCCTCCCTGCCTCATTGGCCCCCTCTCCTCCTCACTCAGCTCCCCCGAGATCCCCATCCCCTCCTTCCCTCTCCTCTGGCCACAAGAAGAAGAACCACCATTCTCGACCATTTTGAGCTCGAGCTTGAAGTGCCTTCTCCCCTGCTCCCCTCCACTTGCATGTGGCCTCACTTCAACCCCTACCCTAGATCTACCTTCCCCAAGCTCCAGAGCTCCTCCCAGCACCTGTCTCAACTTAGAGAATGAGAGTTCCTCCTCTCGGTTTTCTCCAAGAACCCGACTTGGTGGTCTCCCTCCTGCTCCTCTACTCTCTGTTTTGGTGTTCTTAGCCTCCTCGGAGCTAACACTAACCACCCCGGCCCTCCTCTTCGACATGCAGGCACCCTAGAAGCGGCATCGGAGAGCTGCCGAGTGTACACCGCCACTGTCGTCGTGCGAGGCTCCTGTCAAGGTAGCACCTTCCCTTGCCGCCCATCCCCGGGCTCGTCGCGGACCACCGCATCGCTGATACATTGCAAATGTATCTATAATTTTTGATGTTTCATGCTTGGTTTTATCCACTTTCTTGTGTTTTGTCCACACTTTGGAGTACTTTTCATATGATTTCTTAGACTAACCTATTAACAAGAGCCACAGTGCTAGCTGCCTGTTTTCTGATGTTTTTGGTTCCAGGAAAGTCAGAAATGAATATTCTCGGAATTGGACAGGACAAAAGCCAAAGTGCATATTTTTCTGAAAGTCATCAGATGCCAGAATACGAGACGGAGAGGGGCCAGAGGGAGGCCACACCACCTGGCCGTGTGGCCAGGCTTGGCCCGTGCCAGGGGGTGGTGTGGCCAGCCCAGGCACCCCCTCGTCCTCCCCTTCCGCATATATGATGCCCTCGGGACGAAAACCCTAAGTACCCTTTCAAAGATCCACGAAAGAGTCTGTAGCCTCCGTCATCTCCATCCCTAGATCGAAAGGGATATGAAGCTCTTCTCGGCACCCTGCCGGAGAGGGGAATTCACCCTGGAGGCCTTCTTCATCACCATGCAAGCCTCCGGTGTGATGCGTGAGTAGTTCATCCTTGGACTAGGGATCCATGTAGTAGCTAGATGGCTGGTTCTCCTCCTTTGTGCTTTCATGTTTAGATCTTTTGAGCTCCGTTCATGATCAAGATCATCTATTTGTAATCATACATGTTGTGTTTGCGGGGATCCGATGGATATTGAGATGCTATTTCAGATTGATTATTGATTCTATCATGTCTTTGTTATTTGTGATCTTGCATGCTTTCCGTTGTTAGTAGCTATCTTGGCCAAGTAGATGCTAGCAACTCCAAGAGTTAGTATTTATGCTCGATAGTCGGTTCATGCCTCTGGTAATCAGGGGAAGTGACAGAAATCTCTAAGGTACTAGATGTGTTGTTGCTACTAGGGAGAAAACAACAATCCTTTGTTCATAGAACAATCATATTGTTTACTTTACACGCAGTTCGTAAAGCAATAATCTGTTGCTTGCAACTTAATAGTGGAGGAGGTTCGGATGATAACCTGAAGGTGGATTATTAGTCATAGATGCAGTTGCATGGCGGTCTATGTATAATGTTATATTGCCCAATCAAGTTCCAAAGGAGTCAAGATGATTAGTATATGCATGTATTGCTTTCTCGATGTTTGTCAATTGCCCCGCTATAATTTGTTCACCCAGCATGTTATCTATCTAAGGAGAGCCACCTCTAGTGAACTATGGATCCTGGTCCTTTTCCTTTACATACAATCTATAAATTGTTTACTGCTTTGTGTTTACTTTCTACAAACTATTACTTCCTTCCATTTGATACGTTTAATCCTTTGTTTCACTACTGCATAAATGCTTATAGCCTTCATGTGGTCAATGACAGGCAAAACTGTGCCTGTCACTGGTAAGTACTCCTAGTGACAGGCAAGAATATGCCTGTCACTAATACATAACAGTAGTGTCAGGCGGATTAAAGGGATTGTCACTAGTATTTTTTTCAGAGGGTGTCCGAAGCAAAAATCTACTTAATGACGGGCATATATAAATGCCTGTCACTGAGTATGTTATGAGTTGTGACATGCTAAATATAATCCTATCGCTAGTATTTTGCACGTAAGCTTCCTAAAAAGATGAAGTTTATTAGCGACAGTCGTATAAAAAAGCCAGTCACCAGAAAATATAGTTTTTTGGGCCTGTGGTATTGCGTGGCTATGGGCCAGTTCACCTGTGTCCCCCGACCCATGCGGCCCCACCCCTAACACCATGATATATGGATCAGTTCCACTAGAATCATGGTTATCCCGTTAATTCCCCTGCACCTAATTAATCCAGTAGTCCTGCCGATCTTCCCCATTATGCTGATCCCAATCCCCTTCGTCATGACCTACCGCATCCACGCGAACCCGGCAGCGCCGCACTACCGTGTCGCTGCCACACGCCGCCGCAATTCGAGCCCCGCTTTTCTGACATCACGCGTGCCTCACGCCGCTACCACGCTAGCCCCGCGCCCTACAGGCCTAGGTTCCTCCTATAACGGATCCCCAGGCGAGGGTTCCTATCCTCCGGCACAAGAGGGGGCGGCAACCTGAGGAACGACGAGTCCATGGTGTCTTCTGCAACCTGTTGTTGTGCGTTGTAGAGGAAGAAGTAGTGGGCACAAGGCCGGTCCTGAGATTTTAGGGCCCGGGGCAAAATTAAAATTTAGGGCCCTCTACTATCATTTTTCTTATATATATAGCGCTATTTGACACTCAGGGTATAGAATAGTTATTCTTCACCCACCCTCTATCTTTCAAACCGTATATGATTTTTATGTCACCTAAATTTCCTCTTACCTCGGAAGTCAAAAAGAACATAAGAAAATTTAGACATATCGTAAAAAAAAGTTGTTTACATGCTGTATAAAAATATGACGTAAAATGCATATTTTCTATGTTTTTTATACTATAATGACTCATAAATTATATTTTTATGTCGATTTTTGTGTGTTTCTGATGAATATGAACATAATTATTAGTATGCAAAACATAAATTTCTGAACATGAGACATAAAAATATAATAGTTATTTGCACCCCACATATTTTTATGTTCTCACATATAGAAATTTATGTTTTGTATACTAATAATTATGTTCATGTTCATCAGAAACGTAAAAAAATCGATATAAAAATATGATTTATAACTCATTATAGTGTAAAAAACATAGAAAATATGCATTTTACGTCGTATTTTTATACGGCATGTAAATGAATTTTTTTACGACATGTCTAAATTTTCTTATGTTCTTCTCGACTTCCGAGATAAGAAAAAATTTACGTGACGTAAAAATAATATACGGTTTGGAAGATAGAGGGTGGGTGCAGAATAACTATTGTACACCCTGGGGTCAAATAACGCCACTCTCTCTCTCTCTATATATATATATAGACGTATGAAACGATGAAAAATAGATAAATAGATACTTCAAGTGTACCAACGGGCAATATATTCATATAAAAATAAAAATCTCTATATTGTACCTTAAAATTTTCTCTATAAATTCCAAGTTCAAAGTCAGCAATGATGGAATCAATATCAATCTTGTCAAATAACTTCTTCTCAGTGCATAGAGTTTTCAAACCATTTAACCTCTTTCGAGACATTATAGATCTCAAATAGTTCTTCACTAATGCCAACTTTAAAAAGGTTCTTTGAGTTGATGCAACAATCACGTTGATAGTAACTAAGATCCGATAAACGGTAGAAATATTAGGATAGCGATCTGCTTCTTTAACAAACTCAAAGATCTCGATAAAAGATATTGGTTTATCCGGCAAAATCAAGTTCATAACACTTAACTCAGAAATATGATCATTTAACTCGACATCAAATGTACCGGATGAACCAGATGAACAAATCATGCCAGATGAACCAAATCGGGAGATTGGGGCATAAAGTACACTAGGGCATATATAAACCACACCGAAAATAAAAACAGCACACAAATCCAGATAAAATTGTGACATATCATATACATTTTGAATCTTCATACCTATTGTTGGACGAGACGAGCGGCTGTCTTGGTCCCTTGCGAGTTGGAAATTGACATGGAGGAGCAACCGATCAGGCGAATAGTCCTGGAGTTCTGGCCCCTAGGCAACGGCCGACAGGCGACGACATGTCGTCTTATTTCCAATCGTGAGTTCCAGAGTCTAGACAAGGATCGCTACCAGGTAATAATTGATAGGTGATCGTCTAATCGCTAACTTAGCAGTTCGCATGTACATGTCCGGGTAATGAAAAGGGTCTAATCAGACCGAATACGATGTCCGTACATTAGTATTTTTTTCTGAGATCAACTCATATATAGAACTATACTAGGTATATCTCAGGAGGGCCCCTAATTTTTTTAGGCCCGGGGCGGCTGCCCCTCTGGTCCCTCCCCAGGACCGGCCCTGAGTGGGCACCGCCACAGCCATGTGAGAGGCTCCACCTTCCGGATGCGAGGATCTTTGCCGACGTCCAGCTCCTGAAGGAGCGGTGCCCGCCGCAGCCGATACTGCTGTTGCCATGGGCCCCCATCCTCGCCGTCTGATGGATAGTGAATTGTCCGAGATGAATTACCTGACGTATGTTTGGCAAACCTTTAATCTTTTTTGCAATTGCATCAAATAAGGAGTATCCTACAGCCTACGTTTTTGCTACTTTAAAGTTTTGAATCCTATCTGAATACGCAGGAAGTTGTATTTTGAAGTTTGCTTGGCCTTATATTCTAATAATGGTGTAGAGGACTATAACCTATGTTTTGTAGCATTTTGAAGGAAGTGATCTGGTGCAGCGGACTACAATGATATGCTCTTTTTGAAGAGCACAGTAGCGACATGATACTCCAGATTCCCACAAATTATCATGGCCAATGATTCTAATTATAGCATCTGATAATGTGAAGTACAATTACTGATCCTGTCCATGTAAGACGATTTGAACATTTATCGTATGTGATAAGCTTTTTGTAATGTTTGCTTACCGTTTTTGTAAGACATTGTTGATACCTGATCTGGTTTTGCGGGCGATCATCTTGATTTGAAAGATATATGATACCGCTTCATCCGGGATATATAATATTCCCTCTATCCCAAAATAAGTGACTTGGGTTTGTCTAGATTCATATGTATCTAGACTTGTTTTAGTTTGAGATACATCCCAATCTAGACAATGCAAGTCACTTATTTTAGGACAGATAGAGTACAAGCGCCATATATAAGAACTGTGTTTCACATGAAACTATTGATATTGTTCTGAACACAAAATGTAATTGCTCGGTAGGAAGACTATTTAATATTCATACCGAGTCCAGTTTTATTGTTCATCTGGACGACCCTGACATGTGTAGTCCAATAAAGTTCAAGAATATTTAAACTGCTGGAGCTTATTCAGTAGGAAAAATGATTAAAGTTGTTGACAATTAGAATGTGCAGAGGCTTCTAGGAGGTTTCAATCCTCTCATGTTTTCTTTAATGTTGCAATGACTTAGAGGCCTTATAATGTTTCTGATGTTTTTTAGATGAGCAGCAACATTTCGCCCCCACCGGGCCGACGCGCCGAATTAAAACAGACCGTCGCCGCCACCAGGTCATTATACTCCCACATCCTCAACAGAGGTTGTTCATCGTCCAACACTCAGGTTGCAACCCAATTGATCAAGCATGCATGATCACGAAAAGAGGTATGTGGCACTTTATTTGGTTTATTTGGTTTATTTGATTCTTTGTCTTTGCAAATTGTTAATCGAGTTTATACTGGGCTGATATGCTGATATATAAGTGGCAGCATCATACATCTATTCTTGCACTCTTTAATATGCTTTAGAGTATTTTCAACCATTATGTGCAAGATAACTCTGGCGAAAGGAAGAGATGAAATTAATTGCTGGAGTAATATACTTTAGAACCATGCAGAAATCACATTCACAAAGCGAAAAAGACATGCACTCGTAATATCCAATTTACTGCAGATATCTCACTATTAGTGAAATGAGTTAACATTAGATAGAATGGTCCAGTTAACATTAACTGCAACTTGTAAATTTTAGTAAGAGAAGTATCAAACCTCATGCACTCTATACTTATTGTGAAAACTATGTGAGAATGACTCAAGAAAAACATTTGTCGGAAAGTGTACCATTGAGCCAGCAACCTGAAAGTTTCATAGAGACCTAATTTACATGCTCAACTTAATAGTTTTTTAAAAATATAAATTCTGAACCCAATCCTCTGTTCCATATTCGACTACACAACTAAACCAAGCAACTGTAAGCAATCATAACCTGCCATGTTCGTCCCTTCCCATTAATATTGCTTGTAACTGTAGCATATATCTCTTGGACAATATATAGTAGCCATACTTCATTGTGTTTGATTACCGCCCTTGTTTGCCTTTCCATGCCTAGCATCATATGCATAGGATTATCATCTCTCTCTCATAAGGCCTCGAGTTTGTATTCCTTTGGTCCGTCAGTTTAATTAGCCTCTCTATTTTCAGTACTTGTTTTTTATTGAGTCAAAATGATGCATCATTTTCCTATTCAAATCAGTCATATCTTATTGTTGGTCAACATGTGGAGTATAATCCTGCGGCCTGTACAATTATCCTTCATTAAAAAAATCAGATTGTTTGTCCGTTCAGATTCATATTATGCTACACCTCTTCAAGATGGCATGGATGTGTCGAGTATTATTCCAACAACTTCTAATCTAAGGTAGATCGTTTATTTTCTTTTATCCTCATCTGATGCTAGTTAGTACATACTCACATCTTCGTGATGGGTACATAAATATTGTGTCTAAACAGTTTAATGTTTTCTCATTTCTGCAGCTGGGCGTGATGGTCTGCTCAAGGGTACTTAAATATGCCATATATGTTGGTAGTTCTTATGCGTCATGTGGCTCTAACATGATCTTTGGAATTCAAAGGCGTGGAAACAGGCTATGCCATTTTTTTTGAACGATGTTCCTATGCCATTGTGCCATTGTGTTATCAGTGCAAAACTTATGTCATATTCGCACATGTGAACATTGGTACAACATTTTATTATGCTATCGGAAATATTTGTGGAAAATCTATTTATCGTTCTATTTGGAATATTCAGGGAAAATGTATTTAATTTTTTTTATTATCGAAATGCAAACTAGTGACAGGCAGGATAATGGGGCTGTCACTAAAAACCTTGCACGTCCGCAGCCTCGGATCGCAACCAATGACATGCATCTTTTTTGCCTGTCGCTGATTCACATATAGTAGTGACAGGCACGTGTAAATGACTATCACTAATACACGTACTAGTGACAGGCACCTCCCTGTCACTAGTAACCTTGTATCAGTGACTAGTCATTAGTGACAGGCACTTTGCCTGTCACTAATGGGTGTTTTGAGTCTGTCACTGATGGCCTATTTTGCAGTAGTGTTTACCGCAAAACACGGTGAGAATGACAACCTCATCGCAAGTTGGGGATAAAGTTATGTGGTTGTGTTGTGCAGGTCTCCACGTTGCTACTAGCACCGGTAGTGCGCCCTGCCAAGGCTCAGCTAGCAACACCTTTGGGGTGTTTCCTTGCTCCTACTCTTTCGATTAAACCTTGGTTTCATAACTGAGGGAAACTTGTTGCTGTGCTCATCATACCTTCCTCTTGGGGTTCCCAACGAGCTCTACATCAACACCGCACCAACACTTTTCTGGTGCCGTACACTAAGCCATCAGTCGCCTACATCCTTCTCCTACGCCGGAGACGGCCCCAGGTGAGCGCCCCGCGTGCCGCCCGAGCCCCCTAGGGTTAGCTCCCGCCTCCGGTGTCGAGAGGAAGAGGATGAGCCAGGGCCGTCCATCGTCCTTTAAACGGACGTCCTCCGTCCCTCCATACCCGTCCGCCCTTCCACCCTCACTGGTAGACCGGCCTGCTCGTCAGGTTCGAAATCATCTCCTCTCACGCCGAGAGAAGCCGGGTGGGCCGGCTTCGTTGCTGGACGGCCCACGGTCGCCAGATCCGGCCCACTGCCGCATTCCCTCTTTTTCTTTTTAGTAGATCCATTAATTCCAGAAAATCTCCTGCTAGGATTAAATCCAAAAAAATGGAAATCACAATATTTTGTCCATATCCAAATTTATAAGGGTTCCCTCATGTTTTATGCAACATGCAGAACTGGTCCCTTGCCAAAAATAATTTTCATTATCTATTGGCAATTAATCCACTGAAAATTGTCCTGTGCACTAAATAAATTCCCCTCAGAGTTTTATATCTCCATTTGGGGAGAACCAAGGCTCTATTGGAAGGAATTTGAAATACCTGTCATCTAGCATAGGTCTTATGCCAAGGTGAACAGAAGTGTGTCTTTAACTAAAATAATAAAAACAGCAATTATCTGCCTTAGATAAATTCTCTAGGTCAAACCAAATGTGGTACTGACCTGATTCCACCTCTCAGTACACCATAATATCAACATCTATCAAACCCCACCAGCTCGGATTTGATTGAGCTCTGGTTGAAATTTAGTGAATTAAACTTGTCTGTGTACCCCTTTTTCACTAAATAAATCACTCCAGAAGTTTGACCACTCCAAAATGAGTGAATCCAATTCCTACAGAAAGGTATTTTATTTTCCTACCACTTGCCCTTGGAATCAACTCAATAGCTTTTGTAGAATTAATCTGGTGAAAAAGAGATAAACCTTACAGAACTGCCTTTGGGAATTTCCTGAGGGTATTATGGTAATTCTATTGACAAGATTCCAACTCTATGTGGTTAAGTACATCAACTACAACCAAACCACCCAAGGAAATAATTTTTGGAGCTCCACATAAATTCTGGTGAATTATTTCCTCAAACTAGAATTTATTCCACTATAAAAGGCATAACTAAATCTAGGTAATTGATAATCAAGTGAAACCACTTGTGTAGGTTTTGTTTTGTCAATACCTATCTGAGGATATCATGGTTGCACATTAATATCCTACAGACCTCAGAACCCCAATCCAAGTTCAAGGTATTTAGCCTTGACAACTATCTTCCATAGGGAAAAACACCTATGGCAATCTAGTAATTCCACTACTAAAACCCAACTTCTCCAAAACCGACCAAGTTCAGTAGTTTCCCGTATGTTTGTTTTCTGTATGGTCTGATGCTTGTATGCCTTGTATTGATTGTGGTATTGTCTGCTTGCATGTTTACTCGGTGACAGCGATAGTGTGATTGTCTGACGACGAGAAGAAAAGGGACTTCTTATTATTATTTATTGGGTATTCCTGGTTGTCTAAAGAAGTCCAGGGACTTATTGCTGATCACAGGCAAGCCACCATTGCTGAATTTTGATACTTGTCCTACTCCTTTTATTACCTGTTTGTATCTCCTCTATAAATTGCATTTTTTATCTGCATGTCTTGTTTTATAAATACTGCGCTAATAACTTGGCTCCTCCAAGTTATGACCTTGTGTCCCTCGTGGCACCACCTAGATGTACCTACCATTTTATCCATTTAGACTAAGAGTACGATGGTTAGCATCCTACCTCGTTGAAAACCCCGGCTTTGAGAAAATGAACTATTTTGGGATTTACCCTACTACAAAATGTTTAAAAACTATTTTGGTAAAACCCTTGGGAAGAGGCATCATTCCCAGCGGATGTTTTAACTACAAAAGTGGTGGTGATGAGAAATGAGGAAGAGAAGGGATGTTCTATGCCTTTACCGGAACAATTTTATCAGTGCAACCACATTACCCCAGTTGTTGGGGCTTAGCTTGTAGTTTGTCTTCATTAGCCGAGGCAGCATGTACAATGCTTACAGGGAGAGATCCCTCGAAGCTCGGGCAGGCGCTAACAGATCTATGATCTGGAGCCTGTAGCTTGCTTCGGCAAGAGTAGCCTGTTCTGGCAGGAGTGTCAGTGCAACAATTGGGTCTCCCGCGGACGGTATGACTTAGGTGGTATGGAAGGAAGTGGAGTCACCAGATTAAGGTATACGCCAAGTTGCGGCTTGGGTATACGCGTGTACGGAAGGCAGGACTATGGCTGGGAGCCACATACTCATTGCCGGGGAGAACAAACCCAAAAGGAAAAACAACCTTTGCTAGGATCGACAAGCGAAAGTTTAGGTTTGATTATCTGGACCCCCATCTATAGTTGGTAGTGGGCCGTGGTTGTATCATGGGGCGGATGTATTAATTCTTGTGGGGAAAGTGCGTAAACTCTGCAGAGTCTAATCTATTCGAATAGCCATGTCCACGGTCAAGGACGATTGTAAAGGTGTTGGCTAGGAGTACCCAACGGTGTTTGTTTGGAAAGCACATGTGAAAGGACGAAGGTTCCGGGGGAACCCGAGTTCAAAAGATTTCCTTTCACCCGAGGTGGTCGAAGAGGTTTCAAAAGGGTTTTTACTCCAAAACTGTTTTCAAAACTCTTTTTCAACAAAGATATGGAGAGGTCTAGACTTATAAAACAGAGGCATGTTTTCAAAACTCTTTTTCAACAAAGATATGGAGATCCCATAACTACAACTCGTCTAGGCTTTTCAAAAACAACCCCACATAGAGCTATCTCGCCACAACCAGACTTGCATTTCCTTATGTCATTTATCCTGGTGGTTTGCGAGTACATTCAAAAGTACTCACGACTTTGTCCCTGGCTATTTACTTGGCCAGAATTTCAGAGGTTCGACATTGGAAGAGTAAGCTGACGTCCAGCGAGCTAGGTCGTCTTCCCAGTCAGTCGCCTGTAGGTTGAGGTACGACTGGGCTCTGCGCGTGATGATGTTCCGCTGCTAAAGATGTTGTAGCCATAATGGCATTTATGTAAGTCTTGTAATTCGTTACGTTTTGGATGTTGTAATGATACTTGTCGGTTATGTTCCACGGCTCACTGATCATGGGAACGTGGATATATACATAACAGGGATTTCTCGGATGGTTAATCCAGGGAGCCCACAGACTTTTTAAATAGTATCACAGTTTGATCCACAAGGTTAGCTTTGGCATGAATCGCAATTACCACTAGACTTAATTTCAATCAAACAACTCCTATCAAGAGTGGCATCAAGTCTATCAAAACATCTATGGGGTTAAGTATCTTCAAAGGTATACTCTTAAGACAATCACGTATCCAACAAGACATAGATTTGATACCTTTTCTTGTTGTACTTGTTTGGCAATATTATTTTGAAGGAAACACTCGGTTAACTACAAGAACTAGATCAAAAGTTTCCATGACGCCGCTAGAAAATAAAATTAGACACATCTACTTTATCTTTGCATATTTTAAGTGGCTATTAGGGCTTTCGCACAAGAACCATTCTTACCTACGAACTTCCACCACAACTCTAATCAAATAGTTGTCTATACTACACCCCTTTTTGGGGCCCTCCTTTGCAAATGGCATACCAACTAATGCGAGAGAGATAGACACCCCCAAAGCCACTTTATACGGTACAAGCTATATGTGAAGCGTGGACCAATCTTGCGAATTAACATGTAAAGTCGGTTGGGGCCTCTTCATCAAGCATTACTGTGGTATACATAAGTACACGTGGGAGGGTAACAACTAAAAGATCAATTCCTAAACGCTACAACTCGTGTGTTCTACCCGTACTAGCAATACTACACATAGATCTAGCTGTTATAGCACTGTAGAGGTTCACACATTAAAACAATATTTTTTTCTATGCCAAGAACCGTAATGCTAGGACCTATCTATTAGTAATGAAGTAATAGGAAGGGCTTTTTGCAAACTTACCATTGAAGACCGAAAAGAGTTTTCAACGCACGGGAGAGCGTGGTTGATGTAGTCGCTCTAACGCTGACCTCGGGGTCGTGTTGAAGTCTTGTTGCTCCTGTGGCTCCAATGACTTCTAGTGCCCCAAGTGTTGAACCTCCGAGGGAGTTACACATGTCCGGTGCCTGACGATGATTCCCGCTCCTTTGATCCAGCAGCGGTTGCAGAAGTAGACCTTCTAGATCCGAATCCCGCACTGCAACAGCGTTCCGCGGTGAAGAAGTCTCCTGCTCGCACGATCCAGACTTTGGACCACGGTCACGGGAGAGAGAGAGTTAGAGAGAGAGATAGAGAGAGAGAATATCAACTAGAGGACTCCCCAAAAGAGAGGGAAGCTTTATTGATTATTGGTGTACTTATTTTGTCAAAATACCTTTCAATATATAGGGAAACCCCTCTGGCTAATTAGCTTAGCCATGTGGGACTAAACAAAAGGGAGAGGAGAGGGGGAGGGGGTGGCCAGCCGGCCAAGTCCCCAATGGGCCCTGCCGGTGGGTGCATGGGGCCCATGCGGACTCTCCTCCCTTTCTCCCTTTTGGTATTTCTCTCATGGTCCTTTTCCCTAGGGATTTTGGTCCAATTAGGTATTTTACCTTTGAATTCATATTTCTTTTATTAAATAGTTATAAATAAATGATTAAAAACTGTTTTGGTAAAACCCTTGGGAAGAGGCATCGTTCCCAGCGGATGTTTTAACTACAAAAGTGGTGGTGATGAGAAATGAGGAAGAGAAGGGATGTTCTATGCCTTTACCGGAACAATTTTATCAGTGCAACCATATTACCCCAGGTGCTGGGGCTTAGTGCGTAGTTTGTCTTCATTAGACGAGGCAGCTTGTACAATGCTTACAAGGAGAGATACCTTGAAGCCCAGGCAAGCGCTAACAGATCTACGATCTGGAGCCTATAGCTTGCTTCGGCAAGAGTGAGCCTGTTCTGGCAGGAGTGCCGGTGCAAAAATTGGGTCTCCTGCGGACGGTATGACTTAGGTGGTACGGAAGGAAGTGGAGTCACCAGATTAAGGTATACGCCAAGTTGCGGCTTGGGTATACGCGTGTACGGAAGGCAGGACTATGGCTGGGAGCCACATACTCATTGCCGGAGAGAACAAACCCAAAAGGAAAAGCAGCCTTTGCTTGGGTCGACAAGCGAAAGGTTAGGTTTGATTATCCAGACCCCCATCTACAGTTGGTAGCGGGTCGTCGTTGTATCCTGGCGGATGTGTTGATTCTTGTGGGGAAAGTGCGCAAAATCTGCAGAGTCTAATCTATTTGAATAGCTGTGTCCACGGTCAAGGACGGTTGTAAAGGTGTTGGCTAGGAGTACCCAACGGTGTTTGTTTGGAATGCACCGATGAAAGGACGAAGGTTCCGGGGGAACCCGAGTTCGAAAGCTTTGCTTTGACCCGAGGTGGTCGAAGAGGTTTCAAAAGGGTTTTTACTCCAAAACTATTTTCAAAACTCTTTTTCAACAAAGATATGGAGATGTCTGGACTTATAAAACAGAGGCATGTTTTCAAAAATCTTTTTCAACAAAGATATGGAGATGCCATAACTGCAAATGGTAGTCTAGGCTTTTCAAAAACAACCCAGATAGAGCTATCTCGCCATAGCCAGACTTGCATTTCCTTGTGTCATTTATCCTGGTGGTTTGCGAGTACATTCAAAAGTACTCACGGCTTTGTCCCTGGCTATTTACTTGGCAAGACTTTCAGAGGTTCGACATTGGAAGAGTAAGGTGACGTCCATCGAGCTAGGATGTCTTCCCAGTCAGTCGCCTATAGGTTGAGGCACGACTGGGCTCTGCACGTGATGATGTTCCGCTGCTAAAGATGTTGTAGCCGTAATGGCATTTATGTAAGTCTTCTAATTCGTTACGTTTCAGATGTTGTAATGATACTTGTCGGTTATGTTCTACGGCTCACTGATCATGGGAACGTGGATATATACATAACATGGATTTCTTGGATGGTTAATCTGGGGAGCCCACCGACTTTTTAAATAGTATCATAGTTTAATCCACAAGGTTAGCTTTGTCATGAATCACAATTACCACTAGACTTAATTTCAATCAAACAACTCCCATCAAGAGTGGTATCAAGTCTACCAAAACACCTATGGGGTTAAGTATCTTCAAAGGTATACTCTTAAGACAATCACGTATCCAACAAGTCATAAATTTGATACCTTTTCTTGTTGTACTTGTTTGGCAATATTATTTTGAAGGCAACACTCGGTTAACTACAAGAACTAGATCAAAAGTTTTCACGACACTGCTACAAAACAAAATTAGACACATCTACTTTATCTTTGCATATTTTAAGTGGCTATTAGGGCTTTCGCACAAGAACCGTTCTTACCTACGAACTTCCACCACAACTCTAATCAAATAGTTGTCTATACTACACCCCTTTAGGGGCCCTCCTTTGCAAATGGCATACCAACTAATGCGAGAGAGACAGACACCCCCAAAGCCACTTTATACGGTACAAGCTATATGTTAAGCGTGGACCAATCTTGCGAATTAACGTGTAAAGTCGGTTGGGGCCACTTCATCAAGCATTACTGTGGTATACATAAGTACACGTGGGAGGGTAACAACTAAAAGATCAATTCCCAAACGCTACAACTCGTGTGTTCTACTCGTACTAGCAATACTACACATAGATCTAGCTGTTATAGCATTGTAGAGGTTCACCCATTAAAAAAAAATTTCCTATGCCAAGAACCCTAATGCTAGGACCTATCTATTAGTAATGAAGTAATAGGAGGGGCTTTTCGTAAACTTACCCTTGAAGACCGAAAAGAGTTGTCAACGCATAGGAGAGCGTGGTTGATGTAGTCGCTCCGACGCTGACCTCGGGGTCGTGTTGAAGTCTTGTGGCTCCTGCGGCTCCAACGACTCCTAGTGCCCCAAGTGTTGAACCTCCGAGGGAGTTACATGTCCGGTGCCTAACGATGATTCCCGCTCCTCTGATCCAGCAGCGGTTGTAGAAGTAGACCTTCTAGATCTGAATCCCGCAGTGCAACAACGTTCCGCGGTGAAGAAGTCTCCTGCTCGCATGATCCAGACTTTGGACCACGGTCACGGGAGAGAGAGAGAGCTAGTGAGAGAGATAGATAGAGAGAGAGAATATCAACTAGAGGTCTCCCCAAAAGAGAGGGAAGATTTATTGATTATTGGTGTATTTATTTTGTCAAAATACCTCTCAATATATACGGAAACCCCTCTGGCTAATTAGCTTAGCCATGTGGGACTAAAAAAAAGGGAGAGGAGAGGGGGAGGGGTGGCCAGCCGGCCAAGTCCCCAATGGGCCCTGCCGGTGGGTGCATGGGGCCCATGCGGACTCTCCTCCCTTTCTCCCTTTTGGTCTTTCCCTCATGGGACTTTTCCATAGGGATTTTGGTCCAATTAGGTATTTGACCTTTGAATTCATATTTCTTTTATTAAATAGTTATAAATAAATGATTAAATTAATATTTAACATTTACTTACATATTATTAAATCCCTATGGCTATGGAACTCCTCCCACCTCCACTCTGGACATCCTCTAGACTTACCGAAACTCTTCCGGTTCTCTCTCGTTCTTTCCTTCGATGATTCAGCTGATAGCAAAACGATCTCTGAGCATCATCAAGCCCTTAAGCGTGATACCCCATGGTTATGGAACACTGCAGACATGGTCGAGACCTTCCCATACCAATGATTATTAGTGGGACCTTGATGCCCATGATGACCCCTGTGCATTCCACAAATCTTTCATCGCTAAACCATGAACGTCGTGTTATATTCCTTTTGTCTCTTCAATACTTGCATTGTCGGACATATGATCAATGACATCATCATGTCGTGTTCAATATTATTACCGACAAATTATATCTAACTCGTTCTGAAAAGTTATATCCCTGTGATCAAATCACATGATGCGTAGCTATTGGATATAACTTCTCCGAGTGGGCCCTCGAGTATCTTTCCGACACGTGGATGGAAAAAATCCTGCTCTTGACGCATAATGCCTCTACATGTTCCTCCGAATACTTGAACACACCTTTATGATCACCGCTCACACAAGTGACGTTTGATGCTATCTAAGTATTCTCGGGTGATAGTGATTGATATGGTCTCACGATCTAAGAAATAGGACACTAGGTCTTTTGTAATCATCATAACTTGAACTTTGTGACATGATTGGGTCACGATTCTTATGTTTGGGTATATTTCATCATCTCATTTTCGTAATGAGGTGACTTCATTGTCAACTGCATAAATGCCACATGATCAGGAAACCTTGATCATATGTTGACCAATGAACGAGTGATTAGATATTCACCGGGACCTCCTGGTTGTTTATATATCACACGTGTATTGATGTTTCCTTTCAATACAGTTATAGCATGATATAAAACTTAATCATAAACTTTATGGAATATGGTAATAATCCATATTATTATTTGTATATAGGACATATTTCCAATAGTCTCCCACTTCCACTAGAGTACAAATAAACTAGCTGCATTTGTTACTAATTATCGGCACCATATAACATGGCACCTATGATCATGCTTGCTCATGGAATAGGTTGAGTCTTGGGTCTAGATTTTATAGCCCCATATCCTTTGCAACTTACTAATGTCACCTTAACTGACATTAATACTCTATCATCTCATGATAACATCTTGTGTATGTATCATAATTATGTCAATAGAGTGAGGTCGGTTTCCAGGAGCCAGCAGTGATGCTAGATCATTCAATGCGAACTTTCTCATGGCAGTGTGCCCTGGGGCACACCCTCAGCAAAAAGACGAACTAGTCCCACCACAAAAATTTACATCGCGTCAGATGGTACCATTATATTTTATTATAAATGTAGTTATCTAAACACTAGTGAACTATGTGCATTTTTTAATGTTTGTCACCTCGCTTCCTACTTGACTTCAGTCCGTATTATCCATGCGAGGATTTCCAATCTTTTAAGGTTAACATATGCCCTTATAACATAACCCTTCATTCTATAAGGTATGTCATCCTTCATAGACCTAGAAAACATGCCTACAGATCTCTTTTAGACTTGTGAACAAACTTATCTCAGTCTTCAGTGATTCATACTTAATCACTTCCGACCATTACTTCTTGGATCATATATTAAGTTGAGTTCTCATCATGGTCTCTAAGACCGAACATATGTCTAAACTTAGTGGATGACGATCATCCTTTTATTTCTTTCAACCATTGACGTTGAACTTAATGTCATTCCTAATTGGAATGACCAAGGACCATTCCTTAATCAATTCCTATTCCGAAACTATTTCGGAATCTCTTTTAGGAATACAATACAACATAATATTGTAATATACTTTCTTTTAACTTTTAACCCTTATAAACCATTATTTATTAGTACTTGTGCTTTTATTCTTAATGTGACGAATACACACAAGAATTGAGCTCCCACTCAAAATATGTTCCCAGCATATTCAAGTCCGAGACTTATATTACTCCCACTTAAAAATATGTCATTCCCATATTAATTTATGAAGACTTTGTAGCTCCCACTCAATTTCATGCAAATAGCATATCTTCTCAATATTTTGAATGATTTCAAAATCCCTTTATCAATTATCAAATTGAGAGATTCTTTTATGAGACGCTAGTACTTTACTAGTGTCAAATCCACTAGACTTTAGCACTTCTGAATCAAAATCTTTTGAATTTGTCCAATACATTATTCATGAAAAATCATGCTTTTGTCTTTCACCTTTTCCATCATGACCTTGTGGTCCTTTGGAAAATTCAAGTAACCCCTTTACTTGAAAAGATTCAGTAACTTTTACTTTCTAATCTTAAGTGAAATCCACTTCTAGGATTCCTCGTCACTTCAGTTTACCATTATTTCCTTTGTAGTTCGTAGGTATATCATATTTTCATAATATGACAAGTGATTCATAAATGTCTCCATACAAGATGTGGGGTACATTTTCGAATCCTACTTCATGTAGTAAAAACACTAGTGGGGAAAACACAATGATCATTAGCATTGATCCTTTCCTTTATGAAGAGACGCATTCAGGAACAAGTTCCGTTGCGCTTCTCAACATAATGATTTAGGGTTATGAAACCTCATCGCGCTTTCACTATCTTCCATTAGCTTCATTGTCGAGAACACAAATTTCCTCAAGAATGCACCAAAATTTAAGCAATACTAGTTTTTGCCTATCTATTGGTTCTAGCCATGGATTTTGTTTTCAAAGTTTCCAATGAATACCCTTCTAGGAGTTGTTCGCTGCTGTTTTGGTTATATCAAATAACTCCAAAACTTCCACGAAAATCCAAACAAGATATGGTGACTATTGAGGGTTTAACTCGTCAATGCCCATTGTTACGGACTTGGGTTTTGGAGAAGGAGGGAGCGCTGGCGACATCTATCGGCTAGCAAACAAGGACACTGGAGACAAAGGATTTACCCAGGTTCCGGCCTCGTAGAGGTCCCTACTCCTGCTTGTCTGCTTGTGGAATTATCGAGGGAGTCGAAAGTTACAATGATGCGCAGACGAAATCTGGCGAGGGTTGTGAAAGCTAGGGTTGCGTGTGTCCTCCTCGCCGCCCCCTCCTAGCCTTTATATAGATAGGTTAGGTCTCGGGTAGCAGGTCGAGTCGGTTACAAGTTAGGGTTTTCCCCCTTCAAACTTTCTATCTTTAGCTTCTTCTTGTCCTTCAAGCAATTGAGAGTCCATAGGTTACTCGAGTCCCTCCATCTGGGCCTTGGCGACACCGTGGGCCTGTATGTATTTGGGCCGTATATACCAAACTCGAGTACCTATAGGGTATACCCATGTCAGTAGCCCCCGAGTGTCCAGTGGTATCGCATATTCGACTGGGGACTTTTGAAGCCTTCGAGTGCCTGAGTGAATATATTTCAATTGCTTTTATTTGTGTCATAGGGATTGTTGATATACGTGCCTGATATGACCGATGTATCAGTATCAGTTAACCACCTTAGGGTGAAACAACGCAATCTACTCGAATTCGAGTCCCCGGACTCGAATCCGGAAAAGTGCTGGTGTAATTCGACTCAGGCCGCGGAGGTCTTACAGGAGTCGAATTCCAGTTATATGGATGTGAGCACTTGACGCGTCCGTCAAGGCATGTTCATCGTGCCTGTGGGCACGGATATGTTTCTGGTAGTGCGCAGTAAAATGCGTTGCCAGGCCTTATGTAGGTCTTACCTTCACACCGTAGGCGCGGCATCCGAATTTTATCATCACGGAGACGATTCGGGTAACCCAGGAGACGCAGTCTCTTTGTAGCAAGAAAAATTATGAGGCGGTGTCGTCATGAGTTTCGAGTGTGGATGTTATCAACACATAGTTTTTTGTTCAAATAATCATAGGGTGCGCGACCAGCGCTCCCTATGGGAGTAGCCCCCGAGTGCCTGGTTGAGTCGAAGACTCAGGAAGGGACTAAAAACTTCTGCGACTGTTGTCGTCTTTGCTTGCTTGTTCGGTTGATAACCCGGGCAGGTAGTAAAACACCTTTGCGACTGCTATCGTCTTTGCCTGCTTGTTTCAGTAGATGACCCAGGCAGGTGCAAAAATATTTTTGCGACTGATGTTGTCTTTTGCTTGCCTGTTTCCGGTGCTCCCTATGGGAGTAACCCATGTTCATAATCGAACTGTGTTTCGAGTGGTTGGGTTTGCCTTCTGTATTTGTCCATGTTCATGCAAAAAGAAAGGAAAAATTGTAGGGTCCGCGGCCAGCGCTCCCTATGGGAGTAGCCCCTGAGTGCTTGGTGGAGTCGAAGACTCCAGCAAGGACTAAAAATAGTCGAAGTTCTCCATTGCATAGCCTTTGGTGACGTCAGTGCTGACGCTTGTATGACCTTAGTTGCCCGCGTGAGCGGTTTTGACGGGACGTGACGAGCTGTGGGTCCCACTTTCTGACTTTGATTTGACTGAGCGTGCGTAATCTATTTTTTTAACTGTGCATCCTCGATTTCCGCGCGTAATGGTAGAAGTGGGGGCACGGTTCGCGCTTCCTCTTCTCCACGTGTCCTCCACGATGCATGCCACGCGTCCAATAGGGTTTTTGTCAGCCGTTGGATTGCATCTTCCAGGGGTTAAGTAGCGATGCCGCAGCAGTAATTTTCCCATCTGTGTTCTTTCTTCCTTGCTGCCATCACCATTGCCCTTTGCTTTCCTGCTTTCCTATGTGCCCATCTGCTCTACGACGCTGGACTAGCTCTGTTCGTTCCCCAGCTATTTTCTTCGCTCTCATCGCCGCCACGCAATAGGGAAGAAGAAGGGAGGCGCTGCCAATGAGTCCGAGGCCACCCTCGCTGCAGCGAAGAAGAAGGGTGGCTCCGCTGCTGCGGCCACCAGCGCTGTCGCCGCCAGGAAGAAGAAGGTCGCGGGCACCCGCGTGACTAATGGCGCTTGGCTCCCCTCCATCATCAAAGCGTCGGATCTCCGTCTTCTTCGCCAAGACGGAGTGATCTCTGCATCAGTCGCTGATTTGCGCATCCCCAGCGGTGAGACCGTTCCTATGCCTCCTGCTGGTTATCGAGTGATGTTTCTTGCATTCATCATTCGCGGTCTTTCCTTGCCTCCTCACCCCTTTCTTCGGGGTCTTCTTTGTTTCTATGGGCTCCAGCTCCATCAGCTGTCCCCAAATTCTCTACTCCACATTACTTGTTTCATCACCCTCTGCGAGTGCTGGCTCGGAATCGAGCCGCACTTTGGTCTTTTCAAACGCATTTTCAAATTGAATCGTCAGTTCGCATCTGGATCTTTGGTTTATGACGTAGGTGGTTGCGGAATACATGTTGATCCATCCGCCACTTACTTCGATATCAAGCTCACCAGAAGGCAAAGGACGAGCACTTTGGTCTCGCGCCTTTCGATCCCGTGACTCCCTGCAAGAAGATGCGTTCTTGGAAGAATGTGATCATGCCTTCCGAACTCGCAGAGACAGACGTGTTATATCAACGCGTCTATGACCTCGAGAGTCGTATAGGCGCAGAAGAGGGAGGCTGCGCCCTTGTCAGGACTTGGCTGCGTCGTCGCGTCCAGCCTCTCTAGGCCAGGGTCCATCCCATGTTCCAATGGGGTGGCGCTGATGATCCCACTCGCGTGTCTGCCGATGGCATGTCCGCGAGTGAGGTAGATAAGAGGGTGCGAATGGTCACGAAGTATACCCTCAAGGATGTGCTTTCGAACGAGCCAGTCGTTCCTCCTTTCGATGCTTCGAATCCTCCTTCTGAGGTATGGTTGTGCTACGTAGTAGCGTATTTTTCTTGATTGCGTCTTCTGTTGCTTATCTGTTTTACTTTTGTATGTAGGAGTGGGCGGTGTCGCCTTGCATGCCTCCCCTCCCTGGGGGGATTATTCCTCATGAGGCTGTGGAAGAGGACCAGTCTGAGCCGACTGTCCCTTCCGATGTTGAAGAGGAAGCCCCTGAGTCCGAAAGTCTGGATACTCGCAAGTGTTCGCGTAGCGAGAATTCCGACGCGTCGACTCCTTCCACTCCAGGGGGCGCGGCTGTTGGTGCGGAGTCGCCAATTCCCGCCGTTCCTGTGAGGGCTGTGGCACCGTCATCTCGCAAGAAGATGCGATTGCCCAGGGAATCTTCGTCGGGGTCGACGGAGGCCACATTTGATCTTGATAGATTTGACTGGAAAGTTTTCTAGTGAATTCGTTCGCCATTTGTTTTCTTCTTGTTGGCTTTTTCCCTGTAGTTTCCTTATATGAGTGTGGATTTTGTCTTGCAGTCAAGAGGCGTCGTCATCTTCTGCTGACGTCGAATTTTTGAAGGTGTCAGGAGTCACGACCTCAAAGGCCAAGATAGAGGTCGAGCGTGCTCCTTCTCCTCCGGCGGCGGCCCACTCCGGGCACAATTCTTCGAGCTCTCCTCACGTAGGGGACCATCGAGTAGTAGCTCGGATGATGGTTCAGCAATCTTCTTCGGACTCGCTGGAGGACCATGTAAGTATCTCTCTCTCTCTCTTTTTATAACCTGGCAGTCAACGCCCTTTGTTGCCTTCTGCTGATTCCTTGTTTTTGTGCGACAACTCCTTGTAAAGGAAGCCGCGCAGGTGGCGGAGCAAGTGATGGCGATAGGTCACCAGCATGCGATGCTGGAGAAGCGCCACCGCGTGGTTGAGAGTGAGTGTTCTATACTTATTTCTTGTCATCTTCTCTGCACATTGGTATCATCAACTCATAGCCAAATTTTGACTGTCCTATAGCTGAGCATAATGCTTTATTGCGTGACATCGCCACATTGGAAAAGACTCTGGCCGCAGCTGTGAAGGGGCGCGACGAGGCAATCGTGGCTCGTGATGAAGCCCAGAAGCGCGAAGAGGATCTGCGTGCCTCCTTTGCGGCCAGGGAGAAGTTGTTCGAAGAGCAACTATTCTCAGTAGCCAAGGCCCTCTCAGGTACCTTTACTTGGCGGATATTTTTATTGGTGTTCTTCTCTTCCTTTGTGTCGCCGGTGGCATTTAGAAGTTTGATCCGTCTGTGTTTTTTGGTGTAGATGCTGGTGGCTTGAGTTTTGATCCACGAGTCCTTGGTCGCGATGACGCTCTGGCGGGCGCGGTATCTGCGGTCGAAGACCGTAGCGCCGCTATCCAAAATACGTTGTCCAAAGGCAAGGCCACCGTGAGTCGCCTCCAGGAGGAGCTGATGCGGAAGGCGGAGCTGGTCGACAATGTCGAGGAGCTGGTGGATTCACTCGCTGGGGGTGTGCCTGCCACGTACAAGAATTCCCTCCGTGCAGCCGGCGCGACCATGTCGCTAGCCATGGTGCAAGCTCACGGAGTCGAAGTGGATCCCTCGGCAGTGTCGAAGACAATGCCTATTGGCGCAGATGGTCAGCAGGTAGTGTTCGCTCCCTTTGCGACTGCGTGTGCCAAATATGGCCATTCCTTGATAAACACCATTGCCAAGTACTCGGAGGAGCTCAATCGCGCCAAGAAGGCGGCGAAAACTTCGGCCTTAGGGGCCAGCGGAAAGTCAGTGGCATCTGATACTGCCACGGACTTGATGAAGCCCCCGAAGTCCTCGAAGTCGAAGAAGCCAGCTGCTCTGTAGTTAGTTTCGTGTAATACCTGATGAACTCGCTCTTTTGATTGTAGCTCATGTCTGTTGGTGGATGTGTTTGTACATACTTTTATTGATCCTGAATGCACCTGTTACTTTTGGCTTTTGAGTTGGTCGCCTCATTTTGCTTCTGGCTTGATTTTTGGTAGGGTACATCAAGTGGCCCTGTGGGGGGAACCCTGGACTCGCCATCTTTTGAGGATGCAATGACACCATCTTGCTCTAGAGTAGAGGAGCTTTCCTTGCTTTCGCGACTTCGTGATCGTGTTAAGCAGCTAGAGCGTGAGTTGCCCGTGATCCGTCGTAGCGCCGACGTGTGGAAGTCAAAGGCTGAAAAAGCCGCCGCCCACGAGCAATATCTGCTGGGCGAGGTGACGCAACTGGGCGACCAGTTTAAATGTTAGTTTGCTCATCCTCGTCCTTTCCTTTGTAGTTAATCGTGATGGTACGTTGTACTCATGCTGTTGATGCTTCTTCGTGTAGTTGTTAGCGCACACCGTCCGCAGGAGGAGAGAGATAGGATTGCCATCCGCCTTCATGATCTTACCCAAGAGCAACTTCAAGAGAGTGGATACTTCTGGGTAGATCATGATCGTACGACTGCGTTAGCGACCCTGCAGGATCGCGCCTCGCGAGTCATGATCTTTCTGAAGAAGTCGCAGTCGTGCCTGATGAACATTTACCGGGCGATGTTCCCGTTGGATGATACTCCATCAAGCCTGCTGGCCCTTTTGACGAAATTTCGAGATATGTCCGTGGTTCGCGAGTGCGTGAGGCAGCAGCTAGTGGCTGGTGCTAAGGCTGCGCTCTCTTTGGTGCGTTTGCACAGGCCTGACGTGGATGTCGCCGCCATTGCATCTGGGCCACCGATGCCACCTGCAGGATATTCCTGGAACATGGTGCCGCATTATCAAGCGGTGGATCGTCCAGCCGAGGAAATTGTCGACTTCTTCGAGGAACAGACTAATGTTCTTCTGTTGCAAGGGTAGCCGAATATGTATCCTGCATACAAGTGTACTGGTGTTGTAAAGCTCATATATAATTTTGTAGTTAATTTACAAATAAATTTTATAAGCGTGGGGTGCGTTGCACTTTTGCGAGTCCTTTTTGTTAGCCTGGTCATCTTTGTATCTTTCCCCTGTTAACCTGTCAGTTGCGTGGCAGCTGGGTTGTGTTTATATTTAGGGGTTCGATTGATGTGCCAGCTACTCAGGATGTCGCATTTATTGTTCGAAGGACATATGTATATAGGGTGGCGTAGCCCCCGAGTATGAAAGTTGACAAAAGAAAAGAGAGCACGGAGTTTTGGGGCACTTAGCTTTCATTTATTCGGAGAACAGTACGTAGTACAATGTGCGGCTAAGTAGCCTTGGCTGAATAGCCTTATTTGCGATGTAAAAGTAAAGACGAAACGTCTAAGGGTAGAAGCGTCCCAGTTGTGCGACGTTCCAAGGGTTGGAGTATGCGACTCCTGTCTCTAAATCTTGAAGGCGATAGGCGCCACCTGCGATTACTTCTGTAATCACGTACGGTCCTTCCCAGGGGGACTCGAGCTTGAGATGCCCCTGCTGCTTTAGTCGCAGGACCAGGTCACCTTCGACGAAGGATCTTGGGCGAAGCCTTCTGCTGTGGTAGTTGCGCAGGTTCTGCTGGTAGATCGTAGATCTTTCTGCGGCGATTTCTCTTGCTTCGTCAAGGAGGTCGACGGAGTCTTCGAGTGCGAGGGAAGACTCTTTCTCGCTGTAGGCGACTACGCGCGGCGCTCTGTACCGTACTTCGGCGGGTAATACTGCCTCTGCCACATGTAGTATGAAGAATGGTGTGTAGCCGGTGACGCTGTTTGGAGTTGTACGCAGGCTCCAGAGTACGGATTGCAGTTTGTTTGGCCAGCAGCCCGCGGCTTGTTCGAGTGGCCGGAGGAGTCGCTTCTTGATGCCGCTGCAGACGAGCCCGTTTTCCTTTTCCACCTGACCGTTGGTCTGTGGGTGTGCTACTGAGGCATAGCTGATGTTGATCCTCAGGTTCTTGCAGAAATCCTGGAACTCCTTGGATGTAAGTTCGTTCCATTGTCGGTGATGATGCTGTGTGGCACGCCGAAGCGGTAGACGATGGACTCGAAGAACTTGACTGCGCCATGCCCTGATTGCTTGGTCACTGGCATGGCCTCGATCCACTTGGTGAACTTGTCGACTGCGACCAAGAGGTAGACGTAGCCTCCTTGTGAGGACCTTGGAAGTTTGCCGACCATGTCGAGTCCCCACTGGGCGAAGGGCCAGGCCAATGGAATATGCCGTAGCTCTGCGCCTGGTGCGTGTGGCTTGTCCGCGAATCGCTGACAGACGTTGCACTTTTGGACTATATCCTTGCCGTTGCGCATGGCCGTGGGCCAGTAAAATCCAGCTCGTAGAGCTTTGGCGACGAGGGCGCGGCTGCCGGCGTGATGCCCGCAGGTCCCTTCATGGATGTCGAGGAGGACTGCTCTTCCATTGGCTAGGGAGACGCATCGCTGTAACACGCCTGTGTTGCTACGTTTATACAGTTCGTTGTTGATAACGGCGAATGCCTTGGAGCATCGCGCGATGTGTCGTGCATATGTCGGGTCGTCCGGTAGGCGTTTGCTGAGGAGGTACATGATGTACGGCTGCGTCCAGGATTGTTCGATCATCATGACGCTCATTGGCCCCTCGACTCCTGTGTCGAGCTCCAAATCATCGATTGGTGTTGGCTCATTGGGTGGCGTAGCCCCCGAGTCCGTTGCTGCGCTTGTTTTCTTCTCTGCGGCCTTCGGCTTGATGGAGCGTTCGCATATGCGCTCGAGAAATACCCCAGGTGGTATGGGTGCGCAGGTGGAGCCTATGTTGGCGAGTGCGTCCTCCTCCTCGTTGCTTTCGCGACCTATGTGTCGCAACTCGCAGCCGTCGAAGTCTCCTTCAAGTGTGTCGTAGAGGTCGCGGTACGCGATCATGTTCTCGGTTAGTGCGTCGCACTCGTGCATTGTTTGGTTTACGACCAGCTTCGAGTCGCCATATATGATTAGCCTCTTTGCACCGCAGGATTTTGCCATCCTCATCCCGTATAACAGGGCCTCATATTCAGCCTCGTTGTTTGAGGCTGTGAACTGCATTCGCAGGACGTACTTCAGCTTGTCCCCTTGAGGCGATGTTAGTATGACACCTGCTCCTGCGCCATCTTTTCTCTTGGACCCATCGAAGTGTATGGTCAAGAGGTAGGACATGTCTGGCTTGTCCGGGAGTTGGTTTTCCATCCAATGTACGAGGAAGTCCAGGAGAACTTGCGACTTAATTGCACGGCGCTTTTCGTATGTGATGTCTCGTGGAGACAGTTCGATTCCCCAAAGCGCGACTCGCCTTGTGGCGTCAGGGTTATTGAGGATATGTCCAAATGGGGCGTCGTTGACTACCACGATTGGGTGTTCCTAGAAGTAGTGGCGCAGTCGCCGGGCGGTCATAAAGACGCCATACGCCAGCTTCTGATAGTGCGGGTACCGCTGTTTTGTTGGCGTGAGGACCTCGCTGAGGTAGTATACGGGGCGTTGTACGCCGTGGACCTTGTTTTCCTCGGCCCGTTCGACGACGAGTACTGTGCCAACCACTTGGTTGGTGGCGGAGATGTACAGCAGCAGTGGCTCCCTTTCTCGTGGAGTTACCAATACTGGCGAGGTGGATAGCAGGCGGTTGAGGTCTTCGAATGCTTCTTGCGCGTTTTGCGGAGGAGCTGATAGAAGGGCAGCGCCTTTTCTCCCATTCGGCTGATAAATCGACCGAGGGCCGTGATTCGCCCAGCTAGTTGCTGAACACCTCTTATGTTCTTTGGTTTCTCCATGGCCAGTATGGCTTTTATCTTTTTCGGGTTTGCCTCGATCCCTCTCGCGGAGATGAGATACCCGAGTAGTTGTCCGGAGGGTACACCGAAGGCGCATTTGTCCGGATTGAGCTTTATCCGGTAGCGATCGAGATTGGCGAAGGTTTCGCGCAAGTCGTCGATTAGAGAGGCTTCTTCCTTGGTTTTGATTACTATGTCGTCGACATAGACTTGGATGTTCCGACCAAGTTGCTCCTTGAGGCAGGCCTGCATGCACCGCTGGTACGTGGCTCCTACGTTTTTTAGTCCGAAGGGGATTGTGTTGTAGCAGAACACGCCGAAGGGCATTGTAAACGCGGTCTTCTCCTGTTCTTCCTCCTTCATTCGAATTTGGTTATAGCCTGAGTAGGCGTCGAGGAAGCAGAGGCGCTCGCATCCAGCAGTGGAGTCGATGATTTGATCGATCTGTGGTAGCGGGAAGTGATCTTTTGGGCAGTGCTTGTTAAGAGAAGTGAAGTCGACGCACATCCGCAGGATATCCGTGTCCTTTTTGGGTACTAGCACTGTATTGGCGAGCCAGGTGCTTTCCTTAATCTCGCATATGAATTTTGCCTCGAGGAGTCTGTTGATCTCCATTCCGACTGCCGGTGCCCGTGGCTCAGACAGTCGCATGATTGTTTGCTTGACTGGCCTTGCGTCCGGGTTGACGTTGAGTGCGTGCTCGGCAAATTCCCTGGGAACTCCTAGCATGTTCGCAGGACACCAGGCGAAAATTTCCCAGTGCTCACGGAGGAATTCGACGAGCGCGAGTTCCTATGCGGGACTCAAGTTGTTGGCGATGAGGGCCGTTTTAGTGGGATCCGATGGATGGACCTGCCCCTTCTTTGTGTGCACAGATGAGTCGAAGGAGAGATCAGGTGAGCTTGACCTACTCAGGGGGGCAGACTGTTGTCTGTCGTTTCCTTCAGTCGCGCGAGTTCCTCGTGCATGCCGAAGGACTGGGAGATTCTATTGAATTCCCTGTCGCAACTGTCAGATTGCTCGAAACTCTCGTTGATCGTGATGACGCCATTGGGACCTGGCATTTTCATCTGTAGATAGGCGTAGTGAGGTACTGCCATGAACCTAGCGAACGCGACGCGCCCGAGGATGCAGTGGTATTGTGAGGGCCAGTCGACAACTTCAAAGTCGATGCGCTCGCGCCGGAAGTTCTTCGGCGTGCCGAATATGATGTCGAGGTTGATTTTGCCCGGGGGTATACGCCTTTTCCTGGGACGATGTCGTCAAACATTGTGTCCGATGCCTCCAAGCAGGTTAGAGGGATCCTCATTGCTCGCAAGGTACTCGCGAATATGAGGTTAATACCGCTTCCGCCGTCCATGAAGACGCGACTCATGTCGAAGCCTCCAATTTGCGCCTCGAGTACGAGGGGGCAGTGACCCGGTCGAGGTACTTGAGGCGGGTGGTCGTGTTTGTCGAAGGTAATGAACGACTCACTGCCACTGAGGTACTAAGTGGTGGATGGTGGCGAATGCGTGGCCAAGTTGACTTGGCGAGTGATGGCTTTCTGCACCCTATTGGAGGGGCGCCCCTTTTGGATCATCATGGTACCCATGGCCCGTGGGTACGGTTCGCCTCCGTGGTGTTGGTCCGGTGCAGCTCCGTTCGGGGGTGGCCCAGGTGGTGGTGGTGGTGCGCCATGTGCCACGGCGCCAGGAGCGGTTCCGTAGCCTCTTTCGACCGCGTTGCGGTTCATCCGCACCAATCCCTCGTGTAGCTTGAGGAACTCACAGCAGTCCTTGAGGAGGTGACTGGACTTTCTCTTGCCGTCATGCTTATCAATGTATAAGTGTACCGTGCATGGTCTGGACAGTTTTTCTTCGATGGTGGTCGCGGGTGCCTCATCGCGGGTGCGGCGTTGCCATACTTGCGTGGTTTTCCTGGAGTCGCGATATCCGCCGCTACGGTATCCCCTGTTGCGGTTGTCGTCGCGTCTATCAGCGTAACCGGCGGCGACCATGTTGACGTCATCGCGATCGTCATAGACGCGCATACGACGTTTGCCCCGGTGGTCGCTTCTGAGTTCTGCTTCCTTGTCAAAGTGAGCGCGGTTCTTCAACGAGTCTTCTCCATCAGCCCACCGGTTCGCGATCTCCATCAAGTGGTCGATGGTCTTGGGCTTTGAGCGTCCTAGCTCCTCCCTGAGTTCTATGCGGCGGACACCGTCGTTGAATGCATCAATCGCACGGTCTTTCGAGATGTTCTCCGCGGAGTTTTTGATGATGGACCACCTTTGGATGTAAGAGCGCAGTGATTCGCCAGATTTTTGCTGGCAGCATCTCAGTACTTCGATTGAAGCGGGGCGTTTGTATGTGCCCTTGAAGTTGCGCACGAAGCTGTAGACCAGCTCATCCCAACTGCGAATGGATCCGGGCGGGAGGTTATTGAGCCATGCCCGGGCGGCGCCTTGCAGTTGTAGCTGCAAGCATTGCATGGCGGTACTCCGACTGGCTCCGTGCAGCCTGACTGAGGAGATGTGATCTTCCAGCCAGATCTTGGGGTCCTGTAGACCGTCAAATTTCGGGTTCGGGAGTTTGAACCCTTTAGGCATTCGCTTCTGCCTGATGGATCTGCTGAAGCATCTGGCGCCACAGAGCTCCCCCTCTTCTTCCTCCGAATAAGTCGACCGAGCACGTCGTGCCCTTGACTTGTCGACCTTGTGCTGCGTGAGCTCATCGCGTGCATCGTAGTCGCGATCGTGCCGTCGCGAACGGTGGCGTCGAGACAGGTCGTGACTATCGTCGCTTGACGAGGATGAGGGATAGCGTTTTGCTACCGCTTTGCCCTTTTTTGGGTCGGGTACTGGTTCTTTGTCAAGGGCGGCCTCGATTAATCCAAGGCCCGCGATCGTAGATCGGTGCATGGCCATCCGGGGATCTCCAGCCAGTGGTTGGTTATTGAGAAGGTACATGGTGGTTGCCGTCACCGCGGCCTGCGGCGTTCTGGGAACCACGTTGCCTCTCATGTCGACTGTCATGGAGCCGAAGTTGAGGATTTTTGCGGCGTCTATGCGTTCTTGCTCGGTGAGGTGAGCCATCCGCGATTGCCTCTTCTTGGCGAGGTGTTCGTTGCCCCTTGAGGAGGATCCTCCGTAGGAAGAGAGCCCAGCGCGACGAAGGCTTGACTCGTCTGCCGCCTTTTTGCGCGCCTCAAGTTTCGCGATTGCTTGTTTCTGGCGCTTGAATTCCTCCTTTAGGAGCCTGTGGTAGCCCATCAGTAGTTCTTGCAGGGACCCGAGGGGTAGAGGTGTACCTCATAGGGCTTTGTGGCAGCGTTCCCACTCTTCCTCGTTGAGCCTGTTTACGACGTGTTCGCCGGTTTGCTCGTTGATTATGGTAGGGGGTTCGACTGCTCCTCCATTGCCACCGTTGCCGCCGTTGGTGGCGTTGGGCGGGTCGGGGCCGTTGCCGCGGTTGGCGGAGGTGTCGACGCGTTGATGACGGTGCACATGAAGTGATTTGGGAGGCTGTTGCTTCCACAACTTTCAGATCCGGAACCATAGGTTCCTTCTTCAGTGGCCAGATCGCTTAGATCGGAGTCGCGACTGCTGTCTCTTACCATGTTCCCGACCGCTGCTGGAGCATTGAGCTCGCTAAGGGTACCGATCGGTGGAGGGAACCATGATGCTGGGGCAATCGCCGGTGCCGTCGGCTGATCGGGCATGTGAAGCGTGCCCATCTGACCAACTTGGAAGCGGAAGCTCCCAATCGCCAGGCTGATTCCTTCGCCCACAGAGTCGAAGGCCGGGTGAGTGGCCGGCGTGTGGACGGTGAAGTCGAAGGCACCGAAGAGCTGGCGAATCTCCGCTGTTGCAGAGTTGTAGATCGTGTTTGATGGGGCCGAAGAAGCCGCAACATCAGCACTCCCAGTTCCCACAGACGGCGCCAATTGACGAGGGATTAACTCGACAATGCCCATTGTTATGGACTTGGGTTTTGGAGAAGGAGGGAGCGCTGGAGACATCTATCGGCTAGCAAACGAGCACACAGGGGACAAAGGATTTACCCAGGTTCAGGCCTCATAGAGGTCCCTACTCCTGCTTGTCTTCTCGTGGAATTATCGAGGGAGTCGAAAGTTACAATGATGCGCAGACGAAATCTGGCGAGGGTTGTGAAAGCTAGGGTTGCGTGTGTCCTCCTCGCCGCCCCCTCCTAGCCTTTATATAGATAGGCTAGGTCGAGTCGGTTACAAGTTAGGGTTTTCCCCCTTCAAACTTTCTATCTTTAGCTTCTTCTTGTCCTTCAAGCAATTGAGAGTCCATAGGTTACTCGAGTCACTCCATCCGGGCCTTGGCGACACCGTGGGCCTGTATGTATTTGGGCCGTATATAGCAAACTCGAGTACCTGTAGGGTATACCCATGTCAGTGACAATATCATGAATTCATATGGTTCACTTTATACTTGATGAGTGTTTGCTATTTCTAACTAATGATCTTTACATTTACACTACCAAGATTTATCTGGTGCCACCTATTCACCCACTTAATATCAACTATCACATTGTGATGCTTTGCACTTTGACGCGAAAAGAATGCATTGCATTTCACAATTCCATATTACAATCTTATAACATCGAATTTCATTACTATTTATCAAATCTTAGTAATTAGATTCTCTTTTATTTTATACCCCTTGATGCTGAAATTATTTGGTCATATAAAATAGTTTCACGCTTATGTTTCTTTTGGTAAACTCTTTTACAAAGTTCAACAATCACAAAATGATAATCACCATTTTCTTGAAATACGATACATCGAATATGTATTATCCTTCAACAATTCATCGAACACTTTGTATTCATGCAATACATGGTGTTTATTTATTCTACCGAACTTGGCCATGATTCATATGTGACAAGAAATCAAATGACTTTCACATATTATCAACAAAACTTTGAATTTCAAATAATGGTTTCATTCAAAATCAATATATCATTAAGTTAGGTATTTCCAAGGCATTTCAATATTTTACAAATATTCATGCATTCTTAGTTAGTTTCACAACAAGGATAATTCACACATAATCGAACAACATATGAATGCAAATAGAGATCATTCATAAAAGCAGAACAACTGTTTGTTACAAACTTATATGAATAACCATCTCACGAAGTGTGAAACACACTAAAAAAGTTCACAATCCATCAATTACAATAATCATCCAAAATGGTAAACTAAATGATAAACGATGAGGGAGAGTGTCGTCGGCTATCATCATCATGATCGCCATCAACATGCAACGTGACCTCCTCTCCATCAAGCAGCTCTCATGCAGAAGAACCTGTTTTCACAAAATAGAACAAGTATCAAATACATCAATACTGCAACAATTGTTTGCAAGATTTATAACATTTATAAAACTGTATATAAAATATATACCTTCGTCATCGACGACCTCTCCAGCGAGAGGTTAAACCTTTACATCCCTGAAACATAATATGAACTCGTGGGAATCCAATGTTTCCGTATCACCACTCATGATGCAAGTCCGGACGTGTCCTTCCTAGCTGGGAGGCAGCAAACGAAATACAACACCTATGGCAAATGAATCGATCATCCAGTAGCCCATGAAGTAAACAAGCCTCATGTGTGCATCATGCATGCGCTCCAAGTGACTCTTCAAACAAGTGTGTTCCTCCATCTATATGGAAAGTAACTCTCCAAGCAGCTCGTGCTTCCACATGCGAACATGGCTTATGAACTCCTGTCTCAGCTGATCCACCATCGAGTATGGACAAGATCACCCATGAGTGGATGTAGTTCATCACCATTCCGTAGTGCATGATCACTTGAATGTAAATGGACATCTCTTGACAAAAATGGTGGTATGTCCGCTCACGTGGGGTCTCATAGTCATCTGGCTCGTCCAAATCCATTGTGAGGCATATGTAATCTACCACATTGTTCTTAGTAAGGAGATAAATCATACGCACAAGCCACTCAGGGAAGTTGGATCCATCAAGTCTAAGCTTTTTAGCAACTACCCACTCAATAACGTCAAAGTAAGCTTCATGGCGAGCGGTCTCTACATTTATAATTTCAAAAGGAATTTAGAATAGGTTTGTGATTATATGAGTTGAAACAAGAACTCCACTAAAACTACTATCCCCAAAAAAGGTTTTAGTGATTACATGATCCCTATTCACTACACCGCCCCCGATCGTCATGGTCGGCGATATAGTTCCAAAGGTGGAAGCTGAAGTGTTGATCACGTCATTCATGCGACTCGTAATGGAGAACTTTCTTGGTGGTGCACACTAAGGGAGAACACTTTCGTTGGTATTTTGTTTAGGTATCATCTTATTAGGGTACCGTCGAGTATCTAATACTAGCACACAATAATATGTACAAACAATAAACATTGAATGTAAATGCGATGCGATCTCGTCCTTCCTGCTATGGTATCCATCTTGTGTCTCCGGATCTGGGGCTAGGGTTCCGGTGTCGTAGGCACCAGGGTACCGGTGCCTCCGGCGTGGTAGTCCATCATCACCATGACCATTACTAATACTTAGCAATAAAAAAGTAAACTACTTTACCCTGAATACTACCATATCACATCACAACGCCCCTGCAAAACAAAGTTAGATGCCTCTTCTTTATCTTTGCATGTTTTACATGGCTGTTAGGGCTTTTGCACAAGAACCACTCTTACCTACGAACTTCCACCACAATGTTGATCAAATAGATGTCTATACTACACCCATTTTGGGTCCCTCCTTTGCAAATGGCATACTAACTAATGCGAGAGAGACAGACACCCCCCAAAGCCACTTTATACGGTACAAGCCGTATGTCAAGCATGGACCAGTCTCATGAATGAATGTGTAAAGTCAGTTGGGGGCGCTTCATCAAGCATTATTGTGGTATACGCAAGTACACGTGGGAGGGTAACAACTAAAATATCAATGTCCACACACTACAACTTGTGTGTTCTACCCGTACTAGTAATACTACACATAGATCTACCTCTGATACCGTTGTAGGGGTTCGCGGATGAAAACAATTAATTTTCCCTACGCCAAGAACCCTAATGCTATGACATATCTATTAGTAATGCAGTAATAGGAGGGTCTTTTCACGAACTTACCCTTGAAGACCGAAAAGCATTGTCAACGCTCGGGAGAGCATGGTTGATGTAGTTGCTCCGACGCCGACATTAAGGTTGTGTTGAAGTCCTGGGGCTCCTGCGGCTCCAGCGACTCCTAGTGCCCCAAGTGTTGCACCTCCGAGGGAGTTAGACACATCTGGTGACTGACGATGACTCCCGCTCCTCCGATCCAGCAGCAGTTGTGGAAGTATACCTTCTGGATCTGAATCCCGCAGCACGACGGCGCTCCGTAGTGAAGAAGTTTGTCGCTCGCATGATCCAGACGTGGGACCACAGTCATGGGAGAGAGAGAATATCAACTGGAGGTCTCCCCAAAAGAGAGGTAACCTTGATTGATTATTGGTGTATTTATTTCGTCAAAATACCTCTTATATATAGAGGACCCCCCCCATAGCTAATTAGCTTAGCCATGTGGGACTAAAAAAAGTGAGAGGAGAGGGGGAGGGGTGGCCAGTCGGCCAAGGCCCCCATGGGACCCACCGGAGGGTGCATGGGGCCCATGCGGCCCCTCCTCCCTTCTCCCCTTATGGTCTTTTCCCTCATGGGCCCCTTTCCCTAAGGATTTTGGCCCAATTAGGTATTTTATTAAATAATTATAAATAAATGATTAAATCAATATTTAACATTTATTTACATATTATTCAATCCCCATAGCTATGGAACTCTTTCCACCTCCACTCCGGACATCCTCCAAACTTACTGAAACTCTTCCGGTTTTCTCTCTTTCTTTCCTTTGGTGATTGATACCTTCAATCCGGATTACAGATGTAGTATAGCTCTTTTAACCTAGTATACCTAGGTTATCGAATCCTCGGGAAACAGAAAGTGTAGTGAAGTTACTTCAACGGACCTTCGGGAGTTTTAGAATTGTTTTTGTGTTTTACTGGACCAAGAGTTTGCTATGTGGGCTCCCCGAATTATTTATCCGAGAAATTCCTGTTATGTATATATCCATGTTCCCATGATCAGTGATCCGTGAAACATAACCGACAAGTATCATTACAACATCCGAAACATAACGAATTACAAGACTTACATAAATGCCATTATGGCTACACCATCCTTAGCAGCGGGACATCATCATGCGCAGAGCCCAATCGTGCCTCAACCTACAGGCAGCTGACTGGAAGACGACCTAGCTCGTTGGACCTCACCTTAATCTTCTGATGTTGAACCTCTGAAAGTCTGGCCAAGTAAATAGCCAGGGACAAAGCCGTGAGTACTTGGAATGTACTCGCAAACCAACAAGATAAATGAAATAAGGAAATGCAAGTCTGGCTGTCGCGAGATAGCTCTATCTGGGGTTGTTCTTGAAAAACCTAGACTACCTCTTGTAATTATGGCATCTCCATATCTTTGTTGAAAAAGAGTTTTGTAAACATGCCTTTGTTTCATAAGTCAAGACATCTCCATATCTTTGTTGAAAAAGAGTTTTGAAAACAGTTTTGGAGTAAAAACCCTTTGTAAACCTCTTCGACCACCTCGGGTCAAAGCAAAGCTTTCGAACTCGGGTTCCCCCGGAACCATCATCCTTCCATCCGTTCTGTCCAAACAAACACCATTTGGGTACTCCTAGCCAACACCTTTACAACCGTCCTTGACCATGGACACGGCTATTCGAATAGATTATACTCTGCAAAGTTTGTGCACTTTCCCCACAAGACTCAATACATCCACCGGGATACAACCACGGCCCACTACCACTGTAGATGGGGTCCGGATAATCAAACCTAACTTTTTGCTTGTCGACCCTAGCAAAGGTTGCTATTCCTTTTGGGTTTGTTCTCCCCGGCAACGAGTATGTGGCTCCTAGCCATAGTCCTGCCTTCTGTACACGCGCATACCCAGCCGCAACTTGGTGTATACCTTAATCTGGTGACTCCACTGCCTTCCGTACCACCTAAGTCATACCGTCCGCGGGAGGCCCAATTGTTGCACCGGCACTCCTGCCAGATCAGGCTCACTCTTGCCGAAGCAAGCAACAGGCTTCAGATCCGAGATCTGGTAGCACCTGCCCGGAATTCAAGGGATCTCTCCCTGTAAGCATTGTACAAGATGCCTCGACTAATGCAGACAAACTACGAGATAAGCCCCAACACCTTGGGTAATGTGGTTGCACTTGTAAAAATTGTTCCGGTAAAGGCGTAGAACATCCCTTCACTTTCTTATTTCTCATCATCACCATTTCTTTTGTTAAAAACCTCCACTAGGAACGATGCCTCTTCCAAGGGGTTTTACAAAGCCGTTTTGAAACATTTGTAGTAGGGTAAATCCCCAAAATAGTTTACTTTCTCAAAACCGGGGTTTTCAAGGAGGTAGGATGTTATCCACCATACTCTCGGTCTAAAGGGATAAAATGGTAGGCACAACCAGGTGGTGCCACGAGGGACACAAAGTCATAACTTGGAGGAGCCAAGTTATTAGTGTAGTATTTATAAAACAAGACATGCAGATAAATAATGCAATTTATAACGAGGATACAAAACATGTAAAAGAAAGTAGGACAAGTATCAGAGTTCAGGAATGGTGGCTTGCATGTGATCAGCAATAAGTCCCTGGACTTATTTAGATAACCAAGAGTACCCAATAATTATTAATAAGAAGTCCCTTCCTTCTTGTCGTCAGACACTCACACTATCGTCGTCATCGAGCATACATGCAAACAGACAACACCACAGTCAATACCAGGCATTCATGCATCAAACCATACAGCAAACAAACATAAGGAATCCTACTTAACTCAGCAGGTTTTGGAGGAGTGGGATACTAGGAGTGGAATTTACTAGATTGCCATTGTAGTGTTTTTCTCTTGTAAGATAGATGTCTAGGATAAATACCAAGGGCTTGGAGTGGGGTTCTGAGGTACGTAGGATACCAATGTGCAACAGTGATATGCTCAGATAGGTCTTGACAAAACAAAACCAACACAAGTGGTTTCACTTGATTATCAATTACCTAGATTTAATTATGATTTTTACATTGGTAATAACTCTAGTTTGAGGGAATAATTCACCAGAATTTATCTGGAGTCCCAACAATTATTTCCTTGTGTAGTTTGGTAGTGCTTGGTGTACTAAACCACCTAGAGTTGGAATCTTGTCGAAATAATTACCAGAATGCCCTCAGGAAATTCCCAAAGGCAGTTCTGTAAGGTTTTTCTCTTTTTCATCAGATAAATTATATAGAAGCTATTGAGTTAATTCCAAGGGCATGTGGTAGGTATATAGAATACCTTTTTGTGAGATTTGTATTCACTCTTTTTGGAGTTGTCAAACTCCTGGAGTGAATTATTTAGTGAAAATATCACTTACAAAAGTATTTAATTCACTTGAATTCAACCAGAGCTCGATAAATTCTGAGCTAATGGGGTTTGATAGATACTGACATTATGAGGTACTGGGAGGTCGAATCAGGTCAATACCACATCTGGTTTGGCCTAGAGAATTTACCCAAGGCATATAAAGGCTATTTTTGTTATTTTTATTAAAGGCATCCTTCTGTTCGCCTTAGCATAGGACCTATGCTAGATGACTGGTATTTCAAATACCTTCCAGTAGAGCTTGGATTCTCCCCAATTAGAGATGTATAACTTTCTGAGGAATTTATTTAGTGCATAGGACAATTTTCATTGGATTAATTGCCAAGGAATAATAAAAATTATTTTTGGCAGAGGACCTATTATGCATGTTGCAAAAAACATACAAGAACATGGGGGATTTTAGATCTAGTAAGTTGGAGTTGCCTGGCATTTTTTAAATGATTTAAACTGGAGGTCAAATTTCTAGATTTTAATGATCTACTTAAAAGAAAAAGAAAGGGGCAGTGCTGGGCCAGGAATCCAGTCGAACTGGGCCGAGCAGGGCAATTCTGGCCCATTCGGGGCGAGGCTGCGCGTGGGATGCCAGTTTTGAATCTGACGGGTGGGACCCGGGCGTCAGCGAGCGAGGTGGCGCAGGGGGGTATGGGCGAGTGCTGGCTGTCAGATCTAGTGGAGATCGACGGCCCAGGGGCTTCTCCTTCCTCTATCTGAACCCGACGGGGAAGGAACCCTAGGGGAAGTGTCGGCAGGGTCAGGGAGCTTACCAAGGGGAACGCGAGGTGCCGGCGATGGGCGGAGACGATGCGGTACTCGACGGCGGTCCCGGCGATGGTCGGCAAGAGGGGCTTCGACGTCGAGAGATGGTTCACGCGGTGGTGGCCGACTGTGACCTCGTCGGATCTCGATGGCGACGATGGAGGAGTCGTTCCTGGGCGATAAAAATGGCACGGTTAGATAGAGGACGAGGAGCTGGTCACTACAAGGTGACATGGAGAGGGAGAAGGAGGGAGCTACACTCAGATCTCGAGCAAGGCCGATGCTTCTTCCTCTTCCTTTTTTGGGCAGCACAGAGCAGAGGAGGAGGGAGTGCTTGGGGAGGTAAGTGAGGAGGAGAGGAAGCAAATGAGGGGCAGGTCGCTTGCTGGAGTGGACTGCTAGCCTTTATACCAAGAGGGAGGAGTAGATGGAGTAAATGTCCCATTAGGACATGGGGAGGGGGATTGCTGGCCAGGGATTGGTCCAGAGGTCGGTGTGGAGGGGTAAGAAGGTGATTTGGTCGTGCTAGATCTCAAAGAGGGAGGGAGTGGCAGCTGTTGCAATTTATCTCACAAGTTTGTCGCTTTCTCTCTCTATTTCTCACTTCCAAGAACATGGGACAAGGGATGGCTACAATAGCTTAGCTACAGTGTTGGTCGACCAGGGGAGGGGTGAATGTTGTGGTGTATTGCTTTGCAAGATTGGTGGGGGTTTGATCTTGTTTTGAGTCAATATTAGTTAGATTTCCTAAATTGAGTAAATAGATGGTTGTGAAGGAAGTTTAGGAACTTGCATTGGACGAGAGGAGGAAATGGTACTGGGAGATAGATGACGTCAAGGTAGACTCCTAGGATTTAATTGGGATTTTTATAAGGGGTTTTAGTCCTCATAAATCCATTTATTCAAAAAGGGCAGAAGTGGTTTCTAGAAGATCATTTGGTAATTTTACATTGGAAAAGGTGGGTTTTTGGTTTGAGATGGTCCCAAATGTGAATTCACACTTAGGGGAATTTTCCCAAGATTTATTGGGGATTAGAAGTAATTAAAATAGTTATTATTCCAATTCAGCTATTTAAGAAAATGGGCAAAGAGAAATAATAAAGCTTCACAAAACTATTTATTTTTGAGATGGGAAGATAGGGTATGATATATGGAACTCACTTCATCCAAAACTTGGGTAAGTGTTTTTGGCAAAAACCAAACTTTCCTTTATGGGAGAAGTTTTGGAGGTTTTTGTCTAATAAGGAAATTCTATAGATTTAGGGCCATAATAATTATGGATAATATTTGATAAATCTTGATGATCAAGGTAGAGGGTGTATACAAGGTGTAGCAAGAATTTGCAACCTTGTGGAATGGAATTCCAACTTGAATTAGGTGGAGATACATGGAATTGAGGATCTAGGGTGATGTTATTTTTATACCACCTAAACATGGTTGTATCTTGGAGTTCAGAGTTCACCTTGATGCAAAGGATAGATGGATAGGTATACCAAGTCATATATATGAACATGGCAGAAAGAGTTTGAATTAAATGCATTTGAGGTGATCTAGGAATGGTGGCAAACTTTTATGAAAATAAGGCAGCCATACCAAAAGAGTCATGATGCCTTATAAACCAAGTGGGTTTAAGAAGCATAGAAATCCACTTGGAACAAGTGAAGTAGGTTTTGATATACCTATATTAGTAAATCACAACCACGCAAGGAGTTGTTCCATAAGAGGTTGGATGATGGTGTGAGCTTCTACCAAAGTAGGCATGATGACTAGGTTTGCAGGAAAAGTTATTTTCTTGCCTGCAAAACCATCAACAACAAGTGGGTTGGAGGATGTTCTAACCAAGGGAAAATGTGGTCCTTGGTATTCCTTAGGATGGTTAACAAGGTGGTTTAGGTTCATTTCCAAAAATGCACATGGTTTGAGAAAGGAAGGCATTCAAAAAGGTGATGTTGGAACAGTTTCTAGACTTGGTCAAATTTGGCAGTTTTAAGAATTTTGACTAGAGTAATAGAGGGAATGTTTTTGGAGGGGTTGCAAGGTATCAAGGCATAATCAAGTGGATGATGTTGAAGAGTAGATTGATTATAAGGGATCCATGCTTGATATCGGTCTTTGTTGGCTTGGAAGCTTCTAGAATGGATCACTTCGGAATTGATCTAGCTAAGGGTTTTAGATGATCACCTAGTATCTAGATATTGATCTTGCTTTGCAAAGTTGCTAGGGATGTGGTGATTTGGAAACCTCTTGATTCTAGTTATGAGCTCCTAGAGTGTCTCATACTACTTCCTAAGCAAACAAGTCAAGCAGCAGATCAAGGCAACTCATCTGACAACAGATCAAGGCAACTCATCAGACAGCAGATCAAGGTAACTCATCTTATAAACTAATCAACTACTACTAGGGTTACCATCAAGCTTAACTTGAGGTAATAAGGGGTAAATTTGAAAGGTTGGAGTTTGAAAGTGGTAAGAGTCCTTGGTATCTCTACCAAGAGTAGAAATCAAAAGCTTTCAGAAGGTTTTGGGGATCCTAGAGGTAAGAGTAGTTGAAGGTTCTGTCTTGAAAACATAAGGAGGTTATAATAAATATTTCTCCATACTTTTGTCAATAGAAGCTACTAAAATAGTTTTGGTTGCATAAGCATCTTGGCTCAGGTTTTGAAATGCCAAAACATTTGAGAATATGTAAATTGAGCCAGGATAGTTTTGGTAAGTAGCTTTTGGGAACTGATGGTGAGGTTAGGAGTATCATATAGTATATACTCACATGCACAAGCACAAACCAACAATCAAGAAATGTTGCACTAATAAACAAGAAAAAAAAGTTTTTGTTCCCCTTAATTTTTGCATTCTGGACAACTAGTCAGGGTTACTGTAGTTGGGATGTCACAGACCTTTACCCCTTAAAAGAATCTCGTCCTGAGATTCGGGAGAGTAAGGTTCGGGGATTCGTCTTCGAGTTAGTGCTATGTGTTTCTTGCGTACCAACTTGCCGGCATTGTCTTTGATCAGGATCACTTCGTCAGTGAGGTTGATCTTCATTTGCCTTGAGAGCCCAAGAGTTGAGCTGGCTTCAACCATGATTGCGAGGAGTGATCTTCCGGCTGCGAGGATTTATGGTGTCTGTCCTAAGGGATTATTGTGTTCCAGTATACGTCTTTGGGTCCAACTGTTGGATTGCTGCTGGCAGATGATTATTCCATTTTGCGGGAAAGACATAGACTTTCCCTGCGTCTTCCCCCTTAGGATTTGACTGGGGCAGATCGGAGAGTTACAAGTCGAGGGCATCCTTATGGGGGCGGCAAAAGATAGTTCTTAAGGTAGCGGACGACGACAAATGGGAATGTAGCATCATAGGTGTCGTTCCAAGGGAGAGGGGGGGTATGGACTAGTTTATTACATGTTGCCCTTGCCAATGTTTCGGATGTCCTAGAGTGAGTTAAGGAGCTTCTTTCTATCTTTACTTCCACGGGGTGTTGTCGCCTGTAGAATCGTGGGAAATCCTCAGTCTTGAGTTGCGGGGATGCGAGAGGTAGGGTGGTCGTCTTTTCTGAAGGTAGGGACCTTGGTGCCTTCGGGCTTCACTTTCGCGGCGGTCTTGACGGGTTTACTCTAGGGGCATTCTCGGCTAATGTGACCGGGTAGACCATACGTGAAACAGGTACTTATCCTTCGGTGTAACTTATTCGACGACTTGCCTATGCTGACACCGAGAGGTTGACGAGCCTTGTCAATGAGGGGATTTGTTGGGCAGATGATGGGGACATGATCTTGGCCTTCACAGCGGAAAAAGGTGACAAACCGAGTTGGGAAAACTTTGGTCGAGTGAGGTTCTCTGTAGTTTGGGCAGTGGCCTGGACATCTGCTGGCTTGGTGTCTTCTGTCTCCGCAACGGCTACATGCCTTCTTCGAGTTTCGTGTCTCCATGGCCATCCTGGGGGAGTTCCTGTTGGTGGTAGACGTTCCGGGTTGGGTTTGATGCAACGACTTGGGTAAAACACGCAAGAGGGAAGATTTTTTCAAGCAAACATAGCAATCCAAGGAAGTTATTACATAACCAACCAGTCTGCACCCGGGGGTGCTAATAGTACTTAAGCATTACAAAACGTGTTCAAGGACGATACATGACTCTACCCTATTGCTAAACGGGCGAGTACTGCAACGCGGGTGATTACTCGGAGGGTGCATCTGTGGAGTCGTGGCTGGCTTCTGGCAGATCAGTGGAGGTTCCCTGCGCCTCCTTGATGGGCTTGAACCTATGGAGGTAGTGACTGGCAGTGGTGCACTTTCGTCTTCTCTTGGGGGCGGCTTCACTCGATGTTCCTTCAGCGGCGATGGTTTGTGCTTGATTCCTTTGCAGGGTTTCCAGAGCTTCCTTACGGGTGAGAATGGCTTGTAGGCGACGGAGCTCCATCTGGGAGTGGCGGTATTCATCAATGACTCTCATTGCTAGAGTAGCTGAAACGGGTTTGAAAGGAGAGAGCAGGGTACGCCAGGCTAGGGACTTGAGTTCCTCCGGTGACGTCGACATTTCATGGGGAAATAGAAGGTTGTGGGCTGTCTCATCTCTGGGAGGGAGCTACGGATGCGCATCAAAGCTTCTCTAGCTACCAAATCAATAGCAAGTACAAGACTGGGCATCCGAGGTCCTATGGAATAGATAGGGATTCCATTGGTTCCTGGCTTGGTTAGTAAGACAATCTGTCCCACATAATCTCCTGATTCCAGTCCTTTGTGGAGGGTGTAGATAGGCTTCTGCTGGTAACCGCAAAGTTGCATAGAGTCCCAGAGGACTCGGGAAATCCAATATTCAGCCACTCTTCATCAATCGGTTCCATCTACAAAAGTGTTTAGGGCCAGGTTGGTGGCAAGTGTGCAGGATTTTAAGATTAGGAAAAATCATATTAATGCAAGTAGTTTTCAGAATGGAGGGGAAAAGACATAAGCACTTTTGCAAATAGTCAACTTTTCTCCCTTATCTTTTTCAAAATAGGTTTGTCATTTCCTGTGTAACGTCCATGCTAACTAAGGTCTCCTACAGTCAGGATGGCTCTGATAACAAGTCTGTGGGCTCCCCGGATTATTTATCCGAGAAATCCCTGTTATGTATATATCCACGTTCCCATGATCAGTGAGCCGTGGAACATAACCGACAAGTATCATTACAACATCCAAAACGTAACAAATTACAAGACTTACATAAATGCCATTATGGCTACAACATCTTTAGCAGCGGAACATCATCACGCGCAGAGCCCAGATGTGCCTCAACCTATAGGCGACTGACTGGGAAGACGACCTAGCTCGCTGGACGTCACGTTACTCTTCCAATGTCGAACCTCTGAAAGTCTAGCCAAGTAAATAGCCAGGGACAAAGCCGTGAGTACTTGGAATGTACTCGCAAACCACCAGGATAAATGAAATAAGGAGATGCAAGTCTGGCTGTGGCGAGGTAGCTCTATCTGGGGTTGTTCTTGAAAAACCTAGACTACCTCTTGTAATTATGGCATCTCCATATCTTTGTTGAAAAAAAAGAGTTTTGAAAACATGCCTTTGTTTTATAAGTCAAGACATCTCCATATCTTTGTTGAAAAAGAGTTTCGAAAACAGTTTTGGAGTAAAAACCCTTTGTAAACCTCTTCGACCACCTCGGGTCAAAGCAAAGCTTTCGAACTCGGGTTCATCCGGAACCATCATCCTTCCATCCGTTCTGTCCAAACAAACACCATTTGGGTACTCCTAGCCAACACCTTTACAACCGTCCTTGACCGTGGACATGGCTATTCGAATAGATTATACTCTGTAGAGTTTGCACACTTTCCCCACAAGAATCAATACATCCGACGGATACAACCATGGCCCACTACCACTGTAGATGGGGGTCCGGATAATCAAACCTAACTTTTCCCTTGTCGACCCTAGCAAAGGCTGCTTTTCCTTTTGGGTTTGTTCTCCCCGGCAATGAGTATGTGGCTCCCAGCCATAGTCCCGCCTTCCATACACGCGCATACCCAAGCCGCATCTTGGCGTATACCTTAATCTGGTGACTCCACTTCCTTCTGTACCACCTAAATCATACCGTCCGCGGGAGACCCAATTGTTGCGCCGGCACTCCTGCCAGATCAGGCTCACTCTTGCTGAAGCAAGCAACAGGCTTCAGATCTGATATCTGGTAGCGCCTGCCCGGAATTCAAGGGATTTCTCCCTGTAAGCATTGTACAAGTTGTCTCAGCTAATGCAGATAAACTATGAGTTAAGCCCCAGCACCTGGGGTAATGTGGTTGCACTTGTAAAAATTGTTCCGGTGAAGGCGTAGAACATCCCTTCACTTTATTATTTCTCATCATCACCATTTCTTTTGTTAAAAACCTCCACTGGGAACGATGCCTCTTCCCAGGGGTTTTACAAAGCCGTTTTGAAACATTTGTAGTAGGGTAAATCCCCAAAATATTTTACTTTCTCAAAACTAGGGTTTTCAAAGAGGTAGGATGCTATCCACCATACTCTCGGTCTAAAGGGATAAAATGGTAGGCATAACCAGGTGGTGCCACGAGGGACACAAAGTCATAACTTGGAGGAGCCAAGTTATTAGCGCAGTATTTATAAAACAAGACATGCAGATAAATAATGCAATTTATAACAAGGATACAAAACAGGTCAAAGAAAGTAGGACAAGTATCAGAGTTCAAGAATGGTGGCTTGCCTGTGATCGGCAATAAGTCCCTGGACTTCTTTAGATAACCAAGAGTACCCAATAATTATTAATAAGAAGTCCCTTCCTTGTTGTCGTCAGACACTCACACTATCGTCGTCATCGAGCATACATGCAAACAGACAACACCACAGTCAATACCAGGCATTCATGCATAAAACCATAGAGAAAACAAACATAAGGAATCCTACTTAACTCAGTAGGTTCTGGAGGAGTGGGATACTAGGAGTGGAATTTACAAGATTTCCATTGTAGTGTTTTTCTCTTGGAAGATAGATGTCTAGGATAAATGCCAAGGGCTTGGAGTGGGGTTCTGAGGTATGTAGGATACCAATGTGCAACAGTGATATGCTCAGATAGGTCTTTACAAAACAAAACCAACACAAGTGGTTTCACTTGATTATCAATTACCTAGATTTAATTGTGATTTTTATAGTGGTAATAACTCTAGTTTGAGGGAATAATTCACCAGAATTTATCTGGAGGTCCAAAAATTATTTACTTGTGTGGTTTGGTGGTGTTTGATGTACTGAACCACCTAGAGTTGGAATCTTATCTAAAGAGTTAACAGAATGCCCTCAGGAAATTACCAAAGGCAGTTCTGTAAGGTTTTTCTCTTTTTCATCAGTTAAATTCTATAGAAGCTATTAACTTGATTCCAAGGGCATGTGGTAGGTATTTAGAATACCTTTCAGTGAGATTTGGATTCCCTCTTTTTGGAGTTCGCAAACTCCTGGAGTGAATTATTTAGTGAAAATATCACTTATAGAAGTATTTAATTCACTATAATTCAACCAAAGCTCGATAAATTATGAGCTTCTGGGGTTTGATAGATACTGTCATTATGAGGTAGTCGGAGCTGAAATCAGGTCAATACCACATTTGGTTTGGCCTAGAGAATTTACCCAAGGCAGATAAAGGCTATTTTTGTTATTTTTATCAAAGGCATCCTTCTGTTCACCTTGGTATAGGACCTATGCTAGATGACTGCTATTTCAAATACCTTCCAGTAGAGCTTGGATTCTCCCCAATTGGAGATGTAAAACTTTCTGAGGAATTTATTTAGTGCATAGGACAATTTTCAGTGGATTAATTGCCAATAAATAATAAAAATTATTTTTGGCAGAGGACATGTTCTGCATGTTGCACAAAACATACAGGAACATGGGGGATTTTAGATCTGGTAATTTGGAGTTGCCTGGCATTTTTTAAATGATTTAAACTGGAGGTTAAACTTCTGGATTTTAATGATCTACTTAAAAGAAAAAGAAAGGGGCAGTGCTGGGCCGGGAATCTAGTCGAACTGGGCCAAGTAGGGCAATCCCAGCCCATCCGGGGCGAGGCTGTGCGCATGGTGCCAGTTTTGAATCTGACTGGTGGGACCCGGGCATCAGCGAGCAAGGGGCGCAGGGGGATATGGGCGAGTGCTAGTCGTCAGATCTATTGGAGATCGATGGCCCAGGGGCTTCTCCTTCCTTTGTCTGAACCCGATGGGAAGGAACCCTAGGGGCAGCGCCAGTAGGGTCAGGGAGCTTACCAGGGGGCGCACGAGGTGTCGGTGATAGGTGGAGACGATGTGGTACTCGACGGCGGTCCCCGCAATGGTTGGCACGAGGGGCTTCGACGCCGGGAGGTGGTTCACGCGGTGGTGGCCAGCTATGACCTCGTCGGAGCTCGACGGTGATGATGGAGGATTCGTTCCTGGTCGAGAAAATGGCACGGTTAGATAGAGGAGGAGGAGCTGGTGACTGCAAGGTGACATGCAGAGGGAGAAGGAGGGAGAGGAGGGAGCTACGCTCAGATCTCGAGCAAGGCCGATGTTTCTTCCACTTCTTTTTCTAGGCAGCACAGAGCAGAGGAGGAGGGAGTGCTGGGGGAGGTAAGTGGGGAGGACAGGAAGCAAATCAGGGGTAGGGGGCTTGCTGGAGTGGACTGCTGGCCTTTATACGAAGAGAGAGGAGTAGATGTAGTAAATGTCCCATTAGGACATGGGGAGGGGGATTGCTGGCCAAGGATTGGTCCAGAGGTCGGTGAGGAGGGGTAATAAGGTGATTTGGTCATGCTGGATCGCAGAGAGGGAGGGAATGGCAGCTGCTGCAATTTATCTCACAAGATTGTCTCTCTCTATTTCCCACTTCCAAGCACATGGGACAAAGGATGGCTACAGTATCTTAGCTACAGTGTTGGTCGACCAGGGGAGGGGTGAATGTTGTGGTGTATTGCTTTGCAAGATTGGTGGGGGTTTGATCTTGTTTTGACTCAATATTAGTTAGATTTGCTAAATTGAGTAAATAGATGGTTGTGAAGGAAGTTCAGGAACTTGCATTGGACCAGAGGAGGAAATGGTACTGGGATATAGATGAGGTCAAGGTAGACTCCTAGGATTTAATTGGGATTTCTATAAGGGGTTTTATACCTCATAAATCAATTTATTCAAAAAGGGCAGAAGTGGTTTCTAGAAGATCATTTGGTAATTTTAGATTGGACAAGGTGGGATTTTGGTTTGAGATGGTCCCAAATGTGAATACACACTTAGGGGAATTTTCCCAAGATTTATTAGGGATTAGAAGTAATTAAAACAATTATTATTCCAATTCAGCTATTTAAGAAAATGGGCAAAAAGAAATTAATAAAGCTTCTCAAAAATATTTATTTTTGAGATGGCAAGATAGGGTATGATATATGGAACTCACTTGAGCCAAAAGTTGGAGAAGTGTTTTGCAAAAACCAAACTTTCCTTTATGGGAGAAGTTTTGGAGGTTTTGGCCTAATAAGGAAATTCTATAGATTTAGGGCGATAATAATTATGGATAATATTTGATAAATCTTGATGATCAAGGTAGAGGGTGTAGACATGGTGTATCAAGCATTTGCAACCTTGTGGAATGGAATTCCAACTTGAATTAGGTGGAGATACATGGAAATGAGGATGTAGGGTGATGTTATTTTTATACCACCTAAACATGGTTGTATCTTGGAGTTCAGAGTTCACCTTGATGCAAGGGATAGATGGATAGGTAGAACAAGTCATATATATGAACATGGCAGAAAGAGTTTGAATTAAATGCATTGGAGGTGATCTAGGAATGGTGGCAAACTTTGTTGAAAATAAGGTAGCCATACCAAAAGAGTCATGATGTCTTGTAAACCAAGTGGGTTTAAGAAGCACAGAGATCCACTTGGAACAAGTGAAGTAGGTTCTGATAGACCTATATTAGTAGATCACAACCATGTAAGGAGTTGGTCCATAGGAGGTTGGATGATGGTGTGAGATTCTACCAAAGTAGGGATGATGACTAGGTTTGCAGGAAAAGTTATTTTCTTGCCTGCAAAACCATCAAGAACATGTGGTTTGGAGGATGATATAACCAAGGGAAAATGTGGGCCTCGGTAGTCCTTAGGATGGTTAACAAGGTGGTTCAGGTGCATTTCCAAAAATGCACATGGTTTGAGAATGGATGGCATTCAAACAGGTGATGTTGGAACAGTTTCCAGACTTGAGGATTTTGACTAGAGTAAGAGAGGGAATGTTTTTGGAGGGGTTGCAAGGTATCAAGGCATCATCAAGTGGATGATGTTGAAGATTAGATTGAGTAGAAGGGATCCATGCTTGATATGGGTCTTTGTTGGCTTGGAAGCTTCTAGAATGGATCACTGCAGAATTGATTTGGCTAAGGGTTTTAGATGATCACCTAGTATCTAGAGATTGATCTTGCTTTGCAAACTTGCTGGGGATGTGGTGATTTGGAAACCTCTTGATCCTAGTGATGATCTCCTAGAGTGGCTCATACTACTTCCTAAGCAAAGAAGTCAAGTAACATATCAAGGCAACTCATCAGACAGCAGATCAAGGCAACTCATCAGACAGCAGATCAAGGCAACTCATCTTATAAACTCATCAACTACTACTAGGGTTACCATAAAGCTTAACTTGTGGTAAGAAGGGGTAATTTTGAAAGGTTGGAGTCATAAAGAGGTAAGAGTCCTTGGTATCTCTACCAAGAGTAGAAATCAAAAGCTTTCAGAAGGTTTTGGGGATCCTAGAGGTAAGAGTAGTTGAAGGTTCTGTCTTGAAAACATAAGGAGGTTATAATAAATATTTCTCCATAGTTTTGTCAATAGAAGCTACTAAAATAGTTTTGGTTGCATAAGCATCTTGGCTCAGGTTTTGAAATGCCAGAACATTTGAGAATATGTAAATTGAGCCAGGATAGTTTTGGTAAGTAGCTTTTGACAACTGATGGTGAGGTTAGGAGTATCATATAGTACATACTCACATGCACAAGCACAAACCAACAATCAAGAAATGCTGCACTAATAAACAAGAAAAAAAGTTTTTGTTCCCCCTGATTTTTGCATTCTCGACAACTAGTCAGGGTTACTGAAGTTGGGATGTCACATGCTATCTTTTGTTGTTGTCGATGATGGAGAGAGGGCCTAGGGCTTTTGGTTTCACCTGTAGCTGTGAAAAACATCTGATGGGAATAAAAGATAGTAATAATGTATACATGTAATTGTTAGATCAAGATAATTATATGTGGGCAATTCATCCATAATTGCTATTGCCTCCGCAGCCGCTTATAGCAATAACCTACTAGTCTCATCCATAGAAGAAAGAGAACTAATGATATGCATAGTGATGTCACCGTTAATCCCAAGTAAATCCCTCACATACAGCCGTACTACCCCTTCTGTTACTGGGGTTCCAAACCAACAGATTAGTCATTACTCATACTACCTACACCTGGCTCAATCCTCGCGGCTTGGGTACCTGAAAAGTCCTTGGATTGAGCAAAGAGAGGATACAATAATCATCATGTCATACAAACTAATACATGATCCCATCTATTATAAATAACATGCACAAAAGCTGCATGGATAGGCTGAAGCCCTTAGACCAAAGAGAATTACTCACACATAGAGATGAAATCAACAATCATAAACATTGCAATGGAAATCATGAGATTGATATAAAATAGCCTTACAATGTCGCCAATCGATGATGAGATCTACTATTACAAGTGGTGGAATATGACTATGGTGGTGGAGAAGGGTTTGGAGATTAGATCTAAGTCTATTCCTCTGACGGCTCTTCGGTGTTGTGGATGCAGGTTTCTGGGGGCGGCTGGTGAGGCTGTTTCTCGTTGCTCGAAGCCTCTTTATATAGGGGTCCCTTCATGATAGTTGTTCTGTTTGACCTAGTGGTGTCGACGGCAACTATACGACCGGAACTATACGGCCGAAATTTTATTCCCTTTGTATAGTTGGTCATTAAAGTGTATGTATCCACTTCACGACCCCTGGTTTCTTCGGGTAGTTGGAAATCTTGTATCTTTCACTTTAATGTTGTGATTCCCATCATCAAACTTCATTATCTGCGCATGGAAAAATAGAAAGAAAGGATTGCATACCCCTTTGCTCATTAGGCATTAGTGGCAGGGTTTAGAGAGATATTTCATCAAAAATATGAATAATATCCAGTTTAAATATGGACGTAGATGGCTATCTTTCACAGCCATCAACCTCCCCAAGCTTAAACTTGATTGTCCTCGAGCAAGAAAACCAAACTCAAAAAGGATCTCAGCATTTAAAATGAAATAAAGAGATGATGATCTTACTCATGATTGGTAGCCTCATGTTTCCTCCAGTTTATAAATCTGAAAAACTTCAGCATAGATAGAGTAATGGCAAACATATCATACGAGTTTTTACGCATCCTTATAGCGCAACAAAATTATTGTTAACATGGATGATTCAAATGAGTAAACCTTATTCCATGTCATGTAATCAACTCATAGGCTTGCCTTTGAACAATAAAGTATAATCATGTAAAATTGAGAGTGTGATAGTTGTCATGAAAAACATATATACTAGAGTATCTCAATTCTCCGATATCAATAAATCAAGACTTTTCAAGCACTACTTTTCTATTCATTGTCCTTCAAGAATTTCAGTTCTTAAGTAATTGAGATCATGCCATAATTAGTTTATTGGGATGTGATGAACACTCATGCCATTACCAAGGTTTTTGTTCCTTTTGCCCAATGATTACTCATATCAGCCACAAGAGTGATTCCATCATGAACACAGCTACCCGAGATTGCCAAGAATCTTACCCATTATAGCATTGCGTCTACATATGTTTAATCAACTCATAGCCAAAATCTAGGACTTTCCTCCATGAAGATTGTTCGTAGGATAGCGGAGTTGTTGGCATCCCATGAAGTTTGACACGCATAAAGATATATCATTCTTATGATTTGCAAGTCAAACTTTGGCATGCTCACAAAAATCACTAAACATAATTCAATTGAACAAATCCTTTTAAAGAGAGCTATCAAGTCAATCATTATTTTCTATGGTGTTGAGTGTCTCTAGAAATAAGCCTTCAAGACTAAACACTACAACACCCAAGCCTTCAATTGTGAGACTTTTTCTTATTACAATTGTTTAGAAAAAATTTAGGCAAGACTTGGTTAACTACAAGAGCTGGAAAAAACGTACCCAACTAAATACCCATGCAAACAAAATTTTACTACCATATGAAGACTCACTCCACCAATATAATATCTTCACATTTACTACTAAATAGCATGGGTTTCTCAAACTTCAAAATTGGGACTCTTAAGGCATACCTCTCATGATTGGTTTCACTTCTCTCTTCCCTTTTGATTTGCTTCTTGGAAACTCGAAGTCGATCACTCTTCTACAAATATGTGAAAGCCACAAGGAGAATATAAAGGAAGGAAGAGGGAGAATAAAGATAAACGGAAAAATCTTTTTGTTGTTTTTTAAGAGAGGGAATTAAAGAATAGAAAATTGGCGGCAAAGCTCGGCTAGAAAATCTTGAAGACAAAAAGAAATAACTAAAGATAAAGTGTTGGGTAAACCAACACGAGTGCTTATAAACTCGAATTAAAAACATAACCTCGAAATAAAAGCAAATGAACGCCAAATAAAGATAATGAGGAAACTTCCCCAAGCTCAGGCTTTTGGAAGCCTTTCAAATCATTGTGGTGGCGGGAAAAGTCGTAATTCAAGTATGCAAATTGAGTTGATAAATTACTAGATGTTTCTCGGAGGTTCAAAGAGAGGTTTTTCATTCTCTCCATAGTTCCTCCAAGTTCTTGGAAGTCTTGGTATGAAGCGAACCAGGTTGGTGGTTGCTCCTCTTGATAAGGAACTTCTTGCTCCTCTTCTTGGTCCTCATCCTCATCCAGAATGTCCTCCTCAGGTTGGTGTTGCTCAACCTGCAAGTCATACAGCAAACGTCCATCCTCGATAGAGAAAAGACCATTAGGCAAAGGAGCAGGGTAGAGACGACTAGCTCCAGCAATATGTATGTAATAAACACCACCTCTCCTAGTGAGAATTTTACAAGCTTTTAAAGTATAGAAACCAACACGTCGCTCACCTAGCACTGGTTGCAACTCACCTAGGTCGATACCTAGGGCAATGGCAAGCACGGTAATGACGCCTCCACATGTGATTGGTCCTTGGCTTTGGGAGGATTGGTACTCCAGGTAGCGCACAAGAATTGCGCCCAAGTTGAGTGACAAGTCGATGTTGTTCAAAGTAGCTTTTGCGAGGACTAAGATGTCCTCCTCATTGAGTCTCGTGAACTCATTTCGTGGATGCAAAGTGTTAGCAATAACACAGAACAAATAGCGAATTGCAGGATGTTGAATATTCTTCCCCTTGCTTACTCTAGAAGTGAAACTCATTCCATTATAATATTGTTCTAGGGAAGGGTCTAAGCTAGTAAAGGATGCGCGTAAGTCATTATCATTATTGTTTCGAAAATTAAAACATGCGCACCATTCATCTAGTGATAAAGCATAACTGTTGTTCATAAGTCGGAAAGAAATCATGTCCTCTCCATGCCATGCTTTAACGGTGCTTTGCAAAGAACTTAGAAATTCAAGTGTTAACCGGCGATAAGTAGGCACATCATTGAGTACAAAGTTTTGCAGGCCAACCCTATTGTAAAGTAAATTGAAGTCATTATAAATACCGAGTTGATTCAATATAATGGGACAAGACCACTTGGTTGTCTTCACTTCTCGATTCTTGATCCTGTTGAAGCGATCATGTTGGAGCTCATCCCTGAACCGTATCCCCATGCGTTCTTGAGTGGTAGCCCGAGAATCACTAGCGGTGGCACGAGCACGAGTTTGGCTCCTTGTGTTCATCATCTAAAATAATAAGGAAAGACAAAAATAAAACTTTTTGATCCAACAATAATAAGCATAACATATTCCTGATCATAGCAAATTAAAGAGTCCCCTCAAAATAATAATCTAGGAAAGAGAATCATAGCAATTAGTTCATAGTAGGTCTCACCATAGATTGATAATGACAACAGATCAAAGATGAATTTGCAAAAATTAATTGCAGGATTGGAGGAGAATCATACCGCATATCACTTGTGTGCGGGGAAATCGAACAAAATTAAGTAGAGATGAATATCTCTTGAGGTTTTGAGAGAGTTTGGAGGTAGAAGAGAGAAATATGATTGAAGTTTTGGTGTTGGGGGTACCTTCCCGTGGCAAATTTGTGGTCGGATGCAAGTATACGCCCAAAATATATGGTCGGAACAATTTGTTCATGCCGTATAGTTGGTCTGATGTCAAAAATTTAGTGTTTCCACCTGGCAGCGCAATTATACGGCCATAACTATACGGATGGGATTTTTCATCCCTGTCATATAGTTGCTTGTCAAACCTTTTGTACTTGGAACAGAAATTTTACAAAGGCATCAATATCTATACGGCCAGAACTATATGGCCAAAAATTTTATTCCCGTCGTATAGTTAGTCGTTATACCTTCAGTACGTGGAAAGAAAATTTACAAAGGCATCGATATCTATACGGTCGGAACTATACGGCCAGAATTTTAATTCCCGTCGTATAGTTGGTCATTAAACCTTCAGTCCATAAGAAAGAAAATTGGTCGATGGCAGTAACCTACTAGTCTCATCAATACTAGTATTTTCTTCAGTATTGCCTCCACAACCGCTTATAGCAATAACCTACTAGTTTCATCCATAAAAGAAAGAGAACTAATGATATGCACAGTGATGTCACCGTTAATCCCAAGTAAATCCCTCACATACATCCGTACTACCCCTTCTATCACTAGGGTTCCCAACCTGCAGATTAGTCATTCCTGATACTCCCTATACCTAGCTTAATCCTCGGGGTCTTGGGTACCTGACAAGTCCTTGGATTGAGGCAAGATAGGATACAATAATCATCATGTCATACAAACTAATACATGATCCCATCTATTATAAATAACATGCATAAAAGCTACATGGATAGGCCGAAGCCCTTATCCTAAAGAGAATTACTCACGCATAGAGATGAAATCAACAATCATAAACATTGCAATGGAAATCATGAGATTGAGATAAAATATTCTTACAATGTCTCCAATCGATGATGAGATCTACTATTACAAGTGGTGGAATATGGATATGGTGGTGGAGAAGGGTTTGGAGATTAGATCTAATTCTATTCCTCCGGCAGCTCTTCGGTGTTGTGGATGCAGGTTTCTGGGGGCGGCTGGCGAGGCTGTTTGTCGTCGCTCGAAGCCTCTTTATATAGGGGTCCCTTCATGAAAGTTGTTCTGTGTGACCTAGCGGTGTCGATGGCAACTATACGACCGGAACTATACGGCTGGAATTTTATTCTGGCAGTATAGTTGATCGTTAAAGAGTATGTATCAACTTCACGACCCCTGGTTTCTTCAAGTTGTTAGAAATCACGTATCTTTGACTTTAACGTTTTGATTCCCATCATCAAACGTCATTATTTGCGCAGGGAAAAATAGAAAGAAAGGATTGCATACCCCTTTGATCACTAGGCATTAGTGGAAGGGTTTAGAGAGATATTTCATCAAAAATATGAATAATATCCAGTTTAAATATGGACATAGATGGCTATATTTCATAGCCATCAACCTCCCCAATCTTAAACTTGATCGTCCTCGAGCAAGAAAACCAAAATCAAAAAGGAACTCAACATTTAATCTGAAATAAAGAGATGATGATCTTACTCATGATTGGTAGCCTCATGTTTCCTCCACTTTATAAATCTAAAAAACTTCAGCATAGATAGAGTAATGGCAAGCATATGTTACAGGTTTTTATGAATCCTTATAGCATAGCAAAATTATTGTTAACATGGATGATTCAAATGAGTAAACCTTATTCCATGTCATGTAATCAACTCATAGGCTTGCCTTTGAACAATAAAGTATAATCATGTAAAATTGAGAGTGTGAGAGTTGTCATGAAAAACATATATACTATAGTATCTCAATTCTCCCATATCAATATATCAAGACTTTTCAATCACTACTTTTCTATTCATTGTCCTTCAAGAATTTCAGTTCTTAAGTAATTAAGAGCATGTCATAATTAGTTTATTGGGCTGTGATGGACACTCGTGGCATTACCAAGGTTTTTGTTCCTTTTGCACAATGATTACTCATGAAAACTAGAGGAGTGATTCCAACATGAACACGACTACCCGAGATTGCCAAGAATCTTACCCATTATAGCATTGCTGCTACATATGTTTAATCAACTCATAGCCGAAATCTAGGAGTTTCCTCCATGAAGATCGTTCGTAGGCTAGCGGAGTTGTTGGCATCCCATGAAGTTTGACACGCATAAAGCTATATCATTCTTATGATTCACAAGTCAAATTTTGGCAGGCTCACAAAAACCGCTAAACATTAATTCAATTGAACAAAACCTTTTAAAGAGAGCTATCAAGTCAATCATTATTTCTAATGGTGTTGAGTGTCTCTAGAAATAAGCCTTCAAGACTAAACACTACAACACCCAAGCCTTCAATTGTGAGACTTTTTCTTATTACAATTGTTTAGAAAAAATTTGGGCAAGATTTGGTTAACAACAAGAGCTAGAACAAAACGTACCCAACTAAATACCCATGCAAACAAAATTTTACTACATATAAAGACTCACTCCGCCAATATAATATCTAAACATTTACTACTAACTAGCATGGGTTTCTTAAACTTGAAAAGTGAGGACTCTTAAGGCATACCTCTCATGATTGGTTTCACTTCTCTCTTCCCTTTTGATTTGCTTCCTGGAAACTCGAAGTCGATCACTCTCATGCAAATATGTGAAAGCCACAAGGAGAATAGAAAGGAATGAAGGGGGAGAATAAAGATAAACAGAAAAATCTTTTTGTTGTTTTTTACGAGAGGGAATTAAAGAATAGAAAATTGGAAGCTCGGCTAGAAAATCTCGATAACAAGAAGAAATAATTAAAGATAAAGTGCTTATAAACTCGAATTAAAAACATAACCTCGAAATAAAAGCAAATGAACACCAAATAAAGATAATGAGGAAACTTCCCCAAGCTTAGGCTTTTGCAAGCCCTTCAAATCATTGTGGTCACGGGAAAAGTCGTAACTCCAGTTTGCAAATTGAGTTGATAAATTACTATTTGTTTCTTGGATGTTCAAACAGAGGTTTTGCATTCTCTCCATAGTTCCTCCAAGTTCTTGGAAGTCTTGGTATGTAGAAAACCGGGTTGGTGGCTGCTCCTCTTGATAAGGAACTTCTTTCTCCTCTTCTTGGTCCTCATCCTCATCCGGAATCTCCTCCTCGGGTTGCTTTTGCAAAACCTGCAAGTCATATAGCAAACGTCCTTCCTCGATAGAGAAAGACCATTAGGCAAAGGAGCGGGGTAGAGACGCCCAAATCTAGCAATATGTATGTAATAAACACCACCTCTCCTAGTGAGAATTCCACAAGCTTTTAAAGTATAGAAACCAACACGTCGCTCACCTAGCACTGGTTGCAACTCACCTAGATCGATACCTAGGGCAATGGCAAACACGGTGATGATGCCTCCACATGTAATTGGTCCTTGGCTTTGGGCGGATTGGTACTCCAGGTTGCACACAAGTTGAGTGACAAGTCGTTGTTCTTGAAAGCAGCTTTTGCAAGGACTAAGATGTCCTGCTCATTGAGTCTCGTGACGTCATTTCATGCCTGCAAAGTGTTAGCAATAACATAGAACAAATAGCGAATTGCAGGATGTTGAATATTCTTCCCCTTGCTTACTCTAGAAGTGAAACTCATTCCATTATAATATTGTTTTGGGGAAGGGTCTAAGCCAGTAAAGGATGCGCGTAAGTCATTATCATTATTGTTTGGAAAATTGAAACATGCGCACCATTCTGTTGGGTCCGCAGCATTGAAAACAAAAAAAATTCTACGATGAGAACTATACGCCAAGATCTGTCTACTAGATACAGAGAAACGGTTGGACATACATCCATGGAGAACTTACCCTCGAAGACAACGAGTTTTGTTAACGAGTAGGACCTCATGGTTGATGTAGTCATACGCTTGCTGATCTCAAGATCGAGTGGAAGTCCGATCGCTGCAAATCAGCAGCGCATCCGTCCTCGCACACACGTTCAAGCTACCGGACAACCTCCACCTCCTCGCTCCAGCGGATCAACGGAAGCAGCAACTCCTTCCAGACGCAAGGCCACCAGGAACATGTATCTCTCTAATCCGAGACCATGGGGGAATATCTAGAGGGGGAGAGAGATCCTTCACGAGGAGGTGTGGTTTGTGAGAGGGGAGAGGGGGGCTTTATATAGGAGGGAGGGAGACCCCTCCCCTCCCATAGCCGGCGCGTGAGGGGGGGACTCCTCCCCTCCTTCATTCATGTGGTGAACCTCCACTCACATAAACATATCTTCCACCCAAAATCCCACTCACATGTATTTAATTTCCACCAAATTAAATGCAACTCTCAATTTAATAAAACTATTTTATTTATTTTATTCAGAATTTTGTTAATTACTTTAATTAAAAAATATTCACATAAAACCCCTTGCAACATTTCAATATCACATGCAGAACCACTTTCTGCAATTTCACCCGAAACAATTCCGATTTCTATCGAAACCATTCCTGTTTCTATCGAAACATTTCCTATGCTTTGCAAACCTTTTGTCTGAAACATATGTGCTCCTAAATGGTGTCCGGCAACCCTTAAGTGTGTCACCCTATGGTTTGCGAATAATGTAGACATGATTGAGACTCCTCTCAGATCAATAATCAGAAGTGGGACCTAGAGATCCATACTGATTCCTGTACATTCAATGATTACTTTTGTGATCGTGAGAAATATCAATGATAGTAATTTAATCCCTTTGTCTCATGATATAATACATGTCCGAGATTCGATCATCGGTATCCAAATACCTAGTTTGATCTGGTTACCGAGATGCACTCTTTTCTTGTTCCCGTGATATAACATTCTAGTGATCACATCACTTGCTTGCAAGCTATCTTAATGTGATATCACCGAGAGGGCCCAGAGTATATCTATCCATCATCGGGATTGACAAATTCCACTATTGATCCATGAGCCTCAGCATAACACCTTCATAGCACTGAACCCACCTTTATAGTCACCTTGTTACGGTGTGACGTTTGATGTTATCAAGATACTTTTCTGGTGTCAGCAATTAACATGATCTCATGGTCTAAGGACTAAGACTACTTCGTATGATGTTATAGCAATATAAACATAATGACTTGATCGTAATGCTATACTTCGGATGAATGTTCATCACATCATTTCACAAATGTTGTGACCTTGTTATTAACAACATCCAATGTCCATGATCAGGAAACCTTGATCATCTTGTTAATCAACAAGCTAGTCTATAAGAGAGGCATAACTACGAACCCTTTTTGTTTATTAAACACACATGTATTGACGTTTCCTATCAATACAATTATAGCATGCAAAATAAACATCTATCATATACAAGGAATACATAATAACAACTTTATTATTGCCTCTCAGGGCTATTTCCTTCAGTCTCCCACTTGCACTAGAGACAATAATCTAGTTTACATAGTGATAAATCTAACACCCATGGAGTTCTTGTGTTGATCATGTTTTCACCTAGGTAGTACTTTAGTCAACAGATCTGCTACATTCAGGTCTGTGTGCACTTTACAAATCTTTATATCTCCATCCTGGACATGTTCGCGGATGGAGTGAAACCGGCGCTTAATATGCTTGGAATTCTTGTGAGACCTTGGTTCCTTAGCGTTGGCTATGGCTCCATTGTTGTCACAATAGATCACCATTGGGTCCAACACACTAGGAACCACACCTAGTTCTGTTATGAACTCCTTCATCCAAACCGCTTCCTGCGCCACTTCTGAAGCAGCAACATATTCCGCCTCCGTCGTTGATCCAGACACCACAGGTTGTTTGGAGCTCCTCCAACTAACTGCTGCTCCATTCAAGAGAAATACGTATCTGGATTGAGACTTAGAGTCATCCGGATCAGTGTCAAAGCTAGCATCGACATAACACTTAGCGACTAGCTCTTCTTCACCTCTGTATACAAGAAACATATCCTTAGTTCTTCTCAAGTACTTAAGGATATTCTTGACCCCTATCCAGTGTTCTGAACCTAGATCAGATTGGTACCTACTAGTCAAACTAATATCATGTGCCACATCCGGTCTTGTACATAGCATGGCGTACATTATAGAGCCTATGGATGAGGCATAGGGGATCTTATCCATTATCTCTCTTTCTTCCACCGTAGCCGGACTTTGAGTCTTACTCAATATCTTGCCTTGCAACATAGGTAAGAACCCCTTCTTACTTCCGTCCATATTAAACTTCTTTAATATCTTATCAAGGTATGTACTATGTGATAGCCCAATGAGGCGTCTTGATCTATCTCTATAGATTTTAATGCCTAATATATATGAAGCTTCACCAAGGTCTTTCATCGAAAAGTTCCTGTTTGGATAACTTTTAACATGGTTTAAAAGATCTATATCATTTCCAATCAGTACTATGTCATCCACATATAATATTATAAATGCCACATTGCTCCCACTCACTTTCTTGTAAATACAAGCCTCTCCATAAGTTTGGACAAATCCAAACTCTTTGATCACCTCATCAAAGCGGAGATTCCAACTCCGGGATGCTTGCTTCAGTCCATAGATGGATCTCTGAAGTTTGCATACCTTATCAGCATCCTTAGGATCGACAAAACCCTTAGGTTCTATCATATACAACTCTTCTTCAATATTACCATTGAGGAATGCAGTTTTGACATCCATCTGCCATATTTCATAATCGAAATATGCAGCAATTGCTAACATAATCCTTACCGACTTTAGCATTGCTACGGGAGAGAATGTCTCATCGTAGTCAACTCCTTGAATTTGTCGAAACCCCTTTGCGACAAGTCGAGCCTTATAGATGGTCACATTCCCATCAGCATCAGTTTTTCTTTTGAAAATCCATTTATTCTCAACGGCCTTTCGATCGTGAGGTAAGTCCACCAAGGTCCAAACCTGGTTTTCGTACATGTATTCCATCTCGGATTTCATGGCTTCTAGTCATTTGTTGGAATCAGGGCTCATCATTGCTTCTTTATACGTCGCAGGGTCATCTATTTCATCAATCATGAAATTCATAAGAGGATTGCCGTACAGTTTAGGAGCTGCACATGTCCTGCTTGACCTGCGAGGTTTGGTAGTGTCCTCTTTCGGAGTTTCATGATCAATATCATTAGCTCTCTCTTCATTAGGTGAAGTCAACTCTGAAATAACTTCCGGTGCTACGCTAATCGCCATTTCATGAAGAGAAGGTTCAATAAACTCTTCGAGTTCTACCTTCCAACTACTCACACCTTTCGTGAGAAACTCCTTCTCAAGAAAGGATGCATTCTTGGAAACAAAATCCTTGCCCTCGGATCTGTGATAGAAGGTATACCCAATCGTTTCCTTAGGGTATCCTATGAAGACACATTTTTCCGCTTTGGGTTCAAGTTTATCTGGTTGAAGTTTCTTCACATAAACATCGCATCCCCAAACTTTAAGAAATGACAGCTTAGGTTTGTTTCCATACCATAATTCATACGGTATCTTTTCAACGGATTTAGATGGTGCCCTATTTAAAGTGAATGCAACGGTTTCCAGTGCATAACCCCAAAATGACAGTGGCAAGTTAGTCAGAGACATCATAGATCGAACCATATCCAATAAAGTATGATTACGACGTTCTGACACACCATGACGTTGTGGTGTTCCAGCAGGCATAAGTTGTGAAACTATTCCACAGTCTTTCATATGTGTGCTAAACTCGTAACTAAGATACTCTCCTCCATGGTCGGAACGCCGAAATTTGATCTTTCTGTTACGATGATTTTCCACTTCATTATGAAATTCCTTGAACTTTTCAAAGGTTTCAGACTTATGTTTCATCAAATAGATATACCCGTATCTACCCAAATCATCTGTGAAAGTAACAAAATAACGATATCCACCTCGTGCCGACACACTAATCGGTCCACACACATCAGTGTGTATGATTTCCAATAAATTTGTCGCCCGTTCCATTGAACCGGAAAATGGCGTTCTAGTCATCTTGCCCATAAGGCATGGCTCACATGTATCAAATGATCCAAAATCAAGTGATTCCAAAAGTCCATCAGAATGGAGTTTCTTCATGCGTTTAATGCCAATATGACCTAGATGGCAGTGCCACATATATGCAGATATATCATTATCAAGTTTAATCCTTTTAGCATCAACATTATGAATATGCGTAATACTACTATCGAGATCCAACAGAAATAAACCATTCAACACATGTGCATGACCATAAAAGATATTATTCATATAAATCGAATAACCATTGTTTTCAGACTTAAACGAATAACCACTTTGCATCAAACACGATTAGGATACAATGTTCATGCTCAGTGCAGGCACCAAATAACAATTATTTAGGTTTATAACTAGTGCCGACGGCATATGGAGAGGCAACGTTCCGACGGCGATCACATCAACTCTTGATCCATTGCCGACCCGCATCGTGACCTCATTCCTTGCTAGTTGTCGCTTGTTCCGCAGCCCCTGAACCGAGTTACATATATTAGCAACCGATGCCGTATCAAATACCCAGGTGCTACTGCGAGTACTAGTCAAGTACACATAAATAACATGTATATCACATATACCTTTGTTTACCTTGCCGGCCTTCTTCTCCGCCAAATACTTGGGGCAGTTGGGCTTCCAATGGCCGGTCCCCTTGCAATAGTAGCACTCGGTATCAGACTTAGGGCCATCTCGGGGTTTCTTTTCAGGTGCGGCAACAGATTTGCCGCCCTTCTTTCCCTTCTGCTTGCCTTTCTTGTCCTTCTTGAAACCGGTGGACTTATTGATCATCAACACTTGATGTTCTTTCCTAATCTCCACTTCTGTAGTCTTAAGCATTGACAGAAGCTCGGAAACAGACTTCTTCATGCCCTGCATATTATAGTTCATCACGAAGCTCTTATATCTAGGTGGCAGAGATTGGAGAACACGATGTATGCCTAAGTCAATGGGAATCGTTATTCCCAAGGACACAAGCTTATCGGCGTACCCAGACATTTTGAGTACGTGCTCACTAACGAAGCTGTTCTCCTCCATCATGCAGCTAAAAAACTTTTTAGAAGCATTATAACTCTCTACGGCAGCATGGGTATCGAAAATCATTTTCAATTCTCCCATGGTATCAAAGGCATTGCGATTTTCGAAACGTTTTCAAAGTTCTGGCTCTAGCCCATACAGTATGCCGCAATGAACTAAGTTGTGGTCCTCCTGACGAGTTATATAGATATTATTTTCCTTGTCGAGGGCATCAGAAGCTGGTGGGGGGCCTAGCGGCGCCTCTAGCACATATTGCTTCTGTGCAGCAGTGAGGAGAATCCTCAAATTCATAGCCTAGTTGGTGAAGTTGCTACCATTCGCAGCAAGCTTCTCTTTCTCCATGAACACATTGAAATTAAAAGCAGGTGGTGCCATCTACAACAGAATTTGTAAAGTATATTTAGACTAAGTTTATGATAGATTGAGTTCAACTAATCCAAATTACTAATAAACTCCCACTCAAAAACAACATCCCTTGTGTCCTTTTGGGTGATTACATGAACCAAATCCACTACACCAAGTCCGATCATCACGTGAGTCGGTGTAGCTTCAAAGGCGAGCATCTATATGGGCATCATATCAACTATATGACTCATGCTTAACCTTTCGGTCCGTGTTCCGAGGCCATGTTTGTACATGCTAGGCTCGCCAAGTAAGAACCTTCGTATTCGCGTGTGTAAAACTGTCTTACACCCGTTGTATGAAAGCGTAGAGTCGAAAACACCCGATCATCATGTGATGCCTCAAAACACGATCCACAAAACGGTGCATACTTAAGGAAGAACACATTTTATCTTGATATCTAAATGAGGGATCATCTTATAATGCTACCAAAAATGCCAAACTAGCAATATAAGATGCTAACATCTAATGTGTGAAGTGAGATGATACGGTCCATGCATTTGATCTCTATCATTTGCATCGTGGTATGATCTCTATCATTCCTTTGTGTGTAAGGCCAAGGTCTATGGAACTTACAATTTAAGTGAGTTGTAAGAGTATCTATCATACATCTACTTACAACAATACCATATCAAGACACTAGCCCAGCAACGATCTAAACTAGATGCCTCTAATTTATCAATTGCAAGTTTTACGTGGCTTAGGGCTTTCGGAGAAAGAACCGGTCTTACCTACGAACATGAACCACAACAAGGATAACCAAGTTATTAGCAACTCGTTATAAATCAGATATTGACTATAGTAGGAGAGACAGACACCTGCTAGCCACTTATGCAAAACTAGTTGCATGTCAGTCGTGGAACCGGTCTCATGTACGATGACATGTAAGGTTGGTCTGGGCCGCTTCATCCCACTATGCCACCAACATCCAAAATACATAGAAGATGCAATAACATGATCATCATCGCCCACATATAAACATATGTGTACTACCCGTGCAAAGCACCTACACATAGATCAGGCTCTGATACCACTGTTGGGTCCACAGCATTGAAAACAAAAAATTTCATACGATGAGAACTATATGCCGAGTTCTATATACTAGATACAGAGCAACGGGTGGACATACATCCATGGAGAACTTACCCTCGAAGACAACGAGTTTTGTTAACGAGTAGGAACTCGTGGTTGATGTAGTCGTACGCTTGCCGATCTCAAGATCGTGTGGAAGTCCGAGCGCCGCAAATCAGCAGCGAATTCATCCTCGCACACACGATCAAGCTACCGGACAACCTCCACCTCCTCGCTCCAGCCGATCAGCGGAAGAAGCAACTCCTTCTAGACGCGAGGCCACCGGGAACATGTATCTCGCTAATTCGAGACCATGGGGGAATATCTAGAGGGGGAGAGAGATCCTTCACGAGGAGGTGTGGTTTGTGAGAGGGGAGAGGGGGGCTTTATATAGGAGGGAGGGAGAACCCTCCCCTCCCATAGCCGGTGCATGAGGGGGGGGACTCCTCCCCTCCTTCATTCATGTGGTGAACCTCCACTCACATAAACATGTCCTCCACCCAAAATCCCACTCACATGTATTTAATTTCCACCAAATTAAATGCAACTATCAATTTAATAAAACTCTTTTATTTATTTTATTCAGAATTTTGGTAATTACTTTAATTAACAAACATTCACATAAAACCCCTTGCAACATTTCAATATCACATGCAGAACCACTTTCTGCAATTTCACCCGAAACAATTCTGGTTTCTATCGAAACAATTCCTATTTCTATCGAAACATTTCCTGTGCTTTGCAAACCTTTTGTCTGAAACATATGTGCTCCTAAATGGTGTCCGACAACCCTTAAGTGTGTCACCCTACGGTTCGCGAATAATGCAGACATGATTGAGACTCGTCTCAGATCAATAACCAGAAGCGGGACCTAGAGATCCATACTGATTCCTACACATTCAACAATGACTTTTGTGATCGTGAGAACCTTTAAAGATAGTAATTTAATCCCTTTGTCTCATGATATAATACATGTCCGAGATTCGATCATCGGTATCCAAATACCTAGTTTGATCTCGTTACCGACATGCACTCTTTTCTCGTTCCCGTGATATAATATTCTAGTGATCACATTACTTGCTTGCAAGCTATCTTAATGTGATATCACCGAGAGGGCCCAGAGTATATCTATCCATCATCGGGATTGAAAAATTCCACTCTTGATCCATGAGCCTCAACATAACACCTTCATAGCACTGAACCCAGCTTTATAGTCACCCTGTTACGGTGTGACGTTTGATGTTATCAAGATACTTTTCTGGTGTCAGCAATTAACATTATCTCATGGTCTAAGGACTAAGACTACTTCGTATGATGTTATAGCAATATAAACATAATGACTTGATCGTAATGCTATACTTCGGATGAATGTTCATCACATCATTTCACAAATGTTGTGACCTTGTTATTAACAACATCCAATGTCCATGATCAGGAAACCTTGATCATCTTGTTAATCAACAAGCTAGTCTATAAGAGAGGCATAACTACGAACCCTTTTTGTTTATTAAACACACATGTATTGATGTTTCCTATCAATACAACTATGGCATGCAAAATAAACATCTACCATATACAAGGAATACATAATTACAACTTTATTATTGCCTCTCAGGGCTTATTTCCTTCACATTCATCTAGTGATAAAGCATAATTGTTGTTCATAAGTCGGAAAGAAATCATGTCCTCTCCATGCCATGCTTTAATGGTGCTTTGCAAAGAACTTAGAAATTCAAGCGTTAACCGATGATAAGTAGGCACATCATTGAGTACAAAGTTTGGTAGGCTAACCCTATTGCAAAGTAAATTGAAGTCATTATAAATACCGAGTTGATTCAATATAATGGGGCAAGCCCACTTGGTTGTCTTCACTTCTCGGTTCTTGATCCTGTTTAAGTGATAACGTTGGAGCTCATCCCTGAACTGTAGCTCCATGCATTCTTGAGCGACAACCCGAGAAGCACTAGCAGCAGCACGAGCACGAGTTTGGATCCTTGTGTTCATCATCTAAAATAATAAGGAAAGACAAAAATAAAACTTTTTAATCCCACAATAATAAGCATAACACATTCCTCATCATAGCACATTAAAGAGTCCCCTCAAAATAATAATCTAGGCGAGAGAATCATAGCAATTAGTTCATAGTAGGTCTCAGATAATGATAACAGATCGAAGATGAATTTGCAAAAAGTAATTGGAGGATCAGAGGAGAATCATACCGCAGATCACTTGTGTGCGAGGAAATCGAACAAAATTAAGTAGAGATGAAGATCTCTTGAGGTTTTGAGAGAGTTTTGAGGTAGAAGAGAGAAAGAGGATTGAAGTTTTGGTGTTGGGGGTACCTTCCCATGGCGAATTTGTGGTCGGACGCAACTATACGGCCAAACTATACGGTCGGAACAATTTGTTCCCTCCCTATAGTTGGTATGATGTAAAAAATGTAGGGTTTCCACCTAGCGGCGCAATTATACGGCCAGAACTATACGACTGGAATTTTTCATCCCCACCGTACAGTTGGTCGTCAAAACTTCTGTACCTGGAAAAGAAATTTTACAAAGGTATCCATACCTATACGGCCAGAACTATACGATCGGAATTTTTATTCCCGCCGTATAGTTGGTCGTTATACCTTCAGTACATGGAAAGAAAATTTACAAAGGCATCGATATCTATACGGATGGAACTATACGGCCGGAATTTTTATTCCCGTCGTATATTTAGTCGTTAAACCTTTAGTACCTAAGAAAGAAAATTTGCCGATGGCAGAGATATCTATATGGGCAAACTATATGGCCGGAATTTTTATTCCCGCTGTATAGTTGGTCGTTAAACCTTTTGTAGTCATCAAAAAAATTCTATTTCTTCGAGAATTCTTTCTTATCCTAAAACTTAGCGAAACACCTTGTATTTGACAGAAAAATGATAGTAAAAATTGTCGACTAACATCAGTAGGTATAAAGCAGGATTTTTAGTACTACCGAACTTCTTCTCATCAACTGGAGCTTTCTAGAACTCTTTATTAAACATAAAACTTAAAAACTTTACTCAAATGTTTATTTCACATGGGTTACCTCCCATGAAACGCTCTTTTATGGTCAATAGCTTAACCTCAGTGTTGCTCACTTAGGCTAGATGAGTGGAACACACACTCCAAAATAGTTGGCCTTCAAAGTGATGGCCTGCTTTTCATCATCCTTGGATTTCTTCTTCCTGACAAAATGAATAACAAAAGGATCCTGTGAAGGCAATTGAAGCTTCACGTTCCCTTCATGTAGATTAATCAAAGCCTTAATAGTTCTTAAAAATGGATGGCCTAATATAATAGGAGCAGTAGCATCTTCAGGCATGTCAACAATAACAAAATCAATAAGAGCAGGACAGCCTTATATGTATACTAAAGTATTTTCTTTAATCCCTACAACTTGTTTGTAGGTAGAATCTGCTAGATGTAATTTTAACTCGGTGATTTAAAAAGAGCCAAGATTTAACTTATTAAAAAGACTTTTTGAAATTGTTGTAACGCTTGCACCTACATCACAAAGTGCAGCTATCTCATTGGTCCCAATTTTAATCTTTATAGTAGGCTCAAATATATCATCAATCTTCACCGGTAATTTTTCAGCAAGTTTCTTATATTCTTCCTCAAGCTCACGTACCTTTATTCCTACTTGATTAACAAAGTGTTGATACATAGCTTCCTCATTTCTTTCACTTACCGGAATCTTGATATTGATCCTTTTTACAAGATCTTTAACGGTGTAATTTGGTGAAGGAGCATTACCATAATCAAGTTCTTCCGGCTCCTCCCTTTGGATTCTTATCATCCTGAGGTCTTCAATAGGATTGGGCTCAGCTTTACCTGCAAATTTAGCTAGAATGAGAGTTTGAATCTCAGTTATCTTACCTAGATGTGCCTGAACAATCCTCATTCTTTCTTGGAGGGCCTACAAATCATTCCTCAAACTTATAGCTTGGTTAGATAATTTACGAAGCATAGCATCATGGTTCTTTGTTATTTTAACAAGGATATTGTTTTGCTCATTTTGTGAGTCTATAAAGGACTTAAGTGTTTATTGGAGACTACCATTACTTGTTCGCATATTATTATTAGAGTTACCTGCAAGACTAGAATAATGTTTCTAAAAATTAAGATTATAATTCTTCTTCCAAGCAGGGTTATAATCATTACGAGCTATGAAGTCTGTTTCTTCAATATTTGATTCTGGGATAGCTCTTACCTTGTTTTCCTTACCTTTTATGACTAATATGAGCTCATCCATCTTAGCATTAAGTTCTTCATTTTCTTGTGCTCAGATGGAGTTCACCTTCTTCGTGTTTGATCTATCCATATGCCACTGGGCATGGTTGTCTTGCATATTGTCTAGCAGCTGCTCTGCTTCGTAATATATTTGCCCATAAATGTTCCTCTAGCTGCAGTATCAAGCATAGACTTAGACACACGGTTAAGAGCATTATAAAAGAAATGGATAATTAACCAATATTCCATCCCATGTCTGGGATAGTTTCTCATGCATTCTTTCATCCTCTCCCATGCAAGCACTAGTGGCTCACGCTCTTCCTGTCTAAAACTAGTAATATTAGATCTTAGTTGCATAGCCTTTGCAGCTGGGAAAAATTTAGTCATAAATAAAGAAGTACACTCCACCCATGATGCAATAGTACTTCTAGACAAAAATAGCAACCATTCTTTTGCTCTTCCTCTAAGAGAGAAAGGAAATAAGCGCAATTTGACCGCATCAGGGTCAACATCTTTTATGTGCATCATATCACATAAAGTGTTCAAGTGCATACCTGCGTCCTCAACAGTAGAGCCTCCAAATTGATTCTATTGAACCAAACATAAATAATGGGGCTTAATTTCATAATAATCAGTAGTAATTGTTGGCTAAGTAATAAGAGTACGCAAATAATCATTGTTGGGAGTTGCAAACTCCCAACCTTCTTTTCAGCCATATTTCCTTTGTTTTCGGGTTTTCTTAAACAAAGACTTATAATAATAAACACAAGAATTTAAAGGTTAATTTTTTTGGTTTTTCAAGTAAAGACTGAAATCAAACTAACAAAATAAAAAAACAAGAATTAAAACTAGCAAGGTTCCTACTAACCTCACCAGGGTAGCTATTGCTTCCTCGGCAATGACGCCAGAAAAAGGGTTGATACCTTCGATCTAGATTACGGATGTAGTATAGCTCTTTTTCTGTTTTACCGGACCAAGAGTTTGCTATCTTTTGTTGTTGTCGATGATGGAGAGAGAGGGCCTAGGGATTTTGGTTTCACCTGTAGCTATGCAAAACATCTGATGGGAATAAAATATAATAATAAAGTATGCATGTAATTGTTATAGTAAGATAATTATATGTGGGCAGTGCATCCATATTGCTATTGCCTCCTCAACCTCTTATAGCAATAACCTACTAGTCTTATCCATAGAAGAAAGAGAACTAATGATATGCATAGTGATGTCACCATTAATCCCAAGTAAATCCCTCACATATAGCCGTACTACCCCTTCTGTGACCGGGGTTCCCAACCTGCAGATTAGTCATTACTCATACTCCCTATACCTGGCTCAATCCTAGGGGTCTTGGGTACCTGACAAGTCCTTGGATTGAGGCAAGAGAGGATACAATAATCATCGTGTCATACAAACTAATACATGATCCCATCTATGATAAATAACATGCACAAAAGCTACACGGCTAGGCCAAAGCCCTTAGCCCAAAGAGAATTACTCACGCATAGAGATGAAACCAACAATCATAAACATTGCAATGGAAATCATGAGATTGATATCAAATAGTCTTACAATGTCGCCAATCAATGATGAGATCTACTATTACAAGTGGTGGAACATGGCTGTGGTGGTGGAGAAGGGTTTGGAGATTAGATATAAGTCTATTCGTCCGGCGGCTCTTTGGTGTTGTGGATGCAGGTTTCTGGGGGCAGCTGGCGAGCTTGTTTCTCGTCGCTCGAAGCCTCTTTATATAGGGTTCCCTTCACGAAATTTGTTCTGTTTGACCTAGCGGTGTCGATGGCAACTATAGGACCGTAACTATATGGCTAGAATTTTATTCCCGTCATATAGTTGGTCGTTAAAGTGTTTGTCTCCACTTCACGACCCCTCGTTTCTTCAGGTTGTTGGAAATCTCGTATCTTTGACTTTAATGTTGTGATTCACATCATCAAATGTCATTATCTGCATAGGGAAAATATAAATAAAGGATTGCATACCCCTTTGATCATTAGGCATTAGTGCCAGGGTTTAGAGAGATATTTCATCAAAAATATGAATAATATCCTGTTTAAATGTGGACTTAGATGGCTATATTTCACATCCATCAGTGATTCTGCCGATACCAAAACAATCTCTGAGCATCATCAAGCCCTTAAGCGTGATACCCCACGGCTTGGGAACACTCCAAACATGGTCGAGACCATCCCGTACCAATAATCATCAATGGAACCTGGATGCCCATGATGACCCATGTGCATTCCATGAATCTTTCATCGCTAAACCATGAATGTTGTGTCATATTCCTTTTGTCTCTTCGATACTTGCATTGTCCGAGATCTAATCAATGACATCACCATGTCGTGTTTAATCTCTTTATCGAGAAATGATATTTAACTCGTTCCGACAACTGATATTCACGTGGGAGGAGGGCAAGGCACCTAAGGGAGGAGGGCTAGCCAGCCTAGCCCTAGTGGGCTACCCACGTGGGGCTCACCTAGGGCCGGTGGCTCCCCCTTGGTGGCCGATGGCTGTGGGAATATTCCCACATCGCCTGCCCCTTGGGTGGTGCTCCTCCCCCCCCACTATATATAAGTGGTCACCCCCTCCCCTTGGAATCATCCCATTCTCTCTTCTCTCTCTCTCATTTCTTTTGAGGATTTCTCTGTAATATTGGAGGGGACCTCGAGGGTTTTGAGTTCTCCACTTTCACACTACCGTCATGTGATCTTTGGTCCACCATCTTCCACTTCATCTGCTCGGCTGGATCGGAGCCCGGGAGACGCTGCCTACACCGAACGTGTGTAGTACTTCGAAGGCACCACACTTGGGGTGCTTGGAGCTGCTTATCTTGATCAAGATACACCTTCCTGCATAAGGCGTTCCTCGGTCTCCAAGGGTATGAATGTCGTCTTCCTTTTCCATTACTTATGTCTACATAGTATCGATCCTTCGTATTAGTGTTAGCGTAGTTAGAAATTTTTTGTTTTCTCCTCCAGAACCCTATAGTAATGAGGTAATTCCAATGTCAACTGGCATAAATGCCACATGATCAGGAAACCTTGATCATCTATTGACCAATCAACCAGTGACTAGAGATTCACCGGGAACTCCTAGTTGTTTATATATCACACGTGTATTGATGTTTCCTTTCAATATAGTTATAGCATGATATAAAACATAATCATAAACTTTATGAAATATGATAATAATCCATATTATTATTTGTCTCTAGGGCATATTTCCAATATGAACAAACCAACATGAGTGTTTCAAAGCTCACAAGGCGCTGAAGTACAACCTCATCATTACACAAATATAAATGTCGGGGGACACAACCCCAAGCTCAGGCTTTTGCAAGCCCTTTTGTTTCTCATTGTGGTGGTGGATAATCTCCCAAGTTCCATTGGCCGCTCCAATTGGTGAACTGGGTTGAGAGGTTGGCAGTATCATATCGAAGGTTAATGGAGAGGTTGCTCATATTCTGGATGCTTCCTTCAAGAGTATAGATATCATCAAAGGTGGTGTAGTCATTTGGTGGTTGCACATCTTTTTTGGGTCCCTCTTGTTCTACTTCTTCATATTCTCCTTTTTTATTTGCAGGTTTTTCTTGTTGGGGAAGACTTGTTTCAACCTGCGCGTCAAAATGCAAACATCCATCCTCGATAGAGAAAAAACCATTAGGCAAAGGTACTAGGATCAAGTGATCCGCTCTAGGTATATTAAGGAAGTATCTACCATTGGATTTAGAAATCATACCACAAGCTCTTATAGTAGAGAAACCGAGATGGTGGTCTCCTGCCAACGGTTGGATATTACCTATCTTGACTTGTTGACAAAACATCCTCCACATATGTGACCACAAGAATGAAGAGCTTGATGATTAAAATAGAACAATAGAGGGGCACCAAATTTGGCGTCAAGTTACAGTTTGGAATAGCAGCTCTTGCAAGGATCATCATATCCTTCTCATTGACTCTAGTAAACTCACCACATGTCTGCAAAGTGTTAGCAATAACATAGAACAAATAATGAATAGTAGGGTGATCAATTTGGTTTCCCATGGGAATGTTTCCATGGATTTTCATTCTACAAAAGTAGTCCAAGGGTGATGGATCAAGAACAAACATAGTGGGGCATATGTTGGTGGTGTTGTTGGCAAACCAAAAATAATGATCCCATTGGTCGAGTGTTAAGGAATACTCACATTTCATCAGGCAAAAGTTGAGGCGATCAACTCCTGTCATATGCTCCTTGGAGCAGTAGTGTGAACTCACCGTATGTGTCAAGGTACTAAGGAACTCAAGTGTCAAGCGGCGATATGTGGCAGCATCCTGAAGAAAAAAGTGATACAAACCAACAATGTTACAAATGAAATCAAAATCAAGACGAATGCCCAGTTGGTTAAATGTAAGGACACGCCCACTTAGTGGTCTTGATCTCTCGGTGCTTGATACGGTTGAAACGAGTGAGCTGAAACTCCTCGGTGAACTCGATGTAAAATGACTCGAGGGTTAGCGTATCAACGGGTGGTGCGGCTTTTCCTGCAACCACCGCACGTGTACGGCTCCTAATAGTCATCTAAAACAGAAATAAAGCTAATTAAAAACATTTTCCAATAGGAACATAGCATATGTGATCCTCTACACTTTTTACAAAAGAAACTCGTCTAAAAATAAAACAAAGCATGCTCATAATAATGATTAGCTCAAGAACAATACCTAAGTCTAGATTGATAATTGGTGAAAGATTTTTGCAAGGTTTTGATGCAAATAAGCTAGGGATCGAAGGAGAAACACACCTTAGATCGATTGGGTGCGAGGAATCGAAGAAAGAACGAGCGGAGTTGAAGATCCAATGGAGGTAGTTTGGAGTTTGGAGGAAGAAGAAAAGTAAAAGGATGAATTAGGGATTTTAGGTTTACCTCTCCCTGTGGTTGATGCTATGGCCGACTATGTGATACGGGCGGGCGATACGTCCGGAGCCCGCCCATACCAAGTGACTTATCGTGGGGTCGATGGATCCCTCTAGCAGTGCACTCGGTATGGGCACATGGTACGATCGCTCGTGCCCGTACTACTAGTCGTTAACAGCTCAGTATATTTACCTCAAACTTGATGTCTTGCTCGTGTATACGGTAGAGGCGGATGATACGGTCCACTCCGGTCGTACCAGTGGTTGTTATGGCCTATGTGTGCATAAAAAATCAAAGTTTCCATTTTCTTGTTCCATGATGTGGTACGGGCGCGCGGTATGGTTGCCTCCGGTCATACTAGTGCTCGTTAAGTTGACTGTAAGCTTCAAAAACTTAGGAAATTAAGTTAGTAGCTTCACACGCCTTTGCACATCTTAGCAACAACAAAACAATAGTAAATAAACTTCATAAAGACAATAGTACCTTATGGCCATGTGTTAGCAAATATAATAGATCGAGGATTACCTTGATTTCTTCTCCTCTCTTCAAAGGAACTTCTTGAACACTCTTTATTAAACCAACAAAGAAAAAACTAACACAAGATTAAATCTTTATTTCACATGGGTTGGATCACTTGAAGCGCTTCTAGTTACGATCCATTAGCTTGACCCAAGATGGTGATTATTTACGCTTTGCACATGGGACACCACTCCAAATTAATTAGCTTTTAAGTGATTATACCATCATCGTCATTAGGCTTGGTATTCTTCTTCCTTGGGAAGTGGACTATAAAAGGATCTCTAGATGGTATTCATATTCTGACATTCCGTTCATGTTGATTAATCAAAGCTTCAATGGTTCTAAGGAATGTCCTACCTAAAATCATAGGTGATATGGGATCTTCAGGCATTTTCCAGTATAACAAGATCAATAAGAGCAGGACATCCTTTAATTTAAATAACTATATTTATTTTATCCCAATGGCTTGTTTATAGGTTGAGTCATCAAGATGGAGTCTCATTTTACTAGTTCTAAATGGCCCTAAGTTTAACTTACCAAATAACTCTTGGAAATTGTTGAGACGCTTGTACCAAGATTACAAAGAGCGGCTATCTCATTAAACCCAATTTTAATTTTAATAGTGAGCTCAAAGATATCATCTAGCTTAGCTGGAAGCTTATCAGCAAGTTTTTTATACTCCATTTCTAGTTCACGAACTTCAGATGCTACTTCTTTCATAAATTGTTGATATGTAGCATCGTTACCTTGTTCTATATCGGGATTCGTCACGGTGATCATCTTCAACAAATCTTCCACAATATAATCTGGTGATGGCGCATTGCTATAATCTAGCTCTTTAGGCTTCTCATCATTATTTTATTCACTCATCGTCTTGAGGTCTTCCACCGGGTTTGGCTTCGGATTTCCAGCGAATTTTGCAAGTATGAGAGCTTGAATCTCAACTACTTTGCCCAATTGTGCCTCCACGGTCTTGGTTCTTTCATGTAGAGCCTCCTCATTATTTCTAATTGCAATGGCCAAGTTAGTTAATTTTCCAATACTAGTCTCATGGTTCTCTGTGATTTTAATGTGCATATTATTTTGCTTAGTTTGAGCTTGCATGGAAGTTCTAATACTATTTTCAAGAGATAAATTGTCATGATTTTCTCCAATATGGTTATCATAATTATTATTATAAGGAGCACCTACAGGATTAAAATATTGCTTTTAAAAGTTTAAGCTAATGTTTTGACTCTTCTAAGCAGGATTATAAAGATTACGAGCTATAAAATTAACTTCATTAGCATCGATAATGATAGCATTAATTTGGGTATCTTCCTTACCCTTCACAATATTAAGCAACTCATCTACATTTGCAGTAAGCTATTCATTATGTTCCTCGACGATGGAATTCACCCCTTTTGAGGATATTTCTATATGCCATTGGGCATAGTTGTTTTGCATATCAAGTAATTTTTTTGCAACACTCACTTTCTTTCTCATGATGGTTCCTCCTGTAGCAGTATCTAGCATAGACTTAGATATTAGGTTAAGACCATTATAAAATAAATGTAATATAAGCCATTCCTCCACTCCATGACTAGGATAGTTCATTGTGGCTTCTTTCATCCTTTCCCAAGTGAGCGCTACTGGCTCGCGGTCTTATTGTCTAAAGCTTGTAATATTGGACCTTAGTTGTATAATCTTAGATGGAGGGACAAAATTTAGTCATAAAAAGATTAGTGCATTCCTCCCAAGATTTAATAGTGCCTTTAGACAAAGCTAGCAACCAGTCCTTAGCCTTTCCTCTTAGTGAGAAAGTAAATAAACATAATTTAACCACGTTTGGGTCAACATATTTTATGCGCATCATGATGCAAATCTTAGTAAAATTATTGAGGTGCAAACCTGACTCCTCGGCAGATGAGCCTCCAAATTGATTCTATTGAACCAGACTCAAAAGGTTAGGCTTAATTTCATAAGTTTCCGCATCAACAGTGGGTGGAGTAATAGGTGCACGAATAAATTCATCAGCGGGAGTAGCATACTCCCCAAGTTTCTTTTGAGCCATGGCTCTTTTATTTTTGGTGTTTTTTAATAAGAGAAACGTATAAACAAGTAACTAATTATTTGGGGGGTTTTCAATAAATAACAAAAAGTAAAATAATAACAAGAAATAAATTGCAAAAAAATAAAAATAATAACATGGTCTCTAGTGACCTTACTAGGATAGCGAGTTGCTTCCCCAACAACGACGCCAGAAAAAGGGTTGATACCTTCGATCCGGATATACGGATGCAGTATAGTAGCTTTTTCCCTAGTAGAACAAGGTTTAATTGAATCCTTGGGAAACAATGCTAAAAGGAAATTAATAAGGCATGTCTATAAGACTTGTTTCTTTGTTTTACCTTCATTCACCGGAACTTTCTAGTTTACTTTGGATTGTCGTTTTTTAATAGATGGAGATAGGCCAGAGTTAAAGATTCACCTACAGTTGCACATCGTATGGGATAAACATAGTAATAGGCACATTCATGTGTAATGATTTAACAAATATTAAATTTGTGGGCTACATATCCCGATATACTAGAGCCCATGCGAGTCACAAGCATAACAATAGTCTTTTGATCCAACCATTGTAACCACTAAGAATTGGGCTTACAACAATTATTAAGTGAAAACACAGATCAAAACCTTAAGAAGTGATGTTGCTGTTGTTCCCAAATGGATCGCTAAATGAAGACTGTGCTCCTCTTTTTGTCACTGGGTTTCCTACGAGATCGCCGCTCACCAAGTATCTCACCTCAAGCCTTTATCAATCTCTGGATCTTGGGTACCTACAAGTACATGGATCAAGACAAGAGACAAAGAAACAAAGATAGAAATATCTATTCAATCAATACATAGTACTCCCATGGATTAGATACACATAATCCCTGCTAGGTTTCACCCCAACCCGCAGCGCATGAGGACTACTCACTCATAACAATAGGATCAATGATAGAAAACATTTGTAGAATACTTAGATTGAAATCAAATATTCTTACAATGGTTGCCGAATCACAAGATCTCAAGTACAAGCTAATGGCTATGGCTATGGAGAGGATGGAGGGTGGAGAAGATGAACTATGGTAATGGATCTCCTTTGGTGGTGTTGTGATGAAATTTAGGAATGGTGGCCCTCTGTGTGGCGTCTAGCACCTCAAAATATATAGGCGCCTTCATAAAAGGCATAGGGTTTAACAAGATGAAGCCAGCACTACATGGGTACGGGCGGACCGTATGGGCAGGCCTTGCCCGTACCAGTGGTTGTTAAAGCCTCTGTCAACTGGTCTTGGCACCAGGATTTCTTGGCCGTGTAGACTTCCTCATAATTTTCATTAATGGCTCCTGATTTTGCCTTAAAAGCTAATTCCCTTCACAACACAATTCAAACAATGGATTGCATATCTTTGCAATAGTTAGTCATTAGTAGCAAGGCTAGAGAGATTCTTGGTCAATTACTGGACTAAAAATGAAGTTTAAACATGGAGAAAGATGGCAATTTTCATAGCCATCATAGCCCACGAGGCTATGTTTGGGTGCTTGTACCAGAGCATAGGCTCTAAGACCTTCATCATCCGAGGAGGTACTCGACTTGGGTCTTCTAATTCCTTAATTGAAAAAAATCATTTCCTTGCCAAAAATATTTCTATTGGGTGCGCAGAGAGCTCTCCCAATGGGAGTAGTCCCCGAGGTTATGTTTGGGTGCTTGCACCGGAGCATAGGCTCAAAGATCTTCTTCATCCAAGAAAGTAATCGACTCGGGTCTTCTTTTTTGAAGCGGCCAAACAACTATCCAATTATTGTTGCTACAAGCTAATACTTTTTCTTCCTCGCGCATGACATCGTTGCTGATGATGATGGCGTGCTTGAGTTATGATGGAGAGGATTTGATGGGACACATCAATAGTGGGCCGATGACATAGGCTGATCGACGTGTGTGCGGCAAGTTTGATCTCACGACGCTACGTCGCGCAAAAATCGAGGCATCACACAATTTACCTCTATAATTAACGTGGTGATGGACGATTCTTACTGCTAATCCTATGTTATGTTTGGCCACGTGGTGGCTCCGATATGCTTCTAACAAACCTCCATGTGATCCAACGGTCAACAATTTTCATTGATCCTTTTATAAGTGCCTCAATGGTATTTTTACTAGTTACTATTCCCCTTCGCCATTCACCCTTCTCCTTCTTCCTTGCGTTCTTCCTCCATTGCCACCAAAGTTCATGTCACTCAACTTCTTCCGCAGCTGTTCCGATGACCCCGGCCCCTCACCATGGGCAAAAGCAAGACCGCTGGTTCCGCCAACGATGCTACCTCAACCAAAATGAAGATTGGCGGTTGGGACAGATCTAAGGTCACTGCCCGCAAGCTTCGTGATACTCATCAGGTCAGGGTTATTTCGGAGAACACCTTGAACAAACTTCCCCATGATGAGGCCACACCTACGCCCGAAGAGGGCTAGCGGGTAATGTTTCTTTCCATGCTCTAATGTGGCCTTTCCCTTATTGTTTATGGCGTCCAGTTGCACTAGCTCATGCCAAACTCCATTTTTCATATTGCATGCTTCATTACTCTGTGCGAGTGCTTCCTCGGGATCCACCTCCATTGGGGCCTATGGAAGCGCTTGTACTTTATTCGGATAAATGCGACGAAGGACATCGTTCATGATGTCGGAAAATCCATCATCTCCCTCCGCCCAGACATTGATTTCTTTGGCTTCAAGATCGCTAACTCCGTCTCAGGTTGGCTGCGGAATTGGTTCTACATCAAGGACGAGAAACTCAACGGTCAACTGTATGGGCTTGCGCTTGTAGATCTGTTGAAGGATGTCATTAAGGACAAGTCCTAGGAGCAGCATGTGACTCCAGCAAAGATCAAGGAAACGAACCCGCTAATGTATCAGATCCATGACCTTTAGTATGGGACTGGCAAAGAAGTTTCGGGTATTCAGATCATGTCCCACTTCCCCCGGCTTCGCATTCAACCCCTTCAAGCTGGACTCTTAGCCATATGGACGTACGTTGGGAAAAAGGATCCAATGAGGTTTTCTTCTGACAAGTTCTCCATTGCCGAACTCGAGAAAATAGTCTGCTCCCTTACTACGCTCACTCGAGATGATGTAGTTCCTTCAAATTGTCAAGTGTACCTTACAGCAAGAAGAATCTACCCCCATCCGTAAGTTTCTATTTCTTCACTTTGTCTATTTGAATTTGTTCTCCTATGTTTTGTTGTTTTCCCATATCAAATTTCTTCATCTGCAGAACCATGTTTCCCTATACTTGCTTCCACCGTTGCCTGAAGGTGGCGCAGTACCCGAAGTTGCCCTAGACACTGAATGAGTTGGTGATGAAGGGTTTGTTGGGGAACCCATAATTGAGGTGGGCTCTACTGATGACTCCTTCCATTATGCGATGACGGTCCCCTCCGCTAACTCTTGCGACTACGTTGTTGATGTTGCGACGGGCAAGAGGAAATGGGCCGAGGAGGAGATCAAAACTATCGAGGATTCCGATGACTCTAGTGCTTCCAAGACTAAGAGATCACACCAATAACTCCGGCTCCTCCTACCAAAAAAGGGCTTTTCCATTTTGCGTAGGATGTTAGCTCGTAAGTACTGCACCCACACTTTTTTCTTTGCATTCGATGATTCTTCCCTTTGTCAAATGATTTACTTCTCCTTTATTGACGAGGAGGAAGATGATCCTCGAAGGTTACCCACTGAAGCAGGAGCTAAGCCGCCAGAAACTGCTGCCAAATCGCTGTTGAAGTCAACGGAACCAACAGACCCGCAGGAACACACGTCAGATTCGCTGTTCCCAAGGACCCGGCAGGTACCCTGGCAATGCCTTCCAAGGAGAAGATAAAGAAGAATGCCAACAAGGGCATTATTATTTCTGAAAACCCGACTCGGCCTCCTATGAATGATGTAAGTTGCTTCTTGACTTTATTTGATGGTCTCCATCCGGTCATCCCCCGAGTTTATTTATTAATTCCTTGATCCTTTCGACAGCCAATCACCTATGAGATGGTGGACATGGCCACTCACTTCATCAAAATCCACGACAAATCCGCCACTCACGCTGGTTCGAACCGTTGATCTCTTCTCATTCATATAATTTGTTTTGTTCACCTTGCGTCATATAGTATCTGCTTGAATGCTTCATACACTGCTAAGGAATTCGAGATTATTCGTGAAGGCGCTTTGAAGCGCGCGGATGATCTCGAGAAAAAAATTGAAAATAGCCGAAAAATCCCTCAAAGAGGTCCAAGATGTGACCAAATCTGAGGATAGATGGCATGAATAAAAAGATGCGAAGACTGCGGCTCACGATGAGGAGCTGTGCAAAAAAGCTTGAATACTTGGACATCTACCTGACGAGTAAGCTTCTCACAATATGTACTTCCTGCCCTGTAATTTCTTGCCTCATAAGCTTGCCATTTTTCCTCTAATATACATATCCTGGGTCATTCCCTGATTTTGATTTTGGAAGAGGATCAACAATTAGATCCATTGTTACATGTCGTGAACGTCCTGAAAGGAAACAACATTCGTGCCGTGAACTTATTAACTCACTCTTGTCGTGCCTTCAAGCGCCTGCACACAAAGATTTTTTCAAGCAAAGTTGTACCCGCTGATTTCAATGACCTTGTTGTTTTCTTCAACACGGAGCGGAACCTAATGATGGACTACAACATCCACCACGCGAAAAGTGGTGTTGAAAGTTTGATGGCGTTGGCGTTGGCGTTGGCTCACGGCACCCAAGTCGACTAGCAGAAGGTCAGCTTACCCCTACCAACAAATGAAGCGGGTGAAGTGGTTCCCCTTAAACCCTATTTCAAGAAGGCGAAGAAGTTTTCTAAGCTGCTCCTTGCCATGGTAGAGGCGCAGGCGAAAGTTTCGGGTGAACCGCTCTCAGCCAGTGCCACCGCTGCGACTAGTGTTGTAGTGCAGATTTGATCCTTCTTTTGTGCTTGTAAAGAAAACCCATCATGTGTATGGCTCTGTCTGCTACTAGGAATATCCCTCTTTTGTGGCACATAATCTATCTTTGAGTGTTTATTTGTTTTGTTGCCTTTGAATGGAACTTCGACTTGAATATTTTCTCCCTTGCTTCCTCATAAAACCACCAATTGTTCTCCTGATCCTTTGGTTGCACCTAGCTCTTCGTGTAAAGACTTAGTACTAAGGGGAACGGATGCACTCGAGAATGCAAACATTATTACCCAAGTTATTGACCCGCCGTTGTATTACAAGAAAATCCATCGTATTAAGCAGCTGGAATATGAGCTCCGGGTTGTAAAGGGAAATATTGTTGTCTTTCACTCGAAAGCCCAAAAAGCAGCCGAGAGAGAAAACTTTATACTAGAAGAAATTTTGAGGGCGAGCGAAGATATAGCGTGTAAGCTTTTCGCAGAGACCCTGAGTCCTTGTTTTTTGCTAAAAATTGACTATCTTTCTTTATACTGTGCAAGCATCCTCTTAGATGATGTGGCTGAGTATCAATGACTAAAAGCCCGACTAAATGCTCTTCAAGCTTCGTCAGGTACCGCCTATGAATTTGGACGGACCACAAGCGAGGTTTTGTGCTTGCGCTTCTTTAAGATAGGGCTTCCCAAGTGGGCCAGTTTGTTGAGTGTTGTCGTTCCATGCTGACATTGATTTATAATGCGATGTTTACCAGGGATCCTCAGCCTCAAGGACTACTGCCGCTGATGCAGAAATTTGGGCGAGGCGAGGAAATTCATAAATTTGTTTAGATGCAGCTTGTTGTGGGTGCCAAAGTTGCCCTTTATTGGATGCATGTGCACCACTCGCTAATTAATCTTGAAGAGGTTACACGGGGACTACCGCCCCGCAAGGGGGTGGCCTTGTTTCTATGGCTCCACACTATGAGGCTGCCCGTCAGCCAACTATAAGGATTATCCGCCAACTTCTATAAGCCAATGAAGAATTTTTTATTAAGTTTCCTATGTAACCGTTTGGTTGATCCCTGTAAAAAACATACGTGTACTTTTAAAATACTTGTAACCTGAAAGTTTTGAAGGTAGTATAATGCGTCTTTGTCCAGACTATTTGCACTTAACACTTTCTGCGCAACACCTTCTCGTTAGCCTGATGCTAGTTCGGCCGAATCATCTACTCGGGTCATAGCATTCTGAGTGCTCTAGCGCTCGAAGTCATTAGTATTTTTGATTATGTTTTTAACGATGCAGCCCCAAGTATCGAGTGCGCTTGTGCTATGCTTAGTTACCACAGTCCCCGAGTATCGAGTGTACTGAACTAAGCTAGTTTAGTGAAGCCTCTGAGTATCGGGCATATTGTAATGATAAACTAATACAGCCCCCGAGTATCGGGTACGATAAAGAATAATAAAACTTGAAATTTATTCTCAGTTGAGAGAACTTTACTTTATTATTGTCGAATACGGAGATACATGTTTTAGTGTAATCGCCTGGCCGTAGGCCTTATTGGAAGCAAAGACGAGTTTGGTCTAAGTAGCCTGGTCGCAGGCCTTATTGAAAGTAAAATACGGGAGATAAAGTTCCTAAGCGTAAAAACTTCACAGATGTGCAACGTTCCACGGATCGGAGTACTTGACTCCTGTTTTTTTATCCTAGAAGCGATATGCCCCCTTGGGATCACTTATGTGACGATGTAGGGTCCTTGCCACGACGACTCCAGCTTGTGGTGGCCATTTTATTTGAGGCGAAGGACCAGATCCCCCCACGTTAAAGGACATGGGACATAGTCGAGGACTTTGGTAATTGCGCATGTTTTGCTGGTATGTTGCTGATCTAGTGAGTGTGATGTCCCGAGCTTTGTCGAGTGTATCGATGTCATCTTCGAGCACCTCTGTGGAGGTAGCTTCATTGCATGCGATGACTTGTGGATCCCCATAAGTTATTTCTTCTGAAATCACGGCTTCGGCTCTGTAGACCATGAAGAAAGGTGTTTCCTACATGGCAATAGGGTTGTTCGTAAGCTCCACGGGGAGGAGGGTAGCTCCTCTACCCAAGCGCCTTTTGCTCTTTCTAGTGGCGTCAGGAGCCTTTTGTTGATGTTGTTGCACACCAGTTGACGAGGGGTTAACTCATCAATGTCCATCATTGATGGACTTAGGTTCAAAGAAGTAGGGAGCGCTAGAGGCATCGATCTACTAGCAAACAAGCACACAGGTGACACGAAGGTTTACCCAGGTTCAAGCCTCGTAGAGGACCCTACTCCTGCTCGTCTGCTCTTGATTATGAGGGAGTCGAAGGTTAGAAAGATGCGCAGATGCAATCTGGCAGTGCATATGCTGGGGTGTATGTATTGGTCTTCCTCGCCGCCCCCTCCTGGCCTTTATATAGAGAGGCTAGGTCTTGGGGTAGCAGATCGAGTCGGTTACAACTTAGGGTTTTCCTTTAAGTTTCTATCTCCACTTTACCAAGTCCTTCAAGAAGTCGAACTTCCAGCAGGATGCCAGAATCTTTGTTGGGCTTCAACTACACCGTGTACTCCTTCTTGGGCTAGACCATATAGGCTGATCTTAGGTACCTGTAAGGAAAACCCACGTCAGTATCCCCCGAGTGTCCAACCGAATCATAGATTCGCATGGAGACTATAAGTTTTCGAGTGCATGGGATATAAGCTCATCCGAAGTTATTTTGGGTACTGCAATTTTTGTCATAGGGATTGCCGATATGCGTGCCTGATTTACCCGTTGGATCGGGATCAGTTAACTTCCTTAGGGAAAAACATTGCTATCTACTATTCGAGTCTACTCGAATTCGGAATAATGCTGGCGTAATTCTAATCTGATTGTGGAGGTCTTACAGAGTTCGAATTCCAGTGTTTTAGGTATGGGCACTCGACGCGTTCGTCAAGGCTTATTTCATCGTGCCTGTAGGCACAATTTATATTTAGTAGAACGCAAAAGATGCATTGTCAGGTCTTTTCAGTTCTTACCTTCACGTTGTAAACACGGCATCCGAAGTTTTAGTCACCTCGGAGGTGATTCGGGCGACCCAGGAGACGTAGTCTCTTTGCAGGGAGAATGTGAGGCGGATTCGCCATTTTGAATGTGGATGTAATCAACACATGTTTAATAACTAATTTTTTCCATTGGGTGTGTGACCAGTGCTTCCTATGGGAGTAGCCCCCGAGTGCCTATTCGATTTGCAGACTCGGGTGGGGACTTTGAATATGCTTTCGACTAATGTTGTTTCTTGTTTTAGCCGAAAATATTTTCAGCGCTCCCTATGGGAGTTACCCTCGAGTAAATAATTGAATCGTTGATTCGAAGATGAGTAATGCTTTGATGAAGGCAGTTTTGTGCCTATGAAAATCTTCGAGTGTGCGGCCAACGCTCCTGTTAGGAGTAGCCCTCGAGTGCTTGGTCGACTCGCAGAGTCAAGCAAGGACTAAAGTAGTGAAGTGTATCCTTTGCTGAAGCAGATGACGTCAGTGCTGATGATTAGATGATCTCATTTTCCCACCCAAGCGGTATTGACGAGACGTGATGAAAGTGGGGCCCCATCTCTGACTGAGATTTGACCAGGCATGTGTAATCTTTGTTTTAACTACGTCTCCTCGGTTTTCGCGCGTAGTGGGGAAAGTGCGGCGATGGTTCACAGTTTCCATCACCATGGGTCTGCCTTGATTCACGCGTCTGCTTAATGTGCTTTTGGTCGTTGGATTGCATCTGCTTTGTGGTTAAGTAGGGGTTCATATGCGGTAAATTTCACCACAGTTCATCATCTTCCTCCTTGCGCACTTTTCTCATTGCTCGCTGCTACTCTGCTGCTTCTGCCCATGCCGCTACACTGGAAAAACTCAAAACATTCCCCAGTTACTTCCTTCGCTCCCACCGTCAGTGAAAGATGGGGAAGAAGAAAGGTGCGGCCGCATTTGGATCTACCGCTATCGCTGCTGCGACCAAGAAGAAGGGCAATGCCGCCGCCAGTTCCGGCACCGCAGCTGTGGCCAGAAAGAAGAAAGGCACGGGGATGCGCGTCACTGATGGCTCGTGGTGGAGCACCACCATCAAGGAACATGAGCTTCAACAACACCGCCAGGACGGTCTTCTTCCTACTGATGCAAAATACTGCAAGATGCCTAGCCTAGAGGTAATCCCCGATCCCCCTGCTGGATTTTGGGTGATGTTCCTTTCCTTTGTCCTTCGGGGCCTTTCTCTCCCCTCCACAAGTTTGTGCGAGGGTTACTTTGTTTTTACAGGCTCCATCTGCATCAGCTGACCCCAAATTCTATTCTGCACATTGTGTTCTATACCACTCTTTTCGAGTGCTGGCTCGGAATTGAGCCGCACTTTGGCCTCTTCAAAAAGGTCTTCAAACCGAAGCTGCAGTCGGGTACTCGGTCTATGGTTTACGATATTGGAGGCTACGGTATCCATGTGGACACGACTGTCCATTACTTCTCCCTCAAGAGCTCCGACTCCGTCCAGGGGTGGAGGGAGAAGTGGTTTTACATCCACGATCATAAGGTTGAGGGTCATCTGTATGGGCTTGCTGCCTTTGACACGAAGGCGGAGTTGAAGAAAAGATCTTGGAAGAATGTGGTGATGCCCGGCGAGGCCGAGGAATTAGAAGTCTTGTACAAGCATGTCTGCAACCTCTAGCTCATTCGAGGAAGGAGATTGATGGCACGTACCTCATCCGCACTTGGATGCATCACTGGGTGCAGCCGCTGCAAGCTAGTGCACACCCAATGTACTGTTGGATTAGCGCCGGTGACATCACTCGCGTCTTCTAGGAGAACATTTCTTCGGGTGAAGTAGACAAGAGATTCAGGGGGGTGACCAAGTTCACCGCCAAAGAGAAGCTCCCAGGTGACTCAGTCCTGCTCCCATTATGCGCGAGTCACCCTCCACTTGAGGTAAGTTTAGTATTCCTTCTTCTGTGGTTCTTCGATTGCTTGCAAGGCTTGTTATGATGCCATTGTGCTTTTTTGTTACAGGAATGGAAGGTGGCGACTGTCCTCCCTCACCAGTCGGAAGGGATAATTCCTCCCGAGGCGGAGGAGGAGGGCGCGGCTCTACTGTCCCTGTTGTTGAAGAGAAAGAAGCCCCCGAGTGCAGCGGGGCTGGCACTCTGATGACCCACAAGTATAGGGGTGTATCGCAGTATTTTCGAGGGAAGTGAAACCCAATTTATTGATTCAACACAAGGGGAGCCAAAGAATATTTATAAGCCTTAACAACTGAGTTGTCAATTCAGCTGCACCTAGAAACAATCTTGCTCACAACAGTTTATCAGTAGCAACAGTTTTGTAGTAGCAATAGTAAAGTAACAGCAGTAGTAAAAGTAAAGACAGTAGTAACAATTGTAGTAAACAGTAGGATTAAAGCACGGTAGGCATAGGGATGGATGGACGGGCGTTGCATGGACAAGACAATTCATATAGCAATCAGAACATAGGGCATTTGCAGATAAATAAGATAAAGCATCCAAGTACTAGATAATCATAGGCATGTGTTCCATATATAGTCATACATGCTCGCAATGAGAATTTGCACAACATCTTTTGTCCTGCCAGCCCGTTTGCAGCGGGGCCTCAAGGGAACTACTGGCAATTAAGGTTCTCCTTTTAATAGAGCACCGGAGCAAAGCATTAACACTCCGTGAGCACATGTGATCCTCACATCAAAGCCATTCCCTCTGGTTATCCCGATTGCTATCACTTCGGGGCCTTTGGTTCCGGACAACAACGTGTGTATACAACTTGCAAGTAAGATCATAAACAATACTATCATAATGAATCAATAACATGTTCAGATCTGAAATCATGGCACTCGGGCCCTAGTAACAAGCATTAAGCATAACAAGTTGCAAAAAAGTAACAAGCACTAATAAAAGACACTAGGCACCATGCCCTAACAATTCGATGCCATTACATGAACAATCTCATCCAATCCCTACCATCCCCATAGCCTACAGCAGAGGATTACTCACTCATAGATGCGGGAAACATGGATGGTCGATGGAGAAGCGATGGTGATGATGATGGCGATGATCTCCTCCAATTCCCTGTCCCGGCAGAGTGCCGAAACAGAGTTTCTGGTTCCGAATCGCGGAATCTGGTGGTGGCGGTGCAGCAGAACTCTTTCTGGAAAAACATCGAACCCCCCTGGTATTTAGGTCAGGAGGCAACTTATAGGCAAAGAGGGAGGCCGAGGGGTGCCTGGGGCAGCCAGATCACCCCCTGGCGCGGCCAGGCCTAGCCCGCGTGGCCAGGTCGTGTGGCCGGGCCCTAGCCCCTCTCCGTCTCGTATTCTGGCTCCTGGTGTCCCTCGGTGAAAAACTGACTTTGGCTTTTGTCCCGTCCAATTCCGAGAATATTCATTTTCTAACTTTCCTGGAACCAAAAATAGCAGAAAACAGGCAGCTGGCACTGTGGCTCTTGTTAATAGGTTAGTCCAAGAAATCATATGAAAAGTACTCCAAAGTGTGGACAAAACATAAGAAAGTAGATAAAACCAAGCATGGAACATCAAAAATTATGGATACGTTTGCAACATATCACACTCGTAAGCGCTCCCAGAGCAAGGACTCGGATGCCTCGTCGCCGGAGACACCGAAGGGCCCATCGACTAATGTGGACACTCCGATCCCTGTAGTGCTCGTGCGTGTCGTAGCTCCTCCTACACGGAAGAAGATGAAGGAGAAGAAGGATGAGTCAGAGGACTCCTTTGATCTTGATAATTTCGACAGGTAAAGTTTTCGATGTTGCTATTGAAGTTCCATGTCTTGAGGGTCTTTTTCCCAAAGTTAGTTGTGTATTTTGCTGCAGAAAAACTGTGTCATCATCATCCAATGATTGTCGCTTTCTCAAAGAGACCAGAGTCGTAGACTCCAAAGGCAAGTATGTGCAAGAGCATATGTGCTCTCCCTAGGTAGAGGCCAACTTCGGTGCCAATTCTTCGAGCTCCCCCCACGCAGGGGGTCATCAGATGGTTTCCTAGACGTCCACCTAGAAGCAAACTTCAGAGTACCTGGATGATCATGTAAGTGTGTTCATTCTTTCCATTTGAAGTTATTTTGGTGCTGATGTTGCGTTTTCTTCTACAGCCTATTTTCAACCCTTTCGGCATTCGCTTTTGTCGTATGGCTCTGCTGAAGCAGCTGGCGCCGCAGAGCTCTGTTCCAACATGCTTTGAGTCCGTCACGCGAGCGTTCCTTGCGAGCATCTTGTTGAAACTTATGATGCGTAATGTCATCACGTGCGTCGTAGTCGTAGTCATGTCGACGTGAGCAGCGTCACCGCGACAGGTCATGTTCATCGTCGCTGGGGGAGGAGGGAGAGTAGTACTTGGCTAGAGCCTTGCTTTTCTTTGGCTCTAGCACTGGATCCTTGGTGAGCTCTGCTTCGACCTGTCCTAGGCCAGCGATCGTAGATCGGTGCATGGCGGATCATGGATCCCTTGATGGCGGCTGGTTATTGAGCAGGTACATGGTGGCTACCGTCAGCGCTGCTTGCAGTATTTTTGGGAGCACGTTGCCCCATGTATCCACCGTCATGAACGAGAAGTCGAGGGCTCGAGTGGCCTCATCCCTCTCCTTGTCATTGAGTTGGGCCAGTTGAGAGCACCTTTTGGTGGCTACATAGTCGTTACCCTTGGAGGAGGATCCTCCGATGGAAGAGAGCTGAGCTCGTCGAAGGCTCGACTCGTCCGCGACCCTTCTGTGCTCATCAAGCTAGGCGATCACTTGTTGCTGCCGCTTGAATTCCTGTATAAGCAGTCATAGGTAACCCATCAGTATTTGTTGCGATGAGTTTGGTGGTAGGGGTTGCCCTGTAGGCCTCCCTGCAGTGGGCCTACTCGTGGTCGCTGAGCTCGATCAATTGTCGTTAGCTGGCATGTTCAACCACAGGGATGTGTGGCTGATGTTCTTGGACGGGAACAATGACGCAGGGTCGGTTTGATGGCCTATTGTTGGTAGGGGTGCCATTGGAGGGGGCGCCGTTCGTGACTGGGATGCCACCGTTGGTGCCGGTGTTTTCCCGAGTGTCGTCGCCGCCCGTTTTGATGACGACACACATGTAGTGGCTAGGGAAGTTGTTGCTCCTGCAACTCTCAGATCCAGAGCCGTAGGCTTCGTATTCTGTTGCCAGATCGCCTAGATCGGACTCGCAACTATTGTTGCCATCTATATTCTTTACTGATGTAGAGGCGTTGAGTTTGCTCAGGGTGCCGACCGGTGGTGGGAACCACGACGCAGGAGCAATCGCAGGAACCTTTGGCTGATCAGGGAGGCGAAGTGTGCCTAGCTGACCAACTTGGAAGCGTAAGCTCCCGATCACCAAGCCGATCCCGTCGCCCACGGACTCGAAATCCGAGCGAGTTGTCGGCACGTGGATGGTGAAGTCAAGGGCGTGGAAAATAAGACGAGTCTCCTCTACTGCGGAGTCATAGATCGTGGTTGATGGGGCCGAGGAAGCCGCAACATCAGCACTCCCGCTTACCATAGACGGTGCCAATTGACATAGGTTCGAGGAAGTGGGGAGCGCTGGAGGCATCGTTCGGCTAGCAAACAAGCACACATGTGACACGAGGTTTTACCCAGGTTCAGGCCTGTAGAGGACCCTACTCGAAGTTCACAAAGGTGCGCAGATGCAATCTGGTAGTGCGTATGCAGGGGTGTATGTGTTGGCCTTCCTCGCTGCCCCCCTCCTGGCCTTTATATAGAGAGGCTAGGTCTCGGGGTAGCAGATCGAATCGGTTACAAGTTAGGGTTTTCCTTGAAGTTTCTATCTCTACTTTGACATGTCCTTCAAGAAGTCGAACTTCCATCGGGCCGCCCGAATCTTTGTTGGACTTCGACTGCACCGTGTACTCCTTCTTGGGCTAGACCGTATAGGATCATCTTAGGTACCTGTTGATGGGCTGGGTTCCTGCACCAATACAGGGTTATTGTAGTACTTGCAGCGGCAAATATTTAAAGAGTTTCTCCCGATGGGAGCTCGGTGAACACGACCCTCGCATCCACGTTGTCAATGTGACCATGTTCTCACCCAAATTGTGGTTTGGAAATAGCCTATTCTATAAGTTGATAGGATAAATGAATTTAAGATGTTTTGTAATAACTACTACTAGGACTGAAAGAAAACTAGAAAAAAAGTAAAACTAAAAAGAGGTGAATGCAATGAGATGAAATATTAACGCTATGATTCCTCAAGTAATATTGTGTATACCAGTGTGCATGATAAGTGCTTATGGAACAACTATTAACTATAACTGTGGCGGTCCCTCATATACCCGTTGTCTCCCACCGTTGGTAAGTGGCAACTAGACAACTCGATTATCCACACCCTCTTTGGACATGGGTCATCTCGTAAGAGAATAGTGTATTAAGGTAACAAGACCAATCAATGTAAACCAGAGCAAAGGCATTAAGTTCCATGGACAACCGTACTCCTAAGCAAGTGTGCTAGTCACAAGATATCCTGTATGTCACTTTTGGGTCAAGCAATTCACAACACTATACATATCTATATCATGAGTGATCTTGAGAGAACTCTGGGCGGTGCATCCTAAGCTGCTATTGCCTCCGCAAATCACTTATAGCAAATAGCTTATTAGTTCTACCCATGAACTTCTCAAGCCCATGGACGAGTAGAGACTAATGATATGTTTTGTGACACTCCGTGAATCCCTAGTAAATTCCTCAACAATGGATTGGACGTCTCCAATCACTAGAATAATATCATGAATAGAACAATGTAAAGAGAAAGCACAAACATATTAATTAACAAGAACACACCACACTTCAATTACTCAAATCATCATAACATTAATAAAAGGGGGTTCAACCATGTTACAACCCATCACGGAGATCATGATGGGGAAGAATGAAGGAGTAGCGGTGATGGAGATGGTGATGACGGCGCGGTGATGGTGGCGTCGGCGTGGTGATGGCGGCGTCCTCCTTCTCCTCCTCTTCTTGCTTCGATGGCTTGATGGTGTTGATGGAGATCTGGATCTTGGTGAAGCTGTAGAGGCTATGGAGGCGGCATGGTGGTAGGGCGCCGCTAGATCGGATCTTGTATATGGTGTATGGTGGCTTCCTCCTCTCTTTCCTCCTTTATATAGGCCTTGGGGGTACCCTAGGGTTCCCCAATACCGTCATATGACTTAGGGAAGGTTCTGGAGATTTTATGGGGCGAAATCCCATCGTTTCCGATCCTTTTTACAACTATACGGGTGCAACTATACGGCCGGAATTATTGCTCTGGTCATATATTTGCTCGTTAAACCATCTGTACTCTTTAGTATTTTGGTCGCCATTTCTTCATATGAACTCTGTTTTGGGTGTTCTTGGGCTCATTGAGTTCGTATCATCGAGGGATACAACCCTATGGTCTTGGATCTTTATTTTGAGGAGTTGCAATAATTCACTTTTCCAACACCTCAAATGGCCAAGTCTGGTCCCTGTAGCTCCTCCATACTATGCTCTCTTTGTTACTTTTACCTATTTTTTCATCCATAATCATCATAAACACCTACACACATGTCAAAGACAAGGAACAGGGATAAAATTCTACCTAAACTACTAAATGTTCAAAACTCATATGAAAGTAAATGAGAAATAGAAATCCTGTAGGTGTTTCTCATTTACTTTCATATGAGCTTTGCACATTTAGTAGTTTATGTAGAATTTTATCACTTTTCCTTATCTAGGACATGTGTGTAGGTGTTGATGATGATTATGGATAAAACAAAGGCAAAAGGAACAAATAGAGCATAGTATGGAGGAGCTGCAGGGACCAGACTTACCCATTTGAGAGGTTGAAAAAGTGAAATTTTCCAACTTCTCAAAATAAAGATCGAAAACAACAGGGTTGTATCCCTTGATGATTCGAACTCAACGAGCCCAAGAACACCCAAAACAGAGTTTGTATGAAGAAATGACGGCCAATATACTAAAGGGGACAGATAATTTGACGAGCAACTATACGGCCAGAGCTATTTTTCTGGTCATATAGCTCCGCCGGTATAGTTCCCAAAACGGTCGCAAACGACGGGATTTCGCCCTAGAAAAGCTCCAAAACCTTCCCTAAGTCATATGACGGTATTGGGGGAACCTAGGGAACCCCAAGGCCTATATAAAGGACGGAGGACCCAAGAGAGAGAGCCACCAAGCCATATCCTCCACCACGGCGGAGCCCTGCCACCGCCATAGCCGCGTGCAAACAGATCTACACCATCACCATCACACAAGAGGATAAGGCACTAGGATCTTGAAGGCCTCCACATAGATCTACATCGTCATCTTCATCAACAACGTCTCCATCACCGATCCCCTTTGGTTACTCGTTGTAATTCTAGATTGAATCTTGGATTTGCACTTGTCTTCAATTGTATCATCATACTTCATCCATATTATATCCATGATGTTGATTGGCTTCATGTGTGAGTAGTTTCCTTTGTTCTTGGGGAGATGGAGAAACAATAGTATGAGATTGAATTGATATAAAGATTATTATGTGATATTGTTCGTTATGTGTCTCTGTTAATTGTCTTCATCTTGATGTTCGGAGTTGTGCACCTCCTTAATATTTGCCTCCTATAGGGACTTGATGAAGGGGATTACTTGTTGGTAGACGAAGGGATGATAGCACTTACTGTGACTATAAAGTTGTCATCATTCTTTATGTACTAACTTGGGGGAATCAAGGAGAACTCATAAAGCCATATCCATACCACGGGAGAAATCCCTTAATAGCGCAGTAATTCGATTGATGTCGATTGCTGTCTGCTGTGGTTATGAGGATGATGTGTGGAGCGGTTGCTGGCTATTCGTCCATATAAGGAGCTCGTCCTACACATATCATAAATGGTCTTATTCATTATAAAAAATTTGACCACCCTTTCTAATTACTAGCGGTGGATCCGCTACTCCCTGGGAACTCTTTCCATCATCATGCAGACTTTCTTAATCATACTTGCATACTCTTGTTTACTTACAGTTTTAGTTTACTTGTTGTTCTCCTATTTGAAAACCCAAAAATATCTTTTATACAAAATTGGCATTTTATCTTGTTACTTAGAATGTTATTTAGCATTACTATTTCAGTATTTAGTTCAAAGAGTTATTAGACTTCAGACTCCTTCTCTCCATGGGATCGATATCTTTATTTCGAAACTAACTACAAACGATGTGTGCACTTGCAGTCATCAAGCTATTTTTTGGCGCCGTTGCCGGGGAGCTAAGTGTTGTAGGTCTTTTAGCTTTTGTTTATTTACTTTAGTTTTGCTAGATTTTGTTTTAAGCTTTCTTTATTTGCTGCGTTTGTATTTTTTCTTTTGTTTATAAATCAAAAACCCATAAAATATTTTTTTACAAATCATGTCTTCCAAGAAGACTACTCTTGAACAGGAGAAGATCGCAAGGGAGGAGAAGTTGCGAGAAATACTGAATCAATGGCTGGCTCTGGTGAATGGTTATTCATCCATGCTATGTGCCTCATACCGGTTTGCTTGTAGATTCTGCGGATCCAAAGATCATATCGCCTACCAATGTAAGTATAACATTGATACCGCATTAGAATCTTATAATAGAAATGAGTTTAAAATCTTAGTTGATATGGAAGTTCTAGAATTTGCGCTTTATACTGGTTGTTCAGAATTGCTTTCTTCTATAAAAAACATATTCGAGAAAGATGCCAGGAGGTTGATGAAATAATTGAAGAATTTTATCACATATATTCATGTTGTTGTGAGTACTTTGTGGATAATGTTTTAGCTTGCACTATTTATGAGCGGATTTCGACCCGCATGGAAAACCCTAGCCTTTTGCAGGATCAAAAAGCTAAAGAGAAGGCAACATCATATGAAGAACCTCCACCGAAACCGCCTGAAGACATTTCTAATAAAGAGGTGGCACTTGATGTTGCACCCTCTCAACTAGTGGAAGGTAAGCCCGAAGGTAATACTATAGCTGAGCTACTCGCGAATTATCTTAGTAAGAATGAAGAGGAGCAACTTGATCAACCACTTGAATCTCCTACTTCTGAAAATAACTTTCCATATAGAAATAGTATGCATGCAAACGATATCTCATTATCTAGTAATGATTTCTATAAGTCCCAAACTTATGATGATTGTTCTGAGGAGGATTCGTGCCTAGATAGTGATTTTGGGAACTTTCGTGAGGAACTAGAAAATAAATATATCTATGAATATTGTGATGCTATTAAAATGGGACAGGAAATCCCATTAGATAAGGATGAAGCTCCTTCCCAAGAAAAGGATGAACACGAAGAAGAACTGCTAATCCTTGAGGATATGCAACTACTAGACATGTGAAAGCAGGTGGATTACTGTTCTGGTAGTTTGTTAAATTTATTCGAAGGGATGAGGCAATATAATGGTAAGACTAACAAGCTTTATGATTATGAATGCATTCCTCTCTTTAAAGAATTTTATCAACCAATACTCACATAAAAGGTAATAATGTTAAACTCTTGGAATACATAGTTTATGAAGGGTCTCATGAGCTGCTTAGGAAATTGGTATTATTATGAAAAGTAGCGATAATGAGGATTTAGCAAGGTATCATAATTATGAATTATATTGTCAATTATTGTCAAGAACACTTTAGTGGGAATGCACTTGTGATAAAGAGTAAGGATCTATGTAAAATAATAGTTCCCGAAACTAACATTTTGCAGGAATCACTAGATAACAAGGAGGAATACCAAAAAGGTGAGGTTGAAGACAAACATCATTCTACTAATAATAAGTTTGTTTATGATGCCTCAGTCTCTGGTAATGATTCTTATTGTGTTGAAACTGAAGATAATTTATCTGTGGAGGCTTTATGCCTAGATACTCATTTGGAGAACACTAATAATGATGAACTGGAGATAAATCCTTGTAGTATTAATGAGCAGGTTTTGGGAGAGCACATATTTGATGAAACATTTTTTGATGATGCTACTTTTTGTGATTGGATTGATAACTCTAGAACTGATGAACTTTATAGTAAGGGTGATGAACTAGAGAGTAGAAACACTTTTGAATTCTTCCCTGCTGCTAAAGATGTGTATTATGAAGTGTTCCCTTGTGATAGTGTAGCCCAAGAAGAGTACTATGAATTGTATATCGATGATGCTATCAAAGGTAAAATGTTTGACTTTACATGTAAATATCTAATCCTTTTGTTGAAGCTATCTAGGGAGGTATGCTCACCACACATGGCGCATCAATCATCATTTGTGAGCAATAACACATTTATCTACAAGACTCCGATGCACCGCAAGCGGGTGAGACTTCGACAAGGCTATAATGGTAAGTGCTCCAAAACACTTTTGGAGGTAAGAATAAATAATTCTCTGGCTCCTATCTATTGAAATCATATTGGATAAAAGCCTGGCTACTTGGTTATAAAAAAGCGCTTCCCGGGGGCAACCCGGAAGTCATTAGGTGTCTTTCTTAGTTTTGTGTCTTGAGTCTTGATGCACTCATGTTGCATTGGAATTTTTATTCTTTGCATGATTTGCTATTATAGTTATCTTGTTGTAGTTTTCAAAAGGTTGAATTTATTGTTACTATGTGTTGCATAACTTGACTGTACTTAAATCCTGTTTTATACATGTTGTTGTTGGTCGAAAATTAAAGTTTCTATTTTACTGTCAAAACACGGTGTTTCGCTAAGTTTCAGGTTAAGAAAGAATTCTCGAAGAAATAGAATTTTTTTGATGCATACAGAGAGTTTAACGACCAACTATACGGCGGGAATAAAAATTCCGGCCGTATAGTTTCGTTCATATAGATATCTTTGCCATCAACAATTTTTCTTTCATATGTCCCTACCAACTATACGGCGGGTATAAAAATTCCGGTCGTATAGTTATCGATGCCTTTGTCAAAATTCTGTACCTGGAAAAGAAATTTTACAAAGGTATCGATACTTATACGGCCAGAACTATACGATCGGAATTTTTATTCCCGCCGTATAGTTGGTCGTTATACCTTCAGTACATGGAAAGAAAATTTACAAAGGCATCGATATCTATACGGACGGAACTATACGGCCGGAATATTTATTCCCATCATATATTTAGTCGTTAAACCTTTAGTACCTAAGAAAGAAAATTTGCCGATGGCAGAGATATCTATATGGGCAAACTATATGGCCGGAATTTTTATTCCCGCTGTATAGTTGGTCGTTAAACCTTTTGTAGTCATCAAAAAAATTCTATTTCTTCGAGAATTCTTTCTTATCCTAAAACTTAGCGAAACACCTTGTATTTGACAGAAAAATGATAGTAAAAATTGTCGACTAACATCAGTAGGTATAAAGCAGGATTTTTAGTACTACCGAACTTCTTCTCATCAACTGGAGCTTTCTAGAACTCTTTATTAAACATAAAACTAAAACTAAAACTTAAAAACTTTACTCAAATGTTTATTTCACATGGGTTACCTCCCATGAAACGCTCTTTTATGGTCAATAGCTTAACCTCAGTGTTGCTCACTTAGGCTAGATGAGTGGAACACACACTCCAAAATAGTTGGCCTTCAAAGTGATGGCCTGCTTTTCATCATCCTTGGATTTCTTCTTCCTGACAAAATGAATAACAAAAGGATCCTGTGAAGGCAATTGAAGCTTCACGTTCCCTTCATGTAGATTAATCAAAGCCTTAATAGTTCTTAAAAATGGATGGCCTAATATAATAGGAGCAGTAGCATCTTCAGGCATGTCAACAATAACAAAATCAATAAGAGCAGGACAGCCTTATATGTATACTAAAGTATTTTCTTTAATCCCTACAACTTGTTTGTAGGTAGAATCTGCTAGATGTAATTTTAACTCGGTGATTTAAAACGAGCCAAGATTTAACTTATTAAAAAGACTTTTTTAAATTGTTGTAACGCTTGCACCTACATCACAAAGTGCAGCTATCTCATTGGTCCCAATTTTAATCTTTATAGTAGGCTCAAATATATCATCAATCTTCACAGGTAATTTTTCAGCAAGTTTCTTATATTCTTCCTCAAGCTCACGTACCTTTATTCCTACCTGATTAACAAAGTGTTGATACATAGCTTCCTCATTTCTTTCACTTACCGGAATCTTGATATTGATCCTTTTTACAAGATCTTTAACGGTGTAATTTGGTGAAGGAGCATTACCATAATCAAGTTCTTCCGGCTCCTCCCTTTGGATTCTTATCATCCTGAGGTCTTCAATAGGATTGGGCTCAGCTTTACCTGCAAATTTAGCTAGAATGAGAGTTTGAATCTCAGTTATCTTACCTAGATGTGCCTGAACAATCCTCATTCTTTCTTGGAGGGCCTACAAATCATTCCTCAAACTTATAGCTTTGTTAGATAATTTACGAAGCATAGCATCATGGTTCTTTGTTATTTTAACAAGGATATTGTTTTGCTCATTTTGTGAGTCTATAAAGGACTTAAGTGTTTATTGGAGACTACCATTACTTGTTCGCATATTATTATTAGAGTTACCTGCAAGACTAGAATAATGTTTCTAAAAATTAGGATTATAATTCTTCTTCCAAGCAGGGTTATAATCATTACGAGCTATGAAGTCTGTTTCTTCAATATTTGATTCTGGGATAGCTCTTACCTTGTTTTCCTTACCTTTTACGGCTAATATGAGCTCATCCATCTTAGCATTAAGTTCTTCATTTTCTTGTGCTGAGATGGAGTTCACCTTCTTCGTGTTTGATCTATCCATATGCCACTGGGCATGGTTGTCTTGCATATTGTCTAGCAGCTGCTTTGCTTCGTAATATATTTGCCCATAAATGTTCCTCTAGATGCAGTATCAAGCATAGACTTAGACACACGGTTAAGAGCATTATAAAAGAAATGGATAATTAACCAATATTCCATCCCATGTCTGGGATAGTTTCTCATGCATTTTTTCATCCTCTCCCATGCAAGCACTAGTGGCTCACGCTCTTCCTGTCTAAAACTAGTAATATTAGATCTTAGTTGCATAGCCTTTGCAGCTGGGAAAAATTTAGTCATAAATAAAGAAGTACACTCCACCCATGATGCAATAGTACTTCTAGACAAAAATAGCAACCATTCTTTTGCTCTTCCTCTAAGAGAGAAAGGAAATAAGCGCAATTTGACCGCATCAGGGTCAACATCTTTTATGTGCATCGTATCACATAAAGTGTTCAAGTGCATACCTGCGTCCTCAACAGTAGAGCCTCCAAATTGATTCTATTGAACCAAACATAAATAATGGGGCTTAATTTCATAATAATCAGTAGTAATTGTTGGCTAAGTAATAAGAGTACGCAAATAATCATTGTTGGGAGTTCCAAACTCCCAAACTTCTTTTCAGCCATATTTCCTTTGTTTTCGGGTTTTCTTAAACAAAGACTTATAATAATAAACACAAGAATTTAAAGGTTAAATTTTTTGGTTTTTCAAGTGAAGACTGAAATCAAACTAACAAAATAAAAAAACAAGAATTAAAACTAGCAAGGTTCCTACTAACCTCACCAGGGTAGCTATTGCTTCCTCGGCAATGACGCCAGAAAAAGGGTTGATACCTTCGATCTAGATTACGGATGTAGTATAGCTCTTTTTTCTGTTTTACCGGACCAAGAGTTTGCTATCTTTTGTTGTTGTCGATGATGGAGAGAGAGGGCCTAGGGATTTTGGTTTCACCTGTAGCTATGCAAAACATCTGATGGGAATAAAACATAATAATAAAGTATGCATGTAATTGTTAGAGTAAGATAATTATATGTGGGCAGTGCATCCATATTGCTATTGCCTCCTCAACCTCTTATAGCAATAACCTACTAGTCTCATCCATAGAAGAAAGAGAACTAATGATATGCATAGTGATGTCACCATTAATCCCAAGTAAATCCCTCACATATAGCTGTACTACCCCTTCTGTGACTGGGGTTCCCAACCTGCAGATTAGTCATTACTCATACTCCCTATACCTGGATCAATCCTAGGGGTCTTGGGTACCTGACAAGTCCTTGGATTAAGGCAAGAGAGGATACAATAATCATCGTGTCATACAAACTAATACATGATCCCATCTATGATACATAACATGCACAAAAGCTACACGGCTAGGCCGAAGCCCTTAGCCCAAAGAGAATTACTCACGCATAGAGATGAAATCAACAATCATAAACATTGCAATGGAAATCATGAGATTGATATCAAATAGTCTTACAATGTCGCCAATCAATGATGAGATCTACTATTACAAGTGGTGGAACATGGCTGTGGTGGTGGAGAAGGGTTTGGAGATTAGATATAAGTCTATTCGTCCGGCGTCTCTTTGGTGTTGTGGATGCAGGTTTCTGGGAGCAGCTGGCGAGCTTGTTTCTCGTCGCTCGAAGCCTCTTTATATAGGGGTCCCTTCACGAAATTTGTTCTGTTCGACCTAGCGGTGTCGATGGCAACTATAGGGCCGTAACTATATGGCTAGAATTTTATTCCCGTCATATAGTTGGTCGTTAAAGTGTTTGTCTCCACTTTACGACCCCTCGTTTCTTCGGGTTGTTGGAAATTTTACAACCGTACTCCTAAGCAAGTGTGCTAGTCACAAGATATCCTGTATGTCACTTTTGGGTCAAGCAATTCACAACACTATACATATCTATATCATGAGTGATCTTGAGAGAACTCTGGGCGGTGCATCCTAAGCTGCTATTGCCTCCGCAAATCACTTATAGCAAATAGCTTATTAGTTCTACCCATGAACTTGTCAAGCCCATGGACGAGTAGAGACTAATGATATGTTTTGTGACACTCCGTGAATCCCTAGTAAATTCCTCAACAATGGATTGGACGTCTCCAATCACTAGAATAATATCATGAATAGAACAATGTAAAGAGAAAGCACAAACATATTAATTAACAAGAACACACCACACTTCAATTACTCAAATCATCATAACATTAATAAAAGGGGGTTCAACCATGTTACAACCCATCACGGAGATCATGATGGGGAAGAATGAAGGAGTAGCAGTGATGGAGATGGTGATGACGGCGCGGTGATGGTGGCGTCGGCGTGGTGATGGCGGCGTCCTCCTTCTCCTCCTCTTCTTGCTTGGATGGTTTGATGGTGTTGATTTAGATCTGGATCTTGGTGAAGCTGTAGAGGCTATGGAGGCGGCATGGTGGTAGGGCGCCGCTAGATCGGATCTTGTATATGGTGTATGGTGGCTTCCTCCTCTCTTTCCTCCTTTATATAGGCCTTGGGGGTACCCTAGGGTTCCCCCAATACCGTCATATGACTTAGGGAAGGTTCTGGAGATTTTATGGGGCGAAATCCCATCGTTTCCGATCCTTTTTACAACTATACGGGCGCAACTATATGGCCGGAATTATTGCTCTGGTCATATATTGGCTCGTTAAACCATATGTACTGTTTAGTATTTTGGTCGCCATTTCTTCATACGAACTCTGTTTTGGGTGTTCTTGGGCTCATTGAGTTCGTATCATCGAGGGATACAACCCTATGGTATTAGATCTATATTTTGAGGAGTTGCAATAATTCACTTTTCCAACACCTCAAATGGCCAAGTCTGGTCCCTGTAGCTCCTCCATACTATGCTCTCTTTGTTACTTTTACCTTTGTTTCATCCATAATCATCATAAACACCTACACACATGTCAAAGACAAGGAAGAGGGATAAAATTCTACCTAAACTACTAAATGTTCAAAACTCATATGAAAGTAAATGAGAAATAGAAATCCTGTAGGTGTTTCTCATTTACTTTCATATGAGCTTTGCACATTTAATAGTTTACGTAGAATTTTATCACTTTTCCTTATCTAGGACATGTGTGTAGGTGTTGATGATGATTATGGATAAAACAAAGGCAAAAGGAACAAAGAGAGCATAGTATGGAGGAGCTGCAGGGACCAGACTTACCCATTTGAGAGGTTGAAAAAGTGAAATTTTCCAACTTCTCAAAATAAAGATCGAAAACAAGAGGGTTGTATCCCTTGATGATTTGAACTCAACGAGCCCAAGAACACCCAAAATAGAGTTTGTATGAAGAAATGATGGCCAATATACTAAAGGGGACAGATAGTTTGACGAGCAACTATACGGCCAGAGCTATTTTTCTGGTCATATAGCTCTGCCGGTATAGTTCCCAAAAAGGTCGCAAACGACGGGATTTCGCCCTAGAAAAGCTCCAAAACCTTCCCTAAGTCATATTATGGTATTGGGGGAACCTAGGGAACCCCAAGGCCTATATAAAGGACGGAGGACCCAAGAGAGATAGCCACCAAGCCATATCCTCCACCACGGCGGAGCCCTGCCACCGCCATAGCCGCGTGCAAACAGATCTACACCATCACCATCACACAAGAGGATAAGGCACTAGGATCTTGAAGGCCTCCACATCGATCTACATCGTCATCTTCATCAACAACGTCTCCATCACCGATCCCCTTTGGTTACTCGTTGTAATTCTAGATTGAATCTTGGATTTGCACTTGTCTTCAATTGTATCATCATACTTCATCCATATTATATCCATGATGTTGATTGGCTTCATGTGTGAGTAGTTTCCTTTGTTCTTGGGGAGATGGAGAAACAATAGTATGAGATTGAATTGATATAAAGATTATTATGTGATATTGTTCGTTATCTTTCTCTGTTAATTGTCTTCATCTTGATGTTCGGAGTTGTGCACCTCCTTAATATTTGCCTCCTATAGGGACTTGATGAAGGGGATTACTTGTTGGTAGACGAAGGGATGATAGCACTTACTGTGACTATAAAGTTGTCGTCATTCTTTATGTACTAACTTGGGGGAATCAAGGAGAACTCATAAAGCCATATCCATACCACGGGAGAAATCCCTTAATAGCGCAGTAATTCGATTGATGTCGATTGCTGTCTGCTGTGGTTATGAGGATGATGTGTGCAGCGGTTCCTGGCTATTCGTCCATATATGGAGCTCGTCCTACACATATCATAAATGGTCTTATTCATTATAAAAAATTTGACCACTCTTTCTAATTACTAGCGGTGGATCCACTACTCCCTGGGAACTCTTTCCATCATCATGCAGACTTTCTTAATCATACTTGCATACTCTTGTTTACTTATAGTTTTAGTTTACTTGTTGTTCTCCTATTTGAAAACCCAAAAATATCTTTTATACAAATTTGGCATTTTATCTTGTTACTTAGAATGTTATTTAGCATTACTATTTCAGTATTTAGTTCAAAGAGTTATTAGACTTCAGACTCCTTCTCTCCATGGGATCGATATCTTTATTTCGAAACTAACTACAAACGATGTGTGCACTTGCAGTCATCAAGCTATTTTCTGGCGCCGTTGCCGGGGAGCTAAGTGTTGTAGGTCTTTTAGCTTTTGTTTATTTACTTTAGTTTTGCTAGATTTTGTTTTAAGCTTTCTTTATTTGCTGCGTTTGTATTTTTTCTTTTGTTTATAAATCAAAAACCCATAAAATATTTTTTTACAAATCATGTCTTCCAAGAAGACTACTCTTGAACAGGAGAAGCTCGCAAGGGAGGAGAAGTTGCGAGAAATACTGAATCAATGGCTGGCTCTGGTGAATGGTTATTCATCCATGCTATGTGCCTCATACCAGTTTGCTTGTAGATTCTGCGGATCCAAAGATCATATCGCCTACCAATGTAAGTATAACATTGATACCGCATTAGAATCTTATAATAGAAATGAGTTTAAAATCTTAGTTGATATGGAAGTTCTAGAATTTGCGCTTTATACTGGTTGTTCAGAATTGCTTTCTTCTATAAAAAACATATTCGAGAAAGATGCCAGGAGGTTGATGAAATAATTGAAGAATTTTATCACATATATTCATGTTGTTGTGAGTACTTTGTGGATAATGTTTTAGCTTGCACTATTTATGAGCGGATTTCGACCCGCATGGAAAACCCTAGCCTTTTGCAGGATCAAAAAGCTAAAGAGAAGGCAACATCATATGAAGAACCTCCACCGAAACCGCCTGAACACATTTCTAATAAAGAGGTGGCACTTGATGTTGCACCCTCTCAACTAGTGGAAGGTAAGCCCGAAGGTAATACTATCGCTGAGCTACTCGCGAATTATCTTAGTAAGAATGAAGAGGAGCAACTTGATCAACCACTTGAATCTCCTACTTCTGAAAATAACTTTCCATACAGAAATAGTATGCATGCAAACGATATCTCATTATCTAGTAATGATTTCTATAAGTCCCAAACTTATGATGATTGTTCTGAGGAGGATTCGTGCCTAGATAGTGATTTTGGGAACTTTCGTGAGGAACTAGAAAATAAATATATCTATGAATATTGTGATGCTATTAAAATGGGACAGGAAATCCCATTAGATAAGGATGAAGCTCCTTCCCAAGAAAAGGATGAACACGAAGAAGAACTGCTAATCCTTGAGGATATGCAACTACTAGACATGTGGAAGCAGGTGGATTACTGTTCTGGTAATTTGTTAAATTTATTCGAAGGGATGAGGCAATATAATGGTAAGACTAAAAAGCTTTATGATTATGAATGCATTCCTCTCTTTAAAGAATTTTATCAACCAATACTCAGATAAAAGGTAATAATGTTAAACTCTTGGAATACATAGTTTATGAAGGGTCTCATGAGCTGCTTAGGAAATTGGTATTATTATGAAAAGTAGCGATAATGAGGATTTAGCAAGGTATCATAATTATGGATTATATTGTCAATTATTGTCAAGAACACTTTAGTGGGAATGCACTTGTGATAAAGAGTAAGGATCTATGTAACATAATAGTTCCCGAAACTAACATTTTGCAGGAATCACTAGATAACAAGGAGGAATACCAAAAAGGTGAGGTTGAAGACAAACATCATTCTACTAATAATAAGTTTGTTTATGATGCCTCAGTCTCTGGTAATGATTCTTATTGTGTTGAAACTGAAGATAATTTATCTGCGGAGGCTTTATGCCTAGATACTCATTTGGAGAACACTAATAATGATGAACTGGAGATAAATCCTTGTAGTATTAATGAGAAGGTTTTGGGAGAGCACATATTTGATGAAACATTTTTTGGTGATGCTACTTTTTGTGATTGGATTGATAACTCTAGAACTGATGAACTTGATAGTAAGGGTGATGAACTAGAGAGTAGAGACACTTTTGAATTCTTCCCTGCTGCTAAAGATGTGTATTATGAAGTGTTCCCTTGTGATAGTGTAGCCCAAGAAGAGTACTATGAATTGTATATCGATGATGCTATCAAAGGTAAAATGTTTGACTTTACATGTAAATATCTAATCTTTTTATTGAAGCTATCTAGGGAGGTATGCTCACCACACATGGCGCATCAATCATCATTTGTGAGCAATAACACATTTATCTACAAGACTCCGATGCACCGCAAGCGGGTGAGACTTCGACAAGGCTATAATGGTAAGTGCTCCAAAACACTTTTGGAGGTAAGAATAAATAATTCTCTGGCTCCTATCTATTGAAATCATATTGGATAAAAGCCTGGCTACTTGGTTATAAAAAAGCGCTTCCCGGGGGCAACCCGGAAGTCATTAGGTGTCTTTCTTAGTTTTGTGTCTTGAGTCTAGATGCACTCATGTTGCATTGGCATTTTTATTCTTTGCATGATTTGCTATTATAGTTATCTTGTTGTAGTTTTCAAAAGGTTGAATTTATTGTTACTATGTGTTGCATAACTCGACTGTACTTAAATCCTGTTTTATACATGCTGTTGTTGGTCGAAAATTAAAGTTTCTATTTTACTGTCAAAACACGGTGTTTCGCCAAGTTTCAGGTTAAGAAAGAATTCTCGAAGAAATAGAATTTTTTTGATGCATACAGAGAGTTTAATGACCAACTATACGGCGGGAATAAAAATTCCGGCCGTATAGTTTCGTTCATATAGATATCTTTGCCATCAACAATTTTTCTTTCATATGTCCCGACCAACTATACGGCGGGTATAAAAATTCCGGCCGTATAGTTATCGATGCCTTTGTCAAAATTCTTTTCCAGGATACTGAAGGTTTGACGACCAACTATACGGCGGGAATAAAAATTTTGACCATATAGATATCGATGACTTCGTAAAATTTCTTTTCCAGGTACATAAGGTTTGACGACCAACTATACGGCGGGACCTTTTTGGTCCTGTCGTATAGTTACACCCGCATAGTTGGGAAAACCCCTCAAACGCCAACTGGAAGGTAAATTGCTCAAAATTTTATTCTTTCTTCTTCTTTCTTGTAAAAACCTTGAAACGCCACCTGGGAGCTTCTCCCATGATCTAGAGAAGCCAAGCATATGTAAGCAATAAATTTCTAGCTTAGAAACCTCCTAGACTATAATTCTCTATAGAAGTTCATGTTTTATTTTTTTACTTTCCTTTTATCGGTGGGGTAAACGAACTATGTTCGTATACCAAACCGATGCATTTTATTTTGTGTGTTAATTTTTGTAGGGACTTGATCCTTGTGTGACGACGTGTAAAGTTCTAAGCTTGGGGAGGTTACTTCTACATGTGTAGAGTCTTGTGAAATGTTCGTATTCGATGAAGGTTTAATGCAATCATGTATCCCTTTTTTGAATGCTTGTTTAAGTGAGTCTAGTTTTGTATTCATATGGGGATACACTTGCTCATCATAGGCACCATACGAGTTGACTTAGAACTTGTATGCATCTTGCCAAATTGTTTATCAAGCTTGTGACACCTCTAGAAAACATTGCCACAATCTCTACACTTGGGAAGAATGAATACTTGATCAAGATCTTTTGAAATTTGTTAGTTGTCACTAAATATCTTTGTCTTAAATGAATAGGTTCTCGACCCCATAATGTCAAAACAATAGACTTGATAGTTTGCTTACTGAAGGAGTTGTCAATTGGAAATGATATTTTGAAGTTTTCAGTTCTATGCTAAATAAGGTATTGACTAATTGTCTTAAGAGTTTAGCCTTAAAGATACTCAGCATCATAGATGTGATGATCGACTTGATAGTACTCTTTGAAAGGATTTGTTTGAAGAAACTAATATTTAGCGGTAATTGAGATGCAAGCAAAATCTTGACCTGTTGATTAAAGTATGATATTGCTTTATGTGTGTCTGCACCACTATCGCACAACATGGGATGCTAACAACTCCGCTGGCCTTTGAAGAATCCAAAAAGAGGAAACTCTTGGAGTCTGGCTATGAGTTGCCCAACATATGTAGCATAAATGCTATATTTGGGTATGCATTGGTATTCCCATGGGCCTACGTTCAAAGCAAAAGAAGGAATACTCATCTGACCGTTATGAGAAATCATTATACCGAAAAGAGAAACCTTGGTAATGGTCAAGAGTATCCATTCTTAGCCAGTAAAGTCTGATTAAACACACTGGCATGATCTCATTACCGATGAACTGAAGTTTTAGAAAGACAAAGAATAGAAAATGTGTGTTTGATAGCCATGATTCATTGATGTGGATGACCAAATGATACACTCTAATGCTATGCTTCTTTTGACATGTTCTCGTATTTCCTTTTGGCATAAATCTCGTTACTAAGAGATAAACTTTCTGAAAGCTCAGTAACTGAAGTTTGCACTTGAGAGCCTTAACTAGATGACATGATCGGGTAGATTTATTACTATTTATGCTTGACATCTATTTGTGACTAAGTTTTGCCTCATAAAAAATAATGATATGAAAAGTTATACAAAAGGTGCAATAAGAGGATCACAAGTTTGTCTGCATGTAGATTCACTGTTGACATGGAGCATATAAGTTTTGATGAATCTTTAGTGGTCTTTATAACTGAGATTGTGTTGCCTTGTATGAATACATGTTTTCTCTCTTCAAGCTTGTAGAAGAAATAAGGATGCAAACCATTGATTTCCAATGATAAGCTATTTCACAACCATTAATTTATTATCGACCCTTCCTGCTCAAGGATGAGCAAGGTCTAGCTTGGGGAAGTTGATGGTTGTGAAATACCACCTCTTCTAGCCATATAAATTGTGCCATTTATCTCTAATATCGTGTTTCTTCCTGCTATAGCTATAACTTATATGCATGGTTTCTATTTCTCATTTACTTTCATATGAGCTTTGCATATTTAGTAGTTTAGGTAGAATTTTATCACTTTTCCTTGTCTATAACATGTGTGTAGGTGTTGATGATGATTATGGATAAAACAAAGGCAAAAGGAAAAAAGAGAGCATAGTATGGAGGAGCTGCAGGGACCAGACTTAGCCATTTGAGAGGTTGAAAAGGTGAATTTTTCCAACTTCTCAAAATAAATATCCAAGAACACCCAAAATGGAGTTTGTATGAACAAATGGCAGCCAAAATACTAAAGAGGACAGAGAGTTTGACGAACAACTATACGGCCGGAGCTATTTTCTGGTCGTATAGCTCCACCCGTATAGTTGCCAAAAAGGTTGCAAACGACGGGATTTCGCCCCAGAAAAGCTCCAGAACCTTCCCTAAGTCATATGGTTGTATTGGGGGAACCCTAGGGCACACCCAAGGCCTATATAAAGGAGGGAGGATCCAAGTGAGAGCCACCAAGCCATATCCTCCACCACAACGGAGCCCTGCCGCCATGCCACCACCATAGCCCCCTCCAAACAGATCTACACCATCACCATCACACAAGAGGAAAAGGAATTAGGATCTTGAAGGCCTCCACATCGATCTACATCGTCATCTTCATCAATAGCGTCTCCGTCATCGATCCCCTTTAGTTACTTGTTGTAATTCTAGATTGAATCTTGTATTTGCACTTGTCTTCAATTTTATCATCATACTTCATCCATATTATATCCATGATGTTGATTGCCTTCATGTGTGTGTAGTTTCCTTTGTTCTTGAGGAGATGGAGAAACCCTAGTATGAGATTGAATTGAGATAAAGATTATTATGTTCATTATGTGTATGTGTTAATTGTCTTCATCTTGATGTTTGGAGTTGTGCACCTCCTTAGTATTTTCCTCCTACGGGGACTCGATGAAGGGGATTACTTGTTGGTACACGGAGGGATGATAGCACTTATTGTGACTATAAAGATATTATCATTCTTTACGTACTAACTTGGGGGAATCAAGGAGAACTCATAAAGCCATGCCCATGCCATGGGACAAATCCCTTAATAGCACAGTAATTCGATTGATGTCGATTGCTGTATGCTATGGTTATGAGGATGATGTATGCAACGGTTGCTAGATATTCGTCCTTATATGGAGCTCCTCCCACACATATCATAAATGGTCTTATTCATTATAATAATTTTGATCACTCTTTCTAATTACTAGCGGTGAATCCACTACTCCCTGAGAACTCTTTCCATCATCTTACAGACTTTCATAATCATACTTGCATGCTCTTATTTACTTATAGTTTTAGTTTACTTGTTGTTCTCTTATTTGAAAACCCAAAAATATCTTTTATACAAAACTCGCATTTTATCTTGTTACTTAGAACATTATTTAGCATTACTATTTCAGTATTTAGTTCAAAGAGTTATTAGACTTTAGACTCCTGCTCTATGTGGGATCGATATCTTTATTTCGAAACTAGCTATAAACGATATGTGCACTTGCAGTCATCACAGCTATACGACCAGAACTATATGGCTGGAACAATTTGTTCCTGCCGTATAGTTGGTCGTCAAACCCTCTATACCTAGAAAATAAATTGTACGAAAGCATCGATATCTATATGAACGGAACTATACGGCCAAAATTTTTATTCCCGCCGTATAGTTGGTCGTTAAACCATCAGTACTTATAAAATAAAAAATATTGATGGCAAAAATATATATAAGACCGGAACTATACGGCCGGAATTTTTATTCCCGTCGTATAGTTGGTCGTTAAACCTTCTATATACATCAAAAAAAAATTTATTTCTTCGTGAATTCTTTCTTAACCTGAAACTTAGCGAAACACCATGTTTTGACAGAAAAATGAGAGATTACATTTTCGACCAACATTAGCATGTATAAAATGGGATTAGTACAACCGAGTTTATGCAATACATAGTAACAATAAATTCTACCTTTTGAAATCTTCAACAAGATTACTCTAATAGCAAGACATGCGAAGAATAAAAGTGTCAATGCAACATGAATGCAACTAGACTCAAGACACAAAACTAAGAAAGATGACTAATGACTTACGGGTTGCCTCCCGGAAGCGCTATCTTTAAAGCCATAAAGCCAAGCTTGGATGCTCGATACATTACCCACCTAGATCCCAAGGGATATCGACTCGAGGTGAGGTTGTACATACCAGCTTGGAGCATCTTGAAGTAGAGTTCGGTTAGAGTCGTACCCGCTTACGGTGCATCGGCATCATGTGGATGGACAAGTTTTCGCTTTTAAGCGAGTGTTGATGCACCAAGATTGGTGAACATACCTCCGTGTATAGCTGCAATGAGAGGATTTGAGATTCATAGAAAATTCTTAAATCTTTACCTTGGTTTCCTGTGTAGGGTAACACTTCATAGTATTCTTCCTTCATAGCAAGGAGTTCAAGACCCTGCATGTTAGTATAGCAAGGTTCTATCTGTAGTTCATTCTTATTAATGCTCTCCATATGAGTGTCTAGGCACAAGGCCTCCGCAGAACAATTATCAATAGTTTTAGCATCATAAAAATCACTACTAGAGTGAGAGGCATCACAAAAAAAAGTTGTAGTGTGACTCTCTTTGTCAGCCTCACCTTTTTATTCCTCCTTTTCATCGACTAGTGTTTTAATAGCAATGATAGGATCAAAAGTAGGATTTGAAGGTATGAGCGGGTGATCAATCCATTCTTCCTCCTCTTCCTTGTTCTCCTTTTCCTCTCCACTTAAATTATTTTCGCAAAAGAGGAATATGAGGTATACTAAATTAAAAACTCCAACAACTGCTTCACTTTCAACATAAATAATTCCTATTCTAAATACCATTTCAGATGCACCTTTGAAAAGAACATATTCTAGTACTTCCAAACTAGCATATGATTTATCTCTATTATAATTTGCTAGAGTAGGATTGTTGGAACACTTACATTGACAATTAAGGTGGTCATCTGTTATACAAATTGTGCAATAAGATCCATCATTAGCACATAACCATAATTAATGCCTTTCCAATTAGTCCAGCAATTTCTTTATCAGCTCATGTCTATCAATAGGGCTTAATGAACTTGAATCCTTTATCTCCTCCAATGTTTGTATTATCTCTTGAACATAATTTATCTCGGGAGACATGATTAGTAGCAACAGCTTTTATAAATTTTTGGTTTTGTAATTTTTTTATTGTTTTCAATATAAAAGAAAGCAGTAAGATAATAGCAACAAACAGAAATAAACTATGTGCGAGTATATAACTGAACGCTTTGCTCCCCGATAATGGTGCCAATTTGATGGGCTAGGTTCATGCACCAATACAGGGTTATTGCAGTACTTGCAGTAGAAGATATTTAAAGAGTTTGTCCCGATGGGAGCTCGGCGAACACGACCCTCGCAGCCGCATTGTCAATGCGACCATGTTCACACCCAAACCGTGGTTTGGAAATAGCCTATTCTATAAGTTGCTAGGATAAATGAATTTAAGATGTTTTGTAAAAACTACTAGTAGGATTGAAAGAAAACTAGAACAAAAGTAAAACTAAAAAGAGGTGAATGCAATGAGATGAAATATTAATGTTATGATTCCTCAAGTAATGTTGTGGATACTGGTGTTTATGATAAGTGCTTATGGAATACTCCTTCCATTTCAAAATATAAGATGTTTTACCTTTGTGAAGCAAATGTATCTAGACTCCTTTTAGTATATAGGTTCACTTAGCTTTGAAGTGAATCTAGAAACTAAAACAAGTCTACATACATTTTCTTCACAAAGCTAAAACATCTTATGTTTTAAAACGGAGGGAGTAGTTGTTAACTATAATTGTGGTGGTCCCTCATATACCGTTGTCTCCCACCGTTGGTAAGTGGCAACTAGACAACTCAATTGTCCACACCCTCTTCGGACATGGGTCATCTCGTAAGAGAATAGTGTATTAAGGTAACAAGACCAATCAAGGTAAACCAGAGCAAAGGCATTAAGTTCTATGGACAACCGTACTCCTAAGCAAGTGTGATAGTCACAAGATATCCCATGTGTCACTTTGGGGTCAAGCAATTCGCAACACTATACCTATATACATCATGAGTTGTCTTGAGAGAACTCTGGGCAGTGCATCCTAAGCTTCTATTGCCTCCACAAATCACTTATAGCAAATAGCCTATTAGTTCTACCCATGAACTTGCCAGGCCCATGGATGAGTAGAGACTAATGATATATTTTGTGACACTCCGTGAATCCCTAGTAAATTCCTCAACAATGGATTGGATGTCTCCAATCACTAGAATAATATCATGAATAGAACAATGTAAGGAGAAAGCACAAACACATTAATTAACAAGAACACACCACACTTCAATTACTCAAATCATCATAACATTAATAAAAGGGGGTTCAAGCCATGTTACACCCCATCACGAAGATCATGATAGGGAAGGATGAAGGAGTAGCGGCGATGGAGATGGTGATGACGGTGCGGTGATGGTGGCGTCGGCATGGTGATGGCGGTGTCCTCCTTCTCCTCCTCTTCTTGCTTGGATGGCTTGATGGTGTTGATGGAGATCTGGATCTTGGTGGAGCTTTAGAGGCTATGGAGGCGGCACGGTGGCAGGGCACCACAGTGGAGCGGTAGATGGGATCTAGATCTTGTATATGGTGCATGGTGGCTTCCTCCTCTCTTTCCTCCTTTATATTGGCCTTGGGGTGCCCTAGGGTTCCCCCAATACCGTCATAGGACATAGGGAATGTTCTAGAGCTTTTCTGGGGTGAAATCCCGTCGTCTCCGATCCTTTTTACAACTATACGGGTGCAACTATATGGCCGGAATTATTGCTCCGATCGTATAGTTGCTCGTTAAACCATTTGTACTCTTTAGTATTTTGGTTGCCATTTCTTCATACAAACTCTGTTTTGGGTGTTATTGGGCTCGTTGAGTTTGTATCGTCGAGGGCTACAACACTGTGGTCTTGGATATTTATTCTCAGGAGTTGGAAAAATTCATTTTTCCAACACATCAAATAGCTAAGTCTGGTCCCTGTAGCTCGTCCATACTAAGCTCTCTTTGTTCCTTTTGCCTTTGTTTCATCCATAATCATCATCAACACCTACACAGAGGTCAAAGACAAGGAAGAGGAATAAAATTCTACCTAAACAACTAAATGTGCAAAGCTCATATTGAATTTAATAAAAACAAGTAATCATGCATATTAGGAATTGCAATAGTTAGATGGAGCATGATATGATAGGAAAATGACATAATTTATATTGCTAAAAAGTGTTGTATTATCACAGCCATCACCTGTAAGGTATGCCCACGTCACCAGTCTATTGGCTTTTCCCACTTGGTTGTTGGTTTGTGGGTGGGCAACCGATGCATAGTTCAGTTGTATGCCCATCTCTTTGCAGTAGTCCCAAAAATCTCTAAAGGTGAAGTTGGATCCGTTATCGGTGATTATGCTATGTGGCATCCTGAAGCGGAAAACAATCGACTTGATGAAGTTTATGGCTGATGTGGCATCTTGAATAGTAATAGGCATTGCCTCTATCCACTTGGTGAATTTGTCGACTTCAATGAGCAGAAAGACATGTCCGCCGGGAGATGATCTATGGAACTTTCCTACCATGTCGAGTACCCATTAGGCGAAAGGCCAGGCCATAGGGATGAGAGCAAATTCAGCCATGGGTGCGTGCGGTTTTGTGGCGAACCACTGGAAGCTTTGCTTGTGCGAACAATGTCCTTCGCGTATTGAACCATAGTGAGCCAGTAGAATCTTGCCCGAAAAGCCTTTGCTGCTATTGCTCAGCTGCTGGCATGGTAGACAGATATTCCTTCGTGGATGTCCTTAACGATGATTTTCCCTTCTTCGGGTGTTATGCATTGTTGGAGCACACCCGATATACTTCACTTGTAGAGTTCTCCCTTTATACTCTGAAGGCTTTGGAGTGGCGGGGATTCTCCGTGCTTCGACTGTATCATTAGGGAGTTCCCTATTTGTAAGGTATGCTAAGTACGGTTGCACCCAAGTAATCTCGATCATCATGACGTCTTCGGGTTCTTCCTCGTCCTCTCGTGTGGGTTCCCTGGATCCTGGAGCTGGCACAGCCCCCAAGTCAGCTTGTGACCCGGCCCCCTTGCGTGTTTTTGGCTCCTAGTTTCGTCGACTTTTTTGATTTTGATGGATCGCTCGCTAATTTCCTCCCAAAAGACTCCGGGTTGTACAGGAAGATAGAGGGATCCGATGTTTTCTAGATTATCTTCTTCCTCATTGCTTCCTCTGCTAATGTGGGAGACCTTGCATCCATCAAAGTGGTCTTCCATGATATTGTACATGTCGCGGTACACGACCATGTTATCGCTGATGGCGCCACACTTGTTCATTGCTTGTTGTGCGACAAGATTTGAATCACCAAATACCCTGAGATGAGTTGCACCGCACGCCTATGCCCTGTGCATGTCATGCACAAGGCCTCGTATTCCGATTCATTGTTGGATGTGTTCGGTGAGCTCATCCAAAGTATGTACCGCATCTTATCTCCTTGTGGTGACACTACTATGACGCTGGCGCCCGCTCCCTCTGTTCGTTCGGATCAATCGAAGTACATGGTCTAGGCACTCGATAGATTTGGAGGACCTGCGCTTTGGAGTTCCATCCACTTCATGATGAAGTCAGGTAGCACATGAGACTTTATGGTTTTGCGTTTCTCGTATTTGATGTCCTGATGGGATAGTTTGATTCCCCAAAGGGAGACACATCATGCTGCTTCTGAATTATTGAGGATGTTGAACAGAGGGGCCTCATTGACCACCACTATCAGGTGCTCCGAGAAGTAGTGAAGCAGTTTGCGTGCTGTCATGAAGACACCATATGAAAGCTTTTGATAGTGTGGGTACCGTTGTTTGGATGGATATAGTACCTCATTCATGTACTAGACCTGCCACTAGACTCCATGGGTTTTCCTTCTTTGGGTCCTTCGATGACCATCACCATGCCGACCACTTGGTTAGTGGCGGTGATGTACAACAACAATGGTTCCTTTTCTTTGGGTGACACCAGGACAAGCAATGTTGATAGTGTTTGTTTCAGGTTTTCAGAGGCTCTCTAGGATTCCTCGGTCCACTCGAAAGTATCTGATTTCTTCAACAATGTGTAGAATGGCAGTGCTTTTTCGCCTAGCCGAGCGATGAATCGGCTAAGTGCCTCCACAGACTTAGCTAGCTACTGGATGCCCCTCAGATTTTTTGTCTTATTCATCTTCAGGATCTCCTGGATTTTTTCGAGGTTGGCCTCGATTCCCCTAGCCGATACTAGGTACCCGAGGAGTTGCCCCACAGGGACTCCAAAGGAGCACTTCGTCGGGTTAAGCTTGAAGCAGTATTCATTGGGATTACGACATCGTCGATGTAGACTTGTATGTTCCTGCCGATTTATACCCCAACACAATTTTGCATCATCCACTGGTATATGGCACCTGCGTTCTTCAGCCCAAAGGGCATCGTCTCATAGTATAATACACCATAGGGTGTGATAAATGTTGTTTTGTCTTGGTCTTCGAGTTTCATCATGATGTGGTTGGAACCAGAATATGCGTTCAAGAAGGAAAGACGCTCGCACCCCGTGGTTGAGTTGATGATTTGATCGTTTTGTGGGAGCGGGAAATGATCCTTTGAATAGTGCTTGTTTAATGAAGTGAAGTCGATGCGCATGCGAAGTGCTTCTGTATTTTTCTTCAGGACGCACACTGGATTAGCTACCCAGGTTGCTCTCTTGATTTCTCGGATGAACTTGGCATCGAGGATTCGATGGAGCTCTTTGTCGATGACCTTGCACTTTGGCTTTGCGAAGCGGCATAGGGATTGCTTAACTCATTTGGCATCAGGGTATATACTGAGTTCATGCTCGATGATTTCCCTGGGAAATCCTAGCATGTCTGGTGGACACCATGATAATATTAGTCAGCGCTCATGGAGGAACTCGAAGCGCACTTTCCTATGTGGGACCAAGGTTCGAAGCCACAAAGGTTGTTTTCTTCTGGTCAGTGGGGTGAACCTAGACTCTCGTTATCCTTTGCGGAGTCAAAGGACTGGTCGGGTATGGACCTTGTTGCCTCTAGAAGAACGTCGTGATTGGTGGAAATCTTAAGCTGGGCGAACTCTGTTTCCATTCCAAAGAACTTGGAGATCTTCTTGAATTCTCGGTCATAGTTGTCTGAACTGGCAAAATTTCCCCATATAGTTATGATTCTGTTGGGTGCTAACATTTTCATCATGAGATATGTGTAGTGCGGCACTGCCATGAACTACGCAAATGTGGGTTGCCCAAGTATTGCGTGGTACTGTGATGGCCCACCCATAACCTCGAACTCGATTTTCTCACGTCTGAAGTTCTCTCGTGACCGGAAGACAACTTCTAGTATGAGATCTCCTAAGGGGTCCTCTGATTTCCCCGGGACTATGTCGCGGAAGGAGGTTTATATTTCTCTTGGCGCTAGGTTGGTGAGGGAGCATTTCATCGCGCTTAGCGTTTTGGCGCAGATGAGGTTGACGTTGTTTCTTGCTTCCATGAAGACCTTGCTCATGTTGAAACTACCAATCTGCACCTCGACTATCAGTGATGAATGACCCAGTCACAGGACCAGTAGGGGTGATCAGCTCTAATGAAGTTAATTCCTACTTAGACCAGTTCAGGTATTGCAGTGTTGATGGAGGCACTCTGATTGCCAAATTGACTTGTCGGGTGATTAGTTTATGGGTCCTGTTGGATGGGCACCCCTTTTGAATCATGTTCATCCCCCTGGATAGCAGGTACTCATCGCTTTGGGCCATGTTTGCCACGGGTTGTTGCTGATTACTGCGGCTATCGGAGGTGGCCCTAGTGGTGGTGACGGTGCGTTAATTGCTCGAGTTATGGGTGCGGCATTGTACCCTTGGTTTATTGCTTTGGCTACTTTGGTGTTGTAGGCTCCCTGAAGCCCTAGAAAGGTGCGGCAGTCCTTCATGAGATGACTCCATTTCCTTCCTTCCGAACCAACATAGTAGTGCATGTGACATGGTCCTTCGAGCATCTCCATGGGTGATAGCAGGACATCTCGAGGGGGCCTTGGCTGGTACTATTGGGTGGTCCTAGTCGCTCCGGCTTCATCTCGATTGTTGCGATACCCATCGATGTGGTACTTGCTTATGCGGATGTCCTCGTTGGTAAAACCAGCCGCCACTTGACTAGGTCCACCATAATCGTCATAGTTGTGGCTACACATCCTCCTGGCATCATTGTTGCATTTGTCGCGGTTCTCTTCGGGCGAGTGACCTTGATTATTGTTTATTGCATCCTCGCCGTCATCCCATTGGTTAGTGATGTCCATGAGGTGTGAATATGTTTTCAGCTTGGCATGGCCCAGCTCTTCAATAAGCTCTTTTCGGTGTAGGCCGTTGTTGAAAGCATCGATTTCCCTCTCATCAAAGATCTTCTCACCTATGTTTTTGATGATGTTCCAACACTGGATATATGTGTGAATCGACTCCCCGGATTTCTGTAGGCATGCATGTCGTCGGATTGAAGACATGTACGCCGAGAGGGGATACTCGAGGCACTAGAGAAAGGGGTGTGAGGCGATGGTATTCTAGGACGGTGAGCACACAAGCTTTACCCATGTTTGAATCCGCCGACTTTGGATAGATCCTACTCCTGCTAGCAATCCAGTAATACGACAGATCCAGAAGTACAGATTACAAAAGATGTTCACCTATGCGAGTTCAGATTGTAGATTGTGGGTGCCCTAAAGGCTAGTCCCTAGGACGGCTTATACAGATATACGGCCTAGGGTTACAGGAGAGACCTATCCGGAAACAACTCAGAGTTGATTATAGAGTACATCTTCGACTACAAGTAACTAAGCAGGCCTAAGTCGTTAACTCTTCTGGGCCTTTCCATAGCCGGACGGACCTCCATCTTCTCTCCCTGACTGGGCCGCCCGTGAAGCAAATCTCTAACCTGAAGTGGGCCACCCTAGTCAGCAAGTCATAGTGGGTATACTCAGAAAGTATATCCCCAATAGTAGTACCCAGAAGCCTCCAAGATTCAGATTCAGATTTCATCGTCTAGCTTGATCTATCTTCAGCTTGCTGAATTTTGAAGGGTTCCTGAAACTCAAAAGAACATTAGGATCCGAGTCTCAAATCGAGTTGGACCTATGAGCATATTACTCAGTTTTCCAACTTGAAATTCAAATCAAGCCGGAACTTGGTCTCTGGCGTAACCTGACATCAGTCAAGGTCAAGTCGCGTCACTGACAGACATTCCTGACAGTGCGACCGTTGGTGGGTCCGCTTATCACGGAACCGAGGCGCCATTTTAATGCATGCGCGGATATCAAGGAGGCGTAATCCTAGCGAGGAGGTTACCCTAGCTCCTTCCACGACACGTGGCATGTTCACTGTTTGTTTCACACGAATCTTGATGCCAGTGAGGCATATAAGGGGTTCAGATCTCCTTATTCTTCCTTACTAGCTCCCCTACTTTCTTCTTCCTCCCAATGCCACCGCGTGCTAGCTCCTCTTTTCCTTCCCCCAAATCACACAACCCCGCCCATCCAACATGGCGGTGACCTCCGCAGCGGTGGAGAACGAGAACTTCCGCGGAGTATGGATATCGTGCGTCCTCGACGATGAGAAACTGCGTGTCATTGATAAAGAAGGTCTCCTCCGTGCTAGCGACTGGCAAAGCAACTTCGACCAGATCATCCCCACCCCTCGCACCAACGAGAGGGTCCACTTCGACACTCACCTCGACAGAGGTTTGAGATTTCCCCCCTCAGAGTTCTTCTCTGAGGTTATAGATTACTATGGAGTTCAACTCCACAACTTTCCCCCCAAACACGATTTTACAACCTAGCACTTATGCTTTCTTGTGTGAGGGTTATCTCAGAATAAAACCGAGACTTATCTTGTTTTGCTTCAGTACCCGGAGAAATTGCATCACTTCTGGTAATCCTTACATTACCGGAACTCTTAGCCTGACTCTTAGGAGAGTCCGAGTCTAACCCAAGATTAAGGCTAGTGAGTCAGTGAAGAAATGACCATCCACATTCTTTTACCACAAGGATAGACCGGCTCCTGGTAAAGAAACTGCTTTGCCGGCTTTTGTTGACGGTGCCGCCACACCCCAAGAGTCCTAGGATGCGGAAGCTTTGGCTCTTCCTAACGATATGATTCTTGCCAAGAGACGGATTGAGTATTTGTTGAAGCACAAGGGTCTAAAAGGATCCAACCTGTTCCACTGCTGGCTGGCATGCTGGATTCAGCACTTTCAGCACCATGGTGACCGGCTTATGCACACGGTCACCAAGAGTAAAAATGACAGCCTCAGGATCAGCTCGCTCTCAATCTCGGACAAAGAATATGAGTCCCGGATCAAATGGTTGATCAAGGAGCGACTTGATAGGAAGATTCCAGATCTCTCTCTGGACATGTATATCGCTGATGAACCTGTGACACATGTAAGTTTTCCGGCTGTTTCCTTCATACTTAATTATGTGCCCATCTATACTTATTACAGATTTGCAATACTGAGGTAATGTTTCTTTCAGCTTGCTGACCTCCCCGAGTTGGAGCTTGCTCCTCTCAAGGGATATCCACGTGAGGATCTGGTTCCTCAGGAGGATGAAGAACTTGAAGTTTCACCGGACGCGCTTACCCGGAAGCGCAAAGCTCCGGTTGTTTCTGTGGGCACTCAAAAAGTGCCCATTGTGTAGAGGTACACTTCTTCACAAGGTTTCGAGTATCAATTTGTACTTTTTCCTGAATTGCAACAATTTTTACTCTGTTACCATCCAGGGCTAAAACGATTGCCAAGAGTAAGACAAAAGGAAAGCTAGGGAAGCCTCTGCGCTAGCAGAAGTTAGTTCTGGGCTCACCTGTGGCCCCGCCTCCGACACCTACGCAAGGCCATCATCAGTGTTGGAGGGTACTTCTTCTCCGCGCGTTGAAGATGTTTCAGCTCACACATCAGACCCAATCAACCTTGGTTCATAGACCGAAGTCACCATAGGTGACTCAAAACTTGGTAAGGGTGAACCTGTAAAGGGTAATGATCCCTTAGGTGAGTGCATAATCTTCTGCAAAATCCTGGTTTCGCCAAACTTGGCCTTACTCAGAAGAGCACGAAAGAGATCCAGAAGCTGGCTCTCCATTGCCTAGAGGCCCGAAATATTACAGCGGAGGAGGTGGCAAAAGAAGCTGAAGATGTTAAACTCGTCAACATTCTTGACCAAGTTCGTCTCCGTGACGAGAAGTTGAAGGCTGGTGTGGCCCCTCCACAACCAGTGATTCCTCTGACTCTCGCCGAGAAGGTTTCCACCGAGTTAAACATGAGCCTCAGTAAATTAACTCATGAACATTATCTAAGTCATAATCTGATTCTTCTTTTTATTATATTTTATATCATATCCTCTAGCCCCCAAGCATGAAGTTGGATAGGAAATCCGGATTTATTCTTTTATAGGATGCCAAAGAATGAACTAGTATAGCCCCCCCAAGGCTCATGCTGATATTTAACTTAGTTAAAATATTAGCTCGAGTCTTAGTAGACTTCTGACTCTAGTTACTATTCTGACTTACATAAAATTAATGCTTATAACCAGGAATTATTGAAGAATATTTACAACAAGCGGATAGAGATCAGAGCTCTCTGACTTGAAAATGCACAACTTAAAGTTGCAAAAGATGAAGCTAAAGGTAAACATTTCAGGCCTCGCTTTGATAGTCCGTTTCTTGATATGTAGCCGAATATTTATCCAGCTTTTATGTCTTGCTTCACCATATCTAGTGAAACAGTCCTATAAAATGATTGAACAAGCTGAAAATTATAAGGTCCCTGAGGTGGAGAATGCTGACTTGCATACAGAGCTGGAGAAGCTCAAGGTGGATCATGAAACCGGCATTGCTAGTGTTCTCGAATCTAGCAATCATGTCACTAAAGAGCGTGACCGCACCATCACCAAACAGGACAAAACAATCTCGGACTTGCAAGATTCTTTGGACAGGGAGAAGGACACTGTCGAAGCTCTCGGGAATGAACTCCGGACCCTTCAAGAGGAGAAGGCCAAAGTAGATGACACTATCTTTGGTAAATTTTTCTATCCCTAAATTATCCTTTTTCGAATTATGAGACTCGGATATTTTTTGTTGACCTCGCTTTCTTTCTTATAGGTCCTCTCAACATGCTGGATGCCTCTTCATCCGAGCCTCGTACCAGCCGGCTTGTTGCCATTGGGGACCTGATTCATGATTTCCGCCAGTCACTAGAAGAAACTGGTGAATTTGTCTGACTCTCTAGCTTAGACTCAATGTCAGCCTTTGAGCTATGAGACAAGGCGAAGGATATGCCTTAGCTCGTCAAGGATTGGAATATGTCCTATGCATGCACAGCGGCACAGAATGTCCTTACAATGGTAATGAGCCACCATGGAAGCATCGAAATATGGCAAGTTACTAGGGGTTATTCGATTGTCGATGAAGACGGCAATGAGCAGAACATCAAGGAGATCTAGGATTTTTGCACCGGATACGCCTTGCACGTGGCCAAGTTGAATAGTTATGATGAGTCATTTCTCACGCCCGTTGAAGTGCCACCACCCCCAAAGGAAGCAGTTGATGAAGTTTCCGAAGACGATGAGCAGACCGAGTCTGACTTACTTGTCTCGGACAGATATCGGGGTGATATGGGCGATGTGTCCAGCGAGCTGGCAAATGCTGCCTCTTCACCCGCATCATAGAGTGTGCCAAAAAAACAATGTGTTATTCTGAAAACCATCTAATTCTAATAAGTAGGATATTATTTTGCTAATGCTAAGTTTGTAAGAATTTATGCTTTACTCCTTTTAGCACATTTGGCTTTTTTATTTGATGTGCTCGAAAAATACATAAGCACTTGTTGTTTTGCCTATAATTATTGTTTATCTGGCTTTCCGCCTCGTTCCTTTTGTGAGCCGGCAAACCTTCAGCACGGAAACTTTGCCAAGCAATGGAGCTCAATTACTAAACCAGTTTAAACCCGGAACCAAAGCCGGCTTCTAGTACCAACAATCCACTACTCGGAAAATACCCGCATCCAGCAATCAGACAAAAAACACAAGTATAATCTAGAAAAAATAGACTTATACCCATAGGTAGCATTTTTAGAATCGGAAATCTAACTAGAACAAACATGAGCATAAAGTACTTTCAAGTATTCTGGGATTTTCGACTGTGACATGATCATTCGGAAATAAGATGGTGCATAAAAACATCTCAGTAAAAACATTGAGGAGACCAATACTTTATTTCACTTTGAACATGTACACATATATGATTACAAAGAAAGAAAATTTAAGAATAAAAGGGACATAGCTGAGCAATATTCCAAGGACGATCTATCTCATCCGGGTTTGTACTGCCTCCAACTCTCTTTCTCTTAGTAGCATGTCTCTCTTTTCCTGGCCTCATATCAATTAGGTAGTAAGAACCATTGTGCAATACTCGACTAACCATGAAGGGCCCTTCCCATATAGGGGCAAGTTTGTGCTCTCGTTTTTGCACTAGCCGAAGAACCAGATTGCCCTTCCTAAAAGACCGATTCCAAACTCTCTGACTATGATATCTTCGTAACTTTTGCTGATAGGTTGTAGATCTCTATTCAGCAACTACGCGAACTTTCTCAAGCATATAGAGGTCATCTTGTTGAGCAAGTTCGGCATCCTCTTCGACATAAGCAGCGACTCCGGGAAAGGTATGAATAAGATCACTCGGAAGCACAACTTCTGCACCATAGACCAAGAAAAAAGGTGTATATCTGGTTGACCTATTAGGAGTTGTTCATAAACTCCATATTACGGATGGTAATTCGTCCGCCCAAGCCCCCGTAGTACGATGTAGTGGTGCTTAGAGTCTTGGTCATAGGCCTTGAAGAATTAAACCATTTGCCCATTCGACTTGTCCATTGGCATGTGGATGTGTGAGTGATGCTATATAAAGCTGGATCCCCTATTCATTGCTGAATTCGACTAGTTCCCATATGGAAAAGTTACTCCCATTATCGGTAATCATAATGTGTGGATACACGAATCGGATGATCACGTCCTCAACAAACTTTTTGGTTGTTGCTCCATCACAACTTGTGATGGGTTTTGCCTCAATCCGTTTTGTGAATTTATCCACCATCACAAGAAGGTGAGTGTATCCACTTTGAACCCGCCAAAACGGTCCTACCATGTCAAGCACCCAGACCTCAAAAGGCCATGTAATCAGAATTGTTCGCAGCCGATCAGCCAGAACATGGGCTTGTTTGGTGTATTTTTGGCAACCTTTGCACATCTTGACCAGTCGTTCGGCATTTGCCTTAGCTGTTAGCCAGAAAATCCACGTCTGAAGGCCTTTGCCACTAAAGATTTGGCTACAGCGTGATGTCCGCATTCGCCCTCATGAATTTCCATTAGGATTTCCACGCCTTCTTCCGGAGAAACACAGCGCTGAAAGACCCCACATGCACTCCGCTTATAGAGCTCACCTCCCACTACTGTGTAAGCTTTTGCTCGTTGGACGATCTGCCGGCTCAGAACTTTGTATTTGGGTAATTTTATCTCTACCAAGAAATCAAGGTAGGGTTTGTTCTAGCTAGAAATTACAGCCACAACTGCTATAAGTGGTGAGTCATATTTGGTCGGATACTCCTCATCAACTCCTGTGATAGAGGGAACTCTCAAGTGCTCCAAAAAAGAACCATCTAGGACCTGTTTCCCCACAGATCCTATTCTTGATAGAGCATCTTCCTCCTCATTTTCTGTTTAGGGAATGTGTTGGACTTCATACCCTTCGAACAATTTAGATAGTTCATCTACGACAGCTCTATAAGCTGTCATGTGTTTGTTGGCGTTGTAGATATCGGATAGTTGCTGAGCAACTAAATGTGAGTCTCTATAACACATTAGACGGCGAATGCCGATGTCTTCCGCGATTTGAATTCCATGTAGCAGGGCTTCATACTCGGCAATATTATTTGTCGTTGTGAAGTGGATCTGCAACACATAGAATAGTTTATCACATTGGGGTGACTTGAGCACCACGCCAGCCCCCAAGCCCTCGAGTGCTTTAGACCCGTCAAAGTGTAAGGTCCAAACTTCCATCTCCGTGAGACCTGTGTTTTCGACCGTCTCTGTCCAATCAGCGACAAAGTCAACAAGAATCTGGGATTTGATTGTTGTCGGTGGTTTGTACTCAATATCAAAAGCTTCTAGCTCTATGCCCCACTTAGCGACGCATCATGTGGCATCGCTGTTGTTCATTATGTCTCTCATGGGAGCTGTGCTCACCACGGTAATCTTGTGCTCTTGGAAATAGTGTCATAGCTTTCTAGAGGCAAAGAACACACCATAGGCTAACTTTTGGTAATAGGGATACCTTTGTTTTGATTCAGTCAAGACCTCACTGAGATAATAAGTCGGACGCTGCACCAGGTGTTCCTGTTTTTCTTCTGGCCGTTCCACCACCATGATGACACTGACGAATCTATTTGTCGTAGCTAAATATAGCAACATCAGCACATGTGGCTATGGTGCTGCAAGAATAGGGGCGGACGAGAGTACGACTTGTAGATCATGTAGTGCAGCTTCAGCTTCTTCAGTCCAGACAAACTTCTTGGTCTTTTGAAGAGCTTTGTAACATCCCAAAACTTTAATCCAAGTGATCAAGATCAAATCTACCCAATTTAGGGTTAACAAAAAAAAATCTATTTAAAAATCTTTAAGCATTCATATGTGTGTGCTTTTAAAAAGGAGTTGTTTTGAATTGCCATGTTTGAGTGATCTATTGATTGTAAAATGACTCTAAGGTGAATTACACATCATCTAGATCATCCCCAAGCAAATCCCAAAGAAAAATAAATCAAAAAGAATTCAATAAGCAAATGGTCACTTTTGCCATTTTAATCACATAGCCCACTTTGGCTATTTCTAGAACTCACTTTCAAACAGAAACAATTGTGGTTCTTGGCACCCTTTGCTAGTACAATTAGTGATGTACCAAGGCCCACTTTGTTTCATCCCAAAAACTTTCAAACTCTAAATTTAAATGACATTTGAAAATTGAATCTAGTTCATATGTCTAGATACCACTTTCTCAAAAACCACTCAAATGAACTTCATTTCTAAATCCCAAGCAAACCTAGATGCTTAAGCATGAGATGAACCACTCCACCAAAAATCACCCAAAAATTCAAATATTTTCTTCATGCGGCCAACGTGTCGAACACTTAGTGAGCACTAATCAAACCGCCTAACTATTACTGTTTTAAAGCAGTGATCCAAATGCCACTAAGGCCTAAAACCCCTCCCATTGTCTGCCCCAGTACCAACCATGCCATCAAGAGGCTACCACTTAGCCGTTTGCAGCAGTGCCACGCCACCTGAGCACCATACTCGTCGGTCGAGCATGGACAACTCCCAGCCGACCGCCCCTCCCTCTCTCGCCATGTCTAGGAGATAGACCGGACCACACCGCGACTCCCTGCCCCTTCCCCAAGCCCAACCAGGCACTAGACCACCCCAGAGCAGCGCCACCCTTTTCTCTCTGCGTGTAGCCAGAGCGCGCAAGAGCGCGATCGCCGCCAGCACGCCTCAGACCATGCCTCGACACCAAATCGTGCACGTCGCTCTTCCTTGAACCCAGCACCCCGCCAGACACGGCCGTGCACCATCACGCAACCCACAGTCACCGGGAGCCACGTCGAGCACCGCCTCTGTCTCCCAGAGCGCGGGAAGCTCCCGGCCGTTTAGGGTTCAGTCTCGTCGGCGACGAGTCCATCGTCGACAACGACCGTGAGCCGTCGATCTGTGTTCTAATCGTGTGGCCCAGATCGTCCCGTACCGCTTCGGGTTTTAAGAGCCGCTGACATGCGGACCCCGCTTGTCAATCGCCCTCTGTGTCGCGGAGTGCCACTGCGCCGGCCATTTAGTTTCCCGCACTGACCCAGTAATTCAAATATAATTTTTTCTATATAGTTTAGAATCAATTTTGTCCCTTAGTTTAAAAATAATTTTAGGAAGATTTGCTGAACCAAATTGAGTGATTCCAATTTTGTTGAAAAGCTACTGAAAATCTCTATCCAAGACCGTTGGATTTAAATCATTTAGAGTTATAGATCTCTCCTAGTTAAAATAACAAAACAGAAGCTTTTGCACATTCAAACATTTTTATAAAATCAACCATAGTAGCTTTTGAGTTGATTCCAACTCTCAAAAATCACATTTAACCATACCTATCTGAATATGTAATAATATTAAGTTTTGCATGCAGTGACTTTGGACTAGTACCAAAATAATGCTATATAGGCATTTCTAGTCACTTTAAATCATTAATTATTAAACTTAAACTTATTAAAATGTGATCCAACCCTTAAATCACATTCCCATATGTTAGAATATGTGGTGATGACATGTGTCCATATGATCCCATATTTTAATTGGAGAATATTAAATCTTAGTTGATTTCAATGAGTAGAAATTACTTTTCTCAAATAAAAAGAATGAAACTAGTTCATTAAACCTTGTGATGCTTATGATGATAATATAGATCATCAAATATGTGCCTTAGTGTGCTAAGTAGACTAGTTAAGTATTGTTTGGTGATTGTGTATTCCGTATGTATTTATAGACGATAGTACCGACCAAGTCTACGAGGAGGAGGAGTTCTACCAAGAGGAGGAAGAAGAAAACTTCAACCACTGCACCAACCAAGGCAAGCCTAGCACTTCAAGTAAACTGGGCAAGCTAACACTTGCAAGTATTATACTAGCAAGCCATCATTAACAATGCAAGCTAGACCTTGCAAGCTAGATAACCTAAGCAAAGGCATTAGGCATGCTTTGGTTATACCATTTTGACTTATACCTACTCCAAGTCTTATTTACAAGCTTTTCTTTCTTTACATTACCAAAGTACTTTACTTGTTTAAAGGTAGCATAAAGAGTATAAAAATTGACCTATCTAGTTACATTTAGATGTCACTCTATGGCATGAGTTTGATATTAGCCTCCCACCTTAGTGAACACTCTTAACGTAGTAGTTGGAACAAAAACCCAAAACTTGATTCACTCTAGATGGAAATACTTGTTGAAAATCATTTGTGAAAACCTTGGAACGATGAGTCATTCTATTGAGATATTTTGACATGTGTTGAGAAACACAAATGGTTTATGATGATGAAAATATTGAGGCATGAGCCTTAGCCCTTTTATAAAACTGATGGTTGGGTTCGGATGTGATACCATTCCAATTTTACCGTACAACCACAATACCTGAATTGGGTAAGGCTTAGTCGGAAGTTTATATACATTATTATTAGTTCCCACGCGGGAGAGGTTTGAGCTGAGGCTACCTCTCAATGTTGTCCACCTATGCAGTGCCCAAGATGACAGATGGTCATGGTTGGAGGCCATGCTCATAGGAGAGGTGCTTATACTAGGGTGTGTAAAGGAAAGGTTGTGTTTGATTATCTTCATACTAAGTATGATGATTCAGCGTTATCCCTGACAGATGTATCGAATCTTGTGGTGAAAGTGTACCACCTCTACAGAGTGTCAAACTATTCGAATAGCCGCGTCCGTGGTTATGGACAGTTGGAGTGGCCATACTGTTCCGTTGTCAGATGTTTTCAAAACAACTTATGAAATGAATTGTGACATGACTTGACCAAAATAGAGTTGTGACTATGATAATTAAGTTCCCACCTAGGTGTTTTCAAACTTCTTTTATCTTTCTTTGTCTCTGAACTCAGCTTGGGTTTCAAACATAACTTCACAATTAAACTTAGAGTTAGCATTCCTACTAGAACTATCTTACTTGTTAGTTATAGTTTGCGAGTACTTAAAGAGTACTCATGGCTTTTGTCTCTGGCTATTCCTATGGACAGACTATGAAGGAGACTACCAAGATGAAGGACAGAAGGACAGCTATGATAACTAGGCTATCTCCCATCGTCAGTATTGCCTGTGACTCTGAAGATGGACCCTACCGCTACGCTATTTATTCCGCTACTTGATTGTACTAAGACTGGATAATGAGATCCTTATTTGTCTAAGACCTTATTTATGGTTTGTAATTGATGATGTACTGTGATATCCAATCTATTATGTCTTGCAAAAATGGTAATCCTGGGATTGCGATGTATGGCATAATAGGCATCTGGGATTAAAAATCCGGGGTGTTAACAAGCTTGTATAGTGGTGCGACTCTTTCTTCGAGCCGACTTACGAACCGACAGACTGCAGTAATGCAGCCAGTTAGTCGGTGTACGTCCTTCAGGAGAATTGGCTTGGAAATGTTATGTATAGCCTTTATTTTGTCACGGTTCACCTTAATGCCTCTTTGAGACACAATGAAACCTAACAATTTTCCGGATGGGATTCCAAAGAAACACTTCTTCGGGTTAAGCATTATGTTAGATTTTCGTAGATTGCTGAATATTTTCTCCAAGTTGAAAATTAGTGTTTTCTTGTTTTTGGACATCACAACTATGTCATCCACATATGCATGTATATTGCATTTGATTTGATCGTGGAGGCAACGCTGCATAGGGCTCTAGTACGTAGCTCCTGCGTTTTTTAGCCCAAAAGGCATTGTAACATAGCAGAAGGTTCCAAAAGGTGTGATGAACGAAGTCTTTATTTTGTATGACTCCTTCATCCGAATTTGGTGATACCCAGAATATACGTCGAGAAAACATTTGAGTTCCAAGCCTGCTGTCGAATGAGTCACTTGATCAATTCTAGGCAAAGCGAACGGATCTTTGGGATAAGCGTTATTGAAGGAAGTATAATCAACACACATCCTTAAATCAGTGGTGTCCTTTTTAGGGACCATTACAGGGTTGGTCGACCAATCAGTATGGATGTCCTCTTCTATGAATGCGGCTAACTCGAGCCGGGCTAGTTCCTTAGCTATTGATTTTCTCTTTTCATTGTCAAAACATCGTAAGGACTGTTTGATGGGTTTAACATTTGGGTATACATTTAGACTGTGCTCAACAAGTTCCCTAGGTACTTCAGTCATGTTAGATGGCTGCCATGCGAAGATATCTTAATTGGCTTTGAGGAACTCGATGAGCACGCTTTCCTATGCGCGGTCTAAACCTACACCTATCTGGGTCACCTTGGAGGTGTCATCATCCTTCAACGGTGTTGTCTTCGTATCTTCTGATGCCTTGAACTCCGGAGTCGGCTTGGTCACCTCCTTCTTTATTGCGGGCATCTCGGATGGGTCGATGTTCTTCTTGATCTCCTAGTACTCCTGAGCGTACGGTACGACTTTAGCAAAGGCGCATTTCCGTCTTTGCAGTCTTGTGCCTTATTTGGGTCTCCCTGGAGCATAATAACGCCATTGGGATCTGGAATTTTCATCATGTTGTAAATATAATAAGGGCGAGCCATGAAATCCTAGTAAGCCAGACGCCCAAAGATAGCGTGGTATGCGCTCTTGAATGGGACCACTTCAAAAGAAAGTGCTTCCGTCCGATAGTTCTTTGGAGTTCCAAAGGTAACGTCCAAAGTGATCTCTCCTAGAAAACTTCATGAAATGTCACAGAGCTGTTATTCAGCTGTGTTTCAACTCCAATATCCTCATCTGACGCAGTGTTTCAATGTAGATGATGTTGATGCTGCTTCCACCATCCATGAGGGTCTTGGAGAACCCATAGTCATCAATAAGTGGATTAATGACCAGCGTGTTGATACATTGCAAATGTATCTAATTTTTTATGTTCCATGTTCGGTTTTATCCACTTTCTTTTGTTTTGTCCACACTTTGGAGTACTTTTCTTATGATTTCTTGGACTAACCTATTAATAAGAGCCATAGTGCCAGCTGCCTGTTTTCTGCTGTTTTTGGTTCCAGGAAAGTCAGAAAATGAATATTCTCGGAATTGGATAGGACAAAAGCCAAAGTGCCTATTTTTTTGGAAGTCATCAAATGCCAGAATACGAGACGGAGAAGGGCTAGGGGCTGGCCACACCACCTGGCCGTACGGCTAGGCCTGGCCTGCGCCAGGGGGTGGTCTGGCCGACCCCAGCACCCTCTCGGCCTCTCCTTCCACCTATAAGATGCCCTCGGGACGAAAACCCTAAGTACCCGATCAAAAATCCACGAAAGAGTCTATAGCCGCCATCATCGCCATCCCTAGATCGGGAGGAATCTGAAGCTCTTCCTGGCACCCTGCCGGAGAGGGGAATTCACCCTGGAGGCCTTCTTCATCACCATGCAAGCCTCCGGTGTGATGCGTGAGTAGTTCATCTTTGGACTACGGATCCATGTAGTAGCTAGATGGCTAGTTATCCTCATTTGTGCTTTCATGTTTAGATCTTGTGAGCTCCGTTCATGATCAAGATCATCTATTTGTAATTCTGCATGTTGTGTTTGCAGGGATCCGATGGATATTGAGATGCTATTTCAGATTGATTATTGATTCTATCATGTCTTTGTTATTTGTGATCTTGCATGCTTTCCGCTGTTAGTAGCTATCTTGGCCAAGTAGATGCTAGCAACTCCAAGAGTTAGTATTTATGCTCGATAGTGGGTTCATGCCTCTGGTAATCTGGGGAAGTGACAGAAATCTCTAAGATACTAGATGTGCTATTGCTACTAGGGAGAAAACAACAACCCTTTGTTCATAGAACAATCGTATTGTTTACATTACACGCAATTCGTAAAGAAATAATTTGTTACTTGCAACTTAATACTGGAGGGGGTTCAGATGATAACCTGAAGGTGGATTAGTAGTCATAGATGTAGTTGGATGGCGGTCTATGTATAATGTTGTAATGCCCAATCAAGTTCCAACGGAGTCAAGATGATTAGTATATGCTTGTATTGCTTTCTCGATGTTTGTCAATTGCCCCACTGTAATTTGTTCACCCAGCATGTTATCTATCTTAAGGAGAGCCACCTCTAGTGAACTATGGATCCCGGTCATTTCTTTACATACAATCTACAAATTGTTTACTGCTTTGTGTTTATTTTCTGCAAACTTTTACTTCTTCCCATTTGATACGTTTAATCCTTTGTTTTCAGCAAAGCCGGTGAGATTGACAACCTCATCGCAAGTTGGGGACAAAGTTCTGTGGTTGTGTTGTGCAGGTCTCCATGTTGCTACTAGCACCGGTAGTGCGCCCTGCCAAGGTTCAGCTAGCAACACCTTTGGGGTGTTTCCTTGCTCCTACTGGTTCTATTAAACCTTGGTTTCATAACTGAGGTAAACTTGCTGCTGTGCTCATCATACCTTCCTCTTGGGGTTCCCAACGGGCTCTACATCAATACCGAGCCATCAAGCATTTTTCTGGCGCCATTGCCGGGGAGTCAAGGACATCTTCACAAGGGGAGTCCCTTATAACCAATCTCTTTACTTTGTTATTTTTGTTTTGCTTAGTTTCTTTTTGCTTTGTTTGCTTGTTTTGTTATAAAAAACACGCACAAAAAAATAGTTTTACAAGTTTGCTTTCTTTTTCAAAAACACAAAAAAAATAGTTCCTTTATCAAAGTTGCCACTATGTCTAGCCTCGCTCCAATCACTATGTCAACCGAGGAAATGATTTTCACTTTTAAACAAGGAATTGAGGAAAGTTTTAAGGAAGCTTGGTCTAGAATCTCTGATCTACATGAAAAAACTGAACCTAAAATGACTCAAAGCTTGTTCCTTAGCAGTTTTTACCTTGGAATTGCTCTTTGCTATAGATATGCTTTAGATGCTGTTGTGGGAGGATATTTCCTCCAATGTAATGAGGATGATGCTATTAAATCTATAAAGAAATTGATCCTTACTTACAACTTGCCTAGCCAAACTGATATTTCTTTCGCAAGAATATTTGCTAGATTGAACACTCTTGAGACTAGCACTACTAACTTAAAAGATTGCTATAATACGCTTAGGGAGCATCATAATTATGTTCCAATAAATTCTGAACCATCAAAGTGGCTCCCTACAGTAAAGATCGAGATAAACACTGAAACTTTTCAAGCCCGCTATGATATCATGTCTGAATTTTGCCTTATGCCCAAAGATATTTATGAATCTTTGAATCTTTGGGGTCTTACTGAAGGAGGAAAAGAAATATCTCTTGCTAACAATGCTACCATATTACCTACTGGAATATCTGAAGGAGTGTTTACAAAGTTCCTTGGGAAAATGATTTCTACTAATTATCTTGTCATTGAATGTGCAGGAAAAGGACAAATTACACTTGGAAGGTCCCTATTAGAACTACTTGGAGCAATAATAGATGTGGGAAAGGGGACCATGCACCTTTCTTCTCCACCAAACAATCATATTTTCCCCAAGGTTAGGAATAAAAGTAAGAGAGGTAAGGGCAAGAAATTTGGTCTTAATGCTTCTTCATTTGAGAACACTTGATTCTTTCTTGCTTCTTATGCCTAACTTAAAGGCGTTAAAGAAAAGTACTTATTGGGAGATAATCCAAAAGTTTTAGATGATTCTTGGAAGTTATTACTTTGGTAATAACCGCTCCTTATCCTTTTTATTTTCTTTTTGTGCCAAGAGTAACCTCTAATGAGAGAGAAGTAATGATTGGGAAAGTTGCTGTCCCGAAACAGATTTTTGTTCTTCACCGTAAAAATTCGTGTAAAATCTTTGAACGTCTTTTTGAGGCGTGAATTTTTTTGCTTCTGACCCAGGTTGTTATCTAACTTTCTTTAGTTCAATACTTTTAGATTTGAGCAACATAAAATCTTCTAAAAAATTCGTCTTTACCTGCTGGTCTATTTTGACAGATTTCTGTCATTTTCTGCATTTGCTTCTTGTTGGTTCCTTTTTGAGTTCTTTTGGGGAATTGAGCTTTTTGAGGGAAGTGCTACAGTAGCTAGTGTTCTAATGGAAGTTTATTAGTGTTAGAACTGAACCTTAAGACTTATTATCTTGAGTGCACTAATGTTGCTAACAAAGATTGTGTGAAGTTTTGTATGAAGGAAAAATTTTAGATGTATGGAAGGAATGAGTAATGAGATGAAGGATGGACTCAAGCTCAAGCTTGGGGATGCCACGCGTGTCACCCCAAGAAATATCCAAGAAGTACATGCATCAAAGCTTGGGGATGCCCAAGGCATCCCCCTCTTCATCAATAAAATTCCCAGGTTTCTTCCAAACGCTTCATTTTTATTGTTTCATGCACAGTTGTGTTGTTCTTGGAGCGTCTTCTTTTTCATTTTTGTTTTGGTTTTTCGTTTGCTTGGTTTGCTTAGTTTGCTGAATAAATTGGTTGGACCCCCTCTTTCATACATTGGTTTGCAAATAGTTTGGTTTGGTTTGGAAAAGAGTAGGAAAGTTCATGCTTATGTGGTAAAAAGAGCTCGGTTTTGGCTGTGGCCTATGCTTTGTCATGCCATGCTTGATATTGTTTTGGCTTTATATTTAGTATTCTTTGCTGTAGCATGACTTGTTATAAACAATTGAGATTGCTTAATGTGCCTTGGATGAATCATTCGTTGTTTTAGCATATTAAAGCATAGTATAGTGGTGTTCTCCTTTGATGTTTTATTTGGGTTAACTTGGCGCATGCTCACACCATGTTATGACTATCTCAAGTCACGATAGCCTTTATGATCCTTTAGTTTTCAACTTGTAGTATCACTTTATGCTTTGATCAATGATGTTTTGTCGCTCTGCATGATTATGGCCATTATTGCTCTCTTAGTTTGTCGCTCCCAGTCTTTTGCTAGCCTCCACAACCAAGTATGAGTTCCACTCATGCATCCAACTCCCTAAACCAAGTTATTCCAAAGAGTCCACCATACCTACCTACTAGCTTAAGCTATTCCAAGTATATTCATGATTTTGTTTACCTTCCAAATTAAACTTGTTATGAGAAAACTCGTGACTAAAGCTCTCACGAACTTGATGGCACACTTTACTTTTCTTGCCCTTAATAAACTTGAACCATTGTGTCGTCTATGTTGTATATGCTTGCACTTATTTGTTGGGAATTAGCAGAACTATGTTGTCATGGGGAACGCTTTCAACATTGCACTTGGTACTTGTACCTAGTTGATATCATGCTCTTTTGTATATGGATGTCGTCGGTGTGAAATGAAAGGGGAGCTTGTAAGTCCATGGAGTTATGTATATGTGTTAGATAAACGCCTGGGCCGCTGGTCTAATCCATGCTGACATGGTGGAAACCTGCAGCGTAACCATAATGAGATGTCTATGAAGCATTCTTCTTACAAAAAAAGAGTCCTATATTGAGAAAAAAGAGAAAAAGAAAAAAAGATATTATGAAAAGAGGAAAGAGAGAAAAAAAGCACCATATTCTCATGGTAAATAAGAAGATTGCTGAGATGCTCGTTGTCTGCTTGCCTTGTCATTTTGATATGGGGATTCTTCCGTATCATCTGGCAAGGGGTACTCCGTTGGCGGTTCTCTATGATACACATGTACTTACGATGACAAGAACTTACCGGTGACTAAACTTGAGTAACATGAGGAGCGGCCCTCGTATACAAGGGACACGAGATTTCTAACTTATACTTCGTCAAGCATGTACACCATAGTTTGTTCACTTTAACCTTAATCACTTCAAGATGCTTATGATAGGGGCAATGAGAGCTGAAAGCTATAAGTACCATAATTTTTGGAAGCTCTTTATGAGACTTGAATCCCTGCATCCTTTTATGAAGGCCTTTCTTCCACCATTATATTGAGTCTCCACCTTCTATCTTTATGCACATACTTTGAGAGCATAGTGGCCATTCTTAGTTCTATGTGCATTGTCCCAAGACTAGTTGATTGATGCATAACTTGTTATTGCTTGTTTTAAACTATTTGTATCTAGTCACTCCTATGAACTTTGAAGGTGTCCTATGCATTTATATTTGCTACTCTATGAGGGACAAGCTAAATACTATTATGCTATATTTTCTTTATATGAAACAAACAAACGTCTTGGAAAGCATTGTTATTCATGAATCTTTTGTTTGTGCCTTTTCATGTTGCATCATAGTTTATTTGTCTTATTACTAGAACCTTGTCTTTCATGTTATGATTGAAGTACTATGATCCCAGCTTTGAATGTTTTGCAAATACTTTGATCACGTCTTTGATGGTGCATGTCACCTCAAAAATCATTCTTTCTTTTTATCACTTACCTACTCGAGGACGAGTAGGAGTTAAGCTTGGGGATGTTGATACATTGCAAATGTATCTATAATTTTTGATGTTCCATGCTTGGTTTTATCCACTTTCTTGTGTTTTGTCCACACTTTGGAGTACTTTTCTTATGATTTCTTGGACTAACCTATTAACAAGAGCCATAGTGCCAGCTGCCTGTTTTTTGCTGTTTTTGGTTCCAGGAAAGTCAGAAAATGAATATTCTCGGAATTGGACGGGACAAAAGCCAAAGTGCCTATTTTTCTAGAAGTCATCAGATGCCAGAATACGAGACAGAGAAGGGCTGGGGGCCGGCCACACCACCTGGCCGCACGGCCAGGCCTGGCCCGTGCCAGGGGGTGGTCTGGCCGACCCCAACACCCCCTTGGCCTCTCCTTCCGCCTATAAGATGCCCTCAGGACGAAAACCCTAAGTACACGATCAAAAATCCATGAAAGAGTCTGTAGCCGCCGTCTTCTCCATCTCTAGATCGGGAGGGATCTGAAGCTCTTCCCGGCACCCTACCGGAGAGGGGAATTCACCCTGGAGGCCTTCTTCATCACCATGCAAGCCTCTGGTGTGATGCGTGAGTAGTTCATCCTTGGACTATGGATGCATGTAGTAGCTAGATGGCTGGTTCTCCTCCTTTGTGCTTTCATGTTTAGATCTTGTGAGCTCCGTTCATGATCAAAATCATCTATTTGTAATTCTGCATGTTGTGTTTGCGGGGATCCGATGGATATTGAGATGCTATTTCAGATTGATTATTGATTCTATCATGTCTTTGTTATTTGTGATCTTGCATGCTTTCCGCTGTTAGTAGCTATCTTGGCCAAGTAGATGCTAGCAACTCCAAGAGTTAGTATTTATGCTCGATAGTGGGTTCATGCCTCTGGTAATCTGGGGAAGTGACAGAAATCTCTAAGGTACTAGATGTGTTGTTGCTACTAGGGAGAAAACAACAATCCTTTGTTCATAGAACAATCGTATTGTTTACATTACACGCAATTCGTAAAGCAATAATCTGTTGCTTGCAACTTAATACTGGAGGGGGTTCGGATGATAACCTGAAGGTGGATTATTAGTCATAGATGCAGTTGGATGGCGGTTTATGTATAATGTTGTAACGCCCAATCAAGTTCCAAAGGAGTCAAGATGATTAGTATATGCTTGTATTGCTTTCTCGATGTTTGTCAATTGCCCCGCTGTAATTTGTTCACCCAGCATGTTATATATCTTAAGGAGAGACACCTCTAGTAAACTATGGATCCCGGTCGTTTCTTTACATACAATCTACAAACTGTTTACTGCTTTGTGTTTACTTTCTGCAAACTTTTACTTCTTTCCATTCGATACATTTAATCCTTTGTTTTCAGCAAAACTGGTGAGATTGACAACCTCATCGCAAGTTGGGGACAAACTTCTGTGGTTGTGTTGTGCAGGTCTCCACGTTGCTACTAGCACCGGTAGTGCGCCCTGCCAAGGCTCAGCTAGCAACACCTTTGGGGTGTTTCCTTGCTCCTACTGGTTCGATTAAACCTTGGTTTTATAACTGAGGGAAACTTGCTGCTATGCTCATCATACCTTCCTCTTGGGGTTCCCAACGAGCTCTACATCAATACCGAGCCATCACGCGTACTTTCCTCGCATGTGCAACTTAGGCGGATGATCGCCTCGGTCAAAGGTGATTGTAACTTCCGACCAATCCAAAAACTAAGGGACATCCGGAATAGTTGTGTTGAGCTCGTGCATCACTACCTTTTTGACCTTGGCTGGTTGAGATCCAAGGAAGGTGACATATGTGTCTTTCTTGGTTGGGAAGGTCTTCTATCCATCTGACTTGGAATTTGAAGTTTCTGCCTCCTCCATGTCGAAATCTTCCTTGGTCTCTTTATCTTTGTCGAAATTTTTCTTTCCTTTTCGTCGCTTGGACCTGTAGCCAGCGGATTCGTCTTTCTTGATGTTGTCATTGAAACAACCCTCAACATTGGTGTGGGACAAGCCCCCGTTGTTGTCCAGGTGATGCACACACGGGTTATTGGCAATGTTAGCCCAAGAATTGGTTTTGCCAGTTGCTGGTCTCCTCTACCTTGGACTCTAGAAGTTCCATGACCTCGTCCCCGGCCGCCTCCGTGGCCTCCTTGTCCTCCAGACCCGAAAGTTGAATTGACTATTGTGGTTTCCGGATTGGGTTCCTCATTTGAGGTGTTTTTGCATTTTGCGGCCTACTGCTTTTGTTGTTTTTCTGACTATGGTACAACCAGCACATTGAGAAGTCCTTGCGTCATCGTCAGCATATTTGCTTGCCGTCTCTATCATCTCGGGCTAGGGCTAGACATAAAACTCGAAACTCGACGAGTTTAATGAGCACCCGTTTGCTCGGCTCATTTGAAATAAACTCGTTTCCTTAATGATCTGATTCGAGCTATAGTTTTTGCTCGATATCCTCAACAAGCTAAACGATCGAGTTAACGATGTTTGTGAGCTACTCGTTAAGCTCGGTAATAATCAAAGAATGGACTACTTATGTTGCTACAAGTCTAATATGGAATGCAATATGTAAGTTTACATCCTTTCTATCTTTTTGTCAGCATTTGTACAATTTGAGTAAAATATTTAACTTATATCATTTCTTTTGCAGCAACATAACAGTGATGATGATGTGGAATCCATACCATTTCCTGATTCTTATGTGGAGGTACGTAACATGCGGTTGAGGTTGGATCTGCCCCACGTCATCGACCGCACATCCCTTAAGGGCATCTCCACCGGGTCGACCAAATCTGTTCGGGCGTGTCCGCGCGGACGTGTGGGGCGTGCGCGGTATCCCAGCGGCTCGACCCATCCGTCTCGACGCGTCCAGCTCAACCCATCGGCGCATCTAATTTGCGTGATCACTGGGTCGGCCCGGATACGGGTGGGTCGCGGGCGGTCGCAGGCGTGTCCTCCCTGTTGGTGCCTCTGGCCCACCCATCAACCACCGCGGTGTTGGTTCAGACGCACGCAGCAGCATCGACTCAAACGCAACCGGGGCATCGATTCAGAGTGAGAGAAGGCTGACCGACGACAGCCTGCGCCATCAATGGCGACAAGACGGCACATTGACTGACTGGACGCATCAATGCCGTCTCTTCGGCCTCTGCCCCGGCATCCGATGCCAGGCCTTTTTAACTGGCCGCCCATGGCAAGTTTCTCCCACACCACACCTTTCTCTCCTCATTTCCGTTCTCCACTACCTGTAGCTAGCGATGGTCGGTGGCGAGGGATCGACGGGAGGGCGTGCCGGTCGTGGACATCAAGGGGGGCGCTGAGGACGCGGCCAAGTCAGTGCGCCACCACGCTCTCCCTCGACGCCGTCATCTCCCAACGAGGTTGACCCAGGCATCCAGTTCGCCGTGGCCATCCACGCCGGCATGCAGAGCGATAGGCTGCTCCTGCCCCGCATATTCGTGACCCTGGTCGGCGACCAGCTACCCTCGAGTGTCATCCTGCGGGCGAATGGTCTCAGGACCAGCAGGTACCCAGTCACTCTGCAGTTCGACCACCTCGGCCAGTTGTACCTCAGCAATGGCTGGGAGTGCTTTGCCCGTGCGCACAATTTCGAAGCGGGCAACATCCTCGTCTTCAAGTACGACGGCGAAGGAAGGCTAGGCGTCAGCGTCTTTAACGACAGCATGTGCTAGAGACGGTACTGCCCAATCTTCGACTCCGACTATGACACTGACGAGTAGGTTTACGCTTTGCGCGCGCCATGTGCCATGTATCGATCCAAGCATTGGCCACACTTGCAATGAAAAGCTTTATTCAAGCCTTATAACTTTTCTTACAAGCATACCACAAACACATCTATACTACATAACCAAACGGATCAAAGACACCATTCATCATTAAGAGACCAGATGATCGCTTCCTGTATCTGCACCTCCTCTTCAGCTTGGGCGAGGCGGGCACGCAGGGAAGCGCCGGTGTGATTGGCCCGCACTGCTTCCCGGAGCTCGGCCGCACCAATGTCAGCTGGTCCCATCGATGGAGCTCTGGCAGGAAGACGCGTTCCGCCACGTCCAGCGTGAAAGGCTCGCCGGTGATCACATGACGGTTGTAGAAAGGGCGACGCAGCGGTGGGATTTCTAGGCTATTGTCACGGCCGCTAGATCGGCGACGAGGAAGGCCAGGCATGACGGCGTGGGGAGGTAGGGTTTCTAGTTTGTACCTACATCGTCCGACCTCCACTTTTTATGGACACGCCTGGACGTGGCGGGAAACGCCTAGAAAAGGCAGGAATTGGCGGGAAGATGCGGAAAACGACTAGAAGAAAGCCGGCAGACGGCGGGACGGTGGGAACAAACTGAATATACACCGGCGGTGGTGTCGGTGACGGGCTCTTTTGTAGGCGCGAACATTTGAGTTGTGCCGATGGACGCGATCGTCCAGATAGACCGGACCACGGCCTCAAAGTGATCGCAGCCGACCCAAACGGACGGTGCGGTGGAGATGCCCTAACCCTTCCGGATTCTTCAAGGACGATCGGGGGACTGGCGTTAAACCGCATCTACCCCTTTATCAAGCAAAATCCAGAGCTCTAGAAATAACCGACGCCTTCTGGAACCTTCCGCCGTTTCCGCATATATACCTTCCGATATCTCTTTCCCAATCACAAACACAGCCAAAATCGAAAACAGATTCCATACCGATCGATCTCAACCTCAATCTAAAACACAACAATAGCGACAATGGCATCTCGCCGCTTCTTCGGCTACGACCCCTACGACTACTACTACCCCTCGCCGTCCTACTCCCACAACCCGTCCACCTTCGATGACTTCAAGACCATGGAGCCGGCGGTCAGGCATCGCGGCCCTCACTTCTATTACCCCCAACGCCAAGACGCTGCTCGAACCCCTGCACGGAACGGAGGTGCCTTCTTCCGGGACGTTGAGAGCCTCGAGCCGGTGATGAGGGAGGCTCTGCATCCAAGGCCGAGGTCCTCCAGGTCAGTCTCCAACCCGGTCCAATTCGTCGGATCCAACTTGGAGCCCGAACAGAAGACCGCGGCGGTTCCAAAGAAATGGGTACCGTCGGCAGAGGAGGCTATCGTGACGGTACAGGCGGCGGCATGCGGCTTTCGTGGCACGGAGGATGGTGCGGGAGGTGCGCCCGATGGAGCGGGAGGCGGAGGTGGTCGCGACGAGGCTGGCGGCTGAAGCGGAGGCGCTGCGCATGGATTCAAGGGGCAGGATCGCCGTTGGGGAGGAGCTCATGCGGCTGTTGTTTTGGCTCGATGCGGTGCGCGGAGTGAGGGAATACCGGAAGAAGGTGACCAAGAAGGTGCTCGTGCTCCAGGATGTCTTCGATGCCCTGGAGGCCAAGTAGGCCCCCGGCGCCGAGTCCTTGGCGGCTGAGACCATCGAGATGTCCGAGGCTCACGCTGCAGCGGAGAGCGGGAAGGTGTCGGAGTTACCGCAATCCAGGGAGCAAGGCGTACAGATTGGAGCTATCGTCTCGCCGAATCCTTCGGTTGTTGAAACAACCGCCGAGATGAACATGGAGGTTGACGATGGCCTAGACGTGGAGGTGGATTCCGCGGCTAAGGAGACAATGGCTGCAGAATCGACGATTGTCGGCGAGGAGGCAACAGAGGCAGAAGCTGCCGAGTGGGAGATGGTAACAGGAGAGGATGCCTTGGGCGGCGAGAATCCACCACCCAAAGAACCGGTGGGAGAGGAGACATAGAAGAAGATGGAGGCTGCACCTGCCGACGGTTTCGACGTGAAGAAGGTGATGGAGATGGTGGCGGGACTGTGCGAGCGGAGCGCGCAACAGTGCGAGTTGATCGGGGCCCTCGCGCACCGGGTGGATACGGTGGAGCGCGCTGTCCGGCGGGTGAAGGAAGCCGACCGTCACCGGCGGAGAATAAAGAAGATCAAGGAGGGGAAGATCAACGGCAGGGCCGCAAAAAATTTCTACATCGATTGATAATCTGTCTTTTTTTCTTTTTTCGATGTGGTAAGTTTGGTTTTTGATCTTGGATTTGTGGGAGTAATAAAGATCAGATCTAGTGTTACGACACAATTCCATCATCAAACATTCAATTCATAATTTATACTTATTTATCATGAGTTTGTTAAAATTTAGATGTGTGTCTGATACATCCAGATATAGATAAATTTAGGGTTTCTATTTTGATACATGGTAATAAGAATAATATATAGACCCTGCAAAAAAACATGCATTTTTTTTTGAATACTTAAAGCTTTATGGACTCTAGCGGGCGCCGAATTGACATCCTGGGCGCTCCACGTTTTCTTCTCTATCGCGAAACGTGTAAAACAAGCGCCCGGGAAAACTAGGGAAAACTAGGGAAAACCAGACAAAAGATAGAAATTGGACAGGATAAGGTAAATCCTACAGCTTGAATTGAAGGAGGCATGAAAACGAGGAGCTGAGGATTTAGGTTATTTCATATCACTCCGCCCAACCACCCTCTCTCCAGCTTATATTGAGGCCGCTGGCGCCACGATGTTGTCCTAGTTGACAATAGGCACTCGGGCCCTTAAGGTGAATAGTTATTACAAAACGGTCCTCTAAAAGGTTACATAAACAGATAAGATGTGCTACACACTACAGGCCCGACAATACCGCCTGCTGCAGTCAAGACTTCAAGGCTTGAATGAAGGAAACGTTGCTTGGATAAACTTGGCGTCCTCCCAGGTGGCTTCAGCTTTCGACAGATTATGCCAATGTATCAGCCATTGGGTTAGTGCTATGTCGTAGGAGCCAGCAGAGCGAGGTACCATTCTTCTCTGGAGAATAGCTAAAGGAAAGGTTTTAATCTTCCCATCAGCTGTGAGTAATGACAATTGAGGATTTGGAACAGCTCGAGGACCCAGGTGCTTTTTTAGTTGATTCACATGAAACACATCATGCAGCTTTGTACCAGATGGTAATTGTAGCTTATAGGCCACTCTGCCAATCTTCTGAATGATTTTGAAAGGTCCATAATATTTGGATGTCAATTTAAGGGCATTTCTTAGACCCAGAGCTGTTTCCCTGTAAGGTTGCATCTTCAAGTACACCATTTCTCCTACTGGAAAGGGCCTCTCAGTTGTGTTCAAATCAGCATACTTCTTCATTTTGTTTTGAGCTTGGGACAAAATTATGCTGCAGTGCTTTCATCATGTGTTCTTGGTCTTGTATAGTCACTTGAGTGTCCTCAGGAGCATTGCAAGGTAGAGAGATCTCACCAATCTGGGGTGGAGCATAACCATAGAGAGCCTGAAATGGTGACATTTTTAAGGCAGTATGATATGAGGTGTTATACCACCATTCAGCATCAGGGATCCAATCAGCCCATTTCTTGGGTTCCTTAAAGGCCATGCACCTCAAATACTATTCTAGGCACTGGTTTACTCTCCCAGTCTGCCCATCTGACTCGGGATGATATGCAGAACTGAAATGCATCTTGACATTTAAAGCACTAAAAACCTCAGTCCATAACTTGCTTGTGAATATCCTATCTCTATCAGAGACAATGACTTGAGGAAATCCATATAGCTTATGAATATTATTCATGAACAGGGTGGTCATAGTGTGCACAGTAAAAGGGTGAGATAGTGGCAGGAAATGAGCATATTTGGTGAGTCTATCTATTACCACCAATATCACATCCTTACCTCTGGATTTGGGTAGTCCTTCAATAAAATCCAGACTTATCTCAGCCCACTTCATCTTGGGAATCTTCAGAGGATCCAGTAGCCCAGGATATTGAACATGTTCAGTTTTTGAAATTTGGCAGACAGGGCACTGAGTCACCTTTTCAATTATGAACTGCTTCATGTTAGGCCAATAGAACAATTGCTTTAATCTGTGAATAGTTACTCTCTGTCCAGAGTGTCCTCCAAAAATGGAAGAGTGGAAGGAGTCAAACAAGATGGATTTGAGCTTAGAAGCAGTGCCCACCACAATTCTATTCGTGTACCTCAGGATCCCAGATTGCAAGGTATAATGAGGATGGCTAGTAGGATCCACAGCTAATTCTTGCAGGAGTTTGATGCATTTAGGATCATCCTTATAGGAAGCTTCCACTTCTAATATCTATTTAGGAATTATAGCAGATATAGCTGCACAATTATCAGTTTCCATGTTTTCATCTTTTCTGGACAATGCATCAGCCACAACATTTTATTTTCCTTTTTTGTACTCAATGGAGAAATTAAATTCTAGTAGTTTTAGCATAAGTTTGTGCTGAATGCCCTCCAGTAATCTCTGACTAGATAAATATTTGAGACTCCTTTGATCAGTTTTTATGATTAATTTGTTTCCAATGAGGTAGTGTCTCCACTTCTTTAAGGCTTCAAGGATAGCCATGGCTTCCTTTTCATATATGGATTCAGCTCTTGCTTTGACCCCCAATGTTTTGCTAAAAAAGCAATTGGTCTACCTTCTTGCATAATTATAGCTCCTAGACCAGTTCCAGAAGCATCTGTCTCCAAAACAAAAGGAATATTGAAGTTTGGGAGGGCTAGGACTGGAGGTGAAGTCATGGAAGATTTGAGAGCTTGGAAGGCTTCTTGTTGCTCCAAGTCCCATTTGAATCCATTTTTCTTGCAAGCTTCATGAAGAGGTTTGCAAATTGTTGCATAGTCTTTGACAAACCTTCTGTAGTAACCAACTAGACCCAGAAATCCTCTTAATTTGGTTATATTGTCTGGGATTTTCCAAGATAATATATCTTGAATTTTTGTAGGGTCAGTGGCTACCTTAGCTGAAATGACATGACCAAGATATTCCACCTAAGTTGTGAAAAATATGCATTTGGACATTTTAGCTTTGAGCTTGTTTTCTCTTAGCAACTCCAACACAATCTTGAGGTGGTTGAAGTGATCAGCTTCATTCTTGCTGTAAACCAAGATATCATCAAAGAACACCAGGACAAATTTTCTGAGATGTGGTGCAAAAACAATGTTCATCAGTTGCTGAAATGTAGCAGGAGTATTAGTCAAACCAAAAGGCATCACTAAATATTCATAATGCCCTGTGTGTGTTCTGAATGCAGTTTTGCAAATATCCTCCTCATGCATTCTGATTTGGTGGTAGCCTGATCTGAGATCAAGTTTAGAGAAAACACTAGCTCCTTGGAGTTTATCTAAGAAATCCTCAATAACAGGAATATGATACTTATTTTTAATTGTGATTTCATTAAGTTGTCTGAAATCATTGCATAATCTCCAAGTTCTATCTTTTTTGGATACAGTGATGGCAGGGGAGCAATAAGGGCTATTATTGTGTCTGATTTCATGCTGTAGGAGCATTTCCTTGATCAATTTTTCCATAATGTCCTTTTTCTTGTGAGGCAATCTATAAGGCCTGATATTTGGTGGGTTGGTCCCTTCCTTAAGAGGAATTCTGTGATCACAGTCTCTTTTGGGAGGCAAGCCTAGAGGAGGGGAAAATATGTCCTGAAACGGTAATAGCCAGTATTGGATATGTTGTGGCATATTGAGGGATGGTTCATCCAACTTGAGGGGAAGCTCCTTACAGAAATAAACTTGGACCAAAAATCCAGGATTGCCTTTCTTGAGAAGAGTTTGACACTTGTCAGCAGAGATTATGTGTTCTTCTTGCTTGACAAGGTGATCATTGAATGTATATTCCTTGCCCTGTATAGTGATGGTGACTGATCTGCCAATCCAATCAAAAGTAGTTGGGGAAAACTGCTTTAGCCATGTAACACCCAAGATCATATCATATCCTTTGAGAGGAAGGATTTTGAAATCTCCCTTGAAGTTTTTATCTTGGATTGAGTATGGTAATTGGGCAGCTACAGCACTTGACTGAAGTGTGCCCCCACCTGCAACTATAATAGTTCTAGCTTTTGTAGAAATGCCTCATCTAGAAATGTAGAAATGTTATGCTTCTTGGCAAATGCCTCATCTAGAAATGTACTTGAACTGCCAGAATCTATCAATGCTATTGCTGGTACTCCTTGAATCTGGACTAACAAGGAAATAGTATCATCCCCAGAGATTCCTTGGGCTGCCTCAGATGATATAGACATCAACTGTTCTAGGTCTTGTGCTAATGGAACCTATACTTTAGTGTTAGTTTGTTTCTCCGACTCCTCATCAGAGTGACCCTGAAGCTGAATGGCATGGAGAACATTTTGGACACTGTTACATTTGTGTCCATAGCTCCAGTTCTCAGGACAGTACTAACGTTTGCCTCTTTCCTTGGGTTTATCATTGGTAGTTCTCACTTTGTTGTCCTTGACTGCTAGATTTCTGCCTATGTTGCCCACAGTTGTTACTTTGAATGTTGCAGGGGTCTTTTTGTTGTTAGACAGATAGGACTGTTCTTGATTTCTTGCAAACCAATAAGCTGCTCTTAATGTGGTGGGTTGGTGGCATTGGACATCATGCTTGATAGACTCCTTCAATCCACTCAGAAATCAAAGCATGAAGAAATTTTCAGCCAAATAATCATGATCTCTCTTCATTATTGTCATCCAGTCTTCAAACTGGTCAGTATAGTTATCTACCGTGTTGATTTGTTTTAACACTTGGCATTGCTCCATGGAATCCTCAGATACAGGGGCTGGAAAACGTTCACAAAGCAGTGTGCAGAATTTTGTCTAGGTCAACACAGATAAGTCCAATCCTGTAGCTGACAGCCAAGTTTTAGCCCTTCCTATGATGTGTGCATTAGCCCACCTAATCCTGCTGTCCTCCTCAATACCAGCAAGCTCAAATATGCTTTGGCACTCTAGAACCCAACTAGCAGCATTATCACCAGAGAAAATTAGAAGTTCCACATTAGGGGTTCTGATATTGGGTTCAGCCTGATGGTGTTGTCTGAATTCTTGAGGGTTTTCTGACCCAGCTCTATTTCTTTCTCTAGGGAGTTGCTCAGGGGTTCTCTGGTACTGTGGATGGGGCTGTGGGGATGTCTTATGAGCTACACTGACAGTGGTGGGTTGGGAATATGTGTATTGAGGTGGTTGAGCAGGGGGTACAAAACCAAACTGCTGGTACGGTTGTCCATTGTATGTTTGTTGGAATTGTGGGGGTGGGTAAGGGTAGAAATTGTATGGGTTTGTTTGCTAGGGTGGTAGGGAGTATGGAGGGTACTGGCTTTGTGGATTGAAAGGTGGTTGGTTGTACTGATTTGGGTGAGTTGATGGTGCAGTAACAGCTTGGATGCGGTGGATGTTTGGGTTGTGGCTATGGAAGGCAGCAGGAGAAAAAGGTTAGGAATTTGTGGGGTGTTGAAATTGTGGTGTGAGTGGTTGTGAAGGTGGAGGAAAATTTGGGTGTGGTAGTTGCTGTTGATTCAAATTGCCTAATTGAATTGGTGTGTGTGGGCGAATAGGTCTCTGATGATTTGCTGGGTACGATTGAGGTGTGGGAGTCGGGGTGTTTACCTCCATAATAGGACTCAGATTTCCCAGGGAGTGTGGGGGAGTGCTGAATTCGATTCCACTAGTATCAGAACCCGACTGTATACTGGATCTGAGGGAGCTATTGGGCTGTAATGACAGACCTAGATTCGCCACCATCTCGATGAGTTTAGAAAGCGTACCATGAAGGCTGTCGACAGAATCTTTTTGAAGATCCAAGCGCCTGTTGATGTTCAGCACCTCTCTTGGTAATCTTGCCCCAATTTCTGCTTTAGCACGGGCCTGAGCCTCAGCTGCAGCCAGCAATTCCGCTTCCTCTTCTGCTTGAGCCAGAGCTTCTTGGGAGCGGGTGCGGACGGGAGACATGGTCAATTTCCCGCAGCGATAAGACCAGATCCGCGACCAATAGGGATTTTACCGACGAATCAAGATGATTGACAACCCGCGGCGGCGAAATTTTTTTGCTGGGTAAGAACCTTGCTCTAATTACCAACTGTCATTATCCCTATCAGACTAAGCCAAGAAAACTAGGGAAAATCAGACAAAAGCTAGAAATTGGACAGGATAAGGTAAATCCTACAGCTTGAATTGAAGGAGGCATGAAAACGAGGAGCTGAGGATTTAGGTTATTTCATATCGCGTCGCCCGACCACCCTCTCTCCAGCTTATATTGAGACCGCTAGAGCCGCAATGTTGTCCTAGTTGACAATAGGCACTGAGGCCCTTAAGGTGAATAGTTATTACAAAATGGTCCTTTAAGAGGTTACATAAACAGATAAGATGTGCTACACACTACAGGCCTGATAGTGCCTCAGCCGGGAGCAGCAGGTGGAGCAGCAGCCTCCGAGGGGCATCACGTGACGGCGCGGAAACAGAGTCTCGTCGGTGGGAATTGGGGTCAGAGGAGGTGGTGGATCTACGCCACGTAACGGCAGCGGCAATAGAAGCCGGCCAGAATTGGCGGCGGCAGGCGTGCAAGATGGAGAGAAATGATGAGGAATTAGAGAGAGCTGCGTTCAGTAAAAAGATAGGGTGAGGCACGCTGATTGGTGGGACCCGCTTGAAAAGGAAGAACAATACTTGCCCAGTAATGCTGTTTCGTTGCTAAACTACCAAAAAATGCTACTTTCCTGGCGGTAGTAGCTGCCTAATAATAACGCATAAAATCACATAATTTATGTTAGCTATTGCCTAATAACGCATAATAGTTGCTTAATTAGGCTGATTTGTTGCTTAACACCTTAGCTTTTTAATTTTGGTGCCCGACGAGACAAATTCGGTGCCCGACAGACCAACGTATGTCTGACTAAACAACTTCGGTGTTCGATGAGCCAATTTTTATGCCCGACGAGGCAACTTTGGTAAGCTATTAGGACGGCGCTGCTGCAGTGCGTGAGGACGGCCCTTCTTCAGGCAAGCAGATGTCCAATGAGGCAACTTCAGAGCCCGATGAGGAAACTTCAGATCCTAGCGAGGCAACTTCGAGCCCGATAAAGCAACTTGTGCCCGACGAGGCAACTTCTGTGTCTGAAGGGGAAAGTTCGGTAGGCCGTTAGGACGGTGTTGCCGTCATGCATGAGGACGAACTTGTTCAGGCAAGCAGTTCCCCGACGAAGCAACTTCGGAGCCCGGCAAGACAACTTTAGAACCCGACAAGACAACTAATGCCTGACTGAACAACTTTGGTGCCTAACGAGGCAACTTTGGTAAGCCATTAGGGCGGTGTTGTCGCAGTGGGTGAGCCGCTGCTAGACGAGCTAACATCGAAGCCCATGTAAGCCACTGCTAGACGAGGCAACATCGAAGCCTAACAAGACAACTTCGGAGGCCGGCGAGGAAACTCCGGGCTCTGAAGTTGCCTCGCCGGGCACCGAAGTTGCCTCGTCGATAGCGGCTTGCCTAAAGAAGGGTTGTCCTTACCCACCGCGGCAGCGCCACCCTAATGGCCTACCAAAGTTGTCTTTCGGGGCTCTGAAGTTGCCTCGTCAGGCTTCAAAGTTGCCTCACTGGGCAAAAGTTGCCTCGCTGGGCTCCGAAGTTGTCTCGTGAGGCACAAAAGTTGCCTCGTTGGGCTCTGAAGTTGCCTCACCAGGCATCGAAGTTGCCTCGCTGGGGAAAAAATTGCCTCGCCAGGCACCGAAGTTGCCTCGCCGGGCAAAAAGTTGCCTCGTTAGGCAAAAAAGTTGCCCCGTCGGACACCAAAGTTGCCTCGTCGGATACAAGTTGCCTCGTCGGCCTCCGAAGTTGGGCACAAGTTGCCTCATCGGGCTAAGAAGTTGCCTCACCGGGTACAAGTTGCCTCGCCAGGCTTTGAAGTTGCCTCACTAGGTTCTGAAGTTGCCTCGTAAGGCTTCAAAGTTGCCTCGTCGGGCACCGAAGTTGCCTTGACGGGCAAAAGTTGCCTCGCCGGACTCCAAAGTTGCCTCATGAGGCAAAGAAGTTGCCTCGTCGGCCTCCGAAGTTGGGCACAAGTTGCCTCGTCGGGCACAAGTTTCCTCGTCAGGCTCTGAAGTTGCCTCGCTGGGCTTAGAAGTTGCCTCACCGGGCTCTGAAGTTTCCTCGGAAGGCTTCAAAGTTGCCTTGCCGGACAAAAGTTGCCTCTCCGGGCTCAAAAGTTGCCTCGCCGGACACCGAAGTTGCCTCACCGGGAAAAAGTTGCCTCGCCGGGCTCCAAAGTTGCCTCGTCGGGCATAGAAGTTGCCTCGTCGGACAAAAGTTGCCTCGTCGGCCTCCGAAGTTGGGCACAAGTTGCCTCATTGGATACAAGTTGCCTTGTCGGCCTCCGAAGTTGGGCACAGTTGCCTCAGTTGCCTCACCGGACTCTGAAGTTGCCTCGTAAGGCATCAAAGTTGCCTCGCCAGGCACTGAAGTTGCCTCGCGGGGCTCTAAAGTTGCCTCGTGAGGCACAGAAGTTGCCTCGTCGGGCTTTGAAGTTGCCTCGCTAGGCACCGAAGTTATCTTGCTAGGAAAAAGTTGCCTCGTCGGGCTCCGAAGTTGCCTCGTCGGGCATAAAAGTTGCCTCATGGGCAAAAGTTGCCCCACCGGGCTCTGAAGTTGCCTCATCGGGCTCCAAAGTTGCTTCGCTAGGAACCGAAGTTGCCTCGCCGGGCACCAAAGTTGCTTCTTTGGGCTCTAAAGTTGCCTGGCCAGGCATAGAAGTTGCTCCATCGGGCTCCAAAGTTGTCTCGCCGGGCACCGAAGTTGCCTTGCTGGGAAAAAGTTGCCTCGTCAGGCACAGAAGTTGCCTCGTCGGACACAGAAGTAGCCTTGTGAGGATGACTCTTCTTTAGGCAAGCCGCTGCCCGACGAGGCAACATCGGAGCCTGACGAAGCAACATTGGTACTCGACGTGGCAACTTCGGAGCCCGGGGAGGCAACTTTAATGGGCCAATAGGACGGTGTTGCCTCGGTGCATGAGGATGACCATTTTTATTCGGTATACAAATTCGTAATTTGATAACACATTGGCTAAATTAGAACTACTAATTTATAGTGCTAGACTAAATTACTCCCTCCGATCCAAAATAATGGCCTCGAGTTTGTCTAGATTCAGTTATCTAGTAGTACTTGAATCTGGATAAATTTGAGATGATTAATTTGGATTGAAGGGAGTATCATAATTGAGCAATTATTTTTGTATATCAAGCAACCAGTATAAGGTGTTAGGCAACAATTCCATAAAAGTAAGCAGCTACACGACACGAGTATAGAGTACGGATTTGAAATTGAAGGCAATACTGCAGGTCCATTCCCCTTTAGCCCAAAATGAAGCCCATCATCTCCTCTTTCCTTGGTCTCGTGAGCTAGAAACTGCAAATGAACAGCGGTCGAGGAACATGCGAGACTGCTCCGTCTCTGTCGAGGTAGACGGCGCCGGTGGCGGCCCTCCTGTCGCCGCCTCGCTTGCTCCCGCTAACAGGCCCGTCCGTCCCGCGCCCGTGCTCCACTCCTTCGCCCTTAGCTGCCTCCCTGCTCCTTTATCGGCAGGGCCTACCCATCTCACAGGAGTTCAACCATGGGGTACCAGGAGCACATGGCTTGGGAAACGCTGAAGCTAGGAGTGGCGGCGGTAGTAATCTAGGGCAGCGGAGGTTGGATTCCTGGGCGGTGGTAGGGAGTGGACCCTTCCCCAGCGTCGCGAGCACCAAATCGGGAGATTGGGGACGGAAGGTGCACGTGGGAGGTGTTGGACAAGGCGCAGTCGCAGGGATGCGCTCGTGCGGGACTTTTTTTGTCGGGTAGCGCGAGCGCTCGAGGCGTCGTTCTGGCGCCCGTTGTGCTAGTAAGAATTTAGGAAGATTTATTTATTAATTGGCAGGATTACCGTCTTTTCCCAAGAATGTTGGCAAAAAAGCTTGGGTTATAGTTGATGCACACGCATCTTCTCCTATCAAAACTAGGTTGTTCCTTATTTGCATCACTAACAATATGAACAATGCTAAAGCTAGAAACGAAAGCTCCTAATCTCTCTAATCTCCTGGCAAATAGGCATAAGTTTTGATCTGTTCTGGTCATTTGCATTGCATAGTTCATTTGTACTGCAGCCATCTAAGAGCCACTCCAAATTATTACCCGGTTGTAATGCCTCTCGATGGCATATCTTGCACTATTAAAGATATCCCTTGTCTAAGCATTAGCTGCTTGTTCATATCAGATAGTTGTCCCCTATTTATCTGCTCGGTGATCACGGTTGTTCATATCAGATAGTTGTTCCCTATTTATCTGCCCGGTGATCACGGACAATGCAGCCACCGGTTTGTAGGAACATCGGTATTGATCTTGACCCCCCCCCCCCCCCCCCTCCTCCAAAATCGGGAGCCTTTCATCTCTCCTTTTTGTTCAGTGCCTTCTTCGCGTAAACACGACCTAAGGACTCTTTCATCACTCCTTTTTGTCGAGTGCCTTCTTCGCATAAACACGACCTAAGGACTGATATTGTAACTGAACAACCCTCTCACCATGTTTCCTTACATCCTACTCATTATTTTGTACTAGTAAGTAGCACATGCTTTTGCACATTGCCACATATATCATTTTAAATAAAAAAATATATTTTATTTATTTAGAATGCTTGATGTAGAACTAAGTTTAAAGCTTTCATTGTTCAAGCATATTTTATTTAGTATGCTTGATGTAGAGACGAGTATGGCTGGACAATGAAAGCATATTTTATTTAGTATGCTGGAACAATGAAAGCATATTTTATTTGGTATGCTTGATGTGGAGACGAGTATGGTTATTTCTATTTATTTAGTATGTTAGGAATAAGAAGTACACAACTAAGTGAAAACTTGAACAATAACCTCAAGCACCACGTGAAAGCAAATCTTGATGTGATTTGTTTTTTCAAGCATTTTGAAAGAGTTATGCAAGGGAAAAGGGACATTGAGCTGAATTCAGAGCTTGAGTCAAGGGAACTAGTACCTAGGGTCAAAATGAACATACCCATGTTGGTCCAAGAAAGCCAAGTTTACACTCCTAGCATCTTTGAATGTTTCCAAACAGAATATGAGATATCTATGTCAGCCTACACTAAACAATTGAACATGGACTATGAATTTGCAGTGATAATTAGTAGCCTTTTTGTAGATCCAACCTTCCAAGAGGAAAGCAAAGTTAGTGGGAACCCATCCGAACAAATAGCTTCATGTAGTTGTGGATAGTTTGAGAGAATAGGGATATTATGTGCACATTCTCTAAGGGTTCTTGATTTGATGAACATCAAGTTACTACCAACCCATTACATTTTGAAGCGATGGACTCGAGAAGCAAGGTTTGGAACTATCCAGGACATAAGTGGAAGGATGTTATTGAGAATCCTAATCGGGATGTTGTTCTACGCTAAAAATTTCTTTCAGGCAAATTTGTTAATTTGGCAACTAAATCACCTAGTTCTAAAGAATGTTGTACTTTAATTGAGAATGCCCTTAATAGTGTTGATAAGGAGGTTGAAGCAAAATTAAAAATGGGAAGTCAAAGTAACCATGACGAGGGATTTGATACACAAGTTATACCTCAAACAAATGAACTTTTAAAGGCTGCATGACTAAAGAAAAAATCTCCAAAGAAGAAAACTTCAAAGAGAAAACAAACTTGGATTGAAAACTTCCACAAGAAGAAGAAGACTAGATCATCTGATATGGAAACATACCTAAGGTATGTTCTTCATATGCAAAAAGTAAATTATTGTTCTCTATTGTTTTCCCATATGTAGACTAAAAAATTGCTAGAACCTGTATACTCTACAGGGTTCCCAGCAACAAGAAAATACAAACAAAACTTCCCAGCAACAAAAAAATAGGAGGAAAAATTCTCAACAACAGGGAAACAAGAGGGAGACATCACAAAGTCAAGTAATACGAGAAAATGGTCATGTGAACATCCAAAATGAATATGAAGGCTACGGGGTTTCTTCATAGTTTTACTGACCTGCCAACGGTATGTTTCATGTGCAACTGTTTTGAGCTAGTACAACCAATAATTTATCACAGTTCTGGGATTAGAATGTTCTACTCTGCAGGTTGGCAGTATTGAAGACATTAATGCAGAAGATCTATTTTGATCAAACGATTTGGCCTTTTGGTTATGGAGTAGTACTATGTCTATACCTGCATGCTTTAGTGAAAATATTGCGTCAGCCGAAATATATTTTCTTCGGTTACTAGTTCAGCTAATTAAACCTGAAATTGGGGAGTGTCACTGTGATTGCTTCAGGAGCGTACCAACCTACTCTGAATTTATTCTGTTTAAAAGAAAATATAATGAGGGGCATTTGTATCATATCTTATAATAACAATCTGGAATAGGCTGCTCTTGCAGTCGGACAAGCAGGAAAGAAAATCTGAGATGATCCATTCATAAATCGCCAACATTTAGGATGGTTTGGCACTACTAATAACTCTAGTTATGCCTTTGTGGCTTACCGATTTTGATGTTTGCGGTGTAGGCGCCGCCGTCGAGTTCGAGTGGGTGGTGGAGGAATACGTCCTCCTTCTCACGAGCCTCGGTCGACGGATCTGGTGGTGGTGGTGGTGGGGGGGAGGGGGTATCTCCGGCGAGCGGTCGTTGCTCTAGCGAGGTTCTGATGGGCGGCGATGGCGACAGACGTGGGGCGCATCCACTTGGTACGAGTTGGAGGTGGGGGCGGAGGCGGCGGCAGCTTGCTGGGTTGGGGGCAGATCAAGGGGACGGCAGGTCCAGCCGGCGACCATGGTGTGCACCTGCTCTGCTCGGACATGTTTCTCTCGTTCTGTAAGCGGAAGCTGGAATAGCTCCATTTTTCGGCAAATCTAGCCAGTGGCCGCCCGTACGGGTGTCATATTCAGCGGGCAAGTGCGGAGCATCGGATCGTTAGCAAACGGACCGGATCACTACGTGATTACCTCATAATTGCATGCATGCACTTTATTCTCTCTTATGTTCACACACCGCGTACTGGATTCTCCCATAGTTTGTCTACCGGTTGCATGCATGCAGTAAAGTCCGAATTTGCTTACATCCTCAGTATTTAATGTGATAATTCGAAAATTCAAAATATTCTGTAACTCGAATCGTTTGTCGAATTTAGAATCCGTTTTCATTGTTGGACTAGCCATGGCGCGATCTTCAAACTAGATCACATATTGATATGTTTCGATAAAAAAAAAATCGGACTAAAAAGTTACTCACCCGTAATACGTGAGTTATCCATGCCGTAATATGCAAGTTATGCACCATGTAACACATAAGTTATCCACCGTGTAAATATGTTGAGTAGAGGCGTTCTCGCATATGTCTTGAGCATGTTTAATTGGAACGCGGTAGCCTATGTGTTAGGGTACCAAGACTTTATTTTTGTTGATGCGTTAGCATCGATGAGCGATGAAGGCTCGGTACTCTAACACCCTCCGAGGTTTCATAACCCGTGCGCCGCGGTAGCGGCGACGGGCGATAAAGCCGAGCCGCTAGACTACAAGTTGCGTGTTACGTTGTTCACTACGACTTAGGGTGGTGGGTGGGTGGACATAAAACCCATTTATTATATTGTATGCAAAAGAAGCTTAAATTTAGTTTTTTAAAAGAAATTATATTTGATGTTTGATGCCGTAGTCTTTCAAGATTGAGTCGTCCACGCCGCAAGAGCGGCAATGGGCAACGAAACCGAGCCGCTAGGATAATTTATATATTCTATATGTAGGTAAGTTTTTGTAGTGGTGGATAACTTACATGTTAGTGCAGTGGGTAACTTACGTGCTGAAGTTTGGATAACTCTCGTGTTACTGATAGGTAACTTTTAGATAAAAAAAAATTAAAATTATCTACCCCTAACACGTGAGTTATCTATATCATAGTATGTAAGTTATCCACCATGTAACGTATAAATTATTCAGAATATAAATTTTATATTCTATATGTGTGTAAATTTTATAGTGGTGGACCACTTACATTCTGAAATCTGAATAATTCTAATATTACTTGTAGGTATCTTTTGGGTAAAAAAATATTTAGCCAGATCCTGCACGTAGGGCACTCGTGCAGGCTTTCACAACAGTTGTCGAGTTACGTAATTTTCAAAATTGTCGTCGGTACTTTGCTGCATCCATGCAAAATAGTCTCCACATATCATATTTTATACGGTGGATAACTTATATACTATGTCATGCCATGGATAACTCATATATTATAGGTGAATAACTTTTTGACTTGAAAAAACATCGTCGGAACATATTAACATGGGATCTAGTTTCGAAGATCTCGTCGCAACTAATCTAATAGTAAAAACTGATCCTAAATCGGATTATTGGTTTGGTCACCGAAACATTTTGAATTTTCATATTTCAATTCAGCTAGCTATTCAACCTTTTATCCTTTAGCGCTTAGACTGAGGACTACCCGCTGAGATTCCCGAATTAACGGGCGTCTGTTGTGTAGCCAGGTCCTTATTTTTTTACGGACGCTGGAATAGCTCGGTTCGTGGGATTGATTTTACGGACAAGGAACGGCTGATACGTGGCCTTACGTCAGTTCTGCCGTGCCTTTGGCACGTTAGACGAGCTGCGTCCCATCACTCTCTCGTGAAAAGCAAGCAAGAAATATCCTCACGTTAGACGAGCTGCGTCCCATCACTCTCTCGTGAAAAGCAAGCAAGAAATATCCTCATTCTACTGTCTAGCAGTGAGTTCACTCTACCCAATCTCTCAATCAATTTGATCTTCGTGCATTTGGCAAGCTTGTGGGATGCGGGCTGCAGTAGCTTATATGTCATTGTCCACCAGCGAGGCCACAAGCGTGCAAGTAACCGTCGCTGATTTGGAATGGTAGTAGAGTCCCAACGGCTCGATCTGAAGACTGTGCTGGCGCCACCGGTTGTTCCCGCTTCAGCAATCGGGGCTGGGGTTCGCCGCTCGCATCCCCCTCGCTTCGTGGCGATAGCTACAGCCTGCAGTCGGCAGGCAACGCGGCACAAGCCTCGTTGCTCCAGTCTCACCCTGCGCGGTTGTTTGCACTTTCTATTTGAAAATTTCTGATTTTCCCCAATTTTGGTTACAAGATGACCCATAATTTAGTCATTATGATTGTAGCATTTGATCTAATTTCAGGAGCAATGGTAGTATCATTGGGCAACTGAACAATATCAATAGAACCAGTTCATCTGATTGTGTTTATCTTGTGGAGCTTGGCGCGGGAGGAGGCAAAGGTAATTTAATCATCCTATCTCTATTCCACATGGTCTAAATATCTGGTGTAATCTCCATGAAAAATATATGATCGAGATATTTGAAAGAATAGATAAATCGTCATGTTGTAGTCATTTCTTTTCTCTACTACTATATTGCTTCAATTTTGAATTTGAATTTTCAGTACAGTCTCGATTGCCGCCGGGCAACGGACAACCACATTTGACCGTTGATTTGAAGGCATGTGTAGCTATCCACCCTACGTCACCCCATGCTGTGTCAGATCGAACGGCTGTAATTGGTTGGATGCTCCTCCCGCGCGTATGTTTTGGAAGCCACTCGGCCCTTCCTGATAGCTCCACAACCCGTGTTAGCTCAGCTGGATTCGTCGCTCCTTGCGCCCATATTTTATTTGAAGTTGACCACCCGCGCTCATGTACCATGGAGTCCAATCCTTCATTCCACGCACCGCACATCACCGTGCTTCCATCCCTTTAGGGTGTGTTTTGTAGCCTGGGCAACTCAGAATCCCATCTCCCCTAAAACATGTTGTCCTAGACAAGGTCAGCTCAGATTTTCTCACTTGTTTGGTAGCCCGCGTTCGCTGAAACAAGCTCAGCTCAGATGTTGTTTAGTGGGTTCTGTGAGTTAAAACAAGCTGGACTCGAAATTTTTACATAGAGGTCCTTGTGATGAAAATAAAAAAGCAATCAGGTCATTATACACAAAAATAAAAAAGCACAGAGGTCCTAGGGAGTTCGTGGGCGTCGTTGGGTGCTCTCCCGTGGGTGGCAGCGACGAGGTGGCTCGCTACCGGAGCTTGGGCGGATGGGTGGCGACGCGACGAGGTGGCCCAGCTTGGGCGGCTGGTTGGAGGCGCGAGACGAGGTGGCCCGTTGCTAGGAGCTCACTCACGGGGGTGAGGCGGCCGACTCGAGGTCGTACGGGGACGGAGACGAGACGGGGCGGCGCGGCCGGGAACGGCGATAGGATCTGGGGGCGAGCGGCCTGGCGATTTCCCTAGCGAGGAAGGGCAAGGGGTAAACGCGTGCGTGCTCGGGCTCGGTGTGGGGACTAGGGGTGCGGGGCGGTTTCCCTAGCAGGCTCGGCGGACGTGCGGGGAACGTTTACGGGATGGATTCGGCAGGGCCGAAGAGCGAAGCTCGATTTCGGCTTCGCTAGCGGGCAGTGCCTAGGATTGTTTTCGTATCGAGTGGACAGTGCCCAAAGCACGGAGCCGATCTACCAAACACGTGAATTCCATGTGTGGTGGGAATTTTTGAGTGGAGGCACCCTACCAAACACGCCCTTAGTCTCGCGCAAAGCACATACGACCACAACTCTATATCTCTACAACTCTACTTCAATTAGGCTACATCTCTTGTCTGCAGCTCTACTTCCTTGGTTGAGTTGAAGTGTCGCCCGTTAGGCTGCATCTCCCGTTTGCAACATTGCACATCTAGATTGAAGCCTCTTAGCTCTCTCTGGCCGGTGCCACCTTGTACATATGTATAAGATCCGTACACAGCCAAACCAGGACAGATAACTAGTGTGGAAAGCTAGCACCAAAGGAGGAAACCACATCTGAGCCACTCTCTCTTTAATTGCTTTTTTATGATGTGATGAGTTTGCACAATTTATCTATTTATGTCAAAATGCTGCACATATGATGCTTCATATTAGTCCTGACAGTATATTTGGTTATCTATGTGTTTGGCTCTTTGTCCAGTCCATTATAGATCCTTGAAGTGGACTATTCACTCCGTCTCAAAATAGATGTTGAAACTTTATATAAATTTGGGTGAACCTAGACACTAAATAGTGTATAGAATCATTCAAATTTTGAAAATTTACGACATCTATTTTAAAACGGAGAGTGTGGGGCCCCCGGATTAATCCTCCGAGAATCCCTGTTATGCATACAACCACGATCCCATGATCAGTTAGTCGTGGCACATAACCGATAAGTATCATTACAACATCCGAATCATACCGAATTTACAAGACTTACATAAATGCCGTTATGGCTATATCAATAATCATCAGCGGAACTTCATCAAGCGTAGAGCCCAATCCATGTCTTAACCTACACGCAACTGACTGGGAGAAACATTCTAGCTCGCATAGTCATCAACACCGCCTTCTTCTTGATATCTAACCAAGTTAATAGCCAGGGACAATGCTAGTGAGTATTTTGAATGTACTCGCAAACCACGTTAAGATAACAATAATAATAAAAAGAGGATATGCAGTATGGCTGTGGTAGTAGGAGGGCTCCAAGAGGGTTCTTTTCTCAGTTAGTTTCTCTTGTAGATATAGCATCTACATATCTTTGTTGAAAACTTTTGTAAACCATTTTGGAAATCGTTTTGAAAAGATTTGGAAAACATTAGGACTGGGTCACCCATTTGTTCCTTTCTTCCGGTCGTCCCACGACCAAACTCCTTTCTTTCCCTTCCGACCATCCCATGGTCAAAACCTTTCTCCTTTCCGAGCATCCCATGGTCAAAACATTTCCAAAGCCATTTCTTTTCCGAAATCCTTTTTGAAAAAAAACCAGCACCGCTCTACAACAACCTTCCCAACCATCCATGACCGCGGACACGGCTATTCGAATAGATTTGCACTCTGCAGTGGTTGTACACTTTACCCACACCATCCGGGTACACTACCTTGATCTTCACCAATCGTGGGTCGAGTAACCGATCAAGACTCTCTGGATGCCCACTCCAATATAAGTGACTACCCTATGAGTGTTATTCCCCTCAAAACCGGGACGTCGGTTATCGAGGACCAACCGGAGCGCTTTTTCCACTTATCGAGTGTGCGCTTTCAATGAGGGGCTCATAGTAACGCGTGGAGGTCCATAAACCCTTCGTTCCTTCTCCCGGTCGATGTCCCTCATGGACCGTTTGTCCAGAGAAGGCCCACCCTCCAGGGATCGCAATCCCCTGTAGTAGTTATGAGGCCTCTTATACCAGAATAGACAACCATCAAATCCAGCCATGTCCCATTCCAGAGTAATGTGGTTGCACGGGTTAATTGTTCTAGCAAAACTGCAAAGAACCGGGTGCGTTTTCGTAAACCTTTTTCCTCCATCTATCCTTCAGCATTTTGTAAAACAAAACCTTTTTTTCTCAACATCTCTTGGGAGGTCCCACCTCACCAAGGTTTTATCATAAAACATTTTGTAAAACTTTTTCTGGGGTCTTCCCATCCTCTAGCTTTGCTTCGACTAAATAGGGGTCTCCAAAGGGGTATGGTGTAATACACCATCTATTCTACTAGGGACAAGTAGGAGTCACCAAGGGGGTTGTACTTAATAGTACAAAACTGTAATGGTTTGGAGGAGCCAAACCACTACCATAAATACATCAACATATAATAAAACCATGCAGTTTCACAAATAGTAGACAAAACATGCATAAGTAAAATAGTAGGACAAGGCTTATGATCAAGAAGGTGGCTTGCCTGATGATCAGCAATATGGCAATATGTGTCCCTGGACTTCTTCTTTAGAATACCCAATAATACCAATAATAATTACCACTTCTCCTGCTCTCTGATTTCATCGCAACTATCGTCGTCCAGACAGCACATGCAAACAAACAAGGCCACAATCAACATAAAGCAACGCAATCATCAATACAATACAGCAGACAAACATACCACACATTACTCAATTTAGTAGGTTTTTTTTAGGAGATTGAGGTGGCCTTGGAGAAGGGAATGAACACCCCTGGGGTTTTATAGCCGAAGAACTACTTAGGGGGGTTTTTGGACCAAGGACATATTCTGTATGATACCATGGTGTAAAAATGATACCAACAGATAGGATTTGATAAAATGAAACCAAAAAAAGTGGTTTCACTAATTTATCCCTTTTCTTTAATTTCTTATGAATATTTTAGTGATAAAAGCTCTAGTTTTAGGAAGTAATTCACCAGAAAAGTTATGGAGCTCCAACAATTATTTCCTTGGAGGATTTTGTAGAGCTTTAGGTACTGAATCACTGAGAGTTGGAAGCACTCCAAAATAATTAGCAGAATGCCCTCAGGAAATTCCCAAAGGCAGTTCTGTATCTGTTTTGTCTTTTTCATCAGATTAATTATATAGTAGCTTTTGATTTGATTACAAGGCACATGGTAGGAATTTAGAATACCTTTGTGTAGGAATTGGATTCACTCCTTTTGTAGTTGTCAAACTCCTGGAATGATTTATCTAGTGATAGTTACCACTTATAGAATTATTTAATTCACTAAAAATCAATAGAGGGTCAATAAATCCATATCTCCTAGTTTTAGGTAGGTATTGATGATTCACTTCTCTGGGAGTTGGAATTAGCCTAATAGATATTGTAGATATGCCTAGGGAATTTTCTAAAGGCTTAACTACATGTATTTTGTTATTTTTGCTACAGATGAACCATGGTTCCATTTGACCTAGGACCAAGTTTAGATTGTAGGTATGACCATTGGGCACCAGAGGGAATTGGATTTTTCCCATTTTAGTGTATACAACTTAGTGAGGAATTTAATTACTAAAGTGGATACATTAGAGTAGATATATTTTCTAAATTTAAAGGAATTTATTTCTAGAGAGGGATTGGCTCTGAATGTTGGACAAAACATGGGGTTACATGTCTATATTTTTATATGGGCAAAATATGGTTGTTTTCATTTTTGAAACGATTTAAATTAGAGCTACAATACCTGGATCTGGGAGAAATGAATAAAACAGAGGGGGTCAGTGGGCTGGGATCGGGAAGGGAATGGGCCGCAGTGGGAAGATTCGGCCCAACCGGGCGCGCGGTGCACGGGAGGGATTTGAATCCCTGGGCACGGGGCCCGCTGGTCAGTGGTGGTAGGGAGTGAAGGGGTAAGGAGGGCTATGGGCCATCCGCTCCGGAGGAGATCAACGGCTCACGTCCCTCTCCTTCCTCTGTCTGAGCTCGACGAGGAGGAACCCTAGGGGCGGTGCCGACGGTGGCGGGGGCTTATCAGCGGGGCGGAGAAGAGCCGGGGAGGGGCGGAGGTGAAGCGGCTCTCCAGGGCGGTCCCGACGAGGGGCGGCACGGGGTAGTTCTCCGTCGGTGAGGGGCTTGCGCGAGAACGACCGGAAGAATAGCTTCGGCAGCTCGCCAGCGAGGTGGTTCTGGTCGTTCCTGAGAAGAGAGGGAGGCACGGTTAGAAACAAGGGATCGAGGTGAGATCGGTATGGCCACATGCAGTGAGAGAGGGGCAAGGAGGCGAGATCCCTGCTCGAATCCATGGGGGAGGCCGAAGCTTCTTCTCCCTCTCTCTCATGGGCAGGAGAGGGCAAGGCAGAGGGAGTGGTACTCGGGGGAGGTGAGTGGGAGTGGGAGGGGGAGAAATGAGGGAGCAGGAGGGAGTGGGGTGGCCTCTGGCCATTTATACCGAGAGGGAGTAGTCCATGGGGGACTAGGTCCATTTGAGGGGAAGGGAGGGAGGTGTGAAACCAGGGGGAATATGTTGTGGGCATGGAGAGTGGTTTCTGGTGTGTGCTGAGGGCAGAGGAGAGGTGGGATGGCTGCTGCAAGCTAATTGGCCTCACATGCTTGTCCATATCTCTCTCCTTCTCACTTCCAAGCACATGGGACAAAGGATAGGGGCTATTACAGTATCTTAGCTACAGTGCACACGACCAGACGGGTGTGAGTTGTGCTGGGGAAGCTTGCTTGACCAGGTTGGTAAGGTTTTTTGGGTTTTTGATTTGAGGATTGTCTCCTTGGCAATTTTGATCAAGTAGATGGCTATGAAGAAAGTCTAAAAACGTGCATTGGACAAGATGGGGAGATGGTACTGATGGGTAGATGAGGTCAAGACACACCTCCAGGAATTATTTGGGATTTTTCAGAGGATTTTAATTCCACTTAAAATCATTTATTCAAAAAGTACAGAAGTAGTTTCAAGAAGATCATTTGAAACTTTTACATTGTAAATAAGGAGTTTTTGATGTGAGATGGTCCCAAATAGGAATACACACTTAGAGGAATTTTCCCAAGATTTATTGGGGCTTAAAAGTATTTAAAACATTTATTTTGTTGTTTCTGCCATTTAGGAAAAAGGGCAAAAAGAATAATTAAAACTCTTCAAAAATATTTATTTTTGAAGTTGGAAGCTATGGTATGATGTGTGGACCTCAGTTGATCCAAAATTTGGGGAAGTGTTTTGGCAAAACCAAACTTTCCTTTGGGAAAGGAGTTCTGGAGATTTTGACAATTAAAGAGATTTATTAGATCTGGAGCCATAATAATTATGGATAATATTTGATAAATCTTTATGACCAAGGTAGATGATTTATACAAGGTGTAGCAAGCATTTGCAACCTTGGGATTGGAGAATCCAAGTTGATTTTGGTGAGATGCCCTAGATTAAGGATCTAGGGTGATGTTAATTTCATACCATCAAAACATGGTTGTATCTTGGAGCTCAGAGCTCCCATTGAAGCATGGGGTATATGGATGGATAGACCAAGTTATGTAGATCATCATGGCAGACGGAGTTTGGATTTTTTACATTTGAGGTGGTCTGGAAGTGATGGCAAAATTTGTTGAAAATAAGGCTGTCATACCAGATGAGCCATGATGCCTTATAAACCATGTGGGTTTAAGAATCACAAAGATCTCTTTGGAACAAGTGAAGTAGATTTTGATAGACCTATATGAGTAGAACACAACCATGCAGAGAGTTGGTCCATAGAAGGTTGGATTATGGTGTGAGCTTCTGTCAAAGTAGGCATGTTGATTAGATTTGCAGGAATAGTTATTTTCTTGCCTACAAAACCATCAAGAACAAGTGGGTTGTAGGATGATCTAACCAAGGTCAATAGTGGGCCTTGGTATTAATTAGGATGGTTAACAAGATGGTTCAAGTGCATTACCAAAAATGCACAAGGGTTGAGAAAGGGAGACATTCAAAAAGGTGATGTTGAAACAGATTCCAAACTTGGCCAAATTTGGCAGATTTAGGGATTTTGACTAGAGAATGAGAGGGGACGTTTTTGATGGGGTGCAAGATACCCAAGCATCATCAAGTGGATGATGTAGAAGTGTAGATTTAGTAGGAAGGATCGTTTCTTGATTTTGGTCTTCATTGACTTGGAAGCTTCTAGAAGTAGATCACTTCAAAGCTGATCTGGTTAAGGGTTTTAGATGAACACCTAGTGGCGAGAGATCAGATCCATCTGGTATTATTTCTTACGATTTGGTGATCTTAAAGTATCTTGATCCTAGAGGATGAGCTCCTAGAGTAGCTCATACTACTTCTAAGCAAGCAAGTCAAACAGCAAATCAAGGCAACTCATCTTACAAACAAATCAATGTCTACAAGGGTTACCATCAAGCTTAGCTTGAGGTAAGGATGGGCAATTTGAAAAGGGTGGAGTTTGAATAAGATGAGAGTCCTTGGTATCTCTACCAAGAATGGAATTCATAATCTTTAAAAAGAGTTTTTGGGAAACCTAGAGATAAGAATAGTTAAAGCTTCTGTATTGAAAACATAAGGAGATTATAATAGGCTGCTCTCCATAGTTTAGGGAAATAGAAGCTACTAAAATAGTTGGTTTGCAAGGGCCTCTTGGCTCAGGTTTTGAAATGCCATAACATTTGAGAATATGGAAATTAAGCCAAGACAGTTTTGGAAAGTAGCTTTTGTCAACTGGTGTTGAGGTAAGGAGTATATCTTCTAATACACAATCATAAGAATAAACACATTCATCAACAGGAAAACACTTCATCACTAAACAAGAAAAAGTTTTTGTTCCCCCTGATTTTTGCATGCTGGGCAACTAATCAGGGTTGCTGAAATGGGGATGTTACAGACCTTTCCCCCTTAAAAGAATCTCGTCCCGAGATTCAGGAGAGTAGGGTTAGGGGATGTTGAGTTGGGTTGGTACTAGGTGTCTTACGCGTCCTATCTTACAGACTCCGTCTTTGCAAGTGGCTACTCTGTCGATGAAGTTGAGCTTCAGTCTTCCGGGATGCACTGAGAGTTGAGTAGAGTCCAGTCTTGATTTGGAGAGATGACCTTCTTTTTTCCTTCGAGATTCTATATCATCAAGGGCTTAGATTAGGCAGACTACCTCGATTCTGAACTTCATGGAGTACTCGCTGGAGGATAGATTCTATGGTTGGGAGTACATTGCTCTAAGGACTCACAGTTCCTCCTTAGGGTCGTAGCGTATCCTAATTAACGATTTTAGGGTCGAGACATCCTGAGTTTGCTTTAGCAAAGGGTTACCCTATTTTTGTGGGAAAGACGCAGTCTTTCCCATTAGGATTAAACTCGGGTATATTGGAGAGTTAACATAGTCCCTCCTTCTTGAAGTCATTGAATGGGGTTTCTGGGGATTGTCGTCCATCTTTCTTCTAGAGTAGAGGCCTTTGGAAGTCTTCCGGGAAATTATGACTTACTGGGCTTTTATACTACTATTATTCGTACTTAGCCTGCTGAAGCCATCGAAGACTTACATCCTCTAAGTGATTGGAACTGAGGGGTTGGCGGTGCTATGGTCCTTCCGGTATGTCTGCAGCTGAATTAGCAGAGGGACTTCATAGGATCTTTAGTTAGTTTCTCCTCTGATAACTCCCGGGTTGTTATTTGGTGAAAAGGCGTCGGATCCTAGGATCTCTTATGAAGCCTCTTCAGGTAGGCGGTCTTCTGGGGATTGAGGAGAAAGACGCAGTCTTTCCACCTTAGAACTTCAGTAAGGTGGTTTTAGGAGTGATGCCGATTGTAACATCCCAAAACTTCAATCCAAGCTTATCAAGATCAAATCATCCAAAAATAGGGTTAACAAAAACTTTTCCAAATTTAAAATGAAAGCATTCATATGTGTGTGCATTTAAAATAGGAGTTGATTTGAAGTGCCTTGTTTAAGCGATCCAATGCTTGTAAAATGTTTCTTAGGTGATTTAAACATCATCTACATCATTCCCAAACTTTTCCTAAAGAAAATCAAATAAAAAATAATTAAAAAGGAGGAATGGTCATTTTGGCCATTTTAATCCACTACACTACTTTGAGTGTTCCTAGCACTCATTTCTTAACAGAAACAATTCTTGATCTTTGCACCCCTTGCTAGTACACATAATGAGGTACCAAGGCCCACCTTTTGATCTCCTAAAAACATTCTTTTACTTATTTTAAATGGCATTTGAAAATTGAATCTAATGCATATGCATAGATCACCCCTATTTTAAAACCATCTTTTTGAGCTCCACTTTCAAAACCCTTGCAACCAGAGATTACCTAGCACTAGTGGAGATCACCCAAAAATTTTGAAACCAAAATTCAAAACTTTTTCTCTTTCGGCCATTTTGTCAAACACCTTGCTGGCAAGATCATTGTGGGCTAACTATTACTGTTTTGGGCTGATATTGTCTAGCAAATTTGAAGTGCTTTGATCATATTTGCACCCCTCAAGCCTAACCAGACCCACACCAGCACATCCCCTACCTCCTAGCTGCACTGCATTGCCATGCCGAGCCACTCCTCGCCGATCGACCGTGCACTCGCAGCAGCAGCCCTTTCCAGCCTCTCTCACCATGTCTAGCAAGCTGCCAGTGGTCCACCTCCACCATCCAACCAGCCCCAGGCCAGAGACAGAGAGCAGAGTGGCCAGGAACCGCCGCACCCAGAGCTGGTCGACCATGCCGACGCCGCCCGCAGAGCACGCTCTGTCCCCGCGTGCACAAGCCGCCGCTCGACCGCAGCCCGCGCCCACTGCTCCACCACGACCCAGGGAACACCCCAGACACCCCCTGTCAGCTGAGCCCCGCGCCATGGAGCGCCACTGGGCCGGCCCAAGTTCTTTCCCGTGCTAGCCCAACCGTTCAAATCTAGATTTTTCTTTTTAAATTGAATCTAGTTTCTGTCCACTAGTTTAAAATTCAGTTCAGAGAGTTTCATAAATCTGAATTGCATGAATCCAATTTTGTCTGAGAGGTATCAAGATGATCTATCCAAGCCCGCTGGATTTAATTCAATTAGAGTTATAGATCTCTCCTAATAAAAATAACAGAACAGAAGCTTTTGAAACTTGCAACATTTTTATAAAATCAACCAAGTTAGCTTTTGAGTTGATTCCAATTCTCAAAAATCACATTTCATCATATCTATCTAAATATGAAATCATATTAAGGTTTACATGCAGTGACTTTGGACTAGTACCAAAATAATGCTATATAGGCATTTCTAGTCACTTTAAATCATTAAATAATGAACTTAAACCAAAGTGATTATGATCCAACCTTTTAATCTCATTCCCACATATTAGAGTATGTGGTGATGTAATGTGTCAACATGATCCCATATTTTAAGTGGTGAATATTAAATCTTAGTTAATTTTTCAATGAGTAGAAATTACTTTTCTAAAATAAAAAGAAACTATTAAATTAAACGTGTGATGCTTGTGATGATAATAGATCATCAATTGTATGTTTCAGAATGCTATATAGCCTAGTTAAGTATTGTTTGGTGATTCTGTACTCCGTATGTATTTTTATAGACGATAGTACCGACCAAGTCTACGAAGAGGAGGGGTGCTATCAAGACGAAGAAGAAGAAAACTTCAACCACTGCACCAACCAAGGCAAGCTAGCACTATCCAAGATTAACCCTTGCAAGTTGTACTTACAAGCCACCATTAGCAATGCAAGCTAACACTTGCAAGTATAATGCTTAGAAAGTTAGGATTAAACTAGATGGTTTAGCAAAGATGCCTTAAGCATGCTTTGATCACACCCTTTTGACTATTAGTACCCCAAGTCTTACTTACAAGTTTTACTCCCCTTAGTACACAAAGTTCTTTACTTGTTTTTAAGGTAGCATAAAAAGTATAAAACTTGACCTACTTAGAAACCTTTAGATTTCATTCTATGGCATGAGATTGAACCCATCCTTCCACCTTAGAGAACACTCTTAACTTAGTAGCTTAGAGTAGATCAAAAACTTGAGTCACTTTAGATGGGAAAACTTGGTGAAAATGAATTATGAAAACCTTGGAATTATGAGTCATTATATTGAGATGTTTTTGACATGTGTTGAGAAACACAAATGGTTGATGATGATGAAAATGTTGAGGCATGAGCCTTAACCCTTTTGTAAAACTGATGGTTGGATTCGGATGCGATACCATTCCAAATTTACCGTACAACCACAATACCTGAATTGGGTAAGGCTTAGCTGGAAATTTATATGCATTAGTATTAGTTCCCTCGCGGGAGAGGTTTGAGCTGAGGCTACCTCTCATGATGTCCACCTATGCAGTGCCCAAGATGACTGATGGTCATTGTTGGGAGGCCATGCTCATAGGAGAGGTGCTTATACTAGGGTGTGTAAAGGGATGGTTATGTTTGATTATCTGCATACTAAGTATGAAGATAAAGGGTTATCCCTAACAGATGTATCGAATCTTGTGGTGAAAGTGTACCACCTCTATAGAGTGTCAAACTATTCGAATATCCGCGTCCGCGGTTATGGATAGTTGGAATGGCCATACTGTTTCGTTGTTAGATGTTTTCCAAATAACTTGAAATGAATGATGAATCTTGACTTGACCACAACAGGGTTGTGTTTATGATACTAGCTTTCCAACTTAAGTGATTCTAGAGCTTTACCTTATCTTTCTTTGCTTCTAAACTCATCTTAGGTTTCAAACTTAACTTTATAGTTAAACTTAGATCTAGCACCTTAACTTAGAATTATAATACTTGTTAGTGGTAGTTTGCGAGTACTTAAATAGTACTCATGGCTTTTGTCCCCGGCTATTATCATGGCCAGACTATGAAGGAGATTATTAAGATGATGGTCAGCAGGACGGCTACGATAACTAGGACTATCTGCCTTCGCCAGCATTGCCTATGCCTGTCAACACCTGGATTTTTAATCCCAGATGCCCATTATGCCATACCTCGCAATCCCAGGATTACCATTTTTACGAGACATAACGGATTGGATATCACAGTACATCATCCATTACAAACCATACACAAGGTTTTACACAAATAAGGATCTCATCATCCAGTCTTTAATACAACAAGCAGCGGAAATAAACGATAGCGTAGCGGTAGGGTCCATCTTCAGGGGCACATGCAATGCTGACGAAGGCAGATAGTCCTAGTTATCATAGCCGTCCTGCTGACCATCATCTTGATAATATCCTTCATAGTCTGGCCATGATAATAGCTAGGGACAAAAGCCATGAGTACTCTTTAAGTACTCGCAAACTACTACTAACAAGGGGTATAATTCTAAGTTAAAGTACTAAATCTAAGTTAACTATCAAGTTAAATTTGAAACCTAAGCTGAGTTCAGCAGCAAAGAAAGATAAAGTAAAGTTCTAGAATCACTTAAGTTGGGAAGCTATTATCATCAACACAACCCTGTTGTGGTCAAGTCAAAGTTCATCATTCGCTTCAAGTTATTTAGAAAACATCTGACAACGAAACAATATGGCCATTCCAACTATCCATAACCGCGGACGCGGCTATTCGAATAGTTTGACACTCTGCAGAGGTGGTACACTTTCACCACAAGATTCGATACATCTGTTAGGGATAACCCTGAATCATCATACTTAGTATGCAGATAATCAAACATAACCTTCCCTTTACACACCCTAGTACAAGCACCTCTCCTATGAGCATGGCCTCCCAACCATGACCATCAGTAATCTTGGGCACTGCATAGGTGGACATCATGAGAGGTAGCCTCAGCTCAAACCTCTCCCGTGAGGGAACTAATACTAATGCATATAGATTTCCAGCTAAGCCTTACCCAATTCAGGTAATGTGGTTGTACGGTAAATTTGGAATGGTATCGCATCCGAATCCAACCATCAGTTTTATAAACGGGTTAAGACTCATGCCTCGTCATTTTCATCATCGTAAACCATTTGTGTCTCTCAACACATGTCAAAACATCTCAATAGAATGACTCATCATTCCAAGGTTTTCACAATTCATTTTCACCAAGTGTTCCCATCTAAAGTGACTCAAGTTTTTGATCTATTCTAAAATACTAAGTTAAGAGTATTCACTAAGGTGGAAAAGATGGGTTCAATATCATGCCATAGAATGACATCTAAAGGTTTCTAAGTAGGTCAAGTTTTATACTATTTATGCTACCTTCAAAACAAGTAAAGAACTTTGTGTGAACTAAGGGAGGTAAAACTTGTCAATAAGACTTGGGGTACTAATAGTTAAAGGGGTGTGATCAAAGCATGCTTAAGGCATCTTTGCTAAACCATCTAGTTTAAATCTAGCTTGCTAACAATAGCTTGCCTTGGTTGGTGTAGTGGTTGAAGTTTTCTTCTTCTTCTTCTTGGTAGAACTCCTCCTCCTCGAAAGTTTGGTCGGTACTAGCGTCTATAAATACATAGGGAGTAGACAATCACCAAACCATACTTAACTAGGCTAAGTAGCATTCTAAAACACACAATTGATGATCTATTATCATCACAAGCATCACAAGTTTAATTCAATAGTTTCAACCTTTTTAATTTAGAAAAGTAATTTCTACTCATTGAAATGTTAACTAAAATTTAATATTCACCACCAAAATATGGGATCATGTGGACACATGTCCTCACCACATATTCTAACATGTGGGAATGAGATTTAAGGGTTGGATCAATATTACTTTGGTTTAAGTTCATTATTTAATGATTTAAAGTGACTAGAAATGCCTATATAGCATTATTTTGGTAGTAGTCTAAAGTCACTGCATGTAAACATTAATATTATTACATATTTGGATAGATATGATGAAATGTGATTTTTGAGAGTTGGAATCAACTCAAAAGCTAACTTGGTTGATTTTATAAAAATGTTGCAAGGTGCAAAAGCTTCTATTTTGTTATTTTTATTAGGAGAGATCTATAACTCTAATGGAAATAAATCCAACGGGCTTGGATGGATTATTTCAATACCTTTTAGAAAAAATTGGTTTCATGCAATTTGGATTTCTAAAACTCTCTTAATTGATTTTTAAACTAGGGGATAGAAACTAGATTTAACTAAAAAGAAAATCCAGATTTGAATCGATGGGCTAGCGCGGGAAAAGGAATGGGCCGACCCAGTGGCGCTCCGCGGCGTGGGGCTCAGCTGACAGGGGGGTCCCGCTTGTAAGTGGAACTTAACACGCGAAACGGTACGCGCGCAGTGGGCCATGCGATTAGAAGCGAGATCAACGGGTGAGGGTCGTCGTCGACGACGAACAGGTCGCCGACGAGCTCGAACCCTAGCGACTCGGTGGGGGTCTACTGGGGGCGTACCAAGGCTCCAGCATGATCGGCGAGGCGGGCAAACGAAGTGGAAGACGGCGGCAAGGCGAGGCGCGATTGCGGTGGAGCTTGGGGTGGTCGCAATCAACGGCGGCTCTGGTTCCAATTCCAGCGAGATGCTGCTCCACTTGCTCCGGCTAGAGGTGGGTGAGGTTCAGAGAGGTGAGGGGAGTGGAATGGCGTGGAGAAGAATGGATGGGGAGGGCTCCTTTTATAGGCCCGACGGTGAGACCGAGCGGGATGGGCGGTCGACAGTGGCGACATGGCTACGGCGAGCTAGCGGCATGGCGGGGGATGGCGATCGATGGGCGGTTCCCTGGCGGTGCTCTAGGACTTAAATGCGGCCGTAGGGGCAGTGGTACGCGGTCTGGGTGAGGTGGCGCTCTGCGCGGCCGAAGCGGCGGTGTCCACGGCGAGCGGTGGCTGTGAGGCTTTGGGCGGTGAACGGGGATGTATGGGTTGTTCTCTGGGTCGAGGCGGAGCGGCGGGCGCGGGCTGTGGTCGAGTGGTGACTTGTGCACGCAGGGACAAGGCGCGCTCTGGAGGCGGCACTGGCATGGTGCGGTGGCACTGGGCGCGGGCTCTCCTCGGTGGTCCACGGCAGCACTTGGCTCGGGCAGGGGATAGAGAGGGGCGGTGAGGTGTTGGCTACCTCCTAGACATGGAGAGGAAGGAGGAGGTGGTCTGCTGGGGTGAGGGCAAGTTTGGCCGGGGAGTTGGTGCTCGGCATGGTTTGGCCTGGCCACTAGGGTGTAGGGGTGGTAATGGCATGGTTTGATCAAGTGGAGATAGAGGGAGTGTTTTGTGGTCAAATGGGTGGCTAAACTCTGTAGAAACAGTGAGCTAGCTATTTGTGTTTGATTCTGTCTGCCATGTGTTTGATGAAATGGCCGCAGGAGAAAAAGTTTTGAATTTTGAGTTCAAAATTTTTGAGTGATCTCCACTAGTGATAGGTAGTCTTTGGTTGCAAGGGTTTTGAAAGTGGAGCTCAAATACATGGTTTTTGAAATAGGGGTGATCTATGCATATGCATTAGATTCAATTTTAAACTGTCATTTAAAATAGTTAACGTAATGTTTTTAGCAGATCCAAAGATGGGCCTTGGTACCGCATTATGTGTACTAGCAAGGGGTCCAAAAATCAAGAATTGTTTCTGTTAAGAATTGAGTACTAGGAATATCCAAAGTAGGCATGAGAGCTAAATTTGCCAAAATGACCATTCCTCCCCTTTAATTCTTTTTGGTTTGATTTTCTTTAGGAAAAGTTTGGGAATGATGTAGATGATGTTTAAATCACCTAAGAAACATTTTACAAGAATGGGATCACACAATCATGGCAATTCAAAACAACTCCTATTTTAAATGCACACACATATGAATGCTTTCATTTTAAATTTGGAAAAGTTTTTGTTAACCCTATTTTTGGGTGATTTGATCTTGTTAAGCTTGGATTAACGTTTTGGGGATGTTACAAACCTTCCCCCTTAAACAAAATCTCGTCCCAAGATTTACAAAGAAAACTAGGAACTAAAAAGATCTGGGAACTCTGTCCTAATGTAATCTTCGCGCTCTGAAGTAGCTTCCTCCTCGGTATGGTTGCTCCACTGAATCTTGAGAAACTTGATACTCCTAGTCCTGGTGGTTCTGTAGGCTTCTTCTAAGATACGGATGGGTACTTCCCGATAGGTCAGGTCATTGTTGATTTCCACAGCTCTGTGATCGATATACTTGAAAACTTCAGTCTTCTCCTCGGCAGAGATATGGAACACATTGTGGATGGCTGACATCTCTTCAGGCAGTTCCAGTTGGTACGATACTTCTCCTCGGCAGTTCAGAATCTTGAAAGGTCTGATATACCTGGGAGCTAATTTTCCCTTCAGACTAAAGTGTTGAGTTCCCTTCAATGGTGAAACCTTGAGATATACAAAATCTCCAACATTGAAAGTCAGGTCTCTCCTTCTCTTGTCAGCATATCTCTTCTATCTGGATTGGGCGGTCTTGAGGTGCTCACGGACTTTGTGAACTTTCTCTTCTGCTTCTCGGAGAATGTCGGGTCCAAAGATCTGACTCTCTCCTACTTGCGACCAATTCAGAGGGGTACGACACTTTCTTCCGTATAGGAATTCGAATGGTGCCATCTGCAAACTAGCTTGATAACTGTTGTTATACGAGAATTCTGTGAAAGGCAGACAATCTTCCCATTTTGATCCGTATTCCAACACACAAGCTCTAAGCATATCCTCCAAGATCTGGTTAACTCTCTCAGTTTGTCCATCTGTTTGCGGGTGATAAGCGGTACTGAAATTCAACTTGGTTCCTAAACCTTCCTGAACTTTCTGCCAAAATCTTGAAGTAAAGTGGGTTCCTCGATCTGAGACGATGGTCTTGGGAGTTCCATGCAGACTAACAATCCTAGCAATGTACAGCTCTGCTAGCTTTGCACTCTGGTAGGTTGTCTTGACTGGTATGAAGTGGGCTACCTTGGACAGTCTATCAACTATGACCCAGATTGAGTCATTTCCCCTACTAGAAGTGGGTAAACCGGTGATAAAGTCCATTCCGACAGAATCCCATTTCCATTCCAGAATCTGCAATGGTTGCAACAGTCCTGCAGGTCTCTGATGCTCTGTTTTGACTCTTTGACAAATGTCACATTTGGCGATGTAGCTTCTGATCTCTCTTTTCATCTTGTGCCACCAAAATTGCTCTTTCAAATCCTGATACATCTTTGTTCCTCCGGGGTGGATAGAATAAAGAGTATCATGAGCTTCCTTCATGATAACCTCCTTCAGCTCCGAATCTGCTGGCACACAGATACGTCCTTTGTACCACAGTACTCCTTCTTCGTCTTCGGTGAATCCAGGTACCTTTCCTGTACCAATACGACGTTTGATTCCGTGATACTCTCATTTCCCTTCTGGGCTTCCTTGATTTGGCTAATCAAAGTGGGTTGAAGTTCAATGCTATCTAGGAATCCTTTGCTAACTAACTCAGTCCTGAACTGCTCCAACTCCTCATACAAACTTGGTTGCTTCTCTTTGATCATGGTGTTAAGCCTACACGGCAATCTGCTAAGAGCATCCGCTACCACATTGGCTTTGCCGGGGTGATAGTGAATGTCAAGGTCATAATCCTTGATTAACTCTATCCATCTTATTTGCCTCATATTCAGCTCCTTCTGGGTGAAGATATACTTCAAGCACTTATGGTCTGAGTAAATCTCACAACGATTACCCATCAAATAATGATGCCATGTCTTCAATGCTAGAACCACAGCTGCTAGCCCAAGATCATGGGTAGGATAGTTCTGCTCATGCTGCTTCAGTTGTCGAGACAGATACGCGATGACTTTGCCTTCTTGCATCAATACACATCCTAGGCCAATCTTGGATGCATCACAATACACATCAAACAGCTTCTTGATGTCTGGTATGATCAAAATCGGGGCGGATATCAATCTCTTCTTCAGCTCCTGGAAAATAGCTTCACATTTGTTTGTCCATTCAAACTTCTTGTCCTTCTTCAACAATTGGGTCATTGGTCGGGCTATGCTCGAGAATCCTTCTACGAACTTGCGGTAATATCCCGCTAATCCTTGGGTTTGATTGGTTGGGGCTTCCCATTCTTCAACATCTTTGATCTTGGTGGGATCAACAGAGACTCCTCCGGCAGACACAATATGTCCTAGGAATCCTACTTCTTTCAGCCAAAACTCACACTTGCTGAACTTGGCATATAACTGATGCTCTCTCATGGTTTCTAGGATGATTCTCAGATGTTTCTCGTGCTCTTCTTTTGACTTGGAGTAGATAAGGATGTCGTCGATAAACACAACTACAAACTTATCGAGGAAATTCATAAATATCTTATTCATGAGATTCATGAAATAAGCAGGGGCATTGGTTAATCCAAAAGACATAACCGTATACTCGTATAAACCATAGCGAGTAGTAAAGGCGGTCTTCGGAATATCCGTTGCACGAATCTTAAGTTGGTGATAACTAGTCCTAAGATCAATCTTTGAGAATACCTGAGCTCCGGTCAACTGATCAAATAGATCCTCCATCTTTGGCAAAGGGTACTTGTTCTTGATGGTGACGTCATTCAATTTTCTGTACTCCGTACACAGACGGTTGCCTCCATCTTTCTTGTCGACGAATAACACTGGTGATCTCCATGGCGATGCACTTGGTTGAATCAAACCTGTTGCTAACATGGCATCCAACTGCTTCTTCAGTTCTACTAACTCTGCGGGGTTCATGGTATAGGGTCTCTGGGATATAGGTCCGATTCCGGGGATTAGTTCGATAATGAACTCAATATCCCTATCCACGGGCATACCTGGTAATTCATCTGGGAATACGTCGGGGTATTCACAGACTACTCTGACTTGGTCAATGGTAGGCAGGGCTACACTCTTGTTGCACTTGAATTGACGGGGTAAGGTTTCAGAGATATGCTCTACTGTTACTCCAGAACTACTGGTCATGGTGATGGCTTTCTTAGCACAGTCTATCAGTCCTTTATGCCTTGACATCCAGTCCATACCTAGTACTACTTCCAATCCTTTGGTTCCAAGTACAATTAGGTTGGCATAAACATCTATCCCATGTATTCTGATAGGTACAACTTTGCAAATTTTTCTAGCTTTTGTTGTTGAACCGGGGAGTTGAACTATCATGACATGCTTCAGGTTGGTTGGGCGAATCTTACTAGTGCATACAAATTCTTCGGTGACAAATGAATGCGATGCTCCAGAATCAAAAAATACTCTTGCTAAAACTGAGTTGACAGAAAACATACCCAGCACTACATCTGGCGCTTCCTAGGCTTGTTCTGTGTTCATGTGGAAGAGACGACCATTGCGGTTGTGCGGGTTCCCTGGGGCAAATCTCCTTCCTGGTTGAACACGACGCTGCTGCTGAGCTGGGGCATTCACAGGGGCATTGGAGGCAGTCTTCTTGGGACACTCATTGGAGGAGTGACGCTTCACTCCACACTCAAAACAAGTGATCTGGGACTTGTCCTTGACTGCGACAGGTACAGCATTGCTGCCAGTTCTGGGTGCAGTGTTGTTGTTGTTGCTCTTGGGAGGGGCACGGTTGAAATTGTTGGCATTGCCGGAGTTGTGATTGTTTCCTCCAGACTTCACATTTCCTACGCTACGGTTGGGGTAGCTTGGGCGAGAATTTGGGGGTCGGTTGTTCCTTGGTGCATATCCTGGTGAAGGGTTGGGACGGTACTTCTAGTGACTACTGGATCTAGACTGCTGCATCATACGGCGCTTGCGGTTGTCGTTTGCCTGGTTAATCTTCCCTTCCATATGAATGGCAGAGTCGACTAGCTCTTCGAGATCATCGAAACGGATGTTGACGAGGACAGTCTGCATCTCATCATGCAGTCCGTTTAAGAATCCCTCTTTCTTCTTGGCCTCCGTGTTGATCTCATCCGGTGCATATCTGGCAAGTGACAAGAATCTGTCACGGTACTCCACCATAGCCATTCTTCCTTGCTTCAATTCGCGGAATTCATCTCTCATCCTGTTGACAAGACCTTGCGGCACGTGGGTGCGGCTGAACTTGACCTTGAATGCTTCCCAGGTCATCGCCTGGCCATGGTTCATATTGTGGATGCTATTCCACCAAGCTCTTGCATCTCCCGCCAGATAGTGGGTGGCCAAGAGAACTTTCTCATTCTCATCAACTCTGGCAACCTCTAAGTTGTTTTCCATGGTCTGTAATCAGTCATCAGCATCTAATGGGTTTTCAGATTGGTTGAAGATTGGGGGATTGGTGTTCTGAAAGTTTTTGAGTTTGGATACTTGGTGATCCTGATTTCCATGTCCTTGGTTGTTGAGAGCCATTTGGGCGATCTGCTGCAATGTTGCTAAGTTGGCTTGACGCTCGGCCCTGCTTGCTTCACGGTCCGCGATAAGATTCTGCAATATCTGCAGCATTGGGTCCTGCGACGAGCTGCTCCCTCCTTGGTTTCCACGAGTCATCTGAAGATTGAGATAGATATAGGGGTAAGAGGGAAATTCTAAGGTTCATGGTTTTGGGTTTTCAAAGCTAAAACATTGAGTTAGACTCAGGTATTTCCACTAACTTCATTTTCATTCATGCAAGCAAGCACCCGATACAACACACACCACAACAATCAAAGGGGAAAACAAATGGTTTGATGAACCATTCTGTAAGCTACGATAGAATGAGATGATACATCTCATGCTACGACAGTGCTATAGTCCCTCTACTCATCATCGATGAAGTCGGAGTCTTCATCATCAGTGTAGAAGTCCACAGCATCTTCTTCTAGAAAATCGTCATCGTTGCTGAGGTAAGAATCCATATCTCCCTGGATGTCTTCACCCTCATCTTCTTCTTCCTTGGCGGCAAGCTGAGCTTCCTGCTCCTTGACGGTCTTCTCGAGGTCGGCCACCTTCTTGCGAAGACAGGCGATGGTGCGATCCTTCTTTGCAAGCTGGCGACAAAGAGACTGGCGATCTTAGACAAGCAGCACGAAAGTCTGGGCCTTCTGGTCGGCAATGGCACGGTTCTGGTTGTCTAACTCCCTGGCATTGTCCAGTTCATGCTGCCTGTCATGAAGCAAGAAGTCAAGGTTCTCCACTTGACGTCTCAATTCTGGGTGACTTGGCATTTCCATTGGCATTCCCATGAAGTCACGTCTTGCATAGTGGGCAAAACGGGTTCCTTGGATCTTGTTGACGCTGAGGGCACATAGACGTGCGAGAGCTTCATGCATTGCCCTAGCTAATCCATCTAGCCAGTTGTTCTCTCTCACGGAGAACTGAATTCTCCCGGAAGTTGGTGCTTCGATGCTTCCCCGAAGATCCGCGGTGACTAGCCACTGTAGGTCTCCTCTTGGGGGTCCTGGAAGTTGAGCTCCAAGAAACTCCAGATGTGGGCGTCCCAGTAACTCCGACAGCGAATCCATATCCCTCTCGAAGATCAGCTGACCTCCGTTTCCCAACTGGTAAAACTTGCTGAACTGAGTCTCCATCTACAAGAATTTAGGATGAGGAAGTTAGTGAAGTGATCAAGTGTGTCAAATTTTAGGTAGTAATGTAAGAATTTTGAGGAACGCGAATTTTTGAGAAAGAATGAGTTCACAAGGGTAAGAGGGGAAATGTTTTTCATAAATACTCACTTTAGTTTTGAAACTAAGTTTTTGTTTGAACGTCCATTCTAACTTGGGTCTCCTATGGTCAGGATGGCTCTGATACCAACTTGTCAACACCCGGAGTTTTAATCCCAGATGCCCGTTATGCCATACCTCGCAATCCCAGGATTACCATTTTTGCGAGACATAACGGATTGGATATCACAGTACATCATCCATTATAAACCATACATAAGGTTTTACACAAATAAGGATCTCATGATCCAGTCTTTAATACAACAAGCAGCGGAAATAAACGATAGCGTAGCGGTGGGGTCCATCTTCAGGGGCACATGCAATGCTGACGAAGGCAGATAGTCCTAGTTATCATAGCCGTCCTGCTGACCATCATCTTGATAATCTCCTTCATAGTCTGGCCATGATAATAGCCAGGGACAAAAGCCATGAGTACTCTTTAAGTACTCGCAAACTACTACTAACAAGGGGTATAATTCTAAGTTAAAGTACTGAATCTAAGTTAACTATCAAGTTAAATTTGAAACCTAAGCTGAGTTCAGAAGCAAAGAAAGATAAACTCAAGTTCTATAATCACTTAAGTTGGGAAGCTATTATCATCAACACAACCCTCTTGTGGTCAAGTCAAAGTTCATCATTCGTTTCAAGTTATTTAGAAAACATCTAACAACGAAATAGTATGGCCATTCCAACTGTCCATAACCGCGGACACGGCTATTCAAATAGTTTGACACTCTGTAGAGGTGGTACACTTTCACCACAAGATTCGATACATCTGTCAGTGATAACCCTGAATCATCATACTTAGTATGCAGATAATCAAACATAACCTTCGCTTTACACACCCTAGTACAAGCACCTCTCCTATGAGCATGGCCTCCCAACCATGACCATCAGTCATCTTGGGCACTGCATAGGTGGACATCATGAGAGGTAGCCTCAGCTCAAACCTCTCCCGTGAGGGAACTAATACTAATGCATATAAATTTCCAGCTAAGCCTTACCCAATTCAGGTGATGTGGTTGTATGGTAAATTTGGAATGGTATCGCATCCGAATCCAACCATCAGTTTTATAAACGGGTTAAGGCTCATGCCTCATCATTTTCATCATCGTAAACCATTTGTGTCTCTCAACACATGTCAAAACATCTCAATAGAATGACTCATCATTCCAAGGTTTTCACAATTCATTTTCACCAAGTGTTCCCATCTAAAGTGACTCAAGTTTTTGATCTATTCTAAAATACTAAGTTAAGAGTATTCACTAAGGTGGAAAAGATGGGTTCAATCTCATGCCATAGAATGACATCTAAAGGTTTCTAAGTAGGTCAAGTTTTATACTTTTTATGCTACCTTCAAAACAAGTAAAGAACTTTGTGTGAACTAAGGGAGGTAAAACTTGTCAATAAGACTTGGGGTACTAATAGTTAAAGGGGTGTGATCAAAGCATGCTTAAGGCATCTTTGCTAAACCATCTAGTTTAAATCTAGCTTGCTAACAATAGCTTGCCTTGGTTGGTGTAGTGGTTGAAGTTTTCTTCTTCTTCTTCTTCTTCTTCTTCTTCTTGGTAGAACTCCTCCTCCTCGAAAGTTTGGTCGGTACTAGCGTCTATAAATACATAGGGAGTAGACAATCACCAAACCATACTTAACTATGCTAAGTAGCATTCTAAAACACACAATTGATGATCTATTATCATCACAAACATCACAAGTTTAATTCAATAGTTTCAACCTTTTTAATTTAGAAAAGTAATTTCTACTCATTGAAATTTTAACTAAAATTTAATATTCACCACCAAAATATGGGATCATGTGGACACATGTCCTCACCACATATTCTAACATGTGGGAATGAGATTTAAGGGTTGGATAAATATTACTTTGGTTTAAGTTCATTATTTAATGATTTAAAGTTACTAGAAATGCCTATATAGCATTATTTTGGTAGTAGTCCAAAGTCACTGCATGTAAACCTTAATATTATTACATATTTGGATAGATATGATGAAATGTGATTTTTGAGAGTTGGAATCAACTCAAAAGCTAACTTGGTTGATTTTATAAAAATGTTGCAAGGTGCAAAAGCTTCTGTTTTGTTATTTTTATTAGGAGAGATCTATAACTCTAATGGAAATAAATCCAACGGGCTTGGATGGATTATTTCAATACCTTTTAGAAAAAATTGGTTTCATGCAATTTGGATTTCTAAAACTCTCTTAATTGATTTTTAAACTAGGGGATAGAAACTAGATTTAACTAAAAAGAAAATCCAGATTTGAATCGATGGGCTAGCGTGGGAAAAGGAATGGGCCGACCCAGTGGCGCTCCGCGGCGTGGGGCTCAGCTGACAGGGGGGTCCCGCTTGTAAGTGGCACTTAACACGCGAAACGGTACGCGTGCAGTGGGCCATGCGATTAGAAGCGAGATCAACGGGTGAGGGTCGTCGTCGACGATGAACAGGTCGCCGACGAGCTCGAACCCTAGCGGCTCGGTGGGGGTCTACTGGGGGCGTACCAAGGCTCCAGCATGATCGGCGAGGCGGGCAAACGAAGTGGAAGACGACGGCAAGGCGAGGCGCGATTGCGGTGGAGCTTGGGGTGGTCGCAGTCAACGGCGGCTCTGGTTCCAATTCCAGCGAGATGCTGCTCCACTTGCTCCGGCTAGAGGTGGGTGAGGTTCAGAGAGGTGAGGGGAGTGGAATGGTGTGGAGAAGAATGGCTGGGGAGGGCTCATTTTATAGGCCCGACGGTGAGACCGAGCGGGATGGGCGGTCGACAGTGGCGACATGGCTACGGCGAGCTAGCGGCATGGCGGGGGATGGCGATCGATGGGCGGTTCCCTGGCGGTGCTCTAGGACTTAAATGCGGCCGTAGGGGCAGTGGTACGCGGTCTGGGTGAGGTGGCGCTCTGCGCGGCCGAAGCGGCGGTGTCCACGGCGAGCGGTGGCTGTGAGGCTTTGGGCGGTGAACGGGGATGTATGGGTTGTTCTCTGGGTCGAGGCGGAGCGGCGGGCGCGGGCTGCGGTCGAGTGGTGACTTGTGCACGCAGGGACAAGGCGCGCTCTGGAGGCGGCACTGGCATGGTGCGGTGGCACTGGGCGCGGGCTCTCCTCGGTGGTCCACGGTAGCACTTGGCTCGGGCAGGGGATAGAGAGGGGCGGTGAGGTGTTGGCTACCTCCTAGACATGGAGAGGAAGGAGGAGGTGGTCTGCTAGGGTGAGGGCAAGTTTGGCCGGGGAGTTGGTGCTCGGCATGGTTTGGCCTGGCCACTAGGGTGTAGGGGTGGTAATGGCATGGTTTGATCAAGTGGAGATAGAGGGAGTGTTTTGTGGTCAAATGGGTGGCTAAACTCTGTGGAAACAGTGAGCTAGCTATTTGTGTTTGATTCTGCCTGCCATGTGTTTGATGAAATGGCCGCAGGAGAAAAAGTTTTGAATTTTGAGTTCAAATTTTTTGAGTGATCTCCACTAGTGATAGGTAGTCTCTGGTTGCAAGGGTTTTGAAAGTGGAGCTCAAATACATGGTTTTTGAAATAGGGGTGATCTATGCATATGCATTAGATTCAATTTTAAACTGTCATTTAAAATAGTTAACGTAATGTTTTTAGCAGATCCAAAGATGGGCCTTGGTACCGCATTATGTGTACTAGCAAGGGGTCCAAAGAGCAAGAATTGTTTCTGTTAAGAATTGAGTACTAGGAATATCCAAAGTAGGCATGAGAGCTAAATTTGCCAAAATGACCATTCCTCCCCTTTAATTCTTTTTGGTTTGATTTTCTTTAGGAAAAGTTTGGGAATGATGTAGATGATGTTTAAATCACCTAAGAAACATTTTACAAGAATGGGATCACACAATCATGGCAATTCAAAACAACTCCTATTTTAAATGCACACACATATGAATGCTTTCATTTTAAATTTGGAAAAGTTTTTGTTAACCCTATTTTTGGGTGATTTGATCTTGTTAAGCTTGGATTAACGTTTTGGGGATGTTACAAACCTTCCCCCTTAAACAAAATCTCGTCCCAAGATTTACAAAGAAAACTAGGAACTAAAAAGATGTGGGAACTCTGTCCTAATGTAATCTTTGCGCTCCGAAGTAGCTTCCTCCTCGGTATGGTTGCTCCACTGAATCTTGAGAAACTTGATACTCCTAGTCCTGGTGGTTCTGTAGGATTCTTCTAAAATACGGATGGGTACTTCCCGATAGGTCAGGTCATTGTTGATTTCCACAGCTCTGTGATCGATATACTTGAAAACTTCAGTCTTCTCCTCGGCAGAGATATGGAACACATTGTGGATGGCTGACATCTCTTCAGGCAGTTCCAGTTGGTACGATACTTCTCCTCGGCAGTTCAGAATCTTGAAAGGTCTGATATATCTGGGAGCTAACTTTCCCTTCAAACTAAAGCATTGAGTTCCCTTCAATGGTGAAACCTTGAGATATACAAAATCTCCAACATTGAAAGTCAGGTCTCTCCTTCTCTTGTCAGCATATCTCTTCTATCTGGATTGGGCGGTCTTGAGGTGCTCACGGACTTTGTGAACTTTCTCTTCTGCTTCTCGGAGAATGTCGGGTCCAAAGATCTGACTCTCTCCTACTTGCGACCAATTCAGAGGGGTACGACACTTTCTTCCGTATAGGAATTCGAATGGTGCCATCTTCAAACTAGCTTGATAACTGTTGTTATACGAGAATTCTGCGAAAGGCAGGCAATCTTCCCATTTTGATCCGTATTCCAACACACAAGCTCTAAGCATATCCTCCAAGATCTGGTTGACTCTCTCAGTTTGTCCATCTGTTTGCGGGTGATAAGCGGTACTGAAATTCAACTTGGTTCCTAAACCTTCCTGAACTTTCTGCCAAAATCTTGAAGTAAAGTGGGTTCCTCGATCTGAGACGATGGTCTTGGGAGTTCCATGCAGACTAACAATCCTAGCAATGTACAGCTCTGCTAGCTTTGCACTCTGGTAGGTTGTCTTGACTGGTATGAAGTGGGCTACCTTGGACAGTCTATCAACTATGACCCAGATTGAGTCATTTCCCCTACTAGAAGTGGGTAAACCGGTGATAAAGTCCATTCCGACAGAATCCCATTTCCATTCCAGAATCTGCAATGGTTGCAATAGTCCTGCAGGTCTCTGATGCTCTGTTTTGACTCTTTGACAGATGTCACATTTGGCGATGTAGCTTCTGATCTCTCTTTTCATCTTGTGCCACCAAAATTGCTCTTTCAAATCCTGATACATCTTTGTTCCGAAGCGGCGGTGTCCACGGCGAGCGGTGGCTGTGAGGCTTTGGGCGGTGAACGAGGATGTCTAGGATGTTATCCAGGTCGAGGCGGAGCGGCGGGCGCGGGCTGCGGTCGAGTGGTGACTTGTGCACGCAGGGACAACGCGCTGTGGAGGCGGCACTGGCATGGTGCGGTGGCACTGGGCGCGGGCTCTCCTCGGTGGTCCACGACAAGACTTGGCTCAGGTAGGGGACAGAGAGGGGCGGTGAGGTGTTGGCTACCTCCTAGACATGGAGAAGATGGAGGAGGTGGTCTGTTGGGGTGAGGGCAAGTTTGGCCGGTGAGTTGGTGCTCGGCATGGTTTGGCCTGGCCACTAGGGTGTAGGGCTTGGGGTGGTAATGGCATGGTTTGATCAAGTGGAGACAGAGGAAGTGTTTTGTGGTCAAATGGGTGGCTAAACTCTGTAGAAACAGTGAGCTAGCTATTTGTGTTTGATTCTGCCTGCCACATGTTTGATGAAATGGCCGCAAGAGAAAAAGTTTTGAATTTTGAGTTCAAATTTATGAGTGATCTCCACTAGTGATATGTAGTCTCTGGCTGCAAGGGTTTTGAAAGTGGAGCTCAAATAGATGGTTTTTGAAATAGGGGTGATCTATGCATATGCATTAGATTCAATTTTAAACTGTCATTTAAAATAGTTAATAGAATGTTTTTAGCATATCCAAAGGTGGGCCTTGGTACCTCATTATGTGTACTAATAAGGGGTGCAAAGATCAAGAATTGTTTCTGTTAAGAATTGAGTACTAGGAATAGCCAAAGTAGGCATGAGAGTTAAATTTGCCAAAATGACCATTCCTCCCCTTTAATTCTTTTTGATTTGATTTTCTTTAGGAAAAGTTTGGGAATGATGTATATGATGTTTAAATCACCTAAGAAACATTTTACAAGCATGGGATCACACAATCATGGCAATTCAAAACAACTCCTATTTTAAATGCACACACATATGAATGCTTTCATTTTAAATTTGGAAAAGTTTTTGTTAACCCTATTTTTGGATGATTTGATCTTGTTAAGCTTGGATTAAAGTTTTGGGGATGTTACAGTGCCCCTAAAGATGGACCCCACCGCTATGCTTATCTTTTATTTTCGCTGCTTGTTGTATTAAGACTAGATCATGAGATCCTTATTTGTGTAAGACCTTATGTATGGTTTGTAATGGATGATGTACTGTGATATCCAATTCGTTATGTCTCGAAAAAATGGTAATCCCGGGATTGCGAGGTATGGCATAACAGGCATCTGGGATTAAAAATCCCGGTGTTGACAAGTTGGTATCAGAGCCATCCTGACCATAGGAGACCCTAGTTAGAATGGACGTCCAAATCAAAAACTTAGCTTCAAAACCAAAGTGAGTATTTATGAAAAACTATCCTCTCTTACCCTTGTGAACTCATTCTTTCTCAAAAATTCATGTTCCTCGAAATTCTTACATTTCGACTTAAAACTTGACACACTTGATCACCTCACTAATTTCCTCATCCTTAATTCTTGTAGATGGAGACTCAGTTCAGCAAGTTTTACCAGTTGGGAAACAGAGGTCAGCTGATCTTCGAGAGGGATCTGGATTCACTGTCGGAGTTACTAGGACGCCCACATCCGGAGTTTCTTGGAGCTCAACTTTCAGGACCCCTAGGAGGAGACCTACAGTGGCTAGTCACCGCAGATCTTAGAGGAAGCATCGAAGCACCAACTTCTGGAAGAATTCAGTTCTCCGTGAGAGAGAACAACTAGCTAGATGGATTAGCTAGGGCAATGCATGAAGCTCTCGCACGTCTATGTGCCCTCAGCGTCAACAAGATCCAAGGAACTCATTTTGCTCACTATGCAAGACGTGACTTCATGGGAATGCCGATGGAGATGCCAAGTCACCCAGAGTTGAGGCGTCAAGTGGAGAATCTTGACTTCTTGCTGCACGACAGACAGCAGGAACTGGACAATGCTAGAGAGTTAGCCAACCAGAACCGTGCCATTGCCGACCAGAAGGCCTAGACTTTCGCACTGCTCATCCAGGATCGCTAGTCTCTTCCCGCCAGCGTGCCAAGAAGGATCGCACCATCGCCCGTCTTCACATGAAGGTGGCTGACCTCGAGAAGACCATCAAGGAGCAGGAAGCTCAGCTTGCAGCAAAGGAAGAAGAAGATGAGGGTGAAGACATCCAGGGAGACATGGATTCTTACCTCAGCAACGATGATGTCTTTCTGGAGGAGGATGCCGTGGACTTCTACACTGATGATGAAGACTCCGACTTCATCGACGATGAGTAGATGCACTAGAGCACTGTCGTAGCATGGGATGTATCATCTCATTGTATCATAGCTTACAGAATGGTTCATCAAACCATCTGTTTTCCCCTTTGATTGTTGTGGTGTGTGTTGTATCGTGTGCTTGCTTGCATGAACCTTAGAATTTCCCTCTTACCCCTATATCTATCTCAATCTTCAGATGACTCGTGGAAACCAAGGATAGAGCAGCTCGTCGCACAACCCAGTGCTGCAGATATTGCAGAATCTCATCGCAGACCGTGAAGCAAGCAGGCCCGAGCGCCAAGCCAACTTAGCAACATTGCAGCAAATTGCCTAGATGGCTCTCAACAACCAAGGGCATGGAAATCAGGATCACCAGGGATCCAAACTCAAAAAATTTCAGAACACCAATCCCCCAATCTTCAACCAATCTGAGAACCCATTAGATGCTGATGACTGGTTACAGACCATGGAAAACAACTTAGAAGTTGCCAGAGTTGATGAAAATGAGAAAGTTCTTTTCGCCACCCACTATCTGGCAGGAGATACAAGAGCTTGGTGGAATAGCATCCGCAGTATGAACCATGGTCAAGTGATGACATGGGAAGCATTCAAAGTCAAGTTCAGCCGCACCCACGTGCCGCAAGGTCTAGTCAACAGGATGAGAGATGAATTTTGCGACTTGAAGCAAGGAAGAATGACTGTGGTGGAGTACCATGACAGATTCCTGTCACTTGTCAGATATGCACCTGATGAGATCAACACGGACGCCAAGAAGAAGGAGAGATTCTTGAATGGACTGCATGATGAGATGCAGACTGTCCTTGTCAATATCCGCTTCCAAGATCTCGAAGAACTAGTCGACTCTGCCATTCAGATGGAAGGGAAGATTAACCAGGCAAACGACAACCGCAAGCGTTGTATGATGCATCAGTCTAGATCCAACAGTCACCAGAAGTATCGTCCCAACCCTTCACCAGGATATGCACTAAGGAACAACCGACCCCCAACGTCTCGCCCAAGCTACCCTAACCGTAGCGGAGGCAATGTGAAGTCCAGAGGAAACAATCACAACTCCGGTAATGCCAACAATTTCAACCGTGCACCTCCCAAGAGCAACAACAACAACAACACTACACCCAGAACTGGCAGCAATGCTGTGCCTGTCGCAGCCAAGGACAACTCCCAGATCACTTGTTTTGAGTGTGGAGTGAAGGGTCACTACTCCAATGAGTGTCCCAAGAAGACAGCAGCCAATGCCAATGTGAATGCCCCAGCTCAGCAGCAACGTCGTGTTCAACCAGGAAGGAGATTTGCCCCAGGGAACCCTCACAACCGCAACGGTCGTCTCTTCCACATGAACGCAGAAGAAGCCCAGGAAGCGCCAGATGTAGTGCTGGGTATGTTTTCTGTCCACTTAGTTTTAGCAAGAGTATTGTTTGATTCTGGAGCATCACATTCATTTGTCACTGAAGAATTTGCGTGCACTAGTAAGATTCACACAACCAACCTGAAGCATGTCATGATAGTTCAAATCCCCGGTTCAACTACAAAAGCTAGAAAAATTTGCAAAGCTGTGCCTATCAGAATACATGGAATAGATTTTTATGCCAACCTAATTGTACTTGGAACCAAAGGATTGGAAGTAGTACTAGGTATGGACTAGATGTCAAGGCATAAAGGACTGATAGACTATGCTAAGAAATCCATCACCATGACCAGTAGTTCCGGAGTCACAGTAGAGCATATATCTGAAACCTTACCCCGTCAATTCAAGTGCAACAAGAGTGTAGCCCTGCCCACCATAGACCAATTCAGAGTAGTCTGTGAATACCCCGACGTATTCCCAGATGAATTGTCAGGTATGCCCCCGGATAGGGATATTGAGTTCATTATCGAACTAATCCCCAAAACCGGACCCATAGCCCAGAGACCCTATAGCATGAACACCTTAGAGTTAGTTGAACTGAAGAAGTAGTTGGATGCCATGTTAGAGAAAGGCTTGATTCAGCCAAGTGCATCGCCATGGAGATCACCAGTGTTATTCGTCGACAAGAAAGATGGAGGCAACCGTCTGTGTACAGATTACATAAAGTTGAATGACGTCACCATCAAGAACAAGTACCCTTTGCCAAAGATAGAGGATCTTTTGATCAGTTGACCGGAGCTCAGGTATTCTCAAAGATTGATCTTAGGACGGGTTATCACCAACTTAAGATTCGTGCAACGGATATTCCGAAGACCGCCTTTACTACTCGCTATGGTTTATACGAGTATACGGTTATGTCTTTTGTATTAACCAATGCCCCTGCTTATTTCATGAATCTCATGAATAAGATCTTTATGAATTTCCTAGATAAGTTTGTAGTTGTTTTTATCGACGACATCCTTATCTACTCCAAGTCAGAGGAAGAGCATGAGCAACATCTGAGGATCATCCTAGAAACCCCGAGAGAGCATTAGTTATATGCCAAGTTCAGCAAGTGTGAGTTTTGGCTGAAAGAAGTAGGATTCCTCAGACATATTGTGTCTGCCGGAGGAGTCTCTATTGATCCCGCCAAGATCAAAGATGTCGAAGAATGGGAAGCCCCAACCACTCAAACCCAAGTCCGTGAATTTCTCGGATTAGCGGGATATTACCGCAAGTTCGTAGAAGGATTCTCGAGCATAGCCCGACCAATGACCCAATTGTTGAAGAAGGACAAGAACTTTGAATGGACAGACAAGTGTGAAGCCAGTTTCCAAGAGCTGAAGAAGAGATTGATATCAGCCCCAATATTGGTCATGCTAGAAATCAAGAAGCCGTTTGATGTGTATTGTGACGCATCCAGGATTGGTCTAAGATGTGTATTGATGCAAGAAGGCAAAGTTATCGCGTATCTATCTCGACAACTGAAGTAGCATGAGCAGAACTATCCAACACATGATCTTGAGCTAGCAGCTGCGGTTCTAGCACTGAAGACATGACATCATTATTTGATGGGTAATTGCTGTGAGATTTACTCGGATCACAAGAGCTTGAAGTATATCTTCACTCAGAAGGAGCTTAATATGAGGCAAAGGAGATGGATAGAGTTAATCAAGGATTATGACCTTGACATTCACTATCACCCTGGCAAAGCCAATGTGGTAGCGGATGCCCTTAGCAGATTGTCGTGTAGGCTTAACACCATGATCAAGGAGAAGCAACCAAGTTTGTATCAGGAGTTGGAGCAGTTCAGGACTGAATTAGTTAGCAAAGGATTCTTAGCTAGCATTGAACTTCAACCCACTTTGATTAGCCAAATCAAGGAAGCCCAGGAAGGGAATGAAAGTATCGACGGAATCAAACGTCGTATTGGTACAGGAAAGGTACATGGATTCACCGAAGACGAAGAAGGAGTACTGTGGTACAAAGGACGTATCTGTGTGCCAACAGATTCGGAGCTGAAGGAAGTTATCATGAAGGAAGCTGATGATACTCTTTATTCTATCCACCCCGGAGGAACAAAGATGTATCAGGATTTGAAAGAGCAATTTTGGTGGCACAAGATGAAGAGAGAAATGGGAAGCTACATCGCCAAATGTGACATCTGTCAAAGAGTCAAAGCAGAGCATCAGAGACCTGCAGGTCTGTTGCAACCATTGCAGATTCCGGAATGGAAATGTGATTCCGTCGGAATGGACTTTATCACCAGTTTGCCTACTTCTAGTAGGGAAAATGACTCAATCTGGGTCATAGTTGATAGAATGTCCAAGGTAGCCCATTTTATACCTGTCAAGACTACCGGGGAAGCATCGAAGCACCAACTTCCGGGAGAATTCAGTTCTCCGTGAGAGAGAACAACTGGCTAGATGGATTAGCTAGGGCAATGCATGAAGCTCTCGCACGTCTATGTGCCCTCAGCGTCAACAAGATCCAAGGAACCCGTTTTGCCCACTATGCAAGACGTGACTTCATGGGAATGCCAATGGAAATGCCAAGTCACCCAGAATTGAGACGTCAAGTGGAGAACCTTGACTTCTTGCTTCATGACAGGCAGCATGAACTAGACAATGCCAGGGAGTTAGCCAACCAGAACCGTGCCATTGCCGACCAGAAGGCCCAGACTTTCGTGCTGCTTGTCTAAGATCGCCAGTCTCTTTGTCGCCAGCGTGCAAAGAAGGATCGCACCATCGCCTGTCTTCGCAAGAAGGTGGCCGACCTCGAGAAGACCGTCAAGGAGCAGGAAGCTCAGCTTGCCGCCAAGGAAGAAGAAGATGAGGGTGAAGACATCCAGGGAGATATGGATTCTTACCTCAGCAACAATGACGATTTTCTGGAAGAAGATGCTGTGGACTTCTACACTGATGATGAAGACTCCGACTTCATCGACGATGAGTAGAGGGACTATAGCACTGTCGTAGCATGAGATGTATCATCTCATTCTATCGTAGCTTACAGAATGGTTCATCAAACCATCTGTTTTCCCCTTTGATTGTTGTGGTGTGTGTTGTATCGGGTGCTTGCTTGCATGAATGAAAATGAAGTTAGTTGAAAAACCTGAGTCTAACTCAATGTTTTAGCTTTGAAAACCCAAAACCATGAACCTTAGAATTTCCCTCTTACCCCTATATCTATCTCAATCTTCCGATGACTCGTGGAAACCAAGGAGGGAGCAGCTCGTCGCAGGACCCAATGCTGCAGATATTGCAGAATCTTATCGCGGACCGTGAAGCAAGCAGGGCCGAGCGTCAAGCCAACTTAGCAACATTGCAGCAGATCGCCCAAATGGCTCTCAACAACCAAGGACATGGAAATCAGGATCACGAAGTATCCAAACTCAAAAACTTTCAGAACACCAATCCCCCAATCTTCAACCAATCTGAAAACCCATTAGATGCTGATGACTGGTTACAGACCATGGAAAACAACTTAGAGGTTGCCAGAGTTGATGAGAATGAGAAAGTTCTCTTGGCCACCCACTATCTGGCGGGAGATGCAAGAGCTTGGTGGAATAGCATCCACAATATGAACCATGGCCAGGCGATGACCTGGGAAGCATTCAAGGTCAAGTTCAGCCGCACCCACGTGCCGCAAGGTCTTGTCAACAGGATGAGAGATGAATTCCGCGAATTGAAGCAAGGAAGAATGACTGTAGTGGAGTACCGTGACAGATTCTTGTCACTTGCCAGATATGCACCGGATGAGATCAACACGGAGGCTAAGAAGAAAGAGGGATTCTTAAACGGACTGCATGATGAGATGCAGACTGTCCTCGTCAACATCCGTTTCGATGATCTCGAAGAGCTAGTCGACTCTGCCATTCAGATGGAAGGGAAGATTAACCAGGCAAACGACAACCGCAAGCGCCGTATGATGCAGCAGTCTGGATCCAGTAGTCACCAGAAGTACCGTCCCAACCCTTCACCAGGATATGCACCAAGGAACAACCGACCCCCAAATTCTCGCCCAAGCTACCCCAACCATAGCGGAGGAAATGTGAAGTCTGGAGGAAACAATCACAACTTCGGCAACGCCAACAATTTCAACCGTGCCCCTCCCAAGAGCAACAACAACAACAACAACAACAACACTGCACCCAGAACTGGCAGCAATGCTGTACCTGTCGCAGTCAAGGACAAGTCCCAGATCACTTGTTTTGAGTGTGGAGTGAAGCTTCACTACTCCAATGAGTGTCCCAAGAAGACTGAGCCAATGCCCCTGTGAATGCCCTAGCTCAGCAGCAGCGTCGTGTTCAACCAGGAAGGAGATTTGCCCCAGGGAACCCGCACAACCGCAACGGTCGTCTCTTCCACATGAACGCAGAAGAAGCCTAGGAAGCGCCAGATGTAGTGCTGGGTATGTTTTCTGTCAACTCAGTTTTAGCAAGAGTATTTTTTGATTCTGGAGCATCGCATTCATTTGTCACCGAAGAATTTGTATGCACTAGTAAGATTCGCCCAACCAACCTGAAGCATGTCATGATAGTTCAAATCCCCGGTTCAACAATAAAAGCTAGAAAAATTTGCAAAGTTGTACCTATCAGAATACATGGGATAGATGTTTATGCCAACCTAATTGTACTTGGAACCAAAGGATTGGAAGTATTACTAGGTATGGACTGGATGTCAAGGCATAAAGGACTGATAGACTGTGCTAAGAAAGCCATCACCATGACCAGTAGTTCTGGAGTAACAGTAGAGCATATCTCTGAAACCTTACCCCGTCAATTCAAGTGCAACAAGAGTGTAGCCCTGCCTACCATTGACCAAGTCAGAGTAGTCTGTGAATACCCCGACGTATTCCCAGATGAATTGCCAGGTATGCCCGTGGATAGGGATATTGAGTTCATTATTGAACTAATCCCCGGAATCGGACCTATAGCCCAGAGACCCTATACCATGAACCCCGCAGAGTTAGTAGAACTGAAGAAGCAGTTGGATGCCATGTTAGCAACAGGTTTGATTCAACCAAGTGCATCGCCATGGAGATCACCAGTGTTATTCGTCGACAAGAAAGATGGAGGCTACCGTCTGTGTACGGAGTACAGAAAATTGAATGACGTCACCATCAAGAACAATTACCCTTTGCCAAAGATGGAGGATCTATTTGATCAGTTGACCGAAGCTCAGGTATTCTCAAAGATTGATCTTAGGACTAGTTATCACCAACTTAAGATTCGTGCAACGGATATTCCGAAGACCGCCTTTACTACTCGCTATGGTTTATACGAGTATACGGTTATGTCTTTTGGATTAACCAATGCCCCTGCTTATTTCATGAATCTCATGAATAAGATCTTTATGAATTTCCTCGATAAGTTTGTAGTTGTGTTTATCGATGACATCCTTATCTACTCCAAGTCAGAAGAAGAGCATGAGAAACATCTGAGAATCATCCTAGAAACCCTGATAGAGCATCAGGTATATGCCAAGTTCAGCAAGTGTGAGTTTTGGCTGAAAGAAGTAGGATTCCAAGGACATATTGTGTCTGCCGGAGGAGTCTCTGTTGATCCCACCAAGATCAAAGATGTTGAAGAATGGGAAGCCCCAACCAATCAAACCCTAGTTCATTCATTTCTTGGATTAGCGGGATATTATCGTAGAAGGATTCTCGAGCATAGCCCGACCAATGACCCAATTGTTGAAGAAGGACAAGAAGTTTGAATGGACAAATAAATGCGAAGCTAGTTTCCAGGAGCTGAAGAAGAGATTGATATCCGCCCCGATTTTGATCATGCCAGACATCAAGAAGCTGTTTGATGTGTATTGTGATGCATCCAAGATTGGCCTAGGATGTGTATTGATGCAAGAAGGCAAAGTCATCGCGTATCTGTCTCGACAACTGAAGCAGCATGAGCAGAACTATCCTACCCATGATCTTGGGCTAGCAGCTGTGGTTCTAGCATTGAAGACATGGCATCATTATTTGATGGGTAATCGTTCTGAGATTTACTCAGACCATAAGTGCTTGAAGTATATCTTCACCCAGAAGGAGCTGAATATGAGGCAAAGAAGATGGATAGAGTTAATCAAGGATTATGACCTTGACATTCACTATCACCCCGGCAAAGCCAATGTGGTAGCGGATGCTCTTAGCAGATTGCCGTGTAGGCTTAACACCATGATCAAAGAGAAGCAACCAAGTTTGTATGAGGAGTTGGAGCAGTTCAGGACTGAGTTAGTTAGCAAAGGGTTCCTAGATAGCATTGAACTTCAACCCACTTTGATTAGCCAAATCAAGGAAGCCCAGAAGGGAAATGAGAGTATCACGGAATCAAACGTCGTATTGGTACAGGAAAGGTACCTGGATTCACCGAAGACGAAGAAGGAGTACTGTGGTACAAAGGACGTATCTGTGTGCCAGCAGATTCGGAGCTGAAGGAGGTTATCATGAAGGAAGCTCATGATACTCTTTATTCTATCCACCCCGGAGGAACAAAGATGTATCAGGATTTGAAAGAGCAATTTTGGTGGCACAAGATGAAAAGAGAGATCGGAAGCTACATCGCCAAATGTGACATCTGTCAAAGAGTCAAAACAGAGCATCAGAGACCTGCAGGACTGTTGCAACCATTGCAGATTCTGGAATGGAAATGGGATTCTGTCGGAATGGACTTTATCACCGGTGTACCCACTTCTAGTAGGGGAAATGACTCAATCTGGGTCATAGTTGATAGACTGTCCAAGGTAGCCCACTTCATACCAGTCAAGACAACCTACCAGAGTGCAAAGCTAGCAGAGCTGTACATTGCTAGGATTATTAGTCTGCATGGAACCCCCAAGACCATCGTCTCAGATCGAGGAACCCACTTTACTTCAAGATTTTGGCAGAAAGTTCAGGAAGGTTTAGGAACCAAGTTGAATTTCAGTACCGCTTATCACCCGCAAACAGATGGACAAACTGAGAGAGTCAACCAGATCTTGGAGGATATGCTTAGAGCTTGTGTGTTGGAATACGGATCAAAATGGGAAGACTGCCTGCCTTTCGCAGAATTCTCGTATAACAACAGTTATCAAGCTAGTTTGCAGATGGCACCATTTGAATTCCTATATGGAAGAAAGTGGCGTACCCCTGTGAATTGGTCGCAAGTAGGAGAGAGTCAGATCTTTGGACCCGACATTCTCCGAGAAGCAGAAGAGAATGTTCACAAAGTCCATGAGCACCTCAAGACTGCGCAATCCAGACAGAAGAGTTATGCTGACAAGAGAAGAAGAGACCTGACTTTCAATGTCGGAGATTTTGTATATCTTAAGGTTTCACCATTGAAGGGAACTCAACGCTTTAGTCTGAAGGGAAAATTAGCCCCCAGATATATCGGACCTTTCAAGATTCTGAACCGCTGAGGAGAAGTATCATATCAGCTGGAACTGCCTGAAGAGATGTCAGCCATCCACAATGTGTTCCATATATCCTTACTCCGCAAATGCTTGGAAGTGCCCGAGAAGACGGAAGTTTTCAAGAACATCGATCACAGAGCTGTGGAAATCAACAATGACCTGACCTATCGGGAAGTACCCATCCGTATCTTAGAAGAAGCCTACAGAACCACCAGGACCAGGAGCATCAAGTTTCTTAATATTCAGTGGAGCAACCATACCGAGGAGGAAGCTACTTTGGAGCGAGAAGATTACATTAGGACAGAGTTCCCAGATCTCTTTAGTTCCTAGTTTTCTCTGTAAATCTAGGGACGAGATTTTTTTAAGGGGGGGAAGGTTTGTAACATCCCAAAACTTCAATCCAAGCTTATCAAGATCAAATCATCCAAAAATAGGGTTAACAAAAACTTTTCCAAATTTAAAATGAAAGCATTCATATGTGTGTGCATTTAAAATAGGAGTTGATTTGAAGTGCCTTGTTTAAGTGATCCAATGCTTGTAAAATGTTTCTTAGGTGATTTAAACATCATCTACATCATTCCCAAACTTTTCCTAAAGAAAATCAAATAAAAAAGAATTAAAAAGGAGGAATGGTCATTTTGGCCATTTTAATCCACTACACTACTTTGAGTGTTCCTAGCACTCATTTCTTAACAGAAACAATTCTTGATCTTTGCACCCCTTGCTAGTACACATAATGAGGTACCAAGGCCCACCTTTTGATCTGCTAAAAACATTCTTTTACTTATTTTAAATGGCATTTGAAAATTGAATCTAATGCATATGCATAGATCACTCCTATTTCAAAAACCATCTTTTTGAGCTCCACTTTCAAAACCCTTGCAACCAGAGACTACCTAGCACTAGTGGAGATCACCCAAAAATTTTGAAACCAAAATTCAAAACTTTTTCTCTTTCGGCCATTTTGTCAAACACCTTGCTGGCAAGATCATTGTGGGCTAACTATTACTGTTTTGGGCTGATATTGTATAGCAAATTTGAAGTGCTTTGATCATATTTGTCCCCCTCAAGCCTAACCAGACCCACACCAGCACATCCCCTACCTCCTAGCTCCACTGCATTGCCATGCCGAGCCACTCCTCGCTGGCCGACCGTGCACTCGCAGCAGCAGCCCTTTCCAGCCTCTCTCACCATGTCTAGCAAGCTGCTAGTGGTCCACCTCCACCGTCCAACCAGCCCCAGGCCAGAGACAGAGAGCAGAGCGGCCAGGAACCGCCGCACCCAGAGCTGGTCGACCATGCCGACGCCGCCCGCAGAGCACGCTCTGTTCCCGCGTGCACAAGCCGCCGCTCGACCGCAGCCCGCGCCCACCGCTCCGCCACGACCCAGGGAACACCCCAGACACCCCCCTGTTAGCTGAGCCCCGCGCCGCGGAGCGCCACTGGGCCGGCCCAAGTTATTTCCCGCGCTAGCCCAACCGTTCAAATCTGGATTTTTCTTTTTAAATTGAACCTAGTTTCTGTCCACTTGTTTAAAATTCAATTCAGAGAGTTTCATAAATCCGAATTGCATGAATCCAATTTTGTCTGAGAGGTATCGAGATGATCTATCCAAGCCCGCTGGACTTAATTCAATTAGAGTTATAGATCTCTCCTAATAAAAATAACAAAACAGAAGCTTTTGCAACTTGCAACATTTTTATAAAATCAACCAAGTTAGCTTTTGAGTTGATTCCAACTCTCAAAAATCACATTTCATCATATCTATCTAAATATATAATCATATTAAGGTTTACATGCAGTGACTTTGGACTAGTACCAAAATAATGCTATATAGGCATTTCTAGTCACTTTAAATCATTAATTAATGAACTTAAACCAAAGTGATTATGATCCAACCTTTTAATCTCATTCCCACATATTATAGTAATGGGTGATGACATGTGTCAACATGATCCCATATTTTAAGTGGTGAATATTAAATCTTAGTTAATTTTTCAATGAGTAGAAATTACTTTTCTAAAATAAAAAGAAACTATTAAATTAAATGTGTGATGCTTGTGATGATAATAGATCATCAATTTTATGTTTTAGAATGCTATCTAGCCTAGTTAAGTATTGTTTGGTGATTGTGTACTCCGTATGTAGTTTTATAGACGATAGTACCGACCAAGTCTATGAAGAGGAGGAGTGCTATCAAGACGAAGAAGAATAAAACTTCAACCACTGCACCAACCAAGGCAAGCTAGCACTATCCAAGATTAACCCTTGCAAGTTGTACTTGCAATCCACAATTAGCAATGCAAGCTAACACTTGCAAGTATAATGCTTAGCAAGTTAGGATTAAACTAGATGGTTTAGCAAAGATGCCTTAAGCATGCTTTGATCACACCCTTTTGACTATTAGTACCCCAAGTCTTACTTACAAGTTTTACTCCCCTTAGTACACAAAGTTCTTTACTTGTTTTGAAGGTAGCATAAAAAGTATAAAACTTGACCTACATAGAAACCTTTAGATGTCATTCTATGGCATGAGATTGAACCCATCCTTCCACCTTAGTGAACACTCTTAACTTAGTAGCTTAGAGTAGATCAAAAATTTGAGTCACTTTAGATGGGAACACTTGGTGAAAATGAATTATGAAAACCTTGGAATGATGAGTCATTCTATTGAGATGTTTTGACATGTGTTGAGAAACACAAAGGGTTGATGATGATGAAAATGTTGAGGCATGAGCCTTAACCCTTTTATAAAACTGATGGTTGGATTCGGATGCGATACCATTCCAAATTTACCGTACAACCACAATACCTGAATTGGGTAAGGCTTAGCTGGAAATTTATATGCATTAGTATTAGTTCCCTCGCGGGAGAGGTTTGAGCTGAGGCTACCTCTCATGATGTCCACCTATGTAGTGCCCAAGATGACTGATGGTCATGGTTGGGAGGCCATGCTCATAGGAGAGGTGCTTATACTAGGGTGTGTAAAGGGATGGTTATGTTTGATTATCTGCATACTAAGTATGATGATTTAGGGTTATTCCTGACAGATGTATCGAATCTTGTGGTGAAAGTGTACCACCTCGGAGAGTGTCAAACTATTCGAATAGCCGCGTCCGCGGTTATGGACAGTTGGAATAGTCATACTGTTTCATTGTCAGATGTTTTCCAAATAACTTGAAATGAATGATGAATCTTGACTTGACCACAACAGGGTTGTGTTTATGATACTAGCTTCCCAACTTAAGTGATTCTAGAGCTTTACCTTATCTTTCTTTGCTTCTGAACTCAGCTTAGGTTTCAAACTTAACTTTATAGTTAAACTTAGATCAAGCACCTTAACTTAGAATTATAATACTTGTTAGTGGTAGTTTGTGAGTACTTAAAGAGTACTCATGGCTTTTGTCCCTGGCTATTCTCATGGCCAGACTATGAAGGAGATTATCAAGATGATGGTCAGCAGGACGGCTACGATAACTAGGACTATCTGCCTTCGTCAGCATTGCCTGTGCCCCTAAAGATGGACCCCACCGCTACGCTTATCTTTTATTTTCGCTGCTTGTTGTATTAATACTGGATCATGAGATCCTTATTTGTGTAAGACCTTATGTATGGTTTGTAATGGATGATGTACTGTGATATCCAATCCGTTATGTCTCGCAAAAATGGTAATCCTGGGATTGCGAGGTATGGCATAACGGGCATCTGGGATTAAAAATCCGGGTGTTGACACAGATCTTCCATTTTGAAATGCTGGCATGATGCTAAGGGAGGCTGTATCTCCTTGGGTCTTGGTATGAGGTCCTTGACTGATGTTCTTATTGATTCAACCCTTACGTAGGTGGCTTCCTATCGAAGTTTGATGGGTTTAGCTTAGGGGAAGTTGGCGGTTAACGACTCTCTTGCTAGTCTTTGGACAAGGTAGGGTAGCTAACGTCATAGAGAACATCTTCACTTGAACTCTTTGTGTTGCTTTTGCTCGATGGTGGAGTAACTCGGTGTCTTCACGCTTCCTTATCATCTGGCTTCAGGGGTAGTTCTGAGCTTCTAGGGAGGAGCTTCCCATCGGTTTGGGTAGGTTCGACTCTAATAGGTAGTCTCTTGAGGCGTTCGAAACCTCTAATATACCGAAGGTTAGTGTAGTTAGGTCGTCACTTCTTGTCTTGGTTGACTTATCAGGTGGTTTCCTGTGGATATTGAGGATCCTTCGAGGATCGACTTCCGGCTTCAACGGGATTCTTGCTGTAGTAGACTAAGGAACAAGGGAGTGTGGTGCTATTGACGAGTCTTGCGAGGTGATTTTGACGAGGTATATCGTCCTGCTGAGGTGAAATTTTTGAGTTGATTCTGACTTGAAGATATCTAACTCCTGGTTCTTGCGATGCTTTTCCTCTCATGTACTCTCGAGGTTAGTCTGGGTCTCATTTCTAAGGAGGTCAAGGCAAACCATAACATACAAACAAGGCGAACAGAGCGAGGGGCTCGCAATGTCCTCGGCAAACAACACACATCAAGTAACACAGGATGCACTTAGGCAAGCAAACATGGTCAACGCTAGGGACCAAGGAGTTAACTACTCGTGATGTAGGGGAATCCTATTCTTAGGACTATTGACCCTAGATAATCGTCTTTCTTCAGGTCGGAGTCACTATCTTGCAGATGAAGCCTTCGTCGTATGTTGGACGCTTATTTATAGTGCAACACCCAATGTCTTTTGATTTTGAGGATTCCGCTGGTAGAGCGATATTGTAGTCTCCTTGTGTTTACTGGTATTTTCTTGTCTTCATCTTGTTCTCATTGTCTTCACCGGGTTCTAGATCCTAGTTATTTAAAATTCATAAGTTTGAAGTCGGACGAGAGTTAGAGGAAACCATTTTCGAAAGTATTTACTTAGAGTAAGAGAAGAAGTAGAACTTTTTGAAACTCATTGGGAAACTAGTTTTCAGAAGCCGGGGTTTTCAAAATAAGGTTCCTGTCTAGCGACCATGCTAACTAAGGTTCCCCTTCAGTTAGGATGGCTCTGATACCAAGTCTGTGGGGCCCCCAGATTAATCCTCCGAGAATCCCTGTTATGCATACAACCACGATCCCATGATCAGTTAGTCATGGCACATAACCGACAAGTATAATTACAACATCCGAATCATACCGAATTTACAAGATGCCGTTATGGCTACATCAATAATCATCAGTGGAACTTCATCAAGCGTAGAGCCCAATCCATGCCTTAACCTACAGGAAACTGACTGGGAGAAACGTCCTAGCTCACATAGTCATCAACACCCCCTTCTTCTTGATATCTGACCAATTTAACAGCCAGGGACAATGCCAGTGAGTACTTTGAATGTACTCGCAAACCACCTTAAGATAACAACAATAATAACAAGAGGATATGAAGTATGGCTGTGGTAGTAGGAGGGCTCCAAGAGGGGTTCTTTTCTCAATTAGTTTCTCTTGTAGATATAACATCTACATATCTTTTTTGAAACCTTTTGTAAACCATTTTGGAAACCGTTTTGAAAATTTTTGGAAAATATTAGGACTGGGTCACCCATTTTTTCCTTTCTTCCGGTCGTCCCACGACCAAACTCCTTTCTTTCCCTTCTAACCATCCCATGGTCAAAACCTTTCTCCTTTCTGACCATCCCATGGTCAAAACATTTCCAAAGCCATTTCTTTTCCGAAATCCTTTTTGAAAACAAAACCAGCACCGCTCTACAACAACCTTCCCAACCGTCCATGACCGCGGATGCGGCTATTCGAATAGATTTACACTCTGCAGAGGTTGTACAGTTTACCCACACCATCCGGGTACACTACCTTGATCTTCACTGATCGTGGGTCGAGTAACCGATCAAGACTCTCCGGATGCCCACTCCAATATAAGTGCCTAACCTATGAGTGTTATTCCGCTCAAAACCAGTATGTCGGGTACCGAGGACCAACCGGAGCGCTTTTTCCACTTATCGAGTGTGCGCTTTCAATGAGGGGCTCATAGTAACGCGTGGAGGTCCATAAACCCTTCGTTCCTTCTCCCGGTCGATGTCCCACATGGACCGTTTGTCCAGAGAAGGCCCACCCTCTAGGGATCACAATCCCCTGTTGTAGTTACGAGGCCGCTTATACAAGAATAGACAACCATCAAATCCAGCCCTGTCCCATTCTAGAGTAATGTGGTTGCACGGGTTAATTGTTCTAGCAAAACTGCAAAGAACCGGGTGCGTTTTTGTAAACCTTTTTCCTCCATCTTTCCTTGAGCATTTTGTAAAACAAAACCTTTTTATTTCTCAACATCTCTTGGGAGGTCCCACCTCACCAAGGTTTTGTCATAAAACATTTGGTAAAACTTTTTCCGGGGTCTTCCCATCCTCTTGCTTTGCTTCGGCTAAATAGGGGTCTCCAAAGGGGTATGGTGTAATACACCATCTATTCTACTAGGGACAAGTAGGTGTCACCAAGGGGGTTGTACTTAATAGTACAAAAGTGTAATGGTTCGGAGGAGCCAAACCACTACCATAAATACATCAACATAGAATAAAACCGTGCAGTTGCACAAATAGTAGACAAAACATGCATAGGTAAAATAGTAGGACAAGGCTTATGAGAAAGAAGGTGGCTTGCCTGATGATTAGCAATATGGCAATATGTGTCCCTGGACTTCTTCTTTTGAATACCCAATAATACCAATTATAATTACCACTTCTCCTGCTCTCCGATTTCATAGCAACTATCGTCGTCCAGACAACAGATGCAAACAAACAAGGCCACAATCAACATAAAGCAATGCAAGCATCAATACAATACAGCAGACAAACATACCACACATTACTCAATTCAGTAGGTTTTTTTAGGAGATTGAGGTGGCCTTGGAGAAGGGAATGAACACCCTGGGGTTTTATAGCCGAAGAACTACTTAGGAGGGTTTTTGGACCAAGGACATATTCTGTATGATACCATGGTGTAAAAATGATACCAACAGATAGAAGTTGATAAGATGAAACCAACAAAAGTGATTTCACTAATTTATCCCTTTTCTTTATTTTCTTATGAATATTTTAGTGATAAAAGCTCTAGTTTTAGGAAATAATTCACCAAAAAAGTACTGGAGCTCCAACAATTATTTCCTTGGAGTATTTCATAGAGCATTAGGTACTGAATCACTGGGAGTTGGAATCACTCCAAAATAATTACCAGAATGCCCTCAAGAAATTCCCAAAGGTAGTTCTGCAGCTGTTTTGTCTTTTTGACCAGATTAATTATACAGTAGCTTTTGATTTGATTCAAAGGGACATGGTAGGAATTCAGAATACCTTTCTGTAGGAATTGGATTCACTCCTTTTGGAGTTGTCAAACTCCTGGAATGATTTATCTAGTGATAATTACCACTTATAGAAGTATTTAATTCACTAAAAATCAACAGAGCGTCCATAAATCCTTATCTCCAGGTTTTAGGTAGGTATTGATGATTCACTTCTCTGGGAGTTGGAATTAGCCTAATAGATGCTATAGATATGCCTAGGGTATTTTCTAAAGGCTTAACTGCATGTATTTTGTTATTTTTGCTACAGATGGACCATGGTTCCATTTGACCTAGGACCAAGTTTAGATTGTAGGTATGACCATTGGGCACCAAAGGGAATTGGATTTTTCCCATTTGAGTCTAGACAACTCAGTGAGGAATTTAATTACTACAGTGGATACATTCTAGTAGATATATTTTCTAAATTTAAAGGAATTTATTTCTGGAGAGGGATTGGCTCTGAATGTTGGACAAAACATGGGGTTACATGTCGATATTTTTATCTGGGAAAAATATGGTCGTTTTCATTTTTGAAACGATTTAAATCAGGGCTACAATACCTGGATCTAGGAGAAATGAATAAAACAGAGGGGGTAAGTGGGCTGGGATCGGGAAGGGAATGGGTCGCAGTGGGAGGATTCGGCCGAATCGGGTGCGCAGCGCACGGGAGACTGGGATTCGAATCCCTGGGCACGGGGCCCGCTGGTCAGTGGTGGTAGGGAGTGAAGGGGTAAGGAGGGTTGTGAGCCATCCGCTCCGGAGGAGATCAACGGCTCACGTCCCTCTCCTTCCTCTGTCTGAGCTTGATGGGGAGGAACCCTAGGGGAAGCACCAGCGGCAGCGGGGGCTTACCAGCAGGGCAGAGAGGAGCCGGGGAGGGGCGGAGGTGAAGCCGATCTCCAGGGTGGTCTCGACGAGGGGCGGCACGGGGTAGTTCTCCGTCAGTGAGGGGCTTGCGCGAGAACGACCGGAAGAATAACTTCGGGAGCTCACTGGCGAGGTGGTTCTGATCATTCCTGAGAAGATAGGGAGGCAAAGTTAGAAGCAGGGGATCGAGGGGAGCTCGGTATGGCCACATGCAGTGAGAGAGGGGCAAGGAGGAGAGGTCCCTGCTTGAATCCATGGGGGAGGCCGAAGCTTCTTCTCCCTCTCTCTCACGGGCAGGAGAGGGCAGGGGAGAGGGAGTGGTACTCGGGGGAGGTGAGTGGGAGTGGGAGGGGGGGAAATGAGGGAGCAAGAGGGAGTGGGGTGGCCTCTGACCATTTATACTGAGAGGGAGTAGTCCATGGGGAACTAGGTCCATTTGAGGGGAAGGGAGGGAGGTGTGAAACCAGGGGGAAGATGTTGTGGGCGTGGAGAGTGGTTTCTGGTGTGTGCTGAGGGCAGAGGAGAGGTGGGATGGCTGCTGCAAGCTAATTGGCCTCACATGCTTGTCTATCTCTCTCTCTCCTTCTCACTTCCAAGCACATGGGACAAAGGAGAGGGGCTGCTACAGTAGCTTAGCTACAGTGCACACGACCAGACGGGTGTGAGTTGTGCTGGGGAAGCTTGCTTGACCAGGTTGGTAATGTTTTGTGGGTTTTTGATTTGAGGATTTGTCTCCTTGGCAATTTTGATCAAGTAGATGGCTATGAAGAAAGTCTAAAATCCTGCATTGGACAAGATGGGGACATGGTAATGGTGGATAGATGAGGTCAAGACACACCTCTAGGAATTATTTGGGATTTTCAGAGGATTTTAATTCCACTTAAAATCATTTATTCAAAAAGTACAGAAGTAGTTTCTAGAAGATCATTTGAAAATTTTACATTGGACATGAGGAGTTTTTTATGTGAGATGGTCCCAAATAAGAATACACATTTAGAGGAATTTTCCCAAGATTTATTGGGTCTTAAAAGTATTTAAAACATTTATTTTGTTGTTTCTGCCATTTAGGAGAAAGGGCAAAAAGAATTATTAAAGCTCTTAAAAAATATTTATTTTTGAAGTTGGAAGCTAGGGTATGATGTTTGGACCTCAATTGATCCAAAAGTTGGGGAAGTGTTTTGGCAAAAACCAAATTTCCTTTGGGAAAGGAGTTTTGGAGATTTTGACTATTAAAGAGATTTATTAGATTTGGAGCCATAATAATTATGGATAATATTTTATAAATCTTGATGACCAAGGTAGATGATTTATACAAGATGTAGAAATCATTTGCATCCTTGGGATTGGAGAATCCAAGTTGATTTTGGTGATATACCCTAGATTAAGGATCTAGGGTGATGTTAATTTCATACCATCAAAACATGGGTGTATCTTGGAGCTCAGAGCTCCCATTGGATAATGGGGTATATGGATGGATAGAACAAGTTATGTAGATCATCATGGAAGAAGGAGTTTGGATTGGTTACATTTGAGGTGGTCTGGAAGTGATGGCAAACTTTGTTGAAAATAAGGCTGCCATGGCAGATGAGCCATGATGCCTTATAAACCATGTGCGTTTAAGAATCACAAAGATCTATTTGGAACAAGTAAAGTAGATTTTTATAGAACTATATGAGTAGAACACAACCATGTAGAGAGTTGGTCCATAGAAGGTTGGATGATGGTGTGAGCTTCTGTCAAAGTAGGCATGTTGATTAGATTTGCAGGAATAGTTATTTTCTTGCCTACAAAACCATCAAGAACAAGTGGGCTGTAGGATGATCTAACCAAGGGCAATAGTGGGACTTGGTAGTACTTAGGATGGTTAACTAGATGGTTCAAGTGCATTACCAAAAATGCACAAGGGTTGAGAAAGGGAGACATTCAAAAAGGTGATGTTGAAACAGATTCCAGACTTAGCCAAATTTGGCAGATTTAGGGATTTTGACTAGAGTACGAGAGGGGATGTTTTTGATGGGGTGCAAGGTACCCAAGCATAATCAAGTGGATGATGTAGAAGTGTAGATTTAGTAGGACGGATCCTTTCTTGATTTTGGTCTTCATTGACTTGGAAGCTTCTAGAAGTAGATCACTTCAGAGCTAATCTGGTTAAGGGTTTTAGATGAACACCTGGTGGCTAGAGATCAGATCCATATGGTATTCTTTCTTACGATTTGGTGATCTTAAAGTATCTTGATCCTAGAGGATGAGCTCCTAGATTAGCTCATACTACTTCTAAGCAAGTAAGTCAAACAGCAAATCAAGGCAACTCATCTTACAAACAAATCAATTTCTACAAGGGTTACCATCAAGCTTAGCTTGAGGTAAGGATGGGAAATTTGAAAAGGGTGGAGTTTGAATAAGATGAGAGTCCTTGGTATCTCTACCAAGAATGGAATTCATAATCTTTAGAAAGAGTTTTTGGGAAACCTAGAGATAAGGATAGTTGAAGGTTCTGTATTGAAAACATAAGGAGATTATAATAGGTTGCTCTCCACAGTTTAGGGAAATAGAAGCTACTAAAATAGTTGGTTTGAAAGGGCCTCTTGGCTCAGGTTTTGAAATGCCAGAACATTTGAGTTATGAAAATTAAGCCAAGACAGTTTTGGAAAGTAGCTTTTGTCAACTGGTGTTGAGGTAAGGAGTATATCTTCTAATACACAATCATAAGGATAAACACATTCATCAACAGGCAAACAATTCATCACTAAACAAGAAAAAGTTTTTGTTCCTCCTGATTTTTGCATTCTAGGCAACTAATCAGGGTTGCTGAAATTGGATGTTATAGAGAGAGTACATAGATCCACTAAGCACGGGGATATGGGTGTCATGACAAACGATTTAATTCTTCTCCTGAATGATTTTTAGTTATTCTTAAGTTGAATTATTTGTTGATATAAAGGGATGCATAATTATTGTTCATCTTTGTGACGTTTTTTATAATAGATAGATTTTTTGGTTTTCATCAAAAGGAAAATATAGAAGATCCGTCAATTTGGTTATGTTTTCTAGTACACATAAGCAATTAATGTTGTTTCACTTCTTCTTGTGTGTCTCAAATGTCAACATTGCAGATTGAATTAATCACATGGTTCAATTAAGTAGTGTAGTATCAATGGATCCATTTCAGCGTGTAAATGTTACCGTCGGGTTAGATACATGCAGATGACACAACATCAAAGAGAAATTTATTTATAGAGGAATCGGGAGTACAAAGGAATGAAGCGAGTTGCCAGTTCAAGTAGTAGTAATGCACGATCCATAATGGGGATACCAATATGAGAACCAATGGCAACATCCACTTGCTAACTGAATCTTCTATAATGATGCAAGGTATTATGCGTTGTGTTAGTAAAAATATCATCTTCATTGTACATGATTACGTGATGATATTAACATATATTTATTTGCTAGGAAAATAAATAACAGTCACAATATTACAAGTGTTCCATCTTCAAGCTCTAAGATACACAATTCACTGGCCCATCAACCAATGTGTTCAGCAAAAAGGAAATGAGGTTGACAAAAACATATTGCCCATTGTTTTAGTACTAATATTTTGTATCTCTACTAATATTATGGTCTAACTTTTTTTCCATGTGACAAACAATGACCGTGGTTGTAAGTTCTGATATGTCAGCATGTGACCAATGCATCCTTCTTCAGCCAAATATGTGCCACCCAAATAATGGTACTCGAATGAAGACCAGTCCATCTGGAGTTAATGTATCTTCTATTTCTTTAGAAAATCAAGCTACAGCCGATGCACAAATATATGATAGTAATAATTGTCATGGTGGACATAAGCTCCATTGCACCACTAGCTGCTATTATTCCCAGTTGACACCTAAACAAGGAAACGCAAACCGTGATTACAAGAGAAGAAGAAAGCTGGCACCTGAACAAGGAGAGGCAAACCACGAGTACAAGAGAATAAGAAAGTTGACACCGGAATAAGGAAAGGTAAACCGTGAGTGCAAGAGAAGAAGAAAGTCTCAAGGAGCAATCCGCAGCGGTGCATAACATACATCTGATGGGGTGATTGTAAGTAATGAACATATAATTGTACATACTCCCAAACTACGAGATCATACCATCCCTCAACATGAAGATCTTATCTACATGAGAAGTGATTCTTTTGTTGTCATTCAAGGTAATTTCAGTACCACTTTGCACTAGTTTTATTTATTATGCTCAAATAAAATCTAATGTTATTTGATTTTTGTGATTCACAATCTAATAGATAATATTGGGGGCATTGTGTACATGCTTGAATATGATGATCATGATGATGAAGGTCAAATGTTTAATGGAAAAGATAGGTATTTATTAGACTTAATTTTACAATAATATTTCCAAATCAAACATGTATTTCTAATCTTTTCAAATAAAAAATATGCAGGTTTTGAATTCCAATCATTTCTAGAGAGAAATATTGTTTTGAACATACAAATGGATTCATATGATCATATACCAAAATTTACCCAGTGATTATCATTTTCAAGATCGGGTTCCTAACTTTCGACATTGCAATGCAAAAAGGTTTCATATGAGAAACCAACTTTTTGTTGCATGGGTGGAAAAGTTAAAATAGTAACTCCACCGGTGCTCGATGAATTATGTGGATTGTACACAAGCCAATATCCAGATGCAAAGTACTTACGAGATAATATATGTTACTTCAATTCTCACTTATCATATACCTCCCTTGGCATTGTCTTGGTTCAACGATTCTACAACAATAGATATGGAGTTTATACTTTCCGCACACAAGGTGAGATGTATCATGGAATTGACCAATTAGTGCCCAGAGATGATGGTCCAAAGCATCTACAACTATACTTTTATGACACTGATGCTGATCTACAATAGAGATTTCGACATTCACCTAACCTTGATAAAGAACTTATTAGAAAGTTGTTAGATATACTCTCATCTAATCCTTATGTGCATATCTTTAGAAGTCTTGGTTCTATTCCAAACCTTGGTGATTATAGGATTGAGCTCAGCGCAAATATCGGTTTGGACCAAATAGTATATAATTCTCCAACAGCAACACAAGTGGCAACAATTTGGATCGAGGGAAGTGACCCTCGAGGCCATTTTGAAAGGAGTATTATGGTATATGGAAAGTCAGATCATCTACAATATATAAAAGCATATCATGGGTGTTATGATCTACTATTATATCCACTTTTTTTCCCAAATGGAGAGGTCGGATGGAACTTGGACCTACCGAGTCGAGGTGCTAGGACATCTATAGATAATCAATTAAATATTTTTAATGAAGAAGGCAAGTTCATTATCATACATTAAATGGTTAACTACTCTATGTTTCAGCTTTAGAATAGCTTACCAACAATATGTTATTTTGGATTATGTAGGAATGCTAAAACATAGTTCTGCCTCTTGTGTCTCACCAAGAGAATATTATTGTTTCAAGATGCAAATTAGACCTAGAGAATTTAACATCCTACTGTTTGAAAGGTGATTGATTCTACAATATGTAGTTGACATGTACATTAAGATTGAATCAATAAGGTTAGCATTCTTGTTATGACCATCCACTCAGATTCTCATAAGAGCAGATTTATATCAAGGATTGTTAGATAGCATTGTTGCCGGTGAAACACGTGCATGTATGATTGGAAAGCACAGTGTGCCCCCTCCATCATTTATTGGAGGACCACGAGATATGCGTCGCAGATATCTGGATGCAAAGGCATTGGTGCAACAGTTTGGGAAGCCAAACATATTTCTTACAATGACTTGCAACCCACACTGGGAGGATATAACGAGAGAACTCGCGCCAGACCAATAACCATAATACCGTCCTGACTTGGTAGCACGAGTCTTCAAGGAAAAATTCGAGGATTTAAATGATCCTCTATTCAAGAAGAAATTATTTGGTGAAGTTGCTGCACATGTGCACGTAATTGAGTTTCAGAAGAGAGGCCTACCACATGCACATTTCTTGATAATTCTGAAGTCAAATTACAAGATAACTAACCCGGACCAATATGATGAGATAATATCAGCTAAATTTCCTAATAATGATAAATATCCAACGTCTCACGCTTTAGTTATTAAGCACATGATGCATGACCTATGTAGAGTTCTCAACAAAAATAATCCTTGTATGAAAAATGGAAGTTGTAGGTATCACTATCCTCAATAGTTCACAGAGACTACACTTCAAGGCGATGATTCTTATCCAATCTATAGACGTGGGAATGATGGCCATCGAGTGTGCATTCGGGGTGCAGTTCTGGACAATAGATGGGTTGTGCCTTGCAATCCCTATCTACTGATGCGATACAATTGCCATATCAATATTAAAGTTTGCTCTAGCATCAAGGCTATGAAATATTTATTCAAGTACATCTACAAAGGCCATGATTGTGCGTCTTTTGTGATCGAGGGCAGAAGAGATGGTGCAGTTATTAATGAGATTCATGAGTACAAATATGGAAGGTTTATATCACCTCTAGAGGCAATATGGAGGATTTATTCTTCCAGTCTTAGTGAGATGTGTCCATCAGTTATACAGTTACAAGTCCATTTGCCAAATATGCACCAAGTTTGCTATAAAGATTCTGAAAATTTGGAGGATGTAGTTAGTAAAGGATTGGCTTCAAGAACAACGCTTACTGAATATTTTAGAATGAGTTGTATTGATAATTTTGCTAGGAGAATTTCTAGAATATTTTGTATGGGGAAATGGTACTAAGTGTTGGGTATATACTTTCCGGGTATACCCACTATAACTCGCTGACCAAGGTGGCCCACTTCCTGGTTAGAGAAAAGCTTCACGGCCGGCCCAATCAGAGAGAGAAGATAGAATCCCATCCGGCTATGGGAAGGCCCAGAAGAATTACCGACTTAGGTCTGTAGGAATACTTGTAGTCCAAGATGTACTCTGTACCGACTCCGTATCATAGACGTATAGGACTCTCGTGTAACCCTAGGTCGTATGACTATATAATCTGACCTAGGGACCAGCCTTTAGGGCACGCACTACCAACTATAACTCACACAGGCGAAACCTCTCTTGTAATCTATTGTACTGCTGGCTCTGCCGATATACTGGATTACTAGCAGGAGTAGGATCCGTCCACCGAAGTCAGATCTGAACATGGGTAATCTTGTATTCTCACCGTCCCGGACAACCGTACGTCTCATACCCCACCTTTTCCCACGCCTCGAGGAACCCCTCATGGCATACTTGTCTTCAATCCAATGATAGTTGGCGCCCACTGTGGGAAAGTGACCTTCGGATCTATGTTTCTTTTCCTCTATGATACCTAGTTTGTACTAGATCTGATCTCTGATATCGACATGCCTAGTTCAATCTTGTTACCGACAAACACATTTACTCGTTCGTGTGATATTTACATCCCCGTGACCTAGTCACATGTTTACAAACTTGTAGATGTAATCTCACCAAGTGGGCCCAGGGTATCTATCTGTCACTCAGATGGAAAAATCCCGATCTTGATACATAGGCCTCAAACGTTCCTCTGGAATACCCAATACACACCTTTATGGTCACCCATTTACGGTCATGACGGTTGATGTGATCAAGGTAGCCTTGGGAGACAATGATTAATATGATCTCACTATCGAAGGACTGAATCAATGCGCTTTGCTAAATATCGCAGTGTAAAACTTTATGGTTGGATCACATTGCATTACTATGGTTGGGTGTTGTCCATCACTTTATTCATCTAATGAAGTGACCTCGTTGTTAGTTGTTGTGGTAAAGTCCATGATTGGGAAACCTTGACCACCAGCTGGTCAACAAACTAGTCTAGAGGAGACTAGGGACATGGTTTGTTTATATATCACACATGTATTAATGTTTCCATTTAATAAAGATCTAACATCATACAAAACTATCACGAACTAATGAGACATGTCAATAAAAAATCCTTATTATTGGCCTCTAGGGCATATCTCCTTCAGCCTGTCACTTCCACTAGAGTCAATAATCTAGTTATTGCTTCATGCAATTTAACACCTATGGCATTCCCTTATTATCCACATGCATTGCTTGTGGTAAACTCAATCTCCAAAACTAGCTCTTTCAGTTTTATGTGTATTTCCATGTCTATGTGTCACTACACATTACTCATTCCCAATGAGATAACATTGTATAAGTTAAGTCTTCTTGTGAGACTTCAATTCCTTAAGCCAAAACTATGTTGACACTATTGTCGTACAATAGATATTCATAGTATAGCTCACCTGAAAGTGCACCTAATTTTGATGAAAAAACTATTTTACAAAAACCCTCTATATGCTGCTGATAAAGAAGGCGTATACTTAGCTATCGTTTTAGTATCCGCCCCAATGTTATAATTTTGGAAACTAGTCCAAATCCAACATGAAACCATGTTCCATTACACTGTGCCACCTTATTTCTTAATACATAGCCTAATTTAAATAAACTTCATTTGTATATGTGTGACAAAAACTTGCATCAATGTAACACATTACATTGAACTATTTCGTCACTTATGCATACATTGCATATTCTTGGTTCTTCCAAATTACACAAGAATATCATCACTAGTGTCCAATGATCATCTTATGAATCACTATGTTGTATGCTCCTAACACTTAGAGCATAGGACTTACCTACATATGTACATATCATGGCATTCATGATTAATCAATCATTCACAATGTTTCCCTTATCAATTGTTGAAAGAGCATGTGGGCCCCCATGTGTGGTTTTGGTAATTAATGACAATCTTTATGGACTAATGTGTGTATTAAGGTGTACGTGTAGGAATTGTCCATTGGCATCGCTTGGAGTATGTGTTAGCTCCACGGTGGAAGATATGAAGAAGAAGATGCGTTGTGGAAGCTCAATATGCGCCATCCCTAGAAGATCTCATGTTTGGTGCTTGCCATCCTCGGTGTTTATGGATCGATGAAGACAAGGCCAAAGGATGCTCAAGGCAAAGGTATTCTTGATAGATTTTCCCTTTTACCGGTCTCGTGCTGACCGGTTTAGGATAGATAGCCGTACTATCAAGAGAGTCTCTCGAGTGAGTATCTCGATCATATCGTTCAGAGAGAGCTCAAACCTTTGCATACTTGCATCATCGTATTTGGTTGTTTATTTGTCTTATCCATGTGAGGATATAGATCTTGTGGTAATATTCATAAAAAGCTCTTGTTCATCAAAATCGGATCTCCCTTTTATATCTTGTTGCGATTTTGATCTCGGCGGTTTTCCGGATTCTCACCGAGTGAGGTATCTCACATTATACTACTTGATACATTCTCACATTATACTACTTGAGCCAGGTACCGCCCAGACCTGAGTCGCGCGCCTCCCTTCGGTGTGGCCCGGTTGCGCCATCCGGTAGCACCGGCCCGGCGCAGTACTACCGCCCAGGCGGGCCGGTAGTACCAGCCGGCCCAATGCGTTCGCCTTCCTAGCTCCCAGGCCGCCTCGCTCCGCTTGCCCTGCTTCCTCCGCGCATCCCTCCGCCTCCCTCGCCTGGCTCCCGCCCCGATCCCCTCCTCGCTTGGCGCGCTCGCTGAGCTGGCCCCGCCTCGATCCCCTTCGCCCTTCCTCTCGCTCTCTTTCCGTTGCCTGCTGCCGCTGCTGGGTCGCGCGGTAGTACCGGTTGGACCCGATACTACCGGCCCAGCCAGGAATTTGGCCCCAACGGGCAGTTTTATCGGGCCCTATATAAAGCCTTTTCCCCTCTCTTTTTTAGTAGCTATTCCTCTCTTATTTTCTCAAGCCTTGGCTATTATTCTTTCTACTCTCTTGCTTGATTTCTCTCTCTTCCCACAATGGTTCTTGCTCATATTTGAAGGGAAGATAGAGGAGATCTAGATCTAAAATTTGACCAAATCAAATCACCCCTTTGTGGAGTGAATCTTTGGGATCTAGACCTTTGGGCCTTTTTGTGTTCCCCTTTTGTGTTCTTCCTCTCTTGTTCCCCCAATTGCTTTAGTGGCTTTGTTGGAACTTGAGGGTGAAGACTTGGGGCATCTTTGTGGTGTTCTTGCCTTTTGCATTTGGTGCATCGGTGTGTGTTCTCTCCGGAGGATTTGTTCGGTGATATTCATCGTTACTTGTCCCTCTTGGGTTTTGGAACCCTAAACAGTTGTGTGGCCTTTGGGGCGTCTTCTTGGGGTCTTCAATTAAGTTGTGAAGCTCCCCCAAGATTGAGGCCTTAGTGGCAATTATTGGGAGCCTCCAATTAAGTTATGGAGATAACCCCAATCTTGTACGGGTTCGGTGACCACCCTCAAGTGTCCCATAGTGGAACGGGTGCTTGCCCGCATGGTGGGTGCTCGGGAGAATAGGGTGAGGCCTTTGTGGCGTTGGTGGTCTTAGTACTGCCCACCCCTCCAACGAGACGTACTCCCTTGTTGGGAGGAACTCGGTAAAATATCGTCGTCTTTGCGTGCCTCTGTTATCTCTATACCCGAGCTCCTTACTTATGCAATTTACATTGTGATAGTCATCGTGCTTGAAGTAATTATCTTGCTATTGCATTGTTGCTTGTCTTGCCTAGCATAAGTTGTTGGTGCACATAGGTTAACCTTAGTATATCTAGGCTTTGTGCTTAACAAAATAAAATGCTAGTTTTATTCCTCCATTGTTAAGCCCATCTCGTAGAAGTTTTTAACCGCGTATTCACCTTCCCTAGGAGGCATCCGTGATCTTTCAATTGTCAACACAATTGATCTTGCTACCATGTGGCAAGAACTTTTCTTGTCTACTATTGACTACGAAACTCACACAGCTCCCACTCAAATATCCCACCATATTGAACTAATTCAATATTTCATATATGCACTTCAACAAACCATATTAGCATTTCAATCTATCTGTATAGAATGAAGTCTTAATATTCTGGTTTTGCTTAAGTCTTTCATCAAAGTCCAATTTTAATGAAATTCTTAACTCGCATAATACCTCATTTCCAATCAACATAATGTCTTTCACATAAAGCATTGGAAATATGTTTTAAACACTCCCATTAAGTTTCTTGTAAACACAAGCATCTTCATCGTTCTGGTGAACATAAACTCTTTAATAGATTCATCATGGTGAATATTTCAAATCCACTATGCATATTTCAACCATTGAAGTTTTCATATTCTAGCATCCTTGGAATTAACAAAAGCCTTTGGAATGTGTCATGAACACATCCTAGGTAACCATTCTTTTAAAAGAACATTGTTTTTTAATCAACTACCATATTTCAACATATAGTGGTTGCTACAATAATCCGTATAGACTAAATATCGTTGTGGAAGATCCAATCTTGTCATAGTCAAGTTTTGAACTTTGTCGTAAACTACTTTCTAACAAGTCAAATATTTCACAGATGTAAACATCTTATGTCTGTTTGTTTATAGATCCATTTATGCTTTGAAAATCTTCACGCCTTCCTGGGGGTCTACCAAGTCCATAACTTGATTTACGTATATGGATACTATCACGAGTTCTTATGCCCCTAGCCATCTAACGGAGTCAAGGCTCATCATCGCTTATTTGCATGTATTCGGGGTATCATTGTCTAACAATGAAACTTGTCCTCGGATCAAGATATTTGATTGTCTCCCAATCCACATGGTTCAATAGGAACTTAGATTTCCTAAACATACAACATTTATAGAAACGGTAGACATGAGCATTGCAGTAGCCTCCAGAACATTTTCTGGCATTATGCTTTTGGTATTGCGCTACTCGGGTCATGTCACTTAGGCTGAAATAACCACATCAAAGTCTCTATTTTCCTGCCACTTAACTTTTCACAAAAAGTTCATTCTCAAATAACTAACCATTTTAGTGACAAAAATTTTTGTCTTTAGTGTTATGGTGGAGGAATTCCCAACGATTACTTTTGGGATAACCTACAACTACATGCATATCGTATTTTGGTTTTGTAAACATTTTACATATGCCTTGCATATCAGAAGTTAAGAAAAGACAAACTGGGTTTTACCGCTTGCCATTTCAACGGATAATGATGTTGCTCTTTTCACTGTAAAAGTGGTATGCCACTATAGCATAATCTTTTAAATTATAATGGAAGTTTATATTTGATCTCACCAAGTCAAACTAGGTTCGATTACATTCTCAAGACATTCCAGACTCCTATGGTGTTTTGGGAAACTCAAGTTTATGAAACAACTTCATATGTTTACTAAATTTGTAACTCAAATCTCTTCTTTTATGATCCAATCATAAACTCTTGATTTTCCTGTTATGATGATTTCTACTTCACACTAAAACCTTTGAACATGTTTCAAATGTCTTGTACTTCTTCCTCATTAAACAGATATACACATATATCTATTCAAGTCCTCGGTGGAAGTATATGAAGTATAATAATCCACTACACACAATTTTACATAATGGACCACATACATCAATATGTATTACTTACACTAAGTTAGCCGTTTGTTCAACTTTGGTCCATGAACAGATTTTTAGTTACCTATAGGAAAGTTATCAAACGTCAATTCGTTTGAAAACAACTTGACTCCAAAATTCCATCAAGATGGAGTTTCTCCCTATCTTTATTTCCAATATAACTTAAACGGTGGTGTCACACTGAAATAAAATTTTAATCATTTTGTCTTGCGACGCTTTTAGCATTGAGTTTTATCAATATTATTTCACCAATAAGATTCATAATGGTTCACCCATCAACTATGGAATATAGTAATTATTTGAACAACAATTTCCTCTCACAATATTGTAACTAGATAATAATTATCAGAATAAACCTTAATGGCTTGGTTCTTGGTGTAGATGACAAACATAATAACACTTTATTTGTTTATTGATGAACATCATTACCATATTATTTTGCTAGTTAATCGGACCATTGTATTTCTTATATTGAGTTACTGCATGATATTTCATACCAACCAATTCAGTATCTAATGCCAAAGAATTACATTAGTTTAACATCCAAAGAATACATTCATAACATGTATATCTTGCATATACCCGAGATGAACAATTCCGGTCCGATTAATTTCTGCCAATTATATTTATGGATTCTCTTTCAATGTTTTCCTCTCTTTCAGAAGAGTCACCCAACATAAATAATAGCACCAATCACATGGCACTTAGTTTATGTGTGTTTAGTCAAACACCGACACCCTTAAACTTTCACTTTGAAGTGGATCACAATCATCACATGATTCGCGTTCTTCCCGATTCTACTTTTAGTGATCTTTAGTATAGTAAACATTTTACCTATACCTCTTATTTATCCTATCATGATGACTTTCATGATGAAACTATTATAGTTTATATGGCTGAAACCAAATATCTGAATATGTTGCTCGGACTAGTCCACGAGCTAACAGTACTCACCGAACTTAATTCGGATGTAGACGCTCGAAATATTCTCTCACCGGACTATCCCACAAGCTAACAGTTCTCACCGAACTTTATCGAAGTAGCCGCTTGTGAACAGTTTCTCAACGAGTTAGCTTTGGAATAAGAACTACGATAATGCTAGACATGAATAGGGAATCGGAACTGAGTAAGTTTGAACGGAACAATCGAATAAGAGAATCTCGACCAAATGAGAAAAAAAATCACACATTCACACAATGGATAATCATAGAAGAAAACAGGGGTTCGTCATGCACTCGCCTCGACCCGACGATTAAATGGAAGAACTATCCTTGACACCAATGCTCACAAACCTGTGCGTAAACTTTCTATTAGGAACTATTCTAAGATGATGTGAATTAACTAAAAATGTTCCATATGCATCATCATGTTATAGCTTAAATCATGTTGATGTGGTCAAACTATGTCTATAGATATGAAACTGCAACTTGTCTTGTTGGGGGGATACCCCTGGGTAGGGTCATGCTGGGGTATAAAGGCCGAGTTAGCCGAGGTACGACACGGTCAAAGCAAGAGCAGGACGGGTCACCTCAAGGCAGGCCGACTTACAGAGTAACCCAGCCTGTGGGGCATTCGCCTAACATTAATCCGGTTGGCATAAAACGTATGTCGGCCATATTTGTCTACAAAATGTGCAGGTACCCTTGTAGCCGGGTTAGCCAAGAGCTAGCCGGACTACCACTTGGCTTCCAAGAGAAGGAAGGAATCTCCCGCTGGTCAAAAGGTGGCCTTTGCCAGCTGTAGCATGAGCGAGGCGAGCAGAGGGAAGGACCAGCGGGGAAAGGCCGACCAAGATGACACGGGCAGTGTCGACTGACGTAGCCCGTTTCTGGTGGCGATTAAAGGCATGGAGTACGCAGAGGCTTACGTCCATTGTCCGGACGGACCGTTAAAGTGAATAAAGAAGAATCTACCTTTAAACAAGGGGCATATTCGGGGAATATGCTACCACGTGTGCCCTAACTTTGCAACCCGGGCTCGCCTATATAAGGAGCACCAGGGCCTCCATAGAGGGATCGATCATTTTCTCTTTCTAAGGTAGAACTCTAGAGCTTAGTTGTGAGGGGTAAGAGACCTAGTCTCCTTCTCACGAAGAACTCGAGGAGCACTTGTAACCACCATTGATAGAGGAAATACATCAACACCTGTGCATGGAATCACCACGCTATCCCTCCCTGGATTCCCCTAGCGTACATTGGCCCCATCTTTAGCCTATCCATGGCATCTGCCGTGCCACCACCATGACAGTTGGCGCCCACCGTGGGGCTAGCGGCTCTAGCAGGGGTGAAAATCCAGACGGGAAGCATCTCCAGCACCGGCGAGCGCGTCGTCTCTGGCCTGGTTTAGTGTTTTGGAGCGGTGGACTATGTTAGCGACAACGCAGGGAGTTTCGGCATGTGTCCTCCTCCACGCAACGGTCTCTTCATCAAGCTTGGCGCGCACAGGATCTACGTCAGCATGGACGAGTCCTGCGTTCATCCACGACACGTCGTCAAGTGAGGCGAACCACCTCTCAGCTTAGCTCGCGGTGTGTGTATCGCTCGCCCCGCCAGTAGCGTTGAGGTCATGATGGCCGCACCAGACATGGGAGCAAGCAAAGACCCGGCGCTAGATCCGAAAGTCACACCAAAACTGGCAAGGTCTAGATTTCCACCACTAGAGAGGCTAGAGAATGTACTCTAGCAAGCAATAGATTACCTAGCAATGCCAATAGCCCCTGTAGTAGATCCGGCTCAGGCGCAAGCTGAGTTGGAAGAGACTAGGCAGAAAATGCTAGCTGGCGCGAAGAAGGTGGCAGAGTTACAACATTTTTGGAACATCACTCTGAGGGAATATGCAAAGGCAAACAACATAGATGGGGTGAAAATCCGAGGTAGAAACCTAATCACTAAGATTTACAAGGAGTATGAACCTAGGCCGGGTTAGATAGCTACGATCGTAACAGGAGGGCTAGAGAGGTACAGTACCCTGGCGAAGTACCTCAGGGCGGCAAACACAGCTGCATCCGAGTTAGAGGGGCTAACCGGAGAAGCCCGGGAAAGGCAACAGGAGAGGGTGAACTACATGCTGAGGGTGGCTTGCCAGCAAAATGAAGAAATGAACAAGGCGAACCCGGCGCCACCAAGAGCATCACACGTGGTTCTTTCAGCCAGAAATAACCCAGCCAAATCCGCCGGAGCCACATCATCTCTGGGTCAAAACCCAAGGAGAGAAGAAGTGGTAAACTCTGGGAGAAGAGACAAACAAATGGTCCCGTATGACCCAGTGAGAGCTGGAAAGGGCAAAGCAGTGCAAGTGGATGAGGATCGCCATAGTACCAGCTGAGGTGAAGCTGGCCGAGGTAACTACCAAGGCAATGCCGGTCAAAGGAACGTTGCCAACAACAATGACGGATAGCGTGATCCGGTGGGAGCAGGGAAAAATGTACCTCGGTAGCAACAACAGCAATACGCACCTCAGTAGGAGAGAAGTGCTGGCCAAGTGATATAATAGCAAAATGCTATTCCGGATCAAGGGAGATACAATGATGGTTACTCGGCGATGGTCAATGATGGGTACCCAAGACCGGATCACCACGTGATTGGTTCAAGGATGGGAAGGAGAAACTTGCAGCCGGATGATGCAAGGCTAAAGCTTGACTGGATTTATAGGTCTGATATGGTCGAGGTACAGGGACCTCCAGGTCCGGCATTCTTTGGACCTTGGATCATGAGGGAACCGCAAGTACCGAACTTTCAATTGGCCAGAGGATACAAGACATACGATGGTAGCACCGAACCAAAACATTGGCATATTGACTATGTAACAACAGTCAAGATTGCAACAGGAAATTTGAGATGGGCAGTGAGGTATGTTCCCCAAATGTTGAAAGGACCTGCGAGAGTGTGGTTGAACAATTTGCCACTAGGGAGTGTCAACTATTGGTTGGAATCCGAGGAGTTATTCGTTAGCAACTTCTCAAGAACCTACAAGAGGCAAAATAGGCCACAGACTTTGGCGTTATGTCGGCAGAGACCGAATGAACCTAACCGAGATTTTCTAACTTGGTGCGCAACTCATGTGAGGGGGTTATTGAATCACAAGCAATTGCGTGGTTCGCCCAAGGCTGTAGATATGGAACTATGTTGTGGCAAAGGTTACAACGAGATATGCCAACCACTTTGGCTGAGACAATCCGGATCGCGGATTCATATGCTCTAGGAGACCCAACTCAACCCCGGCTAATGTCAAATGAGGCGAATGAGGAGTATTACAACCGAGATGGCTCCGGGTAATCAAGGAGAAATGATTTCCAAGAAAAGAGAAGGGACGAGCGTCCGGATTACGGGTATAACTCACAGCAGGTGGCAGCGGTAGACCGAGATCAGCTCAATGCCGGAGCCAGCCAATGCTAGAAAACTGGAGGGCAGAACTGGCAGCAAAAGGGTGAAGTCAAGAGGCCCTGGACCCCGGAGCATAAAAAGCAATGGCAGGAGCGAAAGGACCTTCCGAGGTATACGTTCAAGTCTATGCTAGACCAACCTTGCAAATTTCATAAGCCAAGTCCGAATAGACCGGCGAACCATATGACTTGACAGTGTGAGTGGATGGGCAATGCTTAGGCACCTCGAAATGAAGCGCCTCAGAATGAAGCACCTCGGCAGCCATTACTCACAGGGGGGAATGGACATCAACTAATGTTTCCTCCACCTCCACGAAGGTATGAAAATCAGGAAAGAAGGGATGTTGTGCATCAAGTGGATAACAACTAGCAGCAAGACCAAGGTTATCACGCTAATGAGGGACGAAACGAGTATATGCAACATCACCAAAGCTATTGTGTCTTTACCAACGAAGAAACTGACCGAAAGAGCTTGCAACACTGGCATATGGAGGTAAATGTGGTGATGCCGGCATTGGTGAGGTATATGCATTGGTCAGATCAAGAAATTACTTGGAGTATCAAGGATCACCTGAAAATTATGCCAAGTCCTGGGACCTACGCACTAGTCCTGGATCCGGCGTTCATCGGGCTGAATCTCAATGTCAGGTTTTCCAAGGTGCTGATAGATAATGGCAGTAGCATTAACATCATGTACAAGGATACCATGCACAAGTTGGGGATATCAGAGAATATGCCTCAAGCTACAAGGACCACTTTCCATGGCACAAGCTAGCCTCGGCTTCATCTTCAGGATTGGCCTCCTCATCGTCCCAATCTCTGGCATCATCGCCAAGTTTGAAGGCCTCCTCCTCACCTTCCTCGTCCTCCCCTCCCTTAGAAGCATCGGCATCATCGAATACATCAAGATAGCTCAGACCCTTATTCCAGGCGTGGTAGAAGGAGTACTGGATGAGCTTGTTGGCGCAGGCTTGGCGTTGAGCAACACACTCCAGATCATTGGACCACTAATACGTCCAAAACTTATCTACTTTCTCGAACAATTTTTCTATTGTTTCTCCTCTAAACTTGTGTGATTTGGATGCAACTAACACAGACTGACGCTATTTTCAGCAGAATTGCCTTGGTGTCTAGTTTTTGTGCAGAAAATCAACTATCAGGAAAAATCCTGGAAAATATGCCAAAAATCCTATTTCACTAGAAGACTCCTGGAGCCAGAATACGAGATGGAGGGGGGCTGGACCCAGGCCACACCACCTAGCCGTCCGGGCTAGCCCTTGCTGTGCCAGGGGTGGTCTGGCCGCCCTAGACACCCCCTCAATCTCCCTCTTCTCCTATAAGATACCTTCTGACCTAAAAACTCAGGGGGGTTCGACGTTTTTCCAGAAGGAGTTCCACTCCGCCGCCACCACCAGATTCCACGAAACAGCACCAGAAACTCCATTTTGGCACCCTACCGGGACGAGGAATTGGAGGAGATCATCGCCATCATCATCACCATCGCTTCTCCATCGACCATCCATGTTTCCCCCATCTATGAGTGAGTAATCCCCCGATGTAGGCTATGGGGATGGTAGGGATTGGATGAGATCGTTCATGTAATGGCATTAGATTGTTAGGGCATGGTGCGTAGTATCTTCTATTAGTGCCTTATGACTTTGTTGCGACTTGTTATGCTTAATGCTAGTCACTAGGGCCCGAGTTCCATGATTTCAGATCTGAACATGTTATTGATTCATTATGATAGTATTGTGTATGGTCTTATCTGAAAGTTGTATACACACGTTGTTGTCCAGAACCAAGGGCCCCGAAGAGACAGAAATCGGGATAACCGGAGGGAATGGCTTTGATGTGAGGATCACATGTGTTCACGGAGTGTTAATGCTTTTCTCTGGTGCTCTATTAAAAGGAGCACTTTAATTTGCTAGTAGTTCCCTTGAGGCCCCGCTGCAAACAGGCTGGCAGGACAAAAGATGTTGTGGAAGTTCTCATTGTGAGCACATATGACTATATATGGAACACATGCCTAGGATTATCTAGTACTAGGATGCTTTATCTTATTTATCTGCAATTGCCCTATGTTCTGATTGCTATGTGAATTGTCTTGTCCATGCAACGCCCGTCCATCCATCCCTATGCCTACCACACTCGAATCCTACTGTTTACTGCTATTGTTACTACTGCTGTTACTTTACTATTCCTACTACAAAATTGTTGCTACTGATAAACTGCTCTGAGCAAGATTGTTTCTAGGTGCAACTGAATTGACAACTCAGTTGTTAAGGCTTATAAATATTCTTTGGCTCCCCTTGTGTCGAATCAATAAATTGGGTTTCACTTCCCTCGAAAATATTGCGATACATCCCCTATACTTGTGGGTCATCAAGACTATTTTCTGGCACCGTTGCCGGGGCGCATAGCTTTATTTATCAAGTTCACTTGGATTCCCTATTGTTCGTTGTTATCCATCCATCATGGGTAAGTCTCGTGATGGTAAGGTTCCTATTTTACCATCCACTACAAGAAGAGGTAGGGTTCTGAACACCTCTATTTCTCTTGATTCACCATCTTTTATGAGTAAGCTCGTTACACCACCACATACACATGCTACGCACACTGCTACTACTGCTGAATCTGAAACTTCTGATACTTATGATGCTTCTTCTACTGTGCTTGATAAGAGTGGTTCATTAGGTCCTTTCCTAGATGCTACGATTGCTAGAACTATAGCTGGAAATACTGAAACTCCTAATGAAGACACTACTACACCTGCTAGTTCACCTGAGTCTAGTAAGAGTTATGATATTGAAGACGATTATGTTGAGATGACCGATGAATTTATTAAAGAATGTAAAAACACCCATGATATGAGCGCTTGTAAGAGTCTCCTTGAGAGGCGTACTATTAGACCCAAATTGTCTCCTATTGCTAAGTTTGCTGCTTCTCCCATAAACATTAAATATAAAGATTATGATTTCTCTCTTGATCTATATTACATAGATATTTTTGAGAAAGAACCTTTTTGTGGGACTAAGAATGAAAGTGCGGTAACACATATGACTGAGCTTTCTACCATGAGTGGCTTGTTTTCTGATGATATTAAGATGCATACTTACTTTGTTGCTAAGATTTTCCCCTTTCACTGAAAGGATAAGCTAAAACTTGGTTTAGTAATTTACCTCCTGGATCTATTGATAGCCATGATTGCTTGATTAGTACTTTCCTGCAAAAATATTTTCCTCCTAGTGCTAGACATGCTTTCTTGCAGGAACTTTTTGATTTTAAACAGGGGGAAAAAGAGATATTGCCTGAATCTTAGGCAAGGTTTTGTGCTTTGATTCATGCACAGGCTGGATGTCCATTACCTAAGAATGAGCTTCTTGATATATTTTATAATGGACTAACTGAAGAATCTAGGACATACCTGGATAATTGTGCTGATTGTGTTTTCAGGAATAGGACTCCCAAGGAAGCTGAGGAATTAATGGCTAAAATAAGCAAGAACTATGAAGATTGGACTTCTACTGAACCAGCTATACCTGAAGTAATCATACCTGAACCAGCTATACCTGAAGTAATTATACCTGCACCAACTATTCATGTGCCTATTCCAACATCAAATAAGAGGGGAGTTATTGAATTGAATGATGAAGTGATGAAGGAAGCTAAGAAATGTCTTAAGGAGAAGGGAATTAAAGCTGTAGATGTAAAGAATTTTCCTCCTATAGAAAAATTATGTAAGTCTATCCCCCATTCATCCACTATTGAGGTACACTCTCTCCAACACTTTGATGAAGGTGATATCCCTTACTCTAAACCTCCTGATCAATGCTTAGAAGAATTCAATATTTTTATTGTTAAGCAAGATAATTTTAATAAAAGGGTGCAAAATCATCTAATGGAAAACACTAGAGCTATTGTTGAGTTAAAGGATATTGTGGAAAGAACCTCTAATGATGTTAAAATGATTGTCAAACACTTTCAAATGATTCAAACTCAAATAGATCAACTTATTAAAGTGCAAAAAGACTTGCTAGTTAACGCTGCTAAAGAAAAACATGCTTATGAAATTAGAACTAGAAGTGGTGTTGCTACCCAGGATCCTCTATATCCTGAGGGGCATCCCAAAAGAATTGGGCAGGATTCTCAACAAGCTGAAAATAGTGGCTCTACTTGTAATAAAAGGAAAAAGAAACATAAAACTATTGTAGCACCCTTTGAACCTACTATAGATCCTAATAGTATATCCATTTCTGATGCTGAAACTGAAAGTGGTAATGAAGAAAATGATGTTCCCACTAAAGAAAAAGTTGAAGAAGAACCTGAGAAGCACACTAACAATACTAAATACACTAAAGAATATTTTTTTGCTAAGAAACATGGTAGTGAAAGAGAGCCTTGGGTTCAAAAACCTATGCCTTTCCCTAATAAGAAACACAAGTCAAAGGAAGATGAACACTATAATAAGTTTTGTGAGTGGATGAAACCTTTATTCCTGCAAATTCCTTTGACTGATGCTATTAAATTGCCTCCTTACTCAAAGTATATGAAGGATATTGTCTCGAATAAAAGGAAGGTCCCTAATGAAGAAATTTCTACTTTGCTTGCTAATTATTCCTTTAATGGTAAGGTTCCTAAGAAACTTGGCACTACCCAGGGATTCCAACTATCCCTTGCTCTATTAAGAATAGTTATGTTAGAACTGCTTTGTGTGATTTAGGAGCTGGAGTTAGTGTTATGCCTTTCTCTCGCTATAAGAGACTTCAACTAGAAAAACTAATACAGCTGATATAACTTTGCAAATCGATAATAAATCTACCACTATTCCTATTGGTATATGTGAGGATGTACCTGTTCAAGTGGCTCATAATTGCTTGATATTAACTGATTTTGCTGTGCTTGAAATGCCTGAAGATGATAATATGTCTATTATTCTTGGGAGACCTTTTCTTAATACTACAGGAGCTGTTATTAATTGTAATCAAGGAAAGTTGACCTTCAATGTTAATGACAAGGAACATACTATCTATTTCCCCAAGAAGATTGATAGGACTTATGGTTTGACTTCAATTGAACATGTTGAGGGCATTCAAGTTGGACAAATATATTGTCCCATACCAAGAGAAAAATTTGGAACTATTATGATTGGGACCATTGCTATCAAGGTTGAGGTAACATAATCATTAGTGGAATACAAAGTTTTGTTTCGTATAAAATTGTTTTTGTAACAAGACTTGATCAACCTTGTTAACAAAAGGATTTCATTGAGCAAAACAATGTTTTCACCATGATTATCTCCGCTTACTCCTATTCTATCCATTTTAGTTTTTGCTTTCGTTTAGTTTTCCTTTTTGTTGTTAGTTGCTTGCATGTTAGAGTGTCTTAGAACTTCTAAAGCTCTAGCCTTGTTTTGTCTTTGCATCTTTCCAAAAAAATCTTTCTTCAGAAAATCATTCATCTATACCTGAAAATTACCCAAAAATAAAGTGTCTCGAAAAATTCCAGAAAATTCATATTAAATTTTTACGTGCAAAAAGGGGCAGAGGAGTTCCTAGAAGGTACCAGGGGGGGCCACCAGGAAGGCACACCACCTTGTGGCGCGGCCAGCCCTGGGGCGCGCCAGCCTATGGTGTAGGCCACCCCTGGCCCTCCACCCACTCTCTCACTTGCCACTTTCTTCTCTCTCCTGAGTAGACACTAGTTCATTGCTCAAAATCGCGTTCTTGCTGTGCTTGCCCTCGATTTTTCGATCTCCTTGCTCAGCCCATCTTTGCTGCTGAAATTTGGAGCATTTGTTCTCCGGTTTGTGACACCTCCGCTTGTCCAAGTAGATTTGTGTTTAGTGGTTTATATCTTGAGTATTTTGCTGCTATAGGTGACAGGTTATGAGAGCTTGTAAGCTTGTTTGATGCTTACAGATATAGTTTTGATGCATGTTTAGGCCTCATACAAGTCCCTATGAGTAGTGCCCTTCATTATATTCACTTTGCAATCACTTGATTAATAGATGTTTAAATTTCAGAATATCAAGCATGAACAACCATACTTTTGGAGAGATATTTGAGAGGTATACACCTAGGAGGTCAAGGCCCTCAAGATCAACCTCTCAGTTCAGGCCATCATACAACAAAGAACTCATTGCACCTCGCATTGGTAATGAAGGAGATGATAGGGATGCTCACCCATCCACTTTTCCTTGTTTTACTTTCTTACAAGCTGCAGGGATTCTTGATGATTTCTTGCTACTGATTCAGAGGGTTGGTTTGACCTCATACATGCAAGATAAGAGTGAGCATTACGCTATGCTCACCAATACTTTTGTTGAGAGCTTCATGTTTACTAACAGCCCTATCAGTCAACTGTCTCTTTCAGAATTTATAATCTGCCCTTTACCATGTCATTGGAAAGATTTTGTAGTATTGTAGGTGTAAGCATGATAGGGACCATGATGAAGATTCAAGGGCGACCCGCTGATTTGCTAGAGCTTTACTGAGAGGTGACCAATGATGATGACCACGTAGCTCAGCGCGGAATGATAAGAAACATCCAACTCCCTGCTCTTAGATACTTTGCATATTATCTTGCTACTAGCGTTCTGGGTAGGGAGAATACGAGTAATATCTGTAACTATCATTTAGCCTTCCTTGCGGCTTCACTCAACAATGATACTCGGTACAACCTTGGCTCGCTTATTGCTCGCCGCCTAGCTGCTAGGGGGCCTATCTATGGGGGCATCATTGCTTCACGTATGGTTAATGCATTAGAGCTTTTAGTGGACCCCAATGATACTATATTGGCGCCACAAAGGCTTGACCTTGCTGCAATGAAAACACATCATTTTGTTACTGCTGATTCTGATTTGGACAGTCTAGTATATAGGATGTTGTTTACTGACAGGGACGAGAGGGAGATCCCTTTGCCGCAATCTACTTTGTTTAGTGTTCACAGGAGACCATGGTCATGCTCCAAGGAGGAGGTGGACGAGTAGCTCCGCTTGCTGGGGTTCCACGGGCAACACCAGGAGGATGTGCCCTCCTACGATTACTCTGCGCACTACGGAGGGACGTACTCGAGCTCACACCAGGACAAGGGTACCTCCTCGTCGTACCATGGAGACACTTCATCTTGGCCAGCCTGGGATTGACACCCACTTAGGCCAAAAGCCTAAGCTTTGGGGGAGGTACGCCGACATCGCACTCATTTCCATATCATTTTGCATCGGTACTTTGTATATTCATATTTCGTTCTCTTTTTAGCTTTCGTTCTTTCTTTGTTTTTGCTTTCTTAAAACATAAAAAGACCAAAAATATTTCTGTTGTTTCTCTTTGTTTGCTTCTTCTTTTGGCCTTGGTTTGCTCTTTTTGCCTTGCTTGAACTATTTGAAAAACCCAAAAAGATTTTGCTTTGCTTGTTCTTCCTTTTTTGTTCTTATTTTAAAAATCGAAAACACCAAAAATATTTGTTGTTCTTCTTTGGTTTTGTGAGTTTGTTGTAGGTTTCAGCAGTTCTCAGTGGGATTTGGTTTCATATTATTATTCAAGCCACACAAGTAAAGGGAAATAATGAGGATTAATGGCAACTTGAGGTGTGGTAAGAGGTTGGTAACGAACTCTATTTGTTTTCATTTTTGTACATATACTCATCATTGTGGGCATGCTTAGTCTGTTCGTGTAGGGTGTATGTTATTTATGGATGCTTAGTAGTTCTTGCTTTCATATGATTAGTTTCAGCTTGCTAATAGTTTGTAGCATGTCTTATGAATGTTTGCTTGCATTACTCTATTCATAACTTGGTATGACACCATGGTGTCCTCCTCAGAATGTTTCATTTGAATTGACTTGGCACATGCTCACGCATGCATATGACTAAAAAAATCAGTTGAGCCTTGATGAATTATTTTGCCTTGGGGATCTTGAATCACTTTCATGCCACGATTAGTCCTGTTTTGTTGCAAGCATCATTATGACAGCTATTGCTCTCTCGTCTATCGCTCCCTTACTATTTCTAGCCTTCACTTACACTGAGTATGTTTTACTCGTGTTTCCAATTCTCTAAACCCAAATATTGCCAAAAGTGTCCACCACACCTACCTATTAGCATCATTTGCTATTTCCGTATAAACTGTCTGCCTATTTGGGAAATTTAGTTAGTAAAGCTCTCACGAACTTGATGGCACACTTTATTTTCTTGCATTTAATAAACCAGAACCATTGCGTCCATCTTTGTTGCGTGTATGCTTGCTCTTTATAAGTTGAAGTTAGCAGAACCACGTATCATGGGGAATTCTTTCAACATTGCACTGGTACTTAGTACCTCGTTGATATCATGATTCTTTTGCTTATGGATCCCAGCGGTGTGAAATAAAAGTGGAACTTGTAAGATCATGGAGTCTGTATATGTGTTAGGGAAACACCTGGGTCGCTAGCCTAAGCCATGCCTAATCATGGTGGAAACTTGCAGCATAACCATAATGAGCATTCTATGAAGCATCCTTAATAAAAATCTATGCACACAGTAAATAAAAAGATCACTGAGATGCTCATTGTCTGCTTGCCTTGTCATTTTGATTATGGGATAGCTCCTATATCATGTGCAAGGGGTACCCCATTGGAGGTTCTCTATGATACATATGTACTTACAATGACAATAGCTTACTTGTGACTGAAGTTGAGTAGCGTGAGGTCCGGTACTCATAAGTCAGCGCATGAGACTTTAGCTTATAACTTGTCAAGCATATCCTCTTAGTTGTGTCACTTTAACCTTAACCATTTAAAGATGCTTATGATAGGGGCAATGAGAGCTCAAAGCTAACGAGTACCATACTTTCAGCATTTGGAAGCCTTTCAAACTTTTCAAAACCTTTTTCGTTTTCCTTGTTGAGTCTCCACATGTTCTATGAGCACCTTCTTGAGAGCATAGTTGTCATTCTTAGTGTAATGTGCTTGCCTCAAAACGTGATCATTTGTGTTATGACTTTGATGCTAGTATCTTTGATATCTTTACTTCTAGTCTTCACCTGAACTTCATAGGTGCCTTGGCATTCACAATCAAAGGCAAGCGAGATACCACTCTTTCATACCTTGTTATGAGCATTGTAATGTTGCTTATGTTTATGTTTCATGCTACCTATTATTTTTGAGTTGGAATCTCTTCATAGCTTGCAAGGCTTACTAAGTAAACTTAGTTGCATACTTCTTATGATGAATTGTCTAAGTAGTTGATCACATGCTGAGAATATATACATCATATGAAGCAAATGTGTTCGTGAAAGTTTCTTTTATCGCACTCAGTTTTCAACTAAATTGCTTGAGGACAAGCAATAAGCTAAGCTTGGGGTGAGTAGATACGTCCAAAACGTATCTACTTTCCTGAACACTTTTGCTATTGTTTCTCCTCTAAACTTGTTTGATTTGGATGCAGTTAACACGGACTGACGCTGTTTTCAGCAGAATTGCCTTGGTGTCTAGTTTTTGTGCAGAAAATCAACTATCAGGAAAAATCCCGGAAAATATGCCAAAAATCCTATTTCACCAGAAGACTCCTGGAGCCAGAATACGAGACGGAGGGGGGCTAGGCCCAGGCAACACCACCTGGCCGCGCGGGCTAGGCCTGGCCTCGCCAGGGGGTGGTCTGGCCGCCCCAGACACCCCCTCGGTCTCCCTCTTCGCCTATAAGATGCCTTCTGACATAAAAACTCAGGGGGGGTCGACGTTTTTCCAAAAGGAGTTTCGCTCTGCTGCCACCACTAGATTCCACGAAACAGCACCAGAAACTCCATTCTGGCACCCTGTCGGGACGGGGAATTGGAGGAGATCATCGCCATAATCATCACCATCGCTTCTCCATCGACCATCCATGTTTCCCCCATCCATGAGTGAGTAATCCCCCATTGTAGGCTATGGGGATGGTAGGGACTGGATGAGATCGTTCATGTAATGGCATCAAATTGTTAGGGCATGGTGCCTAGTATCATCTATTAGTGCTTTATGACTTTGTTGCGACTTGTTATGCTTAATACTTGTCACTAGGGCCCGAGTGCCATGATTTCAGATCTGAACATGTTATTGATTCATTATGATAGTATTGTTTATGGTCTTATCTGCAAGTTGTATACACACGTTGTTGTCCGGAACCAATGGCCTCGAAGTGACAGAAATCGGGATAACCGGAGGGAATGGCTTTGATGTGAGGATCACATGTGTTCACGGAGTGTTAATGCTTTGTTCTGGTGCTCTATTAAAAGGAGCACCTTAATTGCCAGTAGTTCCCTTGAGGCCCCTCTACAAACGGGCTGGCAGGACAAAAGATGTTGTGCAAATTCTCATTGCGAGGACGTATGACTATATATGGAACACATGCCTAGGATTATCTAGTACTTGGATGCTTTATCTTATTTATCTGCAATTGCCCTATGTTCTGATTGCTATGTGAATTGTCTTGTCCATGCAATGCCCGTCCATCCATCCCTATGCCTAGCGCACTCGAATCCTACTGTTTACTGCTATTGTTACTACTTTCTTTACTTTACTACTACTATTACTTTACTATTCCTACTACAAAACTGTTGCTACTGATAAACTGTTGTGAGCAAGATTGTTTCCAGGTGCAGCTGAATTGACAACTCAGTTGTTAAGGCTTATAAATATTCTTTGGCTCCCCTTGTGTCGAATCAATAAATTGGGTTTCACTTCCCTCAAAAATACTGCGTTACACCCCCTATACTTGTGGGTCATCAACCACCTTGATCCACTGCGCATACAGTCAAGCAGCTTCAAGTCTATCTCTTCATACTAGGATAAAACAAATTGCAGTGTTGTATCAGCTCCGGCCCGTGCAGCAGATTCCCGCCACAGGTTTAGCTGAGTCTCACACTCCATCAATTTTGCTATAAAAGCAGCATTTCCCTTGGGAATGGGCTCAGTGGGCCAAAGAGAATTAAACATCCGCATCGCTCCAGCATGCTATCTGCGCCATAATTCTTCACTAGCTCCATACGAGCGACGAGGCTCACCAGCAGATTCTCTGTCTCATAAGGGATTGACCCGGCAGCAAGACCTGTTGGAATACCACATTTCTGGCGAGACCTAGTTACAGCGGCAACAGCAATGGAGTCACCCTCTGGGAACTTGCCTGAGAACAGAACATCGGAGACCAGTGAGTAAGAGCTCTAAGTCCGGAGGAATAAGAATTGAGAAAGAGGAAGAGAACTCACGAGAAATCTAGAAAAGGAGATGATCGAGCTCGGCATGAACATTGGCGCTGCTGGCCTAGAGTCTTTCATATTCAGAGGTCGTTGACATAAGTTTTACGTCGGCTTCCTGCAATAGGTCCTTGTCCTTGGAAATTTGCATGGTCAGCCACTCCTTTTCCTCGGCAAACTTCTGATCAGCCTTATCCAGCTCAGATTTATGGAGGTCCTTAAGCCTCTGGATTTCGGCATTCAGCCGAGTAATCTCTGGGTCCTGGAGGCGCAGCCGAGCAATCTCGTCATCCTTTTTCTTCAGTTCAACTTGATGCTTCCCTGCTTGTTCGAGAAAATGTGTCATCATATCAGGAATGGGCACGATATCTTCAAGTGTAGCTGCAATAGTGAGTTAACCCGGTGGAACCGAGGTATAAATATCTACCAAGTCAAGGGAAGAACGCGTAGTGGCCAAGAAAGCAAGACAATTTACCTTGGATTTCAGCCAGATTTTTGCACATGATAACGTTTTCAGCCTCAACCTCGGCTGCATAATTTGGATAATAAGTTAATACAAATAAAGAATATCCCCAAGGAAAGTAGATGAAAAGAACTTAGGCGAAGGGATTTACCCTTCTTCTGGTGATCCACCAACAACTTGCCATATTTGGCACGAAGATCTTTGTATGAGTCTAGCAGGCGCTGGAACTCAGCTGTTCGGTGGTTGGTGGTGATCTACAAAAACGAGCCACTGTTAGTTAACCGGTAGAAGGAAATAATTCAAAGTCTACAAGATCCGGGCCAAGTGGAACTTAACCCGCTCTAGGTGTGTGGATATTCGAAGTATTCAAGATCCGGGCCAAGTGCAACTTAACCCGGCTCTAGGTGTGTGGATATTCGAAGTATTCAAGATCCGGGCCAAGTGGAATTTAACCCGGCTCAAGGTGTGTGGATATTCGAAGTATTCAAAGATCTGGGCCAAGTGGAACTTAACCCGGCTCTAGGTGTGTGGATATTCGAAGTATGCAAAATCCGGGCCAAGTGGAACTCAACCTGGCTCTAGGTGTGTGGTTATTCGAAGTATGCAAAATCCGGGCCAAGTGGAACTAAACCCGGCTCTAAGTTTATATCTATTTGAAAATGCTAAGGACTTGCACCAAATTCTCTAGGAGCATCTGACCGAGTAATAAATTACTCCCTCGGAGGCTCAGGGACTAGTGGATATATCTATAAGTATATGTGTACCTAAAGCAGCATAGCAGAAGAAAGGGATTACCTCCATCATTCGGTCAGCCAAAGAAATAGCCTTGGTAGCTGAGTTCATTTGAGCGCTAAACTCTGCTAGGCCAAACTTCTCCGGCAGATCGTCTTGTTGATCAATGAACTCCGCATTGTTCCAGTTGTACATGTATTCAATAAGGGCTGGGCTATAGCTCTCGCCGCTAGGTGAATTCCTCATCACCAAGCCTTTGGAGTGGGCCTCCCGCCTTGCGGACTGAGCAGCAGGGGGACTGGTATGCAGGACCAGTTGCTTACTGCCCTCTGATCCGGCAGCAGGAGACCTAGAAACAGAGTCCTTGGCTGGCTCGGGAGCCTTCTTGAGCTTGCCAGATGATGCCCAGCACTAGAAAGGAGCCAAAGCTGCAGAGCCGGATTGAGCGGCGGAAGCTGGCTGGAAGATGTACGCAATGGACATCGTTGATCCGGAGGCAGTGGATTGCGGATTTTTCTTCGGTGGCTTGGTTGCGGCTGCTGCTGGCTTTGGCGCTAGGGCTGGTGCTTTGGTTGGTGCTGTTGGTGTTGATGGTGCTGTTGGTTTTGGTGCTGATGCTGCTGGTGCTGACACTACTACTGGTGTTGTTGTTGATGTTGTTGGTGCTGCTGATGCTGGTGGTGCTGGAGCTGGTACTGCTGGTACTGGTGTCGATAATACTAAGGAAACTGGGGTCAAAGAAGAAATTGTTTGGGGCGATGCCGATGAAGCTAGCACCTCAGAGCCGGACAGTGGCGACGAAGATGAGGAACTAGGATGATCCGGCATAGCCGTATCCTGAGCCGCTCTGCTACCCCCCACGTCGATGTTGCCCTCCTCATGACGAGGTGGGCTCTGATTAGGCGCAGCCACGGAGTCCTCATGGATAGGACTCAGTGGGAGGGAGAAGAACCGCTCTGGATTGGAGAAGAAATGTTGGGGCCACTTTGGGGAATAACCCTGGGAGCGTTGCGGAAATGAGAAAACAACAAGTCAAAAAAAGAAATAGAAATAGATAAAATGCAAAGGCAGAGACAAAAGAACTCAAAGGCAAATAGGAATGGAATAGCGACTTACTTGTCCGAGGTTTGGGGAGCCCGAGGTTTGGGTGCCCTCCGTACTGTGCTCTTGGCCGCGGGCTTGGCCGAAGCCTTGTCCTCGGATTTCTTCTGCCTCTTCTTAGGTAGTGGCGCCTCCGAAGCTGCGGCAGAGGTAGCCTCACGCTTCTAGGAAGGGGCAGGGACTGGATCACCCGTGGCGAGAGGGGGAACGTCGAGGACCTGACCGGCCGGGTTAGCTGAAGATTCAGACATAACAGGGAATGCGTAAGAGATAGGCACCGGGTCAAGTACCTCTAGAACCTCAACATCTGAGTCATCGTCATCCGGACAATCCCTTAAATAAGAGGCCTTACCAGAGGGTCCGGAGTAGGCAAGAACCTCTCTGAGTCAGGATCCACCTCGTCCGGGTCAGCATGATCCGCCACCCACTTGCTCGCCATCTCCTTGCCATCCTCAAGTGGTTGCTGGAGAAATCGCTGAAAGCAAAAGTGTCAGTGGCTAACTTAGAAAAATTGTCCGACATAACGAGAAAACCCGGAAAAATGGCAAGAAAAGGATTTACCTTAGGAGGAGGATTGGCCCGGGTAAAGGGAGCAAGCCACCATTCCCAAGTATTGTAGAACTCCTTCTCCACGTTGAAGATGGCCTTGACCCAGCAAAACACCTTAGCCTTGTTAAGCTCGATGGAGGAGGTCCGGTGGGGGTCGAGGGGGCCGCTCAGGTAGCAGATCTTGTGGGCGCGCTTTTGAAGGGGGAGACCTAGCTGTGGATGAAGGTGATCATGATATCCTCGCCCCGCAACTTCTCCTTGGCTAGATCCTTCATCCGGCGGTCCACCTGATTCGCCAAGGCAGTGGGCTGCTTAGGGATTTTCTCCCACAAAGAGATGTCCAGGACACCAAGCTTGAAAGGGAGGAGCCGAATCAAGTCTACATCCATGGTATTCCGGACATAGAAGAAGGTCCGGGCCTAGCCTTTGCAGGACTCGAGGCCAGTGACCTGGGGAAAGCAGATTGCTTGTGGGGAGAGATAGAGGCTGCACCACATTGGGTCAAGTGTTTCTCGGTGGGGGTGAGATGCTTGTCAGGGACAACATTCTTCCGCAAACCAAAGAATTTGATCCACATCTGTTTGGAGGGCCAGAGGCCGACGTACCCCTCTATGCCGGAGGCAAAAGAAGAGAGAGAGAGGTAATGGCATTGGCGGGGAGATGGTGCGGTTGCAATTGATAGATTGAAATGAAATCATGTAAGAAATCAGAAACGGGAAGGCCGAAGACGCGTTGGAAGTGGGAGAGAAAAACAGCAAACTCCCCTGGATTTGGAGATGGAGTGATCTCTTGAGCGGCGAGGCGGCAGGCGACTCCAGTGGGAATGTGGCGCGTGGCGTACATCTAGTCTATGTCGTCTTGACAGACAAAGGCACCGGCCCAGCCGCCACACTCAGGGGCTTCTTCCCCTTCTTCTTCCTAGGCGACAACGGCGGCTTCCTCTTCAGTCATGGTGAGGTCGAGGTCCTCGAAAACAAAATCGGAGAAGAGGTACCCGGCCGCGGGGAACCTAGAAGCACAGGTCCCTGTTGCGAAGAACTTGAACGGAGGCGGCGACACGGTCACAAGGAATGGTTGGGCGCAGTCACTGTGGCGTAGCACTGGCGCAAAAGTGGTGGCGGCGGAGGCGTCGCAGTGGATAAGAAGAGAGGCAGGAGAGCGCGCGGAGTGGGGAACTTCCCCAAGATTTCCCCTGCCCCCCTATTTAACCATGCATCACGAGCATGTAGTGGGATTGATTGCAGCGTCCCATCCGCATGATGTGGCCGTGTACGCAGTAGATCATCCAATCAAGTGCGATCCACAACAAGGGGCACAGGGAACAAAAGATCCTGTGACGCGATGCAATGATACAGATAACGAGGCGCTGCCACGACAGGACGTGCATAGCAGTTATTCCTGACATTACTGTAGTAACCGGCGCAGTAAACAGGCGTTGCCCTTAAAATGAGGCAAGGTGATGATTACCCTCCATGTAGGACATGGGAAAGCGTATGCGAGAAGGAAATATAACCTGGATACATGAGCAAAGACCCGGCCAACAAGAAATAACTCGGAACGAGCCAAGGGAGCATCAAAGTAAAGAGTCCAGGTTACGGAGTAACTCGGCTGAAGAAGCGCAGATTCGGATAAGGAGAACCTGTTGTGGCCTTAACAACTGAAGTTGCTAAGACCACACCAGCTTCGGGGACTAATGTTGGGGGTATACTCCCGGGTAGGGTGACGCCGGGGAGAATATCATTTTGCGGCCTGAAAGTTGGGGTATCTAGGCAACGTGGTACCCAAGTTGCTTACAATTAGCTGCGTTGCCCAAAGTTGGTGTGCCAAATACTCAGAGGGTCTTTTTCAGCACGAATTCAACTTTACGTTTCAATAAAAAATATCAGGCTAACGGTTGTCAAGTTGGGCCCCCTGGTCCGTTCTCGCCGTTATGTCGCTCTCGTCCCTTAGGCGGGGTGGCTGTCACGTAGGCTTGCGGCGTTGGCACAGTTGATAGGACAACACCGCCTGCCAAGTGTATTGATGTGACAAAATAGGGCACATGTATTGGTGTTATAATTATTTTTTGTTTACTCAGAAGCTGGAACGGCCACCACCACGCGTCTCTCCTTGGACTTCCGTCCCCGTCGTTAACCACTACCTTAAAAGCGCATTGACAGTTCCACCGTTCCCGTGCCTCGCAGAAACCACTCTTCTTCTTCCTGTCATCTGTCTTCTTCCCGTCTTCCCCTTGCCGCCATGGAAGGTCGTCGCACTCTAGAGACAAGCTTCACTACCCATAACAATAAGAAGATAGACGTTGTCTACACCAAGGAGAAGGAGACAGTGGTGCATGTCCTGAGGATGTACGAGGGTTGGCTTGAGAAAGACGAGGAAAATTTTGTGGGATTGGACCTCGAGTACACCCCGGAGCACCCATATGAAGGGAGTGAAGTCGCCGTCGTTCAACTGGCCATGAGGAAACACGTCCTCGTCTACCACCTCTCCCGGTTTGTAGATCTCCTCTCTGTAGCTAACCGCTTTTAGGGTTTTCTCCTCTTGTTTTTTATCCATTTGCTCATCTTGCAACTACTGGATTTTATTTGGGACCAAATAAATTATGACAAGACAATGTTGAGAGTCTTGATCTTGCATTTACTAAACTTTTAAAAATTATATTCAGATGATGATCTTGCATTGACAAAATATTTGTAGTTACAAATTTTGGTCATGAAAAACTACATACTTTCAGGACTGACAATAATTTTCCAGTGCTACGACAGTTCCTTGTAGAAAAGGGAATTGTTTTCTGCATTGTCGACAATACAATCGATTTTTTGAAATTTTATCAAGAGTGAATTATAATTCCTGTGCACAACTGGATCAATATTCAGAGTCTTGTCAAGATCCCAGGGGGCTCGAGGAAGGATGGAATGGCATCACTCGCAACTAGAATCCTCGATGAGTCGTACGACAGAATGAAGGCAGATTTCCCTATGGATAGGCACGATTTCTGGGACGAGTGGCCGTTGTCTGATATAAACCTGAAGTATGCAGCCATAGATGCTTACGTGACCTACCAGCTATACAAGAAGATCCATTTTTTTTCTATGTTACCTCGTGTTTTAACCTATTTGCAAGAGGGAAGATGAGCTTATGGAAGCCCTTTGTAGAAAATGAAGAATAGCTGAGTTTGAAGCTGCATATGCAAAGGAAATGGCTGCATCTGAAGCAGCTGATAGAGAGGCTGCTGAAGCAGCTGAAAGAGAGCTTCCAGCTGAAGCAGAAGGAGCTGACAGAGAGGCTGTAGCTGAAGCAGCAAACAGAGAGGCTGCATCTTCTAGCGATAACAATCAAGTCTGTGATGCACCGCTAATTGTGTCGTAGGACGCTGAAGATAGGGAAGGCAAGTCATATCCCAGGTGGGACGAAGCATTTCGTGAGGTGTGGAGTGCCAATAATGTAAGATCTACCTGGAATGATCGCAGTTGGTCGCCTAGGAACGATGGCAAGCGCCTCAAGTGGGCTGATGAGAAGTGAATTAAATTTTACTTCTTAGTGTTATGTTTCTATTTTGTGGAACTCATTTATCTTATCAAGATGTCTAGCGCCTCAAGTGAGAGTAGTAAAATAAAGAGTAAAATGCACCGGAGGTCCTAAAAGTTTGGAGGAAACTGTATGTAGGTCCTAAAAGTTTCAACATGTGTACAGGAGACCCTAATTCTCAATTAGTTGTGCACTGCAGGTCCTAATTCTCAGTTAGTTGTGCACAGCAGGTCCTAATTCTCAGCTACAGCCCCGACTACTGTGCACATGGATCTGAGAATTAGGACCTCCGGTACACAAGTTGAAACTTTTAGGACCTTCCTACGGTTTCCTCCAAACTTTTAGGACCTCCAGTGCATTTTACTCTAAAATAAATTTAACCCTCTTTGTGTTATGTTTATGTATGTGTCTTGTAGCTTGTCTAGAGAAGCAAATCACACCAGGCAGAATACATTCATTCAGAAAACAAAACAAATGTAGATATACCTATGCGCAGCTAAATAGGATATAGCGATAGAAAGTAGGTTACTTAACGAGGTTTGATGCACTCAGCCAGAAATAGGATGCAAGCAAAATATAGAAAATCAAAAGAAGCTGCTTAGCAGCAGCAGATACATTCAAGGACACATCCAACCCGTCCTTCATGCGCCCGCGCCTCCGCCTCCTCCCTCGGGCGCTTCCTCCACTTCTTGCTGCCTAGTCCCTTGATCTTGGGGGCCTTGGGCCTGATTGGAGGCATGCGACCCTCTTTGATGGCCACCCGCTGGAGGTTTCGGAGTTGAATGTCGAGAGCCCGGTGTTTAGCAATGTAGGCATTGATGTTCACGGTCTCACGCTCGCCGCCTTTGTGGATGTTGGAGCCCGGGGCCTCTACATGCTTTAGTAAGGAGTTGAAGTCGGTGCCGGCGAGACTCACCCAGCAGAAGGGGCAGCGCCGGGAGCCGCCCCTGAAGAAGGCGTCGTACTGGCCGGCCTGGAGTCTCCTCAGCACCTAACGAGTCTTGGTGTGCATGGACTTGTCATCGCTGCAGACGTCGCTGCGCGAAACATATTGGAAGAAAAGGAAAATGGCGGAGTAGATGATGTAAGAAGATCGAGCAATCGAAATGCGAACAAGCGAATCCTAATAAATCAAGATCTAGCATCCAACGATGGGAACGGTAGAAGAACCAGGGGAGGGGAGCAAACCCTAGTTACCTCTGACCATGGGTCGTCGATGTCGGTGTCGTAGGGGTTCAGCGGAGCGATGTACTTATCTAGATCGTAGGTGCCCAAGAAGTGCTTGATCTACTTGTGACCGGCGGCGACCTCCTCGCCGGCGGGGGGCTCCTCTTCGGCGGCCCCGTCGGTAGCAGTGACGGGGGCCTGGACGGGAACGGCGGCTGCCATCGATGGCTCGATTGGGGCCTAGACAGGGACGGCGGCTGCTTTCAACGCGTCGAGGGGGACCGGCGAGGAGACAGGGGCCTCCTCACCGGCGGCCTCGGAGGCGACGATGGCCACCTTATCCTCCTCCAATAAAACACCGGCGCGGACGGGGTATTCTCGGGAGTTTGCGGATGCTGGTGGGACAGTGGAGAGGGCTGTGTAGGGAGAGTGAGCGAGAGTGAGAGTGGGTGTGCGGAGAGGGGCTCTATAGTTAAGGTGGATGGAAGCAAGGCATGTTTCGTTGCACCACCGTGCAACGCGCCGTGCAGTCTACTACACCATGCACCGCGACACGCGCACAGTACGTCACTTTTTTCTCGGGCCATGCATGGCAGTTCTATATTGAGCCGCATGCAAAGGACGCATACACAATTTCTATGTACGAAGTTTGACACGGCCCTAAAATTTGTGATAGTTAAAAGTGGAAATGAAGAGGGGAAGGTAGGTGGCTGTATGGCAAGATTTGTGGGGTTGTGCTAGATCAGGTAGAGGGATGTGTTGATGACTGCGAGTGACTCGATGAAGGCGGAGACCTTATGTCTCGTCGAGCTCAGCTCTTCAGCCTCCGACTAGCGCATGCAAGTTTCTTATGGCGGGGCCCAGTTGGAAGTGAGATTGAGAGCCGCTACGTAAAAAATAGGACATGTCTTATTAAAATCAAGTGGCAATAAATTGCAGCTGTCCATCGACAACCGTGCACTTGATGACGCATGTGTTGTGGCATAGTAGTAGGAGTAGTAGGCTTTTCGGACTTGTTTAAACATGACATGACCGCTCGACGACTTTTTCCATGGACGGCATCGTGTTCCTTCTTGTAGAGGTCTCGCTGAGGGAGACGTCCGTGTTGTCTCATGATGTACTGTGAAGGGCACGACGTGTGCAATGATCATCGTTGGATCGCATAGAATCAATGGTTGGTGCGCACGATCCGCGTGACAACTGTGACAACCAATCATGGAGTAGTAGATAAAGTGAGCACATGTCTGGGCTTCTATGAAAGATAGAGAGGGGGGGTAAAACTGAGTAGTATCAAAAAACCAAGGGCAAAACTGAGTAGTATAAAAATGGAAAGTGAGTGTCTTGTACAATTAAATACATCATGGCATACATCAAATTATGCCAAGATAGATCCACTAGAGTTCATTGGATGTGTGTTCTTCTCATAAATCACATGGATCAACTAGAGTTCATTGCATGTGTGTTATTGTCATAAACCACATGGATCCACTGGTGTCATTGCATGTGTGTTCTTTTCATAAACCACATGTTGATCCACCAATGTCATTGCATGTAGTCATTGCATGTCTTTTCTTTTGATGAACCACACCCAGTGGCATCGCATGTCTGTTCTTCTCACAAACCACATAAGGATCCACTAGTGTCATTGCATGTCTGTTCTTCTCATGAACCACATATAGATTCATTGCATGTCTGTTCTTCTCACAAACCACATAAGGATCCACTAGTGTCATTGGATGTGTGTTCTTTTCATGAAACACACAATGTCATTGGATGTTTGTTCTTTTCATAAACCACATAAGGATCCACCAGTGTCATTGGATGTGTGTTCTTTTCATGAACCACACCTAGTGTGATTGGATGTGTGTTCTTCTCATAAACCACACATGGATCCACCAGTGTCATTGCATGTGTGTTCTTTTCATGAACCACACCCAGTGTCATTACATGTCTGTTCTTCTCACAAACCACACATAAGGATCCACCAGTGTCATTGCATATCTGTTCTTTTCATGAACCACACCCAGTATCATTCATGTTTGTTCCTCTAAACATACCACACATGGATCCACCAGTGTCATTGCATATTTGTTCTTGTCATGAACCACATAGTGTCATTGGATGTCTATTCTTTTCATAAACCACATAAGGATCCACCAGTGTCATTGCATGTATGTTCTTTTCATGAACCACACCCAATATCATTGCATGTATGTTCCTCTAAACAAACTACACATGGATCCACCAGTGTCATTGCATGTGGTCATTGCATGTGTGTTCTTCTAAACAAACCACACATGCATCCACTAGTGTCATTGGATGTGTGTTCTTTTCATGAACCACACATGGATCCACCCAGTGTGATTGCATGTCAGTTCTTCTCACAGACCACATAAGGATCCACTAGTGTCATTGCATGTCTGTTCTTTTCATGAACCACATAAGGATACACCAGTGTCATTCCATGTCTGTTCTTCTCATGAACCACAACTAGAGTCATTGCATGTCTATTCTTCTCACAAACAACATACGGATACACCAGTGTCATTGCATGTTTGTTCTTCTCATGAACCACAGCTAGAGTCATTGCATGTATGTTCTTCTCACAAACCACATAAGGATCCACCAGTGTCATTGGATGTGTGTTCTTTTCATATACCACACCCAGTGTCATTGGATGTGTGTTCTTTTCATGAACCACACCCAGTGTCATTGCATGTCTCTTCTTCTCACAAACCAAATAAGGATACACCAGTGTCACTGGATGTGTGTTCTTTTCATGAACCACACCCAGTGTCATTGCATGTTTGTTCTTCTCACAAACCACATAGGGATCCACCAGTGTCATTGCATGTCTGTTCGTCTCATGAACCACATCTAGAATCATCGAATGTGTGTTCTTCTCACAAAACACATAAGGATACAGCAGTGTAATTGCATTTCTGTTCTTCTCATGAACCACATCTTGAGTCCTTGTAAGTCTGTTCTTCTCACAAACCACATAAGGATCCACCAGTGTCCTTGGATGTGTGTTCTTTTCATGAACCACACACAGTGTCATTAGATATCTGTTCTTTTCATAAACCACATAAGGATCCACTAGTGTCATTGGATGTCTGTTCTTTTCATGAACCACACCTAGTGTCATTGGATGTGTGTTCTTATCACAAAGCACACATCGATCCACCAGTGTCATTGCATGTGTGTTCTTTTCATGAACCACACCTAGTGTCATTGCATGTCTGTTCTTCTCACAAACCATATATGGATCCACTAGTGTCACTGTATGTGTGTTCTTTTCATGAACCCCACCAGTGTTATTGCATGTCTGTTCTTCTCATGAACCACATCTAGAGTCATCGCATGTGTGTCCTTCTCACAAACCACATAAGGATCCACCAGTGTAATTGCATGTCTGTTCTTCTCATGAAACACATCTAGAGTCATTGCATGTCTGTTCTTCTCACAAACCACATAAGGATCCACCAGTGTCATTGCATGTGTGTTCTTTTCACAAACCACAGCTAGAGTCATTGCATGTGTGTTCTTCTCAGAAACCACATAAGGATCCACCAGTGTCATTGGATGTGTATTCTTTTAATGAACCACACCCAGTGTCATTGGATGTGTGTTCTTCTCTCAAACCACACAAGGATCCACCAGTGTAATTGCATGTGGTGATTGCATGTGTGTTCTTCTAAACAAACCACACATGGATCCACCTAGTGTGATTAGATGTTTGTTCTTTTCATGAACCACATACAGTGTCATTGCATGTCTGTTCTTCTCACAAACCACACATGGATCCTCCCAGTGTGATTGCATGTCACTTCTTCTCACAAACCACATAAGGATCCACCAGTGTCATTGCATGTCTGTTCTTCTCACAAACCACACATGGATACACCAGTGTCATTGCATGTCTGTTCTTCTCATGAACCACAGCTAGAGTCATTGCATGTCTGTTCTTTTCACAAACCACATAAGGATCCACCAGTATCATTGGATGTGTGTTCTTTTCCTGAACCACACCCAGTGTCATTCGACGTGTGTTCTTCTCTCAAACCACACATGGATCCACCAGTGTCATTGCATGGCTGTTCTTTTCATGAACCACACATGGATCCCCCAGTGTGATTGCATGCCAATTCTTCTCACAAACCACATAAGGAAGCACCAGTGTCATTGCATATCTGTCCTTTTCATGAACCACACCTAGTATCATTACAATTTTGTTCCTGTAAACAAACCACACATGGATCCACCAGTGTCATTGCATGTGGGCATTGCATGTGTGTTCTTCTAAACAAACCACACATGGATCCACCAGTGTTATTGGATGTGTGTTCTTTTCATGAACCACACCTTGTGTCATTGCATGTATGTTCTTCTCACAAACCACATATGCATCCACCAGTGTCACTGGATGTGTGTTCTTTTCATGAACCACACCCAGTGTCATTGCATGTCTGTTCTTCTCACAAACCACATAGGGACCCACCTGTGTCATTGCACGTCTGTTCTTCTCATGAGCCACATCTAGAGTGGTCGCATGTGTGTTCTTCTCATAGACCACATAAGGATACACCAGTGTAATTGCATGTCTGTTCTTCTCACGAACCAAATCTAGAGTCATTGCATGTCTATTCTTCTCACAAGACACATAAGGATCCACCAGTGTCATTAGATGTGTGTTCTTTTCATGAACGACACACAGTGTCATTAGATGTCTGTTCTTTTCATAAACCACATCAGGATCCACCAATGTCATTGGATGTGTGATCTTTTCATGAACCACACCCAGTGTCATTGCATGTGTGTTCTTCTAGCAAACCACACATGGATCCACCAGTGTCATTGCATGTTTGTTCTTTTCATGAACCACAGCCAGAGTCATTGCATGTGTGTTCTTCTCACAAACCACATAAGGATACACCAGTGTCACTGGATGTGTGTTCTTTTCATGAACCACTGCTAGTGTCATTGCATATATGTTCTTCTCACAAACAACATAGGGATATACCAGTGTCATTGCATGTATGTTCTTCTCATGAACCACAGGTAGAGTCATCGCATGTGTGTTCTTCTCACAAACCACATAAGGATACACTAGTGTAATTGCATGTATGTTCTTTTCATGAACCACATCCAGAGTTATTGGATGTGTGTATTTCTCTCAAACCACACATGGATCCCCAGTGTCATTGGATGTGGGGACATCTGAATCAAACAATTTATCGTGTGAGACCCTAGGGGTACTCAGCAAGTCTTTATGCCTCTAAAGGGGACATAACCTGGGGTGATGCAATTACAGCAAAAGATAATAACTAACAAGTCTATAGATACTCGCTAACCATCCGCCTAACCAATGATAAACGGATGTCCGTTAATTAGGAACAACAGTTATAACAGTATAAAATAACAGATCCATCCTCCTTCTCGCTTACCAACGAGAAAGCGGACGAACAACCCATCCGTTGGCAGTTTTATTAACCATTCCATGAAGGTTGCACCATTTACTAGTCAGGTATTTAGTCAAGTTAAAGACGGTACTTTAGTTATACTTGTCTATGATCGAGAAACTGTGCTCCAAGTCGTCCATAACCGCGGACATGGCTTTCAGAAAGATTTACCCTGCAGGGGTGCACAAATAGCAACACACACATGATCGACCTCGGAAAAACCAAATCAAAACCCAATGAGATTTTCTCGACAAAGCAATCAGAGGATTCATAAAATATTTCAGGGGGCCACCCTAATAAGCTACCCTCTACGAAGTTGGCCGGCTCCGAGACGGACCCAGGGTTTGCGAGAACGGCTGTAAACGACTGGGAACCCGAAAATGTGACTGGGCTTATCGATACCGCGAAATCGTGCCGCGATCCCTAAACAGTACAGGTGCTCCACGCACAATCTTAAATGAAGCAGTAAAGCATGGCATAAGTACAGGATAGTAATAATGCCCCAAACTACTTTGTGGCCCCAAGAAATAAAGTACAAATCAAGCTCTAGCAAAGGGGGATTCATAGAGTCTCCCGTATGTGGATAGTGCAAATAATCAAGGAACAGGAATTAAGTACTCGGGGTCCTACGGGACACAAGTGGACATAAAAACCAAATGACAGATATTGCCCACCGATGCCTCTTTCATTAGTTATCCCATTACTACTCAGGTTATGTTGTTTATCTACCTCGTTATCCATCAGACTCTCACATACCCTACACATGCTGTTCTAGGACCCGCATGGCTCAAACAACTCCCGTAGTACTGGCTCATGGGATGGAGGAACAAGCTCGGTGGGGTTTAAAAGTAAAGGCTATGCAGTACTTGGGATTCAATTTAATGCAATCGCGACTCAATTATGCAAGAATAAGATAGAGGCAATAGGTACTATATGTATGCAAGCATGTGGTAGTGCTTTCCTGGCAGCTCAGTTGAAGCGGGAGATGGATCTGGGTAGTACTCCTGGGATTCCTGATATTTCCCCTGCTTGGCGTCTATTCGAAAGAAGAACCAAACAAACAAGGGCCAACATAAATAAAGTGCAAAGCATATAAATAAAATGCGACAAGCAAACAAGCATGCCATGATGAATGATGCACAAATTACATGGCAATACTGTAGCATAGAAAGGGTGAGGTGTGGGGACAAGAATAAATTATTTTATTAATTATTTGGTCAAGTTTTATTGCCGTAAACAGTTCTGATTTTTAAATATGACATGATGCATGCTTTAATTCATAACATGGAATGCATAAACAGAACGGGCTCGTCGCGCTGATTGATTTAGACATATTATTTGTCAAATTTGGAGTTATAGAATTAAAGTTATTAATTAATTAAGAAAATGCATTTTTATTGCAATTAAACAATTTCGAAAAATTTAAATTAGACAAACATTTTTTTGGATGAAATATTTGAATTTCTCAGATTTTTATGATTCAAAAACATATATTATTTGTATTATTTGGGTTTACCGATAAAAAGTTATTATTTTCTGGATATTAAAACATATTAAACAATTTCTAAAATTGTTTTTATTAATAGGAAAAAGAACACAGACTTTTTACACACAATTGGAGCTAGCCACATACGCTGACGCGCAGGGCCCGGCTGACTCAGCGTAGTGAACTGGCGGATAAAGAGGGGGTTTTCTCTAGACTTTTCTCACCTCGAGGCGCCCTACCCACTCTTGGTGACATGTGGGTCAGCGTGCGGCGGGCCACCTCCCGTGTGACTGAGCCAGGGTGTGACAAGTGGCAGAGTGAAGGGACGTTGGGGTGAGGATTCCGAAAACACAGGGGTCTTTTAGCAAAAGCTTCATCGGTTTGACTAGAAACTGAATTTGAGATCTGGAAAAACGAGTAAAATCGGGCTGAGTTCAGAAGAAGATGGCGACCAAACGGTTCAGAATTAGAAGTTTTTCTGAAAACGAGGGTTGCAGATATCGCAAAGATCTACAACTTTGCAGAAGGAACTTTCTTCATACGAAGCTTGTACGCGCCCGAAAAATAACGAACAGAGCGGGTTTAGGTTTTGGACAGAAAATTCAGAAACCAGATTTTTGGTTAGATCTTCGACAGACGATTCCAATCGCTGTAGTTAACCAAAAGGAGTGTGGTTTGATGAGTTTGAAAGATGGGATGTAGGAGAACAAAATTTATGTTCGGAGTTTTTGCAAAGGATCAACACTGTAGCCGGGAGAAAATCGGAAAGTTAGCCTGGGAGAGGTGTACGTGCTGCTGCTGAAAAATGTTCGAAAAACTCTGGATAACTACGGGATCAGGCCATCTTACGGGGTCGATTTCGGAAGATTTTCTCGATAGATTTGAGCGCCGTTTGGCTTGATAGAAAGAGGGTTACATATGCTACAGCAGAGTGCAAAAATCTCGGGCTAAGGTGGCCTGTGTGCTCGGCTAGCTCGCTCTCAACAAAGGAGCAAGCGACAGCAACTGCGCGTCTGCGCGGCGCGTCTGTAGGGCGCTCGATGAAGCTCGGCGGTGATCTACGACACGAGAAGGGAAGATAGGATGTCTAGGAGGATGAGTTGCTTACCATCGACCAACAGGTGCAGAAAGATATGGTCGAGGTGGTGTAGATCGACAGGGAGAAGCGGGTTCGGAACAGCTCCTGGCGTCAAGGTTCACGGCGGCGCTGCTCCGTCTCCGGCGGCTCCCCGATGGAACCTCCGGTTCAGGACGATGAAGAGGACGATCGAGAAGCAGCTGAAGCTCTTGGACTCTCTCAAGGTACACTATGTCGACGAGAAATAGAGAGGCCGGAAGCTGGAGCTTGGTAGGGCATGGAGATGGCCATGTCCATCTAGAGGAAGAAGAGAGGGGAGGAAGGGAAGTAGCTGGGCACTTAGGGGTCTCGATCTAGAGCCTGGGTTTGGTGCTGGGCGCGTGGTTGATGGCTTGGAGATAAGGAGGAGGAGGAAGGAGCACATGGGTTGCCACTTTTTGCAAAAGCTAGATAGGGAGGGGGTGCCCTCAGGTGGCCTCCCTTCACTTCTTGTTGCTGTCCACCGAGGGAGGGAAGGAAAAGGGGACCAGAGGGAGGTGGTGCTGATCAGCTTGGAGGTAAAGAAAAGGAAAGAAGGGGTGGAAGAAGTGTGGTGTTGGAGTTTTTGCCAAAAGAAGAAAAGAGAGGGAGAGGCAAGTAGTAGTGCTTGCATACATGCACATGGGTGCATAACCATGCCCATGGCCAAGATGGGGTGGGGATGTGGAGCACTTTTCCAACACATGTGTGTTAGGTATATGTGGAGGGATGTTGATGACCTAGGATGTCACACATACACTCATATGTATGTATGCATGAAGAAAATAGAGAGAAGGCGGTGTAGGAGTAGGTAGGTTTTTCAAGAGAGAGAGATTAGATGTAGTGTGGAAAATATATATGAGTATACTCACTAAGGTTTAGGGTCTTAGTTAGATTAGATAGACAAGTTAGATAAATGGAGGTTTTGATACAATCAAACAAGCAAACAAATTCCAAAAGAAGTTGCAAACAAGAAAGGTTACATGTAGCATTGATATCTCATGTGATTAGAGACTAATATTGCATGTAGAACTAGATTTGAATAAAAGGTATGCCACATGCACATATGAATATTTGAGAGAGGCAAGCACTAGAATTGAATAGAAGGAGATGGAAAGGCAAGGTAGAATGGACACCACACCCAAAAATAAAAGATTGAGGTAAAAAAAAGAAGGTGGAGGGTTTTTATTGCATGGGCCATGCATGGAGTAGTTTGTGAAAACAAACTAGACCACATGTGGCCAATCGAATTCAAACAAATGGCCTCAGTTGAATTTGATCTCGCAAAGGAACATTGGTGGATTCCCCTCACTTTTCATGGATCAAGTATAATGATGGGAATGCTTGAAGTATATGGGGCTATGCTAGTGTGGGTGAACCACTAGTACAATTAACAAGCCTCAATTAAATTCAAACATGCTCATAATTCATATAGAAGCCACTAAGGAGGAAAAAGATACCTCCTACTCTACCTGGCATACAAGGTGGCCATGTAGGCTTCCATACCACTATTGTGAAGACAATATGATAACACCTATGGAAGCATGTAGGCAAAAGAACGGATCCATCTTATTATATATGAGCTAGACAAAAGCCAAAAGAAATGCAAAGGCCCATATATAGATTAGATGGTGGAATTATAGGGTGGTGACAAAGAAAGGTGGTGGAGTTAATAAAAGATATGCCCCCAACTCAACTTGGGCATCAAGCTTTGTCAAGAATAAAATACAATGTATCAAGAGGCAACTACAATTAATAATGCATATGAGATAAGAACCAAATGAAAAGGGTTTTATATGATGCTCAAATGCAAGGCGGCATGATGACATGAGCATGATATAATGATGATGCAACTAATTATATGTAGGAAGTAGCATTATATAGACTAAGCTAGTAGCATTGCAATTGTTAGACAATTGGGATGCTACAACTCTCCCCCACTAAACAAGAATCTCATCCCGAGATTCCTAGGAAAAAGAAAAGACACAAGGAGAGTCGGGTGTTCGGAACGAAGGTGACCCTCACGTTCCCAAGTTGATGAACAACGGAATGGTGCGACCATTCCACCTTGCAAAACTCGCTAGACTTGTTGCGAGTCTTGCGTTTTGCTTGAGAAACAAAGGTTTAGAAGAGTTGAAGGATTGTCATGAGGCAAGAAGGATAGGATGAACATAGCTCCGGTTTGCTCGATAAACACGATAAAGAATAGAAACACATGTTGAGAGAATTAGGAAGAACGATGTATCATGAAGAAAGACAAGACACATCGTTAGGATTATAGATCGGAAGCTGCAAGTGAGGATGATTCTTTGTCTCGCTGGAAGAAAAGAGCTACTTTGGAGAAGTTATCAACCACTATGAAAATAGCATTGTATCATCCCAATGATTTAGGAATTGAAGCTTGGAGAAACAATATTTCTTCCGAACAATAGATTTCCTTGATAACAATGGAAGGATTTCGGATTATCTTCTTCTTGCACCGGTGAGAACCAAGGATCACGCAATTGAGGTGCACGGATATAACTTCAAGAGAAGGAGGGGTTGCTAGCTTATGTAAAATCCCGAGAAGAAGTGGAAAGATTTGCGATTAATGGCATGAACCATAATTGGTTGTACCAAGAGAAAAGGATTGACAAAAGGAAGTCAGATATATCTTCCATCCTTCTTGTATGACGATGACAAGCTCCGGTCAGAAGAAAAGGACACAGAAGATTTGCATTTTCTTCCACCAGATCATTGAAGATTTTGCTCCATGTTGAAAAAGACGAGATCACCAACTAGAGATTCTTGATTATGTTCTTTGAGAGAGCACTCCGGAAAGACAAGGACAGAAGTAAAAGTATCGAGGGATAAAGGCCACTTCTAACTTCTGTGGAATGAGTGAAATCGCATTAATCCGCCAATTCATTGTACAAAAGCAAATGATAATAGTAGTGGTATGGTAGCTACTCCATCCCGCACTCAAAGCATTACTCCGCACATGAATAGGAAAACTAAGCAACCCAACTACCAAAATAGACTGAAGATCTTAACAAGGATAACTCATGGAACTCCGTTAGAAAACAAGGATAGATGCAAACGATTCTCCAGATTCAAGATAGATAAATATGATGATGTTCTCGTCATGTCGGAAGTCTCAAGCCACCGGAAAAGATATGAAGGAAGCACATGGCAACCAGACGAAGGGTTCCACAGATAGATTAAGATAGCGCCAACTTGAATAGAAGGATTACAAAAGATCTGAAAAGTCTTCACGGCCTTCGCTGGATTGACGATAGAAGATGGAACGAGAGGATTTCAAAAGATTACTTGACGGGACAAAGGTGAAAAGAACTCCATGTTCTTCTTGAAATGATTGAGAGAGATTTAGCAGTCTTGAGGAAATCTTCAGCGGAACGACGATGATAACTTGCCAACAAGGAAAAACTCCGGGTTGGTTGAAGATGGAGGATGGAATTAACAATGGGCTTGCTGATTCCAGAATTGAAGCAAGGTATTTAGCAGAAAGACGTGGTCGAGAGAGGTGACTTCAAGAAGTCAGAATTCTCACTTTGAGACTTTGCACACAGGCAGTGCTGATGAAGCTTGAGAGAAAAAAAAACACAGATGACCTTCCATGTTCTTCCATTGATATAGAATAGGCAAGCATATCATCAAGATATACCACCATGGATTAACAAGATATTCCAAGAATATCATGTTCAAGAGGCAGAAGAAATGAACAAATGCTCGAAACACTTTCTGAGCTCAACGCTCTTTGAAAGATCAATGTTACGACCAAGGATTCATGTTGGAAAGATGCACTAGCAGAATAGATTATCTGGTCCTCCGAAAGAGAACAAGAAATGCCACCTGGTTCACATTGTCGATCGGATCACCGGTTACAAAGATAAGGAGATCTTGGATAAGGAATTAATGATAACTCATACATTAAGCAAAGTTATCAGAGATGAAAAGATGAAATTCCCTCGTATCCAAGAGAATTTTTAGATATGGAGTTCAAAAAGGATGTGAAGCATGACAAACAGAGGATAGACCACCGCAGTGCCTTAAGAAAAACTCCGGATTACCAAAGATACTTGAATATGATAAAGATATGATCACGATATAACTCAAAATCACAGGAGATAACCGCCATCATTTGGAGGATGAAAATAATAGCATTAACCATACTCCACTCATGCTAAGTGTCATATAGTTATGCCGAGAACCAAATTACAATCACAAGCATCGGATCGACACCCATTATGTATTTAGCCCAGAAGATTTTGAAAATGAAGTAAGACTCCAGGATCAAGTGCCAGTGACAAAAGAATGAGTTAGCATGAACATGCTGATAAAAGGAAGATAGATAATGTTTCACACACGACTAAAGAGGAGTGTGGAAACACAAATGTATCAAAGAAAAAAAATTCCGCATTTTTTGGCATTAAACTACCAATAGATGCGCAAAACCACTTATCAGATAGAGATTAGCGACTCCACATTTTGTGAAAGCATGCTGGAAGGAAGAACACCCTTAACAAGATTGCGTCGGATAACAAGGAGTCGGATAGATCACGTCGGTTTATAACGAATCAGATAGATCGTGTCGGTTTACAAAAGCCTGTCGGTATGGAATGTACCAACAGTTGATAACCAAAAGGCAGATATTGACAACAAGTTGGATGCAACAGATAGACAAGGAATTACACACACACACACACACTCATACAACCTATGGTACTACGGAACCCCGAACACGTGAATCCTAGTTTGAATTTTGGAAGAGGATTGAAAACGTTACACTTCCTTACCAAAAAAGGGTGGGTGGGTGGGTAAGAAGAAAACTGGAAGCAGTCCTACTCTCGCATTTTTGTTTTTCCCTAGAATACATAACTACCAAAATATTTGCTAGACTGACAATGACCATTTGGCTGAGACCCTGAAGGGTGGGATGGCTCTGATACCAATTGTAACAACCTCGGACCCTACGCTCTAAGTTCAAGCCTGGATGAACCAAAAGTGGTTAAAGTAGTATAGCGGGGGTCCAGGGGCCACCCACGTGTAGACCCGACGGCCGCCCTAACCACTTCGAGAACATCGGGACAAGAGCGAGCGGTGTAGGCAACAGGCGAAGAGATCAAATACATACACAAGTGAGTATGTATGCAAGCTACCTTACAATAGTTCTCAGTGCCATACCATCTAAAAGAACTAGAAATATTGCAACGCCATACGGCAAGATCCAAATATCCTAGATAGAGATAATAGTGTAGGATAGCTTCTCATACATCAATCAACAGAGTATCAAGCAAAAGCGGGAAACAAAATCTGAGTACGGACAAGAAGCAAATCGGCATAAGATGCCACATAAGTAAGCACATCCCGCCCACAGATCTCACGGATCCCCATCCTCGGAATCTCTACACCCAGTGATCATTGTTAATATCATCTGTCTCCTCCACCCAGTATCCATCTTGCGAATACACCTGTTCATCTGAATCAAACAATTTACCGTGTGAGACCCTAGGGGTACTCAGCAAGTCTTTATGCCTCTAAAGGGGACATAACCTGGGGTGACGCAATTGCAGCAAAAGATAATAACTAACAAGTCTATAGATACTCGCTAACCATCCGCCTAACCAATGATAAACGGATGTCCGTTAATTAGGAACAACAGTTATAACAGTAAAAAATAATAGATCCATCCTTCTTCTCGGTTACCAATGAGAAAGCAGACGAACAACCCATCCGTTGGTAGTTTTATTAACCATTCCATGAAGGTTGCACCATTTACTAGTCAGGTATTTAGTCAAGTTAAAGACGGTACTTTAGTTATACTTGTCTATGATCGAGAAACTGTGCTCCAAGTCGTCCATAACCGCGGAAACGGCTTTCACAAAGATTTACCCTGCAGGGGTGCACAAATAGCAACACACACACGATCGACCTCGGAAAAACCAAATCAAAACCCAACGAGGTTTTCACGACAAAGCAATCACAGGATTCATAAAATTTTTCAGGGGGCCACCCCAATAAGCTGCCCGCAACGAAGTTGGCCGGCTCCGAGACGGACCCAGGGTTTGCGAGAACGGCTGTAAACGACTGGGAACCCGAAAATGTGACTGGGCTTGTCGATACCGCGAAATCGTGCCGTGATCCCTAAACAGTACAGGTGCTCCACACACAATCTTAAATAAAGAAGTAAAGCATGGCATAAGTACATGATAGTAATAAAGCCCCAAACTACTTTGTGGCCCCAAGAAATAAAGTACAAATCAAGCTCTGGCAAAGGGGGATTCATAGAGTCTCCCGTATGTGGATAGTGCGAATAGTCAAGGAACAGAAATCAAGTACTTGGGGTCCTACGGGACACAACTGGACATAAAAACCAAATGACAGATATTGCCCACCGGTGCCTCTTTCATTAGTTATCCCATTACTACTCAGGTTATGTTGTTTATGTACCTCGTTATCCATCAGACTCTCACATACCCTACACATGCTGTTCTACGACCCGCATGGCTCAAACAACTCCTGTAGTACTGGCTCATGGGATGGAGGAACAAGCTCGGTGGGGTTTAAAAGTAAAGGTTATGCAGTACTTGGGATTCAATTTAATGCAATCGCGACTCAATGATGCAATAATAAGATAGAGGCAATAGGTACTACATGTATGCAAGCATGTGGTAGTGCTTTCCTGGCAGCTCAGTTGAAGCGAGAGATGGATCTGGGTAGTACTCCTGGGATTCCTGATATTTCTCCTGCTTGGCATCTATTCGAACGAAGAACCAAACAAACAAGGGCCAACATAAATAAAGTGCACAAGCATATAAATAAAATGCGACAAGCAAACAAGCATGCCATGATGAATGATGCACAAATTACATGGCAATAATGTAGCATGGCAAGGGTGAGGTGTGGAGATAAGAATAAATTATTTTATTAATTATTTGGTCAAGTTTTATTGCCGTAAACAGTTTTGACTTTTAAATATGACATGATTCATGCTTTAATTCATAACATGGAAGGCATAAACAGAATGGGCTCGTCGCGCTGATCGATTTAGACATATTATTTGTCAAATTTGGAGTTATAGAATTAAAGTTATTAATTAATTAAGAAAAGGCATTTTTATTGCAATTAAACAATTTCAAAAAAATTAAATTAGACAAACATTATTTTGGATGGCATATTTGAATTCCTCACATTTTTCTGATTCAAAAACATATATTATTTGTATTATTTGGGTTTACCAATAAAAAGTTATTACTTTCTAGATATTACAACATATTAAACAATTTCTGAAATTGTTTTTATTAATAGGAAAAAGAAGATAGACTTTTTACACACAACCGGAGCTAGCCACAGACACTGACGCGCAGGGCTCGGCTGACTCAGCGCAGTGAGCTGGAGATGGTTAAAGAGGGGGTTTTGTCTAGACTTTTCTCACCTCGAGGCGCCCTACCCACTCTTGGTGACATGTGGGTCAGCGTGCGGCGGGCCACCTCGCGTGTGACTGAGCCCGGGTGTGACAAGTGGCAGAGTGGAGGGACGGCGGGGTGAGGATTCCGAAAACACAGGGGTCTTTTAGCAAAAGCTTCATCGATTTGACTGGAAACTGAGATCTGGAAAAACCAATGAAATCTGGCTGAGTTCCGAAGAAGATGGCGACCAAACGGTTCGGAATTAGAAGTTTTTCTGAAAACGTAAGTTGTAGATCTCGCAAAGATCTACAACTTTGCAGAAGGACGTTTCTTCATTCGAAGCTTGTACGTGTCGGAAAAATGACGAACAGAGCGGGTTTAGGTTTTGGACAGAAAAATTCAGAAACCAGATTTTTGGTTAGATCTTGGCTATACGATTCCAATCGCTGTAGTTAACCAAAAGGAGTGTGGTTTGATGAGTTTGAAAGAAGGGATGTAGGATAACAAAATTTGTGTTCAGAGGTTTTGGAAAGGAGCAACAGTGTAGCCGGGAGAAAATCGGGAAGTTAGCTTGGGAGAGGTGTACGTGCTGCTGCTGAAAACTGTTCGAAAAAGTCTGGATAACTGCGGGATCAGGCCATCTTACAGGGTCGATTTCGGAAGATTTTCTCATTAGATTTGAGCTTCGTTTGGCTTGATAGAAAGAGGGTTACATATGCTACAGTTGGGTGCAAAAATCTCGGGCTAAGGTGGCCTGTGTGCTCGGCTAGCTCGCGCTCAACAGAGGAGCAAGCGACAGCAACTGCGCGTCTGCAGGGCGCTCGATGAAGCTCGGCGGTAATCTACGGCACGAGAAGGGAAGATACGATGTCTAGGAGAATGAGTTGCTTACCATTGACCAACAGGTGCAGAAAGATATGGTCGAGGTGGTGTAGATCGTCAGGGAGAAGCGGGTTCGGAACAGCTCCTGGCGTCAAGGTTCACGACGGCGCTGCTCCGTCTCCGGCGGCTCCCCGATGGTACCTCCGGTTCAGGACGATGCAGAGGACGATCGAGAAGCAGCTGCAGCTCTTGGACTCTCTCAAGGTACACTATGTCGATGAGAAATAGAGAGGCCGGAAGCTGGAGCTTGGTAGGGCATGGAGATGGCCATGTCCATCTAGAGGAAGAAGAGAGGGGAGGAAGGGAAGTAGCTGGGCACTTAGGGGTCTCGATCTGGAGCCTGGGTTTGGTGCTGGGCGCGTGGTTGATGGCTTGGAGATAAGGAGGAGGAGGAAGGAGCACATGGGTTGCCACTTTTTGCAAAAGCTAGATAGGGAGGGGGTGCCCTCGGGTGGTCTCCCTTCACTTCCTGTTGCTGTCCACCGAGGGAGGGAAGGAAAAGGGGACCAGAGGGAGGTGGTGGTGATCAGCTTGGATGTAAAGAAAAGGAAAGGAGGGGTGGAAGAAGTGTGGTGTTGGAGTTTTTGCCAAAAGAAGAAAAGAGAGGGAGAGGCAAGTAGTAGTGTTTGCGTACATGCACATGGGTGCATAACCATGCCCATGGCCAAGATGGGGTGGGGATGTGGAGCACTTCTCCAACACGTGTGTGTTAGGTATATGTGGAGGGATGTTGATGACCTAGGATGTCACACATACACTCATATGTATGTATGCATGAAGAAAGTAGAGAGAAGGCGGTGTAGGAGTAGGTAGGTTTTTGTAGAGAGAGAGATTAGATGTAGTGTGGAAAATATATATGAGTATACTCACTAAGGTTTACGGTCTTAGTTTGATTAGATAGACAAGTTAGATGAATGGAGATTTTGATACAATCAAACTAGCAAACAAATTCCAAAAGAAGTTGCAAACAAGAAAGGTTACATGTAGCATTGATATCTCATGTGATTAGAGACTAATATTGCATGTAGAACTAGATTTGAATAAAAGGTATGCCACATGCACATATGAATATTTGAGAGAGGCAAGCACTAGAATTGAATAGAAGGAGATGGAAAGGCAAGGTAGAATGGACACCACACCCAAAAATAAAAGATTGAGGTAAAAAAAAGAAGGTGGAGGGTTTTTATTGCATGGGCCATGCATGGAGTAGTTTGTGAAAACAAACTAGACCACATGTGGCAAATCGAATTCAAACAAATGGCCTCAGTTGAATTTGATCTCGCAAAGGAACATTGCTGGATTCCCCTCACTTTTCGTGGATCAAGTATAATGATGGGCATGCTTGAAGTATATGGGGCTATGCTAGTGTGGGTGAACCACTAGTACAATTAACAAGCCTCAATTAAATTCAAACATGCTCATAATTCATATAGAAGCCACTAAGGAGGAAAAAGATGGCTCCTACTCTACATGGCATACAAGGTGGCCATGTAGGCTTCCGTACCACTATTGTGAAGACAATATGAGAACACCTATGGAAGCATGTAGGCAAAAGAACGTATCCATCTTATTATATATGAGCTAGACAAAAGCCAAAAGAAATGCAAAGGCCCATATATAGATTAGATGGTGGAATTATAGGGTGGTGACAAAGAAAGGTGGTGGAGTTAATAAAAGATATGCCCCCAACTCAACTTGGGCATCAAGCATTGTCAAGAATCAAATACAATGTATCAAGAGGCAACTACAATTAATAATGCATATACGATAAGAACCAAGTGAAAAGGGTTTTATATGATGCTCAAATGCAAGGCGGCATGATGACATGAGCATGATATAATGATGATGCAACTAATTATATGTAGGAAGTAGCATTATATATACTAAGCTAGTAGCATTGCAATTGTTAGACAATTGGGATGCTACACACACCTAGTGTCATTGCGTGTCTGTTCTTCTCACAAAACACATAAGGATACACCAGTGTCATTGAATGTGTGTTCTTTTCATGAACCACAGCTAGAGTCATCGCATGTCTATTCTTCTCACAAATCACACGTGGATACACCAGTGTCATTGCATGTCTATTCTTCTCATGAACCACAGCTAGAGTCATTGCATGTCTGTTCTTCTCACAAATCTCATAAGGATCCACCAGTGTCATTGGATGTGTGTTCTTTTCATGAACCACACCTAGTGTCATTGGATGTGTGTTCTTCTCAAAAACCACACCTAGATCCACCAGTGTCATTGCATGTGTGTTCTTTTCATGAACCACACAAGGATCCACCCAGTGTGATTGCATGTCAGTTCTTCTCACAAACCACATAAGGATCCACATGTGTCATTGCATGTCTGTTCTTTTCATGAACCACACCCAGTATCATTGCATGTCTATTCCTCTAAACAAACCACACATGGATCCACTAGTGTCATTGCATGTGGTCATTGCATGTGTGTTCTTCTAAACAAACCACACATGGATCCACCAGTGTCATTGGATGTGTGTTCTTTTCATGAACCACACCCAGTGTCATTGCATGTGTGTTCTTCTAAACAAACCACACATGGATCCACAAGTGTCATTGGATGTGTGTTCTTTTCATGAACCACACCTAGTGTCATTGCATGTCTATTCTTCTCACAAACCACATAGGGATCCACAAGTGTCATTGCATGTCTGTTCTTCTCATGAACCACATCTAGAGTCATCGCATGTGTGTTCTTCTCACAAACCACATAAGGATACACCAGTGTAATGGCATGTCTGTTCTTCTCATGAACCACATCTAGAGTCATTGCATGTCTGTTCTTCTCACAAACCACATAAGGATCCACCAGTGTCATTGGATGTGTGTTCTTTTCATGAACCACACACAGTCTCATTGGATGTCTGTTCTTTTCATAAACCACATAAGGATCCACCCGTGTCATTGGATGTGTGTTCTTTTCATTAACCACACCCAGGGTCACTTGATGTGTGTTCTTCTCACAAACCACACATGGATCCACCAGTGGCATTGAATGTGTGTTCTTTTCATGAACCACACCAAGTGTCATTGCATGTTTGTTATTCTCAGAAACAACATATGGATCCACCAGTGTCATTACATATATGTTCTTCTCATGAACCACATCTAGAGTCATCGCATGTGTGTTCTTCTCAAAAACCACATAAGGATACACCAGTGTAATTGCATGTCTGTTCTTCTCACGAACCACATCTAGAGTCACTAGATGTGTGTTCTTCTCTCAAACCACACATGGATCCAATAGTGTCATTTACGTGGTCATTGCATGTGTGTTCTTCTAAACAAAGAACGCATGGATCCACCCAGTGTGATTGGATGTGTGTTCTTTTCATGAACCACACCCAGTGTCATTGCATCTTTGTTCTTCTCACAAACAATACATGGATCCACCAAGTGTGATTGCATGTCAGTTCTTCTCACAAACCACATAAGGATCCACCAGTGTCATTGCATGTATGTACTTTTCATGAACCACATAAGGATACACCAGTGTCATTGCATGTTTGTTCTTCTCATGAACCATAGCTAGAGTCATTGCATGTCTGTTCTTCTCACAAACCACATAAGGATACACCAGTGTCATTGCATGTGTGTTCTTTTCACAAACCACAACTAGAGTCATTGCATGTGTGTTCTTCTCACAAACCACATAAGGATACACGAGTGTCATTGGATGTGTGTTCTTTTCATGAACCACACCCAGTGTCATTGCATGTTTGTTCTTCTCACAAATCACACATGGATCCACCAGTGTTATTGCATGTGTGTTCTTTTCATGAACCACACCCAGTTTTATTGGATGTGTGTTCTTCTCACAAACCACAGATGGATCCGCAAGGGTCATTGCATGTGTGTTCTGTTCGTGAACCACACATGGATCCACCTAGTGTGATTGCATGTCTGTTCTTTTCACAAACCACATATGGATCCACTAGTGTCATTGCATGTCTGTGCTTCTAAACAAACCACACATGGATCCACCAGTGTCATTGGATGTGTGTTATTTTCATGAACCACAACCAGTGTCATTGGATGTGTGTTCTTTTCATGAACCACACCTAGTGTCATTGCATGTCTGTTCTTCTCACAAACCACATAAGGATACACCAGTGTCATTGAATGGGTGTTCTTTTCATGAACCACAGCTAGAGTCATCGCATTTCTGTTCTTCTCACAAACCACACATGGATACACCAGTGTCATTGCATGTCTATTCCTCTCATGAACCACACCCAGTGTCATTCGATGTGTGTTCTTCTCTCAAACCACACATGGATCCACCAGTGTCATTGCATGTCTGTTCTTTTCATGAACCACACATGGATCCACCTAGTGTGATTGCATGCCAGTTCTTCTCACGAACCACATAAGGATCCACCAGTGTCATTGCATGTATTTTCTTTTCATGAACCACACCCAGTATCATTACATTTTTGTTCCTCTAAACAAACCACACATGGATCCACCAGTGTCATTGCATGTGTGTTCTTCTAAACAAACCACACATGGATCCACCAGTGTCATTGGATGTATGTTCTTCTCACAAACCACACATGGATCGACCAGTGGCATTGCATGTGTGATCTTTTTATGAACCACACATGGATCCACCCAGTGTGATTGCATGTCAGTTCTTCTCACAAACAACATAAGGATCCACCAGTGTCATTGCATGTCTGTTCTTTTCATGAACAACACCCAGTATCATTGCATGTCTATTCCTCTAAACAAACCACACATGGATCCACCAGTGTGATTGCATGTGTGTTCTTCTAAACAAACCACACATGGATCCACCAGTGTCATTGGATGTGTGTTCTTTTCATGAACCACACTCAGTGTGATTGCATGTCAGTTCTTCTCACAAACAACATAAGGATACACGAATGTCACTGGATGTGTGTTCTTTTCATGAACCACACCAAGTGTCATTGCATGTCTATTCTTCTCACAAGCCACATAGGTATCGACCAGTGTCATTGCATGTCGGTTCTTCTCATGAACCACATCTAGAGTCATCGCATGTGTGTTCTTCTCACAAACCACATAAGGATACACCAGTGTAATTGCATGTCTGTTCTTCTCATGAACCACATCTAGAGTCATTGCATGTCTGTTCTTCTGACAAGACACATAAGGATCCACCAGTGTCATTGGATGTGTGTTCTTTTCATTAACGACACATAGTGTCATTAGATGTCTGTTGTTTTCATAAACCAGATAAGGATCCACAACTGTCATTGGATGTGTGTTCTTTTCATGAACCACACCCAGTGTCATTGCATGTGTGTTCTTCTAGGAAACCACACATGGATCCACCAGTGTCACTGCATGTGTGTTCTTTTCATGAACCACAACCAGTGTCATTGCATGTCTGTTCTTTTCACAAACGACATAGGGATACACCAGTGTCATTGCATGTATGTTCTTCTCATGAACCATAGCTAGAGTCATCATATGTGTGTTCTTCTCACAAACCACATAACGATACACCAGTGTAATTGCATGTCTGTTCTTCTCATGAACCACATCTAGAGTCACTGGATGTGTGTTCTTCTCTCAAACCACACATGGATCCACCAGTGTCATTGTACGTGGTCATTGCATGTGTGTTATTTTCATGAACCACACACAGTGTCATTGCATGTCTGTTCTTCTCACAAACCACACATGGATCCACCAAGTGTGATTGCATGTCAGTTCTTCTCACAAACCACATAAGGATCCACAAGTGTCATTGCGTGTCTGTTCTTTTCATGAACCACATAAGGATACGCCAGTGTCATTGCATGTATGTTCTTCTCATGAACCATAGCTAGAGTCATTGCATGTCTGTTCTTCTCACAAACCACATAAGGATACACCAGTGTCATTACATGTGTGTCCTTTTCACAAACCACAGCTAGAGTCATTGCATGTGTGTTCTTCTCAGAAACCACATAAGGATACACCAGTGTTATTGGATGTGTGTTCTTTTCATGAACCACACCCAGTGTCATTGCATGTCTGTTCTTCTCACAAACCACACATGGATCCACCAGTGTCATTGCATGTGTGTTCTTATCATGAACCACACCCAGTTTCATTGGATATGTGTTCTTCTCACAAACCACACATGGATCCACCAATGTCATTGCATGTGTTTTTTTTTCATGAACCACACATCGATCCACCCAGTGTGATTGCATGTCTGTTATTTTCACAAACCACATATGGATCCACCAGTGTCATTGCATGTCTGTTCTTCTAAGCAAACCACACATTAGATAGCACAGTCTCGACAGAAAAGCTACGCAGATGCTAAGCGTAGAGAAGTCACCTATGAAGTTGGGGATAGAGCCTATCTTAGAGTATCACCACTCCGTGGAGTGAAAAGATTTGGAGTCAAAGGAAAGTTGGCACCAAGATATGTTGGACCATTCAACATTCTAAGTCGCAAGGGAGAAGCTGCATATGAAATCGAACTGCCAGCATCTTTATCAGCAGTCCATAATGTTTTCCATGTGAGTCAGCTTAAGAAATGTCACCCAGAAATGGAAGGATCTTCTTTGAAGGATACCATACCCTTGGAAGAAGTCCAACTAGAAAGTGATCTCACCTATGAAGAAAAGCCTGTCAAGATTCTTGAGACCGCAGAAAGAGTCACAAGGACAAAGACTATCAAGTTTTGCAAAGTACAATGGAACCATCATTCCGAAGAAGAAGCAACATGGTAAAGAGAAGACGATCTTCGGAAAGACCACCCTCACCTATTTGCTAGCCAATCCGAATCTCGAGGGCGAGATTCATCTTAAGGGGGTTAGATTGTAACATCCCTAAAAATCATGTTTCAAAACTCATTCATATCATCTTTGCATCCTTCATTCATTTAGGGTTTTTCTCAAAATCATTTAGAAACAGAAGTTTGAGCTATGATTTCATGTGTGTAAATTCAACTCAATTGGCCATCACCCTTTGAGATTGGATTGTTTAGGGACTTGTTTGCTTGGCTCCATTGTTGGAAAGATTAGGTGTAGCATTTAACCCAAGATTCCAATTTAGAAATAATTTCAAAAACCCCTACTTCAAACATTTTCAAACTAGAGACAATAGTCTCTGTTTACTCCCAAGCCCAAGCTTGACCAGGCCTTGCAAGGTAACCACTTGGTTTATTGACTGTATTTGAACCCACAGAACCCTGCAAAAATTCCCAAAGCTGTTTGAATTCAAAAGGATTTGAATTCATATCAAATTCATTCCAGAAAATGAATTTAGAAAAAGAAAAGGATTTCTCAAAGGAAAAAGGCCGCACGGCAGAGTTCTGGCCCAGCTTCGAATCAAGCCCAGCAAGCCCACCCGGGGATCTCCTTTTTCCTCTCTCACGCGCGAACGCACGCATCCAGTCGCTGACAGGCAGACCCCACCTCCACCTCGCGCACCTCGCTGACGAGCGGGCCTCCTCCACGTCAGCATCGTCTCCACCCGCACGACCAGTTCATCCCCAAATCAACGCGGGCGTTTTCTGTGTTTAATTCGCGGCGTTAATTCGATTCAATGGACGAGTGATTCTTGCTCGTGACCAGGCTATAAGAACCCCCTCTGCCCCCTCTCCCTTCTCCCTCAAACCCCGAACCCAGAACGCCACCAGGCTGCGTGTATTACTCTCTGTAGCCCCGCCGTCTCCGACGACTGCGCCGGCGAATTCCGGTGAGTTCTGAGCTCCCCTCTGCCTCTCGTTCTTGCTATCTGGTTCAGTGATCCTCTATGCTTCTTTTAACACCCTTCGTTTGCCCTCGCATGTACCGTAGCTCCGACAACCTCAACGACTGGCCGCCACAGCCTTCTGTACAAACTCCGGCGAACTCTAGTGGTAAGTCCAGACCGCCCCTTTCCCTCTCATTCACGCACACGACCTTGCCTTGGACCCGCGCATCTAACCGTGTCTTCACCTTGCCTTGGGGTGATCCATAGCGACGTCCACGACGACCACCCGACGCACCCGACGCCGTCCTCCACTCCGGCGAGCAATCGCAGCCGTGCCCGAGCGCCCCTTGACCAACCGCGAGTACGTCGAGCATCACCGTGACCCCCTGAGCCCGGTGAGCTACTCCTCTTTCTCACTCACCCCCTGTAGCGTCGCCTCCATCGTCGACCGACCGCTCCGCCACCGCTAGCCACCGCAGCGCCGCCACTTTGTGGTTGATTAGATCAGGACCGTTCGATCTAGATCTGGCGCTCACGATTAGTTCACTTAACACCGAAGAGGTATGTCCTCTGGACCGCACGATCCACTTTAGATCTAACGCTCCACAGCCACGATCCGGCCGAACCGGTATCGACCAATGAAACAGCGCCGCGTGTTCCCTATTAGGTTTAAAAACAGATTTGAAAACAGAATTTCTTGCAAACCTCAAACCCTTGTAACTTTGGATCCACACGTCCAAATTTTACAAATTTGATGTCATTGGATTCAGCAAGACAAGCCCTAGCCAACCCTGCCCTTGGTTTAGCAAATAGTAACAATTAGATTGGCTTAAATTGCAGAAACTTGTTTGAGGCCTTTTTGAGTATAGATTTAGTTTAGTATTTGGTTTTAGGGATAATTATGTTTAGTGGGCAATTTGTGACTTGTTTACTTTCTGTAAACTTGCACTTGCTTGGTAGAGTTTTCAAAAATCACCACTTGGTAGATTCATGCATGCATGCATTCATATTATTTTTGTTTGTATATATATTTGTGTGTAATTTTGTGTGCTACCACTTTATGTGTAGATTTTGCTAGTGATTGTGATTGTGACGAGTGCTACTCTCCACATTACCAAGGCAAGTGATATCTTCATGAATATTCCATTCCTATATTTTATACTTGCATTAGATATATTTTGTTAAGACTTGCATGCTACTTTTGTCAAAAGATGATGGGAAATCATATTTAGATTAGAATGCTAGAGTTGCTAGGAAAATTCCCTAAGGATAAGTTGCCATGCCATGCTTAGCCTAGCTACTAGAAAACAAGGGTGGTTTATATATTCACACTAAGAAAAATATTCTAAGTCTGAGGACTTATGTTTTTACTTAACAAAACAACTAAGTTAATGAATCTCCTGGGTGGAATGGGACTTTCTTGGTGGTTTTTGGTTGAGTGGTTCACAAGGCCCATGTTTATGGTTTACCTTAGTGTATCTCACTTGTGGATGGCCACCCAGGAAACAAAGAGATTTGAGTTGTCAAATGTTGAGAAGCTTCAAGTGCAACCACTTGGCAATATGGGCTCTGCCATGATCTTAGGTTGCTAGAACTTAGTCTCTTGGACAGTTGGTGGTAGAGGGAATGATAGGTTGGAACGCGTCCATTTGACTAAGGAAAGGCTTCTGAAGGATCTTGTCTTGGGAAACCAAGTCTTGTGGGGAAAGTGCACCACCTCTGTAGAGTGTAAAACCTAAGTACTTAGCCATGTCCCTGGTAAAGGACAATTTGAGCATCAAGACATGGAAACTTCAAGAATCTCATCACTCCAATTTCTAAATAAAACTTGTGGGTGAACAAGGGTTAAAAGGATCTTCAGTCTTTGATTGGTAGATGCCCAGAGTGGATCTTCAGTCTTTGATTGGTAGATTCCTTGGGTGGTTTGTGCCAAGCAAAAACTTAGTGTTTTCAAAAGTTAAGGAAAAATCTATTTTTGAGCAATGCAAGCCTAAGCTCCACCAGCCAAATGCATATAGTATTTTAGTCCACTTAAAATATACTAAGGTATCACTTGCCAATACTATTCCAAAGTATTGACCCTCTGTGGCTGTAACTTGTAATGTTGCAGGTTACTCCGATGATGATTAGGAGTCATGAGTCTACACTCAACATGCTTGCCTGTGGCACATGAAGATGAAGACTTATGTTTATTTGCTTATTCCATGGAACTCTTGTATTAGGCCTATGGCCCTGAGTTGTAAAAGACTATGTTTTATCTCTGGAATGACTGTAATAAACGACCTTTGTATCTGTGTACTTCATCTTAAACTGTGGATGCTAGCATTGATCCAGGGACTAGCATTGCAATCACAGGGATCTTTTCCTTTACAAAGGAGGGATCTTACAGATGGTATCAGAGCACTGTGTTGCCTGTAGGATTATGACCCTAGGATTGGAAACCACTAAGGAAAATTTTTACTTCTTCTACACTTGTCTATTCTTCTCGTAAACTTTTCTGATCTTCTCATTCTCATCTCTATTTGTAGATGAACTCCATCAACGAAGCCATGAAGAAAGGACCACTCATGACCATGACCTTGGAGTGTGAGACTGAGTTTCCCAAGATTCTCAAGGACCTCATGGAGACAATGGGAGCACATGGTGCAGCTGTGTACAAGGGCTTTCCAGTGATGGAGGAAGGAGTGGAGTATTGGTGGGTGCAACTTCACTTGTACAAATACAAGGAAGACAACCACAAAGAAAAGGGCTTCTGCATGTACACCAACACTTTTATGCACACCACATTCTTTGAGTCAGCAAAAGAAGCAGCTTAGAAGACTATCAAGGAACTAAGTGCTAGAGTCAAGTGCAAGATGCTCAACCTCCAAAAAGACTTAGAGAAAGAGAAGGAACATACCCAAGAGTTGGAAGTCACCAACCAATACTTAAGAGGAGATATTATAGACTTAGTGATAGAAGCATGTGAACAAGATAGGATGATTGCCACTAGAAACATTGTGTTAGCTACCAGATCCAGTGAGATAGGATTGTAAGCGCACTTCGTTAGTTGGACCACCACCTATCACCTTATTTTCCAAAATGATACCTTAAATAAGTTTGAACCTTGGTTGATGTAATGGAATCTTGTATGCATGACTTGTATGATTTTGTGTGTTCCAAGAATGTGTTTGAATGTTGTCTTGTTTATCTTAAAATTTGTGTTGTTCTAACTTTTTCAATCTTATAAATAGATGCCTATTGCCATCAACACTGTTGAGGAGTTCCAGGTTACCCGTTTTGGTCCTCGTATCGTAGAGCTTACTACTTTACTCGATCTCCCTCTTCCTATCATTACGGTGCACCCACTCACCAAGTTTGAGAGGAAGAACCTCTGGGGCTTCAAGGTGAATCAGCCAGGACGCCAGACTGAGCCTACCACGGAGGCCATCGTCTTCAAGCTTATGCACGATGACAGGGAGAGAGGCATGGAGGTTGTCATGCAGGATCTGATAGGACGTCTGTTAGGCCGTCACTCCCGACAGGTTAGAGGCACTCACTTCCATGCCTTCGGAAGGCGTGATGACGACGGAGAGTCCATCGACTTTGAGGACGACTCGAGAGTCACAGCAGAGCCGATACGTCTGTACCTGCAGGACTTAGAGACTCTGATTAGGCACGTAGATACTGACAGGACCAACGTCATGCTTAGCAATGACGAGCTCCAGGTGCAGCTTCGCGAGAAGGACAAGCTCTTCGCGCAGCAGGACGAGATAGTCAAGGAGATGGAGGCAAAGTTCGAGGCCCAAGACCGTAAGTTCAAGAGTCAAGAGAAGCGTGTTCAGGATAGGAACAAGAGGATCCGGGATATGACCGAGGAACTTCAGTCCAAGGACTTCGAGTTAGAGCAGCAGCAGACAGTGATTGAGAGGCTTCGTTCCCAGAAGAGGGCTCTCAAGGCCAAGATCGACTCTTTGACCACTACCATCGAGGAGAACAAGACCGCAATGGAGAACGCAGGTCTTACCTTTGTCGAGGAGGAGATTGAGGCTGACGAGTAGACTTGACTACTCAGTTATCTTTATTTACCGTACTTGTTATTTATGAACTTATTATTGGACCATCCGACATGTGGATGGCTTGCCACTTGTGTGTTTTTACCTTGAGACTTTTGTTATCTTGTTGTTGAGCTTTTATCCTGGTGTTGCATGCTATGTGTTTTCTTGTGTAATGTATTGTGCATAAATCATGTAAGGGTATCTCATTCTTATCTCTATATGAATAAACCACAGATGCCTCCCCGTCGCGCAAACACCAACCCCAACCCCAACATTACCCCGGAAATGCAACAAATGATGAATGCGCAGACACAGCTTATGCAAATGATGACGACGTTCATCCAGAACCAGAACAACAACAACAACAACCCCAACAACAATAACAACAATAACAACAACAACAACAACAACGCTCCAGGTTTTGATATGCTCACCAGATTTCTGCGTCTGAGGCCAGCTAAGTTTTCGGGAACGACTGATCCCATGGTGGCCAATGATTGGCTACGTTCTGTGAACAAAGACTTAGTGACCGTGGGATGCACAGATGCTGAAAAAGTCAGGTTCGCGGCACATCTGTTGGAAGGACCAGCCGCCGCATGGTGGGACAATTTCCAGATCACCACACCTATTGATGAGGTGACTTGGGCTATCTTTGAAGATGGCTTTCGCACTACTCATATCTCACCAGGTACGATGAGCCTGAAAAAGAAGGAGTTTCACAACCTGAAGCAGCGCCACCACAGCGTGGCTGAATATATTGAAGAGTTCAACAATCTGGCGCGCTATGCACCGGATGAGGTTGACACTGATGCCAAAAGGAAGGAAAAGTTTCTGGAAGGCTTAAATGATGAGCTGAATCTGCAGCTGTCCGTGGCATATGTTCCAACTTATCAGTCGTTGTGTGACAAGGCTGTTATTGTGGAGAATAAAATGAAGCAAGTCGAGAGTAGGAAGAGGAAACACTCCGACAAGCATAGCTCGGGATCGTCTCATAAACGATCTCACTATGATGATAGTGTCAGCTCAGGATCCCACAAGCATGGGAAGTTTAACAAGCACCACAACCACAACCGTCATGACAACAAGCATCATCGCAGTCATGACAATGATAAGTATAAGAATCACAAGAGTGGACATAAGAGCCACCACAGTGGAAGTGGAAGTGGAAGTGGAAGTCAGCCTAAAAGGGACATCAGTCAGGTTGAATGCTTCAAATGCAAGAAGCTGGGGCATTATGCTAATGAGTGCACTGAGAAGAAAGTTGAAGGACCTAACAAGCCCAATCCTTTTCAGAAAGGACAGGTTAACCACATCAATGTGGAGGAGGTCTATGAAGAGCCTGATGCCGTTGCTGGTAAGTTCAGACTCAATTCCATCTCAGCATTTGTACTCTTTGACACTGGTGCATCTCATTCATTCATATCAAAAGCATTTGTTGAAAGAAATGAACTACCGGTAGAAACCATTGGGTGTCCTATAAGAGTAAGTTCTCCTGGTGGAGAAATGATAGTAAACTCAGGATGTCATGATTTAGTCATAGAGTTTGGAAAACATAAGTTTCCAGTGAACTTAATAATCCTGAATTCCCAAGGATTGGATGTGATTTTGGGAATGGATTGGATGGCTAAGTATGAGGGAGTACTAGATTGTGCCAATCGTACAGTTTCACTCACAACCCCTGAAGGAAAGAGGATAAAATTCAAGTCCAATTTTAAATCGAAAGGAAGTAAGCTGAATTCTCTTAAGGGGGTTAGCATGGACACTGTGCCAATTGTGTGTGAGTATCCGGATGTGTTTCCGGAAGAGTTACCAGGAATGCCACCAGATAGAGATGTGGAGTTTATAATAGATTTGGTACCAGGTTCTGGACCAAGAGCAAAGAGGCCTTATAAAATGTCAGTTGACGAACTTAAGGAACTCAAGAAACAACTTGGAGAACAATTACAGAAAGGATTCATCCAGCCAAGTTCTTCATCTTGGGGAGCTCCAGTTTTGTTCGTAGAAAAGAGAGACAGAACTCAAAGATTATGCATAGATTACCGTTCTCTCAACGAGGTAACCATCAAGAACAAATATCCTTTGCCAAGAATAAATGACTTGTTTGATCAGCTAGAAGGAGCATGTGTATTCTCGAAGATTGATCTTCGGTCAGGCTATTTTCAACTCAAGATAAGAGAGCAAGACATACCAAAAACAGCATTCACCACAAGGTATGGATTGTATGAGTACACTGTGATGCCTTTCGGTTTAACCAACGCTCCAGCATACTTCATGAATATGATGAACAAAGTGTTCATGGAATTTCTCGACAAGTTCGTTGTCGTTTTCATCGATGACATCTTAGTCTACTCCAAGAGCAAGGAAGAGCATGAAAGACATCTACGCTTGATACTTGAGAAACTAAGGGAACATAAGTTTTATGCCAAATTCAGCAAGTGTGAGTTTTGGTTAGAGGAAGTTGGATTTCTTGGTCATGTTATGACAAAGGATGGTGTAGCAGTTGATCCTGCTAAAGTTTCAGCTGTAACAGAATGGGAATCACCTAAGAACATAAAAGAGGTTCGTAGTTTCCTTGGTTTAGCAGGTTACTACAGAAGATTCATTGAAATTTTTTCAAAGGTTGCTAAACCAATGACGGAATTGTTAAAGAAAGATAAGAAATTTGCTTGGTCTGAAGGTTGTGAACTCAGCTTTCAAGAATTAAAGAAAAGACTTGTGTCAGCACCAGTTCTGTGCCTGCCAGATTTGGAAAAGGATTTCCAGGTGTATTGTGATGCTTCGCATCAAGGATTAGGAGCCGTACTTATGCAAGGCGGAAAAGTTGTGGCGTATGCCTCGAGACAACTCAAAACCCATGAAGTAAACTATCCTACTCACGATTTAGAGTTAGCCGCTGTCGTCCATGCACTCAAAACATGGAGACATTACCTTTTGGGAAAACGTTGTGAAGTATTCACCGATCATAAGAGTTTGAAGTATATCTTCACCCAGAAGGAAATCAATATGAGACAAAGAAGATGGCTAGAACTTATCAAGGATTACGACTTGAGTTTGCAATACCACCCCGGTAAAGCAAATGTAGTAGCAGATGCTCTAAGTCGTAAAGCGTTTGTAAACGGCCTTACCAAAGGAGAATTGCCAGATGACTTGTGTAAGCAATTCAAGGAACTCAGGTTGGAGATTGTGCCAGAAGGACATCTCATGTCTTTGGATGTTCAACCCACTCTGTTGGATAAGATTAAAGAAGCCCAAAAGACGGATAAAGAAATCGAAGAGATTAGGGAAAGGATTAGCCAAGGGAAAGCTAAAACTTTCCAAATGGACGAACAAGGTACTTTATGGCACGGGAAACGTATTTGTCTTCCACAAGATCCGGAATTGCGGAAACTGATTCTACAAGAAGCCCATAACTCTCCATATTCTATTCACCCGGGAAACACCAAAATGTACATGGATATGAAAGAAAGATTTTGGTGGAACAATCTCAAAAGGGACATCGCCGAACACATTGCTTTGTGTGATGTGTATAGTAGAGTGAAAGCAGAACATCAGAAACCAGCAGGTTTGCTTCAACCAATGCCTATTCCTGAATGGAAGTGGGAAAATATTGGTATGGATTTCATTACCGGATTACCAAGGACCAGGTCAGGGTATGATTCCATATGGGTAGTAGTGGATCGCCTAACTAAAGTGGCTCATTTTATACCCGTAAAGACAACTTATACCAGTGCCAAGTTAGCCAAAATCTACATGAGCAGAATTGTATGCCTTCAAGGTGTGCCAAAGAGTATTGTGTCTGATAGAGGAACTCAGTTCACTTCTCACTTTTGGAGACAGCTTCATGAATCTTTAGGAACGAGATTGGAATTCAGCACTGCTTTCCATCCTGAAACTGATGGACAAACAGAAAGGACTAATCAAATTCTTGAAGACATGTTAAGGGCATGTGCCCTAGACTATGGAGCAAGTTGGGATCAAAGTCTGCCTTACGCAGAGTTTTCTTACAACAACAGTCACCAATCTAGTATTGGGATGGCACCATTTGAGTTTCTATACGGAAGAAAGTGTACCACCCCATTGCTATGGAATGGTGTGGGAGAAAGAAGTTTGTTTGGACCAGATCTTATCAAAGACGCCGAAGAGAAGGTCAAATTGGTTAGGGACAGGTTGAAGATAGCACAGTCTCGACAGAAAAGCTACGCAGATGCTAAGCGTAGAGAAGTCACCTATGAAGTTGGGGATAGAGCCTATCTTAGAGTATCATCACTCCGTGGAGTGAAAAGATTTGGAGTCAAAGGAAAGTTGGCACCAAGATATGTTGGACTATTCAACATTCTAAGTCGCAAGGGAGAAGCTGCATATGAAATCAAACTGCCAGCATCTTTATCAGCAGTCCATAATGTTTTCCATGTGAGTCAGCTTAAGAAATGTCACCCAGAAATGGAAGGATCTTCTTTGAAGGATACCATACCCTTGGAAGAAGTCCAACTAGAAAGTGATCTCACCTATGAAGAAAAGCCTGTCAAGATTCTTGAGACCGCAGAAAGAGTCACAAGGACAAAGACTATCAAGTTTTGCAAAGTACAATGGAACCATCATTCCGAAGAAGAAGCAACATGGGAAAGAGAAGACGATCTTCGGAAAGACCACCCTCACCTATTTGCTAGCCAATCCGAATCTCGAGGGCGAGATTCATCTTAAGGGGGTTAGATTGTAACATCCCTAAAAATCATGTTTCAAACTCATTCATATCATCTTTGCATCCTTCATTCATTTAGGGTTTTTCTCAAAATCATTTAGAGACAGAAATTTGAGCTATGATTTCATGTGTGCAAATTCAACTCAATTGGCCATCACCCTTTGAGATTGGATTGTTTAGGGACTTGTTTGCTTGCCTCCATTGTTGGAAAGATTAGGTGTAGCATTTAACCCAAGATTCCAATTTAGAAATAATTTCAAAAACCCCTACTTCAAACATTTTCAAACTAGAGACAATAGTCTCTGTTTACTCCCAAGCCCAAGCTTGACCAGGCCTTGCAAGGTAACCACTTGGTTTATTGACTGTATTTGAACCCACAGAACCCTGCAAAAATTCCCAAAGCTGTTTGAATTCAAAAGGATTTGAATTCATATCAAATTCATTCCAGAAAATGAATTTAGAAAAAGAAAAGGATTTCTCAAAGGAAAAAGGCCGCGCGGCAGAGTTCTGGCCCAGCTTCGAATCAAGCCCAGCAAGCCCACCCGGGGATCTCCTTTTTCCTCTCTCACGCGCGAGCGCACGCATCCAGTCGCTGACAGGCAGACCCCACCTCCACCTTGCGCACCTCGCTGACGAGCGGGCCTCCTCCACGTCAGCATCGTCTCCACCCGCACGACCAGTTCATCCCCAAATCAACGCGGGCGTTTTCTGTGTTTAATTCGCGGCGTTAATTCGATTCAATGGACGAGTGATTCTCGCTCGTGACCAGGCTATAAGAACCCCCTCTGCCCCCTCTCCCTTCTCCCTCAAACCCCGAACCCAGAACGCCACCAGGCTGCGTGTATTACTCTCTGTAGCCCCGCCGTCTCCGACGACTGCGCCGGCGAATTCCGGTGAGTTCTGAGCTCCCCTCTGCCTCTCGTTCTTTCTATCTGGTTCAATGAGCCTCTATGCTTCTTTTAACACCCTTCGTTTGCCCTCGCATGTACCGTAGCTCCGACAACCTCAACGACTGGCCGCCACAGCCTTCTGTACGAACTCCGGCGAACTCTAGTGGTAAGTCCAGACCGCCCCTTTCCCTCTCATTCACACACACGACCTTGCCTTGGACCCGCGCATCTAACCGTGTCTTCACCTTGCCTTGGGGTGATCCATAGCGACGTCCACGACGACCACCCGACGCACCTGACGCCGTCCTCCACTCCGGCGAGCAATCGCAGCCGTGCCCGAGCGCCCCTTGACCAACCGCGAGTACGTCGAGCATCACTGTGACCCCCTGAGCCCGGTGAGCTACTCCTCTTTCTCACTCACCCCCTGTAGCGTCGCCTCCGTCGTCGACCGACCGCTCCGCCACCGCTAGCCACCGCAGCGCCGCCACTTTGTGGTTGATTAGATCAGGACCGTTCGATCTAGATCTGGCGCTCACGATTAGTTCACTTAACACCGAAGAGGTATGTCCTCTGGACCACACGATCCACTTTAGATCTAACGCTCCACAGCCACGATCCGGCCGAACCGGTATCGACCAATGAAACAGCGCCGCGTGTTCCCTATTAGGTTTAAAAACAGATTTGAAAACAGAATTTCTTGCAAACCTCAAACCCTTGTAACTTTGGATCCACACGTCCAAATTTTACAAATTTGATGTCGTTGGATTCAGCAAGACAAGCCCTAGCCAACCCTGCCCTTGGTTTAGCAAATAGTAACAATTAGATTGGCTTAAATTGCAGAAACTTGTTTGAGGCCTTTTTGAGTATAGATTTAGTTTAGTATTTGGTTTTAGGGATAATTATGTTTAGTGGGCAATTTGTGACTTGTTTACTTTCTGTAAACTTGCACTTGCTTGGTAGAGTTTTCAAAAATCACCACTTGGTAGATTCATGCATGCATGCATTCATATTATTTTTGTTTGTATATATATTTGTGTGTAATTTTGTGTGCTACCACTTTATGTGTAGATTTTGCTAGTGATTGTGATTGTGACGAGTTCTACTCTCCACATTACCAAGGCAAGTGATATCTTCATGAATATTCCATTCCTATATTTTATACTTGCATTAGATATATTTTTGTTAAGACTTGCATGCTACTTTTGTCAAAAGATGATGGGAAATCCTATTTAGATTAGAATGCTAGAGTTGCTAGGAAAATTCCCTAAGGATAAGTTGCCATGCCATGCTTAGCCTAGCTACTAGAAAACAAGGGTGGTTTATATATTCACACTAAGAAAAATATTCTAAGTCTGAGGACTTATGTTTTTACTTAACAAAACAACTAAGTTAATGAATCTCCTGGGTGGAATGGGACTTTCTTGGTGGTTTTTGGTTGAGTGGTTCACAAGGCCCATGTTTATGGTTTACCTTAGTGTATCTCACTTGTGGATGGCCACCCAGGAAACAAAGAGATTTGAGTTGTCAAATGTTGAGAAGCTTCAAGTGTAACCACTTGGCAATATGGGCTCTGCCATGATCTTAGGTTGCTAGAACTTAGTCTCTTGGACAGTTGGTGGTAGAGGGAATGATAGGTTGGAACGCGTCCATTTGACTAAGGAAAGGCTTCTGAAGGATCTTGTCTTGGGAAACCAAGTCTTGTGGGGAAAGTGCACCACCTCTGTAGAGTGTAAAACCTAAGTACTTAGCCATGTCCCTGGTAAAGGACAATTTGAGCATCAAGACATGGAAACTTCAAGAATCTCATCACTCCAATTTCTAAATAAAACTTGTGGGTGAACAAGGGTTAAAAGGATCTTCAGTCTTTGATTGGTAGATGCCCAGAGTGGATCTTCAGTCTTTGATTGGTAGATTCCTTGGGTGGTTTGTGCCAAGCAAAAACTTAGTGTTTTCAAAAGTTAAGGAAAAATCTATTTTTGAGCAATGCAAGCCTAAGCTCCACCAGCCAAATGCATATAGTATTTTAGTCCACTTAAAATATACTAAGGTATCACTTGCCAATACTATTCCAAAGTATTGACCCTCTGTGGCTGTAACTTGTAATGTTGCAGGTTACTCCGATGATGATTAGGAGTCATGAGTCTACACTCAACATGCTTGCCTGTGGCACATGAAGATGAAGACTTATGTTTATTTGCTTATTCCATGGAACTCTTGTATTAGGCCTATGGCCCTGAGTTGTAAAAGACTATGTTTTATCTCTGGAATGACTGTAATAAACGACCTTTGTATCTGTGTACTTCATCTTAAACTGTGGATGCTAGCATTGATCCAGGGACTAGCATTGCAATCACAGGGATCTTTTCCTTTACAAAGGAGGGATCTTACAGATGGTATCAGAGCACTGTGTTGCCTGTAGGATTATGACCCTAGGATTGGAAACCACTAAGGAAAATTTTTACTTCTTCTACACTTGTCTATTCTTCTCGTAAACTTTTCTGATCTTCTCATTCTCATCTCTATTTGTAGATGAACTCCATCAACGAAGCCATGAAGAAAGGACCACTCATGACCATGACCTTGGAGTGTGAGACTGAGTTTCCCAAGATTCTCAAGGACCTCATGGAGACAATGGGAGCACATGGTGCAGCTGTGTACAAGGGCTTTCCAGTGATGGAGGAAGGAGTGGAGTATTGGTGGGTGCAACTTCACTTGTACAAATACAAGGAAGACAACCACAAAGAAAAGGGCTTCTGCATGTACACCAACACTTTTATGCACACCACATTCTTTTGAGTCAGCAAAAGAAGCAGCTTAGAAGACTATCAAGGAACTAAGTGCTAGAGTCAAGTGCAAGATGCTCAACCTCCAAAAAGACTTAGAGAAAGAGAAGGAACATACCCAAGAGTTGGAAGTCACCAACCAATACTTAAGAGGAGATATTAGACTTAGTGATAGAAGCATGTGAACAAGATAGGATGATTGCCACTAGAAACATTGTGTTAGCTACCAGATCCAGTGAGATAGGATTGTAAGCGCACTTCGTTAGTTGGACCACCACCTATCACCTTATTTTCCAAAATGATACCTTAAATAAGTTTGAACCTTGGTTGATGTAATGGAATCTTGTATGCATGACTTGTATGATTTTGTGTGTTCCAAGAATGTGTTTGAATGTTGTCTTGTTTATCTTAAAATTTGTGTTGTTCTAACTTTTTCAATCTTATAAATAGATGCCTATTGCCATCAACACTGTTGAGGAGTTCCAGGTTACCCGTTTTGGTCCTCGTATCGTAGAGCTTACTACTTTACTCGATCTCCCTCTTCCTATCATTACGGTGCACCCACTCACCAAGTTTGAGAGGAAGAACCTCTGGGGCTTCAAGGTGAATCAGCCAGGACGCCAGACTGAGCCTACCACGGAGGCCATCGTCTTCAAGCTTATGCACGATGACAGGGAGAGAGGCATGGAGGTTGTCATGCAGGATCTGATAGGACGTCTGTTAGGCCGTCACTCCCGACAGGTTAGAGGCACTCACTTCCATGCCTTCGGAAGGCGTGATGACGACGGAGAGTCCATCGACTTTGAGGACGACTCGAGAGTCACAGCAGAGCCGATACGTCTGTACCTGCAGGACTTAGAGACTCTGATTAGGCACGTAGATACTGACAGGACCAACGTCATGCTTAGCAATGACGAGCTCCAGGTGCAGCTTCGCGAGAAGGACAAGCTCTTCGCGCAGCAGGACGAGATAGTCAAGGAGATGGAGGCAAAGTTCGAGGCCCAAGACCGTAAGTTCAAGAGTCAAGAGAAGCGTGTTCAGGATAGGAACAAGAGGATCCGGGATATGACCGAGGAACTTCAGTCCAAGGACTTCGAGTTAGAGCAGCAGCAGACAGTGATTGAGAGGCTTCGTTCCCAGAAGAGGGCTCTCAAGGCCAAGATCGACTCTTTGACCACTACCATCGAGGAGAACAAGACCGCAATGGAGAACGCAGGTCTTACCTTTGTCGAGGAGGAGATTGAGGCTGACGAGTAGACTTGACTACTCAGTTATCTTTATTTACCGTACTTGTTATTTATGAACTTATTATTGGACCATCCGACATGTGGATGGCTTGCCACTTGTGTGTTTTTACCTTGAGACTTTTGTTATCTTGTTGTTGAGCTTTTATCCTGGTGTTGCATGCTATGTGTTTTCTTGTGTAATGTATTGTGCATAAATCATGTAAGGGTATCTCATTCTTATCTCTATATGAATAAACCACAGATGCCTCCCCGTCGCGCAAACACCAACCCCAACCCCAACATTACCCCGGAAATGCAACAAATGATGAATGCGCAGACACAGCTTATGCAAATGATGACGACGTTCATCCAGAACCAGAACAACAACAACAACAATCCCAACAACAATAACAACAATAACAACAACAACAACAACAACCCTCCAGGTTTTGATATGCTCACCAGATTTCTGCGTCTGAGGCCAGCTAAGTTTTCGGGAACGACTGATCCCATGGTGGCCAATGATTGGCTACGTTCTGTGAACAAAGACTTAGTGACCGTGGGATGCACAGATGCTGAAAAAGTCAGGTTCGCGGCACATCTGTTGGAAGGACCAGCCGCCGCATGGTGGGACAATTTCCAGATCACCACACCTATTGATGAGGTGACTTGGGATATCTTTGAAGATGGCTTTCGCACTACTCATATCTCACCAGGTACGATGAGCCTGAAAAAGAAGGAGTTTCACAACCTGAAGCAGCGCCACCACAGCGTGGCTGAATATATTGAAGAGTTCAACAATCTGGCGCGCTATGCACCGGATGAGGTTGACACTGATGCCAAAAGGAAGGAAAAGTTTCTGGAAGGCTTAAATGATGAGCTGAATCTGCAGCTGTCCGTGGCATATGTTCCAACTTATCAGTCGTTGTGTGACAAGGCTGTTATTGTGGAGAATAAAATGAAGCAAGTCGAGAGTAGGAAGAGGAAACACTCCGACAAGCATAGCTCGGGATCGTCTCATAAACGATCTCACTATGATGATAGTGTCAGCTCAGGATCCCACAAGCATGGGAAGTTTAACAAGCACCACAACCACAACCGTCATGACAACAAGCATCATCGCAGTCATGACAATGATAAGTATAAGAATCACAAGAGTGGACATAAGAGCCACCACAGTGGAAGTGGAAGTGGAAGTGGAAGTCAGCCTAAAAGGGACATCAGTCAGGTTGAATGCTTCAAATGCAAGAAGCTGGGGCATTATGCTAATGAGTGCACTGAGAAGAAAGTTGAAGGACCTAACAAGCCCAATCCTTTTCAGAAAGGACAGGTTAACCACATCAATGTGGAGGAGGTCTATGAAGAGCCTGATGCCGTTGCTGGTAAGTTCAGACTCAATTCCATCTCAGCATTTGTACTCTTTGACACTTGTGCATCTCATTCATTCATATCAAAAGCATTTGTTGAAAGAAATGAACTACCGGTAGAAACCATTGGGTGTCCTATAAGAGTAAGTTCTCCTGGTGGAGAAATGATAGTAAACTCAGGATGTCATGATTTAGTCATAGAGTTTGGAAAACATAAGTTTCCAGTGAACTTAATAATCCTGAATTCCCAAGGATTGGATGTGATTTTGGGAATGGATTGGATGGCTAAGTATGAGGGAGTACTAGATTGTGCCAATCGTACAGTTTCACTCACAACCCCTGAAGGAAAGAGGATAAAATTCAAGTCCAATTTTAAATCGAAAGGAAGTAAGCTGAATTCTCTTAAGGGGGTTAGCATGGACACTGTGCCAATTGTGTGTGAGTATCCGGATGTGTTTCCGGAAGAGTTACCAGGAATGCCACCAGATAGAGATGTGGAGTTTATAATAGATTTGGTACCAGGTTCTGGACCAAGAGCAAAGAGGCCTTATAAAATGTCAGTTGACGAACTTAAGGAACTCAAGAAACAACTTGGAGAACAATTACAGAAAGGATTCATCCAGCCAAGTTCTTCATCTTGGGGAGCTCCAGTTTTGTTCGTAGAAAAGAGAGACAGAACTCAAAGATTATGCATAGATTACCGTTCTCTCAACGAGGTAACCATCAAGAACAAATATCCTTTGCCAAGAATAAATGACTTGTTTGATCAGCTAGAAGGAGCATGTGTATTCTCGAAGATTGATCTTCGGTCAGGCTATTTTCAACTCAAGATAAGAGAGCAAGACATACCAAAAACAGCATTCACCACAAGGTATGGATTGTATGAGTACACTGTGATGCCTTTCGGTTTAACCAACGCTCCAGCATACTTCATGAATATGATGAACAAAGTGTTCATGGAATTTCTCGACAAGTTCGTTGTCGTTTTCATCGATGACATCTTAGTCTACTCCAAGAGCAAGGAAGAGCATGAAAGACATCTACGCTTGATACTTGAGAAACTAAGGGAACATAAGTTTTATGCCAAATTCAGCAAGTGTGAGTTTTGGTTAGAGGAAGTTGGATTTCTTGGTCATGTTATGACAAAGGATGGTGTAGCAGTTGATCCTGCTAAAGTTTCAGCTGTAACAGAATGGGAATCACCTAAGAACATAAAAGAGGTTCGTAGTTTCCTTGGTTTAGTAGGTTACTACAGAAGATTCATTGAAATTTTTTCAAAGGTTGCTAAACCAATGACGGAATTGTTAAAGAAAGATAAGAAATTTGCTTGGTCTGAAGGTTGTGAACTCAGCTTTCAAGAATTAAAGAAAAGACTTGTGTCAGCACCAGTTCTGTGCCTGCCAGATTTGGAAAAGGATTTCCAGGTGTATTGTGATGCTTCGCATCAAGGATTAGGAGCCGTACTTATGCAAGGCGGAAAAGTTGTGGCGTATGCCTCGAGACAACTCAAAACCCATGAAGTAAACTATCCTACTCACGATTTAGAGTTAGCCGCTGTCGTCCATGCACTCAAAACATGGAGACATTACCTTTTGGGAAAACGTTGTGAAGTATTCACCGATCATAAGAGTTTGAAGTATATCTTCACCCAGAAGGAAATCAATATGAGACAAAGAAGATGGCTAGAACTTATCAAGGATTACGACTTGAGTTTGCAATACCACCCCGGTAAAGCAAATGTAGTAGCAGATGCTCTAAGTCGTAAAGCGTTTGTAAACGGCCTTACCAAAGGAGAATTGCCAGATGACTTGTGTAAGCAATTCAAGGAACTCAGGTTGGAGATTGTGCCAGAAGGACATCTCATGTCTTTGGATGTTCAACCCACTCTGTTGGATAAGATTAAAGAAGCCCAAAAGACGGATAAAGAAATCGAAGAGATTAGGGAAAGGATTAGCCAAGGGAAAGCTAAAACTTTCCAAATGGACGAACAAGGTACTTTATGGCACGGGAAACGTATTTGTCTTCCACAAGATCCGGAATTGCGGAAACTGATTCTACAAGAAGCCCATAACTCTCCATATTCTATTCACCCGGGAAACACCAAAATGTACATGGATATGAAAGAAAGATTTTGGTGGAACAATCTCAAAAGGGACATCGCCGAACACATTGCTTTGTGTGATGTGTATAGTAGAGTGAAAGCAGAACATCAGAAACCAGCAGGTTTGCTTCAACCAATGCCTATTCCTGAATGGAAGTGGGAAAATATTGGTATGGATTTCATTACCGGATTACCAAGGACCAGGTCAGGGTATGATTCCATATGGGTAGTAGTGGATCGCCTAACTAAAGTGGCTCATTTTATACCCGTAAAGACAACTTATACCAGTGCCAAGTTAGCCAAAATCTACATGAGCAGAATTGTATGCCTTCAAGGTGTGCCAAAGAGTATTGTGTCTGATAGAGGAACTCAGTTCACTTCTCACTTTTGGAGACAGCTTCATGAATCTTTAGGAACGAGATTGGAATTCAGCACTGCTTTCCATCCTGAAATTGATGGACAAACAGAAAGGACTAATCAAATTCTTGAAGACATGTTAAGGGCATGTGCCCTAGACAATGGAGCAAGTTGGAATCAAAGTCTGCCTTACGCAGAGTTTTCTTACAACAACAGTCACCAATCTAGTATTGGGATGGCACCATTTGAGTTTCTATACGGAAGAAAGTGTACCACCCCATTGCTATGGAATGGTGTGGGAGAAAGAAGTTTGTTTGGACCAGATCTTATCAAAGACGCCGAAGAGAAGGTCAAATTGGTTAGGGACAGGTTGAAGATAGCACAGTCTCGACAGAAAAGCTACGCAGATGCTAAGCGTAGAGAAGTCACCTATGAAGTTGGGGATAGAGCCTATCTTAGAGTATCATCACTCCGTGGAGTGAAAAGATTTGGAGTCAAAGGAAAGTTGGCACCAAGATATGTTGGACTATTCAACATTCTAAGTCGCAAGGGAGAAGCTGCATATGAAATCAAACTGCCAGCATCTTTATCAGCAGTCCATAATGTTTTCCATGTGAGTCAGCTTAAGAAATGTCACCCAGAAATGGAAGGATCTTCTTTGAAGGATACCATACCCTTGGAAGAAGTCCAACTAGAAAGTGATCTCACCTATGAAGAAAAGCCTGTCAAGATTCTTGAGACCGCAGAAAGAGTCACAAGGACAAAGACTATCAAGTTTTGCAAAGTACAATGGAACCATCATTCCGAAGAAGAAGCAACATGGGAAAGAGAAGACGATCTTCGGAAAGACCACCCTCACCTATTTGCTAGCCAATCCGAATCTCGAGGGCGAGATTCATCTTAAGGGGGTTAGATTGTAACATCCCTAAAAATCATGTTTCAAACTCATTCATATCATCTTTGCATCCTTCATTCATTTAGGGTTTTTCTCAAAATCATTTAGAGACAGAAATTTGAGCTATGATTTCATGTGTGCAAATTCAACTCAATTGGCCATCACCCTTTGAGATTGGATTGTTTAGGGACTTGTTTGCTTGCCTCCATTGTTGGAAAGATTAGGTGTAGCATTTAACCCAAGATTCCAATTTAGAAATAATTTCAAAAACCCCTACTTCAAACATTTTCAAACTAGAGACAATAGTCTCTGTTTACTCCCAAGCCCAAGCTTGACCAGGCCTTGCAAGGTAACCACTTGGTTTATTGACTGTATTTGAACCCACAGAACCCTGCAAAAATTCCCAAAGCTGTTTGAATTCAAAAGGATTTGAATTCATATCAAATTCATTCCAGAAAATGAATTTAGAAAAAGAAAAGGATTTCTCAAAGGAAAAAGGCCGCGCGGCAGAGTTCTGGCCCAGCTTCGAATCAAGCCCAGCAAGCCCACCCGGGGATCTCCTTTTTCCTCTCTCACGCGCGAGCGCACGCATCCAGTCGCTGACAGGCAGACCCCACCTCCACCTCGCGCACCTCGCTGACGAGCGGGCCTCCTCCACGTCAGCATCGTCTCCACCCGCACGACCAGTTCATCCCCAAATCAACGCGGGCGTTTTCTGTGTTTAATTCGCGGCGTTAATTCGATTCAATGGACGAGTGATTCTCGCTCGTGACCAGGCTATAAGAACCCCCTCTGCCCCCTCTCCCTTCTCCCTCAAACCCCGAACCCAGAACGCCACCAGGCTGCGTGTATTACTCTCTGTAGCCCCGCCGTCTCCGACGACTGCGCCGGCGAATTCCGGTGAGTTCTGAGCTCCCCTCTGCCTCTCGTTCTTTCTATCTGGTTCAATGAGCCTCTATGCTTCTTTTAACACCCTTCGTTTGCCCTCGCATGTACCGTAGCTCCGACAACCTCAACGACTGGCCGCCACAGCCTTCTGTACGAACTCCGGCGAACTCTAGTGGTAAGTCCAGACCGCCCCTTTCCCTCTCATTCACACACACGACCTTGCCTTGGACCCGCGCATCTAACCGTGTCTTCACCTTGCCTTGGGGTGATCCATAGCGACGTCCACGACGACCACCCGACGCACCTGACGCCGTCCTGCACTCCGGCGAGCAATCGCAGCCGTGCCTGAGCGCCCCTTGACCAACCGCGAGTACGTCGAGCATCACTGTGACCCCCTGAGCCCGGTGAGCTACTCCTCTTTCTCACTCACCCCCTGTAGCGTCGCCTCCGTCGTCGACCGACCGCTCCGCCACCGCTAGCCACCGCAGCGCCGCCACTTTGTGGTTGATTAGATCAGGACCGTTCGATCTAGATCTGGCGCTCACGATTAGTTCACTTAACACCGAAGAGGTATGTCCTCTGGACCACACGATCCACTTTAGATCTAACGCTCCACAGCCACGATCCGGCCGAACCGGTATCGACCAATGAAACAGCGCCGCGTGTTCCCTATTAGGTTTAAAAACAGATTTGAAAACAGAATTTCTTGCAAACCTCAAACCCTTGTAACTTTGGATCCACACATCCAAATTTTACAAATTTGATGTCGTTGGATTCAGCAAGACAAGCCCTAGCCAACCCTGCCCTTGGTTTAGCAAATAGTAACAATTAGATTGGCTTAAATTGCAGAAACTTGTTTGAGGCCTTTTTGAGTATAGATTTAGTTTAGTATTTGGTTTTAGGGATAATTATGTTTAGTGGGCAATTTGTGACTTGTTTAGTTTCTGTAAACTTGCACTTGCTTGGTAGAGTTTTCAAAAATCACCACTTGGTAGATTCATGCATGCATGCATTCATATTATTTTTGTTTGTATATATATTTGTGTGTAATTTTGTGTGCTACCACTTTATGTGTAGATTTTGCTAGTGATTGTGATTGTGACGAGTTCTACTCTCCACATTACCAAGGCAAGTGATATCTTCATGAATATTCCATTCCTATATTTTATACTTGCATTAGATATATTTTTGTTAAGACTTGCATGCTACTTTTGTCAAAAGATGATGGGAAATCCTATTTAGATTAGAATGCTAGAGTTGCTAGGAAAATTCCCTAAGGATAAGTTGCCATGCCATGCTTAGCCTAGCTACTAGAAAACAAGGGTGGTTTATATATTCACACTATGAAAAATATTCTAAGTCTGAGGACTTATGTTTTTACTTAACAAAACAACTAAGTTAATGAATCTCCTGGGTGGAATGGGACTTGCTTGGTGGTTTTTGGTTGAGTGGTTCACAAGGCCCATGTTTATGGTTTACCTTAGTGTATCTCACTTGTGGATGGCCACCCAGGAAACAAAGAGATTTGAGTTGTCAAATGTTGAGAAGCTTCAAGTGCAACCACTTGGCAATATGGGCTCTGCCATGATCTTAGGTTGCTAGAACTTAGTCTCTTGGACAGTTGGTGGTAGAGGGAATGATAGGTTGGAACGCGTCCATTTGACTAAGGAAAGGCTTCTGAAGGATCTTGTCTTGGGAAACCAAGTCTTGTGGGGAAAGTGCACCACCTCTGTAGAGTGTAAAACCTAAGTACTTAGCCATGTCCCTGGTAAAGGACAATTTGAGCATCAAGACAAGGAAACTTCAAGAATCTCATCACTCCAATTTCTAAATAAAACTTGTGGGTGAACAAGGGTTAAAAGGATCTTCAGTCTTTGATTGGTAGATGCCAGAGTGGATCTTCAGTCTTTGATTGGTAGATTCCTTGGGTGGTTTGTGCCAAGCAAAAACTTAGTGTTTTCAAAAGTTAAGGAAAAATCTATTTTTGAGCAATGCAAGCCTAAGCTCCACCAGCCAAATGCATATAGTATTTTAGTCCACTTAAAATATACTAAGGTATCACTTGCCAATACTATTCCAAAGTATTGACCCTCTGTGGCTGTAACTTGTAATGTTGCAGGTTACTCTGATGATGATTAGGAGTCATGAGTCTACACTCAACATGCTTGCCTGTGGCACATGAAGATGAAGACTTATGTTTATTTGCTTATTCCATGGAACTCTTGTATTAGGCCTATGGCCCTGAGTTGTAAAAGACTATGTTTTATCTCTGGAATGACTGTAATAAACGACCTTTGTATCTGTGTACTTCATCTTAAACTGTGGATGCTAGCATTGATCCAGGGACTAGCATTGCAATCACAGGGATCTTTTCCTTTACAAAGGAGGGATCTTACAGATGGTATCAGAGCACTGTGTTGCCTGTAGGATTATGACCCTAGGATTGGAAACCACTAAGGAAAATTTTTACTTCTTCTACACTTGTCTATTCTTCTCGTAAACTTTTCTGATCTTCTCATTCTCATCTCTATTTGTAGATGAACTCCATCAACGAAGCCGTGAAGAAAGGACCACTCATGACCATGACCTTGGAGTGTGAGACTGAGTTTCCCAAGATTCTCAAGGACCTCATGGAGACAATGGGAGCACATGGTGCAGCTGTGTACAAGGGCTTTCCAGTGATGGAGGAAGGAGTGGAGTATTGGTGGGTGCAACTTCACTTGTACAAATACAAGGAAGACAACCACAAATAAAAGGGCTTCTGCATGTACACCAACACTTTTATGCACACCACATTCTTTGAGTCAGCAAAAGAAGCAGCTTAGAAGACTATCAAGGAACTAAGTGCTAGAGTCAAGTGCAAGATGCTCAACCTCCAAAAAGACTTAGAGAAAGAGAAGGAACATACCCAAGAGTTGGAAGTCACCAACCAATACTTAAGAGGAGATATTATAGACTTAGTGATAGAAGCATGTGAACAAGATAGGATGATTGCCACTAGAAACATTGTGTTAGCTACCAGATCCAGTGAGATAGGATTGTAAGCGCACTTCGTTAGTTGGACCACCACCTATCACCTTATTTTCCAAAATGATACCTTAAATAAGTTTGAACCTTGGTTGATGTAATGGAATCTTGTATGCATGACTTGTATGATTTTGTGTGTTCCAAGAATGTGTTTGAATGTTGTCTTGTTTATCTTAAAATTTGTGTTGTTCTAACTTTTTCAATCTTATAAATAGATGCCTATTGCCATCAACACTGTTGAGGAGTTCCAGGTTACCCGTTTTGGTCCTCGTATCGTAGAGCTTACTACTTTACTCGATCTCCCTCTTCCTATCATTACGGTGCACCCACTCACCAAGTTTGAGAGGAAGAACCTCTGGGGCTTCAAGGTGAATCAGCCAGGACGCCAGACTGAGCCTACCACGGAGGCCATCGTCTTCAAGCTTATGCACGATGACAGGGAGAGAGGCATGGAGGTTGTCATGCAGGATCTGATAGGACGTCTGTTAGGCCGTCACTCCCGACAGGTTAGAGGCACTCACTTCCATGCCTTCGGAAGGCGTGATGACGACGGAGAGTCCATCGACTTTGAGGACGACTCGAGAGTCACAGCAGAGCCGATACGCCTGTACCTGCAGGACTTAGAGACTCTGATTAGGCACGTAGATACTGACAGGACCAACGTCATGCTTAGCAATGACGAGCTCCAGGTGCAGCTTCGCGAGAAGGACAAGCTCTTCGCGCAGCAGGACGAGATAGTCAAGGAGATGGAGGCAAAGTTCGAGGCCCAAGACCGTAAGTTCAAGAGTCAAGAGAAGCGTGTTCAGGATAGGAACAAGAGGATCCAGGATATGACCGAGGAACTTCAGTCCAAGGACTTCGAGTTAGAGCAGCAGCAGACAGTGATTGAGAGGCTTCGTTCCCAGAAGAGGGCTCTCAAGGCCAAGATCGACTCTTTGACCACTACCATCGAGGAGAACAAGACCGCAATGGAGAACGCAGGTCTTACCTTTGTCGAGGAGGAGATTGAGGCTGACGAGTAGACTTGACTACTCAGTTATCTTTATTTACCGTACTTGTTATTTGTGAACTTATTATTGGACCATCCGACATGTGGATGGCTTGCCACTTGTGTGTTTTTACCTTGAGACTTTTGTTATGTTGTTGTTGAGCTTTTATCCTGGTGTTGCATGCTATGTGTTTTCTTGTGTAATGTATTGTGCATAAATCATGTAAGGGTATCTCATTCTTATCTCTATATGAATAAACCACAGATGCCTCCCCGTCGCGCAAACACCAACCCCAACCCCAACATTACCCCGGAAATGCAACAAATGATGAATGCGCAGACACAGCTTATGCAAATGATGACGACGTTCATCCAGAACCAGAACAACAACAACAACAATCCCAACAACAATAACAACAATAACAACAACAACAACAACAACAACCCTCCAGGTTTTGATATGCTCACCAGATTTCTGCGTCTGAGGCCAGCTAAGTTTTCGGGAACGACTGATCCCATGGTGGCCAATGATTGGCTACGTTCTGTGAACAAAGACTTAGTGACCGTGGGATGCACAGATGCTGAAAAAGTCAGGTTCGCGGCACATCTGTTGGAAGGACCAGCCGCCGCATGGTGGGACAATTTCCAGATCACCACACCTATTGATGAGGTGACTTGGGCTATCTTTGAAGATGGCTTTCGCACTACTCATATCTCACCAGGTACGATGAGCCTGAAAAAGAAGGAGTTTCACAACCTGAAGCAGCGCCACCACAGCGTGGCTGAATATATTGAAGAGTTCAACAATCTGGCGCGCTATGCACCGGATGAGGTTGACACTGATGCCAAAAGGAAGGAAAAGTTTCTGGAAGGCTTAAATGATGAGCTGAATCTGCAGCTGTCCGTGGCATATGTTCCAACTTATCAGTCGTTGTGTGACAAGGCTGTTATTGTGGAGAATAAAATGAAGCAAGTCGAGAGTAGGAAGAGGAAACACTCCGACAAGCATAGCTCGGGATCGTCTCATAAACGATCTCACTATGATGATAGTGTCAGCTCAGGATCCCACAAGCATGGGAAGTTTAACAAGCACCACAACCACAACCGTCATGACAACAAGCATCATCGCAGTCATGACAATGATAAGTATAAGAATCACAAGAGTGGACATAAGAGCCACCACAGTGGAAGTGGAAGTGGAAGTGGAAGTCAGCCTAAAAGGGACATCAGTCAGGTTGAATGCTTCAAATGCAAGAAGCTGGGGCATTATGCTAATGAGTGCACTGAGAAGAAAGTTGAAGGACCTAACAAGCCCAATCCTTTTCAGAAAGGACAGGTTAACCACATCAATGTGGAGGAGGTCTATGAAGAGCCTGATGCCGTTGCTGGTAAGTTCAGACTCAATTCCATCTCAACATTTGTACTCTTTGACACTGGTGCATCTCATTCATTCATATCAAAAGCATTTGTTGAAAGAAATGAACTACCGGTAGAAACCATTGGGTGTCCTATAAGAGTAAGTTCTCCTGGTGGAGAAATGATAGTAAACTCAGGATGTCATGATTTAGTCATAGAGTTTGGAAAACATAAGTTTCCAGTGAACTTAATAATCCTGAATTCCCAAGGATTGGATGTGATTTTGGGAATGGATTGGATGGCTAAGTATGAGGGAGTACTAGATTGTGCCAATCGTACAGTTTCACTCACAACCCCTGAAGGAAAGAGGATAAAATTCAAGTCCAATTTTAAATCGAAAGGAAGTAAGCTGAATTCTCTTAAGGGGGTTAGCATGGACACTGTGCCAATTGTGTGTGAGTATCCGGATGTGTTTCCGGAAGAGTTACCAGGAATGCCACCAGATAGAGATGTGGAGTTTATAATAGATTTGGTACCAGGTTCTGGACCAAGAGCAAAGAGGCCTTATAAAATGTCAGTTGACGAACTTAAGGAACTCAAGAAACAACTTGGAGAACAATTACAGAAAGGATTCATCCAGCCAAGTTCTTCATCTTGGGGAGCTCCAGTTTTGTTCGTAGAAAAGAGAGACAGAACTCAAAGATTATGCATAGATTACCGTTCTCTCAACGAGGTAACCATCAAGAACAAATATCCTTTGCCAAGAATAAATGACTTGTTTGATCAGCTAGAAGGAGCATGTGTATTCTCGAAGATTGATCTTCGGTCAGGCTATTTTCAACTCAAGATAAGAGAGCAAGACATACCAAAAACAGCATTCACCACAAGGTATGGATTGTATGAGTACACTGTGATGCCTTTCGGTTTAACCAACGCTCCAGCATACTTCATGAATATGATGAACAAAGTGTTCATGGAATTTCTCGACAAGTTCGTTGTCGTTTTCATCGATGACATCTTAGTCTACTCCAAGAGCAAGGAAGAGCATGAAAGACATCTACGCTTGATACTTGAGAAACTAAGGGAACATAAGTTTTATGCCAAATTCAGCAAGTGTGAGTTTTGGTTAGAGGAAGTTGGATTTCTTGGTCATGTTATGACAAAGGATGGTGTAGCAGTTGATCCTGCTAAAGTTTCAGCTGTAACAGAATGGGAATCACCTAAGAACATAAAAGAGGTTCGTAGTTTCCTTGGTTTAGCAGGTTACTACAGAAGATTCATTGAAATTTTTTCAAAGGTTGCTAAACCAATGACGGAATTGTTAAAGAAAGATAAGAAATTTGCTTGGTCTGAAGGTTGTGAACTCAGCTTTCAAGAATTAAAGAAAAGACTTGTGTCAGCACCAGTTCTGTGCCTGCCAGATTTGGAAAAGGATTTCCAGGTGTATTGTGATGCTTCGCATCAAGGATTAGGAGCCGTACTTATGCAAGGCGGAAAAGTTGTGGCGTATGCCTCGAGACAACTCAAAACCCATGAAGTAAACTATCCTACTCACGATTTAGAGTTAGCCGCTGTCGTCCATGCACTCAAAACATGGAGACATTACCTTTTGGGAAAACGTTGTGAAGTATTCACCGATCATAAGAGTTTGAAGTATATCTTCACCCAGAAGGAAATCAATATGAGACAAAGAAGATGGCTAGAACTTATCAAGGATTACGACTTGAGTTTGCAATACCACCCCGGTAAAGCAAATGTAGTAGCAGATGCTCTAAGTCGTAAAGCGTTTGTAAACGGCCTTACCAAAGGAGAATTGCCAGATGACTTGTGTAAGCAATTCAAGGAACTCAGGTTGGAGATTGTGCCAGAAGGACATCTCATGTCTTTGGATGTTCAACCCACTCTGTTGGATAAGATTAAAGAAGCCCAAAAGACGGATAAAGAAATCGAAGAGATTAGGGAAAGGATTAGCCAAGGGAAAGCTAAAACTTTCCAAATGGACGAACAAGGTACTTTATGGCACGGGAAACGTATTTGTCTTCCACAAGATCCGGAATTGCGGAAACTGATTCTACAAGAAGCCCATAACTCTCCATATTCTATTCACCCGGGAAACACCAAAATGTACATGGATATGAAAGAAAGATTTTGGTGGAACAATCTCAAAAGGGACATCGCCGAACACATTGCTTTGTGTGATGTGTGTAGTAGAGTGAAAGCAGAACATCAGAAACCAGCAGGTTTGCTTCAACCAATGCCTATTCCTGAATGGAAGTGGGAAAATATTGGTATGGATTTCATTACCGGATTACCAAGGACCAGGTCAGGGTATGATTCCATATGGGTAGTAGTGGATCGCCTAACTAAAGTGGCTCATTTTATACCCGTAAAGACAACTTATACCAGTGCCAAGTTAGCCAAAATCTACATGAGCAGAATTGTATGCCTTCAAGGTGTGCCAAAGAGTATTGTGTCTGATAGAGGAACTCAGTTCACTTCTCACTTTTGGAGACAGCTTCATGAATCTTTAGGAACGAGATTGGAATTCAGCACTGCTTTCCATCCTGAAACTGATGGACAAACAGAAAGGACTAATCAAATTCTTGAAGACATGTTAAGGGCATGTGCCCTAGACTATGGAGCAAGTTGGGATCAAAGTCTGCCTTACGCAGAGTTTTCTTACAACAACAGTCACCAATCTAGTATTGGGATGGCACCATTTGAGTTTCTATACGGAAGAAAGTGTACCACCCCATTGCTATGGAATGGTGTGGGAGAAAGAAGTTTGTTTGGACCAGATCTTATCAAAGACGCCGAAGAGAAGGTCAAATTGGTTAGGGACAGGTTGAAGATAGCACAGTCTCGACAGAAAAGCTACGCAGATGCTAAGCGTAGAGAAGTCACCTATGAAGTTGGGGATAGAGCCTATCTTAGAGTATCATCACTCCGTGGAGTGAAAAGATTTGGAGTCAAAGGAAAGTTGGCACCAAGATATGTTGGACTATTCAACATTCTAAGTCGCAAGGGAGAAGCTGCATATGAAATCAAACTGCCAGCATCTTTATCAGCAGTCCATAATGTTTTCCATGTGAGTCAGCTTAAGAAATGTCACCCAGAAATGGAAGGATCTTCTTTGAAGGATACCATACCCTTGGAAGAAGTCCAACTAGAAAGTGATCTCACCTATGAAGAAAAGCCTGTCAAGATTCTTGAGACCGCAGAAAGAGTCACAAGGACAAAGACTATCAAGTTTTGCAAAGTACAATGGAACCATCATTCCGAAGAAGAAGCAACATGGGAAAGAGAAGACGATCTTCGGAAAGACCACCCTCACCTATTTGCTAGCCAATCCGAATCTCGAGGGCGAGATTCATCTTAAGGGGGTTAGATTGTAACATCCCTAAAAATCATGTTTCAAACTCATTCATATCATCTTTGCATCCTTCATTCATTTAGGGTTTTTCTCAAAATCATTTAGAGACAGAAATTTGAGCTATGATTTCATGTGTGCAAATTCAACTCAATTGGCCATCACCCTTTGAGATTGGATTGTTTAGGGACTTGTTTGCTTGCCTCCATTGTTGGAAAGATTAGGTGTAGCATTTAACCCAAGATTCCAATTTAGAAATAATTTCAAAAACCCCTACTTCAAACATTTTCAAACTAGAGACAATAGTCTCTGTTTACTCCCAAGCCCAAGCTTGACCAGGCCTTGCAAGGTAACCACTTGGTTTATTGACTGTATTTGAACCCACAGAACCCTGCAAAAATTCCCAAAGCTGTTTGAATTCAAAAGGATTTGAATTCATATCAAATTCATTCCAGAAAATGAATTTAGAAAAAGAAAAGGATTTCTCAAAGGAAAAAGGCCGCGCGGCAGAGTTCTGGCCCAGCTTCGAATCAAGCCCAGCAAGCCCACCCGGGGATCTCCTTTTTCCTCTCTCACGCGCGAGCGCACGCATCCAGTCGCTGACAGGCAGACCCCACCTCCACCTCGCGCACCTCGCTGACGAGCGGGCCTCCTCCACGTCAGCATCGTCTCCACCCGCACGACCAGTTCATCCCCAAATCAACGCGGGCGTTTTCTGTGTTTAATTCGCGCCGTTAATTCGATTCAATGGACGAGTGATTCTCGCTCGTGACCAGGCTATAAGAACCCCCTCTGCCCCCTCTCCCTTCTCCCTCAAACCCCGAACCCAGAACGCCACCAGGCTGCGTGTATTACTCTCTGTAGCCCCGCCGTCTCCGACGACTGCGCCGGCGAATTCCGGTGAGTTCTGAGCTCCCCTCTGCCTCTCGTTCTTTCTATCTGGTTCAATGAGCCTCTATGCTTCTTTTAACACCCTTCGTTTGCCCTCGCATGTACCGTAGCTCCGACAACCTCAACGACTGGCCGCCACAGCCTTCTGTACGAACTCCGGCGAACTCTAGTGGTAAGTCCAGACCGCCCCTTTCCCTCTCATTCACACACACGACCTTGCCTTGGACCCGCGCATCTAACCGTGTCTTCACCTTGCCTTGGGGTGATCCATAGCGACGTCCACGACGACCACCCGACGCACCTGACGCCGTCCTCCACTCCGGCGAGCAATCGCAGCCGTGCCCGAGCGCCCCTTGACCAACCGCGAGTACGTCGAGCATCACTGTGACCCCCTGAGCCCGGTGAGCTACTCCTCTTTCTCACTCACCCCCTGTAGCGTCGCCTCCGTCGTCGACCGACCGCTCCGCCACCGCAGCGCCGCCACTTTGTGGTTGATTAGATCAGGACCGTTCGATCTAGATCTGGCGCTCACGATTAGTTCACTTAACACCGAAGAGGTATGTCCTCTGGACCACACGATCCACTTTAGATCTAACGCTCCACAGCCACGATCCGGCCGAACCGGTATCGACCAATGAAACAGCGCCGCGTGTTCCCTATTAGGTTTAAAAACAGATTTGAAAACAGAATTTCTTGCAAACCTCAAACCCTTGTAACTTTGGATCCACACATCCAAATTTTACAAATTTGATGTCGTTGGATTCAGCAAGACAAGCCCTAGCCAACCCTGCCCTTGGTTTAGCAAATAGTAACAATTAGATTGGCTTAAATTGCAGAAACTTGTTTGAGGCCTTTTTGAGTATAGATTTAGTTTAGTATTTGGTTTTAGGGATAATTATGTTTAGTGGGCAATTTGTGACTTGTTTAGTTTCTGTAAACTTGCACTTGCTTGGTAGAGTTTTCAAAAATCACCACTTGGTAGATTCATGCATGCATGCATTCATATTATTTTTGTTTGTATATATATTTGTGTGTAATTTTGTGTGCTACCACTTTATGTGTAGATTTTGCTAGTGATTGTGATTGTGACGAGTTCTACTCTCCACATTACCAAGGCAAGTGATATCTTCATGAATATTCCATTCCTATATTTTATACTTGCATTAGATATATTTTTGTTAAGACTTGCATGCTACTTTTGTCAAAAGATGATGGGAAATCCTATTTAGATTAGAATGCTAGAGTTGCTAGGAAAATTCCCTAAGGATAAGTTGCCATGCCATGCTTAGCCTAGCTACTAGAAAACAAGGGTGGTTTATATATTCACACTATGAAAAATATTCTAAGTCTGAGGACTTATGTTTTTACTTAACAAAACAACTAAGTTAATGAATCTCCTGGGTGGAATGGGACTTGCTTGGTGGTTTTTGGTTGAGTGGTTCACAAGGCCCATGTTTATGGTTTACCTTAGTGTATCTCACTTGTGGATGGCCACCCAGGAAACAAAGAGATTTGAGTTGTCAAATGTTGAGAAGCTTCAAGTGCAACCACTTGGCAATATGGGCTCTGCCATGATCTTAGGTTGCTAGAACTTAGTCTCTTGGACAGTTGGTGGTAGAGGGAATGATAGGTTGGAACGCGTCCATTTGACTAAGGAAAGGCTTCTGAAGGATCTTGTCTTGGGAAACCAAGTCTTGTGGGGAAAGTGCACCACCTCTGTAGAGTGTAAAACCTAAGTACTTAGCCATGTCCCTGGTAAAGGACAATTTGAGCATCAAGACAAGGAAACTTCAAGAATCTCATCACTCCAATTTCTAAATAAAACTTGTGGGTGAACAAGGGTTAAAAGGATCTTCAGTCTTTGATTGGTAGATGCCCAGAGTGGATCTTCAGTCTTTGATTGGTAGATTCCTTGGGTGGTTTGTGCCAAGCAAAAACTTAGTGTTTTCAAAAGTTAAGGAAAAATCTATTTTTGAGCAATGCAAGCCTAAGCTCCACCAGCCAAATGCATATAGTATTTTAGTCCACTTAAAATATACTAAGGTATCACTTGCCAATACTATTCCAAAGTATTGACCCTCTGTGGCTGTAACTTGTAATGTTGCAGGTTACTCTGATGATGATTAGGAGTCATGAGTCTACACTCAACATGCTTGCCTGTGGCACATGAAGATGAAGACTTATGTTTATTTGCTTATTCCATGGAACTCTTGTATTAGGCCTATGGCCCTGAGTTGTAAAAGACTATGTTTTATCTCTGGAATGACTGTAATAAACGACCTTTGTATCTGTGTACTTCATCTTAAACTGTGGATGCTAGCATTGATCCAGGGACTAGCATTGCAATCACAGGGATCTTTTCCTTTACAAAGGAGGGATCTTACAGATGGTATCAGAGCACTGTGTTGCCTGTAGGATTATGACCCTAGGATTGGAAACCACTAAGGAAAATTTTTACTTCTTCTACACTTGTCTATTCTTCTCGTAAACTTTTCTGATCTTCTCATTCTCATCTCTATTTGTAGATGAACTCCATCAACGAAGCCGTGAAGAAAGGACCACTCATGACCATGACCTTGGAGTGTGAGACTGAGTTTCCCAAGATTCTCAAGGACCTCATGGAGACAATGGGAGCACATGGTGCAGCTGTGTACAAGGGCTTTCCAGTGATGGAGGAAGGAGTGGAGTATTGGTGGGTGCAACTTCACTTGTACAAATACAAGGAAGACAACCACAAATAAAAGGGCTTCTGCATGTACACCAACACTTTTATGCACACCACATTCTTTGAGTCAGCAAAAGAAGCAGCTTAGAAGACTATCAAGGAACTAAGTGCTAGAGTCAAGTGCAAGATGCTCAACCTCCAAAAAGACTTAGAGAAAGAGAAGGAACATACCCAAGAGTTGGAAGTCACCAACCAATACTTAAGAGGAGATATTATAGACTTAGTGATAGAAGCATGTGAACAAGATAGGATGATTGCCACTAGAAACATTGTGTTAGCTACCAGATCCAGTGAGATAGGATTGTAAGCGCACTTCGTTAGTTGGACCACCACCTATCACCTTATTTTCCAAAATGATACCTTAAATAAGTTTGAACCTTGGTTGATGTAATGGAATCTTGTATGCATGACTTGTATGATTTTGTGTGTTCCAAGAATGTGTTTGAATGTTGTCTTGTTTATCTTAAAATTTGTGTTGTTCTAACTTTTTCAATCTTATAAATAGATGCCTATTGCCATCAACACTGTTGAGGAGTTCCAGGTTACCCGTTTTGGTCCTCGTATCGTAGAGCTTACTACTTTACTCGATCTCCCTCTTCCTATCATTACGGTGCACCCACTCACCAAGTTTGAGAGGAAGAACCTCTGGGGCTTCAAGGTGAATCAGCCAGGACGCCAGACTGAGCCTACCACGGAGGCCATCGTCTTCAAGCTTATGCACGATGACAGGGAGAGAGGCATGGAGGTTGTCATGCAGGATCTGATAGGACGTCTGTTAGGCCGTCACTCCCGACAGGTTAGAGGCACTCACTTCCATGCCTTCGGAAGGCGTGATGACGACGGAGAGTCCATCGACTTTGAGGACGACTCGAGAGTCACAGCAGAGCCGATACGCCTGTACCTGCAGGACTTAGAGACTCTGATTAGGCACGTAGATACTGACAGGACCAACGTCATGCTTAGCAATGACGAGCTCCAGGTGCAGCTTCGCGAGAAGGACAAGCTCTTCGCGCAGCAGGACGAGATAGTCAAGGAGATGGAGGCAAAGTTCGAGGCCCAAGACCGTAAGTTCAAGAGTCAAGAGAAGCGTGTTCAGGATAGGAACAAGAGGATCCGGGATATGACCGAGGAACTTCAGTCCAAGGACTTCGAGTTAGAGCAGCAGCAGACAGTGATTGAGAGGCTTCGTTCCCAGAAGAGGGCTCTCAAGGCCAAGATCGACTCTTTGACCACTACCATCGAGGAGAACAAGACCGCAATGGAGAACGCAGGTCTTACCTTTGTCGAGGAGGAGATTGAGGCTGACGAGTAGACTTGACTACTCAGTTATCTTTATTTACCGTACTTGTTATTTGTGAACTTATTATTGGACCATCCGACATGTGGATGGCTTGCCACTTGTGTGTTTTTACCTTGAGACTTTTGTTATGTTGTTGTTGAGCTTTTATCCTGGTGTTGCATGCTATGTGTTTTCTTGTGTAATGTATTGTGCATAAATCATGTAAGGGTATCTCATTCTTATCTCTATATGAATAAACCACAGATGCCTCCCCGTCGCGCAAACACCAACCCCAACCCCAACATTACCCCGGAAATGCAACAAATGATGAATGCGCAGACACAGCTTATGCAAATGATGACGACGTTCATCCAGAACCAGAACAACAACAACAACAATCCCAACAACAATAACAACAATAACAACAACAACAACAACAACCCTCCAGGTTTTGATATGCTCACCAGATTTCTGCGTCTGAGGCCAGCTAAGTTTTCGGGAACGACTGATCCCATGGTGGCCAATGATTGGCTACGTTCTGTGAACAAAGACTTAGTGACCGTGGGATGCACAGATGCTGAAAAAGTCAGGTTCGCGGCACATCTGTTGGAAGGACCAGCCGCCGCATGGTGGGACAATTTCCAGATCACCACACCTATTGATGAGGTGACTTGGGCTATCTTTGAAGATGGCTTTCGCACTACTCATATCTCACCAGGTACGATGAGCCTGAAAAAGAAGGAGTTTCACAACCTGAAGCAGCGCCACCACAGCGTGGCTGAATATATTGAAGAGTTCAACAATCTGGCGCGCTATGCACCGGATGAGGTTGACACTGATGCCAAAAGGAAGGAAAAGTTTCTGGAAGGCTTAAATGATGAGCTGAATCTGCAGCTGTCCGTGGCATATGTTCCAACTTATCAGTCGTTGTGTGACAAGGCTGTTATTGTGGAGAATAAAATGAAGCAAGTCGAGAGTAGGAAGAGGAAACACTCCGACAAGCATAGCTCGGGATCGTCTCATAAACGATCTCACTATGATGATAGTGTCAGCTCAGGATCCCACAAGCATGGGAAGTTTAACAAGCACCACAACCACAACCGTCATGACAACAAGCATCATCGCAGTCATGACAATGATAAGTATAAGAATCACAAGAGTGGACATAAGAGCCACCACAGTGGAAGTGGAAGTGGAAGTGGAAGTCAGCCTAAAAGGGACATCAGTCAGGTTGAATGCTTCAAATGCAAGAAGCTGGGGCATTATGCTAATGAGTGCACTGAGAAGAAAGTTGAAGGACCTAACAAGCCCAATCCTTTTCAGAAAGGACAGGTTAACCACATCAATGTGGAGGAGGTCTATGAAGAGCCTGATGCCGTTGCTGGTAAGTTCAGACTCAATTCCATCTCAGCATTTGTACTCTTTGACACTGGTGCATCTCATTCATTCATATCAAAAGCATTTGTTGAAAGAAATGAACTACCGGTAGAAACCATTGGGTGTCCTATAAGAGTAAGTTCTCCTGGTGGAGAAATGATAGTAAACTCAGGATGTCATGATTTAGTCATAGAGTTTGGAAAACATAAGTTTCCAGTGAACTTAATAATCCTGAATTCCCAAGGATTGGATGTGATTTTGGGAATGGATTGGATGGCTAAGTATGAGGGAGTACTAGATTGTGCCAATCGTACAGTTTCACTCACAACCCCTGAAGGAAAGAGGATAAAATTCAAGTCCAATTTTAAATCGAAAGGAAGTAAGCTGAATTCTCTTAAGGGGGTTAGCATGGACACTGTGCCAATTGTGTGTGAGTATCCGGATGTGTTTCCGGAAGAGTTACCAGGAATGCCACCAGATAGAGATGTGGAGTTTATAATAGATTTGGTACCAGGTTCTGGACCAAGAGCAAAGAGGCCTTATAAAATGTCAGTTGACGAACTTAAGGAACTCAAGAAACAACTTGGAGAACAATTACAGAAAGGATTCATCCAGCCAAGTTCTTCATCTTGGGGAGCTCCAGTTTTGTTCGTAGAAAAGAGAGACATAACTCAAAGATTATGCATAGATTACCGTTCTCTCAACGAGGTAACCATCAAGAACAAATATCCTTTGCCAAGAATAAATGACTTGTTTGATCAGCTAGAAGGAGCATGTGTATTCTCGAAGATTGATCTTCGGTCAGGCTATTTTCAACTCAAGATAAGAGAGCAAGACATACCAAAAACAACATTCACCACAAGGTATGGATTGTATGAGTACACTGTGATGCCTTTCGGTTTAACCAACGCTCCAGCATACTTCATGAATATGATGAACAAAGTGTTCATGGAATTTCTCGACAAGTTCGTTGTCGTTTTCATCGATGACATCTTAGTCTACTCCAAGAGCAAGGAAGAGCATGAAAGACATCTACGCTTGATACTTGAGAAACTAAGGGAACATAAGTTTTATGCCAAATTCAGCAAGTGTGAGTTTTGGTTAGAGGAAGTTGGATTTCTTGGTCATGTTATGACAAAGGATGGTGTAGCAGTTGATCCTGCTAAAGTTTCAGCTGTAACAGAATGGGAATCACCTAAGAACATAAAAGAGGTTCGTAGTTTCCTTGGTTTAGCAGGTTACTACAGAAGATTCATTGAAATTTTTTCAAAGGTTGCTAAACCAATGACGGAATTGTTAAAGAAAGATAAGAAATTTGCTTGGTCTGAAGGTTGTGAACTCAGCTTTCAAGAATTAAAGAAAAGACTTGTGTCAGCACCAGTTCTGTGCCTGCCAGATTTGGAAAAGGATTTCCAGGTGTATTGTGATGCTTCGCATCAAGGATTAGGAGCCGTACTTATGCAAGGCGGAAAAGTTGTGGCGTATGCCTCGAGACAACTCAAAACCCATGAAGTAAACTATCCTACTCACGATTTAGAGTTAGCCGCTGTCGTCCATGCACTCAAAACATGGAGACATTACCTTTTGGGAAAACGTTGTGAAGTATTCACCGATCATAAGAGTTTGAAGTATATCTTCACCCAGAAGGAAATCAATATGAGACAAAGAAGATGGCTAGAACTTATCAAGGATTACGACTTGAGTTTGCAATACCACCCCGGTAAAGCAAATGTAGTAGCAGATGCTCTAAGTCGTAAAGCGTTTGTAAACGGCCTTACCAAAGGAGAATTGCCAGATGACTTGTGTAAGCAATTCAAGGAACTCAGGTTGGAGATTGTGCCAGAAGGACATCTCATGTCTTTGGATGTTCAACCCACTCTGTTGGATAAGATTAAAGAAGCCCAAAAGACGGATAAAGAAATCGAAGAGATTAGGGAAAGGATTAGCCAAGGGAAAGCTAAAACTTTCCAAATGGACGAACAAGGTACTTTATGGCACGGGAAACGTATTTGTCTTCCACAAGATCCGGAATTGCGGAAACTGATTCTACAAGAAGCCCATAACTCTCCATATTCTATTCACCCGGGAAACACCAAAATGTACATGGATATGAAAGAAAGATTTTGGTGGAACAATCTCAAAAGGGACATCGCCGAACACATTGCTTTGTGTGATGTGTGTAGTAGAGTGAAAGCAGAACATCAGAAACCAGCAGGTTTGCTTCAACCAATGCCTATTCCTGAATGGAAGTGGGAAAATATTGGTATGGATTTCATTACCGGATTACCAAGGACCAGGTCAGGGTATGATTCCATATGGGTAGTAGTGGATCGCCTAACTAAAGTGGCTCATTTTATACCCGTAAAGACAACTTATACCAGTGCCAAGTTAGCCAAAATCTACATGAGCAGAATTGTATGCCTTCAAGGTGTGCCAAAGAGTATTGTGTCTGATAGAGGAACTCAGTTCACTTCTCACTTTTGGAGACAGCTTCATGAATCTTTAGGAACGAGATTGGAATTCAGCACTGCTTTTCATCCTGAAACTGATGGACAAACAGAAAGGACTAATCAAATTCTTGAAGACATGTTAAGGGCATGTGCCCTAGACTATGGAGCAAGTTGGGATCAAAGTCTGCCTTACGCAGAGTTTTCTTACAACAACAGTCACCAATCTAGTATTGGGATGGCACCATTTGAGTTTCTATACGGAAGAAAGTGTACCACCCCATTGCTATGGAATGGTGTGGGAGAAAGAAGTTTGTTTGGACCAGATCTTATCAAAGACGCCGAAGAGAAGGTCAAATTGGTTAGGGACAGGTTGAAGATAGCACAGTCTCGACAGAAAAGCTACGCAGATGCTAAGCGTAGAGAAGTCACCTATGAAGTTGGGGATAGAGCCTATCTTACAGTATCATCACTCCGTGGAGTGAAAAGATTTGGAGTCAAAGGAAAGTTGGCACCAAGATATGTTGGACTATTCAACATTCTAAGTCGCAAGGGAGAAGCTGCATATGAAATCAAACTGCCAGCATCTTTATCAGCAGTCCATAATGTTTTCCATGTGAGTCAGCTTAAGAAATGTCACCCAGAAATGGAAGGATCTTCTTTGAAGGATACCATACCCTTGGAAGAAGTCCAACTAGAAAGTGATCTCACCTATGAAGAAAAGCCTGTCAAGATTCTTGAGACCGCAGAAAGAGTCACAAGGACAAAGACTATCAAGTTTTGCAAAGTACAATGGAACCATCATTCCGAAGAAGAAGCAACATGGGAAAGAGAAGACGATCTTCGGAAAGACCACCCTCACCTATTTGCTAGCCAATCCGAATCTCGAGGGCGAGATTCATCTTAAGGGGGTTAGATTGTAACATCCCTAAAAATCATGTTTCAAAACTCATTCGTATCATCTTTGCATCCTTCATTCATTTAGGGTTTTTCTCAAAATCATTTAGAGACAGAAGTTTGAGCTATGATTTCATGTGTGCAAATTCAACTCAATTGGCCATCACCCTTTGAGATTGGATTGTTTAGGGACTTGTTTGCTTGCCTCCATTGTTGGAAAGATTAGGTGTAGCATTTAACCCAAGATTCCAATTTAGAAATAATTTCAAAAACCCCTACTTCAAACATTTTCAGACTAGAGACAATAGTCTCTGTTTACTCCCAAGCCCAAGCTTGACCAGGCCTTGCAAGGTAACCACTTGGTTTATTGACTGTATTTGAACCCACAGAACCCTGCAAAAATTCCCAAAGCTGTTTGAATTCAAAAGGATTTGAATTCATATCAAATTCATTCCAGAAAATGAATTTAGAAAAAGAAAAGGATTTCTCAAAGGAAAAAGGCCGCGCGGCAGAGTTCTGGCCCAGCTTCGAATCAAGCCCAGCAAGCCCACCCGGGGATCTCCTTTTTCCTCTCTCACGCGCGAGCGCACGCATCCAGTCGCTGACAGGCAGACCCCACCTCCACCTCGCGCACCTCGCTGACGAGCGGGCCTCCTCCACGTCAGCATCGTCTCCACCCGCACGACCAGTTCATCCCCAAATCAACGCGGGCGTTTTCTGTGTTTAATTCGCGGCGTTAATTCGATTCAATGGACGAGTGATTCTCGCTCGTGACCAGGCTATAAGAACCCCCTCTGCCCCCTCTCCCTTCTCCCTCAAACCCCGAACCCAGAACGCCACCAGGCTGCGTGTATTACTCTCTGTAGCCCCGCCGTCTCTAATGACTGCGCCGGCGAATTCCGGTGAGTTCTGAGCTCCCCTCTGCCTCTCGTTCTTTCTATCTGGTTCAGTGAGCCTCTATGCTTCTTTTAACACCCTTCGTTTGCCCTCGCATGTACCGTAGCTCCGACAACCTCAACGACTGGCCGCCACAGCCTTCTATACGAACTCCGGCGAACTCTAGTGGTAAGTCCAGACCGCCCCTTTCCCTCTCATTCACGCACACGACCTTGCCTTGGACCCGCGCATCTAACCATGTCTTCACCTTGCCTTGGGGTGATCCACAGCGACGTCCACGACGACCACCCGACGCACCCGACGCTGTCCTCCACTCCGGCGAGCAATCACAGCCGTGCCCGAGCGCCCCTTGACCAACCGCGAGTACGTCGAGCATCACCGTGACCCCCTGAGCCTGGTGAGCTACTCCTCTTTATCACTCACCCCCTGTAGCGTCGCCTCCGTCGTCGACCGACCGCTCCGCCGCGGCTAGCCACCGCAGCGCCGCCACTTTGTGGTTGATTAGATCAGGACCGTTCGATCTAGATCTGGCGCTCACGATTAGTTCACTTAACACCGAAGAGGTATGTCCTCTGGACCGCACGATCCACTTTAGATCTAACGCTCCACAGCCACGATCCGGCCGAACCGGTATCGACCAATGAAACAGCGCCGCGTGTTCCCTATTAGGTTTAAAAACAGATTTGAAAACAGAATTTCTTGCAAACTTCAAACCCTTGTAACTTTGGATCCACACATCCAAATTTTACAAATTTGATGTCGTTGGATTCAGCAAGACAAGCCCTAGCCAACCCTACCCTTGGTTTAGCAAATAGTAACCATTAGATTGGCTTAAATTGCAGAAACTTGTTTGAGGCCTTTTGAGTATAGATTTAGTTTAGTATTTGGCTTTAGGGATAATTATGTTTAGTGGGCAATTTGTGACTTGTTTAGTTTCTGTAAACTTGCACTTGCTTGGTAGAGTTTTCAAAAATCACCACTTGGTAGATTCATGCATGCATGCATTCATATTATTTTTGTTTGTATATATATTTGTGTGTAATTTTGTGTGCTACCACTTTGTGTGTAGATTTTGCTAGTGATTGTGATTGTGACGAGTGCTACTCTCCACATTACCAAGGCAAGTGATATCTTCATGAATATTCCATTCCTATATTTTATACTTGCATTAGATATATTTTTGTTAAGACTTGCATGCTACTTTTGTCAAAAGATGATGGGAAATCCTATTTAGATTAGAATGCTAGAGTTGCTAGGAAAATTCCCTAAGGATAAGTTGCCATGCCATGCTTAGCCTAGCTACTAGAAAACAAGGGTGGTTTATATATTCACACTATGAAAAATATTCTAAGTCTGAGTACTTATGTTTTTACTTAACAAAACAACTAAGTTAATGAATCTCCTGGGTGGAATGGGACTTGCTTGGTGGTTTTTGGTTGAGTGGTTCACAAGGCCCATGTTTATGGTTTACCTTAGTGTATCTCACTTGTGGATGGCCACCCAGGAAACAAAGAGATTTGAGTTGTCAAATGTTGAGAAGCTTCAAGTGCAACCACTTGGCAATATGGGCTCTGCCATGATCTTAGGTTGCTAGAACTTAGTCTCTTGGACATTTGGTGGTAGAGGGAATGATAGGTTGGAACGCGTCCATTTGACTAAGGAAAGGCTTCTGAAGGATCTTGTCTTGGGAAACCAAGTCTTGTGGGGAAAGTGCACCACCTCTGTAGAGTGTAAAACCTAAGTACTTAGCCATGTCCCTGGTAAAGGACAATTTGAGCATCAAGACAAGGAAACTTCAAGAATCTCATCACTCCAATTTCTAAATAAAACTTGTGGGTGAACAAGGGTTAAAAGGATCTTCAGTCTTTGATTGGTAGATGCCCAGAGTGGATCTTCAGTCTTTGATTGGTAGATTCCTTGGGTGGTTTGTGCCAAGCAAAAACTTAGTGTTTTCAAAAGTTAAGGAAAAATCTATTTTTGAGCAATGCAAGCCTAAGCTCCACCAGCCAAATGCATATAGTATTTTAGTCCACTTAAAATATACTAAGGTATCACTTGCCAATACTATTCCAAAGTATTGACCCTCTGTGGCTGTAACTTGTAATGTTGCAGGTTACTCCGATGATGATTAGGAGTCATGAGTCTACACTCAACATGCTTGCCTGTGGCACATGAAGATGAAGACTTATGTTTATTTGCTTATTCCATGGAACTCTTGTATTAGGCCTATGGCCCTGAGTTGTAAAAGACTATGTTTTATCTCTGGAATGACTGTAATAAACGACCTTTGTATCTGTGTACTTCATCTTAAACTGTGGATGCTAGCATTGATCCAGGGACTAGCATTGCAATCACAGGGATCTTTTCCTTTACAAAGGAGGGATCTTACAGATGGTATCAGAGCACTGTGTTGCCTGTAGGATTATGACCCTAGGATTGGAAACCACTAAGGAAAATTTTTACTTCTTCTACACTTGTCTATTCTTCTCGTAAACTTTTCTGATCTTCTCATTCTCATCTCTATTTGTAGATGAACTCCATCAACGAAGCCGTGAAGAAAGGACCACTCATGACCATGACCTTGGAGTGTGAGACTGAGTTTCCCAAGATTCTCAAGGACCTCATGGAGACAATGGGAGCACATGGTGCAGCTGTGTACAAGGGCTTTCCAGTGATGGAGGAAGGAGTGGAGTATTGGTGGGTGCAACTTCACTTGTACAAATACAAGGAAGACAACCACAAATAAAAGGGCTTCTGCATGTACACCAACACTTTTATGCACACCACATTCTTTGAGTCAGCAAAAGAAGCAGCTTAGAAGACTATCAAGGAACTAAGTGCTAGAGTCAAGTGCAAGATGCTCAACCTCCAAAAAGACTTAGAGAAAGAGAAGGAACATACCCAAGAGTTGGAAGTCACCAACCAATACTTAAGAGGAGATATTATAGACTTAGTGATAGAAGCATGTGAACAAGATAGGATGATTGCCACTAGAAACATTGTGTTAGCTACCAGATCCAGTGAGATAGGATTGTAAGCGCACTTCGTTAGTTGGACCACCACCTATCACCTTATTTTCCAAAATGATACCTTAAATAAGTTTGAACCTTGGTTGATGTAATGGAATCTTGTATGCATGACTTGTATGATTTTGTGTGTTCCAAGAATGTGTTTGAATGTTGTCTTGTTTATCTTAAAATTTGTGTTGTTCTAACTTTTTCAATCTTATAAATAGATGCCTATTGCCATCAACACTGTTGAGGAGTTCCAGGTTACCCGTTTTGGTCCTCGTATCGTAGAGCTTACTACTTTACTCGATCTCCCTCTTCCTATCATTACGGTGCACCCACTCACCAAGTTTGAGAGGAAGAACCTCTGGGGCTTCAAGGTGAATCAGCCAGGACGCCAGACTGAGCCTACCACGGAGGCCATCGTCTTCAAGCTTATGCACGATGACAGGGAGAGAGGCATGGAGGTTGTCATGCAGGATCTGATAGGACGTCTGTTAGGCCGTCACTCCCGACAGGTTAGAGGCACTCACTTCCATGCCTTCGGAAGGCGTGATGACGACGGAGAGTCCATCGACTTTGAGGACGACTCGAGAGTCACAGCAGAGCCGATACGCCTGTACCTGCAGGACTTAGAGACTCTGATTAGGCACGTAGATACTGACAGGACCAACGTCATGCTTAGCAATGACGAGCTCCAGGTGCAGCTTCGCGAGAAGGACAAGCTCTTCGCGCAGCAGGACGAGATAGTCAAGGAGATGGAGGCAAAGTTCGAGGCCCAAGACCGTAAGTTCAAGAGTCAAGAGAAGCGTGTTCAGGATAGGAACAAGAGGATCCGGGATATGACCGAGGAACTTCAGTCCAAGGACTTCGAGTTAGAGCAGCAGCAGACAGTGATTGAGAGGCTTCGTTCCCAGAAGAGGGCTCTCAAGGCCAAGATCGACTCTTTGACCACTACCATCGAGGAGAACAAGACCGCAATGGAGAACGCAGGTCTTACCTTTGTCGAGGAGGAGATTGAGGCTGACGAGTAGACTTGACTACTCAGTTATCTTTATTTACCGTACTTGTTATTTGTGAACTTATTATTGGACCATCCGACATGTGGATGGCTTGCCACTTGTGTGTTTTTACCTTGAGACTTTTGTTATGTTGTTGTTGAGCTTTTATCCTGGTGTTGCATGCTATGTGTTTTCTTGTGTAATGTATTGTGCATAAATCATGTAAGGGTATCTCATTCTTATCTCTATATGAATAAACCACAGATGCCTCCCCGTCGCGCAAACACCAACCCCAACCCCAACATTACCCCGGAAATGCAACAAATGATGAATGCGCAGACACAGCTTATGCAAATGATGACGACGTTCATCCAGAACCAGAACAACAACAACAACAATCCCAACAACAATAACAACAATAACAACAACAACAACAACAACAACCCTCCAGGTTTTGATATGCTCACCAGATTTCTGCGTCTGAGGCCAGCTAAGTTTTCGGGAACGACTGATCCCATGGTGGCCAATGATTGGCTACGTTCTGTGAACAAAGACTTAGTGACCGTGGGATGCACAGATGCTGAAAAAGTCAGGTTCGCGGCACATCTGTTGGAAGGACCAGCCGCCGCATGGTGGGACAATTTCCAGATCACCACACCTATTGATGAGGTGACTTGGGCTATCTTTGAAGATGGCTTTCGCACTACTCATATCTCACCAGGTACGATGAGCCTGAAAAAGAAGGAGTTTCACAACCTGAAGCAGCGCCACCACAGCGTGGCTGAATATATTGAAGAGTTCAACAATCTGGCGCGCTATGCACCGGATGAGGTTGACACTGATGCCAAAAGGAAGGAAAAGTTTCTGGAAGGCTTAAATGATGAGCTGAATCTGCAGCTGTCCGTGGCATATGTTCCAACTTATCAGTCGTTGTGTGACAAGGCTGTTATTGTGGAGAATAAAATGAAGCAAGTCGAGAGTAGGAAGAGGAAACACTCCGACAAGCATAGCTCGGGATCGTCTCATAAACGATCTCACTATGATGATAGTGTCAGCTCAGGATCCCACAAGCATGGGAAGTTTAACAAGCACCACAACCACAACCGTCATGACAACAAGCATCATCGCAGTCATGACAATGATAAGTATAAGAATCACAAGAGTGGACATAAGAGCCACCACAGTGGAAGTGGAAGTGGAAGTGGAAGTCAGCCTAAAAGGGACATCAGTCAGGTTGAATGCTTCAAATGCAAGAAGCTGGGGCATTATGCTAATGAGTGCACTGAGAAGAAAGTTGAAGGACCTAACAAGCCCAATCCTTTTCAGAAAGGACAGGTTAACCACATCAATGTGGAGGAGGTCTATGAAGAGCCTGATGCCGTTGCTGGTAAGTTCAGACTCAATTCCATCTCAGCATTTGTACTCTTTGACACTGGTGCATCTCATTCATTCATATCAAAAGCATTTGTTGAAAGAAATGAACTACCGGTAGAAACCATTGGGTGTCCTATAAGAGTAAGTTCTCCTGGTGGAGAAATGATAGTAAACTCAGGATGTCATGATTTAGTCATAGAGTTTGGAAAACATAAGTTTCCAGTGAACTTAATAATCCTGAATTCCCAAGGATTGGATGTGATTTTGGGAATGGATTGGATGGCTAAGTATGAGGGAGTACTAGATTGTGCCAATCGTACAGTTTCACTCACAACCCCTGAAGGAAAGAGGATAAAATTCAAGTCCAATTTTAAATCGAAAGGAAGTAAGCTGAATTCTCTTAAGGGGGTTAGCATGGACACTGTGCCAATTGTGTGTGAGTATCCGGATGTGTTTCCGGAAGAGTTACCAGGAATGCCACCAGATAGAGATGTGGAGTTTATAATAGATTTGGTACCAGGTTCTGGACCAAGAGCAAAGAGGCCTTATAAAATGTCAGTTGACGAACTTAAGGAACTCAAGAAACAACTTGGAGAACAATTACAGAAAGGATTCATCCAGCCAAGTTCTTCATCTTGGGGAGCTCCAGTTTTGTTCGTAGAAAAGAGAGACAGAACTCAAAGATTATGCATAGATTACCGTTCTCTCAACGAGGTAACCATCAAGAACAAATATCCTTTGCCAAGAATAAATGACTTGTTTGATCAGCTAGAAGGAGCATGTGTATTCTCGAAGATTGATCTTCGGTCAGGCTATTTTCAACTCAAGATAAGAGAGCAAGACATACCAAAAACAACATTCACCACAAGGTATGGATTGTATGAGTACACTGTGATGCCTTTCGGTTTAACCAACGCTCCAGCATACTTCATGAATATGATGAACAAAGTGTTCATGGAATTTCTCGACAAGTTCGTTGTCGTTTTCATCGATGACATCTTAGTCTACTCCAAGAGCAAGGAAGAGCATGAAAGACATCTACGCTTGATACTTGAGAAACTAAGGGAACATAAGTTTTATGCCAAATTCAGCAAGTGTGAGTTTTGGTTAGAGGAAGTTGGATTTCTTGGTCATGTTATGACAAAGGATGGTGTAGCAGTTGATCCTGCTAAAGTTTCAGCTGTAACAGAATGGGAATCACCTAAGAACATAAAAGAGGTTCGTAGTTTCCTTGGTTTAGCAGGTTACTACAGAAGATTCATTGAAATTTTTTCAAAGGTTGCTAAACCAATGACGGAATTGTTAAAGAAAGATAAGAAATTTGCTTGGTCTGAAGGTTGTGAACTCAGCTTTCAAGAATTAAAGAAAAGACTTGTGTCAGCACCAGTTCTGTGCCTGCCAGATTTGGAAAAGGATTTCCAGGTGTATTGTGATGCTTCGCATCAAGGATTAGGAGCCGTACTTATGCAAGGCGGAAAAGTTGTGGCGTATGCCTCGAGACAACTCAAAACCCATGAAGTAAACTATCCTACTCACGATTTAGAGTTAGCCGCTGTCGTCCATGCACTCAAAACATGGAGACATTACCTTTTGGGAAAACGTTGTGAAGTATTCACCGATCATAAGAGTTTGAAGTATATCTTCACCCAGAAGGAAATCAATATGAGACAAAGAAGATGGCTAGAACTTATCAAGGATTACGACTTGAGTTTGCAATACCACCCCGGTAAAGCAAATGTAGTAGCAGATGCTCTAAGTCGTAAAGCGTTTGTAAACGGCCTTACCAAAGGAGAATTGCCAGATGACTTGTGTAAGCAATTCAAGGAACTCAGGTTGGAGATTGTGCCAGAAGGACATCTCATGTCTTTGGATGTTCAACCCACTCTGTTGGATAAGATTAAAGAAGCCCAAAAGACGGATAAAGAAATCGAAGAGATTAGGGAAAGGATTAGCCAAGGGAAAGCTAAAACTTTCCAAATGGACGAACAAGGTACTTTATGGCACGGGAAACGTATTTGTCTTCCACAAGATCCGGAATTGCGGAAACTGATTCTACAAGAAGCCCATAACTCTCCATATTCTATTCACCCGGGAAACACCAAAATGTACATGGATATGAAAGAAAGATTTTGGTGGAACAATCTCAAAAGGGACATCGCCGAACACATTGCTTTGTGTGATGTGTGTAGTAGAGTGAAAGCAGAACATCAGAAACCAGCAGGTTTGCTTCAACCAATGCCTATTCCTGAATGGAAGTGGGAAAATATTGGTATGGATTTCATTACCGGATTACCAAGGACCAGGTCAGGGTATGATTCCATATGGGTAGTAGTGGATCGCCTAACTAAAGTGGCTCATTTTATACCCGTAAAGACAACTTATACCAGTGCCAAGTTAGCCAAAATCTACATGAGCAGAATTGTATGCCTTCAAGGTGTGCCAAAGAGTATTGTGTCTGATAGAGGAACTCAGTTCACTTCTCACTTTTGGAGACAGCTTCATGAATCTTTAGGAACGAGATTGGAATTCAGCACTGCTTTTCATCCTGAAACTGATGGACAAACAGAAAGGACTAATCAAATTCTTGAAGACATGTTAAGGGCATGTGCCCTAGACTATGGAGCAAGTTGGGATCAAAGTCTGCCTTACGCAGAGTTTTCTTACAACAACAGTCACCAATCTAGTATTGGGATGGCACCATTTGAGTTTCTATACGGAAGAAAGTGTACCACCCCATTGCTATGGAATGGTGTGGGAGAAAGAAGTTTGTTTGGACCAGATCTTATCAAAGACGCCGAAGAGAAGGTCAAATTGGTTAGGGACAGGTTGAAGATAGCACAGTCTCGACAGAAAAGCTACGCAGATGCTAAGCGTAGAGAAGTCACCTATGAAGTTGGGGATAGAGCCTATCTTACAGTATCATCACTCCGTGGAGTGAAAAGATTTGGAGTCAAAGGAAAGTTGGCACCAAGATATGTTGGACTATTCAACATTCTAAGTCGCAAGGGAGAAGCTGCATATGAAATCAAACTGCCAGCATCTTTATCAGCAGTCCATAATGTTTTCCATGTGAGTCAGCTTAAGAAATGTCACCCAGAAATGGAAGGATCTTCTTTGAAGGATACCATACCCTTGGAAGAAGTCCAACTAGAAAGTGATCTCACCTATGAAGAAAAGCCTGTCAAGATTCTTGAGACCGCAGAAAGAGTCACAAGGACAAAGACTATCAAGTTTTGCAAAGTACAATGGAACCATCATTCCGAAGAAGAAGCAACATGGGAAAGAGAAGACGATCTTCGGAAAGACCACCCTCACCTATTTGCTAGCCAATCCGAATCTCGAGGGCGAGATTCATCTTAAGGGGGTTAGATTGTAACATCCCTAAAAATCATGTTTCAAAACTCATTCGTATCATCTTTGCATCCTTCATTCATTTAGGGTTTTTCTCAAAATCATTTAGAGACAGAAGTTTGAGCTATGATTTCATGTGTGCAAATTCAACTCAATTGGCCATCACCCTTTGAGATTGGATTGTTTAGGGACTTGTTTGCTTGCCTCCATTGTTGGAAAGATTAGGTGTAGCATTTAACCCAAGATTCCAATTTAGAAATAATTTCAAAAACCCCTACTTCAAACATTTTCAGACTAGAGACAATAGTCTCTGTTTACTCCCAAGCCCAAGCTTGACCAGGCCTTGCAAGGTAACCACTTGGTTTATTGACTGTATTTGAACCCACAGAACCCTGCAAAAATTCCCAAAGCTGTTTGAATTCAAAAGGATTTGAATTCATATCAAATTCATTCCAGAAAATGAATTTAGAAAAAGAAAAGGATTTCTCAAAGGAAAAAGGCCGCGCGGCAGAGTTCTGGCCCAGCTTCGAATCAAGCCCAGCAAGCCCACCCGGGGATCTCCTTTTTCCTCTCTCACGCGCGAGCGCACGCATCCAGTCGCTGACAGGCAGACCCCACCTCCACCTCGCGCACCTCGCTGACGAGCGGGCCTCCTCCACGTCAGCATCGTCTCCACCCGCACGACCAGTTCATCCCCAAATCAACGCGGGCGTTTTCTGTGTTTAATTCGCGGCGTTAATTCGATTCAATGGACGAGTGATTCTCGCTCGTGACCAGGCTATAAGAACCCCCTCTGCCCCCTCTCCCTTCTCCCTCAAACCCCGAACCCAGAACGCCACCAGGCTGCGTGTATTACTCTCTGTAGCCCCGCCGTCTCTAATGACTGCGCCGGCGAATTCCGGTGAGTTCTGAGCTCCCCTCTGCCTCTCGTTCTTTCTATCTGGTTCAGTGAGCCTCTATGCTTCTTTTAACACCCTTCGTTTGCCCTCGCATGTACCGTAGCTCCGACAACCTCAACGACTGGCCGCCACAGCCTTCTATACGAACTCCGGCGAACTCTAGTGGTAAGTCCAGACCGCCCCTTTCCCTCTCATTCACGCACACGACCTTGCCTTGGACCCGCGCATCTAACCGTGTCTTCACCTTGCCTTGGGGTGATCCACAGCGACGTCCACGACGACCACCCGACGCACCCGACGCTGTCCTCCACTCCGGCGAGCAATCACAGCCGTGCCCGAGCGCCCCTTGACCAACCGCGAGTACGTCGAGCATCACCGTGACCCCCTGAGCCTGGTGAGCTACTCCTCTTTATCACTCACCCCCTGTAGCGTCGCCTCCGTCGTCGACCGACCGCTCCGCCGCGGCTAGCCACCGCAGCGCCGCCACTTTGTGGTTGATTAGATCAGGACCGTTCGATCTAGATCTGGCGCTCACGATTAGTTCACTTAACACCGAAGAGGTATGTCCTCTGGACCGCACGATCCACTTTAGATCTAACGCTCCACAGCCACGATCCGGCCGAACCGGTATCGACCAATGAAACAGCGCCGCGTGTTCCCTATTAGGTTTAAAAACAGATTTGAAAACAGAATTTCTTGCAAACTTCAAACCCTTGTAACTTTGGATCCACACATCCAAATTTTACAAATTTGATGTCGTTGGATTCAGCAAGACAAGCCCTAGCCAACCCTACCCTTGGTTTAGCAAATAGTAACCATTAGATTGGCTTAAATTGCAGAAACTTGTTTGAGGCCTTTTTGAGTATAGATTTAGTTTAGTATTTGGCTTTAGGGATAATTATGTTTAGTGGGCAATTTGTGACTTGTTTAGTTTCTGTAAACTTGCACTTGCTTGGTAGAGTTTTCAAAAATCACCACTTGGTAGATTCATGCATGCATGCATTCATATTATTTTTGTTTGTATATATATTTGTGTGTAATTTTGTGTGCTACCACTTTGTGTGTAGATTTTGCTAGTGATTGTGATTGTGACGAGTGCTACTCTCCACATTACCAAGGCAAGTGATATCTTCATGAATATTCCATTCCTATATTTTATACTTGCATTAGATATATTTTTGTTAAGACTTGCATGCTACTTTTGTCAAAAGATGATGGGAAATCCTATTTAGATTAGAATGCTAGAGTTGCTAGGAAAATTCCCTAAGGATAAGTTGCCATGCCATGCTTAGCCTAGCTACTAGAAAACAAGGGTGGTTTATATATTCACACTATGAAAAATATTCTAAGTCTGAGTACTTATGTTTTTACTTAACAAAACAACTAAGTTAATGAATCTCCTGGGTGGAATGGGACTTGCTTGGTGGTTTTTGGTTGAGTGGTTCACAAGGCCCATGTTTATGGTTTACCTTAGTGTATCTCACTTGTGGATGGCCACCCAGGAAACAAAGAGATTTGAGTTGTCAAATGTTGAGAAGCTTCAAGTGCAACCACTTGGCAATATGGGCTCTGCCATGATCTTAGGTTGCTAGAACTTAGTCTCTTGGACATTTGGTGGTAGAGGGAATGATAGGTTGGAACGCGTCCATTTGACTAAGGAAAGGCTTCTGAAGGATCTTGTCTTGGGAAACCAAGTCTTGTGGGGAAAGTGCACCACCTCTGTAGAGTGTAAAACCTAAGTACTTAGCCATGTCCCTGGTAAAGGACAATTTGAGCATCAAGACATGGAAACTTCAAGAATCTCATCACTCCAATTTCTAAATAAAACTTGTGGGTGAACAAGGGTTAAAAGGATCTTCAGTCTTTGATTGGTAGATGCCCAGAGTGGATCTTCAGTCTTTGATTGGTAGATTCCTTGGGTGGTTTGTGCCAAGCAAAAACATAGTGTTTTCAAAAGTTAAGGAAAAATCTATTTTTGAGCAATGCAAGCCTAAGCTCCACCAGCCAAATGCATATAGTATTTTAGTCCACTTAAAATATACTAAGGTATCACTTGCCAATACTATTCCAAAGTATTGACCCTCTGTGGCTGTAACTTGTAATGTTGCAGGTTACTCCGATGATGATTAGGAGTCATGAGTCTACACTCAACATGCTTGCCTGTGGCACATGAAGATGAAGACTTATGTTTATTTGCTTATTCCATGGAACTCTTGTATTAGGCCTATGGCCCTGAGTTGTAAAAGACTATGTTTTATCTCTGGAATGACTGTAATAAACGACCTTTGTATCTGTGTACTTCATCATAAAATGTGGATGCTAGCATTGATCCAGGGACTAGCATTGCAATCACAGGGATCTTTTCCTTCACAAAGGAGGGATCTTACACACACCCAGTGTCATTGGATGTGTGTTCTTCTTAGAAACCACACCTAGATCCACCAGTGTCATTGCATGTGTGTTCTTTTCATGAACCACACAAGGATCCACCCAGTGTAATTGCATGTCAGTTCTTCTCACAAACCACATAAGGATCCACATGTGTCATTGCATGTCTGTTCTTTTCATGAACCACACCCAGTATCATTGCATGTCTATTCCTCTAAACAAACCACACATGGATCCACCAGTGTCATTGCATGTGGTCATTGCATGTGTGTTCTTCTAAACAAACCACACATGGATCCACAAGTGTCATTGGATGTGTGTTCTTTTCATGAATCACACCCAGTGTAATTGCATGTGTGTTCTTCTAAACAAACCACACATGGATCCACAAGTTTCATTGGATGTGTGTTCTTTTCATGAACCACACCCAGTGTCATTGCATGTCTGTTCTTCTCACAAACCACATAGGGATCCACCAGTGCCATTGCATGTCTGTTCGTCTCATGAACCACATCTAGAGTCATCGCATGTGTGTTCTTCTCACAAATCACATAAGGATACACTAGTGTAATTGCATGTATGTTCTTCTCATGAACCACATCTAGAGTCATTGCATGTTTGCATGTCTGTTCTTCTCACAAACAACATAAGGATCCACCAGTGTCATTGAATGTGTGTTCTTTTCATGAACCACACACAGTGTCATTAGATGTCTGTTCTTTTCATAAACCACATAAGGAGCCACCAGTGTCATTAGATGTGTGTTCTTTTCATTAACCACACACAGTGTCACTGGATGTGTGTTCTTCTAACAAACCACACATGGATCCACCAGTGTCATTGCATGTGTATTCTTTTCATGAACCACACCCAGTATCATTGCATGTCTGTTATTCTCAGAAACGACATATGGATCCACCAGTGTCATTGCATATTTGTTCTTCTCATTAACCACATCTAGAGTCATCGCATGTGTGTTCTTCTCACAAACCACATAAGGATACACCAGTGTAATTGCATGTCTGTTCTTCTCATGAACCACATCCAGAGTCACTGGATGTGTGTTCTTCTCACAAACCACACATGGATCCACCAGTGTCACTGGATGTGGTCATTGCATGTGTGTTCTTCTAAACAAACCACGCATGGATCCACCTAGTGTGATTGGATGTGTGTTCTTTTCATGAACCACACCTAGTGTCATTGCATGTCTATTCTTCTCACAAACCACACATGGATCCACCAAGTATGATTGCATGTCAGTTCTTCTCACAAACCACATAAGGATCCACTAGTGTCATTGCATGTCTGTTCTTTTCATGGACCACATAAGAATACACAAGTGTCATTGCATGTCTGTTCTTCTCATGAACCACAACTAGAGTCATTGCATGTCTGCTCTTCTCACAAACCACATAAGCATACACCAGTGTCATTGCATGTGTGTTCTTTTCACAAACCACAACTAGAGTCATTGCATGTGTGTTCTTCTCACAAACCACAAAAGGATACACCAGTGTCATTGGATGTGTGTTCTTTTCATGAACCACACCCAGTGTCATTGCATGTCTGTTCTTCTCACAAACCACACATGGATCTACCAGTGTCATTGGATGTGTGTTCTTTTCATGAACCACACCCAGTGTCATTGGATGTGTGTTCTTCTCACAAACCACACATGGATCCACCAGTGTCATTGCATGTGTGTTCTTTTCATGAACCACACATGGATCCACCCAGTGTGATTGCTGTCTGTTCTTTTCACAAACCACATATGGATCCACTAGTGTCATTGCATGTCTATTCTTCTAAACAAACCACACATGGATCCACCAGTGTCATTGGATGTGTGTTCTTTTCATGAACCACAACCAGTGTCATTGGATGTGAGTTATTTTCATGAACCACACACAGTGTCATTGCATGTCTATTCTTCTCACAAACCACATAAGGAAACACTAGTGTCATTGGATGTGTGTTCCTTTCATGAACAATAGCTAGTGTCCTCGCATGTTTGTTCTTCTCACAAACCACACATGGATACACCAGTGTCATTGCATGTCTATTCTTCTCATGAACAATAGCTAGAGTCAGTGCATGTCTATTCTTCTCACAAACCACATAAGGATCTACCAGTGTCATTGGATGTGTGTTCTTTTCATGAACCACACCCAGTGTCATTGGATGTGTGTTCTTCTCACAAACCACACATCTATCCACTAGTGTCATTGCATGTGTGTTCTTTTAAAGAACCACACATGGATCCACCCAGTGTGATTGCATGCCAGTTCTTCTCACAAACCACATAGGATCCACCAGTGTTATTGCATGTCTGCTCTTCTCATGAACCACATCTAGAGTCATCGAATGTGTGTTCTTATCACAAACCACATAAGGATACACTAGTGTAATTGCATGTCTGTTCTTCTGATGAAGCACATCTAGAGTCATTGTATGTCTGTTCTTCTCACAAACCACATAAGGATCCACCAGTGTCATTGGATGTGTGTGATACATTGCAAATGTATCTATAATTTTTGATGTTCCATGCTTGGTTTTATCCACTTTCTTGTGTTTTGTCCAAACTTTGGAGTACTTTTCATATGATTTCTTGTACTAACCTATTAACAAGAGCCACAGTGCCAGCTACCTGTTTTCTGCTATTTTTGGTTCCAGGAAAGTTAGAAAATGAATATTCTCAGAATTGGACGGGACAAAAGCCAAAGTTCCTATTTTTCCGGAAGTCATCAGATGCCAGAATACGAGACGGAGAAGGGCTGGGTCCGGCCACACCACCTGGCCGCGTGACCAGGCCTGGCCCGCGCCAGGGGGTGGTCTGGCCGACCCCAGCACCCCCTCGGCCTCTCCTTCCGCCTATAAGATGCACTCGGGACGAAAACCCTACGTACCTGATAAAAAAATCCTCGAAAGAGTCTGTGGTCACCGTCATCTCCATCCCTAGATCGGGAGGGACCTGAAGCTCTTCCCGGCACCCTGCCGGAGAGGGGAATTCACCCTGGAGGCCTTCTTCATCATCATGCAAGCCTCCGGTGTGATGCGTGAGTAGTTCATCCTTGGACTATGGATCCATGTAGTAGCTAGATGGCTAGTTCTCCTCCTTTGTTCTTTCATGTCTAGATCTTGTGAGCTCCGTTCATGATCAAGGTCATCTATTTGTAATTCTGCATGTTGTGTTTGCGGGGATCCGATGGATATTGAGATGCTATTTCAGATTGATTATTGATTCTATCATGTCGTTGTTATTTGTGATCTTGCATGCTTTCCGTTGTTAGTAGCTATCTTGGCCAAGTAGATGCTAGCAACTCAAAGAGTTAGTATTTATGCTCGATAGTGGGTTCATGCCTCTGGTAATCTGGGGAAGTGACAGAAATGTCTAAGGTACTAGATGTGCTGTTGCTACTAGGGAGAAAACAACAATCATTTGTTCATAGAACAATCGTATTGTTTACATTACACGCAATTCGTAAAGAAATAATCTGTTGCTTGCAACTTAATACTAGAGGGGGTTCAGATGATAACCTGAAGGTGGATTATTAGTCATAGCTGTAGTTGGATGGCGGTCAATGTATAATGTTGTAATGCCCAATCAAATTCCAAAGGAGTCAAGATGATTAGTATATGCATCTATTGCTTTCTCGATGTTTGTCAATTTCCCCGCTGTAATTTGTTCACCTAGCATGTTATCTATCTTAAGGAGAGCCACCTCTAGTGAACTATGGATCCCGGTCCTTTCTTTTACATACAATCGACAAACTGTTTACTGCTTTGTGTTTACTTTCTGCAAACTATTACTTCCTTCCATTTGATACATTTAATCCTTTGTTTTCAGCAAAACCAGTGAGATTGACAACCTCATCGCAAGTTGGGGACAGAGTTCTGTGGTTGTGTTGTGCAGGTCTCCATGTTGCTGCTGGCACCGGTAGTGCGCCCTGCCATCGTTCAACTAGCTACACCATTGGGGTGTTTCCTTGCTCCTGCTGGATTGATAACCTTGGTTTCGTACTGAGGGAAAACTTGTTGTTGTGCTCATCATACCTTCCTCTTGGGGTTCCCCAACGAGCTCGATATATTTTGGGCCATCAAGCATATTTTCTGGCACCGTTGCCGAGGAGTCAAGGACATCTTCACAAGGGGAGTCCCTCATAACCAATCTCTTTACTTTGTTATTTTTGTTTTGCTTAGTTTCTTTTTGCTTTGTTTGCTTGCTTCTTTATCAAAAACACAAAAAAATGAGTGTTACTAGTTTGATTTCTTTTTCAAAAACACAAAAAAATTAAGTCTCCTTTAGTTGTCACCTCTTCCTTAGCTCACCATGTTGATCCCTAAATTCACCCTGAAAGACCTTTCAATTGGTAGTGGTTCTACAATTGGGAAAGATAATATTGAAGAATTTTTTATCATGTTAGTAAACATGAGGATACTGAGGATAGATCCCTTGCAGAACTTGCTCCAAACTATGAGATTGCTGCAGCTTCTTTAGTTCACATGTTAGAACCTAGGTTTGTTAACCTCAACCCCTTAATGCAAGTAATGTTTCTTAAGCTTAAAGAAATTGAGGACCCGGAAAAGAGGGATTTTATTCAAGAAATTTTGTTTAAGGAGTTCTATGGTGTTGCCAAGGAAGCTAGGAAAGTCTTTGAACGTTTCAATATGCTAGGCTCATGTGTGGATGTTTTTGGTACACGAGAAAAGATGAACAAAACCGAACCTAATGGGGAGGAACCTAAAATACCAATACCCTTTAAACTGGTAGCAATACATGAAGCCATAGAAAAGAATCTTGATTGCATTGTTCCTGAAAACTCTTTTGATGAAAATAGTGAACCTAAGAGCATTGATAGAGGATCCTCTAGAACTTATTTGGATGATATACCTTGCCTTGTTGAAGATATTTCGGGTATTAATCTTAATGCTTCTTCATTTGAGAACACTTGATTCTTTCTTGCTTCTTATGCCTAACTTAAAGGCGTTAAAGAAAAGTACTTATTGGGAGATAACCCAAAAGTTTTAGATGAGTCTTGGAAGTTATTACTTCAGTAATAACCACTCCTTATCCTTTTTATTTGCTTTTTGTGCCAAGAGTAACCTCTAATGAGAGAGAAGTAATGATTGGGAAAGTTGCTGTCCTGAAACAGATTTCTGTGCTTCACCATAAAAATTGGTGTAAAATCTCTGAACGTCTTTTTGAGGCGTTAATTTTCGGGCTTATGCCCCAGGTTATTATCTAACTTTTGTTAGTTCAACACTTTTTGATGTCAGCAATAGAAGGTCTTCGAAAAAAATTGTCTTTACCTGCTGGTCTGTTTTGACAGATTTCTGCCATTTTGTGCATTTGCTTCTTATTGGTTCCTTTTTGAGTTCTTTTGGGGAATTGAGCTTTTTGAGGGAAGTTCTACAGTATCTAGTGTTCTAATGGAAGTTTATTGGTGTTGGAACTAAACCTTAAGACTTATTATCTTGAGTGCACTAATGTTGCTAATAAAGATTGTGTGAAGTTTTGTATGAAGGAAAAATTTCAGGTGTATGGAAGGAATGAGTAATGAGATGAAGGATGGACTAAAGCTCAAGCTTGAGGATGCCACGCGTGTCACCCCAAGAAATATCCAAGAAGTACAAGCGTCAAAGATTGGGGATGCCCAAGGCATCCCCTTCTTCATCAATAAAAATCCCAGGTTTCTTCCAAACGCTTCATTTTTATTGTTTCATGCACAATTGTGTTGTTCTTGGAGCGTCTTATTTTTCGTTTTAGTTTTGGTTTCTCGTTTGCTTGGTTTTCTTGGTTTTCTGAATAAATTGGTTGGACCCCCTCTTTCATACATTGGTTTGCAAATAGTTTGGTTTGGATTGGAAAAGAGTAGGAAAGTTCATACTTATGTGGTAAAAAGAGTTTGTTTTTGACTGTGGCCTATGCTTTGTCATGCCATGCTTGATATTGCTTTGGCTTTATGCTTAGTATTCTTTACTGTAGCATGACTTGTTATAAACAATTGAGATTTCTTAATGTGCCTTGGATGAATCATGCGTTGTTTTAGCATATTAAAGCATATTATAGTGGTATTCTCCTTTGATGCTTTATTTGGGTTGACTTGGCACATGCTCACACCATGTTATGACTATCTCAAGTCACCATAAACTTTATGATTCTTTGATTTTCAACTTGTAGTATCACTTTATGATTTGATCAATGATGTTTTGTCGTTCTGCATGATTATGGCCATTATTGCTCTCTTAGTTTGTCGCTCCCAGTCTTTTGCTAGCCTCCATAACCAAGTATGAGTTCCCCTCATGCATCCAACTCCCTAAACCAAGTTATTCCAAAGAGTCCACCATACCTACCTACTATCTTATGCTATTCCAAGTATATTCATTCTTTTGTTTACCTTCCAAATTAAACTTGTTATGAGAAAACTAGTGACTAAAGCTCTCACGAACTTGATGGCACACTTTACTTTTCTTGACCTTAATAAACTTGAACCATTGGGTCCTTCTTTGTTGCATATATGCTTGCGCTTTATAAGTTGAAATTAACAGAACCATGTATCATGGGGAACGCTTTCAACATTGCACTTGTACTTTGTACCCTGTTGATATCATGTTATTTTGCTTACGGATCCCGGTGGTGTGAAATAAAAGTGGAACTTGTAAGATCATGGAGTTTGTATGTGTTTTAGAGAAACGCCTGGGCCACTAGCCTAAGCCATGCCTAATCATGGTGGAAACTTGCAGCATCACCATAATGAGCACTGTATGAAGCATCCTCAATAAAAACCTATGCAAATAGCAAATAAAAAGATTGCTGAAATGCTCATTGTCTGCTTGCCTTGTCATTTTGATTATGGGATAGCTCCTGTATCATGTGAAAGGGGTACCCCGTTGGCGGTTCTTTACGATACACATGTACTTACAATTACAAGAGCTTACTCATGACTAAAGTTGAGTAGCATGAGGTTCGGTCTTCGTAAGTAAGGGGCATGAGATTTCGTTTTATAACTTGTCAAGCGTATCCTCTTAGTTGTGTCACTTTAACCTTAATCACCTTCAATATGCTTATGATAGGGGCAATGAGAGCTGAAAGCTATAAGTACCATAATTTTTGGAATCTCTTTATGAGACTTGAATCCCTACTTCCTTCTATGAAGGCCTTTCTTCCACCATTATATTGAGTCTCCACCTTCTACCTTTATGCACTTACGTTGAGAGCATAGTGGCCATTCTTAGTTCTATGTGCATTGTCCCAAGACTAGTTGATTGATGCATAACTTGATATTGCTTGTTTTAAACTATTTGTATCTAGTCACTCTTATGAACTTTGAAGGTGTCCTATGCATTTATATTTGCTGCTCTATGAGGGACAAGCTGAATACTATTATGCTATGTTTTCTTTATGTGAAACAAAAAAACATCTTGCAAAGCATTGTTATTCATGAATCTTTTGTTTGTGCCTTTTCATGTTGCATCATAGTTTATTTGTCTTATTGCTAGAACATTGTCTTTCATGTTATGATTGAAGTACTATGATCCCAACTTTGAATGTTTTACAAATACTCTGATCAAGTCTTTGATGGTGCATGTCACCTCAAAAATTATTCTTTCTTTTTATCACTTACCTACTCGAGGACGAGCAAGAGTTAAGCTTGGGGATGTTGATACATTGCAAATGTATCTATAATTTTTGATGTTCCATGCTTGGTTTTATCCACTTTATTGTGTTTTGTCCACAATTTGGAGTACATTTCATATGATTTCTTGGACTAACCTATTAACAAGAGCCACAGTGCCAGCTGCCTGTTTTCTGCTGTTTTTGGTTCCAGGAAAGTCATAAAATGAATATTCTCGGAATTGGACGGGACAAAAGCCAAAGTGCCTATTTTTCCGGAAGTCATCAGATGCCAGAATACGAGATGGGGAAGGGCTGGGGGCCGGCCACACCACCTGGCCACGTGGCCAGGCCTGGCCCGCGCCAGGGGGTGGTCTGGGCGACCCAAGCACCCCCTCGGCCTCTCCTTCTGCCTATAAGATGCCCTAGGGACGAAAACCCTAAGTACCTGATCAAAAATCCATGAAAGAGTCTGTAGCCGCCATCATCTCCATCCCTAGATCGGGAGGGATCTGAAGCTCTTCCCGGCACCCTGCCGGAGAGGGGAATTCACCCTGGAGGCCTTCTTCATCATCATGCAAGCCTTCGGTGTGATGCGTGAGTAGTTCATCCTTGGAATATGGATCCGTGTAGTAGCTAGATGGCTGGTTCTCCTCCTTTGTGCTTTCATGTCTAGATCTTGTGAGCTCCGTTCATGATCAAGATCATCTAGTTGTAATTCTGCATGTTGTGTTTGCGGGGACCCGATGGATATTGAGATGCTATTTCAGATTGATTATTGATTCTATCATGTCTTTGTTATTTTTTATCTTGCATACTTTCTGTTGTTAGTAGCTATCTTGGCCAAGTAGATGCTAGCAACTCCAAGACTTATTATTTATGCTTGATAGTGGGTTCATGCCTCTGGTAATCTGGGGAAGTGACAGAAATCTCTAAGGTACTAGATATGATGTTACTACTAGGGAGAAAACAACAATCCTTTGTTCATAGAACAATCGTATTGTTTAGATTACACGCAATTCGTAAAGCAATAATCTGTTGCTTGCAACTTAATACTAGAGGGGGTTCGGATGATAACCTAATGGTGGATTATTAGTCATAGATGCAGTTGGATGGTGGTCTATGTATAATGTTGTAATGCCCATTCAAGTTCCAAAGGAGTCAAGATGATTAGTATATGCATGTATTGCTTTCTCGATGTTTGTCAATTGCCCAGCTGTAATTTGTTCACCCAGCATGTTATCTATCTTAAGGAGAGCCACATCTAGTGAACTATTGATCCCGGTCCTTTCTCTTACATACAATTTACAAACTGTTTACTGCTTTGTGTTTACTTTGTACAAACTGTTACTTCCTTCCATTCGATACGTTTAATCCTTTGTTTTCAGCAAAACCGGTGAGAATGAAGACCTCATCGCAAGTTGGGGAAAGAGTTCCATGGTTGTGTTGTGCAGGTCTCTTCGTTGCTGCTGGCACCGGTAGTGCGCCCTGCCATCATTCAACTAGCTACACCTTTGTGGTGTTTCCTTGCTCCTACTGGATTCATAACCTTGGTTTCGTACTGAGGGAAAACTTGCTGCTGTGCTCATCATACCTTCCTCTTGGGGTTCCCCAACGAGCTTGATATATTTTAGGCCATCAGTGTGTTCTTTTAATGAACCACACACAGTGTCATTGGATGTCTGTTCTTTTCATAAACCACATAAGGATCCACCAGTGTCATTGGATGTGTGTTCTTTTCATTAACCACACTCAGCCTCACTAGATGTGTGTTCTTCCCACAAACCACACATGGATCCACCAGTGTCATTGCATGTGTGTTCTTTTCATGAACCACACCTAGTGTCATTGCATGTCTGTTCTTCTCACAAACGACATGTGGATCCACCAGTGTCACTGGATGTGTGTTCTTTTCATGAACCACACCCAGTGTCATTGCATGTCTGTTATTCTCACAAACCACATAGGGATCCACCAGTGTCATTGCATGTCTGTTCTTCTCATGAACTACATCTAGAGTCATCGCATGTGTGCTCTTCTCACAAACCACATAAGGATACACCAGTGTAATTGCATGTATGTTCTTCTCATGAACCACATCTAGAGTCATTGCATGTCTGTTCTTCTCACAAACCACATAAGGATCCACCAGTGTCATTGGATGTGTGTTCTTTTCATGAACCACACACAGTGTCATTGGATGTCTGTTCTTTTCATAAACCACATAAGGATCCACCAGTGTCATTGGATGTTTGTTCTTTTCATTAACCACACCCAGTGTCACTGGATGTGTGTTCTTCTCACAAACCACACATGGATCCACCAGTGTCATTGCATGTGTGTTCTTTTCATGAACCACACCTAGTGTCATTGCATGTCTGTTCTTCTCATAAACGACATATGGATCCACCAGTGTCACTGGATGTGAGTTCTTTTCATGAACCACACCCAGTGTCATTGCATGTATGTTCTTCTCACAAACCACATAGGAATATACCAATGTTATTGCATATCTGTTCTTCTCATGAACCACATCTAGAGTCATCGCATGTGTGTTCTTCTCACAAACTACATAAGGATACACGAGTGTAATTGCATGTATATTCTTCTCATGAACCACATCCAGAGTCATTGGATGTCTGTTCTTCTCACAAACCACACATGGATCCACCAGTGTCATTGGATGTGGTCATTGCATGTGTGTTCTTCTAAACAAACGACGCATGGATCCACCTAGTGTGATTGGATGTGTGTTCTTTTCATGAACCACATGCCAAGTGTCATTGCAAGTCTGTTCTTCTCACAAACCACACATGGATCCACTAAGTGTGATTGCATGTCAGTTCTTATCACAAACCACATAAGGATCCACCAGTGTCATTGCATGTTTGTTCTTCTCACAAACCACATAAGGATACACCAGTGTCATTGCAAGTGTGCTCTTTTCACAAACCACAGCTAGAGTCATTGCATGTGTGTTCTTCTCACAAACCACATAAGTATACACCAGTGTCATTGGATGTGTGTTCTTTTCATGAACCACACCTAGTGTCATTGCATGTTTGTTCTTCTCACAAACCACACATGGATCCACCAGTGTCATTGGATGTGTGTTCTTTTCATGAACCGCACCCAGTGTCATTGGATGTGTGTTCTTCTCACAAACCACACATGGATCCACCAGTGTCATTGCATGTGTGTTCTTTTCATGAACCACACATGGATCCACCCAGTGTGATTGCATGTCTGTTCTTTTCACAAACCACATATGGATCCACCAGTGTCATTGCATGTTTGTTCTTCTAAACAAACCACACATGGATCCACCAGTGTCATTGGATGTGTGTTCTTTTCATTAACCACAACTAGTGTCATTGGATGTGAGTTCTTTTCATGAACCACACCCAGTGTCATTGCATGTCGGTTCTTCTCACAAACCACATAAGGAAACACTAGTGGCATTGGATGTGTGTTCTTTTCTTGTACCACAGCTATATTCATCGCATGTGTGCTCTTCTCACCAACCAGACATGGATACACCAGTGTCATTGCATGTCTGTTCTTGTCATGAACCACAGCTAGAGTCATTGCATGTCTATTTTTCTTACAAACCACATAAGGATCTACCAGTGTCATAGGATGTGTGTTCTTTTCATGAACCACACCCAGTGTCATTGGATGTAAGTTCTTCTCACAAAGCACACATGGATCCACCAGTGTCATTGGATGTGTGTTCTTTTAATGAACCACACCCAGTGTCATTAGATGTAAGTTCTTCTTACAAACCACAGATGGATCCACCAATGTCATTGGATGTGTGTTCTTTTCATGAACCACACCCAGTGTCATTGGATGTAAGTTCTTCTCACAAACCACACATGGATCCACCAGTGTCATTGCATGTGTTTTTTTCATGAACCACACATGGATCCACCCAGTGTGATTGCATGTCAGTTCTTCTCACAAACCACATAAGGATCCATCAGTGTCATTGCATGTCAGTTCTTTTCATGAACCACACCCAGTATCATTGCAATTCTATTCCTCTAAACAAACCACACATGGATCCACCAGTGTCATTGCATGTCGTCATTGCATGTGTGTTCTTCTAAACAAACCACACATGGATCCACCAGTGTCATTGGATGTGTGTTCTTTTCATGAACCACACCTAGTGTCATTGCATGTCTGTTCTTCTCACAAACCACATATGGATCCACCAGTGTCACTGGAAGTGTGTTCATTTCAGGAACCACAACCAGTGTCATTGCATGTCTGTTCTTCTCACAAACCACATAGGGATCCACCAGTGTCATTGCATGTCTGTTCTTCTCATGAACCACACCTAGAGTCATCGCATGTGTGTTCTTCTCACAAACCACATAAGGATACACCAGTGTAATTGCATGTTTGTTCTTCTCATGAACCACATCTAGAGTCATTGCATGTGTGTTCTTCTCACAAACCACACAAGGATACACCCGTGTCATTGGATGTGTGTTCTTTTCACAAACCACAGCCAGTGTCATTGCATCTATGTTCTTCTCACAAACCACATAAGGATACACCAGTGTCATTGGATGTGTGTTCTTTTCATGAAGCATAGCTAGAGTCATTGCATGTCTATTCTTCTCACCAGTTACATACCGTTCGATCGGGGCGCTTGTACGATTGGGATGGTCTTCGTGAGAGCGATCCGCGAGTAAGCTGTTCTGCGGCATGATTGGCCATGCTTGCTCTAGACAAACTGGCAACACCGGGCGCTTCCTTGTTGCTTGTGTCACGACTCACGAGTTCAGGGGGCCATATCCTAGTGTCACGTCCCCATTACTTCTCTTCCTCCCTGTACTTCTCTTCCTTCCCCTCGAAGCCACTTTCCCCACTACACTCCCATCCTACTGTAGCCGCAAGCCGATGACACCTCCATCCGAATCCCCTCTCCGGCAGCCAGCCCCCTCCCCTCTCACCATGGGTTCAAGGGGAGACGGCGAGGAAACACGTCATGATGACGGGGATGGTGATTTTGATGTGAGTCGTCTCATCTCTGTCTCTATCATCTGTGTCTAGTTATCTGTTTTTTGAGCTAGATCTAGTCTGTTTACTCATGCACGTATGATGTGTTAGGCCAACCAGATGATGTATGACTCTGACTATCACGGTTTAGTGGATGAAGACAGTCCTCTACTATGTAAACATGGACTTGTGCCTGCTCAATTTGTAGTGTTCGAAGGACGAAACGCAGGCAGGAGGTTTCTACGGTGTCAAGGACATCGTGCAATGATGCAAGGCGGAAGTTGCGGTGTTGTCAAATGGGTAGATCCACAGTGGCCCAAATTGATGCAGAAAACGCTGGACAAACTATGGGATATGACTGTTGAGTCAAAAGAATCCGTAGTCAACTCACTTCTTGACAGTGTTGAGATGAAGCTAAAGCTATGGGATCCAGTTGACACGATCAAGCTTAACCGAGATCTCAGGAGGGTGCAAGACAAGGTTAACAAAGTCGAGAAGGAGAGGGATGTGGCATTGGCCCTGAAGGCTAAAGCAGAGAAGGAACTAACTCAAGCAAGGAATTATCTTCACTAGGCCAAAGTCCTGCAATTTACAACTATGTGTATTGACAAGTGCATGAGGAAAAATACAGAGAAACAATTGAAGCTGCGCAAGGAAGATGCTAAAAGGAAGGAGCAGACGAATCGATCCTTGCTCTCGCAGGAAGATGCGCATCGGGATAAGATTAGGAAGATCAAGGAGATGTGTGATAACTATTTCTATTTAGTTTGAGCTCCGTGCCTTTTTAAGTTGTAATAGTAGTGCTTGTTGACCTAGCGGTCTGAACTAGTGGTCCCGGAGTCCTGGAAGGAAAAAAAATGCTCTTCCGTTAGTCTCTCTTAACCCTACATCACTTCGTTTTGTCTAATCATGGTGGTATTCTGACATTGGTGGTTTGTTTAAACGTAATCTACATGGATTGTGCCACACGCAAATGGCACAACCACAATTTATAAAGTGGAAACACGTACACCCAGTTAATGGAGATCCGGGAGCTTCGCCAGACACAGGGGATGCAGGAGCAGGGAGGCGGTGAGATAGACGGGCTCAAGCGTCTAGGCATTATAGGTTGCCATTGCTGTTTATGTTGCCACGTCGTTGTGCAGCATCTGAAATAAGTTGCTGCTTCGTGGAGTGTGGCAGCTTAAATAATTTATTTCTGTGCCACTTACATTCCGTCGTATTTGGAGACCTCCTGCCCCTCAGTAATGGTGGAACCGGTGCTGCGTGTTTTCAGATAGCAGTGGCACAATCACAATTTCAGATTCAACTACTGACTCGGGCGTTTCCAAACCCTAAGTCGTGGTACATTTTACTCAGAGAATGTGGGTAGATTGTTTCGCCCAGCAACGTGCCACACAAAGAGCTCCAGAATTTAACAGAATTACATATATAGGTTCAAGTTCAACACATTACTATGCATCTTCATTGCCAGCAACCTTCTTCCGCAGCCTGGGTTCCAAGCCTTCACGTCCACTGGCTTCTTCATTTCCTGCCTTCTTCCTCTTCTTCGGTCCCAATTTTCTTAGCTTCACGTACTCTGCATCGCCAGGACAATGAGCACCAGAATCGTGTCCAACATCATCTTTCCACTCGTTTTTAATTTCTTCGGGCAGCAAAATGACTGACCCGGCAGTCATGTTTCTAACCTTGTGGCGCTTCCTGTCAAAGAAACATGACCATTGCATAACTGCCCAATATCTATAGAGTAAATGAAACAAAAATTACAATTCAGCACAAACATGCGATCCCCAAGAGACTTTTGCTTACCAGGAGCTAATTGGGTTGGAGCGACCACCCTGTCCAAGAATAGAAGGGCGACTCCCAATTGCAGCAGATTCCACATCCAGTACATCACAATTCAGCTCAAACATGCAATCCGAAGCATACCTTTTCATCAACCCAATTAGCTCACTGTCACACATTAGAGGAACCATGATGCCAAGTTCATCCATGAAGCTGAACTTTGCAGTCTGCTTCGGCCATAATTCATCATGATTACGCAGAGCAACAACCATACCAGATATAGTGCAGATCTGCGCAGGTGCTTCTTCCATCGTGATACAATGGTGTCCATACCACTTGCCCTTATAGTCGTACTTGAAGAGGACTACCGTAACCAGGTAAGGGTGGTCCCTGGAGATCCCACTTGACAGAAAACTATGGACAAAATATGTTTGTCAGTGTTGGGCTAACAAACAATTTTAGGTTTAGTAGCCAGCTAGCAGTTATAATTAGTGCGAATAGCAAAAGAAGGGTAGCTCACCCGCTTGTAGCCAAAACTTCTTCTTCCTTGGTAGTAGGATCTTCCATCCTCCGAGCTGCTCGTCTCATCGGCGGCGGAGGCGGGCTAGAGCCTCGCAACGGCGGCTACAACATGTGCCATTGGAGCTCAGGATCAACGACTGGGCATAGCAACTTGGCACCAGAAGTCAAATGTCCGAAGGGATCGTCCTGCCTGGAGGGTGGATTCCGACGCCGCCGGTGCTAGCAGAAAGGTGGGAATGGATTTGTGAAATTGGTCAACGCATCCAATCCACTTAGTTCCTCGATTTGCCAAAGAGGTTGCCGCGTTGGCGCTCGCGTCACGGACAGATGACCGACATGAGGGTCCCAACCGTCTACTTCATGGGGCAGTTTCACGGAATGTTTGAATTTGGCAGGGTGAGATGAGTTTGCGTCGAAATGGCCCCCTCCGTAGTTGGCGGCCCAACATTTCGAAACGAGGGAATTTCAGGCAACTTAGGTACCGCGGTGTGCTGGCCTGCGAACTTTGGTACCGCAGATGAACAACCCCCACGCCGGGGTATAAAGGCCGAGTTAGCCGAGGTACGGCACAGTCAAAGCAAGAGCAGGCTAGGTCACCTCAAGGCAGGCTGACTTACGGAGTAACCCAGCCCATGGGGCATTCGCTTAACATTAATCTGGCCGGCATAAAACGTATGTCGGCCATATTTGTCTACAATATGTGTAGGTACCCTCGTAGCTGGGTTAGCCAAGCGCTAGCCGGACTACCACTTGGCTTCCAAGAGAAGGAAGGAATCTCTCGCTAGTCAAAAGGTGACCTTTGCCAGCTGTAGCATGGGCGAGGCGAGCAGAGGGAAGGCCAGCAGGGAAAGACCAACGAAGATGACGCGGGCAGTGTCGGCTGATGTAGCCCGTGTTTGGTGATCCTTAAAGGCATGGAGTATGCAGAGGGTTACGTCCATAGTTCGGACGGACCATTAAAGTGCATAAAGAAGCATCTAGCTTTATCCAAGGGGCATATTCGAGGAATATGCTGCGACGTGTTCCCTAACTATGTAACCCGGGCTCCCCTATATAAGGAGCACCAGGGCCTCCATAGAGAGGGATCGATCATTTTCTCTGTCTAAGGTAGAACTCTAGAGCTTAGTTGTGGGGGGGTAAGAGACCTAGTCTCCTTCTCACGAATAGCTCGAGGAGCACTTGTAACCACCATTGATAGAGTAAATACATCAACACCTGTGCGTGGAATCACCACGATATCCCTTCCTGGATTCCCCTAGCGTACATTGTCCCCATCTTTAGCCTATCCATGGCATCTGCTGTGCCACCACCACGACATGTCTTTATTCTTTCTTTTCTATTGAAATCCCTTTCACAATATGAACTGCACATGTTTCTGGTTACAAAATTCCTCCAACTCAAATTTATTAATACCCATATTAGAGTAGTTGTGTATGCCACAGAGTTACCCACGACTCCTAATTAGGTAGTTAGACCATCTCCATTATCAGTACCAGTTAAGCAATCAGACATTCTGCTAGAATGGCATCGAACAATAAATACACCTAGTAATATTAGTAGTAGAAGCAACCACATTGCTTTTCATATCAGGAAGTTTAGTTCCAGTCATCCAAATAAGTTTGATGGCAGATAAATTACAAAGTCTATAGTAAACAGCAAGGGTAGACCATTCAAAGCTAGCTAGCAATTAAACCGCTAGGCGGAGAAAAAAAATACTTAGCATCTTGAACCAATCCGGATCTAGTACTATGTAGCTCATAAAACTATGGATGTGCAGTAAATAGAAACTGACCAACAATTTGTATCAGAAGATGAAAACAACTCCTACTGGCGTGGCTACATACCTGGCAGCTCGACTGCCTCTAGGACTTCAGCAAGGGATGCAAGCAATGGCAACCTGGAGTTCTGTGGTGTTGTAGGGTTGGGAAACAGGTCTCCAGCGGCGGTGGCGCTTGATGTCGGCAATAGCAACCGGTGACCAATAATGATGGATGTGTCCGATTGGTTCCGGAGATGGATTCAGCGGCGGCGACAAGGTAACAACCCTAGGCCATAGCGATTAGTTTCTTGATTTGGGCATGCGCTTGTACATGTCCTGAAAGATGGACCTGGTGGGCTATTTATTTATTTTCCCTTTTATTTCTTGGTCTTATCTAGACTTGAGTTGACCCTTTTTTCTATTTTTGAATGATGTAATGTCTAGAATTTAAGTGTTTCTTTAAAGTATATTAGACTTACATAAATAAGTATTCATTTTCGATCAGCTTGATAAGATGAAATCAACCATGTGCTCTAGTTTTGCAAACGACCAACATTCTAGAAAGTTAAATCATGCTCAACATTCTCACCAGTTAAGTCAAAGCGCTCATCCATATTCTGGGTTATTACATTCTCCACCCCTTTAGCTAAACTCGACCTCGGATTCTCAACCCTTCATACTTAGCTAACTCTACAACCAAACACTGTCCATTAATGAAGTACCACTACATCTACTCCACAATATTGAAAGTGTGATCTTTACATCTCTTCTTATAAATCCCCATCTTATTATAATGCCCTAGTCGAAATATCACACTTTTTGAAATGTTCTCACAAAACTCGGAAGAATAGCTTGCATCATGGGCAAAAAATATTTAATCACCGGAAGAATTCTCACCATCCTTAGTCGTGTCGTCCATAATTCTATGAGGCGGTTAAGCCAAAGTAAGAGTCGAGGCTCTGATACAATTTGAAGATCAGTATAAGTGACTAGAGGGGGTGAAAAGGCACTACTCAATTTTTAGCTTCTTTTCAAATTAAGGATTAACATAAAGTAAGTTCCCTAGATATGCAACTAGGTGAGAGAACCTATATGACAAGCAAGCATGCAACAACAACAACAATAAGGAGTAAAGGATAGAAGTCACCGAGAGTAGACATGGACTTCTCCACAAGTGAACTGAAGGCTCCCAAGACGACCCCAATGCTCTTAAACATGAGGATGAGCTATGGAGGGCGACTTCTTCAAGTTAGGGTTTCCTCAAACCCTAGTGCAACAACTTCTTACACAAATGGTGGGGAAACACAAATCCCCTATGTGGAAAGCTAGGTCTAGGTCTCCTCCCTTGATTCCCAAAGGGGCATCAAGTTCTAGTGGCTAGGGAGGGAGATATTGGAGGTTTGAGCTCATCAACAATGGAGGAGAGAGAGGAAGATGCAATATTATCTTGGAGAAGAAGGGGTCCTTATATAGCTCCACCAGAAAAAGAGTTGTTGCAGACAACTACCCCGGAGACTACGGTCTCCAGGACTGGAGTGTGCGGCCTAGCCGGAGTCTCCGGACCACACCACATGACTCCGGGCAAGTCTCCATGGGGGTGTACATAGAGCAAAATTGGGAGGGTCAAAGACCAGTCCGCAGACCTGACTAGAGTGTCTAGGGACCAACACTGGAGTCTCCGGGGTGGAGCTCGACTCTGGAGAAGTCTCCGGGGGTGTATTGGGAGCATTTCTGGGAGGGCCAGAGTCCAGCCAGGAGACTTGGTCGGAGTCTCCGGTCCCCAACACCGGAGTCTCCGGTCCCCAACACCAGAGTCTCTGGAGTTGAACCCCGGAGTCTCCGGACTCAAGGAGTCTCCATACTCAGGGCACTTTCGATCTCCATTTCCATTGCAGGCAACCTATTCTTGATTTTTTTGCAAGATTTTCTCCATTGCTAGATTGAACACCATCTTGTGTCTTATTTTTAAAGATAGGACCTGCACGACACTTAACACACGATAAAAACTCAATTGTATTGACAACAAACACTAAAACATCATTAGGACAGGAAATGCCCTTTCAACGAGGATATCAAGGCGAGAGTGTTATATAAGTTTCTAAGTGGACAAAACATGAAGAGTAATCCACACAGAAACAACCACACACAAAAGGTTAATAAAAATAAGAATACATAATATCTAAGAGGAAGTCATAAGATATACCAAAAAGGATTTTTGCTTAAAAGCATATATAGCCCATGGCTCCATTTTCTCTCTTGTGGTATATCAATGAACTTCAACAAGGAAAAACAAAACCTCAAAAACATCACAAATAACACTAAGGGAACTAATGCTATTTGGGATGTTTTCCTCGCTTATTTATCACTGTTTCTACCATTCGAGGGGGAAGCCATTATGAGGATGTGAGCTTGCTAACAGAAGATTTTCTGATTGGAAGTCTCGGCAATGGAGCAAGCATGCCAAGAACTGGAAGCAAAGCGGGTTATTAACCACACAGCTATAGTTAACTCAGAGAAGAATCCATGGCACAAGCCTAGTGTGAATAAGAAAGTGGATGTAAAAAGAAGAGTGGGATAAAAGTGAAGTAGGGAAATGACTTGCCTAAGGCATTGATAAAACAAAATCCTCCACCAGCTCCCCTTAAAGACAGGCAGATGTGAGCAGTAGTAGCGAGCTATAAAAAAGTGAATCCACTATTTGCAGCTTTAGACTAACTAAATGCTCTTTACTTCCCTTTCATTTAGTTTCAATCCAACTGTGGTTAGAGGAGTGTGGAAAGCAAGAATAAGAACCCATTTGAATATCCCTTTCATTTGGTAAATATAATGCTAATGTGGTGGAACTGGGAGGCAGCCAACCCTGTGTAGTGCTAGACTAGAACACGGTCAGCCGCATGAAAGCGTAGCTACATTTTTTAGAAAATCCATGAGATCCTAGTCTTATGACTACTCCAGTCATCTCAAATTAAGTACTATGCACATTCTATTCTCTAATAGGGAGAATGTACCAGTATTCCATATCGCTATGTTCAGATAGTTGTGTTGCTATCACTCATTCCACCTGACTCTTTAGTTATATAGAACCTTCCCCTGATTGATCGAAAGGCTTCCTCTCTAGGGTTTTTAGAAGATGCTAGTAGTTCTGGTTGAAGACAGTGGACTTTGGCGCCTATGCTTTAGAAGTAGCGAGGAAACCAACCTAACATATTTATTATTTCAAATAACATAATTCTCACGAGGAGCAAGGATCTCTGATCTAGAATGGGATGTGAAATCTTTGGATACTTGATAAGCTCGGAAGAATGGAAGTAATGTGCCTGCCATTCTGTTGCATGGTGGTCATGATCTAAAGATTTTGGGGCTTCTGTGCAAACAAGAAATGTATTGATACTTGAAGGGAATGCAGGTGAAAATCAAGTATCTTTGGGAAATGGGACCGACCTGGCGCCTCAAGCTAGAAATAGAATTATCAGCTGGAACCCATGGAAAAGGGGAAGGGGCTTGGGATTTACCTGGTGTGTCTCGTGGCCATAATAGCTCACTCGATAGGGTCTGCCCGACTATTATTTTTATTTGGCACTGGGCATATTCATTAGCCGAGTTTGTTTCTAAGATACTAGTTGATTCGAACCCTCGGTAAACAAAATCCTACATAGCAGTTCCAATGCTATGCCTTGAACCACTCGGCCATCTCTCCTACATAAATTGTTGACCAGAAACTGAGTGAATAGCGAGTTTTCGTATCACTAAAGTACAGGTACAACCGATCACATGTTCTATAGGGAGTTTGACTTCCCTTCCAATTTCATATTTCTCAACAACAACTTATCTCATCCCCACGGATCTATTCCAAATTATGGAATCGTCCCATGTTTCTATTTCGATTGTATGGCATGGCGTATACATGTTATGCAAACAAAATGTATGGTTACTTTACTCTATTTTATAATGGCTTGTTAAACCTTTCGTTTTTATCTTTGGATCATAACCAAATAAAAACTTCTCGAGTTATCAGAATCCATAGTCAAATTCAGTCCTTGGTTATTCAAGTTAGATGAAATAGTAATAGTTTGGCTCATTGGTATACTACGAAACCCAATCTGATTCAAATATGGAATATCTCTCCTTGTCGGGACAAATTGAACAGAAAGCCCATATCTATTATCTTTTTCATCGAATTAGTCTATTTTTTTTTAACATTTTATAATGTATAATTCCTTTGTTTATGGGATCATTTCCCCCCGAGGGTTTCCAATCAATGGGGGCGTAGTATAGGTAGTTAGAGAGTGTTGGCTCCCCTATATTAAATTCTTTTTATCCATTCTTTGAGAGTGATAGGTTTTCTTTTTCTGTATTGTAAATAGAAGAGCTCAGAAGAAAGAGCAAATTATATAAAAACACGACCATTCAAGCTAAATATTAGAGGATCTGTAATAGGGCTCTCATAGACTTGCTAGGAAATCTCAAATTAGGAATCGACTTTTCTTTTGCGCTAGGCTCAAACTTGAGGCCTTTTCGCTTATTATTATTATTATATGGCATATCCATAGTTTAATAACCTAGTGCCTGATCGATTCGAAGCAATATTGACTATGAGATAGAGAGATGATGATAGGCTCAAGGATGGTATTTACTTATTATAAAGAATATATAGAGAGGGAAAAAGCTTAATAGCCACTATTGATCCCCTAAACAGAGCACATGATTCAGGATCAGGTGCGTGTGAAGAGGTAGCCTAGCCTTTTATGAGAAACAATTGGGAAGTGAAAAGATGACATACACCAACAAAGTAGTACGGGAATACACAAGCGACTGGACCATGCAGTCAGCAACGTGAACTGTTCAGAGATTTATCCGCATGCGGGAGTACACAACTTGGCAATGATTGGATCAGACCAAGGGACCACCTTCTACCTTGGTAAATAGAGTTGGTTCTAACTCCAATAAGTCATCAATGATTAGAAGGATGTCAAGGAAAGCGCACACTCTTTTACTCGATCGAAAGCCGTATATTCTTCTGGTGAGAGATTTCCTCAATCTGTCCATGCGTTGATTCCATCAACAATGGAAATGGCACTATTGTTTCATAGCGAGAAAGCCCGACAAGGAAAGGGGATGCCAATTTAAATATAGAAAGAAGCTAATAGGATAAGGAAGCCATTTCTAGTTGTCGAAAAGCTTGCATTTACATCCTTCGAGTGATGGGATATCACTCCATGTGCAGACTTTCCCATACTCAATAAGTAGCCCCTAGCATGAATACAATACAGAGTCACGCCAGCTACCAACAAGACCCCAAGGTCTGTCAAAACATCAAGATCAAGTCATTGGCATGGCCCTAAATTAGTTCTTTCTGTAATCATATCCCTCCCATCTATGTTCCTAAGCTTCCTTAGGTCTATTAACTTATTTGTAAGGCAAGGTTTACATAAATAATTCATGAGTGAATAGTGTTAGCATAAGCATGTAGCCATACTAAGAAAGTCAACCTCAGAGCCAGGAGGCCACTAGAATAAGCTCTCGCCTATGGTAATGTGCATACCAAGCCGCCGGGGTTGTCAGTGCAGAGCAGTTCTTCAAGGATTGCCTCTCCCGCACGGTCTATCTCCTAGGCTGCTTCAACAGTTTATAGAAGGTCGAGGCACTTCAAGACGTCACGAGCTCGTCAGTAGCCAAACCGCATGTGTCGTAAGTCCTCTGCTTCCACATTACATACAGGGCATACCACCGATGTCTTGGAAACATGTCTGTTCGCTAGAGTGTAGAGGAAGGAAACGCTGCCGTGGAGTGCTCTCTAGTAAATATTTGCACCTTACGTGGCACCGTCAGCTACCAGATCATCTTCCACGCTGGGTGGGCTACCGATCCACTAGTTCTGTCTCATCACTGTGCTCACCAACGGTATTCTGCCTGCCATTCTGCATGGTCGGCCGACTTAACGGAAAAACAACCTGTCTTTGTGAATTGCTAAGTGATGAAGTCTGGTTGATTGTGATTTGGTAGGGGAATTGGAAGAATCCCTTCTGTGTTTTGATGGACAGAAAATGCTCTTCACTAGCTCCTCATCCCATCCTCACGAATAGTGTCAGTTGACAAGGATGGTGAGTATCTAGTCATTACTTCTTCGGAGAAGGCTTTTTTCTTCCCTGCTTATCCCTCCAAGTGGGAAAAGCACACAATTTCTTTTTGGTTCAAGTTTTGGCTTCGCATCGTGGTTTTTCGTGAGACTTCCTCTTTTATTGCTGGAATCCCAGTGCTCGTTACTCTCCTTTACAATTGCGTATAAAGAAAGTGCTCACTCATTTTCTGTTTGTTTTCATGTGTGCATACACTCAGCCTAATTTAGTCAGTGTGAAGTGGAAGGGCGAGTACGGGGGAAAGTCCACTACCTTCCGGATAAAAGATATGATCGACTCATAGAGAGCTTTGCTTCACTATATAGCGTGGGACGAATTGATAAGCTCTGAATGCAGGAAGGGAAACCTTAGAGCTTTCTTCGCTTATCTTCCTAAGTAGACCATATGATTCTCATTACTCTATTTCTCTTTCTTTCTAACCAACATTCCCGTTTATTCTGATTGGAGTGATGATTGGTGTAATATTGCATATAGGGCATGGTTTTCATGTGTCAGGATCATTTGATTCCCCTACGGCTATTGTTACTTTCGAATTTCATTGACAATTGGAAACAACATCTTGCGTATCTGATCCCCAGATCCAAGTATCTGATCTCACTAGCAGTAGGTATATTTATCTTGAAATAGGTGAGAAATAGGATAAACTTACATCATTATGACAAACAAAGGCTTAAGACCACATGCACGAGACCCGAAAGTGCAACATAATCATAGCAAGTCCTGGGTTGTAGTTCTCTGATTTTGATACATCTTTTAGCTAAGTGTAAGATCTTCTTCCATTAAAACAGAACATTGCTTATTTTACCTATACGTACATGTTCCTTATTTGTATTCACTTATTTGAACTCAATCCCATTTTCATCAATCTACTTGATAGTTTGAATTAGCTCATTCCTCTCTAGATGTACCAATAAAGCCCTTCCTATAGAGTCACTAAGTTTCTGGATCAAGAGGAGAGAGTTTTTACTTTTTAGACCCTGTTTTTGAGTGTTTTCCTTTTCAAGGTGCAGCCGAGGAAAGCCAACCCGCACTACGAACTAATGGCACGCCAGGGCTGGATATAGGCAATGAACAATCTGTTCAGCTGACTATGTTAGTTTCGGTATAAATGGCACCAGAAGATGTTTCAAAAGATGTTTCGCTTGCTAGTGTTTTTAATAACAGTGATTGCAGCTTTGAGGCGCTAAGGCCTAATATAGGATGTGGTTGCCTTCTAATCAAACTACCCTCACCCTCCTCCTCATTGTATGCTTAATTTAATGGCAGGCAGAGGCAGGGCCAACTACCTATGTCCTCTCTTTCTTGCCGCCTAAACAACATATTTAGATACTACCTTGACCAAAACAAGAAGATTTATGCACGACTTTTTAAGTGAAGACCTAGTAGTGGTGCCTCCAACGACTGTTCCTATGCTAGTGAAGAAGATAGCGGATATCGATTAATAGGCCTTGTGGGGCTACAAGATCTAACATTACAATTTCAGTATGAGGGAAACCGGCATCACGAAAGAAATAATAGCAAGCCTTTTAGGAGCCAATGAGCCCTTTTACTATGACCCAGGTTCGGTACCCAGATGGACTTGACACACTGCCAAGGAAAAAGGGAATAATAATAGGGAAATCACGCCCAAAGTGGAACCAATGGATTAGTGAATTCATGCTCAAGCGAATCACGCGGGTCTATGTCTATCCACCCTCTCTTTCATGAGAATAGGTAGGTAGAGCAAGAACAATACCTGCCTTCATCTTAACCCTTGGTATTTATATCAACTTTCCGATATCAAAAAGTCCGTAGTCGACTCTGTTCTAGGCTGCCGGTGCCAAAGTACTCTTCAGCTGAAGAACTCTCTTTGGGACAAGGGCATCATCAAAAAGCTTTTCCCATGAAGAAGCTTGAAGATCACCATCCTCATTCAGATGAAAGAGTTCTCTGATCTGTCCAAGAGCAATGCTCCAAAGCTAGAAAGGTTAGAGCAAGTGCTTAAGAATTGTTCTCTAGAAGTTGTGGATGACCCTCAACAAGCTCTGAATGTGCCTCCTTCTTCAGTGTAAGATCCTCAAGATTCTTCATGCTATTTTGTGCTTGTGGGAGTCGAATATATAGATAGTTCTAGTAATGATGCTTGAAGGGTAGGATAGAGCAGAAAAAAGGTAGTATGACTTGGTTCTTCTTTTGCTCTTTTTATGGACTATCTTGTAAACCTGTTTTGGATGATGCATGTGTGTTTCATTTCTCATATCGAGTATGACTTCTGCTTATTGCTTATCTTATGTCATATACATGCTTCATCCTTGTGCAAGTGTATCTTTGACTCTATGCTTATTTTAAATAGACTTTGCACCACATGATTGTGTGTGAGCTTATCTTTTTCTTGATTTCTTTCCAAAATATATAGAAAAGAGGGATGCCGAAACTCAGTCATCTTAGAGTTATTTGATGAGCTTGCAGGGGTGGGGCTAAATTCTTATCCAATGCCATCCTTTCCTTCACCGAAGCCCACTAGTTGACGGTTGGGAAAGCAAGAGTGAAGCCTTTGATACAGGTTGAGCTCATCTCCTTCTCTGTCCTATCATAGAATCTAAACAGTGATTCTTTCACGTCTAAATAGAAAGATAAGAATCGGATCCTCCGATAGATAAGAAGGGAATGTAGGTAGCCTAGTAGCAAGGAATGAAATAAAAAAGAAAGAAGATAACAAAAGGAGAACAAAACTTTGTATTTGGTAACTCTCCAGTAGTTATGTTTAACCTTGAATGCAATTTATAGATTCGACATAAATAGTCCCTCGGACTCGAAAAATAATAATCAAAATGGCTAATCCAATAGCAGATTCCACAGCTGCTACTATTGGAACTAATTAAGCAAATGATTGAACCATCATATCATCCAAAGAAACGGAAAATACCAAAAAGTTCAAATTGACAGCTAATAACATTGATTCAATTGGCATTGACATGATAAGAATATTTCATCTATTAAGGAGGATTCCTCGAATACCTAAAATAGAGATGATCATAGGAAAAGTGAAATATTTTATAGGATCCGTTTCAGAAACATGGAATGTCCGAGAAATTCAAATTATGTGAGGAAAGAAGTACTGCGTAGAGTCCATGGAGAGCCTATTAGGTTTTTATATAAAAAGCGGAACAAGGGCTTGCACCCTTTCGGATTGTCATGAAACTCACTAATGAACTATGCCAATTCCTGACAAGTGTAACTATAAAGTTCTAACTCCTGAATGACTCCCTCGACGACTCTATCAGACAGATCTGGATATGGGGAGTTGTTCATCCATAGTCTCTTCTTCTTTTCGACAATCCGATACTGCTCTAAAAGAAGTTGACGGATTTCATCCAACTTAGCTCGCTTTGCCTCCTGTTCTTGCTCAATAGCAAGGAAATTAGGCACCGGCTGATTCACTGATGGTTCAGAGGAATCTCCAGTCTCCTCGAGATAGGGACAATCACCATGGTATCCATGGAGCTGGTGTTCTCGGTCTCGGGTGCAGCAGAACCCGAAGCACCAACATGATCATTTCCACTCGTACTCGAACCGTCAGCATTCGGTGCTGATGGCCCGCCACTGGCTTCCATGGCATGTATCTCATGAAATCGTAAAAGAGGAGTGACGAGGGTAACAAAAAGTATTCGCCATAGAAAACCTAGGAAGAACTTCGGTATCGGGCCTAGCCTGGAGTACTTTATAAATACTTCTAAGAAACTGGATATCTTCAAAATTCCTAGGGTCTTGCTCTGGATCTTGTCCCCCCGGTGCAAAAGCAGTTGGTTCCGTAGTTTGAGAATTCTGTTAATTCCAAGTATTCCATTATTATTATTTAATAAGAGAATATAGCAAGTAAAGAGGAGAACGCATAACTAGAAGAATTGTGAGAAATAAGTCAATTTATCAAGTTGAGGCATTTCTATTTTGATTTTCAATAAGTCTCCCTAAAGACAGAAAAAGATCAGGTAGACTAATAAGAAACTGGCTTGATGGTAGATTCACTGAACCACCCACACAATCTCGATTTGACACTTTCCATCTCTCTTCCTCACTTTTCCAAGACAGAAGAGAAGCAAGGATTTTCTAGCGTGAAACTAAGGCATTAGCACATCCATTTTCTTGCTTGATTTTTATACGATTTTCTTATGTGGCCATGAAAAGATAAACTACTCTACCTCACTCGGGTGTGGTATTCATTCTATAATATCCATATGAGAGTAGAAAGGAAAATCGATTCTAACTAAATACTTATATGGAAAGGCACTTGATGGTGTTTCGTCTGATGATGGACAAGGCTCGGGAGTTGTAATTGGGTAGACTAAACTACGGATTTTCTCCTTGGGATGGGACTTGGACATGCCTCAAAGCACAACTTACCGCACAGAGACATAAGCTAGAACAGGCACTACCCGTAACCGAAGGAAGAGTTGTTTGTTGTGTTGGCCTTGTTTCCCATCAAGAATGATCTCTCTAAGAAGTTCTCATTCTACTTTTTGAATTAGCTTATTATGGTTTGCAACGGCTATAGGGGCGTCGTTGGTGACAATGAACTAGGAATGCTTTTGTATAAAAGGGCAGCGCATCATATCCATCTCTTCCATGTTTGTTATTTAGTAAGTGTCGGTCAAGTTAGGTGGATAAGTACGGACACTCGTGCATACAAAGTGAGTCGCTTCTTCAAGTTTTATTGATCTCGAATCTCGACTACTTTAGATTGGGATGATTGGGATTTCTTTATATAAGTACATAGGTGGTAGTTTGGTAGTCAACAAAGAATAAAGTGGATCTCCATGATCTCTTCATGGATAACGAAATGCGTCCACACCTTCATTTTATTAAAGAGGGGATCCTAGCCGAGCTAAAGAGGGATACGAATGAAGTCAGATATGAACAACCTCTAGTGAAGGATTTCGCCAGTTCTCAACTTCTTTTCTTACCCACACAACGATGGCACATTTCAGACTCGTTTCTCATGCGAATAGTGTCGGGGGGATAACCCCCAGGTAGGCCAAGATGGGACCAACCGGCCGGCTCCAAGGAGCTCACGCCGTTTGGGCCTAGACCAAGGAACCACAGCCGGGTGGAATCCCCCACCCGGTCCACATCCAAGTTTCCCCTTCTAGCCCGTCTAGCCGGGTAGCCAGAAGAACCGGCTGGGATGCTGCTCCTAGCCGGCCGCCTCGGATCAGCTAGCTGTAGTACGGTGGGAATGACGCCCCCTGCTGAGCGCACCTTTGACCGGACAGGCTGGCTAGCCTGGCCGGTGCTACTGGACAACTGTGCCAAAGCTGGAGGCTGACGAGCAAAGCAAGGGATGACGAGGAAAGCTCTAGCTTACGCATAAAGAGCCGGCTGACGAGTAAAGCAGGGGTGTTGGACACTGTAGCATGGTCCTCCCCTGTACTAGAGGCTTGAATGGACCCGGGCCTACCATTTGGCCCGATCCATCCGTCCCACTTTGTAAGGCCTAGATCCAAACAGTAAACCCTAGAACCCACCTTGTAAATTACCTCCTCAACCAGTATATAAGGGGGGGTAGTGTTAGGGTTCTAGGTAGACACAAGAGGAAATAGTAGACAGTTACAAGTTAGATGTTCTCGACATTGGACAAGTTGAGTAGCTCCTTCTTCTCCTTCAAGCAAGGAGTAGCTAAGGAAACAACTCAAGGAGCATCTGTATTGGGCACTCGACCCCTTTGATAGTAGATCGTTGCAGGAGTAGGAGCTTTACCTCGCCAAGAGGGCTCCGAACCTGGGTACGTCGCTGTGTTTGCAGTATCTGTGCCCAACTCGTTGGGAGTAGCCACCGATAGCATCCTGATTGTCCTCTTCAAGCCATCCCCAATTGTACTGCCGTGTTCCACACCACGACAGTTGGAGCCCACCATGGGGCACAACACTTCGGCTGGGATCATCTTTCGCACGGGACTTCCACTCGTCGTCGGTGAGAAAGTCGCCTCTAGCCTCATCCTCACTTTCGGCTCCTTTGACTGCGTCCTCGACAACGCATCCTGTTTTGCTGGGGGGATTTTCCCAAGCAGAGGCTCCATCATGCACTTCGGCGAACACCGCGTCTACTTTGCCACCGTCGCTGAGGCTTTCCCTCGCGAGGTCGTCACCATCTCCGGCGCGCCCCCTGGTTTTGCAGCTTCACGTGTCGCCAGTGGCAACATCGAGGTCATGATGGCAGGCTCGGTGGAGAACCGTCGCCCACCTCTAGAGCGCAACGTGGACAGCCGCGCCACCAACTCACGCCTCCCAAACCAGGACCTGCTCAACACATCCATCGAACACCTCCGCAACCCCATCACCCCCATCGACGCGGATCCAGCTGCAGCTGTAGCAGCCCTGGAGGCTACTCGTCAGAACCTTCTGGAGGAAGCTGGCAAAGTGGGAGCCGCCCAACGGCAGATGAACACGACCATGCAGGAGTACACCATCGTGCACTGCTTCGCACGCTTGCTCGGCACCAGCCTCCTGGCCCAGCCACAAGTCCAAAACCTCGGTTCGGAGATGGATCGCGCCGCTGATCCGCGTACGCCCGCAGTACAGCCGATCTACAGCACCCTCGCCAAAAACATGAGGGCCGCGGAGGCGGCAGTTGCAGAGATAATCCACTTGGAGGGCGAGGAACTATTCTATCAGCGGGCACGTGTCCAGCTCCTCGCGGTCACGGCAAAAAAACAGCAGGCTGAGGCAGAACCTAGCATGGCCACCAATAGCAGAACCCAACCGGCTCGCCAGATGGCGGATCCGGCTATAGGCGACAGGAAGGCATCTTTCCCAAACGGAGCAAGGCCAAGCATCCTTCCACGCGGTGGATCTACAGGCCGTGGGCACAACGCCCGCGACGCGACAACTGTTACCAGCAAGAACCACGAGCCGACTGACGAAGCCGGAAAATGCCAAGCGCTGCCCAAGTCCCGCCTATCCGGCCGACTGGGACCGCTCGAGCCGGAGGAATAGCAAGACACGTGCGCACGAATTGACCTACTGGTCCAGTCACGCGCGCTGGAATAAGAAAGTCCAGCTGGGCCAAGATGTTTCAGACCGCGCATCCGGTACGAGCCGTTTCCAAAGGGATTTTCTCTCACAAGGGACACGCCAAAATAAAATGGCTCGGTCAAGCTGGAGGATTGGTTGGTGGACTACACCACTGCTGTGGGCATCGCAAATAGCAACTGTCGTTGGATTGATGACAAGTATGCCATGAGGGGGTCCTCGAGGCGTGTGGAATAGAGGGGTGTGAGATGTACGGTGTTCCAGGACGGTGAGCACACAAGTTTACCCAGGTTCGAGTCCGCCGGCTTTGGACAGATCCTACTCCTGCTAGCAATCCAGTAATATGGCAGAGCTGGATTATGGGTTACAAGGGTTTCGCTTGTGCGACTTGAGATTGTAGACTATTGTGAGGGTGCCCTAAAGGCTCTCCCTAGGATGTCTTATATAGATATCCGACCTAGGGTTTAGCCGGAGAGATCTATCCGGCTATGACTAAGAGTCGGTTACAAAGTACATCTTGAACTACAAGTAACACTATGGGCCTTTGTCGGTAAGTCTTCTGGGCCTTTCCGTAGCCGGACTAGACTCCGTCTCTTCTCCCTGACTGGGCCACCCATGAAGCAAAGCTCTAACCCGAAGTCGGCCACCCTGGGCAGTGAGGCACAGTGAGGATACTTGGAAAGTATATCCCCAACAGCAGCCCCCGGAGGCCTCCGAGATCCAAAGTCGGATTCATCATCATCTAGCTTGATCTTAGGCTTGCAGAATCTTGAAGGGTTCCTGAAGCTTCAAAATAAAAGATACGATCCGGGTCTCAAAAAATGAGTCGGACCTATGAATATGTTATTCGTTTTTCCAGCTCGAAATTCAAACTAAGCCGGAACTTGGTCTCTGATGTAACCTGACAACAGTCATGGTCAAGTCACGTCACTGACAAACATTTCCTGTCAACACGACCGTTGGTGGGTCCACCTTTCGTGGAACCGAGGCGCCGTTTCAATGCGTGTGTGGAGATCGAGGCGACGTAATCATCATGTGGGGGTTTCCCAGTCCTTTCCACGACACGTGGCATGTTCACCGTAGCGTTTACACGAATCTTGACACGGCTGGTGGATATAAGTGGCGAGGATTTTCTTCCCCATCTCCTTCACCAGTTCCTTGCACCGTTTCCTTCTCCTCTACTCCTCCCACGAACTTAGAGCTCCATTGCTCCCCAAATAACCTCCAGCGCCACCCATCCAAGGTCACCGGCGCACCGGAAAAATGGCTTCTGCATCATCCTCCGGCTCGGCAGCAGCGGCAACGGCGGAGAAGGAGAGCTACCGCGGGTTTTGGATCCTGTGCGTCCTCAATGATCCCAAGCTTCGTGTCATTGAAGAAGAAGGGTTCCTCCGCACCGTCGACTGGCGGAGCAGCTTCGGCGAAACCATCCCCAACCCTCACGCCGACGAACGAGTGCACTTCCGCACTCATCTTGACAGAGGCCTGAGTTTTCCTCCCTCAGATTTCTTTTCCGAGGTCATAGGTCATTACGGTGTTCATCTCCATCATCTCCCCCCCAAACTCCATCTTAGATATGAGTGTGTACGCCTCTTTGTGCAAGGGGTATCTCGGCATTAGGCCGAGCCTTACTCTCTTCCGGTATTACTTCCATGTCTGGAGAAATTCCATAACTGCCGGTAATCCATACATTACCGGTACCATTAGTTTTTCGGTTAGGGGAGAGCGCGTTTATCCTCGGATCATGGCTAGTGAGTCGGTCAAAGAATGGGCGTCCACTTTTTTCTATCACAAGGATATTCCTGCTCCCGGCAAATATCATGATTTGCCGGCTTTCGTCGACGGAGCCGCCACGCCCCAAGAGTCCTGGGACGAGCTTGCTCCGACTCTTAGTGACGATCTGATCCTCGCCAAGAGGCGGATCGAGTATCTGATGAAGCACAAGGGCCTAAAAGGGTCCGACTTAGTTCAATGCTGGGTGGCATGCCGGATCCAACCTCTTCAACATCATGGAGATCGACTGATGCATTCCATCACATCGTCAAAGAAAGATTCCCTCCGCATCAGCCCCAAAACCTTAGAGCAAAATATTATGTAAGCCAAATCAGATGGCTGATAAGGGAGCGGATCGAGAGGAAGATTCTAGAGCTGTCCCTGGACATGCATATAGCGGAAGATCTCGTTGTGCCGGTAAGCTTCAACAGCAACTCTTTTTATGTGCTCATCTTTATGTTATTTTTGCAATACCGAGATACTTCTCCTTTTCAGCTTGCTGACCTCCCCGAGTCGGAGTTCACTCCTATCGAGGGATATCCTCCTAAGTTTTCCCAGGATGAGGGTGAATTGGTCCCAATGCTGTATGTCGTTCCTCGGAAACGCAAAGCTCCAACATTGGCCATTGGCACAAAAGAAGTGTCTTTTGTGAAGAGGTACTGTCGTGGTATTGACCACGGCAGATGCAACAGGGTAGCTTACGTAGAGGAAAGGGCAAGGCGATGTAGGAGAATCTGGGAGCGAGATTGGCACGCGACGTACCCAGGTTCACGTCCCCTCGATGGAGGATCGCTACGTCCTGTTATCAATCCAGTATATGTTCCTAGATTGGTTTACAATGAAGTCGCCGGAGGCGGTGGGAGAGACTAGATCTAATATGGCGTGAGAGAGCGAGAGAGATATCCCCAAAGGGGTTCCCCTGGTGGCTTTATATATACAGCCAGTTAGGGTTTACAAGTACTAATGGGCCTTTAATTGGAGTCGCCATCTTGGGCCTTTAGTCGGCATGGCGTCTTGGTCCAGCACATGCGAGTCGCTGTATTCGGCGAGTCGATCAGCTCTGGGCTTGGCTTCAGTCGGCTCGCTCCAGCTGGCGATTCCGCTTCGTGGGTATACCCCGATTGGTATTCCCCCATCAGTAGTCCCCAAGCGCGTCAGGGACTCGGCGATGACTTCAAGCCGTCGAAGCGGCTCAGGTGATTCTAGGGTGGAGTCGATGGTGAGTCGTTGCTGAGCTCCTGAAACAGAGAAATAACTCATGAAGTAGCCCAATCGCCAAGGTGAGTCGACGCGTCAGGCGAGTCGTCATTGGACGGTGTCGCCCCTTGGAGAAGTTTGGTCTGCGTCTTGTCAACTTTCTGTCGTAGAGGACGTGGAGGCACCAAATCATTGATGGTGAAGTCGCCAAGTCAGTGCAGGGGAATACGCGAGACGAGTTCGCGAGGGGACGAGTCCTCGAGCGTGTTGAGTACGCGAGGGCGAGTCCGCGGTGGCGATTCCCCGAGCGTGTTGAGTACGCATGGGCGAGTCCACGGTGGCGAGTCCCCGAGCGTGTTGAGTATGCGAGGGCAAGTCCGTGGTGGCGAGTCCCCGAGCGTGGCAAGTACGCGAGAGAGAGTCCGCGGTGGCGAGTCCCAGAGCGTGTTGAGTACGCGAGGGTGAGTCTGCGGTGGCGAGTCCCCGAGCGTGGAAAGTACACGAGGGAGAGTCTGTGGTGGCGAGTCTCCGAGCGTGTTGAGTATGCGAGGGTGAGTCCGCGGTAACGAGTCCCCTAGCGTGGCAAGTACGCGAGGAAGAGTCCGGGGTGGCAAGTCCCCGAGCGTGTTGAGTACGCGAGGGCGAGTCAGGGGTCGCAAGTCCCCGAGCGTGTTGAGTACGTGAGGGCGAGTCCGCGGTGGCGAGTCACCGAGCGTGTTGAGTACGCGAGGGTGAGTCCACAGTGGCGAGTCCCCGAGCATGACAAGTCGCGGTCATGGAACCACGCGCACATGCGGTATGCCTAGGAGTAGTCCGCGAGGCTCGAGTTGGCTTGTAGAGGCGACTTGAGGCTCTTTAGAGATGCATATTCTGAAAATAGTAGTGGTTGTTGCCTAGCATGGCGAGTCCACGTGGGGAGAGTTCACGGCGAGCGAGTCCGCGAGGGGAGAGTCCCCGAGTGTGGCGAGTCCGTGATGATTGCGAGTCCGCGAGGGGAGAGTCCCTAAGTGTGGCGAGTCTGCAATGATTGCGAGTCCACGAGGGGAGTGTCCCCGAGTGTGGCGAGTCCGCGATGATTGCGAGTCTGCTATTACGTTGATTGCGCTGTTTTTGTTAGCGAGTCTCTCATCTTGGCCCGGGAGGCCAGTCGCATGGTGACACCAAAGATGGCTCTCGGCTTAGCGTTCTTCCTAGACGATCTGAGGCTTGGTTTGCAAGTCCTCGTCCGCAGTACTTGGCCGTGCGAGTCGCACTATCTAAGGTTGAGGAAGACATGGTGCTGTTTGTGTAGCACTGCCATTTGTCATGGCCCGGAAGGCCAGTCGAGCAAGGCGACTCCAATGATGGCTCTCGGTTAGTGTTTTTTATGGACGATCAGAGGCTCGGTTTGCGAGTCCTCGTCCGCACTACTTGGCCATTCCGAGTCGCTCTTTCAAAGGTTGACAAAGGCCAACAATCTTTTCCCGGAGGGAAGAGACACCCAGTGGTGAGTCCATGCGGCGTGGCATGCGACCCTCTCTGGTGACTCGTACGATTAGGGGGCCTTAGGAGGCACGGAGTATGCATTCGACGTAGCGGAAGTATATGCGCACTTTGGTAGAGTCGACGAGGCGGACATAGAGTCGACGCGGCGGACGGAGGTCACGTTGGGGCGAAGTCGACGCGGCGGACACAGGGTCGGCGCGGCGGACGTAGGTCGCGCTGAGGCAAAGTCGACGCGGTGGACACGGGGTCGACACCGCGGACGTAGGTCGCGCTGGGGCGAAGTCGACGCGGCGGACATGGGGTCGACGCGGCAGACGTTGGTCGTGCTGGGGGGAAGTCGACGCGGCGGACACGGGATCGACGCGGCGGACGTAGGTCGCGGTGGGGCAAAGTCGAAGCTGCGGACACTAGGTCGACGCGGCGGACGTATTGTACGTCGTTGAATCGGAAGAATGGTGAGTCGGTGATGGACGAGTCCCCGGGCATGGAGAGTCCGCGAAGGGCTAGTCACGACAAGCAAGGCGAGACCCCCGAGCGTGGAGAGTCCGTGAGGGCGGCGAGTCCGTGAGGGGTTACTCGCGATAGGAGAAGCGAGTCCTCGGGCATGGAGAGTCCGCGAGGACGGAGATTCCCCGACCATGGAGAGTCCATGAGGGGCGACTCGCGATAGGCGAGACGAGTCCTTGAGCATAGAGAGTCCGCGAGGGCGGCGAGTCGCCAGTCCCTGAGTATGGCGTTTAACCGGAAGGAGTGGGCGCGACGTCGAGTAATGGTAGCAAACTCGATCGGACCATTGGTCGGACGGAGTCGCATGGCGGAGTTGCTTTGATGGAGATGTACGATAGCCGGTAGTATTGCAAGTCGCCGAACGTGGTGAGCTCGCGGCGGGCGAGTCGCCGAGCGTGGTGTGTCCGGGACCGTGGCAAGTCCATAATGAGCAGATGCGGAGCCGAGGCATATGGGCCGTTGAGCGGCACCTTCGCAGTTGCCAATGATGCCAATGTGTATGCGGCCATCCTGTCGTCGAGGTCGTGAACCGGTCGACGTTGACGAGAAAACCGACTCGGCGAGCTCCGAGGTCACAATCGAAGGTCGGTGTCGATGTTGTACGGTACATGTATTCCAAAAGACAATATGTCAAGGACTAGATCCAAATAAATTAGCCGATTGGCAGAGTAATCAAGCGTATCAAAAAGATGAGATTGAATAAAAAAAGTGAAACCCATTGGTCACGTGGAAATTCATTTGCTTCTCGTTTGCCGTGTGATCAGGACTTCAAATCAGGATTTGATATTTTGTTGGTAGTTATTACTGGATCGATCTCGTGGTTCCACCACTCCACGGGCTCCGGCGCTGCGGATCAGACCGATCGTCCTTTGCGTATGAAGCTGATATGATCTCATTTTTATAGACGATCGTCTAATTTGCACGCTTGGCCATCATGAAGACAGAATCCACACGGCGCTGTTACTAACGTTGGCCAAAGTTGAAGCTGCAGGGTAGGAGTCACCCAAGGACTACCGAGGAACAATACGACCAATCCAATCCTGCATCAATCAATTCTTCAAAAAGTGCAATCAAACGACATGCATACATGATTAAATCTGAATAAAATAGCAAATTGATAGAGCTAGAGACGGAGAGACGGAGATTGAATATGAATAATAAAAAAGAACTCATCAGCGTATGGGACCGATCGCGTGTGTCTCGTGTCTGAAATTCCAAGTAGATTCCACACGCATCGGCATTTGACCCGCGAATCTTTGCATGGTAGTTCTCACCCGGCGCGCGAGATGCATTTGACTACCGACGACGGCGAGGGATCTCGTCCAGATTATCACCTCCAAGCACCGCTTGCCCCACGGTGGGCGCCAACTGTCGTGGTATTGACCACAACAGATGCTATAGGGTAGCTTACATAGAGAAAAGGGAAAGGCGACGTAGGAGAATCCGGGAGGGAGATTGGCACGCGACGTACCCAGGTTCATGTCCCCTCGATGGAGGATCGCTACGTCCTGTTATCAATCCAGTATATGTTCATAGATTGGTTTACAATAAAGTCGCCGGAGGCGGTGGGAGATACCAGATCTAATATGGCGTGGGAGAGCGAGAGAGATATCCCCAAAGGGGTTCCCCTGGTGGCTTTATATATGGAGCCAGTTAGGGTTTATGAGTGCTAATGGGCCTTTTATTGGAGTCGCCGTCTTGGGACTTTAGTCGGAAGGCGTCTTGGTCCAGTACATGCGAGTCGCCGTATTCGGCGAGTCGATCTGCTCTGGGCTTGGCTTCAGTCGGCTCACTCCAGCTGGCGATTCCGCTTTGTGGGTATACCCCGATTGGTATTCCCCCATCAGGTAATTTTTCCTAACAAGGTTTTTATATTTTGCCCGTAATTCCTTCTAAGATGTAATGTTCTTTGTTCTATTACCTTCTCAGAGCTAAACAGCTCATCAAGGGCAAGGGGAAGGGAGTTATCTCAAAACCCCTGCGTCAGTCAAAGCTAAAATTGGCTTCTCCTGCCGTGGCTCCTCCGACTCCTACCCCTCAGCCTTCTGTAGCGCTGGAGATTACTCCATCTCCAACCGTTGCAGAAGATTTGGCTCAATCAGCAGGGCCAGCGATCCTTGAATCACAAACTGACAACACCATGGGTGACTCAGGTTTTGATAAGGGTGAACCCTCTTCGGGTAATGATCCCTCGGCAGAGACCTTCGCCGACAATCTCCTGGACAATCCGGGACTTGCCAAACTTGGCCTATCTCGGAAGTCTGTGGAGGAGATTCAACGGCTAGCCCGACAATGCCTAGAAAGCCGGGCTATCTCTGCCGAAGAAGAAGCGTAAGGACCAGAGGATATCAAGCACTCTGATCTTCTTGAACAAGTTCGTCTTCGCGATGAGAAGCTAAGGACTGGCGAGCTTCCAACTACGCCAGTGATCCCCCCTAACCTTCGCCAAAAAGGTTGCCACCAAAGGGAATGTGAGTTTAGACAAACTCATTCGCAAACAATATGTAAGTCGGAATTCTAACTCCCGTTTTTCCTTATTTCATATCATATCCTCTTACCCCCAAGCATGAAGCTGGAAAATCAAATCCGGTTTTATGCTTCCTTAGGATGCCAAAGAATGAACTAGTTTAGCCCACAAGGCTCGTGCTGACATTAGTAAAAATATTAACCCGAGTCTTTAGTAGACTTCTGACTCTGGGTAGTCTGACTTATGGAAAGTATATTCCTATAACCAGGATTTGTTGAAGAATGTTTGCAACAAGCAGAAAGAAATCAGAGCTCTCCGGCTTGAAAATGCACAATTAAAAGTTTCCAAGGATGAGGGCGAAGGTAAACATTCCGAAACTCAAAACTTGTCCTGTATTTCATAGTCGAATTTTTGCTGAACTATTGTTATTTTAACTTTCATCACTGGGGAAGTAGTCCTGTGCTATGATTGAAGAGGCCAAGAATCTTAAGACCCCGGTGGTGGAAAACAAGGAACTTCGCCAAGAGCTAGATAAGCTTAAGACGGATCATGAGAAGAGCATTGCTCAAATTCTCAAATCCACCTCCATGGTCACCGAGGAGCGTGATCGTAAGATGACGCTCCAAGATAAGAAAATCTTGGATCTCAGCAATGATCTGTTCAAAGAAAGGGATATTTCCGAGGCACTCCGGGCTAGACTCCAGAGTCTTTGGGAAGAGAAGGCCAAAGTCGATGATGTCATCTTTGGTATGTTTCCCTTTTTCTGACTTATCTGCTTCTTCTGACTCTTTGGAGTCCGAGTTTACTTAACTTACCCTTTGCATTATATGCGCAGGTTCTCTGAACTTGATAGACTCAGTTTCTGCTGAATCTCGCACCAGCCGGCTTACACAAGTCGGTGATTTGCTGCATGACTTCCGCCAATCCCTCGAAGATATTGGTGAAGTTCTCAAGGTTCCAGACATGCATAGCATGTCCGTCTTTGAGGTGCGAGATAAGGCCAAGGATATGCCGCAGCTTATTCAGGACTGGAATATGTCCTACGCGCGAACCGCAGCGCAAAACGCTCTCTCCATGGTTATGAGCCAGCATGGAAACATGGAAATCTGGCAAGTAACTAGAGGGTACTGCAAGGTGGACGAAGACGGACAGAAGCAAGACGTCAAGGCTATCATGGACTCTTGCGCCGGATATGGGTGCCACGTAGCTGATTTGACCAGCTACGACACTCCCTTCTTTACCCGCGTGGACACGCCGCCTCCACCTTCCGAAGAAACAACTGAAGTTTCCGACGATGATCAAACCATATCGGATTTGAACATCTGGGAACGTTATCAAAAGGAGGCCGATCTATCCAGCGAGCCGGAAGCTCCTACCTCTCCCCTTGCATCATAGAGTATTAGAAAGAACAATATGTTATTATGAAAACAATTTAGGTCTGTAAATAAGTAGTATAATACTTTTTCTAGTGCTAAGCTTTATTTTATCTATTCAGCACTTTTGGTTTTGATATTATGTGCCTAAAATGTTTGCATAAGCACTTGTAGTTTTTGTCTCCACTTATCGTTTATCTGGCTTTCCGCCTCGTCCCTTTCGTGAGCGGGCCAACTTTTAGCACGGAAACTTTGCTGAGCAACGGAGCTCAATTGCTAAACCAGTTTAAACTCGGAAACAAAGCCGGCTTCCAGTACCAACAATTCACTACTCGGAAAATGCCCGCATCCTGCAATCAGACAATAACCAAAGTATAGACTAGGAAATTTAGATTTATACCCGAAGGTAGCAATTTTAGAATCGGAAATCTAAACCAGAACAAACATGAGCATAAAGTACTTTCAAGTATTCTGGGATTTTCGACTGTGACATGATCATTCGGAAATAAGATGATAAAAACTTCTCAGAAGGATTTTGAGGCAACCAAGACTTTATTTCTCATTGAACATGTACACATATATGATTACAAAGAAAAATAAACTAAGAATAAAAGGGACGTAGCTGAGCGATATTCCATGGTTTGTCTAACTCATCCGGATGTGTACTGCTTCCAACTCTCTTTCTCTTCTTAGTAGCAGGTCTTTCTTTGACTAGCCGCATATCAGTTAGATAGTATGAACCATTGTGCAATACTCGACTAACTAAAAATGGCCCTTCCCATATTGGGGAAAGTTTGTGCTTTCTTTGCTGCACAAGCCGGAGAACCAAATCGCCCTTATTGAAAGACCGGTTTCTAACTCTCTGGCTATGACACTTGAGTAACTTCTGCTGATAGGCTGTTGATCTCATCTCAGCAACGACGCGAACTTCTTCGACTAAGTCGAGATCATTTTGTCGAGAAATTTCGGCATCCTCTTCAACATACGCGGCCACTCTAGGAGAAATGTGAATCAAATCGCTGGGAAGAACTGCTTCTGTGCCATAGACCAAGAAGAAAGGTGTGTGTCCGGTTGACCCGTTTGGAGTTGTTCGTAAACTCCATATTACAGAAGGTAATTCCTCTTCCCAAGCCCCTGCAGCATGTCGTAGTGGTGCTTCGAGTCTTGGTTTTAGGCCTTGTAGGATTAAACCATTTGCTCTTTCGACTTGTCCATTAGCTTGTGAATGTCTGACTGATGCAATGTCGAGCCAGATATTTTCTTCATTGCATAATTCGGCAAGTTCTCCCATAGAAAAGTTACTCCCATTGTTCGTGATAATGCTATGTGGATAACCGTATCGGATTATAACATCCTCAACAAACCTTCTGGCTGTTGCTCCATCACAACTAGTGACGAGTTTAGCCTCAATCAATTTGGTGAATTTATCCACCATCACTAAGAGGTGGGTAAATCCACTTGGAGCTCGTTTGAACGGTCCTACCATGTCAAGCCCGCAGAACGCAAAAGGCCATGTTATAGGTATTGTTCGCAGCTGATCAGCCGGAACATGAGCTTGTTTGGTGTACTTTTGGCAGCCCTTGCATGTCTTGACGAGCCGTTCGGCATCTGCCTTGGCTGTAAGCCAGAAAAAACCGCGTCGAAAAGCTTTTGCCACTAGAGATTTGGCTGCAGCGTGGTGACCACACTGGCCTTCGTGGATCTCTCGTAAGATTTCCACTCCTTCTTCCGGAGATATACAGCGCTGAAAGACCCTAGATGCACTCCGTTTATAGAGCTCACCACTAATTATAGTGTAGGATTTTGCTCGTTGGACGATCTCCCGGCTCAGAACTTCGTCTTTGGGTAATTTTCTGTCTACCAAGAAATCAAGGTAGGATTGAGTCCAGCTGGGAATCACAGCCAGAACTGCTACTAAAGGTGAGTCGGGTTTGGTCAGATATTCCTCGTCCACTCCTTTTATAGAAGGAACTTTGAGGTGCTCCAAAAAAGCGCCATCCGGGACCTTTTTCTGGGCAGAACCTATTCGAGATAGTGCATCTGCTTCCTCATTTTCTGTTCGAGGGATGTGTTGAACTTCAAACGATTTAGATAGTTCATCCACGACAGCCCTATATGCCGCCATGTGCTTGTTTGCCTTACAGATATCCAACACTTGTTGAGCAACAAGATCCGAATCTCCATAGCACATTAATCGTCGGATGCCGATGTCCTTAGCAATCCGGATTCCATGCAGTAATGCTTCATATTCGGCAATGAGTTTTGTTACCATGAAGTGTATCTGCAATGCATAGAAAAGTTTATCTTCTTGGGGTGACTTGAGCACCACGCCAGCCCCCGAGCCCTAGAGCACTTTAGACCCGTCAAAATGCAAGGTCCAGTATTCCGACTCTGGCAGGGTCATATTCTCCATTGTCTCTGTCCAATCAGTGACAAAGTCAGCGAGGATTTGGGATATGTCAGGGGTTGACCCCCGGATACCCCAACCGGACAAGAAACAGGGTAGTCGGATCGCGTCCGGCTGGTCAAGTGCAGCCGGACAAGGCAAACCAGGTCGGCTATTGTGAGGTGGCCGGAGCGGCGAGAAGCAGCCGGCTACATCAGCGTAGCCGGAACCAATCAAAGAGACAGGGCGACGTGTGGAACAGTACACGGTTTGCCATGTACGACGACCAGACTGGCAGCTACTCGGCCGTACCGAAGACTTTGCATGGATGACGCGGGAATAGTGGCCCGATGCTGACGACAGGCTCGCACGGTGTTCACTGTGCCCATGACAGCCATACTGCTCGTACTCTGATGGGACATGGTTGTACCGGTTAACGTAGATGACCAGTCGGCTGGGACCCACTGGTGGGGGCCACCAGTCAGATTGGCCAGTGAGGCCGTTACCTGTCTGCCTATATAAGGAGAGGCAAGGAGTCAGTAGAAAGGGTTGGTCTCAGTGCATTTAAGGCAGTAGCTAGAGAATACAGCTCGAGGAGCACTTGTAGCTTGTATATCGCTCATAGTCAGATCGACAGGAGTAGGAGTTTTACCTCACCACGAGGGCTCCGAACCTGGGTACTTCTAGCGTCCAGCTATACTTGCTTGTATCCAATCTCTCCTGTGGATGTCGTAGATAGCTTCCCTGCTAGTCCCCACACCTCTATCTAACCTTCTTAGGTACTGCCGTTCCCAATACAACGACAGTTACGTTCCGCACAGGACCCCGCACTTCAGCCGGTGAGCGCGTTGCCTCCGGCCTGGTGCTCACGCTTGGCAAATTCGACTGCGTCATCGACAAGCTTCCTGCTTCGCCGGAACCACCTTCCCGGCGACCGGTTCCATCCTGCTCTTCGGTGACCTCCCCGTCTATGTTGCCACCATTCCGCAGCGTTTCCCTAGGGAGACCGTCTCTGTCGCGGAGCTACCGCATCCGGGTGGCAGCGTCCCCGTCGCCTCCTGCGGCGTGGAGGTCATGATGGCCGGCTCCAGCTCTCACCACCGCCAGCCGCGGGAGCGGGGCGCGGACGAAGGTGGAACCTCCGCGCCTCCACAGCCCCGAAATCCGGTAGAGGAGGCCATTGATCGACTCCTGATGCTGGTTAACCTCGGGGACAACCCAGAGGAGGCGGAAGCCAACTTCGCCATGGAGAGACAGATCCTCCTCCAGGAGGCCATGGAGCTGCTGGCAACCCGCAAGCAACTCGAGATCACCGGTCACGAGTACGACCACGCACACGGCTTCACTCCGGCTACCGTGGAGCCGAGCCGGTGTGGCCAGGTGCGACGCCGGGGTGGCGAGCTGGGCGGAAGGATGGAAAAGGACGGGGAACCGGATCCCGTGCCCGCCCTCATCCGGCCCACCTACAACATGCCCATCAAGAACCTGTGCGTGGCGCGAGCCGTGGTAGAAGAGCTGCCCAACTTGGAGGGCGAGGAGCGAGCTCGCCAGCACGCTCGCGTGCAGGAGCTCCTCCGAATCGCGGATGAGCAGGCCGACGCCAACCAGTAGATGCAGGAGGACCCCAGCTACTCCAGGGGGAGCAAGCCGCCTGTCAACAGCAAGGGCGCGCCTCGCGACACCCAATAGGCGTCCTCCCCTCAGCCGACTAAGGCCCACAGCAAGCACCACAGTTCTGGCAACAAGGGCCAGCCGTGCCAGGAGCAAACACTGGACAGCAACCCACTGCCTCCCCCTCCACCAACCGGAGCACCAAGACCCGCCGGTTCCCATCTCTCGGGCCGGGTGGGAGCGCCCAACCCGGATCGTCCGGATGCCCATGACCGCATCGAGCTCCTCGCTCAAGCGCGCATCACAGAGGAAGAAGACTCCACCGGACCGGATTGTTTCGGACCCCGCATCTGGAACGAGCCATTTCCGGATAAGTTCACCCTGCCCAGGGACACCCCCAAGTATGATAGCAGCATGAAGCCGGAAGATTGGCTGACCGACTACGCTATGGCAGTCGGCATAGCCCATGGGAACAAGCGCACAACTGTGCGCTATGTCCCCCTCATGCTAACCGGGTCGACAAGGACATGGCTCAACAACCTTGCACCCAACAGCATCAACGGCTGGCCAGACTTTGAGAAGGTTTTCGTCCGCAACTTCAATGGCACGTACAAGCGCCCGGGACGCCCACGTGACCTAGCCTTGTGCGTCTAGGGAGGCCGCGAGACCGACCGCGAGTACCTCGCCAAGTGGACGGAGTTGCGCAACACTTGCGAGGGCATCCTGGAGAGCCAGGCCATCAGCTTCTTCATCGAGGGATGCCGAGAAGGCACCATGCTTCGCCACCGGCTACTGTGCGACGAACCGAAAACCATGGCGGAGCACATGACGGTTACGGACCAGTACGCCATGGCAGATGCCTCCATGAAGAAACCCCTCCAGGTAAATGCTGACGGGCGTCCGACTCCTATGGAGCCGGCTCGCGACCGTCCGAGCAATCCGACTGGAGAAGCCAGATCCTCCAGACCCCACGGCAACGACAATCGGTTCCATGGGGACCGCCAAGCCGGACAACAGAAGCCCCGCTACCACCCGCGGCAGGTCAATGTCGTGGAGGGTGCGCCCGACGCACCGGCTAACGATGCAAGGAGGCAGAAGCCACGACTCACCTTCGACCAACTGTTTGACGACCTGTGCAAATGGCATAGCGGTCCCTTCAAACCGGCTACGCACACCACCCGGAATTGCAGCTGGATCGCTAGCTAAAAGACCAGGGCAGCCAGCCACGTCTCCCCCACCCCCTCCCGGTGGACCACCACCACCGGCTAGGGGAGCCGGCAATGATGGTAACGGCGGCAACAACGGCAACAAGAACAACGGCTACCCCTAGCCACACGCCGCCTACCACATCTTCGAGACAGAGCTGAACGACAAGCACAGCCGCAGGCGATGCTCCAAGAACGTCAACGCCATCGTCTCTCCGGTCCCCCAGTACCTGAGCTGGTCGGAAACCCCCATCACCTGGAGCCGAGAAGACTAGCCAGAGCAGCTGCCGACTCCCGGGGACTACACCATGGTGCTCGATCCCCTCATTGTCTCCGACGTGTGCACCTGCGATTTCTCCCGCGTCCTCATCGACGGAGGCAGCAGCCTCAACATCCTCTACCGGTCTTCGCTTGAGAAGCTGGGCATTCGCGAATGCGACCTGCGCCCGACCACCACAACGTTCCACGGCGTGCTGCCGGGGTCGGCTTGCGCCCCGCTGGGTAAAATCCAGCTGGACGTCATCTTCGGGACCGAGGAGAACTTCCGCCGCGAACCGGTCTGGTTCGAGGTTGTGGGGGGGTAAGAGACCTAGTCTCCTTCTCACGAATAGCTCGAGGAGCACTTGTAACCACCATTGATAGAGGAAATACATCAACACCTGTGCGTGGAATCACCACGATATCCCTTCCTGGATTCCCCTAGCGTACATTGTCCCCATCTTTAGCCTATCCATGGCATCTGCTGTGCCACCACCACGACATGTCTTTATTCTTTCTTTTCTATTGAAATCCCTTTCACAATATGAACTGCACATGTTTCTGGTTACCAAATTCCTCCAACTCAAATTTATTAATACCCATATTAGAGTAGTTGTGTATGCCACAGAGTTACCCACGACTCCTAATTAGGTAGTTAGACCATCTCCATTATCAGTACCAGTTAAGCAATCAGACATTCTGCTAGAATGGCATCGAACAATAAATACACCTAGTAATATTAGTAGTAGAAGCAACCACATTGCTTTTCATATCAGGAAGTTTAGTTCCAGTCATCCAAATAAGTTTGATGGCAGATAAATTACAAAGTCTATAGTAAACAGCAAGGGTAGACCATTCAAAGCTAGCTAGCAATTAAACCGCTAGGCGGAGAAAAAAATACTTAGCATCTTGAACCAATCCGGATCTAGTACTATGTAGCTCATAAAACTATGGATGTGCAGTAAATAGAAACTGACCAACAATTTGTATCAGAAGATGAAAACAACTCCTACTGGCGTGGCTACATACCTGGCAGCTCGACTGCCTCTAGGAGGGATGCAAGCAATGGCAACCTGGAGTTCTGTGGTGTTGTAGGGTTGGGAAACAGGTCTCCAGCGGCGGTGGCGCTTGATGTCGGCAATAGCAACCGGTGACCAATAATGATGGATGTGTCCGATTGGTTCCGGAGATGGATTCGGCGGCGGCGACAAGGTAACAACCCTAGGCCATAGCGATTAGTTTCTTTATTTGGGCATGCGCTTGTACATGTCCTGAAAGATGGACCTGGTGGGCTATTTATTTATTTTCCCTTTTATTTCTTGGTCTTATCTAGACTTGAGTTGACCCTTTTTTCTATTTTTGAATGATGTAATGTCTAGAATTTAAGTGTTTCTTTAAAGTATATTAGACTTACATAAATAAGTATTCATTTTCGATCAGCTTGATAAGATGAAATCAACCATGTGCTCTAGTTTTGCAAACGACAAACATTCTAGAAAGTTAAATCATGCTCAACATTCTCACCAGTTAAGTCAAAGCGCTCATCCATATTCTGGGTTATTACATTCTCCACCCCTTTAGCTAAACTCGACCTCGGATTCTCAACCCTTCATACTTAGCTAACTCTACAACCAAACACTGTCCATTAATGAAGTACCACTACATCTACTCCACAATATTGAAAGTGTGATCTTTACATCTCTTCTTATAAATCCCCATCTTATTATAATGCCCTAGTCGAAATATCACACTTTTTGAAATGTTCTCACAAAACTCGGAAGAATAGCTTGCATCATGGGCAAAAAATATTTAATCACCGGAAGAATTCTCACCATCCTTAGTCGTGTCGTCCATAATTCTATGAGGCGGTTAAGCCAAAGTAAGAGTCGAGGCTCTGATACAATTTGAAGATCGGGTGAATAGGCACTACTCAATTTTTAGCTTCTTTTCAAATTAAGGATTAACATAAAGTAAGTTCCCTAGATATGCAACTAGGTGAGAGAACCTATATGACAAGCAAGCATGCAACAACAACAACAATAAGGAGTAAAGGATAGAAGTCACCGAGAGTAGACATGGACTTCTCCACAACTGAACTGAAGGCTCCCAAGACGACCCCAATGCTCTTAAACATGAGGATGAGCTATGGAGGGCCACTTCTTCAAGTTAGGGTTTCCTCAAACCCTAGTGCAACAACTTCTTACACAAATGGTGGGGAAACACAAATCCCCTATGTGGAAAGCTAGGTCTAGGTCTCCTCCCTTGATTCCCAAAGGGGCATCAAGTTCTAGTGGCTAGGGAGGGAGATATTGGAGGTTTGAGCTCATCAACAATGGAGGAGAGAGAGGAAGATGCAATATTATCTTGGAGAAGAAGGGGTCCTTATATAGCTCCACCAGAAAAAGAGTTGTTGCAGACAACTACCCCGGAGACTACGGTCTCCAGGACTGGAGTGTGCGGCCTAGCCGGAGTCTCCGGACCACACCACATGACTCCGGGCAAGTCTCCATGGGGGTGTACATAGAGCAAAATTGGGAGGGTCAAAGACCAGTCTGCAGACCTGACTAGAGTGTCTAGGGACCAACACTGGAGTCTCCGGGGTGGAGCTCGACTCTGGAGAAGTCTCCGGGGGTGTACTGGGAGCATTTCTGGGAGGGCCAGAGTCCAGCCAGGAGACTTGGTCGGAGTCTCCGGTCCCCAACACCGGAGTCTCCGGTCCCCAACACCAGAGTCTCTAGAGTTGAACCCCGGAGTCTCCGGACTCAAGGAGTCTCCATACTCAGGGCACTTTCGATCTCCATTTCCATTGCAGGCAACCTATTCTTGATTCTTTTTCAAGATTTTCTCCATTGCTAGATTGAACACCATCTTGTGTCTTATTTTTAAAGATAGGACCTGCACGACACTTAACACACGATAAAAACTCAGTTGTGTTGACAACAAACACTAAAACATCATTAGGACAGGAAATGCCCTTTCAACGAGGATATCAAGGCGAGAGTGTTATATAAGTTTCTAAGTGGACAAAACATGAAGAGTAATCCACACAGAAACATCCACACACAAAAGGTTAATAAAAATAAGAATACATAATATCTAAGAGGAAGTCATAAGATATACCAAAAAGGATTTTTGCTTAAAAGCATATATAGCCCATGGCTCCATTTTCTCTCTTATGGTATATCAATGAACTTCAACAAGGAAAAACAAAACCTCAAAAACATCACAAATAACACTAAGGGAACTAATGCTATTTGGGATGTTTTCCTCGCTTATTTATCACTGTTTCTACCATTCGAGGGGGAAGCCATTATGAGGATGTGAGCTTGCTAACAGAAGATTTTCTGATTGGAAGTCTCGGCAATGGAGCAAGCATGCCAAGAACTGGAAGCAAAGCGGGTTATTGACCACACAGCTATAGTTAACTCAGAGAAGAATCCACGGCACAAGCCTAGTGTGAATAAGAAAGTGGATGTAAAAAGAAGAGTGGGATAAAAGTGAAGTAGGGAAATGACTTGCCTAAGGCATTGATAAAACCAAATCCTCTACCAGCTCCCCTTAAAGACAGGCAGATGTGAGCAGTAGTAGCGAGCTATAAAAAAGTGAATCCACTATTTGCAGCTTTAGACTAACTAAATACTCTTTACTTCCCTTTCATTTAGTTTCAATCCATCTGTGCTTAGAGGAGTGTGGAAAGCAAGAATAAGAACCCATTTGAATCTCCCTTTCATTTGGTAAATATAATGCTAATGTGGTGGAACTGGGAGGCAGCCAACCCTGTGTAGTGCTAGACTAGAACACAGTCAGCCGCATGAAAGCGTAGCTACATTTTTTAGAAAATCCATGAGATCCTAGTCTTATGACTACTCCAGTCATCTCAAATTAAGTACTATGCACATTCTATTCTCTAATAGGGAGGATGTACCAGTATTCCATATCGCTATGTTCGGATAGTTGTGTTGCTATCACTCGTTCCACCTGACTCTTTAGTTATATAGAACCTTCCCCTGATTGATCGAAAGGCTTCCTCTCTAGGGTTTTTAGAAGATGCTAGTAGTTCTGGTTGAAGACAGTGGACTTTGGCGCCTATGCTTTAGAAGTAGCGAGGAAACCAACCTAACATATTTATTATTTCAAATAACATAATTCTCACGAGGAGCAAGGATCTTTGATCTAGAATGGGATGTGAAATCTTTGGATACTTGATAAGCTCGGAAGAATGGAAGTAATGTGCCTGCCATTCTGTTGCATGGTGGTCATGATCCAAAGATTTTGGGGCTTCTGTGCAAACAAGAAATGTATTGATACTTGAAGGGAATGCAGGTGAAAATCAAGTATCTTTGGGAAATGGGACCGACCTGGCGCCTCAAGCTAGAAACAGAATTCTCAGCTGGAACCCATGGAAAAGGGGAAGGGGCTTGGGATTTACCTGGTGTGTCTCGTGGCCATAATAGCTCACTCGATAGGGTCTGCCCGACTATTATTTTTATTTGGCACTAGGCATATTCATTAGCCGAGTTTGTTTCTAAGATACTAGTTGATTCGAACCCTCGGTAAACAAAATCCTACATAGCAGTTCCAATGCTATGCCTTGAACCACTCGGCCATCTCTCCTACATAAATTGTTGACCAGAAACTAAGTGAATAGCAAGTTTTCGTATCACTAAAGTACAGGTACAACCGATCACATGTTCTATAGGGAGTTTGACTTCCCTTCCAATTTCATATTTCTCAACAACAACTTATCTCATTCCCACGGATCTATTCCAAATTATGGAATCGTCCCATGTTTCTATTTCAATTGTATGGCATGGCGTATACATGTTATGCAAAGAAAATGGATGGTTACTTTACTCTATTTTATAATGGCTTGTTAAACCTTTCGTTTTTATCTTTGGATCATAACCAAATAAAAACTTCTCGAGTTATCAGAATCCATAGTCAAATTCAGTCCTTGGTTATTCAAGTTAGATGAAATAGTAATAGTTTGGCTCATTGGTATACTACGAAATCCAATCTGATTCAAATATGGAATATCTCTCCTTGTCAGGACAAATTGAACAGAAAGCCCATATCTATTATCTTTTTCATCGAATTAGTCTATTTTTTTAATATTTTATAATGTATAATTCCTTTGTTTATGGGATCATTTCTCCCCGAGGGTTTCCAATCAATGGGGGCGTAGTATAGGTAGTTAGAGAGTGTTGGCTCCCCTATATTAAATTCTTTTTATCCATTCTTTGAGAGTGATAGGTTTTATTTTTCTGTATTGTAAATTGAAGAGCTCAGAAGAAAGACCAAATTATATAAAAACACGACCATTCAAGCTAAATATTAGAGGATCTGTAATAGGGCTCTCATAGACTTGCTAGGAAATCTCAAATTAGAAATCGGCTTTTCTTTTGCGCTAGGCTCAAACTTGAGGCCTTTGCGCTTATTATTATTATCATTATATGGCATATCCATAGTTTAATAACCTAGTGCCTGATCGATTCGAAGCAATATTGACTATCAGATAGAGAGATTATGATAGGCTCAAGGATGGTATTTACTTATTATAAAGAATATATAGAGAGGGAAAAAGCTTAATAGCCACTATTGATCCCCTAAACAGAGCACATGATTCAGGATCAGGTGCGATGTGAAGAGGTAGCCTAGCCTTTTATGAGAAACAATTGGGAAGTGGAAAGATGACATACACCAACAAAGTAGTACGGGAATACACAAGCGACTGGACCATGCAGTCAGCAACGTGAACTGTTCAGAGATTTATCCGCATGCGGGAGTACACAACTTGGCAATGATTGGATCAGACCAAGGGACCACCTTCTATCTTGGTAAATAGAGTTGGTTCTAACTCCAATAAGTCATCAATGATTAGAAGGATGTCAAGGAAAGCGCACACTCTTTTACTCGATCGAAAGCCGTATATTCTTCTGGTGAGAGATTTCCTCAATCTGTCCATGCGTTGATTCCATCAACAATGGAAATGGCACTATTGTTTCGTAGCGAGAAAGCCCGACAAGGAAAGGGGATGCCAATTTAAATATAGAAAGAAGCTAATAGGATAAGGAAGCCATTTCTAGTTGTCGAAAGGCTTGCATTTACATCCTTCGAGTGGTGGGATATCGCTCCATGTGCAGACTTTCCCATACTCAATAAGTAGCCCCTAGCATGAATACAATACAGAGTCACGCCAGCTACCAACAAGACCCCAAGGTCTGTCAAAACATCAAGATCAAGTCATTGGAATGGCCCTAAATTAGTTCTTTCTGTAATCATATCCCTCCCATCTATGTTCCTAAGCTTCCTTAGGTCTATTAACTTATTTGTAAGGCAAGGTTTACATAAATAATTCATGAGTGAATAGTGTTAGCATAAGCATGTAGCCATATTAAGAAAGTCAACCTCAGAGCCAGGAGGCCACTAGAATAAGCTCTCGCCTATGGTAATGTGCATACCAAGCCGCCGGGGTTGTCAGTGCAGAGCAGTTCTTCAAGGATTGCCTCTCCCGCACGGTCTATCTCCTAGGCTGCTTCAACAGTTTATAGAAGGTCGAGGCACTTCAAGACGTCACGAGCTCGTCAGTAGCCAAACCGCATGTGTCGTAAGTCCTCTGCTTCCACATTACATACAGGGCATACCACCGATGTCTTGGAAACATGTCTGTTCGCTAGAGTGTAGAGGAAGGAAACGCTGCCGTGGAGTGCTCTCTAGTGAATATTTGCACCTTACGTGGCACCGTCAGCTACTAGATCATCTTCCACGCTGGGTGGGCTGCCGATCCGCTAGTTCTGTCTCATCACTGTGCTCACCAACGGTATTCTGCCTGCCATTCTGCATGGTCGGCCGACTTAACGGAAAAACAACCTGTCTTTGTGAATTGCTAAGTGATGAAGTATGGTTGATTGTGATTTGGTAGGGGAATTGGAAGAATCCCTTCTGTGTTTTGATGGACAGAAAATGCTCTTCACTAGCTCCTCATCCCATCCTCACGAATAGTGTCAGTTGACAAGGATGGTGAGTATCTAGTCATTACTTCTTCGGAGAAGGCTTTTTTCTTCCCTGCTTATCCCTCCAAGTGGGAAAAGCACACAATTTCTTTTTGGTTCATGTTTTGGCTTCGCATCGTGGTTTTTCGTGAGACTTCCTCTTTTATTGCTGGAATCCCAGTGCTCGTTACTCTCCTTTACAATTGCGTATAAAGAAAGTGCTCACTCATTTTCTGTTTGTTTTCATGTGTGCATACACTCAGCCTAATTTAGTCAGTGTGAAGTGGAAGGGCGAGTACGGGGGAAAGTCCACTACCTTCCGGATAAAAGATATGCTCGACTCATAGAGAGCTTTGCTTCACTATATAGCGTGGGACGAATTGATAAGCTCTAAATGCAGGAAGGGAAACCTTAGAGCTTTCTTCGCTTATCTTCCTAAGTAGACCATATGATTCTCATTACTCTATTTCTCTTTCTTTCTAACCAACATTCCCGTTTATTCTGATTGGAGTGATGATTGGTGGAATATTGCATATAGGGCATGGTTTTCATGTGTCAGGATCATTTCATTCCCCTACGGCTATTGTTACTTTCGAATTTCATTGACAATTGGAAACAACATCTTGCGTATCTGATCCCCAGATCCAAGTATCTGATCTCACTAGCAGTAGGTATATTTATCTTGAAATAGGTGAGAAATAGGATAAACTTACATCATTATGACAAACAAAGGCTTAAGACCACAGGCACAAGACCCGAAAGTGCAACATAATCATAGCAAGTCCTGGGTTGTAGTTCTCTGATTTTGATACATCTTTTAACTAAGTGTAAGATCTTCTTCCATTAAAACAGAACATTGCTTATTTTACCTATACGTACATGTTCCTTATTTGTATTCACTTATTTGAACTCAATCCCATTTTCATCAATCTACTTGATAGTTTGAATTAGCTCATTCCTCTCTAGATGTACCAATAAAGCCCTTCCTATAGAGTCACTAAGTTTCTGGATCAAGAGGAGAGAGTTTTTACTTTTTAGACCCTGTTTTTGAGTGTTTTCCTTTTCAAGGTGCAGCCGAGGAAAGCCAACCCGCACTACGAACTAATGGCACGCCAGGGCTGGATATAGGCAATGAACAATCTGTTCAGCTGACTATGTTAGTTTCGGGACAAATGGCACCAGAAGATGTTTCAAAAGATGTTTCGCTTGCTAGTGTTTTTAATAACAGTGATTGCAGCTTTGAGGCGCTAAGGCCTAATATAGGATGTGGTTGCCTTCTAATCAAACTACCCTCACCCTCCTCCTCATTGTATGCTTAATTTAATGGCAGGCAGAGGCAGGGCCAACTACCTATGTCCTCTCTTTCTTGCCGCCTAAACAACATATTTAGATACTACCTTGACCAAAACAAGAAGATTTATGCACGACTTTTTAAGTGAAGACCTAGTAGTGGTGCCTCCAACGACTGTTCCTATGCTAGTGAAGAAGATAGCGGATATCGATAAATAGGCCTTGTGGGGCTACAAGATCTAACATTACAATTTCAGTATGAGGGAAACCGGCATCACGAATGAAATAATAGCAAGCCTTTTAGGAGCCAATGAGCCCTTTTACTATGACCCAGGTTCGGTACCCAGATGGACTTGACACACTGCCAAGGAAAAAGGGAATAATAACAGGGAAATCACGCCCAAAGTGGAACCAATGGATTAGTGAATTCATGCTCAAGCGAATCACGCGGGTCTATGTCTATCCACCCTCTCTTTCATGAGAATAGGTAGGTAGAGCAAGAACAATACCTGCCTTCGTCTTAACCCTTGGTATTTATATCAACTTTCCGATATCAAAAAGTCCGTAGTCGACTCTGTTCTAGGCTGCCGGTGCCAAAGTACTCTTCAGCTGAAGAACTCCCTTTGGGACAAGGGCATCATCAAAAAGCTTTTCCCATGAAGAAGCTTGAAGATCACCATCCTCACTCAGATGAAAGAGTTCTCTGATCTGTCCAAGAGCAATGCTCCAAAACTAGAAAGGTTAGAGCAAGTGCTTAAGAATTGTTCTCTGGAAGTTGTGGATGACCCTCAACAAGCTCTGAATGTGCCTCCTTCTTCAGTGTAAGATCCTCAAGATTCTTCATGCTATTTTGTGCTTGTGGGAGTCGAATAGATAGATAGTTCTAGTAATGATGCTTGAAGGGTAGGATAGAGCAGAAAAAAGGTAGTATGACTTGGTTCTTCTTTTGCTCTTTTTATGGACTATCTTGTAACCCTGTTTTGGATGATGCATGTGTGTTTCATTTCTCATATCGAGTATGACTTCTGCTTATTGCTTATCTTATGTCATATACATGCTTCATCCTTGTGCAAGTGTATCTTTGACTCTATGCTTATTTTAAATAGACTTTGCACCACATGATTGCGTGTGAGCTTATCTTTTTCTTGATTTCTTTCCAAAATATATAGAAAAGAGGGATGCCGAAACTCAGTCATCTTAGAGTTATTTGATGAGCTTGCAGGGGTGGGGCTAAATTCTTATCCAATGCCATCCTTTCCTTCACCGAAGCCCACTAGTTGACGGTTGGGAAAGCAAGAGTGAAGCCTTTGATACAGGTTGAGCTCATCTCCTTCTCTGTCCTATCATAGAATCTAAACAGTGATTATTTCACGTCTAAATAAAAAGATAAGAATCGGATCCTCCGATAGATAAGAAGGGAATGTAGGTAGCCTAGTAGCAAGGAATGAAATCAAAAAGAAAGAAGATAACAAAAGGAGAACAAAACTTTGTATTTGGTAACTCTCCAGTAGTTATGTTTAACCTTGAATGCAATTTATAGATTCGACATAAATAGTCCCTCGGACTCGAAAAATAATAATCAAAATGGCTAATCCAATAGCAGATTCCACAGCTGCTACTATTGGAACTAATTAAGCAAATGATTGAACCATCATATCATCCAAAGAAACGGAAAATACCAAAAAGCTCAAATTGACAGCTAATAACATTGATTCAATTGGCATTGACATGATAAGAATATTTCATCTATTAAGGAGGATTCCTCGAATACCTAAAATAGAGATGATCATAGGAAAAGTGAAATATTTTATAGGATCCGTTTCAGAAACATGGAATGTCCGAGAAATTCAAATTATGTGAGGAAAGAAGTACTGCGTAGAGTCCATGGAGAGCCTATTAGGTTTTTATATAAAAAGCGGAACAAGGGCTTGCACCCTTTCGGATTGTCATGAAACTCACTAATGAACTATGCCAATTCCTGACAAGTGTAACTATAAAGTTCTAACTCCCGAATGACTCCCTCGACGACTCTATCAGACAAATCTGGATATGGGGAGTTGTTCATCCATAGTCTCTTCTTCTTTTCGACAATCCTATACTGCTCTAAAAGAAGTTGACGGATTTCATCCAACTTAGCTCGCTTTGCCTCCTGTTCTTGCTCAATAGCAAGGAAATCAGGCGCCGGCTGATTCATTGATGGTTCAGAGGAATCTCCAGTCTCCTCGAGATAGGGACAATCACCATGGTATCCATGGAGCTGGTGTTCTCGGTCTCGGGTGCAGCAGAACCCGAAGCACCAACATGATCATTTCCACTCGTACTCGAACCGTCAGCATTCGGTGCTGATGGCCCGCCACTGGCTTCCATGGCATGTATCTCATGAAATCGTAAAAGAGGAGTGACGAGGGTAACAAAAAGTATTCGCCATAGAAAACCTAGGAAGAACTTCGGTATCGGGCCTAGCCTGGAGTACTGTATAAATACTTCTAATAAACTGGAGTACATTCATGAGAGACCTGTGTTAAAACCTTTTCTCAAGATATCTTCAAAATTCCTAGGGTCTTGCTCTGGATCTTGTCCCCCCCGGTGCAAAAGCAGTTGGTTCCGTAGTTTGAGAATTCTGTTAATTCCAAGTATTCCATTATTATTATTTAATAAGAGAATATAGCAAGTAAAGAGGAGAACGCATAACTAGAAGAATTGTGAGAAATAAGTCAATTTATCAAGTTGAGGCATTTCTATTTTGATTTTCAATAAGTCTCCCTAAAGACAGAAAAAGATCAGGTAGACTAATAAGAAACTGGCTTGATGGTAGATTCACTGAACCACCCACACAATCTCGATTTGACACTTTCCATCTCTCTTCCTCACTTTTCCAAGACAGAAGAGAAGCAAGGATTTTCTAGCGTGAAACTAAGGCATTAGCACATCCATTTTCTTGCTTGATTTTTATACGATTTTCTTATGTGGCCATAAAAAGATAAACTACTCTACCTCACTCGGGTGTGGTATTCATTCCATAATATCCATATGAGAGTAGAAAGAAAAATTGATTCTAACTAAATACTTATATGGAAAGGCACTTGATGGTGTTTCGTCTGATGATGGACATGGCTCGGGAGTTGTAATTGGGTAGACTAAACTACGGATTTTCTCCTTGGGATGGGACTTGGACATGCCTCAAAGCACAACTTACCGCACATAGACATAAGCTAGAACAGGCACTACCCGTAACCGAAGGAAGAGTTGTTTGTTGTGTTGTCCTTGTTTCCCATCAAGAATGATCTCTCTAAGAAGTTCTCGTTCTACTTTTAGAATTAGCTTATTATGGTTTGCAACGGCTATAGGGGCGTCGTTGGTGACAATGAACTAGGAATGCTTTTGTATAAAAGGGCAGCGCATCATATCTATCTCTTCCATGTTTGCTATTTAGTAAGTGTCGGTCAAGTTAGGTGGATAAGTACGGACACTCGTGCATACAAAGTGAGTCGCTTCTTCAAGTCTTATTGATCTCGAATCTCGACTACTTTAGATTGGGATGATTGGGATTTCTTTATATAAGTACATAGGTGGTAGTTTGGTAGTCAACAAAGAATAAAGTGGATCTCCATGATCTCTTCATGGATAACGAAATGCGTCCACACCTTCATTTTATTAAAGAGGGGATCCTAGCCGAGCTAAAGAGGGATACGAATGAAGTCAGATATGAACAACCTCTAGTGAAGGCTTTCGCCAGTTCTCAACTTCTTTTCTTACCCACACAAGGATGGCACATTTCAGACTCGTTTCTCATGCGAATAGTGTCGGGGGGATAACCCCCAGGTAGGCCAAGATGGGACCAACCGGCCGGCTCCAAGGAGATCACGCCGTTTGGGCCTAGACCAAGGAACCACAGCCGGGTGGAATCCCCCACCCGGTCCACATCCAAGTTTCCCCTTCTAGCCCGTCTAGCCAGGTAGCCAGAAGAACCTGCTGGGATGCTGCTCCTAGCCGGCCGCCTCGGATCAGCTAGCTGTAGTACGGTGGGAATGACGCCCCCTGCTGAGCGCACCTTTGACCGGACAGGCTGGCTAGCCTGGCCGGTGCTACTGGACAACTGTGCCAAAGCTGGAGGCTGACGAGCAAAGCAAGGGATGACGAGGAAAGCTCTAGCTTACGCATAAAGAGCCGGCTGACGAGTAAAGCAGGGGTGTTGGACACTGTAGCATGGTCCTCCCCTGTACTAGAGGCTTGAATGGACCCGGGCCTACCATTTGGCCCGATCCATCCGTCCCACTTTGTAAGGCCTAGATCCAAACAGTAAACCCTAGAACCCACCTTGTAAATTACCTCCTCAACCAGTATATAAGGGGGGTAGTGTTAGGGTTCTAGGTAGACACAAGAGGAAATAGTAGACAGTTACAAGTTAGATGTTCTCGACATTGGACAAGTTGAGTAGCTCCTTCTTCTCCTTCAAGCAAGGAGTAGCTAAGGAAACAACTCAAGGAGCATCTGTATTGGGCACTCGACCCCTTTGATAGTAGATCGTTGCAGGAGTAGGAGCTTTACCTCGCCAAGAGGGCTCCGAACCTGGGTACGTCGCTGTGTTTGCAGTATCTGTGCCCAACTCGTTGGGAGTAGCCACCGATAGCATCCTGATTGTCCTCTTCAAGCCATCCCCAATTGTACTGCCGTGTTCCACACCACGACAGTTGGAGCCCACCATGGGGCACAACACTTCGGCTGGGATCATCTTTCGCACGGGACTTCCACTCGTCGTCGGTGAGAAAGTCGCCTCTAGCCTCATCCTCACTTTCGGCTCCTTTGACTGCGTCCTCGACAACGCATCCTGTTTTGCTGGGGGGATTTTCCCAAGCAGAGGCTCCATCATGCACTTCGGCGAACACCGCGTCTACTTTGCCACCGTCGCTGAGGCTTTCCCTCGCGAGGTCGTCACCATCTCCGGCGCGCCCCCTGGTTTTGCAGCTTCACGTGTCGCCAGTGGCAACATCGAGGTCATGATGGCAGGCTCGGTGGAGAACCGTCGCCCACCTCTAGAGCGCAACGTGGACAGCCGCGCCACCAACTCACGCCTCCCAAACCAGGACCTGCTCAACACATCCATCGAACACCTCCGCAACCCCATCACCCCCATCGACGCGGATCCAGCTGCAGCTGTAGCAGCCCTGGAGGCTACTCGTCAGAACCTTCTGGAGGAAGCTGGCAAAGTGGGAGCCGCCCAACGGCAGATGAACACGAGCATGCAGGAGTACACCATCGTGCACTGCTTCGCACGCTTGCTCGGCACCAGCCGCCTGGCCCAGCCACAAGTCCGAAACCTCGGTTCGGAGATGGATCGCGCCGCTGATCCGCGTACGCCCGCAGTACAGCCGATCTACAGCACCCCCGCCAAAAACATGAGGGTCGCGGAGGCGGAAGTTGCAGAGGTAATCCACTTGGAGGGCGAGGAACTGTTCTGTCAGCAGGCACGTGTCCAGCTCCTCGCGGTCACGGCAAAAAAACAGCAGGCTGAGGCAGAACCTAGCATGGCCACCAATAGCAGAACCCAACCGGCTCGCCAGATGGCGGATCCGGCTGTAGGCGGCAGGAAGGCATCTTTCCCAAACGGAGCAAGGCCGAGCAACCTCCCACGCGGTGGATCTACAGGCCGTGGGCACAACGCCCGCGACGCGACAACTGTTACCAGCAAGAACCACGAGCCGGCTGACGAAGCCGGAAAATGCCAAGCGCTGCCCAAGTCCCGCCTATCCGGCCGACTGGGACCGCTCGAGCCGGAGGAATAGCAAGACACGTGCGCACGAATTGACCTACTGGTCCAGTCACACGCGCTGGAATAAGAAAGTCTAGCTGGGCCAAGATGTTTCAGACCGCGCATCCGGTACGAGCCGTTTCCAAAGGGATTTTCTCTCACAAGGGACACGCCAAAATAAAATGGCTCGGTCAAGCTGGAGGATTGGTTGGTGGACTACACCACTGCTGTGGGCATTGCAAATAGCAACTGTCGTTGGATTGATGAAAAGTATGCCATGAGGGGGTCCTCGAGGCGTGTGGAAGAGAGGGGTGTGAGATGTACGGTGTTCCGGGACGGTGAGCACACAAGTTTACCCAGGTTCGAGTCCGCCGGCTTTGGACAGATCCTACTCCTGCTAGCAATCCAGTAATACGGCAGAGCTGGATTATGGGTTACAAGGGTTTCGCTTGTGCGACTTGAGATTGTAGACTATTGTGAGGGTGCCCTAAAGGCTCTTCCTAGGATGTCTTATATAGATATCCGACCTAGGGTTTAGCCGGAGAGATCTATTCGGCTATGACTAAGAGTCGGTTACAATGTACATCTTGAACTACAAGTAACACTATGGGCCTTTGTTGGTAAGTCTTCTGGGCCTTTCCGTAGCCAGACTAGACTCCGTCTCTTCTCCCTGACTGGGCCACCCATGAAGCAAAACTCTAACCCGAAGTCGGCCACCCTGGGCAGTGAGGCACAGTGAGGATACTTGGAAAGTATATCCCCAACAGCAGCCCCCGGAGGCCTCCAAGATCCAAAGTCGGATTCATCATCATCTAGCTTGATCTTAGGCTTGCAGAATCTTGAAGGGTTCCTGAAGCTTCAAAATAAAAGATACGATCCGGGTCTCAAAAAATGAGTCGGACCTATGAATATGTTATTCGTGTTTCCAGCTTGAAATTCAAACTAAGCCGGAACTTGGTCTCTGATGTAACCTGACAACAGTCATGGTCAAGTCACGTCACTGACAGACATTTCCTGTCAGCACGACCGTTGGTGGGTTCACCTTTCGTGGAACCGAGGCATCGTTTCAATGCGTGTGTAGAGATCGAGGCGACGTAATCATCATGTGGGGGTTTCCCAGTCCTTTCCACGACACGTGGCATGTTCACCGTAGCGTTTACACGAATCTTGACGCGGCTGGTGGATATAAGTGGCGAGGATTTTCTTCCCCATCTCCTTCACCAGTTCCTTGCACCGTTTCCTTCTCCTCTACTCCTCCCACGAACTTAGAGCTCCATTGCTCCCCAAATAACCTCCAGCGCCACCCATCCAAGGTCACCGGCGCACCGGAAAAATGGCTTCTGCATCATCCTCCGGCTCGGCAGCGGCAGCGGCGGTGGAGAAGGAGAGATACCGCGGGTTTTGGATCCTGTGCGTCCTCAATGATCCCAAGCTTCGTGTCATTGAAGAAGAAGGGTTCCTCCGCACCGTCGACTGGCGGAGCAGCTTCGGCGAAACCATCCCCAACCCTCACGCCGACGAACGAGTGCACTTCCGCACTCATCTTGACAGAGGCCTGAGTTTTCCTCCCTCAGATTTCTTTTCCGAGGTCATAGGTCATTACGGTGTTCATCTCCATCATCTCCCCCCCCCCCCCGAACTCCATCTTAGAGATGAGTGTGTACGCCTCTTTGTGCAAGGGGTATCTCGGCATTAGGCCGAGCCTTACTCTCTTCTGGTATTACTTCCATGTCCGGAGAAATTCCATAACTGCCGGTAATCCATACATTACCGGTACCATTAGTTTTTCGGTTAGGGGAGAGCGCGTTTATCCTCGGATCATGGCTAGTGAGTCGGTCAAAGAATGGGCGTCCACTTTTTTCTATCACAAGGATATTCCTGCTCCCGGCAAATATCATGATTTGCCGGCTTTCGTCGACGGAGCCACCACGCCCCAAGAGTCCTGGGACGAGCTTGCTCCGACTCTTAGTGACGATCTGATCCTCGCCAAGAGGCGGATCGAGTATCTGATGAAGCACAAGGGCCTAAAAGGGTCCGACTTAGTTCAATGCTGGGTGGCATGCCGGATCCAACCTCTTCAACATCATGGAGATCGACTGATGCATTCCATCACATCGTCAAAGAAAGATTCCCTCCGCATCAGCCCCAAAACCTTAGAGCAAAATATTATGTAAGCCAAATCAGATGGCTGATAAGGGAGCGGATCGAGAGGAAGATTCTAGAGCTGTCCCTGGACATGCATATAGCGGAAGATCCCGTTGTGCCGGTAAGCTTCAACAGCAACTCTTTTTATGTGCTCATCTTTATGTTATTTTTGCAATACTGAGATACTTCTCCTTTTCAGCTTGCTGACCTCCCCGAGTCGGAGTTCACTCCTATCGAGGGATATCCTCCTAAGTTTTCCCAGGATGAGGGTGAATTAGTCCCAATGCTGGATGTCGTTCCTCGGAAACGCAAAGCTCCAACATTGGCCATTGGCACAAAAGAAGTGTCTTTTGTCAAGAGGTACTGTCGTGGTATTGACCACGGTAGATGCAACATGGTAGCTTACGTAGAGGAAATGGCAAGGCGACGTAGGAGAATCTGGGAGCGAGATTGGCACGCGACGTACCCAGGTTCACGTCCCCTCGATGGAGGATCGCTACGTCCTGTTATCAATCCAGTATATGTTCCTAGATTGGTTTACAATGAAGTCGCTGGAGGCGGTGGGAGAGACTAGATCTAATATGGCGTGAGAGAGCGAGAGAGATATCCCCAAAGGGGTTCCCCTGGTGGCTTTATATATACAGCCAGTTACGGTTTACAAGTACTAATGGGCCTTTTATTGGAGTCGCCATCTTGGGCCTTTAGTCGGCATGGCGTCTTGGTCCAGCACATGCGAGTCGCTGTATTCGGCGAGTCGATCCGCTCTGGGCTTGGCTTCAGTCGGCTCGCTCCAGCTGGCGATTCCGCTTCGTGGGTATACCCCGATTGGTATTCCCCCATCAGTAGTCCCCGAGCGTGTCAGGGACTCGGCGATGACTTCAAGCCGTCGAAGCGGCTCAGGTGATTCTAGGGTGGAGTCGATGGTGAGTCGTTGCTGAGCTCCTGAAACAGAGAAATAACTCATGAAGTAGCCCAATCGCCAAGGTGAGTCGACGCGTCGGGCGAGTCGTCATTGGACGGTGTCGCCCCTTGGAGAAGTTTGGTCTGCGTCTTGTCAACTTTCTGTCGTAGAGGACGTGGAGGCACCAAATCATTGATGGTGAAGTCGCCAAGTCAGTGCAGGGGAATACGCGAGACGAGTCCGCGAGGGGACGAGTCCTCGAGCGTGTTGAGTACGCGAGGGCGAGTCCGCGGTGGCGATTCCCCGAGCGTGTTGAGTACGCATGGGCGAGTCCACGGTGGCGAGTCCCCGAGTGTGTTGAGTATGCGAGGGCGAGTCCGTGGTGGCGAGTCCCCGAGCGTGGCAAGTACGCGAGAGAGAGTCCGCGGTGGCGAGTCCCAGAGCGTGTTGAGTACGCGAGGGTGAGTCTGCGGTGGCTTGTCCCCGAGCGTGGAAAGTACATGAGGGAGAGCCTGTGGTGGCGAGTCTCCGAGCGTGTTGAGTACGCGAGGGTGAGTCCGCGGTAACGAGTCCCCCAGCGTGGCAAGTACGCGAGGGCGAGTCCGGGGTGGCAAGTCCCCGAGCGTGTTGAGTACGCGAGGGAGAGTCAGGGGTCGCAAGTCCCCGAGCGTGTTGAGTACGTGAGGGCGAGTCCGCGGTGGCGAGTCACCGAGCGTGTTGAGTACGCGAGGGTGAGTCCACAGTGGCGAGTCCCCGAGCATGGCAAGTCGCGGTCATGGAACCACGCGCACATGCGGTATGCCTAGGAGTAGTCCGCGAGGCTCGAGTTGGCTTGTAGAGACGACTTGAGGCTCTTTAGAGATGCATATTCTGAAAATAGTAGTGGTTGTTGCCTAGCATGGCGAGTCCACGTGGGGAGAGTTCGCGGCGAGCGAGTCCGCGAGGGGAGAGTCCCCGAGTGTGGCGAGTCCGTGATGATTGCGAGTCCGCGAGGAGAGAGTCCCTAAGTGTGGCGAGTCCGCAATGATTGCGAGTCCACGAGGGGAGTGTCCCCGAGTGTGGCGAGTCCGCGATGATTGCGAGTCTGCTATGACGTTGATTGCGTTGTTTTTGTTAGCGAGTCTCTCATCTTGGCCCGGGAGGCCAGTCGCATGGTGACACCAAAGATGGCTCTCGGCTTAGCGTTCTTCCTGGACGATCTGAGGTTTGGTTTGCAAGTCCTCGTCCGCAGTACTTGGCCGTGCGAGTCGCACTATCTAAGGTTGAGGAAGACATTGTGCTGTTTGTGTAGCACTGCCATTTGTCATGGCCCGGAAGGCCAGTCGAGCAAGGCGACTCCAATGATGGCTCTCAGTTAGCGTTTTTTATGGACGATCAGAGGCTCGGTTTGCGAGTCCTCGTCCGCACTACTTGGCCATTCCGAGTCGCTCTTTCAAAGGTTGACAAAGGAAAACAATCTTTTCCCGGAGGGAAGAGACACCCAGTGGTGAGTCCATGCGGCGTGGCATGCGACCCTTTCTGGTGACTCGTACGATTAGGGGGCCTTAGGAGGCACGGCGTATGCATTCGACGTAGCGGAAGTATATGCGCACTTTGGTAGAGTCGACGAGGCGGACATAGAGTCGACGCGGCGGACGGAGGTCACGTTGGGGCGAAGTCGACGCGGCGGACACAGGGTCGGCGCGGCGGACGTAGGTCGCGCTGAGGCAAAGTCGACGCGGTGGACACGGGGTCGACACCGCAGACGTAGGTCGCGCTGGGGCGAAGTCGACGCGGCGGACATGGGGTCGACGCGGCAGACGTTGGTCGTGCTGGGGTGAAGTCGACGCGGCGGACACGGGATCGACGCGGCGGACGTAGGTCGCGGTGGGGCAAAGTCGAAGCTGCGGACACTAGGTCGACGCGGCGGACGTATTGTACGTCGTTGAGTCGGTAGAATGGTGAGTCGGTGATGGACGAGTCCCCGGGCATGGAGAGTCCGCGAAGGGCTAGTCACGACAAGCAAGGCGAGACCCCCGAGCGTGGAGAGTCCGCGAGGGCGGCGAGTCCGTGAGGGGTTACTCGCGATAGGCGAAGCGAGTCCTCGGGCATGGAGAGTCCGCGAGGACGGAGATTCCCCGACCATGGAGAGTCCATGAGGGGCGACTCGCGATAGGCGAGACGAGTCCTTGAGCATGGAGAGTCCGCGAGGGCGGCGAGTCGCCAGTCCCTGAGTATGGCGTTTAACCGGAAGGAGTGGGCGCGACGTCGAGTAATGGTAGCAAACTCGATCGGACCATTGGTCGGACGGAGTCGCATGGCGGAGTTGCTTTGATGGAGATGTACGATAGCCGGTAGTATTGCAAGTCGCCGAACGTGGTGAGCTCGCGGCGGGCGAGTCGCCGAGCGTGGTGTGTCCGGGACCGTGGCAAGTCCATAATGAGCAGATGCGGAGCCGAGGCATATGGGCCGTTGAGCGGCACCTTCGCAGTTGCCGATGATGCCAATGTGTATGCGGCCATCCTGTCGTCGAGGTCGTGAACCGGTCGACGTTGACGAGAAAACCGACTCGGCGAGCTCCGAGTTGACAATCGAAGGTCGGTGTCGATGTTGTACGGTACATGTATTCCAAAAGACAATATGTCAAGGACTAGATCCAAATAAATTAGCCGATTGGCAGAGTAATCAAGCGTATCAAAAAGATGAGATTGAATAAAAAAAGTGAAACCCATTGGTCACGTGGAAATTCATTTGCTTCTCGTTTGCCGTGTGATCAGGACTTCAAATCAGGATTTGATATTTTGTTGGTAGCTATTACTGGATCGATCTCGTGGTTCCACCACTCCACGGGCTCCGGCGCTGCGGATCAGACCGATCGTCCTTTGCGTATGAAGCTGATATGATCTCATTTTTATAGACGATCGTCTAATTTGCACGCTTGGCCATCATGAAGACAGAATCCACACGGCGCTGTTACTAACGTTGGCCAAAGTTGAAGCTGCAGGGTAGGAGTCACCCAAGGACTACCGAGGAACAATACGACCAATCCAATCCTGCATCAATCAATTCTTCAAAAAGTGCAATCAAACGACATGCATACATGATTAAATCTGAATAAAATAGCAAATTGATAGAGCTAGAGACGGAGAGACGGAGATTGAATATGAATAATAAAAAAGAACTCATCAGCGTATGGGACCGATCGCGTGTGTCTCGTGTCTGAAATTCCAAGTAGATTCCACACGCATCGGCATTTGACCCGCGAATCTTTGCATGGTAGTTTTCACCCGGCGCGCGAGATGCATTTGACTACCGACGACGGCGAGGATCTCGCCCAGATTATCACCTCCAAGCACCGCTTGCCTCACGGTGGGCGCCAACTGTCGTGGTATTGACCACAACAGATGCTATAGGGTAGCTTACATAAAGGAAAGGGGAAGGCGACGTAGGAGAATCCGGGAGGGAGATTGGCACGCGACGTACCCAGGTTCACGTCCCCTCGATGGAGGATCGCTACGTCCTACTATCAATCCAGTATATGTTCATAGTTTGGTTTACAATAAAGTCGCCGAAGGCGGTGGGAGATACCAGATCTAATATGGCGTGGGAGAGCGAGAGAGATATCCCCAAAGGGGTTCCCCTGATGGCTTTATATATGGAGCCAGTTAGGGTTTACGAGTGCTAATGGGCCTTTTATTGGAGTCGCCGTCTTGGGACTTTAGTCGGAAGGCGTCTTGGTCCAGTACATGCGAGTCGCCGTATTCGGCGAGTCGATCTGCTCTGGGCTTGGCTTCAGTCGGCTCACTCCAGCTGGCGATTCCGCTTCGTGGGTATACCCCGATTGGTATTCCCCCATCAGGTAATTTTTCCTAACAAGGTTTTTATATTTTTCCCGTAATTCCTTCTAAGATGTAATGTTCTTTGTTCTATTACCTTCTCAGAGCTAAACAGCTCATCAAGGGCAAGGGGAAGGGAGTTATCTCAAAACCCCTGCGTCAGTGAAAGCTAAAATTGGCTTCTCCTGCCGTGGCTCCTCCGACTCCTGCCCCTCAGCCTTCTGTAGCGCTGGGGATTACTCCATCTCCAACCGTTGCAGAAGATTTGGCTCAATCAGCAGGGCCAGCGATCCTTGAATCACAAACTGACGTCACCATGGGTGACTCAGGTTTTGATAAGGGTGAACCCTCTTCGGGTAATGATCCCTCGGCAGAGACCTTCGCCGACAATCTCCTGGACAATCCGGGACTTGCCAAACTTGGCTTATCTCGGAAGTCTGTGGAGGAGATTCAACGGCTAGCCCGACAATGCCTAGAAAGCCGGGCTATCTCTGCCGAAGAAGAAGCGCAAGAAGCAGAGGATATCAAGCACTCTGATCTTCTTGAACAAGTTCGTCTTCGCGATGAGAAGCTAAGGACTGGCGAGCTTCCAACTACGCCAGTGATCCCCCCTAACCTTCGCCAAAAAGGTTGCCACCAAAGGGAATGTGAGTTTAGACAAACTCATTCGCAAACAATATGTAAGTCGGAATTCTAACTCCTGTTTTTCCTTATTTCATATCATATCCTCTTGCCCCCAAGCATGAAGATGGAAAATCAAATCCGGTTTTATGCTTCCTTAGGATGCCAAAGAATGAACTAGTTTAGCCCCCAAGGCTCGTGCTGACATTAGTAAAAATATTAACCCGAGTCTTTAGTAGACTTCTGACTCTGGGTAGTCTGACTTATAGAAAGTATATTCCTATAACCAGGATTTGTTGAAGAATGTTTGCAACAAGCAGAAAGAAATCAGAGCTCTCCGGCTTGAAAATGCACAATTAAAAGTTTCCAAGGATGAGGGCGAAGGTAAACATTCCGAAACTCAAAACTTGTCCTGTATTTCATAGTCGAATTTTTGCTGAACTATTGTTATTTTAACTTTCATCACTGGTGAAGTAGTCCTGTGCTATGATTGAAGAGGCCGAGAATCTTAAGACCCCGGTGGTGGAAAACAAGGAACTTCGCCAAGAGCTAGATAAGCTTAAGACGGATCATGAGAAGAGCATTGCTCAAATTCTCGAATCCACCTCCATGGCCACCGAGGAGCGTGATCGTCAGATGACGCTCCAAGATAAGAAAATCTTGGATCTCAGCAATGATCTGTTCAAAGAAAGGGATATTTCCGAGGCACTCCGGGCTAGACTCCAGAGTCTTTGGGAAGAGAAGGCCAATGTCATCTTTGGTACGTTTCTCTTTTTCTGACTTATCTGCATCTTCTGACTCTTTGGAGTCCGAGTTTACTTGACTTACCCTTTGCATTATATGCGCAGGTTCTCTGAACTTGATAGACTCAGTTTCTGCCGAATCTCGCACCATCCGGCTTACACAAGTCGGTGATTTGCTGCATGACTTCCGCCAATCCCTCGAAGATATTGGTGAAGTTCTCAAGGTTCCAGACATGCATAGCATGTCCGTCTTTGAGGTGCGAGATAAGGCCAAGGATATGCCGCAGCTTATTCAGGACTGGAATATGTCCTACGCGCGAACCGCAGCGCAAAACGCTCTCTCCATGGTTATGAGCCAGCATGGAAACATGGAAATCTGGCAAGTAACCAGAGGGTACTGCAAGGTGGACGAAGACGGACAGAAGCAAGACATCAAGGCTATCATGGACTCTTGCGCCGGATATGGGTGCCACGTAGCTGATTTGACCAGCTACGACACTCCCTTCTCGCGTGGACACGCCGCCTCCACCTTCCGAAGAAACAACTGAAGTTTCCGACGATGATCAAACCATATCGGATTTGAACATCTGGGAACGTTATCAAAAGGAGGCCGATCTATCCAGCGAGCCGGAAGCTCCTACCTCTCCCCTTGCATCATAGAGTATCAGAAAGAACAATATGTTGTTATGAAAACAATTTAGGTCTGTAAATAAGTAGTATAATACTTTTTCTAGTGCTAAGCTTTATTTTATCTATTCAGCACTTTTGGTTTTGATATTATGTGCCTAAAATGTTTGCATAAGCACTTTTAGTTTTTGTCTGCACTTATCGTTTATCTGGCTTTCCGCCTCGTCCCTTTCGTGAGCGGGCCAACTTTTAGCACGGAAACTTTGCTGAGCAACGGAGCTCAATTGCTAAACCAGTTTAAACTCGAAAACAAAGCCGGCTTCCAGTACCAACAATTCACTACTTGGAAAATGCCCGCATCCTGCAATCAGACAATAACCAAAGTATAGACTAGGAAATTTAGATTTATACCCGAAGGTAGCAATTTTAGAATCGGAAATCTAAACCAGAACAAACATGAGCATAAAGTACTTTCAAGTATTCTGGGATTTTCGACTGTGACATGATCATTCGGAAATAAGATGATAAAAACTTCTCAGAAGGATTTTGAGGCAACCAAGACTTTATTTCTCATTGAACATGTACACATATATGATTACAAAGAAAAATAAACTAAGAATAAAAGGGACGTAGCTGAGCGATATTCCATGGTTTGTCTAACTCATCCGGATGTGTACTGCTTCCAACTCTCTTTCTCTTCTTAGTAGCAGGTCTTTCTTTGACTAGCCGCATATCAGTTAGATAGTATGAACCATTGTGCAATACTCGACTAACTAAAAATGGCCCTTCCCATATTGGGGAAAGTTTGTGCTTTCTTTGCTGCACAAGCCGGAGAACCAAATCGCCCTTATTGAAAGACCGGTTTCTAACTCTCTGGCTATGACACTTGAGTAACTTCTGCTGATAGGCTGTTGATCTCATCTCAGCAACGACGCGAACTTCTTCGACTAAGTCGACATCATTTTGTCGAGAAATTTCGGCATCCTCTTCAACATACGCGGCCACTCTAGGAGAAATGTGAATCAAATCGCTAGGAAGAACTGCTTCTGTGCCATAGACCAAGAAGAAAGGTGTGTATCCGGTTGACCCGTTTGGAGTTGTTCGTAAACTCCATATTACAGAAGGTAATTCCTCTTCCCAAGCCCCTGCAACATGTCGTAGTGGTGCTTCGAGTCTTGGTTTTAGGCCTTGTAGGATTAAACCATTTGCTCTTTCGACTTGTCCATTAGCTTGTGAATGTCTGACTGATGCAATGTCGAGCCAGATATTTTCTTCATTGCAGAATTCGGCAAGTTCTCCCATAGAAAAGTTACTCCCATTGTTCGTGATAATGCTATGTGGATAACCGTATCGGATTATAACATCCTCAACAAACCTTCTGGCTGTTGCTCCATCACAACTAGTGACGAGTTTAGCCTCAATCAATTTGGTGAATTTATCCACCATCACTAAGAGGTGGGTAAATCCACTTGGAGCTCGTTTGAACGGTCCTACCATGTCAAGCCCGCAGAACGCAAAAGGCCATGTTATAGGTATTGTTCGCAGCTGATCAGCCGGAACATGAGCTTGTTTGGTGTACTTTTGGCAGCCCTTGCATGTCTTGACGAGCCGTTCGGAATCTGCCTTGGCTGTAAGCCAGAAAAAACCGCGTCGAAAAGCTTTTGCCACTAGAGATTTGGCTGCAGCGTGGTGACCACACTGGCCTTCGTGGATCTCTCGTAAGATTTCCACTCCTTCTTCCGGAGATATACAGCGCTGAAAGACCCTAGATGCACTCCGTTTATAGAGCTCACCACTAATTATAGTGTAGGATTTTGCTCGTTGGACGATCTCCCGGCTCAGAACTTCGTCTTTGGGTAATTTTCTGTCTACCAAGAAATCAAGGTAGGATTGAGTCCAGCTGGGAATCACAGCCAGAACTGCTACTAAAGGTGAGTCGGGTTTGGTCAGATATTCCTCGTCCACTCCTTTTATAGAAGGAACTTTGAGGTGCTCCAAAAAAGCGCCATCCGGGACCTTTTTCTGGGCAGAACCTATTCGAGATAGTGCATCTGCTTCCTCATTTTCTGTTCGAGGGATGTGTTGAACTTCAAACGATTTAGATAGTTCATCCACGATAGCCCTATATGCCGCCATGTGCTTGTTTGCCTTACAGATATCCGACACTTGTTGAGCAACAAGATCCGAATCTCCATAGCACATTAATCGTCGGATGCCGATGTCCTTAGCAATCCGGATTCCATGCAGTAATGCTTCATATTCGGCAATGATTTTTGTTACCATGAAGTGTATCTGCAATGCATAGAAAAGTTTATCTTCTTGGGGTGACTTGAGCACCACGCCAGCCCCCGAGCCCTAGAGCACTTTAGACCCGTCAAAATGCAAGGTCCAGTATTCCGACTATGGCAGGGTCATATTCTCCATTGTCTCTGTCCAATCAGTGACAAAGTCAGCGAGGATTTGGGATATGTCAGGGGATGACCCCCGGATACCCCAACCGGACAAGAAACAGGGCAGTCGGATCGCGTCCGGCTGGTCAAGTGCAGCCGGACAAGGCAAACCAGGTCGGCTATTGTGAGGTGGCCGAAGCGGCGAGAAGCAGCCGGCTACATCAGCGTAGCCGGAACCAATCAAAGAGACAGGGCGACGTGTGGAACAGTACACGGTTTGCCATGTACGACGACAAGACTGGCAGCTACTCGGCCATACCGAAGACTTTGCATGGATGACGCGGGAACAGTGGCCCGATGCTGACGACAGGCTCGCACGGTGTTCACTGTGCCCATGATAGCCATACTGCTCGTACTCTGATGGGACATGGTTGTACCGGTTAACGTAGATGACCAGTCGGCTGGGACCCACTGGTGGGGGCCACCAGTCGGATTGGCCAGTGAGGCCGTTACCTGTCTGCCTATATAAGGAGAGGCAAGGACTCAGTAGAAAGGGTTGGTCTCAGTGCATTTAAGGAAGTAGCTAGAGAATACAGCTCGAGGAGCACTTGTAGCTTGTATATCGCTCATAGTCAGATCGACAGGAGTAGGAGTTTTACCTCACCACGAGGGCTTCGAACCTGGGTACTTCTAGCGTCCAGCTATACTTGCTTGTATCCAATCTCGCCTGTGGATGCCGTAGATAGCTTCCCTGCTAGTCCCCACACCTCTATCTAACCTTCTTAGGTACTGCCGTTCCCAATACAACGACAGTCACGTTCCGCACAGGACCCCGCACTTCAGCCGGTGAGCGCGTTGCCTCCGGCCTGGTGCTCACGCTTGGCAAATTCGACTGCGTCATCGACAAGCTTCCTGCTTCGCCGGAACCACCTTCCCGGCGACCGGTTCCATCCTTCTCTTCGGTGACCTCCCCGTCTATGTTGCCACCATTCCACAGCGTTTCCCTAGGGAGATCGTCTCTGTCGCGAAGCTACCGCATCCGGGTGGCAGCATCCCCGTCGCCTCCTGCGGCGTGGAGGTCATGATGGCCGGCTCCAGCTCTCACCACCGCCAGCCGCGGGAGCAGGGCGCGGACGAAGGTGGAACCTCCGCGCCTCCACAGCCCCGAAATCCAGTAGAGGAGGCCATTGATCGGCTCCTGATGCCGGTTAACCTCGGGGACAACCCAGAGGAGGCAGAAGCCAACTTCGCCATGGAGAGACAGATCCTCCTCCAGGAGGCCATGGAGCTGCCGGCAATCCGCAAGCAACTCGAGATCACCGGTCACGAGTACGACCACGCACACGGCTTCACTCTGGCTACCGTGGAGCCGAGCCGGTGTGGCCAGGTGCGACGCCGGGGTGGCGAGCTGGGCGGAAGGATGGAAAAGGACGGGGAACCGGATCCCGTGCCCGCCCTCATCCGGCCCACCTACAACATGCCCATCAAGAACCTGTGCGTGGCGTGAGCCGTGGTAGAAGAGCTGCCCAACTTGGAGGGCAAGGAGCGACCTCGCCAGCACGCTCGCGTGCAGGAGCTCCTCCGAATCGCGGATGAGCAGGCCGACGCCAACCAGTAGATGCAGGAGGACCCCAGCTACTCCAGGGGGAGCAAGCCGCCTGTCAACAGGAAGGGCGCGCCTCGCGACACCCAATAGGCGTCCTCCCCTCAGCCGACTAAGGCCCGCAGCAAGCACCACAGTTCTGGCAACAAGGGCCAGCCGTGCCAGGAGCAAACACTGGACAACAACCCACTGCCTCCCTCTCCACCAACCGGAGCACCAAGACCCGCCGATTCCCGTCTCTCGGCCGGGTGGGAGCGCCCAACCCGGATCGTCCGGATGCCCATGACCGCATCGAGCTCCTCGCTCAAGCGCGCGTCACAGAGGAAGAAGACTCCACCGGACCGGATTGTTTCGGACCCCGCATCTGGAACGAGCCATTTCCGGATAAGTTCACCCTGCCCAGGGACACCCCCAAGTATGATAGCAGCATGAAGCCGGAAGATTGGCTGACCGACTATGCTATGGCAGTCGGCATAGCCCATGGGAACAAGCGCACAACTGTGCGCTATGTCCCCCTCATGCTAACCGGGTCGACAAGGACATGGCTCAACAACCTTGCACCCAACAACATCAACGGCTGGCCAGACTTCGAGAAGGTTTTCGTCCGCAACTTCAATGGCACGTACAAGCGCCCGGGACGCCCACGTGACCTAGCCTTGTGCGTCTAGGGAGGACGCGAGACCGACCGTGAGTACCTAGCCAAGTGGACGGAGTTGCGCAACACTTGCGAGGGCATCCTGGAGAGCCAGGCCATCAGCTTCTTCATTTGGGATGCCGAGAAGGCACCATGCTTCGCCACCGGCTACTGTGCGACGAACCGAAAACCATGGCGGAGCACATGACGGTTACGGACCAGTACGCCATGGCAGATGCCGCCATGAAGAAACCCCTCCGGGTAAATGCTGACGGGCGTCCGACTCCTATGGAGCCGGCTCGCGACCGTCCGAGCAATCCAACTGGAGAAGCCAGATCCTCCAGACCCCACGGCAACGACAATCGGTTCCATGGGGACCGCCAAGCCGGACAACAGAAGCCCCGCTACCACCCGCGGCAGGTCAATGTCGTGGAGGGTGCGCCCGACGCACCGGCTAACGATGCAAGGAGGCAGAAGCCACGACTCACCTTCGACCAACTGTTTGACGACCTGTGCAAATGGCATAGCGGTCCCTTCAAACCGGCTACGCACACCACCCGGAATTGCAGCTGGATCGCTAGCTAAAAGACCAGGGCAGCCAACCACGTCTCCCCCACCCCCTCCCGGTGGACCACCACCACCGGCTAGGGGAGCCGGCAATGATGGTAACAGCGGCAACAACGGCAACAAGAACAACGGCTACCCCTAGCCACACGCCGCCTACCACATCTTCGAGACAGAGCTGAACGACAAGCACAGCCGCAGGCGATGCTCCAAGAAGGTCAACGCCATCGTCTCTCCGGTCCCCCAGTACCTGAGCTGGTCGGAAACCCCCATCACCTGGAGCCGAGAAGACCAGCCGGAGCAGCTGCCGACTCCCGGGGACTACACCATGGTGCTCGATCCCCTCATTGTCTCCGACGTGTGCACCTGCGATTTCTCTCGCGTCCTCATCGACAGAGGCAGCAGCCTCAACATCCTCTACCGGTCTTCGCTTGAGAAGCTGGGCATTCGCGAATGCGACCTGCGCCCGACCACCACAACGTTCCACGGCGTGCTGCCGGGGTCGGCTTGCGCCCCGCTGGGTAAAATCCAGCTGGACGTCATCTTCGGGACCGAGGAGAACTTCCGCCGCGAACCGGTTTGGTTCGAGGTGGTAAACCTGACGAGCTCCTACCACGCTCTCCTCGGGCGCCCCGCCCTTGCCAAGTTCATGGCCGTCCCCCACTACGCATACCTCAAGACAAAGATGTCGGGACCCAATGGCATGATCACCATCGTCGGCTGCTTCAGGCGGTCAATGGAGTGCGCCTCATCCGGTTCCAAATTGGCAGAGGCCCTCATCCTAGCCGAAGAGAAGCGCGTGATCATGCATAATGTGGCCATGGCCTAGCAAGACATACCGGCTAGCAGCAAGCCGGCTGGAGAAGGAGCCTTCAGCCGGCAAAGGAGACGAAGAGGATCCTGCTTGACCCCTCCGACCCGACCAAGTTCGTCACCATTGGTGCCAACTTGGAGAGCAAATAGGAAGGCGCGCTCGTCGACTTCCTCCGTGAGAATCAGGACATCTTTGCATGGTCACCCAAGGACATGCCAGGTGTACCGAGGGAGTTCACCGAGCACTCACTTCATGTGCGGCTGGATGCCAAGCCGGGTAAGCAACCTCTGTGCCACTTCGCAAAGGAGAAGAGGAAGATTATCGGTGACGAGATCACCCGGATCCTTGTAGCCGGGTTCATCATGGAAGTGTACCACCCGGACTGGCTGGCGAACCCAGTCCTGGTGCCGAAGAAGAACAAGACCTGGCGCATGTGTATTGACTACACCAGCCTGAACAGGGCGTGCCCGAAAGATCCATTCGCATTGCCCCGTATTGATCAAGTCATCGATTCCACGGCCGGCTGTGATTTGTTGTCTTTTTTAGATTGCTATTACGGTTAGAATCAGATCCGGTTAAACCCGGCTGATCAGATTAAGACATCATTTATCACCCCCTACGGGGCTTTATGCTATGTAACCATGCCTTTCGGTCTGAAGAATGCCGACGCTACCTATCAGTGCTGCATGTAGAAGTGCTTGCACTCGCAGATAGGCCGAAACGTGCACGCCTATGTGGACGATGTGGTCATCAAGACCAAGGAGAAGCGCAACCTCCTCGAAGATCTGGGAGAGACATTTGGCAACCTCCAGCAGTACCAGATGAAGCTGAACCCGGAGAAGTGCATCTTCGGAGTCCCATCCGGCCAGCTACTCGGCTTCCTCGTATCGCAACGAGGTATCGAGGTGAATCCGGAGAAGATCGCGTCCATCGAAAAGATGCAGCCGCCCAGGAGCCTGCTTGGGGTCCAGAAGTTCACCGGATGCCTGGCCTCCCTCAGTCATTTCGTCAGCCGGCTAGGGAGAAGGCACTCCCGTTGTACCAGCTAATGAAGAAGACGGACAAGTTCTCCTGGACTTCGCAAGCTGACGCCGCCTTTCACGACCTCAAGCGCATGCTATCCACATCGCCGGTTCTAGCCACGTCAGCTAGAAGGAGCCAATGTTTCTCTATATAGCATCCATCATCTGGGTCGTCAGTGTTGTCCTGGTGGTGGAGCACCCCGAGGAAGGCAAGGCTTAGCCAGTTCAGAGGCCCGCCTACTACCTCAGCGAGGTTCTCTCCCTCTCCAAGCAGAACTACCCCTACTACTAGAAGATGTGCTACGGCGTGTACCTGACATGCAAGAAGCTCAAGCACTATTTCCAGGAACATCCGATTAAGTTCGTGTGCACCGTACCCCTTTCGGAAATCATCGGCAACAAAGACGCCACCGGCCGAGTCGCCAAGTGGGCTATCGAGCTCGCCGCCTACTCCATCCAGTACGAGCCCCGACTCACGATCAAGTCGCAGGCGCTGGCGGACTTCCTCGTCGACTATACCAAGACCCAGTACCTCCCACCGGTTCTGGATTCGGACCACCGGAGGATGCACTTCGACGGGTCGAAAATGCTCGGGGGCTTGGGAGTCGGCATCATGCTCACCTTGCCCAAGGGAGACCGGCTGGAGTACATTCTGCAGATCCACGTCAAGGCCTCCAACAATGTAGCCGAATACGAGGCACTGGCGCATGGCCTCCGGCTAGCCAGAGAGATTGGTGTCAACCAGATCCTTTGCTTCGGCGATTCGGATCTGGTGGTGCAGCAAGTATCCGGTGAATGGGACGCCCGCGATGCAAAAATGGCCCTCTACTGGTTCCACATACAGAAGCTCAGCTCCTCTTTCGATGGATGTGAATTTCATCAAGTCCCTCGTGCCAACAACGAGGCAGCCGATTCGCTCGCCCGAATCGGATCCACCAGGCAGGCGATCCCACCTGGGGTCTCCTTGGAGCACCTGCGCAAGCCCTCCATCAACCCGTCCCCCGAGTCGGATTCCATGATATGGGCAGGGAGCGCTCCGGCTGACGGGCCGGCAGAGGCAGAGCCGGCAGAACCTCCAAAGAAGAAGGCCCGCACCAACTCCGGCAAGTCAGTACCCTCTGGCTCGCAAGACCTAGGGGTTGCCGACTCATCAAGCGGCTCGGGGGCTGCCGTCCCGGGTACCCCATCCGGACGACCCCCCAACGACCATCAACCGGAGAGCGGGAGCATCCTCATCATCCGGGAAATACCATCCTGGGCACAACCCTTCATGAACTACATCGCCAATGGGGAGCTTCCGGATGGCGAGGTGGAGGCCAGGCAAATCCGGCACCGCGCGCACACATACACCAACATCAACAAAGAACTGTACAAGCGCAGCGTATCCGACATCTTCCAAAGGTGTGTCGATGTGGACACAGGCTACCAGCTACTCAAGGACATCCACCAGGGCGAGTGCGGGCACCATGCTTCGTCAAGGGCGATAGTCGCCAAGGCGTTTTGCCATGGTTCCTATTGGCCCACTGCCCTCGAGGACGCCGAACAGCTAGTCCGCACGTGTAATGGGTGCCAGCGCTTCGGGCAGCTCATGCACATGCCGACTTCGGTGCTCAAGACCATACCGATTACCTGGTCTTTCGCTGTTTGGGGCCTCGACATGGTCGGACCCTTCAAGCGGGCGCGTGCAGGCATGACCCATTTGCTAGTGGCGGTGGACAAATTTACAAAGTGGATCGAGGCCAAGCCCATCCAGAAGCTGGACGGGGCGACAATCGTCACCTTCTTCATCGACGTCATCAATAGGTTCGGCTACCCCAACAGCATTATCACGGATAACGGCATGAACTTCGCCAAGGAGGCCTTCGCCCGATTCTACAGCAACAAGGGCATCCGACTAGACCTTGCCTTCGTCGCGCACCCGCAGTCCAACGGGCAAGTCGAAAGGGCAAATGGCTTAGTGCTAGCCGGCATCAAGCCGCGCCTCATCGAGCCTTTGGAGCGGTCATTCGGATGCTGGATCGAGGAGCTTCTGGCTATGCTATGGAGCCTCCGCACCACGCCGAACAGATCAACCGGCTACACCCTATTCTTCCTGGTCTACGGATCAGAAGCTGTCCTCTTAGCGAAAAATATCGAATTCGACTCTCCGTGGAAGCTCCTCTACGATGAAAAGGCTAACCAGGAGGCACAGGAAGATGGTGTGGACCTCCTCGAGGAGGCCCGCGAGCTGGCACTATCCAGATCGTCCTTGTACTAGCAACGACTACGCCGCTACCATTCAGGCCGGATCCGCCTAGTCGCATTCCGCGAGGGCGCCCTGGTTCTCCGGCTGGTGCAGGACACGAAGGGCATGCACAAGTTGTCGCCACCCAGAGAGGGCCCCTTCATCGTCAGCCGGGCGCTGCCTAATGACTCCTACTACCTCATCGACGTGCAGCAGCCGCGCAAGAACAAGATGGACAAATCAGACGAGGAGACCGAGCATCCCTGGAACGCGGCCCTGCTGCGCCCGTTTTACACCTAGTCACCCGACAGTGTATGCATCCCACAAACCCTATGAATGAAAATGCGGACCCCTATGAGATGCTCGGGGGCTCCTTGCTAGAAATGTGTATGCATCTGTTTTCCGGTTCAGATTTTCTGGCTCCGGCAACCCCTAACCGGGGGCTTACCGGCTGGCCCGACCTGCTAAGTCAAAAAACCGGCTGAGTAGTGTGCGACGATGTTAGAGGCCCACTCTTCGTCTTAGCTACAGACCGCAACCCGGCTGTCCAGCTAGCAAGAGCAAAAGCCCGAGGCATCCCACATGAAAAACGGAAAGGAGACGTGACAGATCGGGCGTCCCGGCCTCGCTACTTTCTTAAGACAATCCGGCTGCTAAGCCGTTAGTACCGTGCGCGATGTACTGTCAGCTCCCTTCGGTTCCGACTGCAGACCACAACCTGGCTGCCCGGCAAGGACGCAACGAAAACAGCAGAGCACACAGGAAAACGACCAAGTGTCCAGAAAGGCGCAAGCTAGTTTTCAAAAAACTAATCCGCCTTCCGGCTACAGTTTAGCAGACTACCCTATTAACAAGTGAGAATGTATGTGTATGTATATTTTGTATGACTACTTCGAGTCGGAATTTAGGAAGAAAAGAGAAGAAGATTCGAAGTCCTTGCCTTCATCAAGCGCTCTGAATCTCGGGGGCTACACCCACTAGGTGTGCTCGCGCGCCCCCAGTGGAATCTTGTAGTTCCTCGACTGGCTAAGGGTGTTTAGCCGGATATTTGGAGCCCAGGTGAGGCCAAGGGCAGGAGCAAGAGAAGACAAAGAAGATTCAAAGTACCTAGCTACCCCAGCTACTCCGAATCTCGGGGGCTACACCCAGTGGGTGCGCTCGCGCGCCCCCACTAGAATGTTAGTTCCCCCGGCTGCAGGCGTTCAGCCAGCGGAAGCAACCGACTAAGATGTGTCTAGTCGGATAAAGTTAGAGGACTTGAGAAAAGAAAGAAGATTCGAAGTACTCGGCTACGCCAGCCACTCCGAAACTCGGGGGCTACATCTAGTGGGTGCGCTAGCGCGCCCCCACTGGAATTGCAGTTCCCCCTGCTAAAGGCGTTTAGCCGAGCAAAGTCAATCGGCGAAATATTTAAAGGAACATACAGAACACACAACAAGTTGAAGGCAAACCAAACTAGTTCAAACTGACATCAAAAGGAAAGGGGAGACGAAGCTCCCATAAGTTTACCCGGCACCAGAAGCAGCCGGTACAGACGTACAAGTTTCAAAACAAGACAAGATAAACAAGTACACCCGGCATCCCGGGGCGATAGCTAAACAGCAGGGCCCTTGACGTGCGGAGCGCTTTGGCTGGCAGTGGCCTCAGGCGGAGGAGGAGGCATGGCGGACGACCCGGTTTCGGCGTCCCTAGTTGGCCGCGTCGAAGCTTCCGCATCCGGAGTGCCGATGGACTCTGAGTCGGTGAGCACCTCGTCGGGATCCATGTAATCGGCGATGATGGCGGAACCCCGGAGCTCCAGATGAGCCAGGCGGATGGCGGCAAGATCGGCGCCGGCGCGGAAGCCTCCATCGATCTTCGCGACGGGGGCGTCCTTGTACCACGAGAGCATGAGGGCCAGAGCCATCTCCGCTCCGGCTCGTTCCACCAAGTCTCGTAGCCGGTCCACCGCAGCCAGTACCTCCCCCACCTTTGTGGCTAGATGCGCCATCATCTCCGGGACTGGAGCGTCCGACCACAGAAACGAGAACATGCCTGCGCCGCTTGGCGAAGCTTGGCAGCTTCCTCGCCGAGAAGAACGACAAGATCCTCGCCTGTCGGCTGCGCTCCAGGCCAGTTCTCCTGCTGCCGGTTGTACACCAGCAGGTCTATGCTGGGATAAAACACTGTCAGAAAAAAGATAGTCAGATCCGGCTACCGGATCCGGAAAGACAAAGGAAACGGAAAAGGGGAACTTACCCTTAGCCGTATGACCGACTTGCATCAGCTCCTCCACTAGGGCCTTCTCCTTCGTCGCCAGCCGCTTGATTTCCTTCCCTTGGTCCTTGTTTTGGGCCTCGAGAAGGTTGAAGGCGTCGATCCGGCTGGCGAGGGAGGCGTTGTGATCCTTGACGGTGGCCTCCAAACCGTCTACCTTCACGTGCCAATCCTTATTCTGCAGCCGCAGCAGGGAGTTGGACTTTCTTAGCCGATTGTTCGCCTTATTCAAGCGATCGATCTCGCGCTGAGCGCACACAACGATAGATGCGACAAAACCGGCTATCGTCAAAAAAAATGATTGCAGACGAAGCAAACTTACTCTGGGAGGTTCCGTTGGCAACAGCGAGCTTCTGCTCCAAGGACCGGTTCCCGCCGGCTGCGGCCTCCAGCAGCCGGATCTCCTGCACCGCCAGTTCGAGGGTGGCGGCGAGATTAGTCAGCGAGGCGACGGAAGAGGCGTCGTCATCCACAACATTGGTGGCCAGGGACTCCCTCGCGCCGACCACCGTTGTCCTACACTCCTCCCCCGGCTCGTCCTTGGAGTTGTCGTCGCCAACAACCATGAGCTCCTTGCCGGTTACCACCCTCCACATTCCCGTAGAAAAGCTCCCCGCCCTGCAAGGCGACCTCAACCGTTTCCGACTGGACCACCATGTCCGGCTGGGGACCCTCCGCTCTGGCTGAGGCAGCCAGTTCAGCTCGAGGTGGCGGCGGAGGAGGTGCCTTGGATAAAGGAGGAGTGGAGACAGACGTGGCCAGGGCGCGAGGTGGCGACCTAGTCAGCGCTCGCGCCGCGCTCGCGGCTCCAATGGAGACCAGCGTGCTAAAAAGACAGAAGAAGGGAAGAAGGAAAAAGAAGCAAGTAAGCCAAAGGCATACGAAAGAAGCAAAAAATAGTAAGGGCGCCCAGAGAAGAACTTACCCCTGTACCACCGGGGGCGACCCTTTCTTCCGGCCAAGGCGGCTCGGGGGAAGGGCGCCGGCCTGGCTCCTCCGCGGCAGGCCGGCTGGCGCTGGAACGGCTGGAGCCGCTCACGCCAGCGCCAGACCTGCTGGAGTCGCCGTCCGTCGCGAGGCATCGTGCCGGATCAAGGGCCGGCGCGGCCTCCTCCTCCTTGTCGACCTCCGCGTGGAGATCAGCGGCCGACTCGTCGTTCCGGCTGGGGAAGGCCTCCCCATCCCCGTCCGACTCCTCGCCAGACCGCCGAGCACGCGGCTTGGGCAAGTCGGGCACGAACATCTGAAGAGGAGCGTCGCCCTCCTCGCAAAGGATACAGGGGAAGATCTGCCGAGTACGAGAGATTAGCCGGATAAACAAAAAAGAAGGGCAAGAGAGTCAAAAGAAATTTCGGCTAGAAGAACTTACCCGGGGCACACGGTTGTCTCGACTATAGGGCGCCAGCCCCCGAAGGCCCAACCTTCCGGCAGCCGGTCCTTGGTAATCGTCCACACCCACTCCTTCAGATTGTGGTAGGGGGGTCGCGGCGAGACAGCCGGGTCAGGTCCAGCCGGCCGGAGTAAAAGCACATCTTGTGCGCTCGCTGTTGTAGCATCATCATCAGCCGGGACATCCAACTGAGGGTGATGTCCAGGCCGGTTAGTCCGGCAGTGACGAGTGCGCGCATGAGGTTCAGCATCTCGTCCGACTCCGCCTTCTCGCGTAGATCTTCAGCTCCTAGTGCTACCGGCTGGACTCCATGTCCTGGAACACCGGAAGGTTGATTCGGTCGACGGCCGTGAGGTTCTTGATGTAGAAGTATGACTGCTGCCACAGTCGTACCGTGTCATGCAGCTGGAACTTCGGGTAGCCGATTTGTGCGCGGGAGTAGATGGAGGTGCCGCCACAGACGACCAGTGGCCCCTTCGTAAATTGGACCTACGGCCGGACTCGGAAGAGCCGGCAGAAGAGCCCGAGATCTGGCTGGATCCCGAGGTAGCTCTCGCAGAACGCGATGAAGTGCGCCAACGTGGCGATTGTGTTGGCGCCGAGGTGGTGGAGGCGGAGGTTGAAAAAGTTGAGGAAGGTGAGGAAGAATGAGTGCACTGGCAGTGCGAACCCGCGCGCCAGGTGTGAGAGGAAGACCACCCGTTCTCCCTCCGCCGGATGCAGCGACTCCTCTCCAGCCGGCGCGAGCCGCACCGCCACTTCCTCATCCGACGGAAGGACGCGGGTGGCGTGGTACTTCTGGATGTGGTCCTCCGTGACGGAGGAGCCACACCACGCTCCGCGCTTAGGGGCCATCTCCGGTTCGTTGGAGGCGAGGTGGCGGACGAATGACGGTGGCCCGTACCGTCGACAATGACAAACGGGCGGCACAGCGGGCTACAGCGACAGCAGCAGCGAAGCGCAGACAGCAGGAGCACAGAGGAAGAAGAAGGCAAATGGGAGCGGGGGAAGCGAAGGAAAGGAACGGCCTTCCCCCGGACGCCCCTTTAAAGGCCCGAGAGGGTAACCGTCCGCAGCGCCACGCGGCGTCCATCGAGGCGTTTCCCGCCCAACCGCCGCCCCAGATCCCGTGTGCAGACGCGGGGTGCGCAGAAGATCTCGGAGCAAGAACCGAAGCGTCAGGCGGCAGTTTCCCGAGGTGACGTGCGATGGGACGTTACACTGCCCACCGCAGAGTAATGATGGCGCGTGCGCGCGTGGCCGACATCAGCACTGACATCACGGGTAGTGCAACCGCCAGGCGTAGCTGGTCAGAAATTCAAAAACGAAGAGGAGGCGCGCGCATATTTCACCTAAGGGCGAAATCCACACGCGCTTGGGGGCTAGTGTCGGGGGGATGACCCCCGGATACCCCAACCGGACAAGAAACAGGGCAGTCGGATCGTGTCCGGCTGCTCAAGTGCAGCCGGACAAGGCAAGCCAGGCCGGCTATTGCGAGGTAGCCGAAGCAGCGAGAAGCAGCCGGCTACAGCAGCGTAGCCGGAACCAATCAAAGAGATAGGGTGACGTGCAGAACAGTACGCGGTACGCCCTGTACGACGACAAGACTGGCAACTACTCGGCCATACCGAAGACTTTGCGGGGATGACGCGGGAACAGTGGCCTGATGCTGACGACAGGCTCGCACGGCGTTCACTGTGCCCACGACAGCCATACCGCTCAAATTCTGATGGGACATGGTTGTACCGGTTAGTGTAGATGACCAGTCGACTGTGACCCACTGGTGGGGGCCACCAGTCGGATTAGCCAGTGAGACTGTTGCCTCTTTGCCTATATAAGGAGAGGCAAGGCCTCAGTAGAAAGGGTTGGTCTCAGTGCATTTAAGGCAGTAGCTAGAGAATACAGCTCGAGGAGCACATGTAGCTTGTATATCGCTCATAGTCAGATCGACAGGAGTAGGAGTTTTACCTCACCACGAGGGCTCTAAACCTAGGTACTTCTTGCGTCCAGCTACGCTTGCTTGTATCCAATCCCACCTATGGACATCGTCGATAGCTTCCCTGCTAGTCCCCACACCTCTATCTAACCTTCTTAGGTACTGCCGTTCCCAATACAACGACATGATTTGATTGTTGCATGTAGCATCCCAATTGTCTAACAATTCTAATGCTACTTGGTCTAGTAATATAATGGCTACTTCCTATATATAATTGTTGCATCATAATTATAACATGCTCATGTCATCATGCCACCTTGCAGTTGAGCATCATATAAAACCTTTTCTCTGGTTCTTATCTCATATGCATTATTAATTGTATTTGCCTCTTGATATTGTATTTGGTTCTTGATATATTGTTTAAATGCCCAAGTTGAGTTGGGGGCATATCTTTTATTCCACTCCACCACCTTTCTTTCACCACCTTATAATTCCACCATCCAACTAAATATGAGCTTTGCACTTTATGGGTTTTACCTCTAGCTCATGAGGGTTGGGATGGATCCAATTCTTTTCCACATGCTCTCATCTTAGCATCATGTTGTTTTCACATTATTGATATGTGGAGCCACCTTTGCATGCATTATGAGTAGTGGCCTTTTTCCTAACTTTCATATGGATTATCATGGATTTATGCTCATGTTGGGGTATTTTTGGGACTATTAAACATCTAGTGGAATAAACACACTAGCAAGTCCCAATTATAATCAAATGTGATCATCTCCATCTACTCCATCTGGAACTTTCCTTTAAATTATTTTGCTTGAATTAATTCCACTTTTGGGAATGCATAGGAATAATGCCATGTAAATATTATTGTTTTCACAAGAATAAGCATGGCATTAATTGTTTTGCATGGGCCATGCAAGAACCACCACATTCTAGCCTTTTGGTTTTTATTTGAATCTTTGAGTGGATCTTCCCCATATCCCTCTCTACCCCTCTTATGCTTGATCTTGCTTGATGCATGCAAGCATCTAAAACTCTATAACCATCTCCATCCATACCCTCACCACCTTTTTTTTCTCACCCTCTCTTTTTCTTGTCTAGATCTTGTTTGAGCTTGGCATGTTCTTGCTTGATCTTGTCAAAAGAAAACCACGCCACCTAATCTCTCTCTCTAAACCCTAAGACCTCATCTCGCCTCTCTCTAGACCGAGCCACCATCGCCATGATCTATCCCAAACCCTAAACCAAACCTAACCCGAGCCCCCTCCCTAGCTAACCACATGCCCTTCCCTCTCTCACCCTCCCTCTCCCTGCCAGCAGGCCCCACCTAGCCACCCATCTACCCCTCCTCCTAGCCAAACCCTAACCGAGCCTAGCTCACCCGAGCCCGAGCCTCCCCTCTCCTCTCTCCTTTCTTTCTCTCTGCCAAGCGTGTCCTACACCGAGCCTGACCTCCTTGACCTCACCTTGGTCACACCTGGACGACCCTGATCACCTGCCCTGCCCTGGCCGAGCCAGCCCGAGCACGTGAAGGAGAGGAGGAGAAAAGGTGGCCGAAGCCACCTTTATCTCCAACCTGCTCCCACACGGCACCCACGCCTTCCCCTCACCTTTTCCCCTCCCACTCGCCTTCTCTGGCCTCTCCCAGATGTCCCCAGGCCTCCCCTTCCTCTCCGTCTACCCCTACCACCGTCTACACCATCGCCGCCCACCGTCGGCCTCCACCTTCCCTCCTCTTACCAGCCGGTGGCGTGGCGCTCTGGGTGTCGAGGAAGATCGAGGAGATTCCTAGGAGGTCGCCGGTACCTATCGCGGAGGAAGAGAAGGACTGGAGCCGAGGTTCACCGACGAGCCCGACGCCAAACCCTAGCCTCCGGTCCGTCTGCGTCGTTGCTGATCCCCTGCGCCTCGAGCGGATCCAACCACACCAACCAACTCACGGTGAGCTGACCCACCTCCTAGACAACCCCCTCTGGCCGATCCCGCCCTAGCGCAGCCGATCTTTTCGTCGAACACCGTCGGAGCGTCAGGTTCGCTGTTGTCTGCAGCCTCCCCGCGCCGCGCCAGCCTCTTCTAGCATGCGTTCCACCTTCTAACACCAAACCCAGGCCACCGCAGTGGCTCCGCCCTCTGCGCGCACGCCCCAGGTCGCGTGTTCGAGCCCCGCCGCGGCGCTCTGTCCTTTGTCGTGCATGGATCGGTCCTCTGCACGCGGAGAAGATCCACAGTACGGGCGCTCGTTTTGCAGATAGCCCCCTGCATCTTTTTCTGCTTAACCCACGGACCAGCCTGCCCCACCGTCAGCCTCAGCGCCCCTTTTGCAGATAGACCCCCTGGTTCTTCCAGCCTCAACCCGCAGTCCCCTTGGATCTCCCACGTGTCGCGTCCCCGCTGGCGCGCCCGCGTGTGGCCCTGAGGCTGCCGTGGCCCCACCTGTCATTCGCTGAGGCTAGATTAGCTCGCGCTGAGGAAACCCTTCTCTGTGCGCGTTTGGTCCCAGTCAGCCAGTGGCCCACCTGTCATTGTCTGTGGCTAACTTAACCTGAGTAGAAAAAGTATTTCTGTATTTCTGTTTAACTCAAACTTTTTCAAATTAATTCAAATTCAAATTTAAATCTGTTTTCAAATAACTTTTAAAATACAATTCCAAATAATACAAATAATATATGTTTTGAAATCAGAAAAATATGAGGAATTCAAATATGGCCCTCAAAATATATTTTGAACACTTTAAATTTCAAGTTGATTAAAATTACAATGAAATGCCCTTTTCCTTAATTATTTAATAACTTTTGTTTTATAACTCCAAATTTGACAAATGATATGTCTAAAATGTTTAGCTCGACGAGACCTTTCTGTTTATGCATTCCATTATCTGTTTTGCAGCATGCATCATATAAATATAAAGTATACAGCAACTTATATGCTTATTTCTTGTAATCCACACCTCACCCATGCCATGCTACTTTATTGCCATGCAAATTGTGCATCATTCATCATGGCATGATCGTTTGCTTGTCGCATTTAATTCATATGCTTGTGCACTTTATTTATGTTGGCCCTTGTTTGTTTGGTCCTTCTTCGAATAGACGCTGAGCAGGGGATATATCAAGAAACCCAGAAGCACTACCCAGATCCTTCTCTCGCTTCAACTGAGCTGCCAGGCAAGCACTACCACATGCTTGCATACATATAGTAACTATTTCCTCTATCTTATTCTTGCATCATTGAGTCGCGATTGCATTAAATTGAATCCCAAGTACTGCAGAGCCTTTACTTTGAAACCCCACCGAAGCTTGTTCCTCCATCCCATGAGCCATTACTACAGGAGTTGTTTGAGCCAGACGAGTCGTAGAACAGCATGTGTAGGGTATGTGAGTGTCTGATGGATAACGAGATACCTAAACAACTTAACTTGAGTAGTAATGGGATAACTAATGAAAGTGGCATCGGTGAGCAATATTTGTTATTTGGTTTTTCATGCTCACTTATGTCCCGTAGGACCCCGAGTACTTGATTCTTGTTCCTTGAATATTCGCGCTATCCACATCCGGGAGGCTTATGAACCCCCCTGAGCCAGAGCTTGATTCATTCTTATTTCTTGGGGCCACAAAGTAGTTTGGGGCTTTATTACTATACTGTACTTATGCCATGCTTTGCTGCTTAATTTAAAATTGTGCGAGGAATGCACCTGTACTGTTTAGGGAGGCGGAGTGTTTTCGCGGTATCGACAAGCCCAGTCACACTTTCGGGTTCCCAGTCGTTTACAGCCACTGACGCAAACCTTGAGTCCGTCTCGGAGTCGGCTAACTTCGTTGCGGGTAGCTTAATGGGGTGGCCCCCTGAAATATTTCTGAATCCTGTGATCGCTTTGTCGTGACTGCCTCGTTGAGTTTCGATTTGGTTTTTCCGAGGTTGATCGAGTGTGCGTTGCTATTTGTGCACCCCTGCAGGGCAAAACTTTCTGAAAGCCGTGTCCGCGGTTATGGACGACTTGGAGCACAGTTTCTCGATCATAGACAAGTATAACTAAAGTACCGCTTTAATTTGACTAAGTACCTTACTAGTAAATAGTGCAACTCTCATGGAATGGATACTAAAACTGTCAACGGATGGGGGGTTGTTCGTCCGCTTCCTCGTCGGTAAGCGAGGAGGAGGATGGATCTGTTAATATTACTGTTTTAACTATTGTTATTAATTCACGGATATCCGTCTATCTTTGGTTCGGAGGATGGTTAGCGAGTATCTATAGAATTGTTAGGGTTTATCTTTTGCTGCAATTGCGTCACCCCAGGTTGTGTCCCGTTTAGAGGCATAAAGACTTGCTGAGTACCCCTAGGGTCTCACACGATAAATTATTTGATTTAGATGAACAGGTAAACTCGCAAGATGGATACTGGGTGGAGGAGACGGACGATGTGGGCAACGATCATTCGGTGTAGAGATTCCGGGAACGGGGATCCGTGAGATCTGTGGGCGGGATGTGTTTATTTATGGGGCATCTTATGCCGATTTGCTTCTTATCCGTACTCGGATCTTGTCTTCCGCTTCCGCCTGATACTCTGATGTTTGATGTATGAGGAGATATCCTAAACTATTATATCTATCTAGGATATTTGGATCTTACCGTATGGCGTTGCAATATTTCTATTTCTTTTAGATGGAATGGCTCTGAGGACTGTTGTATGGTGGCTTGCATACATACTCATTTGTGTATGTAGTTGATCCCTTCGCCTGCCGATTACGCCGCCCGTTCTTGTCCCGATGTTTGGAAATGGTTAGGACGGCCGAAAGGTCTACCTGTGAGTGGCATTTGGGCCCCACCGTAATATTTTAACCATTTCCGCTTGTCCAGGCTTGTAACTAGGAGCGTAATTCACCGAGGTAGTTACAATTGGTATCAGAGCCATCCCGCCCTTCAGGGTCTCAGCCAAATGGTCGTTGTCAGTCTAGCAAATATTTTTGGTAGCTATGTATACTAGGGAAAAACAAAACGCGAGAGTAGGACTGCTTCCACTTTTCTTCTTACCCACCCACCCACCCTTTTCTGGTAAGGAAGTGTAACGTTTTCAATCCTCTTCTTAAAATTCAAACTAGGATTCACGTGTTCTGGGTTTCCGTAGTACCATAGAAAGTGTGTGTGTGTGTGTGTGTGTGTGTGTGAATTCCTTGTCTATCTGTTGCATCCAATTTGTTATCACAATCTGCCTTTTGGTTATCAACTGTTGGTACATTCCATATCGACAGGTTTTTGCAAACCGACGCGATCTATCTGATTCGTTGTATACCGCCGCGATCTGTCTTACTCTTTGTTACCCGACGTTATCTTGTTTGGGGTGTTCGTTTCCGTAGTTACTAATCTTTAGGTTCATCTTGCGAAGAAGGTATGGGATACGTGTTTTACTTGTTCACGTGCGGAGTAATGATTTGAGTGCGGGATGGAGTCGCGACCATACCACTACTTTTATCATTGCTCTTGTATATTGAATTGGTAGAGTCACTAATCTTGATTCGTTAAGTGATTTTTCGCGTCTATTGGTATTTTAATGCTGAAATTTGCGGAAAATTTTTCTTTGATATTTGTGTACCACACTCCTTTTCAGTCGTGTGCGATATGCTTAATATCTTCTAGGTGCTTTGAACTTTGTTGATATTTTAATATCATCTTAGTAAATTGTATCCTTTAATCTTGATTAATTCCATCTTGGTACTATTTTGGATTATTATTATTCTCCATTATAGTACTGACTTGTGTTTTATATCAATCACAGGATGGCACCACCACGCCGTTCTGAGGAGGACATACAACCTGAACTGGGGGCAGCGTTGTCAAGCATCGCCAATGCCTTGGCAGCAATGCAGCAGAACCAGCAGCGTTTTGAAGAAAGTGTCAGGAGGAATGAGTTTGTTCCGCTACCTCTACCTCCCAAGCGAGGAGACATCAAAAGCTTCCTGAAGTTCAACCCACGCTAAATTGATGTTTCTGATCAACCACTTGATGCTGATGATTGGTTGCGTGAGATGTCAAGGCTACTGATGACTGCTGATGTTCCTGAGCAAGAATGGGTAAAGTGTGCTACTCACCTTCTGAAGGGAGATGCAGCTCTGTGGTGGGAGAATTACCTGAAGGCAAACTGCACTGGTTTTCAGCCTACTTGGGGACAGTTCACTGGAGCTTTCAAAGAGCAGTATCTGTCAGAAATTGTCATGGAGAGGATGAAGGAAGTGTTTCTCAACCTCAAGCAAGGCAATGACAATGTCAATACCTACATCAGAAACTTCATGAACCTTTCTCGTTATGGTGGCGATGAGATCTCTGATGACAAGAAGAAGCAAAAGAGGTTCCGGCAAGGGCTCAATGCATCGATTAAATATGCAATCACACATGCAAGGCCGGCGTCTTTTCTGGAACTTCAGCATACAGCTCTGCAGGAAGAAGCAAGTAGGCAAGTGTTTGAGGAGTCAAAGAAACACAACCGCGATGCAGCAAGCTCGTCAGCTATGTCAACTCCTTCTAAGCGTCGTGTCTGGGTTCCTAACAACCCACCGTCGCTCCCGGCTCCACCAAGACCTTCAAGCTTCGCGGCAAGGCCACCAAACTTCCTCACTGCTGCTCCCAGGGGCTACAACCACCACTACCCTGGAGCGCCTGGCGGAGTCCCTGGCTACGTTGCTCCACGTCCACCTGGTGCTTGTTACACTTGTGGAGACACTGGGCATCAATACTGGAGCTGTCCGATGAAAAACAAAGCTCTTCCTCCACCACCTCCAAGATCTGCGGCAAGATTTCCTTTGGTTCGTGCACCACCACCTCGGGCTCTCAACATCAACACCAAGCCCGGGTCTACTGTTGCTCGTGCCAACTGTGTCAACGCCGCTCAAGCTGAGCATGCACCTGGAGTTGTGATGGGTATGCTATCCGTTAACTCAGTCCCTGCACGAGTTTTGTTTGATTCTGGTGCATCGCATTCTTTTGTTTCTCACAAGTTTGCACATGAGAATGAGTTAGCGTTGGATCCTCTCCTTAAGCGGTTAATGGTCCTTTCTCCTGGAGCAAAGATGGCAGCTTCAAAAATCAGCCATGGCAATCAAATTGAGATTGGTGGCTCTTCGTTCTCGGCTTCCTTAATTGTTCTAGGCAATTCTGACATTGATGTCATCTTGGGCATGGATTGGTTGACAGCAAATGCAGCTGTGATTGATTGTGCTGAACGCTCGGTTTCTCTGAAGATTCCTGAAGGCCATATAGTCTATTCTCCAAGTCAGACTCCTGCTATCCAGCTTTTCTCTTTGGCGGCTCTGAATGATGATGCTATGGAAGCTATTCAGAGTGTTCCGGTGGTCTGTGAGTTCCCAGATGTCTTTCCTGAAGAGTTGCCAGGTATGCCTCCGGATCGTGAGGTTGAGTTTGTAATTGAGCTTGAACCTGGAACGGCTCCTATCTCCAAGCGGCCTTATAAAATGGGTCCTGCTGAGTTGGCTGAACTCAAACGTCAGCTTGATGAACAAGAGAAGTTGGGTTTCATTCAACACAGTACTTCTTCTTGGGGTAGCCCAACAATCTTTTTGAAGAAGCGAGACAAGACTGATAGACTTTGTGTTGACTATCGGGCTCTCAATGCTAAAACCATCAAGAATAAATATCCCCTTCCGTGGATTAATGATCTCTTCGATCAGCTAGCTGGAGCTGTGGTATTCTCTAAGCTTGACTTGAGAAGTGGTTATCACCAAATCAAGATTCGCAAGGAAGATGTTCCTAAAACAGCTTTCACCACCCGCTATGGCCTGTATGAGTACACGGTCATGTCTTTCGGTCTCACCAACGCACCTGCCACCTTCTCGAGGCTTATGAACTCGGTTTTCATGGTGTATCTTGATAAGTTCGTTGTGGTCTATCTGGATGACATCTTAGTCTATTCTAAGTCTAAGGAAGAACATGAAGAACACCTTCGGTGTGTCCTAAACAAGCTTCGTGAGAACCGCCTGTATGCAAAGTTCTCCAAGTGTGAGTTTTGGCTGCCTCAAGTCACCTATCTTGGTCACGTCATCTCTGCCAAGGGCATTGCCGTCAACCCGGAAACTGTAAAGACAATTGTTGAATGGCTTCCTCCGGTAAATGTCAAAGAAGTGCGGAGTTTCCTTGGTTTGGCTAGTTATTGCCGTCGCTTCGTTCAGAACTTTTCGAAGATAGCGAAGCCTCTTACCGATCTCCTCAAGAAAGGCAAGAAATACCTTTGGACTCCTGCATGTCAAGCAAGCTTCGAGACACTCAAAGAGAAGCTCACTTCCACACCAGTCTTGGTTCCTCCAGATACATCTAAGCCCTTCCAGATATTCTGTGACGCCTCTTTGCAAGGATTGGGTGCGGTCCTTATGCAAGAAAAACAAGTTGTTGCTTATGCCTCTCGACAGTTGAAGACGCATGAGATCAACTATCCTACACATGACCTCGAGCTCGCAGCAGTTGTCTTTGCTTTGAAAATATGGAGGCATTACTTGCTGGGCAACCGTTGTGAAATCTTTTCTGATCACAAGAGTCTGAAGTATATCTTTACTCAGCCTGATCTCAACCTTCGGCAGAGGAGGTGGATTGAAGCAATCAATGACTTCGATCTGACCATCAACTACACTCCGGGCAAAGCTAATGTCATGGCCGATGCTCTCAGCCGCAAAGCTTATGTCAACAACCTCATGATGGAAGAACAACAGCCTCTCTTGTGCGAGGAATTCCGTCAGCTCAACCTTGAAATTGTGGAACAAGGGTATCTTCTAAACCTTCTGGCAACTCCTCTCTTGGAAGAGAAGGTTCGCTCCTTTCAGCTTGGTGATCCGTACACCAGGAAGATCATCTCCAAACTTCAGCTTCCGAAGTATGAGTCCTTCCACGTCGATGATCAAGGCACGCTTTTCTTTGAACACCGGATGTTTGTTCCGAACTACCCGGGTTTGAGAGAGCAAGTTCTCAAGGAGGCGCATGATTCTGTTCTTTCTATCCACCCTGGCAGCACAAAGATGTACATGGACTTGAAAACACAATATTGGTGGCCGGGTTTGAAAAGATATTGTGCCAAGTATGTCTCGGAGTGTGATGTCTGCCGCAGAGTTAAAGCTGTCCATCAGAAACCTTCCGGTCTTCTACAGCCATTGAAACCCCCGGAATGGAAATGGGAGAAAGTAGAGATGGACTTCATCACTGGTTTTCCAAGGTCGCAGAAGGGCAACAATGCAATCTTTGTTGTCATTGACAGGCTTTCTAAAGTGGCTCACTTCTTCCCCGTCAAGGAAACCATTTCTGCAATTCAGTTGGCTGAGCTCTATATCAACAGAATTGTCTCTCTGTATGGGGTTCCGCTTAAGATCAGTTCAGACCGTGGAAGCATCTTCACTTCCAAGTTCTGGGAAAGTTTCCAAAATGCTTTGGGAACAAAATTGAACTTCAGCACAACTTACCACCCTCAGTCGCAAGGACAAGTTGAAAGGATCAATCAGATTCTGGAGGATATGCTCCGTGCTTGCGTCATCTCGTTCGGCATGAAGTGGGAAGAATGTCTTCCTTATGCTGAATTCTCTTACAACAATAGCTTCCAGAAAAGTCTAAAGATGGCACCATTTGAGGCTCTCTATGGTCGCTAATGCAGAACTCCGATTGGTTGGTCGGGTGCAGGAGAAAGAATATTGTTTGGCCCGGACATTGTGACTCAAGCGGAGGAGAAAGTTCATATCATTCTTGAAAATCTGAAGATTGCTCAAAGTCGCCAGAAGAGCAATTATGACAGAAAGCACACAGACATGGAGTATGTCCCTGGTGATCTCGTTTACCTTCGTGTCACTCCCATGAGAGGCACGCACCATTTTGGTAATAAAGGAAAGCTGGCTCCTAGATACATCGGTCCATTCAAAATTCGTGGAAGAAGAGGAGAAGTTGCTTATGCTCTTGAACTCCCTGAAAAACTCAAGGTTCATGATGTTTTCCACATCTCTCAACTCAAGAAGTGCTTCAAGGATCCCGGCAGGACCGTGGACCATGAGCTTATCAATCTCCAAGAAGACCTGTCTTATCAAGAACACCCCACAAAAATCCTTGAAATCGCAGAAAGAAGGACTCGCAATAAGTCCATCAAGTTCTGCAAGGTGCAGTGGTCGCACCATTCCGTTGATGAAGCCACTTGGGAACGCGAAGATGAGCTCTGTGCCAAGTATCCTACCATCTTTGTGTCTTCTTCTTCCTAGAATCTCGGGGCGAGATTCCTGTTTAGTGGGGGAGAGTTGTAGCATCCCAATTGTCTAACAATTGTAATGCTACTTGGTCTAGTAATATAATGGCTACTTCCTATATATAATTGTTGCATCATAATTATAACATGTTCATGTCATCATGCCACCTTGCAGTTGAGCATCATATAAAACCTTTTCTCTGGTTCTTATCTCATATGCATTATTAATTGTATTTGCCTCTTGATATTGTATTTGGTTCTTGATATATTGTTTAAATGCCCAAGTTGAGTTGGGGGCATATCTTTTATTCCACTCCACCACCTTTCTTTCACCACCTTATAATTCCACCATCCAACTAAATATGAGCTTTGCACTTTATGGGTTTTACCTCTAGCTCATGAGGGTTGGGATGGATCCAATTCTTTTCCACATGCTCTCATCTTAGCATCATGTTGTTTTCACATTATTGATATGTGGAGCCACCTTTGCATGCATTATGAGTAGTGGCCTTTTTCTTAACTTTCATATGGATTATCATGGATTTATGCTCATGTTGGGGTATTTTTGGGACTATTAAACATCTAGTGGAATAAACACACTAGCAAGTCCCAATTATAATCAAATGTGATCATCTCCATCTACTCCATCTGGAAATTTCCTTTAAATTCTTTTGCTTGGCTTAATTCCACTTTTGGGAATGCATAGGAATAATTCCATGTAAATATTATTGTTTTCACAAGAATAAGCATGGCATTAATTGTTTTGCATGGGCCATGCAAGAACCACCACATTCTAGCCTTTTGGTTTTTATTTGAATCTTTGAGTGGATCTTCCCCATATCCCTCTCTACCCCTCTTATGCTTGATCTTGCTTGATGCATGCAAGCATCTAAAACTCTATAACCATCTGCATCCATACCCTCACCACCTTTTTTTTCTCACCCTCTCTTTTTCTTGTCTAGATCTTGTTTGAGCTTGGCATGTTCTTGCTTAATCTTGTCAAAAGAAAACCACGCCACCTAATCTCTCTCTCTAAACCCTAAGACCTCATCTCGCCTCTCTATAGCCCGAGCCACCATCGCCATGATCTATCCCAAACCCTAAACCAAACCTAACCCGAGCCCCCTCCCTAGCTAACCACATGCCCTTCCCTCTCTCACCCTCCCTCTCCCTGCCAGCAGGCCCCACCTAGCCACCCATCTACCCCTCCTCCTAGCCAAACCCTAACCGAGCCTAGCTCACCCGAGCCGGAGCCTCCCCTCTCCTCTCTCCTTTCATTCTCTCTGCCAAGCGTGTCCTACACCGAGCCTGACCTCCTTGACCTCACCTTGGTCCCACCTGGACGACCCTGATCACCTGCCCTGCCCTGGCCGAGCCAGCCCGAGCACGTGAAGGAGAGGAGGAGAAAAGGTGGCCGAAGCCACCTTTATCTCCAACCTGCTCCCATACGGCACCCACGCCTCCCCCTCTCCTTTTCCCCTCCCACTCGCCTTCTCTGGCCTCTCCCAGATCTCCCCAGGCCTCCCCTTCCTCTCCGTCTACCCCTACCACCGTCTACACCATCGCCGCCCACCGTCGGCCTCCACCTTCCCTCCTCTTACCAGCCGGTGGCGTGGCGCTCTGGGTGTCGAGGAAGATCGAGGAGATTCCTAGGAGGCCGCCGATACCTGTCGCGGAGGAAGAGAAGGACCGGAGCTGAGGTTCACCGACGAGCCCGACGCCAAACCCTAGCCTCCGGTCCGTCTGCGTCGTCGCCGATCCCCTGCGCCTCGAGCGGATCCAACCACACCAACCAACTCACGGTGAGCTGACCCACCTCCTAGACAACCCCCTCTGGCCGATCCCGCCCTAGCGCAGCCGATCTTTTCGTCGAACATCGTCGGAGCGTCGGGTTCGCTGTTGTCTGCAGCCTTCCCGCGCCGCGCCAGCCCCTTCTAGCCATCGTTCCACCTTCTAACACCAAACCCAGGCCACCGCAGTGGCTCCGCCCTCTACGCGCGCGCCCCAGGTTGCGTGTTCGAGCCCTGCCGCGGCACTCTGTCCTTTGTCGCGCACGGATCGGTCCTCTGCACGCGGAGAAGATCCATAGTACGGGCGCTCGTTTTGCAGATAGCCCCCTGCATCTTTTTCTGCTTAACCCGCAGACCAGCCTGCCCCACCGTCAGCCTCAGCGCCTGTTTTGCAGATAGACCCCCTGGTTCTTCCAGCCTCAACCCGCAGTCCCCCTGGATCTCCTACGTGTCGCGTCCCCGCTGGCGCGCCCGCGTGTGGCCCTGAGGCTGCCGTGGCCCCACCTGTCATTCGCTGAGGCTAGATTAGCTCGCGGTGAGGAAACCCTTCTCTGTGCGCGTTTGGTCCCAGTCATCCAGTGGCCCACCTGTCATTGTCTGTGGCTAACTTAACCTGAGTAGAAAAAGTATTTCTGTATTTCTGTTTAACTCAAACTTTTTCAAATTAATTCAAATTCAAATTTAAATCTGTTTTCAAATAACTTTTAAAATACAATTCCAAATAATACAAATAATATATGTTTTGAAATCAGAAAAATATGAGGAATTCAAATATGGCCCTCAAAATATATTTTGAACACTTTAAATTTCAAGTTGATTAAAATTACAATGAAATGCCCTTTTCCTTAATTATTTAATAACTTTTGTTTTATAACTCCAAATTTGACAAATGATATGTCTAAAATGTTTAGCTCGACGAGACCTTTCTGTTTATGCATTCCATTATCTGTTTTGCAGCATGCATCATATAAATATAAAGTATACAGCAACTTATATGGGTATAAAATATGATTAAAACTCCATAAAATGTTTATTTCTTGTAATCGACACCTCACCCATGCCATGCTACTTTATTGCCATGCAAATTGTGCATCATTCATCATGGCATGATCGTTTGCTTGTCGCATTTAATTCATATGATTGTGCACTTTATTTATGTTGGCCCTTGTTTGTTTGGTCCTTCTTCGAATAGACGCTGAGCAGGGGATATATCAAGAAACCCAGGAGCACTACCCAGATCCTTCTCTTGCTTCAACTGAGCTGCCAGGCAAGCACTACCACATGCTTGCATACATATAGTAACTATTGCCTCTATCTTATTCTTCCATCATTGAGTCGCGATTGCATTAAATTGAATCCCAAGTACTGCAGAGCCTTTACTTTGAAACCCCACCGAAGCTTGTTCCTCCATCCCATGAGCCATTACTACAGGAGTTGTTTGAGCCAGGCGAGTCGTAGAACAGCATGTGTAGGGTATGTGAGTGTCTGATGGATAACGAGATACCTAAACAACTTAACTTGAGTAGTAATGGGATAACTAATGAAAGTGGCATCGGTGAGCAATATTTGTTATTTGGTTTTTCATGCTCACTTGTGTCCCGTAGGACCATGAGTACTTGATTCCTGTTCCTTGAATATTCGCGCTATCCACATCCGGGAGGCTTATGAACCCCCCTGAGCCAGAGCTTGATTCATTCTTATTTCTTGGGGCCACAAAGTAGTTTGGGACTTTATTACTATACTGTACTTATGCCATGCTTTGCTGCTTAATTTAAAATTGTGCGAGGAATGCACCTGTACTGTTTAGGGAGGCGAGTGTTTTCGCGGTATCGACAAGCCCAGTCACACTTTCGGGTTTCCAGTCGTTTACAGCCACTGACGCAAACCTTGAGTCCGTCTCGGAGTCGGCTAACTTCGTTGCGGGTAGCTTAATGGGGTGGCCCCCTGAAATATTTCTGAATCCTGTGATCGCTTTGTCGTGACTGCCTCGTTGGGTTTTGATTTGGTTTTTCCGAGGTTGATCGAGTGTGTGTTGCTATTTGTGCACCATTGCAGGGTAAAACTTTCTGAAAGCCGTGTCCGCGATTATGGACGACTTGGAGCACAGTTTCTCGATCATAGACAAGTATAACTAAAGTACCGCTTTAATTTGACTAAGTACCTTACTAGTAAATAGTGCAACTCTCATGGAATGGATACTAAAACTGTCAACGGATGGGGGGTTGTTCGTCCACTTCCTCGTCGGTAAGCGAGGAGGAGGATGGATCTGTTAATATTACTATTTTAACTATTGTTATTAATTCACGGATATCCGTCTATCTTTGGTTCGGCGGATGGTTAGCGAGTATCTATAGAATTGTTAGGGTTTATCTTTTGCTGCAATTGCGTCACCCCAGGTTGTGTCCCCTTTAGAGGCATAAAGACTTGCTGAGTACCCCTAGGGTCTCACACGATAAATTATTTGATTCAGATGAACAGGTAAACTCGCAAGATGGATACTGGGTGGAGGAGACGGACGATGTGGGCAACGATCATTCGGTGTAGAGATTCCGGGAACGGGGATCCGTGAGATCTGTGGGCGGGATGTGTTTATTTATGGGGCATCTTATGCCGATTTGCTTCTTATCCGTACTCGGATCTTGTCTTCTGCTTCCGCCTGATACTCTGATGTTTGATGTATGAGGAGATATCCTAAACTATTATATCTATCTAGGATATTTGGATCTTGCCGTATGGCGTTGCAATATTTCTATTTCTTTTAGATGGAATGGCTCTGAGGACTGTTGTATGGTGGCTTGCATACATACTCATTTGTGTATGTAGTTGATCCCTTCGCCTGCCGATTACGCCGCCCGTTCTTGTCCCGATGTTTGGAAATGGTTAGGATGGCCGAAAGGTCTACCTGTGAGTGGCATTTGGGCCCCACCGTACTATTTTAACCATTTCCGCTCGTCCAGGCTTGTAACTAGGAGCGTAATTCACCGAGGTAGTTACATTGCACAAGGTTTGTACTCAATGTCGAAAGCTGAAAGCTCTATGCCCCATTTGGCGACGCGTCCTATGGCGTCACTATTGTTGATTATATCTCTCATGGGAGCTGTGCTGACCACAATAATTGGATGTTCCTGAAAATAATGTCGTAACTTACAGATGCTAAGAACACACCATAAGCTAGCTTTTGATAATGCGGATACCGCTATTTTGATTAAGTTAAGACCTTGCTAAGATAATAAGTCGGACGCTGCACCAGGAGTTCCTGATTTTCCTCTGGTCTCTCCACCACCATGACGATACTAACGACCTTGTTTGTCGTAGCGAGATAGAGGAACATCGGTTCTTGTGGTTCTAGTGCTGCGAGGATGGGAGCAAATGAGAGTACTGCTTTCAGGTCTTATAGCACAGCTTCAGCTTCGTCGGTCCAAACGAATTTCTTGGTCTTTTTTAGGAGCTTGTATAGTGGTGCGGCTCTTTCACCGAGCCGGCTTACAAACCAACTGACTGTTGCAATGCAATCAGTTAGTCTTTGAACGTCGTTCAGGCGAGTCGGCCTAGAAATATTGAGTATACCCTTGATTTTGTCTCGGTTTACCTCTATGCCTCTTTGAGACATGATAAAACCTAACAATTTTCCGGCTGGGATTCCGAAGAAGCACTTCTTCGGGTTAAGCATTATGTTGTATTTTCGTAGATTGGCGAACGTTTCCTCCAAGTCGGAAATCAAGGTTTCCTTATTTTTGGACATCACCGCAATATCATCCACATGTGCATGTACATTGCGTCTGATTTGATCGTGGAGGCAATGTTGCATAGTGTGCTGGTACGTAGCTCCTGCGTTCTTGAGCCCAAAGGGCATCGTAACAAAACAGAAGGTTCTGAAGGGGGTTATGAATGAAGTTTTGACTTTGTCATCTTCCTTCATCCGGATTTGGTGATAATCGGAATATGCGTCGAGAAACCATAGGAGTACCGAGCTTGCCGTAGAATCGATAACTTAATCAATCCTAGGTAGAGAGAACGGATCTTTGGGACAAGCCTTATTCAAGGAAGTATAATCAACACACATCCTTAAATTAGTGGTGTCCTTTTTAGGGACCATTACAGGATTGGCCGACCACTCAGTGTGGATGACCTCTTCTATGAATCCGGCTAACTCGAGTCGTGCTAGTTCCTTAGTTATTGCCTTACGCTTTTCATCGCCAAAACATCGTAGGGATTGTTTGCCGGGTTTAGCGTTCAGGTGTACATTTAAAGAGTGCTCGGCAAGTTCCCTAGGTACTCCGATCATGTCGGATGGCTTCCATGTGAAGATATCTTGATTTGCTTGGAGGAACTTGACGAGCGCGCTTTCCTATGCGCTATATAGGCCTACGCCTATCTAGGTCACCTTGGAGGGGTCATCATGCTTCAACGGTGTCTTCTTCGTCTCTTCCGATGCCTTAAACTCCGGATTCGGCTTTGTTACCTCCTTCTTTGTTGCGGGCATCTCGGATGGATCTATGGTCATCTTGATCTCCTGCTACTCCTGGGCGTGCATCACGGCTTCAGCAAAGGTGGCATTTCCATCCTCACACTCTCGCGCTTTCTTCGGCTCTCCACTAATGGTGATCACGCTGTTGGGACCTAGAATTTTCATCATATTGTAAATGTAGCACGGACGAGCCATAAAAGCCCAGTAAGCCGGACGTCCGAATATGGGTGGTACGCGCTCTTGAACGGGACCACTTCGAAGGAAAGTGCTTCTGTCTGATAGTTCTTTGGAGTTCCAAAGGTCACACCCAAAGTGATTTCTCCTAGGGATTTTGCTTGTCTTCCTAGGACAACTCCGTGAACCACTCGGCCATCTCTCCTACATAAATTGTTGACTAGAAACTGAGTGAATAACGAGTTTTCATATCACTAAAGTACAGGTACAACCGATCACATTTTCCATAGGGAGTTTGACTTCCCTTCCAATTTCATATTCCTCAACAACAACTTCTCTCATCCCCACGGATCTATTCCAAATTATGGAATTGTCCCATGTTTCTATTTCGATTGAATGGCATGACGTATACACGTTATGCAAACAAAATGTATGGTTACTTTACTCTATTTTATAATGTCTTGTTAAACCTTTCGTTTTTATCTTTGGATCATAACCAAATAAAAACTTCTCGAGTTATTAGAATCCATAGTCAAATTCAGTCCTTGGTTATTCAAGTTAGATGAAATAGTAATAGTTTGGCTCATTGGTATACTACGAAATCCAATCTTATTCAAATATGGAATATCTCTCCTTGTCGGGACAATTTGAACAGAAAGCCCATATCTATTATCTTTTTTATCTTATTAGTCTATTTTTTAATATTTTATAATGTATAATTCCTTTGTTTATGGGATTATTTCCCCCGAGGGTTTCCAATCAATGGGGGCGTAGTATAGGTAGTTAGAGAGTGTTGGCTCCCCTATATTAAATTCTTTTTACCCATTCTTTGAGAGTGATAGGTTTTCTTTTTCTGTACTGTAAATAGAAGAGCTTAGAAGAAAGACCAAATTATATAAAAACACGACCATTCAACCTAAATATTAGAGGGTCCGTAATAGGGCTCTCATAGACTTGCTAGGAAATCTCAAATTAGGAATCGGCTTTTCTTTTGTGTTAGGCTCAAACTTGAGGCCTTTTCGCTTATTATTATTATATGGCATATCCATAGTTTAATAACCTAGTGCATGATCGATTTCAAGCAATATTGACTGCCAGATAGAGAGATGATGATAGGCTCAAGGAGGGTATTTACTTATTATAAAGAATATATAGAGAGGGAAAAGCTTAATAGCCACTATTGATCCCCCGAACAGAGCACATGATTCGGGATCAGGTGCGGTGTGAAGAGGTAGCCTAGCCTTTTATGAGAAACAGTTGGGAATCGGAAAGATGACATACACCAACAAAGTATTACGGGAATACGCAAGCGACTGGACCATGCAGTCAGCAACGTGAAATGGTTAGAGATTTATCCGCATGCGGGAGTACATAACTTGGCAATGACTGGATCAGAATAAGGGACCACCTTCTATCTTGGTAAGCAGAGTTGGTTCTAACTCCCATAAGTCATCAATGATTAGCAGCATGTCAAGGAAAGTGCACGCTCTATTACTCGATCGAAAGGCGTATATTCTTCTGGTGAGAGATTTCCTCAATCTTTCCATGCGTTGATTCCATCAACAATGGAAATGGCACTATTGTTTCCTAGCGAGAAACTCCCGACAAAGAAAGGGGATGCCAATTGAAATATAGAAAGAAGCTAATAGGATAAGGAAGCAATTTCTAGTTGTCGAAAAGCTTGCATTTGCATCCTTCGAGTAGTGGGATATCGCTCCCTTTGCGGACTTTCCCATACTCAATAAGTAGCCCCTAGCGTGAATGCAATACAGAGTCACGCCAGCTACCAACAAGACCCCAAGGTCTATCAAAACATCTAGATCAAGTCATTGGCATGGCCCTAAATTAGTTCTTTCTGTAATCATACCCCTCCCATCTATGTTCCTAAGCTTCCTTAGGTCAATTAACTTATTTGTAAGGCAAGGTTTACATAAATAATTTGTGAGTGAATAGTGTTAGCATAAGCATGTAGCCATATTAAGAAAGTCGACCTCGGTGCCAGGAGGCCACTAGAATAAGCTCCCGCCTATGGTAATGTGCATACCAAGCCGTCGGGGTTGTCAGTGCAGAGCGGTTCTTCAAGGGTCGCCTCTCCCGCACGGTCTATCTCCCAGGCTGCTTCAACAGTGTATAGAAGGTCGAGGCACTTCAAGACGTGACGAGCTCGTGAGTAGCCAAACCACATGTGTCGTAAGTCCTCTGATTCCACATTACATATAGGGCTTACAACCGAAGTCTTGGAATCATGTCTGTTCGCTATAGTGTAGAGGCAGGGAATGTTGCCTTGGAGTGCTCTCCGGTGAATATTTGCACCTTACGTAGCACCGTCAGCTACAAGATCATCTTCCCCGCTGGGTGGCCTGCCGATCCGCTAGTTCTGTCTCATCACCGTGCTCACCAACGGTATTCTGCCTGCCATTCTGCATGGTCGGCCGACTTAACAGAAAAACAATCTGTCTTTGTGAATTGCTAAGTGATGAAGTCTGGTTGATTGTGATTTGCTAGGGGAATTGGAAGAATCCCTTCTGTGTTTTGATGGACAGAAAATGCTCTTCACCAGCTCCTCACCCCATCCTCACGAATAGTGTCAGTTGACAAGGATGGTGAGTATCTAGTCATTACTTCTTCGGAGAAGGCTTCTTTCTTCCCTGCTTATCCCTCCAAGTGGGAAAAGCACACAATTTCTTTTTGGGTCAAGTTTTGGCTTCGCATCGTGGTTTTTCGTGAGACTTCCTCTTTTATTGCTGGAATCCCACTCCTCGTTACTCTCCTTTACAATTGCGTATAAAGAAAGTGCTCACTCATTTTCTGTTTGTTTTCATGTGTGCATACACTCAGCCTAATTTAGTAAGTGTGAAGTAGAAGGGCGAGTACGGGGGAAAGCCCACTACCTTCCAGATAAAAGATATGCCTGATTCATAGAGAGCTTTGCTTCACTATATAGCATGGGACGAATTGATAAGCTCTGAATGCAGGAAGGGAAACCTTAGAGCTTTCTTCGCTTATCTTCCCAAGCAGACCATATGATTCTCATTACTCTATTTCTCTTTCTTTCTAACCAGCATTCCCGCTTATTCTGATTGGAGTGATGATTGGTGGAATATTGCACAGAGGGCATGGTTTTCATGTGTCAGGATCATTTCATTCCCCTATGGCTATTGTTACTTTCGAATTTCATTGACAATTGGAAAGGATATCTTGCGTATCTGATCCTCAGATCCAAGTATCTGATCTCACTAGCAGTAGGTATATTTATCTTGAAATAGGTGAGAAATAGGATAAACTTACATCATTATGACAAACAAAGTCTTAAGACCACAGACACAAGACCCAAAAGTGCAACATAATCATAGCAAGTCCTGGGTTGTAGTTCTCTAATTTTGATACATCTTTTAGCTAAGTGTAAGCTATTCTTCAATTAAAAGAGAACATTGCTTATTTTACCTATATGGACATGTTCCTTATTTGTATTCACTTCTTTGAACTCAATCCCATTTTCATCAATCTACTTGATAGTTTGAATTACCTCATTCCTCTCTAGATGTACCAATAAAGCCCTTACTATAGAGTCACTAACTTGAGACAATTGGTTTCTACAAAAAATCTATAAACAATTCTACTGGCGACTATATCCCTTTTTTCTTTTTTTAAGTAGTGACCTTGCCCAGCGCCAAATAAGAATGTTTCCGGATCAAGAGGAGAGATTTTTTACTTTTTAGACCCTGTTTTGAGTGTTTTCCTTTTCAAGGTGCAGCCGAGGAAAGCCGACCCGCACTACGAACTAACGGCACGCCAAGGCTGGATATAGGCAATGAACAATCTGTTCAGCTGACTATGTTAGTTTCGGGATAAATGGCACCAGAAGATGTTTCAAAAGATGTTTCTCTTGCTAGTGTTTTTAATAACAGTGACTGCAGCTTTGAGGCGCTAAGGCCTAATATAGGATGTGGCTGCCTTCTAATCAAACTACCCTCACCCTCCTCTTCATTGTATGCTTAATTTAATGGCAGGCGGAGGTAGGGCCAACTACCTATGTCCTCTCTTTCTTGCCGCCTAAACAACATATTTAGATACTACCTTGACCAAAACAAGAAGATTTATGCACGACTTTTTAAGTGAAGACCTAGTAGTGGTGCCTCCAACGACTGTTCCTATGCTAGTGAAGAAGATAGCGGATATCGATTAATAGGCCTTGTGGGGCTACAAGATCTAACATTACAATTTCAGTATGAGGGAAACCGGCATCACGAATGAACTAATAGCAAGCCTTTTAGGAGCCAATGAGCCCTTTTACTATGACCCAGGTTCGGTACCCATATGGACTGGAAACACTGCCAAGGAAAATGGGAATAATAACACATAAAATCACGCCCAAAGTGGAACCAATGGATTAGTGAATGCTCAAGCGAATCACGCGGGTCTATGTCTATCCACCCTCTCTTTCATGATAATAGGTAGGTAGAGCAAGAACAATACCTGCCTTCATCTTAACCCTTGGTATTTATATCAACTTTCCGATATCAAAAAGTCCGTAGTCGACTCTGTTCTAGGCTGCTGGTGCCAAAGTACTCTTTAGCTAAAGAACTCTCTTTGGGACAAGGGCATCATCAAAAAGCTTTTCCCATGAAGAAGCTTGAAGATCACCATCCTCACTCAGATGAAAGAGTTCTCTGATCTGTCCAAGAGCAATGCTCCAAAGCTAGAAAGGTTAGAGCAAGTGATTAAGAATTGTGCTCTGGAAGTTGTGGATGACCCTCAACCAGCTCTGAATGTGCCTCCTTCTTCAGTGTAAGATCCTCAAGATTCTTCATGCTTTTTTGTGCTTATGGGAGTCGAATAGCTAGATAGATAGTTCTAGTAATGATGCTGGAAGGGTAGGATAGAGGCAGAAAAAGGTAGTAGGACTTGGTTCTTCTTTTGCTCTTTTTATGGACTATCTTGTAAACCTGTTTTGGATGATGCATGTGTGTTTCATTTCTCATATCTAGTATGACTTCTTCTTATTGCTTATCTTATGTCATATACATGCTTCATCCTTTAGCAAGTGTATCTTTGACTCTATGCTTATTTTAAATAGACTTTGCACCACATCATTGCGTGTGAGCTTATCTTTTTCTTGATGTCTTTCCAAAATATATAGAAAAGAGGGATGCCGAAACTCAGTGATCTTAGAGTTATTTGATGAGCTTGCAGGGGTGGGGCAAAATTCTTATCCAATGCCATCCTTTCCTTCACCGAAGCCCACTAGTTGATGGTTGGGAAAGCAAGGGTGAAGCCTTTGATACAGGTTGAGCTCATCTCCTTCTCTGTTCTATCAGAGAATCTAAATAATGATTCTTTCATGTCTAAATAGAAAAATAAGAATCTGGATCCTCCGATAGATAAGAAGGGAATGTAGGTAGCCTAGTAGCAAAGAATGAAAACAAAAAGAAAGAAGAGAACAAAAGGAGAACAGAACTTTGTATTTGGTAACTCTCATGTAGTTATGTTTAACCTTGAATGCAATTTATAGATTCGACATAAATAGTCCCTCGGACTCGAAAAATAATAATGAAAATGGCTAATCCAATAGCAGATTCCACAACTGCCACTATTGGAACTAATTAATCAAATGATTGAACCATCATATCATCCAAAGAAACAGAAAATACCAAAAAGTTCAAATTGACAGCTAATAACATTGATTCAATTGGCATTGACATAATAAGAATATTTCATGTATTAAGGAGGATTCCTCGAATACATAAAATAGAGATGATCATAGGAAAAGTGAAATATTTATAGGATCCGTTTCGGAAACATGGAATGTCCAAGAAATTCAAATTATGTGAGGAAAGAAGTACTGCGCAGAGTCCATGGAGAGCCTATTATGTTTTTATATAAAAAGCGGAACAAGGGCTTGCACCCTTTCGGATTGTCATGAAACTCACTAATGAACTATGCCAAGTCCTGACAAGTGTAACTATAAAGTTCTAACTCCCGAATGACTCCCTCGACGACTCTATCAGACAGATCTGGATATGGGGAGTTCTTCATCCATAGTCTCTTCTTCTTTTCGACAATTCTATACTGCTCTAAAAGAAGTTGATGGATTTCATCCAACCTAGCTCGCTTTGCCTCCTGTTCCTGCTCAATAGCAAGGAAATCAGGAGCCGGCTGATTAACTGATGGTTCAGAGGAATCTCCAGTCTCCTCGAGATAGGGACAGTCGACCAACGTATCCACGGAGCTGGTGTTCTCGGTCTCGGGTGCAGCAGAACCCGAAGCACCAACATGATTATTTCCACTCGTAGTCGAACCGTCAGCATTCCGTGTTGATGGCCCGCCACTGGCTTCCATGGCATGTATCTCATGAAATCCTAAAAGAGGAGTGACGAGGGTAACAAAAAGTATTCGCCATAGAAATCCTAGGAAGAACTTCGGTATCGGGCCTAGCCCGGAGTACTGTATAAATACTTCTATGAAACTGGAGTACATATATGAGAGACCTGTGCTAAAACCTTTTCTCAAGATATCTTCAAAATTCCTAGGGTCTTGCTCTGGATCTTGTCCCCCTGGTGCAAAAGCAGTTGGTTCCGTAGTTTGAGAATTCTGTTAATTCCAAGTATTCCATTATTATTATTAAATAAGAGAATATAGAAAGTAAAGAGGAGAACGCATAACTAGAAGAATTGTGAGAAATAAGTCAATTAATCAAGTTGAGGCATTTCTATTTTGATTTTCAATAAGTCACCCTATATAGGTGGTAGTTTGGTAGTCAACAAAGAATAAAGCGGATCTCCATGATCTCTTCATGGATAACGAAATGCGTCCACGCCTTCATTTTATCAAAGAGGGGATCCTAGCCTAGCTAAAGAGCGATACGAATGAAGTCAGATAAGAACAACCTCTAGTGAAGGCTTTCGCCAGTTCTCAACTTCTTTTCTTACCCACACAAGGATGGCACATTTCAGACTCGTTTCTCATGTGAATAGTGTCGGGGGATAACCCCCAGGTAGGCCAAGATGGGACCAACCGGCCCGCTCCAAGGAGCTCACGCCGTTTGGGCCTAGACCAAGGAACCACAGCCGGGTGGAATCCCCCACCAGGTCCACATCCAAGTTTCCCCGACTAGCCCGTCTAGCCGGGTAGCCAGAAGAACCGGCTGGGAGGCCGCTCCTAGCCGACCGCCTCGGATCAGCTAGCGGTAGTATGGTGGGAATGACGCCCCCTGCTGAGCGCACCTTTGACCGGACAGGCTGGCTAGCCTGGCCGGCGCTACTGGACAACTGTGCCAAAGCTGGAGGCTGACGAGCAAAGCAAGGGCTGACGAGGAAAGCTCTAGCTTACGCATAAAGAGCCGGCTGACGAGTAAAGCAGGGGTGCTGGACACTGTAGCATTGTCCTCCCCTGTACTGGAGGCTTGAATGGATCCGGGGCTACCATTTGGCCCGTCCATCCGTCCCACTTTGTAAGGCCCAGATCCAAACAATAAACCCTAGAACCCACCTTGTAAATTACCTCCTCAACCAGTATATAAGGGGGGTAGTGTTAGGGTTCTAGGTAGACACAAGATGAAATAGTAGACAGTTAAAAGTTAGAAGTTCTCCACATTGGACAAGTTGAGTAGCTCCTTCTTCTCCTTCAAGCAAGGATTAGCTAAGGAAACAGCTCAAGGAGTATCTGTATTGGGCACTCGACCCCTTTGATACTAGATCATTGCAGGAGTAGGACCTTTACCTTGCCAAGAGGGCTCCAAACGTGGGTACATCGCTGTGTTTGCAGTATCTGTGCCCAACCCGTTGGGAGTAGCCACCGATAGCACGCGACTTCCACTCGTCGTCGGTGAGCGAATCGCCTCTAGCCTCGTCCTCACTTTCGGCTCCTTTGACTGCGTCCTCGACAACGCATCCTGTTTTGCTGGGGGGATTTTCCCAAGCGGAGGCTCCATCATGCACTTCAGCGAACACCGCGTCTACATCGCCACCGTCGTTGAGGCTTTCCCTCGCGAGGTCGTCACCATCTCCGACGCGCCCCCTGGTTTCTCAGCTTCACGCGTCGCCAGTGGCAACGTCGAGGTCATGATGACTGGATTGATGGAGAACCGTCGCCCACCTCTAGAGTGCAACATGGACAGCCGCGCCACCAACTCACACCCCCCGAACCAGGACCTGCTCAACGCGTCCATCGAACACCTCCGCAACCCCATCACCGCCATCGAGGCGGATCCAGCTGCAGCTGCAGCAGCCCTGGAGGCTACTCGTCAGAACCTTCTGGAGGAAGCTGGCAAAGTGGTAGCCGCCCAACGGCAGGTGCATGCGACCATGAAGGAGTATACCATCGTGAACTGCTTCGCACACTTGCCCGGCACCAGCCGCCTGGCCCAGCCACAAGTTCGAAACCTCGGTTCGGAGATGGATCGCGCCGCTGATCCGCGTATGCCCGCAGTACAGCCGGTCTACAACACCCCCACCAAAAACATGAGGGCTGCGGAGGCAGCAGTTGCAGAGATAATCCACTTGGAGGGCGAGGAACTGTTCCATCAGTAGACACGTGTCCAGCTCCTCGTAGTCACGACAAACAAACAGTAGGCTGAGGCAGAACTCAGCATGGCCAGCAACAGCAGAACCCAACCGGCTCACTGGATGGTGGATCCGAACGCAGGCGGCAGCAAGGCATCTTCCCCAAACGGAGAAAGGCCGAGAAACCGCCCACACGGTGGATCTACAGGCCGTGGGCACAACGCCCGTGACACGGCAGCTGTTACCAGCAAGAACCGCGAGCCGGCTGATGAAGCCGGAAAAGGCCAAGCGCTGCCCAAGTCCCCGCCTATCCGGCCGGCTGGGACCGCTCGACCCAGAAGAACAGCAAAACATGCACGCACGAATTGACCTACTGGTCCAGTCACGCGCGCTGGAATAAGAAAGTCTAGCTGGGCGAAGATGTTTCAGACCGCGCATCCGGTACGAGCCGTTTCCAAAGGGATTTTCTCTCCCAAGGGACACGCCAAAATAAAATGGCTCGGTCAAGCCGGAGGATTGGTTGGTGGACTAAACCACCGCTGTGGGCATCGCAAACAGCAACTATAGTCGGATTGATGACAAGTACGCCATGAGGGGGTCCTCGAAGCGTGTGGAAGAGAGGGGTGTGAGATGTATGGTGTTCCGGGACGGTGAGCACACAAGTTTACCCAGGTTTGAGTCTGCCGACTTTGGACGGATCCTACTCCTGCTAGCAATCCAGTAATACGACAGAGGCGGATTATGGGTTACAAGGGTTTCGCCTGTGCGAGTTGAGATTGTAGACTATTGTGAGGGTGCCCTAAAGGCTCTCCCTAGGACAGCTTATATAGATATCCGGCCTAGGGTTTAGCCGGAGAGATCTATCCGGCTATGACTAAGAGTCGGTTACAGAGTACATCTTGAACTACAAGTAACACTATGGGCCTTTGTCGGTAAGTCTTCTGGTCCTTTCCATAGCCGGACTGGACTCCGTATCTTCTCCCTGACTAGGCCGCTCGTGAAGAAAATCTCTAACCCGAAGTGGGCCACCCTGGGCAGTGAGGCATAGTGAGGATACTCGGAAAATATATCCCCAACAGCAGCCCCCGGAGGCCTCCAAGATCCAAAGTCGGATTCATCATCATCTAGCTTGATCTTAGGCTTGTAGAATCTTGAAGGGTTCCTGAAACTTCAAAAGAAAAGATACGATCCGGGTCTCAAAAAATGAGTCGGACCTATGAATATGTTATTCGTGTTTCCAACTCGAAATTCAAGCTGCCATACCCCCCCCCCCAAAATAAATCCAGGAAAGTGTTCAGTAGACTGTGGCAATGGTCATGCCCTAGAAACTGATCGGTAAAATCGGTTACAGTATAGCCCTTCGGCAAATGCAATTCTGCCTCCCGAAAATACAAGTCTTAAGCCGGAACTTGGTCTTTGATGTAACCTGACAACAATCATGGTCAAGTCACGTCACTGACAGACATTTCCTGTCAGCACGACCGTTGGTGGGTCCACCTTTCGCGGAACCGAGGCGCCATTTCAATGCGTGTGTGGAGATCGAGGCGGCGTAATCATCGCGTGGGGGTTTCCCAGTCCTTTCCACGACGCGTGGCATGTTCACCGTAGCATTTACACGAATCTTGACGCGGTTGGTGGATATAAGTGGCGAGGATTTTCTTCCCCATCTCCTTCACCAGTTCCTTGCGTCGTTTCCTTCTCCTCTACTCCTCCCATGAACTTAGAGCTCCACTACTCCCCAAATAACCTCTAGCGCCGCCCATCCAAGGTCACCAGCGCACCGGAAAAATGGTTTTTGCATCATCCTCCAGCTCGGCAGCGGCGGCGGCGGTGGAGAAGGAGAGCACCGTGGGGTTTGGATCCCGTGCGTCCTCAATGATCCCAAGCTTCGTGTCGTTAAAGAAAAAGGGTTCCTCCGCACCGTCGACTGGCGGAGCGGCTTCGGCGAAACCATCCCCAACCCTCGCGCTGACGAACAAGTGCACTCCGGCACTCATCTTGACAGAGGCCTGAGTTTTCCTCCCTCAGATTTCTTTTCCGAGGTCATAGGTCATTACGGAGTTCATCTCCATCATCTCCCCCCACCCCCGAACTCCATCTTAGAGATGAGTGTGTATGCCTCTTTGTGCGAGGGGTATCTCGGCATTAGGCCGAGCCTTACTCTCTTCCGGAATTACTTTCATGTCCGGAGAAATTCCATAATTGCCGATAATCCTTACATTACCGGTAGCATTTGTTTTTTGGTTAGGGGAGAGCGCGTTTATCCTCGGATCATGGCTAGTGAGTCGGTCAAACAATGGGCGTCCACTTTTTTCTATCACAAGGATATTCCTGCTTCCGGCAAATATCATGCTTTGCCGGCTTTCGTCGACGTAGCCGCCACGCCCCAAGAGTCCTGGGACGAGCTCGCTCCAACTCTTAGTGACGATCTGATCCTCGCCAAGAGGCAGATCGAGTATCTGATGAAGCACAAGGGCCTGAAAGGGTCCGACTTAGTTCAATGCTGGGTGGCACGCCGGATCCAACCTCTTCAACATCATGGAGATCGACGGATGCATTCCATCACGTCGTCAAAGAAAGATTCCCTCCGCATCAGCCCCAAAACCTTAGAGAAAAATATTATGTAAGCCAAATCATATGGCTAATAAGGGAGCGGATCGAGAGGAAGATTCCGGAGCTGTCCCTGGACATGCATACAGCGGAAGATCCTGTTGTGCGGGTAAGCTTCAGTAGCAACTCTTTTTATGTGCTCATCTTTATGTTATTTTTGCAATACTGAGATACTTCTCCTTTTTAGCTTGTTGACCTCCCCGAGTCGGAGTTCACTCCTATCGAGGGATATCCTCCTGAGTTTTCTCAGGATGAGGGTGAATTGGTCCCAATGCTGGACGTCGTTCCTCGGAAACGCAAAGCACCGACATTGGCCATTGGCACAAAAGAAGTGGCTATTGTGAAGAGGTAATCTTTCCTCACAAGGTTTTTATATTTTGCTCATAATTCCTTCTGAGATGTAATGTTCTTTGTTCTATTATCTTCTCAGAGCTAAAAAGCTCATCAAGGGCAAGGGGAAGGGAGTTATCTCAAAACCCCTGTGTCAGTCGAAGCTAAAATTGGCTTCTCCTGCCGTGGCTCCTCCGACTCCTGCCCCTCAGCCTTCTACAGCGCCGGAGATTACTCCATCTCCAACCGTTGCAGAAGATCAAGCTCAATCAGCAGAGCCAGCGATCCTTGAATCGCAAACTGACGTCACCATGGGTGACTCGGGTTTTGATAAGGGTGAACCCTCTTCGGGTAATGATCCCTCGGCAGAGACCTTCGCCGACAATCTCCTGGACAATCCGGGACTTGCCAAACTTGGCCTATCTCGGAAGTCTGTGGAGGAGATTCAACGGCTAGCCCAGCAATGCCTAGAAAGTCGGACTATATCTTCCGAGGAAGAAGCGCAAGAAGCAGAGGATATCAAGCACTCTGATCTTCTTGAACAAGTTCGTCTTCGTGACGAGAAGCTAAGGACTCGCGAGCTTCCAACTATGCCAGTGATCCCCCTAACCTTCGCCCAAAAGGTTGCCACCGAAGTGAATGCGAGTTTAGACAAACTCATTCGCAAACAATATGTAAGTCGGAATTGTAACTCCCATTTTTCCTTATTTCATATCATATCCTCTAGCCCCCAAGCATGAAGCTGGAAAATCAAATCCGGTTTTATGCTTCCTTAGGATGCCAAAGAAAGAACTAGTGTAGCCCCCAAGGCTCGTGCTGATATTAGTAAAAATATTAGCCCGGGTCTTTAGTAAACTTCTGACTCTGGGTAGTTTGACTTACAGAAAGTATATTCCTATAACCAGGATTTGTTGAAGATGCACAATTAAAAGTTTCCAAGGATGAGGGCGAAGGTAAACATTCCGAAACTCAAACCTTGTCTTGTATTTCATAGTCGAATTTTTGCTGAACCGTTGTTATTTTAACTTACAGCACTGGTGAAGTAGTCATGTGCTATGATTGAAGAGGCCGAGAATCTTAAGACCCTGGTGGTGGAAAACAAGGAACTTCGCCAAGAGCGAGATAAGCTTAAGGCGGATCATGAGAAGAGCATTTCTGAAATTATCGAATCCACCTCCATGGCCACCGAGGAGCGTGATCGTAAGATTATGCTCCAAGATAAGAAAATCTCGGATATCAGCAATGATCTGTTTAGAGAAAGGGAAATTTCTGAGGCACTCCGGGATGAACTCCAGAGTCTTCGGGAAGAGAAGGCCAAAGTCGATGATGTCATCTTTGGTATGTTTCCCTTTTTCTGACTTATCTGCATCTTCCGACTCTTTGGAGTTCGAGTTTACTTGACTTACCCTTTGTATTATATGCGTAGGTTCTCTGAACTTGATGGACTCAGCTTCTGCCGAATCTCGCACCAGCCGGCTTACACAAGTCGGTGATTTGCTGCATGACTTCCGCCAATCTCTCGAAGATATTGGCGAAGTTCTCAAGGTTCCGGACATGTGTAGCATGTCCGGCTTTGAGGTGCGAGATAAGTCCAAGGATATGCCGCAGCTTATTCAGGACTGGAACATGTCCTATGCGCGAACCGTAGCGCAAAATGCTCTCACCATGGTTATGAGCCACCATGGAAACATGGAAATCTGGCAAGTAACCAGAGGGTACTTCAAGGTGGACGAAGACGGACAGGAGCAAGACATCAAGGCTATCATGGACTCTTGCGTCGGATATGGGTGCCACATAGCTGATTTGACCAGCTATGACACTCCCTTCTTTGCCCGCGTGGACACGTCGCCTCCGCCTTCCGAAGAAACAGCTGAAGTTTCCGACGATGATCAAACCATATCGGATTTGAACATCTCGGAACGTTATCAAAACGAGGCCGATGTATCCAGTGATCCGGTAGCTCCTACCTCTCCCCTTGAATCATAGAGTATCAGAAAGAACAATATGTTATTATGAAAACAATTTGGGTCTGTAAATAAGTAATATAATACTTTTGCTAGTGCTAAGCTTTATTTTATCTATTCAGCACTTTTGGTTTTGATATTATGTGCCTGAAATGTTTGCATAAGCACTTGTAGTTTTTGTCTGCACTTATTGTTTATCTGGCTTTCCGCCTCGTCCCTTTCGTGAGCGGGCCAACTTTTAGCACGGAAACTTCGCTGAGAAACGAAGCTCAATTGCTAAACCAGTTTAAACTCGGAAACAAAGCCGGCTTCCAGTACCAACAATTCACTACTCGGAAAATGCCCGCATCCAGCAATCAGAAAAATAACCAAAGTATAGACTAGGAAATTTAGATTTATACCCAAAGGTAGCAATTTTAGAATCGGAAATCTAAACCAGAACAAACATGAGCATAAAGTACTTTCAAGTATTCTAGGATTTTCGACTGTGACATGATCATTCGGAAATAAGATGGTAAAAACTTCTCAGAAAGATTTTGAGGTAACCAAGACTTTATTTCTCATTGAACATGTACACATATATTATTACAAAGAAAAATAAACTAAGAATAAAAGGGACGTAGTTGAGCAATATTCCATTGTCTGTCTAACTCATCCGGATTTGTACTGCTTCCAGCTCTATTTCTCTTCTTAGTAGCAGGTCTTTCTTTGACTAGCCGCATATCAGTTAGATAGTATGAACCATTGTGCAATACTCGACTAACTAAAAAAGGCCCTTCCCATATTGGGGAAAGTTTGTGCTTTCTTTGCTACACAAGCCGGAGAACCAAATCGCCCTTATTGAACGACCGTTTCTGACTCTCTGGCTATGACACTTGCGTAACTTCTGCTGATAGGCTGTTGATCTCATATCAGCAACGACGCGAACTTCTTTGACTAAGTCGAGATCATTTTGTCGAGAAATTTTGGCATCCTCTTCAACATACGCAGCCACTCTAGGAGAAGTGTGAATCAAATCGCTGGCAAGAACTGCTTCTGCGCCATAGACCAAGAAGAAAGGTGTGTATCCGGTTGACCTGTTTGGAGTTGTTCGTAAACTCCATATTACAGAAGGTAATTCCTCTGCCCAAGCCCCCGCAGCACGTCGTACTGGTTTTAGGCCTTGTAGGATTAGACTATTTGCTCTTTCGACTTGTCCATTAGCTTGTGGATGTGCGACTGACGCAATGTCAAGCCAGATATTCTGTTCATTGCAGAATTTGGCAAGTTCTCCCATAGAAAAGTTACTCCCATTGTACGTGATAATGCTATGTGGATAACCGTATCGGATTATAACATCCTCAACAAACCTTCTGGTTGTTGCTCCATCACAATTAGTGACAGGTTTAGCCTCAATCCATTTGGTGAATTTATCCACCATCACTAAGAGGTGGGTAAATCCACTTGGAGCCCGTTTGAACGGTCCTACCATGTCAAGCCCCCATAACGCAAAAGGCCATGTTATAGCTATTGTTCGCAGCTGATCAGCCGGAACATAACCTTGTTTGGCGTACTTTTGGCAGCCCTTGCATGTTTTGACCAGCCGTTCGGCATCTACCTTGGCTGTAAGCCAGAAAAACCGCGTCGGAAAGCTTTTGCCACTAGTGATTTGGCTGCAGCGTGGTGACCACACTCGCCTTCGTGGATCTCTCGTAAGATTTCCACTCCTTCTTCCGGAGATATACAGTGCTGAAATACCCTAGATGCACTCCGTTTATAGAGCTCACCACTAATTATAGTGTAGGCTTTTGCTCGTTGGCGATCTCTCGGCTTAGAACTTCGTCTTTGGGTAATTTTCATCTACCGAGAAAGCAAGGTAGGATTGAGTCCAGCTGGGAATCACAGCCAGAACTGCTACTAAAGGTGAGTCGGATTTGGTCAGATATTCCTCGTCCACTCCTTTTATAGAAGGAACTTTGAGGTGCTCCAAAAAAGCGCTATCCGGGACCTTTTTTCGGGCAGAACCTATTCGAGATAGTGCATCTGCTTCCTCATTTTCTTTTCGTGGGATGTGTTGAACTTCAAACCCTTCAAACAATTTAGATAGTTCATCCACGATAGCCCTATATGCCGCCATGTTCTTGTTTGCCTTACAGATATCCGACACTTGTTGAGCAACAAGATCCGAATCTCCATAACACATTAATCGTCGGATGCCGATGTCCTTAGCAATGCGGATTCCATGTAGTAATGCTTCATATTCGGCAATGTTGTTTGTTGCCATGAAGTGTATCTGCAATACATAGAAAAGTTTATCTCCTTGGGGTGACTTGAGCACCACGCCAGCCCCCGAGCCCCAGAGCGCTTTAGACGCGTCAAAATGCAAGGTCTAGTATTCCGACTCTGGTAGGGACATATTCTCCGTTGTCTCTGTCCAATCAGTGACAAAGTCAGCGAGGATTTGGGATTTGTCGGGGGATGACCCCCGGATACCCCAACCGGCCAAGAAACAGGGCAGTCGGATCGCGTCCGACTGGTCAAGTGTAGCCGGACAAGGCAAGCCAGGCCGGCTATTGTGAGGTAGCCGGAGCGGCGAGTAGCAGCCGGCTACAGCAGCGTATCCGGAACTAATCAAAGAGAAAGGGTGACATGTGGAACAGTACGTAGTACGCCCTGTACGACGACAAGACTGGCAAATACTCGGCCATACCGAAGACTTTGCGGGGATGACGCGAGAACAGTGGCCTGATGCTGACGACAGACTCGCACGGCGTTCACTGTGCCCACGATAGCCATACCTCTCGTACTCTGATGGGACATGGTTGTACTGGTTACTGTAGATGACCAGTCGGCTAGGACCCACTGGTGGGGGCCACCAGTCGGATTGGCCAGTGAGACCGTTGCCTCTCTGCCTATATAAGGAGAGGAAAGGCCTCAGTAGAAAGGGTTTGTCTCAGTGCATTTAAGGCAGTAGTTAGAGAATACAGCTCGAGGAGCACTTGTAGCTTGTATATCGCTCATAGTCAGATCGACCTGAGTAGGAGTTTTACCTCACCACGAGGGATCCGAACCTGGGTACTTCTTGCGTCCAGCTACGCTTGCTTGTATCCAATCCCGCCTGTGGATGCCGTCGATAGCTTCCCTGCTAGTTCTCAATACAATGACAGTTGGCGCCCACCGTCGGGCAGATGGCTTCGACCGGAGTCACGTTCCGCACAGGACCCCGCACTTCAGCCGGTAAGCGCGTAGCCCCCGGCCTGGTGCTCACGCTTGGCAAATTCGACTGCATCATCGACAAGCTTCCTGCTTCGCCGGAACCACCTTCCCGGTGAACGGTTCCATCCTGCTCTTCGGCAACCTCCCCGTCTATTTCATGACCATTCCGGAGTGTTTCCCTAGAGATATCGTCTCCGTCGCGGAGCTACCGCATCCGGGTGGCAGCGCCCCCGTCGCCTCCTGTGGCGTGGAGGTCATGATGGCCGGCTCCAGCTCTCACCCCCGCCAGCCGTGGGAGCAGGGCACGGACAAAGGCGAAACCTCCGCGCCTCCGCAACCCTGGAATCCGGTAGAGGAGGCCATTGATCGGCTCCTGACGCCGGTTAACCTCGGAGACAACCCGGAGGAGGCGAAAGCCAATGAGAGTACTGCTTTCAGGTCTTGTAGCACAACTTTAGCTTCGTCGGTCCAAACGATTTTCTTGGTCTTTTTCAGGAGCTTGTATAGTGGTGCGGCTCTTTCACCGAGCCGGCTTACAAACCAACTGACTACGGCAATGCAAGCAGTTAGTCTTTGAACATCGTTCAGGTGAGTCGGCCTAGAAATATTGAGTATAGCCTTGATTTTGTCTCGGTTTACCTCTATGCCTCTTTGAGACACGATAAAACCTAACAATTTTCCGGCTGGGATTCCGAAGAAGCACTTCTTCGGTTAAGCATTATGTTGTATTTTCGTAGATTGGTGAACGTTTCCTCCAAGTCGGAAATCAAGGTTTCCTTATTTTTGGACATCACCGCAATATCATCCACATGTGCATGTACATTGCGTCCGATTTGATCGTGGAGGCAACGTTGCATAGTGTGCTGGTACGTAGCTCCTGCGTTCTTGAGCCCAAAGGGCATCGTAACAAAACAAAAGGTTCTGAAGGGGGTTATGAATGTAGTTTTGACTTTGTCATTTTCCTTCATACGGATTTGGTGATAACCGGAATATGCGTCGAGAAACCCGCCAAAACATCGTAGGGACTGTTTGACGGGTTTAGCGTTCAGGTGTACATTTAAAGAGTGCTCGGCAAGTTCCCTAGGTACTCCGATCATGTCGGATGGCTTCCATGTGAAGATATCTTGATTTTCTTGGAGGAACTTGATGAGCGCGCTTTCCTATGCGCTATATAGGCCTACACCTATCTAGGTCACCTTGGAGGGGTCATCATCCTTCAACGGTGTCTTCTTCGTCTCTTCCGATGCCTTGAACTCCAGATTCGGCTTTGTTACCTCCTTCTTTGTTGCGGGCATCTCGGATGGATCTATGGTCATCTTGATCTCCTGCTACTCCTGGGCGTGCATCACGGCTTCAAAAAAGGCGGCATTTCCATCCTCTCACTCTCGCGCTTTCTTCGGGTCTCCCCTGATGGTGATCACGCTGTTGGGACCTAGAATTTTCATCATATTGTAAATGTAACACGGACGAGCCATAAAAGCCCAGTAAGCCGGACGTCCGAATATAGCGTGGTACGCGGTCTTGAACGGGACCACTTCGAAGGAATGTGCTTCCGTCCGATAGTTCTTTGGAGTTCCAAAGGTCACACCCAAAGTGATTTCTCCTAGGGAATTTGCTTGTCTTCCTAGGACAACTCTGTGAACCACTCGGTCATCTCTCCTACATAAATTGTTGACTAGAAACTGAGTGAATAACGAGTTTTCGTATCACTAAAGTACAGGTACAACTGATCACATGTTCCATAGGGAGTTTGACTTCCCTTCCAATTTCATATTTCTCAACAACAACTTCTCTCATCTCCACGGATCTATTCCAAATTATGGAATCGTCCCATGTTTCTATTTCGATTGTATGGCATGGCGTATACACGTTATGCAAACAAAATGTATGGTTACTTTACTCTATTTTATAATGGCTTGTTAAACCTTTCTTTTTTATCTTTGGATCATAACCAAATAAAAACTTCTCGAGTTATCAGAATCCATAGTCAAATTCAGTCCTTGATTATTCAAGTTAGATGAAATAATAATAGTTTGGCTCATTGGTATACTACGAAATCCAATCTTATTCAAATATGGAATATCTCTCCTTGTCGGGACAATTTGAACAGAAAGCCCTATTATCTTTTTTATCTAATTAGTCTATTTTTTTAATAATTTATAATGTATAATTCCTTTGTTTATGGGATCATTTCCCCCGAGGGTTTCCAATGAATGGGGGCATAGTATAGGTAGTTAGAGAGTGTTGACTCCCCTATATTAAATTCTTTTGACCCATTCTTTGAGAGTGATAGGTTTTCTTTTTCTATACTGTAAATAGAAGAGCTTAGAAGAAAGACCAAATTATATAAAAACACGACCATTTAACCTAAATATTAGAGGATCCGTAATAGAGCTCTCATAGACTTGCTAGGAAATCTCAAATTAGGAATCGGCTTTTCTTTTGTGTTAGGCTCAAACTTGAGGCCTTTTCGCTTATTATTATTATATGGCATATCCATAGTTTAATAACCTAGTGCTTAATCGATTTCAAGCAATATTGACTGTCAGATAGAGAGATGATGATAGGCTCAAAGATGGTATTTACTTATTATAAAGAATATATAGAGAGGGAAAAGCTTAATAGCCACTATTGATCCCCTGAATAGAGCACATGATTTGGGATCAGGTGCGGTGTGAAGAGGTAGCCTAGCCTTTTATGAGAAACAGTTGGGAAGTGGAAAGATGACATACACCAACAAAGTATTACGGGAATACGCAAGCGACTGGACCATGCAGTCAGCAACGCGAAATGGTTAGAGATTTATCCGCATGCGGGAGTACACAACTTGGCAATGACTGGATCAGAACAAGGGACCACCTTCTATCTTGGTAAGCAGAGTTGGTTCTAACTCCAATAAGTCATCAATGATTAGCAGCATGTCAAGGAAAGTGCACGCTCTTTTACTCGATCGAAAGGCGTATATTCTTCTGGTGAGAGATTTCCTCAATCTTTCCATGCGTTGATTCCATCAACAATGTAAATGGCACTATTGTTTCCTAGCGAGAAAGCCCGACAAAGAAAGGGGATGCCAATTGAAATATAGAAAGAAGCTAATAGGATAAGGAAGCAATTTCTAGTTGTCGAAAAGCTTGCATTTGCATCCTTCGAGTGGTGGGATATCGCTCCCTTTGCGGACTTTCCCATACTCAATAAGTATCCCCTAGCGTGAATGCAATACAGAGTCACGCCAGCTACCAACAAGACCCCAAGGTCTATCAAAACATCTAGATCAAGTCATTGGCATGGTCCTAAATTAGTTCTTTCTATAATCATATCCCTCCCATCTATGTTCCTAAGCTTCCTTAGGTCTATTAACTTATTTGTAAGGCAAGGTTTACATAAATAATTCGTGAGTGAATAGTGTTAGCATAAGCATGTAGTCATATTAAGAAAGTCGACCTCGGTGCCAGGAGGCCACTAGAATAAGCTCCCCCCTATGGTAATGTGCATACTAAGCCGTCGGGGTTGTCAGTGCAGAGCGGTTCTTCAAGGGTCGCCTCTCCCGCACGGTCTATCTCCTAGGCTGCTTCAACAGTGTATAGAAGGTCGAGGCACTTCAAGACATCACGAGCTCGTCAGTAGCCAAACCACATGTGTCGTAAGTCCTCTGATTCCACATTACATACAGGGCATACAACCGAAGTCTTGGAAACATGTCTGTTCGCTAGAGTGTAGAGGCAGGGAATGCTGCCTTGGAGTGCTCTCTAGTGAATATTTGCACCTTACGTGGCACCGTCATCTACCAGATCATCTTCCACGTTGGGTGGCCTGCCGATCCGCTAGTTCTGTCTCATCACTGTGCTCACCAATGGTATTCTGCCTGCCATTCTGCATGGTCGGCCGACTTAACGGAAAAACAACCTGTCTTTGTGAATTGCTAAGTGATGAAGTCTGGTTGATTGTGATTTGGTAGGGGAATTGGAAGAATCCCTTCTGTGTTTTGATGGACAGAAAATGCTCTTCACCAGCTCCTCATCCCATCCTCACGAATAGTGTTAGTTGACAAGGATGGTGAGTATCTAGTCATTACTTCTTCGGAGAAGGCTTCTTTCTTCCCTGCTTATCCCTCCAAGTGGGAAAAGCACACAATTTCTTTTTGGGTCAAGTTTTGGCTTCACATCGTGGTTTTTCGTGAGACTTCCTCTTTTATTGCTGGAATCCCACTCCTCGTTACTCTCCTTTACAATTGCGTATAAAGAAAGTGCTCACTCATTTTCTGTTTGTTTTCATGTGTGCAGACACTCAGCCTAATTTAGTAAGTGTGAAGTAGAAGGGCGAGTACGGGGGAAAGCCCACTACCTTCCAGATAAAAGATATGCTCGATTCATAGAGAGCTTTGCTTCACTATATAGCATGGGACGAATTGATAAGCTCTGAATGCAGGAAGGGAAACCTTGGATCTTTCTTCGCTTATCTTCCCAAGCAGACCATATGATTCTCATTACTCTATTTCTCTTTCTTTCTAACCAGCATTCCCGCTTATTCTGATTGGAGTGATGATTGGTGGAATATTGCATAGAGGGCATGGTTTTCATGTGTCAGGATCATCTCATTCCCCTACGGCTATTGTTACTTTCGAATTTCATTGACAATTGGAAAGGATATCTTGCGTATCTGATCCTCAGATCCAAGTATCTGATCTCACTAGCAGTAGGTATATTTATCTTGAAATAGGTGAGAAATAGGATAAACTTACATCATTATGACAAACAAAGGCTTAAGACCACAGGCACAAGACCCGAAAGTGCAACATAATCATAGCAAGTCCTGGGTTGTAGTTCTCTGGTTTTGATACATCTTTTAGCTAAGTGTAAGATCTTCTTCCATTAAAAGAGAACATTGCTTATTTTACCTATACGGACATGTTCCTTATTTGTATTCACTTCTTTGAACTCAATCCCATTTTCATCAATCTACTTGATAGTTTGAATTACCTCATTCCTCTCTAGATGTACCAATAAAGCCCTTCCTATAGAGTCACTAACTTGAGACAATTGATTTCTACAAAAAATCTATAAAACAATTCTACTGGCGACTATATCCCTTTTTTCTTTTTTTTAAGTAGTGACCTTGCCCAGCGCCAAATAAGAATGTTTCCGGAACAGGAGGAGAGATTTTTTACTTTTTAGACCCTGTTTTGAGTGTTTTCCTTTTCAAGGTGCAGCCGAGGAAAGCCAACCCGCACTATGAACTAACGGCACGCCAAGGCTGGATATAGGCAATGAACAATCTGTTCAGCTGACTATGTTAGTTTCGGGATAAATGGCACCAGAAGATGTTTCAAAAGATGTTTCTCTTGCTAGTGTTTTTAATAACAATGATTGCAGGTTTGAGGCGCTAAGGCCTAATATAGGATGTGGCTGCCTTCCAATCAAACTACTCTCACCCGCCTCCTCATTGTATGCTTAATTTAATGGCAGGCAGAGGCAGGGCCAACTACCTATGTCCTCTCTTTCTTGCCGCCTAAACAACATATTTAGATACTACCTTGACCAAAACAAGAAGATTTATGCACGACTTTTTAAGTGAAGACCTAGTAGTGGTGCCTCCAACGACTGTTCCTATGCTAGTGAAGAAGATAGCGGATATCGATTAATAGGCTTTGTGGGGCTACAAGATCTAACATTACAATTTCAGTATGAGGGAAACCGGCATCACGAATGAACTAATAGCAAGACTTTTAGGAGCCAATGAGCCCTTTTACTATGACCCAGGTTCGGTACCCATATGGACTTGAAACACTGCCAAGGAAAAAGGGAATAATAACACATAAAATCATGCCCAAAGTGGAACCAATGGATTAGTGAATGCTCAAGCGAATCACGCGGGTCTATGTCTATCCACCCTCTCTTTCATGAGAATAGGTATATTTATATCAACTTTCCGATATCAAAAAGTCCGTAGTCGACTCTGTTCTAGGCTGCCGGTGCCAAAGTACTCTTCAGCTAAAGAACTCTCTTTGGGACAAGGGCATCATCAAAAAGCTTTTCCCATTAAGAAGCATGAAGATCACCATCCTCACTCAGATGAAAGAGTTCTCTGATCTGTCCAAGAGCAATGCTCCAAAGCTAGAAAGGTTAGAGCAAGTGCTTAAGAATTGTGCTCTGGAAGTTGTGGATGACCCTCAACCAGCTCTGAATGTGCCTCCTTCTTCAGTGTAAGCTCCTCAAGATTCTTCATGCTTTTTTGTGCTTATGGGAGTCGAATAGCTAGATAGATAGTTCTAGTAATGATGCTGGAAGGGTAGGATAGAGGCAGAAAAAAGGTAGTATGACTTGGTTCTTCTTTTGCTCTTTTTATGGACTATCTTGTAAACCTGTTTTGGATGATGCATGTGTGTTTCATTTCTCATATCTAGTATGACTTCTTCTTATTGCTTATCTTATGTCATATACATGCTTCATCCTTGTGCAAGTGTATCTTTGACTCTATGCTTATTTTAAATAGACTTTGCACCACATCATTGCGTGTGAGCTTATCTTTTTCTTGATTTCTTTCCAAAATATATAGAAAAGAGGGATGCCGAAACTCAGTGATCTTAGAGTTATTTGATGAGCTTGCAGGGGTGGGGAAAAATTCTTATCCAATGCCATTCTTTCCTTCACCGAAGCCCACTAGTTGATGGTTGGGAAAGCAAGGGCGAAGCCTTTGATACAGGTTGAGCTCATCTCCTTATCTATTCTATCAGAGAATCTAAATAGTGATTCTTTCATGTCTAAATAGAAAGATAAGAATCCGGATCCTCCGATAGATAAGAAGGGAATGTAGGTAGCCTAGTAGCAAGGAATGAAATCAAAAAGAAAGAAGAGAACAAAAGGAGAACAGAACTTTGTATTTGGTAACTCTCGTGTAGTTATGTTTAACCTTGAATGCAATTTATAGATTCGACATAAATAGTCCCTCTGACTCGAAAAATAATAATGAAAATGGCTAATCCAATAGCAGATTCCACAGCTGCCACTATTGGAACTAATTAAGCAAATGATTGAACCATCATATCATCCAAAGAAACAGAAAATACCAAAAAGTTCAAATTGACAGCTAATAATATTGATTCAATTGGCATTGACATAATAAGAATATTTCATGTATTAAGGAGGATTCCTCGAATACATAAAATAGAGATGATCATAGGAAAAGTGAAATATTTTATAGGATCTGTTTCGGAAACATGGAATGTCCAAGAAATTCAAATTATGTGAGGAAAGAAGTACTGCGTAGAGTCCATGGAGAGCCTATTAGGTTTATATATAAAAAGCGGAACAAGGGCTTGCACCCTTTCGGATTGTCATGAAACTCACTAATGGACTATGCCAATTCCTGACAAGTGTAACTATAAAGTTCTAACTCCTGAATGACTCCCTCGACGACTCTATCAGACAGATCTGGATATGGGGATTTCTTCATCCACAGTCTCTTCTTCTTTTCGACAATTCTATACTGCTCTAAAAGAAGTTGATGGATTTCATCCAACCTAGCTCGCTTTGCCTCCTGTTCCTGCTCAATAGCAAGGAAATCAGGCGCCGGCTGATTCACTGATGGTTCAGAGGAATCTCCAGTCTCCTCGAGATAGGGACAGTCGACCAACGTATCCACGGAGCTGGTGTTCTCGGTCTCGGGTGCAGCAGAACCCGAAGCACCAACATGATTATTTCCACTCGTAGTCGAACCGTCAGCATTCCGTGTTGATGGCCCGCCACTGGCTTCCATGGCATGTATCTCATGAAATCCTAAAAGAGGAGTGACGAGGGTAACAAAAAGTATTCGCCATAGAAATCCTAGGAAGAACTTCCGTATCGGGCCTAGCCCGGAGTACTGTATAAATACTTCTAAGAAACTGGAGTACATATATGAGAGACCTGTGCTAAAACCTTTTTCTCAAGATATCTTCAAAATTCCTAGGGTCTTGCTCTGGATCTTGTCCCCCCGGTGCAAAAGCAGTTGGTTCCGTAGTTTGAGAATTATGTTAATTCCAAGTATTCCATTATTATTATTAAATAAGAGAATATAGAACGTAAAGAGGAGAACGCATAACTAGAAGAATTGTGAGAAATAAGTCAATTTATCAAGTTGAGGCATTTCTATTTTGATTTTCAATAAGTCACCCTATATAGGTGGTACTTTGGTAGTCAACAAAGAATAAAGCGGATCTCCATGATCTCTTCATGGATAACGAAATGCGTCCACGCCTTCATTTTATCAAAGAGGGGATCCTAGCCTAGCTAAAGAGCGATGCGAATGAAGTCAGATAAGAACAACCTCTAGTGAAGGCTTTCGCCAGTTCTCAACTTCTTTTCTTACCCACACAAGGATGGCACTTTTCAGACTCGTTTCTCATGTGAATAGTGTCGGGGGGATAACCCCCAGGTAGGCCAAGATGGGACCAACCGGCCCGCTCCAAGGAGCTCACGCCGTTTGGGCCTAGACCAAGGAACCACAGCCGGGTGGAATCCCCCACCCGGTCCACATCCAAGTTTCCCCGACTAGCCCGTCTAGCCGGGTAGCCAGAAGAACCGGCTGGGAGGCCGCTCCTAGCCGACCGCCTCGGATCAGCTAGCGGTAGTATGGTGGGAATGACGCCCCCTGCTGAGCACACCTTTGACCGGACAGGCTGGCTAGCCTGGCCGGCGCTACTGGACAACTGTGCCAAAGCTGGAGGCTGACGACCAAAGCAAGGGCTGACGAGGAAAGCTCTAGCTTACGCATAAAGAGCCGGCTGACGAGTAAAGCAGGGGTGCTGGACACTGTAGCATTGTCCTCCCCTGTACTGGAGGCTTGAATGGATCCGGGGCTACCATTTGGCCCATCCATCCATCCCACTTTGTAAGGCCCAGATCCAAACAATAAACCCTAGAACCCACCTTGTAAATTACCTCCTCAACCAGTATATAAGGGGGGTAGTGTTAGGGTTCTAGGTAGACACAAGATGAAATAGTAGACAGTTAAAAGTTAGAAGTTCTCCACATTGGACAAGTTGAGTAGCTCCTTCTTCTCCTTCAAGCAAGGATTAGCTAAGGAAACAACTCAAGGAGCATCTGTATTGGGCACTCGACCCCTTTGATACTAGATCATTGCAGGAGTAGGACCTTTACCTTGCCAAGAGGGCTCCAAACGTGGGTACATCGCTGTGTTTGCAGTATCTGTGCCCAACCCGTTGGGAGTAGCCACCGATAGCACGCGACTTCCACTCATCGTCGGTGAGCGAGTCGCCTCTAGCCTCGTCCTCACTTTCGGCTCCTTTGACTGCGTCCTCGACAACGCATCCTGTTTTGCTGGGGGGATTTTCCCAAGCGGAGGCTCCATCATGCACTTCAGCGAACACCGCCTCTACGTCGCCACCGTCGTTGAGGCTTTCCCTCGCGAGGTCGTCACCATCTCTGGCGCGCCCCCTGGTTTCTCAGCTTCACGCGTCGCCAGTGGCAACGTCGAGGTCATGATGATTGGATCGATGGAGAACCGTCGCATAACTAGAAGAATTGTGAGAAATAAGTCAATTTATCAGGTTGAGGCATTTCTATTTTGATTTTCAATAAGTCACCCTAAAGACAAAAAAGATCAGGTAGACTAATAAGAAACTTGCTTGATGGTAGATTCACTTAACCACCCACACAATCTCGATTTGACACTTTCCATCTCTCTTCCTCACTTTTCCAAGACAGGAGAGAAGCAAGGATTTTCTAGCATGAAACTAAGGTGTTAGCACATCCATTTTCTTGCTTGATTTTTATACAATTTTCTTATGTGGCCATGAAAAGAGAAACTACTCTACCTCACTCGGGTGTGGTATTCATTCCATAATATCCATATGAGAGTAGAAAGGAAAATCGATCCTAACTAAATACTTATATGGAAAGGCACTTGATGGTGTTTCGGCTGATGATGGACAAGGCTCGGGAGTTTTAATTGTTGGGTCCGCAACATAGAAAACAAAATTTTTCCTACGATGTGAACTACACACCAAGATCTATCTACTAGGTACAAAGCAAACGGGTGGACATACATCCATAGAGAACTTACCCTCGTAGACAACGAGCTTTGTTAACGAGTAGGAACTCGTGGTTGATGTAGTCGTCCACTTACTGATCTCAAGATCATGAGGAAGTCTGAGCGCCGCAACTCAGCAGCGCATCCGCACTCGCACACACGTTAAAGGCACCGGAAAACCTCCACCTCCTCGCTCCAGTGATCCAGCGGAAGCAGCAACTCCTTCCAGACGAAATGCCACCGGGAACATGTATCTCGCTAATCCGAGACCATGGGGGAATAATTCTAGAGGGGGAGAGAGATCCTTCACAAGGAGGTGTGTGGATGAAGGAGGGAATGGGTGGCCTTTTATAGGAGGAGGGGGGTGCCCCCTCTCTCCATGGCCGGCGCATGGGGGGGTGACCCCTCACCTCCCCCATTCATGTGGTGGTAACTCCTCCACATTAAAATGCCTCTTCACATTCCCTTTTAAAGTCTCCACTTTAAATGCATTAAGTTTCTCCAAATTTAATGCTCTCTCATTTAATAAAACCCTTTTATTAAATTTATTCAGAATTTTTTTAATTACTTTAGTTAACAAACATTCACATATAGCCCCTTGCAATATTTCAATATCACATGCAGAACCACCTTCTGCAATTTCACCCGAAACAATTTCCGGTTTCTATTGAAACAATTCCTGCGCTTTGCAATTCTTTCGTCTGAAACATATGTGCTCCAAAATGGTGTCCGGTAACTCTTAAGTGTGCCACCCTACGGTCCACGAATAATGCAGATATGATCGAGACCCTTCTCCGATCAATAATCAGCAGCGGGACCTGGAGATCCGTACTGACTCCTACAAATTCAACGATGACTCCTGTGATCGTGAGAACCTTTAACGCTTGTAACTAAATCCCTTTGTCTCTCGATATATTACATGTCCGAGATTCGATCATCGGTATCTCCACACCTAGTTTGATCTCGTTATCGACATGCACTCTTTTCTCGTTCTCGTGATATAACATTCTAGTGATCACATCACTTGCTTGCAAGCTATCCTAATGTGATATCACCCAGAAGGGCCCAGAGTATATCTATCCGTCATCTGGATTGACAAATTCCACTCTTGATCCATGAGCCTCAACATAACACCTTCGCAGCACTGAACCCATCTTTATAGTCACCCTGTTACGGTGTGACGTTTGATGTTATCAAGATACTCTTCCGGTGTTAGCAATTAACATGATCTCATGGTCTAAGGATAAAGATTACTTTGTATGATGTTATAGCAATATAAACACAATGACTTGATCGTAATGCTATACTTCGAATGAATGTTCATCACATCATTCCACCAATGGTGTGACCTTGTTATTAACAACATCCAATGTCCATGATCAGGAAACCTTGATCATCCTGTTAATCAACAAGCTAGTCTATAAGAGAGGCATGACTAGGAACCCTTTTTGTTTATTAAACACACATGTATTGATGTTTCCTATCAATACAATTATATCATGTAAAATAAACATCTATCATATATAAGGAATATATAATAACAACTTTATTACTGCCTCTCAGGGCATATTTCCTTTAGTCTCCCACTTGCACTAGAGACAATAATATAGTTCACATAGTGATAAATCTAACACCCATGGAGTTCTGGTGTTGATCATGTTTTGCCCTAGGGAGTACTTTAGTCAATGGATCTGCTACATTCAGGTCCGTGTGCACTTTACAAATCTTTATATCTCCATCCCTGACATGCTCGCGGATGGAGTGAAACCGGCGCTTAATATGCTTGGAATTCTTGTGAGACCTTGGTTCCTTTGCGTTGTCTATGGCTCCATTGTTGTCACAATAGATCATCATCGGGTCCAACGCACTGGGAACCACACCCAGTTCCGTTATGAACTCCTTCATCCAAACCGCTTCCTGCGCTGCTTCTGAAGCAGCAACATATTTCGCCTCCGTTGTTGATCCAGCCACCACAGGTTGTTTGGAGCTCCTCCAACTAACTGCTGCTCCGTTCAAGAGAAATACGTATCCGGATTGAGACTTAGAGTCATCCGGATCAGTGTCAAAGCTAGCATCAACATAACACTTAGCGACTAGCTCTTCTTCACCTTCATATATAAGAAACATATCCTTAGTTCTTCTCAAGTACTTAAGGATATTCTTGACCGCTATCCTAAGTGTTCTGAACCTGGATCAGATTGGTACCTACTAGTCAAACTAATAGCATGTGCCACATCCGGTCTTGTACATAGCTTGGCATACATTGTAGAGCCTATGGCTGAGGCATAGGGGATCTTATCCATTATCTCTCTTTCTTCCGCCGTAGCCGGACTTTGAGTCTTACTCAATGTCTTGCCTTGCAACATAGGTAAGAACCCCTTCTTACTTCTGTCCATATTAAACTTCTTTAATATCTTATCAAGGTATGTACTCTGCGATAGCCCAATTAGGCGTCTTGATATATCTCTATAGATTTTAATGCCTAATATATATGAAGCTTCACCAAGATCCTTCATCGAAAATTTGTTGTTTAGATAACTTTTATCACTGTTTAAGTGACCTAAATCATTTCCAATCAATAATATGTCATCCACATATAATATCAGAAATGCCACATTGCTCCCACTCACTTTCTTGTAAATACAAGCCTCTCCATAAGTTTGGACAAATCCAAACTCTTTGATCACCTCATCAAAGTGGAGATTCCAACTTCGTGATGCTTGCTTCAGTCCATAGATGGATCGCTGAAGTTTGCACACCTTATTAGCATCCTTAGGATCGACAAAACCCTTGAGGAACGCAGTTTTGACATCCATCTGCCATATTTCATAATCGAAATATGCAGCAATTGCTAACATAATCCTAACCGACTTAAGCATCGCTATGGGAGAGAATGTCTCATTGTAGTCAACTCCTTGAATTTGTCGAAACCCCTTTGCGACAAGTCGAGCCTTATCGATGGTCACATTACCATCAGCACCAGTTTTCCTTTTGAAAATCCATTTATTCTCAACGGCCTTTCGGTCGTGAGGTAAGTCCACCAAGTTCCAAACTTGGTTCACGTACATGGATTCCATCTCGGATTTCATGGCTTCTAGCCATTTATTGGAATCCGGGCTCATCATTGCTTCTTCATACATCGCAGGGTCATCCATTTCATCAACCATGAAATTCACAACAGGATTGCCGTACAGTTCAGGAGCTGCACGTGTCCTGCTTGACCTGCGAGGTTTGGTAGTGTCCTCTTTCGGAGTTTCATGATCAATATCATTAGCTCTCTCTTCATCAGGTGAAGTCAACTCCAAAACAACTTCCGGTGCTGCGCCACTCGCCATTCCATGAAGAGAAGGTTTAATAACCTCTTCGAGTTCTACCTTCCGACTACTCACACCTTTCGCGAGAAACTCCTTCTCAAGAAAGGATCTATTCTTGGCAACAAAAACCTTGCCCTTGGATCTGTGATAGAAGGTATACCCAATCGTTTCCTTAGGGTATCCTATGAAGACGCATTTTTCCGCTTTGGGTTCGAGTTTATTCGGTTGAAGTTTCTTCACATAAACATCGCATCCCCAAACCTTAAGAAATGACAGCTTAGGTTTGTTTCCAAACCATAATTCATACGGTGTCTTTTCAACGGATTTAGATGGTGCCCGATTTAAAGTGAATGCAGCTGTTTCTAGTGCATAACCCCAAAATGACAGAGGTAAGTCAGTCAGAGACATCATAGATCGAACCATATCCAATAAGGTGCGATTACGACGCTCCGACACACCATTACGTTGTGGTGTTCCGGCAGGCGTGAGTTGTGAAACTATTCCACAGTCTTTCATATGTGTGCTAAACTCGTAACTAAGATACTCTCCTCCACGGTCGGACCGCAGAAATTTGATCTTTCTGTTATGATGATTTTCCACTTCATTCTGAAATTCATTGAACTTTTCAAAAGTTTCATACTTGTGTTTCATCAAATAGATATACCCATATCTACTCAAATCATCCGTGAAAGTAACAAAATAACGATACCCACCTCGCGCTGACACACTCATTGGTCCACACACATCAGTATGTATGATTTCCAATAGATCTGTCGCCCATTCCATTGAACCGGAAAACGGCGTTCTGGTCATCTTGCCCATAAGGCATGTCTCACATGTATCAAATGATTCAAAATCAAGTGATTCCAAAAGTCCATCAGAATGGAGCTTCTTCATGCGTTTAACGCCAATATGACCTAGACGGCAGTGCCACATATATGTAGATATATCATTATCAAGTTTAATCCTTTTAGCATCAACATTATGAATATGCGTAATACTGCTATCGAGATCCAACAGAAATAAACCATTCAACATAGGTGCATGACCATAAAATATATTATTCATATAAATCGAACAACCATTGTTTTCAGACTTAAATGAATAACCACTTTGCATCAAACACGATTCGGATACAATGTTCATGCTCAGTGCAGGCACCAAATAACAATTATTTAGGTTTATAACTAATCCCGATGGCATATGGAGAGGCAGCGTTCCGACGGCGATCACATCAACTCTTGATCCATTGTCGACCCGAATCGTGACCTCATCCCTTGCTAGTTGTCACTTGTTCTGCAGCCCCTGAACCGAGTTACATATATTAGCAACCGATCCCGTATCAAATACCCAGGTGCTACTGCGAGCACTAGTTAAGTACACATCAATAACATGTATATCATATATACCTTTGTTTGCCTTGCCGGACTTCTTGTCCGCCAAATACTTGCGGCAGTTGCGCTTCCAATGGCCAGTCCCCTTGCAATAGTAGCACTCGGTGTCAGACTTAGGGCCATCTCGGGGTTTCTTTTCAGGCGTGGCAACAGACTTGCCACCCTTCTTTCCCTTGTGCTTGCCTTTCTTGTCCTTCTTGAAACCGGTGGTCCTATTGATCATCAACACTTGATGTTCTTTCCTAATCTCCACTTCTGCAGTCTTAAGCATTGAAAGAAGCTCGGGAAGAGACTTCTTCATGCCCTGCATATTATAGTTCATCACGAAGCTCTTGTATCTAGGTGGAAGAGATTGGAGAACACGATGTATGCCTAAGTCAATGGGAATCGTTATTCCCAAGGACACAAGCTTATCGGCGTACCCAGACATTTTGAGTACATGCTCACTAACAGAGTTGTTTTCCTCCATCATGCAGCTAAAGAACTTTTCTGTAGCATTATAACTCTCTACGGCAGCATGGGTATCAAAATTCATTTTCAATTCTCCCATGGTATCAAAGGCATTGCCATTTTCGAAACGCTTTCGAAGTTCTGGCTCTAGCCCATACAGTATGCCGCAATGAACTAAGTTGTGGTCCTCCTGACAAGTTATATAGACATTCTTTTCCTCGTCAGGGGCATCAGGAGCTGGTGGGGGGCCTAGCGGCGCATCTAGCACATATTGCTTTTGTGCAGCAGTGAGGAGAATCCTCAAATTCATAGCCTAGTTGGTGAAGTTGCTACCATTCACAGCAAGTTTCTCTTTCTCCATGAACACATTGAAATTAAAAGCAGGTGGTGCCATCTACAACAGAATTTGTAAAATATATTTAGACTAATTTTATGATAGATTGAGTTCAACTAATCCAAATTACTAATGAACTCCCACTCAAAAACGACATCCCTCGTGTCCTTTTGGTGATTACATGAACCAAATCCACTACACCAAGTCCGATCATCACGTGAGTCGGTGTAGCTTCAAAGGCGAGCATCTATATGGGCATCATGTCAACTATATGACTCATGCTTAACCTTTCGGTCCGTGTTTCGAGGCCATGTCTGTACATGGTAGGCTCGTCAAGTAAGAACCTTAGTATTTGCGTGTGTAAAACTGTCTTACACCCGTTGTATGAAAGCGTAGAGTTGAAAACACCCGATCATCATGTGATGCCTCAAAACACGATCCACAAAACGGTGCATACTTAAGGAAGAACACATTTTATCTTGATATCTAAATGAGGGATCATCTTATAATGCTATCAAACGCGCCAAACTAGCAGTATAAGATGCTAACATCTAATGTGTGAAGTGAGATGATATGGTCCATGCATTTGATCTCTATCATTTGCATCGTGGTATGATCTCTATCATTCCTTTGTGTGTAAGGCCAAGGTCTATGGAACTTACACGTTAAGTGAGTTGTAAGAGTATCTATCATACATCTACTTACAACAATACCATATCAAAACACTAGCCCATCAACAATCTAAACTAGACGCCTCTAATTTATCAATTGCAAGTTTTACGTGGCTTAGGGCTTTCGGAGATAGAACCTGTCTAACCTACGGACATGAACCACAACGAGGATAACCAAGTTATTAGCAACTCGTTGTAAATCAGATATTGACTATAGTAGGAGAGACAGACACCCGCCAGCCACTTATGCAAAACAAGTTGCATGTCAGTCGTGGAACCGGTCTCATGTACGATGACATGTAAGGTTGGTCCGGGCCGCTTCATCCCACTATGCCACCAATATCCAAAGTACATAGAAGATGCAATAACATGATCATCATCGCCCACATATCAACCATATGTGTACTACCCGTGCAAAGCACATACGCATAGATCAGGCTCTGATACCACTGTTCGGTCCGCAGCATAGAAAACAAAAAATTTCCTACGGTGTGAACTACACGCCAAGATCTATCTACTAGGTACAAAGCAAACGGGTGGACATACATCCATAGAGAACTTACCCTCATATACAACGAGCTTTGTTAACGAGTAGGAACTCGTGGTTGATGTAGTCGTACACTTGCCGATCTCAAGATCGTGAGGAAGTCCGAGCGCCGCAACTCAGCACCGCATCCGCACTCGCACACACGTTCAAGCCACCGGACAACCTCAACCTCCTCGCTCCAGCGATCCATCGGAATCAGCAACTCCTTCTAGACGAAATGCCACTGGGAACATGTATCTCGCTAATCCGAGACCATGGGGGAATAATTCTAGAGGGGGAGAGAGATCCTTCACAAGGAGGTGTGTGGATGAAGGAGGGAATGGGTGGCATTTTATAGGAGGAGGGGGGTGCCCCCTCTCTCCATGGCCGGCGCATGGGAGGGGTGACCCCTCACCTCCCCCATTCATGTGGTGGTAACTCTTCCACATTAAAATGCCTCTTCACATTCCCTTTTAAAGTCTCCACTTTAAATGCATTAAGTTTCTCCAAATTTAATGCTCTCTCATTTAATAAAACCCTTTTATTAAATTTATTCAGAATTTTGTTAATTAATTTAATTAACAAACATTCACATATAGCCCCTTGCAATATTTGAATATCACATGCAGAACCACCTTCTGCAATTTCACCTGAAACAATTTCTGGTTTCTATTGAAACAATTCCTGCGCTTTGCAATTCTTTCGTCTGAAACATATGTGCTCCAAAATGGTGTTCGGTAACTCTTAAGTGTGCCACCCTATGGTTCGCGAATAATGCAGACATGATCGAGACCCTTCTCCGATCAATAATCAGCAGCGGGACCTGGAGATCTGTACTGACTCCTACACATTCAACGATGACTCCTGTGATCGTGAGAACCTTTAACGCTTGTAACTAAATCCCTTTGTCTCTCGATATATTACATGTCCGAGATTCGATCATCGGTATCTCCATACCTAGTTTGATCTCGTTACCGACATGCACTCTTTTCTCGTTCCCGTGATATAACATTCTAGTGATCACATCGCTTGCTTGCAAGCTATCCTAATGTGATATCACCGAGAAGGGCCCAGAGTATATCTATCCGTCATCTGGATTGACAAATTCCACTCTTGATCCATGAGCCTCCACATAACACCTTCGTAGCACTGAACCCATCTTTATAGTCACCCTGTTACGGTGTGTCGTTTGATGTTATCAAGATAGTCTTCCGGTGTTAGCAATTAACATGATCTCATGGTATAAGGATAAAGATTACTTCGTATGATGTTATAGCAATATAAACACAAGGACTTGATCGTAATGCTATACTTCGGATGAATGTTCATCACATCATTCCACCAATGGTGTGACCTTGTTATTAACAACATCCAATGTCCATGATCAGGAAACCTTGATCATCCTGTTAATCAACAAGCGAGTCTATAAGAGAGGCATGACTAGGAACCCTTTTTGTTTATTAAACACACATGTATTGATGTTTCCTATCAATACAATTATAGCATGTAAAATAAACATCTATCATATATAAGGCATATATAATAACAACTTTATTATTGCCTCTCAGGGCATATTTCCTTCAGTAATTGGGTAGACTAAACTACGGATTTTCCCCTTGGGATGGGACTTGGACATGCCTCAAAGCACAACTTACCGCACAGAGACTTAAGCAAGAACATGCACTACCCGTAACCGAAGGAAGAGTTGTTTGTTGTGTTGGCCTTGTTTCCCATCAAGAATGAACTCTCTAAGAATTTCTTGTTCTACCTTTTGAATTAGCTTATTATGGTTTGCAATGGCTATAGGTGGCAGTTTGGTAGTCAACAAAGAATAAAGCGGATCTCCATGATCTCTTCATGGATAACGAAATGCGTCCACGCCATCATTTTATCAAAGAGGGGATCCTAGCCTAGCTAAAGAGCGATACGAATGAAGTCAGATAAGAACAACCGCTAGTGAAGGCTTTGCCAGTTCTCAACTTCTTTTCTTACCCACACAAGGATGGCACATTTCAGACTCATTTCTCATGCGATTAGTGTCGGGGGATAACCCCCAGGTAGGCCAAGATGGGACCAACCGGCCCGCTCCAAGGAGCTCACGCCGTTTGGGCCTAGACCAAGGAACCACAGCCGGGTGGAATCCCCCACCCGGTCCACATCCAAGTTTCCCCGGCTAGCCCGTCTAGCCAGGTAGCCAGAAGAACCGGCTGGGAGGCCGCTCCTAGCCGGCCGCCTCGGATCAGCTAGCAGTAGTATGGTGGGAATGACGCCCCCTGTTGAGCGCACCTTTGACCGTACAGGCTGGCTAGCCTGGCCGGCGCTACTGGACAACTGTGCCAAAGCTAGAGGCTGACGAGCAAAGCAAGGGCTGACAAGGAAAGCTCTAGCTTACGCATAAAGAGCCGACTGACGAGTAAATCAGGGGTGCTGGACACTGTAGCATTGTCCTCCCCTGTACTGGAGGCTTGAATGGACCCGGGGCTACCATTTGGCCCGTCCATCCGTCCCACTTTGTAAGGCCCAGATCCAAACAATAAACCCAAGAACCCACCTTGTAAATTACCTCCTCAACCAGTATATAAGCGGGGTAGTGTTAGGGTTCTAGGTAGACACAAGAGGAATTAGTAGACAGTTACAAGTTAGAAGTTCTCCACATTGGACAAGTTGAGTAGCTCCTTTTTCTCCTTCAAGCAAGGATTAGCTAAGGAAACAGCTCAAGGAGCATTTGTATTGGGCACTCGACCCCTTTGATAGTAGATCATTGCAGGAGTAGGACCTTTACCTTGCCAAGAGGGCTCCGAACGTGGGTACATCGCTGTGTTTGCAGTATCTGTGCCCAACCCATTGGGAGTAGCCACCGATAGCACGCGACTTCCAATCATCGTCGGTGAGCGAGTCGCCTCTAGCCTCGTCCTCACTTTCGGCTCCTTTGACTGTGTCCTCGACAACGCATCCTGTTTTGCTAGGGGGATTTTCCCAAGCGGAGGCTCCATCATGCACTTCAGCGAACACCGCGTCTACGTCGCCACCGTCGTTGAGGCTTTCCCTCGCGAGGTCGTCACCATCTCCGGCGCGCCCCCTGGTTTCTCAGCTTCACGCGTCGCCAGTGGCAACGTCGAGGTCATGATGGCTGGCTCGATGGAGAACCGTCGCCCACCTCTAGAGCGCAACATGGACAGCCGCGCCACCAACTCATGCCCCCCAAACCAGGACCTGCTCAACGCGTCCATCGAACACCTCTGCAACCCCATCACCGCCATCGAGGCGGATCCAGCTGCAGCTGCAGCAGCCCTGGAGGCTACTGGTCAGAACCTTCTGGAGGAAGCTGGCAAAGTGGCAGCCGCCCAACGGCAGATGCATGCGACCATGCAGGAGTACACCATCGTGCACTTCTTCGCATGCTTGCCCGGCACTAGCCGCCTGGCCCAGCCACAAGTCCGAAATCTCGGTTTGGAGATGGATCGCGCCGCTGATCCGTGTACGCCTGCAGTACAGCCGGTCTACAATACCCCCACCAAAAATATGAGGGCTATGGAGGCGGCAGTTGTAGAGATAATCCACTTGGAGGGCGAGGAACTGTTCCGTCAGTAGACACGTGTCCAGCTCCTCGTGGTCACGACAAACAAACAGCAGGCTGAGGCAGAACTCAGCATGGCCAGCAACAGCAGAACCCAACCGGCTCACCGGATGGTGGATCCGGCTGCAGGCGACAGCAAGGCATCTTCCCCAAACGGAGCAAGGCCGAGAAACCTCCCACGCGGTGGATCTACAGGCCGTGGGAACAACGCCCGTGACACGGCAGCTGTTACCAGCAAGAACCGCGAGCCGGCTGATGAAGCCGGGAAAGGCCAAGCGGTGCCCAAGTCCCGCCTATCCGGCCGGCGGGGACCGCTCGAGCCGGAGGAACATCAAGATGCGCACGCACGAATTGACCTACTGGCCCAGTCACGCGCGCTGGAATAAGAAAGTCCAGCTGGGCCAAGATGTTTCGGACCGCGCATCTGGTACGAGCCGTTTCCAAAGAGATTTTCTCTCCCAAGGGACACGCCAAAATAAAACGGCTCGGTCAAGCCGGAGGATTGGTTGGTGGACTAAACCACCGCTGTGGGCATCACAAACAACAACTATCGTCGGATTGATGACAAGTACGCCATGAGGGGGTCCTCGAAGCGTGTGGAAGAGAGGGGTGTGATATGTACGGTGTTCCGGGACGGTGAGCACACAAGTTTACCCAGGTTCGAGTCCGCCGACTTTGGATGGATCCTACTCCTGCTAGCAATCCAGTAATACGACAGAGCCGGATTATGGGTTACAAGGGTTTTGCCTATGCGAGTTGAGATTGTAGACTATTGTGAGGGTGCCCTAAAGGCTCTCCCTAGGACGGCTTATATAGATATCCGGCCTAGGGTTTAGCCGGAGAGATCTATCCGGCTATGACTAAGAGTCGGTTACAGAGTACATCTTGAACTACAAGTAACACTATGGGCCTTTGTCGGTAAGTCTTCTGGGCCTTTCCATAGCCGGACTGGACTCCGTATCTTCTCCCTGACTAGGCTGCCCGTGAAGAAAATCTCTAACCCGAAGTGGGCCACCCTGGGCAGTGAGGCATAGTGAGGATACTCAGAAAATATATCCCCAACAACAGCCCCCAGAGGCCTCCAAGATCCAAAGTCGGATTCATCATCATCTAGCTTGATCTTAGGCTTGTAGAACCTTGAAGGGTTCCTGAAACTTCAAAAGAAAAGATACGATCCGGGTCTCAAAAAATGAGTCGGACCTATGAATATGTTATTCGTGTTTCCAGCTCGAAATTCAAACTAAGCCGGAACTTGGTCTTTGTCATAACTTGACAACAGTCATGGTCAAGTCATGTCACTGACAGACATTTCCTGTCAGCATGTGAGTCCACCTTTCACGGAACCGAGGCGCCGTTTCAATGCGTGTGTGGAGATCGAGGCGGCGTAATCATGCGTGGGGGTTTCCCAGTCCTTTCCATGACGCATGGCATGTTCACCATAGCATTTACATGAATCTTGACGCGGCTGGTGGATATAAGTGGCGAGGATTTTCTTCCCCATCTCTTTCACCAGTTCCTTGCACCGTTTCCTTCTCCTCTACTCCTCCCATGAACTTAGAGCTCCACTGCTCCCCAAATAACCTCTAGCGCCGCCCATCCAAGGTCACCGGCGCACCGGAAAAATGGCTTTTGCATCATCCTCCAGCTCGGCAGCGGCGGCGACGGCGGAGAAGGAGAGCTACCGTGGGGTTTGGATCCCGTGCGTCCTCAATGATCCCAAGCTTCGTGTCGTTGAAGAAGAAGGGTTCCTCCACACCGTCGACTGGCGGAGCGGCTTTGGCGAAACCATCCCCAACCCTCGCGCCGACGAATGAGTGCACTCCGGCACTCATCTTGACAGAGGCCTGAGTTTTCCTCCCTCAGATTTCTTTTCCGAGGTCATAGGTCATGACGGAGTTTATCTCCATCATCTCCCTCCCGAACTCCATCTTAGAGATGAGTGTGTACGCCTCTTTGTGCGAGGGGTATCTCGGCATTAGGTCGAGCCTTACTCTCTTCCGGTATTACTTTCATGTCCGAAGAAATTCCATAACTGCCGGTAATCCTTACATTACCAGTACCATTAGTTTTTTGGTTAGGGGAGAGCGCGTTTATCCTCGGATCATGGCTAGTGAGTCGGTCAAACAATGGGCGTCCACTTTTTTCTATCACAAGGATATTCCCGCTTCCGGCAAATATCATGCTTTGCCGGCTTTCGTCGACGTAGCCGCCACGTCCCAAGAGTCCTGGGACGAGCTCGCTCCGACTCTTAGTGACGATCTGATCCTCGCCAAGAGGCAGATCGAGTATCTGATGAAGCACAAGGGCCTGAAAGGGTCCGACTTAGTTCAATGCTGGCTGGCACGCCGGATCCAACCTCTTCAACATCATGGAGATCGACTGATGCATTCCATCACGTCGTCAAAGAAATATTCCCTCCGCATCAGCCCCAAAACCTTAGAGCAAAATATTATGTAAGCCAAATCATATGGATAATAAGGGAGCGGATCGAGAGGAAGATTCCGGAGCTGTCCCTGGACATGCATACAGCGTAAGATCCCGTTGTGCGGGTAATCTTCAGCAGCAACTCTTTTTATGTGCTCATCTTTATGTTATTTTTGCAATACTGAGATACTTCTCCTTTTCAGCTTGCTGACCTCCCCGAGTCGGAGTTCACTCCTATCGAGGGATATCCTCCTGAGTTTTATCAGGATGAGGGTGAATTGGTCCCAATGCTGGACGTCGTTCCACGGAAACACAAAGCTCCGACATTGGCCATTGGCACAAAAGAAGTGCCTATTGTGAAGAGGTAATCTTTCCTCACAAGGTTTTTATATTTTGCTCGTAATTCCTTCTGAGATGTAATGTTCTTTGTTCTATTAACTTCTCAGAGCTAAAAAGATCATCAAGGGCAAGGGGAAGGGAGTTATCTCAAAACCCCTGCATCAATCGAAGCTAAAATTGGCTTCTCCTACCGTGGCTCCTCCGACTCCTGCCCCTCAGCCTTCTGCAGCGCCGGAGATTACTCCATCTCCAACCGTTGCAGAAGATCCAGCTCAATCAGCAGAGCCAGCGATCCTTGAATCGCAAACTGACGTCACCATGGGTGACTCGGGTTTTGATAAGGGTGAACCCTCTTCGGGTAATGATCCCTCGGCAGAGACCTTCATCGACAATCTCCTGGACAATCCGGGACTTGCCAAACTTGGCCTATCTCGGAAGTCTGTGGAGGAGATTCAACAGCTAGCCCGGCAATGCCTAGAAAGTCGGACTATATCTGCCGAAGAAGGATCGCAAGAAGAAGAGGATATCAAGCACTCTGATCTTCTTGAACAAGTTCGTCTTCGTGAGGAGAAGCTAAGGACTCACGAGCTTCCAACTACGCTAGTGATCCCCCTAACCTTCGCTGAAAAGGTTGCCACCAAAGTGAATGCGAGTTTAGACAAACTCATTCGCAAACAATATGTAAGTCGGAATTCTAACTCCCATTTTTCCTTATTTCATATCATATCCTCTAGCCCCCAAGCATGAAGCTGGAAAATCAAATCCGGTTTTATGCTTCCTTAGGATGCCAAAGAATGAACTAGTGTAGCCCCCAAGGCTCGTGCTGATATTAGTAAAAATATTAGCCCGGGTCTTTAGTAAACTTCTGACTCTAGGTAGTCTGACTTACAGAAAGTATATTCCTATAACTAGGATTTGTTGAAGATGCACAATTAAAAGTTTCCAAGGATGAGGGCGAAGGTAAACATTCCGAAACTCAATCCTTGTCTTGTATTTCATAGTCGAATTTTTGCTGAACTATTGTTATTTTAACTTACAGCACTGGTGAAGTAGTCCTGTGCTATGATTGAAGAGGCCGAGAATCTTAAGACCCTGGTGGTGGAAAACAAGGAACTTCGCCAAGAGCTAGATAAGCTTAAGGCGGATCATGAGAAGAGCATTGCTCAAATTATCGAATCCACCTCCATGGCCACCGAGGAGCGTGATCGTAAGATTACGCTCCAAGATAAGAAAATCTCGGATCTCAGCAATGATCTGTTTAGAGAAAGGGATATTTCTGAGGCACTCCGGGATGAACTCCAGAGTCTTCAGGAAGAGAAGGCCAAAGTCGATGATGTCATCTTTGGTATGTTTCCCTTTTTCTGACTTATCTGCATCTTCCGACTCTTTGGAGTCCGAGTTTACTTGACTTACCCTTTGCATTATATCCGTAGGTTCTCTGAACTTGATGGACTCAGCTTCTGCCGAATCTCGCACCAGCCGGCTTACACAGGTCGGTGATTTGCTGCATGACTTCCACCAATCCCTCGAAGATATTGGCGAAGTTCTCAAGGTTCCGGACATGCATAGCATGTCCGGCTTTGAGGTGCGAGATATGGCCAAGGATATGCCGCAGCTTATTCAGGACTAGAACATGTCCTATGCGCGGACCGCAGCGCAAAACGCTCTCACCATGGTTATGAGCCACCATGGAAACATGGAAATCTGGCAAGTAACCAAAGGGTACTTCAAGGTGGATGAAGACGGACAGGAGCAAGACATCAAGGCTATCATGGACTCTTGTGTCGGATATGGGTGCCACATAGCTGATTTGACCAGCTATGACACTCCCTTCTTCACCCGCGTGGACACGCCGCCTCCGCCTTCCGAAGAAACAGCTGAAGTTTTCGACGATGATCAAACCATATCAGATTTGAACATCTCGGAACGTTATCAAAACGAGGCCGATGTATCCAGTGAGCCGGAAGCTCCTACCTCTCCCCTTGAATCATAGAGTATTAGAAAGAACAATATGTTATTATGAAAACAATTTGGATCTGTAAATAAGTAATATAATACTTTTGCTAGTGCTAAGCTTTATTTTATCTATTCAGCACTTTTGGTTTTGATATTATGTGCCTGAAATGTTTGCATAAGCACTTGTAGTTTTTGTCTGCACTTATTGTTTATCTGGCTTTCCGCCTCGTCCCTTTCGTGAGCGGGCCAACTTTTAGCACGGAAACTTCACTGAGAAACGAAGCTCAATTGCTAAACCAGTTTAAACTCGGAAACAAAGCCATCTTCCAGTACCAACAATTCACTACTCGGAAAATGCCCGCATCCAGCAATCAGACAAATAACCAAAGTATAGACTAGGAAATTTAGATTTATACCCAAAGGTAGCAATTTTAGAATCGGAAATCTAAACCAGAACAAACATGAGCATAAAGTACTTTCAAGTATTCTGGGATTTTCGACTGTGACATGATCATTCGGAAATAAGATGGTAAAAACTTCTCAGAAAGATTTTGAGGCAACCCATCTACTCTAGGGGGAGCAATATTCCATGGTCTGTCTAACTCATCCGGATTTGTACTGCTTCCAGCTCTCTTTCTCTTCTTAGTAGCAGGTCTTTCTTTGACTAGCCGCATATCAGTTAGATAGTATGAACCATTGTGCAGTACTCGACTAACTAAAAAAGGCCCTTCCCATATTGGGGAAAGTTTGTGCTTTCTTTGCTACACAAGCCAGAGAACCAAATCGCCCTTATTGAAAGACCGTTTCTGACTCTCTGGCTATGACACTTGCGTAACTTCTGCTGATAGGCTGTTGATCTCATCTCAGCAACGATGCGAACTTCTTTGACTAAGTCGAGATCATTTTGTCGAGAAATTTTGGCATCATCTTCAACATACGCAGCCACTCTAGGAGAAGTGTGAATCAAATCGCTGGCAAGAACTGCTTCTACGCCATAGACCAAGAAGAAAGGTGTGTATCCGGTTGACCTGTTTGGAGTTGTTCGTAAACTCCATATTACAGAAGGTAATTCCTCTGCCCAAGCCCCCGCAGCACGTCATAGTGGTGCTTCGAGTCTTGGTTTTAGGCCTTGTAGGATTAGACTATTTGCTCTTTCGACTTGTCCATTAGCTTGGGGATGTGCGATTGACGCAATGTCAAGCCAGATATTCTGTTCATTGCAGAATTCAGCAAGCTCTCCCATAGAAAAGTTACTCCCATTGTCCGTGATAATGCTATGTGGATAACCGTATCGGATTATAACATCCTCAACAAACCTTCTGGTTGTTGCTCCATCACAACTAGTGACGGGTTTAGCCTCAATCCATTTGGTGAATTTATCCACCATCACTAAGAGGTGGTTAAATCCACTTGGAGCCCGTTTGAACGGTCCTACCATGTAAAGCCCCCAGAACGCAAAAGGCTATGCTATAGCTATTGTTCGCAGCTGATCAGCCGGAACATGACCTTGTTTGGCGTACTTTTGGCAGCCCTTGCATGTTTTGACCAGCCGTTCGGCATCTACCTTGGCTGTAAGCCAGAAAAAACCGCGTCGGAAAGCTTTTGCCACTAGAGATTTGGCTGCAGCGTGGTGACCACAATCGCCTTCGTGGATCTCTCGTAAGATTTTCACTCCTTATTCTGGAGATATACAGTGCTGAAATACCCTAGATGCACTCCGTTTATAGAGCTCATCACTAATTATAGTGTAGGCTTTTGCTCGTTGGTGATCTCTCGGCTTAGAACTTCGTCTTTGGGTAATTTTCGTCTACCAAGAAATCAAGGTAGGATTGAGTCCTGCAGGGAATCACAGCCAGAACTGCTACTGAAGGTGAGTCGGATTTGGTCAGATATTCCTCGTCCACTCCTTTTATAGAAGGAACTTTGAGGTGCTCCAAAAAAGCGCTATCCGGGACCTTTTTTCGGGCAGAACCTATTCGAGATAGTGCATCTGCTTCCTCATTTTCTATTCGTGGGATGTGTTGAACTTCAAACCCTTCAAACAATTTAGATAGTTCATCCATGATAGCCCTATATGCCGCCATGTGCTTGTTTGCCTTACAGATATCCGACACTTGTTGAGCAACAAGATCCGAATCTCCATAACACATTAATCGTCGGATGCTGATGTCCTTAGCGATCCGGATTCCATGTAGTAATGCTTCATATTCGGCAATGTTGTTTGTTGCCGTGAAGTGTATCTGCAATACATAGAAAAAGTTTATCTCCCTGGGGTGACTTGAGCACCAGCCCCCGAGCCCCAGAGCGCTTTAGACCCGTCAAAATGCAAGGTCCAGCATTCCGACTCTGGTAGGGACATATTCTCCATTGTCTCTGTCCAATCAGTGACAAAGTCAGCGAGGATTTGGGATTTGTCGGGGGATGACCCCCGGATACCCCAACCGGACAAGAAATAGGGCAGTCGGATCGCGTCCGGCTGGTCAAGTGTAGCCGGACAAGGCAAGCCAGGCCGGCTATTGTGAGGTAACCGGAGCGGCGAGTAGCAGCCGGCTACAGCAACGTAGCCGAAACTAATCAAAGAGAAAGGGTGACGTGTGGAACAGTACGCAGTACGCCCTGTACGACGACAAGACTGGCAAATACTCGGCCATACCGAAGACTTTGCAGGGATGACGCGAGAACAGTGGCCCGATGCTGACGACAGGCTCGTATGGCGTTCACTGTGCCCACGATAGCCATACCTCTCGTACTCTGATGGGACATGGTTGTACCGGTCACTGTAGATGACCAGTCGGCTGGGACCCACTGGTGGGGGCCACCAGTCGGATTGGCCAGTGAGATCGTTGCCTCTCTGCCTATATAAGGAGAGGAAAGGCCTCAGTAGAAAGGGTTGGTCTCGGTGCATTTAAGGCAGTAGCTAGAAAATACAGCTCAAGGAGCACTTGTAGCTTGTATATCGCTCATAGTCAGATCGACACGAGTAGGAGTTTTACCTCACAACGAGGGCTTCGAACCTGGGTACTTCTTGCGTCCAGCTACGCTTTCTCGTATCCAATCCCTCATGTGGATGTGGTCGATAGCTTCCCTGCTAGTTCCCAATACAACGACAGTTGGTACCCACCGTGGGGCAGATGGCTTCGACTGGAGTCACGTTCCGCACAGGACCCCGCACTTCAGCTGGTGAGCGCGTAGCCTCCGGCCTGGTGCTCATGCTTGGCAAATTCGACTGCATCATCGACAAGCTTCCTGCTTCGCCGGAACCACCTTACCGGCGAACGGTTCCATCCTGCTCTTCGGCGACCTCCCCGTCTATTTCGCAACCATTCCGGAGTGTTTCCCTAGAGATATCGTTTGTGTCACGGAGCTACAACATCCGGGTGGAAGCGCCCCCGTCGCCTCCTGTGGCGTGGAGCTCATGATGGCCGGCTCCAGCTCTCACCCCCGCCAGCCGCGGGAGCAGGGCACGGACGAAGGCGAAACCTCCGCGCCTCCGCAGCCCCGGAATCCGGTAGAGGAGGCCATTGATCGGCTCCTGACGCCGGTTAACCTCGGGGAGAACCCGGAGGAGGCGAAAGCCAACTTCGCCATGGAGAGACAGATCCTCCTCCAGGAGGCCATGGAGCTGGAGGCAACCCGCAAGCAACTCAAGATCACCCAGCATGAGTACGACCGCGTACACTGCTTCACTCTGGCTACCATGGAGCCGAGCCGGCGTGGCCAGGTGCAACGCCGGGGTGGTGAGCTGGGCGGAAGGATGGAAAAGGACGGTGAACCGGATCCCTTGCCCGCCCTCATCCGGCCCACCTACAACACGCCCATCAAGAATCTGCGAGCGGCACGAGCCGCGGCAGAAGAGCTGCCCAACTTGGAGGGCGAGGAGCGAGCTCGCCAGCACGCTCGCGTGCAGGAGCTCCTTCGAATCGCGGATGAGCAGGCCGATGCCAACCGGTATATGCAGGAGGACCCCATCTACTCTAGGGGGAGCAAGCCGCCTGTCAACAGCAAGGGCGTGCCTCGCCACATCCAATAGGAGTCCTCCCCTCAGCCAGCTAAGGCCCGCAGCAAGCGCCATAGTTCTGGCAACAAGTGCCAGCCGCGCTAGGAGCAAACGGTGAACAACAACCCACCGCCTCCCCCTCACCAACTGGAGCATCAAGACCCGCCGGTTCCCGTCTCTCGGGCCGGGTGGGAGCGCCCAACCCGGATCGTCTGGATGCTCATGACCGCATCGAGCTCCTCGCTCAAGCGCGCGTCATGGAGGAAGAAGACTCCACCGGACTGGTTTGTTTCGGACCCCGCATCCGGAACGAGCCATTTCCGGATAAGTTCACCCTGCCCAGGGACACCCCCAAGTACGATAGCAGCATGAAGCCGGAAGATTGGCTGACCGACTACTCTACGGCAGTCGGCATAGCCCATGGGAACAAGTGCTCAACTGTGCGCTACGTCCCCCTCATGCTAACCGGGTCGGCAAGGACATGGCTCAACAGCCTTGCACCCAACAGCATGTAGCACCCTGGTAAAATCACTACTAGAAAATTGCTTGTTATTTCTGTTTTGTGCAACATCATGACCGTATGCTCATGTCATCATGCCACATTATATTTGAGCATCGTCATATCATAATGCATGGTTTGCCTAAAACTATTTTCTAAAAGCCTATTTTGTTTTTCTAAATATGCCCCATCTTTTTTCAAATCAAAACCATGGTCTCTTCCGGATATTTTGTTTGTCTAAAAACAAATTACAAACGTCTCTTAAAATAATAACCAAAATTTATATTATTTTTGGGAGGCAGCTAGCCAGGCCCAAAAGCCCAGCCAGCCACTTCCAAACCCTAATCCCTAGCCTAAACCACCACCCACACCCTGCCGCCGCCACACCGTCCGCGCTAGCGACGAACGCGTCGGCGTACCGCACCCCAGCACATGCCCCGTGGACCCCACCCCGTGCTGCCCAGGACCGACTGACTCGCTCGCTCCCTCGTCCCACCCCGCGACAACCACACGCGAGTCGGGACGCCAGACCCCAACCCAACGTGCTCCCGCACCCCTCCCGATCGAACCCCTCACCCTATCGCAATCCCCACCCTCTCGTCTCTCTCACCAACCACCCACCGCTCGCGACGCGACCCAACGCCCCAGCCCTACCCGACGCGATGCCCCCTGGCCACCAACCATCGTGCACACCCCGCTCTCGCTCGATCCCGTGCCTCACTCACCTGCCCTGCCCCACCTGGCGCTAGCCCCGCGAGCGACACAACCCCGATCCTCGCGCCCTGGCCCCACCACCATGCGACCGTTCCTGCCCCATCCCCATTCCTCTCATAGGTGCCGCCTCACCCCGGAGTTCCTCCCCTAGACCCGATAACCGCTGCGCGCTGCTCCCCAAATCCCGCCGCCGCCTGCGCGACCCAGTGGCCGCCGCCTGGGCCTTGATACGGTGGAGCTCTAGCCACCATGCCCTACTTCCTCTCTGCCGGCCGTGCGGGTCCGGCTTCTCCGTCGTCCGTGACCCCGCTGGTCGCCCTGCCCCTAGAAGTTTCCTCTCTACAGCCGGGCGTGACTCTGGTGTCCGCCGTCGTCGCCTGGCCTGCGAGCCCTTCCTCGACCCTTCCCCGTCGAGCTCCTTCGCCCCGTGGCCGCTGCTCCGACCCGTGCCCCTCGAAGCCTCCCCAGCACGCCAGAGTCGCCCCCCCACGTGTCCTCGCCCTGTTCCTCGATGTCCGTCGTGCGCATCTGCCGCCCCTCTTCTGGCCACCGCGACCTCCCTCGTTGTGCCACTTCTCTGTGATGTCGAGCCACTCTTTGTCCACGTGGTGCCCTGCCGCTCGGCGCCTTCGCCCCTCCGCCGCGCCGGTCAGCCCCGACCAACGAATCCAGCACACACGCCGGTCTCCATCGTCCATCCTGGCAGCAGTACAACCCACCACCGACAGTAGCACGAGGTACTGGTAGTGTATGTCAGGTGTTGGTGTATTACTGATTCGTGATGTCCAGGAAGTTATCCTGTGGATCGATCCTTAACGGTGCCTCCTTTTGGTCACAAAGAGAGGATGTGATGGTAATACTCCAGTATCTTTGCAAATGGATATCGATGGACAACAAGAGGTAACCAGGTTCTCTACTCCTGAAGACTACTGGAACCAAGCTCGCCCTGCACAACGGAAGACGAAAACATTATTCCTCCATCACGGATGACAAGGTCGTCAACGTGTAACCGAAGTCCCCCGATGCTTGAAGACAAACACTAGTACTTGGTGCCGTTTCAAGTTCACAACCGACTGTAGAAGCCGGAACCACCGACATCTTCATCATGGATCCGATGCCCCGAGACCCTAATCCCGGCGTCCGAAGACCAAACCCGAACCCCTTTGAAACCAAGATCGTCGAACTCCGATGTGTGACCCCCTATATCCGAGACCCCTATTTTTTATAATATGACATATATCTTGTTGCATATGAATTGAACATGCTTGCATACATATTGTGGTTGTTTGGGGGGTATTTAGAAGATTCACCTAAATTAAATATGGAGACTATATGTGGGCTATTCTAGTTTGGTATTGGCTCCATTTAAATTGTGTAGCAAACCAATGCCCTGTTTTGACTTGTTAAAACAACATTTAAATTGCGGGGTAACTAAACAACATGAACCTTCCAATTAATTGTCGGGACCCCGGTTCCGCTTAATATTGCCTAATTGCATCGCATCTTTGCCATGTCATACATCATACATGCATCATGCCCGATATTCTACCGTATTATTAAATAGTGCATCCGGTGTTTATTTTAGTGCTTTGGTTCTTCGCAGATTAGGCCGTTAAGTTGATGCGAGTATCGACAAGTTCTTCGGATAATGTACCTTCGGCAGTGTTTCCCAGGCGAGCATCTCCCCCTTTCTACCTATTATGCATTTATAGTCTTTACTTCCTTCTGTTGATCTATTGTTATCCGTATTGTGATGCTTTAGTTTCCGTGCACCATTCATATTCCTTGCAGCCTCTATATTTCCTTGGACACATCCTATTGCATGTTGTTTGATAGATAGTCGGTCTTGCGAGTCGTAGTTGCTTGCTCAGGTGCTGCTTCGTGTCGTTGTTGTTCCACCGTTATTGGAAGGTTGGCACATGCTTAATGGTGGGATGATCATGACTTTAATTACAACTTGATATTAAATTGCTGGGATAACTAATGAAAGAGGGACCGGTGGGCAATATATGCTATTTGCTTTTTAATGTCCACTTGTGTCCCGTAGGCCCCGAGTACTTGATACCTGTTCCTTGACTATCGCACTATCCGCATGTGGGACCATGCATCCCCTTAGCCAGAGCTTGATTCATTTCTTATTTCTTGGGGCCACAAACTAGTTTGGGGCTTTATTACTATCCTGTACTTATGCTATGCTTTACTGCTTTATCTATGATTATGCGTGGAGCACTTGTACAGTTTTGGATCGTGACATGTTTTTGTTGTATCGGCAAGCCCAGTCATACTTTTGGGTTCCCAGTCGTTTACCGCCGTCTACACAAACCCTGGGTCCATCTCGGAGCTGGCCAACTTCGTCGCGGGTAGCTTAGTGGTGTGGCCCCCTGAAATATTTTATGAATCCTGTGATTGCTTTGTCGTGAAAGCCTCGTTGGGTTTTGATTTGGTTTTTCCGAGGTTGATCGTGCGTGTGTTGCTAATTGTGCACCCCTGCAGGGTAAATCTTTTTGAAAGTCGTGTCCGCGGTTATGGACGACTTGAAGCATAGTATCTCAATGATAGACAAGCATAACTAAAGTAGTGCTATAAATTTGACTTAATATGTGACTAGTAATCAGCTTCACTACAATGGAATGGATAATAAAAGTGCCAACAACTGGTGGAACTGGGGTGTATCGTGTCATGTTATACCTGCCTAGTAAGTATTGCAACTCCAATGGAATGAAATAAAAGAGCCAACAACTGCTGGGTTTGGGATGTCACATGCTAATTGTATCTGACTAGTAAGTACTACAACTACAACTGAATGGTTAACTAAAACTGCCCACTACTTATGCTATCAGGATGACTCATGCTATCTATATCTAACTAGTAAGTGCTGCAACTATAATGGAATGAATAAAACTGCCAACTGTGTGAGTTTCTCGGTTTGACTTCCTCGTTTGGTCTCGAGGGGGAATACCAGGATGGGTATGATTGGTGTTAGTATCAGGTTGGTCCCAAATAGGTCTTTCTTGCCCCTCTCTAAAAGCCGACAGTTATATCGAGTCTCTATAGGTTGTATAGTGCATGCTGCGCTGCCGCTTCAGTCCACCATACCTATGTAGGCGAGAGCCGCCGAATTCTAGCCTCGCCGTGTACTGTCCTCAGTACTGACACTCCTCTTTTTTCCTTTGCCCTTTGTCGGCACCCCTTTTGTTTTAGCAGGTATAAGTTCGATGTCGTTAGCAGGGTTACCCTTCTGTCTTGGCCTAGGTAGGGTTATGGACGCCATTGGTTATTCTTCAGGGCTCTTAGCTCGCTTCTTATCCGTACTCGGATGTTATATTGATTTCAAGGTGAATTGGATCTTTGTACTGTATATCTGTATTCTCGACTCAGTGAGTCATTGTTGTATATATATATCTGTTCTGTGGGTTCCATCATGGACTATTGTGTAATGATATTACTTCGTTTTACACCCGCATGAAAGTGCATGGTGGGCATCCTTGAATCGTTTCTATGCGGGTTTGGCGGGAAGCACTAAAACTTGCATAGGGACGATTCGAGGGTGTTACACAACATGAACGCCTGGCTAGACATTGAGAAGGTGTTCGTCCACAACTTCAATGGCACGTACAAGCACCCGGGACGCCCACGCGACCTGGCCTTGTGCGTCCAGGGCGACTACGAGACCGACCGCGAGTACCTCTCCAAGTGGACGGAACTGCGCAACACTTGCAAGGGCATCCTGGAGAGCCAGGCCATCAGCTTCTTCATTGAGGGATGCCCAGAAGGCACCATGCTTCGCCACCGGCTACTGTGCGACAAACCGAAAACCATGGCAGAGCTCATGACGGTTGCGGACCAGTATGCCATGGCAGATGCCGCCATGAAGAAACCCCTCCGGGTAAATGCTGACGGGCGTCTGACTCCTATAGAGCCGGCTCGCGACCGTCCGAGCAATCCGACTGGAGAAGCCGGATCCTCCAGACGCCACGGCAACGACAACCTGTTCCATGGGGACCGCCAAGCCGGACAACAGAAGCCCCGCTACCACGCGCGGCAGGTCAATGCCGTGGAGGGTGCGCCCGACGCACCGGCTAACGATGCAAGGAGGCATAAGCCACGACTCACCTTCGACCAGATGTTTGACGACCTGTGCAAATGGCACAGCTGTCCCTTCAAACCGGCTACGCACACCACCCGGAATTGCAGCTGGACTCGCCAGCTAAAAGAACGGGGCAGCCAGCCACGTCTCCCCCCGCCCCCTCCCGGTGGACCACCACCATAGGCTAGGGGAGCCGACAATGATGGTAACGGCGGTAACGGTGCCAACAAAAACAACGGTTACCCCCAGCTGCACCCCGCCTACCACATCTTCGAGACAGAGCTGACCGACAAGCACAGCTGCAGGCGACGCTGCAAGGAGGTCAACGCCATCGTCTCTCTAGTCCCCCAGTACCTAAACTGGTCGGAAACCCCCATCACCTGGAGCAGAGAAGACCAGCCGGAGCAGCTGCCGACTCCCGGGGGCTACGCCATGGTGCTCGATCCCCTCATTGTCTCCAACGCGTGCACCTGCCATTTCTCTCGCGTCCTCATCGACAGAGGCAGCAGCCTCAACCTCCTCTACCGGTCTTTGCTGGAGAATCTAGGTATTTGCGAATGCGACCTGCGCCCGACCACCACAACATTCCACGGCGTGCTGCTGGGGTCAGCTTGCGCCCCGCTAGGTAAAATCTAGTTGGACGTCATCTTCGGGATCGAGGAGAACTTCCACCACGAACCGATTTGGTTCGAGGTGGTAAACCTGACGAGCTCCTACCAAGCTCTCCTCGGGCGCCCCTCCCTCGCCATGTTCATGGCCGTCCCCCACTACGCATACCTCAAGACGAAGATGCCGGGACCCAACGGCATGATCACCGTCGCCGGCTGCTTCTGGCGGTCAATGGAGTGCGCCTCAACCGGTTCCAAATTGGCAGAGGCCCTGGTCATAGCCGAAGAGAAGTGCGTGATCATGCGTAATGTGGCCATGGCCTAGCAAGACATACCGGCTAGCACCAAGCCGGCTGGAGAAGGAGCCTTCTAGCCGGCAAAGGATACAAAGAGGATCCTGCTCGACCCCTCCGACCTGACCAAGTTCGTCACCATTGGTTCCAACTTGGACAGAAAATAGGAAGGCACGCTCGTCGACTTCCTCCGTGAGAATCGGGACATCTTTGCATGGTCACCCACAGACTGTCCATTCAAACTTCTTGTCCTTCTTCAACAATTGGGTCATTGGTCGGGCTATGCTCGAGAATCCTTCTACGAACTTGCCGTAATATCCCGCTAATCCAAGAGATGAACGAACTTGGGTTTGATTGGTTGGGGCTTCCCATTCCTCAACATTTTTGATCTTGGTGGGATCAACCGAGACTCCTCTGGCAGAAACAATATGTCCTAGGAATCCTACTTCTTTCAGCCAAAACTCACACTTGCTGAACTTGGCATATAACTGATGCTCTCTCAGGGTTTCTAGGATGATTCTCAGATGTTGCTCATGATCTTCTTCTGACTTGGAGTAGATAAGGATGTCGTCGATAAACACCACTACAAACTTATCTAGGAAATTCATAAAGATCTTATTCATGAGATTCATGAAATAAGCAGGGGCATTGGTTAATCCAAAAGACATAACCGTATACTCGTATAAACCATAGCGAGTAGTAAAGGCGGTCTTCGGAATATCCGTTGCACGAATCTTAAGTTGGTGATAACCAGTCCTAAGATCAATCTTTGAGAATACCTGAGCTCCAGTCAACTGATAAAATAGATCCTCTATCTTTGGCAAGGGGTACTTGTTATTGATGGTGACATCATTCAACTTTCTGTAATCTGTACACAGACGATTGCCTCCATCTTTCTTGTCGATGAATAATACTGGTGATCTCCATGGCGATGCGCTTGGCTGAATCAAGCCTGTTGCTAACATGGAATCCAACTGCTTCTTTAGTTCCACTAACTCTGAGGGGTTCATGGTATAGGGTCTCTGGGCTATAGGTCCGGTTCCGGGGATTAGTTCGATAATGAACTCAATATCCCTATACGGGGGCATACCTGGCAATTCATCTGGGAATACGTCGGGGTATTCACAGACTACTCTGACTTGGTTAATGGTGGGCAGGGCTACACTCTTGTTGCACTTGAATTGACGGGGTAAGGTTTCAGAGATATGCTCTACTGTTACTCCAGAACTACTGGTCATGGTGATGGCTTTCTTAGCATAGTCTATCAGTCCTTTATGCCTTGACATCCAGTCCATACCTAGTACTACTTCCAATCCTTTGGTTCCAAGTACAATTAGGTTGGCATAAAAATCTATCCCATGTATTCTGATAGGTACAACTTTGCAAATTTTTCTAGCTTTTGTTGTTGAACCGGGGATTTGAACTATCATGACATGCTTCAGGTTGGTTGGGTGAATCTTACTAGTGCATACAAATTCTTCGGTGACAAATGAATGTGATGCTCCAGAATCAAACAATACTCTTGCTAAAATTAAGTTGACAGAAAACATACCAGGCACTACATCTAGCGCTTCCTGTCCTTCTTCTGCGTTCATGTGGCAGAGACGACCATTGCGGTTGTGCGGGTTCCCTGGGGCAAATCTCCTTCCTGGTTGAACACAACGCTGCTGCTGAGCTGGGGCATTGGCGGCAGTCTTCTTGGGACACTGATTGGAGTAGTGACCCTTTACTCCACACTCAAAACAAGTGATCTGGGACTTGTCCTTGACTGCGACAGGCACAGCATTGCTTCCAGTTCTGGGCGCAGTGTTGTTGTTGTTTTTGTTGCTCTTGGAAGGGGCACGATTGAAATTGTTGGCGTTGCTGGAGCTGTGATTGTTTCCTCCAGACTTCACATTGCCTCCGCTACGGTTGGGGTAGCTTGGGAGAGAATTTGGGGGTCGGTTGTTCCTTGGTGCATATCCTGGTGAGGGGTTAGGACGGTAATTCTGGTGACTACTGGATCCAGACTGCTGCATCATACGGTGCTTGCGGTTGTCGTTTGCCTAGTTAATCTTCCCTTCCATCTGAATGGCAGAGTCGACTAGCTCTTCGAGATCATCGAAACGGATGTTGACGAGGACAATCTGCATCTCATCATGTAGTCTGTTTAAGAATCTCTCCTTCTTCTTGACCTCCGTGTTGATCTCATCCGGTGCATATCTGGCAAGTGATAGGAATCTGTCACGGTACTCCACCACATTCATTCTTCCTTGCTTCAATTCGCAGAATTCATCTATCATCCTGTTGAAAAGACCTTGGGGCATGTGGGTGCGGCTGAACTTGACCTTGAATGCTTCCCAGGTCATCACCTAGCCATGGTTCATATTGCGGATGCTATTCCACCAAGCTCTTGCATCTCCTGCCAGATGGTGGGTGGCGAAGAGAACTTTCTCATTCTTATCGACTCTGGCAACCTCTAAGTTGTTTTCCATGGTCTGTAACCAGTCATCAGCATCTAATGGGTTTCCAGATTGGTTAAATATTGGGGGATTGGTGTTCTGAAAGTTTTTGAGTTTGGATCCTTGGTGATCCTGATTTCCATGTCCTTGGTTGTTGAGTGCCATTTGGGCGATCTGCTGCAATTTTGCTAAGTTGGCTTGGCGCTCGTCCCTGCTTGCTTCACGGTCCGCGATGAGATTCTGCAAGATCTGCAACATTGGGTCTTGCGACGAGTTGCTCCCTCCTTGGTTCCCATGAGTCATCTGAAGATTGAGATAGATATAGGGGTAAGAGGGAAAGTCTAAGGTTCATGGTTTTGGGTTTTTCAAATCTAAAACTTTGAGTTAAACTCAGGTTTTTCAACTAACTTCATTTTGATTCATGGAATCAAGCACACGATACAACACACACCACAACAATCAAAGGGGAAAACAGATGGTTTGAAGAACCATTCTGCAAGCTACGATACAATGAGATGATACATCTCATGCTACGACAGTGCTCTAGTGCATCTAGTCATCGTCGATGAAGTCGGAGTCTTCATCATCAGTGTAGAAGTCCACAGCATCCTCCTCCAGAAAGTCATCATCGTTGCTGAGGTAAGAATCCATATCTCCCTAGATGTCTTCACCCTCATCTTCTTCTTCCTTGGCGGCAAGCTGAGCTTCCTGCTCCTTGACGGTCTTCTCGAGGTCGGCCACCTTCTTGCAAAGACGGGCGATGGTGTGATCCTTCTTTGCACGCTGGCGACGAAGAGACTGGCGATCTCGGACGAGCAGTGTGAACGTCTGGGCCTTCTGGTCGGTGATGGCACGGTTTTGGTTGGCTAACTCCCTGGCATTGTCCAGTTCCTGTTGTCTGTCATGAAGCAAGAAATCAAGGTTCTCCACTTGATGCCTCAACTCTGGGTGACTTGGCATCTCCATCGGCATTCCCATGAAGTCACGTCTTGCATAGTGGGTAAAACATGTTCCTTGGATCTTGTTGACGCTGAGGGCACATAGGAGTGCGAGAGCTTCATGCATTGCCCTGGCTAATCCATCTAGCCAGTTGTTCTCTCTTACGGAGAACTGAATTCTCCTGGAAGTTGGTGCTTCGATGCTTCCCCGAAGATCCGCGGTGACTAGCCACTTTAAGTCTCCTCCTGGGGTCCTAGAAGTTGAGCTCCAAGAAACTCCGGATGTGGGGGTCCCAGTAACTCCGACAGTGAATCCAGATCCCTCTCGAAGATCAGCTGACCTCCGTTTCCCAACTGGTAAAACTTGCTGAACTGAGTCTCCATCTACAAGGATTAAGGATGAGGAAGTTAGTGAAGTGATCAAGTGTGTCAAGTTTTAAGTCATAATGTAAGTATTTTGAGGAACATGAATTTTTTAGAAAGAATGAGTTCACAAGGGTAAGAGGGGAAATAGTTTTTCAGAAATACTCACTTTGGTTTTGAAACTAAGTTTTTGTTTGAACGTCCATTCTAACTAGGGTCTCCTATGGTCAGGATGGCTCTGATACCAACTTGTCAACACCCGGATTTTTAATCCCAGATGCCCATTATGCCATACCTCGCAATCCCAGGATTACCATTTTTGCGAGACATAACGGATTGGATATCATAGTACATCATCCATTACAAACCATACATAAGGTTTTACACAAATAAGGATCTCATGATCCAGTCTTTAATACAACAAGCAGCGGAAATAAAAGATAAGCGGAGCGGTGGGGTCCATCTTCAGGGGCACAGGCAATGCTGACGAAGGCAGATAGTCCTAGTTATCATAGCCATCCTGCTGACCATCATCTTGATAATCTCCTTCATAGTCTGACCATGATAATAGCCAGGGACAAAAGCCATGAGTACTCTTTAAGTACTCGCAAACTACTACTAACAAGGATTATAATTCTAAGTTAAAGTGCTAAATCTAAGTTAACTATCAAGTTAAGTTTGAAACCTAAGCTGAGTTCAGAAGCAAAGAAAGATAAAGTAAAGTTCTAGAATCACTTAAGTTGGGAAGCTATTATCATCAACACAACCCTGTTGTGGTCAAGTCAAAGTTCATCATTCATTTCAAGTTATTTAGAAAACATCTGACAACGAAACAGTATGGCCATTCCAACTGTCCATAACCGCGGACATGGCTATTCGAATAGTTTGACACTCTGCAGAGGTGGTACACTTTCACCACAAGATTCGATACATCTGTCAGGGATAACCCTAAATCATCATACTTAGTATGCAGATAATCAAACATAACCTTCCCTTTACACACCCTAGTATAAGCACCTCTCCTATGAGCATGGCCTACCAACCATGACCATCAGTCATTTTGGGCACTGCATAGGTGGACATCATGAGAGGTAGCCTCAGCTCAAACCTCTCCCGTGAGGGAACTAATACTAATGCATATAAATTTCCAGCTAAGCCTTACCCAATTCAGGTAGTGTGGTTGTACGGTAAATTTGGAATGGTATCGCATCTGAATACAACCATCAGTTTTAGAAAAGGGTTAAGGCTCATGCCTCATCATTTTCATCATCATAAACCAGTTGTGTTTCTCAACACATGTCAAAACATCTCAATAGAATGACTCATCATTCCAAGGTTTTCACAATTCATTTTCACCAAGTGTTCCCATCTAAAGTGACTCAAGTTTTGGATATACTCTAAAATACTAAGTTAAGAGTGTTCACTAAGGGGGAAGGATGGGATCAATCTCATGCCATAGAATGACATCTAAAGGTGTCTAAGTAGGTCAAGTTTTATACTTTTTATGCTACCCTCAAAATAAGTAAGGAACTTTGCATACTAAGGGGAGTAAAACTTGCAAGTAAGACTTGGGGTACTAATAGTTAAAAGGGGTGTGAGCAAAGCATGCCTAAAGCATCCTTGCTCATTCATCTAGCTTAATTCTAGCTTGCTAACAATAGCTTGCCTTGGTTGGTGTAGTGGTTGAAGTTTTCTTCTTCTTCTTGGTAGAACTCCTCCTCCTCGAAAGCTTGGTCGGTACTAGCGTCTATAAATACATAGGGAGTGCACAATCACCAAACAATACTTAACTAGGCTAAGTCGCATTCTAAAACACACATTTGATGATCTATTATCATCACAAACATCACCAGTTTTAATTCAATAGTTTCATCCTTTTTATTTTAGAAAAGTAATTTCTACTCATTGAAATATTAACTAAAATTTAATATTCACCACCAAAATATGGGATCATGTATACACATGTCCTCAACACATACTCTAACATGTGGGAATGAGATTTAAAAGTTGGATCAATATTACTTTAGTTTAAGTTTACTAGTTAATGATTTAAAGTGACTAGAAATGCCTATATAGCATTATTTTGGTACTAGTCCAATGTCACTGCATGCAACCTTAATATTATTACATGGTTAGATAGATATGATGAAATGTGATTTTTGAGAGTTGGAATCAACTCAAAAGCTCGCTTGGTTGATTTATAAAAATGTTGCAAGTTGCAAAAGCTTCTGTCCTCTTATTTTTACTAGGAGAGATCTATAATTCTAATTGAATTAAATCCAACAGTCTTGGATAGATCATTTTAATACCTTTCAGACAAAATTGGTTTTATGCAATTTGGATTTCTAAAACTCTCTGAATTGATTTTTAAACTAGAGGACAAAAACTAGATTTAACTAAAAAGAAAAAAACCAGATTTGAATCGATGGGCTAGCACGGGAAAAGGAATGGGCCGGCCCAGTGGCGCTCCGCATCACGGGGCTCAGCTGACAGGGGGTCCCGCGTGTCAGCGACACTTAAAACACGAAACGGTACACGCGCTATGGGCCGTAGGATTAGAAGCGAGATCAACGGCTGAGGGTCGTCGTCGACGACGAACAGGTCGCCGGCGAGCTCGAACCCTAGCGGCTCGGTGGGGGTCTACTGGGGGCGTACCAGGGCTCCAGCGGGGTCGGCGAGGCGGGCAAACGACATGGAAGACGACGGCGAGGCGAGGCGCGGTTGCGGCGGAGCTTGGGGTGGTCGCAATCAACGGTGCCCTTCTCCTCCTGCCGCGGCTGCTCCGGCTCCAATTCAGGCGAGGCAGAGCTCGCCTTTCTCCGGCTAGAAGTGGGTGAGGTTCAGAGAGGTGAGGGGAGTGGAATGGTGTGGAGAGAAGAGGCTGGGAGGGCTCCTTTTATAGGCCCTACGGTGAGACCGAGCGGGATGGGCAGGCGATTTCGGCGACAAGGCTACGGCGGGGTAGAGGCATGGCTGGGGGTGGCGATCGATGGGCAGTTCCCTGGCGGTGCTCTAGAACTTAAATGCGAGCGTAGGGGCGGTGGCACGAGGTCTGGGCGAGGTGGCGCTCTGCGCGGCCGAAGCGGCGGTGTCCACGGTGAGCGGTGGCTGTGAAGCTTTGGGCGGCGAACAGGGATATCTGGGGTGTTCTCCAGGTCGTGGCGGAGCGGCGGGCATGGGCTGGTGCCAAGGGGTGGTCTGTGCGAGCGGGGATAGGGCATGCTCTGGGGGCGGCGTCGACATGCTCGACCGGCTCTGGGCGCGGCGGTTCCTGGCCGCTCTGCTCTCTGTCTCTGGCCTGGGGCAGGCTGGGCGATGGAGGTGGACCACTGGCAGTGTACTAGACATGGCGAGAGGGGTTGGAGAGGGCTGCTGCTGTGAGTGCACGGTCGGCCGGCGAGTTGGTGCTCGGCATGGCATGGCAGTGCAGCTAGGGGGGTAGGGGAGATGCTGGTTAGGCTCTGGTTAGATCAAGAGGGGACAAGAGGATTAAATGGGGATCAACTGGGGGCAAAACCCTGTAGTAAACAGTGAGCTAGGATTAGCATAGAGATTATGCATGCCAAGTATTTGATGAACTGGCCGCATGAAAGAAAGTTTTGAATTTTGGTTTCAAAATTTTTGAGTGATCTCCACTAGTGATAGGTAGTCTCTGGTTGCAAGGGTTTTGAAAATGGAGCTCAAATAGATGGTTTTTGATATAGGGGTGATCTATGCATATGCATTTGATTCAATTTTAAACTGTCATTTAAAATAGTTAACGGAATGTTTTTAGCGGATCCAAAGGTGGGCCTTGGTACCTCATTATGTGTACTAGCAAGGGGTGCAAAGATCAAGAATTATTTCTGTTAAGTTTTGAGTACTAGGAATAGCCAAAGTAGGCATGAGAGTTAAATTTGCCAAAATGACCATTCCTCCTTTTTAATTCTTTTTGATTTGATTTTCTTTATGAAAAGTTTGGGAATGATGTAGATGATGTTTAAATCACCTAAGAAACATTTTACAAGCATTGGATCATTCAATCATGGCAATTCAAACAACTCCTATTTTAAATGCATAAACATATGAATGCTTTCATCTTAAATTTGGAAAAGTTTTTGTTAACCCTATTTTTGGATGATTTGATCTTGATAAGCTTGGATTAAAGTTTTGGGATGTTACAAACCTTCCCCCCTTAAACAAAATCTCGTCCCGAGATTTACAAAGAAAACTAGGAACTAAAGATATCTGGGAACTCTGTTCTAATGTAATCTTCACGCTCCCAAGTAGCTTCCTCCTCGGTATGGTTGCTCCAGTAAATCTTGAGAAACTTGATACTCCTGGTCCTGGTGGTTCTGTAGGCTTCTTCTAAGATACGGATGGGCACTTCCCGATAGGTCAGGTCATTGTTGATTTCCACAGCTCTGTGATCGATGTTCTTCAAAACTTCCGTCTTCTCAGGCACTTCCAAGCATTTGCGAAGTAACGAGATATGCAACACATTGTGGATGGCTGACATCTCTTCAGGAAGTTCTAGTTGATACGATACTTCTCCTCGGCGGTTCAGAATCTTGAAAGGTCCAATATATCTGGGGGCAAACTTTCCCTTCAGACTAAAGCGTTGAGTTCCCTTCAATGGTGAAACTTTGATATATACAAAATCTCCGACATTGAAAGTCAGGTCTCTCCTTCTCTTGTCAGCATAGCTCTTCTGTCTGGTTGGGCGGTCTTGAGGTGCTCACGGACTTTGTGAACTTTCTCTTCTGCTTCTCGGAGAATGTCGGGTCCAAAGATCTGACTCTCTCCTACTTGCGACCAATTCAAAGGGGTACGCCACTTTCTTCCGTATAGGAATTCAAATGTTGCCATCTGCAAACTAGCCTGATAATTGTTGTTATATGAGAATTCTGCGAAAGGCAGGCAGTCTTCCCATTTTGATCCATATTCCAACACACAAGCTCTAAGCATATCCTCTATGATCTGGTTGACTCTCGCAGTTTGTCCATCTGTTTGCGGGTGATAAGCGGTACTGAAGTTCAACTTGGTTCCTAAACCTTTCTAAACTTTCTGCCAAAATCTTGAAGTAAACTGGGTTCCTTGATCTGAGATGATGGTCTTGGGGGTTCCATGAAGACTAACAATCCTAGCAATATACAGCTCTGCTAGCTTTGCACTCTGGTAAGTAGTCTTGAGAGGTATGAAGTGGGCTACCTTGGACAATCTATCAACAATGACCCAGATCGAGTCATTTCCCCTACTAGAAGTAGGCAAACCGGTGATAAAGTCCATTCCGATGGAATCCCATTTCCATTCCGGAATCTGCAATGGTTGCAATAGTCCTGCAGGTCTCTGATGCTCTTCTTTGACTCTTTGACAGATGTCACATTTGGCGATGTAGCTTCCGATCTCTCTCTTCATCTTGTGCCACCAAAATTGCTCTTTCAAATCCTGATACATCTTCGTTCCTCCGGGGTGGATAGAATAAAGAGTATCATGAGCTTCCTTCATGATAATTTCCTTCAGCTCCGAATCTGCTGGCACACAGATACGTCCTTTGTACCATAGTACACCTTCTTCGTCTTCAGTGAATCCAGGTACCTTTCCTGTACCAATACGACGTTTGATTCCGTTGATACTTCCATTTCCCTTCTGGGCTTCCTTGATTTGGCTAATCAACGTGGGTTGAAGTTCAATGCTAGCTAGGAATACTTTGCTAACTAACTCAGTCCTGAACTCCTCCAACTCCTCATACAAACTTGGTTGCTTCTCCTTGATCATGGTGTTAAGCCTACACGACAATCTGCTAAGAGCATCCGCTACCACATTGGCTTTGTCGGGGTGATAGTGAATGTCAAGGTCATAATCCTTGATTAACTCTATCCATCTTCTTTGCCTCATATTCAGCTCCTTCTGAGTGAAGATATACTTCAAGCTCTTATGATCTGAGTAAATCTCACAGCGATTACCCATCAAATAATGACACCATGTCTTCAATGCTAGAACCACGGCTGCTAGCTCAAGATCATGGGCCGGATAGTTCTGCTCATGTTGCTTCAATTGTCGAGACAGATACGTGATGACTTTGCCTTCTTGCATCAATACACATCCTAGGCTAATCTTGGATGCATCACAATACACATCAAACGGCTTCTTGATGTCTGGCATGATCAAAATTGGGGCCGATATCAATCTCTTCTTCAGCTCCTGGAAACTGGCTTCACATTTGTCTGTCCATTCAAACTTCTTGTCGTTCTTCAACAATTGGGTCATTGGTCGGGCTATGCTCGAGAATCCTTCTACGAACTTGCCGTAATATCCCGCTAATCCGAGAAATGAACGAATATGGGTTTGATTGGTTGGGGCCTCCCATTTCTCGACATTTTTTATCTTGGTGGGATCAACCGAGACTCCTCTGGTAGAAACAATATGTCCTAGGAATCCTACTTCTTTCAGCCAAAACTCACACTTGCTGAACTTGGCATATAACTGATGCTCTCTCAGGGTTTCTAGGATGATTCTCAGATGTTGCTCATGCTCTTCTTCTGACTTGGAGTAGATAAGGATGTCGTCGATAAACACCACTACAAACTTATCTAGGAAATTCATAAAGATCTTATTCATGAGATTCATGAAATAAGCAGGGGCATTGGTTAATCCAAAAGACATAACCGTATACTCATATAAACCATAGCGAGTAGTAAAGGCGGTCTTCGGAATATCCGTTGCACGAATCTTAAGTTGGTAATAACCAGTCCTAAGATCAATCTTTGAGAATACCTGAGCTCCAGGCAACTGATAAAATAGATCCTCTATCTTTGGCAAGGGGTACTTGTTCTTGATGGTGACATCATTCAACTTTCTGTAATCTGTACACAAACGATTGCCTCCATCTTTCTCGTCGACGAATAACACTGGTGATCTCCATGGCGATGCGCTTGGCTGAATCAAGCCTGTTGCTAACATGGCATCCAACTACTTCTTTAGTTCCACTAACTCTGAGGGGTTCATGGTATAGGGTCTCTGGGCTATAGGTCCGGTTCCGGGGATTAGTTCGATAATGAACTCAATATCCCTATCCGGGGGCATACCTGGCAATTCATCTGGGAATACGTCGGGGTATTCACAGACTACTCTGACTTGGTTAATGGTGGGCAGGGCTACACTCTTGTTGCACTTGAATTGACGGGGTAAGGTTTCAGAGATATGCTCTACTGTTACTCCAGAACAACTGGTCATGGTGATGGCTTTCTTAGCACAGTCTATCAGTCCTTTATGCCTTGACATCCAGTCCATACCTAGTACTACTTCCAATCCTTTGGTTCCAAGTACAATTAGGTTGGCATAAAAATCTATCCCATGTATTCTGATAGGTACAACTTTGCAAATTTTTCTAGCTTTTGTTGTTGAACCGGGAATTTGAACTATCATGACATGCTTCAGGTTGGTTGGGTGAATCTTACTAGTGCATACAAATTCTTCGGTGACAAATGAATGTGATGCTCCAGAATCAAACAATACTCTTGCTAAAACTGAGTTGACAGAAAACATACCCAGCACTACATCTAGCGCTTCCTGGCCTTCTTCTGCGTTCATGTGGCAGAGACGACCATTGCGGTTGTGCGGGTTCCCTGGGGAAAATCTCCTTCCTGGTTGAACACGGCGCTGCTGCTGAGCTGGGGCATTCACAGGGGCATTGGCGACAGTCTTCTTGGGACACTCATTGGAGTAGTGACCCTTTACTCCACACTCGAAACAAGTGATCTGGGACTTGTCCTTGACTGCGACAGGCACAGCATTGCTTCCAGTTCTGGGCGCAGTGTTGTTGTTGTTTTTGTTGCTCTTGGGAGGGGCACGATTGAAATTGTTGGCGTTGCTAGAGATGTGATTGTTTCCTCCGGACTTCACATTGCCTCCACTACGGTTGGGGTAGCTTGGGAGAGAATTTGGGGGTCGGTTGTTCCTTGGTGCATATCCTGGTGAGGGGTTAGGACGGTACTTCTGGTGACTACTGGATCCAGACTGCTGCATCATACGGTGCTTGCGGTTGTCGTTTTCCTGGTTAATCTTCCCTTCCATCTGAATGGCAGAGTCGACTAGCTCTTCGATATCATCGAAACGGATGTTGACGAGGACAGTCTGCATCTCCTCATGCAGTCTGTTTAAGAATCTCTCCTTCTTCTTGACCTCCGTGTTGATCTCATCCGGTGCATATCTGGCAAGTGACAGGAATCTGTCACGGTACTCCACCACATTCATTCTTCCTTGCTTCAATTCGCAGAATTCATCTATCATCCTGTTGAAAAGACCTTGGGGCATGTGGGTGCGGCTGAACTTAACCTTGAATGCTTCCCAGGTCATCACCTAGCCATGGTTCATATTGCGGATGCTATTCCACCAAGCTCTTGCATCTCCTGCCAGATGGTGGGTGGCGAAGAGAACTTTCTCATTCTTATCGACTCTGGCAACCTCTAAGTTGTTTTCCATGGTCTGTAACTAGTCATCAGCATCTAATGGGTTTCCAGATTGGTTAAAGATTGGGGGATTGGTGTTCTGAAAGTTTTTGAGTTTGGATCCTTGGTGATCCTAATTTCCATGTCCTTGGTTGTTGAGTGCCATTTGGCGATCTGCTGCAATTTTGCTAAGTTGGCTTGGCGCTCGGCCCTGCATGCTTCACGGTCCGTGATGAGATTCTGCAAGATCTGCAACATTGGGTCTTGCGACGAGTTGCTCCCTCCTTGGTTCCCATGAGTCATCTGAAGATTGAGATAGATATAGGGGTAAAAGGGAAAGTCTAAGGTTCATGGTTTTGGGTTTTTCAAATCTAAAACTTTGAGTTAAACTCAGGTTTTTCAACTAACTTCATTTTCATTCATGCAATCAAGCACATGATACAACACACACCACAATAATCAAAGGGGAAAACAAATGGTTTGAATAACCATTCTGCAAGCTACGATACAATGAGATGATACATCTCATGCTACGACAGTGCTCTAGTGCATCTACTCATCGTCGATGAAGTCGGAGTCTTCATCATCAGTGTAGAAGTCCACAACATCCTCCTCCAGAAAGTCATCATCGTTGCTGAGGTAAGAATCCATATCTCCCTAGATGTCTTCACCCTCATCTTCTTGTTCCTTGGTGGCAAGCTGAGCTTCCTGCTCCTTGACGGTCTTCTCGTGGTCGGCCACCTTCTTGCGAAGACGGGCGATGGTGTGATCCTTCTTTGCACGCTGGCGATGAAGAGACTGGCGATCTTGGACGAGCAGTGCGAACGTTTGGGACTTCTGGTCGGCGATGGCATAGTTCTGGTTGGCTAACTCGCTGGGATTGTCCAGTTCCTGTTGTCTGTCATGAAGCAAGAAGTCAAGGTTCTCCAGTTGACGCCTCAACTCTGGGTGACTTGGCATCTCCATCGGCATTCCCATGAAGTCACGTCTTGCATAGTGGGCAAAACAGGTTCCTTAGATCTTGTTGACGCTGAGGGCACATAGGAGTGCAAGAGCTTCATGCATTGCCCTGGCTAATCCATCTAGCCAGTTGTTCTCTCTTACGGAGAACTGAATTCTCCTGGAAGTTGGTGCTTTGATGCTACCCCGAAGATCCGCGGTGACTAGCCACTTTAAGTCTCCTCCTGGGAGTCCTAGAAGTTGAGCTCCAAGAAACTCCGGATGTGGGGGTCCCAGTAACTCCGACAGTGAATCCAGATCCCTCTCGAAGATCAGCTGACCTCCATTTCCCAACTGGTAAAACTTGCTGAACTGAGTCTCCATCTACAAGGATTAAGGATGAGGAAGTTAGTGAAGTGATCAAGTGTGTCAAGTTTTAAGTCATAATGTAAGAATTTTGAGGAACATGAATTTTTGAGAAAGAATGAGTTCACAAGGGTAAGAGGGGAAATAGTTTTTCAGAAATACTCACTTTGGTTTTGAAACTAAGTTTTTGTTAGAACGTCCATTCTAACTAGGGTCTCCTATGGTCAGGATGGCCCTGATACCAACTTGTTAACACCCGGATTTTTAATCCAAGATGCCCGTTATGCCATACCTCGCAATCCCAGGATTACCTTTTTTGCGAGACATAACGGATTGGATATCATAGTACATCATCCATTACAAACCATACATAAGGTTTTACACAAATAAGGATCTCATGATCCAGTCTTTAATACAACAAGCAGCGAAAATAAAAGATAAGTGCAGCGGTGGGGTCCATCTTCAGGGGCACAGGCAATGCTGACGAAGGTAGATAGTCCTAGTTATCATAGCCATCCTGCTGACCATCATCTTGATAATCTCCTTCATAGTCTGACCATGATAATAGCCAGGGACAAAAGCCATGAGTACTCTTTAAGTACTTGCAAACTACTACTAACAAGGAGTATAATTCTAAGTTAAAGTGCTAAATCTAAGTTAACTATCAAGTTAAGTTTGAAACCTAAGCTGAGTTCAGAAGCAAAGAAAGATAAAGTAAAGTTCTATAATCACTTAAGTTGGGAAGCTATTATCATCAACACAACCCTGTTGTGGTCAAGTCAAAGTTCATCATTCATTTCAAGTTATTTAGAAAACATCTGACAACGAAACAGTATGGCCATTCCAACTGTCCATAACCGCGGACGTGGCTATTCGAATAGTTTGACACTCTGCAGAGGTGGTACACTTTCACCACAAGATTCGATACATCTGTCAGGGATAACCCTAAATCATCATACTTAGTATGCAGATAATCAAACATAACCTTCCCTTTACACACCCTAGTATAAGCACCTCTCCTATGAGCATGGCCTACCAACCATGACCATCAGTCATTTTGGGCACTACATAGGTGGACATCATGAGAGGTAGCCTCAGCTCAAACCTCTCCCGTGAGGGAACTAATACTAATGCATATAAATTTCCAGCTAAGCCTTACCCAATTCAGGTAGTGTGGTTGTACGGTAAATTGGAATGGTATCGCATCTGAATCTAACCATCAGTTTTATAAAAGGGTTAAGGCTCATGCCTCATCATTTTCATCATCATAAACCAGTTGTGTTTCTCAACACATGTCAAAACATCTCAATAGAATGACTCATCATTCCAAGGTTTTCACAATTCATTTTCACCAAGTGTTCCCATCTAAAGTGACTCAAGTTTTGGATCTACTCTAAAATACTAAGTTAAGAGTGTTCACTAAGGGGGAAGGATGGGATCAATCTCATGCCATAGAATGACATCTAAAGGTGTCTAAGTAGGTCAAGTTTTATACTTTTTATGCTACCCTCAAAATAAGTAAGGAACTTTGCATACTAAGGGGAGTAAAACTTGCAAGTAAGACTTGGGGTACTAATAGTTAAAAGGGGTGTGAGCAAAGCATGCCTAAAGCATCCTTGCTCATTCATCTAGCTTAATTCTAGCTTGCTAACAATAGCTTGCCTTGGTTGGTGCAGTGGTTGAATTTTTCTTCTTCTTCTTGGTAGAACTCCTCCTCCTCGAAAGCTTGGTCGGTACTAGCGTCTATAAATACATAGGGAGTGCACAATCACCAAACAATACTTAACTAGGCTAAGTCGCATTCTAAAACACACATTTGATGATCTATTATCATCACAAACATCACCAGTTTTAATTCAATAGTTTCATCCTTTCTATTTTAGAAAAGTAATTTCTACTCATTGAAATATTAACTAAAATTTAATATTCACCACCAAAATATGGGATCATGTGGACACATGTCCTCACCACATACTCTAACATGTGGGAATGAGATTTAAAAGTTGGATCAATATTACTTTAGTTTAAGTTTATTAGTTAATGATTTAAAGAGACTAGAAATGCCTATATAGCATTATTTTGGTACTAGTCCAAAGTCACTGCATGTCAACCTTAATATTATTACATGGTTAGATAGATATGATGAAATGTCATTTTTGAGAGTTGGAATCAACTCAAAAGCTCACTTGGTTGATTTTATAAAAATGTTGCAAGTTGCAAAAGCTTTTGTCTTCTTATTTTTATTAGGAGAGATCTGTAACTCTAATTGAATTAAATCCAACGGGCTTGGATAGATCATTTTAATACCTTTCAGACAAAATTGGTTTCATGCAATTTGGATTTCTAAAACTCTCTGAATTGATTTTTAAACTAGTGGACAGAAACTAGATTTAACTAAAAAGAAAAAAACCAGATTTGAATCGATGGGCTAGCACGGGAAAAGGAATTGGCCGGCCCAGTGGCACTCCACGGTTTGGGGCTCAGCTGACAAGGGATCCCGCGTGTCAGCGGCACTTAGAACGCGAAACAGTACGCGCATTGTGGGCCGTAGGATTAGAAGCGAGATCCACGGCTGAGGGTCGTCGTCGACGACGGACAGGTCGCCGGCGAGCTCGAACCCTAGCGGCTCGGTGGGGGACTACTGGGGGCGTACCAGGGCTCCAGCAGGGTCGGCGAGGCGGGCAAACAACATGGAAGGCGACGGCGAGGCGAGGCGCGGTTGCGGCAGATCTTGGGGTGGTCGCAATCAACGGTGCCCTTCTCCTCCTGCCGCGGCTGCTCCGACTCCAATTCAGGCGAGGCAGAGCTTGCCTTGCTCCGGCTAGAGGTGGGTGAGGTTCAGAGAGGTGAGGGGAGTGGAATGGTGTGGAGATAAGAGGCTGGGGAGGGCTCCTTTTATAGGCCCGACGGTGAGACCGAGCGGGATGGCAGGCGATTCTGGCGACAAGGCTACGGCGGGGTAGAGGCATGGTTGGGGGTTGAGATCGATGGGCAGTTCCCTAGCGGTGCTCTAGAACTTAAATGCGAGCATAGGGGCGGTGGCACGCAGTCTGGGCGAGGTGGCGCTCTGCGCGGCCGAAGCAGCGATGTCCACGATGAGCGGTGGCTGTGAGGCTTTGGGCGGCGAACGGGGATGTCTGGGGTGTTCTCCACGTCGTGGCGGAGCGGCGGGCATGGGCTGGTGCCAAGGGGTGGTCTGTGTGACGGGGACAGGGCATGCTCTGGGGGCGGCGTCCGCATGCTCGACCGGCTCCGGGCTCGGCGGTTCCTGGCCGCTCTGCTCTCTGTCTCTGGCCTGGGGCTGTTTGGGCGGTGGAGGTGGACCACTGGCAGTGTACTAGACATGGCGAGAGGGGTTGGAGAGGGCTGCTGCTGTGAGTGCACGGTCGGCCGGCGAGTTGGTGCTCGGCATGGCATGGCAGTGCATCTAGGGGGGTAGGGGAGATGCTGGTTAGGCTCTGGTTAGATCAAGAGGGGACAAGGGGATTAAATGGGGATCAATTGGGGGCAAAACCCTGTAGTAAACAGTGAGCTAGGATTAGCATAGAGATTATGCATGCCAAGTGTTTGATGAAATGGCCGCATGAAAGAAAGTTTTGAATTTTGGTTTCAAAATTTTTGAATGATCTCCACTAGTGATAGGTAGTCTCTGGTTGCAAGGGTTTTGAAAATGGAGCTCAAATAGATGGTTTTTGAAATAGGGGTGATCTATGCATATGCATTAGAATCAATTTTAAACTGTCATTTAAAATAGTTAACAGAATGTTTTTAGCAGATCCAAAGGTGGGCCTTGGTACCTCATTATGTGTACTAGCAAGGGGTGCAAAGATCGAGAAATATTTATGTTAAGTTTTGAGTGCTAGGAATAGCCAAAGTAGGCATGAGAGTTAAATTTGCCAAAATGACCATTCCTCCTTTTTAATTCTTTTTGATTTGATTTTCTTTAGGAAAAGTTTGGGAATGATGTAGATGATGTTTAAATCACCTAAGAAACATTTTACAAGCATTGGATCATTCAATCATGGCAATTCAAACAACTCCTATTTTAAATGCACACACATATGAATGCTTTCATCTTAAATTTGCAAAAGTTTTTGTTAACCCTATTTTTGGATGATTTGATATTGATAAGCTTGGATTAAAGTTTTGGGATGTTACAAACCTTCCCCCTTAAACAAAATCTCGTCCCGAGATTTACAAAGAAAACTAGGAACTAAAGAGATCTGGGAAATCTGTTCTAATGTAATCTTCGCGCTCCCAAGTAGCTTCCTCCTCCGTATGGTTGCTCCACTGAATCTTGAGAAACTTGATACTCCTGGTCCTGGTGGTTCTGTTGGCTTCTTCTAAGATACGGATGGGCACTTCCCGATAGGTTAGGTCATTGTTGATTTCCACAGCTCTGTGATCGATGTTCTTGAAAACTTCCGTCTTCTCAGGCACTTCCAAGCATATGCGAAGTAACGAGATATGGAACACATTGTGCATGGCTGACATCTCTTCAGGCAGTTCTAGTTGATACGATACTTCTCCTCGGCGGTTCAGAATCTTGAAAGGTTCGATATATCTGGGGGCTAACTTTCCCTTCAGACTAAAGCATTGAGTTCCCTTCAATGGTGAAACTTTGAGATATACAAAATCTCCGACATTGAAAGTCAGGTCTCTCCTTCTCTTGTCAGCATAGCTCTTCTGTCTGGTTTGGCAGTCTTGAGGTGCTCACGTACTTTGTGAACTTTCTCTTCTGCTTCTCGAAGAATGTCGGGTCCAAAGATCTGACTCTCTCCTACTTGCGACCAATTCAAAGGGGTACGACACTTTCTTCCGTATAGGAATTCAAATGGTGCCATCTGCAAACTAGCATGATAACTGTTGTTATGAGAATTCTGCGAAAGGCAAGCAGTCTTCCCATTTTGATCCGTACTCCAACACACAAGCTCTAAGCATATCCTCTATGATCTGGTTGACTCTCTCAGTTTCTCCATCTGTTTGCGGGTGATAAGCGGTACTGAAGTTCAACTTGGTTCCTAAACCTTCCTGAACTTTCTGCCAAAATCTTGAAGTAAACTGGGTTCCTCGATCTGAGACGATGGTCTTGGGGGTTCCATGCAGACTAACAATCCTAGCAATATACAGCTCTGCTAGCTTTGCACTCTGGTAGGTAGTCTTGAGAGGTATGAAGTGGGCTACCTTGGACAATCTATCAACGATGACCTAGATTGAGTCATTTCCCCTACTAGAAGTAGGCAAACCAGTGATAAAGTCCATTCCGATGGAATCCCATTTCCATTCCTGAATCTGCAATGGTTGAAATAGTCCTGCAGGTCTCTGATGCTCTGCTTTGACTCTTTGACAGATGTCACATTTGGCGACGTAGCTTCTGATATCTCTCTTCATCTTGTGCCACCAAAATTGCTCTTTCAAATCCTGATACATCTTCGTTCCTCCGGTGTGGATAGAATGAAGAGTATCATGAGCTTCCTTCATGATAATTTTCTTCAGCTCCGAATCTGCTGGCACACAGATACGTCCTTTGTACCACAGTACACCTTCTTCGTCTTCGGTGAATCCAGGTACCTTTCATGTACCAATACGACGTTTGATTCTGTTGATACTTTCATTTCCCTTCTAGGCTTCCTTGATTTGGCTAATCAACGTGGGTTGAAGTTCAATGCTAGCTAGGAATCCTTTGCTAACTAACTCAGTCCTGAACTGCTCCAACTCCTCATACAAACTTGGTTGCTTCTCCTTGATCATGGTGTTAAGCCTACACGGCAATCTGCTAAGAGCATCCGCTACCACATTGGCTTTGCCGGGGTGATAGTGAATGTCAAGGTCATAATCCTTGATTAACTCTATCCATCTTCTTTGCCTCATATTCAGCTCCTTCTGAGTGAAGATATACTTCAAGCTCTTATGATCTGAGTAAATCTCATAGTGATTACCCATCAAATAATGACACCATGTCTTCAATGCTAGAACCACGGCTGCTAGCTCAAGATCATGGGCCGGATAGTTCTGCTCATGTTGCTTCAATTGTCGAGACAGATACGTGATGACTTTGACTTCTTGCATCAATACACATCCTAGTCCAATCTTGGATGCATCACAATACACATCAAACGGCTTCTTGATGTCTGGCATGATCAAAATTGGGGTTGATATCAATCTCTTCTTCAGCTCCTGGAAACTGGCTTCACATTTGTCTGTCCATTCAAACTTCTTGTCCTTCTTCAACAATTGGGTCATTGGTCGGGCTATGCTCGAGAATCCTTCTACGAACTTGCGGTAATATCCCGCTAAACCGAGAAATGAACGAACTTGGGTTTGATTGGTTGGGGCTTCCCATTCCTCGACATCTTTGATCTTGGTGGGATCAACCGAGACTCCTCTGGCAGAAACAATATGTCCTAGGAATCCTACTTCTTTCAGCCAAAACTCACACTTGCTGAACTTGGCATATAACTGATGCTCTCTCAGGGTTTCTAGGGTGATTCTCAGATGTTACTCATACTCTTCTTCTGACTTGGAGTAGATAAGGATATCGTCGATAAACACCACTACAAACTTATCTAGGAAATTCATAAAGATCTTATTCATGAGATTCATGAAATAAGCAGGGGCATTGGTTAATCAAAAATACATAACCGTATACCCGTATAAACCATAGCGAGTAGTAAAGGCGGTCTTCGGAATATCTGTTGCACGAATCTTAAGTTGGTGATAACCAGTCCTAAGATCAATCTTTGAGAATACCTGAGCTCCAGTCAACTGATCAAATAGATCCTCTATCTTTGGTAAGGGGTACTTGTTCTTCATGGTGACATCATTCAACTTTCTGTAATCTGTACACAGACGATTGCCTCCATCTTTCTTGTCGACGAATAACACTGGTGATCTCCATGGCGATGCGCTTGGCTGAATCAAGCCTGTTGCTAACATGGCATCCAACTGCTTCTTCAGTTCCACTAACTCTGAGGGGTTCATGGTTTGGGTCTCTAGGCTATAGGTCCGGTTCCGGGGATTAGTTCGATAATGAACTCAATATCCCTATCCGGGGGCATACCTGGAAATTCATATAGGAATACATCGGGGTATTCACAGACTACTCTGTCCTGGTCAATGGTGGGTAGGGCTACACTATTGTTGCACTTGAATTGACGGGGTAAGGTTTCAGAGATATGCTCTACTGTTACTCCAGAACTACTGGTCATGGTGATGGCTTTCTTAGCACAATCTATCAGTCCTTTATGCCTTGACATCCAGTCCATACCTAGTACTACTTCCAATCCTTTGGTTCCAAGTACAATTAGGTTGGCATAAAAATCTATCCCATGTATTCTGATAGGTACAACTTTGCAAATTTTTCTAGCTTTTGTTGTTGAACCGGGGATTTGAACTATCATGACATGCTTCAGGTTGGTTGGGTGAATCTTACTAGTGCATGCAAATTCTTTGGTGACAAATGAATGCGATGCTCCAGAATCAAACAATACTCTTGCTAAAACTGAGTTGACAGAAAACATACCCAGCACTACATCTGGCACTTCCTGGGCTTCTTCTGCGTTCATGTGGAAGAGACGACCATTGCGGTTGTGCGGGTGCCCTGGGGCAAATCTCCTTCCTGGCTGAACACGACGCTGCTGCTGAGCTGGGGCATTCACAGGGGCATTGGCGGCAGTCTTCTTGGGACACTCATTGGAGTAGTGACCCTTTACTCCACAATCGAAACAAGTGATCTGGGACTTGTCCTTGACTGCGACAGGCATAGCATTGCTTCCAGTTCTGGGCGTAGTGTTGTTGTTGTTTTTGTTGCTCTTGGCAGGGGCGCAATTGAAATTGTTGGCATTGCCGGAGCTGTGATTGTTTCCTCCGGACTTCACATTGCCTCCGATACGGTTGGGGTAGCTTGGGAGAGAATTTGGGGGTCGGTTGTTCCTTGGTGCATATCCTGGTGAGGGGTTAGGACGGTACTTCTAGTGACTACTGGATCCAGACTGTTGCATCATACGGTGCTTGCGGTTGTCGTTTGCATGGTTAATCTTCCCTTCCATCTAAATGGCAGAGTCGACTAGCTCTTCGATATCATCGAAACGGATGTTGACGAGGACAGTCTGCATCTCATCATGCAGTCTGTTTAAGAATCTCTCCTTCTTCTTGGCCTCCATGTTGATCTCATCCGGTGCATATCTGGCAAGTGACAGGAATCTGTCACGGTACTTCACCACAGTCATTCTTCCTTGCTTCAATTCGCGGAATTCATCTCTCATATTGTTGAAAAGACCTTGCGGCACGTGGGTGCGGCTGAACTTGACCTTGAATGCTTCCCAGGTCATCACCTAGCCATGGTTCATATTGCGGATGCTATTCCACCAAGCTCTTGCATCTCCTGCCAGATAGTGGGTGGCGAAGAGAACTTTCTCATTCTTATCGACTCTGGCAACCTCTAAGTTGTTTTCCATGGTCTGTAACCAGTCATCAGCATCTAATGGGTTTTCAGATTGGTTAAAGATTGGGGGATTGGTGTTCTGAAAGTTTTTGAGTTTGGATCCTTGGTGATCCTGATTTCCATGTGCTTGGTTGTTGAGAGCCATTTGGGTGATCTGCTGCAATGTTGCTAAGTTGGCTTGGCGCTCGGCCCTGCTTGCTTCACGGTCCGCGATGAGATTCTGCAAGATCTGCAACATTGGGTCTTGCAACAAGCTACTCCCTCCTTGGTTCCCATGAGTCATCTGAAGACTGAGATAGATATAGGGGTAAGAGGGAAAGTCTAAGGTTCATGGTTTTGGGTTTTTCAAATCTAAAACTTTGAGTTAAACTCAGGTTTTTCAACTAACTTCATTTTCATTCATGCAATCAAGAACATGATACAACACACACCACAACAATCAAAGGGGAAAATAGATGGTTTGAAGAACCATTCTGCAAGCTATGATACAATGAGATGATACATCTCATGCTACGACAGTGCTCTAGTGCATCTACTCATCGTCGATGAAGTCGGAGTCTTCATCATCAGTGTAGAAGTCCACAGCATCCTCCTCTAGAAAGTCAACATCATTGCTGAGGTAAGAATCCATATCTCCCTAGATGTCTTCACCCTCATCTTCTTCTTCCTTGGCAGCAAGCTAAGCTTCCTGCTCCTTGACGGTCTTCTCGAGGTCGGCTGCCTTCTTGCGAAGACGGGCGATGATGCGATCCTTCTTTGCACGCTGGAGACGATGAGACTGGCGATCTTGGACGAGCAGTGCGAAAGTCTAGGCCTTTTGGTCGGCGTTGGCACAGTTCTGGTTGGCTAACTCACTGGCATTGTCCAGTTCCTGTTGTCTGTCATGAAGCAAGAAGTCAAGGTTCTCCACTTGACGCCTCAACTCTGGGTGACTTGGCATCTCCATCGGCATTCCCATGAAGTCACATCTTGCGTAGTGGGCAAAACGGTTTCCTTGGATCTTGTTGACGTTAAGGGCACATAGGAGTGCGAGAGCTTCATGCATTGCCCTGGCTAATCCATCTAGCCAGTTGTTCTCTCTTACGGAGAACTGAATTCTACCGGAAGTTGGTGCTTCGATGCTTCCCCGAAGATCCGCGGTGACTAGCCACTTTAAGTCTCCTCTTGGGGGTCCTAGAAGTTGAGCTCCAAGAAACTCCGGATGTGGGCGTCCCAGTAACTCCGACAGTGAATCCAGATCCCTCGAGAAGATCAGCTGACCTCCGTTTCCCAACTGGTAAAACTTGCTGAACTGAGTCTCCATCTACAAGGATTAAGGATGAGGAAGTTAGTGAAGTGATCAAGTGTGTCAAGTTTTAAGTCATAATGTAACAATTTTGAGGAACATGAATTTTTGAGAAAGAATGAGTTCACAAGGGTAAGAGGGGAAATAGTTTTTTAGAAATACTCACTTTGGTTTTGAAACTAAGTTTTTGTTTGAACGTCCATTCTAACTAGGTCTCCTATGGTCAGGATGGCTCTGATACCAACTTGTCAACACCCGGATTTTTAATCCCAGATGCCCGTTATGCCATACCTCGCAATCCCAGGATTACCATTTTTGCGAGACATAACGGATTGGATATCACAGTACATCATCCATTACAAACCATACATAAGGTTTTACACAAATAAGGATCTCATGATCCAGTCTTTAATACAACAAGCAGCGGAAATAAAAGATAAGCGTAGCGGTGGGGTCCATCTTCAGGGGCACAGGCAATGCTGACGAAGGCAGATAGTCCTAGTTATCATAGCCATCCTGCTGACCATCATCTTGATAATCTCCTTCATAGTCTGACCATGATAATAGCCAGGGACAAAAGCCATGAGTACTCTTTAAGTACTCGCAAACTACTACTAACAAGGATTATAATTCTAAGTTAAAGTGCTGATTCTAAGTTAACTATCAAGTTAAGTTTGAAACCTAAGCTGAGTTCAGAAGCAAAGAAAGATAAAGTAAAGTTCTAGAATCACTTAAGTTGGGAAGCTATTATCATCAACACAACCCTGTTGTGGTCAAGTCAAAGTTCATCATTCATTTCACGTTATTTAGAAAACATCTGACAACGAAACAGTATGGCCATTCCAACTGTCCATAACCGCGGACGCGGCTATTCGAATAGTTTGACACTCTGCAGAGGTGGTACACTTTCACCACAAGATTCGATACATCTGTCAGGGATAACCCTGAATCATCATACTTAGTATGCAGATAATCAAACATAACCTTCCCTTTACACACCCTAGTATAAGCACACTCCTATGAGCATGGCCTCCCAACCATGACCATCAGTCATCTTGGGCACTGCATAGGTGGATATCATGAGAGGTAGCCTCATCTCAAACCTCTCCCGTGAGGGAACTAATACTAATGCATATAAATTTCCAGCTAAGCCTTACCCAATTCAGGCAGTGTGGTTGTACGGTAAATTTGGAATGGTATCGCATCCGAATCCAAACATCAGTTTTATAAAAGGGTTAAGGCTCATGCCTCATCATTTTCATCATAATAAACCAGTTATGTTTCTCAACACATGTCAAAACATCTCAATAGAATGACTCATCATTCCAAGGTTTTCACAATTCATTTTCACTAAGTGTTCCCATCTAAAGTGACTCAAGTTTTGGATCTACTCTAAAATACTAAGTTAAGAGTGTTCACTAAGGGGGAAGGATGGGATCAATCTCATGCCATAGAATGACATCTAAAGGTGTCTAAGTAGGTCAAGTTTTATACTTTTTATGCTACCTTCAAAATAAGTAAGGAACTTTGCATACTAAGGGGAGTAAAAGTTGCAAGTAAGACTTGGAGTACTAATAGTTAAAAGGGGTGTGATCAAAGCATGCCTAAAGCATCCTTGCTCATTCATCTAGCTTAATTCTAGCTTGCTAACAATAGCTTGCCTTGGTTGGTGCAGTGGTTGAATTTTTCTTCTTCTTCTTGGTAGAACTCCTCCTCCTCGAAAGCTTGGTCGGTACTAGCGTCTATAAATACATAGGGAGTGCACAATGACCAAACAATACTTAACTAGGCTAAGTCGCATCCTAAAACACACATTTGATGATCTATTATCATCACAAACATCACCAGTTTTAATTCAATAATTTCATCCTTTTTATTTTAGAAAAGTAATTTCTACTCATTGAAATATTAACTAAAATTTAATATTCACCACCAAAATATGGGATCATGTGGACACATGTCCTCACCACATACTCTAACATGTGGGAATGAGATTCAAAAGTTGGATCAATATTACTTTAGTTTAAGTTTATTAGTTAATGATTTAAAGTGACTAGAAATGCCTATATAGCATTATTTTGGTACTAGTCCAAAGTCACTGCATGTCAACCTTAATATTATTACATGGTTATATAGATATGATGAAATGTCATTTTTGAGAGTTGGAATCAACTCAAAATCTCACTTGGTTGATTTTATATAAATGTTGCAATTTGCAAAAGCTTCTGTCTTCTTATTTTTATTAGGAGAGATCTATACCTCTAATTGAATTAAATCCTACGAGCTTGGATAGATCATTTTAATACCTTTCAGACAAAATTGGTTTCATGCAATTTGGATTTCTAAAACTCTCTGAATTGATTTTTAAACTAGTGGACAGAAACTAGATTTTACTAAAAAGAAAAAACCCAGATTTGAATCGATGGGCTAGCGCGGGAAAAGGAATGGGCCGGCCCAGTGGCACTACGCGGTGCGGGGCTCAGGTGATAGGGGGGTCCTGCGTGGCAGCGACACTTAAAACGCGAAACGGTACACGCGCTGTGGGCCGTAGGATTAGAAGCAAGATCAACGGCTGAGGGTCGTCGTCGATGACGAACATGTCACCGGCGAGCTCGAACCCTAGCGGCTCGGTGGGGGTCTACTAGGGGCGTAACAAGGCTCCAGCGGGGTCGGCGAGGCGGGCAAACGACGTGGAAGACGACGGCAAGGCGAGGCGCGGTTGCGGCGGAGCTTGGGGTGGTCGCAATCAACGGCACCCTTCTCCTCCTGCCGCGGCTGCTCCGACTCCAATTCCAGCGAGGCAGAGCTCGCCTTGCTCTGGCTAGAGGTGGGTGAGGTTCAGAGAGGTGAGGGAAGTGGAATGGTGTGGAGAGAAGAGGCTGGGGAGGGCTCCTTTTATAGGCCCGACGGTGAGACCGAGCGGGATGGGCAGGCGACTCGAGCAACAAGGCTACGGCGGGGTAGTGGCAAGGTTGGGGGTGGCGATCGATGGGCGTTCCCTGGCGGTTCTCTAGAACTTAAATGCAAGCGTAGGGGCGGTGGAACGCGGTCTGGGTGAGGTGGCGCTCTGCGTGGACGAAGCGGCGGTGTCCACGGTGAGCGGTGGCTCTGAGGCTTTGGGCGGCAAACAGTGATGTATGGGGTGTTCTCCAGGTCGTGGCGGAGCGGCGGGCACGGGCTGGTGCCAAGGGGTGGTCTGTGCGAGCGGGGACAGGGCATGCTCTAGGGGCGGCGTCGGCATGCTCGACCGGCTCCGGGAGCGGCGGTTCCTGACCACTCTGCTCTCTGTCTCTGGTCTAGGGCTGGTTGGGCGGTGGAGGTGGACCACTGGCAGCGTACTAGACATGGCGAGAGGGGTTGGAGAGGGCTGCTGCTGTGAGTGCACGGTCGGCCGGCGAGTTGGTGCTCGACATGGCATGGCAGTGCAGCTAGGGGGGTAGGGAAGATGCTGGTTAGGCTCTGGTTAGATCAAGAGGGGACAGGGGGATTAATTGGGGATCAATTGGGGGCAAAACCCTGTAGTAAATAGTGAGCTAGGATTAGAGTAGAGATTATGCATGCCAAGTGTTTGATGAAATGGCCGCATGAAAGAAAGTTTTGAATTTTGGTTTCAAAATTTTTGAGTGATCTCCACTAGTGATAGGTAGTCTCTGGTTGCAAGGGTTTTGAAAATGGAGCTCAAATAGATGGTTTTTGAAATAGGGGTGATCTATGCATATGCATTAGATTCAATTTTAAACTATCATTTAAAATAGTTAACAGAATGTTTTTAGCAGATCCAAAGGTGGGCCTTGGTACCTCATTATGTGTACTAGCAAGGGGTGCAAAGATCAAGAATTATTTCTATTAAGTTTTGAGTACTAGGAATAGCCAAAGTAGGCATGAGATTTAAATTTGCCAAAATGACCATTCCTCCTTTTTAATTCTTTTTTATTTGATTTTCTTTAGGAAAAGTTTGGGAATGATGTAGATGATGTTTAAATCACCTAAGAAACATTTTACAAGCATTGGATCATTCAATCATGGCAATTCAAACAACTCCTATTTTAAATGCACACACATATGAATGCTTTCATCTTAAATTTGGAAAAGTTTTTGTTAACCCTATTTTTGGATGATTTGATCTTGATACGCTTGGATTAAAGTTTTGGGATGTTACAAAGAACAAGACCTGGCGCATGTGTATTGACTACACCTGCCTGAACAAGGCGTGCCCGAAAGATCCATTCCCATTACCCCATATCGATCAAGTCATCGATTCCATGGCCGACTGCGATTTGTTGTCTTTTTTAGATTGCTATTCCGATTACAATCAGATCCGGTTAAACCTGGCTGATCAGATTAAGACATCATTTATCACCCCCTACAGGGCTTTCTGCTATGTAACCATGCCTTTCGGTCTGAAGAATGCAGGCTCTACCTATCAGCGCTACATGCAGAAGTGCTTGCACTCGCAGATAGGCCGAAACATGCACGCCTATGCGGATGATGTGGTCATCAAGACCAAGGAGAAGCGCACCCTCCTCGAAGATCTGGGAGAAACATTTGGCAACCTCCGGCAGTACCAGATGAAGCTAAACCTGGAGAAGTGTGTCTTCGGAGTCCCATTCCGGAGCGTTTCCCTAGGGAGATCGTATCCATCGTGGAGCTACCGCATCTAGGTGGCAGCGCCCCCGTCGCCTCTTGTGGCGTGGAGGTCATGATGGCCGGCTCCAGCTCTCACCCCCGCCAGCCACGGGAGCGGGACGCGGACGAAGCCGAAACCTCCGTGCCTCCACAGCCCCGGAATCCGGTAGTGGAGGCCATTGATCATCTCATGACGCCGGTTAACCTCGGGGACAACCCGGAGGAGGCGGAAGCTAACTTCGCCATGGAGAGACAGATCCTCCTCCAGGAGGCCATGGAGCTGGCGGCAACCTACAAGCAACTCGAGATCACCCGGCGCGAGTACGAATGCGCGCACGGCTTCACTCCGGCTACCGTGGAGTCGATCCGGTGTGGCGAGGTGCGACGCCGGGATGGCGAGCTGGGAGGAAGGATGGAAAAGAACAGGGAACCGGATCCCGTGCCCGCCCTCATCTGAACCACCTACAACACGCCCATCAAGAACCTGCACGTGGCGCGAGCCGCGGCAGAAGAGCTACCCAACTTGGAGGGTGAGGAGCGAGCTCGCCAGCACGCTCGCGTGCAGGAGATCCTCCGAATCGCAGATGAGTAGGCCGACGCCAACCAGCAGATGCAGGAGGACCCCAGCTACTCCAGGGGGAGGAAGCCGCCTGTCAATAGCAAGGGTGTGCCTCGCGACACGCAACAGGCATCCTCCCCTTAGCCGGCTAAGGCCCGCAGCAAGCGCCGCAATTCTGGCAACAAGGGCCAGCCGCGCCAGGAGCAAACGGTGAACAGCAACCCACCGCCTCCCCCTCAACCAACCGGAGCACCAAGACCTGCCGGTTCCCGTCTCTCAGGCTGGGTGGGAGCGCCCAACCCGGATCGTCCGGATGCCCATGACCGCATCGAGCTCCTCGCTCAAGCGCGCGTCACGGAGGAAGAAGAATCCACCGGACCGGTTTGTTTCAGACCCCACATCCGGAATGAGCCGTTTCCGGATAAGTTCACCCTGCCCAGGGACACCCCCAAGTACGATAGCAGCCTGAAGCCGGAAGATTGGCTCACCGACTATGCTACGGCAGTCGGCATAGCCCATGGGAAGAAGTGCACAACTGTGCGCTATGTGCCCCTCATGCTAACCGGGTCGGCAAGGACATGGCTCAACATCCTTGCACCCAACAGCATCAACGGCTGGCCAGACTTCGAGAAGGTGTTCGTCTGCAACTTCAATGGCACGTACAAGCACCCGGGAGGCCCACGCGACCTGGCCTTGTGCGTCCAGGGCGACCGCGAGACCGACCGCGAGTAACTCGCCAAGTGGACGGAGCGTCGCAACACTTGCAAGGGCATCCTGGAGAGCCAGGCCATCAGCTTCTTCATCGAGGGATGCCGAGAAGGCACCATGCTTTGCCACCGGCTACTATGCGACGAACCGAAAACCATGGCGGAGCTCATGACGGTTGCAGGCCAGTACGCCATGGCGGATGCCGCCATGAAGAAACCCCTCCGGGTAAATGATGACGGGCGTCTGACTCCTACGGAGCCGGCTCTCGACCGTCCGAGCAATCCGACTAGAGAAGCCGGATCCTCCAGACGCCACGACAACGACAACCGGTTCCATTTGGACCGCCAAGCCGGACAACAGAAGCCCCGCTACCACGGGCGGCAGGTTAATGCCGTGGAGGGTGCGCCCAACGCACCGGCTAACGATGCAAGGAGGCAGAAGCCACGGCTCACCTTCGACCAGATGTTTGGCGGCCCGTGCAAATGGCACAGCGGTCCCTTCAAACCAGATATGCACACCACCCAGAATTGCAGCTAGACTCGCCATCTAAAAGACCAGGGCAGCCAGCCACGTCTCCCCCCCGCCCCCTCCCGGTGGACCACCACCACCGGCTAGGGGAACCGACAATGATGGTAACGGCGGCAACGGCGGCAACAACGACAAAGGCTACCCCCAGCCGCATGCCGCCTACCACTTCTTCGAGACAGAGCTAAACGACAAGCACAGCCACAGGCAACGCTCCAAGGAGGTCAATGCCATCGTCTCTCTAGTCCCCCAGTACCTGAACTGGTTGGAAACCCCCATCATCTGGAGCCGAGAAGACCAGCCGGAGCAGCTGCCGACTCCCAGGGGCTACACCATGGTGATCGATCCCCTCATCGTCTCCAACGCGCACACCTGCTATTTCTCTCGCATCCTCATCGACGGAGGCAGCAGCCTCAACCTCCTCTACCGGTCTTCGCTGGAGAAGCTGGGCATTCGTGAATGCGACCTGCGCCTGACCACCACAACGCTCCACGGCATGCTACCGGGGCCGGATTGTGCCCCGCTGGGTAAAATCCAGCTGGACGTCATCTTTGGGACCGAGGAGAACTTCCGCCGCAAACCGATCTGGTTCGAGGTGGTAAACCTGACGAGCTCCTACCACGCTCTCCTCGGGCGCCCCACCCTCGCCAAGTTCATGGTCGTCCCCCACTATGCATACCTCAAGACAAAGATGCTGGGACCCAACAGCGTGATCACCGTCACCCGCTGCTTCAGGCGGTCAATGGAGTGCGCCTTAGCCGGTTCCAAATTGGCAGAGGCCCTCATCATAGCCAAAGAGAAGCGCGTGATCATGCGTAATGTGGCCATGGCCCAGCAAGACATACCCGCTAGCATCAAGCCGGCTGGAGAAGGAGCCTTCTAGCCATCAAAGGAGACGAAGAGGATCCTGCTCGACCCCTCCGACCCGACGAAGTTCGTCACCATTGGTGCCAACTTGGACAGCAAATAGGAAGGCGCGCTCGTCGACTTCCACCATGAGAATCGGGACATCTTTGCATGTCACCCAAGGACATGCCAGGTATACCGAGGGAGTTCACCGAGAACTCACTTCATGTGCGGCTGGATGCCAAGCCGGTTAAGCCACCTCTACGCCGGTTCACAGAGGAGAAGAGGAAGATCGGTGATGAGATCGCCCGGCAACTTGCAGCCGGTTTCATCATGGGTGTGTACCACCCGAACTGGCTGGCGAACCCAGTCCTAGTGCTGAAGAAGAACAAGACCTGGCACATGTGTATTGACTACACCAGCCTGAACAAGGCGTGCCCGAAAGATCCATTCGCATTGCCCCGTATAGATCAAGTCATCGATTCCATGGCCGGCTGCGATTTGTTGTTTTTTTAGATTGCCATTTCGGTTACAATCAGATCCGGTTAAACCCGGCTGATCAGATTAAGACATCATTTATCACCCCCTATGGGGCTTTCTGCTATGTAACCATGCCTTTCGGTCTGAAGAATGCAGGCGCCACCTATCAGCGCTGCATGCAGAAGTGCTTGCACTCGCAGATAGGCCGAAACGTGCATGCCTATGTGGACAATGTGGTCATCAAGACCAAGGAGAAGCGCACCCTCCTCGAAGATCTGGGAGAGACATTTGGCAAGGCAGTACCAGATGAAGCTGAACCCGGAGAAGTGCGTCTTCGAAGTCCCATCCGGCTAGCTACTCGGTTTCCTCGTATCGCAACGAGTTATCGAGGCGAATCCGGAGAAGATCGCGTCCATCGAAAGGATGCAGCCGCCTAGGAGAGTGCTTGGCGTCCAGAAGTTCACCGGATGCCTGGCCCCCCTCAGTCGTTTCGTCAGCCGTCTTGGGGAGAAGGCACTCCTGTTGTACCAGCTAATGAAGAAGACAGACAAGTTCTCCTGGACTTCGCAAGCCGACGCCGCCTTTCACGACCTCAAGCGCATGCTATCCATAGCATCGGTTCTAGCCAAGCCGGCTAGCAAGGAGCCGATGTTGCTCTATATAGCAGCCATTAGCCGGGTCATCAGCGTCGTCCTGGTGGTGGAGCGCCCCGAGGAAGGCAAGGCGCAGCCAGTTCAGAGGCCTGTCTACTACCTCAGCGAGGTTCTCTCCCTCTCCAAGCAGAACTACCCCCACTACCAGAAGATGTGATATGGCGTGTACCTGGCATGCAAGAAGCTCAAGCACTATTTCCAGGAACATCCGATTAAGGTCGTGTGCACCGCACCCCTTTCGGAAATCATCGGCAACAAAGTCGCCACCGGCCGAGTTGCCAAGTGGGCTATCGAGCTCGCCGCCTACTCCATCCAGTACGAGCCCCGACTCACAATCAAGTCGTAGGCGCTGGCGGACTATCTCGTCGACTGGGCCGAGACCCAGTACCTCCCACCGGTTCCGGATTCGGACCACTGGAGGATGCACTTCGACAGGTCGAAAATGCTTGGGGGCTTGGGAGTCGGTATCGTGCTCACCTCGCCCAAGGGAGACCGGCTGGAGTACGTTCTGCAGATCCACTTCAAGGCCTCCAACAACATAGCCGCATACGAGGCACTGGCGCATGGCCTCCGGCTAGCAAGAGAGATTGGTGTCAAGCGGATCCTTTGCTTCAGCGATTCGGATCTGGTGGTGCAGAAAGTATCAGATGAATGGGATGCCCGCGATGCAAACATGGCCCTCTACCGGTTCCACATACAGAAGCTCGGCGCCTCTTTTGATGGATGTGAATTTCATCACATACCTTGCGCCAACAACGAGGCAGCAGATTCGCTCGCCTGAATCGGATCCACCAGGCAGGCGATCCCACCCGGGGTCACCTTGGAGCACCTGCGCAAGCCCTCCATCAACCTGTCCCCCGAGCCGGATTCCATCATATGGGCAGGGAGCGCTCCGGCTGACGGGCCGGCAGAGGCAGAGCTGGCAGAGCCTCCAAAGAAGAAGGCCCGCACCAACTCCGACAAGTCAGTACCCTTCGGCTCACAAGACCCGGGGGTTGCCGACTCGTCAAGCGGCTCGGGGGCTGCCGTCCTGGGTACCTCATCTGGACGACCCCCGACGACCATCAACCGGAGAGCGGGACCATCCTCATCATCTGGGAAATACCATCCTAGGCACAACCCTTCATGAACTACATCGCCAATGGGGAGCTTCCACATGACGAGGTGGAGGCCAGGCAAATCCGGCGCCACGCGCACGCGTACACCGTCATCAACAAAGAACTGTACAAGCGCAGCGTATCCGTCATCTTCCAAAGGTGTGTCGATGTGGACACAGGCTACCGGCTACTCAAGGACATCCACCAGGGCGACTGCGGGCACCACGATTCGTCAAGGGCGATAGTCGCCAGGGCGTTTCGCCATGGTTTCTATTGTCCCACCACCATCGAGGACACCAAACAGCTAGTCCGTGCGTGCAATGGGTGCCAGCGCTTCGGGCAGCTCGGGCACATGCCGACTTTGGTGCTCAAGACCATACCGATTACCTGGCCCTTCGCTATTTGGGGCCTCGACATGGTCAGCCCCTTCGAGCGGGCGTGCGTAGGCATGACCCATTTGCTGGTGGCGGTGGACAAATTTACAAAGTGGATCGACGCGAAGACCATCTAGAAGCTGGACAGGGCGACAGTCGTCACCGTCTTCACCGACGTCATCAACCAGTTTGGTTACCCCAACAGCATTATCACCGATAACGGCATGAACTTCGCCAAGGGGGCCTTCGCCCGATTCTGCAGCAACAAGGGCATCCGGCTAGACCTTGCCTTCGTCGCGCACCCGCAGTCCAATAGGCAAGTCGAAAGGGAAAACGGCTTAGTGCTAGCCGGCATCAAGCCGCGCCTCATCGAGCCTTTGGAGCAGTCACCCGGATGCTGGATCGAGGAGCTTCCCGCTCTGCTATGGAGCCTCCGCACCATGCCGAATAGATCAACTGGCTACACCCCATTCTTCCTGGTCTACGGATCGGAAGCCAACCTATCCGCGGATATCGAATTCGACTCTCCGCGCAACCTCCTCTATGATGAAAAGGCCAACCAGGAGGCACGGGAAGATGGTGTGGACCTCCTCGAGGAGGCCCACGAGCTGGCACTGTCCAGATCGGCCTTGTACCAGCAACGACTAGCAAGAGCAAAAGCCCGAGGCATCCCACATGAAAAACAAAGAGGAGACGTGATAGATCGGGTGTCCCGGCCACACTACTAGCTTAAGACAATCCGGCTGCTAAGCCGTTAGTACCGTGTGCGATGTACTTTCAGCTCCCTTCGATTCTGGCTATAGACCGCTTCCCGGCTGCCCGGCAAGGACGCGGCAAAAACAGCAGAGCACACGGGAAAACGACCAAGTGTCCAGAAAGGCGCAAGCTTGTTTTCAAAAAACAAATCCACCTTCCGGCTACAGTTTAGCAGACTAACCTATTAACAAGTGAGAATGTATTTGTATGTATATTTTGTACGACTACTTCGAGTCGGAATTCAGGAAGAAAAGAGAAGAAGATTCGAAGTCCTTGCCTTCATCAAGCGCTCTGAATCTCGGGGGCTACACCCACTGGGTGCGCTCGTGCGCCCCCAGTGGAATCTTGTAGTTTCCTGACCGGCTAAGGGCGTTTAGCCAGATATTTGGAGCCCAGGTGAGGGAAAGGGCAGGAACCAGAGAAGATGAAGAAGATTCGAAGTACCTGGCTACGCCAGCCACTCCGAATCTCGGGGGCTACACCTAGTGGGTGCGCTAGCGCGCCCCCACTAGAATTGCAGTTCCCCCGGCTAAAGGCGTTTAGCCGAGCGAAGTCAGCCAGACAAAGTCAATCGGCCAAATATTTAAAGGTGCATACAGAACACACAAGTTGAAGGCAAACCAAACTAGTTCAAACTGACATCAAAAGGAAAGGGGAGACGAAGCTCCCATAAGTTTACCCGGCGCCAGAAGCAGCCGGTACAGACGGACAAGTTTCCAAACAAGACAATATAAACAAGTACACCTGGCATCCCGGGGCGATAGCTAAACAGCAGGGCCCTTGCCATGCGGAGCGCTTTGGCTGATAGCGGCCTCAGGCGGAGGAAGAGGCATGGCGGACGACCCGGTTCTGGCGTCCCCAGCTGGCCACGTCGAAGCTTCCGCATCCAGAGTGCCGACAGACTCCGAGTCGGTGAGAACCTTGTCGGGATCCACGTAATCGGCGATCTTGATGGCGGAATCTCAGAGCTCTGGATGAGCCTGGCGGATGGTGGCAAGATCGGCGCCGGCGCGGAAGCCTCCATCGATCTTGTCGACACGGGCGTCCTTGTACCATGAGAGCATGAGGGCCAGAGCCATCTCCGCTCCGGCTCGCGCCGCCAAGTCTCGTAGCCGGTCCACTGCAGCCGATACCGCCCCCACCTTCGTGGCTAGCTGCGCCATTGTCTCCGGGACCAGAGCATCCGGCCACAGAAACGAGAAGATGGTCTGTGCCGCTTGGCGAAGCTTGGAAGCTTCCTCGTCGAGAAGAACGATGAGCTCCTAGGCTGTTGGTTGTGCTCCGGGCCAGTTCTCCTGCAGCCGGTTGTACGCCAGCAGGTCTATGCCGGGATAAAACGCTGTCAGAAAAAAGATAGTCAGATCCGGCTACCGGATCCAAAAAGACAAAGGAAATAGAAAAGGGGAACTTACCCTTAGCCGTATGACCGACTTGCATCAACTCCTCCACTAGGGCCTTCTCCTTTGTCGCCAGCCGCTTGATTTCCTTCTCTTGGTCCTTGTTCTAGGCCTCGAGAAGGTTGAAGGCGTCGATCCGGCTGGAGAGGGAGGCGTCGCGCTCCTTGATGGTGGCCTCCAAACCGTCTAACTTCGCGTGCCAATCCTTGTCCTGTAGCTGTCACAGGGGGTTGGACTTGCTCAGCCAATCGTTCTCCTTCTTCAAGCGATCGATCTCACGCTGAGCGCAAACAAGGATAGCTGCGACAAAACCGGCTATCATAAAAAAAAAGATTCCAGACGAAGCAAACTTACTCTTGGAGGTTCCGTTGGCAGCAGCAAGCTTCTGCTCCAAGGACCGATTCCTGCCGGCTGCGGCCTCCAGCAGCCGGATCTCCTTCACCGCCAGTTCGAGCGTGGCAGCAAGTCCCGTCAGCGAGGCAGCGGAAGAGGCGTCGTCATCCACGGTGTTGGTAGCCAGGGACTCCTTCGCGGCGACCACCGCTGTCCTCCACTCCTCCCCCGGCTCGTCCTCGGAATTGTCGTTGCCAACAACCACAAGCTCCTTGCCGGTTACCGCCCTCCATGTTCCCGCAGAATAGCCGTCCTCGCCCTCCAAGGCATCCTCAACCGTTTCCGGCTAGACCACCATGTCCGGTTGGGGACCCTCTGCTCCGGCTGAGGCAGCCGGTTCAGCTCGAGGTGGCGGTAGAGGCGGTGCATCGGAGGAAGGAGGGGCGGAGACAGACGTGGTCGGGGCGCGAGGTGGCGAACCAGTAGGCGCTCGTGCCGGGATCACGGCTCCAAAGGAGACCAGCGTGCTAAAAAGATAGAAGAATGGAAGAAGGAAAAAGAAGCAAGTAATCCAAAGGCAAACGAATGAAGCAAAAAATAGTAAGGGCGCCTAGAAAAGAACATACCCGTATACCACCGGGGGCGGCCCTTTCTTCCAGCCAAGGCGGCTCGGTGGAAGGGCGTTGGTCCGGCTCCCTTTGGGAGTCGGCTCCTCCGCGGTAGGCCGATTGTTGCTGGAACAGCTGGAGCCGCTCCCGCCAGCGCCAGACTGGCTGGAGTCGCCGTCCATCGCGAGGCATCATGCCGGATCAAGGGCCTCCTACTCGTCGACCTCCGCATGGGGATCAGCGGCCGTCTCATCGTTCTGGCTGGGGAAGGCGTCCCCATCCCCTTCCGACTCCTTGCCAGACCGCCGAGCGTGCGGCTCAGGCAAGTCGGGCGTGAACGTCTAAAGAGGAGCGTCACCCTCCTCGCGAAGGATATAGGGGATGATCTTCCGAGTACGAGAGATTAGCCGGATAAACAAAAAAGAAGGGCAAGAGATACAAAAGAAATTTCGGCTGGAAGAACTTACCCAGGGCGCGCGGTTGTCTCGACTATAGGGTGCCAGCCCGAAGGCCCAGCCTTCCAGCAGCCACTCCTTGGTAATCGTCCACACCCACTCCTTCAGATTGTGGTAGCAGGGGTCGCGGCGAGACAGCCGGGTCGGGTCCAGCCAGTCGGAGTAAAAGCACATCTTGTGCGCTCGCTACTGCAGCGGCATCATCAGCCGGGACATCCAACTAAGGGTGATGTCCAAGCCGGTTAGTCCGGCAGTGACGAGGGCGCGCATGCGTTTCAGCATCTCGTCCGACTCCGCCTTCTCGCGTAGATCTTCAGCTCCCAGTGCTGCCGGCTGGACTCCACGTCCTGGAACGCCGGAAGGTTGATCTGTTCGACGGCCGTGAGGTTCTTGACATAGAAGTACGACTGCTACCACAGTCGTACCATGTCATGCAGCTGGAACTTCGGGTAGCCGGTTTGCACGCGGGAGTAGATGGAGGTGCCGCCACAGACAACCTGCGGCCCCTTTGTAAATTGGACCTATGGCCGGACTCGGAAGAGCCGGCGGAAGATCCCGAGATCCGGTTGGATCCCGAGGTACCTCTCGCAGAACACGATGAAGTGCGCCAACGTGAAGATTGCGTTGGCGCCGAGGTGGTGAGGGCAGAGGTCGAAGAAGGCGAGGAAGGTGAGGAAGAACGGGTGCACCGGCAGCGTGAACCCGCGCACTAGGTGCAAGAGGAAGACCACCCGTTCTCCTTCCGCCGGATGCGGCGACTCCTCTCCCGCCGGCGCAAGCCACACCGCCACTTCCTCCTCCGACGGAAGGACGCGGGTGGCACGGTACTTCTGGATGTGGTCCTCCATGACAGAGGAGCCACACCATGCTCCGTCCTCAGCGGCCATCTCCGATTCGCTGGAGGGTGCGGTGGCGGACGAATGACGGTGGCCCGTACCATCGACAACGACAAATGGGCGGCACAACAGGCTACAGCGACAGCAGCAGCGAAGCGTAGAAAGAAGGAGCGCAAAGGAAGAAGAAGGAAAATGGGAGCGGGGGAAGCGAAGCAAAGGAACAGTCTTCCCCCGGACGCCCCTTTAAAGGCCCAGGAGGGCAACCGTTCGCAGCACCACGCGGCGTCCATCGAGGCGTTTCCCACCCAACCGCCACCCTAGATCCCGTATGCAGACTTGGGCGACGTGCGACGTGACGTTACACTACCGGCCACAGAGTAATGATGGCGCGTGCACGCATGGCCGGCGTCAGCACTGACGTCATGGGTAGCACAACCGCCAGGCATAGCCGGTCAGAAATTAAAAAACAAAGAGGGAGCACGTGCACATTTCAGCTAAGGGCGAAATCCACACGTGCTCGGGAGCTAGTGTCGGGGAGGTGACCCCCGGATACCCCAACCGGAGCAGAAACAACATAGTGAGATCGCTTTTGGCTGGTCAAGTGCAGCTGGACAAGGCAAGCCAGGCTGGCTATTGCGAGGTAGCTCGAGCAGCAAGAAGCAGCCGACTACAGCAGCGTAGCCGGAACCAATCAAAGAGATAGGGCGGCATGCGGAACAGTACGCGGTACGCCCTGTACGACGACAAGACTGGCAACTACTCGACCATACCGAAGACTTTGCGGGGATGACGCGGGAACATTTGCCCGATGCTGACGACAGGCTCGCACGACGTTCACTATGCCCAGGACAGCCATACCGCTCGTACTCTGATGGGACATGGTTGTACTGGTTACTGTAGATGACCAGTCGGCTGGGACCCACTGGTAGGGGCCACCAGTCGGATTGGCCAGTGAGACTGTTGCCTCTCTGCCTATATAAGGAGAGGAAAGGCCTCAGTAGAAAGGGTTGGTCTCAGTGCATTTAAGGCAGTAGCTAGAGAATACAGCTCGAGGAGCACTTGTAGCTTGTATATCGCTCATAGTCAGATCGGCAGGAGTAGGAGTTTTACCTCACCACGAGGTCTCTAAACCTGGGTACTTCTTGCGTCCAGCTACGCTTGCTTGCATCCAATCCCGCATGTGGACGCTGTCGATAGCTGCCCTGCTAGTCCCCACACCTCTATCTAACCTTCTTAGGTATTGCCCTTCCCAATACAACGACATGATTTGATTGTTGTACAAGGTTTGTACTCAATGTCGAAAGCTGAAAGCTCTATGCCCCATTTGGCAACGCGTCCTATGGCGTCACTATTGTTGATTATATCTCTCATGGGAGCTGTGCTCACCATGGTAATTGGATGTTCCACAAAATAATGCCGTAACTTACGAGATGCTAAGAACACACCGCAAGCCAGCTTTTGATAATGCGGATACCGGTATTTTGATTCAGTTAAGACCTTGCTGAGATAATAAGTCAGACACTACACTAGGTGTTCCTGATTTTCCTCTGGTCTCTCCACCACCATGACGATACTGACGACCTTGTTTGTTGCAGCGAGATAGAGAAACATCGGTTCATGTGGTTCCAGTGCTGCGAGGATGGGAGCAGATGAGAGTACTGCTTTCAGGTCTTGTAGCGTAGCTTCAGCTTCGTCGGTCCAAACGAATTTCTTGGTCTTTTTCAGGAGCTTGTATAGTGGTGCGGCTCTTTCACCGAGCCGGCTTAAAAACAAATTGACTGCGGCAATGCAACCAGTTAGTCTTTGAACGTCCTTCAGGCGAGTCGGCCTGGAAATATTGAGTATATCCTTGATTTTGTCTCGGTTTACCTCTATGCCTCTTTGAGACACGATAAAACCTAACAATTTTTCGGCTGGGATTCCAAAGAAGCACTTCTTCAGGTTAAGCATTATGTTGTATTTTTGTAGATTGGTGAATGTTTCCTCCAAGTCGGAAATCAAGGTTTCCTTCTTTTTGGACATCACCGCAATATCACCCACATGTGCATGTACATTGCGTCCGATTTGATCGTGGAGGCAACGCTGCATAGTGCGCTGCTACGTAGCTCTTGCGTTCTTGAGCCCATAGGGCATCGTAACAAAACAGAAGGTTCTGAAGGGGGTTATGAATGAAGTTTTGACTTTGTCATATTCCTTCATCCGGATTTGGTGATAACCGGAATATGCGTCGAGAAAACATAGGAGTTCCGAGCCTGCCGTAGAATCGATAACTTGATCAATCCTAGGTAGAGCGAACGGATCATTGGGACAAGCCTTGTTCAAGGAAGTATAATCAACACACATCCTTAAAATAGTGGTGTCCTTTTTAGGGACCATTACAGGATTGGCCGACCACTCAGTGTGGATGACCTCTTCTATGAATATGGCTAACTTGAGCCGTTCTAGTTCCTTAGCTATTGCCTTACGCTTTTCATCGCCAAAACATCGTAGGGACTGTTTGACGGGTTTAGCGTTCGGGTGTACATTTAAAGAGTGCTCGGCAAGTTCCCTAGGTACTCCGATCATGTCGGATGGCTGCCATTGGAACATATCTTGATTTGCTTGGAGGAACTTGACGAGCGCGCTTTCCTATGCGATATCTAGGCCTACGCCTATCGGGGTCACCTTGGAGGGGTCATCATCCTTCAATGGTGTCTTCTTCGTCTCTTCCGATGCCTTGTTGCGGGCATCTCGGATGGATCTATGGTCTTCTTGATCTCCTGCTACTCCTGGGCGTGCAGCACGGCTTTAGCAAAGGCGGCATTTCCATCCTCGCACTCTCGCGCTTTCTTTGGGTCTCCCCTGATGGTGATCACGCCGTTAGGACCTGGAATTTTCTTCATATTGTAAATCTAACACGGACGAGCCATAAAATCCCAGTAAGCCGATCGTCCGAATATAGCGTGGTACGCACTCTTGAACGGGACCACTTCGAAGGAAAGTGCTTCCGTCTGATAGTTCTTTGGAGTTCCAAAGGTCACATCCAAAGTGATTTCTCCCAGGGAATTTTCTTGTCTTCCTGGGACAACTCGTGAAAGATCACAGAGCTGTAATTCAGCTGGGTCTCCGAGATCTCCATCCGGCATAGCGTTTCGACATATAGAATGTTAATATTGCTGCCGCCGTCCATGAGAGTCTTGGAGAAACCATAGCCACCAATAAGTGGATTGACGACTAAGTCGTATTTTCCTTGCCTGTGTAACTTAGGCGGATGATCAACGCGGTCAAAGGTGATTGCTACTTCCGACCAGTCCAAGAATTGGGGGACAGCCGGAACAGTCGCATTGAGCTCATGAAGAACTGCTTTTTTGACCTTAGCTGGTTGAGATCCGAGGAAGGTGACGTAAGTGTCTTTCTTTGTCGGGAAGTTCTTCTTCACTTCTGGCTTGGGATTTGAAGCATTGGGTTCCTCTATGTCAGAATCATCCTTGGTCTCTTTATCTTTTTCAGGATTATTCTTTCCCTTCTTCTGCCAAGCCCTGTAGCCAGCGGTATCGTCTTTCTTGATGTCGTCATTGAAACGACACTCGGTGTTTTTGTGGGATGAGCCCCCATTGGCGTCTAAGTGATGCACACATGGGTTATTGACAATGTCGACCCAAGAGTAGGTTTTGCCAGGTTGCTGGTCTCCTCTACCTTGGACTCTTGATGTCCCACGACCACGTCCACGGCCACCGCCACGCCCTCCTCGTCCTCCAGACCCGAAAGTAGTAGTGACTACTGCCGTTTCTGCGTTGGGCTTTTCTTCCGTGGTGTTCTTGCACTTTTGATCTAGCTGCTTTGGTTGTTTTGCCGACTATGGCACAGCTAGGGCGTTAAGTAATCCCTCTGTATCGTCGTCAGCATATGCATACGTGCTCGCTGTTTCTATCATCGCTCCCAAATCAGTGACCTTGTCACACTTCAAGCGATGACGTAGTAAACCAATTGGGAGTCCTGCAATGAAGGCTTCAATTGCAGTTTGATCATTTACCCCTTTACAGGAGTTTTTAGTGTCGATCCATCATCTGAGGTAATCTCGACAAGTTTCTCCGGATTTCTGGGTGCAACATTGTAGGTCTCCTACCGTACAAGGCCTCCGATATGTGCCTTCGAAGTTCCGAAAGAACGCTCTTTACATGTCATACCAGTTGTGGATGGTGTTCTCCGGAAGTGCATTGAGCCATGATCGTGCCGTCTTCCGCAACATGAGTGGGAGATATCAGGTCGTGACCAGGCTGCTTCCGCCTTTGGTGATACAACAAGCCTAGAAAAAATCCTGGAGCCAAGTATCTGGCCGAGCCATACCGTCGTAGGCATGAATGTGCCTTGAGATAGTGAATCCTTCCGGGAATTTTGTGGCTCTTATGCATGGTCCGAAGCACTTTGGGCCCACGTATATATCATCATTTCCGTAGCGCCGCGCCTCTATGTTGGAGTTAATCCTGTGCCTTGCGTCACTTTGGGAAAGAGATCTTCCTGAATTACGGCTATGGTTCTGGTTCCTTGGAGCCAGACTCCGGCTTCTGCCACCACCTCCTCCGCCATGACGCCCTCCTTGGCATCCTTGGGAGCCGTTGTGATACCTGCTTGGTGGAGAAGGTGGAGCAGTTGGATTGTTTCCGGCTGATCGCTGGCCTCCGTCCGGAGCGTCATTATTCCGGTTTCGGGGAGGGTCTTGGTTACGACGAGCCCCCTGCCGGCTTGACTTGGCACAGTGTCTGTCATTCCTTCGTCCGTCAGCCGGACGGCTTGTATGTCTAGGATGTGGCATTCTTTGACGGTCCTCCTACCGATGTTTCTCTTTGTCTTCTTCCCGGCGATCATTCGACTCTCGCCAGGGAGGATTCTTTGGATTTACTGCAGCAATTGCCTCTTGCTCCGCAGCTGGAGTAACATTGTGCAAGTCATGTGCAACTTTGTGATGTTGTCCTGAAGATCCGGTTCTTGAGTAGTTGTCTTCCCGACAGTCGGAACGATTATGCTGTTCTGGAGCGTGTTGGGGTCTTACGTCATTCCAGGCCGGATCCATGTGGCATTGGTCAGATTGGGAGACCAGTTTTCCGCTTCCGGACAGGGCGGCCTTCTGCTGCTCCAGACCCTTGTTGAGTAGTTTAATTCCCAATTGAATCTGCTCTGGGCCTGGATTACTTGCTAGGATTTCTCGAGTCGCAACAGTGTTTTGCACTGGTGTTGAATACATCCAGTCTCCCTTGTTGTCACGTCGAGGCATCCCATGGTCTCCTCCAAAGAGGACATTGTGAATCTCCAGGAATTGGTCGTCACAAGTGTGACGTTTCTGGGACTTCTGATTCTGCCGAGAGATGTACTTCTCTGCAGTTGCCATGTGTTTCTTTTCTTCCTCAATGTTTTTGGCCTCATCAAGGAGTACTTGGCGACGCGCTTCTAGGGTCTGGGCCCTTTCATCAAGCTCTTCAGCAGTAAGTTCTGCAGCTATAGGAATAGGTGTGGTTAGTGCAGCATCGATGAGTTTACGTGCACCTTCGGTGATCACGTGTCCATCCATCGACTCTTCTAGGATAAGTGCTCCATCCGAGTCTTCCTCTTTTTCCTCGTCAATCACCTCCTTTGTTGGAAGTTCCTTTGCCGGGGTCTTGTTCTTCTTGTTCTTCTTCTTTGCCTTCTTGGCAGCGCCGGTAGCAAAGATGGCTTTGGGTCTGTTTCCTAGAGTCAAGCTCTGATCGGTACTTTCGGACATCTGGAGTTCGGGATTTTCTCCGATCTCCATATCGTCCTGCGCTTTGGGAGAGTTTTCCCCGGATCCTTCATCCATGGCTTCTCCTTCTTCTGCAGCTTTGGGGTTGTACTCCTCTTCATATTCTGCGGAGAACTTTCGGAAATCCGCCGACATCATCGAGTCATCTGAGGATGCGGGTAAGTCAATGTTTGTTCCAATCGCCGCCAGCACCGTGTCGGTGTTGTCTCCAGCATCGGCAGAGCCGGATCCAGATCCAACGTATCCGATGAAGTGCGATGTGTAGGTCCTGAGGTAGTTGTGGCTTTCCTCGTGGGCTTCCTCGAAAGTCCTGATTGTTTCGAGAACCTCATCCACGCTTGCGTCTTGCATCATCATGCGCCTCAACGTGTGTCTCGGGAACGGTTGATCTGTTCTGTTGTTGGCAGGGCCGGAACCAAGGTTGTTGTTGCGATCCTCCTGGGTTTCGACTCCAGGGGCTAGATCGATCTGTGATTCGACCTCGCTGGGGAGATCCACTCCAGATTCGACTTGAACCGCAAGGTCTGCTTCAAGCTCGGATTTCTCCACTATCTCCGCAAAGGGTGCGGGCTGGGTGGGATTAGGATTTTCTGATCCAGAACTCTGTCGACTCTGCGGACAAAGGGGACCCAGAAGTTTCTTCTACCTCTATCATCACCACTGGGGTGGGTGGGACTGGTTCAGCGAATCCGATGTACACATCGATCTCGTCGAAAGACGTAATGGTGTAGGTAGTCACGGCCTCCCTAGCCGGAATCCAGGTCTCGTCGAGAATGATGAGAGGGACGTCGCTGGCGTAGAGGATGCGACCAACGGCGTTAGTCTCACCGATTCTGATTCTTGCAGACTCCACGGTGGGCGCCAACTGTCGTCGGATTGATGACAAGTATGCCATCAGGGGGTCCTCGAGGTGTGTGGAAGAGAGGGGTGTGAGACGTACGGTGTTCCAGGACGGTGAGCACACAAGTTTACCCAAGTTCGAGTCCGCCGGCTTTGGACGGATCCTACTCCTGCTAGCAATCTAGTAATACGGCAGAGCCGGAATATGGGTTACAAGGGTTTCGCCTGTACGAGTTGAGATTGTAGACTATTGTGAGGGTGCCCTAAAGGCTCTCCCTAGGACGGCTTATGTAGATATCAAACCTAGGGTTTAGCCGGAGAGATCTATCCGGCTACGACTAAGAGTCGGTTACAGAGTACATCTTGAACTACAAGTAACACTATGGGCCTATGTTGGTAAGTCTTCTGGGCCTTTTCGTAGCCGGACTGGACTCCGTCTCTTCTTCCTGACTGGGCTGCCCATGAAGCAAAGCTCTAACCCTAAGTGGGCCACCCTGGTCAGTGAGGCACAGTGAGGATACCAGGAAAGTATATCCCCAACAGCAACCGTCGGGTGGCAGTACGCTACGGCACTTTCATGCTCCTCGACTCAGCCAGGACATGGCTCAACAGCCTCCCCGACAACAACATCAACGCATGGATTGATTTTGAGCAGGCGTTCGTCCGCAACTTCACTGGTACCTACAAGCGCCCAGGTCGACCCGGCGAGCTCGCTCTTTGCGTACAGGTCCTGGATGAATCCGACCACTCCTACATCACCCGATGGATGAGCATGCACAACTCCTGCGAGGGGGTACGCAAGCACCAGGCGGTAGACTTCTTGATCAACAGCTGCAGATACGACACTATGCTCAAGCATAAGCTTCGCCGAGTGGAGCCCACAACCATGGCGCAGACCATGTCCATCACGGACAAGTATGCCACGGTCGTCGCGGCAATGAAAATATCCGTTTAGGTGGACGACCAAGGGCAAATAATCGTCGATGTCGCCGTAGATCGGTGCCAGCCAGAAGGAAATGGCCACAATTCTAGGCGGCACGACAACCGCCATAGCAGAAGAAAGGACGACCAGCAGGATAACCAGTACAGGAGGATCCGGCAGGTAGCGGCAGTGCAGGAGGATCCGGCTGCAGGAGGAGGCCGTATATAGAAGCCTGATGACCGGCCTCCGAAGCCCAAGTACACCATCGAGTCGATGCTTGATGGGCCATGCAAGTTCCATAGCGGAGGCAACAAACCGGCTACGCATACCACACGCCAGTGCACCTGGACGAAGAAGATGACAGAGATAGCTGGCACACCGGCTGCATAGGCGCCGCCTCCTCCAACTGGTGGGCCGTCAGGCGATCACAATAACCAGCGTTGAAGGGAAGATGATGATAACAACTACCCCCGCCAGGTGGGAAACTACCACATCTTCACCACGGAGCCGGAGACAAAGCACAACAAGTGGCGTCGCGAGGCGGAGGTGAACGTAATCGTTCCTCCCGTTCCCCAGTACCTCAACTGGTTGGAACAAGAAGTTGCATGGAGCCGGAAGGACCAGCCAGCTGAGCTGCGTCACCTAGGCACCTACGCGATGGTTTTGGATCCTATCATTGTCTCCCAGAAGCATTCCTGCAGGTTCTCCCTCGTCCTTGTAGACATAGGGAGCAACATCAACCTCCTGTGCTGCAGCTCGCTAGACCGGCTCGGCATCAGTGAGTCGTAGCTGGAGCCATCAAGCACCACCTTCCACGGAGCCGTCCTGGGCCCGTCGCACTCGCCCAACTTCCACCGTGAGCCCATCTGGTTCGAGGTGGTCAACCTCTACAGTGCGTACCACGCAATCCTGGGGCGCCCAGTGCTCACCAAGTTCATGGTGGTACCGCATTACGTGCAACTCAAGATGAAACTACCAGGGCCCAAGGGCGTCATCACCGTGGCTGGTTGCTACAGATGGTCTATGGAGTCCACCACAGACGGGTCCAAGATAGCGGAAGCCATGATCAACACGGAAGAGAAGCACATAATCATGCAGAACGTGGCGGCCTTGCAGAACGACATGCCGGCTGACGAGCCCAAGCCGGCCGGGGAAGCACAATTCAAGCCGTCCAAGGGCATGAGAAAGATCCTGTTGAACGAGGCCGTGCTAGACAAGTTCATCCTGGTCAGAGATGGCTCGGTGGCAAATAGGAAAGCGTGCTCGTCGACTTCCTCCGTGAGAATCGGGATATCTTCGCATGGTCCCCCAAGGACATGCCAGGTGTTCCGAGGGAGCTTGCCAAGCACTCTTTACATGTCAGGCCGGATGTGAAGCCGGTCAAACAGTCACTACGCCGCTTCGTGGAAGGAAAAATAAGAACCATTGGCGAGGAGATCACCCGGCTACTCGCAGCCGTATTCATCATGGAGGTTTTCCACCAGGAATGGCGGCAAACCCCGTACTCGTGCTAAAGAAGAACAAGACTTGGCGCATGTGTGTTGACTACACCAGCCTGAACAAAGCATGCCCCAAAGATCCATTCTCCCTGCCAAGGATAAACCAAGTGATCGATTCCATAGCCGGCTACGAGCTGTTGTCATTTCTGGACGCATACTCCGGCTACCACCAGATCTAGGTGAACCCCGCTGATCAAATAAAGACAACATTCATCACTCCCTATAGATCCTACTGCTACACCACAATGCCGTTCAGGCTGAGGAACGTTGGAGCAACATACCAACGATGCATGTAGAAGTGCTTGCAGACTCAGATCGGCAGAAACGTTCACGCCTACGTTGATGATGTGGTAGTCAAGACCAAGGAGCGCAAAACACTCCTTGAAGATCTGAATGAAACATTCACCAACCTTCGCCAGTTCCAGATGAAGTTGAACCTAGAGAAGTGCGTGTTCGGTGTCCCAGCCGGCCAACTCCTTGGTTTTCTCGTATCTGAGCGAGGAATCGAGGCGAAACCGGAGAAGATCGGCGCAATAGAGCGCATGCAGCCGCCCAAGAACTTACGAGATGACCAGAAGTTCACCGGATGCCTAGTCTTCCTCAGCCGGTTCATCAGCCGGCTGGGCGAGAAAGCACTCCCTCTGTACCAACTCATGAACAAGATGGACAAATTTGTCTGTACATCGCTGGCGCATGAAGCATTCCGTGACCTCAAGTGCATGCTCACTTCACCACCTATCCTAGCAGCACCAGCAGCGAAGGAGCCAATGTTGATGTACATCGGGTTGTCAGTGTGGTGCTAGTAGTGGAGAGGCTGGAAGAAGGAAAGGCATAGCCGGTGGAACGACCAATGACTACTTGAGTGAGGTACTCTCACTCTTGAAGCAGAATTACCCTCACTACCAGAAGCTTGTGTACGGCGTGTACATGGCCGCCAAGAAATTGAAGCACTACTTCCAAGAACATTCCATCCGGGTGGTGACGCTAGTGCCGCTCTCGGAGACCATCGGCAACAGAGACGCCACAGGCCGGGTGGCACAATGGGCCATAGAGCTTGCCGCCCACAACATATAGTATGAGCCAAGAACAGCGATCAAGTCTTAGGCCTTGGCGGATTTCCTCGTCGATTGGGAAGAAACATAGTACCTGTCGCCTTGCCCTGACTCCACGCATTGGAAGCTGCATTTTGACGGCTCCAAGATGTACGAAGGGCTCGAAGCCGGATTGGTCATCACCTCTCCAAAAGGATACCGGCTGGAATACATGCTGCATATCCACTTCCGTGCGTCCAAAAACGTCGCTAAGTATGAGGCGCTCGTCCACGGCCTCAAGGTGGCAAAGGAAATAGGCATCCGACGCATCCTATGCTTCGGTGCCTCTGATCTGGTGGTACAGCAAGTGTCGGGTGACTGTGACGTCATTGATACAAACATGGCTCTCTATCATTTCTTCGTGCAATAGTTGTGCGCTTGTTTTGAAGGATGCGAGTTTCACCATGTTCCCAGGGCAAACAACGAGGACGCGGACACGCTCGCCCGCATTGGGTCAACAAGACAAGCAATTCCTCCGGGAGTCTCCCTCGAGCACCTACGCAAACCATCAGTCACGCCGTCTCCCGAATCCGACTCCATAATATTGGACACGGACCCAGGGACTGTCGTCTCCAAGATCTCTGCGACGGCTTCACCGTGCCGGGGGACTGCTGGCTCCAACACCTCCACGACGGCTTCACTGCACCCGAGGACTACCGGCTCCAAGACCTTCGTGAAGGCTTCGCCGCACACGGGAATTGCCGCGTCTAGCCTAGAGGCTGCCGGCTCCACGACTCCACCCAGTCGGCATCTAAACGAGCCCGACCCGGCTATCCGGGAAGAAGTGAATTTGCTGATGCAGGCGGTATGTGCCATCCGGGAAACCCCAACATGGGCCAAGCTGTTCATGGATTTCCTGGCCAGAGGAGAGCTGCCCGAAGAAGAGGTAGAGGCAAGGGAGGTGAAGCACAGAGCCAGCGCATACACTATCATCAACAACAAGCTCTACAAGCATAGTGTTGGGAGCATTTATCAGCGATGTGTGAGCCAGGAGGAGGGGATCCGGCTGCTGGTTGACATCCACCAGGGTGAATGCGGACACCATGCATCGTCACGGGCCATAGTGGCAAAGGCATTCCCCCATGGGTTCTACTGGCCCACGACACTGGAAGATGCTGAGCAAATCATCAAGGCATGCAATGGTTTCTAGCGGTTCAGCCAGCAGAAGCACACCCCATCTGCGGAACTCAAGACAATCCCCATCACATGGCCCTTTGCCGTCTAGGGGCTGTACATGGTCGGCCCTTTCAAAATAGCCAGATCCGGCATGACGCACTTGCTGGTGGCGGTGGACAAGTTCACCAAGTGGATAGAGGCAAAGCCAATAAAGAAGCTGGATGGACCAATGGTGGTGAAGTTCTTCACAGACATAATCACACGCTTTGGCTACCCCAACAGCATCATAACTGACAACGGCACCAATTTCGCCAACGGAGCTTTCGCACGATTCTAGGGAGACAAGGGCATCTGCCTAGACCTAGCATCTATGGCTCACCCCCAATCCAATGGACAGTGCGAGCGAGGAAATGGCCTAGTCCTAGCTGGAATCAAGCCCCGGCTGATCAAGCCACTGATGCAATCCCCCGGCTGCTGGATTGAGGAGCTACCGGCTGTCCTTTGGAGCCTTCACACCACGCCAAACAGGTCGACATGCTACACTCCTTTCTTTCTCATCTACGGGGCGGAGGTGGTTTTGTCCACAGACATCGAGTTCGACGCACCCTGCAAACTTCTTTACACAGAGCAGGAAGCCAAAGAAGCATGGGAAGACAGCATCGATCTTCTTGAAGAAGCACGCGAGCTGGCCTTGTCTAGATCCACCATCTACTAGAAAAACTTGCGCCGTTACCATGCCAGCCGGATCCGCAGCGTCTCGTTCCATGAGGGCGACCTGGTGCCAAGGGGATGCATAAGCTAGATGCGCCTTGGGAAGGCCCATTCATCATCAGCTGGGCACTGTAGAACAACCCATATTACCTCATCGATGCCCGCCAGCCAGAAAAGAACAAGATGGATCACTCAGGCGAAGAAACTGAATGCCCATGGAGCGTGAGCCTGCTTCGCCCCTTTTACACTTGAACAAGAAGTGTATGTATCTTGCCTTCATGTAATGAACAAGCATGGGAGCCTCGACACCGTCTCGGGGACTCCGCAATAAATTAGCAAGTCATGCTGCACAATTTGGTTTTCTGGCTGCATTGCTCTAACCCTGGAGCCAGCGATCTGTCTCTAGGACTCGCCGGTTGGCCCAGACGGCTGCGGGACCCACGCGGCAAAATACTGTACGCGGTTCCTAGGGCTTCCTCTTCGGTTCCGACTACAGACCGCAAGCCGGCTGACAGATCTGGCAAGAGCAGAACCCGAAGGCCCCTACATGAAAAAGCCACGAGGAAAACAAAACCGTCTAGACATCCCGGCTGCGCTCGCTCGCCCAAGGCTAATGACCCAAGCCCTAAGTATCGTGCAGTATGCCTACTAAGATACCCCTTCGACTCTGGCTAGAAGCCAGCAAGGGAACAATATCAAAACTGGCCAATGCTCACTGAGAAAAGGGCAAAGACATTGGATTTGCGCGAAACAGCGAAATTTCAAACAACTTGTTTAACTTGCATATGCTTAACCAGGCAAACAACTTGTTTGTTTCCATGTTTGCATGAGCCAAAGTTCCACGACAAACATCCGAGCCGGAGGGCAGTAGTTTCTAGGCGGTAGCAGAGCAGGTCAAGGAGATTCGACACGGCTGTATCCTCCAGTCGGCCTGAACCTCGGGGACTACACCCAGTGTGTGCGCTTGCGCACCCCCACACAGAAACCTGCAAACAGACAACAACATAAAGAAGCTTCAACCCGGCTCTATCCTCCAGCCGGCCTGAACCTCGGGGACTACACCCTGTGGGTGCGTTTACGCACCCCCACACAGAAACAAGCATGTAGCAGATGCAAAACAGAAATTGCAAATGAAAAAGCACGAGCAAATATCCAAAGGGAGGCGATGCTCCCACGAGAGTTCAAAACGAATAGACAATTGTTCAGCATGTGCAAAACACAAGTTCTTCATTCACAAATACTCCCGGCATACCAGGGATCAAGCTAACTGGTGGGCAGAAGGGCCGGAAACATTGGCTGGAGCTTGGCTGCTAGAGGCGACGTTTGCCAAGGCGGTCTGGGGAGCAGCCGGGGCCTCAGTGCGCGGTGCATCCGGACTGTGGTGCTACCGCTCCGTGCCATCCGGGTCGCGGAAGTTCCTGTCCAGCGTGACAAAGCTCCCAATCTGTAAGTCATAGGAGTGGATGTCGGGAACCTCGGCACGAACCTGGTCATAGCTGGTCCCTTGGCAAAATCCACGGGAAAGGATCCGAAGATCCACGTCCGGGTACCAGGACTTCAGCAGCACCAGTACCATTTCCGCGCCGCCACAAGCCGCCCACTCCTGGGCCACGTTCATGAGGTCCAGAGCACCCCAAAGCCGCTCGGCCACGGCGTCCATGGTGGCCGGCTGGGCGGTGTCAGGCCAGACATAGTCATAGACCTCGAGAGCAGCAGCACGAAGCCGGTTCGCCTCCTCGCTGACAACCGCCACCAGCTCCCCCGGCTGGAGATCCCGCTTCGGATCCGTCTCGGGAATGCGTCCCAGCGCCTGATCGATCGCCTTAGGATACGGAGATGCAGCCGGGAAAAGGGAAAATAATCAACGTTGGATAGAGAAGGCAAAACGGCAAGGCTGGCCTGGATTAGGAGTACTTACTGACGACGATCTCGGCGATCTGGCAAAGCTCTCCCAGCGCCGCCACCTCCTTGGCCTTGGAGGCCTTAAGAGCATCTTCCTGGGTGGTGTAGAGCACCTCCAGATTCTTCAGCGCCTCGGCCCGGGTGTCCGCCACCTTCTTGGGTTTGCCAGCCTTGATCTCCATCTTCTATTGATGCGCAGTCAGCTGGGCGATCTGGTCCTTGTGAGTCTTGTTGGACTCTTCCAGTCGGGCAACCTCCCCCTTCAGCCGGGCCACCTCGCGGTCCCGGTCTGCCAGCAGAGCTGCAGGAGGGTAACCAATATTCAACAAGAAGCACGAGAAATCGCGCAATCGAGAAGATACGATGGAGCAAGCAATCTTACGGCACAGGTCCCGCGAGGTCTTGGTGGCATCGACGAGAGCCTTTGTGTAAAAAGAGAAGTAAGAACGAGCCGCGGTGCGAGACGGTGAACAAACATCAAGATTGGCAACAGGACGCATAACTCGACGGAGGCCCCCAGCGCCTTGGTCTGGCCAAGCCCCTGCTCCAACGCCTCCACCAGCTGGCGGCCCTGGCCAATGGCCAGGGGCGCCACCTCCGACAACTCCGCCAAGGTGGAGTCCAGTGGCGATGCGGCCCAAGCCGGCATCCAGCCGGTGACCTGGAGGTCGTCATCGCTCACCGGAGCCGCGAAGGGCCCACCCGCCGGCTAGATAGGCACCTCCGGTTGCGGCACCTCCACCGTCTCCTCCACCCGGTAGGCACCAGAGTCAACGCCAACCGTCGAGCCAGAGGGAGGCGCGGTCGTGCTGGCGTGCCCAAGCAGAAGACCCTCGGCAAGCCGAGAGACGGCCCTAGCCCGGTGAAGCATCACGGGCGCAGCTGGCGGCACCACCTCCATCACATCCGCATCGGCCCAAGCCGGTGGAGCAGATGCCGCCTCGGGGGCCAGAGTCGGCATGAACTCGGGGTCCGGAGCCGGCGCACTTCCCTTCCCGATAGCAAGAGGGGCAGACGCGGTGGCGGAAGTCACGGAGCCAGGCAAGGCCATCGCCTCCCTACGGAAAAGACAAGGGTGAACAAAGCAAGTGCAAGCAAATCAGCACAGATATCAGGAGTAAAAGAACACCTCCTGGCAACGCTCGGCATGGTGGTCGCGGGTCTGGGGCGGCGGGTCTTCTTGGTGCCACCTCCAGCCGGTGCAGCGCTGGTCGGGGCGGCACGCTTCCCCTGCCCCTAGGCGCGGCGACCTCGGCCAAGTCCACATCCTTTCCATGAGCGGCTGTTCCACTGCAAGCAAAACATCAAGTTTGTGGCTAAGAGCGCAGTAGGAGCAAAGCAGGCAAGGACAAAGGAAAAACTCTCACCGGGTGGAAACTCGCAGCCCTCGTTGGCCCGCATGGGGAATCTCTCCGGCTCCACCGGCGGAGCCTTTGCCGGCTTGAAGTCCGCGGCAAAGTTGGGGAGCTCGTTGTCCCTCATGCCATCCTCCGCTAGCTACACTGTGAAAAGCTACTAAACAAGGGAAGATAAGAGGCACGAAGCGGGAGTCCCTCGGGAAAATCCACCCGGAAAAGAGGAGGAAAGACATACCTTCGATGGAAGCTGACTGTGGTGGTACGGCCAGCAGTAGAACACCCAGTCCTCCTCCAACGCCTCCTTCGAGATGGTGGCGAGCCACTCGTGGAGGGCGGCATACGGCACCTCCAGCCGGGATACCCGGGTGGGATCCAGATGGCCAGAGAGGTGGCACATATTGTGCGACCGGTGCTGCAGCAGGAGCACGTGATTTGCCATCAAGGACAGTAGAATGTCCCGGGCGGTGAGCCGCTCCTTCTCCACGAGGACCGCCAGCCGGGCGCCCATCCGGTCGATGTCACCCTAGGCACCCAAGTGCTGGACGCTCCAGTCCTTCTAGGTGGAGGGGACATTGGTGAAGGCCGGGACCTTGATCCATTCCACCTCGGTGTTGTTGCGCAGGTAAAAGTATGAGCGCTGCCAGAGCTTGACGGTTTCCGGAAGCTCCAGGCGCGGCATCACCACCGATGGCCGTGGGTAGATGGCGCAGCAGCCGTGTCCGTCAGCGGGGTGCCCTTTCCAACCACCTGAACTTTGAAGTAGAAACACTTCAAGAAGTTCGCGGCGTCGGGGCAGATGCCAAGGTATGGCTCGCAGCAGGCCTCTTGATGTGACAGCATCGACACGGCGTTGGCTCAGAGATGGTGGAGCTGGAGGTCGAAGGCGACAAGCAGCTCTAGAACGAAGCGGCTCAGCGGCAGCCCAAGGTCGCGAGCGAAGTGGGCGAGGAAGACGACAACCTCGCTAGGCTGAGGGTTGGGCACCCACTCGCCCTTCAGCGCAAGGAGGTGCTTCACCAGCCGCTCCGACAGTAGAAACCTCCCTCGCCGGTACTTACTCACTAATTCATCGGTGACATACGAGCCGCACCACCCGCCGGTGATGTCGGGCAGCATGTTGTTCGGGAAGCTGGTCGTGATTGAAGCACGGGGGGCCATTGCTGTGGAAGAAATGGAACGGCACCGGCGACCAAAAAGTAGCGGCACAAAGGAGCATTGGAGGGCTAGAGCACGAAGGAGAGCAGGGGAGGCAAGCACACAGGAAGACGAAGTGAAGACCCCCGCTCCTTGGCGTCCCTATTTATTAGGGAGGAGAGTCCGCGCCAGTTGCCCTCCCTCCGTGCCACGTGGAAATCAACTGCCCTACTTCTCCACGACGATTCGGGGCGGATCGTGTGTGCGATCATCACACACACAGAAGATCCCGAAGAAGTTACTGCGGGAGGCAAACCACGCCCATGATCTCCAAGAAACCGCAATGATGAAGGCGTGCGTGCAGTTACCAAAAAACTGCCACGACAGAACAAGAAGTCAAACTGACACGACGCGTGCCAGAAACGGCAGGCGTGGCTGACGTGAGCAACGATGATAGCAAACTGGCGATCCCTCTCTCGGCCGGGTGCGGCAGTCGTTCAAGAAGGTCAACGCTCACACCCTGTGGGTGGGGCCATCGGCTCCATTGCCGGTAAACCCCAGTCGGGAAACAACACAGAATCTCAAGCCGGTACAAGCCAAAGACTACAAGACAAAAGAAAACGACAAAGCATCTGCACCATCAATACTTTCAAGGAGCACGCAAGAACTTCTCCACAAGGCCAAGTCCTAACGCGCTCGGGGACTAGTGTCGGGGGGGGATAACCCACGGGTAGGCCAAGATGGGACCCACCGGCCGGCTCCAAGGAGCTCACGCCGTCTAGGCCCAGACTAAGGAACCACAACGGAGTGGAATCCCCCACCCGGTCCGCATCCAAGTTTCCCTGGCTGGCCCGTCTAGCTGGGTAGCTAGAAGAACCGGCTGGGAGGCCGTTCCTAGCTAGCCGCCTCGGATGCTGTGGCTGTAATACGGTGGGAATGACGCCCCCTGCTGAGCGCACCTTTCACCAAACATGCTGGCTAGCTTGGCTGGCTCTACTTGACAACTGTGCCAAAGCTGGAGGCTAACGAGCAAAGCAAGGGCTGACGAGGAAAGCTCTGGCTTACGCATAAAGAGCCGGCTTACGCATAAAGAGCCGACTGACGAGTAAAGCAGGGGTGCTGGACACTGTAGTGTGGTCCTCCCCTATACTGGAGGCTTGACTGGACCCATGCCTACCGTTTGGCCCGTTCCAGCCGGCCCACTTTGTAAGGCCCAGATCCAAACAGTAACCCTAGAACCCACCTTGTAAACTACCTCCTCAACCAGTATATAAGGGGGGGTAGTGCTAGGGTTCTAGGTAGACACAAGAGGAAGTAGTAGAATGTTACAAGTTAGAAGTTCTCCACATTGGACAAGTTGAGTAGCTACTTCTTCTCCTTCTAGTAAGGATTAGCTAAGGAAACAGCTCAAGGAGCATCTGTATAGGGCACTTGCCCCCTTTGATAGTAGATCCTTGGAGGAGTAGGAGCTTTACCTCGCCAAGAGGGCTCCGAACCTGGGTACATCAATGTGTTTGCAGTATCTGTGCCCAACCCGTTGTGAGTAGCCACCGATAGCATCCTGATTGTCCCCTTCAAGCAATCCCTGATGGTACTGTCGTGTTCCACACCACGACAAATAGTGCTCGACCACCACCCCATTCAAAGAGAAAGCAACACCCACCAGGTGATAAAGGACCCTTAGAAAGAAGTATTTAGTCTCTAGCCAACTCGCCGAAGTGGTCTCTCCTAGGAAATGTATAGATCAGAGTTATCGCCTAGTAAGGGTTGAATCCGCAGCCCTCGGCTTTGTTAAGATTTGAGCTTACTAAAATGTGTTAAATACTGTGAGACTGAGTCATCTATTCGCCTTCGGCATGTGCATGTGCTGAACCAAGGGATCCAACTGCAGGGTTTAGGACTCAATGGAAAGCTTTCGACGAAGACCGGTTCGACGGGTTGGTTACCTATACTTCGTTCCTATGGTGTTTAAGCCGAGCTCAAAACCACCATGAGAAGTGAATCGTCCCTTACCGAGACCGGAAGGAAAAAGGGACTCTGCACCAAGATGAAATAGGTGGATACTTTCCTATTTTCTTTGTTCGAAAAGAAACAAGCTCACGAGCCACTCGAAAGAGATCAAATCAAAAGCAGAGTTCTATTAGGCCATAGCCAAAACACCTAATAAGTTAGACGCACCTCTTTTCAATTCTCTAGAGATAGTTGTCATTTATCTCTTATGCCTCCTATTTCGTTGGAAGTTTCCTTCCCCAGTTGGGAAAGCAAGGGCCCTAGTTTCATTATTGAGTCTCGTTATGGTTGAATAGGATGAATCCTAGAATGGAATAAAAATCTTAGTCAAATGCATCGTAGTCCCTCAATCGAACAGTCAACTAGTTCATATCTAACCTTATGTATTCTAATCCCACACCTTAGATTCAAATAATGGAATGAATGTTTTTCAGAATGCAAGTTTAGGTATTAGCTCGCTACAGTTTAGTCCATAGTTTTGTCACTTTGTTCGGTGAACTAGTTCTGGATATAAGCATTAGAATGAGAGTGGCTACATATTCAGATTACTTGACTCGCTTTCCTATTTCCAAATCCCTTCTTGCACACAATCCTAATTCACAATCCGAAGCTTGAAAGGACTCCCCTTGTTCGAAGCCAAATATAAGAAGCATACAGGTGACGACCCAAATTCTTATATATCAATCCAATTACTGGAGGGACGAAGGAACTAAGTTTGCCTGACACCCAAAAACAACTTGTTTGTTTTGGTGGAAGAGGAAGAAATAGAGAAAGATCTCTTCTTTTCATACGCTATTTCGTGATTCAAAGTAGAGAGAGTGAGGGACCCAGGACTCAATCAACATATGCCAAGTGTTCTGTAATCTATGGGCAGCACTCCATATGAATGTTATAGTCTAGGCATGTCGTAGTAGTCATTAGACAGAAAGAGGAGAAACTAAACATGTCTTATTCCAAATTCATGCGGTTGTCATTATATTCCAGCAAGGAAATAGTCATTCTTTCATTCTGAGTATTCGAGGTTAAATGCCTCTAGGGTCCTTGTTTAATTGCCTGAATGGATCTCTTCTCTCGGTGCCTCATGGACGGAAGATGTTGTAAAGGCTTCAATAATGCTACTAGACTACTCTATTTTTCAATCAGTTGAGTGCTAGATAGGGGTAAAAGTGACTCATTTGGCCTTTCTGCTAGTCTTTTATATACTCAAAAACAATTTGCATGAGAAAAAGAACGGACCTGAGCTAGAGGAACAAGTTTTGGGTTTAGTTGTAGCTGACGACAACTTATTTTAGGAATGTTTTGGATCACATCGACATCCATTGGTGTAAAATATGCTTTGAGCTTTGGCATGTCCCATGTCCATGCACTCTAGTCGATCTAGTCACTAACCAAGCATGGTGCATCATCTACAAGATGTGTCACCAGCTAGAGCAAGCCATCTCGGGGGATCCTGTTGTCCGTCCATGCATCTGTGCTCTCCCCCATACCAATGCGGCAGATAAGGAAGAGATGGATAGGGCAATGACATACTTTTCTTAGCAGAATAGAGAGAAACCGGTTGCAGGCGTGAAGCCGAGGCCTGATATACTCTCTAAATAATTCATACAAGAAGAAGTCAGTTGCTTAAGAAGGAGACATACCATACTAGGTTCAATAAGAACCCAACTTGATCTTGATTCGGCAGACCAGCGAATTCGAACTAGCTTGCTTCGAGAAAGAGTTTATCGAGCTTCCTCCCTGGAAAAACACATGTTCAGACTTCTCTTCTGAGAAAATGGGGTGGATCATCTTCAAAAGCAACTCTGCAAGCAAAAGCCGCCTCACAAGGCATACATTTCTCCCTTGGAGTAGAAGTCGACGTACTCCACTTGAACATGCTCCTTGGTGGTTTCTCTCTGAAGCAATGTTGCTTAAATACGAGACACATCACTCCTCAAGCACGTTTCGAGAAAGAAAGACAACACTAGCTTCTACGACTCCGAGTTAAAGAGTGAGTATTCTCCAAGGCGGCATTGTCCTCATAAAGGTCGATCCACAGTGCCAAAGCAAGCTTTGCCTAAAATGGGAAGTGTTGCATCGTGTCACAGTCCTAGGATCTAAAGCTCACCGCCTGTCCTCCATGGACTGTTCCTCCTGCAGCTTCTGATTGTACAAGCATGGCATGCACAATTCCAACAATGTATGATTACAGGGCATCAACCCCACTGATCATCCCACGGGCGAATTGTTGTTTACGCACGAAAATGGAATAATAAAGTAAGTTCTGATATCATAGTGCTCACGAACCTACGTGTACTACTAACAAATTCCAGAATTGGGGCTCCCTCCGAGAGTAAGTCACTAGTGGAATCAGTAGATACCGGGTCCTAGTTCCCTAAGTGGTTACCCGCTTGTGTTCCTTTATATGACCACTAGAGCCGGGGCTTGTTGGTTTGCGGCCCGAAAATTCCCGGGCGAGTGCATCCCGGTACCCGAGTTGGCTGAAATATAACGGAGGGGTCGTAGTAGAATCGCCAATTGTCCAGAGGGGCCAAATGGGGCTGAATACAAATCTAGCAGCCAAATGGTCGTTTGAACCAGACAAAAAACGGTTGAACTCAAATACCTCATTTAGGTCAACTCTTCTTGTCCCGCCATGTCAGTATTCCCCGTTATCTTTTGCGGTCGTGGACTCGTTTACCCCTGCATGGACCAGATCTATTTCTTTGCTCTACTCTGCTCTTCTCCCATGCTCCCATCCCCATAACCTTTGCTCAGCTCCAACTGCTCGCCTTAGATCGGAGCTCGCACTTTCTCTAATTTGTGTCCCCGCCATGTCCGGTCAACCTCCCATGCCCCTAATCGAAGCTCAAGCCATTATCGTCGCATCGTCCGCTGTATCGGAGCTTCGCGTCCCTGGACTAGTATCTCGCCTATCGCTAGTCCTTCTCGCATGGCGGAGTGCGTCCCGTTGGGCGATCCTGGCCAGCGACCGGCCTCGGGCAGTTGCGTGCTACCGCGCACCCCAAGCATGGTAGCCCTGGCACAGCAGTTCGACGACTACACTCTCATGGCCACTGTGCTGGGCATCCATCCTGATGTGTCACCGATAGAGTTGTTGTCATCTTTCAGGTCTCGTTTTGGGATCAGACGAAATGAGGTCAAGATTGACGTATGCGTGCCGCCATTCGAGTTTTTCTTCCGGTTCGAGGACAACTTAGACACCGAGCGTGTTCTGCATTCTTCCCGTTCTTTCGAGTGCTATGGGAAGAAAATGAGCTTCATGCGTTGGCATCATGCATGTGGGTGGGACGATCGCTTAGGGCAGATTCGTTTCTTCTCCAAACTTGGCTTTGATGGCCTCTTATTGGATGCTTAGGAGTCAGAGGCCCTCAAGCAGGTCGTCAGTAGCCTTGGCGTCGAGCTGGTGGAGATCGTGCCACCGAGCGACAGATGGGTCATTGAGGTAAAGGCGTGGCTGAAAGATCCTAATGTCGTTCCTAAGATGTACGAGGTGCAGATTCCAAGCAGGGCAGGGCGACAGCTTTGCTGGAAGCACTCGGTCATCATCCACCTGGAGGAGGTTCTGTAATCGGTACATGGCATTCAGGACCCCGAAGAGCCGGCCAGAAAGCGTCCTCGTTGCCTGCATGTTGAGTTCACAACATAGAAAACAAAACATTTCCTACGATGAGAACTATACGCCAAGATCTATCTACTAGATACAGAGAAACGAGTGGATATACATCCATGGAGAACTTACCCTCGAAGACAACAGAGTTTTGTTAACGAGTTGGAACTCGTGGATGATGTAGTCGTACGCTTGCCGATCTCAAGATCGTGTGGAAGTCCGAGCGCCGCAAATCAGCAGCGCATCCGTCCTCCCACACACGTTCAAGCCACCGGACAACCTCCACCTCCTCGCTCCATCAAATCAGTGGAAGAGGCAACTCCTTCCAGACGCAAGGCCACCGGGAACATTTATCTCGCTAATCCGAGACCATGGGGGAATATCTAGAGGGAGAGAGAGATCCTTCACGAGGAGGTGTTCTTTGTGAGGGAGGAGAGGGGGGCCTTTTATAGGAGAGGGGGGCTCCTCCCCTACCATGCCCAGCAGCCAAGGAGGGTGCCCCCACCTCTTCCTCATTCATGTGGTGGAAGCTCCACTTACATCAGTTCAAGCTCCACCCAAAATTCCACTCACATGGATTAAATTTCCACCAAATTTAATGCAACTCTCAATTAATAAAACTATTTTATTTATTTTATTCAGAATTTTGTTAATTAATTTAAAAAACATTCACATAAAACCCCTTGCAACATTTCAATATCACATGCAGAACCACTTTCTGCAATTTCTCTCGAAACAATTCCGGTTTCTATCAAAACAATTCTTGCGCTTTGCAATCCTTTCGTTTGAAACATATGTGCTCCAAAATGGTGTTCGTCAACCCTTAAGTGTGTCACCCTACGGTTCGCGAATAATGCGGACATGATTGAGACTTCTCTCAGATCAATAATCAAAAGCGGGACCTAGAGATCCATACTGACTCCTGCACATTCAACGATGACTTCTGTGATTGTGAGAACCTTTAATGCTAGTAACTTAATCCCTTTGTCTTATGATATAATACATGTCCGAGATTCGATCACCTGTATCCAAATACCTAGTTTGATCTCGTTACCTACATGCACTCTTTTCTCGTTCCCGTGATATAACATTCTAGTGATCACATCACTTACTTGCAAGCTATCTTAATGTGATATCACCGAGAGGGCCCAGAGTATATCTATCTGTCATTGGGATTGACAAATTTCACTCTTGATCCATGAGCCTCAACATAACACCCTCGTAGCACTGAACCCACCTTTATAGTCACCCTGTTACGGTGTGACGTTTCATGGTATCAAGATACTCTTCCGGTGTTAGAAATTAACATGATCTCATGGTCTAAGGACTAAGATTACTTCGTATGATGTTATAGCAATGTAAACATAATGACTTTGATCGTAATGCGATACTTCAGATGAATGTTCATCACATCATTTCACAAATGTTGTGATCTCGTTGTTAACAACATCCAATGTCCATGATCAGGAAACCTTGATCATCTTGTTAACCAACGAGCTAGTCTAGAAGAGAGGCTTAACTAGGAACCCTTTTTGTTTATTAAACACACATGTATTGATGTTTCCTATCAATACAATTATAGCATGCAAAATAAACATCTATCATATACAAGGAATACATAATAACAACTTTATTATTGCCTCTCGGGGCATATTTCCTTCACTGCAGTGTTGGCCTGGAAGGATCGACAGCACAGGACCACCACCATTTCGCGACGGCGCACACTGTTTCGGTGGGGGAACTGGGCTTCGACAAGCTGGTGGTTCTGATTTCCCTTGACTGAAGACAGAGCACTAGTGTATTGTTGTAGTATGTGTGGCTAATTAATTTGTAGTATGGAGAGCGTAGCAGGAAGTTAGCATCAACTAAAAATATGTAATAGTTTGAATCGATGTAGTATGCGTGGGTAATAAATTTGAAGTATGTGTGTCTAATGCATCCGTGTTGAACACCGTGCTTTATAATTTCTGTGAATAACCAAGGACAACCTCATGAAAATAGGGTTGATTGGCAATGAGAAATGTCATTTCTATGGATGCCATGAAAATGTAGTTCATCTCCTCTTCAAGTATAATGTAGCTAGATTATTGTGCCAAATGATGAGCGATCCACAAGACAATAAATGATTCTTGTTTCAAATGAAGATTACCTGATGATCCTTATAACACTATCTAAGGGTTTGGTAACACGTTGAACTGCAAGACCATTTTGTAGACAACACAAGACAAATGAAAAATGGCTTACAACACAGACAGCAGACGCAAAATCTGTACATAAACTATCGTCTGAATTTTATCTGTCTAGGATAAAAAATGGCAGTTAATTGTATTTAACCATGAGTAGTAATTGAAGGAAATAGATACTTGATAGTATTTGTTTACAATAGTAGTACTTCCATACAAAAGGGTCTTATATCTACACAAAAGTGGGATAAACTTCTTACTAGTTTATAGAACAATGCATCAGCATTTCATGTACAAAAGCCATTCTTCAGTCTGAACTTAACTATTCTATACTGAAGAAACTGTAGATCTCCACCAAAAAAGTTGGCTAGCCAATTTCCTTGAGAGGATGTATGTTCTTTGATCATTTAACGCAAACTGATTTATTGCCTTCCCGCCAAACTACAAGAAATCTGCATCGTTCATGCACGACCGATTTGCTTGCGCCAGTCCCGGTTCAGTAGGACCAACCGCGCTGCTGCAACGATTTCTTCGAACCCGAAATTCAGCATTTTCTTATAGGGATCATAGGTCTGTGTGAACTGGAATCTGAAATCCGGCGCTGAGCTGATGCCCACCGCCGGCTCCAGCTGTTGAACAATCCAATAGGACGAGTGTAGACGCTTGGTCGCCTCTGCCGTAAGGCCTCCAATGGTGTGTTGGATGGAGCATCTTTCTCTTAGACGGCATATTCCCAGCCTCCCCCACGACGGTAAGGTCGCCTGCACCGAAGCATGGACACGGAGTTCCTAGACCTTCGCGCTGCCCTGTTCGAGGGTGTCTACCCTCGGCGACATGCTCTCATGAACTATTTGACACGTACCTTGTCCCCCTGCCTAGAGCACGCCATAATGCCATCACACGCTTTCTCCACAGCGCTCTCCTGGCCCTGCTCCCCGTAGCTTGCACCGATGATGCCGCCTCCACCACCGTAGCCGATTCGGCACATTTCAGCGAAATCGTCCACCTGGAAGGGCAATGGGAGAGTAGCCTTGAAGTAGAGCTTCATGGTCCGCCTTAGAGGGGTTAAATACCCTAGTTTCAGCGGCTGTCGGGGCAACGGTGGCGGCTGCTTAGGCGGGGCCATGTTACGCTAGGTGGTGCAGCATGGCAAAGCTGTGCAAGGTGAATTGTGGTTTGTCGGAGAAGGCGAGAGATAGACTGACTGTAGGTTTGGACTCCGGGCATGCATGAAAATAATCATCTCGCATTTCCTGAGAGGGTAATAATTCGACACTCGTTGCATTAACCACTCAATCTTTATTTCCATTCTCAACATAAGAGTGCGAACCTATTAAAAAGATCGGTCATGGCTATCCACCTCATCGGGCAATGTACCAGGACAGGTAGGAGACCGGGTTCCATTTTTGACATGTTGACGACTATGCCCTTATGTTTATACTCTATTATTTCTATGCCACTATGTACTGTCGAATTGTAGCAACACCATCAGAAACAGGGGATGACGATGTAGCATGTTTTCTTTTTTTAAAGGGCATCAGAAACAGGGGATGACGATGTGGCATGTTTTCTGATTGGCAGGCCCGCCTCCTCCACCTTCGACGGTGCGCATCCCAGGTTCGAGGACTAGTGCCGCCCACCAACCCATTATTGTGCAATTTTCCATGTTTTTTCACAACCAGCTCCACTCCGCTCATCTGCTCCTGCCGCCGCCACTCCGTTCAGTCATGGATCGCTCTCGTCCTCCCCTTGGGCCATCGTCCTCCCGCCCTCCCCTCCCTGCCATCCCCTCACGTCCCCTCCCCTCCCTGCCCTGTCTCCTTGTCGCCGTCCATCGCCCAGGCACATCTTGAAACGAAAACCGAGAGTCGGTAGTTGGGTTAGGCGCCTAACAACGCTGGTGATCTGGATCTAGCTCGGAGATGGATCTTGTGCGGCTTGAGAACATGGAGATGGGTCATGCGCGGCTAGAGAGCACGGAATCTCCTTCAAGTCTCGGGAGCACAGAGGAGAACGAAACATGGGAAGAGGAAGCGGGGCGCAGAGCTTTGGAGGTATGGAGCCCGGAGAAGGTGACGTACGTCCTCATTGAAGGGTATGAACTATGATTCCTTTTCTACATACCCTAATTAGCATTTCTAGTCCCGTTGTGATGGCAAGGATATGTGTTGGTAACCGCAGGACGTCTGTATAGCTTGTCCTTGAGCATGATGCTTTTTCAAGCGAGCATGAAGACACAAAAATGTGTGGCAGTGCAGATGATTATGAGAAAGCATATCTAGACATGGCTGCTGACCCTAATAGGATGGAGAGTAGGGAATATTTGGTTGATTCGAAATTTGAGCCTGACTATGGGAGTGATGAGGAAGAGTAATGGGAAGATGTGGAAATGGGATGTAGATACGATGACAAAGACGAGGACAGGACAGTGATACACTTTGACAGGGACAATCCTACAATTGATGAGGGAACTGCCTTTGAGACCGTGGAGGACTACAGAATGCAGTTGCCACCTATGCAATTAGAGTTGGGTTCGAATTTATCATTGAAAAGAGCGACCAAAAGAGATTTAGGATGCATTATAGGGAAAGTACTATGTGTAAATGGAGATTACATGCATCTCCAATGCAGGGTGGACACCCATTTCAGGTTGCAATAGCTACATTTAGTTCTAGTCTTTCTCATATTTATTCTACTAATAATTAGCTCTGGTTTATTTGGATCCTTATCGAATGTAGATCAAAGTAAACACGAAGAAACACAACTACCCTAATACTTCTTTAAGTGATAAAATTAGACCGGCGACTACCAAGTGGATTGCTGCTACTGTACTTGACTGGGTGAGGCAGGATCATAACATTGGACCTGCTGAACTCAGAGCTAAGATTAGAAAAAAGTTTAATGTTCTGATTCCTTACCACAGAGTCTTTGATGGGAAGGAGATGGCTCTAGACTTCATTCAAGTCAAGTGGAATGATAGTTTTCACATGTTGTATAGTTACAAAGCTGAGGTACAGAAAACATCACCTGGTAGTGTTGTTGACATCGATTATGAGGTTGTGAAAGGAAGAGAAAAGGTCTCAAGGGGTCAGGTATAAGCAGACAGATAAGAAATGCTTCAGGAGATATTTTGTGTGCCTGAAGGCATGCTGGAAGGGGTTCCTAAACGGGCTTGTTCGTCTGCAGTACCAACGTTGGTAGGCCAGCGCATGGCGGTACCTAAGTTGCCTGAAATAACCGCGTTTCGAAAAGTTGGGCCGCCACCTACTGAGAGGGGCCATTTCGAGGCAAACTCATCTCACCCCAAATACAAACATTCCGTTAAACCCCCCCGTGAAGTAGACGGTCAGGACCCACATGTCGGTTATCTGTCCATGACGCAGGCACCAACGCGGCAACCTCTTAGGCAAATCGAGCTGCTGAGTGGATTGGATGCGTTGACCAATTTCACAAATCCATTCCCAGCTTTCCCCTAGCACCGGCGGCGTCGGAAGCCACCCTCCAGGCAGGACGATCCCTTCGGACATTTGACTTCCGGGGCCAAGTTGCTACGCCCAGTTGTTGTGCCCAATCACTGATACCGAGCTCCAATGGCGCATGACGTAGCCGCGGTTGCGAGGGTCTAGCGCGCCTCCGCTGCCGACGAGCCGAGCAGTTCGGAGGATGACAGATCCTTCTATCAAGGAAGAAGAAGTTCTGCCTACAAGCGGGTGAGCTACCCTTCTCTTTGCTATTCGCACTAATTACAACTTCTAGCGGGCTACTGAACCTCAAATTGTTTGTTAGCCCAATGCTGACAAACATATTTTGTCCACAATTTTCTATCAAGTGGGATCTGCGCGGACCCCCCTTACCTGGTTACGGTAGTCCTCTACAGGTACGACTCCAAGGGCAAGTGGTATGGAAGCCATTGTTTCACGATGGAAGAAGCGCCTGTGCAGATCTGCACTATATCTGGCATGGTTGCTGCTCTGCGTAATCATGTTGAAGTATGGCCGAAGCAGACTACAAAGTTCAGCTTCACGGATTAACGTGGCATCATGGTTCCTATAACGTGTGACAGTCAGCTAATTGGGGTGATGAAAAGGTATGCTTCGGATTGCATGTTTGAGCTGAATTGTGATGTACTAGATGTGGAAGCTGCTACAACTGGGAGTCTCCCTTCTATTCTTGGATAGGGTGGTTGCTCGAATGCAATTAGCTCCTGGTAAGCAAAGCTTGCTTGGGGTTTGCATGTTTGTGCTGAATTGTAATTTTTGTTTTATTTACTCTATAGATATTGGGCAGTTATGCAACAGTCTTGTTTCTTTGACAGGAAGCGACGCAAGGTTAGAAACATGACTGTCGAGTCAGTCATTTTGCTACCCGAAGAAAATAAAAACGAGTGGAAAGATGATGCTGGACACGATTCTGGTGCCCATTGTCCTGGTGATGCAGAGTACTTGAAGCTAAGAAAATTGGCACCGAGGAAGAGGAAGAAGGCAGGAAATGAAGAAGCCATTGGACGTGAAGGCTTAGCACCCAGGCTACGGAAGAAGGCTGCTGGCAATGAAGATGCATAGTAGTGTGTTGAACTTGAACCTATATATGTAATTCCGTGAAATTCTGGAGCTCTGTCTGTGGCATGTTGCTGGGCGAAACAATCTACCCACGTTCTCTGAGTTAAATGTAGCGCGACTTAGGGTTTGGAAATGCCCGAGTCAGTAGTTGAATCCGAAATTGTGATTGTGCCACTTCTATCTGAAAACAAGGATCCACCTGTTAAACGATTGCCGAGGGGCAGAAGGTCTCCAAATACGACGGAATGTAAGTGGCACAGAAATAAATTATTTAAGCTGGCACACTCCATTAGGCAGCAACTTATTTCAGATGCTGCACAACGATGTGGCACCATAAACACATGCAATGACACTGGGTGTGGTTCATGATATGGTATGTGGGAAGAACACACATGCAATGACACTGGTGATACGTGGTTTGTAAGAAGAACACACATGCAATGACTCTAACTATGGTTAATGAAAAGAGCAGACATGCAATGACACCGCTGGATCCATGTGTGGTTAATGAGAAGAACACACATGCAATGACATTGGGTGTGGTTCATGATATGGTTTGTGGGAAGAACACTCATGCAATGACTCTAGTTGTGGTTCATGAGAAGAGCAGACATACGATGACACTGGTGGATCCATGTGTGGTTCATGGGAAGAACACACATGGAATGACACTGGTGGATCCATGTGTGGTCTATGGGAAGAACACACATGCAATGACACTGGTGATATGTGGTTTGTGAGAAAAACACACATGCAATGACTCTAGCTGTGGTTTATGAAAAGAACATGCATCCCATGACACTGGTGGATCTAGCTGTGGTTAATGAGAAGAGCAGACATGCAATGACACTGGTGGATCCATGTGTGGTTAATGAGAAGAACACACATGCAATGACACTAGGTGTGGTTCATGAAAAGAGCAGACATGCGATGCCTCTAACTGTGGTTCATGAAAATAGCAGACATGCGATGCCACCGGTGGATCCATGTGTGGTCTATGAGAGGAACACACATGCAATGACACCGGTGGATCCTTACATGGTTTGTGAGAATAACACACATGCAATGACACTGGTGGATCCATGTGTGGTTCATGGGAAGAACACACATCCAATGACACTGAGTGGATCCATGTGTGGTTCATGGGAAGAACATGCACGCAATGACTCTAGCTGTGGTATCAATGTGTGGTCTATGGGAAGAACACACATGCAATGACACTGGTGATATGTGTTCTGTGAGAAGAACACACATGCAATGACTCTAGATGTGGTTCATGAAAAGAGCAGACATGCGATGACACTGGTGGATCCATGAGTGGTTCATGGGAAGAACACACATGCAATGACACTGGGTGTGGTTCACGATATGGTCTGTGGGAAGAACACACATGTAATGACTCTGGTGATATGTGGTTTGTGAAAAGAACAGACATGCAATGAATCTAGCTATGGTTAATGAGAAGAGCAGACATGCAATGACACTTGTGGATCCATGTGTGGTTAATGAGAAGAACACACATGCAATGACACTGGGTGTGGTTCATGATATGGTTTGTGAGAAGAACACACATGCAATGACTCTAGCTGTGGTTCATGAAAAGAGCACACATGCGATGACTCTAGTTGTGGTTCATGAAAAGAGCAGACATGCGATGACACTGGTGGACCCATGTGTGGTTAATGGGAAGAAAACACATGCAATGACACTGGTGGATCCATGTGTGGTCTGTGGGAAGAACACACATGCAATGACTCTAACTGTGGTTAATGAAAAGAGCAGACATGCAATGACACCGGTGGATCCATGTGTGGTTAATGAGAAGAACACATATGCACTGACACTGGGTGTGGTTCATGATATGGTTCGTGGGAAGCACACACATGCAATGACTCTAGATATGGTTCATGAAAAAAGCAGACATGCAATGACACTAGTGGATCCATGTGTGGTTCATGGGAAGAACACACATGCAATGACACTGGTGGATCCATGTGTGGTTCATGGAAAGAACACACATGCAATGACACTGGTGGATCCATGTGTGGTCTGTGGGAAGAACACACATGCAATGACACTAGTGATATGTGGTTTGTGAGAAGAACACACATGCAATGACTCTAGCTGTGGTTCGAAAAGAGCAGACATGCAATGAAACTGGTGGATCCATGTGTACTTCATGGGAAGAACACACATGCAATGACATTGGTGGAACCATGTGTGGTTCATGGGAAGAACACACATGCAATGACACTGGTGGATCCATGTGTGGTCTGTGGGAAGAACACACATGCGATGACACTGGTGGATCCATGTGTGGTTCATGGGAAGAACACACATGCAATGACTCTAACCATGGTTAATGAAAAGAGCAGACATGCAATGACACCGATGGATCCATGTGTGGTTCATGGGAAGAACACACATGCAATGACACTGGGCGTGGTTCATGATATGGTTTGTGAGAAGAACACACATGCAATGACTCTAGCTGTGGTTCATGAAAAGAGCACACATGCGATGACTCTAGCTATGGTTCATGAAAAAAGCAGACATGCGATGACACTGGTGGATCCATGTGTGGTTCATGGGAAGAACACACATGCAGTGACACTGGTGGATCCATGTGTGCTCTGTGGGAAGAACACACATGCAATGACACCGGTGATATGTGGTTTGTGAGAAGAACACACATGCAATGACTCTAACTGTGGTTAATGAAAAGAGCATACATGCAATGACACCTGTGGATCCATGTGTGGTTAATGAGAAGAACACATATGCAATGACACTGGGTGTGGTTCATGATATGGTTTGTGGGAAGAACACACATGCAATGACTCTATCGGTGGTTCATGAAAAGAGCTGACATGCGATGACTCTAGCTGTGGTGCATGAAAAGAGCAGACATGCAATGACACTAGTGGATCCATGTGTGGTTCATGGGAAGAACACACATGCAATGACACTGGTGGATCCATGTGTGGTTCATGGGAAGAACGCACATGCAATGACACTGGTGGATCCATGTGTGGTCTGTGGGAAGAACACACATGCAATGACACTAGTGATATGTGGTTTGTGAGAAGAACACACATGCAATGACTCTAGTTGTGGTTCGAAAAGAGCAGACATGCAATGGCACTGGTGGATCCATGTGTGGTTCATGGGAAGAACACACATGCAATGACATTGGTGGAACCATGTCTGGTTCATGGGAAGAACACACATGCAATTATACTTGTGGATCCATGTGTGGTCTATGGGAAGAACACACATGCAATGACACTAGTGATATGTGGTTTGTGAGAAGAACACACATGCAATGGAGATCCCCATGCAATGACTCTAGCTGTGGTTCATGAAAACAGAAGACATGCAATGACACCGGTGGATCCATGTGTGGTTCATGGGAAGAACACACATGCAATGACACTGGGTGTGGTTCATGATATGGTATGTGGGAAGAACACACATGCAATGACACTGGTGATATGTGGTTTGTGAGAAGAACACACACGCAATGACTCTAACAGTGGTTAATGAAAAGAGCAGACATCTAATGACACCGGTGGATCCATGTGTGGTTAATGAGAACAACACACATGCAATGACACTGGGTGTGGTTCATGATATGGTTTGTGAGAAGAACACGCATGCAATGACTCTAGCTATGGTTCATAAGAAGAGCAGACATACGATGACACTGGTGGATCCATGTGTGGTTCATGGGAAGAACACACATGCAATGACACTGGTGATATGTGGTTTGTGAGAAGAACACACATGCAATGACTCTAGCTGTGGTTTATGAAAAGAACATGCAACTAATGACACTGGTGGATCTAGCTGTGATTAATGAGAAGAGTAGACATGCAATGACACTGGTGGATCTAGCTGTGATTAATGAGAAGAGTAGACATGCAATGACACTGGTGGATCCATGTGTGGTCTGTGGGAAGAACACACATGCAATGAAACTGGTGGATCCATTTGTGGTTCATGGGAAGAACACACATGCAATGACACTGGTCGATCCCTGTGTGGTTCATGGGAAGAACACACATGCAATGACTCTAACTGTGGTTAATGAAAAGAGTAGACATGCAATGACACCGGTGGATCCATGTGTGGTTAATGAGAAGAACACACATGCAATGACACTGGGTGTGGTTCATGATATGGTTTGTGGGAAGAACACACATGCAATGACTCTAGTTGTGGTTCATGAAAAGAGCAGAAATGCGATGACTCTAACCGTGGTTCATGAAAAGAGCAAACATGCAATGACACCGGTGGATCCATGTGTGGTTCATGGGAAGAACACACATGCAATGACATTGGTGGATCCATGTGTGGTCTGTGGGAAGAACACACATACAATGACACTAGTGATATGTGGTTTGTGAGAAGAACACACATGCAATGACTCTAGCTGTGTTTCATGAAAAGAGCAGACATGCAATGACACTAGTGGATCCATGTGTGGTTCATGGGAGGAACACACATGCAGTGACACTGGTGGATCCATGTGTGGTTCATGGGAAGAACACACATGCTATGACACTGGTGGATCCATGTGTGGTCTGTGGGAAGAACACACATGCAATGACACTGGTGATATGTGGTTTGTGAGAAGAACACACATGCAATGACTCTAGCTGTGGTTTATGAAAAGAACATGCATCTAATGACACTGGTGGATCTAGCTGGGGTTAATGAGAGGAGCAGACATGCAATGACACTGGTGGATGCATGTGTGGTTTGTGGGAAGAACACACATACAATGACACTGGTGGATCCGTGTGTGGTTCATGGGAAGAACACACATGCAATGACACTGGTGGATCCATGTGTGGTTCATGGGAAGAACACACATGCAATGACTCTAACTGTGGTTAATGAAAAGAGCAGACATGCACTGACACCGGTGGATCCATGTGTGGTTCATGGGAAGAACACACATGCAATGACACTGGGTGTGGTTCATGATATGGTTTGTGAGAAGAACACACATGCAATGACTCTAGCTATGGTTCATGAAAAGAGCACACATGTGATGACTCTAGCTATGGTTCATGAAAATAGCAGACATGCGATGACACTGGTGGATCCATGTGTGGTTCATGGGAAGAACACACATGCAATGACACTGGTGGATCCATGTGTGGTCTGTGGGAAGAACACACATGCAATGACACTGGTGATATGTGGTTTGTGAGAAGAACACACATGCAATGACTCTAATTGTGGTTAATGAAAAGAGCATACATGCAATGACACCGGTGGATCCATGAGTGGTTAATGAGAAGAACACATATGCAATCACACTGGGTGTGGTTCATGATATGGTTTATGGGAAGAACACACATACAATGACTCTATCTGTGGTTCATGAAAAGAGCAGACATGCGATGACTCTAGCTGTGGTGCATGAAAAGAGCAGACATGCAATGACACTAGTGGATCCATGTGTGGTTCATGGGAAGAACACACATGCAATGACACTGGTGGATCCATGTCCGGTTCATGGGAAGAACACACATGCAATGACACTGGTGGATCCATATGTGGTCTGTGGGAAGAACACACATGGAATGACACTGGTGATATGTGGTTTGTGAGAAGAACACGCATGCAATGACTCTAGCTGTGGTTCGAAAAGAGTAGACATGCAATAACACTGGTGGATCCATGTGTGGTTCATGGGAAGAACACACATCCAATGACATTGGTGCAAGCATGTGTGGTTCATGGGAAGAACACACATACAATGACACTCGTGATATGTGGTTTGTGAGAAGAACAAACATGCAATGGAGAGCCCCATGCAAGGAATCTAGCTGTGGTTCGAAAAGAGTAGACATGCAATGACACTGGTGGATCCATGTGTGGTTCATGGGAAGAACACACATGCAATGACATTGGTGGAACCATGTGTGGTTCATGGGAAGAACACACATGCAATGACACTTGTGGATCCATGTGTGGTCTATGGGAAGAACACACATGCAATGACACTAGTGATATGTGGTTTGTGAGAAGAACACACATGCAATGGAGAGCCCCATGCAATGACTCTAGTTGTGGTTCATGAAAAGAGCAGACATGGAATGACACCGGTGGATCCATGTGTGGTTCATGGGAAGAACACACATGCAATGACACTGGGTGTGGTTCATGATTTGGTATGTGGGAAGAACACACATGCAATGACACTGGTGATATGTGGTTTGTGAGAAGAACACACATGCAATGACTCTAACAGTGGTTAATGAAAAGAGCAGACATCTAATGACACCGGTGGATCCATGTGTGTTTAATGAGAAGAACACACATGCAATGGCACTGGGTGTGGTTCATGATATGGTTTGTGAGAAGAACACGCATGCAATGACTCTAGCTATCTTTCATGAGAAGAGCAGACATACGATGACACTGGTGGATCCATGTGTGGTTCATGGGAAGAACACACATGAAATGACACTAGTAATATGTGGTTTCTGAGAAGAACACACATGCAATGACTCTAGCTGTGGTTTATGAAAAGAACATGCATCTAATGACACTAGTGGATCTAGTTGTGGTTCATGAAAAGAGCAGACATGCAATGACACTGGTGGATCCATGTGTGGTCTGTGGGAAGAACACACATGCAATGACACTGGTGATATGTGGTTTGTGAGAAGAACGCACATGCAATGACACTAGGTGTGGTTCATGAAAAGAGGAGACATGAAATGACACTGGTGGATCCATGTGTGGTTCATCGGAAGAACACACATGCAATGACACTGGTGGATCCATGTGTGGTTCATCGGAAGAACACACATGCAATGACACTGGTGGATCCATGTGTGGTCTATGGGAAGAACACACATGCAATGACACTGGTGATATGTGGTTTGTGAGAAGAACACACATGCAATGACTCTAGCTGTGGTTCATGAAAAGAGCAGACATGCAATGACACTGGTGGATCCATGTGTGGTTCATGGAAGAAAACACATGCAATGACACTGGTGGATCCATGTGTGGTATGTGGGAAGAACACACATGCAATGACACTGGTGGATCCGTGTGTAGTTCATGAGAAGAACACGAATGCAATGACACTGGTGGATCCATGTGTGGTTCATGGGAAGAACACACATGCAATGACACTAGTGGATCCATGTGTGGTTCATGGGAAGAACACACATGCAATGACACTGATGGATCCATGTGTGGTTTATGGGAAGAACACACATGCAATGACACTGGTGGATCCATGTGTGGTATGTGGGAAGAACACACATGCAATGAGACTGGTGGATCCATGTGTGGTTCATGGGAATAACACACATGCAATGACACTGGTGGATCCATGTTTGGTTCATGGGAAGAACACACATGCAATGACACTGGTGGATCCATGTGTGGTCTGTGGGAAGAACACACATGCAATGACACTAGTGATATGTGGTTTCTAAGAAGAACACATGCAATGACTCTAGCTGTGGTTCATGAAAAGAGCAGACATGCAATGACACTGGTGGATCCATGTGTGGTTCATGGGAAGAGCACACATACAATGAAACTGGTGGATCCATGTGTGGTCAGTGGGAAGAACACACATGCAATGACACTGGTGATATGTGGTTTGCGAGAAGAACACACATGCAATGACTCTAGCTTTGGTTAATGAAAAGAGCAGACATGCAATGACACCGGTGGATCCATGTGTGGTTAATGATAAGAACACACATGTAATGACACTGGGTGTGGTTCATGATATTGTTTGTGAGAAGAACACGCATGCAATGACTCTAGCTGTGGTTCATGAAAAGAGCAGACATGCGATGACTCTAACTGTGGTTCATGAAAAGAGAAGACATGCGATGACACCGGTGGATCCATGTGTGGTCTATGAGAGGTACACACATGCAATGACACCGGTGGATCCTTACGTGGTTTGTGAGAATAACACACATGCAATGACACTGGTGGATCCATATGTGGTCTGTGAAAAGAACACACATGCAATGACACTGGTGGATCCATGTGTGGTTCATGGGAAGAACACACATGCAATGACACTGGTGGATCCATGTGTGGTCTGTGGGAAAAACACACATGCAATGACACTGGTGATATGTGGTTGGATAGAAGAACACACATCCAATGAACTCTAGTGGATCCTTACGTGGTTTATGAGAAGAACACACATCCAATGAACTCTAGTGGATCTATCTTGCCATATTTTGATGTATGCCACGATGTATTTCATTGTACAAGACACTCACTTTCCATTTTTATACTAATCAGTATCTTTTGTAGAAGCACAAACCTATGCTCACCCTGTCTGCTAATCCCTGATTGGTTATCACAGTTGTCAAGCAGATCGTGCGCACCAACCATTGATTCTGTGCGATCCAACGATGATTGTTGCACACGTCGTGCCCTTCACAGTACAACATGAGACGGCACGTATGTCTCCCTCAGCGAGACTTCTACAAGAAGGAACACGATGCCGTCCATGGAAAAAGTCGTCGAGCGGTCATGTCATGTTTAATCAAGTCTGAAAAGCCTACTATTGCTAATACTACGCCACAACGGATGCGTCATCGAGTGCACGGTCGTCGATGCACAACTGCAATTTATTGCCACTTGATTTTAATAAGACATATCCTATTTTTTACGCAGTGCCTCTCAATCGCCAATTTTAGGGCCGTGTCAAACTTCGTACATAGAAATTGTGTGTGCGCCCTTTGCATGCGGCTTAATACAGAACTGCCATGCTTGGCCCGGGAAAAGACGTGACGTACCGTGCATGTGTCACGATGCACGGTGCAGTCGACTGCGTGGCGCGTTGCATGGTGGTGCAACAAAACGTGCCTTGCTTCTATCCACCTTAACTACAGAGCCCCTCTCCGCACACCCACTCCCACTCTCGCTCACTATCCCCACACAACCCTCTCCACTGTCCCACCAGCATCCGCAAACTACCGAGAATACCCCGTCCACGCCGGCAATGGCCGAGGAGGATAAGGTGGCCATCGTCGCTTCCGTGGCCACCGGCGAGGAGGCCCCCGTCTCCTCGCTGGTCCTCCTCGACGCGTTGAAAGCAGTCGTTGTCCCTGTCCAGGCCCCAGTCGAGGCATCGATGGCAGCCGCCGTTCCTGTCTAGGCCCCCGTCCCAGCTACCGGCGGAGCCGCCGAAGAGGAGCCCCCCGCCGGCGAGGAGGCCCTCGCCGGTCATAAGCAGACCACGCACTTCTTGGGCACCTACGATCCAGCTAAGTACATCGCTCCGCTAAACCACTACGACACCGGCATCGACGACCTATGGTTGGAGGTAACTAGGGTTTGCTCCCCTCCCCTGGTTCTTCTACTGTTTGTTCGAAATAATGGGCTAATCTATTTAAAATTTAGCTGGTATTGTCATGTTTAATATTCTGGAATTAATCATGGAAACTGTGCCTAATTATCCAACGTCGTTCCCATCATTGGATGCTAGATCTTGGTTTATTAGGATTCGCTTGTTTGCATTTCGATTGCTCGATCTTCTTACACCATCTACTCCCCCATTTTCCTTTTCTTCCAATAGGTTTCCGGCACCGACGTCTGCAGCGATGACGAGTCCATTCACACCAAGGCTTATTAGGTGCTGAGGTGGCTGCGGGCCGGCAGGTACGACGACTACCTCACGTGCCCCTTCTACAGCTGCCCCTTCCGCATGGGGATCGCCTATTGCTTGACGAGTCGCGCCGCCGGCGGAACCGACTTCAACACCTTACTGAAGCATGCAGAGGCCGCGGGCTCCGGCATCCACAAAGGCGGCAAGCGCGAGATCATGAACATCAATGCCTACATCGTTGAACACTGGTCTCTCGGCATTCACCTCCGCAACCTCCAGCGGGTGGCCATCAAAGAGGGTCGCATGCCTCCAATCAGGACCAAGGCCCCCAAAATCAAGGGACTGGGCAGCAAGAAGTGGCGGAGGCGCTGGAGGGAGGTGGAGGCGCTAGCGAATGAACCGGTTGGATGTCAAGTTGGATGTATCTGCATCTGCGGCTGCTGCTGCTAAATAGCTTCTTTTGAATTTCTATATTTTGCTTGCGTCCTATTTCTGGCTGAATGCATCGAACCTCGTTAATCAACCTACTACTTTCTATCGCTATATCCTATTTAGCTACGCATAGCTATATCTACATTTGTTTTGTTTTCTGAATGAATGTATTCTACCTGGTGTGATTTGCTGCTTTAGATTTGCTACATGATCGGAGGCAAAAAGAGGTCCAAAAGGGAACGAATTATCGAAGAGAGAATCTCCTCTAGATTTGCTACCAATTTGGGAAAAATGAAACATATCTTTTTAGCGAGAGAGGAAAAGGGTACTCTTTCAAACTGCCAATTAACGAGCTGCCATCTTGACGAGGCCCCATCTTGACGTCTCCCTCTAGAAGAAGGAACACGATGCCGTCCATGGAAAAAGTCGTCGAGCGGTCATGTCACGTTTAATCAAGTCTGAAAACCTTACTACTGCTACTACTATGCCACAACACATGCGTCATCGAGTGCACGGTCGTCGATGGATAGCTGCAATTTATTGCCACTTTATTTTAATAAGACACATCCCATTTTTTACGCAGCGGCTCTCAATCTCACTTCCAACTGGGGCCCACTATAAGAAGCTTGCACGCGCTAGCCGAAGGCCAAACAGCTGAGCTCGACGAGACCTAACATCTCCGGTTCATCGAGTCACTCGCAGCCATCAACACATCCCTTTACCGAATCTATCACAACTCCACAAATCTCGCCGTACAGCCACCTACCTTTCCCTCTACATTTCCACTTTTAACTATCGCCAATTTTAGGGACGTGTCAAACTTCGTACATAGAAATTGTGTGTGCGCCCTTTGCATCCGGCTCAATACAGAACTTCCATGCATGGCCCGGGAAAAAAACGTGACGTACCCTGCGCGTGTCGCGGTGCACGGTGCAGTCGACGGCGCGGCGCGTTGCACGGTGGTGCAACGAAACGTGCCTTGCTTCTGTCCACCTTAACTATAGAGCCCCTCTCTGCACACCCACTCCCACTCTCACTCACTGCCCCACACAACCCTCTCCACTTTCCCACCAGCATCCGCAAACTCCCGAGAATACCCCGTCCGCGCCGGCGATGGCCGAGGAGGATAAGGTGCCATCGTCGCCTCCGTGGTCACCGGCGAGGAGGCCCCCATCTCCTCGTTGGCCCCCCTCGACGCGTTGAAAGCAGCTGATGTCCCTGTCCAGGCCCCAGTCGAGGCATCGATGGCAGCCGCCGTTCCTGTCCAGGCCCCCGTCCCCGCTACCGACAAAGCCGCCGAAGAGGAGCCCCCCGCCGACGAGGAGGCCCACGCTGGTCACAAGCAGATCACACACTTCTTGGGCACCTACGATCCAGATAAGTATATCGCTCCGCTGAACCCCTACGACACCGGCATCGACGACCTATGGTCGGAGGTAACTAGGGTTTGCTCCCCTCCCCTGGTTCTTCTACCGTTTGTTAGAAATAATGGGCTAAACTATTTAAAATTTAGCTGGTATTGTCATGTTTAATATTCTGGAATTAATCATGGAAATTGTGCCTAATTATCCAACACCGTTCCCATTGTTGGATGCTAGATCTTGGTTTATTAGGATTCACTTGTTCGCATTTCGATTGCTCGATCTTCTTACACCATCTACTCCTCCATTTTCCTTTTCTTCTAATAGGTTTCCGGCAGCGACGTCTGCACCGATGACGAGTCCATTCACACCAAGGCTCGTCAGGTGTTGAGGAGGCTTCCTCAGGGGCCCCTACTATAGCTGCCCCTTCTGTAAGGGGGACACCTACTGCTTGACGAGTTGTGCCACCGACGACACCGTCTTGAACACCTTACTGAAGCATGCAGAGGCTGCTGGCTCCGGCATCCACAAAAGCGGCAAGCGCGAGACCATGAACATCAACGCCTACATCACTGAACACCGGGCTCTCTGCATTCACCTCTGAAACCTCCAGCGGGTGGCCATCAAAGAGGGTCGCATGCCTCCAATCAGGCCCAAGTCCCCCAAGTCCAAGAAACTAGGCAGCAAGAAGTGGAGGAAGCGTCGAAGGGAGGAGGCGGAGGCGCGGGCGCTTGCAGGATGTGCCTGCAGCTGTGGCGGCTGCTGCTGCTGGTAAGCAGCTTCTTTCTAGCTATATCCTATTTCTGGCTGAATGCATCGAACCTCATTAAGCAATATACTTTCTATCGCTATATCCTATTTAGCTGCACACAGCTATATCTACATTTGTTTTGTTTTCTGAATGAATGTATTCTGCCTGGTGTGATTTGCTGCTCTAGATTTGCTACCTGATCGGAGGCAAAAAGAGGTCCAAAAGGGAACGAAATATCGAAGTTAGAATCTTGTCTAGATTTTCTACCAATTTGGGCAAAATGAAACATATATGTTTAGCGAGAGAGGAAAAGGCCACTCTTTCAAACTGCTAGTTAAGAAGCTACCATCTTGACAAGCTACAAGACACATACATAAACATAACACAACGAGGGTTAAATTTATTTTACTAGTATCACTTGAGGCGCTAGACATCTTGGCAAGCTAACTAAGTTCCACGAAACAAAAACATAACACTGACAAGTAAAATTTAATTCACTCCTCATCAGACCACTTGAGGCGCTTGCCATCGTTCCTAGGCGACGAACTGCGACCATTCCAGGTACTCCACATCTCACGAACTTCTTTGTCCCCCCTGGCATCTGACTTGGCTTTCCTATCTTTAGCATCCTGCGGCACAATTAGCGGTGCATCCCAGGCTTGATTGTTGCCGCTAGAAGATGCTGCCTCTCTGTTTGTCGCTTCAGGTTCAGCCTCTCTATGAGCTGCTTCTTCAGCTGCAAGCTCTCTTTCAGCTGCTTCTGTAGCCTCTTTGTCATCTGCTTCAGATGCAGCCAATTTCTTTGCATATTCAACTTCAAACTCAGCTATTCCGCATTTTCTACAAAGGGCTCCCCTATGCTCGTCTTCCCTCTTGCAAATAGGGCAAAACATGAGGTAACATAGAAAAAATGGATCTTCTTGTACAGCTGGTAGGTCACGTAAGCATCTATGGCTGCATACTTCAGGTTTATATCAGACAACGGCCACTCGTCCCAGAAATCGTGCCTATCTGTAGGGAAATTTTCCTTCATTTTGTCGTAGGACTCATCGAGGATTCTAGTTGCGAGTGATGCCATTCCATCCTTCTTCGAGCCCCCTAGGATCTTGACAAGACGCTGAATATCGATCCAGTTGTGCGCAGGAATTATAATTTCCTCTTGATACAATTTCAAAAAATCAGTTGTTGTGTTGACAGTGCAGAAAACAATTCCCTTTTCTACAAGGAACTGGCGCAGCGCCGGACATTTCCTGTCAGTCCTGAAAGTATGTAGTTTGTCATCACCAAAATTTGTAACTACAAATATTTTGTCAATGCAAGATCATCATCTCAATATAATTTTGAAAAGTTTACTAAATGCAAGATCAAGACTCTCAACATTGTATTGTCATAATTTATTCGGTTTTGCTATTTCTCAGTCGACTGAAAGAGTTGCACATTTCCTTTAACTACGGTTGCACTTTTCTTATGTGATTGAGACTAAAGAAAATCTCAGTCGATTGAGACATAGGCAAACCCTAATTTATTTGGTCCTAAATTAAATCCAGTAGTTGCAAGATGAGCAAGTGCATAAAGAACAAGAGGAGAAAACCCTAAAAGCGGTTAGCTACAGAGAACAGATCTATAAACCAGGAGAGGTGGTAGACGAGGACATGTTTCCGCATGGATAGTTGAACGACGGAAACTTCACTCCCTTCATATGGGTGCTCCGGGGTGTACTCGAGGTCCAATCCCACAAACTTGTCCTCGTCTATCCCAAGCCAACCCTCGTACATCCTCAGGACATGCACCACTGTCTCCTCCTCGTTGGTGTAGACAACGTGTATCTTCTTATTGGCATGGGTAGTGAAGCTTGTCTCTAGAGTGCGTAGATCTTCCATGGTGGCAAGGAGAAGACGGGAAGAAGATAGTAGATGACAGGAAGAAGAAGAGTGGTTTCTGCGAGGCAGGGGAATGGTGGAACCGTCAATGCGCTTTTATGGTAGGGGTTAACGATTGGGACGGAAGTCCAAGGAGAGACGTGTGGCGGTGGCCGTTCTAGCTTCTGAGTAGACAAAAAATAATTATAACACCGATACATGGGCCCTGTTTTGTCACGTCAATACACTAGGTAGGGGGTGTTGTCCTATCCACTGTGCCAACGCTGCAAGCCTACGTGACAGCCACCGCGCCTAAGCGACGCGAGCGACATAACGGCGAGAACTAATAGGGGGGCCCAACTTGAGGCCCGTTAGCCTGCTTTTTTGTATTGAAACGTAAAGTTGAATTCGTGCCGAAAAAGACCCTCTGAGTATTTGGCACACCAACTGTAGTCATCCTGGCTGATTTTAGGGAACTTGGTTACCGCGTTGCCTGTACACCCCAACTTTTGGGCTGCAAAATGATATTCTCTTCCTAGACGGCTGCAGGCCATGCTTGGAAATAGACGGAACTTCTTTAACAGGGAAGTTTAGGGGACATGTTGCTTCTGCTTGTGCTTTGGACGCACATAATTGGCTTCTACCCATAGCTTATGTTGTTCTTGAGGGTGAATCAAATGAAAGCTGGACATGGTTCATGCAGAGACTACGGGCAGTAATTGGTCACCCTGAAGGCTTGGTGATACACACTGGTGAATGCAAGGGTCTTGAGAATGATGTTGATGTTGTGTTTCCTAGGGTTGAGCATAGGTAATGCATGTGGTACCTCACTACTAACTTCACGAAGAAGTTCAAAGGAAAGATCTTTGAAGAGAACTTGTGGCGATCAACATACACATACACCCCAAGCATGCATGCTACTTACTTGCAGAACATGTATGTACTGCCAAAGGTGAAAAAATACCTTAAAGAAGATCACACCAACCTATGGGCCAGAAACAAGTTTGGTGAGTTAAGCAAGGTGGGTTTTGTTTGCAATAATTTGGTAGAGAGTATCAATACTAAGATTTCAGGCATGAAGACACTTGCAATCGTTATTTTGTTGGATGCAATAAGACAGTGCATAATGGTGAAGATAGATTTAAGGCAAAGAATTTGTGCAAGAAAATTTTTAGGCCATAAAATAGTTCCAAAGGTGGTTATGTTACTGAATGCAAGAACCAGGGCAATGAGAATGATAAATATGAGGATGGTCAGAAGTTCCAGAACATTGGTAGAGGTTTATGCAGAATGCAAGCATGGAACTGAACAGAGGTACACTGTAGACATTGGAAACAAGACTTGTTCGTGTAGGAAGTGGCAGATTACTGGTCTGCCATGTCACCATGCACTATACTTCATCTTAAAGCTTAGAGGTAGCGGAGCTTAAATAGAGAACTATGTTGACAACTATTTCTCTGTGGACAAGTTTGCTGCAACTTATGCAGAAAACGTACCACTTATGGCTGATGAAAATGATTGGGAGATTGTCAATCCAGGGTTCAAACTTCAACCACCAGTTGTTGGGAGGCCACCTGGGAGGCCTAGAAAGCTAAGGATCGAAGCCTCCACCAATAAAGGTTCAAGGCTAGGAGCTAGGAAAAGGAAATGCAAACGTTGTGGAGGATTCGGCCATATCAAGAGGTTGTGCAAAAACCAAGTTCCACATGATCTTGTCCCTATTCACACCCCGGTGGTAGAAAATGAGGCTTCTCAGCCAGAACTAGAGGAAGAGAAGCGCGAAGACAAAGAACTTGAGGAAGTGCAGCAGGTGGAGGAAAATGGCGGTGAGCACTCGGAGGAAAACGTAGGTAAGTAGCAAATTTATGAAGAAGTGGAGGTACTGGCGAGAAAAGGGTGTGAAAAGAAATGAAAGGTAAGCGGAACGGAAGGAAAAGGAAAATAATGGAGGTGTATTAGAATATGAAGAAGTTGCAGGGGTGACTGAGGATGTTCTTGAGGATCTTTCGGCTAACTACAGGAGAAATAATAAATCCCTGCCAGTTTCATCTTTGTACGATTCTCTAGATGAAAGGTAAGCTTAAAAATTGTTTTATTTGCCATTTGATCATTTTTCTATCCTCATCAATTGTTGCTTAATGTAGCGTGGGCTGGCAGGCTAATAAGAGGAGCAGAAAGCGGGCACAATAACGTTATTTCTTGAATTATCATTTAAATTGAACTAGTCCGTGTCATCTTTATTTATATCTGTCGCGTGCAACATGTCTATGATGGGGTCAGATGGACCAGATTACAACTTTTGAAATATTATTACATTGGAGTAATTTTTTACCTGCGTATGGACGCAGCTACTAGTTCCCATCTCCTCTAGCACACTCCAAAATTATGGTTATGCCATCAAGTGCTGGTACTAGAGTCAGCGTATTGTCCCATCAGATGTGAACGCGCGAACTTTGTTTGTTTAGAATTGGACGACTTTTGATTAGTTTGAATTCCTCAAAAAAATATTATTACTCCCTCCGTTTTGAAATAACACTTGAATCTGTGTAGATTCATATGTATCTAGACATGTTTTGGGTATAGATACATTTGAGTATCTAAAAAAAGCTAAGTCAGTTATATCTAGATGGAAGTAGTACACTATTACAACACGCTTGTCCCCTTCTCCTCTAGCGCACTCCATATTATGGTTGTGCCATCAAGTGCTGGGAGTAGAGTAAGCATGTTGTCCTATCCGATATGCCAGGAGCGCGCAAACTTTATTTTCAGGATCAGATGACTTTTGGTTAGTTTCAAAGACAAAAACACCTAAAACATGGCCAATATATATAGATTATGATGCTAGTCGACTATGACTCAAGTGACCCTCATCCAAAGAAGGCATTAATCTACCGTACATAGATTTAATTTAGGCTTAAGTGGCCCTGATCGACTATGATGCTCGCGCCGCCTCCATCATCGATGACGTTGTCCACATAGCCGTCTACCTCCTCTATGTCGGAATCGATGCTGATATTCCTCGCCGCGATCCTCCTCCTCATGGATTCTTCACGGCACGCCGCCTCGATAACGGTGGAGGTCATATGCCCAGGCACTACCCAGAAGCGCTGCCTCCCTTCGGGATTGCGCAGATCCAGGTGGATCTCTCGCCGGTGGGTTCAGCACAAATCAATCAACACCTTCCGCTCCCTCTTGAACAACTTTGGGCAGTACGCGCTCGTGCGCAAGTACCGGGCCACTGCCCTCTTCTGCTCCGGCAGCTAGCGGCGGTGCTCATCGATCCGCCTCGCCAACATGTTGTCGCGCAAGAGCGGCGTGACGGGCACCCCGGCGTAATTGAGCTCGAAGCTCGTCGGAAGCCTCGTGAGTGGCGTCACGATTATGTCATAGTGGGCGAACATCTAAGCCTCGTGCAAGCAGAGTTTGGGCCTCTCCCTCTCCATGGCGATGAAGGAACACGATTTGAGATTCGGCCCCGAGGTTAAGGGGATAAGGGCAAGGACGTAGGCCCAGTCGTGGTTGCCACTGCCAATCAGTTTGCAGAACAGACTTCTCGCAGATCGCCCTTACGAAGGACATCCTTATCATCTAGGCTCCCTGATCTAGCGACGCCTAACAATCAGGACACAGAAATAACCTACAACCGCTCCAGGCTTCTAGAAGACCCGATCCCATGGCCACCATTGGACGCTAGAGTTAAGATCCAACGGTTGTCATTGAATCATGCAATGACATTAGTGGATCCATGTGGTTTAGGAAAGGAACACACATGCAATGACTCTGGTGGTGGTTTAGGAAAAAACACATGAAATGACTCTAGTGGATCCATGTGGTTTAGGAAAGGAACACACATGCAATGGCTCTCGTGGATCCATGTGGTTTAGGAAAGGAACACACATGCAATGACACTAGTGGTGGTTTATGAAAAGAACACACATGCAAATGACTCTGGTGGATCCATGTGGTTTATGGAAAGAACACACATGCAATGAATCTAGTGGTGGTTTATGAAAAGAACACACATGCAGTTACACTAGTGGATCCATGTGGTTTATGAAAAGAACAAACATGCAATGACTCTAGTCGTGGTTTATGAAAAGAACACACATGCAATGACACTAGTGGTGGTTTAGGAAAACAACACACATGCAAAGACATGCAATGACACTGGTGGATCCATGTGGTTTAGGAAAGGAACACACATGCAACGACACTCGTGGTGGTTTATGAAAAGAACACATATGGAAATGACTCTGGTGGATCCATGAGGTTTATGGAAAGAACACACATGCAATGAATCTAGTGGTGGTTTATGAAAAGAACACACATGCAATGACACTAGTGGATCCAAGTGGTTTATGAAATGAACACACATGCAAATGACTATGGTGGATCCATGTGGTTTCTGAAAAGAACACACATGCAATGGCACTGGTGGATCCATGTAGTTTAGTAAAATAACGCACATGCAATGGCACTGGTGGATCCATGTAGTTTAGTAAAATAACACACATGCAATGACACTAGTGGTGGTTTAGGAAAAGAACACACATGCCATGAATCTAGTTATGGTTTATGAAGAGAACACACATGCAAATGACTCTGGAGGATCCATGTGGTTTATGGAAAGAACACGCATGCAATGAATCTAGTGGTGGTTTATGAAAAGAACACACATGTAATGACACTAGTGGATCCATGTGGATTATCAAAAGAACAAACATGCAATGACTCTAGTTGTGGTTTATGAATAGAACACACTTGGAATGACTCTGGTGGATCCAAGTGGTTTATGAAAAGAACAAACATGCAGTGACTCTAGTTGTGGTTTATGAAAAGGACAAACATGCAATGACACTGGTGGATCCAAGTGGTTTATGAAAAGAACTCACATGCAATGACTCTACTGGTGGTTTAGTAAATAACAAACATGCAATGACACTAGTGGTGGTTTAGGAAAAGAACACACATGCAAAGACATGCAATGACACTGGTGGATCCATGTGGTTTACGAAAAGAACAAACATGCAATGACTCTAGTTGTGGTTTATGAAAAGAACACACATGCAATGACTGTAGTGGTGGTTTAGAAATAGAACACACATGCAATGACACTGGTGAATCCACGTGGTTTAGGAAAGGAACACACATGCAATGACACTGGTGGTCTTTTATGAAAAGAACACACATGCAAGTGACACTGGTGGTGGTTTAGGAAAAGAACACACGTGCAATGACTCCAGTTGTGGTTTATGACACTAGTACACACATGCAATGATACTGGTGGATCCAAGTGGTTTATGAAAAGAACACACATGCAATGACTCTAGTGGTGGTTTAGGAAAAGAACAAACATGCAATGACTCTAGTGGTGGTTTATGAAAAGGACACACATGCATTGACACAGGTGGTTCCATGTGGTTTAGTAAAATAACACATATGCAATGACACTAGTGGTGGTTTAGGAAAAGAACACACATGCAAAGACATGCAATGACACTGGTGGATCCATGTGGTTTAGGGAAGGAACACACATGCAGTTACACTACTGGTGGTTTATGAAAATAACACACATGCAAATGACTCTAGTGGATCCATGTGGTTTATGGAAACTACACACATGCAATGAACTTAGTGATGGTTTATGAAAAGAACACACATGCAATGACAGTGGTGGATCCAAGTGGTTTATGAAAAGAACACACATGCAAATGACTCTAGTGGATCCATGTGGTTTATGACAAGAACACACATGCAATGACTCTAGTGGTGGTTTAGGAAAAGAACACACATGCAATGACACTTGTGGATCCATGTGGTTTAGTAAAATAACACACATGCAATGACACTAGTGGTGGTTTAGGAAAATAACACACATGCAATGACACCGGTGGATCCAAGTGGTTTATGAAAAGAACACACATGCAATGACTCTAGTGGTGGTTTAGGAAAAGAACAAACATGCAATGACTCTAGTGGTGGTTTATGAAAAGGACACACATGCATTGACACAGGTGGTTCCATGTGGTTTAGTAAAATAACACATATGCAATGACACTAGTGGTGGTTTAGGAAAAGAACACACATGCAAAGACATGCAATGACACTGGTGGATCCATGTGGTTTAGGGAAGGAACACACATGCAGTTACACTACTGGTGGTTTATGAAAATAACACACATGCAAATGACTCTAGTGGATCCATGTGGTTTATGGAAACTACACACATGCAATGAACTTAGTGATGGTTTATGAAAAGAACACACATGCAATGACAGTGGTGGATCCAAGTGGTTTATGGAAAGAACACACATGCAAATGACTCTAGTGGATCCATGTGGTTTATGACAAGAACACACATGCAATGACTCTAGTGGTGGTTTAGGAAAAGAACACACATGCAATGACACTTGTGTATCCATGTGGTTTAGTAAAATAACACACATGCAATGACACTAGTGGTGGTTTAGGAAAATAAAACACATGCAATGACACCGGTGGATCCAAGTGGTTTATGAAAAGAACACACATGCAATGACTCTAGTGGTGGTCTAGGAAATGAACACATATGTAATGACTCTAGTGGTGGTTTAAGAAAAGGACACACATGCAATGACACTGGTGGATCCATGTGGTTTAGTAAAATAACACGCATGCATTGACTCTAGTGGTGTTTTAGGAAAAGAACACACATGCAATGACATGCAATGTCACTCGTGGATCCATGTGGTTTAGGAGGAGAACACACATGCAATGACACTGGTGGTGGTTTATGGAAAGAACACACAGGCAATAAATCTAGTGGTGGTTTATGAAAAGAACACACATGCAATGACACTGGTGGATCCATGTGGATTATGAAAAGAACAAACATGCAATGACTCTAGTTGTGGTTTACGAAAACAATACACATGTAATGAATCTGGTGGATCCAAGTGGTTTATGAAAAGAACAAACATGCAGTGACTCTAGTTGTTGTTTATGACATGCAATGACACTGGTGGATCTAAATGGTTTATGAAAAGAACACACATGCAATGACTCTAGTGGTGGTTTATTAAAATAACAAACATTCAATGACACTAGTGGTGGTTTAGGAAAATAACACGCATGCAAAGACATGCAATGACACTAGTGAATCCATGCGGTTTAGGAAAGGAACACATATGCAAATGACTCTAGTGGTGGTTTATGAAAAGAACACACATGCAAATGACACTGGTGGATCCACGTGGTTTATGGAAATAACACACATGCAATGAATCTAGTGGTGGTTTATGAAAAGAACACACATGCAATGACACTGGCGGATCCATGTGGTTTATGAAAAGAACAAACATGCAATGAATCTAGTTGTGGTTTATGAAAAGAACACACATGGAATGACTCTAGTGGTGCTTTAGGAAAAGAACACACATGCAATGAGACTGGTGAATCCATGTGGTTTAGGAAAGGAAAACACATGCAATGACACTATTTGTGGTTTATGAAAAAAACACATGCAAATGACACTGGTGGATCCATGTGGTTTAGTAATATAAAACACATGAAATGACACTAGTCGTGGTTTAAGAAAAGAAAACACAAGCAGTGACTCTAGTTGTGGTTTATGACACTGGTACACATATGCCATGACACTGGTGGTTTCAAGTGGTTTATGAAAAGAACACACATGCAATGACTCTAGTGGTGGTTTAGGTAAAGAACAAGCATGCAATGACTCTTGTGGTGGTTTATGAAAAGGACACACATGCAATGACACTTGTGGATCCATGTGGTTTAGTAAAATAACACACATGGAATGACACTAGTGGTGGTTTAGTAAAAGAACACACATACAAATATATGCAATGACACTGGTGGATACATGTGGTTTAGGGAAGGAACACACATGCAGTGACACTGGCGGTGGTTTATGAAAAGAACGCACATGCAAATGACTACTAGATTTATGTGGTTTATAGAAAGAACACACATGCAATGAATCTAGTGGTGGTTTATGAAAAGAACACACATGCAATGACACTGGTGGATCCAAGTGGTTTATAAAAAGAACACACATGCAAATGACTCTAGTAGAATCATGTGGTTTAGGAAAATAACACACATGCAATGACACTAGTGGTGGTTTAGCAAAAGAACACACATGCAATGACTCTAGTGGTGGTTTATGAAAAGGACACACATGCAATGACAATGGTGGATCCATGTGGATTAGTAAAATAACACACATGTAATGACACTAGTGGTGGTTTAGGAAAAAACACACATGCAAAGATATGCAATGACGCTGGTGGATCCATGTGGTTGAGGGAAGGAACACACATGCAGTGACACCGGTGGATCCAAGTGGTTTATGAAAAGAACACACATGCAATGACTCTAGTGGTTGTTTAGGAAAATAACACACATGCAATGACTCTACTGGTGGGTTATTAAAAGGACACACATCAATGACACAGGTGGATCCATGTGGTTTAGTAAAATAACACACATGCAATGACATGCAATGACACTGGTGGATCCATGTGGTTTAGGAAACGAACACACATGCAATGACACAGGTGGTGATTTATGAAAAGAACACACATGCAAATGACTCTGGTGGATCCATGTGGTTTATGGAAAGAACACACATGCAATAAATCTAGTGGTGCTTTACGAAAAGAACACACATGTAATGACACTGGTGGATCCATGTGGATTATGAAAAGAACAAACATGCAATGACTCTAGTTGTGGTTGATGAAAAGAGTACACATGCAATGAATCTGGTGGATCCAAGTGGTTTATGGAAAGGACAAACATGCTGTGACTCTAGTTGTTGTTTATGACATGCAATGACACTGGTGGATCCAAATGGTTTATGAAAAGAACTCACATGCAATGACTCTACTGGTGGTTTAGTAAATAACAAACATGCAATGACACTAGTGGTGGTTTAGGAAAAGAACACACATGCAAAGACATGCAATGACACTGGTGGATCCATGTGGTTTACGAAAATACCAAACTTGCAATGACTCTAGTTGTGGATTATGAAAAGAACAAACATGCAATGACTCTAGTTGTGGTTTATGAAAAGAATACACATGTAATGAATCTGGTGGATCCAAGTGGTTTATGAAAAGAACAAACATGCAGTGACTCTAGTTGTTGTTTATGACATGCAATGACACTGGTGGATCTAAATGGTTTATAAAAAGAACACACATGCAATGACTCTAGTGGTGGTTTTGTAAAATAACAAACATTCAATGACACTAGTGGTGGTTTAGGAAAAGAACACACATGCAAAGACATGCAATTACACTAATGAATCCATGTGGTTTAGGAAAGGAACACATATGCAAATGACTCTAGTGGTGGTTTATGAAAAGAACACACATGCAAATGACTCTGGTGGATCCATGTGGTTTATGGAAAGAACACACATCCAATGAATCTAGTGGTGGTTTATGAAAAGAACACACATGCAATGACACTGGTGGATCCATGTGGTTTATGAAAAGAACAAACATGCAATGACTCTAGTTGTGGTTTATGAAAACAACACACATGCAATGACTCTAGTGGTGGTTTAGGAAAAGAACACACATGCAATGACACTAGTGGATCCATGTGGTTTAGGAAAGGAACACACATGCAATGACACTGGTTGTGGTTTATGAAAAGAACACACATGCAAATGACACTGGTGGATCCATGTGGTTTAGTAATATAAAACACATGAAATGACACTAGTGGTGGTTTAAGAAAAGAAAACACATGCAATGACTCTAGTTGTGGTTTATGACACTGATAGACACATGCCATGACACTGGTGGTTTCAAGTGGTTTATGAAAAGAACAGACATGCAATGACTCTAGTGGTGGTTTATGAAAAGAACAAACATGCAATGACTCTAGTTGTGGTTTATGAAAAGAACACACATGCAATGACTCTAGTGGTGGTTTAGGAAAAGAACACACATGCAATGACACTAGTGGATCCATGTGGTTTAGGAAAGGAACACACATGCAATGACACTGGTTGTGGTTTATGAAAAGAACACACATGCAAATGACACTGGTGGATCCATGTGGTTTAGTAATATAAAACACATGAAATGACACTAGTGGTGGTTTAAGAAAAGAAAACACATGCCATGACTCTAGTCGTGGTTTATGACACTGGTAGACACATGCCATGACACTGGTGGTTTCAAGTGGTTTATGAAAAGAACACACATGCAATGACTCTAGTGGTGGTTTAGGTAAAGAACAAACATGCAATGACTCTTGTGGTGGTTTATGAAAAGGACACACATGCAATGACACTGGTGGATCCATGTGGTTTAGTAAAATAACACACATGCAATGACACTAGTGGTGGTTTAGTCAAAGAACGCACATACAAATATATGCAATGACACTGATGGATACATGTGGTTTAGGGAAGGAACACACATGCAGTGACACTGGTGGTGGTTTATGAAAAGAACACTCATGCAAATGACTCTACTGGATCCATGTGGTTTATAGAAAGAACACACATGCAATGAATCTAGTGGTGGTTTATGAAAAGAACACACATGCAATAACACTGGTGGATCCAAGTGGTTTATGAAAAGAACACACATGCAAATGACCCTAGTAGATCCATATGGTTTAGGAAAATAACACACATGCAATGACACTGGTGGATACATGTAGTTTAGTAAAATAACACACATGCAATGACACTAGTGGTGGTTTAGGAAAAGAACACACATGCAATGACTCTAGTTCTGGTTTATGAAAAGAAAACACATGCAATGACACCGGTGGATCCAAGTGGTTTATGAAAAGAACACACATGCAATGACTCTAGTGGTTGTTTAGGAAAAGAACACACATGCAATGACTCTTGTGGTGGTTTATGAAAAGGACACACATGCAATGACACTGGTGGATCCATGCGGTTTAGTAAAATAACACACATGCAATGACACTAGTGGTGGTTTAGGAAAATAACACACATGCAATGACATGCAATGACACTGGTGGAAACATGTGGTTTACGAAACGAACACACATGCAATGACATAGGTGGTGTTTTATGAAAAGAACACACCTGCAAATCACTCTGGTGGATCCATGTGGTTTATGGAAAGAACACACATGTAATAAATCTAGTAGTGGTTTATGAAAAGAACACGCCTGCGTTGACTCTAGTGGTTGTTTAGGAAAAGAACACACATGCAATGACTCTAGTGGTGGTTTATTAAAAGGACACACATGCAATGACACAGGTGGATCCATGTGGTTTAGTAAAATAACACACATGCAATGACACTAGTTGTGGTTTAGGAAAAGAACACACATGCAATGACATGCAATGACACTGGTGGATCCATGTGGTTTAGGAAACGAACACACATGCAATGACACAGGTGGTGATTTATGAAAAGAACACACATACAAATATATGCAATGACACTAGTGGATACATGTGGTTTAGGTAAGGAACACACATGTAATGACACTAGTGGTGGTTTATGAAAAGAAAACACATGCAATGACTCTAGTTGTGGTTTATGACACTGGTAGACACATGCCATGACACTGGTGGTTTCAAGTGGTTTATGAAAAGAACACACATGCAATGACTCTAGTGGTGGTTTATGAAAAGAACAAACATGCAATGACTCTAGTTGTGGTTTATGAAAAGAACACACATGCAATGACTCTAGTGGTGGTTTAGGAAAAGAACACACATGCAATGACACTAGTGGATCCATGTGGTTTAGGAAAGGAACACACATGCAATGACACTGGTTGTGGTTTATGAAAAGAACACACATGCAAATGACACTGGTGTATCCATGTGGTTTAGTAATATAAAACACATGAAATGACACTAGTGGTGGTTTAAGAAAAGAAAACACATGCAATGACTCTAGTTGTGGTTTATGACACTGGTAGACACATGCCATGACACTGGTGGTTTCAAGTGGTTTATGAAAAGAACACACATGCAATGACTCTAGTGGTGGTTTAGGTAAAGAACAAACATGCAATGACTCTTGTGGTGGTTTATGAAAAGGACACACATGCAATGACACTGGTGGATCCATGTGGTTTAGTAAAATAACACACATGCAATGACACTAGTGGTGGTTTAGTCAAAGAACGCACATACAAATATATGCAATGACACTGATGGATACATGTGGTTTAGGGAAGGAACACACATGCAGTGACACTGGTGGTGGTTTATGAAAAGAACACTCATGCAAATGACTCTACTGGATCCATGTGGTTTATAGAAAGAACACACATGCAATGAATCTAGTGGTGGTTTATGAAAAGAACACACATGCAATAACACTGGTGGATCCAAGTGGTTTATGAAAAGAACACACATGCAAATGACCCTAGTAGATCCATGTGGTTTAGGAAAATAACACACATGCAATGACACTGGTGGATCCATGTAGTTTAGTAAAATAACACACATGCAATGACACTAGTGGTGGTTTAGGAAAAGAACACACATGCAATGACTCTAGTTCTGGTTTATGAAAAGAAAACACATGCAATGACACCGGTGGATCCAAGTGGTTTATGAAAAGAACACACATGCAATGACTCTAGTGGTTGTTTAGGAAAAGAACACACATGCAATGACTCTTGTGGTGGTTTATGAAAAGGACACACATGCAATGACACTGGTGGATCCATGCGGTTTAGTAAAGTAACACACATGCAATGACACTAGTGGTGGTTTAGGAAAATAACACACATGCAATGACATGCAATGACACTGGTGGAAACATGTGGTTTACGAAATGAACACACATGCAATGACATAGGTGGTGTTTTATGAAAAGAACACACCTGCAAATCACTCTGGTGGATCCATGTGGTTTATGGAAAGAACACACATGTAATAAATCTAGTAGTGGTTTATGAAAAGAACACACCTGCATTGACGCTAGTGGTTGTTTAGGAAAAGAACACACATGCAATGACTCTAGTGGTGGTTTATTAAAAGGACACACATGCAATGACACAGGTGGATCCATGTGGTTTAGTAAAATAACACACATGCAATGACACTAGTTGTGGTTTAGGAAAAGAACACACATGCAATGACATGCAATGACACTGGTGGATCCATGTGGTTTAGGAAACGAACACACATGCAATGACACAGGTGGTGATTTATGAAAAGAACACACATACAAATATATGCAATGACACTAGTGGATATATGTGGTTTAGGGAAGGAACACACATGTAATGACACTAGTGGTGGTTTATGAAAAGAACACACATGCAAATGACTCTACTGGATCCATGTTGTTTATAGAAAGAACACACATGCAATGAATCTAGTGGTGGTTTATGAAAAGAACACACATGCAATGACACTGGTGAAAGAACATTTCTTAATCCCTAGTGTTTTGTGTGTTAGATAACAATACCAAGGATCATTTAATGTGTGTTGAAGTGTTGCAGCTCTATTTGGGAACAAAGGGAAAGGAACTCTGCCTTTGGGGGCGGATAATCCGGCCCCACCAGGGGCAGATAATCCGCCCCTCCCTTTGCCCAAGCAGGCGCAAGCCCCAGAGAGGGGGCGGAATTTTGGCCGGATTTTCCGGCCCCGCCGGATAATCCGCCCCTCAGGGGGGCCGGATAATCCTCCCCCCTGCTCATCGCCAAGGCGCAAGCCCCAGAGAGGGGGCGGAATTTTGGCCGGAAAGTCCGGCCCCGACGGATAATCCGCCCCTCAGGGGGCCGGATTATCCGCCCCCCAAGAACTTCATCAAACTTCACCAAGGTGCAAGCCCCAAAGAGGGAGCGGAGTTTCCGCCGGAGAATCCGCCCTTGGGGCGGAGTTTTCCCAGGGGGCGGATAACCCGCCCCAAGTGGGGGGCGGATAATCCGCCCCCAAATTTGTGCAACGGTCAGATCTGGGGAGGGGGTATTTAATCCAGCCATCCCCTCCTGCCAGAACGCTTGATTCATCTCGAAAAAGAACAGATCAGATCTAAAAGCTTCATACAAGAGTGCTCCACATAGATCCACCCAAAGACCCCATCCCTTGGGGAATCAAAGGAGGAGAACTCGATCTTCATCATCAGCAATCAAGCGCTTCATCTCCTCTCCATTCATTTGGAGAACCTCCGATCTAGTATTTCTTGCAAATATCTAGATCCTCGTTTTTGTTTATATTGATAAACCTTGTTCTTGTGGCAGCATGTTGTCATCCCGGGAGCCCCCAATTCGGTTGTGGGTGTGTGCCCCGATAGTGTTGTAAAAGGCACCGGTTCCCGCCTCGAAGGGATCCAATAGTGGAGAAGGTGGATCAGGCCTCTCGTGGCGAGATCCATCGGAGAATAGGGTGAGGCCTATTGTGGCGTGGTGGTCTTAGAACCGCCCACCCCTCCAACGCAGATGTACTTCCCTTAACAAGGAAGGAACTGCGGTAAAACAAATCCCTGTGTCTCCGCGTGCTCCACTATGGTTTCCTCGCTCCTCTTTTACATGCTTAGTAGTTAGGGCTACATATAGGAAAATTCTCGTAGTTGCATATCTAGAGAATTTACTTTGTGTCAAGCCTAAAATTGAAAAAGTATTAAAAATTGGTTAGCACCTATTCACCCCCCCTCTAGGTGCCCATACGATCCATTTCAATTGGTATCAGAGCCTCGGCTCTTATTTCGGGCTTAACCGCCTAAGAGAAGTATGGGTTCCAAGGGAGATGGGAGTGATGCTCCGGAGGTAGTCACCATGAACGATCTCAAGACGTTGGAAACAACCTTGGTGAGTTCAATGGAGGCTAAGATGGAAGAGATGCGTCAATTGATAATGCGTCTCTCCACATCCGCAGCATCACCTCCATCTAACTCTGAGGATACCACTCCGCAATCCAAGGAAACGGGTAAAACTGTTTCCAAAGATAACGAAGTGGTAGGTGATGATACTAGTAAGATCTCCTCCTTGAAAAAGGATAGCGGTAAGGATGGATACAATGAGGTTTCTCATGTGTATTCCCCTGATCCGCCTATTCCTCACCCACATATACATAATAGGGGTGATCCACCCAAACTGTCAGCTTCTACTTTCTCTCAATGGCAATTTTTGATGAAATCTCATGTGTGCAGTTCCTCCATAGAGTTGTGGAAGATCATCGAAAATGGTCTTCACGTTGGAAATCCTAACAATCTCACAAGGAGAGAAGTGGTCGATAGCCAACTCAATGCTACAGCTCTACACATGATACAGCTTGGTGTGGGTGATAAAGACATGCCACACATTCAACATCTTAGCACAACTAAAGAAGCTTGGGATGCTCTCACCGAGCTCTTCATCGGAAATGAAAGTATGAGAAGGAATAGATATGATGCCTTGAGCAATGAAGCTGAAGGATTTTATATGCTAGATGGAGAAGACCATGAGGACATGTATAGGAGGCTCAAGGCAATAGCTACAACCTTCAGAAACCACGGTGCAGCTCGTGTTGATGATGCTTGGATCAAGCGCAAGTATGTCAGTGCTCTTATGCCATTTGAGCCCATAGATTTGCAAAGTCTCCAAGGTAGGCATAATTATCACCTCATGTCATCCAATGAGGTAATGCAAGAAATGTCCGCCTTCAAAGTGGCTGCCAAGAATGCCGAAGATGCTCGTGCTTGAGCTATGGGGATGCAAAAGGGGGTCAACATGGCTTTGAAGACTAGTGTGATTGATCATGATGAATATGCGGTAGAAGGTCTGGACTGTCCCGAAGATATAAAAAGGATCCACGGACAATACTTGGCTCTTTATGCAAGAAACTTTTGGAAAGATCCAGCCAAGGCTAAAGCTGAACTAGATCGCAAAAGTGGAGCCTATGGAAGAAAAGAAAATGGTCCCAAGCTGAGAACATGCTTTAATTGTGGTGACCGGCTGCACTTTGTAGCTGAGTGCCCATATCAAAGTAGAGAGGATAATGGAGGAAGACTCATTTTCAAGGACAAATCAAAAGCTCCACGTAAGAAACAGTTTGTAAAGAAGAATGCTCCTTTCAAGAAGCAACCAAAGATTGTTCTAGTAGCTCAAGAAGAATATTCATCGGGGAGTGAAGATGAGGACGAGGACGATAGCTCTCAAGAGGTGGCTGCTATAGCCACCACATCTACATCAACATCTCTCTTCGACTCTCCGAACGAAAACATCATCAACAAGAATGCTACTTGCCTCATGGCAAGAAGCTCCGAGGTAACTTCTTCTAACTCTTCTTTTCCCAAGGCTATGATAGACATGGATGATCCTGCTAGTCTTAAGGTTAAAGAAGAGATTATTGCTTTGGATTATTTCTATACTAACTTGCAAGGTGAGCACAAAGTTTGTTTTGAGGCTCTTATGGATCAGCTGGCCCAAAACGAAGCACTCCTCGAAGAAAGGGCAGAATTGAAAGGGAGGATGCAATGGAAATTGCATCCCTAAAAAATGCTCTTGAAGAAGAAGAAGAAGAAGCTCGGGTCTCTCTTGAAGAGAGGCTTGAGTCTATGGAAGAGTCACATGAAGAAATTGTGACTAAACTCGTTAAGGAACATGACAATGCTGTCACCAAGGCAAAGAAGTTAAAGAAGGAAAGGATTGACTTTGGGGCTGCTCATGATAGACTCTTCGAGGAATTGGAGAAACTTGACAATGCTCACAAGGCGTTGAAAAACGAGTTCTCTATTCTCAATGAGTCACATGATCAGCTTCAAAGTCGATTGGCCGAATATGATACTCCTAGCTCGTCCAACTCAACATATAGTAACAAGAAAAATGCTAGTGTGTAAAAAGGAGTGATCAAGGACATCACTACAAAGGACAAAGGTGTGCTTGATGAAGTTCTTGGCAAGCAAAGGTCAAATCATGGTAAAGAGGGACTTGGGTATTTCACCAAGTCCAAGAAGAAGAAAACCAAGAAGAACAAGACCAAGAATGTGCAATTAAAGACAAGCACTGCTGAGAAGGTTGTCACAAAAGACAAAACTAATAATATTGGTTTTGCAGGGTCTCACAATCCGAATTATGAACTCTTTTGTGATGATTATGGCGATGTTTATGCTTATTATGTTGGTCCTTTTGATGAATATATTGCTTGGTCTATTTGGGTCCCAAAGACCCTTGTTACTAACATGAAAGGATCCATTGAAAAATGGGTACCTAAAACCAAGAAGTAATTTTCTTGCAGGGCTATGCTTCCGGTGGGTCGAAATGGGTGCTGGATAGTGGCTGCACTAGTCATATGACCGGAAGCAAGGAGATCATCACGGAGATGCGTCCAAATATTGATAATATCACAGTCTCCTATGGTGATAAGTCTAAATCTCAGGTATTGGGTCTTGGCAAGGTTGTGGTTGCCCACGATATCTCTCTCGTGGACGTCATGCTTATTGAGACCCTTGGCTACAATCTTCTTTCTGTTCGTGCCCTTGGCAAGATGGGTTTTGCTATTTTTATCGATGATGATTTGGTGGTACTCTTATGGAGCAAGTCTCTAAAGGTCGCTTTCGTTGGATACGTCGAAAATGACCTGTATGTGGTGGACTTCTCGGGGAAAACCACTTCGGGTCCGATGTGTCTATTCGGAAAGGCCGACGTGGGCTGGCTATGGCATCGCTGTTTAGCCCATGTCAACATGAGAACTTTGCAAAGTCTCCAAAAGGGTGGCCACATTCTTGGACTAAAAGACAATGTCTCCTTTGCCAAAGATCGTGTTTGCAGGGCTTGTGTTGAAGGAAAAAGGCATGATTCTCCCCACAAGAGGAAGACTATTGTGTCATCAAAGAGGATCTTGGAATTACTCCATGTGGATTTATTTGGTCCTCCTTCTCATGCAAGTCTTGGTGGGAAGAAATATTGCTTGGTCATCGTCGATGATTACTCAAGATATACATGGGTATATTTCTTCAAGCTTAAAAGTGAGACTCAACAAACTGTCATCGACTTTGCCAATGAAGTTCAACGTCAACACAATGTTCCCATCTTGGCAATTAGAAGTGACAACGGCACAAAATTCAAGAACTACACTTTAAACGAGTTTCTTAGCGAAGAGGGGATTAGACACCAATATTCCGCTGCGTACACCCCTCAACAAAATGGTGTAGCCGAGAGGAAGAACCGGACTTTAATGGATATGGCAAGATCTATGCTAGCTGAATTCAAGTCTCCTTATAATTTTTGGGCTGAAGCCATATCCACTGCTTGTCACTCATCAAACCGGCTCTACCTTCGGAAGATCTTGGACAAGACCCCATATGAAATACTTACCGGCAACAAACCCAACATCTCATACTTCAGGGTATTCGGGTGTAAGTGTTTCTTTCTTATTAAAGGTGTCTGTTTGTCAAAATTTGAATCCAAGGCTTTAGAAGGTATTTTTGTTGGTTACGGTGCCGAATCCCACACTTATAGAGTCTACAACAAGCTCACTGGGATTGTTGTAGAATCTTGTAGTGTGGAGTTCGATGAAAATAACGGCTCCTTTGTAGGGCAAGTTGATGTTTGTGATGCAGATGTTGAAATACCCCAAGATGCCATAAGAAGAATGGGCGTGGGATTTTTCCGCCCCATTGAGGAACCCCTTGTGGCGGATCGGGAAGGACAATGCTCCACACATGTGGAGCCCTCATCTACACAAGATCAACAAGCTCCTACTGTTGGAGACAATCCTGCACCAACACCACAATCTGCTGAAGACCATCTGTCCACTGGACAAGCTAGTAGTCCCAGGCCGGACTATCCACCCCCTCCAAGGGGCGGACAATCCGCCCCTGGCACTCCAACTCGTACCAGGGGATCCGAAGGAGAAATCAACATCTCTGAAGCTCCCAGGACGGATTCTCTGGCCCCCAGGGGCGGAGTATCCGGCCATGGGTCTCCAACTCCAGTCAGGCTCTATCAGGAAGATGGCTCTGGTACTTCACCTCCCAGGCCGGATAGTCCGGCCCCTCCAAGGGGCAGATTATCCGGGCCTGAAGAAAATGTTCAGCAACAATCTTCTGGCAGTAACGGTGATCAAGATCAAGGGCAAGGCAGTAATCAAGACAAGGATACAACTATTGAATCCACTCCTCCAGAAACAATAAGGACATTGAGGCTCGTCGCAAGGCTCGTGCTGATCGCAACCCTGAACTAAGAGGTTACACTCTTGACAAGGTTGTTGGAGATCTACAACGAAGGGTATCCACTAGAAGAGAGCTTGCAAGCTTCTATGATCATCAAGCTCACATTTCCATGGTTGAACCGAAGAAGGTTTTTGATGCTCTTGAAGACCCCGATTGGGTTGTTGCAATGCATGAAGAATTAAACAACTTCGAACGCAACAAAGTTTGGAAGCTCGTAGAAAAGCCAAAGGATTGCCACAATGTTATCGGCACCAAGTGGATCTTCAAGAACAAACAGGATGAAAATGGCATTGTTGTGAGGAATAAAGCATGACTCGTGGCTCAAGGATTCTCTCAAGTGGAAGGAATTGATTTTGGCGAGACCTAGCTCATGTGGCTCGCATTGAGTCCATCCGTATCCTTCTTGCATATGCAGCCCATCATAATTTTAAATTACAACAAATGGATGTTAAGAGCGCTTTCCTTAATGGTCATCTACATGAGTTAGTATACGTAAAGCAGCCCCCGGGGTTTGAGGACCCCAAATTTCTGAACCATGTCTACAAACTCGATAAGGCGCTCTATGGCCTTAAACAAGCCCCACGTGCGTGGTATGAGCACCTTAAAGAGCTTTTGCTAGACCGTGGATTCGAAGTTGGGCAAATCGATCCCACTCTTTTTACTAAGAAGGTTAATGGGGAGCTTTTTGTATGCCAACTTTATGTAGATGACATTATTTTTGGCTTTACTAACCAAGCTTTTAACAATGAATTTTCAAAGCTTATGACTGACAGGTTTGAGATGTCCATGATGGGTGAGCTCAGGTTCTTTCTTGGATTTGAAATCAAACAACTTAGAGAGGGAACCTTTATTAATCAAGCTAAGTACATCCAAGACATGCTCAAAAGGTTCAAGATGACGGATCTCAATGGTGTTGCTACCCCAATGCAAACAAAGTGTCATCTTGAGCTCAATCCCAAGGGTAAAGATGTGGATCAAAAGGTATACCGATCCATGATCGGCTCTCTCCTTTACCTCTGTGCATCTAGGCCCGATATCGTGTTAAGTGTAGGAGTGTGTGCAAGGTACCAAGCCACTCCTAAAGAAAGACACTTAGTGGAAGTCAAGCGAATCTTCCGATATTTGGTTCATTCCCCAAATTTTGGGTTATGGTATCCCAAGGGTTCAAGTTTCTCTCTATGTGGTTACACCGATTCAGATTGGGCTGGTGACAAAGATGATAGGAAATCAACCTCTGGTGCATGCCAATTCTTGGGCAGGTCTCTAGTGTGTTGGTCATCAAAGAAACAGAATTGTATTTCACTCTCAACCGCCGAAGCTGAATATGTTGCTGCTGCAAGTTCTTGTACTCAATTGTTATGGATGAGGCAAACTTTAAAGGAATATGGTGTCAATTGTGACAAAGTGCCTCTTTTATGCGACAATGAAAGTGCTATCAAAATTGCTTACAATCCCGTGCAGGATACGAGAACAAAACATATAGAGATTCGCAACCACTTTATTCGGGATCATGTTGCTCGTGGAGATATTGCTCTATCCTTTGTGAGCACGAAGAACCAACTTGCTGATATTTTCACGAAGCTCCTCGATGAAGCAAGATTTTGTTATTTGCGGAATGAGCTAAATATCATAGATTCAAGGAGCTTGGCTTGACTACCCTTGCACACTCACTTGCTCTTATTCATGTATTTGGTTTAGATGCGGGCATAGACATAGGGGGAGTGTAGTCCTAATTGATTGGGCCAACCCTCCCCCCATAATGCCGAAAGCAAGTCAAATCATTTCCCTTAATATCATTTTGTGATATGTGGGTCATCGATGAGCATTGGTTTTGAACTCAAGATACATCTTCGCGGTGTCATGTCATGCGCTCCAACATGGTGGCTTCGGCCACCGCCCTCTTCCTCAAGAAGAGTTGGTTTTTCATGGGTCTCGTTGGATTTTCATGTGTTAACAGATCTCCAGGGGCGTTAGCATCGCTCTTCTTCCTTTTTGGCGTTTCGATGCCAAAGGGGGAGAAGTAGTTCTATTAGGTCTCGTGGATTTGCAAGGGTCGGGCACAAGCTTTTTGTTTTTAGTCGTTTTTATTTGCTTGCGTGTGCCTTTTCTAGCGTGAACTCTTTTGCTTTGTTTGTGTTTGTCTATGTAAGACTATGTCGTACTCCACTATGTTTGGGCACTATGGATTTCTGGATTTATCTATTATGGACCTCATGGATTTCTGGAATTGTGGAGCATATTTGATGGCATATGGATTCATGGGATTATCTATGTATGCCTTGGCTATATTCTCATTCCGGTGGTATGACATTTTTCCCAAACCTTAAAGTAGTGTTCTACCTAGTGTGTGTATTTGTATTCAAATGCAAATCTTAAATATGCACACATCTAGGGGGAGCGTCTTTCATTATTTAAGGTGGCATTTGCCGGTTTCATTGCAAATCCTAGTATTGTCATCTAACACCAAAAAGGGGGAGATTGAAAGAACATTTCTTAATCCCTAGTGTTTTGTGTGTTAGATAACAATACCAAGGATCATTTAATGTGTGTTGAAGTGTTGCATCTCTATTTGGGAACAAAGGGAAAAGAACTCTGCCTTTGGGGGCGGATAATCCGGCCCCACCAGGGGTGGATAATCCGCCCCTCCCTTTGCCCAAGCAGGCGCAAGCCCTAGAGAGGGGGCGGAATTTTGGCCGGATTTTCCGGCCCCGCCGGATAATCCGCCCCTCAGGGGGGCCGGATAATCCTCCCCCCTGCTCATCGCCAAGGCGCAAGCCCAGAGAGGGGGCAGAATTTTGGCCAGAAAGTCCGGCCCCGCCGGATAATCCGCCCCTCAGGGGGGCCGGATTATCCGCCCCCCAAGAACTTCATCAAGATTCACCAAGGTGCAAGCCCCAGAGAGGGAGCGGAGTTTCCGCCGGAGAATCCGCCCTTGGGGCAGAGTTTTCCCAGGGGGCGGATAACCCGCCCCCAAAGTTGTGCAACGGTCAGATCTGGGGAGGGGGTATTTAATCCAGCCATCCCCCTCCTGCCAGAACGCTTGATTCATCTCGAAAAAGAACAGATCAGATCTAAAAGCTTCATACAAGAGTGCTCCACCTAGATCCACCCAAAGGCCCCATCCCTTGGGGAATCAAAGGAGGAGAACTCGATCTTCATCATCAGCAATCAAGCGCTTCATCTCCTCTCCATTCATTTGGAGAACCTCCGATCTAGTATTTCTTGCAAATATCTAGATCCTCGTTTTTGTTTATATTGATAAACCTTGTTCTTGTGGCAGCATGTTGTCATCCCGGGAGCCCCCAATTCGGTTGTGGGTGTGTGCCCCGATAGTGTTGTAAAAGGCACCGGTTCCCGCCTCGAAGGGATCCAATAGTGGAGAAGGTGGATCAGGCCTCTCGTGGCGAGATCCATCGGAGAATAGGGTGAGGCCTATTGTGGCGTGGTGGTCTTAGAACCGCCCACCCCTCCAACGCAGATGTACTTCCCTTAACAAGGAAGGAACTGCGGTAAAACAAATCCCTGTGTCTCCGCGTGCTCCACTACAGTTTCCTCGCTCCTCTTTTACGTGCTTAGTAGTTAGGGCTACATATAGGAAAATTCTCGTAGTTGCATATCTAGAGGATTTACTATGTGTCAAGCCTAAAATTGAAAAAGTATTAAAAATTGGTTAGCACCTATTCACCCCCCCTCTAGGTGCCCATACGATCCATTTCAACTGGTGGATCCAAGTGGTTTATGAAAAGAACACACATGCAAATGACTCTAGTAGATCCATGTGGTTTAGGAAAATAACACACATGCAATGACACTAGTGGATCCATGTGGTTTATTAAAATAACACACATGTAATGACACTAGTGGTTGTTTAGGAAAAGAACACACATGCAATAACTCTAGTTGTGGCTTATGAAAAGAACACACATGCAATGACACCGGTGGATCCAAGTGGTTTATGAAAAGAACACACATGCAATGACTCTAGTGGTTGTTTAGGAACACTTGCAAAGATATGCAATGACACTGGTGGATACATGTGGTTTAGGGAAGGAACACACATGCAGTGACACTGGTGGTGGTTTATGAAAAGAACACACATGCAAATGACTCTACAGGATCCATGTGGTTTATAGAAAGAACACACATGCAATGAATCTAGTGGTGGTTTATGAAAAGAACACACATGCAATGACACTGGTGGATCCAAGTGGTTTATGAAAAGAACACACATGCAAATGACTCTAGTAGATCCATGTGGTTTAGGAAAAGAACACACATGCAATGACATTGGTGGATCCATGTGGTTTATTAAAATAACACACATGTAATGACACTAGTGGTTGTTTAGGAAAACAACACACATGCAATGACTCTAGTTGTGGTTTATGAAAAGAACACACATGCAATGACACCTGTGGATCCAAGTGGTTTATGAAAAGGACACACATGTAATGACTCTAGTGGTTGTTTAGGAACACTTGCAAAGATATGCAATGACACTGGTGGATACATGTGGTTTAGGGAAGGAACACACATGCAGTGACACTGGTGGTGGTTTATGAAAAGAACACACATGCAACTGACTCTACAGGATCCATGTGGTTTATAGAAAGAACACACATGCAATGAATCTAGTGGTGGTTTATGAAAAGAACACACATGCAATGACACTGGTGGATCCAAGTGGTTTATGAAAAGAACACACATGCAATGACTCTAGTGGTGGTTTAGTAAAATAACAAACATGCAATGAAACTAGTGGTGGTTTAGGAAAAGAACACACATGCAAAGACATTCAATGACACTAGTGGATCCAAGTGGTTTATGAAAAGAACACACATGCAATGACTCAAGTGGTTGTTTAGGAACACTTGCAAAGACATGCAATGACACTGGTGGAAACATGTGGTTTAGGGAAGGAACACACATGAAGTGACACTGGTGGTGGTTTATGAAAAGAACACACATGCAAATGACTCTACAGGATCCATGTGGTTTATAGAAAGAACACACATGCAATGAATCTAGTGCTGGTTTATGAAAAGAACACACATGCAATGACACTGGTGGATCCAAGTGGTTTATGAAAAGAACACACATGCAAATGACTCTAGTAGATCCATGTGGTTTAGGAAAAGAACACACATGCAATGACACTGGTGGATCCATGTGGTTTATTAAAATAACACACATGTAATGACACTAGTGGTTGTTTAGGAAAAGAACACACATGCAATGACTCTAGTTGTGGTTTATGAAAAGAACACACATGCAATGACACCGGTGGATCGAAGTGGTTTATGAAAAGAACACACATGCAATGACTCTAGTTGTGGTTTAGGAAAAGAACACACATGTAATGACTCTAGTGGTGGTTTATTAAAAGGACACACATGCAAATGACACTAGTGGATCCATGTGGTTTAGGAAAGAAACACACATGCAATGACACTGGTTGTGGTTTGTGAAAAGAACACACATGCAAATGACACTGGTGGATCCATGTGGTTTAGTAATATAAAACACATGCAATGACACTAGTGGTGGTTTAGGAAAAGAAAACACATGCAATGACTCTAGTTGTGGTTTATGACACTGGTACACACATGCAATGACACTGGTGGATCCAAGTGGTTTCTGAAAAGAACACACATGCAATGACTCTAGTGGTGGTTTAGGAAAAGAACAAACAGCAATAAATCTTGTGGTGGTTTATGAAAAGGACACACATGCAATGACACTTGTGGATCCTTGTGGTTTAGTAAAATAACACACATGCAATGACCACTAGTGGTGGTTTAGTAAAACAACACACATGCAAAGATATGCAATGACATTGGTGGATACAAGTGGTTTAGGGAAGGAACACAGATGCAGTGACACTGGTGGTGGTTTATGAAAAGAACACACATGCAAATGACTCTACTAGATCCATGTGGTTTATGGAAAGAACACACATGCAATGAATCTAGTGGTGGTTTATGAAAAGAACACACATGCAATGCCACTAGTGGATCCAAGTGGTTTATGAAAAGAACACACATGCAATGACACTGGTGGATGCATGTGGTTTAGTAAAATAACACACATGCAATGACACTAGTGGTATATTAGGAAAAGAACACACATGCAATGAATCTAGTTGTGGTTTATGAAAATAACACACATGCAATGACACTAGTGGACTCAAGTGGTTTATGAAAAGAACACACATGCAATGACTCTAGTGGTGGTTTAGGAAAAGAACACACATGCAATGACCCTTGTGGTGGTTTATGAAAAGGACACACATGCAATGACACCGGTGGATCCATGTGGTTTAGTAAAATAACACACATGCAATGACACTAGTGGTGGTTTAGGAAAAGAACACACCTGCAATGACATGCAATGACACTGGTGGAAACATGTGGTTTAGGAAACGAACACACATGCAATGACACAGGTGGTGTTTTATGAAAAGAACACACATGCAAATGACTCTGGTGGATCCATGTGGTTTATGGAAAGAACACACATGTAATAAATCTAGTAGTGGTTTATGAAAAGAACACACCTGCAATGACACGGGTGGATCCATGTGGATTATGAAAAGAATAAAGATCCAATGACTAGTTGTGGTTTATGAAAAGAACACACATGCAATGAATCTCGTGGATCCAAGTGGTTTATGAAAAGAACAAACATGCAGTGACTCTAGTTATGGTTTATAACATGCAATGAGACTGGTGGATCCAAGTGGTTTATGAAAAGAACACACATGCAATGACTCTAGTGGTGGTTTAGTAAAATAACAAACATGCAATGAAACTAGTGGTGGTTTAGGAAAAGAACACACATGCAAAGACATTCAATGACACTAGTGAATCCATGTGGTTTAGGAAAGAAACACACATGCAAATGACTCTAGTGGTGGTTTATGAAAAGAACCACATGCAAATGACTCTGGTGGAGCCATGTGGTTTATGGAAAGAACACACATGCAATGAATCTAGTTGTGGTTTATGTAAAGAACACACATGCAATGACACTGGTCGATCCATGTGGTTTATGAAAAGAACAAACATGCAATGACTCTAGTTGTGGTTTATGAAAAGAACACACATGCAATTACTCTAGTGGTGGTTTAGGAAAAGAACACACATGCAATGAGACTGGTGAATCCATGTGGTTTAGGAAAGGAAAACACATCCAATCACACTAGTGGTGGTTTATGAAAAGAACACACATGCAAATGACTCTGGTGGATCCATGTGGTTTATGGAAACAACACACATGCAAGGAATCTAGTGGTGGTTTATGAAAAGAACACACATGCAATGACACTAGTGGATCCATGTGGTTTATGAAAAGAACAAACATGCAATGACTCTAGTTGTGGTTATATGAAAAAAAACACATGCAATGACAGTAGTGATGGTTTAGGAAAAGAACACACATGCAAACACATGCAATGACACTGGTGCATCCATGTGGTTTCGGAAAGGAACACACATGCAACGACACTCGTGGTGGTTTATGAAAAGAACACATATGCAAATCACTCTTGTCGATCCATGTGGTTTATGGAAAGAACACACATGCAATGAATCTAGTGGTGGTTTATGAAAAGAACACACATGCAATGACACTGGTGGATTCCAACTGGTTTATGAAAATAACACACATGCAAATGACTATGGAGGATCCATGTGGTTTATGAAAAGAACACACATGCAATGAATCTAGTGGTGGTTTATGTAAAGAACACACATGCAATGACACTGGTGGATCCATGTGGTTTATGAAAAGAACAAACATGCAATGACTCTAGTTGTGGTTTATGAAAAGAACACACATGCACTGACTCTAGTGGTGATTTAATAAAAGAACACACATGCAATGAGACTGGTGAATCCATGTGGTTTAGGAAAGGAAAACTCATCCAATGACACTAGTGGTGGTTTATGAAAAGAATACACATGCAAATGACTCTGGTGGATCCATGTGGTTTATGGAAAGAAGACACATGCAATGAATCTAGTGGTGGTTTATGAAAAGAACACACATGCAATGACACTAGTGGATCCATGTGGTTTATGAAAAGAACAAACATGCAATGACTCTAGTTGTGGTTTATGAAAAGAAGACACATGCAATGACAGTAGTGATGGTTTAGGAAAAGAACACACATGCAAACACATGCAATGACAATGGTGCATCCATGTGGTTTCGGAAAGGAACACACATGCAACGACACTCGTGGTGGTTTATGAAAAGAACACATATGCAAATGACTCTGGTGGATCCATGTGGTTTATGGAAAGAACACACATGCAATGAATCTAGTGGTGGTTTATGAAAAGAACACACATGCAATGACACTGGTGGATCCAAGTGGTTTATGAAAAGAACACACATGCAAATGACTATGGAGGATCCATGTGGTTTATGAAAAGAACACACATGCAATGACTCTAGTGGTGGTTTAGTAAAAGAACACATGCAATGGCACTGGTGGATCCATGTAGTTTAGTAAAATAACACACATGCAATGACACTAATGGTGGTTTAGGAAAAGAACACACATGCCATGAATCTAGTTGTAGTTTATGAAGAGAACACACATGAAAATGACTCTGGAGGATCCATGTGGTTTATGGAAAGAACACACATGTAATAACACTAGTGGATCCATGTGGATTATGAATAGAACACACGTGCAATGACTCCAGTTGTGGTTTATGAAAAGAACACACATGCAATGACTCTAGTGGATCCAAGTGGTTTATGAAAAGAACAAACATGCAGTGACTCTAGTTGTGCTTTATGAAAAGGACACACCTGCAATGACTCTAGTGGTGGTTTAGGAAATGAACAAACATGCAATGACTCTAGTGGTGGTTTATGAAAAGGACACACATGCATTGACACAGGTGGTTCCATGTGGTTTAGTAAAATAACACATATGCAATGACACTAGTGGTGGTTTAGTAAAAGAACACACTTGCAAAGATATGCGATGACAGTGGTGGATACATGTGGTTTAGGGAAGGAATACAGATGCAGTGACACTGGTGGTGGTTTATGAAAAGAACACACATGCAAATGACTCTACTAGATCCATGTGGTTTATAGAAAGAACACACATGCAATGAATCTAGTGGTTGTTTATGAAAAGAACACACATGCAATGACACTGGTGGTTCCAAGTGGTTTATGAAAAGAACACACATGCAATGACACTGGTGGATCCATGTGGTTTATTAAAATAACACACATGTAATGACACTAGTGGTGGTTTAGGAAAAGAACACACATGCAATGACTCTAGTTGTGGTTTATGAAAAGAACACACATGCAATGACACCGGTGGATCCAAGTGGTTTACGAAAAGAACACACATGCAATGACTCTAGTGGTGGTTTAGGAAAAGAACGCACATGCAATGACTCTTGTGGTGGTTTATTAAAAGGACACACATGCAATGACACAGGTGGATCCATGTGGTTTAGTAAAATAACACACATGCAATGACACTAGTGGTGGTTTAGCAAAAGAACAGACATGCAATGACATGCAATGACATGCAATGACACTGGTGGATCCATGTGGTTTAGGAAACGAACACACATGCAATGACATAGGTGGTGTTTGATTAAAAGAACACACATGCAAATGACTCTGGTGGATCCATGTGCTTTATGGAAAGAACACACATGCAATAAATCTAGTTGTGGTTTATGAAAAGAGCACACACGTAATGACACTGGTGGATCCAAGTGGTTTATGAAAAGAACACACATGCAAATGACTATGGAGGATCCATGTGGTTTATGAAAAGAACACACATGCAATGACTCTAGTGGTGGTTTAGTAAAAGAACACACATGCAATGGCACTGGTGGATCCATGTAGTTTAGTAAAATAACACACATGCAATGACACTAGTGGTGGTTTAGGAAAAGAACACACATGCAATGACATTGGTGGATCCATGTGGTTTAGTAAAATAACACACATGCAATGACCACTAGTGGTGGTTTAGTAAAACAACACACATGCAAGGATATGCAATGACACTGGTGGATACAGGTGGTTTAGGGAAGGAACACACATGTTGTGACACTGGTGGTGGTTTATGAAAAGAACACACATGCAAATGACTCTACTGGATCCATGTGGTTTATGGAAAGAACACACATGCAATGAATCTAGTGGTGGTGTTGGGGGGATACCCCCGGGTAGGGTCACACCGGGGTATAAAGGCCGAGTTAGCCGAGGTACGGCAAGGTCAAAGCGAATGCTGGCCGAGTCACCTCAAGGCAGGCCGAATCATGGAGTGACCCGGACCAGAGGATGTCCATCTAACTGAGTCCCGGCCGACATATGTCATATGCCGGCAGGATTTTTATAACTTGTATGTAGGTACCCGCGTGGCCAGATTAACTGGGCATGATCCGGGTTATATCAAGCTTGCAAGAGAAGGAAGGTATCTCGCTGGTCAAAAGGTGGCCACTGTACACTAGAGCATGAGCAAAGCGGACAGAGGGAAGGACCACCGAGGCATGGCCGACAAGGGTGACGTTGCCTGTGTCGGATGACGCTGGCGCCGCAGAGGCTCACATAGCCTCTGCATGACTTACAATGGCGAAAAGTAACCCGGTCGGTTTGCTGTTTTAGGAAGAGGCATATTCCCTGGAATATGCCTCCACGTATGCCCTAGTTGGAGACCTAGCCTCCCCTATATAAGGAGGGCTAGGGCCTCTATAGAAGGGGTTGAGTTTTACTGGGTTGATGGCTAGTTGATTGGCATTTGGGTAGTGGGTTCCTGTAACTACCTCGGTGAATTACGCTCCTAGTTACAAGCCTGGATGAGCAGAAATGGTTGAAATAGTACGGTGGGGCCCAAATGCCACTCACAGGTAGACCTTTCGGCCGTCCCAACCATTTCCACACATCGGGACAAGAACGGGCGGCGTAATCGGCAGGCGAAGGGATCAACTACATACACAAATGAGTATGTATGCAAGCCACCATACAATAGTACATTAGAGCCATTCCATCTAAAAAGAAAGGAAATATAGCAACGCCATACGGCAAGATCCAAATATCCTAGATAGATATAATAGTTTAGGATATCTCCTCATACATCAATCAACAGAGTATCAAGCGGAAGCGGAAGACAAAATCCGAGTACGGATAAGAAGCAAATCGGCATAAGATGCCCCATAAATAAGCAGATCCCGCCCACAGATCTCACGGATCCCCGTTCCCGGAATCTCTACACCGAATGATCGTTGCCCACATCGTCCGTCTCTTCCACCCAGTATCCATCTTGCGAGGGTACCTGTTCATCTGAACCAATAATTTATCGTGTGAGACCCTAGGGGTACTCAGCAAGTCTTTATGCCTCTAAAGGGGACACAACCTGGGGTGACGCAATTGCAGCAAAAGATAAACCCTAACAATTCTATAGATACTCGCTAACCATCCGCCTAACCATAGATAGACGGATGTCCAGGAATTAATAACAACAGTTATGACAGTTATAACGGTAATCTTAACAGATCCATCCTCCTCCTCGCTTACCGACGAGGAAGCGGACGAACAACCCCCCATCCGTTGGCAGTTTTATTATCCATTCCATGAGTGTTGCACTATTTACTAGTCAGGTACCTAGTCTAGTCAAATTAAAAGCGGTACTTTAGTTATGCTTGTCTATGATCGAGAAACTGTGCTCCAAGTCGTCCATAACCGCGGACACGGCTTTCAGAAAGTTTTACCCTGCAGGGGTGCACAAATAGCAACACACACTCGATATGCCTCGGAAAAACCAAATCAAAACCCAACGAGGCAGTCACGACAAAGCAATTACAGGATTCAGAAATATTTCAGGGGGCCACCCCATTGAGCTACCCGCAACGAAGTTAGATGACTCCGAGACGGCCTCAAGGTTTGTGGAGCCGGCTGTAAACGACTGGGAACCCGAAAGTGTGACTGGGCTTGTCGATACAGCGAAAACGGGTCACGACCCTAAACAGTACAGTGTGCATTACCTCGCACAATTTAAATTAAAGCAGTAAGGCATGGCATAAGTACAGGATAGTAAATAAAACCTCAAACTAGTTTGTGGCCCCAAGAAATAAGAATGAATCAAGCTCTGGCTCAGGGGGGTTCATAAGCCTCCCGGATGTGGATAGCGCGAATATTCTTGGAACAGGAATCAAGTACTCGGGGTCTTACGGGACACAAGTGAGCCTGAAAAACCAAATAGCAAATATGGCTCACCGATGCCGCTTTCATTAGTTATCCCATTACTACTCAGATTAAGTTGTATGGGTACCTCGTTATTCATCAGACACTCACATACCCTACACATGCTGTTCTACGACTCGCATGGCTCAAGCAACTCCTGTAGTAATGGCTCATGGGATGGAGGAACAAGCTTCGGTGGGGTTTAAAAGTAAAGGCTATGCAATACTTGGGTTTCAATTTAATGCAATCGCGACTCCATGATGCAAGAGTAAGATAGAGGCAATAGGTACTATATGTATGCAAGAATGTGGTAGTGCTTGCCTGGCAGCTCAGTTGAAGCAAGGGATGGATCTGGGTAGTGCTCCTGGTTCTCTTGATATATCCCCTGCTCAACGTCTATTCGAAGAAGAACCAAACAAACAAGGGCCAACATAAATAAAGTGCACAAGCATATGAATAAGATGCGACAAGCAAACAATCATGCCATGATGAATGATGCACAATTTGCATGGCAATAAGGTAGCATGGCATGGGTGAGGTGTGGAACACAAGAATAAATCATTTTATTGAGTTTTGGCCCCATTTTATTCTCATATTAGTTGCTGTATACTTTATATTTATATGATGCATGCTTCAAATCAAAACATGGAATGCATAAACGGAAAGGTCTCGTCGAGCTAATCATTTTAGACATATTATTTGTTAAATTTGGAGTTATAAAACAAAAGTTATTAATTAATTAAAGTGGAAGGGCATTTTATTGTAATTTTGATCAACTTGGAATTTTACATGTTCAAAATATATTTTGGATGGCATATTTGAATTCCTCACATTTTTCTGATTTGAAAACATATATTATTCGTATTATTTGGATTTATATTTTAAAAGATATTTAAAAACAGATTTAAATTTGAATTTGAATTAATTTGAAAAAGATTTGAATTAAAACAGAAAACAGAAAATACTTTTGTTACTCGACTCGGACTTAGCCACAGTCACAGCCAGGTGGGACCAACTGCTGACCGGGTGCAGTGAGCTGGCGATGGAGGGGTGGGGGTTTCTCACCGAGGGAAATCCCAGCCGCAGAGGCCGACGTGCGGGCCCAGAGGTTGGCGGGGCCACAGCGTGCGCGACCCAGCCAGGGCGTGACACGTGGGCGATCCCAGGCGCGGGGAGGGACTGGTCCGTGATGGCCGTGATTTTCCGGGGGTTTCCTTGCAAAAGGGCGCTGAGGCTGGCAGGTGGGGCACTAGGGAGCTCGGGTTGAGGCGGGAAAATCTACAGGGGGCTAAGCGCAAAACGACGTCGGCTGCTGCTGCGCTGCTGACGAATCCGTCCCTGGCGGCGGCGGATCTGGCTGACTTTCGACGACGATGGCGAGGCCTACGGTGGACGGTTTTGGGCGTATGGGTAGGCGTTTTGACGAGGGAAACTAGGGCTACGTCTTTGGTGTTTGGGGATTTCACGAAGGAGGCCTCCAGCGTTGGGGAAAACGCGAAGAACAGAGGCTCCAGCGCGCACAGGTACAGCGGGCGGCGGCGGCGGCGGCAGCGCGCAGGGTGTTCGACGGAGCGCGACGATGTTGCGGCGAGCTAGAGAGGAGAAGAGGATGTCCGGGAGGGAGAGGGGCTCACCAGCGACCATACGGTGCAGACAAACATGCTCGAGGTGGAGGGGATCTGGCGCCGGGCTCGTGGTCGGTTTCGTCGGCCCCTCCTAGGCATGGTGGCAACAGCGACGCTCCGGCGAACTCCGGTTGCTGCTCCACCTACGGGGCATCGAAGAGGAAGCAGATGGACTCCTGGAACACTTGGCGCGGTCTTGACGTCCACCAGAGCAGCGAAGGCAGAGGGGGCCGAGGCTAGGGTTTTTGGGGGGGTAGCATGATGGCCATGGCCTAGGGAGGTGTCAGGGAGAGGAGGAAGAAGGAAGGGAGAGGGGACCTGGCGCCTCCTGGGTGGATCTGAGGTGGGGGTAGATAAGGGAGGAGGGGAGAGCACGTGGGGTGGTGCACTTTTGCAAAAGGGGAGGGGAGGTGATCGGGTAGGGTTTGGTCTCTCCTCTCTCTTGTTCTTTAGCTAGAGAAGGAAAGAGAGGGAACCAGGGGAGGTAAGGGAGCAGGTGGCGCGACGATGGGGCTACCTGGCAGAGGGGGAAGGGGTAGCTCGGGCTCGGGTTGGCTAGGTCTAGAGAGGGGAGAGGTGGTCTCGGGTTAGGTTAGAGGGGATGGGGTATGGTTAGATGGGTAGGTGATGGTTTAGGGTTTAGAGAGAGAGATAGATGGAGTGGTCCTTTATGACAAGATCAAGCATGCTCTAGACAAGCTCCAACAAGATCAAGTCAAGGAAAAGAGAGGGATGTGAAGCTAGGGTTTAAGCAAGATCAAAAGATCAAGCCCAAAAGAAAGGGATATAGATAGAGATGATCCACTCTAAAACAAATAAAATCCAAATGACAAGCAAAAAGGTGGTACTTGCATGGCCCATGCAAAATATTTATTGCCATGTTGATTCTTGTGAAAACAATATTATCACATGGCATTATTATTATGCATTCCCAAAATTGGAATAAAAGCCACGCAAAAAGAATTAAAAGGAAGCTCCATGTGGAGTAGATGGAGATGACCATATTTGATTAAAATTGGGACTTGCTAGTGTGTATATTCCACTAGATGCTTAATAGTCCCCAAAATATTCCAACATGAGCATAAATCCATAATAATCCATATGGAAGCTAGGAAAAAGGGTTCCACTCACAAGGCATGCAAAGGTGGCCATGTGGCTCTCATATATCAATAATGTGAAAACAATATGGTGCATCTATGAGAGCATGTGGAGAAAGAATTGGATCCATCCAAACCCATATGAGCTAGAGGTAAAACCCAAGGAAAAACAATTGCAAGCTCATGGATAATGGAATGGTGGAAAGATGGGGTGATGACAAGAAAGGTGGTGGAGTGGAATAAAAGATATGCCCCCAACTCATCTTGGGCATTTAAACAATATATCAACAACCAAATACAATATCAAGAGGCAAATACAATTAACAATGCATATGAGAGAAGAACCAAAACAAAAAGGGTTTTATATGATGCTCAAATGCAAGGTGGCATGATGACATGAGCATGATATAATTATGATGCAACAATTTTATATATGAGGTAGCCATTATATATAGACTAGGCTAGTAGCATTGCAATTGTTAGACAATTGGGATGCTACAACTCTCCCCCACTAAACAAGAATCTCGCCCCGAGATTCCTAGGAAAGAAAACAACACAAGGAGAGGCGGGTGTTCGGAACGAAGGTGACCCTCACATTCCCAAGTTGATGAACAAAGGAATGGTGCGACCACTACACCTTGCAAACTTGCTAGACTTGTTGCGAGTCTTGCGTTTTGCTTGCGAAACAACGGGTTAGAAGAGCTGAAAGGATTGTCGTGAGACAAGAAGGATAGGATGGACATAGCTCCGGTTTTCTCAAGAAACATGATAAGAGAATAGAACCACTTGCAAAAGAAAGGACAAGATGATGTATCATGGATATAGAAAGGCACACCGTTAAGATTAAAGATTTACTAATACGAGAGAGGAAGAATCTTTATCTCGCCGGAAGAAAAAGAGCTAGATTGGAGAGGTTTTGAACCACTATGACAATAGCATCGTACCTCCCTCAGATTTGAGAAATGAAGTTCGGAAGCAATATTGCCTTCAAACACTATAGCCCCTTGATATCAACAGAAAGATTTAGTTAGACATCGTCGGATTAGATTCTTGTTGCGCCGGTAAGAGCCAAGGATCACGCAATTGAGGTGCGCGGATATAACTTCCAGAGACGGATGTGAAGCCGGATCATGGTGGAATCCCGAGAAGCAAAGAATATGGGGATCTGGATTTTATTGTAGAGATACTTATTGCTTTCTTTAGCCTTGAGGCTAACGCAATAGATTTGCGGCTGATGGCATCAACCATAATTGGCTTTACCACAGCAAAAGAATTGATGAAACAAAGAGAGATAGTTTCCTTTCATCTTGTTTGGGGATGTCGAGCGCCGGTAGAAAGACGAGGACAGAAAAGAGTTTGCGTTTGTTTCCACCAGATAACTGTAGATTTTGCTCCATCTAGCATAGATAGACCACCAACAAGAGATTATTGATTACTTTCTTTGAGAGAGCACTCCGAAAAACAAGGACGGAAGCAAAAGTATCGAGGGATAAAGGCCACTTCTAACTTCTGTGGAATGAGTGAAATCGCATTAATTCACCAATTCAATGTACAAGAGCGAATGATAAGAGTAGTGGTATGGTAGCTACTCCATCCCGCACTCAAAGCATTACTCCGCACATGAATAAGAAAACCATGCAACCCAACTACCGAAACAGACTGAAGGTATTGACGAGAAGAGGTCATTGAATTCCGTTAGAAGACAAGGATAGATGCAAACGATTCCGCGGATCCAAGATAGATAAGGGTGATGATGTTGTCGTCATAACTGAAGTACCAAGCCACCGGAAAGATATGAAGGAAGATTACGGAGAAGAACTGCAAGATCCCACAGATAAAGAAAAAGATAGCACCACTTGAACATACGGATTACAAAAGATCTGAAAAATCTTCATGGCCTCCGGTGGATTGAGCATAGATGATAGAACGAGAGGGTTTCAAGAGATTACTTGACGAGACTGAGGTGAAAGAACTCCATGTTCTTCTTGAAATGATTGAGATAGATTTAGCAGTCTTGAGGAAAACTTCGGCGGAACGACGATGATAACTTGCCAAGAAGGAAAACTCCGGGTTGGTTGAAGATGGAGGATGGAATTAACAATGGACTTGCTAATTCCAGAATTGAAGCAATGTATTTAGTAGAAGGACGTGGCCGAGATAGGTGACTTCAAAAAGTCAGAATTCTCACTTTGAGACTTTGCACACAGGCAGTGCTCGCGAAGCTCGAGAGAAAGAGACACAGATGATCTTCCATGTTCTTCCATTGATATGGAATAGGCAAGCATATTATCAACATATACCACCATGGATTAACAAGATATTCCCAGAATATCAAGTTCAAAAGGCGAGAGAAACGAACAAATGCTCGAACACTTCCTGAGCTCAACGCTCTTTGAAAGATCAATTTTAAGAGCACGTGTTCGTGTTGAAGAAGATGCACTAGAAGAATAGATTATCTGGTCCTTCGGAAGGAAAAGAGATGTCACCTGGTTCACATTGTCGATCGGATCACCGGTTACAAAGATAAAGAGATCTTGGATAAAGAAACGATGATAGCTCATACCTTAGGAAAAGCTATCAGAGACGAAAAGATGCAATTCCCTCGTATCCAGGAGAATTGTGCAGATATGGGGTTCAAAAAGATGTGCAGCATGATGAACAGATGATAGACCGCCGTAGTGCCTTGAGAAAACTCCGGATTGCTAAAGATGCTGGAATAAGCATAGATATGATCACGGTGTACTCAAAACCACAGGAGATAACCTTATCCTCCAGATGGTGACGGTTGATAGCATTTTCCATATTCCCTCATGATGAGTGTCATATAGCTATGCCAAGAACTATTTTACAATCACCAGCATCGGATCGACACATGTGATGTAATTAGCCCAAGAGAATTGGAGATGAAATGAAACTCCAGGATTAAGCGCCGGTGACAAAAGAATGAGTTAGCATGGACATGCTGATAAGAGGGAGATAGATAATGTTTCACACACGACTGAAAAGGAGTGTGGAAACACAGATGTATCAAAGAAAATTTTTCCGCATTTTTCGGCATTAAAATACCAATAGATGCGCAAAAACACTTATCAGGTAGAGATTAGCAACTGATGGTTTCACAGAATGTGGAGTTGCTAGAAGGAAGGACACCCTTAAGAAGATGGCACCGGTTAACAAGGAGTCGGATAGATCGCGCCGGTTTTTCAAAAGCCTGTCAGTATGGAGTGTACCAACAGTTGATAACCAAAGGCAGATTGTGATAACAAACTGGATGCAACAGATAGACAAGGAATTACACACACACACACACACACTTTCTATGGTACTATGGAAACCCAGAACACGTGAATCCTAGTTTGAATTTTAAGAAGAGGATTGAAAACGTTACACTTCCTTACCACAAAAGGGTGGTGGGTGGGTAAGAAGAAAAGTGGAAGCAGTCCTACTCTCGCGTATTGTTTTTCCCTAGTATACATAGCTACCAAAAATATTTGCTAGACTGACAACGACCATTTGGCTAAGACCCTGAAGGGCGGGATGGCTCTGATACCAATTGTAACTACCTCGGTGAATTACGCTCCTAGTTACAAGCCTGGATGAGCAGAAATGGTTGAAATAGTATGGTGGGGCCCAAATGCCACTCACAGGTAGACCTTTCGGCCGTCCCAACCATTTCCACACATCAGGACAAGAACGGGCGGCGTAATCGGCAGGCGAAGGGATCAACTACATACACAAATGAGTATGTATGCAAGCCACCATACAACAGTACATCAGAGCCATTCCATCTAAAAAGAAAGGAAATATAGCAACGCCATACGGCAAGATCCAAATATCCTAGATAGATATAATAGTTTAGGATATCTCCTCATACATCAATCAACAGAGTATCAAGCGGAAGCGGAAGACAAAATCCGAGTACGGATAAGAAGCAAATCGGCATAAGATGCCCCATAAATAAGCAGATCCCGCCCACAGATCTCACGGATCCCCGTTCCCGGAATCTCTACACCGAATGATCGTTGCCCACATCGTCCGTCTCTTCCACCCAGTATCCATCTTGCGAGGGTACCTGTTCATCTGAACCAATAATTTATCGTGTGAGACCCTAGGGGTACTCAGCAAGTCTTTATGCCTCTAAAGGGGACACAACCTGGGGTGACGCAATTGCAGCAAAAGATAAACCCTAACAATTCTATAGATACTCGCTAACCATCCGCCTAACCATAGATAGACGGATGTCCGGGAATTAATAACAACAGTTATGACAGTTATAACGGTAATCTTAACAGATCCATCCTCCTCCTCGCTTACCGACGAGGAAGCGGACGAACAACCCCCCATCCGTTGGCAGTTTTATTATCCATTCCATGAGTGTTGCACTATTTACTAGTCAGGTACCTAGTCTAGTCAAATTAAAAGCGGTACTTTAGTTATGCTTGTCTATGATCGAGAAACTGTGCTCCAAGTCATCCATAACCGCGGACACGGCTTTCAGAAAGTTTTACCCTGTAGGGGTGCACAAATAGCAACACACACTCGATATGCCTCGGAAAAACCAAATCAAAACCCAACGACGTAGTCACGACAAAGCAATTACAGGATTCAGAAATATTTCAGGGGGCCACCCCATTGAGCTACCCGCAATGAAGTTAGCTGACTCCGAGACGGCCTCAAGGTTTGTGGAGCCGGCTGTAAACGACTGGGAACCCGAAAGTGTGACTGGGCTTGTCGATACAGCGAAAACGGGTCATGAACCTAAACAGTACAGTGTGCATTACCTCGCACAATTTAAATTAAAGCAGTAAGGCATGGCATAAGTACAATATAGTAAATAAAACCTCAAACTAGTTTGTGGCCCCAAGAAATAAGAATGAATCAAGCTCTGGCTCAGGCGGGTTCATAAGCCTCCCGGATGTGGATAGCGCGAATATTCTTGGAACAGGAATCAAGTACTCGGGGTCTTACGGGACACAAGTGAGCCTGAAAAACCAAATAGCAAATATGGCTCACCGATGCCGCTTTCATTAGTTATCCCATTACTACTCAGATTAAGTTGTATGGGTACCTCGTTATTCATCAGACACTCACATACCCTACACATCCTATTCTACGACTCGCATGGCTCAAGCAACTCCTGTAGTAATGGCTCATGGGATGGAGGAACAAGCTTCGGTGGGGTTTAAAAGTAAAGGCTATGCAATACTTGGGTTTCAATTTAATGCAATCGCGACTCCATGATGCAAGATTAAGATAGAGGCAATAGGTACTATATGTATGCAAGCATGTGGTAGTGCTTGCCTGGCAGCTCAGTTGAAGCAAGGGATGGATCTGGGTAGTGCTCCTGGTTCTCTTGATATATCCCCTGCTCAGCGTCTATTCGAAGAAGAACCAAACAAACAAGGGCCAACATAAATAAAGTGCACAAGCATATGAATAAGATGCGACAAGCAAACAATCATGCCATGATGAATGATGCACAATTTGCATGGCAATAAGGTAGCATGGCATGGGTGAGGTGTGGAACACAAGAATAAATCATTTTATTGAGTTTTGGCCCCATTTTATTCTCATATTAGTTGCTGTATACTTTATATTTATATGATGCATGCTTCAAATCAAAACATGGAATGCATAAACGGAAAGGTCTCGTCGAGCTAATCATTTTAGACATATTATTTGTTAAATTTGGAGTTATAAAACAAAAGTTATTAATTAATTAAAGTGGAAGGGCATTTTATTGTAATTTTGATCAACTTGGAATTTTACATGTTCAAAATATATTTTGGATGGCATATTTGAATTCCTCACATTTTTCTGATTTGAAAACATATATTATTTGTATTATTTGGATTTATATTTTAAAAGATATTTAAAAACAGATTTAAATTTGAATTTGAATTAATTTGAAAAAGATTTGAATTAAAACAGAAAACAGAAAATACTTTTGTTACTCGACTCGGACTTAGCCACAGTCACAGCCAGGTGGGACCAACTGCTGACCGGGTGCAGTGAGCTGGCGATGGAGGGGTGGGGGTTTCTCACCGAGGGAAATCCCAGCCGCAGAGGCCGACGTGCGGGCCCAGAGGTTGGCGGGGCCACAGCGTGCGCGACCCAGCCAGGGCGTGACACGTGGGCGATCCCAGGCGCGGGGAGGGACTGGTCCGTGATGGCCTTGATTTTCCGGGGGTTTCCTTGCAAAAGGGCGCTGAGGCTGGCAGGTGGGGCACTAGGGAGCTCGGGTTGAGGCGGGAAAATCTACAGGGGGCTAAGCGCAAAACAACGTCGGCTGCTGCTGCGCTGCTGACGAATCCGTCCCTGGCGGCGACGGATCCGGCTGACTTTCGACGACGATGGCGAGGCCTATGGTGGACGGTTTCGGGCGTATGGGTAGGCGTTTTGACGAGGGAAACTAGGGCTACGTCTTTGGTGTTTGGGGATTTTGCGAAGGAGGCCTCCACCATCGGGGAAAACGCGAAGAACAGAGGCTCCAGCGCGCACAGGTACAGCGGGCGGCGGCGGTGGCAGCGCGCAGGGTGTTCGACGGAGCGCGACAACGTTGCGGCAAGCTAGAGAGGAGAAGAGGATGTCCGGGAGGGAGAGGGGCTCACCAGCGACCGTACGGTGCTGACAAACGTGCTCGAGGTGGAGGGGATCTGGCGCCGGGCTCGTGGTCGGTTTCGTCGGCCCCTCCTCGGCATGGTGGCGACGGCGAAGCTCCGGCGAACTCCGGTTGCTACTCCGCCTACGGGGCATCGAAGAGGAAGCAGATGGACTCCTGGAACACTTGGCGCGGTCTTGACGTCCACCAGAGCAGCGAAGGCAGAGGGGGCCGAGGCTAGGGTTTTTGGGGGAGGGGGGTAGCATGATGGCCATGGCCTAGGGAGGTGGCAGGGAGAGGAGGAAGAAGGAAGGGAGAGGGGACCTGGCGCCTCCTGGGTGGATCTGAGGTGGGGGTAGATAAGGGAGGAGGGGAGAGCACGTGGGGTGGTGCACTTTTGCAAAAGGGGAGGGGAGGTGATCGGGTAGGGTTTGGTCTCTCCTCTCTCTTGTTCTTTAGCTAGAGAAGGAAAGAGAGGGAACCAGGGGAGGTAAGGGAGCAGGTGGCGCGGCGATGGGGCTACCTGGCAGAGGGGGAAGGGGTAGCTCGGGCTCGGGTTGGCTAGGTCTAGAGATGGGAGAGGTGGTCTCGGGTTAGGTTAGAGGGGATGGGGTATGGTTAGATGGGTAGGTGATGGTTTAGGGTTTAGAGAGAGAGATAGATGGAGTGGTCCTTTATGACAAGATCAAGCATGCTCTAGACAAGCTCCAACAAGGTCAAGTCAAGGAAAAGAGAGGGATGTGAAGCTAGGGTTTAAGCAAGATCAAAAGATCAAGCCCAAAAGAAAGGGATATAGATAGAGATGATCCACTCTAAAACAAATAAAATCCAAATGACAAGCAAAAAGGTGGTACCTGCATGGCCCATGCAAAATATTTATTGCCATGTTGATTCTTGTGAAAACAATATTATCACATGGCATTATTATTATGCATTCCCAAAATTGGAATAAAAGCCACACAAAAAGAATTAAAAGGAAGATCCATGTGGAGTAGATGGAGATGACCATATTTGATTAAAATTGGGACTTGCTAGTGTGTATATTCCACTAGATGCTTAATAGTCCCCAAAATATTCCAACATGAGCATAAATCCATAATAATCCATATGGAAGCTAGGAAAAAGGGTTCCACTCACAAGGCATGCAAAGGTGGCCATGTGGCTCTCATATATCAATAATGTGAAAACAATATGGTGCATCTATGAGAGCATGTGGAGAAAGAATTGGATCCATCCCAACCCATATGAGCTAGAGGTAAAACCCAAGGAAAAACAATTGCAAGCTCATGGATAATGGAATGGTGGAAAGATGGGGTGATGACAAGAAAGGTGGTGGAGTGGAATAAAAGATATGCCCCCAACTCATCTTGGGCATTTAAACAATATATCAACAACCAAATACAATATCAAGAGGCAAATACAATTAACAATGCATATGAGAGAAGAACCAAAACAAAAAGGGTTTTATATGATGCTCAAATGCAAGGTGGCATGATGACATGAGCATGATATAATTATGATGCAACAATTTTATATATGAGGTAGCCATTATATATAGACTAGGCTAGTAGCATTGCAATTGTTAGACAATTGGGATGCTACAGTTCCTGAGAGCAAAGTAGTGGTGAGAGTAAGAGAGTTCCTTCTTCCTCCTCTCCCCAATACAGCTCAAGGATCACTTGTAAACTCATCTAGCTTGAAGAATACAAAGCATCTGTGTGTAGAATTGCCACACTATCCCTCCCTGGATTCCTCTAGTGCATCTTGTCCCCACCTTTAGCCTATCAATGGCATCTGCCGTGACACCACCACGACAGTTGGCACCCACCGTGGGGCTAGCGGCGCTAGCAGGAGTGAAGATTCGGACGGGAAACCTCATCAGCAACGGTGAGCGCATCATCTCAGGGCTCGTTCAGCGCTTTGGAGCACTGGACTTCGTCAGCGACAATGCTGGCTGCTTTGGCAAGCGACCTCTCCCGTGCAACGGCCTCTTCGTCAAGCTTGGTGCGCACAAGATCTATGTCGCTGTCGATGTGTCGTGTGTTCATCCGCGACACGTCATCGAGGGAGGCGAGCCACCCCATAGCACGGTTCACGGGGCGCGTATCACTCACTCCCCTAACCGTGCCGAGGTGATGATGACGGTGCCTGACGCTGGCCCGAGCAAGGATCCGGCACCAGATCCAGAGGTAACACCCAAGGCACCAAGGAAAAGTAGAGGTCCTCCACTAGAGAGGCCAGAGAACGTGTTGCAGCAGGCGATAGATAGCCTAGAGAACCCCATAGCACCTGCAGTAGATCCGGCTCAGGCACAGGCCGATTTAGAGGAGACTAGGCAGAAAATACTAGAGGGTGCGAAAAAGATAGCAGCGGCTCAGCAGTCGTTGAACATGACACTGCGCGAGTACGCAAAGGCGAATAAGGTAGATGTTGTAAAAGTGAAGGGGAGAAACCTCATCAGTGAAATGAACAAAGAGGGTGATACTAGAGTTGAGGAGTTAGAGAACGTTCTGTCCGTGGGGCTGCCGAAGTATAGTACCTCGGCTAAGAACCTTAGAGCAGCAGATGCAGTTGCGTCCGAGTTAGAGGGTTTGACGGGTGAAGCCCGACAAAGGCAGCAGGATAGGGTCAATGAGTTAGTTCGGATTGCTAACAGACAAAATGAAGAGTTGCTCAGGGCAAATCCGGTAAGGGCTGGGGCCTCCAAGGTCGTTCATTCAACAATAGGTAACTCGGAGAAATCTTCTAGAGCTGCATCCTCCCCTCATGGTGGCCCAAGAAGAGAGGAAGTGGGAACCTCGATGAGGAGAAACAAGCAGATAGTCCCATATGACCCAACAAGGGCAAGGAAAGGAAAAGCAGTGCAGGAAAATGAGGATCGACAAAGTGTCAGCCGAGGTGAAGCTGGCCGAGGTAACCGCGACCAAGGCAATGCCGGTCAAGGAAACGCTGTAAATAGCAATGCCGGACAGCGTAACTCAGCGGGTGTAGGGTAACCGCAGCAGCGGAATATACCATGGAAAGAGCGAAGTGCCGGCCAAGGTATGCAACAAAGAGCCGCTCCACAAGAGCAAGATAGATACAATGATGGTGATTCGGAAATGGTGAACGCAGGATACCCTAGGCCGGATTATCACGTGATAGGGTCAAGGTTGGGAAGCAGGAACTTGATGCCTGATGACGCCAGGTTAAAACTGGATCGGCTTTATAGGTCGGAGCAAATTGAGTGTCAAGGTCCTCCGGGTATGGCGTGTTTTGGGCCCCGGATCATGAAGGAGCCTCCAGTACCGAACTTCAAGTTACCCAGAGGCACAAAGACGTATGACGGTAGCACCAAGCCGGAGGATTGGTTGATCAACTATGCAACGGCGGTGAAAATTGCTACAGGCAACCTGAGATGGGCTGTGAGATATGTACCCCAGATGCTGGAAGGGCCAGCGAGGGTATGGCTAAACAATTTACCACCATCAACTGTTGGATTGATTTTGAGGAAATGTTTGTCAGTAACTTCTCGAGCATGTATCAGAGGCCGAATAGGCCACAGACCCTAGCGATGTGCAAGCAAAGACCGAATGAGACAAACCGGGAGTTCTTAACCCGTTGGTGCACTATGCAAAACTCATGTGAGGGCGTGATTGAGTCACAGGCCACAACTTGGTTTGCTCAAGGGTGCTGATATGCAAGCATGATGTGGCAGAGGTTACAAAGGGATATGCCAACTACACTGGCAGAGACAATCCGGATTGCTGATTCATACGCCTTGGGTGATCCGACTCAACCTAGGCTTGTGTCAAACAAGTCAAATGAGGAGTACTACCAACGAGATGGAGTCGGGTCATCCCGGTGGAATGATTATCGGGGTAAGATAAGAGATGATAGACCGGATTACAGATACAGTTCGCAACAAGTTGGTGCTGTAAATCAAGATCAACTCAGAGAAGGGAGTAATCATCGTCAGAAAACTGGAGGGCAACAATAGACTCCGAGAAACGATGGCAAGAAAACTTGGACGCCAGAGCAAAACAAATAGTGGCAAGAAAAGAAGGACCGACCGAGGTATACATATGAGGCAATGCTGGATCAGCCGTGCAAATTTCACACGCCAAATCCGAGTAACCCGGCGGGTCACACAACACGACAATGTGAGTGGATGAGGAAGATAGAACAAAGTGGTTCGGGGAATGCACAGGAACCTCGGAACGATCAACCTCGGCAGGAGTTACCCCAGCAGCAATTACTCTCTAGAGGGAACACACAACAGTTAATGTTCCCACCACCTCTGCCCAGGTATGAAAATCATGTGAGAAGGGATGCAGTGCATCAGGTGGAAAACCAACATCAGCCAGATCAAAGGTATCCCAGCAATGATGGGAGAAATGAATACAGAGAGCATCACCAGAGTTACTGTGTGTTTACCACGGAGGAGACGGATAGGAAGAGCTTGCAGCGCCGACATATGGAAGTGAATGCGGTAATGCCCGCAGTGACGAGGTATATGCCTTGGTCGGATCAGGAAATTACATGGAGTATCAAGGACCATCCCAAGCTTATGCCAAGTCTTGGTTCGTATGCACTGGTGCTGGACCCAACGTTCATCGGGCCAAACATCAATGTAAGATTTTCTAAGGTGCTGATTGACAATGGCAGCAGCATCAATATTATGTACATGGATACAATGCGCAAGTTGGGTATCACGGAGAACATGCTCCAGGCCACGAGAACAACTTTCCATGGTATTGTGCCAAGCATTTCCTATGAGCTCATTGGAAAAGTCCGGGTTGACGTACTATTCGACACACGAGATAACTGCCGAACTGAGAATTTGGAATTTGAGGTTGTGAACTTAGAAAGTGCATATCACGCGTTACTCGGCAGGCCAGCCCTGAACAGGTTCATGGAAAGTTGTCACATCAGTTACCTGAAGCTGAAATTACCCGGGCCAAATGGAGTAATTACCATAGCAAGAGATTTCCGACGTTCCATTGAGTGTGCGTCAGCCGGGTCTAACCTAGCCGAGTCACTCGTGATTGCACAAGAAAAGAGAAAGATCCAGGAAGTGGCGGCATTGGCTCAATCCACACAACAGTATATGCCGGCGCTGAGTAACCCGCATGGAAGTGTTTCATTTCAAGCAACGAAAGATACAAAGAAAGTGCCAGTTGATGATCTGTTCCTAGAGTGCACCGTAACAATTGGTGCCGGGTTAAATGAAAAATAGGAAAGCGAGCTCGTCAACTTCCTCCGTGAGAATCAGGATATCTTTGCTTGGTCCACGCAGGATTTGAAAGGTGGTCCGAGGGAGTTGGCTGAGCACTCTTTGAATGTGAGACCCGGAGAAAAGCCGGTGAAGCAACCTCTCCACCGCTTCGCCGAAGATAGGAGAAAAGTCATTGGATATGAGATAGCTCGGCTCCTAGCAGCTGGGTTTATCATGGAAGTACTCTACCCGGATTGGCTATCTAATCCGGTGCTAGTGGAAAAGAAGAAAGATGATCCGAATGTGGCAGTGGTTTGGCGTATGTGTATCGATTACACGAACCTGAATAAGGCGTGCCCAAAAGACCCATTCCCACTGCCGAGGATAGATCAAGTCATAGATTCTACTGCTGGGTGCGAACTGTTGTCATTCATAGATGCATATTCTGGTTTCCACCAGATACCTCTTAATCCGAATGATCAAATAAAGACTGCGTTTATCACCCCGTATGGGGCTTATTGCTATCGCACCATGCCTTTTAGTTTACGTAATGCAGGGGTGACATACCAAAGATGTATGCAAAAATGTTTACACGACCAAATCGGCCGAAATGTGCAAGCGTATGTGGATGATGTGGTTATAAAGTCCAAGGAAAGCAAAACGCTCCTTGATGATATCAGGCAAACGTTCGCTAACCTAAGAAGATTCCGAATGAAGCTTAACCCGGAGAAATGTACCTTCGGTGTCCCGGCTGGAAAATTACTCGGATTCCTTATATCTAGCCGAGGTATCAAAGTTAACCCAACTAAAATCCGAGCCATAGAGCGAATGGAACTGCCAAAGTGTCTTAACAATGTCCAGAAGGTCACTGGTTGTCTGGCATCTTTAAGTCGGTTTGTATGTCGGATGGGAGAAAAGGCATTGCCTCTCTATCAACTAATGAAAAAAGCGGACAAGTTCGTATGGACGCCGCAGGCCAATGAATCCTTCATCCAATTAAAGAAAATGTTAGCCACTACACCAGTGTTAGCCTATCCACTATCAAAAGAGCCAATGTTGCTCTACATAGCCGCAACTAACCGAGTTGTAAGTGCAGTAGTAGTTGTAGAGCGCGACGAGGAGGGTAAGTCAGTGCAAAGGCCAGTCTATTGCCTGAGCGTAGTATTATCCGCATCAAAGCAAAACTATCCTCACTATCAGAAAATGGCGTATGGTGTGTATATGGCAGCAAAGAAGCTAAAACACTACTTTGAAGAACACCAAATCACGGTGATATGTGAAGCCCCCATATCTGAGATAATGAGCAACAAGGATGCGAGCGGCCGGATCGCAAAATGGGTAATTGAGCTAGCCCCTTATGCTCCACAGTACGACATGAGAGATGCGATCAAGTCTCAAGCTGTGGCCGACTTTTTCGTGGATTGGGACGACATGCAATACGAACCACCGTTACCAGATCCGAACTACTGGAGAATGCATTTTGATGGATCAAAAACAAAAACCGGGGTAGGCGCCGGAGTTGTACTTACCTCACCAAAGAATGACCAGTTGAAGTATGTGCTGCAGATCCATTTCGCAGCGTCAAACAATGTCGTCGAATATGAAGCACTTGTGCATGGGCTCAAAGTGGCAAAAGAAATTGGAATACGTCGGATGCAATGCTTCGGTGACAAGGATTTGGCAGTACAGCAAGTCTCGGGGCAATGGGACGCTTTGGATCCAAACATGGCATTGTACAGATTTCATGTGCAGAAGATATCAGGATACTTTGAGGGATGCGAGTTTCACCATGTACCCCGGTTGGAAAACGAGGATGCCGACGTATTGTCGAAGCTCGGATCAACCCGACAAGCAATTCCACCAGGAGTAGCGCTAGAACACCTCAGAAAAACATCTATCAGGCCATCCCCAGAAACCGACTCAATCTACATCCCGGCAGATCCGGAGTCTGGAGCTGTACCCATGGACATTGACGTGGGAAGTGGTTCAGGAAACCCGGGTACTGCTTCGCAGAACCCGGGGACTGTGCAGCGCGATCCGGCCGGGGTTATGTCGGTGGAGCAAATGGAAATTGATGAGGATGTGTTTCCAGTGCGAGCCATACCAGCTTGGGCACTGCCCATATTTCAATTCCTGAAGGATGGAACTTTGCCAAGTGGAGAAGTGCTTTCCAGGAAAATTCAGAGGCGCGCAAAGGAATACACGATAATCAATGCCGAACTATACAAGAGGAGTGTCACGAATGTCCTGCAGTGGTGCGTTGACCCGGAAGAAGGGCTTGACATCCTCCGGGATATACATCAAGGGGAATGTGGGAATCATGCCTCGTCCAGAGCATTAGTGGCAAAAGCTTTCCTGCATGGGTTCTACTGGCCTAGTGCCTTGGAACAAGGAAAAGATCTAGTAAGAAAATGCAATGGCTGTCAGAGGTATGCTACCAAGACACACATGCCAATGTCGAAGCTCAAGACCATACCAATTACCTAGCCATTTGCCGTATGGTGTCTGGATATGGTTGGCCCGTTTAAACCAGCAAGGGGAAATATGGCCCATATCTTGGTTATGGTGGACAAGTTTACGAAGTGGATTGAATTGAAGCCAATAAGAAAATGTGATGGAGCTACGGCCGTAACATTCCTCAAAGATATCATTCTGAGATATGGCCGTCCTCACAGTATCATAACAGATAATGGCACAAATTTTGCTAAAGGAGCTTTTGCGTGATTCTGCCGAGATAAGAAGATCCGGCTGGACGTTGCCTCGGTAGCCCACCCCACATCGAACAGACAAGTGGAAAGATCCAAAGGATTAGTATTATCCGGGATAAAACCCTGGCTCAATGAGCCGCTGCAAAGATCAGCGGGGTGCTAGATAGAAGAACTACCAGCGGTACTGTGGAGTTTAAGAACAACTCCGAATCTATCAATAGACTATACGCCATTCTTTCTGGTATATGGGGCAGAAGCTGTATTACCAACCGACATAGAGCATGATTCGCCTAGGGTCACCCAATACACAGAAGCTGAGTGCGAGAAGCCTAGAAAAATGATGTTGATCTGTTGGAAGAAGCAAGAGAATTGGCATTGTCCAGAACCTCCATATATCAGCAAAATCTCCGACGCTATCATAGCCGGAAAGTTAACCCCCGAGGTGATCTGGTACTCCGGCTAGTACAACGTACTGCTGTCATGCATAAGCTATCCCCCATGGGAAGGGCCATTCATTGTGAGCAAAGCATTGCACAATGACTCTTATTATCTCATCGATGCAAAACCATAGGAGAAGAACAAGGCAGACAGGTCCGGTGAGGAATCTAAGCGTCCATGGAATGTAGCGCTACTTCGTCCGTTCTACACTTAGCAAAGAAGTGTGTATCCGAGTCTCTCATACGTCGGTATGTATGCCAACAGTGAGTTTATCAATGAAATCATGGCACCCCAAGTAGTAACTCGGGGACTTCCTTAATAATTTTGGTTGTCTTCTGTACTTGTTATTTCTCTTTATGTCGGTTGGTTTAAGTTGCTTCTGCTTAAGCCGGATTACTAGTGTGTGAGCACCAAAAAATCAACTCTTCGACTTGCTGCTGTCCAACAAGATTTGGCTTGATGGCAAGAAAGAGAACAAGTTTGGAATTGCGTAGCACATGAAAAATGACTAAGGAAAAGAACGTAATCGAGCCGACATTTGTTATTTGGACTAACTTTATGTTTACCTTGTTTTTACTATGCTGAATTGTTTTGAGCTAGTCCTAAAGTTTCCAAGTATTGTTAAGTAAATTTTTGAAACTCGGACTCGTAAGTCATGAAACCGAACCAAAGTAGACACGAGCCGAGCCAAGAAATTGGAGAAACAAGAAAATGAAACTCGGGGACTACACCCAAGTTAATCTGGCACGAGCAACTTAGTAGCAAAATATGATCAATGTGCTTAATACATTTGCACCCAGACCGGGGATCTGATAAACTTCAAAGTGTTTGTTGGTGATCAAGGAGCAGCAGGGGGAGGTAACTCGGCGCCAGCAGGTGGAACTCCGGGCTCGGTTTCAGCGTCATCTTCATTTTCTTCGACGTTCGAGGCTTTGTCCTCTTCCTCCTCACCCGAACTATCTTCGACATATTCATCGTCAATAGCTTCGAGAAAGCTTGATCCCTTGTTCCATTGATGGATGGGAGCAAACTGAATGAGGCTATGGGTGCAAGCCTTGCGCCGAGCTATCCAATCCGGATCATTGGACCACCTTGATCCGGTGCGCATGCGCTCGAGAAGATTCAGATTTATTTTTTCATACCATGTGAGCACGTAGTGGAGGACGGTTTCAGCTCCGGCGCGTCCGGCGGATTCCCTCCAGAGGTCAAGCTGGGTCTCGCACTCCATTAACTTGTTAATTAGAGCAGTGGACCCCTCCAGAGTATCTTCACCAGGCCAGAGGGCATTGAAGATCCGGACTGCTGCATCTAGGATATCCTTACCATAGTTCTTCACAATCTCGACGCGAGAAGATAAGCTGACCAGCAGGTCCTCCATGTCATAGGGAATATTTTCAGAGCCAGGACCAGTTGGGGTACCCCTCCTCTGGCGAAACTTGGCAACGACAGTAGCTGCAATGGCATCACCATCCGGAAATTTGTCTGGAAACAAGACAAGTGAAATAGGTGAAGGAGGTTGACCCGGAGAGATTCATGCCGGCTGAAGGAAAAGAACTTACGAGAAATATGGTTGTGGATCCGGGTCAGCTCCTTGGTACAGTTGTCACGCCTCTTCCGGAGTTGCTCAAGTTCAGCATTTGCCGAACAAGCTTAACGTCATCCTCCTTCAGCAGTTCTTGATCTTTGGCGATTTGGAGGTTGAGACGTTCCCGTTCCTCGGTGAATTCTTGGCCAGCTTTCTCCATATCAGTTTTGTGGAGCACCTTGAGCTTTTTCATTGCTGCCTTGAGCTTGGCAATCTCATCATCTTTGGTCCGGAGGAGAGCAAGCTCATCGTCCTTCTTCTTAAGTTCGGCCTGATGCTGCCCTGCTTGTTCGAGAAAATGCAGCATCATATCAGGCACGGGCACACTATCTTCAAGAGATGCTGAAACAGTTTGTTGGCCCGACAAAGCCGAGGTATGAATATCTGCCGAGCCGAGAAGAAAAGGAGAGAGAGCGTAGAAGAAGATTAAGCAAAACTGACTTACCCTTTATCTGCTCCATGTTCTTTCTCATGATGGTGTTTTCAGCCTCCACTCCGGCTGCACAATCCGAATGATGAGTTAGTTCGGTGAGAAAGACAAAGAAAAATGGGAAAAAAGCCAAGGAGAAAACTTACCCCTTTTCTCGAACTCAGCGAGAAGCGTAGAATGTTTCGAGCGCAATGCCATGTGTGTGTCTAGGAGGCGCTGAAACTCAGCGCTCTGGCGATTGGTGGTAACCTGAGAAAAGAAAAGTTGACTTGATCATGTGCATATGCGAAGTGTACAAAATCCGGGCCAAGTGGAACTTAACCCGGCTCTAGGTGTGTGCATATTCAAAGTGTACAAGATCTGGGCCAAGTGGAAATTAACCCGGCTGTAGGTGTGTGCATATTTGAAGTGTACAAAATCCTGGCCAAGTGGAACTTAACCAGTCTCTAGGTGTGTGCATATTAAAAGTGTACAGGATCCGGGCCAAGTGGAACTTAACCCGGCTCTAGGTGTGTGCATATTCGAAGCATACAAGATCCGGGCCAAGTGGAACTTAACCCGGCTCTAGGTGTGTGCATATTCAAAGTGTACAAAATCCGAGCCAACTGGAACTTAACCCGGCTCTAGGTGTGTGCATATTCGAAGTGTACGAAATCCGGGCCAAATGGAACTTAACCCAGCTCTAGGTGTGTGCATATTCGAAGTGTACAAAATCCGGGCCAAGTGGAACTTAACCCGGCTCTAGGTGTGTGCATATTCGAAGTGTACAAAATCCGGGCCAAGTGGAACTTAACCCGGATCTAGGTGTGTGCATATCCGAAGTTACTAAGGAGCTATGCTAGTTCTCTAAGGAGCATCAGGCCGAGTAACAAGTTACTCCCCCGGAGGCTCAGGGACTAATGGTTATATCACTAATGTTTAGTACATGTTAAAGAAAGGACAAGGTAGCATACCTCCATCATCCGGCCGGCAAGATTGATAGCCTTGGCGGCTGTGTTCATCTGTTCGGCAAACTCGGTAGGCCCAAATTTCTCCGGGAGATCGTCGTTATGGATGAACTCCGCCTTGTTCCAGTTATTGATGAATTCAATCAAGGCCAGAGGATAGCGCTCTCCTCTAAGCATATGGGGCACAATCAAACCCTTGGCATGAGCTTCTCTCCTTTCAACTTGGGCACCAACAAGGCTAGTGTGCAATGCAAGTTGCGTGCTAGCTGACCCGGCGGAGGCATCTTTCTTCGGAGGGGTCTTCTTCGGAAGCATGGACGCAAGCGTGTGCTGTCCAACCTCGATAGATGCTGCCCTGGCGGCGTCAGAAGTTTTCTTGGCCTTAGGCTACTACTAAGGAGTTGAGGTTTGAGCCGCGGATTTGGTCTTAGGAGCTTCCTTGGTGCTAACTGGGCCTTCTCGCCAAGTCTTGGAGGACTCGGACGAGGCGGAGGGAGTTGGTGCTGTTGCTGGTACTTGTGCTGCTGCTGTTGGTGCTTGTGCTGGTGCTTGACTTGGCGTGGGTGCTGTTGGTACCTCGGAGGTAGCAGGTTGCGGCTGAGCCGAAGTGGAGCTGGGAGCATCTGCTGCCTCGGCAGAGCCACTTCCCCCTACACCAAGGTTGCCCTCCTCTAGACGAGGAGGGCTAGAACCCGGAGCAGCCGCTGAACCCTCCTGAATGGGGCTCAGCGGGCGTGTATCGTCGCCATAGGGGGAGATGGGGTATGCCGGAGGGGCGAAGCGATGCTGGATCCGCTCTGAGGAACCTCCACCGCAGCCCTGCCGAATCAAACGATGGATAATAAGTTACAGCTGAAGAAAAGCATGAGACAAAGAATTGGACAGAGAGATAAGTGACTTACTCATCAGAGTTCAATGGCTCCTTGGGCTTCCGAGCTCTCCGAGCCATGGCCTTAGTCGTAGGCTAGGTGGCGGCTTTGTCGGCGGACTTCTTTCGCCTCTTGGTTGGCTTAGAAGGTTCGGAAGAAGAAGCAGAAGCAACTCCCCTTTTCTTTGACGCGGCCGGGACAGGCTCGCCCGTGGCGAGAGGAGGATCTTCGTGGATCTGCCCACCCGGGTTAGCTGAAGCCGGAAAGGCGTAAGAAAGGGGTATAGCATCAAATGCTTCCATCACCTCAACGTCCGAATCATCTTCATCATCAGGCCAATATGTTAAGGAAGAGAAATTACCAGTCGGTCGCTTGGTGGCATCGGGGAACGGCAGGAACATCTCCTGATCCGGCTCCTCCTCGTCCGAGACAAGTCGATCCTTCGCCCATTTGAGCGAAGGCTCTGTGCCATCTTCAAGAGTTTGCTGAAGAAACAGCTAAAGGAGAAATACAAGAGGTCCAGATAAATAACATACTCCGACATAAAACTTAACTCGGAAAAATATTGGAACACGAGAGTTACCGTAGGAGGAGGCTTGTCCCAGCAGAAATGTTCAATTCCCCACTCCCAATCAGCGGAGAAGTTTTTGTTAGTTGTGAAGAGGGCCTTGACCTGGCGGAATATCTTGGTGTTGCTCAGTTCAAATGAGGAAGTCCGGTTGGGGTCAAGTCGCCAGCTCATATGGCACAGTTTGTGTGTCCATTTCTGGAGAGGGGAGATCTGGCTGCGGATGAAAGTGATCATCGCGTCCTCGTTGCGCAGCCCAGCATCCTTCAGCTCCTGAAACCGTGTGTTGACTTGATTCGCCAGGATGGTTGGTTTCTTGGTGATCCGGTCCCACAAATCCGGATTAGGAGGACCCGGAGCGTAGGGGCGCAGCCGGATCAAATCTTCATTCGTTCCATTTCTGACATAAAAGAAGGTTCGGGCCCAGCACTTGCAAGAATCAAGACTCGTGACCCGGGGAAAGATGGATTGTTTCTGAGGAGAAATAGAAGCAGCCCCGAACTGAGTCAGATGCTAGTCCTCTGGGTCAAGCTATTTTTTTGGAATCACGTTCCTTCGTAGACCGAAGAAACAGATCCAGAGCTCTTTAGTGGGCCACAATCCGACATACCCCTGTATGGTGGAGGCAAAGGAAGAAAGAGAAGTGATGGCGTTCGCCGGAAGGTGGTGTGGTTGAAGTTCATAGATGTCAAGGAACTCATGGAAGAAATCGTTGATGGGGAGGCCAAACCCGCGCTTGAAATGGGAGAGGAACACCACGAACTCACCGGGATTGGGTGAGGGTGCGAGCTCCTCGGAGGTGAGGCGGGCAACCACACCCTCGGGGATGCGGCACGTGCGGTATAGCCAGTCCAGGTCGTCCTGGCACACCCAGGAGCCAGCCCAGGCGCCGCGCTCATTGTTCTCCGCCCCCTCCTCCATCTCTGCTTCCGCAACGGCGAGATCTTCTTCGGTCATGTCCAAATCGTTGTCCTCAATGGCCCTATCGGAGGTGGGGGCAGTGCCTTGGACTGGCGCGGATCCATGGCAGTGGAACTGCGCGGGAGCGGCAGCAAGGCAGGTGCAAGGAACAGTGCGGTGGCGGCGGCGCTATCGCTAGGAGGAAGAAGAAGAAGAAGAAGAGGCAGAGGGGCGCGAGAAGGGGAAAAATACCAAGGGGAGCGCCCCTCCCCAATTTAACCACGCCCCAGTGAGGGTAGTGGGATCGTGCGATGCTCCAGGGCCACACGGTGTGGCGGTGTATTATCCAGATCAGCCAATCAGAGGTGAGCCACAGGAAGGGCCACAGGGCGCAGGGGATCCCACGGCGCTATGTTGTGATACAGTTAACGAGAAGACAGACGCGACGTGACATGTGCAACAATAACACCTGACATTAACTGCGGCAGTAACTAGCGCAGGCCCATAAAATGAGGCAAGATAATGATTATCCTCCACGTGGGGAAGCGTATGAGAGATGGAAGCGTGATCCGGAGAACTATAGGGTAACCCGGCCAGCGACTGAAAACTCGGAATGTGCCAAGGGAAAAGCTAGCCAATGAAATCTAGGATATGAGGTAACTCAGAAAAGGGAGCAAAAGGCTCGGTAAAATTGAACCTGATGTGGCCTTAGTAGCTGGAGCTGCTAAGACCGCACCAGCTTCGGGGACTAATGTTGGGGGGATACCCTCGGGTAGGGTCACGCCGGGGTATAAAGGCCGAGTTAGGCGAGGTACAGCAAGGTCAAAGCGAATGCTGGCTGAGTCACCTCAAGGCAGGCCGAATCACGGAGTGACCCTGACCAGATGATGTCCACCTAACTGAGTCCCAGCCGACATAAGTCATATGCCGGCAGGATTTCTATAACTTGTATGCAGGTACCCGCGTGGCCGGATTAACCGGGCATGATCCGGGTTATATCAGGCTTGCAAGAGAAGGAAGGTATCTTGCTGGTCAAAAGGTGGCCACTGTACGCTGCAGCATGAGCGAACCGGACAGAGGGAAGGACCACCGAGGCATGGCCGACAAGGGTGACGTTGCCTGTGTCGCATGACGCTGGCGCCGCAGAGGCTCACGTAGCCTCTGCATGGCTTACGATGGCGAAAAGTAACCCGATCGGTTTGCAGTTTTGGGAAGAGGCATATTCCCTGGAATATGCCTCCACGTATTCCCTAGTTAGAGACCTAGCCTCCCCTATATAAGGAGGGCTAGGGCCACTGTAGAAGGGGTTGAGTTTTACTGGGTTGATGGCTAGTTGATTGGCATTTGGGAAGTGGGTCCCTGAGAGCAAAGTAGTGGTTAGAGTAAGAGAGTTCCTTCTTCCCCCTCTCCCCAATACATCTCAAGGAGCACTTGTAAACTCATCTAGCTTGAAGAATACAAAGCATCTGTGTGTGGAATCAGCACACTATCCCTCCCTGGATTCCTCTAGTGCATCTTGTCCCCACCTTTAGCCTATCTATGGCATCTGCCGTGACACCACCACGATAGGTGGTTTATGAAAAGAACAAACATGCAATGACACTGGTGGATCCAAGTGGTTTACGAAAAGAACACACATGAAAATGACTCTAGTAGATCCATGTGGTTTATGAAAAGAACACACATGCAATGACTCTAGTGGTGGTTTAGTAAAAGAACACACATGCAATAACACTGGTGGATCAATGTGGTTTAGTAAAATAACACACATGCAATGACACTAGTGGTGTATTAGGAAAAGAACACACATGCAATGACTCTAGTTGTGGTTTATGAAAAGAACACACATGCAATGACACTAGTGGATCCAAGTGGTTTATGAAAAGAGCACACATGCAATGACTCTAGTGGTGGTTTAGGAAAAGAACACACATGCAATGACTCTTGTGGTGGTTTATGAAAAGGACACACATGCAATGACTCTGGTGGATCCATGTGGTTTAGTAAAATAACACACATGCAATGACACTAGTGGTGGTTTAGGAAAAGAACACACATGCAATGACATGCAATGACACTGGTGGAAACATGTGGTTTAGGAAACGAACACACATGCAATGACACAAGTGGTGTTTTATGAAAAGAACACACATGCAAATGACTGGTGAATCCATGTGGTTTATGGAAAGAACACACATGCAATAAAACTAGTGGTGGTTTATGAAAAGAACACACATGCAATGACACTAGTGGATACATGTGGATTATGAAAAGAATAAACATGCAATGACTCTATTTGTGGTTTATGAAAAGAACACAGATGTAATGAATCTCGTGGATCCAAGTGGTTTATGAAAAGAACAAACATGCAGTGACTCTAGTTGTGGTTTATGACAGGCAATGAGACTGGTGGATCCAAGTGGTTTATGAAAAGAACACACATGCAATGACTCTAGTGGTGGTTTAGTGAAATAACAAACATGCAATGACACTAGTGGTGATTTAGGAAAAGAACACACATGCATAGACATGCAATGACACTAGTGAATCCATGTGATTTAGGAAAGAAACACACATGCAAATGACTCTAGTGGTGGTTTATGAAAAGAACACACATGCAAATGACTCTGGTGGATCCATGTGGTTTATGGAAAGAACACACATGCAATGAATCTAGTGGTGGTTTATGTAAAGAACACACATGCAATGACACTGGTGGATCCATGTGGTTTATGAAAAGAACAAACATGCAATGACTCTAGTTGTGGTTTATGAAAAGAACGCACATGCAATGACTCTAGTGGTGGTTTAGGAAAAGAACACACATGCAATGAGACTGGTGAATCCATGTGGTTTATAAAAGGAAAACACATGCAATGCACTAGTGGTGGTTTATGAAAAGAACACACATGCAAATGACTCTGGTGGATCCATGTGGTTTATGGAAAGAACACACATGCAATGAACATAGTGGTGGTTTATGAAAAGAACACATATGCAATGACACTAGTGGATCCATGTGGTTTATGAAAAGAACAAACATGCAATGACTCTAGTTGTGGTTTATGAAAGGAACACACATGCAATGACACTAGTGATGGTTTAGGAAAAGAACACACATGCAAACACATACAATCACACTGGTGCATCCATGTGGTTTCGGAAAGGAACACACATGCAACGACACTCGTGGTGGTTTATGAAAAGAACACATATGCAAATGACTCTAGTGGATCCATGTGGTTTATGGAAAGAACACACATTCAATGAATGTAGTGGTGGGTTATGAAAGGAACACACATGAATGACACTAGTGGATCCAAGTGGTTTATGAAAAGAACACACATGCAAATGACTATAGAGGATCCATGTGGTTTATGAAAAGAACACACATGCAATGACTCTAGTGGTGGTTTAGTAAAAGAACACACATGCAATGGCACTGGTGGATCCATGTAGTTTAGTAAAATAACAAACATACAATGACACCAGTGGTGGTTTAGGAAAAGAACACACATGCCATGAATCAAGTTGTGGTTTATGAAGAGAACGCACATGCAAATGACTCTAGAGGATCCATGTGGTTTAGGAAAAGAACACACATGCAATGGCACTGGTGGATCCATGTAGTTTAGTAAAATAACAAACATGTAGTGGCACTGGTGGATCCATGTAGTTTAGTAAAATAACAAACATACAATGACACTAGTGGTGGTTTAGGAAAAGAACACACATGCCATGAATCTAGTTGTGGTTTATGAAGAGAACGCACATGCAAATGACTGGAGGATCCATGTGGTTTATGGAAAGAACACACATGCAATGAATCTAGTGGTGGTATACGAAAACAACTCAAATGTAATGACACTAGTGGATCCATGTGGATTATGAATAGAACAAACATGCAATGACTCTAGTTGTGGTTTATGAAAAGAACACACACGCAATGACTCTAGTGGATCCAAGTGGTTTATGAAAAGAACAAACATGCAGTGACTCTAGTTGTGCTTTATGAAAAGGACACACATGCAATGACACTAGTGGATCCATGTGGTTTATGAAAAGAACACACATGCAATGACTCTAGTGGTGGTTTAGGAAAAGAACAAACATGCAATGACTCTAGTGGTGGTTTATGAAAAGGACACACATGCATTGACACAGGTGGTTCCATGTGGTTTAGTAAAATAACACATATGCAATGACAGTAGTGGTGGTTTAGTAAAAGAACACACTTTCAAAGATATGCAATGACAGTGGTGGATACATGTGGTTTAGGGAAGGAACACACATGTAGTGACACTGGTGGTGGTTTATGAAAAGAACACACATGCAAATGACTCTACTGGATCCATGTGGTTTATAGAAAGAACACACATGCAATGAATCTAGTGGTGGTTTATGAAAAGAACACACATGCAATGACACTGGTGGATCCATGTGGTTTAGGAAAAGAACACACATGCAATGACACTGGTTAATCCATGTAGTTTATTAAAATAACACATATTTAATGACACTAGTGGTGGTTTAGGAAAAGAACACATATGCAATGACTCTAGTTGTGGTTTATGAAAAGAACACACATGCAATGACACCGGTGGATCCAAGTGTTTATGAAAAGAACACACATGCAATGACTCTAGCGGTGGTTTAGGAAAAGAACACACATGCAATGACTCTAGTGTGGTTTATTAAAAGGACACACATGCAATGACATAGGTGGATCCATGTGGTTTAGTAAAATAACACACATGCAATGACACTAGTGGTGGTTTAGGAAAATAACACACATGCAATGACATGCAATGACACTGGTGGATCCATGTGGTTTAGGAAACAAACACACATGCCATGACACAGGTGGTGTTTTATGAAAAGAACACACATGCAAATGACTCTGGTGGATCCATGTGGTTTATGGAAAGAACACACATGCAATAAATCTAGTTGTGGTTTATGAAAAGAACACACATGTAATGACACTGGTGGATCCATGTGGATTATGAAAATAACAAACATGCAATGACTCTAGTTATGGTTTATGAAAAGAACACACATGCAATGAATCTGGTGGATCCAAGTGGTTTATCAAAAGAACACATGTAGTGACTCTAGTTGTGGTTTATGACATGCAATGACACTGGTGGAATCAAATGGTTTATGAAAAGAACCCACATGCAATGACTCTAGTGGTGGTTTAGTAAAATAACAAACATCCAATGACACTAGTGGTGGTTTAGGAAAAGAACACACATGCAAAGAGATGCAATGACACTAGTGAATCCATGTGGTTTAGGAAAGGAACACACATGCAAATGACTCTAGTGGTGGTTTATGAAAAGAACACACATGCAAATGACTCTGGTGGATCCATGTGGTTTATGGAAAGAACACACATGCAATGAATCTAGTGGTGGTTTATGAATGGAACACACATGCAATAACACTGGTGGATCCATGTGGTTTATGAAAAGAATAAACATGCAATGACTCTAGTTGTGGTTTATGAAAAGAACAAACATGCAATGACTCTAGTGGTGGTTTAGTAAAAGAACACACATGCAATGACGCTAGTGGGTGTTTAGGAAAGAAACACACATGCAATGACACCGGTTGTGGTTTATGAAAAGAACACAGATGCAAATGACACTGGTGGATCCATGTGGTTTATTAATATAAAACACATGTAATGACACTAGTGGTGGTTTAGGAAAAGAAAACACATGCAATGACTCTAGTTGTGGTTTATGACACTGGTACACACATGCAATGACACTGGTGGTTCCAAGTGGTTTATGAAAACAACACACATCCACTGACTCTAGTGGTGGTTTAGGAAAAGAACAAACATGCAATAACTCTTGTGGTGGTTTATGAAAAGGACACACATGCAATGACACTGGTGGATCCATGTGGTTTAGTAAAATAACACACATGCAATGACACTAGTGGTGGTTTAGTAAAAGAACACACATGCAAAGATATGCAATGACACTGGTGGATACATGTGGTTTAGGGAAGGAACACACATGCAGTGACACTGGTGGTGGTTTATGAAAAGAACACACATGCAAACGACTCTACTGGATCCATGTGGTTTATGGAAAGAACACACATGCAATAAATCAAGTGGTGGTTTATGAAAACAACACACATGCAATGACACTGGTGGATTCAAATGGTTTATGAAAAGAACACACATGCAAATGACTCTAGTAGATCCATGTGGTTTAGTAAAATTACACACATGAAATGACTCTAGGGGTGGTTTAGGAAAAGAACACACATGCAATGACTCTAGTTGTGGTTTATGAAAAGAACACACATGCAATGACACTGGTGGATCCAAGTGGTTTATGAAAAGAACACACATCAATGACTCTAGTGGTGGTTTAGGAAAAGAACACACATGCAATGACTCTAGTGGTGGTTTATGAAAAGGACACACATGCAATGACAATGGTGGATCCATGTGGTTTAGTAAAATAACACACATGCAATGACACTAGTGGTGGTTTAGGAAAAGAATACACATGCAATGACATGCATGTATCCATGTGGTTTAGGAAACGAACACACATGCATTGACACAGGTAGTGTTTTATGAAAATAACACACATGCAAATGACTCTGGTGGATCCATGTGGTTTATGGAAAGAACACACATGCAATAAATCTAGTGTGGTTTATGAAAAGAACACACATGCAATCACACTAGTGGATCCATGTGGATTATGAAAAGAATAAACATGCAATGACTCTAGTTGTGGCTTATGAAAAGAACACACATGCAATGAATCTCATGGATCCAAGTGGTTTATGAAAGGAACAAACATGAAGTGACTCTAGTTGTGGTTTATGACATGCAATGAGACTGGTGGATCCAAGTGGTTTATGAAAAGAAGACACATGCAATGACTCTAGTGGTGGTTTAGTAAAATAACAAACATGCAATGACACTAGTGGTGGTTTAGGAAAAGAACACACAGGCAAAGACATGCAATGACACTAGCGCATCCATGTGGTTTCGGAAAGGAACACACATGCAACGACACTCATGGTGGTTTATTAAAAGAACACATATGCAAATGACTCTGGTGGATCCATGTGGTTTATGGAAAGAACACACATGCAATGAATCTAGTGGTGGTTTATGAAAAGAACACACATGCAATGACACTGGTGGATCCAAGTGGTTTATGAAAACAACACACATGCAAATGACTATGGAGGATCCATGTGGTTTATGAAAAGAACACACATGCAATGACTCTACTGGTGGTTTAGTAAAAGAACACACATGCAATGGCACTGGTGGATCCATGTAGTTTAGTAAAATAACACACATGCAATGACACTAGTGGTGGTTTATGAAAAGAACACACATGCAATGACTCTAGTGGTGGTTTAGGAAAAGAACACACATGCAATGACACTGGCAGATCCGTGTGGTTTAGTAAAATAACACACATGCAGTGACACTAGTGGTGGTTTATTAAACGAACACACATGCAATGGCTCTAGTTGTGGTTTATGAAAAGAACACACATGCAATGACACTAGAGTATCCAAGTGGTCTATGAAAAGAACACACATGCAATGAATCTAGTGGTGGTTTAGGAAAATAACACACATGCAATGACCCTAGTGGTGGTTTATGAAAATGACACACATGCAATGACACTTTTGGATCCATGTGGTTTAGTAAAATAACACACATCCATTGACTCTAGTGGTGTTTTAGGAAAGGAACACACATGCAATGACACTTGTGGAGCCATGTGCGTTAGGAGAGGAACACATATGCAATGACACTGGTGGTGGTTTATGAAAAGAACACACATGTAAATGACTCTGGTGGATCCATGTGGTTTATGGAAAGAACACACATGCAATGACACTCGTGGATCCACGTGGATTATGCAAAGAACAAACATGCAATGACTCTAGTTGTGGTTTATGAAAAGAACACACGTGCAATGAATCTGGTGGATCCAAGTGGTTTATGAAAAGATTACACATGCAATGACTCTAGTGGTGGTTTAGTAAAATAACAAACATTCAATGACACTAGTGGTTGTTTTAGGAAAAGAACACACATGCAAAGACATGCTGACACTAGTGAATCCATGTGGTTTAGGAAAGGAACACACATGCAAATGACTATAGTGGTGGTTTATGAAAGAACACACATGCAAGTGACTCTGGTGGATCCATGTGGTTTATGGAAAGAACACACATGCAATGAATATAGTGGTGGTTTGTGAAAAGAACACACATGCAATGACACTAGTGGATCCATGTGGTTTATGAAAAGAACAAACATGGAATGAATCTAGTTGTGGTTTATGAAAAGAACACACATGCAATGACTCTAGTGGTGGTTTAGGAAAAGAACACACATGCAATGAGACTGGCGGATCCATGTGGTTTAGGAAAGGAACACACATGCAATGACACTGGTGGTGGTTTATGAAACCAACACACATGCAAATGACACTGGTGGATCCATGTGGATTAGTAATATAAAACACATGCAATGACACTAGTGGTGGTTTAGGGAAAAAACACATGCAATGACTCTAGTTGTGGTTTATGACACTGGTACACACATGCAATGACACTGGTGGATCCAAGTGGTTTATGAAAAGAACACACATGCAATGACACTAGTGGTGGTTTAGGAAAAGAACACACATGCAAATATATGCAATGACACCGGTGGATCCATGTGGATTAGGGAATAAACACAGATGCAATGACACTGGGGGTGGTTTATGAAAGTAACACACATGCAAATGAGTCTAGTGGATCCATGTGGTTTATGGAAAGAACACACATGGAATGAATATAGTGGTGCTTTATGAAAAGAACACACATGCAATGACACTGGTGGATCCAAGTGGTTTATGAAAAGAACACACATGCAAATGACTCTAGTAGATCCATGTGGTTTATGAAAATAACACACATGCAATGAGTCCAGTGTTGGTTTAGGAAGAGAACACACATGCAATGACACTGGTGGATCCATGTGGTTTATGAAAATAAAACACATGCAATGAAACTTGTGGTGGTTTAGGAAAATAACACACATGCAATGACTCTAGTTGTGGTTTATGAAAAGAAGACACATGCAATGACACCGGTGGATCCAAGTGGGTTATGAAAAGAACACACATGCAATGACTCTAGTGGTGGTTTAGGAAAAGAACACACATGCAATGAGATTGGTGAATCCATGTGGTTTAGGAAAAGAACTCACATGCAATGACACTAGTTAATCCATGTAGTTTATTAAAATAACACACATTTAATGACACTAGTGGTGGTTTAGGAAAAGAACACATATGCAATGACTCTAGTTGTGGTTTATGAAAAGAACACACATGCAATGACACCGGTGGATCCAAGTGTTTATGAAAGGAACACACATGCAATGACTCTAGCGGTGGTTTAGGAAAAGAACACACATGCAATGACTCTAGTGTGGTTTATTAAAAGAACACACATGCAATGACATAGGTGGATCCATGTGGTTTAGTAAAATAACACACATGCAATGACACTAGTGGTGGTTTAGGAAAAGAACACACATGCAATGACATGCAATGACACTGGTGGATCCATGTGGTTTAGGAAACAAACACACATGCCATGACACAGGTGGTGTTTTATGAAAAGAACACACATGCAAATGACTCTGGTGGATCCATGTGGTTTATGGAAAGAACACACATGCAATAAATCTAGTTGTGGTTTATGAAAAGAACACACATGTAATAACACTGGTGGATCCATGTGGATTATGAAAATAACAAACATGCAATGACTCTAGTTATGGTTTATGAAAAGAACACACATGCAATGAATCTGGTGGATCCAAGTGGTTTATGAAAAGAACACATGTAGTGACTCTAGTTGTGGTTTATGACATGCAATGACACTGGTGGAATCAAATGGTTTATGAAAAGAACCCACATGCAATGACTCTAGTGGTGGTTTAGTAAAATAACAAACATTCAATGACACTAGTGGTGGTTTAGGAAAAGAACACACATGCAAAGAGATGCAATGACACTAGTGAATCCATGTGGTTTAGGAAAGGAACACACATGCAAATGACTCTAGTGGTGGTTTATGAAAAGAACACACATGCAAATGACTCTGGTGGATCCATGTGGTTTATGAAAAGAATAAACATGCAATGACTCTAGTTGTGGTTTATGAAAAGAACAAACATGCAATGACTCTAGTGGTGGCTTAGTAAAAGAACACACATGCAATGACGCTAGTGGATCCATGTGGTTTAGGAAAGAAACACACATGCAATGACACCGGTTGTGGTTTATGAAAAGAACACAGATGCAAATGACACTGGTGGATCCATGTGGTTTATTAATATAAAACACATGTAATGACACTAGTGGTGGTTTAGGAAAAGAAAACACATGCAATGACTCTAGTTGTGGTTTATGACACTGGTACACACATGCAATGACACTGGTGGATCCAAGTGGTTTATGAAAAGAACACACATGCACTGACTCTAGTGGTGGTTTAGGAAAAGAACAAACATGCAATAACTCTTGTGGTGGTTTATGAAAAGGACACACATGCAATGACACTGGTGGATCCATGTGGTTTAGTAAAATAACACACATGCAATGACACTAGTGGTGGTTTAGTAAAAGAACACACATGCAAAGATATGCAATGACACTGGTGGATACATGTGGTTTAGGGAAGGAACACACATGCGGTGACACTGGTGGTGGTTTATGAAAAGAACACACATGCAATGACCCTAGTGGTGGTTTATGAAAAGAACACACATGCAATGACACTGGTGGATCCAAGTGGTTTATGAAAAGAACACACATGCAATGAATCTAGTGGTGGTTTAGGAAAATAACACACATGCAATGGCCCTAGTGGTGGTTTATGAAAATGACACACATGCAATGACACTTTTGGATCCATGTGGTTTAGTAAAATAACACACATCCATTGACTCTAGTGGTGTTTTAGGAAAAGAACACACATACAATGACACTGGTGGAGCCATGTGCGTTAGGAGAGGAACACATATGCAATGACACTGGTGGTGGTTTATGAAAAGAACACACATGTAAATGACTCTGGTGGATCCATGTGGTTTATGGAAAGAACACACATGCAATGACACTCGTGGATCCACGTGGATTATGCAAAGAACAAACATGCAATGACTCTAGTTGTGGTTTATGAAAAGAACACACATGCAATGAATCTGGTGGATCCAAGTGGTTTATGAAAAGATTACACATGCAATGACTCTAGTGGTGGTTTAGTAAAATAACAAACATTCAATGACACTAGTGGTTGTTTTACGAAAAGTACACACATGCAAAGACATGCTGACACTAGTGAATCCATGTGGTTTAGGAAAGGAACACACATGCAAATGACTATAGTGGTGGTTTATGAAAGAACACACATGCAAGTGACTCTGGTGGATCCATGTGGTTTATGGAAAGAACACACATGCAATGAATATAGTGGTGGTTTGTGAAAAGAACACACATGCAATGACACTAGTGGATCCATGTGGTTTATGAAAAGAACAAACATGGAATGAATCTAGTTGTGGTTTATGAAAAGAACACACATGCAATGACTCTAGTGGTGGTTTAGGAAAAGAACACACATGCAATGAGACTGGCGGATCCATGTGGTTTAGGAAAGGAACACACATGCAATGACACTGGTGGTGGTTTATGAAACCAACACACATGCAAATCACACTGGTGGATCCATGTGGATTAGTAATATAAAACACATGCAATGACACTAGTGGTGGTTTAGGGAAAAAACACATGCAATGACTCTAGTTGTGGTTTATGACACTGGTACACACATGCAATGACACTGGTGGATCCAAGTGGTTTATGAAAAGAACACACATGCAATGACACTAGTGGTGGTTTAGGAAAAGAACACACATGCAAATATATGCAATGACACCGGTGGATCCATGTGGTTTAGGGAATGAACATAGATGCAATGACACTGGGGGTGGTTTATGAAAGTAACACACATGCAAATGAGTCTAGTGGATCCATGTGGTTTATGGAAAGAACACACATGGAATGAATATAGTGGTGGTTTATGAAAATAACACACATGCAATGACACTGGTGGATCCAAGTGGTTTATGAAAAGAACACACATGCAAATGACTCTAGTAGATCCATGTGGTTTATGAAAATAACACACATGCAATGAGTCTAGTGTTGGTTTAGGAATAGAACACACATGCAATGACACTGGTGGATCCATGTGGTTTATGAAAATAACACACATGCAATGAAACTTGTGGTGGTTTAGGAAAATAACACACATGCAATGACTCTAGTTGTGGTTTATGAAAAGAAGACACATGCAATTACACCGGTGGATCCAAGTGGTTTATGAAAAGAACACACATGTAATGACTCTAGTGGTGGTTTAGGACAGGAAAACACATGCAATGACACTAGTGGTGGTTTATGAAAACAACACACATGCAAGTGACTCTGGTGGATCCATGTGGTTTATGGAAAGAACACACATGCAATGAATATAGTGGTGGTTTATGAAAAGAACATACATGCAATGTCACTGGTGGATCCATGTGGTTTATGAAAAGAACAAACATGGAATGAATCTAGTTGTGGTTTATGAAAAGAACACACATGCAATGACTATAGTGGTGATTTAGGAAAAGAACACACATGCAATGAGACTGGCGGATCCATGTGGTTTAGGAAAGGAACACACATGCAATGACACTGGTGCTGGTTTATGAAAACAACACACATGCAAATGACACTGGTGGATCCATGTGGTTTAGTAATATAAAACAGATGCAATGACACTAGTGGTGGTTTAGGGAAAAAACACATGCAATGACTCTAGTTGTGGTTTATGACACTGGTACACACATGCAATGACACTAGTGGATCCAAGTGGTTTATGAAAATAACACACATGCAATGACACTAGTGGTGGTTTAGGAAAAGAACACACATGCAAATATATGCAATGACACCGGTGGATCCATGTGGTTTAGGGAAGGAACACACATGCAATGACACTGGGGGTGGTTTATGAAAATAACACACATGCAAATGAGTCTAGTGGATCCATGTGGTTTATGGAAAGAACACACATGCAATGAATATAGTGGTGGTTTATGAAAAGAACACACATGCAATGACACTGGTGGATCTAAGTGGTTTATGAAAAGAACACACATGCAAATGACTCTAGTAGATCCATGTGGTTTATGAAAAGAACACACATGCAATGAGTCTAGTGGTGGTTTAGGAAGAGAACACACATGCAATGACACTGGTGGATCCATGTGGTTTAGTAAAATAACACACATGCAATGACACTTGTGGTGGTTTATGAAAAGAACACACATGCAATGACTCTAGTTGTTGTTTATGAAAAGAACACACATGCAATGACACCGGTGGATCCAAGTGGTTTATGAAAAGAACACATATGCAATGACTCTAGTGGTGGTTTAGGAAAAGAACACACATCCAATGAGATTGCTGAATCCATGTGGTTTAGGAAAGGAAAACACATGCAATGACACTAGTGGTGGTTTATGAAAAGAACACACATGCAAATGACTCTGGTGGATCCATGTGGTTTATGGAAAGAACACACATGCAATGAATCTAGTGGTGGTTTAGGAAAATAACACACATGCAATGACACTAGTGGATCCATGTGGTTTATGAAAAGAACAAACATGTAATGACTCTAGTTGTGGTTTATGAAAATAACACACATGCAATGACACTAGTGATGGTTTAGGAAAAGAACACACATGCAATGAATCTAGTGGTGGTTTATGAAAAGTACACACATGTAATGACACTAGTGGATCCATGTGGATTATGAATAGAACAAACATGCAATGACTCTAGTTGTGGTTGATGAAAAGAACACACATGCAATGACTCTGTTGGATCCAAGTGGTTTATGAAAAGAACAAACATGCAGTGACTCTAGTTGTGCTTTATGAAAAGGACACACATGCAATGACACTGGTGGATACAAGTGGTTTATGAAATGAAACGCATGCAATGACTCTAGTCGCCATTTAGGAAAAGAACAAACATGCAATGACTCTAGTGGTGGTTTATGAAAAGGACACACATGCATTGACACAGGTGGTTCCATGTGGTTTAGTAAAATAACACATATGCAAAGATACTAGTGTTGGTTTAGGAAAATAACACACATCCAAAGACATGCAATGACACTACTGGATCCATGTGGTTTAGGGAAGGAACACACATGTAATGACACTGGTGGTGGTTTATGAAAATAGCACACATGCAATGAGTCTAGTGGTGGATGAGGAAGAGAACACACATGCAATGACACTGGTGGATCCATGTGGTTTAGTAAAATAACACACATGCAATGACACTTGTGGTGGTTTAGGAAAATAACACACATGCAAATGACACTGGTGGATCCATGTGGTTTAGTAATATAAAACACATGCAATGACACTAGTGGTGGTTTAGGGAAAAAACACATGCAATGACTCTAGTTGTGGTTTATGACACTGGTACACACATGCAATGACACTGGTGGATCCAAGTGGTTTATGAAAAGAACACACATGCAATGACACTAGTGGTGGTTTAGGAAAAGAACACACATGCAAATATATGCAATGACACTGGTGGATCCATGTGGTTTAGGGAAGGAACACACATGCAATGACACTGGAGGTGGTTTATGAAAATAACACACATGCAAATGATTCTAGTGGATCCATGTGGTTTATGGAAAGAACACACATGCAATGAATATAGTGGTGGTTTATGAAAAGAACACACATGCAATGACACTGGTGGATCCAAGTGGTTTATGAAAAGAACACACATGCAAATGACTCTAGTAGATCCATGTGGTTTATGAAAAGAACAGACATGCAATGAGTCTAGTGGTGGTTTAGGAAGAGAACACACATGCAATGACACTTGTGGTGGTTTAGGAAAAGAACACACATGCAATGACTCTAGTTGTGGTTTATGAAAAGAACACACATGCAATGACACCGGTGGATCCAAGTGGTTTATGAAAAGAACACACATGCAATGACTCTAGTGGTGGTTTAGGAAAAGAACACACATGCAATGATATTGTTGAATCCATGTGGTTTAGGAAAGGAAAACACATGCAATGACACTAGTGGTGGTTTATGAAAAGAACACACATGCAAATGACTCTGGTGGATCCATGTGGTTTATGGAAAGAACACACATGCAATGAATCTAGTGGTGGTTTAGGAAAAGAACACACATGCAATGACACTAGTGGATCCATGTGGTTTATGAAAAGAACAAACATGTAATGACTCTAGTTGTGGTTTATGAAAATAACACACATGCAATGACACTAGTGATGGTTTAGGAAAAGAACACACATGCAATGAATCTAGTGGTGGTTTATGAAAAGTACACACATGTAATGACACTAGTGGATCCATGTGGATTATGAATAGAACAAACATGCAATGACTCTAGTTGTGGTTGATGAAAAGAACACACATGCAATGACTCTGTTGGATCCAAGTGGTTTATGAAAAGAACAAACATGTAGTGACTCTAGTTGTGCTTTATGAAAAGGACACACATGCAATGACACTGGTGGATACAAGTGGTTTATGAAATGACACGCATGCAATGACTCTAGTCGCCGTTTAGGAAAAGAACAAACATGCAATGACTCTAGTGGTGGTTTATGAAAAGGACACACATGCATTGACGCAGGTGGTTCCATGTGGTTTAGTAAAATAACACATATGCAAAGATACTAGTGTTGGTTTAGGAAAATAACACACATCCAAAGACATGCAATGACACTACTGGATCCATGTGGTTTAGGGAAGGAACACACATGTAATGACACTGGTGGTGGTTTATGAAAATAGCACACATGCAATGAGTCTAGTGGTGGATGAGGAAGAGAACACACATGCAATGACACTGGTGGATCCATGTGGTTTAGTAAAATAACACACATGCAATGACACTTGTGGTTGTTTAGGAAAAGAACACACATGCAAATGACACTGGTGGATCCATGTGGTTTAGTAATATAAAACACATGCAATGACACTAGTGGTGGTTTAGGGAAAAAACACATGCAATGACTCTAGTTGTGGTTTATGACACTGGTACACACATGCAATGACACTTGTGGATCCAAGTGGTTTATGAAAAGAACACACATGCAATGACACTAGTGGTGGTTTAGGAAAAGAACACACATGCAAATATATGCAATGACACTGGTGGATCCATGTGGTTTAGGGAAGGAACACACATGCAATGACACTGGAGGTGGTTTATGAAAATAACACACATGCAAATGAGTCTAGTGGATCCATGTGGTTTATGGAAAGAACACACATGCAATGAATATAGTGGTGGTTTATGAAAAGAACACACATGCAATGACACTGGTGGATCCAAGTGGTTTATGAAAAGAACATCCATGCAAATGACTCTAGTAGATCCATGTGGTTTATGAAAAGAACAGACATGCAATGAGTCTAGTGGTGGTTTAGGAAGAGAACACACATGCAATGACACTGGTGGATCCATGTGGTTTAGTAAAATAACACACATGCAATGACACTTTTGGTGGTTTAGGAAAAGAACACACATGCAATGACTCTATTTGTGGTTTATGAAAAGAACACACATGCAATGACACCGGTGGATCCAAGTGGTTTATGAAAAGAACACACATGCAATGACTCTAGTGGTGGTTTAGGAAAAGAACACACATGCAATGATATTGTTGAATCCATGTGGTTTAGGAAAGGAAAACACATGCAATGACACTAGTGGTGGTTTATGAAAAGAACACACATGCAAATGACTCTGGTGGATCCATGTGGTTTATGGAAAGAACACACATGCAATGAATCTAGTGGTGGTTTAGGAAAAGAACACACATGCAATGACACTAGTGGATCCATGTGGTTTATGAAAAGAACAAACATGTAATGACTCTAGTTGTGGTTTATGAAAATAACACACATGCAATGACACTAGTGATGGTTTAGGAAAAGAACACACATGCAATGAATCTAGTGGTGGTTTATGAAAAGTACACACATGTAATGACACTAGTGGATCCATGTGGATTATGAATAGAACAAACATGCAATGACTCTAGTTGTGGTTGATGAAAAGAACACACATGCAATGACTCTGTTGGATCCAAGTGGTTTATGAAAAGAACAAACATGCAGTGACTCTAGTTGTGCTTTATGAAAAGGACACACATGCAATGACACTGGTGGATACAAGTGGTTTATGAAATGACACGCATGCAATGACTCTAGTCGCCGTTTAGGAAAAGAACAAACATGCAATGACTCTAGTGGTGGTTTATGAAAAGGACACACATGCATTGACACAGGTGGTTCCATGTGGTTTAGTAAATAACACATATGCAAAGATACTAGTGTTGGTTTAGGAAAATAACACACATGCAAAGACATGCAATGACACTACTGGATCCATGTGGTTTAGGGAAGGAACACACATGTAATGACACTGGTGGTGGTTTATGAAAATAGCACACATGCAATGAGTCTAGTGGTGGATTAGGAAGAGAACACACATGCAATGACACTGGTGGATCCATGTGGTTTAGTAAAATAACACACATGCAATGACACTTGTGGTGGTTTAGGAAAAGAACACACCCATGCAATGACTCTAGTTGTGGTTTATGAAAAGAACACACATGCAAAGACACCGGTGGATCCAAGTGGTTTATGAAAAGAACACACATGCAATGACTCTAGTGGTGGTTTAGGAAAAGAACACACATGCAATGATATTGGTGAATCCATGTGGTTTAGGAAAGGAAAACACATGCAATGACACTAGTGGTGGTTTATGAAAAGAACACACATGCAAATGACTCTGGTGGATCCATGTGGTTTATGGAAAGAACAAACATGCAATGAATCTAGTGGTGGTTTATGAAAAGAACACACATGCAATGACACTAGTGGATCCATGTGGTTTATGAAAAGAACAAACATGCAATGACTCTAGTTGTGGTTTATGAAAATAACACACATGCAATGACACTAGTGATGGTTTAGGAAAAGAACACACATGCAATGAATCTAGTGGTGGTTTATGAAAAGTACACACATGTAATGACACTAGTGGATCCATGTGGATTATGAATAGAACAAACATGCAATGACTCTAGTTGTGATTTATGAAAAGAACACACATGCAATGAATCTCAAGGATCCAAGTGGTTTATGAAAAGAACAAACATGTAGTGACTCTAGTTGTGCTTTATGAAAAGGACACACATGGAATGACACTGGTGGATACAAGTGGTTTATGAAATGAACACACATGCAATGACTCTAGTGGTGGTTTAGGAAAATAACAAACATGCAATGACTCTAGTGGTGGTTTATGAAAAGGACACACATGCATTGACACAGGTGGTTCCATGTGGTTTAGTAAAATAACACATATGCAAAGATACTAGTGTTGGTTTAGGAAAAGAACACACATGCAAAGACATGCAATGACACTAGTGGATCCATGTGGTTTAGGGAAGGAACACACATGTAATGACACTGGTGGTGGTTTATGAAAATAACACACATGTAATGAGTCTAGTGGTGGTTTAGGAAGAGAACACACATGCAATGACACTGGTGGATCCATGTGGTTTAGTAAAATGACACACATGTAATGACACTTGTGGTGGTTTAGGAAAATAACACACATGTAATGACTTTAGTTGTGGTTTATGAAAAGAACACACATGCAATGACACCGGTGAATCCAAGTGGTTTATGAAAAGAACACACATGCAATGACTCTAGTGGTGGTTTAGGAAAAGAACACACATGCAATGAGATTGGTGAATCCATGTGGTTTAGGAAAGGAAAACACATACAATGACACTAGTGGTGGTTTATGAAAAGAACACACATGCAAATGACTCTGGTGGATCCATGTGGTTTATGGAAAGAACAAACATGCAATGAATCTAGTGGTGGTTTATGAAAAGACCACACATGCAATGACACTAGTGGATCCATGTGGTTTATGAAAAGAACAAACATGCAATGACTCTAGTTGTGGTTTATGAAAATAACACACATGCAATGACACTAGTGATGGTTTAGGAAAAGAACACACATGCAATGAATCTAGTGGTGGTTTATGAAAAGTACACACATGTAATGACACTAGTGGATCCATGTGGATTATGAATAGAACAAACATGCAATGACTCTAGTTGTGGTTTATGAAAAGAACACACATGCAATGAATCTCAAGGATCCAAGTGGTTTATGAAAAGAACAAACATGTAGTGACTCTAGTTGTGCTTTATGAAAAGGACACACATGGAATGACACTGGTGGATACAAGTGGTTTATGAAATGAACACACATGCAATGACTCTAGTGGTGGTTTAGGAAAATAACAAACATGCAATGACTCTAGTGGTGGTTTATGAAAAGGACACACATGCATTGACACAGGTGGTTCCATGTGGTTTAGTAAAATAACACATATGCAAAGATACTAGTGTTGGTTTAGGAAAAGAACACACATGCAAAGACATGCAATGACACTAGTGGATCCATGTGGTTTAGGGAAGGAACACACATGTAATGACACTGGTGGTGGTTTATGAAAATAACACACATGTAATGAGTCTAGTGGTGGTTTAGGAAGAGAACACACATGCAATGACACTGGTGGATCCATGTGGTTTAGTAAAATGACACACATGTAATGACACTTGTGGTGGTTTAGGAAAATAACACACATGTAATGACTTTAGTTGTGGTTTATGAAAAGAACACACATGCAATGACACCGGTGAATCCAAGTGGTTTATGAAAAGAACACACATGCAATGACTCTAGTGGTGGTTTAGGAAAAGAACACACATGCAATGAGATTGGTGAATCCATGTGGTTTAGGAAAGGAAAACACATACAATGACACTAGTGGTGGTTTATGAAAAGAACACACATGCAAATGACTCTGGTGGATCCATGTGGTTTATGGAAAGAACACACATGCAATGAATCTAGTGGTGGTTTATGAAAAGTACACACATGTAATGACTCTGGTGGATCCAAGTGGTTTATGAAAAGAACAAACATGCAGTGACTCTAGTTGTGCTTTATGAAAAGGACACACATGCAATGACACTAGTGGATACAAGTGGTTTATGAAATGAACACACATGCAATGACTCTAGTTGTGGTTTAGGAAAAGAACAAACATGCAATGACTCTAGTGGTGGTTTATGAAAAGGACACACATGCATTGACACAGGTGGTTCCATGTGGTTTAGTAAAATAACACATATGCAAAGATACTAGTGTTGGTTTAGGAAAAGAACACACATGCAAAGACATGCAATGACACTAGTGGATCCATGTGGTTTAGGGAAGGAACACACATGTAATGACACTGGTGGTGGTTTATGAAAATAACACACATGCAAATGACTCTAGTGAATCCATGTGATTTATGGAAAGTACACACATTTAATGAATCTATTGGGGGTTTATGAAAAGAACACACGTGCAATGACAGTGTGGATCCAAGTGGTTTATAAAAAGAACACACATGCAAATGAATCTAGTGGATCCATGTGGTTTATGAAAAGAACACACATGCAATGACTCTAGTGGTGGTTTAGGAAAAGAACACACATGTAATGACACTGGTAGATCCATGTGGTTTAGTAAAATAACACACATGTAGTGACACTAGTGGTGGTTTAGGAAACGAACACACATGCAATGACTCTAGTTGTGGTTTATGAAAAGAACACACATGCAATGACACCGGTGGATCCAAGTGGTCTATAAAAAGAACACACATGCAATGACTCTAGTGGTGGTTTAGGAAAAGAACACACATGCAATGACTATAGTGGTGGTTTATGAAAAGGACACACATGCAATGACACTAGTGGATCCATGTGGTTTAGTAAAATAACACACAGGCAATGACACTAGTGGTGGTTTAGGAAAAGAACACATGTAATGACATGCAATGACATAGGTGGATCCATGTGGTTTAGGAAACGAACACACATGCAATGACACAGGTGGTGGTTTATGAAAAGAACACACATGCAAATGACTCTGGTGGATCCATGAGGATTATGAAAAGAACAAACATGCAATGACTCTAGTTGCGGTTTATAAAAATAACACACATGCAATGAATCTGGTGGATCCAAGTGGTTTATGAAAAGAATAAACATGTAGTGACTCTAGTTGTGGTTTATGACATGCAATGACACTGGTGGATCCAAGTGGTTTATGAAAAGAACACACATGCAATGACTCTAGTGGTGGTTTAGTAAAATAACAAACATGCAACGACACTAGTGGTGGTTCAGGAAAAGAACATACATGCAAAGACATGCAATGACACTAGTGAATCCATGTGGTTTAGGAAAGGAACACACATGCAAATGACTCTAGTGGTGGCTTATGAAAAGAACACACATGCAAATGACTGGTGGATCCATGTGGTTTATGGAAAGAACACACATGCAATGAATCTAGTGGTGGTTTATGAAAATAACACAGATGCAATGACACTGGTGGATCCATGTGGTTTATGAAAAGAACAAACATGCAATGACTCTACTTGTGGTTTATGAAAAGAACACACATGCAATGACTCTAGTGGTGGTCTAGGATAAGAACACACATGCAATGACACTGGTGGATCTATGTGGTTTAGGAGAGGAACACACATGCAATGACACTGGTGGTGGTTTATGAAAAGAACACACATGAAAATGACACTGGTGGATCTATGTGGTTTAGTAATATAAAACACATGCAATGACTCTATTTGTGGTTTATGACACTGGTACACACATGCAATGACACTGGTGGATCCAAGTGGTTTATGAAAAGAACACACATGCAATGTCTCTAGTGGTGGTTTAGGAAAAGAACAAACATGCAATGACTCTAGTGGTGGTTTATGAAAAGGACACACATGCAATGACACTTGTGGATCTATGTGGTTTAGTAAAATAACACACATGCAATGACACTAGTGGTTGTTTAGGAAAAGAACACACATGCAAAGATATGCAATGACACTGGTGGATCCATGTGGTTTAGGGTAGGAACACACATGTAGTGACACTGGTGGATCCATGTGGTTTAGGAAACGAACACACATGCAATGACACAGGTGGTGGTTTATGAAAAGAACACACATGCAAATGACTCTGGTGGATCCATGTGGTTTATGGAAAGAACACACATGCAATAAATCTAGTGTTGGTTTATGAAAAGAACACACATGCAATGACACTGGTGGATCCATGTGGTGTTGGGGATATACTTTCCGGGTATCCTCACAATCCTCACTGACCAGGGTGGCCCACTTTGGGTTAGAGCTTTGCTTCACGGGTGGCCCAGTTAGGGAGAAAAGATGGAGTCCAATCTAGCTACAGGAAGGCCCAGAAGACTTACTGACTTAGGCCCATAGTGTTACTTGTAGTTCAAGATGTACTAAATAACCAACTCTTAGTCATATCCAGACTGATCTCTCCTGTAAACCCTAGGCCGGATATCTATTTAAGCCATCCTAGGGAGAGCCTTTAGGGCACCTACTCTCAATTGTCTACAATCTCAACTCGCACAGGCGAACCCTTGTAACCCATAATCCGGCTCTGCGGTATTACTGGATTGCTAGCAGGAGTAGGATCCGTCTAAAGCCGACGGATTCGAACCTGGGTAAACTTGTGTGCTCACCGTCCCGGAACACCGTACGTCTCACACCCCTCTCTTACGCACGCCTCGAGGACCCCCTCATGGCGTACTTGTCATCAATCCGACGACAGTTGGCGCCCACCGTGGGGCAAGTGAGCTTCGGATCTGCGTTCCGAGCGGAATCTGCGTTCCGAGCGGAATCTACAAGAATCAGAATCAGCGATACTATCGCCGTCGGTCGCATCTCCTACGCCAGCGACATCCCTCTCATCATTCTCGATGAGACCTAGATTCCAGCTAGGGAGGCGGTGATTGCCTACACCATCATGTCTTTCGGCGAGTTCGATGTTTACATCGGCTTCACTGAGCCTGTCCCACCCACCCCAGCGGTGATGATAGAGCAGAGGAAGTTTCTGGATCCCCTTTGTCCGCGGAGGCGGCAGAGTTTTGGATCTCAGAAAACCCTAATCCCACCTAGCCCGCACCAGTTACGAAGATAGTAGAGAAATCCGAGCCTGAAGAAAACCTAGTGGTAAAAGTCGAATCTGGAGTGGATCTCCTTGGAGAGGCCGAATCCCAGATCGACCCACCCATTGAAGTCGAAATCCAGGAGGAGCATATCAACAACACTGATTCCGTCTCTGATGACGCCGGGACAGACAGGCCTTTCCTGAGGTACACGCTGCGACGTATGATAATGCAAAACTTAGGCGTAGATGCAATTCTCGAGACCATCAAAAGTTTCGACGAAGCTGATCGCGAAAGCCGCAGGTACCTCAGGAAGCACACATCGCACTTCGTCGGGTATGTGGGATCCGGATCCGGCTCTGCCGATGCTGGAGACAACACCGACTGTGTGCTGGAGGCAATTGGAACAAACGCCGACGTACCCGCATCCTCGGATGAATCGATGACGTCAGCAGATTTCCGAAAGATAATCCCGAGATCCAGTGGTCCAAAAGTACCGATGAGAGCTTGACTCCGGGAAACGGACCCAAAGCCGACTTTGCTACCGGCGCTGCCAAGAAGGCAAAGAAGAAGAACAAGACCCCGACAAAAGACCCTCTGGCAGAGGAAGTGATTGCCGAGGAATACGAGGACTCGGATGGAGCACTTATCCTAGAAGATCCCAAAAAAGAAGAACCGGTGGATGGACACATGATCGCTGAAGGTGCACGTAAATTCATCGATGCTACATTAACCACACCTATTCCTACAGCTGTAGAACTTACTGCTGAAGAACTGGATGAGAGGGCACAAGCCATAGAAGCGCGTCGTCAAGTACTCCTCTATGAAGCCAAAAACATTGAGGAGGAAAAGAAACACATAGCATCTGCGGGGAAGTACAACTCCAGGCAATACCAGAAGACCAGGAAGCGTCATACTAATGACAACCAATTCCCGCAGATTCATGCCGTCCTTTTCGGAGAAGAGATGGGGAAGCCTCGGAAAGATAGCAAAGGGGATTGGGTCTATCCAACCCTAGTACAAAATACCATGGCGGCCCGAGAATTTCTATCGGCTAATCCAGGCCCGGAGGAGATCCGGTTGGGAATCAAACTACTCAACAAGGGACTAGAGTAGCAAAAGGTCGCCATGTGCAGAAGTCAAAAGCTGGTCTCTGATTCCGACCAGTGTCGCACAGACCCGACATGGGCTGACGTAAGACCCCAGCGTGTTCCGGAGCAGCATCACCGTGATGACCGCAGGGAGGATAATTACTCAAGAACCGGATCTTCGGGACAGCACCACAAAGCTGCCCGTGACTGGCGTAAAGTCAACCCAGTTGCGGAGCAAGAGGCATTCGCTGAACTGAATCCGAGGAACCTGCCCCGGCAAGAGTCGAAGGACCGTAGGGACGATGATAAAGAGAAACATCGGGAGGAGGATCAACAAAGAATGCCACCTCTTAGACATGAAAGCCGTCCGAATGACGGACACCGTGCCGAGACAAGCCGGCAGGGGGCTCGCCACAATGAAGACCCTCCCCGGAACCGGAATAATGACGTTCTAGATGGAGGCCAGCGATCAGCCGGAAATAACCCAACTGCTCCACCCTCTCCGCCAAATAGCCATCACAACGGCCCCTAGGGAGGCAATGGAGGGCACCGTGGTGGAGGAGGTGGTGGCAGGAGCCGAAGTCTGGCTCCAAGGCACCACAGCCACAGCCGACACTCGGGACGATTTCTATCCCTGAATGACGCAAGGCACAGGATCAACTCCAACATAGAGGCGCGACGCTACGAAAATGATGATATCTACGTGGGCCCAAAGTGCTTCGGACCACGCATTAGAGCTACAAGATTCCCGGAAGGATTTGCTATCTCAAGGCATATCCATGCCTACGATAGCATCGCTCGGCCGGACACTTGGCTACAGGATTTCTTTCAAGCCTATTGCATTGCCAAAGGGGGAAACAGCATGGTCGCAACCCGATATCTCCCACTCATGCTGCGGAAGACGGAAAGATCATGGCTCAATGAACTTCCGGAGAACACCATCCATAACTGGTATGACATGCAAAGTGCGTTCTTTTGGAATTTCAAAGGCACATATCGGAGGCCCTGTACGGTCGGAGACCTACAGCATTGCACCCAGAAAGCTAGAGAAACTTGTCGGGATTACCTCGGACGATGGATCGACACAAAGAACTCCTGCGAAGGAGTAAATGATCAAACTGCGATTGAAGCTTTCATTGCAGGTCTCCTAATTGGTTTTCTACATCATCGCTTGTAGTGTGACAAAGTCACTGATTTGGGAGAGATAATTGAAACAGCGAGCAAGTATGCAGATGCTAACGACGATTTAGAGGGATTACTCAATGCCCTAGCTATGCCACAGTCGGCAAAACAACCAAAGCAACAAGCTCAGAAGCGCAAAAATACCTCGGAAGAGAAACCTAACGCGGAAACGGCAGTGGTTACTACTACTTTCGAGTCTGGAGGACGAGGAGGACACGGCAGAGGCCACGGGCGTGGCCGTGGGACTTCGAGAGTTCAAGGTAGAGGAGACCAGCAACCAGGCAAAACCTACACTTGGGCCAACATTGCCAACAACCCATGTGTGCATCACCAAGACGCCAATGGGGGCTCGTCCCACACAAACGCCGAATGTCGTTTCAATGATGACATTAAAAGAGATGATACCGCAGGCTACAGAGCTAAGCGGAAGAAGGGAAAGAAGAATCCCGCAAAGGATAAAGAGACTAAGGAAGATTCCGACATGGAGGAAGCCGATGCTTCAAATCCCAAGCCGGAAGGGAAGAAAATTTTCCGACCAAAAAAGACACTTATGTCACCTTCCTCGGTTCTCAACCAGCAAAGGTCAAGAAAGCAATTCTACATGAGCTCAACGCAATAGTTCCGGCTGTCCCCCAATACCTGGACTGGTCGGAAGTGGCAATCACATTTGACCGCGCTGATAATCCGCCTAAGCTACACAGACGAGGAAAATACGCCTTAATCGTCAATCCACTTATTGATGGTTATGGTTTCTCACCTCATGGACAGCGGCAGTAGTATCAATATTCTCTATGTCGAAACACTACGCCGGATGAAGATCTCGGAGACCCAGTTGAACCATAGCTCTGTGATTTTTCACGGAGTTGTCCCAGGAAGACAAGCTAATTCCCTGGGAGAAATCACTTTGGATGTTACCTTTGGAACTCCAAAGAACTATCGGACGGAGGCACTTTCCTTCGAAGTGGTCCCGTTCAAGAGAGCGTACCATGCTATATTCGGACGTCCGGCTTACTGGGATTTTATGGCTCGTCCGTGTTACATTTACAATATGATGAAAATTCCAGGTCCCAACGGTGTAATCACCATCAGGGGAGACCCGAAGAAAGCGCGAGAGTGCGAGGATGGAAATGCCGCCTTTGCTGAAGCCGTGCTGCACGCCGAGGAGTACCAGGAGATCAAGAAGAGCATAGATCCGTCCGAGATGCCCGCAATGAAGAAGGAGGTAAAGCCAAATCCGGAGTTCAAGGCATCAAAAGAGACAAAGAAGACGCCGTTGAAGGATGATGACCCCTCCAAGGTGATCCAGATAGGCGTAGGCCTAGATAGCGCATAGGAAAGCGCGCTCATCAAGTTCCTCCAAGCAAATCAAGATATATTCGCATGGCAGCCATCTGACATGACTGGAGTACCTAGGGAACTTTCCAAGCACTCTTTAAATGTAAACCCGAATGCTAAACCTGTCAAACAGTCCTTACGATGTTTCGGCGATGAAAAGCGTAAGGCAATAGCTAAGGAACTAGCACGGCTCGAGTTAGCCGGATTCATAGAAGAGGTCATCCACACTGAGTGGTCAGCCAATCCTGTAATGGTCCCTAAAAAGGACACCACTGATTTAAGGATGTGTGTTGATTATACTGCCTTGAACAAGGCTCATCCAAAAGATCTGTTTGCTCTGCCTAGGATTGATCAAGTTATCAATTCTACGGCAGGCTCGGAACTCCTCTGTTTTCTCGACGCATATTCCGGTTATCACCAAACCCGGATGAAGGAATCTGACAAAGTCAAAACCTCATTCATAACCCCTTTCGGAACCTTCTGTTTTGTTATGATGCCTTTTGGGATGAAGAACGCAGGAGCTACCTACCAGCGCACGATGCAGCATTGCCTCCACGACCAACTCGGACGAAATGTACATGCATACGTGGATGACATTGTGGTGATGTCCAAAAAGAAGGAAACGCTGATTTCTGACTTGGAGGAAACATTCGCCAATCTACGAAAATATAACATCATGCTTAATCCGAAGAAATGCTTCTTTGGAATCCCAGCTGGAAAATTGTTAGGTTTCATCGTGTCTCAAAGAGGCATAGAGGTGAACCGGGACAAAATCAAGGATATACTCAATATTTCCAGGCCAACTCGCCTGAAGGACGTACAAAGACTAACTGGTTGCATCGCTGCAGTCAGTCGGTTTGTAAGCCGGCTTGGTGAAAGAGCTGCACCATTATACAAACTCTTGAAAAAGACCAAGGATTTTGTGTGGACCGATGAAGCTGAAGCTGCACTACAAACACCTGAAGAAAGTACTCTCATCTGCTCCTATCCTTGCTGCACCGAAACCACAGGAACCGATGTTGCTTTATATTGCTGCGAAGAAACAAAGTCGTTAGTATCGTCATGGTGGTGGAGAGACCAGAGGAAAATCAGGAACACTTAGTACAGCGTATGACGTACTTTGTCAGCGAGGTTCTGACAAAATCAAAACAGCGGTATCCGCACTATCAAAAGCTAACTTACGGTGTTTTCCTAGCATCCCGTAAGTTACGACACTATTTTCAAGAGCATCCAATTACCGTGGTGAGCACCGCTCCCATGAGAGATATAATCAACAGGTGACGCCACAGGACGCGTCGCCAAATGGAGCATAGAGCTTTCAGCTTTCGATATTGAGTACAAACCCTGGACAACAATCAAATCCCAAATCCTTGACGACTTTGTTGCTGATTGGACAGAGACAAAGGAGAATATGACCCTCCCTAAGTCGGAATATTGGACCCTATACTTTGATGGGTCTAAGGCTCGAGGGGGCTCGGGGGCTAGCGTGGTGCTCAAATCACCCCAAGGAGATAAACTTCTATATGTGTTGCAGATCCACTTCACAATGACAAACAATATTGCCGAGTATGAAGCACTGCTACATGGAATCCGGATTGCTAAGGATATCGGCATCCGATGTTTGATGTGTTATGGAGATTGGATCTTGTTGCTCAGCAAGTTTCAGATATTTGTAATGCAAATAAGCACATGGCAGCGTATAAAGCTGTCGTGGATGATTTATCTAAATCGTTCGAAGGGTTTGAGGTTCAACACATCCCTCAAGCAGAAAACAAGGAAGAAGATGCATTATCTCGGATAGGCTCTACGCGGAAAGAGGTCCCAGATGGCGCTTTTTTAGTGCACCTCAAAGTTCCCTCAATAAAGGGAGTGGATGCGGAATATCCGACCAAATCTGACTCACCTCTAATAGCAGTTCTGGCTGTAATTCCCAGCTGGACTCAACCCTACCTTGACCATCTGGTAGATGGTAAATTACCCGAAGACGAGGTTCTGAGCCGGCAGATTATCTGACGAGCGAAAGCCTATACTATAGTTAAAGGTGAGCTCTATAAGCGGAGTGTTTCTAGGGTTTTTCAGCACTGCGTATCTCTGGAAGAAGGAGTGGAGATCTTAAGAGAAATCCACGAAGGCGAGTGTGGTCACCACGCTGCAGCCAAATCTTTAGTGGCAAAAGCTTTTAGACACGGATTTTTCTGGCTTACGGCTTAGGCAGATGCCGAACGATTAGTCAAGACGTGTAAAGGCTGCCAAAAGTATGCCAAACAAGCTCATCTTCCAGCTGATCAGCTGCGAACAATACCTATAACATGTCCTTTTGCGATCTGGGGGCTTCATATGGTAGGACCGTTTAGACGTGCTCCAAGTGGATTTACTCACCTCTTAGTGATGGTGGATAAATTCACAAAATGGATTGAGGCTAAACCCGTCACTAGTTGTGATGGAGCAACAGCCAAAAGATTTGTCGAGGATGTTATAATCCGGTATGGTTATCCGTATAGTATTATCACGGACAACAGGAGTAATTTCTCTATGGGAGAATTGGCCGAATTCTGCAACGAACAAAATGTCCGGCTTGACATTGCGTTAGTCGCACATCCATAGGCTAACGGACAAGTCGAAAGAGCAAATGGTTTAATCCTACAAGGCCTAAAACTGAGACTCGAAGCACCACTACGACGTGCTGTGGGGGCTTGGGCAGAGGAATTACCCTCTGTAATATGGAGTTTATGAACGACTCCGAACAGGTCAACCGGATACACACCTTTCTTCTTGGTCTATGGCATAGAAGCAGTTCTTCCTAGTGATTTAATTCACACTTCTCCTAGAGTGTCCGTGTATATCGAAGAAGATGCCGAGATTTCTCGACAAAATGATCTCGACTTAGTCGAAGAAGTTCGCGTCATTGCTGAAATGAGATCAACAGCCTATCAGCAGAAGTTACGCAAGTACCATAGCCAGAGAGTCAGAAACAGATCTTTTAATAAAGGCAATTTGGTTCTCCGGCTTGTGCAACAAAGAAAGCACAAACTTTCCCCAGTATGGGAAGGGCCCTTTTTAGTTAGTCGAGTATTGCACAATGGTTCGTACTACTTAACTAACATGAGGCCAGTCAAAGAAAGACCTGCTACTAAGAAGAGAAAGAGAGCTAGAGGCAGTACAAATCCGGATGAGTTAGACAGACCATGGAATATTGCTCAGCTACGTCCCTTTGATTCTTAGTTTATCCTTCTTTGTAATCATACATATGTACATGCTCTGTGAGAAATAAAAGTCTTGTTTGCCTCAAGTTTTTTCTGAGAAGTTTTTTACCATCTTATTTCCAAATGATCATGTCATAGTCAAAAATCCCAGAATACTTGAAAGTACTTCATGCTCATGTTTGTTCTGGTTTAGATTTCCGATTCTAAAAATGCTACCTTCAGGTATAACTCTAAAATTTCTAGTCTATACTTTGGTTATTTGTCTGATTGCCGGATGCGGGTATTTTCCGAGTAGTGAATTGTTGGTACTAGAAGCCGGCTTTGTTTCCGAGTTTAAACTGGTTTAGCAATTGAGCTCAGTTGCTCCGCAAAGTTTCTGTGCAGAAGGTTTGGCCGGCTCGTGAAAGAAACGAGGCGGAAAGCCAGATAAGCGATAAGTATAGACGAAAAAGTATAAGTGCTTATGTAAACATTTCAGGCACATAAAAATTTAAAGCCAAAAGTGCTGAATTGATCAAAAGCTTAGCACTAGCAAAATAATAATACTTCATATTTTACAGACCCATAAATGTTTCTCGAAATAATACATTTGCTTCTGATAATTTATGATGCAGGAGAGGATGCAGGAGCTGCCGGCTCACTGGATGCATCGGCCTCGGTTTGATAATGTTCCTAGATGTTTAGATCCGATACGGTCTGTTCATCATCGGAATCTTCAGCCGCTTCTTCTAGAGGCGGAGGCGGTGTGTCCACGTGGGTGAAGAAGGGAGTGTCGTAGCTGGTTAAGTCAGCTACATGACATCCATATCTGGCGTAGGAGTCCATAATGGCCTTGATGTCTTGCTCCTGTCCGTCTTCATCCACTGTAGAATACCCTCTGGTCACTTGCCATATCTCCATGCTTCCATGGTGGCTCATGACCATGGTGAGAGCGTTATGTGCTGCGGATCGCGCATAGGACATGTTCCAATCCTGGACAAGTTGCGGCATCTCCTTCGCCTTGTCTCGCACTTGAAAATCCGACATGCTATGCATATCCGGAACCTTGAGAGCTTCGCGAATATCCTCAAGGGATTGGCGGAAGTCGTGAAGAAGATCACCGACTTGGGTAAGCCAATGGGTGCGAGGCTCGGTGAAAGTGGAATCCGTCAAGTTCAGATGACCTATACACATAACGCAAAATAGTTAGGAAAAATCCGACATCGAAAGAGTCGAAGAACATAGACAAGTCAGAAAGATGGAAGCTTACCGAAGATGACATCGTCAACTTTGGTCTTCTCTTCTTGAAGACTCCAGAGTTCATCCCGGAGTGCCTCGGAAAGATCCTTCTCTCTGCAAAGTTCATTATTGAGATCCGAGATTCTCTGATCTTGAGCCACAATCTTACGATCACGCTCGTTAGTAGCCATGGAGGAGGATTCGAGAACTTGAGCGATGCTCTTCTCATGATCCGCCTTGAGCTTATCCAGCTCTTGGCGAAGTTCTTTGTTCTCCACCACCAAGGTTTTGAGGTTCTCGGCCTCTTCAATCATAGCAGAGGACTGTTTTACTAGTGCTGTGAGTCAAAAAAGAACAACAGTTCAGAAAAAATATTCGACTATGAAAACACAAAGACAAGATTTGAGTCTCGGAATGTTTACCTTCGGCCTCATCCTTGGAGACCTTTAGCTCAGCATTTTCAAGCTGGAGAGCTCTGATCTCTCTCCGCTTGTTGCAGATGTTCTTCAACAATCCTAGTTATATGAATTAACTTTCTATAAGTCAGAATACCTAGGGTCCGAAGTCTACTGAAGAATTGGGCTAATATTTTTACTAATATCAGCACGAGCCTTGGGGCTACACTAGTTCATTCTTTGGCATCCTAAGAAAGCATAAACTCGGATTTGAATATCCTACTTCATGCTTGGGGGCAAGAGGATATGATATGAAATTCAATAAAGAAAATCGTGAGTTGGAATTCCGACTTACATGATGTTCATGTGTGAGCTTGCTCAGACACATGTTCACCTCGGTGGTAACCTTCTCGGTGAGGGTGAGTGGAATAACCGGAGGTGGTGGAAGCACACCAGCTCTAAGTCCCTCGTCGCGAAGATGGACTTGTTCAAGAAGGTCAGAGTATTTGATGTCCTCCGCCTCTTGCGCTTCTTCTTCGGCAGAGATATTTCTCTTCTCTAGGCATTGTCGGGCCAGCCGTTGGATCTCGTCCACAGATTTCCAGGACAGGCCAAATTTTGCAAGCCCCGGATTGTTAAGGAGGTTTTCGGCAAAAGTCTCTGCCGAGGGATCATTACCCGAAGAGGGTTCACCCTTATCTAAACCCGAGCCACCCGTGGTGGCATCAGTCTGCGACTCAAGGGTCGATGGCCCCATAGTAGGAGCCGGATCTTCTGTGACAGCCGACGAAGGAGTAATTACCGGTGTTGCAGAGGGTTGTGGGGCAGGAGTCGGAGGAGCCACGGCAGGAGAAGCTATGGTCAGTTTCGTCTGTCACAGGGGCTTCGAAGAAGTTCCCTTTCTCTTGCCCTTGATGAGCTGCTTAGCTCTGAGAATGTAATAGAATGGAAAACATTACATCTTGGAAGAAAATTCGAGTAAGGTACAAAGGCGAAAGTTGTGTTGAAAGTTACCTCTTCACGACAGGCACCTCCTTTGTGCCGACAGCCACTGTTGGAGCCTTGCGCTTCCTGGGCACAATGTCCGGCAATGGGACCAGTTCCGCCTCCTGAGAAAACTCTGGAGGATATCCCTCGAGTGGAGCAAATTCCGACTCGGGGAGGTCGGCAAGGTGAAAAGAAGAAAACATCTCAGTATTGCGAGATAACTTAAAGGATAAAACACATAAAAGGGTTTATTATTGAAGCTTATCGGAACCAAAGGGTCTTCCGCTCTATGCATGTCCAGAGACAAGTCCGGAATCGTGCTTTCAGTCCGCTCCTTGATCAGCCATTTAATCTAGCTTATGTAAACCTGTGGCTTTAAAGCCTTAGGACTGATACGGAGGGAGTCGTTCTTTGACGCCATGATGGAGTGCATCAGACGGTCGCCGTGGTGTTGGAGAGGCTGGATCCGATGTGCAACCCAACATTGGACTAGGTCGGATCCTTTCAAACCTTTGTCTTTTATCAAATATTCGATCCGCCTCTTAGCGAGGAACAGATCGTCACTGGGAGCTGGAGGGGCCTCGTCCCAAGATGGTTGGGCCGTGGCGGCTCCGTCGATGAAAGCCGGCAAAGCAGTAGCTTTGTCGGGAGCAGGAATATCCTTGTGATAGAAGAAAGTGGCCGGCCATTGTTTGACCGGGTCACTGGCAGAAATGCAAGGATAATTACGCTCGCGTCTAAGAGAAAGGCTAATAGTACCGGTAATATACGGATTACCGGCAGTGATAGAGTTTCTACGGACATGGAAGTAGAAATGAAACAAGGTGAGACTCGGCCTAATGCCGAGATACCCCTCGCACAAAGCTGCGTAAGAACTCATCTCTAAGAGAGAGTTCGGGGGAAGTTGGTGGAGTTGTACACCATAGTGATTAATCACCTCGGAAAAGAATTTCGAGGAAGGAAAGGACAAACCTCTGTCGAGGTGGTTGCCGAAGTGGACCCGTTCATCGGCGTGCGGGTGGGGGATGGTTTCGCCGAAGCCGCTCCGCCAGTCGCCGGCGCGGAGGAGACCTTCATTCTCCACGACTTGGAGTTTATCATCGTCGAGGAGGCGCGGGATCCAGATTCCTCGGTTGCTTTCCTCCTCTGCCACCGCCGCTGCTACTGCCGCCTCCAAGCCGGAAGAGGAAGAAGAAGCCATTTCTCCGGTGCGCCGGTGACCTTAGATGGGCGGCGCTAGGAAATCTGGGAGGAGGGAAAGCTCTGTACGCTGGGAAGATGTGGAGAAGAAGAAACGACAAAGGGAATAGGTGAAGAGAGGAGAAGGAGAATCCTCACCCCTTATAACCACCTGCCTGCGCTAAGAAATGTGCGAAGTAGCACTGTGTAAATGCCATGCGTCGTGGAAGGAACTGGGAAGGACCCACAGGATGATTACCTCGCCTCGATCTCCGCGTACGCATTAAAACGACGCCTCGGTTCCACGAACGGTGGACCCACCAACGGTCATGCTGACAGGATGTTTGTGAGATGACGTGACTTGACCATCACGAGTGTTAGGTGACGTTAGAGACCAAGTTCCGGCTTAGTTTGAAATCAAGCTGGAAAGTTCGAGTAACATGTTGATAGGTCTGACTTATTTTTAAGACCCGAATCGTATTTTTTGTTGTGAAGTTTCAGGAACCCTTCAAGATTCTGCAAGCCGAAGATCAAGCTAGACGATGATGAATCCGACTTTGGATCTTGGAGACTTCCGGGGGCTGCTGTTGGGGATATACTTTCCGGGTATCCTCACGGTCCTCACTGACCAGGGTGGCCCACTTTGGGTTAGAGCTTTGCTTCACGGGCGGCCTAGTCAGGGAGAAAAGACGGAGTCCAATCCGGCTACGGGAAGGCCCAGAAGACTTACCGACTTAGGCCCATAGTGTTACTTGTAGTTCAAGATGTACTCTGTAACCAACTCATAGTCATAGCCGGACTGATCTCTCCTGTAAACCCTAGGCCGGATATCTATATAAGCCGTCCTAGGGAGAGCCTTTAGGGCACCTGCTCTCAATAGTCTACAATCTCAACTCGCACAGGCAAACCCTTGTAACCCATATTCCGGCTCTGCCACATTACTGGATTGCTAGCAGAAGTAGGATCCGTCCAAAGCCGGCGGATTCAAACGTAGGTAAACTTGTGTGCTCACCGTCCCAGAACACCGTACGTCTCACACCCCTCTCTTCCACACGCCTCAAGGACCCCCTAATGGCATACTTGTCATCAAACCGACGACATGTGGATTATGAAAAGAAAAAACATGCAATGACTCTAGTTGTGGTTTATGAAAAGAACACACATGCAATGAATCTAGTAGATCCAAGTGGTTTATGAAAAGAACAAAAATGAAGTTACTCTAGTTGTGGTTTATGACATGCAATGAGACTGATGGATCCGATTGGTTTATGAAAATAACACACATGCAATGACTCTAGTGGTGGTTTAGTAAAATAACAAACATGCAATGACACTAGTGGTGGTTTAGGAAAAGAACACACATGGAAAGACATGCAATGACACTAGTGAATCCATGTGATTTAGGAAAGGAACACACATGCAAATGACTCTAGTGGTGGCTTATGAAAAGAACACACATGCAAATGACTCTGGTGGATCCATGTGGTTTATGGAAAGAACACACATGCAATGAATCTAGTGGTGGTTTATGAAAATAACACACATGCAATGACACTGGTGGATCCATGTGGTTTATGAAAAGAACAAACATGCAATGACTCTAGTTGTGGTTTATGAAAAGAACACACATGCAATGACTCTAGTGGTGGTCTAGGAAAAGAACACACATCCAATGACACTGGTGGATCCATGTGGTTTAGGAGAGGAACACACATGCAATGACACTGGTGGTGGTTTATGAAAAGAACACACATGCAAATGACACTGGTGGATCCATGTGGTTTAGTGATACAAAACACATGCAATGACACTACAAGTGGTTTAGGAAAAGAACACACACGCAATGACTCTAGTTGTGGTTTATGACACTAGTACGCACATGCAATGGCACTGGTGGATCCAAGTGGTTTATGAAAAGAACACACATGCAATGACTCTAGTGGTGGTTTAGGAAAAAAACAAACATGCAATGACTCTAGTGGTGGTTTATGAAAAGGACACACATGCAATGACACTGGTGGATCCATGTGGTTTAGTGAAATAACACACATGCAATGACACTAGTGGTGGTTTAGGAAAAGAACACACATGCAAAGATATGCAATGACACCGGTGGATCCATGTGGTTAATGGAAGGAACACACATGTAGTTACACTGGGGGTGGTTTATGAAAAGAACACACATGCCATTGAGTCTAGTGGATCGATATGGTTTATGGAAAGAACACACATGCAATGAATCTAGTGGTGGTTTATGAAACAAACACACATGCAATGACACTGGTGGATCGAAGTGGTTTATGAAAAGAACACACAAGCAAATGACTCTAGTAGATCCAAGTGGTTTATGAAAATAACATACATGCAATGACTCTAGTGGTGGTTTAGGAAGACAGCACACATGCAATGACACTGGTGGATCCATGTGGTTTAGTAAAATAACACACATGCAATGACACTGGTGGTTTAGGAAAAGAACACACATGCAATGACTCTAGTTGTGGTTTATGAAAAGAACACACATGCAATGACACCGGTGGACCCAAGTGGTTTACTAAAAGAACACGAATGCAATGACTCTAGTGGTGGTTTAGGAAAAGAACACACATGCAATGACTCTAGTGGTGGTTTATGAAAAGGACACACCTGCAATGACACTGGTGGATCCATTTGGTTTAGTAAAATAAGACACATGTAATGACACTAGTGGTGGTTTAGGAAAAGAACACACATGCAATGACACTGGTGGATCCATGTGGTTTAGGAAACGAACACACATTCAATGACACAGGTGGTGGTTTATGAAAAGAACACACATGCAAATGACTCTAGTGGATCCATGTGGTTTATGGAAAGAACACACATGCAATAAATCTAGTGGGGGTTTATGAAAAGAACACACATGCAATGACACTAGTGGATCCATGTGGATTATGAAAAGAGCAAACATGCAATGACACTAGTTGTGGTTTATGAAAATAACACACATGCAATGAATCTGGTGGATCCAAGTGGTTTATGAAAGAACAAACATGAAGTGACTCTATTTGTGGTTTATGACATGCAATGAGACTGGTGGATCCGAGTGGTTTATGAAAAGAAAACACATTCAATGACTCTAGTGGTGGTTTAGTAAAATCACAAACATGCAATGATACTGGTGGTGTTTTAGGAAAACAAGACACATACAAAGACATGCAATAACACTAGTGAATCCATGTGGTTTAGGAAAGGAACACACATGCAAATGACTCTAGTGGTGGTTTATGAAAAGAACACACATGCAATGAATCTAGTGGTTGTTTATGAAAAGAACACACATGCAATGACACTAGTGGATCCATGTGGTTTATGAAAAGAACAAAGATGCAATGACTCTAGTGGTGGTTTATGAAAATAACACACATGCAAATGACTCTAGTAGATCCATGTGGTTTATGAAAATAACATACATGCAATGACTCTAGTGGTGGTTTAGGAAGACAACACACATGCAATGACACTGGTGGATCCATGTGGTTTAGTAAAATAACACACATGCAATGACACTAGTGGTGGTTTAGGAAAAGAAAACACATGCAATGACTCTAGTGGTGGTTTAGTAAAAGAACACACATGCAATGACACTGGTGGATCCATGTGGTTTTAGGAAAGGAACACACATGCAATGACATTGGTGGTGGTTTATCAAAAGAACACATATGCAAATGACACTGGTGGATCCATGTGGTTAAGTAATATAAAACACATGCAATGACACTAGAGGTGGTTTAGGAAAAGAACACACATGCAATGACTCTAGTTGTGGTTTATGACACAAGTACACACATGCAATGATACTGGTGGATCCAAGTGGTTTATGAAAAGAACACACATACAATGACTCTAGTGGTGGTTTAGGCAAAGAACTAACATGCAATGACTCTAGTGGTGGTTTATGAAATGGACACACATGCAATGACACTGGTGGATCCATGTGGTTTAGTAAAATAACAAACATGCAATGACACTAGTGGTGGTTTAGGAAAATAACACACATGCAAAGATATGCAATGACGCTGGTGGATCCATGTGGTTGAGGGAAGGAACACACATGCAGTGACAGTGGTGGTGGTTTATGAAAAGAACACACATGCAAATGACACTAGTGGATCCATGTGGTTTATGGAAATAAAACCCATGCAATGAATCTAGTGGTGGTTTATGAAAAGAACACACATGCAATGACACTGGTGGATCCAAGGGGTTTATGAAAAGAACGCACATACAAATGACTCTATTGGATCCATGTGGTTTATGAAAAGAAAACACATGCAATGACTCTAGTGGTGGTTTAGGAAAAGAACACACATGCAATGACACTGGTGGATCCATGTGGTTTAGTAAAATAACACACATGCAATGACACTAGTGGTGGTTTAGGAAAAGAACACACATGCAATGATTCTAGTTGTGGTTTATGAAAAGAACACACATGCAATGACACCGGTGGATCCAAGTGGTTTATGAAAAGAACACACATGCAATCACTTTAGTGGTGGTTTAGGAAAAGAACACACATGCAATGATTCTAGTGGTGGATTATGAAAAAGAGACACATGCAATGATACTGGTGGATCCATGTGGTTTAGTAAAATAACACAAATGCAATGACACTAGTGGTTGTTTATGAAAAAGACACACATGCAATGACACTGGTGGGTCCAAGTGGTTTATGAAAAGAACACACATGCAAAGACTCTAGTGGTGGTTTAGTAAAATAACAAACATGCAATGACACTAGTGGTGGTTTAGGAAAAGAACGCACATGCAAAGACATGCAATCACACTGGTGGATCCATGTGGTTTAGGTAAGGAACACACATGCAAATGACTCTCGGTGTGATTTATGAAAAGAACACACATGCAAATGACTCTGGTGGATCCATGTGGTTTATGGAAAGAACACACATGCAATAAATCTAGTGGTGGTTTATGAAAAGAACACACATGCAATGACACTAGTGGATCCATGTGGATTATGAAAAGAGCAAACATGCAATGACACTAGTTGTGGTTTTCGAAAATAACACACATGCAATGAATCTGGTGGATCCAAGTGGTTTATGAAAAGAAGAAACATGAAGTGACTCTAATTGTGGTTTATGACATGCAATGAGACTGGTGGATCCGAGTGGTTTATGAAAAGAACACACATTCAATGACTCTAGTGGTGGTTTAGTAAAATCACAAACATGCAATGATAGTAGTGGTGGTTTAGGAAAAGAAGACACATGCAAAGACATGCAATAACACTAGTGAATCCATGTGGTTTAGGAAAGGAACACACATGCAAATGACTCTAGTGGTGGTTTATGAAAATAACACACATGTAATGAATCTAGTGGTTGTTTATGAAAAGAACACACATGCAATGACACTAGTGGATCCATGTGGTTTATGAAAAGAACAAAGATGCAATGACTCTAGTGGTGGTTTATGAAAATAACAGACATGCAAATGACTCTAGTAGATCCATGTGGTTTATGAAAATAACATACATGCAATGACTCTAGTGGTGGTTTAGGAAGACAACACACATGCAATGACACTGGTGGATCCATGTGGTTTAGTAAAATAACACACATGCAATGACACTAGTGGTGGTTTAGGAAAAGAAAACACATGCAATGACTCTAGTGGTGGTTTAGTAAAAGAACACACATGCAATGACACTGGTGGATCCATGTGGTTTTAGGAAAGGAACACACATGCAATGACATTGGTGGTGGTTTATCAAAAGAACACATATGCAAATGACACTGGTGGATCCATGTGGTTTAGTAATATAAAACACATGCAATGACACTAGAGGTGGTTTAGGAAAAGAACACACATGCAATGACTCTAGTTGTGGTTTATGACACTAGTACACACATGCAATGATACTGGTCGACCCAAGTGGTTTATGAAAAGAACACACATGCAATGACTCTAGTGATGGTTAAGGGAAAGAACTAACATGCAATGACTCTAGTGGTGGTTTATGAAAAGGACACACATGCAATGACACTGGTGGATCCATGTGGATTAGTAAAATAACACACATGCAATGACACTGGTGGTGGTTTAGGAAAAGAACACACATGCGAAGATATGCAATGACGCTGGTGGATCCATGTGGTTGAGGGAAGGAACACACATGCAGTGACACTAGTGGTGGTTTATGAAAAGAACACACATGCAAATGACACTAGTGGATCCATGTGGTTTATGGAAAGAACACCCATGCAATGAATCTAGTGGTGGTTTATGAAAAGAACACACATGCAATGACACTGGTGGATCCAAGGGGTTTATGAAAAGAACGCACATACAAATGACTCTATTGGATCGATGTGGTTTATGAAAATAACACACATGCAATGACTCTAGTGGTGGTTTAGGAAAAGAACACACATGCAATGACACTGGTGGATCCATGTGGTTTAGTAAAATAACACACATGCAATGACAGCAGTGGTGGTTTAGGAAAAGAACACACATGCAATGATTCTAGTTGTGGTTTATGAAAAGAACACACATGCAATGACACCGGTGGATCCAAGTGGTTTATGAAAAGAACACACATGCAATCACTCTAGTGGTGGTTTAGGAAAAGAACACACATGCAATGACTCTAGTGGTGGATTATGAAAGAGAGACACATGCAATGATACTGGTGGATCCATGTGGTTTAGTAAAATAACACAAATGCAATGACACTAGTGGTGGTTTATGAATAATACACACATGCAATGACACTGGTGGGTCCAAGTGGTTTATGAAAAGAACACACATGCAAAGACTCTAGTGGTGGTTTAGTAAAATAACAAACATGCAATGACACTAGTGGTGGTTTAGGAAAAGAACACACATGCAAAGACATGCAATCACATTGGTGGATCCATGTGGTTTAGGAAAGGAACACACATGCAAATGACTCTCGGGGTGATTTATGAAAAGAACACACATGCAAATGACTCTGGTGGATCCATGTGGTTTATGGAAAGAACACACATGCAATAAATCTAGTGGTGGTTTATGAAAAGAACACACATGCAATGACACTAGTGGATCCATGTGGATTATGAAAAGAGCAAACATGCAATGACACTAGTTGTGGTTTTCGAAAATAACACACATGCAATGAATCTGGTGGATCCAAGTGGTTTATGAAAAGAACAAACATGAAGTGACTCTAATTGTGATTTATGACATGCAATGAGACTGGTGGATCCGAGTGGTTTATGAAAAGAACACACATGCAATGACTCTAGTGGTGGTTTAGTAAAATCACAAACATGCAATGACAGTAGTGGTGGTTTAGGAAAAAAGACACATGCAAAGACATGCAATAACACTAGTGAATCCATGTGGTTTAGGAAAGGTACACACATGCAAATGACTCTAGTGGTGGTTTATGAAAAGAACACACATGCATATGACTCTGGTGGATCCATGTGGTTTATGGAAAGAACACACATGCAATGAATCTAGTGGTTGTTTATGAAAAGAACACACATGCAATGACACTAGTGGATCCATGTGATTTATGAAAAGAACAAAGATGCAATGACTCTAGTGGTGGTTTATGAAAATAACACAAATGCAAATGACTCTAGTAGATCCATGTGGTTTATGAAAATAACATACATGCAATGACTCTAGTGGTTGTTTAGGAAGACAACACACATGCAATGACACTGGTGGATCCATGTGGTTTAGTAAAATAACACACATGCAATGACACTAGTGGTGGTTTAGGAAAAGAACACACATGTAATGACTCTAGTGGTGGTTTAGTAAAAGAACACACATGCAATGACATTGGTGGATCCATGTGGTTTTAGGAAAGGAATACACATGCAATGACATTGGTGGTGGTTTATCAAAAGAACACATATGCAAATGACACTGGTGGATCCATGTTGTTTAGTAATATAAAACACATGCAACGACACTAGAGGTGGTTTAGGAAAAGAACACACATGCAATCACTCTAGTTGTGGTTTATGACACTAGTACACACATGCAATGATACTGGTGGATCCAAGTGGTTTATGAAAAGAACACACATGCAATGACTCTAGTGGTGGTTTAGGAAAAGAACAAACATGCAATGACTCTACTGGTGGTTTATGAAAAGGACACACATGCAATGACACTGGTGGATCCATGTGGTTTAGTAAAATAACACACATGCAATGACACTAGTGGTGGTTTAGGAAAAGAACACACATGCAAAGATATGCAATGACGCTGGTGGATCCATGTGGTTTAGGGAAGGAACACACATGCAGTGACACTGGTGGTGGTTTATAAAAAGAACACACATGCAAATGACACTAGTGGATCCATGTGGTTTATGGAAAGAACACACATGCAATGAATCTAGTGGTGGTTTATGAAAAGAACACACATGCAATGACACTGGTGGATCCAAGGGGTTTATGAAAAGAACGCACATACAAATGACTCTATTGGATCCATGTTGTTTATGAAAATAACACACATGCAATGACTCTAGTGGTGGTTTAGGAAAAGAACACACATGCAATGACACTGGTGGATCCATGTGGTTTAGTAAAATAACACACATGCAATGACACTAGTGGTGGTTTAGGAAAAGATCACGCATGCAATGATTCTAGTTGTGGTTTATGAAAAGAACACACATGCAATGACACCGGTGGATCCAAGCGGTTTATGAAAAGAAGACACATGCAATCACTCTAGTGGTGGTTTAGGAAAAGAACACACATTCAATGACTCTAGTGGTGGATTATGAAAAAGACACACATGCAATGATACTGGTGGATCCATGTGGTTTAGTAAAATAACACACATGCAATGACACTAGTGGTGGTTTATGAAAAAGACACACATGCAATGACACTGGTGGGTCCAAGTGGTTTAGTAAAATAACAAACATGCAATGACACTAGTGGTGGTTTAGGAAAAGAACACACATGCAAAGACATGTAATCACACTGGTGGATCCATGTGGTTTAGGAAAGGAACACACATGCAAAGGACTCTGGGGGTGATTTATCAAAAGAACACACAAGCAAATGACTCTGCTGGATCCATGTGGTTTATGGAAAGAACACACATGCAATAAATCTAGTGGTGGTTTATGAAAAGAACACACATGAAATGACACTAGTGGATCCATGTGGATTATGAAAAGAGCAAACATGCAATGACACTAGTTGTGGTTTATGAAAATAACACACATGCAATGAATCTGGTGGATCCAAGTGGTTTATGAAAAGAACAAACATGAAGTGACTCTAATTATGGTTTATGACATGCAATGAGACTGGTGGATCCGAGTGGTTTATGAAAAGAACACACATGCAATGACTCTAGTGGTGGTTTAGTAAAATCACAAACATGCAATGACACTAGTGGTGGTTTAGGAAAAGAAGACACATGCAAAGATATGCAATAACACTAGTGAATCCATGTGGTTTAGGAAAGGAACACACATGCAAATGACTCTAGTGGTGGTTTATGAAAAGAACACACATGCAAATGACTCTGGTGGATCCATGTGGTTTATGGAAAGAACACACATACAATGAATCTAGTGGTTGTTTATGAAAAGAACACACATGCAATGACACTAGTGGATCCATGTGGTTTATGAAAAGAACAAAGATGCAATGACTCTAGTGGTGGTTTATGAAAACAACACACATGCAAATGACTCTAGTAGATCCATGTGGTTTATGAAAATAACAAACATGCAATGACTCTAGTGGTGGTTTAGGAAGACAACACACATGCAATGACACTGGTGGATCCATGTGGTTTAGTAAAATAACACACATGCAATGACACTAGTGGTGGTTTAGAAAAAGAACACACATGCAATGACTCTAGTGGTGGTTTAGTAAAAGAGCACACATGCAATGACACTGGTGGATCCATGTGGTTTTAGGAAAGGAACACACATGCAATGGCATTGGTGGTGGTTTATCAAAAGAACACATATGCAAATGACACTGGTGGATCCATGTTGTTTAGTAATATAAAACACATGCAACGACACTAGGGGTGGTTTAGGAAAAGAACACACATGCAATCACTCTAGTTGTGGTTTATGACACTAGTACACACATGCAATGATACTGGTGGATCCAAGTGGTTTATCAAAAGAACACACATGCAATGACTCTAGTGGTGACTTAGGCAAAGAACTAACATGCAATGACTCTAGTGGTGGTTTATGAAAAGGACACACATGCAATGACAATGGTGGATCCATGTGGATTAGTAAAATAACACACATGCAATGACACTAGTGGTGGTTTAGGAAAATAACACACATGCAAAGATATGCAATGACGCTGGTAGATCCATGTGGTTGAGGGAAGGAACACACATGCAGTGACACTGGTGGTGGTTTATGAAAAGAACACACACGCAAATGACACTAGTGGATCCATGTGGTTTATGGAAAGAACACACATGCAATGAATCTAGTGGTGGTTTATGAAAAGAACACACATGCAATGACACTGGTGGATCCAAGGGGTTTCTGAAAAGAACGCACATACAAATGACTCTATTGGATCCATGTTGTTTATGAAAAGAACACACATGCAATGACTCTAGTGGTGGTTTAGGAAAAGAACACGCATGCAATTACACTGGTGGATCCATGTTAAAATAACACACATGCAATGACACTAGTGGTGGTTTAGGAAAAGAACACACGTGCAATGATTCTAGTTGTGGTTTATGAAAAGAACACACATGCAATGACACCGGTGGATCCAAGAGGTTTATGAAAAGAACACGCATGCAATCACTCTAGTGGTGGTTTAGGAAAAGAACACACATCCAATGACTCTAGTGGTGGATTATGAAAAGGACACACATGCAATGATACTGGTCGATCCATGTGGTTTAGTAAAATAACACACATGCAGTGACACTAGTGGTGGTTTATGAAAAAGACACGCACGCAATGACACTGGTGGGTCCAAGTGGTTTATGAAAAGAACAAACATGCAAAGACTCTAGTGGTGGTTTAGTAAAATAACAAACATGCAATGACACTAGTGGTGGTTTAGGAAAAGAACACACATGCAAATGACTCTGGGGTGATTTATGAAAAGAACACACATGCAAATGACTCTGTTGGATCCATGTGGTTTATCGAAAGAACACACATGCAAAAAATCTAGTGGTGGTTTATGAAAAGAACAAACATGCAATGACACTAGTGGATCCACATGGATTATGAAAAGAACAAACATGCAATGACACTAGTTGTGGTTTATGAAAAGAACACAGATGCAATGACACTGGTGGATCCATGTTGTTTAGTAATATAAAACACATGCAACGACACTAGAGGTGGTTTAGGAAAAGAACACACATGCAATCACTCTAGTTGTGGTTTATGACACTAGTACACACATGCAATGATACTGGTGGATCCAAGTGGTTTATGAAAAGAACACACATGCAATGACTCTAGTGGTGGTTTAGGAAAAGAACAAACATGCAATGACTCTACTGGTGGTTTATGAAAAGGACACACATGCAATGACACTGGTGGATCCATGTGGTTTAGTAAAATAACACACATGCAATGACACTAGTGGTGGTTTAGGAAAAGAACACACATGCAAAGATATGCAATGACGCTGGTGGATCCATGTGGTTTAGGGAAGGAACACACATGCAGTGACACTGGTGGTGGTTTATAAAAAGAACACACATGCAAATGACACTAGTGGATCCATGTGGTTTATGGAAAGAACACACATGCAATGAATCTAGTGGTGGTTTATGAAAAGAACACACATGCAATGACACTGGTGGATCCAAGGGGTTTATGAAAAGAACGCACATACAAATGACTCTATTGGATCCATGTTGTTTATGAAAATAACACACATGCAATGACTCTAGTGGTGGTTTAGGAAAAGAACACACATGCAATGACACTGGTGGATCCATGTGGTTTAGTAAAATAACACACATGCAATGACACTAGTGGTGGTTTAGGAAAAGATCACGCATGCAATGATTCTAGTTGTGGTTTATGAAAAGAACACACATGCAATGACACCGGTGGATCCAAGCGGTTTATGAAAAGAAGACACATGCAATCACTCTAGTGGTGGTTTAGGAAAAGAACACACATTCAATGACTCTAGTGGTGGATTATGAAAAAGACACACATGCAATGATACTGGTGGATCCATGTGGTTTAGTAAAATAACACACATGCAATGACACTAGTGGTGGTTTATGAAAAAGACACACATGCAATGACACTGGTGGGTCCAAGTGGTTTAGTAAAATAACAAACATGCAATGACACTAGTGGTGGTTTAGGAAAAGAACACACATGCAAAGACATGTAATCACACTGGTGGATCCATGTGGTTTAGGAAAGGAACACACATGCAAAGGACTCTGGGGGTGATTTATCAAAAGAACACACAAGCAAATGACTCTGCTGGATCCATGTGGTTTATGGAAAGAACACACATGCAATAAATCTAGTGGTGGTTTATGAAAAGAACACACATGAAATGACACTAGTGGATCCATGTGGATTATGAAAAGAGCAAACATGCAATGACACTAGTTGTGGTTTATGAAAATAACACACATGCAATGAATCTGGTGGATCCAAGTGGTTTATGAAAAGAACAAACATGAAGTGACTCTAATTATGGTTTATGACATGCAATGAGACTGGTGGATCCGAGTGGTTTATGAAAAGAACACACATGCAATGACTCTAGTGGTGGTTTAGTAAAATCACAAACATGCAATGACACTAGTGGTGGTTTAGGAAAAGAAGACACATGCAAAGATATGCAATAACACTAGTGAATCCATGTGGTTTAGGAAAGGAACACACATGCAAATGACTCTAGTGGTGGTTTATGAAAAGAACACACATGCAAATGACTCTGGTGGATCCATGTGGTTTATGGAAAGAACACACATACAATGAATCTAGTGGTTGTTTATGAAAAGAACACACATGCAATGACACTAGTGGATCCATGTGGTTTATGAAAAGAACAAAGATGCAATGACTCTAGTGGTGGTTTATGAAAACAACACACATGCAAATGACTCTAGTAGATCCATGTGGTTTATGAAAATAACAAACATGCAATGACTCTAGTGGTGGTTTAGGAAGACAACACACATGCAATGACACTGGTGGATCCATGTGGTTTAGTAAAATAACACACATGCAATGACACTAGTGGTGGTTTAGAAAAAGAACACACATGCAATGACTCTAGTGGTGGTTTAGTAAAAGAGCACACATGCAATGACACTGGTGGATCCATGTGGTTTTAGGAAAGGAACACACATGCAATGGCATTGGTGGTGGTTTATCAAAAGAACACATATGCAAATGACACTGGTGGATCCATGTTGTTTAGTAATATAAAACACATGCAACGACACTAGGGGTGGTTTAGGAAAAGAACACACATGCAATCACTCTAGTTGTGGTTTATGACACTAGTACACACATGCAATGATACTGGTGGATCCAAGTGGTTTATCAAAAGAACACACATGCAATGACTCTAGTGGTGACTTAGGCAAAGAACTAACATGCAATGACTCTAGTGGTGGTTTATGAAAAGGACACACATGCAATGACAATGGTGGATCCATGTGGATTAGTAAAATAACACACATGCAATGACACTAGTGGTGGTTTAGGAAAATAACACACATGCAAAGATATGCAATGACGCTGGTAGATCCATGTGGTTGAGGGAAGGAACACACATGCAGTGACACTGGTGGTGGTTTATGAAAAGAACACACACGCAAATGACACTAGTGGATCCATGTGGTTTATGGAAAGAACACACATGCAATGAATCTAGTGGTGGTTTATGAAAAGAACACACATGCAATGACACTGGTGGATCCAAGGGGTTTCTGAAAAGAACGCACATACAAATGACTCTATTGGATCCATGTTGTTTATGAAAAGAACACACATGCAATGACTCTAGTGGTGGTTTAGGAAAAGAACACGCATGCAATTACACTGGTGGATCCATGTTAAAATAACACACATGCAATGACACTAGTGGTGGTTTAGGAAAAGAACACACGTGCAATGATTCTAGTTGTGGTTTATGAAAAGAACACACATGCAATGACACCGGTGGATCCAAGAGGTTTATGAAAAGAACACGCATGCAATCACTCTAGTGGTGGTTTAGGAAAAGAACACACATCCAATGACTCTAGTGGTGGATTATGAAAAGGACACACATGCAATGATACTGGTCGATCCATGTGGTTTAGTAAAATAACACACATGCAGTGACACTAGTGGTGGTTTATGAAAAAGACACGCACGCAATGACACTGGTGGGTCCAAGTGGTTTATGAAAAGAACAAACATGCAAAGACTCTAGTGGTGGTTTAGTAAAATAACAAACATGCAATGACACTAGTGGTGGTTTAGGAAAAGAACACACATGCAAATGACTCTGGGGTGATTTATGAAAAGAACACACATGCAAATGACTCTGTTGGATCCATGTGGTTTATCGAAAGAACACACATGCAAAAAATCTAGTGGTGGTTTATGAAAAGAACAAACATGCAATGACACTAGTGGATCCACATGGATTATGAAAAGAACAAACATGCAATGACACTAGTTGTGGTTTATGAAAAGAACACAGATGCAATGACTTTAGTGGATCCAAGTGGTTTATGAAAAGAACAAACATGCAGTGATTCTAATTGTGGTTTATGACATGCAATGAGACTGGTGGATCCGAGTGGTTTATGAAAAGAACACACATGCAATGACTCTAGTGGTGGTTTAGTAAAATCACAAACATGCAATGACACTAGTGGTGGTTTAGGAAAAGAAGACACATGCAAAGACATGCAATGACACTAGTGAATCCATGTGGTTTAGGAAAGGAACACACATGCAAATGACTCTAGTGGTGGTTTATGAAAAGAACACACATGCAAATGACTCTGGTGGATCCATGTGGTTTATGGAAAGAACACACATTCAATGAATCTAGTGGTTGTTTATGAAAAGAACACACATGCAATGACACTAGTGGATCCATGTGGTTTATGAAAAGAACAAAGATGCAATGACTCTAGTGGTGGTTTATGAAAATAGCACACATGCAAATGACTCTAGTAGATCCATGTGGTTTATGAAAATAACATACATGCAATGACTCTAGTGGTGGTTTAGGAAGACAACACACATGCAATGACACTGGTGGATCCATGTGGTTTAGTAAAATAACACACATGCAATGACACTAGTGGTGGTTTAGGAAAAGAACACACATGTAATGACTCTAGTGGTGGTTTAGTAAAAGAACACACATGCAATGACACTGTTGGATCCATGTGGTTTTAGGAAAGGAACACACATGCAATGACATTGGCGGTGGTTTATCAAAAGAACACATATGCAAATGACACTGGTGGATCCATGTGGTTTAGTAATATAAAACACATGCAATGACACTAGAGGTGGTTTAGGAAAAGAACACACATGAAATGACTCTAGTTGTGGTTTATGACACTAGTACACACATGCAATGATACTGGTGGATCCAAGTGGTTTATGGAAGGAACACACATGCAATGACTCTAGTGGTGATTTAGGAAAAGAACAAACATGCAATGACTCTAGTGGTGGTTTATGAAAAGGACACACATGCAATGACACTGGTGGATCCATGTGGTTTAGTAAAATAAAACACATGCAATGACACTAGTGTTGGTTTAGGAAAAGAACACACATGCAAAGATATGCAATGACGCTGGTGGATCCATGTGGTTTAGGGAAGGAACACACATGTAGTGACACTGGTGGTGGTTTATGAAAAGAACACACATGCAAATGACACTAGTGGATCCATGTGGTTTATGGAAAGAACACACATACAATGAACCTAGTGGTGGTTTATGAAAAGAACACACATGCAATGACACTGGTGGTTCCAAGGGGTTTATGAAAAGAACACACATACAACTGACTCTATTGGATCCATGTGGTTTATGCAAAGAACACACATGAGATGACTCTAGTGGTGGTTTAGGAAAAGAACACACATGCAATGACACTGGTGGATCCATGTGGTTTAGTAAAATAACACACATCCAATGACACTAGTGGTGGTTTAGGAAAAGAACACACATGCAATGATTCTAGTTGTGGTTTATGAAAAGAACACACATGCAATGACACCGGTGGATCCAAGAGGTTTATGAAAAGAAAACACATGCAATCACTCTAGTGGTGGTTTAGGAAAAGAACACACATGCAATGACTCTAGTGGTGGATTATGAAAAAGACACACATGCAATGATACTGGTGGATCCATGTGGTTTAGTAAAACAACACACATGCAATGACACTAGTGGTGGTTTATGAAAAAGACACACATGCAATGACACTGGTCGGTCCAAGTGGTTTATGAAAAGAACACACATGCAAAGACTCTAGTGGTGGTTTAGTAAAATAACAAACATGCAATGACACTAGTGGTGGTTTAGGAAAAGAACACACATGCAAAGACATGCAATCACACTGGTGGATCCATGTGGTTTAGGAAAGGAACACACATGCAAATGACTCTGGGGGTGATTTATGACAAGAACACACATGCAATGACTCTAGTGGTGGTTTAGTAAAATCACAAACATGCAATGACACTAGTGGTCGTTTAGGAAAAGAAGACACATGCAAAGACATGCAATAACACTAGTGAATCCATGTGGTTTAGGAAAGGAACACACATGCAAATGACTCTAGTGGTGGTTTATGAAAAGAACACACATGCAAATGACTCTGGTGGATCCATGTGGTTTATGGAAAGAACACACATGCAATGAATCTAGTGGTGGTTTATGAAAAGAACACACATGCAATGACACTGGTGAATCCAAGGGGTTTATGAAAAGAACGCACATACAACTAACTCTATTGGATCCATGTGGTTTATGAAAAGAACACACATGAGATGACTCTAGTGGTGGTTTAGGAAAAGAACACACATGCAATGACACTGGTGGATCGATGTGGTTTAGTAAAATAACACACATGCAATGACACTAGTGGTGGTTTAGGAAAAGAACACACATGCAATGATTCTAGTTGTGGTTTATGAAAAGAACACACATGCAATGACACCGGTGGATCCAAGCGGTTTATGAAAAGAACACACATGCAATCACTCTAGTGGTGGTTTAGGAAAAGAACACACATGCAATGACTCTAGTGGTGGATTATGAAAAAGACACACATGCAATGATACTGGTGGATCCATGTGGTTTAGTAAAATAACACACATGCAATGACACTAGTGGTGGTTTATGGAAAGAACACACATGCAATGAATCTAGTGGTGGTTTATGAAAAGAACACACATGCAATGACACTGGTGAATCCAAGGGGTTTATGAAAAGAACGCACATACAACTAACTCTATTGGATCCATGTGGTTTATGAAAAGAACACACATGAGATGACTCTAGTGGTGGTTTAGGAAAAGAACACACATGCAATGACACTGGTGGATCGATGTGGTTTAGTAAAATAACACACATGCAATGACACTAGTGGTGGTTTAGGAAAAGAACACACATGCAATGATTCTAGTTGTGGTTTATGAAAAGAACACACATGCAATGACACCGGTGGATCCAAGCGGTTTATGAAAAGAACACACATGCAATCACTCTAGTGGTGGTTTAGGAAAAGAACACACATGCAATGACTCTAGTGGTGGATTATGAAAAAGACACACATGCAATGATACTGGTGGATCCATGTGGTTTAGTAAAATAACACACATGCAATGACACTAGTGGTGGTTTATGAAAAAGACACACATGCAATGACACTGGTGGGTCCAAGTGGTTTATGAAAAGAACACACATGCAAAGACTCTAGTGGTGGTTTAGTAAAATAACAAACATGCAATGACAGTAGTGGTGGTTTAGGAAAAGAACACACATGCAAAGACATGCAATCACACTGGTGGATCCATGTGGTTTAGGAAAGGAACACACATGCAAATGACTCTGAGGGTGATTTATGAAAAGAACACACATGCAAATGACTCTGGTGGATCCATGTGGTTTATGGAAAGAACACACATGCAATAAATCTAGTGGTGGTTTATGAAAAGAACACACATGCAATGACACTAGTGGATCCATGTGGATTATGAAAAGAGCAAACATGCAATGACACTAGTTGTGGTTTATGAAAATAACACACATGCAATGAATCTGGTGGATCCAAGTGGTTTATGAAAAGAACAAACATGAAGTGACTCTAATTATTGTTTATGACATGCAATGAGACTGGTGGATCCGAGTGGTTTATGAAAATAACACACATGCAATGACTCTAGTGGTGGTTTAGTAAAATCACAAACATGCAATGACACTAGTGGTGGTTTAGGAAAAGAAGACACATGCAAATACATGCAATAACACTAGTGAATCCATGTGGTTTAGGAAAGGAACACACATGCAAATGACTCTAGTGGTGGTTTATGAAAAGAACACACATGCAAATGACTCTGGTGGATCCATGTGGTTTATGGAAAGAACACACATGCAATGAATCTAGTGGTTGTTTATGAAAAGAACACACATCCAATGACACTAGTGGATCCATGTGGTTTATGAAAAGAACAAAGATGCAATGACTCTAGTGGTGGTTTATGAAAATAACACACATGCAAATGAGTCTAGTAGATCCATGTGGTTTATGAAAATAACATACATGCAATGACTCTAGTGGTGGTTTAGGAAGACAACACACATGCAATGACACTGGTGGATCCATGTGGTTTAGTAAAATAACACACATGCAATGACACTAGTGGTGGTTTAGGAAAAGAACACACATGTAATGACTCTAGTGGTGGTTTAGTAAAAGAACACACATGCAATGACACTGGTGGATCCATGTGGTTTTAGGAAAGGAACACACATGCAATGACATTGGTGGTGGTTTATCAAGAGAACACACATGCAAATGACACTGGTGGATCCATGTGGTTTAGTAATATAAAACACATGCAGTGACACTAGAGGTGGTTTAGGAAAAGAACACACATGCAATGACTCTAGTTGTGGTTTATGACACTAGTACACACATGCAATGATACTGGTGGATCCAAGTGGTTTACGAAAAGAACACACATGCAATGACTCTAGTGGTGGTTTAGGAAAAGAACAAACATGCAATGACTCTAGTGGTGGTTTATGAAAAGGACACACATGCAATGACACTGGTGGATCCATGTGGTTTAGTAAAATAACACACATGCAATGACACTAGTGTTGGTTTAGGAAAAGAACACACATGCAAAGATATGCAATGACGCTGGTGGATCCATGTGGTTTAGGGAAGGAACACACATGTAGTGACACTGGTGGTGGTTTATGAAAAGAACACACATGCAAATGACACTAGTGGATCCATGTGGTTTATGGAAAGAACACACATGCAATGAACCTAGTGGTGGTTTATGAAAAGAACACACATGCATTGACACTGGTGGATCCAAGGGGTTTATGAAAAGAACGCACATACAACTGACTCTATTGGATCCATGTGGTTTATGAAAAGAACACACATGAGATGACTCTAGTGGTGGTTTAGGAAAAGAACACACATGCAATGACACTGGTGGATCCATGTGGTTTAGTAAAATAACACACATCCAATGACACTAGTGGTGGTTTAGGAAAAGAACACACATGCAATGATTCTAGTTGTGGTTTATGAAAAGAACACACATGTAATGACACCGGTGGATCCAAGAGGTTTATGAAAAGAAAACACATGCAATCACTCTAGTGGTGGTTTAGGAAAAGAACACACATGCAATGACTCTAGTGGTGGATTATGAAAAAGACACACATGCAATGATACTGGTGGATCCATGTGGTTTAGTAAAATAACACACATGCAATGACACTAGTGGTGGTTTATGAAAAAGACACACATGCAATGACACTGGTGGGTCCAAGTGGTTTATGAAAAGAACACACATGCAAAGACTCTAGTGGTGGTTTAGTAAAATAACAAACATGCAATGACACTAGTGGTGGTTTAGGAAAAGAACACACATGCAAAGACATGCAATCACACTGGTGGATCCATGTGGTTTAGGAAAGGAACACACATGCAAATGACTCTGGGGGTGATTTATGACAAGAACACACATGCAATGACTCTAGTGGTGGTTTAGTAAAATCACAAACATGCAATGACACTAGTGGTGGTTTAGGAAAAGAAGACACATGCAAAGACATGCAATAACACTAGTGAATCCATGTGGTTTAGGAAAGGAACACACATGCAAATGACTCTAGTGGTGGTTTATGAAAAGAAAACACATGCAAATGACTCTGGTGGATCCATGTGGTTTATGGAAAGAACACACATGCAATGAATCTAGTGGTGGTTTATGAAAAGAACACACATGCAATGACACTGGTGAATCCAAGGGGTTTATGAAAAGAACGCACATACAACTGACTCTATTGGATCCATGTGGTTTATGAAAAGAACACACATGAGATGACTCTAGTGGTGGTTTAGGAAAAGAACACACATGCAATGACACTGGTGGATCGATGTGGTTTAGTAAAATAACACACATGCAATGACACTAGTGGTGGTTTAGGAAAAGAACACACATGCAATGATTCTAGTTGTGGTTTATGAAAAGAACACACATGCAATGACACCGGTGGATCCAAGTGGTTTATGAAAAGAACACACATGCAATCACTCTAGTGGTGGTTTAGGAAAAGAACACACATGCAATGACTCTAGTGGTGGATTATGAAAAAGAGACACATGCAATGATACTGGTGGATCCATGTGGTTTAGTAAAATAACACAAATGCAATGACACTAGTGGTGGTTTATGAAAAAGACACACATGCAATGACACTGGTGGGTCCAAGTGGTTTATGAAAAGAACACACATGCAAAGACTCTAGTGGTGGTTTAGTAAAATAACAAACATGCAATGACACTAGTGGTGGTTTAGGAAAAGAACACACATGCAAAGACATGCAATCACACTGGTGGATCCATGTGGTTTAGGAAAGGAACACACATGCAAATGACTCTCGGGGTGATTTATGAAAAGAACACACATGCAAATGACTCTGGTGGATCCATGTGGTTTATGGAAAGAACACACATGCAATAAATCTAGTGGTGGTTTATGAAAAGAACACACATGCAATGACACTAGTGGATCCATGTGGATTATGAAAAGAGAAAACATGCAATGACACTAGTTGTGGTTTATGAAAATAACACACATGCAATGAATCTGGTGGATCCAAGTGGTTTATGAAAAGAACAAACATGAAGTGACTCTAATTATGGTTTATGACATGCAAAGAGACTGGTGGATCCGAGTGGTTTATGAAAAGAACACACATGCAATGACTCTAGTGGTGGTTTAGTAAAATCACAAACATGCAATGACACTAGTGGTGGTTTAGGAAAAGAAGACACATGCAAAGACATGCAATAACACTAGTGAATCCATGTGGTTTAGGAAAGGAACACACATGCAAATGACTCTAGTGGTGGTTTATGAAAAAACACACATGCAAATGACTCTGGTAGATCCATGTGGTTTATGGAAAGAACACACATGCAATGAATCTAGTGGTTGTTTATGAAAAGAACACACATCCAATGACACTAGTGGATCCATGTGGTTTATGAAAAGAACATAGATGCAATGACTCTAGTGGTGGTTTATGAAAATAACACACATGCAAATGACTCTAGATGATCCATGTGGTTTATGAAAATAACATACATGCAATGACTCTAGTGGTGGTTTAGGAAGACAACACACATGCAATGACACTGGTGGATCCATGTGGTTTAGTAAAATAACACACATGCAATGACACTAGTGGTGGTTTAGGAAAAGAACACACATGTAATGACTCTAGTGGTGGTTTAGTAAAAGAACACACATGCAATGACACTGGTGGATCCATGTGGTTTTAGGAAAGGAACACACATGCAATGACATTGGTGGTGGTTTATCAAGAGAACACACATGCAAATGACACTAGTGGATCCATGTGGTTTAGTAATATAAAACACATGCAGTGACACTAGAGGTGGTTTAGGAAAAGAACACACATGCAATGACTCTAGTTGTGGTTTATGACACTAGTACACACATGCAATGATACTAGTGGATCCAAGTGGTTTATGAAAAGAACACACATGCAATGACTCTAGTGGTGGTTTAGGAAAAGAACAAACATGCAATGACTCTAGTGGTGGTTTATGAAAAGGACACACATGCAATGACACTGGTGGATCCATGTGGTTTAGTAAAATAAAACACATGCAATGACACTAGTGTTGGTTTAGGAAAAGAACACACATGCAAAGATATGCAATGACTCTGGTGGATCCATGTGGTTTAGGGAAGGAACACACATGTAGTGACACTGGTGGTGGTTTATGAAAAGAACACACATGCAAATGACACTAGTGGATCCATGTGGTTTATGGAAAGAACACACATACAATGAACCTAGTGGTGGTTTATGAAAAGAACACACATGCAATGACACTGGTGGATCCAAGGGGTTTATGAAAAGAACGCACATACAACTGACTCTATTGGATCCATGTGGTTTATGAAAAGAACACACATGAGATGACTCTAGTGGTGGTTTAGGAAAAGAACACACATGCAATGACACTGGTGGATCCATGTGGTTTAGTTAAATACCACACATGCAATGACACTAGTGGTGGTTTAGGAAAAGAACACACATGTAATGACTCTAGTTGTGGTTTATGAAAAGAACACACATGCAATGACACCGGTGGATGCAAGCGGTCTATGAAAATAACACACATGTAATCACTCTAGTGGTGGTTTAGGAAAAGAACACACATGCAATGACACTAGTGGTGGTTTATGAAAAAGACACACATGCAAAGACACTGGTGGATCCATGTGGTTTAGTAAAATAACACACATGCAATGACACTAGTGGTGGTTTATGAAAAAGACACACATGCAATGACACTGGTGGGTCCAAGTGGTTTATGAAAAGAACACACATGCAAAGACTCTAGTGGTGGTTTAGTAAAATAACAAACATGCAATGACACTAGTGGTGGTTTAGGAAAAGAACACACATGCAAAGACATGCAATCACACTGGTGGATCCATGTGGTTTAGGAAAGGAACACACATGCAAATGACTCTGAGGGTGATTTATGAAAATAACACACATGCAAATGACTCTGGTGGAGCCATGTGGTTTATGGAAAGAACACACATGCAATAAATCTAGTGGTGGTTTATGAAAAGAACACACATGCAATGACACTAGTGGATCCATGTGGATTATGAAAAGAGCAAACATGCAATGACACTAGTTGTGGTTTATGAAAATAACACACATGCAATGAATCTGGTGGATCCAAGTGGTTTATGAAAAGAACAAACATGAAGTGACTCTAATTATTGTTTATGACATGCAATGAGACTGGTGGATCCGAGTGGTTTATGAAAAGAACACACATGCAATGACTCTAGTGGTGGTTTAGTAAAATCACAAACATGCAATGACACTAGTGGTGGTTTAGGAAAAGAAGACACATGCAAATACATGCAATAACACTAGTGAATCCATGTGGTTTAGGAAAGGAACACACATGCAAATGACTCTAGTGGTGGTTTATGAAAAGAACACACATGCAAATGACTCTGGTGGATCCATGTGGTTTATGGAAAGAACACACATGCAATGAATCTAGTGGTTGTTTATGAAAAGAACACACATCCAATGACACTAGTGGATCCATGTGGTTTATGAAAAGAACAAAGATGCAATGACTCTAGTGGTGGTTTATGAAAATAACACACATGCAAATGAGTCTAGTAGATCCATGTGGTTTATGAAAATAACATACATGCAATGACTCTAGTGGTGGTTTAGGAAGACAACACACATGCAATGACACTGGTGGATCCATGTGGTTTAGTAAAATAACACACATGCAATGACACTAGTGGTGGTTTAGGAAAAGAACACACATGTAATGACTCTAGTGGTGGTTTAGTAAAAGAACACACATGCAATGACACTGGTGGATCCATGTGGTTTTAGGAAAGGAACACACATGCAATGACATTGGTGGTGGTTTATCAAGAGAACACACATGCAAATGACACTGGTGGATCCATGTGGTTTAGTAATATAAAACACATGCAGTGACACTAGAGGTGGTTTAGGAAAAGAACACACATGCAATGACTCTAGTTGTGGTTTATGACACTAGTACACACATGCAATGATACTGGTGGATCCAAGTGGTTTATGAAAAGAACACACATGCAATGACTCTAGTGGTGGTTTAGGAAAAGAACAAACATGCAATGACTCTAGTGGTGGTTTATGAAAAGGACACACATGCAATGACACTGGTGGATCCATGTGGTTTAGTAAAATAACACACATGCAATGACACTAGTGTTGGTTTAGGAAAAGAACACACATGCAAAGATATGCAATGACGCTGGTGGATCCATGTGGTTTAGGGAAGGAACACACATGTAGTGACACTGGTGGTGGTTTATGAAAAGAACACACATGCAAATGACACTAGTGGATCCATGTGGTTTATGGAAAGAACACACATGCAATGAACCTAGTGGTGGTTTATGAAAAGAACACACATGCATTGACACTGGTGGATCCAAGGGGTTTATGAAAAGAACGCACATACAACTGACTCTATTGGATCCATGTGGTTTATGAAAAGAACACACATGAGATGACTCTAGTGGTGGTTTAGGAAAAGAACACACATGCAATGACACTGGTGGATCCATGTGGTTTAGTAAAATAACACACATCCAATGACACTAGTGGTGGTTTAGGAAAAGAACACACATGCAATGATTCTAGTTGTGGTTTATGAAAAGAACACACATGCAATGACACCGGTGGATCCAAGAGGTTTATGAAAAGAAAACACATGCAATCACTCTAGTGGTGGTTTAGGAAAAGAACACACATGCAATGACTCTAGTGGTGGATTATGAAAAAGACACACATGCAATGATACTGGTGGATCCATGTGGTTTAGTAAAATAACACACATGCAATGACACTAGTGGTGGTTTATGAAAAAGACACACATGCAATGACACTGGTGGGTCCAAGTGGTTTATGAAAAGAACACACATGCAAAGACTCTAGTGGTGGTTTAGTAAAATAACAAACATGCAATGACACTAGTGGTGGTTTAGGAAAAGAACACACATGCAAAGACATGCAATCACACTGGTGGATCCATGTGGTTTAGGAAAGGAACACACATGCAAATGACTCTGGGGGTGATTTATGACAAGAACACACATGCAATGACTCTAGTGGTGGTTTAGTAAAATCACAAACATGCAATGACACTAGTGGTGGTTTAGGAAAAGAAGACACATGCAAAGACATGCAATAACACTAGTGAATCCATGTGGTTTAGGAAAGGAACACACATGCAAATGACTCTAGTGGTGGTTTATGAAAAGAAAACACATGCAAATGACTCTGGTGGATCCATGTGGTTTATGGAAAGAACACACATGCAATGAATCTAGTGGTGGTTTATGAAAAGAACACACATGCAATGACACTGGTGAATCCAAGGGGTTTATGAAAAGAACGCACATACAACTGACTCTATTGGATCCATGTGGTTTATGAAAAGAACACACATGAGATGACTCTAGTGGTGGTTTAGGAAAAGAACACACATGCAATGACACTGGTGGATCGATGTGGTTTAGTAAAATAACACACATGCAATGACACTAGTGGTGGTTTAGGAAAAGAACACACATGCAATGATTCTAGTTGTGGTTTATGAAAAGAACACAGATGCAATGACACCGGTGGATCCAAGTGGTTTATGAAAAGAACACACATGCAATCACTCTAGTGGTGGTTTAGGAAAAGAACACACATGCAATGACTCTAGTGGTGGATTATGAAAAAGAGACACATGCAATGATACTGGTGGATCCATGTGGTTTAGTAAAATAACACAAATGCAATGACACTAGTGGTGGTTTATGAAAAAGACACACATGCAATGACACTGGTGGGTCCAAGTGGTTTATGAAAAGAACACACATGCAAAGACTCTAGTGGTGGTTTAGTAAAATAACAAACATGCAATGACACTAGTGGTGGTTTAGGAAAAGAACACACATGCAAAGACATGCAATCACACTGGTGGATCCATGTGGTTTAGGAAAGGAACACACATGCAAATGACTCTCGGGGTGATTTATGAAAAGAACACACATGCAAATGACTCTGGTGGATCCATGTGGTTTATGGAAAGAACACACATGCAATAAATCTAGTGGTGGTTTATGAAAAGAACACACATGCAATGACACTAGTGGATCCATGTGGATTATGAAAAGAGAAAACATGCAATGACACTAGTTGTGGTTTATGAAAATAACACACATGCAATGAATCTGGTGGATCCAAGTGGTTTATGAAAAGAACAAACATGAAGTGACTCTAATTATGGTTTATGACATGCAAAGAGACTGGTGGATCCGAGTGGTTTATGAAAAGAACACACATGCAATGACTCTAGTGGTGGTTTAGTAAAATCACAAACATGCAATGACACTAGTGGTGGTTTAGGAAAAGAAGACACATGCAAAGACATGCAATAACACTAGTGAATCCATGTGGTTTAGGAAAGGAACACACATGCAAATGACTCTAGTGGTGGTTTATGAAAAAACACACATGCAAATGACTCTGGTAGATCCATGTGGTTTATGGAAAGAACACACATGCAATGAATCTAGTGGTTGTTTATGAAAAGAACACACATCCAATGACACTAGTGGATCCATGTGGTTTATGAAAAGAACATAGATGCAATGACTCTAGTGGTGGTTTATGAAAATAACACACATGCAAATGACTCTAGATGATCCATGTGGTTTATGAAAATAACATACATGCAATGACTCTAGTGGTGGTTTAGGAAGACAACACACATGCAATGACACTGGTGGATCCATGTGGTTTAGTAAAATAACACACATGCAATGACACTAGTGGTGGTTTAGGAAAAGAACACACATGTAATGACTCTAGTGGTGGTTTAGTAAAAGAACACACATGCAATGACACTGGTGGATCCATGTGGTTTTAGGAAAGGAACACACATGCAATGACATTGGTGGTGGTTTATCAAGAGAACACACATGCAAATGACACTAGTGGATCCATGTGGTTTAGTAATATAAAACACATGCAGTGACACTAGAGGTGGTTTAGGAAAAGAACACACATGCAATGACTCTAGTTGTGGTTTATGACACTAGTACACACATGCAATGATACTAGTGGATCCAAGTGGTTTATGAAAAGAACACACATGCAATGACTCTAGTGGTGGTTTAGGAAAAGAACAAACATGCAATGACTCTAGTGGTGGTTTATGAAAAGGACACACATGCAATGACACTGGTGGATCCATGTGGTTTAGTAAAATAAAACACATGCAATGACACTAGTGTTGGTTTAGGAAAAGAACACACATGCAAAGATATTGAATGACGCTGGTGGATCCATGTGGTTTAGGGAAGGAACACACATGTAGTGACACTGGTGGTGGTTTATGAAAAGAACACACATGCAAATGACACTAGTGGATCCATGTGGTTTATGGAAAGAACACACATACAATGAACCTAGTGGTGGTTTATGAAAAGAACACACATGCAATGACACTGGTGGATCCAAGGGGTTTATGAAAAGAACGCACATACAACTGACTCTATTGGATCCATGTGGTTTATGAAAAGAACACACATGAGATGACTCTAGTGGTGGTTTAGGAAAAGAACACACATGCAATGACACTGGTGGATCCATGTGGTTTAGTAAAATAACACACATGCAATGACACTAGTGGTGGTTTAGGAAAAGAACACACATGTAATGACTCTAGTTGTGGTTTATGAAAAGAACACACATGCAATGACACCGGTGGATGCAAGCGGTTTATGAAAATAACACACATGTAATCACTCTAGTGGTGGTTTAGGAAAAGAACACACATGCAATGACACTAGTGGTGGTTTATGAAAAAGACACACATGCAATGACACTGGTGGGTCCAAGTGGTTTATGAAAAGAACACACATGCAAAAGACTAGTGCTGGTTTAGTAAAATAACAAACATGCAATGACACTAGTGGTGGTTTAGGAAAAGAACACACATGCAAAGACATGCAATCACACTGGTGGATCCATGTGGTTTTGGAAAGGAACACACATGCAAATGACTCTGGGGGTGATTTATGAAATGAACACACATGCAAATGACTCTGGTGGATCCATGTGGTTTATGGAAAGAACACACATGCAAAGAATCTAGTGGTGGTTTATAAAGAGAACAAATATGCAATGACACTAGTGGATCCATGTGGATTATGAAAAGAACAAACATGCAATGACTCTAATTGTGATTTATGAAAAGAACACAAATGCAATGACTTTGGTGGATCCAGGTGGTTTTTGAAAAGGACACACATGCAAAGACACTGGTGGACCAAGTGGTTTGTGAAAAGAAGACACCTGCAATGACTCTAGTGGTGGTTTAGTAAAATAACAAGAATGAAATAATACTAGTGGTGGTTTAGGAAAAGAACACACATGCAAAAACATGTAATGACACTTGTGGATCCATCTGGTTTAGGAAAGGAACAAACATATTATAACACTAGTGGTGGTTCATGAAAAGAACATACATGCAAATGACTCTGGTGGATCCATGTGGTTTATAGAAAGAACACACATGCAATGATTCTAGTGGTGGTTTATGAAAAGAACAAACATGCAATGACTCTAGTTGTGGTTTATGAAAAGAATACACATGCAATGACTCTAGTGGTGCTTTAGAAAAAGAACACACATGCAATGACACTGGTGGATCCATGTGGTTTAGGAAAGGAACACACATGAAATGACACTGGTGGAGTTTTATGAAAAGAACACACATGCAATGACTCTAGTGGTGGTTTAGTAAAAGAACACACATGCAATGACATTGGTGGATCCATGTGGTTTAGTAAAGGAACACACATGCAATGATACTGGTGGTGGTTTATGAAAATAACTCACATGAAAATGACACTAGTGGATCCATGTGGTTTAGTAATATAAAACACAAGCAATGACACTAGTGGTGGTTTAGGAAAAGAACACACATGCAATGATTCTAGTTGTGGTTTATGACACTGGTACACACATGCAGTGACACTGGAGGATCCATGTTCTTTGTGAAAAGAACACACATGCAATGACTCTTGTGGTGGTTTAGGAAAAGAACAAACATGCAATGACTCTAGTGGTGGTTTATGAAAAGGACACACATGCAATGACACCGGTTTATCCATGTGGTTTAGTAAAATAACACACATGCAATGACACAAGTGGTGGTTTAGGAAAAGAACACACATGCAAAGATATGCAATGACACTGAAGGATCCATCTGGTTTAGGGAAGGAACACACATGCAATGACACTGGTGGTGGTTTATAAAAAAGAACACACATGCAAATGACTCTATTGGATCCATGTGGTTTATGGTAATAACACACATCAATGAATCTAGTGGTGGTTTATGAAAACAACACACATGCAATGACACTGGTGGATCCATGTGGTTTATGAAAAGAACACACATGCTAATGGCACTAGTGGATCCATGTGGTTTATGAAAAGAACACACATGCAATGACTCTAGTGGTGGTTTAGAAAAAGAACCCATGAAATAACACTGGTGGATCCATGTGGTTTAGTAAAATAACACACATGCAATGACATTAGTGGTGGTTTAGGAAAAGAACACACATGCAATGACTCTAGTTGTGGTTTATGAAAAGAACACACATGCAATGACACCGGTGGATCCAAGTGGTTTATGAAAAGAACACACATGGAATGACTCTAGTGATGGTTTAGGAAAAGAACACACATGCAATGACTCTAGCGGTGGTATATGAAAAGGACACACATGCAATGACACTGGTGGATCCATGTGGTTTAGTAAAATAACACACATGCAATGACACTAGTGGTGGTTTATGAAAAAGACACACATGCAATGACACTGGTGGGTCCAAGTGGTTTATGAAAAGAACACACATGCAATGACACTAGTGGTGGTTTAGGAAAATAACACATATGCAAGGACATGCAATGACACTGGTGGTGGTTTATGAAAAGAACACACATGCAAATGACTCTGCTGGATCCATGTGGTTTATAAAAAAGAACACACATGCAAATGACTCTATTGGATCCATGTGGTTTATGGTAATAACACACATCAATGAATCTAGTGGTGGTTTATGAAAACAACACACATGCAATGACACCGGTGGATCCATGTGGTTTATGAAAAGAACACACATGGTAATGGCACTAGTGGATCCATGTGGTTTATGAAAAGAACACACATGCAATGACTCTAGTGGTGGTTTAGAAAAAGAACCCATGAAATAACACTGGTGGATCCATGTGGTTTAGTAAAATAACACACATGCAATGACATTAGTGGTGGTTTAGGAAAAGAACACACATGCAATGACTCTAGTTGTGGTTTATGAAAAGAACACACATGCAATGACACCGGTGGATCCAAGAGGTTTATGAAAAGAAAACACATGCAATCACTCTAGTGGTGGTTTAGGAAAAGAACACACATGCAATGACTCTAGTGGTGGATTATGAAAAAGACACACATGCAATGATACTGGTGGATCCATGTGGTTTAGTAAAACAACACACATGCAATGACACTAGTGGTGGTTTATGAAAAAGACACACATGCAATGACACTGGTGGGTCCAAGTGGTTTATGAAAAGAACACACATGCAAAGACTCTAGTGGTGGTTTAGTAAAATAACAAACATGCAATGACACTAGTGGTGGTTTAGGAAAAGAACACACATGCAAAGACATGCAATCACACTGGTGGATCCATGTGGTTTAGGAAAGGAACACACATGCAAATGACTCTGGGGTGATTTATGACAAGAACACACATGCAATGACTCTAGTGGTGGTTTAGTAAAATCACAAACATGCAATGACACTAGTGGTCGTTTAGGAAAAGAAGACACATGCAAAGACATGCAATAACACTAGTGAATCCATGTGGTTTAGGAAAGGAACACACATGCAAATGACTCTAGTGGTGGTTTATGAAAAGAACACACATGCAAATGACTCTGGTGGATCCATGTGGTTTATGGAAAGAACACACATGCAATGAATCTAGTGGTGGTTTATGAAAAGAACACACATGCAATGACACTGGTGAATCCAAGGGGTTTATGAAAAGAACGCACATACAACTGACTCTATTGGATCCATGTGGTTTATGAAAAGAACACACATGAGATGACTCTAGTGGTGGTTTAGGAAAAGAACACACATGCAATGACACTGGTGGATCGATGTGGTTTAGTAAAATAACACACATGCAATGACACTAGTGGTGGTTTAGGAAAAGAACACACATGCAATGATTCTAGTTGTGGTTTATGAAAAGAACACACATGCAATGACACCGGTGGATCCAAGCGGTTTATGAAAAGAACACACATGCAATCACTCTAGTGGTGGTTTAGGAAAAGAACACACATGCAATGACTCTAGTGGTGGATTATGAAAAAGACACACATGCAATGATACTGGTGGATCCATGTGGTTTAGTAAAATAACACACATGCAATGACACTAGTGGTGGTTTATGAAAAAGACACACATGCAATGACACTGGTGGGTCCAAGTGGTTTATGAAAAGAACACACATGCAAAGACTCTAGTGGTGGTTTAGTAAAATAACAAACATGCAATGACACTAGTGGTGGTTTAGGAAAAGAACACACATGCAAAGACATGCAATCACACTGGTGGATCCATGTGGTTTAGGAAAGGAACACACATGCAAATGACTCTGAGGGTGATTTATGAAAAGAACACACATGCAAATGACTCTGGTGGATCCATGTGGTTTATGGAAAGAACACACATGCAATAAATCTAGTGGTGGTTTATGAAAAGAACACACATGCAATGACACTAGTGGATCCATGTGGATTATGAAAAGAGCAAACATGCAATGACACTAGTTGTGGTTTATGAAAAAAACACACATGCAATGAATCTGGTGGATCCAAGTGGTTTATGAAAAGAACAAACATGAAGTGACTCTAATTATTGTTTATGACATGCAATGAGACTGGTGGATCCGAGTGGTTTATGAAAAGAACACACATGCAATGACTCTAGTGGTGGTTTAGTAAAATCACAAACATGCAATGACACTAGTGGTGGTTTAGGAAAAGAAGACACATGCAAATACATGCAATAACACTAGTGAATCCATGTGGTTTAGGAAAGGAACACACATGCAAATGACTCTAGTGGTGGTTTATGAAAAGAATACACATGCAAATGACTCTGGTGGATCCATGTGGTTTATGGAAAGAACACACATGCAATGAATCTAGTGGTTGTTTATGAAAAGAACACACATCCAATGACACTAGTGGATCCATGTGGTTTATGAAAAGAACAAAGATGCAATGACTCTAGTGGTGGTTTATGAAAATAACACACATGCAAATGAGTCTAGTAGATCCATGTGGTTTATGAAAATAACATACATGCAATGACTCTAGTGGTGGTTTAGGAAGACAACACACATGCAATGACACTGGTGGATCCATGTGGTTTAGTAAAATAACACACATGCAATGACACTAGTGGTGGTTTAGGAAAAGAACACACATGTAATGACTCTAGTGGTGGTTTAGTAAAAGAACACACATGCAATGACACTGGTGGATCCATGTGGTTTTAGGAAAGGAACACACATGCAATGACATTGGTGGTGGTTTATCAAGAGAACACACATGCAAATGACACTGGTGGATCCATGTGGTTTAGTAATATAAAACACATGCAGTGACACTAGAGGTGGTTTAGGAAAAGAACACACATGCAATGACTCTAGTTGTGGTTTATGACACTAGTACACACATGCAATGATACTGGTGGATCCAAGTGGTTTATGAAAAGAACACACATGCAATGACTCTAGTGGTGGTTTAGGAAAAGAACAAACATGCAATGACTCTAGTGGTGGTTTATGAAAAGGACACACATGCAATGACACTGGTGGATCCATGTGGTTTAGTAAAATAACACACATGCAATGACACTAGTGTTGGTTTAGGAAAAGAACACACATGCAAAGATATGCAATGATGCTGGTGGATCCATGTGGTTTAGGGAAGGAACACACATGTAGTGACACTGGTGGTGGTTTATGAAAAGAACACACATGCAAATGACACTAGTGGATCCATGTGGTTTATGGAAAGAACACACATGCAATGAACCTAGTGGTGGTTTATGAAAAGAACACACATGCATTGACACTGGTGGATCCAAGGGGTTTATGAAAAGAACGCACATACAATTGACTCTATTGGATCCATGTGGTTTATGAAAAGAACACACATGAGATGACTCTAGTGGTGGTTTAGGAAAAGAACACACATGCAATGACACTGGTGGATCCATGTGGTTTAGTAAAATAACACACATCCAATGACACTAGTGGTGGTTTAGGAAAAGAACACACATGCAATGATTCTAGTTGTGGTTTATGAAAAGAACACACATGCAATGACACCGGTGGATCCAAGAGGTTTATGAAAAGAAAACACATGCAATCACTCTAGTGGTGGTTTAGGAAAAGAACACACATGCAATGACTCTAGTGGTGGATTATGAAAAAGACACACATGCAATGATACTGGTGGATCCATGTGGTTTAGTAAAATATCACACATGCAATGACACTAGTGGTGGTTTATGAAAAAGACACACATGCAATGACACTGGTGGGTCCAAGTGGTTTATGAAAAGAACACACATGCAAAGACTCTAGTGGTGGTTTAGTAAAATAACAAACATGCAATGACACTAGTGGTGGTTTAGGAAAAGAACACACATGCAAAGACATGCAATCACACTGGTGGATCCATGTGGTTTAGGAAAGGAACACACATGCAAATGACTCTGGGGGTGATTTATGACAAGAACACACATGCAATGACTCTAGTGGTGGTTTAGTAAAATCACAAACATGCAATGACACTAGTGGTGGTTTAGGAAAAGAAGACACATGCAAAGACATGCAATAACACTAGTGAATCCATGTGGTTTAGGAAAGGAACACACATGCAAATGACTCTAGTGGTGGTTTATGAAAAGAAAACACATGCAAATGACTCTGGTGGATCCATGTGGTTTATGGAAAGAACACACATGCAATGAATCTAGTGGTGGTTTATGAAAAGAACACACATGCAATGACACTGGTGAATCCAAGGGGTTTATGAAAATAACGCACATACAACTGACTCTATTGGATCCATGTGGTTTATGAAAAGAACACACATGAGATGACTCTAGTGGTGGTTTAGGAAAAGAACACACATGCAATGACACTGGTGGATCGATGTGGTTTAGTAAAATAACACACATGCAATGACACTAGTGGTGGTTTAGGAAAAGAACACAATGCAATGATTCTAGTTGTGGTTTATGAAAAGAACACACATGCAATGACACCGGTGGATCCAAGTGGTTTATGAAAAGAACACACATGCAATCACTCTAGTGGTGGTTTAGGAAAAGAACACACATGCAATGACTCTAGTGGTGGATTATGAAAAAGAGACACATGCAATGATACTGGTGGATCCATGTGGTTTAGTAAAATAACACAAATGCAATGACACTAGTGGTGGTTTATGAAAAAGACACACATGCAATGACACTGGTGGGTCCAAGTGGTTTATGAAAAGAACACACATGCAAAGACTCTAGTGGTGGTTTAGTAAAATAACAAACATGCAATGACACTAGTGGTGGTTTAGGAAAAGAACACACATGCAAAGACATGCAATCACACTGGTGGATCCATGTGGTTTAGGAAAGGAATACACATGCAAATGACTCTCGGGGTGATTTATGAAAAGAACACACATGCAAATGACTCTGGTGGATCCATGTGGTTTATGGAAAGAACACACATGCAATAAATCTAGTGGTGGTTTATGAAAAGAACACACATGCAATGACACTAGTGGATCCATGTGGATTATGAAAAGAGCAAACATGCAATGACACTAGTTGTGGTTTATGAAAATAACACACATGCAATGAATCTGGTGGATCCAATTGGTTTATGAAAAGAACAAACATGAAGTGACTCTAATTATGGTTTATGACATGCAAAGAGACTGGTGGATCCGAGTGGTTTATGAAAAGAACACACATGCAATGACTCTAGTGGTGGTTTAGTAAAATCACAAACATGCAATGACACTAGTGGTGGTTTAGGAAAAGAAGACACATGCAAAGACATGCAATAACACTAGTGAATCCATGTGGTTTAGGAAAGGAACACACATGCAAATGACTCTAGTGGTGGTTTATGAAAAAACACACATGCAAATGACTCTGGTAGATCCATGTGGTTTATGGAAAGAACACACATGCAATGAATCTAGTGGTTGTTTATGAAAAGAACACACATCCAATGACACTAGTGGATCCATGTGGTTTATGAAAAGAACATAGATGCAATGACTCTAGTGGTGGTTTATGAAAATAACACACATGCAAATGACTCTAGATGATCCATGTGGTTTATGAAAATAACATACATGCAATGACTCTAGTGGTGGTTTAGGAAGACAACACACATGCAATGACACTGGTGGATCCATGTGGTTTAGTAAAATAACACACATGCAATGACACTAGTGGTGGTTTAGGAAAAGAACACACATGTAATGACTCTAGTGGTGGTTTAGTAAAAGAACACACATGCAATGACACTGGTGGATCCATGTGGTTTTAGGAAAGGAACACACATGCAATGACATTGGTGGTGGTTTATCAAGAGAACACACATGCAAATGACACTAGTGGATCCATGTGGTTTAGTAATATAAAACACATGCAGTGACACTAGAGGTGGTTTAGGAAAAGAACACACATGCAATGACTCTAGTTGTGGTTTATGACACTAGTACACACATGCAATGATACTAGTGGATCCAAGTGGTTTATGAAAAGAACACACATGCAATGACTCTAGTGGTGGTTTAGGAAAAGAACAAACATGCAATGACTCTAGTGGTGGTTTATGAAAAGGACACACATGCAATGACACTGGTGGATCCATGTGGTTTAGTAAAATAAAACACATGCAATGACACTAGTGTTGGTTTAGGAAAAGAACACACATGCAAAGATATGCAATGACGCTGGTGGATCCATGTGGTTTAGGGAAGGAACACACATGTAGTGACACTGGTGGTGGTTTATGAAAAGAACACACATGCAAATGACACTAGTGGATCCATGTGGTTTATGGAAAGAACACACATACAATGAACCTAGTGGTGGTTTATGAAAAGAACACACATGCAATGACACTGGTGGATCCAAGGGGTTTATGAAAAGAACGCACATACAACTGACTCTATTGGATCCATGTGGTTTATGAAAAGAACACACATGAGATGACTCTAGTGGTGGTTTAGGAAAAGAACACACATGCAATGACACTGGTGGATCCATGTGGTTTAGTAAAATAACACACATGCAATGACACTAGTGGTGGTTTAGGAAAAGAACACACATGTAATGACTCTAGTTGTGGTTTATGAAAAGAACACACATGCAATGACACCGGTGGATGCAAGCGGTTTATGAAAATAACACACATGTAATCACTCTAGTGGTGGTTTAGGAAAAGAACACACATGCAATGACACTAGTGGTGGTTTATGAAAAAGACACACATGCAATGACACTGGTGGGTCCAAGTGGTTTATGAAAAGAACACACATGCAAAAGACTAGTGCTGGTTTAGTAAAATAACAAACATGCAATGACACTAGTGGTGGTTTAGGAAAAGAACACACATGCAAAGACATGCAATCACACTGGTGGATCCATGTGGTTTTGGAAAGGAACACACATGCAAATGACTCTGGGGGTGATTTATGAAATGAACACACATGCAAATGACTCTGGTGGATCCATGTGGTTTATGGAAAGAACACACATGCAAAGAATCTAGTGGTGGTTTATAAAGAGAACAAATATGCAATGACACTAGTGGATCCATGTGGATTATGAAAAGAACAAACATGCAATGACTCTAATTGTGATTTATGAAAAGAACACAAATGCAATGACTTTGGTGGATCCAAGTGGTTTTTGAAAAGGACACACATGCAAAGACACTGGTGGACCAAGTGGTTTGTGAAAAGAAGACACCTGCAATGACTCTAGTGGTGGTTTAGTAAAATAACAAGAATGAAATAATACTAGTGGTGGTTTAGGAAAAGAACACACATGCAAAAACATGTAATGACACTTGTGGATCCATCTGGTTTAGGAAAGGAACAAACATATAATAACACTAGTGGTGGTTCATGAAAAGAACACACATGCAAATGACTCTGGTGGATCCATGTGGTTTATAGAAAGAACACACATGCAATGATTCTAGTGGTGGTTTATGAAAAGAACAAACATGCAATGACTCTAGTTGTGGTTTATGAAAAGAATACACATGCAATGACTCTAGTGGTGCTTTAGAAAAAGAACACACATGCAATGACACTGGTGGATCCATGTGGTTTAGGAAAGGAACACACATGAAATGACACTGGTGGAGTTTTATGAAAAGAACACACATGCAATGACTCTAGTGGTGGTTTAGTAAAAGAACACACATGCAATGACATTGGTGGATCCATGTGGTTTAGTAAAGGAACACACATGCAATGATACTGGTGGTGGTTTATGAAAATAACTCACATGAAAATGACACTAGTGGATCCATGTGGTTTAGTAATATAAAACACAAGCAATGACACTAGTGGTGGTTTAGGAAAAGAACACACATGCAATGATTCTAGTTGTGGTTTATGACACTGGTACACACATGCAGTGACACTGGAGGATCCATGTTCTTTGTGAAAAGAACACACATGCAATGACTCTTGTGGTGGTTTAGGAAAAGAACAAACATGCAATGACTCTAGTGGTGGTTTATGAAAAGGACACACATGCAATGACACCGGTTTATCCATGTGGTTTAGTAAAATAACACACATGCAATGACACAAGTGGTGGTTTAGGAAAAGAACACACATGCAAAGATATGCAATGACACTGAAGGATCCATCTGGTTTAGGGAAGGAACACACATGCAATGACACTGGTGGTGGTTTATAAAAAAGAACACACATGCAAATGACTCTATTGGATCCATGTGGTTTATGGTAATAACACACATCAATGAATCTAGTGGTGGTTTATGAAAACAACACACATGCAATGACACTGGTGGATCCATGTGGTTTATGAAAAGAACACACATGCTAATGGCACTAGTGGATCCATGTGGTTTATGAAAAGAACACACATGCAATGACTCTAGTGGTGGTTTAGAAAAAGAACCCATGAAATAACACTGGTGGATCCATGTGGTTTAGTAAAATAACACACATGCAATGACATTAGTGGTGGTTTAGGAAAAGAACACACATGCAATGACTCTAGTTGTGGTTTATGAAAAGAACACACATGCAATGACACCGGTGGATCCAAGTGGTTTATGAAAAGAACACACATGGAATGACTCTAGTGATGGTTTAGGAAAAGAACACACATGCAATGACTCTAGCGGTGGTATATGAAAAGGACACACATGCAATGACACTGGTGGATCCATGTGGTTTAGTAAAATAACACACATGCAATGACACTAGTGGTGGTTTATGAAAAAGACACACATGCAATGACACTGGTGGGTCCAAGTGGTTTATGAAAAGAACACACATGCAATGACACTAGTGGTGGTTTAGGAAAATAACACATATGCAAGGACATGCAATGACACTGGTGGTGGTTTATGAAAAGAACACACATGCAAATGACTCTGCTGGATCCATGTGGTTTATAGAAAGAACACACATGCAATGATTCTAGTGGTGGTTTATGAAAAGAACGCACATGCAATGACAATGGTGGATCCATGTGGTTTATGAAAAGAACAAACATGCAAAGACTCTAGTTGTGGTTTATGAAAAGAACACACATGCAATGACTCTAGTGGTGCTTTAGGAAAAGAACACAGATGCAATGACATTGGTGGATCCATGTTGTTTAGGAAAGGAACACACATGAAATGAGACTGGTGGTGTTTTATGAAAAGAACACACATGCAATGACTGATGGGGATATGCCAAAGGGGGTATGCCCAGCAGGATGTTCCGATTGGGCCAAAGGGCCTGTGAGTATGCCTGAAGGACGACGACTGGTGACTGGAGGCCCAGGAGGGCAACAGAAGCCCAGTCGGATTAGGTCAAAACCTCTGAATCCTTATCTTGATCGGTGGTAGCTTGTAAACCCTAGCGAGGTGCCTCATATATAAACCTCCCTAGGGTATCTTAGAGACTCACGTTCCATCATACACCCCCTCAAGAGACTCGCTGCTTAGACGCCGAGCTCGCCACCCCTGTAACTCGCTCTCCAATAATCTAATCTAGGAGGAGTAGGTCTTTACCCTCCGGGGGGCCGAACCTGGGTAAACCCATGTGCATCCTCCCCCATCTTGCACCGCAGATGGCCGCCAACTCTTCCTCACGTTTCAATCAATCACTACCAGTGGTAGCCACTGCCGTGCCCATTTCCACGACAGTGGTGCCCACCGTGGGGCATAGCGGGACTAGCCTGAGTTCTGCGGCGAGACCCTACATGCCAATCGATCGGCCGCTCGCCACCGGTCGCATGATCGCCTTTGGCGGGATCTTACAGATCCTGCCCAGCAGCTACATCCCGGTGTCACCACCGATCACTCACGACACGGTGATGCCGGTCGGCTCCATCAACCTCTTCGTCGGCTTCACCGGCACGGCCGACCTAGCTGCAACGGTGATCATCGGCGGATCTCCGCCACACCACGATCTGCTCTCGGAGGAGTAGGTCCGCTCTATTAGGAGTCTCGTCACCGAGTATGACTCGGCCGCTAGCAACGCGGCTGAGACCAACGCCACCGCCAACGACGAGGCCCTAAACGATGATGCCGACTCCATGACCCCTGCCTCGGTCAACGGATCTATCACCACCGCATCACGAGAGGACTCCATCACGCAATTCTCCAACCCGGAGGATTTCGAGGACCCCTCCATCCTCGGGATCTTCGACTCCGACTCCGGCTCAGAGTCGCCTGAAGACTTCCGTGCCAGATCTAATCGCTTCAACACGATCTACATGGCGGGCACCACGACTGCCCCGCCAGATCCGTTCGCCACGCCGATCCCGCCGACTATGATAGCCACGGAGGTGGAGGAAGCCCGTGTGCGGCTCGCAGAGGCGCAACGCAACAAACTCGCCGAGCGTGAGAAATATCGCCTCGAGCGGGAAACGGCGCGGGAGCTATCGCTCTACCACCAGCGCCGCATCAGGACCCTCCTGAACTCCAACGTCCAGGGTCGCGTCCTGAACTTCAACGACAAAAGAAACCCCGCACGCGCGGCCGAGCGCGAATACTGCGAGAACGCGCCGCCGGGCGGAAGCAATCCCGCGAGACCACCACCCGGCGCACCGGCGACCGGAGCCCCTCCACCACCCATCGGCCGCACGCCCCCACCGGACCAGCCGCGGATCATCATCTCGCCTCAAGCCCGCGACGCCAACGGGCTACCACTCTACTCCACCCCGATGGACAACGTCGTTGCGGCCGATGCCGCGATCGCCAACCTCGACGTCCAAGGCGATGGCGCGCTACAGATCCAATACACCAAGGCCCTATTTGTCAGGGCCGTCGAACAACAAGCCGCGGGAGTCGACCCGTGGGGGCGGATGTATTCCTGCTCTTCAGCAAGCAGAGCGGCGTCAAGCGGTCACCCCACCGTCGCCAACGCATTGACTTGCCCTCCACTGTAGCCCTTGGCGAACCAGCCACGGGCCGCCAACCCCGCTTTGTCCACCAACGAGACGCGACCGGCGAATAGCACGGTCGCTGCCAATGGGCAGCCCATTGATGCCTGAACGAACATCATCAACAACCAGGCATGGCGGGCGCGCCAGCCCAACGACTTGCGGCACACCCTCACCAACCGCGGCGACCCAAAACCAAGAGGCTCGCTCAGTCGAGTCGGTCCGCAATGCTTCGGACCCATGATCCTCGGGGAAAAATACCCTGCCAACTTTAAGGCTCCCAAGGAGATCGAAAAGTCTGACCCGACGTACGATCCCGCTGTCTGGCTGGACACATACCTCATGGCAATGGAAATCGCAGGCCACACCGACCTGCTCGCCGCTTGTTACCTCCCCCGGATCATGGAGGGCACGACTCGGCAATGGATCAACACCCTCCCCGTCGACAGCATCGACTCTTGGGAAGAAATGCGGGACACCTTCATCACGCACTTCTAGGGCTCCTACGCCCGCGCCACCACCATAGAAGACTTGGAGCAATGCATCCAGGGACAACGCGGGTCGACTCGCCGCTGGGTTCAAAGATGGCAAGAACTATGGATCAATGCCTCTGGCATCCACCCAGACATGGCGATACATTGCTTCAAGAACGCATGCCGGTACGAACCCCTGGTCATCAAGATCAAGAGGGTCTACCGGACGCTTGACAACATCCCCGACCTCCTTGAGATCGACAAGCGCTACGCGGAGGAGGACCCCAAGCAAGACCCCGACGACGAGTCGGGAGGAAGATGGCGAACTAGCATCCACGATAGCGGGCGCCTACGCGACATGCGCTAGAGCAACACCCGCATCACCGGCAAGCGCCGCATGGACGGGCGAGTCGACTTCGTCACCAACGCCGGCTACGGCCAGCGCGACCCCAAGAGCTACCGCCACGATGGAGGAAATTACCGCGAAAGTGGAAACTATCGCTCCAACAACACAGCGAGGCCGAAATTTGACCCCGCTGCCCTGCTCAACCAGCCCTGCATCTACCATAGCAGGGAGGGAAAAACCGCCACCCACACCACTGTGGATTGCCACTCTCTGAAAGAGATTGAGAAGGCAAGGCGATAAAGGGAGGACCCCAACAACAACCCACCCTAGGACAATAGGAACGCCGGCGGCTTTGGCACCGCCGTCGGCTCGCTACACACCTTCACCGGACTCGGCACCAAGCGCGAGTGAAAGGTGCTCGCCCACGTGGTCGCCGTCAATGCAGTGACACAGGTCGAGATCCCACGCTTCCTCAACTGGTCCGAGCAGAGTATCACTTGGAGTCGCCAGGACCACGCCCCTAGAATCGAGTACCCAGGGCGAGTCGCCCTGGTAGTCAGGCCCAAAGTGGCCGATTACTAGCTACCCAAGACATTGATGGACGGCGGGAGCTCCATCAACATCATGTACCTGGACACTTTCAAGAGGCTACAGCTCCTAGAGTCGGCAATCTAGCCGACCCTGACAACCTTCCACGGTATCGTCCTCGGTCGGAAGGCATACCCGATCAGAAAAGTGACGCTACCCGTCACCTTCAACACACCGGCGAACTACCGCACCGAGCGAATCAAATTCGAGCTAGTGAACTTCCGCAGCCCCTACCACTGCGTGCTGGGACGCCAGACGTTTTCCAAATTCATGGTGACCCCCCACTACAAGTACAACATGATGAAGCTCCTAGGGCCAAGCGGCATCATCACCGTCCATGGCGACCCCGACATGGCCGTGGAATGCAAGGACAAAGGAGCTGAGCTCGCCGACGCCATCATTTCTGCGGAGACCGACCACGCGGAGGAGCTCGCGAAATACACGGGCAACATCAACAAGGACAACCCACTATCCTGAAGAAACCAACCGCCACGAACTCCATGTTCGAGGCGACCACGCACACCCGCACCATCGAGCTCGTTCCAGGCGACTCCAGCCAGGCGGTCACCATCGAGGCGCACATGAGCCCCACATAGGAAGCACGCTCATCGGGTTCCTCCATGAGAACCGCGACATCTTCGCATGGAAGCCATCTGACATGCCAGGTGTCCCGAGGGAACTCGCTGACCACAAACTCAACACCGACCCCAAAGTGCGACCAGTAAAGCAGTCGCTATGGCCCTTCAATGAAGAGCGCCACCGAGCAATCGTCTAAGAAGTACAGCGCCTGCTAGCCGCAGGCTTCATTCGGCCAATCAAATACTCCAAGTGGCTGGAAAACCCAGTCCTGGTCCTAAAAAGAACAACACATGGAGAATGTGTATCGACTACACCAACCTCAACAGCGCCTCCCAAAGGAGGAGTTCGTCCTACCGCGCATCGATTAGATCATTGACTCGACCGCGGGATCGGAGTCGATGTGCTTCCTCGATGCTTACTCTGGTTATAACCAGATCAAGATGGTGGTCGAGGATGAGGAGAAGATGGTGTTCATCACGCCATTCGGCGCCTTCTGCTACACGCCCATGACGTTCAGCCTCAAGAACGCCGGCGCCACATACCAGAGATGCATGCAGGAGTCCCTAGCGAGCCAAATTGGCCACAACATCCATGTCTACATCGACGACATGGTGGTAAAATCCACCCGTCAGGACGACTTGCTCGCTGACCTAGCCGAAACCTTCGCAAACCTGTGGAGATACAACATCAAGCTGAACCCTGGAAAATGCACCTTCGACGTCCCCACCGGATAGCTCCTGGGATATATAGTCTCCAAGCGAGGCATCGAAGCCAACCCCACCAAGATCGACACCATCGCGCGACTCGGGAAACCCGAGTGCCTGCGCGACGTCCAGAAATTGGCAGGGCGAGTCGCAGCCCTCAGTCGCTTCATCCCTCGACTAGGCGAAAAGGCAATGCCCCTCTACCGCCTGATGCACAAGAACCCCACGTTCCAATGGGATGCGGAGGCCGATGATGCACTCAAAGCACTCAAAGAAGTGCTACTCGTGGCCCCACTCCTTGCCGCTCCACTCGACAAAGAACCAATGCTCGTCTACGTCGCGGCCTCCACTCGAGTCGTCAGCGCCATGATGGTCGTTGAACGACCGGAGGAGGGAAAAGAACGCCTCATACAGCGCTCTGTCTACTACATTAGTGAACTCCTGACAGACTCACGACAGCGCTACCCGCAGTACCAAAAACTGGTGTACGCGGTATTCTGAGCTCAACGGCGACTCCCACACTACTTCTAGGAGCACCCGATCACGGTGGTCTCCTCTGCACCCCTGCAAGACATAATACGCAATCACGAGGCGATCGGGCGAGTCGCCAAGTGGGTCGTCGAAATCGGCGTCCACAACATCAAATACGAGACCCGCAAAGCGATCAAGTCACAAGCCCTGGCTGATTTCCTCACAAATTGGGAAGAAGCACAACAGCTAGAGAAGCTCCCGTACCTCCACTACTGGTCGCTCCATTTTGACGGCTCCAAGAACGCTGACGGCGCAGGGGCTGGGGTCATACTGACCTCTCCCAAAGGAGACAAGCTCCGCTACGTGCTCCACCTCAACTTCAAGCCCTGCACCAACAACATGGCAGAATACGAGGCCCTCCTTCATAGCATGAGAGCCGCTAAGGAGATGAACATCAACCGCTTATGATGCTATGACGACTCCGATCTAGTTGCCGGCCAAGTCGCCGGGACGTGTGACGTCGTATTCCCAACAATGATCGCGTACCGCCAAGCGGTAGACCAGATGGGAGGACACTTCGAAGGCTATTCCGTCGAGTGGATCGACAGACGCAAGAACGAGGAGGTAGACGCCCTCTCCCGCATCGGGTCGGCCCAACAAGCGCCACTAGCAGGTGTCTTCCTCGACATCATCCACACACCGTCAGTCAGCCTACCAAAAGAGATCGACGTCAGGATACCACTGCAACCAGAACCGGCCTTAGTCGCCATGGTTGTGGAGCCTAGCGACTGGACATCACCATATGTCGCCTTCTTGGAGCACAAAATCTTACCAAGCAACAAGACGGGGGCGCGAATGATCGTGTGCCGCTGCAAATCCTTCGTCATCATAAATGGCGAGCTCCACAGACGCAGCATGACTGGCGTGTTCCAGCGCTGCGTATAGTCAGAAGAAGGCCGCAAGATCCTCCAGGACATTCACGCCGGCGACTGCGGCCATCACGCTGGTGCCAAGTCGCTAGTCGTCAAGGCCATGCGGCACGATTTCTACTGGCTCACCACGCACGCCGACGCCACCAACATCGTCCAACGATGGGTCGGGTGCCAGAAGTATGCCCACCAGACACACCTCCCTGGTTCGGCACTCAAGACCATCCCCATCACATGGACATTCGCCGTATGCGGCATGGACATGTAGGCCCGTTCAAGAAGGCCCCATCTGGCTTCACCCATCTCCTGGTCGCGGTCGACAAGTTCACCAAGTGGGTCGAGGCCAAGCCAGTAAAGAAGTGCGATGGCAAGACGGCTACCAAGTTCTTACGCGAACTCATCTACCGATATGGTTACCCGCACAGCATCATAACAGACAATGGCACCAACTTCGCCAAGGGGGCCATGGCAGAATTTTGTGAAGAACATGGCATACGACTCGATCTCACCTCAGTCGCACACCCGGAGTTGAATGGCCAAGCAGAACGCCCCAACCAGAGCGTCCTCCAGGGGCTCAAGCCGCGACTCCAAGTGCCCCTCGAGCGCACCCCAAGATGCTGGGTCGACGAGCTCCCCTCTGTCATATGGGGGATCCGCACCTCCGTCAATCGCTCCACCGGGTTCACACCCTTCTTCATGGTGTACGACGCCGAGGCCGTAATGCCAACCGACCTGGAGCACGATTCACCTTGAGTTGCCAACTACGTCGAAGTGACCAACGAGGTCGCCCGCCAAGATAGCATCGACCAACTTGACGAGGCACGCGACCTAGCTCGCTCTCGCACCACCATATACCAGCAAGGACTCCGCCGCTACCACAGCCACCGAGTATGAACTCGCACCTTCCAGGAAGGCGACCTGGTCCTACGACTGGTCCAAGACAAGAAAGGCATGCACAAACTGTCCCCCCCATTGGAGGGGCCATTCGCCATAGGACGAGTCCTCGGCAATGACGCCTACTACCTCATCGACATACGGGGTGACGTACAGCTCGAGGTCGGGAGGCCATGGAATGTAAACCTCCTCAGAAAGTTCTATACTTAGAACCTCAAATTGTACTCAGCTGGCATATATAATGAAATTCATTCGGATCGCACAAATTGTGTCTACTCGCCATATTCTTGTGCCACTCGCACTCGTACATATTAGCAATATGCTACCAATGGAAGTCAACCTCTGGTCGAGCGACTGGCATGGCTAAGTAGTGCGGCACAAGGGCACCGAATACTCGGGCCTTGGCTCGTCCAGGAAAACGCCAACCTGGAGCCACCATTGGAGTCGCGTAGCCCGACTGGCCCACCGGGCCAAGATAACAGGTACACGCTTCTCACAGTGACCTGTCCCTCCCATCCTCGCGCAGAGCGAATCAAACGGTTAAGTATCAAGCACGGGGACTCCGCACAATGGGAACCCCCACGTGGCTCGGGAATACACCAAGTAAGAGAGCTGCCTTGGACTCGCCAAGCGACTGGCCTTCCGGGCGAGGGGAGGAGACGCGTTACAAACTACGCATTTACAAACTACAACAGGAACACGACCAATATGGTTGAGCACCACGCTCGGGGACTCGCCTACAAATCAATCCTACTCGCGCTCGAGGACTCGCCACTTAGAAGACGCGAGAGATAAAACAACGCACAACCAAAACAAAACAAAAAAAGTATACAATCGAGTTATACCCCATTAAAGGGCGGACGCGCTCAGGGACTCGCTAAATCAAAAATAAATACACTACACAATCTTGGTCGCAATACGAGTCGATTGACTCCCTTTGGCGAACATTACAAAATATATTACAACAGTCACCACTTGGCATACATCGCAAACTGCCCAACTACATTGTTTATTCTACAGGTCCTGAAAAAGAAGCACCGCCACTCCCTTGACACGAACAAAAGGCTGCCACGGGTTCATCGGGTACGTCGTCAGCGACTTCGACAAAGCCGACCAGAAGGGCTGCTCCGACTTCATATCACGATGCTCTGGCTCAGGGTCGCCAGGTGCCAACACCGTCTCCTAGTATGGCAGCAGATCCCCCATAGCCAGGACCCGATCGGCGTAAGGGGCAGCCTTCGCAGTCAGCTTGAGCACCTCGGACATCTCCACCATGCCGGTCGCCGATGGGTAGCCACTCGTCACGTCGTCCAGGTCGAAGTCGTCGGGGAAGTGGGCGAGACCCAAACTCAATGCTGTGGTGGCCCCACGCCTAAACCCTGAGTGCGCCATCCACTCCACTATGGCAGGCACCTCCTTGCCGGGGGGATGATCCCCAGATACCCTAACCAGACAAGAAACAGGGCAGCCAGATCGCGTCCGACTGGCCATATGCAGCCGGACAAAGCAAGTCAGGCCGGCTATCGCATGGTAGCCGGATTGGCAAGAAGCAGCCGGCTACGGCGACGTAGCCGAAACAAATCAAGGAAACAGGACGACATGCGTATCAGTGCGCGGTACGCCCTGTACGACGACAAGACTAGCCACTACTCGGCCATACCGAAGACTTCGCGGGGATGACACAGGAACAGTGGCCCGATGCTGATGATAGGCTCGCACGGCGTCCACTGTGCCTACGATGGCCATACCGCTCATACTCCAATGGGACATATCATACCGGATACTGTAGATGACCAGTCGGCTGGGACCCACCTATGGGGCCCGCCAGTCGGACTGGCCAGTGAGACTGTTGCCTCTCTGCCTATATAAGGAGAGGCAAGGCCTCAGTAGAAAGGGTTGGTCTCAGTGCATTTAAGACAGTAGATAGAGAATACAGCTCAAGGAGCACCTATAGTTCGTATATCCCTCATAGTCAGATCCAGCAGGAGTAGGAGTTTTACCTCATCGCGAGGGCTCCGAACCTGGGTACTTCCTGCGTCCAGCTACGCTTGCTTGTATCCAATCCTGCCTGCGAACGCCATCAATAGCTTCCCTGCTAGTCCCCACACATCTATCTAACCTTCTTAGGTACTGTCGTTCCCAATACAACGAGAGTTGGCGCCCACCATGGGGCAATGGCTTCGACCGGAGTCATGTTCCGGCCTGGTGCTCACGCTCGGCAAATTCGACTGTGTCATCGACAATGCTTCCTGCTTCGCTGGAACCTCCTTCCCGGCGAACAGCTCCTTCCTGCACTTCGGCGACCTCCCTGTCTATGTTGCCACTGTTCCGGAGCGTTTCCCTAGGGAAATCGTCTCTGTCGTGGAGCTACCGCACCCGGGTGGTAGGGCTTCCATCGCGTCCAGCGGCGTGGAGGTCATGATGGCCGGCTCCAGCTCTCATCCCCGCCAACCGCGGGAGCGGGGCGTGGACGAAGGCGGAACTTCCGTGCCTCCATAGCCTCGGAATCCGGTGGAGGATGCCATTGATTGGCTCCTGACACCGGTTAACCTCGGGGATAACCCGGAGGAAGCGGAGGCCAACTTCGCCATGGAGAAACAGGCCCTCCTTCAGGAGGCCATGGAGCTGGCGGTAACCCGCAAGCAACTCGAGATCACCTAGCGCGAGTACGACTGCGGGCACGGCTTAAATCCGGCTAAAGCGGAGCCGAGACGGCGCGGCCAGGTACAGCGCCGGGGCGGAGAGCTAGGCGGAAGGATGGAAAAGGATGGGGAGCCGGATCCCGCACCCGCCCTCATCCGGCCCACCTACAGCACGACCATCAAGAACCTGCGTGCGGCGCGAGCTGCGGCAGAAGAATTGCCCAATCTAGAAGGCGAGGAGCGAGCCCGCCAGCACGCTCTCGTACAGGATCTCCTCCGCATCGCGGATGAGCAGGCTGATGCCAACTGGCAGATGCAGGAGGACCCCAGCTACTCCAAGGGGAGCAAGCTACATGTCAACAGCAGGGGCATGCCACGCGACACCCAACAGGCGTCGTCCCCTCAGCCGGGTAAGGCCCGCAGCAGGCGTCGCAGCTCTGGCAACAAGGGCCAGCCGCACCAGGAGCAAACGGTGAACAACAACCCACCGCCTCCCCCTCCACCAACCGGAGCACCCAGACCCGCCGGTTCCCGTCTCTCGGGCCGGGTGGGAGCGACCAACCCAGACTATCCGGATGCCCGTGACCGCATCGAGCTCCTCGCTCAAGCGCGCGTCATGGAGGAAGAAGACTCTACCGGCCCGGTTTGTTTCGAACCCTGCATCTGGAACGAGCCGGAAGATTGGCTGACCGACTATGCTACGGCAGTCAGCATCGCCCATGGGAACAAGCGCACAGCCGTGCGCTACGTCCCTCTCATGCTAACCGGGTCAACAAGCACGTGGCTCAACAGCCTTGCGCCCAACAGCATCAACGCCTGGCCGGACTTCGAGAAGGTGTTCGTCCGCAACTTCAATGGCACGTACAAACATCCGGGACGCCCACGCGACCGGGCCTTGTGCGTCCATGGTGACCGCGAGACTGACCGCGAGTACCTCGCCAAGTGGACGGAGCTGCGCAACACTTGCGAGGGCATCCTGGAGAGCCAGGCCATTAGCTTCTTCATCGAGGGATGCCGAGAAGGCACCATGCTTCGCCACCGGCTACTGTGTGACGATCCGAAAGCCATGGTGGAGCTCATGACGGTTGCGTACCAATACGCCATGGCGGATGCCGCCATGAAGAAGCCCCTCCGAGTAAATGTTGATGGGCGTTCGACTCCTATGGAGCTGGCTCGTGACCGTCCGAGCAATCCGGCTGGCGAAGCCGGCTCCTCCAGACGCCACAGCAACAACAACCGGTTCCATGGGGACCGCCAAGCCGGACAACAGAAGCCCCGCTACCACACGCGGCAGGTCAATGCTATGGAGGGCATGCCCGACGTGCCGGCTAACGATGCAAGGAGGCAGAAGCCACGGCTCACCTTCGACCAGATGTTTGACGGTTCGTGCACGTGGCATAGCGGTCCCTTCAAACGGGCTACGCATACCACCCGGAATTGCAGCTGGACCCGCCTGCCAAAAGACCAGGGTAACCAGCCTCGTCTCCCACCGTCCCCTCCTGGTGGACCACCACCACCGGCTAGGGGGGCCGGCAATGATGGTAACAGCGGCAACAACAACAACGGCTACCCCCAGCCGCACACCGCCTACCACATCTTCGAGATGGAGCTGGACGACAAGCACAGCCGCAGGCGACGCTCCAAGGAGGTCAACGCCATCAACTCTCCGGTCCCCCAGTACCTGAACTGGTCGTAATCCCCATCACCTGGAGCCGCGCAGACCAGCTGGAGGAGCTATTGACTCCCGAGGGCTACGCCATGGTGCTCGACCCCCTCATCGTCTCCAACGCGTGTACCTGCCGTTTCTCGCGTGTCCTCATCGACGGAGGCAGCACCCTCAACCTCCTCTACCAGTCCTCGCCAGAAAAGCTGGGCATTCACGAATGCGACCTGCGCCCGACTACCATAACATTCCACGGCGTGCTGCCAAGGCCAGCTTGCGCCCCGCTGGGTAAAATCCAGCTGGATGTCATCTTCGGGACCGAGGAGAACTTCCACTACGAACCGATCTGGTTCGAGGTGGTAAACCTGACGAGCTCCTATCATGCTCTCCTCGGGCACCCCGTCCTCGCCAAGTTCATGGTAGTCCCCCACTACGCATACCTCAAGACGAAGATGCCGAGACCAAACGGCGTGATCATCGTCCCCGGCTGCTTCAAGCGGTCGATGGAGTGCGCCTCAGCCGGTTCCAAACTGGCAGAGGCCCTCATCATAGCCGAGGAGAAGCACGCGATCATGCGCAATGTGGCCATGGCCCAGCAGGACATACCGGCTACCAGCAAACCGGCTGGCGAAGGAGCCTTCTAGCCGGCCAAGGAGACAAAGAGGATCCTGCTCGACCCCTCCGACCCGACCAAGTTCGTCACCATCGGTACCAACTTGGACAGCAAATAGGAAGGCGCGCTCGTCGACTTCCTCCGTGAGAATCGGGACATCTTTGCATGGTCCCCCAAGGACATGCCAGGTGTGCCGAGGGAGTTCGCCGAGCACTCACTTCATGTGCGACCAGATGCCAAGCCGGTCAAGCAACCTCTGCGCCGGTTCGCGGAGGAGAAGAGGAAGATAATCGGTGACGAGATCACCCGGCTCCTTGCAGTCGGGCTCATCATGGAAGTGTACCACCCGGATTGGTTGGCGAACCCAATCCTGGTGCTGAAGAAGAACAAGACCTGGCGCATGTGTATCGACTACACCAGCCTAAACAAGGCATGCCCGAAAGACCCCCTTGCATTGCCCCGTATCGATCAAGTCATCGATTCCACGGCCGGCTGTGATTTGTTGTCTTTTCTAGATTGCTATTCCTGTTACAATCAGATCCGGTTAAACCCGGCTGATTAGATTAAGACATCATTTATCACCCCTACGGGGCTTTCTGCTACGTAACCATGCCTTTCGGTCTAAAGAATGCAGGTGCTACTTATCAGCGCTGCATGCAGAAGTGCTTGCACTCGCAGATAGGCCGAAACATGCATGGCTACGTGGACGATGTGGTCATCAAGACCAAGGAGAAGTGCACCCTCCTCGAAGATCTAGGGGAGACATTTGGCAACCTCCGCCAATACCAGATGAAGCTGAACCCGGAGAAGTGCGTCTTCGAAGTGCCATCCGGTCAGCTCCTCGGTTTCCTCGTATCACAACGAGGCATCCGGGGAAATCCGGAGAAGATCGTGGCCATCGAGAGAATGCAGCCACCCAGGAGCCTGCTTGGAGTCCAAAAGTTCACCGGATGCCTGGCCTCCCTCAGTCATTTCATCAGCCGGCTAGGGGAGATGGCACTCCCGTTGTACCAGATGATGAAGAAGACAGATAAGTTCTCCTGGACTTCGCAGGCCGACGCCACATTCCATGACCTCAAGCGCATGTTATCCACAACGCCGGTTCTAGCCACTCCGGCTAGCAAGGCGCCGATGTTGCTCTATATAGCAGCCATCAGCCGGGTCGTCAGCATCGTCCTGGTGGTGGAGCGCCCCGAGGAAGCCAAGGCTCAGCCGGTTCAGAGGCCCGTCTACTACCTCAGCGAGGTCCTCTCCCTCTCCAAGCAGAACTACCCCCACTACCAGAAGATGTGCTACGGCGTGTACCTGGCATGCAAGAAGCTCAAGCACTACTTCCAGGAACATCTGATTAAGGTCGTGTGCACCGCACCCCTTTCGAAAATCATTGTCAATAAAGACACTACCGGGCGAGTCGCCAAGTGGGCCATCGAGCTCGCCGCCTACTCCATCCAGTACGAGCCCCGGCTCACGATCAAGTCGCAGGCATTGGCGGACTTCCTCGTCGACTAGGTCGAGACCCAGTATCTCTCACCGGTTCCGGACTCGGACCACTGGAAGATGCACTTCGACGGGTCGAAGATGCTCGGGGGCTTGGGAGCCGCATCGTGCTCACCTCGCCCAAGGGAGACCGGCCGGAGTACGTACTACAGATCCACTTCAAGGCCTCCAACAACATAGCCGAATACGAGGCACTAGCGCACGGACTCCGGCTAGGCAAGGAGATCGGTGTCAACCGGATCCTTTGCTTCGGCGATTCAGATCTGGTGGTGCAGCAAGTATCTGGAGAATGGGACGCCAGAGATGCAAACATGGCCCTCTATCGGTTCCACATCCAGAAGATCAGTGCCTCCTTCGACGGATGCGAATTCCATCACGTCCCCCGCGTCAACAATGAGGCAACCGATTCGCTCGCTCGAATCAGATCTACCAGGCGGGCGATCCCACCCGGGATCTCCTAGGAGCACCTGCGCAAGCCCTCCATCAACCCGTCACCTGAGTCGGATTCCATCATATGGGTAGGGACCGCTTCGGCTGACGGAGCGGTAGAAGCAGAGCCGGCAGAGCCTCCAAAGAAGAAGACCCGCACCAACTCCGGCAAGGCAGTACCCTCCGGTTCGCAAGACCCGGGGGCTACCGGCTCGTCAAACGGCTCGGGGGCTGCCGTCCCGACTACTTCATCTGGACGACCCCCCGACAACCATCAACCGGAGGCCGGGAGCATCCTCGTCATACGGGAAGTGTCGTGCTAGGCGCAGCCCTTAATGAACTACATCGCCAACGGGGAACTTCCGGATGAGGAAGTGGAGGCTAGGCAAGTCCGCCGCCGTGCACACATGTACACCATCATCAACAATGAACGGTACAAGCGCAGCGTATCTGACATCTTCCAAAGGTGTGTCGATGTGGACACAGGCTACCGGCAACTCAAGGACATCCACCAGGGCGAGTGCGGGCATCACGCTTCGTCAAGGGCGATAGTTGCCAAGGCATTCCGCCATGGCTTCTATTGGCCCACCGCCCTCGAGGAAGCTGAACAGCTGGTCCACACGTGCAATGCGTGCCAGCGCTTCGGGGAGCTCAGGCACATGCCGACTTCGGTACTCAAGACCATACCAATTACCTAGCCCTTCGCGGTCTAGGGCCTCGACATGGCCGGTCCCTTCAAGCGAGCACGCGCGGGCATGACCCATCTGCTCGTGGCAATGGACAAATTCACAAAGTGGATCGAGGCCAAGCCCATACGGAAGCTAGACGGGGCAACGGTTGTCACCTTCTTCACCGACATTATCAACCGGTTTGGCTCCCCCAACAACATCATCACCGACAACGGCACGAACTTCGCCAAGGGGGCCTTCGCCCGATTCTGCAGCAACAAAGGCATCCGACTGGACCTTGCCTTTGTCGTGCACCCGCAGTCTAATGGGCAAGTCGAAAGGGCAAACGGCTTGGTACTAGCCGGCATCAAGCCACGCCTCATCGAGTCGTTGGAGCGGTCACCCGGATGCTGGATTGAGGAACTTCTGGCTATGCTATGGAGCCTCCGCACCACGCCAAATAGATCAACCGGCTACACCCTGTTTTTCCTGGTCTACGGATCAGAGGCCATCCTCTCTGTGGATATCGAGTTCGACTCCCCACACAAGCTCCTTTACGACGAAAAGGCCAACCAGGAGGCGCGGGAGGACGGTGTGGACCTCCTGGAGGAGGCCCGCGAGTTGGCATTGTCCAGGTTGGCCCTGTACCAGCAACGACTACGCCGCTACCATTTAGGCCGGATCTGCCCAGTCGCGTTCCACGAGGGCGACCTGGTCCTCCGGCTGGTGCAAGACACAAAGGGCATGCACAAGCTATCGCCACCTTGGGAGGGCCCCTTCATCATCAGCCGGGCGCTGCCCAACGACTCCTACTACCTCATCGACGCGCAGCAGCCGCGCAAGAACAAGATGGACAAATCAGACGAGGAGACCGAGCGTCCTTGGAACGTGGCCTTGCTGCGCCTGTTTTACACCTAGTCGCCAGACAGTGTATGTATCCCGCAAACCCTATGAATGAAAATGCGAACCCCTGCAGATGCTCGGGGCTCCTTGCTAGAAATGTGTTTGTACCTATTTTCCGGTTATTGTTTTCCGGCTCCGACAACCCCTACCCGGGGGCTTGCCAGCTGGCCCGGCCTGCAAAGTCAACAAACCCACTGAGTAGTGTGCGACGATGTCAGAGGCCCACTCTTCGTCTCAGCTACAGACCGCAACCCGGTTGTCCGACTAGCAAGAGCAAAAGCCCGAGGCATCCCACACGAAAAACGGGCAGGAGACGCGACAGATCGGGCGTCCCGGCCTTGCAAGTAGCTTAAGATAATCCAGTTACTTAACTGTTAGTACCGTGCGCGATGCATCGTCAGCTCCCTTCGATTCCGGCTGCAGACCGCAACCCGGCTGCCCGGCAAGGACGCAGCAAAAACAGCAAAGCACACGGGAAAGCGACCAAGTGTCCAGAAAGGCGCAAGCTAGTTTTCAAAAAACAAATAGGCTTTCCGGCTACAATTTGGCAGACTAACCTATTAACATGTGAGAGTGTATGTTTATGTATATTCTTGTACGACTACCTTGAGTCGGAATTCAGATAGAAAAGAGAAGAAGATTCGAAGTCCTTGCCTTCATCAAGCGCTCCGAATCTCGGGGGCTACACCCACTGGGTGCGCTCGCGCGCCCCCAGTGGAATCTTGTAGTTCCCGACCGGCTAAAGACGTCTAGCCGGCCGTTTGGAGCCCAGGTGAGGGCAAGGGCAGGAGCAAGAGAAGACAAGGAAGATTCGAAGCACCTGGCTACGCCAGCTACTCCGAATCTCGGGGGCTACACCCAGTGGGTGCGCTCGCGCGCCCCCACTGGAATGATTAGTTCCGCCGACTGAAGGTGTTCAGCCAGCGAAAGGAACCGACTAAGACGGGTCTAGTCGGATAAAAGTTAAAAGATTTGGGAAGACGAGGAAGATTCGAAGCACCGGGTTATGCCAGCTACTACGAATCTCGGGGGCTACACCCAGTGGGTGCGCTAGCGCGCCCCCACTTGAGGTGCAATTCCCCTGGCTAAAGGCCTGTAGCCGGGCAAAGTCAGACGGATAAAGTCAATCGACGAAATATTGAAAGAAAATGCGAAGTACACAAGTTGAAGGGAAATCAAGCCAGTTCAAAATTAACATGGAAAGAAAAAGAGGAGGCGAAGCTCCCATAAGTTTAGCCGGCGCCAGAGGCGGATGGTACAGACAGACAAGTTTCAAACAGGATTAAAACAAGACAAATACACCCGGAATCCCGGGGCATTAGCTAAGCGGCAGGACCCTTGCCGTGCGGAGCGTCTCGGCTGGCGGTAGCTTCAGGCAGAGGAGGCGGCGTGGCGCTCGATCCAGTTTCGGCGCTCGCAGCCGGCTGCGTCGAGGTTTCCACATCAGGAGTACCGACGGACTCCGAGTCGGTGAGCACCTCGTCAGGATCCACGTAGACGACGATCTTGATGGTGGAGCCCCAGAGCTCTGGATGAGCCTAGCGGATGGCGGCAAGGTCGGCACCGGCACGGAAGTCTCCGTCGATCTTCTCGACGTGGGCGTCCTTGTACCAGGAGAGCATGAGGGCCAGAGCCATCTCCGCTCTGGCTCGTGCCGCCAAGTCCCACAGCCGGTCCATCGCAGCCGGCACCTCCCCCACCTTCGCAGCCAGCTACGCCATCGTCTCCGGAACTGGAGCATCCAGCCATAGGAACGAGAAGATGTCCCGCGCTGCCTGACGAAGCTTGGCAGCTTCCTCGCCAAGAAGGACGACGAGCTCCTGGGCTGTCGGCTGCGCTCTAGGCCAGTTCTCCTGCAGCCGGTTATACGCCAGCAGGTCTATGCCGGGATAAAATGCAGTTAGAGAAAAGATAGTCAGATCCGGCTACCGGATCCGGAAAGAAAGGGAGACGGAAAAAGGGAACTTACCCTTAGCCGTATGGCCAACTTGCATCAGCTCCTCCACCAGAGCCTTCTCCTTCGTCGCCAGCCGCTTGATCTCCTTCTCTTGGTCCTTATTCTGGGCCTCGAGAAGGTTGAAGGCTTCGATCCAACTGGCGAGCGAGGCGTCGTGCTCCTTGATGGTGGCCTCCTGATCGTCTAACTTCACGTGCCAATCCTTGTTCTGCAGCCGCAGAGTGGAGTTGGATTTGCTCAGCCGGTCGTTCGCTTTCTTCAAGCGATCGATCTCGCGCTAAGCGCACACGAGGATAGCTGAGACAAAGCCGGATATCAGCAAAAAAAAGGCAAGCCGGATGAAGCAAACTTACTCTGGGAGGTTCCGTTGGCGGCAGCAAGCTTCTGCTCCAAGGACCGGTTCTCGCCGGCTGCAGCCATCAGCAGCCGGATCTCCTTCACCGCCAGTTCGAGGGTGGCAGCGAGATCCATCAGCGAGGCGGCGGAGGAGGCATCGTCATCCACGGCGTTGATGGCCAGGGACTCCTTCGTGGAAACCACCGCTATCCTCCACTCCTCTCCCGGCTCGTTGTCGGAGTTGTCGTCGCTGACAACCATGAGTTCCTTCCCGGTTGCGGCCCCCCGCGCGCCCGCAGAAGAACCACCCGGCTGAGGACCCTTCGCTTCCGGTTGGGCCACCACATCCGGCTGAGGACCCTCCGATCCGGCTGAGGCAGCCAGTTCAGCTCAAGGTGGCGGCGGAGGCAGTGCCTCGGAAGAAGGATGGGCGCTGGCAGACGTGGTCGGGGCGCGGGGTGGCGACCCGGTCGGCGCTCGCGCCGGGCTCACGGCTCCAAAGGAGACCAGCGTGCTAAGAAGACAGAAGAGGAGAAGAAGGAAACAAAAGCAAGTAAGCCAAAGGCAAAAGGGGAGAAAAAGAAAGAAACAGAAGATGATGAAAGAAAAAAAGGAAGAAGGACGTACCCCTGCACAACCGGAGGTGGCCCCTTCTTCCGGCCAAGCGACTCGACGGAAGGGCGCTGCTCCGGCTCCTCTTAGGGGTCGGCTCCTCCGCGGCAGGCCGGCTGGAGCTGGAACGGATGGAGCCGCTCCCGCCGGCATCGCCGTCCGTCGCGGGGCGCTGCGCCGGATCAGAGGCCGACGCGGCCTCCTCCTCCTCGTCAACCTTCGCGTGGGGGTCGGCAGCCGGTTCGTCGTTCCGGCTGGGAAAGGCATCCCCGTCCCCGTCCAACTCCTCGCCAGACCGCCGAGCACGCGGCTCGGGCAAGTCAGGCGCAAACGTCTCGAGGGGGGCCTCACCCTCCTCGCGAAGAACGCAAGGGAAGATCTGCCGAATACAAGAGATTAGTCGGATAAAACAAGAAAGAAGGGCAAGAAATGCGAAAGAAAACTCCGGCTAAAAGGACCTACCCGGGGCGCGCGGTTGTCCCGGTTGTAGGGCGCCAGGCTGAAGGTCCAGCCTTCCGGCAGCCGCTCCTTGGTGATCGTCCACACCCACTCCTTCAGGTTGTGGTAGCGGGGATCGCGGCGCGACAACCGGGTCGGGTCCAGCCGGCCGGAGTAGAAGCACATCTTGTGCGCTCGCTGCTGCAATGGCATCATCAGCCGGGACATCCAGCTGAGGGTGATGTCCAGGCCAGTCAGCCGGCAGGTGACAAGGGAGCGCATGTGTTGCAGCATCATGTCCGACTCCGCCTTTTCACCATAAACCTTCAACTCCCAGTGCTGCCGGCTGGACTCGACATCCTAGAAGGCCGAAAGGTTGATCCGGTCCATGTTGGTGACGTTCTTGATGTAGAAGTACGACTGCTGCCACAGTCGTACCGTGTCATGCAGCCGCAACTTCGGGTAGCCGGTCTGCGCGTGGGAGTAGATGGAGGCGCCGCCACAGACGACTAGCGGCCCCTTCATAAATTGCACCTGCGGCCGGACTCAGAAGAGCCGGCAGAGGAGCCCGAGATCCGGTTGGATCCCGAGATAGCTCTCGCAGAACGCCATGAAGTGCGCCAGCGTCCCGATTGCGTTGGCACCGAGATGGTGGAGGCGGAGGTCGAAGAAAGCAAGAAACGTGAGGAAGAACGGGTGCACCAGCAGCACGAACCCGCGCGCCAGGTGCGAAAGGAAGATTACCCGCTATCCCTCCACCGGGTGCGGCGACAACTCTCCCGCCGGCGCTAGCCGCACCGCTACTTCCTCCTCCGGCGGAAGGACGCGGGTAGCGCGGTATTTTTGGATGTGGTCCTCCGTGACGGAGGAGCCACACCAGGCTCCGCGCTCGGCTGCCATCTCCGGCTGACAGGAAGACGCGACGGCGGAGGAGTGGCGGTGGCCCGTACCGTCGACGACGATGAATGAGCGGCGCAGCGGGCTACAGCGGCAGCAAAGGAAGGGCGTAGAGGGCAAGGGCGCAGAAGGGAAGAGGGCAACTGGAAACGGGGGAGTGGAGGAAAGGAACTACTCCCCCCGCGGCGTCCCTTTAAGGGGCCGGAAGAGCATCCATCCATGACGCCATGTGGCACCCATCCAGGTGACCCCCACCCCAACCACCGCCCAGATCCCGTGTGCAGGCACAGGATGCACAGAAGATCCCGGAGCAGGAACTGAAGCGCCAGGCGGCAGTTTCCCGAGGCGACGTGCGACGGGATGTTACGCTGCTCGCCGCAGAGCAATGATGGCGCGTGCGCGCGTGGCCGGCATCAGCACTGACGTCACGGGTAGCGTAACCGCCAGGCGTAGCCGGTCACAAATTCAAAATCAAGAGGGAGCACGCACACATTTTGCCTAAAGGCGGAATCCACACGCGCTCGGGGGCTAGTGTCGGGGGATGATCCCCAGATACCCCAACCGGACAAGAAACAGGGCAGCCGGATCGCGTCCGGCTGGGCAGATGCAGCCGGACAAAGCAAGCCAGGCAGGCTATCGCATGGTAGCCGGATCGGCAAGAAGCAGCCGGCTACAGCGACGTAGCCGGAACCAATCAAGGAGACAGGACGATGTGCGTATCAGTGCGCGGTACGCCCTGTACGACGACAAGACTGGCCACTACTCGGCCATACTGAAGACTTCGTAGGGATGACGTAGGAACAGTGGCCTGATGCTGACGACAGGCTCGCACGGCATCCACTGTGCCTATGATGGCCATACCGCTCATACTCTGATGGGACATATCGTATCGGATACTGTAGATGACTAGTCGACTGGGACCCGCCTGTGGGGCCCGCCAATCGGACTGGCCAGTGAGACCGTTGCCTCTCTGCCTATATAAGGAGAGGCAAGGCCTCAGTAGAAAGGGTTGGTCTCTATGCATTTTAGACAGTAGCTAGAGAATACAGCTCAAGGAGCACTTGTAGTTCGTATATCCCTCATAATCAGATCCGGCAGGAGTAGGAGTTTTACCTCATCGCGAGGGTTCCGAACCTGGGTACTTCCTGCATCCAGCTACGCTTGCTTGTATCCAATCCCGCCTGCGGACGCCGTCGATAGCTTCCCTGCTAGTCCCCAGACCTCTATCTAACCTTCTTAGGTACTGTCGTTCCCAATACAACGACACTCCTCCAGATAGCGCCACACCTCCGTGAGCTCCCAAGGAATAACCTCGGTGGGGGACATGCCTTGGAGAACCACCTGGACACATAACGCTGAAGCCGTGGCCGTGTTCACCACGACAGTCACGCACTACGAAGCGTTGAAGGTATGGACCACCGGGTCGCTTTGACCTATCATAGCTGCAAATTTAGACGTTAGTGAAACTACGGACATCCCCAATCAGGGACTCGCCAAACAAGTCAGGCGAAGACGGAGACTTACCAAGGAGTTTGCGGCAGCTCTCCGTGACATGCTTCTCCAAGGCGGCTTGCTCGTTGTGTAGCCCCGTGATGATCGAATCCGTGGCTTTACGTTCCTCCTCCGCCGCAGCAACGGCAGCCTTCGCTTGCTCCTCTGAAGAAACTAAGGATGCTTTCGCCTCCTCCAAGTCTTGGATCAGGGAGGCAATTCGTCCATTCGCCGCGTCCAGCTCGGCGACTGGAACATACCCTTCACGGGCCTTGGAAATCGCAGCCGAGAAACTAGCTGAAAGGGAAGCCATTAGCGCGTCACACACAAACAGGTCATACTCAACAAAGGAAAGGACAGAAAAGCAGATACTCACCAATAGTTTCCTGAAGCCGCTGGCTCGCCTCCTGCGCTTCGCGCAGATCACGCTCCAAGCGCTCCCTTGCGGCCTGTCGATCGGTCGACTCCCTTTGCAAACCCTGCAAATAAACAATACACCTCAGCACATACCAAAACAGATTCCCAGTTCCCAGCCACTGAAATTCAGCGACCAGGAACTCAGGTACTGGAGAATAGGAAAAAAGTTCAATTCCTAGCCGCTAAAATTCAGCAACTAGGAATTCGGGGACTGGAGAGGAGAAAGAAGTCCAGTTCCCAGGCACTTAAATTCAGCGACTAGGAACTCGGGGACTGGACATACCTGAATGGCGGTGCCAAGCATCCTGTGAAGTTCTCTGGCGTCAGTCGATGGGATCGTGAAGGAAGTGCGCCCACGACGGGACCTAATGTCTGCATCCACGATCTCCGGACTCTGTGGAGACTGGGTGTCCGCCACACCTAGAAATCCCCTGGCCATAAAGCGTGGGAACGTCGCTGACGCTCTGGGAGGAACACTGGTTGTCGGGGCCGGCGCTTCCGGCGCAGCTGCAACCAAGACTGGCTCTGATCGCACCGCCACCACTTCTTCAGTGACTGCCGCAATATCAGGCTCAGCGGCGCCATCCTTGGCTGTGGCGTTGTCAGCACCCCCCTTCTGCTTCTTCGCGACTTCCGCGGTCGCCACATCTCCGGCGGCTTTTCTCTTCTTGGGGAGATCGCCCTCTCCCGTGGTGGCGGCCAGCGGAATCTTTGCCACCGACGGACGGCCAATCTTCTTGGCTCCAAACCTGCCCGAATTCCAACAGTCAATACAACAACAATACAAACATAGGAGGCGAATCAGCATGAAGAACCAATACTCACTTAGCGACCGGGAGAACACGAAGCCCGGTGCTGATGTGGGCAGGCTTGTCCAATTCTGGACCTAGCTTACGAGTGATCCCCCTCTCGAAGACGTCTGAAGCCCACGACACAGCGGGCTTCCTCGATGACGAAGCCGCGGTCACCGGAATCTCTGGCTCCGAAGACGCGGCCACTCTCGACGGCTGCGGCGACTTAGACGTTGCCACCATGGCCGCCTCCTGGCTTGGATCCCCCGAGACCGTCGGCGCAATCGCTGCCAGCGGAACCTCTACCGCTGCCTCGATGTCCTCGCCCTCCAACCCCTTCGTCGGGGTCACGTCCTTTGGGGCTTTGCGCGAGACTTCGGGGGTGTCTTCATCGTCGGAGTCGTCGTCCGACTCAAACACCACCACCGACTTGGACGGCGACATCGGCTTCTTTGTTGGTGACTTGGGCTTGCGTGCAGGCTTCGACGGTGTAGCAGTACGCCGGGACGTGTGCTCCTGCGCGACCTCGTCGCCTCCGTCGTGTTCGTCCAGGCCGCAGCTCACCTTGAACTCACGTTGCTTCTGCATACGGGTCTTGCGAGCCACGGGTGCTAGGGGAGGAACCTCCTCTTCCTCCCCGTCGGTGTCGGAAGAGTCTCCCTCGGAGTCCTCCTCGAGTTCCTGGGGAACCTCTTCGTCGAGCGGAGGGAGCCAGCCCTCCAACACCTGAAAAAGCTGAAAAACACCACGAGTAAACACCAGATGTAGCGACTGAGAGTTGTGGTGCGGAAACAGCGACTGAGAAGGAAAACTTACTATGGGGGCCTCATTCTTCACGGGAGTGTATGGGGCGAGCCCGACCGCCACACTGGTAAACTCCGCGTCGGTGATGTTTTCAGGGCGGCCTTGTAGTCCTCGGTCTCCCATGACTCCTTACTGGTTTGGGAGGGATCGTGCTTCCCGCTGTATTCATACATCCAATGCGGCAGAGCCGCCAGAGGAACCAAATGCCCCCCGAGCCAGCAGTTGTAGAGGTTGATCGAGATCAACCCCTGGTCCTTCAGCTTCTAGATCTTGTCCATCATTTCCACGATGGCCACCTCACCAGAAGGAGTGGATTCCTTTACATAAAACCATCTCTCTTTGGCAGGAGAAGATTGACGAAATTAGCCTTCGGCTTCAGTTGGAAAATGACGCCGCTTGTGGCCAATATCAGGCCGCTGGACACCTCACGCCCGATGTGGCCATGGAAGAGCTCCAGCCACAGTGGAAAATACGGCCTGCAGTCGAGGTAGCACTCGCAGAAGGCGACGAAGTTCGCCAGCTGCTCGATGCTGTGCGGGCCGAGATCCGACGGCTTGATCGCGTAGTATGTGCAGAAGCGTCGGAAGAAAAACGAGGTGGGGAACCCCAGACCTCTCTCAAGATGACTGGGGAAGCAGATGAATTTGCCGGCTCTCGGCTTCGGCTCAGTCTCGGACGAGGGGGGAACCCGCCAGTTCCCGTTGTGGAGGACTCCGGCATCCTCGAAGGACTTGAGCTAGGCTGTGGTGCATTTGGATTTTCCCCATGAGCCTTTGGGAGGCGCCATCGGGTAGGACGTGGAATTGCACAGTGTAGAAAGGACGAGTAGGAAGGTTGAAGGCGGGAAGATCGAGGACAGGAAGAATGTGTGTGGGAGAATGAAGAATGCAGGAAGGATTCGCAGAATTGGATCATCATTTCCCTTATATGGGAACGCTGCCCGCCAAAATCGGGATAGCCATTACTCACGGTAATTGCGCCGAAGTTACCGTTGGAAATTCCAATGGATAGTTTGACCAGAATTGACGGTCCAACTCCTCCGTTCCACTCGCTACCCGCCAGTCTTTTCTACTCGCCGAAGCGGCGACTTCGCGGTGATAACATTCATTGAGATGGCGAATGGAAACCACTAGAAATACTCCTTGGTTCTGACGGAGTCCATCGCCGACTCGACTGCGTGTCCAAATTGGGCTCGCCTACTCCGAACACCAACGGGACAACTGCGCCTGCATCAACGATGGCCTCGGGGACTACTGATGGGGATATGCTAAAGGGGGTATGCCCAGCAGGATGTTCCGATTGGGCCGAAGGGCCTGTGAGTGCGCCTGAAGGATTGCGACTGGTGACTGGAGGCCCAGGAGCATAACAGAAGCCCAGTCAGATTAGGTAAAAACCTCTGAATCCTTATCTTGTTCGGTGGTAGCTTGTAAACCCTAGTGAGGTGCCTCATATATAAACCTCCCTAGGGTATCTTACAGACTCACGTTCCATCATACACCCCCTCAAGCGACTCGCTGCTTAGACGCCCAGCTCGCCGCCCCTGTAACTCGCTCTCCAACAATCTAATCTAGCAGGAGTAGGTCTTTACCCTCCGGGGGGCCGAACCTGGGTAAACCCATGTGCATCCGCCCCCATCTCGCACCGCAGATGGCCGCCAACTCTTCCTCACGCTTCAATCAATCGCTGCCAGTGGCAGCGACGGCCGTGGCCATTTCCACGACAATGACTCTAGTGGTGGTTTAGTAAAAAAACACATGCAATGACATTGGTGGATCCATGTGGTTTAGGAAAGGAACACACATGTACTGATACTAGTGGTGGTTTATTAAAATAACTCACACGCAAATGACACTGGTGGATCTATGTGGTTTAGTAATATAAAACATAAGCAATGACACTAGTGGTGGTTTAGGAAAAGAACACACATGCAATGATTCTAGTTGTGGGTTATGACACTGGTACACACATGCGATGACACTGGAGGATCCAAGTTCTTTGTGAAAAGAACACACATGCAATGACTCTAGTTGTGGTTTAGGAAAAGAACAAACATGCAATGACTCTAGTGGTGGTTTATGAAAAGGACACACATGCAATGACACTAGTGAATCCATGTGGTTTAGTAAAATAGCACACATGCAATGACACAAGTGGTGGTTTAGGAAAAGAACACACATATAAAGATATGCAATGAAACTGAAGGATCCATGTGGTTTAGGGAAGGAACACACATGGAATGACACTGGTGGTGGTTTATGAAAACAACACACATGCAAATGACTCTATTGGATCCATGTGGTTTATGGAAAGAACACACATGCAATGAATCTAGTGGTGGTTTATGAAAACAACACACATGCAATGACACCGGTGGATCCAAGTGGTTTATGAAAAGAACACACATGCAAATGACACTAGTGGATCCATGTGGTTTATGAAAAGAACACACGTGCAATGACTCTAGTGGTGGTTTAGGAAAAGAACACACATGAAATAACACTGGTGGATCCATGTGGTTTAGTAAAATAACACACATGCAATGACATTAGTGGTGGTTTAGGAAAAGAACACACATGCAATGACTCTAGTTGTGGTTTATGAAAGAACACACATGCAATGACACCGGTGGATCCAAGTGGTTTATGAAAAGAACACAGATGGAATGACTCTAGTGATGGTTTAGGAAAAGAACACACATGCAATGACTCTAGTGGTGGTATATGAAAAGGACACACATGCAATCACACTGGTGGATCCATGTGGTTTAGTAAAATAACACACATGCAATGACACTAGTGGTAGTTTAGGAAAAGAACACATATGTAATGACATGTAATGACACTGGCGAATCCATGTGGTTTAGGAAAGGAACACACATGTAATGAGACTGGTGGTGGTTTATGAAAAGAACACACATGCAAATGACTCTAGTGGATCCATGTGGTTTATGGAAAGTACACACATGCAATAAATCTAGTGGTGTTTTATGAAAAGAACACACATGCAATGACACTAGTGGATCCATGTGGATTATGAAAAAAAAACACGCAATGAATCTAGTTGTGGTTTATGAACAGAACACACATGCAATGAATCTGGTGGATCCAAGTGGTTTATGAAAAAGAACAAACATGGAGTGACTCTAGTTGTTGTTTATGAAAAGGACACACATGCTAACATGGGTATACCCTACAGGTACTCGAGCTTGTTATATACAGCCTGAATACAATGGAGGCCCACGGTGTCGCCAAGGCCCAAATGAAGAACTCGAGTAACCTACGAACTCTTGATTGCTTGAAGAACAAGAAGAAGCTAAAGTTAGAAAGTTCAAAGGGGAAAACCCTAACCTGTAACCGACTCGACCTGCTACCCAAGACCTAGCCTATCTATATAAAGGCTAGGAGGGGGCGGCGAGTAGGACACACGCAACCCTAGTTTCCACAACCCTCGCCAGATTGCATCTGCGCACCATTGTAATCCTTGATTCCTTTGATAATTCCACAAGCAGACAAGCAGGAGTAGGGACCTCTGTGAGGCCTAAACCTGGGTAAATCTTCGAGTCCCCTGTGTGCTTGTTTGCTAGCCGATAGATGTCTCCAGCGCTCCCTCCTTCTCCAAAACCCAAGTCCATAACAATGGGCATTAATGAGTTAAAACCTCGTCAATTGGCGCCATCTGTGAGAACTAGGAGTGCTAATGTTGCGGCTTCTTCGGCCCCATCAACTGCGATCTACAACTCCGCAATAGAGGAGATTCGCCAGCTCTTCGGCGCGTTCAACTTCACCGTCCACACGCCAGCCACTCGTCCCGCCTTCGAATCCATGGGTGACAGAATCAGCCTGGTGATCAGGAGCTTCCGCTTCCAAGTTGGTCAGATGGGCACGCTTTGCATGCCTGACCAGCCGATGGTACCATCGATTGCTCCAACATCATGGTTCCCTCCGCCGATCGGCACCCTCAGTGAGATCCACACCTCGACAACAGGCGAGAATATGGCTAGCGACAGCAATCGCGAATCCGATCTGGGAGATCTGGCAACTGAAGACAGAGCCTACGGTTCCGGATCTGAAAGTTGTGGGAGCAGCAGCTTCCCCAACCACTTCATGTGCGCCGTCATCAACGCAGGTGACACCTCCACCAATCGCGACAACACGGGCAACGGTGGCCATGGAGCCGACCCGCCAAACGGCGGACCACCCAATGGCGGCCCTACTAACAGCACTCCCGTCAACAATGAGGGGGCAGCCGAACCCCCCACCATGATCAACGAGCAAACTGGCAAACGCGTCGTGATCAGGCTCAACGATCTCGAGTGGGATCGTTGCCACGAAGCCCTACTAGGCCATCCTCTACCCTTCGGCTCCCTGCAAGAGCTGCTGATGGGTTACCATTGGCTCCTAAAAGAGGAATACAAGCGCCAACTGCAAACAACCGCGCAACTCGAGGCGCGTAAGAAGGCAGCCGACGAATCAAGCCTCCGACGAGCTGGGCTCTCTTCACACGGAGGATCCTCCTCTAAGTGCAACGAGTACATCGCCAACAAGAGACGATCTCGACTCGCCCACCTCACCGAACAAGAACATGTAGAAGCTGGCAAAGTCCTCGACTTCGGCTCCATGATGATGGATACACGTGGCAACGTGCTCTCGAAAACGCCACAAGCCGCAGTAACGGCGGCCACCATGTACATCCTCAACAACCAGCCACCAGCTGGAGACCCTCGAGCCACCATGCACCGATCTACGATCGCAGGCTTGGGGTTAATCGAGGCCGCCCTCGACAAAGAACCAACATCGGATCCGAAGAAAGGCAAGGCCCTGGCAAAACGCTACTCCTCGCCCTCATCTACCGACGACAGTCACGATCTGTCTCGACGTCGACGCCCACGGTGACACGACCACGACTATGATGCGCGCGATGACCTCACGCAGCGCAAGATTGAAAAATCAACGGTGCGACGTGCCCGGTCGACTGACTCAGAGGACAACGACGTGGAGCTTTGCGACGCTAGATGCTTCAGCAGGGCCATCAGGCAAAAGCGAATGCCCAAGGGGTTTAAGCTCGCATCGGAGAACCTGAAGTTTGACGGCCTGCAGGACCCAAAAATCTGGTTGGAAGATCACATCTCCTCCGTCAGGCTTCACGGAGGAAGTCGAAGCATGACCATGCAATGCCTGTAGCTACAGCTTCGTGCGCAACTTCCCGTGCGGATCCATTCGTAGTTGGGAAGAGCTGGTCTACAACTTCGTGCGCAACTTCAAGGGCACCTACAAACGGCCCGCATCAATCGAAGAGATGAGATGCTACCAGCAAAGGTCGAGCGAGTCCCTATGCTCATACATCCAGAGGTGGTCCATCATCAAGAACTCCGTAGAGAACATCTCGGAGGATCGTGCAATTGACGCATTCAACGGCGGCGTATGCCGCATAGAGTTCAGGGAGGAGCTGGGCCGCTCGAAGCCCAAAACCATCGACCACCTGATGGAAATCACGAATCACTGGGAAGATGGAGAAGATTCAGTGAAAAATCGTGTTCACTCTGACAACGAGGCAGAAGTCGAACGCAGACGCGATCGCCGAAGCAAACACCGTATGCGCATCTACGATGACCGCGACGAGGTCAACATGGTCGCAGCATGCTACGCTGATAGACGCGACGACAACCGCAACGATGGATACCGCGACTCCGGAAAAACCACGCAAGTATGGTAGCGCCGCAATCGCGATGAGGCACCCGCAACATCCATTGAAGACAAGTTGTCCGGGCCATGCACTGTGCACTTCTACATCGACAAGCACGATGGAAAAAAGAAGTCCAGCCACCTCCTCAAAGACTACCGCGAGTTCCTCAAACTACATGAAGGACTGGCTCGGATGAATCGCGGCACAGTCGAAAGGGGCTACGGAGCTGCCCAGGCACCGTGGCACATGGAGCTCCGCCACCACCACCTGGTCTACCCCCAAATGCAGTTGCGCCGGACCAGCACCAGGGAGGCGAACCATACCCACGAGCCATGGGTACCATGCTGATCCAAAAGGGACGCCCCTCGAATAGGGTGCAGAAGGCCATCACTCGCGAAGTCAACTTGGCCACGACTCGCCACCATCTACCACTGGGTACCTCAGCGGAAGCGACTCCTGCATTACCTTTGACAAGCACGACCACCCGCGCCAAGTACCTCGCCCAGGCCATTGTCCCCTCGTCCTCGAGGCACAAATTGGAGGCTTCGACATGAGTCGCGTCTGCATGTACGGCGGAAGCGGCATCAACCTTATGTTCGCAAGTACCTTGCGAGCAATGAGGATCCCTCTGACCTGCCTAGAGGCCTCAGACACAACATTCCACGGCATCATCCCAGGTGAAAGGATTATTTTCTCCTTATGTTTTTGGTGCTGATGATAACTCCTTTTGTGGTTTAACCGTTTGTCCAAGTTTCAGGGTATATCTTTGGTCGTGCTCGTGGATGGATTTTTCTCAAGGAAGATCTTGTAGTCGATAACGCTTATTTTCACTTTCTCTTGTGTTATTTTTTAGGCTACCGTACTATCAAGAGGGATCCCGTCTAGGAAGGTTGTGGGAAATCAACATTTCATGCACAGACCATATATGCACCTCCACAACCATCCCAGTTTTCGTGTGAGAAAGTGATTCCTGCAGAGTTGGAGGGTTTTCTGCCCTGACCGGTAATACCGGCCAGGCAGCGGTAGTACCGCCCAAGGGTTTTTCCAGGGCTGTTCGAGCGGAACTTCCGGCTGAAGTTCCAGTCCTAATTCCGATGAGGCAATTTCTGGTTCAGTAAGACCTCTGTCCAACTTTGCCTATTTGTTAGAACTAGCACCGGACTTTGGCTCGGTAGTACCGTCCCGACCAGCATCTGGCCCCTAAGCGGTAGTACCGCTTCGTGACTGGTAGTACTGGCCTTCATCGATCACCGGTAGTTCTGGGTCCAGTTCCAGACCCAGTTCCGATGCTGGGCAGTGCGGGTCAGATGACCTTCTGCCTCGCACTGTCTATTTGTCAGAATTAGGGGAGGAACTAGGATCGGTACTTCGGGCCAGCCCTTTTGGGTCCACTGATAGGTCTTCTGACCGTTACGTGGCCTTTGCTGGGCCGGTGGTGGCTCGCCCACCGGTACTACCGGTCCGCAACCGGTAGTACCGACGACGTCGGGGCTGGGCAGAATCTACCCGTTTGAAGGGGGACTATTTAAGCCCCCTTCTTCCTCCTCCCACCTCATCTCTTTGTTCTCTCTCTCTCCACCATTTTCACAAGAGCTTGACTTGACTAGATCTTTCTCCCCACCCACTCAAATCTCTTGATCTTTTGAGGATTGGGAGAGGCGACCTAGATCTACACCTCCACCAAAGGAATTTTGATTTCCCCCACTCATCCTTCGTGGATTTCGTTTCTCTTGGGTTCTTGGAACCCTAGACGGTGTAGGGCATCCTCGGAGCTGGGGCATTTGTTGTAAAGCTCTGTGGTGTCGTTGAGGGACTTCAATTGAGTTGTGAAGCCTCCCCTCAACCTCGTTGTAAAGGTTTTCGGTTGGCGCCTTCAAGGTCACGGTTAGTGGATTGTGAGGCCACCTTTGTGGTGGTGCTCACCGGAGAAGAAGGTGAGGCCTTTGTGGCGCTCGGGCGACCTTGTGTGGCCCCGACACCTCTGCAACATAGACGTAGCTTCTTTGGAAGTAAACTACGGGAATTACATCTCTGTGTGCCCTCGCCAGTTCTTTCTCCACACTCCTTTACTTCTTGCATTTACTCTCTCGTTTACCTTTGTGTTACTTGTCATTTAGGTTTCTCACGTAGTTGCATCTCTAGTGAACCTTACTTTGTTCTAAGCCTTAAAAGTGCGGTAAAAGATTAAAATTGGTAGTCTCCTATTCACCCCCCCCCCCCCGCCCCCCTCTAGTTGACCTAAGTTGGGCCTTTCACCAGTCAAGGTTGTATATCCCCTTGGCAAAATCAACCTCAACGTCATCTTCGGCACATCAAAAAACTTTTGGCGCGAGCGCATCGACTTCGAAGTCGTCGACTGGCCCTCACAGTACCACTACATCCTCGGACGTGTCACGTTTGCTAGGTTCATGGCGGTGCTGCACTATGCCTACCTGCAGATGAAAATGCTAGGACCCAACGGCGTCATCACAATCAACGGAAGCTTCGAGAGGTCTGACAATTGCGATAGGGAATTCAACTGAATCTCCCAGTCCTTCGGCATGCAGGAGGAACTCGCAAGATTGAAGGAATCGACAGACAACAGTCTGCCTCCCCTAAGCCGGCCAAGCTCACCTGACTTGTCCTTCGACTCATCAGTGCACACGAAGAAAGTCTAGGTCCACCCATCGGATCCCGCCAAGACGGCCCTCATCGCCAACAACTTGAGTCCCACATAGGAACTCGCGCTCGTCGAATTCCTCCGTGAGCACTGGGAAATCTTTGCCTGGTGTCCAGCGGACATGCCAGGAGTAACCAGGGAATTTGCCGAGCACGCACTCAACGTCAACCCAGACGCAAGGACAGTCAAGCAAACAATTCGGCGACTATCTGAACCAAGAGCAAAGGCAGTCGGAATGGAGATCAACAGACTCCTCGACGCCAAATTCATACGTGAGATCAAGGAAAGCACTTGGCTCGCCAACACGGTGCTAGTACCAAAAAAGGACATGGATATCCTGCGGATGTGTGTGGACTTCACCTCTTTGAATAAGCATTGTCCAAAGGACCACTTCCCGCTACCACGAATCGACCAGATCATCAACTCCACCGCAGGATGCGAGCGCCTCTGCTTCCTCGACGCCTACTCAGGCTATAACCAGATTCGAATGAAGGAGGAAGATCAAGAAAAAACAATGTTTACAACGCCTTTCGGTGTGTTCTGCTACAACACAATGCCCTTCGGGCTAAAGAACGCAGGAGCCACCTACCAGCGGTGCATGCAGGCTTGCCTCAAGAACCAACTTGGTCGCAACATTCAAGTCTATGTCGACAATATAGTAATCAAGACCAAGGAGGAAGCCTCACTAATCGATGATTTGCGTGAAACCTTCGCCAACCTCGACCGCTACCGGATCAAGCTCAATCCGGACAAATGCACCTTTGACATACCATCTAGGCAACTACTCGGGTATCTTATCTCCGCGAGAGGGATCGAGGCAAACCCGAAGAAAATAAAAGCCATACTGGCCATGGAGAAGCTGAAAAACATAAGAGGAGTCCAGCAGCTGGCTGGACGAATCACGGCTCTCAGTCGATTCATCGGTCGGATGGGCGAAAAGGCACTGCCCTTCTACCAACTCCTCCACAAAGCTGACAAGTTCGAGTGGACCAATGAAGCACAGGAAGCACTCGAAGACCTCAAACGCCTGCTATCCACCTCACGAGTACTTGTGACCCCACGCGAAAGGGAACCATTGTTGCTATACATCTCCGCCACCAACCAGGTGGTCAGCACAGTGCTCGTAGTCGAACGAGCCGAAGAAAACAAGGTCCACGGGGTACAGCGCCCAGTCTACTACCTCAGCGAAGTACTTACGCCAACAAAACAGCGGTACCCGCACTACCAAAAACTGGCATACGGCGTCTTTATGACGGCCCGGCGACTACGCTACTAATTCCAAGAACACCCAATCGTGGTAGTCAACGACGCCCCGCTTGGACACATCCTCAACAATCCCGACGCCACCGGACGAGTCGCACATTAGGGAATCGAACTGTCCCCATGAGACATCACATATGAAAAGCGTGACGCAATCAAGTCGCAAGTTCTCCCTAACTTCCTCGTGCACTAGATGGAGAACCAGCTCCCTGAAAAACCAGATATGTCCTACCTTTGGACAATGCACTTTGACGGTTCCAAACAAAAAGACAGGTCGGCGCAGGCGTCATACTGACATCGCCCCAGGGAGACAAGCTGAAATATATCTTGCGAATGCAGTTCACCGCCTCCAACAACGAAGCTGAATACGAGGCCCTACTACACGGAATGAGGATGGCAAAAGCCTGCGGCGTCAAGAGGCTCATAATATATGGCGACTCCAAGTTGGTCGTCAACCAGACAATGCACGAGTGTGACGCACTGAACGACAACATGATCGCCTACCGTGACCTCTACGACACACTCGAAGGGGACTTTGACGGCTGCAAGCTGCGGCACATAGGTCGCGAAAGCAATGAAGAGGCAGACACACTCGCCAACATAGGCTCTACCTGTGCCCCCATACTACCTGGGGTATTTCTCGAGCGCATCTGTGAATGCTCCATCAAGCCAAAGGCCGCAGAGAAGAAAACAACCGCAGCAACGGACTCGGGGGCTACGCCGCCCAATGAGCCAATGACACTCGACGACCTAGAGCTGGATACAGGACTCAAAGGACCAATGAGCGTCATGATGATCGAGCCATCCTAGACTCAACCGTACATCACGTACCTTCTCAGCAAGAAGCTACCGGACGACCCGACTGACGCATGGCACATCGCGCGGCGATCCAAGGCATTCGTTGTTATCAACGGCGAACTCTACAAGCGCAGCATCACAGGAGTGCTTCAATGATGCGTCTCCACGGCCGATGGAAGAGTTGTTCTCCTTGACATCCATGAGGGGATCTGCGGGCACCACGCCGACAGTCGCGCCCTCGTAGCCAAAGCTCTACGAGCTGGATTCTATTGGCCTACGGCCATGCGCGACGCCAAGGACATCGTCCAGAAATGCAACGCGTGCCAGCGATTCGCGGACAAGCCGCACGCACCTGGCACAGAGCTCCGGCCAATTCCATTGGCCTGACCCTTCGCGCAATGGGGACTCGGCATGGTCGGCAAGCTCCCAAAGTCCTCACGAGGAGACTACGTCTACCTCCTAGTCGCAGTCGACAAATTCACCAAGTGGATAGAGGCCACGCTAGTGACCAATCAATCAGGACACAGCGCAGTCAAGTTCTTTGAGTCCATCGTCTACCACTTTGGAGTACCGCACAACATCATCACGGACAATGGGACAAACTTCACATCCAAGGAGTTCCAAAAATTCTGCGAGAATCTGGGAATCAACGTTAGCTATGCCTCCGTGGCACATCCACAGACCACGTTTGCGGCGGCATCAAGAAGCGACTCCTCTGGCCACTCGAACAGGCCGCGGGTTGCTGGCCAGACGAACTAAAATCGGTACTCTGGAGCCTACGAACAACTCCAAACAGCGCTATAGGGTACACCTCATTCTTCATGGTGCACGGGGCTGAAGCGGTGCTACCCGCCGAAGTACGATACAAAGCACCGTGCGTGGTCGCTTACAGCGAGCAGGAGTCAACTCTTGCACTTGAGGACTATGTCGACCTCCTTGACGAGGCAAGGGAAATTGCCGCGGAAAGATCAATGATCTACCACCAAAACCTGCGCAACTACCACAGCAAGAGGCTACGCCCCAAGACCTTCGTCGAAGGCGACCTGGTTCTGCGACTAAAGCAGCAAGGGCATCTCAAGCTCGAGTTTCCCTGGGAGGGACCATACGTGATTATAGAAGTAATCCCAGGTGACGCCTATCGCCTTCAAGATTTAGAGACAGGAGTCGCATACTCTAACCCCTGGAACGTCGCGCAGCTGCGACGCTTTTACCCTTAGTCGCTTTTACTTTTACATTGCAAATAAGGCTACTCAGCCAAGGCTACTTAGCCACACATTTTACCTCGTACTATCCCGCAAATAAATAAAGCTAAGTGCCCTGAAACTCTGTGTTTTTCTTTAATTTTTCACAAATTATCCACTCGGGTGTTGCGCCACCCTGTACACATCTGTTCTACGAACTAACGCGATATCCTGAGTAGTTGGCACACCAATCAAAACTCTTGACAAACATCAACCCAATTGCAACGCACCTGACAGGTTGACAAGGGACTGAGATAAACACAAGGCCAGGCTAACGAAAAGGAGTCGCACAGTGCCACACACTCGCAAAACATACACGCTAACAAGCCTTCTATATACATCAATATTAATTAATTATACACAACATGTCTATGAACTTTACAACACTGGTGCAACTATGTGCAGGATACAAACTAAACTACTGTTGCAACAAAGGAACATTGGTCTAGTCCTCAAAGAAGTCGACGATCTCCTCTGCTGGGCGATCCACCGCCTGGTAGTGAGGAATCATGTTCCAAGTCGAACCCGCTGGCGGCGCTGGAGGTCCAGTCACAATCGCGGCAACGCCCACATCGGGTATGTGTAATCGCACCAGCGACAGAGCGGCCTTGGCACCAGCCACCAACTGCTATCGTACACACTCGCAGACCGCAGTCAAGTCTTGGAATTTGGCAAGGAGGGCCAGCAGGCTCTATGGAGCGATGTCTAGCAGAAACATCGTCCGATAAATATTCTTCAAGCATGATTGCGACTTCTTCAAAAAGTGAAGCACTCGCGACGCACGATCCTGCAGGGTCGCTAATGCGATTGCACGATCATGATCCACCCAAAAGTACCCACTCGCCTGAAGCTGCTCCTGAGTTAGATCATTCATGCGAATGGCGATCCTATCTTTCTCAACCTGAGGATGGCGTGCACTGACAACTATACCAAGCAAAGACAGAAGTATGAAGACAAGGAACTATGGCGAGTGACTACAAGATAAGGAATAATAAAACTAACATTTGAATTGGTCGCCCAACTGCGTCACCTCCCCTAGCAGATATTGTTCTCGGGCGGCGGCTTTCTCCGCCTTCGACTTCCATACGTCCGCATTCCCGCGGAGTAAGGGCAGTTCATGCTCCAACTGCTTCACGCGGTCACGGAGTCACGAGAGCAGAGAAAGCTCATCCACCCTTGAGCGCGGTGGTGCCAAAGTGTCATCAAGGGGCGGCGAATCCTGATGCTCCCTCAAAGGATCACTCGATGTGCCCTATCACAAGTCAAGCAAGCGACAATAAGAAGACGAAGGCGAGGCATAGACAAAAGATTCGAGCGCATTCAAGATTAACAAAAGTATCAGCAGATACAATCGCCAACAGGCATGTTCTTCACAAAATACATAAGCTATTTAACTATTACAAGATGCGACTACTGAGGAACGATTGGCTTCTTCAACTTCGACTTTGTTTTGGGGGCCTCATCGAGTCTGTGGCAGTATCAGATGCCATAGACTTCCCGCCAGCCCCTAACGTCGCAACCTTCGCAGCCTTCTTGGTGCGTTGAAGCTCCGCAGAGTACTTCGCAACTGTATTGATCAGCTGCGGGCCGTACTTGCCACAAGCAGTCGCGAAGGGAGCAAAGACTACCTGCTGGCCATCAGTGCTGGCAGGGATCACCTTGGAGACCGCTGCAGGATCAACTTCGACTCCATGGGCTTGAACCATTGCGAGTGACATTGAAGCGCCAGCCGCATGGGGCGAGTTCTTGAAGCTTGCAGGGACGCCCCTGGCAAGGGATTCCACCAGCTCGTCCATATTCTCGATCAGCTCAGCCTTGGGCGCCAGCTCTTCCTGGAGGCGGCTGAGCATGCCCTTGGCCTTGGAGAGTGTCCCTTGAATGGCAGCGTTGCGATCCTCGACTTCTAAAATGGCACCCACCAAGGCGTCGTCACGGCGGAGTGCTTGAGGGTCGAAGCTCAAACCGCTCGCATCTACAACCAAGCATAGGCACAAGAGTCAACACCAACAACAAATTCAAAAGAAGAAGAAAACACCAAAAATTCAGACAAAGGAATACCTGAGACAGCCTTGGCAATCGAAAAAGATGTTCCTCGAACAATTTGTCCCTAGCCACGATGGAGGCGCGCAGATCCTCCTCGCGCTTCCACGACTCGGCACATGTTGCGACTGCCTCATCGCGGCTCTTTACCGCTGCAGCGAGCGTCTTTTCAAGGGAAGCGGTGTCGCGGAGGAGTGCATTATGCTCAGCTATGAAATAAACAAAGATAGGCTATCAGCCGGATATATCACAAAGAGGACAAAGAAGAAGCAAGACACTTACTTTCAACCACGCGGTGGCGAGTATCCAGCATTGCATGCTGGCGACCCATCGCAAGAACTTGCTCCGCTAAGCGAGCGGCTTCCTTCACAATAAGCTGCGACCGAAGAAAATAGCGAAGGATAAGCAGATGATAGAAGATGATACATTCGACTACAAAAATAGAGAAAACAAATACTACACTTACATGATCCTCCAAAGACTCTGAAGCCGATGGATTCACAATCATCCGGATAACCATCTGGTGCTCCACATCATGCGGAGAACTCGATGAATTATGGCCGGAGTGGGCCGCCAATGGAGGAGAAGGAGTGTGCTCAACCACTTTCTTGGCCTTGGATGTCACGACTCCAGATTCTTTCAAAAATTGGACGTCTCTAGAAGACGACGACGCCGGCTGACTGCACAACCAAACCAACGTCAAGAAAATGCAACCCCAAAGAAGAACCAAAAGGAAGATTCATATACTTACTAATCAAACGTCAAAATCGAAGGTTTGATCCCCCGACTTTGACGACGACTCCTTTGGAAGCCGCATCTTCTTGCGAGAGGATGGCGCCATGGCACTCACGGGAACAGCAGGTATCAGCGACTCTACACCAACACCTGCACCTTCCGGAGTCGAAGGGGACGACGCATCTGAATCCTTGCTGCGCGAACGCTTGTGAGTGTCCGGACCACTCGACTCAGGGGCTTCCTCCTCCACATTAGACGGGATGGTCGACTCCGACTCGTCCTCTTCCAAGGCTTCACGAGGGATAAGCCCCTCGGGAAGAGGGGCATACAGGGTGACACCGCCCAATACTGCATACAGGAAACAACTTAGCAAAAAACGATGCAACAGCAAAAACACAGTCGACAAAGCAAAGCTACTACGTAGCACAATTGCACCTCAAGAGGACGGTTAGCAGCATCGAACGGAGGAACGTCTGGTTCACTAGGGAGTACATCCTTGACAGTGTACTTCGTGACCAGTCGCACCCTCTTATCTACCTCACTCGCGGAAATGCCATCGGCAGATACGCGAGTGACATCGTATGCGCCAGCCCACTGAAACATAGGGTGGAATCTGGCCTGCAGGGGCTGGACGCGATGGCGCAGCCATGTGCGAATGAGGGCGCAGCCTCCCTCTTCCTTACCCATGTGACTCTCGAGGTTGCAGACATGCTCGTACAGCACATCTATTTCCACGGACTCGTCGGGCATCACTACCTTCTTCCAGGAGCGCCTCCTCTTGCACGACGTCGCGGCCTCAAAGGGCGCGAGTCCGTAGTGGTCTCCGTCAGCCTTATGGTCACGGACGTAGAACCACTTGTCTCTCCACCCTTGGATGGACATCATCAGCTTGATGTTGAAGTATGTGACAGAGGGGTCGACGTGGATACCGCAGCCGCCTACATCATAGACTACGGAGCTAGACGCCGATTGGTGCTTCAACTTGAAGAGGCGCTTGAAGAGACCGAAGTGCGGCTCGATTCCGAGCCAGCACTCACAGAGAGTAATGTAGCAAGCTAGGTGGAGGATGGAGTTTGGAGACAGCTGATGGAGCTGGAGCCCGTAAAAACAGAGAAGGCCCCTGAAGAAAGGATGCAGGGGCAACGACAGACCGCGGATGATGAATGCTAGAAACATCACCCGAAAGCCAGCATGAGGAGAGGGGATTACCTCGCTACCAGGGACGCGCGTGTCCACGACTGCGGAAGACAAAACCCCGTCTTGGCGAAGAAGATGAAGCTCTGAAGACTTTATCACGGATGCGCGCCACACACCATTGGTGACGCAAGTGCCTGTGCCTTTCTTTTTCCCGGCGGCGACGGTACTGGTGCCCGCAGCGGCAGAGCCACCCTTCTTCTTCGAAGCAACCGCGGCAGCGGTGGAATCGGCCGCGGCAGCGGTGGAATCGGCCGTGGCACCTCCTTTCTTCTTCCCCATTCCGTGGCGGCGGTGTGACCGGAGGAAGAAGCTGGGAAATATGCGGACCTGGTCCAGCGCCGCGAAGGATAAGAGCGCAAAGAAGCAGAGGAGCAGCGGCAATGGCGACGGAGGCAAAGGCAAAGGCAGAAAAGAAGTAGATGTGAAAATTACCGCCGCCACATCGCTACTTAACCTCCTGGAAGATGCAATCCAATCGTTAAGAAAAACCTTATCAGACGCGTGGCATTCATCGTGCTCGACACGTGGAGGACCTGAAGCACGAACCGTCCCCCACTGCCCCCATTACGTGCGGGAATCGAGGAGGCGCAGTTAAAACAAATATTACGCACGCCCGGTCAAATCAGAGTTAGGAAATGGGACCCACCGCTCGTCATGTCCCATCAAACTCGCTCACACGGGCAATGGAGGTCATCACATCGTCAGCACTGATGTCATCCAAAATTACGCAGAAGAAAACTTCGATTACTTTAGTCCTTGCTCGAGTCTTTGACTCCACCAAGCACTCGGGGGCTACTCCCATAGGGAGCTCTGGTCGCGCACCCAACGATTTTTTATTTTATTTTTGCAGGAACATGGACAATCGAAACAAACCCAACCGCTCGAATCTACGATTCGATTATGGATGTGGGTTACTCCCATAGGGAGCACTAGAAATAAAGTCGACTCAAACAAGCAAACAAAAGACGATAGCAGTCGCAAAAGTTATTTAGTCCATGCTTGAGTCTCCGACTCAACCAGGCACTCAGGGGCTACTCCCATAGGTAGCGCTGGTCGCGCACCCTATGATTATTTGTACATCATACTATGTGTTTATAACATCCACACCCGAAGCTTATGGCGACACCGCCTCATGATATTTCCCTACAAAGAGACTACGTCTTCTGGGTCAACCGAATCATCTTCATGATGACAAAATTCGGATGCCGCGCTTGCAACATGAAGATAAGACCTGAATAAGGCCTGGCAACGCATTTTCTGCGCACTACCAGAAATATATCCGTTCCAACAGGTACGACAAACATGCCTTGACGGACGCGTCGAGTTCTCACACCCATATACTGGAATTCGACTCCTGTAAGACCTCCACGGCTTGAGTCGTATTACACCAGCACTTTTCCGGATTCGAGTCCAGGGACTCGAGTTCGAGTAGATGGCGTTGTTTTACTCTAAGGTAGTTAACTAATACTGATACATCGGTTAAATCAGGCGCGCACATCAACAATCCCTACGACACAAACTGAGCAGTCGAAAAACATACTCAGTCATGCACTCGAAAGGATTCATAAAGTCCCTAGTCGAATCTGCGATTCCACTGGACACTCGGGGGCTACTGACATGGGTATACCCTATAGGTACTCGATCTTGGTATATACGGCCTGAATACAATGGAGGCCCACACTATCGCCAAGGCCCAAATGAAGAACTCGAGTAACATACGAACTCTCGATTGCTTGAAGAACAAGAAGAAGCTAAAGATAGAATGTTCAAAGGGGAAAACCCTAACCTGTAACCGACTCGACCTGCTACCTGAGACCTAGCCTATCTATATAAAGGCTAGGAGGGGCAGCGAGGAGGACACACGCAACCCTAGTTTGCACAACCCTCGCCAAATTACATCTACGCACCATTGTAATCCTCGATTCCTTTGATAATTCAACAAGCAGACAAGCAGGAGTAGGGACCTATCCGAGGCTTGAACCTGGGTAAATCTTCGAGTCCCCTGTGTGCTTGTTTGCTAGCCGATAGATGTCTCCAGCGCTCCCTCCTTCTCCAAAACCCAAGTCCATAACAATGGGCATTGATGAGTTAAAACCTCGTCACATGCAATGACACTGGTGGGTCCAAATGGTTTATGAAAAGAACACACATGCAAAGACTCTAGTGGTGGTTTAGTAAAATAACAAACATGCAATGACACTAGTGGTAGTTTAGGAAAAGAACACACATGCAAAGACATGCAATGACACTGGTGGATCCATGTGGTTTAGGAAAGGAACACACATGCAAATGACTCTGGTGGTGATTTATGAAAAGAACACATATGCAAATGACTCTGTTGGATCCATGTGGTTTATGGAAAGAACACACATGCAATGAATCTAGTGGTGGTTTATCAAAAGAACACAGATGCAGTGACTTTGGTGGATCCATGTGGATTATGAAAAGAACAAACATGTAGTGATTCTAGTTGTGGTTTTTGAAAAGGACACACATGCAAAGACACGGGTGGACCAAGTGGTTTATGAAAAGAACACACATGGAATGACTCTAGTGGTGGTTTAGTAAAATAACAAGAATGAAATAACACTAGTGGTGGTTTAGGAAAAGAACACACATGCAAAGACATGCAATGACACTGGTGGATCCATTTGGTTTAGGAAAGGAATACACATGCAATAACACTGGTGGTTTATGAAAAGAACACACATGCAAATGACTCTGGTGGATCCATGTGGTTTATGGAAAGAACACACATGCAATGATTCTAGTGGTTGTTTATGAAAAGAACACACATGCAATGACAATGGTGGATACATGTGGTTTATGAAAACAACAAACATGCAATGACTCTAGTTGTGGTTTATGAAAAGAACACACATGCAATGACTCTAGTGGTGCTTTAGGAAAAGAACACACATGCAATGACACTGGTGGATCCATGTGGTTTAGGAAAGGAACACACATGAAATGACACTGGTGGTTGTTTATGTAAAGAATACACATGCAAATGACACTGGTAGATCCATGTGGTTTAGTAAAATAACACACATGCAATGACACTAGTGGTGGTTTAGGAAAAGGACGCACATGGAATGACTCTAGTTGTGGTTTAAGACACTGGTACACACATGCAATGACATTGGTGGATCCAAGTTGTTTATGAAAAGAACACACATGCAATGAATATAGTGTTGGTTTAGGAAAAGAACAAACATCCAATGACTGTAGTGGTGGTTTATGAAAAGGACACACATCCAATGACACTGATGGCTCCATGTGGTTTCGTAAAATAACACACATACAATGACACTAGTGGTGGTTTAGGAAAAGATAACACATGCAAAGACATGCAATGACACTAGTGGATCCATGTGGTTTAGGAAAGGAACACACATGCAATGACACTTGTGGTGGTTTATGAAAAGAACACACATGCAAATGACTCTGGTGGATCCATGTGGTATATGGAAAGAACACACATGCAATGAATCTAGTGGTGGTTTCTAAAAACAACATACATGCAATGAAACTAGTGCATTCAAGTGGTTTATAAAAAGAACAAACATGCAAATGACTCTAGTGGATCCATGTGGTTTATGAAAAGAAGACACATGTAATGACTCTAGTGGTGGTTTAGGAAAAGAACAAACATGCAGTGACTCTCGTTGTGGTTTATGAAAAGAACACACATGCAATGAAAGTAGTGGATCCAAGTGGTTTTGTGAAAATAACACACATGCAATGACTGTAGTGGTGGTTTAGGAAAGGAACACACATGCAAGGACACTGGTGGATCCATGTGGATTATGAAAATTACAAACATGCAATGACTCTAGTTGTGGTTTATGAAAAGAACACACATGCAAATGACTCTAGTGGATCCATGTGGTTTATGAAAAGAACACACATGTAATGACTCTAGTGGTGGTTTAGGAAAAGAACACACATGCAATGACTCTTGTTGTGGTTTATGAAAAGAACACACATGCAATGACACTGGTGGATCCAAGTGGTGTTGTGAAAATAACACATATGCAATGACTGTAGTGGTGGTTTAGGAAAAGAACACACATGCAAGGACACTGGTGGATCCATGTGAATTATGAAAATAACAAACATGCAATGACTCTAGTTGTGGTTTATGAAAAGTACACACATGCAATGACTCTGGTGGATCCAAGAGGTTTATGAAAAGAACAAACATGAAGTGACTCTAGTTGTGGTTTATGAAAAGGACACACATGCAATGACACTAGTAGATCCAAGTGGTTTATGAAAAGAAAACACATGAAATGACTCTAGTTGTGGTTTATGAAAAGAACACTCATGCAATGACTCCAATGGTGGTTTAGAAAAAGAACACACGTTGAATGACATGCAATGACACTGGTGGATCCAAGTGGTTTATGAAAAGAACACACATGCAAGGACTCTAGTGGTGGTTTATGAAAAGGACACACATGCAATGACAGTGGTGGATCGGTCATTGTATTGGGAACGACAATACCTAAATAGGTTAGATAGATGTGTGGGGACTAGCAGGGAAGCTATCGACGGCGTCCACAGGCGGGATTGGATACAAGAAAGTGTAGCTGGACACAGGAACTACCCAGGTTTGGAGCCCTCGTGATGAGGTAAAGCTCTTACTCCTACCGATCTGACTATGAGTGATACACGGGCTACAAGTGCTCCTCGAGCTGTATTCTTTGCCTACTGGCTTAAATGCACTAAGACTAACCCTTTGTACTGAGGCCTTGCCTCTCCTTATATAGGCAGAGAGGCAACGGTCTCACTGGACAGTCCGGCTGGCGGGCCCCACAGGTGGGTCCTAGCCGGCTGGTCATCTATAGTACTTGGTACACTTATGTCTCATCAGAGTACGAACGGCATGGTCGTCGTGGGCATAGTGAACGCCGTGCGAGCTTGTCGTCAGCATCTGGCCACTGTTCCCGCGTCACCCCGCAAAGTCTTCGGTATGGCCGAGTAGTTGCGAGTCTTGTCATCGTACCAGGGCGTACTGTGCAATGTGCTGCACGTCGCTCTGTCCTCCTGATTTGTTCTGGCTACGCTGGTGTAGCCGGCTGCTCCTTGCCGTTCCGGCTACCGTGAGGTAGCCGGCTTGACTTGCTCTTGTCCAGCTGCGCTCGGGCAGCCAGACATGATCCGACTGCCTTGGTTCTTGTCTGGTCGGGGTATCCGGAGGTCATCCCCTCGACACTAGCCCCCGAGCGCGTGTTGATTTCGCCCTTAGGTGAAATGTGCACGCGCTCCTCATCATTTTGAATTTTCTGGCCGTCTAGGCTTGGCGGTTGTGCTACCCGTGACGTCAGTGCTGACGCCGGCCACGTGCGCATGCGCCATCATTACTCTGCGGCGGGCAGCGTAACGTCTCGTCGCACGTCACCTCGGGAACCACTGTCTGCCTCTTCGTTTTCTGCTCCGGGATCGTCTGCGCATCCTCTGCCTGCGCAAAGGATCCTGCACTGTGCGGAGAGCGGGGGCGTTTGGGTGGCCGCCACATGGCATCTTGGACGGTTTCGCTTTCGGATCTTTAAAGGGGCGCCCGGGGCGAGCAGTTTGTCCCTCCGTTGGCTCCTTCCTCATTCTTCTCTTGCGCTCTTTCCTTCCTCGCATTGCCTCGCTCGCTGCTATCACTGTAGTCCGCTGCGTCGCCCGTTTAGCATCGTCGGCGGTACGGGCCACCGTCACTCCTCCACCAGAGCGCCTCCCGGCGAACCGGCGATGGCAGCCGAGCGTGGAGCCTGGTGCGGCTCCTCCGTGACGGAGGAGCACATCGAGAAGTATCGGGCGACCCGCGTTGTTCCGTCGGAGGAGGAGGTGGGGGTGCGGCTCGCATCGGTGGGGGAAGAGTCACCGCACCTGGTGGAGGGGGAGCTGGTCATCTTCTTGTCACATTTAGCCTGCGGCTTCACGCTGCCGGTGCACCCTTTCTTCCTCACGTTTCTCGCGTTCTTCGACCTCCGCCTCCACAACCTAGGCGCCAACACCATCGGGACGCTGGCGCACTTCGTAGCTTTCTGCGAGAGCTACCTCGGGATCCAGCTAGATCTCGGGCTCTTTTGCCGGCTCTTCCAAGTCTGGCCGCAGGTTCAGTTCACCAAGGGGATACTAGTGACGTGTGGTGGCACCTCCATTTACTCCGGCACACAGACTGGCTACCCCAAATTCTGGCTGCAGGATACGGTACAGCTGTGGCAACAGTCATACTTCTACGTCCGCAACCTCACCACCGTGGACCGAATCAACCTGCCAGCGTTCTAGGACATGGAGTCCAGCCGGCTACAGTGGGATCTAAAGATCTACAGCAAGAAGACGGAGTCGGCCGCGAGGCTGCAGCGCATGCACGCCCTCGTCACTGCCGGTCTGACCGGCCTGGACATCACCTTCAGCTGGATGTCCAGGACGATGATGCCGCTGCAGTAGCGGGCACACAAGATGTGCTTCTACTCCGGTCGGCTGGACCCGACCTGGCTGTCCCGCCGTGATCCCCGCTACCACAACCTGAAGGAGTGGGTGTGGACCATCACGAAGGAGCGGCTGCTGGAGGGCTGGAAGTTCGGGCTGGCCCCTTACAGCCGCGACAACCGCGCACCCCGGGTAAATCTTGCCAACCGGATTTCCTCTTGTGCTTCTTACCATTTTCTGTCGTCTGACTAATTTGCTTGCTTCTTCTGTCCTTGGCAGATCTTCCCTTGCATCCTCTGAGAGGAGGGGGAGACCCCCCTTCAGAGCTTCACACCCGACTTGCCAAAGCTGCATGCTCGTCGGTCCGGCGAGGAGTCTGATGGGGACGGCGACGTCTTCCCCAGCCGAAATGACGAGTCGGCCGCCGATCCTCACGCGGAGGTCGATGAGGAGGAGTAGGCCGCGCTGGCTCCCGAGCCATATCGACGCCGTGCGACGGATGGCGACTCCAGTCGGTCCGGCACCGGCGTGGGTGGCTCCATCTGGTCTGGTGCTGGTGGGGGTGGCTCCATCTGGTCTGGTGCTGGTGGGGGTGGATCCAGCCGGTCAGGCGGGGGAGGGGGTGGGGCCAGCCGCCCCCCAAGAGGAGCCAGACCAGCACCCTTCCATCGAGCTGCCTCGGTCACAAGAAGGGGCCGCCCCCGGTGGTGCAGGGGTAAGTTTTCTTTTCTAGGTGTTTTTACTATCTTCTGCTCTTTGTGCTCTCCTTGTCTGTCTTTGGATTATTTGCTTCTTGCTTATTTTCTGCTTTTTTTGCCCAGCACGCTGGTTTCCTTCGGCCCTGTGAGCCCAGCGCGAGTGCCGACTAGCTCGCCGCCCCGCGCGCCGGACACTGCGTCGCCCACGTCTGCCTCCGCCCCTCCTCCTTCTTCCGACTCACCGCCCCCGCCATCGCCTCGAGCTGATCCGACTGCCATAGCTAGAGCAGGGGGCGCTCCGCCGGCCATGGTGGTCCAGCCGGAAACGGCTGTTACCACCTCACAAAGTGGAGGTAGTTCTCCTGCGGGGGCATGGAGGGCTGCCGACAGCAAGGAGCTCGTGGTTGTTGGCAACGACAACTCCGACGACGAGCTGGGGGAGGAGTGGAGGACGGCGGTGGCCGCGACAAAGGAATCGTTGGTTGCCAATGCCGTTGACGACGACACCTCTTCTGCCGCCTCGCTGACGGACCTTGCCGCCACCCTCGAGCTGGCGGTGAAGGAGATCCGACTACTTGAGGCTGTAGCCGGCAGCAACTGGGCCCTGGAGCAGAAGCTCGCTGCTACCAACGGGACCTTGCAGAGTAAGTTTTCCCAGCCGGAATCCCTTTTTCTGATAGCCAGCTTTTTGCAGCCGTCATGGTGTGCGCTCAGCGGGAGATCGATCACCTAAAGAAGGCGAACGACCGGCTGAGCAAGTCGAATTCTACACTTCGGCTGCAGAACAAAGACTGGCACGCCAAGGTGGACGGTCCGGAGGAAACCGCCCAGGAGCGTGACGCCACCCTCGCTAGCCGGGCCCAAGCCCTCGCCCTTCTCGAGGCCCAGAGCAAGGACCAAGAGAAGGAAGTCAAACGGCTGACGGTTCGGGAGAAGGCGCTGGTGGAGGAGCTGATGCAGGTCGGGCACACGGCCAAGGGTAAGTTTCCTTTCCGACTCCCCTCGTCCTTCCAGATCCGGTAGCCAGATCTGACGTTCTTTTTTCTGATAGCTTTTTATCCCGCCGTAGACCTGCTGGTGTACAACCGGCTGCAGGAGAACTGGCCGGGGGAGTAGCCGACAGCCCAGGAGCTAGTTGTCCTTCTCGGCGAGGAGGCTACCAAACTTCACCAGGCGGCGCAGGCCATCTTCACCTTCCTATGCCGGATGCTCCGTTTCCGGAGACGATGGCGCAGCTGGCCGCAAAGGTGGCGGAGGTGCCGGCTACCGTCAACCACCTGAGGGATCTGGCGGCGCGAGCCGGGCAGAGATGGCCCTGGCCCTCATGCTCTCCTGGTAGAAAGACGCCCACATCGAGAAGATCGACGGGGGTTTATGTGATGGTGCCGACCTTGCCGCCATCTACCAGGCCCATCCGGAGCTCCGGGCCTCCGCCATCAAGATTGCCGACTATGTGGACGTCGACGAGGTCCTCACCGACTCAGAGTCCGCCAGCACTCCGGATGCGGAAGCTTCGCCGCAGCCGACCGGTGGGGACGCTGGAACCGGATCCGCCGCCACGCCTCCTCCTCCCGAGACTGCCGCCAGCCAGGGTGGTCCGCACGGCAAGGGCCCTGCCGCTTAGTTATGACCCCGGGATGTCGGGTGTATTTGTTATCTTGTTTTGTTCAAACCTTGCTATCTGTGTCGGTTGCTTCTGACACCGGGTGAACTCATGGGGGCTTCGTCTCCCTTTTTATATCGGTCTGAATTATTTTGGCTTGCTTCCAACTTGTGTTTTTTGTGTGTTTCTTCAATATTTTGCTAATTGAATTTATCCGGCTGACTTCACTCGGTTGAACACCTTTAGCCGGGGGAACTGCAATTCCAGTGGGGGCACGCCAGCGCACCCACTGGGTGTAGCCCCCGAGATTCGGAGTGGCTGGCGTAGCCAGGCACTTCGAATCTTCTTTCTTTCCTCAAGTCTTTAGCTTCATCCAACTAGACACCTCTTAGCCGGTTACTTTTGCTGGTTGGACGCTTGTAGTCGGGGGAACTTCCATTCCAGTGGGGGCGCGCTAGTGCACCCACTTGGTGTAGCCCCCGAGATTCGGAGTAGCTGGCGTAGCCAGGTACTTCGAATCTTCTTCCTTTCGCTTTGCCCTTACCCTCACCTGGGCTCCAAACATCCGGCTAACTCCTTTAGCTGGTCAGAAACTAGAAGATTCCACTGGGGGCACGCGAGCGCACCCAGTGGGTGTAGTCCCCGAGATTCGGAGCGCTTAATGAAGGCAAGGACTTCGAATTTTCTTCTTTTCTTCCTGAATTCTGACTTGAAGTAGTCGTACAAAAAAATAGACACACATACATACATTCTCACCCATCAATAGGTTAGTCTGCTAAAATTTAGCCGGAAGGCAGATTTGTTTTTTGAAAACCAGCTTGTGCTTCTCTAGACACTTAGTTATTTTCCCGTGTGCTCTGCTGTTTTCGCTGCATCCTTGCCGGGCAGCCGGGTTGCGGTCTGCAACCAGAATCGAAGGGAGCTGACAGTACATTGCGCACGATACTGACGGCTTAGTAGCCGGATCGTCTCAAACTAGTTGCGAGGCCGGGACACCCGACCTATCGCGTCTCCTCCATGTTTTTCATGTGGGATGCCTCGGGCTTTTGCTCTTGCTAGCCGGACAGCCGGGTTGCGGTTTGTAGCTGAGACGAAGAGTGGGCCTCTGACATCATCGCACACTACTCAGCCGGTTTGTTGATTTGGCAGGCTGGGCCAGCCAGCAAGTCCCTGGGTAGGGATTGCCGGAGCTAGAAAAACTGAACCAGAAAACAGATACACACAAATTTCTAGCAAGGATCCCCCGAGTACTTCATAGGGGTCCGCATTTTCATTCATAAGGTTTGCGGGATACATACACTGTCCGGTGACTAGGTGTAAAATGGGCGGAGCAAGGCCGCGTTCTAGGGGCGCTCTGCCTCCTCATCCGACTTGTTCATCTTTTTCTTGCACGGCTGCTGCGCGTCGATGAGGTAGTAGGAGTCGTTGGGCAACGCCCGGCTGATGATGAAGGGACCTTCCTAGGGTGGCGATAGTTTGTGCATGCCCTTTGTGTCTTGCACCAACCGGAGGACCAGGTCGCCTTCGCGGAATGCGATAGGGAGGATCCGGCTCGAATGGTAGTGGCGTAGGCGTTGCTGGTACAAGGCCGAGCTGGACAATGCCAGCTCGCGGGCCTCCTCGAGGAGGTCCACACCATCTTCCCGCGCCTCTTGGTTGGACTTTTCATCGTAAAGGAGCTTGCGCAGAGAGTCAAACTCGATGTCCGCGGAGAGGATGGCTTCCAAGCCGTAGACAAGTAAGAACGGGGTGTAGCCAGTTGACCTATTCGGTATGGTGTGGAGGCTCCACAGCACAGCCGGAAGTTCCTCGATCCAGCATCCGGGCGACCGCTCCAAGGGCTCGATCGAGCGTGGCTTGATACCGGCTAGCACTAGGCCATTTACCCTTTCGACTTGTCCGTTGGACTACGGGTGCGTGATGGAAGCAAGGTCCAGCCGGATGCCCTTGTTGCTGCAGAATCAGGCGAAGGCCCCCTTGGTGAAGTTCGTGTCGTTGTCAGTGATGATGTTGTTGGGGTAGCCAAACCGGTTGATGATGTCGGTGAAGAAGGTGACGACTGTTGCCCCGTCCAGCTTCTGGATAGGCTTGGCCTCTATCCACTTTGTGAACTTGTCTAGCGCCACCAGCGGATGGGTCATGCCCGTGCGTGCCCGCTTGAAGGGACCGACCATGTCGAGGACCCAAACAGCAAAGGGTCAGGTGATCGGTACGGTCTTGAGCACCGAAGACGGCATGTGCCTGAGCTGCCCGAAGCGTTGGCACCCGTTACACGTGCGGACTAACTGTTCGGCATCCTCGAGGGCGGTGGGCCAATAGAAGCCATGGCGGAACGCCTTGGTGACTATTTCCCTAGATGAGGCGTGGTGCCCGCACTCGCCCTGGTGGATGTCCTTGAGCAGTCGGTAGCCTGTGTCCACATCGACACACCTTTGGAAGATGCCGGATACGCTGCGCTTGTACAGTTCTTTGTTGATGATGGTGTACGTGTGCGCGCGGCGCTGGATTTGCCTGGCGTCCACCTCATCATCCGGAAGGTCTCCATTGGCGATGTAGTCCATGAAGAGCTGCGCCCAGGATGGTATCTCCCAGATAGTGAAGATGCTTCCGCTCTCCGGTTGATGGTCGTCGGGGGGTCATCCGGATGAGGTACCTAGAACGGCACCCCCCCGAGCCACTTGACGAGTCGGCAGCCCTCGGGTCTTGCGAGCAGGAGGGTACTGACTTGCCTGAGTTGGTGTGGGCCTTCTTCTTTGGGGGTTCTGTCGGCTCTGCATCTGCCGTGCTGTCAACCGGAGCACTCCCTGCCCAGATGATGGAATCCGACTCGGGGGATGGGTTGATGGAGGGCTTGTGCAGGTGCTCCAAGGAGACCCTAGGTCGGATCGCCTGCCTGGTGGATCCGATTCACGCGAGTGAATCAGCTGCCTCGTTGTTCACCCGAGGGACGTGATGGAACTCACATCCGTCGAAGAAGGTGTTGAGCTTCTGTATGTGGAACCGGTAGAGGGCCATGCTTGCATCGCGGGCGTCCCATTCTCCAGATACCTGCTGCACCACCAGATCCGAATCGCCGAAGCAAAGGATCTGGTTGACACCGATCTCTCTGGCTAGCCAGAGGTCGTGCGCCAATGCCTCGTATTTGGCCATGTTGTTGGAGGCCTTGAAGTGGATCTGCAGGACGTACTCCAGCCGGTCTCCTTTGGGCGAGGTGAGAATGATGCCGGCTCCCAAGCCCCCGATCATCTTTGACCTATCGAAGTGCATCCTCCAATGGTCCGAATCCGGAACCGGCGGGAGGTATTGGGTCTCGACCCAGTCGACGAGGAAGTACACTAGCGCTTGCGACTTGATTGTCAGTCGGGGCTCATACTGGATGGAGTAGGCGGCGAGCTCGATGGCCCATTTGGCGACTCGGCAGGTGGCGTCCTTGTTGCCGATGATTTCTGAAAGGGGTGCGGTGCACACGACCTTAATCAGATGCTCCTGGAAGTAGTGCTTGAGCTTCTTGCATGCCAAGTACACGCCATAACACATCTTCTGGTAGTGAGGGTAGTTCTGCTTGGAGAGGGAGAGGACCTCTCTGAGGTAGTAGACGGGTCGCTGAATCAGCTGGGCCTTGCCTTCCTCGGGGCGCTCCACCACCAGGATAAGCTGATGACCCGGCTGATGGCTGCTATATAGAGGAACATCGGCTCCTTGCTAGCCGGCGTGGCTAGAACCGGCGCTGTGGATAGCATGCGCTTAAGGTCATGAAAGGCGGCATTGGCGAGCGAGGTCCAGGAGAATTCGTCCGTCTTCTTCATCAGCTGGTACAACGGGAGTGCCTTCTCCCGCAACCGACTGACGAAATGGCTGAGGGAGGCTAGGCATCCGGTGAACTTCTGGACTCTGAGTAGGCTCCTAGGCGGCTACATCCTCTCGATGGCCACAATCTTTTCCAGATTCTCCTCGATCCCTCGTTGTGAGACGAGGAAACCGAGTAGTTGACGAATGGGACTCCGAAGACATATTTCTCCGGGTTCAGCTTCATCTGGTACTGCTGGAGGTTGCCGAATGTCTCTCCCAGGTCCTCGAGGAGGGTGCGCTTCTCCTTGGTCTTGATGACCACATCATCCACATAAGCATGCATGTTTCGGCCGATCTACGAGTGCAAGCACTTCTGCATGCAGCGCTGATAGGTAGCGCCTGCATTCTTCAGACCGAAAGGCATGGTTACATAGCAGAAAGCCCCGTACGGGGTGATGAACGATGTTTTTATCTGGTCAGCCAGGTTTAGCCGGATCTGATTGTAACCAGAATAACAATCCAAGAAAGACAACAAGTCGCAGCCGGCCGTGGAATTGATGACATGATCGCTACAGGGCAGGGCGAAGGGGTCCTTCGGGCACGCCTTGTTCAGGCTGGTGTAGTCGATACACATGCGCCAGGTCTTGTTCTTCTTCAACACCAGGACTGGTTTTGCCAGCCAGTCCGGGTGGTACACTTCCATGATGAACCCGGCTGCAAGGATCCGGGTGATCTCGTCACCGATAATCTTCCTCTTCTCCTCTGCGAACCGGCGCAGAGGCTGCTTAACCGGCTTGGCATCTGGCCGCACATGAAGTGAGTTCTCGGCGAACTCCCTCAGTACACCTGGCATGTCCTTAGGTGACCATGCGAAGATGTCCCGATTCTCACGGAGGAAGTCGACGAGCGCGCCTTCCTATTTGCTGTCCAAGTTGGCACCAATGGTGACGAACTTGGTCGGGTCGGAGGGGTTGAGCAGGATCCTCTTCGTCTCCTTTGTTGGCTAGAAAGCTCCTTCTCCATCCGGCTTGCTGCTAGCCGGCATATCTTGCTAGGCCATGGCCACGTTGCGCATGATCACACGCTTTTCATCGGCTATGATGAGGGCCTCTGCTAGCTTGGAGTCGGCTGAGGCGCACTCCATCGACCGCCTGAAGCAACCAGCAACGGTGATCACACCATTTGGTCCCGGCATCTTCGTCTTGAGATATGCGTAGTGGGGGACGGCCATGAACTTAGCAACGGGGGGGCGCCCGAGGAGAGCGTGGTAGGAGTTCGTCAAGTTTACCACCTCAAAGCAAATCGGCTCGCAGAGGAAGTTCTCCTCGGTCTCGAAGATGACGTCCAGTAGGATTTTACCCTGTGGGGCGCAAGTCGGTCCTGGTGGCACGCTGTGGAGCGTTGTGGTAGTTGGGCGCAGGTCGCATTCGCGGATGCCCAGCTTCTCTAGCGAAGACCGGTAGAGGAGGTTGAGGATGTTGCCTCCGTTGATGAGGGCGCGTGAGAAGCAGCAGGTGCGCTTGTTGGAGACAATGAGGGGGTCGAGCACCATGGCATAGCCCCCAGGAGTCGGAAGCTACTTAGGCTGATCTTCTCGGCTCCAGGTGATGGGGGTTTCCGACCAGTTCAGGTACTAGGGACCGGAGAGATGATGGCGTTGACCTCCTTGGAGCTCCGCCTATGGCTGTGCTTGTCGTCCAGCTCCGTCTCGAAGATGTGGTAGGCAGCGTGTGGCTAGGGGTAGTTGTTGCCGCCGTTACCATCATTACTGGCTCCCCTAGCCGGTGGTGGTGGTCCACCAGGAGAGGGCGGGGGAGATGCTGCTGGTTGCCCTGGTCCTTTAACTAGCCGGTCTAGCTGTAGTTCCGGGTGGTGTGCGTAGGCGGTTTGAAGGGACCGCTATGCCACTTGCACCGGCCGTCAAACATCTAGTCGAAGGTGAGCCGCGGCTTCTGCCTTCTTGCATTGTTAGCCGGCGCGTCGGGCGCGCCCTCCACAGCATTGACCTGCCGCACGTGGTAGCGGGGCTTCTGCTATCCGGCTTGGCACTCCCCATGGAATCGGTTGTCTTTTCCGTGGCGCCTGGAGGATCCTGCTTCTCCAGCCAGATTGTTTGGACGGTCGCGAGCCGGCTCCATAGGAGTCGGATGCCCATCAGCACTTACTCGGAGGGGCTTCTTCATGGCGGCATCCGCCGTGGCATACTGGTCCGCGACCGTCATGAGCTCCGCCATGGTTTTTGGCTCGTCACACAGTAGCCGGTGGCGAAGCATGGTGCCTTCTCGGCATCCCTCGATGAAGAAGCTAATGGCCTGGCTCCCCAGGATGCCCTCGCAAATGTTGCGCAACTCCGTCCACTTGGCGAGGTACTCGTGGTCCATCTCGCGGTCACCCTGGATGGACAGGGCCAGGTCGCACGGGCGGCCCGGACGCTTGTACGTGCCATTGAAGTTGCGGACGAACACCATTTCAAAGCCTGGCCAGGCGTTTATGTTGTTGGGCGCGAGGCTGTTGAGCCATGTCCTCGCTAACGATGTTAGCATAAGGGGGACGTTGCGCACAGCTGTGCGCTTGTTCCCATGGGCGATGCCGACTGCCGTAGCATAGTCGGTCAGCCAATCTTCCAGCTTCATGTTGCTGTCATACTTGGGGGTGTCCCTGGGCAGGGTGAAATTATCCGGAAACGGCTCGTTCCAGATGCAGGGTCCAAAACAAACCGATCCAGTGGAGTCTTCTTCCTCCGTAACGCGCGCTTGAGCGAGAAGCTCAATGCAGTCACGGGCATCCGGACGATCCGGGTTGGGCGCTCCCACTCGGCCCGAGAGACGGGAACCGGCGGGTCTTGGCGCTCTAGTTGGGGGAGGGGGAGGTGGTGGGTTGCTGTTCACCGTTTGCTCCTGGCGCGGCTAGCCCTTGCTGCTCGAACCACGACGCTTGTTGCGGGCTTTAGCCGGAGGAGAGGATGCATGTTGGGTGTCGTGGGGCGCGCCCATGCTGTTGGCGGGTGGCTTGCTCCCCTTGGAGCAGCTGGGGTCCTCTTGCATCTGCCGGTTAGCATCAGCCTGCTCGTCCGCAATCCAGAGGAGCTCCTGCACCCGAGCGTGCTGGCGGGCTCACTCCTCGCCCTCCGGGTTGGGCAATTTCTTGATGGGCGTGTTGTAGGTGGGCCGGATGAGAGCGGGTGCGGGATCCGGCTCGCCATCCTTTTCCAACCTACCGCCTGGCTCGCCGCCCCGGTGTCGCACCTGGCCGCGCCGGCTTAGCTCCGTGGTAGCCGGAGTGAAGCCGTGCGCGCGGTCGTACTCGCGTCGGGTGATCTCGAGCTGCTTGCGGGTCGCAGCCAGCTCCATGGCCTCCTCGAGGAGAAGTTGTCTCTCCATGGAGAGGTTGGCCTCCGCCTCCTCTGGGTTATCCCCGAGGTTAACCAGTGTGAGGAGCCGATCGATGGCCTCCTCCACCGGGTTCCGGGGCTGCGGCGGCATGGAAGTTCTGCCCCCGTCCGCACCCCGCTCCCGCGGCTGGCGGGGGTGAGAGCTGGAGCCGGCCATCATTACCTCGATGCCGCGGGAAGCGACGGAGGTGCGGCTGCCTAAATGCGGCAGCTCCGCGACGAAGACGATCTCCCTAGGGAAACGCTACGGCACGGTGGCGACGTAGACGGGGAGGTCACCGAAAAGCAGGATGGAGCCGTTCGCCAGAAATGAGGTTCCGGCGAAACAGGAAGTGTTGTCGATGACGCAGTCGAATTTGCCGAGCGTGAGCACCAGGCCGGAGGCCACACGCTCAAGGTCTGAAGTGCAGGGTCCCGTGCAGAACGTGACTCCGGTCGAAGCCATCTCACCCCACGCTGGGCGCCAACTGTCGTTGTATTGGGAACATCAGTACCTAAACAGGTTAGATAGAGGTGTGGGGACTAGCAGGGAAGCTATCAACGGCGTCCACAGGCGGGATTGGATACAAGCAAGTGTAGCTGGACACAGGAAGTACCCAGGTTCGGGGCCCTCATGATGAGGTAAAGCTCCTACTCCTGCCGATCTGACTATGAGTGATACACGGACTACAAGTGCTCCTCGAGTTGTATTCTCTGTCTACTGCCTTAAATGCACTGAGACCAACCCTTTCTACTGAGGCCTTGCCTCTCCTTATATAGGCAGAGAGGCAACGGTCTCACTAGCCAGTCCGGCTGGCAGGCCCCACAGGTGGGTCCTAGCCGGCTGGTCATCTATAGTACTCGGTACACTTATGTCTCATCACAGTACGAACAACATGGTCGTCGTGGGCATAGTGAACGCCGTGCGAGCCTGTCGTCAGCATCTGGCCACTGTTCCCGCGTCACCCCACAAAGTCTTCGGTATGGCCGAGTAGTTGCGAGTCTTGTCATCGTACCAGGGCGTACTGTGCACTATGTTGCACGTCGCTCTGTCCTCCTGAATGGTTCCAGCTACGCTGGTGTAGTCGGCTGCTCCTCGATGTTCCGGCTACCGTGAGGTAACCGGCTTTACTTGCTCCTGTCCGGCTACGCTCGGGCAGCCGGACACGATCAGACTGCCTTGGTTCTTGTCTAGTTGGGGTATCCGGAGGCCATACCCCGACAGGATCCATGTGGTTTAGTAAAACAACACACATGCAATGACACTAGTGGTGGTTTAGGAAAAGAACACACATGCAAAGACATGCAATGACACTGGTGGATCCATGTGGTTTACGAAAGGAACAGACATGCAATGACACTGGTGGTGGTTTATGGAAAGAAAAAACATGCAAATGACTCTGGTGGATCCATGTGGTTTATGGAAAGAACACACATGCAATAAATCTAGTGGTGGTTTATGAAAAGAACACACATGCAATGACACCGGTGGTGGTTTAGGAAAAGAACACACATGCAATGGATACCGGTGGATCCATGTGCGTTAGTAAGAAACATGCATTTTCCATTTTTTAAAGGAACACACATGCCTACTCTTTCTATTGTCTATTTGAATCCCTTATTTTGTCTTGCTCTTGGTTTTTTGATACTACTCAGTTTTGCCCTCTCTCCCGGTCACAAATCTCAGAAAAGCCCAAACAGTTGCTCACTCTGGCTGCTACACGCTGATTAGCTGACACAGATGTCACTTGGATCATGCCCACCAACCATTGATCCTCTGTGATCCAACGTGAAGGATAACCCCTCCCTCCTCCACATTTTTTTGTAGGGTATATCCGTGCCACTGACACTTTACCTCCATAAACAAGTGAAAAACCATCTCAAAAAATAAATGATCATATTTCGAAGAAGCTCTCGTCTTCCTCTTCCAATTGTCGTCGTCTTCGTCAAAGTCATGGTCCTTGCCATCGTCGCTGTCGGTGTCCTCCTCTAATGAATCGACACCGCCCCCTTCTTTGTATAAGCGTGCTATCTCCTTGTTGAAGTCCTCCTCCTCCTCTTCATAGTCCCACGGGTCCACATCACTCTCCTCTGCTTCTGCCTCCAACTGATCTATGAATGCCTCCTTGTTGGCCGAGTCGGACTCGTCCAAATAGCTATCTCCTCTCTTCTTCCTGGTCTTCCTCTCGTTCCTCTTCTTGTCCGTACCTGCTAGTGCAACACGCACTCCCGTCATGGCTGCTGCTTTGCGCTCGTCCATCGCTGTAGGTACCCCATGCTCCTCCTACGCGGACGGTACGAGCTTCGACGTCGTGGTGTCCTCAAGTGCCGATGTCGATGGATCCTAGCATGGTCGGATACAACGTGCTGCCTTGGTAGGCGACTCGCGAGCGCGAATGATGCCGCGAAGAGAAGGGGACGCAGGATGGTCAGTGTCCGGATTGCATCTTCCATTGTCATGGCGAGGGGCCATCGTGCTCGAGGAAGTTGTTTGGAATGAGCGATGGCGGGTACACAGAGTTGGGTTTTGATCTGATCAAGGGGCGAGCAGCGGTTTCGTGCATCATGTACACGCATGCATATGTCGATTATTAAAAAAATGTAATATCTCGCGTACTGAACATAATTTGATCACAACAGAAGTGACACATCGTATTCTAGACTCGTAAATATCTTGTGCGTGCCTATCGACGTGGAGTTCAACGTGCGTTCAATCGACGTGGAGTTCGACGTGCTGACGTGATCGTACAGTAGTTACGCGCATCATTGCCCCGTCAACACGTGACACACACACGGGATGTGCACACCGATGCCCGTGATTACCACTCGGCCCCACTCATTTTTAAGGGCAAGATCGCACTCCTTTTATTATATACGGGATTTTAGGCGGCACCGAAGACCATTGAATTGTCCATCGCAATAAAGACAAGTCCCATCGATTCCCTATCCCTAGCTTCTTTGAGAAGGTAGACCGTACACGATGGTCTTGTATAATAGTAGTAGTACTACTGGACCACGACATGTACTCTTTGACTCTTCTCCCACACTAATCACTATCTTCTTCCTCCTGCCGCCACCTCCCTCCCCCTGCAAGCCATGGCTCCCCTGAGGAGAGGCTAGTTGACCATCCTCACAGAGAAAAAGGAGAGAGCTTGCCGCCAAGCAGTTCTTTCTCTACCATCCCCCCAAGCCCCCCTCTCACTGAGTCCCAATCTCCCCCGACAATGGTGTCAAATGTTCTAGCAGGCGAGGGATCCTCCCGGTAAGGTCTTCTTGTTCTACTTCTTCTCCATCTCCTTCTCCATCATGATATTATTCTGCTTCTTCTTGTTTTTCTTCTTCTTCTTTCTCTTCCTCTTCTACATATTACAGGCCGGCCGTGGAGCCAGAATCCACCACGACGGAGGCATTGCAGGACCCGTTAGGTCCCATTCCATGTCTCACCGAGGTAGCAAATCTCCACACTATTATTTCTCTAAGTTGTAATGTGGATTTCTTAGATCGTGTCCACCCTGCATTGGTTTTTTTTGCGAGTTGTATTAGTTTTCATGATTATGAATGGATCTCTTGGTCTTTCCTTAATACTGTTGTTCATAGATTCAATGGGGATTTTGTGATTAGGGTTAGTTTATCGTGATTATGACTAGATCTCTTGGTCCATTTTTAATACTATTGTCCATAGATTCAATGGGGATTTTTTGATTTATATTAGTATTCACCTGGAACCTGTAGTGTAATTATAGAATTTCTATTTCAATTAACATGAACGATGCAGCGATTGAAAGCCAAGTATCGTGACAAGGTGGTCGCGATCAGTGCCAAGACTGACAACCAACAAGAGCTTGCACGCTCCCTCACCCAAGCTAATGAGAGCCTACTCAAGCGATTATCTGTGCAGAAGGAGATCTCGCTAGATTTTGCACGTGACATCGTGAGGCTGCAGAAAGTGCTCGACCGTAACTTGAACAGGTAAGAACAGGGCATCAAGATAATCAACAAGCACATGGAGGAGAAGAAGAATATCGAGAAAAGGTGCACCCTCCTGTAGGACGAAGTCACCAAGGAACTCAGAGGACGCATCGAGGAAACCAAGGCTACCATCCGAGCCTACCATGATAGGAACCGTTGCCTGGATGCAGTGAAAGAGATGAAGGATGACATGAGCAGAGGGATCATCGTACTCGAGGGTGTTCGAAAAGAGAACGAGGAGCTAAGGGCTTGTTTGGAGGAGTATCGGAGCAATTCCCTAGTCTGATTCCCATTAGAGGGGCATGAATATCAGTTCATGCTCCACTCTTTTTGTAATATTTAGGGTTCAGGGAGCAATGCCCAAGTCTGATTCCTATTATAGGGTGCAAGAAGAATCCTAGGACAACTCCTTATCTATATGGACATGTGTAGGTGTTCATGTTCATGAATGGACACCATGAGCTCTTTCCATTCTGTATCTGGACATGGGTTTCTGCATTATGAGTTTGCCACTACTATTTGGTGACATGGGAAAAAACCCACAGCACACTAAACCATAGATAAACCTTATTTGTCTTTGAAATTGAAATTATGACAGTGCCACTAGTCGATTCATAAAATGTTGATTAGTCCTAGATTGCTTCTTCCTTGAAATTATGTCAGTGCCACTAGTCAATTCAGTTAATTATGGAAACCAACCACCTTGTCCTGGTGAACTAAACAAACCAATATATATATTTTTGTTGTAGGGAAAGAGGCGAAAGCTCAACCAGGACCTGGCGACCTGGCTAAATGACAAGATAGCCATCCAAAGGGAGAAGAAGAATTCCTAGAAGCTAGCCTTTGACCACCTGCGCGCTAAAGTCGTGGTCCTTTTTGATAAGTGCTAGAAACTGAAGGAGGTAAACACCGGCTAGGAGAAAATTCACAGGGAAGGTTGCACCTCGGCTAGTAAGCAGACCAAGATCTTGAAAGGGATCATGAGGAAAAATCGTATGGTTACGGACCAACTTCTCAAATCCCTGATGGAGCGCTAGAACCTGCAGCAGGCGCATGACAAAGTACTAAAGGAGCTAGCCGATCTTAGGGAGAAAAACAAGCAGCTCTAGGCCAGGCTCGCTTGAACCCAACATATGTCTATTTAGTACTGAACTACCTATTTTATCCTCTTCAGTGGTGATTTTGTAAACATGAACTTAAATCTACGCATGATATGTGTGTTCATCTGAAATTAATTTGCTCGAGGATTGAGCTTGCCTTAGTTAAGAAAGTGCAACTGCAAGTCTTATAGTTAACTAGTTTCAGGAATTGGCACAGCATAAATTATTCATCTCGAATTTCCTTCATCCTCTGTAGTCTGTCCTTATTCACCCTCGCGCGCCTTCTTCAGTTCCTTCAATAGATCCGCAATGTAGTACTCTAGTGAAAGGGCATTTATGCCCTTCATACTGTTTTGATGTTTGTTGACAACACTTGGATAGGTTTAATATATTGTTAAATGTTTTAGGAGATATCAGCTACATTTTTGTAATCTGTACCTAAGGAAAAAGGGCTCCCCAGGATAAAATGTGGCCAGAGACAAAGTCCTGCCGGACTGTCCGGCTGATGTGCGCCGGAGTGTCCGACCCCACCGGACTATCCGGCCGGTTTCTTCCAGACTGTCCGGCCCTAAGGATTCGCAAGATTTTCTTTGACCAGCGCGGACAATCAGTAAGCCATATCGGACACCAACCCGGACTCTGTCCAGGAACTCTGCCAGACTAGAGTGTCCGGTAGTTGTCACCCGGAGTGTCTAGTTGGGCCGAACTGTCTGGGGTAAGTGGCTACCAACGACTCTAATTCCAGGGCCCCTATATAAAGGCCCCTTCTTCTACCTTGGGAGTTGCTCGTCCAGTTCAAGAATAGCATCACCATTTGAGCCACCAAGTCCTCAAGATCTCTTCACTCAACCATCCAAAGTCATTGATCTTTGGAGAATCGAAGGAGGAGGCCTTGATATATAGCTTCACCAAGAGGGATCTTCATTTCTCCCTCATTCACTTGAGGGCCTCTTGCTCTAGTGTTTCTTTGGAAACCCTAGCTTGTGATTTGGTTCTTACAAGCTTGTCTTTGATTGTTTGACAGCTTGCTTGTATTCGGGAGCCTCCAATTAGGTTGTGGATGTGTGCCTCGAACGTGCTGTAAAGGTGCAGGCTTCCACCTAGAAGGTTGCCGATATAGTGGAAGAGGTGAATCGAACCCATTAGGGTGAGGTTCATCGGAGTACAAGGGAGGCCTCTCGTTGCGTTGGTGGTTTGAAACCACCCCCTCTCCAAACATAGATGTACGTCCCCTCAAAAGGAAGGAACTATGAGAAACAAACCCTTGTGTCTCCGTGTTCTCCACTTTGGTTACTTCTATCCTTTACCGCACTTTACTTATCTTGTTCTTCCTTAGTGTTTGTGCTAGATTGGCATATAGGTAAATTCACCATAGTTGCATAATCTAGAGAATTTACCTTTTGTGTCAAACCCTAATTTGAAAATGAGTAAAATTTGAAGTATCACCTATTCACCCCCCCCCTCCCTCTAGGTTCCCATACGATCCTTTCAATTGGTATCAGAGCCTCGGCTCTTTATTCAGGCTTAACCGCCTAAGAGACTATGGACAACCCAGGAGATGAGGGAGAGGGTGAGCCTAGCAACTCGGTGACCATGGTAGATCTCAAGAATTTGGAAACAAGCTCGAGCTCTACCTTGGGCAACAAAATCCAACAGTTGCGTCAACTCTACTGCTTTACACACCAGGCCAATCTAAAAAACACACACTATCGTGTTATGAACATACATGATACATTTTTCTTCATTTCACTGTTGCACATAATGTAAACAAACCTGATTTGTATAGCCGAAAAACCTTCTCCCAGTGTTACTACCTTTGAATGCAATATATCTCCTCAGTTTTAGCCCATGGTCACATGGTACTTCTCCATCGAGATCTAGGCCCTCCCATTTGGAGTTGTAGATCGTCCGTGGTACCTAAAAGTAAACACAAAGATGGAATTGAACATGATTGCATGCACATATGGAGCTCAGATCGAGGGATTTACCAATGCCTAACCCTAACCCGAGAAAACAGAGGAACTCACATCGTGGAAGGAATACTTGATGTCGGAGAGAAGGCTATCGTTGCTCGACTGGTCGTCCTCGTCGTTCTAGGATAGCATGGCGAGTGTGTCGGTGTCGGTGATGGTGAGGGGAGAGGGAGAGTACGATAGTGTGGTGAAAGTGAAGTGTGTCACGCTGCAACAATGACTAAATTGGCATGTTACAATAGTTTAATGGATACCATGCCCTTTCCCTGGATTACTGTCTCCTACCTAATAGGGTTTCTCTTCATACATTCTTATTTCAAATATTAAACCTGTACTACCTCCATCCCAGTTTCATTGCCTAAGGAAAACATACCAGTATATTACATCATCTAAAGAAACAAAATCATGTCAACTAGAAGGTACTTATGCATCACTTGTTCAGTCATGGTTTCACAAAACATTACATTACAATCTTTCAACAAACATAATCACAGAAACAAGTATATTACATCAACTCAAGAAACAAAATCATGTCAACTAGAAGGTACTTATGCATCACTTGTCCAGTCATGGTTTCACAAAACATTACATTACAATCCCTCAACAAACAAAATAATAGAAACAAGTACAGTACATCATCTCAAGAAACATAATCATGTCAACTAAAATATATTTATGCATCACTTGTCCAGTCATGGTTTCACAAAACATTACATTACAATCTCCCAACAAACATAATAATAGAAATAAGTACAGTACGTCATCTCAAGAAACATAATCATGTCGACTACAATGTACTTATGTCTTATTACAACAAAGATGGTTTCAGTGAGTGACATGTCTGAAAATCTCAACAGCTCACACAACATTATATCGCAATATCTCAACAAACATAATCACAGAAACACAGTCTAAATGCAACAGCAGTCAATGTTACAAATAGAGGCAGGGGAACCCTGTGGTCCATATGACAAGCCTAAGGTAGCATCTCTCATCAGATCTCATCAACGTCGTTCACCTCATTCTTTTCAGCCACTATAGGGGCCTCTACATCCACTGTAACCTGTTCAACAACACCAGAATTAGTACCAAGGAAGAACACCTTCCTGGTTCGCTTCTTTCGTCGCATAATTTGCATAAGATCTTCAGTATCCAAAACCTCTATGAATTCCTGCTTCTTATGATACCACCACCGGATTTGGGTCATCTGCTTAGGGCCAATACTGATTTCCTTACCGATCATCTCTCTTATTTCATCAAGAGTTATGTTTTTGGAATCGACAGTGATCTCCACAGTACATGACAAAACTGGCTTATTAACTCCCTCATCAAGTTTTGCCATGTATGAATCCATCTCTAAGTGTATACTGAACTTATCTAGATCAGCATCTATTGGTCCGTAGTCTCTAGGAGCCGAAGCTCTAGCAGCAAGATCTCCAGCATCTGCATACATATTATCAATCATCGCTTCAACTTTCACCTTACGATCAGCTGCACAACACTCCCAAACCATATGAAGCTCATGGGAGTTCTCAATTTGCATATAGGTATCATTCATGTTGCGCCACACCAATTTTGTCCTCTGTCTAGAACCCCAGGGAATCCTAGCATGAAGCATATCTACCAGCTGTGAAACAGACACAACCTCTTTGCAATTCACAAGCAGATGCACATCTTGCCTGAACACAACCCTCTCGCAACCAAAATATAGTTTTGAAGTGTACCGGCGAACATGAATTGTGAACTCATATAGGTCCCTTGTATCAAAGTTGTGCCTAATTTGATTAAAAAGGGGAACTTTTCAGTTCTATTATGCCGTAACTAATCTACTTGTAAGATAAGGCACAGATAAGAAAAATTCACCTCTCGCTCTTCTCCCGGGTTTTTTCTTCGAGATCTAGGTGCCGCATCTGCCCACTGGAGCCGAACAATCCGCCGTAGGCCTTGCTTTTCTCTTCAACCTACAGCTCGTTGGTACCTTGGGAGCAGAATCCTTGCTGACCTCCTCACTAACCGGGGCTGAAGACCTCGCCGCTGCTTCGCGTTGAGCCCCAGACTCTGGCCCCGATGGACCCGAATCAGTCGGCGACGTAGCTACAACCTTCGCATTGCAAGACATGCTAGGCCGCCGCCGCTGGATTCAGTGTTGGGGGAGGTAGAAAAAAGGACCTCCGCCGCTGGCAGATTCAGTGTCAGGGAAGGGAAGAAAAAGTACCGCCGCCACTGCAACCAGATTTAGTGTCACGACTTAGGAAAGTACAGTAATGGATTTGCCCCTATGACACGTGGAGGGTGGGTAAGAAGAGAGACCGGGGAAGAAGGGCACATCAGGAACTAGTGTAATGGAATATCCTGACTTAACGGGCGTGATTTATAAATATTGGGTTTGGCCATCATTCACTCGAAACACCCCTCTCAGCAATTGGCGCCCCAACTTTTCGAATCGCGGTGATTAAAATCAACTCGGGTACCGCGATGCACTGGTGTCTCAACTTTCGGGCCGCATGATATTCTCTTAGAGCCGGTAGAGGATCAAACAGAGGTATAAGTTAGCAATCCAGCCTAGTCACCCAACTTGGTCCACCCATATGCGAGGATTGGGGATCCTATGAGACGTGGTAGGTAGGCAATCTCCTACTATGCATTTTTCATCCCACTCCCTCTACCAACACAAGTAAATGTGCATAAAAGAAATAAAACTGCTCAGTAAAATCTTTATGCGCCAATACATGGAAAGATTTAATAGAGAGTATTGATTGGATAAATGAACAATGTGACATCTATTCAAGAATAGAAGAGGGTCAACTGCGCCGGCTTAGTGCTTTCTATCTATGTTAGAATTCACAAGCTTTTATTGTGATCTCCTATCCCCCTAACTCTCGTGCTTTCTTTTCAAACAGTAAGTATTTCGTGGGGCCTTAAAGATGAAATGGGAAATATGTTACGTGTTTTCATTTCATAAGAACAACCATAAAGTAATGGTAGCCTTCGGTTAGGAACCTCTCCTGTTGTCCCGTTAATCTGGCCCAACTTTTGCATCAAAATAATGAGGGTGGGCCTCGCTGTTTATTTATACATACCTAGGTACTTACTGCCCGTGAGGTATCAGCCTTTCCCCTCATCATTATTTGAGAATCATAAGGACCCATTCTAGTAGTGCGAAAATTTGCTACACTGTCTTCACTGCCAAGCTCGAGTAATATAAAATCAAATCAACTATCTAATCGAGCATAAATCCTACTAAGCGAGCATCACTGAGAGAGATCATAAAGCTTGGCACCGGATTCCAAAGTACCATGAACGAAGAAAGAAAAATCTTTCGAGAAAACCCTAGCAGCAACTCCAATGTTTGGTAAAGGGAACGAGCCTAGATAGTCAGTGGCTGGAAAAACACATCCATTTGCTCGATTTAACGAAAAAGCGCACAAGTCACGCTTGCCTATTAGAAGTGATTTTAGGAGGAAGTAGGATTGGTATTTTCTACTAGATTTGTGCCTATAACCAAACATAAAGTCTCTCTCGCATAGCCAGAAAAGTAAGTACATAGTGTAGAGAGAAAGAAATAGAATCTCGTGTTGACTTGGAAGTCAATAGTAAATCACACGATGTATGCCCTATTTTAAAACATGCAATGAGGGTACCAGCAACACTCCCCAAACTTTACATGACTCATCGCCATCCTGTATTCATGATCTTACCTCGCCTTGTTCACAAATGCATAGCATAGAATTGAGTGGATTGGCACCCAATAGGCCATATTTTCCTATCTTTGATGGGGACAATTCAAATCTATTAAAGTATGGTGATAGTTCACACATTAGCACTGCCTCAAAGCAAACATAGGAACTAGGGAGTTCATTGATACACTTTCCCTTTAGTTTTGTATTTCCCTATTTCAGATTTGCATATGTATTGTTTCACAACAGTTGTAGAGAAAGTCCATCCTCCCATCATTTCATTTCATTATTTATTGACTGATGGCTCCAATTTTTGCCATCTTCCACGGCATTTAAACATTATTTTTGGTCAAGCAATTGCCAAATAAACTCTCGATACTTGCCACTAATGACTAATAATTGCAAAGATATGCAAATCCTCTCTTTGATTTATGTAGTGCAGGAAATCACGTCTTTTAATGCGAAATAAGGAGTCATAATGAAGGATTTTGAGGAAGTACACACAACCAAGTAATTGGGAAGCTATGCCAGGGCGTTAGAATGCTTAACGACCACTAGTACGGGCGCGGTCCGCCCATACCGCTCGCCCGTACTAGGTGGTGATGGCTTCTTCTTGTCAAACCCTATAACTTTCGTGAAGACGCCTATATATTTCGTGCTCTAGCCGCCGGCCAGAGAGTCGCCATTCTCATATTACATCACAACACCACCAAAAGATATCCACACCATTGTTGATCCAGTTTTTATCACTTCCACCATCCATCCATCCACTAACCATAGCCAATGCTTTATACTTTAGATCCCCTTGTGATTTGGTGACCATTGTAAGAATATTTGATTTCAATCTAAGTATTTGTATGATGTTTTCTATCTCTGATCTATTGTTATGAGTGATTAGTCCTCATGGGCTGCGGATTGGGGAGAAACCTCGCAGCGATTATGTGCATCTAGATCATGGGAGATTTGTATTTTGTTTGCCGTTGTGATTTGTATCTTTTCTTTCTTCGTCTCTTGTCTCGATTTGTGGACTTGTAGGTACCCAAGATCCCATAGATTGATAAAGGCTTGAGGTGGGATACTTGGCTAGCGGCAATCTCATAGGAACCTCAGTGACAGAAAGGGTAGTATGGTCTTCGCTTAGCGCCCCATTCGGGATCAACAACAACATCACCACTTAAAGCTTTGATCTGTGTTTTACACTTAATAGTCGTTTGTAACATGTGGCTTCGGTGTGCTCCCGATTGGATTAAAGTGTATTGCTATGCCCGCTGCATCACGGGGACTCTAGAATATTAGGATGTGTTACCCACAAGAGATTATCTCCATTCAAACATTATACATGACTATGCTTATTATTATATTTTATCCCATTTGATGTGTAGCTTCAAGTGGACCTTCAACCCTGGCCTATTTCCATCCATTGATTCAAACCCATTATAAAGTAAACTAGATTGGTCCGGTCAACTAAGATAAAATGAACAAACAAAGTCTTGTAGACGTGTCCTTTTTTATTACCTTTTAGCAGTGTTTTCCGAGGTTCTATTAAACCTAGGTCTTCTAGGGAAAAAGCTATTATACTACATCCGTGAATCCGGATAGAAGGTATCAACCCTTTTTCTAGGACCGTTGCCGGGGAAGCAATTTCGCTATCCTGGTGAGGTCATTAGAGACCTTGTTTTTACTTTTATTATTAGTTGTAGTTTAATTCTTGTTATTAGTTTACTTTCTTGTTATCTATTTGAAAACCCAAAAAAATAGTAACTTGTTATTCGTTTTCATTACTTAAACATTACCAAAAATATAAGAGCCATGGCTCAAAAGAGATTAGGGGAGTATGCTACTCCCACTGATGATTTTATTTATGCACCCATCACTCATCCTGTAGTTGATGCAGAAACATATGAGATAAAGCCTAACCTTTTAAGTTTGGTTCAACAAAACCAATTTGGGGGTTCATCCGCTTAAGATTCTGGATTGCACTTAAATACTTTTACTGAAATTTGCGACATGATGTGTATTAAGGATGTAGATACAAATGTTGTTAAGCTAAGATTGTTTCCTTTCTCTCTTAGAGGAAAGGCTAAGGATTGGTTGCTAGCTCTACCAAAGGGCACTATTAAATCTTGGGAGGAATGTACTAATTTGTTTATGACTAAATTTCCCCCCGAGCTAAGACTATGCAGCTAAGATCCAACATTACAAGCTTTAGACAAGAAGACCGTGAGCCACTAGCGCTTGCGTGGGAAAGGATGAAAGAAGCCGTAATGAACTGTCCTAGTCATGGGATGGAAGAGTGGCTTATATTACATTTGTTTTATAATGGTCTTAACCCAATGTCTAAGTCTATGCTAGATACTGCAGCAGCAGGAATGATCATGGGAAAGAAAGTGAGTGTTGCAAAGAAATTACTTGATGATATGCAAAATAACCATGCCCAATGGCATGTGGAAAGAACCTCGAAGAGAGTAAGTTCAATTACCGAGGTAAATAATGAAGATCTTACATCTAAGGTAGATGAGTTGCTTAGCTTAGTAAAAGGTAAGGAAGATTCCCAAGTTAATGTTATCACTACCGATGTTAATGATGTTAATTTTATAGATTGTACTCCTTTTAAGCCTGCATGGAAAAATAATTATGCTTCCAATGTTTAAAAATATCATGAATCCTGAAGGAGCTCCTTATAATAATTATGATAATACCAATGGAGCAAATCATGGAAATCTCCCGTTTGAGAAAACCGTTAGAACATTTATACAAGATCAAACCGAGCAAAAAAATATGCTTATTAAGATCACGGAGAACCATGAAAGTAGTATAGGAAGATTATCTAACCAAGACATTGCAATTAGAAATGATGTGTAGGCTGTACAGGAAAGAACAAAGACCGTGGAGGCTCAGCTGGATAAGGTAGCCGAGAGCCAAGATCTCATACTAGTAAAGTTTGCTGGAAAACCCGAGCCAAATCCGGTAGAAGACCTCAAGATGATGAGGGTGGTAACCAATGAAGAAAAACCTGAAGAGCTGGATTATAACAACGCGCCAACACCAGAATATACCGTGGAAGATCTATTGAAGATGATCACTGTTAAGAATCCAGGTATAGAACAAGGTAATGATGCTATGTACCAACAATTTATACAACAAGTAGCATCTAAGGTACACGATTTAGAGATGGAGTATAAAATACAAGCTGATAAGCTTCTAGCTAAGCTAGATGATATATTTGAGCCCACTATTAAAATTAAGTTGGCAGTTAATGAGAGATCCGCACTTTGTGATGTTGGTACGAGCATCTCAACAATTTCCAAAAGCCTATTCGATAAATTAAACTTAGGGACATTTGTTACAACTGAATTGAGACTCCATCTAGCTGATTCAATTTATAAACAAGTTGTTGGGATAAAGGAAAATATAGTTGTTGAAATTAAAGGTAGTCCCACTCTTATTGATCTTGTTATTATGGACATGCCTGAAGATCCCATAACACCTATAATTCTAGGTAGGCCATTCCTAAGAACTATTAAAGCTTTGATTAATTTACATGAAGGAAATGTGAGAATAGGGCTGCCATCTAGAGATCCTTTTGTAGTCCACTTCCCTAGGAAGAAGAAGGCCAAGCCTAATGATGATGATGGTGTAATTACTTTGAAAGCCAACTACTTTGGAGTGGGTGTTCCACTTCACAAACCGAAGTGAGTTCCATCAAGGTCAAGTTGTCTGACCTTAACTAGAAGCACTTCATGGGAGGAAACCCATGTGAAATAAAAAAATTTCTTTATATATTTTGTATTGTGTTAGTTTTGTTTTTGTTTTGTTTTTGTTTTTAATAAAGAGTGTTTAAGAAGACCTATGGAGAGAGGAGAAGAAATAAGGTAATCCTCTATATTTTATTTTACTAACACATGGCATAATAAGTATTGCTGGATCATTAATTAGTATTTTTGTTGTTATTTAGTCCTTTGATAAGATGTGCAGCTCATAGTGTTCTTAACGACCACTGGTACGGTCGGAGTGGATCGTACCATGCGCCCGTACCACATCAAGACAAGCGGAGATAGGAATTTTGATTTTTGCCAAAGGAATCAGTGTTGATAACGACCACTGGTACGGCCAGACGCGCCCATACCACGCGCCGGTACCATACCCTTGAGCAAATATCAGATTTCAAGCAAAGGTACCGTACCTATAATGATCAGACTTATGGGCGCACGCGACCGTACCGCGCGACCATACCGAGTGAACCGCCTAGGAGCAGTCGTCGCCCCCAAGGTAATTCACCCGGTACAGGCGGGCTCCAGCCATACCACCCGCATGTACCACGTACATGGCCGCCATATCCAGCCCGAGGAGGTAACCTAAAAATCCCCAAAATCAATTTTTGTCTTTCTTCTTCCTCCAAACTCCAAACCACCTCCATTGGATCTTCAAATTAATTAATCTTTTTTCGATTCTTCACACTCATTCGATCTAGGTATGATTCTCCTCCGATCCTCAATTTATTTGTGCAAAAGCTTCACTCAATCATTCATCATTGTCAATATAGACATAGATCTTGTTCTTGATTCAATCCTGATATTAAGTATGCTTAGCATAGTTTTTAGAGGAGTTTCTTTTGTAGTTAGTGTAGAGAATCACTTATGCTATGTTTCTATTGGACCAAAAAAATATTAGCAATTTTTATTTACTTTGTCTTGTTTTTATTTATTAGATGAACATGAGGATTCGTACACGTGAGATGGCTGTGGAATCCTCTGCACCACCCGTTGATACGTTGACCCCTGAGTCACTTGGTATCGAGTTCACCAAGGAGTTCCAGCTGAACCGTTTCAATCGTCCCAAGCTTCGAGAAATCAAGTCCACCAAGTGGGCGTGTCCTTATATCCTGAACCAACTTAGCATTTTGTTGATTTCGATTTACTTTGCAACAATGTTGGTTTGTATGATTTTGTCTTTCAGGATGTTGCCACGTATTGCCGCTTGATGCTTCAGTTCTTTAGCACCTTGACACACACGATGGATCCTTATGGTTGTACTAAGGAACAAAGGCCCGGAGTTGATCGAATCAAATTCTTCCTTATGAACTGTGAGTACACTTTGACACTCAAACAATGGGCTCAATGCTTTGGGTTTACCAACAACAATACCGATGTACGCACAACTACTTTTGTTTTAGATCCTTTCCCTTCACAATACTTTAATTTGATGAGAATTCATGGAAACATACCCAAGGGGAACCAAATTGATCATCCTGCTATTCGATATTTATTCTATGTGATTGCTAACACACTGTAGGCACGTGGTGAGTTTACTAGAGTTAATGAGGAGGGCATGTTGATCCTCGCAAAAGCTGATCTTATCAATTGTAACTTAACACCAAATTTGGGTGCTCTTCTCGTATTTTACCTTAAGCATCAGGCTCTTCAATCTCAAGGACCCATATGCGGAGGAGGAGTTGTGACCATTCTTGCACGTGCACTTTGCATCAACCTAGGTAACATTCAACCATTGACTGGAAGTCACTGTCTCGGTCTTTCTACTATACGAGCATGTGGTATGATTTCTAAAAACCACGTTAGATATTTCTTCGATATACCTGGAGAAGATCACTTGATCCCATCTCCTTTGCCTAATGGTTTATTCTCTATCGAGGATGGACATTTGTGTTTTGATGCACAGGTTGAAGCTAATCTACCCCAACAATAAATACTTGTGGGAGGAGGAGAAGATGAAGAAGTAGAACAAGGAGGACCCGAACAAGCTGAGCAGCCACCAAACTACTACACCACCTATGAAGACATTTACGCACTCGAAGGAAATATTCAAAACATGAACAACCTATCCATCAACCTCGAGATGCTACTACAAGCCTCGGCACCCAGTTCCATGATTGGAGCAGCCAAGAGATTATCCACCGCCACCACAATGAGCAACAAAAGGGCTTGCAAAAGCCTGAGCTTGAGGATATGTTCCCCCGGAAAATTTATTTGTGTAATAACGAGGTTATACTCCATCTCCTTGGGAGCTTTGAAACACTCGTGTTGTCTTGTTCCAACACTTTGCATTTTCCTTTTCTTTTTAATTTGCTTTCATTTTAGTTTATCTTTGTTTTTGTTTGTTTTCCTTTTCTTAAACCCTTGCTTGGTCGCAAGTTATTTTCTATTCTTTAATCCCTATCCTCAAAAATATAAGAAGATTTTTCCTTTTTCCTTTTTTTGTAAACGTGGATTCACACTTTGCCTCTTTGCTTTAATACCATTATGAGAGTAATCGTGTTTGAGTTTTGAAGGAACACATCTCTATAAGGAAGAGGATCATGAAGTCACTTATGAGAGGTATCTCCTATGTCTCCTACTTATGAAGTTTGAGTTGTTTATCTTAGTTGGTTGATTTGCTAAGATGCGATGCTAGTGGGAAGTAATTTAATATGGTTAGACTAAGGCTTTTTTATTGGTATGATGATTAGTTGTTGAAGCTCTTGCTCTAGTTCTTTTAGTTAACTGAGTCTTGCCTTGGAAATAATATTGACAAACAAGTATAATAAGAAAAGTCTGAAATTTACGACTTGTTTAATGAATGATTGTCTTGAGAGTATACCCTTGATGATACTTAACCCCATAGATATTTTGATAGTCTTGATGACACTCATGAAAGGAATTGTTAGATTGAAATAAAGTCTAGTGGTAATTGTGATGCATGCGAAAGCTAACATTGTGGATCAAACCGTGGTACTAGCTCAAAAAGGAGAAAGAACTGAGACAACCTTGTTCTATGTCTCTAATGGACACCTTTGGGATGCCAACAACTCCGCTAGCTTTTGAACGATCTATGGTATAACCTCGGATTTCGGCTATGAGTTGATGACATGAGTGGCATACGTGTCAATATGTGGGCAAAAGTATTGGTACTCTCTTGTGTAAACACTTGCAAAAGAAACAAACAACAATCCTTGATAAATGAAAGAAAGAAAAAAAGATATCTATGAGGATCCACATAACAAGTCCTTGGCATGGTCTCATTACTACTTTACAATTTTTTCTTGAGGACAATGATTGGATTAGAAGTGTTTTCGATAGACTTGATTTATTGATGTGGGTGTAAATAAGACACTTTATTGTTATACTACTTGGGACATGAAACTCTCTTACTCAATTATGCTAATTAAACATCCTAGTGTTCCTTGGCAAGCTGGGAGTTAATTAGAGGAATTGGATTGATTGCTACACTTCTAGTTACTTATACTTATATTAAACTTTACTTTGATTGTCTTGACTTACCGAAGCTTTTATAGTATTCTTGTCATCTCTCTAACTTTGATAAGCTTCGCAAATGAATTAAGTGTTGAGCACATACGACTACCAACTGTAAGTGAACTCGTATCCTCATTGTTTCAAGTTTAAAACGTTGAATTCCTTATAGTTCTTTTGGTTCTTCTTGCTCGAGGACGATCAAGGTTTGAGCTTTGGGGAAGTTGATGGCTCCAATTTTTTCCATCTTCCACTGTGTTAAAACATTGTTTTTGGTCAAGCAATTGGCAAAGAAACTATCATTGCTTGCCACTAATGACTAATAATTGCAAAGATATGCAAATCCTCTCTTTGATTTATGTTGTGCAGGAAATCACGACGTTTAATGCGAAATAAGGAGTCATAATGAAGGATTTTGAGGAAGTGCACACGACCAAGTAATTGGGAAGCTATTCCAGGGTGTCAGAATGCTTAACGACCACTAGTACGGGCATGGTACGCTGATAGCTGTGAGATTCGACATATTTTTTATGGCTTTTATTGATGATTTTCTCCCAGATTTGATCGATCTCTAGCTTTACCTGAGGCTAATACTTAGGTAGCAAAGAAAACTTGGTTTTTAATGTGTGTTTCGGGTTCTGAACGTCAACAGAAGGTTTTAACTAGAGAAACACAATATTCAGGCGAAAACACAACACAGCATCCGCCATACCATCCAGAAGGGAGAAATAAGAGATCCGGAGAAGAAGGGGAAGATGTTCTTCATCTTGCTCCACGATCTTCGACCTCCTAGCCAATACATACCCATAGCCACTACTTGTACTTGAGAGAGAGGGATATTCACCTTGCAAGACTAGGGTTTGAGATTGTTTCTTCCTATCTTGAATTGTGTTGGATATTTTTCTATTCTTATCGTGGATCTCCACGGTAGTATCAAGAAGATTTCCCTTTATTTAATTATATCGATGATCCGTTCTTCTCTCATGTGTGAGTAAGTTCCTTGGGTGTGGGAGATGTAGGGGATTGGTGATATGTTATGTGCCTTCATATATTTTCCATTAGTTTGTGACTGATTCTAATTAATATATTATGTGTGCTTGACTATCTGTGGGGTGCCTAAAGTTTGTTGTCCAATTAAGGGCCCATACAACATGATGCTTTGTTCTACATAGATAGGATCTTGTTCGCTAGCAGACCGGCGACCCCCCCCCCCCCCCGTGACATGGGGATATCAATGGAAAACTAGTAGACTCGAGGATAACAAGGAACCACTGTGCTTATTGCATTACTCCAATCCAAGGAGCTTAATCGCTAAGCGACCTGAAGGGTCTTAATCATCTAGTGTCTGACCATGGTTTTGGTAACAAACTAGTAGGATTATTGAAGTTGGGATGAAATCTACCAAGAGGAGTACCGGCTAATTATGGGTCGCTCACTTACACATATACTTATAAGATTGTAATTTTTACATTTATCACTCGTCCACCTGGCACATTCACTATCACCATGAACTGAACCTCCCCGTGCCTTCTTTTGCCATCTGCAGAAAACAACAAACAACCAAGTCGTTCTTTACTTTTATGCTTTATATTTCCGAAGTTTACATTTCAGTTTTATTTAAATACATCTCATTTAATCAAAACGCCATTCTTATTTCAACACTTGTAGTCAATTCACTCAAAGACATGTTACAACTTCGAGTGTGATAGAGACTTCACCCATAAACACTTACCTTTGGGCTCCCTGTGGGATCGATATCTATACTTTGAAACTAGCTACAAACAATCTGTGCACTTGCAGACATCAAGCTATTTTCTAGCGTCGTTGTCAGGGAGCTAAGAGCTAAGTGTTTGTCTTTTGACATTTCAGGTGTTGCTACTACCAAATGTTCTCCCTAGGAGAAAAAGGGTCTACACGCTCTGGTAGGACCTATCTACCGGATTATATTGAGCGCGTGCCTGCTCAAAGGCGTGAATAAATTATTGAAAAACTTTTAAGATCAAATAAAGTTGAAGTTGAAAACCTGAGTGATATTATGGAAATCATGTCTATTTACAGGACAACTCCCATGAAACCTGAGAAAACTCTCAGAGACTACAGTGCTCCAAGTTCTTAATTTCTTAAGCAAACAATAGAATTCCCTAATCCTGGAGTTAGAGAATATCAATTTGATGGTGGAATTATTAAAAATTTGCAGGAAAAAGCTTTCATTGGAAGGGAAGATGAAGACCTAGGAAGGCATCTTAGAGAGTCCGACGATGTAATAACATCACTCAGACCAAAAGGTTTGCCAAGATACTTCTCTCGTCTAAAATTAATTCATTGGTCTCTTAAAGGTAAAGCTCTAGAGTCAACACCCGGATTTTTTAATCCCAGATGCCTGTTATGCCATAGAATGCAATCCCAGGATTACCATTTTTGCGAGACATAACAGAATTGGTACCACAGTACATCATCCATTACAAACCATAATAAAGATCTTACAAATAAAGGATCTCATGATCTAGTCTTAATACAATCAAAGCAGCGGAAAGTAAATGTAGTAGGGGCTCCATCTTTAGAGTCACAGGCAATGCTGACGATGGGAGATGATCCTAGTTGTCATAGACCTCCTGCTGTCCATCTTCCTGGTAGTCCTCATCATAGTCTGGCCACGGGAATAGCCAGGGACAAAGCCATGAGTACTCTTTAAGTACTCGCAAACTATCACTAACAAGTAAGGTAGTTCTAGTAGGAATCTTAAGCTCTAGGTTTATTTGCAAAAGGCCAGGTTTATTTCATAAGGAGTTCAAAAGTAAAGAACCTAACTTAATTTTCTACATCACCTAAGTGGGAACCTAGTTTTCATGTCCACAACCCTGTTGTGGTCAAGTCAAGGTCATGGTTCAATTCACAAGTCATTTTGAAAACATCTGACAACTGAACAGTATGGCCACTTCAACTGTCCATGACCGCAGACGCGGCTATTCGAATAGTTTGACACTCTGCAGAGGTGATACACTTTCACCACAAATTTTGATACATCCGTCAGGGATAAACCTGAATCATCATACTTAGTATGTGGATAATCAATCATAACCTTTCAATTACACACTCTAGTATAGGTACCTCCCCTATGAGCCTGGCCTCCTAGCCATGGCCATCTGCCATCCTGGGCACTACATAGGTGGACATTCACATTCACGAGGTAGCCTCAGCTCAATCTCTTTCCGCAAGGGAACCCATACTAAGGCATATAAACTTCCAGTTAAGCCCTACCCAATTCGGGTATGGTGGTTATACGGTAAAATTGGAATGGTATCGCATCTGAACCCAACCATCAGTTTTTATCAAAATCAAGGCTCATGCCTCAAGAAGTTTCATCATCAAATCATTTTGCGTTCATAACACATGACAAAACATTTCAATAGAATGAATCATCATTCCAAGGTTTTCATAATCATTTCCTCCAAGTATTCCCATCTAAATGATCAGTAGTAGTTTAACACTAGCAACTAACAATGAGGGTGTCACTAATGAGGGTGCTAATCAAGTGTAACTACCCAAATCTAGTTTTATGCCTTTTATGGCATCTAAGTATAACTACTTAGGCCTAGTTTATACTCTGTATGGCATCTAGCGTATTTTTCCAATACTCACAAATCACTAACTAAAGGTAGAGAACTTTGGTAAAAGTAAAAGAATAAAGCTTGCAAGTAAAACTTAGGATGGGTATAATCAAGGTTGTCTAACCAAAGCATGCCTAATGCATCTTGCATAGGTTATCTTGCAAGGATGGCTTGCATAGTTAACTTGTAGTGTTAGGCTTGCATATATAGTATGCATAGATCTATCTTGCAATTAGTGATGGCTTGCCTTGAGTAGTGCAGTGGTTGAAGTTCTCTTCTTCGTAGTAGTAGTACTCCTCCTCCTCGTATCCCTGGTCGGTACTAGCGTCTAAAGGAATACGAGGTACACAATCACTAAACAATACTTAACTACTTAAGGCTGGTCCACGGCTGTGGCGCGGAGAGGGCGAGGCGTGGCGTGTGTGCGCGTTTCGGCTGCGGTGCTCTGGCACGCTCTCGGCATGGCAGATAGAGAAGTGGGTGCGGCGATTACGGCTGGTCCATGGCTTGTCTCTGGTCGAGGGGTGGACAGAGGGTGTCGGTGGAGTGTCGCCTGTCTCCTGGACATCGTGGGAGAGGGCGGCGCGCTCTGTGGCGAGTGGGGCGTGGTCGACCGGCACGGCGAGCTTCGGGCGGCGTTGCACTGTTGCGAACGGCAAAGGGGGAGCGTGTGCACTACAATGCTAGGTGTTGGGGGCGACCGTGGGAGAGAAATGGGGCACTGTGGTGAGGAAATTACAGCTCAGAACGGTAGAAGTTTGGCAAGGTTTACTGGTGTCTGCCAGGTGCTCGACCAAATGGCCGCATGAATTCAAATTTTGAATTCTTGTATGAAATTTGGTGAGTGTTCTGAGTACTTGCTTGATAGTCTATGGTTGCTTGCGTTTGCCAAGGTGAATTGATTTGAGTAGTTTTTGAAAAGTGGTGATCTTAGTACATACACATGATTCAATTTTGCAATCTCTTTCAAATAGATTTTGAATTTGTTTCTATTAGTTTGTAAAGTGGGCTTGGGTTCACTTTTACTTGGTTTAGCAAGGGGTGAAAAGAATTGGGAAAGTTTATGTTAGAAATCTTTTACTAGACACACTCAAAGTGGTCTAGTGGATAATTTTGGTCAAAATGACCATTTGCTTATATGATTCATATTTGATTTTGTTTGTAGATGGCCTAGATGATGTAGTATTTATATTTAACCCATTCCTTATCATTTGTAGCAATCAAACATGGCAATTGCACTCATTCATACACTAATGCAATTCACACATACACTCATATTAGATTTAATAATAAAAGTTTTTGTTAACCCTAAACTTAGGTGATTTGGACTTGATAATATTGATTAATATTTTTGGGGTGTTACAAACCTTCCCTCCTTAAAAAAAATCTCGTCCCGAGATTTAAGAAAAACTAGGAACTAAAGAGATTTGGAAACTCAGTCCTAATATAATCTTCTCGCTCCCAAGTAGCTTCTTCTTCAGTATGGTTGCTCCACTGGATCTTGAGAAACTTGATACTTTGGGTCCTAGTGGTTCTGAAGGCTTCTTCCAAAATATGAATGGGTACTTCATGATAGGTTAGATCCTTGTTGATATCTATGGCTCAGTGATCGATGTTCTTGAACACTTCGGTCTTCTCCGGAACTTCTAGGCATTTGCGAAGTAACGAGATATGGAACACATTATGTATGGATGACATCTCCTCCGGCAGTTCCAGTTGATATGATACTTCTCCTCGGCGATTCAAAATCTTGAAGGGTCCAATATATCTGGGGGCTAACTTCCCTTTAAGTTGAAAACATTGCATTCCTTTCAAGGGTGATACTTTGAGATATACAAAATCTCCGACATTGAAGGTCAGGTCTCGACGTCTTTTGTCAGCATAACTCTTATGTCTAGATTGGGCGGTCTTGAGGTGTTCACGGACTTTCTGAACCTTCTCTTTGGCTTCTCGTAGGATGTCGGGTCCGAAAATCTGACTCTCTCCTACTTGTGACCAATTCAGGGGGTATGGCACTTCCTTCCATACAGAAATTCAAATGGGGCCATTTGCAAACTAGCTTGATAACTATTATTGTATGAGAATTCTGTGAAAGGCAGACAATCTTCCCATTTTGATCCATATTCTAGCACACAAGCTCTCAACATATCTTCTAAAATTTGGTTGACTCTTTCAGTTTGTTCATCGGTTTGTGGGTGGTAAGTTGTGCTGAAGTTTAGCTTGGTTCCTAATCCTTCTTGGACTTTCTGCCAAAATCTTGAGGTAAACTAGGTTCCTCGATCCCATACTATGGTCTTAGGGGTTCCATGCAAACTGACGATTCTAGCAATGTATAGCTCTGCTAGCTTCGAACTCTGGTAGGTGGTCTTGACAGGTATGAAATGGGCTAAGTCTATCAACTATGACCCAAATAGAGTCATTTCCCCTACTAGATGTAGGGAAACTGGTGATGAAATCCATTCCGACAGAATCCCATTTCCATTCCGGAATTTGCAATGGTTGCAAAAGTCCTGCGGGTCGCTGATGTTCCACTTTGAATCTCTGACAGATATCACACTTGGCTATGTAGCTTCCGATTTCTCTCTTCATCTTGTGTCACCAAAATTGCTCCTTCAAATCCTGATACATCTTCGTTCCTCTGGGATGGATAGAATAAAGAGTATCATGAGCTTCCTACATGATGACTTGTTTCAACTCGGAATCTGCTGCTACACAGATACGTCCTTTGTACCACAAAACTCCTTCTTCATCTTCATTGAATCTAGGTACCTTCCCTGTACTGATACGACGCTTGATTCCGTCGATACTTGCATTTCCTTTCTACGCCTCCTTGATCTGACTAATCAAAGTGGGTTGAAGTTCTATGCTAGCTAAAAATCCTTTGCTAACTAGCTCCATTCTAAACTGCTCCAACTCTTCATGCAAACCTTGCTGGGCTTCTTTCATCGTGGTGTTTAATCTACACGGCAGTCTACTAAGAGCATATGCTACCACATTGGCTTTGCTGGGGTGATAGTGAATGTCAAGGTCATAATCCTTGATTAACTCTATCCATCTCCTTTGCCTCGTATTCAGCTCCTTCTAGGTGAAGATATACTTCAGACTCTTGTGATCCGAATAAATCTCACAGCGGTTACCCATAAGGTAATGACGCCAGGTCTTTAAAGCTAAAACTACGGTTGCTAGTTCTAAGTCATCGGTAGGGTAGTTTTGCTCATGTTGCTTTAGTTGTCTTGACAGATAGGATATAACTTTGCCTTCTTGCATCAATACACATCCGAGACCAATCTTGGATGCATCACAATACACATCAAAAGGTTTCCTGATATCCGGCATAATCAGAATTGGGGCTGAAATCAATCTCTTCTTGAGCTCTTGAAAACTTGCTTCACATTTGTCCGTCCATTCAAACTTCTGATCTTTCTTCAATAGCTAGGTCATTGGTCTTGCGATGCTCGAAAATCCTTCAACAAACTTGCGGTAATATCCGGCTAATCCGAGTAATGTGCGGTGATGACCCACAAGTATAGGGGGTGTATCACAGTATTTTCGATAAGTAAGAGTGTCGAACCCAAAGAGGAGCAGAAGGTGCTGGCTAGTAGCTAGGAGCGGGAATTCTCTATAAATACTTAGCAAACGGATTTTTAGGGGTTCTTTATAATGCAGGTAAATAAAGTACGAGTAAATAAAAGACAATAAGAATAAATGCAGCAAGTGGCCCAATCCTTTCTTTAGCAAAGGATAAGCCGGTTGTATTACTTAAGATGACCAAACGTTCTCGAGGACACATGGGAATACCGTCAAGTGCTTTCGCTTCATATAGTTGATTAATCTTCTTTAGTTTGTTAAGTGTTGTGTGGGTGAACCTGTGCTAATGTACCGACCTTCCTAGGACTAATACATACTTGTGAGTATACCCCTTGTAAGCATCCGCAAGTACAAGAAAGTAATTAAGGTAGAAACCTAACCACAGTTTTAAACTCTAAGACCCTGACGTCCCTTGTGCAATGGTTTCCTAACGGGGGTTCAGGTTTCTGTCACTCCGGCAACCCCTACGATTAGTAGCCAAATACACAATGCATTCCCCTAGGCCTGTATAGGTGAAGTGTCATGTAGTCGACGTTCCCGTGACACCACTAGAAGAAGTACACCACAACTTAAATATCAAACTATTGAATCTTTCTCAACACAATTCCACTACTAACAACATGACTTCTCCCATGTCCTCAAGAACAAAACAAACTACTCACAAGACATCATATGGATCATGATCAAAGATGAAATAATGATGTATAACAATCTGAACATAAACAATAATTCTACGGTTCACTCAATAGCATCAACTACAAGGAGTAATCAACACCGGGAAAGTTTCCCCTAAGAACTATGCAAGATTCAACCCAATTGTTACAGCGGTATGGAGGTGGTGATGATGGTGCTAGTGAAGATGATGGTGGTGATGATGATGATGATCCCGATGAAGTCCAGCTTGATGGTGGTGTTGATGGCGACGATGTCCCCTATCCAGGAAGGAATTCCCCCGGTAGAATTCTATCTGCAAGAGAGATCTTTCTCTCTCGGTGTTTTCCGCCCTGCAGATGCGGCGAAATCTTTCTGTGGTCGCTCCCCGAGTCTTAGGGTTTCAGGAGGATAATATACACCAGAGGGGAGAGCCAGGGGTGGACCAGGGTGGCCACACCACCTGGTGGTGCGGCCTAGGGTGGCCCGTGCCAGGGGGTGGTGTGGGCCCCTGTGGCCCATCTCCGCTTCCCCTTCTGGCTTTCTTCGTATTCTACAAAATAGGATTTTCCATGTATTTTCCCAAATTTTCTGATCTTCGCGAATTTTGCCTCCAAACATCACCTTTTCCATCAGAATCCTGACTACAATGGTCCATGCTCCAAAAGTCATCAACCATGCAAAAACAGATGAAATAACATAAGTATCGTCTCTTAATATGAAATATATCAATGAATAATAGTAAATTATGATATAGAATAGTGATGCAAAATGGACGTATCAACTTGGGTTTGAGTGGTTGGGGTTTTCCATTCTTCAACATCCTTAATATTGGTGGGATCGACAGCAATTCCTCCTACCAACACGATATGTCCTAGGAATCCTACTTCCTTCAACCAGAACTCACATTTGCTAAACTTGGCATACAACTGATGTTCTCTAAGGCTTTCAAGGATGGTTCTAAGGTGTAGCTCATGGTCTTCTTTTGACTTGGAATATATTAGAATATTGTCGATAAAAACAACGACAAACTTATCCAGGAAGTTCATAAAAATCTTATTCATGAGACTCATGAAATAAGCGGGGGCATTGATTAATCCAAAAAACATGACAGTGTACTCATACAATCCATATCTGGTGGTGAAGGCGGTCTTTCGGATATTCGTTGCATGAATCTTGAGTTGATGATAACCAGTTCGAAGATCGATCTTAGAAAACACTCTGGCACCAGTCAACTGGTCAAATAGATCTTCTATCTTCGGTAGTTGGTACTTGTTCTTGATGGTGACATCATTCAGCTTCCGTTAATCCGTGCACAAAGGGTTACCTCCATCTTTCTTATCCACAAACAAAACAGGTGATCTCCATGGCAATGCACTTGGTTGAATCAGACCTTTCTCCAGCATAGCATCAAGTTGCTTCTTCAGCTCCACTAATTCAGATGGGTTCATACTATAAGGTCTCTGAGCTATGGGTCCAGTTCCAGGAACTAGTTAAATGATGAACTCGATATCCTGGTCTGGGGGCATACTGGGTAATTCATCTGGGAACACGTCGGGGTATTCATAGACTACTCTGACTTGGTCTAGGGTTGGTTGGGCTAGACTCTTGTTGCATTTGAATTGACGGGGCAGTGTCTCAGATACATGCTCTACTGATACTCCAGTGCTATTGGTCATGGTTATGGCTTTCTTGGCACAGTCGATTAATCCTTTATGCTTCGACATCTAATCCATTCCTAGTACTACTTCCAAACCTTTGGTTCCAATTACTATTAGATTAGCATAAAAATCTATTCCATGGATTCTGATAGGTACAACCTTGCAAATTTTTCTAGCTTTGGTGGTTGAACCAGGTATTTGAACTATCATAACATGCTTCAATTTTGTTGGTTGAATCTTACTAGTGCATGCAAATTCTTCTGTAACAAACGAGTGTGATGCTCCAGAATCAAACAACACTCTTGCAAGTACTGAGTTAACAGAAAACATACCCAACACGACATCTGGCGCTTCTTGAGCTTCTTTAGCATTCATGTGGAACAAATGGCCATTGTGGTTGAGCGGGTTCCCTAGGGCAAATCTCTTTCCAGGCTGAAAACGGTGTTGCTGTTGAGCGGGTGCATTCACATTGGTGGTTGCTGCAAGCTTCTTGGGGCACTCATTGGAGTAGTGACCCTTGACTCTGCATTCAAAGCAAGTAATCGGGGACTTGTCTTTTCCTGCAATAGGCACAGCATTGCTTCCAGTCCTTGGGGCAGTATTGTTGTTGTTGGTGTTGTTGTTGGACTTGGGCGATGCACGGTTGAAGTTATTGGATTTGCCGGGGTTATTGTGGTGGTTTCCTCCAGACCTCAAGTTTCCTCCGCCACGATTGGGATAGTTTGGACGGGACATAGGGGGTTTGTTGTTTCTCGGGGCATATCCTGCAGACGGGTTGGGGCGATACTTCTGTGTATGGTGGGATCCAGGCTGGTGCATCATGCGACGCTTGCGGTTGTCATTGGCTTGGTTTACACTCCCTTGCATCTGAATGGCAGAGTCCACTAAAGCTTCAAGATCATCAAAGGGAACATTGACTAGCACGGTTTGCATCTCATCATGAAGTCCGTTCAAGAATCTCTCTTTCTTCTTTGCTTCTGTGTCAATCTCATCAGGGGCATATCTAGCTAAAGATAAGAATTTGTCACGGTATTCCACCACCGTCATTCTTCCTTGTTTCAAATCTCTGAACTCATCCCTCATCCTCTTAATCAGACCTGGGGCACATGAGTCTGTTTGAACTTGATTTTGAACTCATCCCAAGTCATCATCTGACCTCCATTCATGGTACGGGTGCTATTCCACCAGGCTCTTGCATCACCTGCCAGATAATGGGTGGTAAAAAGTACTTTTTCATTGGCTTCAACTCTTGCGACCTCTAAGTTGTTCTCCATGGTTCGCAGCCAGTCATCAGCATCTAAGGGCTCTTCAGACTTATTAAATATAGGGGATTGGTGTTTTGAAAGTTCTTGAGCTTGGATCCATGGTTATCCTGGTTTCCATGGCCTTGATTATTGTGGTCCATCTGAGCTATCTGTTGAAGAGTTGCTAAGTTGGCTTGACGTTCGGCTCTACTAGCTTCACGGTCAGAAACTAGCATTTGCAGAATCTGTAGCATTGGGTCCTGAGATGAGCTGCTTCCTCCGGGATTACCGCGAGGCATCTGAAGATTGAGATAGATAATGAGATAAGAGGGAAATTTCTAAGGTTTATAGGTTTGTTTTAGAAACTTTAAACTTGGAGTATAACTCAGTTTTTTTTGAAAACTAACAACTTTCTCTCATTCATTCATTCATAGCACCCAGTACAAACACACACCACAACACAAATAGAAAACATATGGTTTTAGGAACCATTCTGTGAAACTACGATACAATGGGACTGGGTACATCTAGCTCCTACGGTAGTGCTTAAGTGCATCTAATCATCATCAATGAAGGCGGCATCATCATCAGTGTGGAAATCCATGGCCTCGTCCTCCAGGTAGTCGTCATCATCACTGAGGTAAGAGTAGAGATCTCCACGGATATCTTCACCTTCCTCCTCCTTCGCTTCAAGCTGGATCTCCTGCTCACAAATGGTCTTCTCGAGAGTGGCCACCTTCTTGTGAAGACGATCGATGATGCGATCCTTCTTGTCATGCTGACGACAAAGTGAATGGCTCTCCTTGGCGAGGATGGCGAGGGTCTGGTCCTTCCTGACTGCAATGGCATGGTTATGGTTGGAGTAGGCACGGGCGTTATCCAACTCCTGTTGTCTATCATACAACATGAAGTCAAGATTATCCACCTGGTGCTTCAGCTCCGGGTGTCTTGGCATCTCCAAGGGCATTCCCATAGAATCACGCCTTGCATAGTGAGCAAAGCGAGTTCGAATTATCTGGTTGATGTTTTGCCCACACAGACAGGCAAGAGCCTCCTGCATAGCCCTGGCTAGTCCTTCTAGCCCATTGTTCTCCCTCAAGCTGAATTGGATCTTCTCCGAGGTGGGTGCTTCCATCTTGCCTATGAGATCTGCAACTATCAGCCACTGTAGCTCTCCTCCTACGTGATCGTTGAGTTGTACCCCGAAGAACTCTGGGTGCGGGCGCTCAAGATGCTCTGCGAGTGCATCTAGATCCCTCTCAAAGATCAGGTGGCCTCTGTTGCCCAGCTGGTAGAACTTGCTATACTTGACCTCCATCTATAAGAATTTCGGGTGAGCAAGTTAGTGGGGTGATCAAGTGTGTCAAATTTTATGTAGGATTGCAAGAATTTTTGAGGAACATGAATTTTTTTGAAAGAATATCAAGGATAAGAGTGGGAATAGATTTTCATAAATACTCACTACTTTTGTTTTGAAACTAAGTTTATGGGTCAAGCGTCCATTCTAACTAGGGTCTCCTATGGTTAGGATGGCTCTGATACCAACTTATCAACACCTAGATTTTTTAATCCCAAATGACAATTATGCCATACATCGCAATCCCAGGATTACCATTTTTGCGAGACAAAACATAATTGGTACCACGGTACATCATCCATTATAAACCATAACTAGATCATGCCGCGCCCGTCTATTTTTACAATAAAATAGTAGGAATTGCATAAGCTGACATATGACATATATATAAATTTACCAGTAAACAAAGAGTACAGTTTAACTCTTAAGCACATATCACCCCGCAAAAAAACTCTTAAGCACATATCTGTAATTATCAGAAAGTGGTGTACATGGTGATCTTAGAAAATACAAGGAAGCTACAGGTTACAATCTATGGTCCTTGCTTCAGTGTTGTTGTCTTCATCCGGCAAGAGATTTGCCTGAAAAATAATATAAACCAGAAAAGGGAAGAAATTGGTTCTAGTAGCCATAAAACCATCAAAATCTGTAAAACCTCTAAATGATATTGTCATATCATTGGCAGCCTCAAATTATCCTTCTATACAACGAGTTGGTACCTTTCTCTGTAGCAACGTTCGGTAGCACCTGTTGTAATTAATATAAGAAAATCCAAGAAGAAATGAGGTTCATATACAAAAAGACAATCATGCTATCTAGAATGGTATCCCTGGGTATCAGATTATAAACCAAACGACAGTATAATACTAATTTGAACAAAACAATGAACATGACATGATGTCTTTGCTGGATGGTCAAAATGAACCCATCGACTACAATGGCATAGAAGTTCGAATAGTAAAGTGAAAAATAAGACAAGCCCAACAACACCTTTAAATATGCCTACAAGTAGTGAGGTAAATAAGAAATTAGCAATTGCATAAAACAAGCTACTATATCCAAAATAAATGCATAGCACCCTCTCCTGAACAACAATAAGCACAAAACAAGATAGTAACTACACGAGATAGAGAAAAACATGACCATAAGTTTGCTAATGATATCACCGAAACTCGGGGAGATAGTGATTTCTTATGAAGAGAAGTATAAACTAATGTGATAGCTAAACTTATAGATGGGAGGAATTAGATGGCTCATGCTTCACATCAGTGAAAGAAGAGTATCACCCCACTGCACCACCAAGTATCGAAGCATGCCAATGCCACAATATGAGAGATCTTGATAACCATGGAGTTGGGAAAAAGTTCGAACCACTAAGCACCATCGAACAACTGAGAAATTGATTGAACGAAGTTGAAGTTGTAATTAATGATGCCTTACCTTATGATATATTTAAATTTTTGGTTTGATCGACTTTGTAAGGACTGCAAATCTTGTTCACTGAAGGAAAATGGAAGAAAACAACACATTAATAGTTGACCCTAAATAAGCAAAATAACATACTACTTGGAGCACTCATTCTCCTAGGAATAAATAAATAAATGAGCACATACCTATTGACCAGACAGATCGCGGAGTGTATCCATTTTCTCCGGGATGCAAGAAATAACAATATCAATAAATTATGGCTATCTCCCATGTGTCTTTGCAATATCAGGTTGAGAACCTAACTGAACATAGTCATCTTGTTTCATGAACAAAATTATTAGGAAAGTAATACCGTTTGCTCTTTTCAATTTCAACACAATCAATGTACAAGAACTTGATGACACCATATCTGAGGCACTAACACCTATAACTAACGTCACGATACTATATTATTCAGGTAATAGAAAATTAACAATCAATCTCACATAGGATTTAAGAGAATGCAGATAGCAAGTAAACCTAATTCACTACTACTTAAATAGCAGTATAGGACATCTTGCAACATTGTAAAGTGCAGGTATTTAGCACTACTGTAGGTGTGGAAGGATTAGAAAACTGAAAATATAACTCAATTTCTGATCTATTGGTTTAGGCGTTGTTGGTAGAGAAAAATTAGGCATATATCACTAAACCGCTGTTCACTACAAGACAACCGTCTAATCTACAAGAAACGTCTAGATTGGTTGCTATTTTAATGGGACAAGCAGAAAAATATGCTCATCTAATCATATACTCTATTTGATCTACCGGAAAAATATTCCATGGTCTCTTACTGACCATGAATGGTTCGCTCAGTTTCAAATTTGCCATCGGGAGACAACTCTCATAAATAAAAGAACAATGTGTAAATAATAGGAAAAAATAGGTCCATAATTAATATGACTAAATAGTATTATCAGTCTGACAGACCAACTTCGTGTTTGACCAGCAACTCCATTCAATCTACCGACATAAACACCTGCGTGTTTAGTGTCCATGAACAGCAAAACAAAAGCGGACATACAGAGCGCAACTGCAAAACCTGAAAAAAAAAATACAAACGTAGCAGAGAGGTCGGTGATCGATCTGCATTAATGTCTTCCGTGATGTGAACTGGATTGACCTGTACTCATCCACCACTCATCAACTTGGTTATGCCTAGCTTGCTAAATGAGACATCACCACAATGATTCACTTTCGAGCACTAAGATACACAGTGAGCAGAATGCAAATTTTAGAGATCTAGGAATACGGATCAGACATCACAAGGCACAGGATGACACGGAATATGCGTTCATGATCCAGCCAGTGAGGTAGGCGAATGAGGATGATAAGGACACATACCTTCCAGACGTTTCCGTAATCGCTCTCCTCGAAATCTCATACGGCCTCTTTATACGTTACGGCTGCCGGCGGATATGGGGTCGTCGGCCCGTCCGGCGCCAGATCAAGGGAGCTCCTAGGACGACGGCGACCGGGCTAGCGAAACCAAACGCCATGGTTGTTGTCACCCTCTCTGTTTCCCTACTCTATCTCTCTACCGTGGCGAGGACGACAGCAGCAGCGGCGCATCTAGGTTTCGGGGAGTGAGCGAGGACCGGTTCTTCCATGGTTCAGTAACAAAGTAATGGGCTGACGAGAAGTGCCATTGGGATTTTGGGCTTCGTACCAAAAGTAGAGCCCAGTCAACCCGAGGCCTCTAATTTGATGTCGACAGTAGCTTCCCTCGGGATGTTTGGTAAGCTGCGGGACTCACGTGATATTAGACGGCTAAAACTGCTCGTGGAACGTCATCCGACGGTCCAATACAGCAGGTTGTGTGAGCGCTTCTTTTTGTGCCAGTTATAATATCCCTAATAAAGGTCTTACAAATAAAGGATCGTATGATCCAACCTTAATACAATCAAATAAGTGGAAAGTAAACGTAGTAGGGACTCCATCTTCTGAGTCACAGGCAATGCTGATGATGGGAGATGATCCTAGGTGTCATAGACCTCCTGTTGTCCATCTTCCTGGTAGTCCTCCTCATAGTCTGGCCATGGGAATAGCCAGGGACAAAACCATGAGTACTCTTTAAGTACTCGTAAACTATCACTAACAAGTAAGGTAGTTCTAGTAGGAATCTTAAACTCTAGGTTTATTTGCAAAAATGCAGGTTTATTGCATAAGGAGTTCAAAAGTAAAGAACCTAATTTAATTTTCTACATCACCTAAGTGGGAACCTAGTTTTCATGTCCACAACCCTATTTTGGTCAAGTCAAGGTAATAGTTTAATTCACAAGTTATTTTGAAAACATCTGACAACGGAACAGTATGGCCACTCCAATTGTCCATGACCGCGGAAGCGGCTATTCGAATAATTTGACACTCTGTAGAGGTGGTACACTTTCACCATAAAATTCGATATATCTGTCAAGGATAACCCTGAATCATCATACTTTGTATGCGGATAATCAATCATAACCTTTCAATTACACACTCTAGTATAGGCACCTCCCCTATGAGCTTGGTCTCCCAGCCATGGCCATCTGCCATCCTGGGCACTACATAGGTGGACATTCACATTCACGAGGTAGCCTTACCTCAACCTCTTTCCGCGAGGGAACCCATACTAAGGCATATAAACTTTCAGTTAAGCCCTACCCAATTCGGGTATTGTGGTTGTACGATAAAATTGGAATGGTATAGCATCCGAACCCAACCATCAGTTTTTATCAAAATCAAGGTTCATGCCTCAAGAAGATTCATCATCGAATCATTTTGTGTTCATAACACATGTCAAAACATTTCAATATAATGAATCATCATTCCAAGGTTTTCATAATCATTTCCTCCAAGTATTCCCATCTAAATGATCAGTAGTAGTTTAGCACTAGCAACTAACAATGAGGGTGTCACTAATGAGGGTGCTAATCAAATGTAACTATCCAAATCTAGTTTTATGCCTTTTTATGGCATCTAAGTATAACTACTTAGGCCTAGTTTTATACTCTTTATGGCATCTAGCCTATTTTTCCAATACTCACAAATCACTAACTAAAGGTAGAGAACTTTGGTAAAAGTAAAAGAATAAAGCTTGCAAGTAAAACTTAGGATGGATATAATCAAGGTTGCATAACCAAAGCATGCCTAATGCATCCTGTATAGGTTATCTTGCAAGGATGGCTTGCATAGTTAACTTGTAGTGTTAGGCTTGCATATATAGTATGCATAGATCTAGCTTGCAATTAGTGATGGCTTGCCTTGAGTAGTGCAGTGGTTGAAGTTCTCTTCTTCTTCGTAGTACTCCTCCTCCTCGTATCCCGGGTCGGTACTAGCATCTATAAAGGAATACGAGGTACACAATCACCAAACAATACTTAACTGCTTCTATTTAGCACACTAAGGCTCACACTTTGATGATCTAGCATCATCACAAACATCACATGAAATTAAGACCTAGTCTTATTTATCTTATTTTGGAAAAGTAATTTCTACTCATTAAAAATACTTAAGATTTAATATTCTCCAATTAAAATATGGGATCATGTTGACACATGTTATCACCACATATTCTAATACTTGGGAAAGTGATTTCAAGTGGTGGTCACATTTTATAAAGTTTAAAATTACTATTTACTAAAATTAAAGTGACTAGAAATGCCTATATAGCATTCTTTTGGTACTAGTCCAAGATCATTGCATGTAAATCTAAATATTTTTACATATTAAGATAGATCTTGTCAAATGTGATTTTTGAGAGTTGGAATCAACTCAAAAGCTTTTATGGTTGATTTTTGAAAATATTTGAATTTGGAAAAGTCTCTGCCTTATTATTTTTGGTATAGGTAATCTATAATTTCAAATGGTTTGAATCCAACGAGCTTAGATAGATATTTTGAATACCTTTCTAACAAAATTCGAATCATGCAATTTGGTTCATTGAATCTCTGTGAATTGATTTTTGAATCTATTGACATAATCTAGTTTTAACTAAAATGGAAAGAGTTTATTTGAATCAACAGGCTCTGTGCGGTAAACTAATTGGGCCGGCTCAGCTACACGGCACGCACGCAGCGGGCTGCTGACAGGCGGGTCATACTGGTCAGCACTCAGCTAAGCCGACACGGTAAGTTTCAATCTCAGCCCTACGATTAGACTAGGATCTAACGACTGTGGTTCGTCGTCTCCGTCGCACAGCGCCAGCGAGACTGAACCCTAACGCAACGGTGGGGGTACGTGGGGCTCACCTGGGCTCCAGCTAAGGTCGGCGATGGGGGCGAATGAGGTTGTCATCGACGGCGAGTCGAATGGTGGTCACGGCGGCTCCTGGGGCGGCTCCTAGCTCCAGTTCCTCTTCTCCTCTGCACCGGCAGGCTCCGATGAAATTCCAGCAATGTGGTGCTCGCCTTGCTCCGGGGAGAGGTGTGAGAGGTTTTTGAGAGAGAGGGGAGTGAGATGGTGTGGAGAATTGGGGATGGGGTGGCCTCTATTTATACACCGGCGAGAGGGGCAGAGCGGCATGGCTCGGGCTCGTCGTCAATGTCGTTGCAGTGAGATATTGGCATGGCTGAGGCTAGGGGTCGACACGGTGTTTCAGGGCGGTTGTCATGCGAGTGATGGCGCGGCAAGGGGCGGTCGAGAACGGTCGGGAGTAGTCCGTGCTCTGTGCGGGAACGGCGGCGTTTGAGACGGTGCACAGTAGCCACAGTTTGCGCGGCGGCGAACGGGCGTGTCTGGGGGGTGATGTCTATGCACTTCTATTCTTGTAGACAGTTGTTGGGCCTCCAAGTGTAGAGGTTTGTAGAACAGCAGCAAGTTTTCCCTTAAGTGGACCACCCAAGGTTTATCGAACTCAGGGAGAAAGTTGCCAAAGGTATCCCCTCTAAAGCAACCCTGCAATTAAGATACAAGAAGTCTCGTGTGTCCCCAACACACCCAATACACTTGTCAGGTGTATAGGTGCACTAGTTCGGAAAAAAGATAGTGAAATACAAGTGGTATAAATAATTATAAGTAGTAACGGTGCCATAAAATAGGTTGATAGCGTGGAAGAGACTAAAGGCAAACTGAAATAAAGATGGCAACAAGCAAACATGTAACAGATCTAGTTGCAAACGGTGTTTCAATGCTTAGAAACAAGGCCTAGGGATCATACTTTCGCTAGTGAACACTCTCATATAAATATCTTCTCTTCATGATACTACTCTAAACTACTCTTCGGTTGGACACTCTAATCCATGGTAGGGCTATAACAGCACACCTCAAAGTAAGCCTTTCCCATCTAGATAACCCCACACTGTCACTTTGAGCACTAGATGGTTCCAACAAAACCACAAGTTCATAAAGACATCCAACTCCAAATATAACTCATAACAAGTATTTGTAATCTCTAGCCTAAGTGCCACCATGGTGTACACGCTGTCACTTTCACACACATGGGGAGAGCAGAGATCTATTAAAGCACTTGAGTAGCAAGGTAGATCTACTTGATTACAAATCTCATGATCACAATATGGTCATGCATAGAGAGAGAGATGAACACATAGCTACCGGTAGAGCCCTTAGCCTCGAGAGAGAACTACTCCCTCCTCATCATGGGAATCAGCAACGGCGATGGAGATGGTGGTGGAGATCGATGGAGATGGCTCTAGTGGCACTTCCCTGTCCTGGTAGGGTGCCATAACAGAGACTTTCTATCCCTCGAATCTCCTCTTCGGTGGCGGCGGCGATGCGGAACGTTTCGTGGCTAGAGGCTAGTCGATTTAGGGTTTTTGCATCGGGACGCATCTTATAGGCGAAGAGGCAAGGTCGATGGGCGGTCAGGGGGCCCACACCACCTGGTGGCGCGGCCAGGGCTAGCCCGTGCCACCATATGGTGTGCCCACCCTGGTGCCCTACTCCGTCTCTACTTCGTGTTTCCGTGTTGCTCCGGGAAAAATAGGCATATTGGCTTTTGTCCCGTTCAATTCCAAGAATACTGATTTTCTGCCTTTTCTAGAACCAAAAATAGAAGAAAACAGGCAACTGGCACTGTGGCATCTTGTTAATAGGTTAGTCCCAGAAAACATATAAAAATACCTCAAAGTGTTGACAAAGCAAAGCAAAGTAGATACTAAACATGCATGTAACATCAAAAATTATAGATACGTTTTCAACGTATCAACATCCCCAAGCTTAACTCCTGCTCGTCCTCGAGTAGGTAAGTGATAAAAAGAAAGAATAATTTTTGAGGTGACATGCACCATCATAAACTTGATCAAAGTATTTGTAAAACATTAATAGCTAGGATCATAGTACTTCAACATAGCATGAAAGATAAAGTTCTAACAATAAGACATAGCAACTATGTTGTAACATGAAAGGGCACAAACAAAAGATTCATGAATAACAATGCATTGAAAGACGTTTGTTTGTTTCACATAAAGAAAACATAGCATAATGGCATTCACCTTGTCCCTCATAGTGTAGCAAACATAAATGCATAGGACACCTTCAAAGTTCATAAGAGTGACTAGATACAAATAGTTTAAGAACAAGAAATATCAAAATTATGCGTCAATCAACAAGTCTTGGGACAATGCACATAGAACTAAGAATGACCACTATGCTCTCTTAATAATTGCATAAAGATAGAAGATGGAGACTCAACATAAAAGTAAAAGAAAGGCCTTCATAGAAGGAAGCAGGGATTCAAGTTTCATAAAGAGCTTCCAAAAATTATGGTACTTATTAGCTTTCAGCTCTCATTGCCCCTACCATAAGCATCTTGAAGTGATTAAGGTTAAAGTGAACAAACTATGGAGTATATGCTTGACAAAGTATAAGTTGGAAATATCATGTCCCTTGAATACGAGGGTCGCTCCTCATGCTACTCAAGTTTAGTTACCAGTAAGTTCTTGTCATAGTAAGTACATGTGTATCATAGAGAACCGCCAACGGGGTACCCCTTGCCCGATGATACGGAAGAATCCCCATATAAAAATGACAAGGCAAGCAGACAACAAGCATCTCAGCAATCTTCTTATTTACCATGGGAAAATGGTGCTTTTTTCTCTCTTTCCTCTTTTCTCATATCTCTTTTTTCCTTTTCTCTTTTTCTCAATATCTGACTCTTTTTTTATAAGAAGAATGCTTCATAGACAGCTCATTATGGTTATGCTGCAGGTTTCCACCATGACAACATGGATTAGACCGGCGGCCCAGGCGTTTCGCTAACACACATACATAACTCCATGGACTTACAAGCTCCCCTTTCATTTCACACCGACGACATCCATAGACAAAAGAGCATGATATCAACTAGGTACAAAGTACAAGTGCAATGTTGAAAGCGTTCCCCATCACAGCATGGTTCTGCTAATCCCCAACATATAAGTGCAAGCATATACAACATAGACGACACAATGGTTCAAGTTTATTAAGGGCAAGAAAAGTAAAGTGTTCCATCAAGTTTGTGAGAGCTTTAATCACTAGTTTTCTCATAACAAGTTTAATTCAGAAGGTAGATAAAAACATGAATATATACTTGGAATAACAAATGCTAATTGGTAGGTATGGTGGACTCTTTGGAATAACTTGGTTTTATTTGGAGTTGGATGCATGAGTGGAACTCATTCTTGGTTATATGGAGGCTAGCAAAAGACTGGGAGCGACCAACTAAGAGAGCAATAATGGCCATAAAGCGACAAAACATCATTAATTAAAGCATAAGGTGATATTACAAGTCAAAAACTAAAGGATCATAAAGGCTATGGTGACTTGGGATAGTCATAACATGGTGTGAGCATGCGCCAAGTCAACCCAAATAAAGCATCAAAGGAGAATACCACAATACTATGCTTTAATATGCTAAAACAACGCATGATTCTTTAAAGGCACATTAAGCAATCTCAATTGTTTGTAACAAGTCATGCTACAGCAATAATCACTAAGCATAAATCCAAAACAATATCAAGCATGACATGACAAAGCATAGGCCACGGTCAAAAACAAGCTCTCTTCACCACTTAAGCATGAACTTTCCTACTCTTTTCCAACACCAAACCAACTTATTTGAAACACCTCACAAAGATAATAATCCATAAAGATCAGTGAGATTGTCTCACAAATCCACAAAGAAGAACTAAAAAGTTCTAAGCTGAAAGCACAAGAAAACTAAGGCTAAACACAGTGCTAGCAAAGGAGAACACTCACAGAACAATAAGAGTGAAAACTAGAGTGTTCTAGACAATGAATAACAGGGTATTTCTCTCTCCAAAAGAAGTGTGTTGGGATCCAACCAACTTATTCAGAAAACTAAGAAAACCAAGCAAACGAAAAACCAAAAACAAAAAACAAAGATTCTCCAAGAACAACACAACTGTGCATGAAACAATAAAAATGAAGTGTTTGGAAGAACCTGAGATTTTTATTGATGAAGAAGGGGATGCCTTGAGCATCCCCAAGCTTTGACGCTTGTACTTCTTGAATATTTCTTGGGGTGACACGGGGTGGCATCCCCAAGCTTGAGCTTTAGTCCATTCTTCATCCCATTACATCATTCTCTCCATAACACCTGAAATTTTTCCTTCATACAAAACTTCACACAATCTTTATTAGCAACATTAGTGCACTCAAGATAATAAGTCTTTGGGTTCAGTTTCAACACCAATAAAACTTTCATTAAAACACAAGCTACTGTAGCACTTCCTTTGAAAAGCTCAATTCCCCAAAGAGAACCCAAAAAGGAAACAACAAGAAGCAAATGCAAATAATGGCAGAAATCTGCCAAAACAGACTAGCAGGTAAAAACCAATTTTTTCGAAGACCTTCTGTTGCTCAAATCGAAAAGTGTTGAACTAAGGAATGTTATATAACAACCTGGGGCATAAGAATAAAAATTCACGCCTCAAAACGACGTACAGAGATTTTACACGAATTTTTACAGTGAAACACAAAAATCTGTTTCGGGACAACAACTTTCTCAAGCATTACTTCTCTCTCATTAGACGTTATTCTTGGCACAAAAATCAAATAAAAGGGATAAGGAGAGGTTATTACAGAGGTAATAACTTCCAAGACTCAACTAAAACTTTTGGGTTATCTCCCAATAAGTACTTTTCTTTAACGCCTTTAAAATAGGCATGATAGTTTGAGAAGATGCTCACATAAGAAATATGAATTGAAGTAAAAGAGAGCATCAAGAAGCAAATTCAAAGCACATTTAAGTCTAGCCCACTTCCTATGCATAGGAATCTTGTAAATAAACAAGTCATGAAAGCACAAAGTAACAAGCATAGGAAAGGCAAACAAGTGCAACTTCAAAAATTTCAGCATAAAGAGGGGAAACTTAATATTGTTGAGATACATAAAACCATGTTTCCCTCTCTTATAATAACTTTCAGTAGCAGCATGAATAAAATTAACAATATAACTATCACAAGAAACATTTTTATCATGGGCCACATGCATAAAAGAATTAATACTACCCACATAAACATAGTCATTCTTATTAATTATAGTGGGAGCAAATTCAACAAAATAGCTATCATTATTATTTTCATCATCATAATCATCAAATATAGGAGGCATATTGTAATCATAATTAATTTTCTCCTCAATATTAGGTGGACTGAAAATATCATATTCATCATTGCAATCATCATATATTGGAGGTATAGTATCATCATAAGCAATAGAATAGTTATCTTCCAAAGTGTGTTCATTTGTAAACGTATCATCATTGGAAGGAACATGGATAGAACTAATAGTACAGAAATTATTAATATCATCATTTTCAGAATTGGTACCGAAGAGATTTTCAATATCAAAAGTAGTGTGTTTTTCCCAATCATGATCACTACTATAGATAATAGGCATAGGAACATCATCAAGTTCAGACTCATCAAAAACTATAATAGGAGCAACATGCTTATGGGAAAATACCGTTTCCTCCCTCCTTTTACTCCTCCTTTTCTTCTTTATCTTCTTCTCTTTAGGAGGGAGAGGCTTGAAAGGAAGCTTCTCCATATACCCTGGTTTATTATTAGAGACAATAGAAGAAACTTTGGAGGATTCCTTCTTTTCATTAATAAGATCAAAACACATATTAGTCCTATCATATTTTGGTAAAATCTCATCTTCTATAATATTTTGTATGTAAGTATTTGTGTGGAAATTATAAACACAATAAAGATGACAACCATGCAGGACACTATTCATATCAAAAGCACCCATATCTACCAAAGAGGTTTTTCTTGATAACTCTTCACATCACAAAAATAATGTAAGTTCATCATGCTGATTAGGAGTGATCATGTCATCACAATACAAACTTGCAGTACTCATTGGATTAGAAGGGCTATTATTATGGCCTGAGCATTGAAAATTGAAATGACCCACTTCGAAGCAAAGTTCACAAATGAAAGGATAAAGGGCACAAACTTTTTTACCAAGATCATTTAAAGCCCTATACCACATTCTAGTTTTTTCATTCATGTGTATGATACAATATTCTTCTTCAATTTGATTATTCTCACAAGGTCTATGTATTCCACAAAAATTAACATGCTTATAAGAAATAGTACTTTCAGAGGTTTGAGCATGTTTATTTCTATCATTAATAACAATTTCATTTTCCATGCAAGTGTCTTTAAAAGGCTCATGATACATGTCCCATTTTTCTTTAGGAGCATTAATATGAGAAGCAAAGGATCTAAAACAACCAACAAGAATTTGAGGATTAAGACCATATTTAGCACTAAGCTCTTGAAAATCAGTAGTTTCAGCAAAAGACTTAATGCAGTCATACTCATAGTTTATACCTGGTTCTTTACCTTTGTCGTTATCCCAATCTTCGGTATTGCTTTGAATTGTTTCAAGAAGATCCCACTTAACTTTGACCTCCTTACTTGTGAAGGATCCCTCTAAACATGTATCTAGATAGTCCTTGTAATGTCCTGAAAGCCTTGCATAAAAATTATTAATAACAATATTACTGGGGAGCTCATGAATGGGACATTTGAGCATTAGTGACTTCAATCTCCCCCATGCTTGGGCAATACTTTCTCCATCATGTGGATGAAAATTATAAATGTAATTCCTATCTTTATGAATTTCATGAGGAGGATAAAATTTAGAGTAAAAGAGAGATCCAAGTTCCTTCCACTCCAAATGATGAGGATCATCTAGTAGCACATACCACTCTCTTGCTTTGCCCTTAAGTGAAAAAGGGAATAGCTGATACGTTGCAAACGTATCCATAATTCTTGATGTTCCATGCTTGGTTTTATCTACTTTCTTATGTTTTGTCCACACTTTGGAGTACTTTTCATATGATTTCTTGGACTAACCTATTAACAAGAGCCACAATGCCAGCTGCATGTTTTCTGCTGTTTTTGGTTCCAGGAAAGTCAGATAATGAATATTCTTGGAATTGGACGGGACAAAAGCCAAAGTCAGTTTTTCACCGAGGGACACCCGGAGCCAGAATACGATACGGAGAAGGGCCAGAGGGTGGCCACACCACCTGGCCTCGCGTCCAGGCCTGGCCCACGCCAGGGGGTGGTGTGGCTAGCCCAGGCACCCCCTCTGCCTCTCCTTCCGCCTATATATTGCCTCCAATACAGAACCCCTAAGTACCCGATCAAAATTCCACGAAAGAGTCTGTAGCCGCCGTCATCTCCATCCCTAGATCGGGAGGGATCTGAAGCTCTTCCCCGCACCCTGCCGGAGAGGGGAATTCACCCTGGAGGCCTTCTTCATCATCATGCAAGCCTCCGGTGTGATGGGTAAGTAGTTCATCTATGGACTACGGGTCCATGTAGTAGCTAGATGGCTGGTTCTCCTCCTTTGTGCTATCATGTTTAGATCTTGTGAGCTCCGTTCATGATCAAGATCATCTATTTGTAATTCTGCATGTTGTGTTTGCAGGGATCCTATGGATATTGAGATGCTATTTCAGATTGATTATTGATTCTATCATGTCTTTGTTATTTGTTATCTTGCATGCTTTCCGTTGTTATTAGCTATCTTGGCTAAGTAGATGCTAGCAACTCCAAGAGTTAGTATTTATGCTCGATAGTGGGTTCATGCCTCTGGTAATCTGGGGAAGTGACAGAAATCTCTAAGGTACTAGATGTGATGTTGCTACTAGGGAGAAAATAACAATCCTTTGTTCATAGAACAATCGTATTGTTTACTTTACACGCAATTCGTAACGCAATTATCCATTGCTTGCAACTTAATACTGGAGGGCGTTCGGATGATAACCTGAAGGTAGATTATTAGTCATAGATGTAGTTGGATGGCGGTCTATGTATAATGTTGTAATGCCCAATTGAATCTCAAAGGAGTCAAGATGAGTAGTATATGCTTGTATGCTTTCTCGATGTTTGTCCATTGCCCCGCTATAATTTGTTCACCCAACATGCCATCTATCTTAAGGAGAGCCACCTCTAGTGAACTATGGACCCCGGTCTTTTCTCTTACTATCAATCTACAATCAACTGTTCACTGCTTTGTGTTTACTTTCTGCAAACTATTACTTTCTTCCACTCGTTACGTTTAATCCTTTGTTTTCAGCAAAACCGGTGAGATTGACAACCTCATCGTAAGTTGGGGACAGAGTTCCGTGGTTGTGTTGTGCAGGTCTCCACGTTGTTGCTAGCACCGGTAGTGCGCCCTACCAAAGTTCAGCTAGCTACACCTTTGGGGTGTTTCCTTGCTCCTACTGGATTGATAACCTTGGTTTCATAACTGAGGGAAAACTTACTGTTGTGCTCATCATACCTTCCTCTTGGGGTTCCCCAATGAGCTTGTTAATACACGAGTCAGCAAGTACTTTTTCTGGCGCCGTTGCAGGGGAGTCAAGGACATCTTCACAAGGGGAGTCCCTCATAACCAATCTCTTTACTTTGTTATTTTTGTTTTGCTTAGTTTACTTTTGCTTTGTTTGGTTGTTTCTTTATCAAAAAGACAAAAAATTAGTTTTACTAGTTTGCCTTCTTTATTAAAAACACAAAAAAAATTAGTTCTTATCTTAAGTTGCCATTATGTCTAGCATTGCTCCAGCAACTATGACACCTGAGGAAATGATTTTCACTTTTAAACAAGGAATTGAAGAGAGTTTTAAAAAAGCTTGGTCTAGATTTGGTTTTAATGCTTCTTCATTTGAGAACACTTGATTATTTTTCTTGCTTCTTATGCCTAACTTAAAGGCGTTAAACAAAAGTACTTATTGGGAGATAACCCAAAAGTTTTAGATGAGTCTTGGAAGTTATTACCTTTGTAAATAACCGCTCCTTATCCTTTTTATTTGCTTTTTGTGCCAAGAGTAACCTCTAATGAGAGAGAAGTAATGATTGGGAAAGTTGTTGTCCCGAAACAGATTTATGTGCTTCACCATAAAAATTCGTGTAAACTCTCTGTCCATCTTTTTGAGGCGTTAATTTTTGTGCTTCTGCCCCAGGTTGTTATCTAACTTTCGTTAGTTCAACACTTTTCGATTTGAGCAACAGAAGGTCTTCGAAAAAATTCGTCTTTACCTGCTGGTCTGTTTTGACAGATTTCTGCCTTTTTTTGCATTTGCTTCTTGTTGGTTCCTTTTTGAGTTCTTTTGGGGAATTGAGCTTTTTGAGTGAACTGCTTCAGTAGCTAGTGTTTTAATGAAAGTTTTATTTGTGTTAGAACTGAACCTAGAGACTTATTATCTTAAGTGCACTAATGTTGCTAATAAAGATTGTGTGAAGTTTTGTATGAAGGAAATATTTCAGGTGTATAGAAGGAATGAGTAATGAGATGAAGAATGGACCAATACTCAAGCTTGGGGATGCCACACGTGTCACCCCAAGAAATATCCAAAAAGTACAAGCGTCAAAGCTTGGGGATGCCCAAGGCACCCCCTCTTCATCAATAAAAATCCCAGGTTTCTTCCAAACGCTTCATTTTTATTGTTTCATGCACAGTTGTGTTGTTCTTGGAGCGTCTTCTTTTTCATTTTTGTTTTGGTTTTCAAATAGCTTGGTTTGGATTGGAAAAGATTAGGAAACGTTCATGCTTAAGTGGTAAAGAGAGTTTTTTTTGACTGTGGCCTATGCTTTGTCATGCCATGCTCGATATTGTTTTGGCTTTATGCTTAGTATTCTTTGTTGTAGCATGAATTGTTATAAACAATTGAGATAATGTGCCTTTGAATAATCATGCGTTGTTTTAGTATATTAAAGCATATTATTGTGGTATTCACCTTTGATGCTTTATTTGGGTTGACTTGGCGCATGCTCACACCATGTTATGACTATCCCAAGTCACCATAGCCTTTATGATCCTTTAGTTTTCAACTTGTAGTATCACTTTATTCTTTGATCAATGATGTTTGGTCGCTCTGCATGATTATGTCCATTATTGCTCTCTTAGTTTGTGGCTCCCAATCTTTTGCTAGCCTCCGTAACCAAGTATGAGTTCCACTCATGCATCCAACTCCTAAAACCAAGTTATTCCAAAGCGTGCACCATACCTACCTACTAGCATATGCTATTCCAAGTATATTCATGTTTTTATCTACCTTCCGAATTAAACTTGTTATGAGAAAACTAGTGATTAAAGCTCTCACGAACTTGATGGCACACTTTACTTTTCTTGCCCCTAATAAACTTGAACCATTGTGTCTTCTATGTTGTATATGCTTGCACTTATTTGTTGGGGATTAGCAGAACCATGTTGTCATGGGGAACGCTTTCAACATTGCACTTGTACTTTGTACCTAGTTGATATCATGCTCTTTTGTCTATGGATGTCGTCGGTGTGAAATGAAAGGGGAGCTTGTAAGTCCATGGAGTTATGTATATGTGTTAGAGAAACGCCTGGGCCGCTGGTCTAATCCATGTCGTCATGGTGGAAACCAGCAGTGTAACCATAATGAGCTGTCTATGAAGCATTCTTCTTATAAAAAAAAGAGTCAGATATTGAGAAAAAAGAGAAAAAGAAAAAAAAGGGATTATGAAAAGAGGAAAGAGAGAAAAAAGCACCATATTCCCATGGTAAATAAGAAGATTGCTCAGATGCTTGTTGTCTGCTTGCCTTGTCATTTTGATATGGGGATTCTTCAGTATCATCGGGCAAGGGGTACCCCATTGGCGGTTCTCTATGATACACATGTACTTACGATGATAAGAACTTACCGATGACTAAACTTCAGTAGCATGAGGAGCAGCCCTCGTATTCAAGGGACATGAGATTTCCAACTTATACTTCGTCAAGCATATACACCATAGTTTGTTCACTTTAACCTTAATCACTTCAAGATGCTTATGATAGGGGAAATGAGAGCTGAAACCTATTAAGTACCATAATTTTTGGAAGCTCTTTATGAGACTTGAATCCCTACTTCCTTCTATGAAGGCCTTTCTTTTACTTTTTTATTGAGTCTCCACCTTCTACCTTTATGCACCTACTTTCAGAGCATAGTGGCCATTCTTAGTTCTATGTGCATTGTCCCAAGACTTGTTGATAGATGCATAGCTTTGATATTGCTTGTTTTAAACTATTTGTATCTAGTCACTCTTATAAACTTTGAAGGTGTCCTATGCATTTATGTTTGCTACTCTATGAGGGACAAGTTGAGTGCTACTATGCTATGTTTTCTTTATGTGAAACAAACAAACATCTTGCAAATCATTGTTATTCATGAATCTTTTGTTTATGCCTTTTTATGTTACAACATAGTTGCTTTGCCTTATTGTTAGAACTTTGTCTTTCATGTTTTGATTGAAGTACTATGATCCCAGCTATGAATGTTTTACAAATACTTTGATCAAGTTTATGATGGTGCATGTCACCTCAAAAATTATTCTTTCTTTTTATCACTTAGCTACTCGAGGACGAGTAGGAGTTAAGCTTAGGGATGTTGATACGTTGCAAACGTATCCATAATTTTTGATGTTCCATGCTTGGTTTTATCTCTTTCTTATGTTTTGTCCACACTTTGGAGTACTTTTCATATGATTTCTTGGACTAACCTATTAACAAGAGCCACAGTGCCAGCTGCCTGTTTTCTGTTGTTTTTGGTTCCAGGAAAGTCAGAAAATGAATATTCTCGGAATTGGACGGGACAAAAGCCAAAGTCAGTTCTTCACCGAGGGACACCCGGAGCCAGAATACAAGACGGAGAAGGGCCAGAGGGTGGCCACACCACCTGGCCGGGCGGCCAGGCCCGGCCCGCGCCAGGGGGTGGTGTGGCCAGCCCAGGCACCCCCTTGGTCTCTCCTTCTGCCTATATATTGCCTCTGATACAGAAACCCTAAGTACCTGATAAAAATTCCATGGAAGAGTCTGTAGCCACCGTCATCTCCATCCCTAGATCGGGAGGGATCTGAAGCTCTTCCCGGCACCCTGTCGGAGAGGGGAATTCACCCTAAAGGCCTTCTTCATCATCATGCAAGCCTCCGGTGTGATGCGTGAGTAGTTCATCTCTGGACTACGGGACCATGTAATAGCTAGATGGTTGGTTCTCCTCCTTTCTGCTATCATGTTTAGATCTTGTGAGCTATGTTCATGATCAAGATCATCTATTTGTAATTCTGCATGTTGTGTTTGCAGGGATCCGATGGATATTGAGATGCTATTTCAGATTGATTATTGATTCTATTGTGTCTTTGTTATTTGTGATCTTTCATGCTTTCTGTTGTTAGTAGCTATCTTGGCCAAGTAGATGCTAGCAACTCCAAGAGTTAGTATTTATGCTCGATAGTGGGTTCATGCCTCTGGTAATCTGGGGAAGTGACAGAAATCTCTAAGGTACTATATGTGATGTTGCTACTATGGAGAAAACAACAATCCTTTGTTCATAGAACAATCATATTGTTTACTTTACACGCAATTCATAATGCAAGTATCCGTTGCTTGCAACTTAATACTGGAGGGGTTTCGTATGATAACCTGAAGGTGGATTATTAGTCATAGATGCAGTTGGATGGCGGTCTATGTATAATGTTGTAATGCCCAATCGAATCTGAAAGGAGTCAAGATGAGTAGTATATGCTTGTATGCTTTCTCGATGTTTGTCAATTTCCCCGATGTAATTTGTTCACCCAACATGTCATCTATCTTATGGAGAGCCACCTCTAGTGAACTATGGACCCCGGTCCTTTCTCTTACTATCAATCTACAATCAACTGTTTACTGCTTTGTGTTTACTTTCTGCAAACTATTACTTTCTTCCACTCGATACGTTTAATCCTTTGTTTTCAGCAAAACCGGTGAGATTAACAACCTCATCGTAAGTTGGGGACAGAGTTCTGTGGTTGTGTTGTGCAGGTCTCCATGTTGCTGCTGGCACCGGTAGTGCGCCCTGCCAAAGTTCAGCTAGCTACACCTTTGGGGTGTTTCCTTGCTCCTACTGGATTGTTAACCTTGGTTTCATAACTGAGGGAAAACTTACTGTTGTGCTCATCATACCTTCCTCTTGGGGTTCCCCAACGAGCTCGTTAATACACGAGTCAGCAATAGCTTCCTCTTGACTTGGTTCGTTGAAATACCTGCACACTTGAACAACTCGCATAATTCGTGTACAAAGAGTAAATGATCACCAGGATGGAGAGTTCCATCTCCCAAATAACAGTTGTTCATAACACGTTCAACAATTTTATAGGTATTTTAAAAGAGATGCTTTCAGTATGTGGATTTAAAATATCACAAGTATCATTAGAATTACCACATATGGGAGATAAAGTATCATCAGAGCAAATTTTCTTCTTTAAACCTGGGGAATTATAAAGATCATTTTCATAAAAACTAACTTCCCCAAGCTTAGACATTTCCATAGCATTAGTAACAATGGTGTTCAAAAGATTCATACTAATAACATTGCTATTAGCATGCAAAGAAAGTTCCATGTTTTTTTAATTTTCTTTTCAGACAATTCATGTTCTACATTAGGAAAAATACTAAAAAGCTCTCTAATTTTGTTGTTGTTTTCAATTAAGCCTAACTAGTGAAAACAAGAAACAAAAAGGCAAAATTGCAGAATCTAAAGGAAATAACTTCGAGCACTCACACCGGAGGATGTGAGTACCTTTTACCTTACCTCCCCAGCAACGGCGCCAGAAAATAGCTTGATGTCTACGCACTTATATTCTTGTAGACAGTTGTTGGGCCTCCAAGTGTAGAGGTTTGTAGAACAGCAGCAAGTTTTCCCTTAAGTGGACCACCCAAGGTTTATCGAACTCAGGGAGGAAGTGGTCAAAGGTATCCCCTCTCAAGCAACCCTGCAATTAAGATACAAGAAGTCTCTTGTGTCCCCAACACACCCAATACACTTGTCAGGTGTATAGGTGCACTAGTTCGGCGAAGAGATAGTGAAATACAAGTGGTATAGATAATTATAAGTAGTAACGGTGCCAGAAAATAGCTTGATGGTGTGGAAGAGACTAAAGGCAAACTGAAATAAAGATGGCAATAAGCAAACATGTAACAGATCTAGTTGCAAACGGTGTTTCAATGCTTAGAAACAAGTCCTAGGGATCATACTTCTGCTAGTGAACACTCTCATATAAATATCTTCTCTTCATGATACTACTCTGAACTACTCTCCGGTTGGACACTCTAATCCATGGTAGGGCTATAACAGCACACCTCAAAGTAAGCCTTTCCCATCTAGATAACCCCACACTGTCACCTTGAGCACTAGATGGTTCCAACAAACACCACAACTTCATAAAGACATCCAACTCCAAATATAACTCATAACAAGTATTTGAAATCTCTAGCCTAAGTGCCACCCTGGTGTACACGCTGTCACTTTCACACACATGGGGAGAGCAGAGATCTATTAAAGCACTTGAGTAGCAAGGTAGATCTACTTGATTACAAAGCTCATGATCACAATATGATCATACATAGAGACAGATGAACACATAGCTACCGGTAGAGCCCTTAGCCTCGAGAGAGAACTACTCCCTCCTCATCATGGAATCAGCAACGGCGATGGAGATGGCTCCAGGGGCACTTCCCCGTCCCGGTAGGGTGCCGGAATAGAGACGTTTTGTCCCCTGAATCTCCTCTTCAGTGGTGGCGGCGATGCGGAACATTTCGTGGCTGGAGGCTGGTCGATTTAGGGTTTTTGCATCGGGAGGCATCTTATAGGCGAAGAGGCAAGGTCGGTGGGCGGCCAAGGGGCCCACACCACCTGGTGTCGCAGCCAGGGCTAGCCCGCGCCACCATATGGTGTGCCCACCCTAGTGCCCTACTCCGTCTGTGCTTTCTGTTTCTGTGTTGCTCCAGGAATAATAGGCATATTGGCTTTTGTCCCGTCCAATTCTGAGAATATTGATATTTTCTGCCTTTTCTGGAACCAAAAACAAAAGAAAACAGGCAACTGGCACTGTGGCATCTTGTTAATAGGTTAGTCCCAGAAAACATATAAAAACACCTCAAAGTGTTGACAAAGCAAAGCAAAGTAGATACTAAACAAGCATGGAACATCAAAAATTATAGATATGTTTGCAACATAGCACGGGGTAGCTGGGGTCACGGTGAGTGTGGGCACGTACGGAGAGGGCGAGGCGCAGCGTGTGTGCGCGTGTTAGCTGCAGTGTTCTGGCGCGCTCTCGGCATGGCGGATAGAGAAGTGGGCGCGGCGATTACGGCTGGTCCACTGCTTGTCTCTGGTCGAGGGGTGGACAGAGGGTGGCGGTGGAGTGTCGCATGTCTCCTGGACATCGTGGGAGAGGGCGGCGCGGTCTATGGCGAGTGGGGCGTGGTCGACCGACACCACGAGCTTCGGGCGGCGCTGCACTGGTGCGAATGGCAAAGGAGGAGTGTGTCCATTGCAATGCTGGGTGCTGGGGCGACCGTGGGAGAGAAATGGGGCACAGTGGTGAGGAAATTACTGCTCAGGACAGTAGAAGTTTGGCAAGGTTTACTGGTGTCTGCCAGGTGCTCGACCAAATGGCCGCATGAATTCAAAGTTTGAATTTTTGGATGAAATTTGGTGAGTGGTCTGAGTACTTGCTTGATAGTCTATGGTTGCTTGGGTTTGCCAAGGTGAATTGATTTGAGTGGTTTTTGAAAAGTGGTGATCTTAGTACATACACTTGATTCAATTTTGCAATGTCTTTTAAATAGATTTTGAATTTGTTTCTGTTAGTTTGTAAAGTGGGCTTGGGTGCACTTTTACTTGGTCTAGCAAGGGGTGAAACGAATTGGGAAAGTTTATGTTAGAAATCTTTTACTAGAAACACTCAAAGTGGTCTAGTGGATAATTTTGGTGAAAATGACCATTTGCTTATATGATTCATATTTAATTTTCTTTTCTTTTGATTTTGTTTGTAGATGGCCTAGATGATGTAGTATTCATCTTTAACCCATTCCTTATCATTTGTAGCAATCAAACATAGCAATTGCACTCATTCATACACTAATGCAATTCACACATACAGTCATATTAGATTTAATAATAAAAGTTTTTGTTAACCCTAAACTTAGGTGATTTGTACTTGATAATCTTGATTAATATTTTTTGGGTGTTACATCTAGACTGGTTATATTTTCTTCCTCACCATTACATTAAATGCTGGGAAAACTGCATTGTTAAATTCATAAACATGTTTAATCCTTTTAAAAAGGTAACTAATTTAAGAAAGAATATATGCAACTTTAGTCAGAACGTGTGAGAAAAATACCCACAAGCTTGGGATAGATTCTTTGGAATGATCAATAGCATTCCCAATCATGGCTATTCTGAATCAACTATTTTCCATTTATTTTACCACGGTCTTAATACTCAATGTAGAGAGTTGCTTGACTTCTCAGCAGGAGGATCAATAAATACTTTAACTATTAAAGAATGTTTGGAATTGATATCTACTAGGGCTAAGAATGATTCTTTATATAATCCTGATTTTGGCACTAAGCTGGAAAAAGGGATACTCCGGATAACTCCTGATCCTATGCCTGAGTCACGCAAAACAATGAATGAAAAAGGTATACCTTCTGAACTTGTTAAGGAAAACAAAGTAGACTTGTTACAAGTTTTAACTGAAGAAGATGAAACTAGAAAAGTTTTTCAAGAATTAAAACATCAACAAGCAAAATCTCATAATAATTTGCATAAGCACATTCAAAAACACAAAAATATTTTGGCAGAACTCACGAAAAATTATGATGAGATTGGCCAAGAAATAAAATTATTTCACAAGTATCTTAGTATGATTGAAACCTAGTGTGAACAAATAGCATCTGGTTATCTAATTTTTCTTTGAGATGATAAAGATATTCCTGTTTCTACTAATGTTGTCAGAAGAAGAGGTGCAGTTGTTATAGGACCATTAGGACCACCAGAATATGAAGCTGAAAAAATCGAAAGGAAAAAATCTTGATCTAAGCAAGCCAAGAAGATGATACATTGGTGAATCCTCAAGATGAAACTACTCAAGAAACACAAGATCAAACCAAGGAAGACCAAAATGATGCATAGGATGACCATTATGACTATCATGCAGAGACGGTTGATCCAAGAGAAGAAAAAGAGATAAACAAGGAAGATGAAGTTGTTGTAGTAGAAAAGAAGAAAATCCATAAGCAACAACAAAAGAAAGCAACGAAAGAGCCTGACCCCCCACAAAAGGTATAAGACAAGAATAAGTCAGGTGAGAAAAGCTTCCTTATCCAGATCAAAAAAAGAAAGCATCAAATAAGGTAATTTATGATTCTTTTACAAAGGCACTTAGTGACCTTCGTCTAGAAATTCCTTTTGCAGATGCAATCAAAGTTCCTACCTATTCTAAATTCCTCTGTGATATTCTTAGTAGAAAGAAAGAAATAACTAAAACTGTTGCCATGGTAACTAGTTATCCTGCTAATGGGAAGTTGTTGTCTAAATCTGGAGATCCCAGTATACCAACTGTTTCATGCTCAATAGGCAAAACTGATATTCACAATGCCTTGTGTGATCAAGGTGCAGGAGTTAGTGTAATTCCATACTCCCTCTACAAAAGGTTAGGACTAGGGGAGTATTCTCCTACTACTATTACTTTATAGATGGCTGACAAGTCCACTAAACAGCCCATTGGTATGATTGAGGATGTTCTACTTAGAATAGATGAGCATGTTATTCCCACTGATTTTATTATTCTTGAGATGCCAGAAGATGAAAAATTATCCATAATACTTGGAATACCTTTCCTTAGCACTGTAGGGGCATCCGTTGATTGTGCTGAGGGAAAGATAATCTTCAATGTTTATGATGCTGAAATCATCTGGTATTTTCCAAAGAAGCTAGAAGCAGGAGAAAGATATATTCCACCGGCAAAACGAGTTCATGTGGTAAGTGCCTTTGATAAGGAGCAACCCAAGGTAAGAATTCGAGAACAGAGAAGAGGTTGAGTTACTCAACCATTCTTAATAAAATGCTTAATGGGAGTCAATCCATTTCATCAATAAAATAAACTAAAGAATAAAATGTTCATCGCATTTCCTACAACTTTTTCACAGACATTCTTGCGGAAGCACGCTCGTGAAGATGCAGCTGTCAAAAAGTAGTAGAAACATCGATTGAATGCGTATAGAATAAGAATAAAAATAAAAGTTTGATTTTTATCTACAAAGACTAAAATTCTGCTCTTCATATGATAATGTTGGTCGATAGTTCCTATTATCATTTTTTGTCAAAAATAAGGTATTTCGGTAAGTTTTGGGATAAGAAGGTATTCTCGAAGAAATAGAAATTTTTTGATGACTACTGATGGTTTAATGACCAAATATACGGCGGGAATAAAAATTCCAGCCGTATAGTTCCGGTCGTATAGATATCTTTGCCATCAGCAAATTCTCTTTGAAGACACAGAGAATTTAATGTCCAACTATACAACGGGAATAAAACTTCCAGCCGTATAGTTCTGTTCGTATAGATATTGATGCCTATTTTAGAAATTTATCCCAAACGTACTGATGGTTTAACGACCAGCTATACAGCGGGAATAAAAATTTCGGTCGTATAGATATCGATGCTTGTTTTAGAAATTTATCTCGAGGCTACAGACGGTTTAACAACCAACTATATGGCGGGATCATTGCGATATATTCCGCATAAAGAAACCCTGGTTGGCGGCACCGCCGCAACTATACGGGCAGAACAACATATCCTGCCCGTATAGTTCCGGCTTCATAGTTCGGTGCGACCACAAAATCGCACCGGGCGGCTAGATCTCTTACCCCTCCTCATTATTTCTCTCATATTCTCTCTCCAAACCTCTCAAAATCCACCTAGAACTCTTGATTCTTTGTGGATTTCGTTCGTTTGAGCGGGGGAATCAACAGATCGGTATGTTTCTCTCCCTATTGATGCTTTATTTTCAGATTTCCATGGTTGAAACTCTCACATTGATCTAGTGGATGAACTCAAGCTTATTTTGTTTTTCCTATTGATGTCTCAAGTTAGGACTGAATTTTTCCACGTAGGATCATTCATATATCATGTAGAAACTATATTCCTAAGGTTTTATGGTGAAATTTTTCAGTGCATCATGATGAACAAAATCGGTAACATCTTTCACAAGAGCAAGCACCAACGTGACGAGGGCTCGGGCTCGGGGTCCCGAGCCGAGCGCAACCCCAAGTTGGCCGTGGTCTCATCTAGGAGGGTGATGCCCACCCATTGGGCCGACCATATCTTTCTCACCGTGGCGGGGTTGAAGGCGGACTTCGACCTCATGTGTAACAAGGTCGGGCTAACGATACTTGGCTTCACAAGCCATGACACCTACACCGAGCTTACCTATGAGTTCCTTGCCTCCTTCTACGACGACCACAGGGAGAAAGGTAATATGTGCACGGTAAGCTTCACCATGAATTGACAGCACTATGAAATAACTTTTGAACAATTTTGTGATGCTTTCAGTTTCCCTCATGTTGGGGAGCCAACTGTTACTAACCTCTATAGCGTCACAAGCGGAGAAACTTGGGAGGCTATTTCTGTTAATGGTGGCACCGACTTCTACCAGAAGAAGATGTCCACCATTCAGAACCCAACAATTTGCTATTATGCCTTGTTCCTCGCCAACACACTATTGGGAAGAGGTGACACCAGTTCCATGGCCAATGCGGACATGGCAATGATTACCAAGGCTCTCTTTCCCGCTGCACCGTAAAGCCCCAGTCTTGCAGCTCTACTCATCCAGCACTTTCACCACCAAAGCAACAAGACGAATGGTGATATTCGCATTGGTGGATTGGTAACCCACCTTGCCCATGCATTAAACATTAGATTACCTGTTATGCAATTTGTTACGGTTCCAAGCTTATGGACGTCAAATATTTAACTGCTTGTCGCTTCCTTGGTGTTTACCAAGCTAACCAGAGGCTCCGAGCATATCAATTTGGTTATATTGGTGATGCACCGGGTGAGTAGGTTCCGTTGCACTGTCCCCAAGCCTTCTCGATTATGGAGAAGGACACTTGGATCCTCACCAAGGACCAAGTGATGGAGATCATGGCCAAACTTCAGCCCGATGAAGAGGAAGATGAAGAAGGAGGGCATCGGGATGAGGATGAGCAGGAGTATGAGGACAAGCAGGGGCACAACCCTGCTTGGGAGGGGCAGTAGCAGTAGCAGCAAGGGGGAGCTTGGGACCCGTGGCCCAACCAGCCGCAGCAGGGGTACAGCTACATCCCCTATCAAGAATTCCAGCAGCTCAATCGGGGCATTGGGGAGATTGACCACACTCTTCAAGGAGTGAATGAAGATGTGAGTGCCTTGACTCACAACTTCAGTCACTTCATGACCCACTTCCCCGACTACTACCATCAGTATCCGCACCAGCTACCGAATGATGGCAACAACTGAGCCTAGCAATAGCCTAAGCTTGGGGGAGGTTTGAAAACCTCCAAACTTTGCATTCATGTTTTTATTTCTTCTTTTGATTTACTTTATTTCTTCAAATTTGCATGTTTATTTTCAGTTTGCATTCCTAAACCAGAAATACAAAAAATTAGTTGTAACTTTATTTGCAAGTTCGTTTCTTTGTTTCTCTCGAAGATTGCTCAATTTTAGGTGACTTGGCAATATGGAAATACAGAGGGGGTTCGACTCAAATACGAGAACAAAGCAATCAAGAGGATGTATCACATTCCTTTCATCACCCTTTCAGCAACCTTAAATTGATCCTGCAATTATTTATTCGCTTGCACTGGAGTCACTCCCCACTTAGCTTGTTATCCTATAAATTCTATTCCTTTGCTAGTGTCTCCTTTTTAGCTTTGAAACAATGAGCAATGAACTTGGTTAAAAATACTTCCTACATTTTTACAACAAGAAAAAGCATCCGAAAGATGACTTGAGTCTATGTTTAGCCAAAAGAATTTGATTTTATAACTACTCCATCCCATTTGAGCTTAATATAAATAGACTCGATAGTACCCTTGAATGAAATTGTTTGATAAAATGAATGCTCCAAAGTAGTATAGATTATGCCACTACTTTTTCTAATAATTACCGTAAGATATTTCTTTACGCATGTCATTACAACACTGTCGTGCTCCATGGGGAACTATTAACTCCGCTGGCCAAAGAACGATCTAAATGTGGGAAACCACTTGATTTTGGCTATTGAGTTATGTAAACGTCTGTAGCAGCAATGCTATGACGGGTAAAAAATTTAGTATCCTCATGGTTTCATGTTCCAAGTGAAGTTGTAGTACTCCTCTGACCCATTATTTCTCAAACAATTATTTATTAGCATGGTCACTGATACGTTGCAAATGTATCCATAATTTTTGATGTTTCATGCTTGGTTTTATCTACTTTCTTATGTTTTGTCTACACTGTGGAGTACTTTTCATATGATTTCATGGACTAACCTATTAATAAGAGCCACAGTGCCAGTTGCACGTTTTCTGCTGTTTTTGGTTCCAGGAAAGTCAGAAAATCAATATTCTCAGAATTGGACGGGACAAAAGCCAAAGTTAGTTTTTCACCGAGGGACACCAGGAGCCAGAATACGAGACGGAGAGGGGCTGGGGCCTGGCCACACCACCTGGCCGCACGGGCTAGGCCTGGCCACGCCAGGGGGTGGTCTAGCCGCTCAGGCACCCCCTCGGTCTCCCTCTTCACCTATAATTTGCCTCTTTACCTAAAAACCAAGGGGGGTTCAACGTTTTTCTAGAGTTCCGATGCGCCGCCACCACCAGATTCCACGATTCGGAACCAGAAACTCCGTTCTGGCACCCTGCCGGGACGAGGAATTGGAGGAGATCATCGCCATCATCATCACCATCGCTTCTTCATCGACCATCCATGTTTCCCCATCTATGAGTGAGTAATCCCCCGATGTAGGCTATGGGGATGGTAGGGATTGGATGAGATCGTTCATGTAATGGCATCGGATTGTTAGGGCATATTGCCTAGTATCTACTATTGTGCTTTTTGACTTTGTTGCAACTTGTTATGCTTAATGCTTGTCACTAGGGCCCGAGTGCCATGATTTCAGATCTGAACATGTTATTGATTCATTATGATAGTATTGTTTATGGTCTTACCTATAAGTTGTATACACACCTTGTTGTCCGGAACCAAAGGCCCCGAAGTGACAGCAATCGAGATAACCGGAGGGAATGGCTTTGATGTGAGGATCACATGTGTTCATGGAGTGTTAATGCTTTGCTCCGGTGCTCTATTAAAAGGAGCACCTTAATTGCCAGTAGTTCCCTTGAGGCCCCGCTGTAAACGGGCTGGCAGGACAAAAGATGTTGTGCAAGTTCTCATTGCGAGCACGTATGACTATATATGGAACACATGCCTATGATTATTTAGTACTTGGATGCTTTATCTTATTTATCTGCAAATGCCCTATGTTCTGATTGCTATATGAATTATCTTGTCCATGCAACGCCCGTCCATCCATCCCTGTGCCTACCGCGCTTTAATCCTACTATTTACTGCAATTGTTACTATTGTCTTTACTTTTACTACTGCTATTACTTTACTATTGCTACTACAAAACTGTTGCTACTGATAAACTGTTATGAGCAAGATTGTTTCTAGGTGCAGCTGAATTGACAACTCAGTTGTTAAGGCTTATAAATATTCTTTGGCTCCCCTTGTGTCGAATCAATAAATTGGGTTTCACTTCCCTCGAAAATACTGCGATACACCCCCTATACTTGTGGGTCATCAAGACTATTTTCTGGCGCCGTTGCCGGGGAGCATAGCTTTATTTATCAAGTACACTTGGAATCACTATTGTTCAAGCATAATCATAACCAATCTCTTTACTTTGTTATTTTTGTTTTGCTTAGTTTATTTCCGCCTTGTTTGCTTGTTTCCTTATCAAAAATACAAAAAAATTAGTTCCTACTCTAGTTGTTATTTTCGTTGGTCTGTTATTGTCTTGTTTTATCATGTTTTCTATCAATGGTTGGTTTCTTTGAAACTGAATCTTATTGGCAAGGTGGATTCATGGAAGAACAAAAATATTATTATAAGGAACACCGCTTGTCACAAAAAGGGAAACACTTATGGGAACAAATTGATAAATTGTATACCATTGCTATAAATGTGTGCTCTACTTATAATGTTACTTATTGCTTTGATAAATTTTGTTGCTGTAGGAGGTACAAACACCTCCCTTTTCAATGTGAGTATAATGATGATGTTACCCTATCTTCTTATGTTAAATAAAATTATGACTTTTATGATGTGGAACAAATTGAGGAATTTATTGCTTGGAAGGGTGCATTTGAACTTGCTAGTTTGCTTGAAAATATTGATGATTCACCTCATAAATATGAGGTTCATGATATACTTAAATTTTGCTTTGATAATTACAAGGAAGAAAATGGCTATATTCTTGAATATATTAATAGATGCTTTCCACAAATGAAAGAGACTAATGCCTTGTAGGATATTATGGAAGAAGAAATTGATGAACCTGAGAGCTCATTAGATGAAAAAGAGGAGGAGAGTGATGAACAAAAGGAGGAAGAATGGATTAGCTACCCATGCCTACCTTCTAATGAGAGTAACTCTTTATCCCTTACATTATTTGATTGTCCCCCATGCCTACCAAAGGGGGATGAATATTATGCTCATGTTATCTGTGATAATCCTTTATTTGTACCTAACTTCGAGATGCATGGTACTAAAGAGTTTTGCTTAGAAATTGTTTATGATGAAGCTCTAGACGATGGTCCTATATTGAATGATCAGTCATCTTGTTATAGAATTGTTAAAAGTGGGTTTGAAGGTTTTAATCCCACTATTTCTGAGCTTCATAAAAATTATGTTTTTGTAGAACATGAAAAGCATGCTTTATGTGATAGTTATATTGTTGAGTTTATTCATGAGGCTACTGAAAATTATTATGAGAGAGGAAAATATGGTTGTAGAAGTTTTCATGATATTGAAACACCTCTCTGTATGCTGAAAGTTTTGAAGTTACTCTTGTTTTATCTTCCTATGCCTGTCACTCTGTTCTCTACGAATTTATTTGCATACAGGATTCCTATGCATAGGAAGTGGGTTAGACTTAAATGTGTTTTGAATTTGCTTCTTGATGCTCTCTTTTACTTCAATTCATATTTCTTATGTGAGCATCCTCCCAAACTATCATGCCTAACTTAAAGGCGTTAAAGAAAAGTACTTATTGGAAGATAACCCAAAAGTTTTAGAGTCTTGGAAGTTATTACTTCAGTAATAACCAAGTAATAACCGCTCCTTATCATGTTTATTTGCTTTTTGTGCCAAGAGTAACCTCTAATGAGAGAGAAGTAATGGTTGGGAAAGTTGCTGTCCCGAAACAGATTTCTGTGCTTCACCGTAAAAATTCGTGTAAACTCTCTGTACGTCCTTTTGAGGCGCGAATTTTTGTGCTTCTGCCCCAGGTTGTTATATAACTTTTGTTAGTTCAACACTTTTAGATTTGAGAAACAGAAGGTCTTCGAAAAAAATCATCTTTACCTGTTGGTCTGTTTTGACAGATTTCTACCATCATTTGCATTTGCTTCTTGTTGGTTCCTTTTTGAGTTCTTTTGGGGAATTGAGCTTTTTGAGGGAAGTGATACAGTAGCTTGTGTTTTAGTGTAAGTTTTATTGGTGTTGGAACTGAACCCAAATACTTATTATCTTGAGTGCACTAATGTTGCTAATAAAGATTGTGTGAAGTTTTGTATGAAGGAAAAATTTCAGGTATATGGAAGGAATGAGTAATGAGATGAAGGATGGACTAAAGCTCAAGCTTGGGGATGCCACCCGTGTCACCCCAAGAAATATTCAAGAGGTACAAGCTTCAAAGCTTGGGTATGCCCAAGGCATCCCCTTCTTCATCAATAAAAATCCCAGGTTTCTTCCAAACACTTCATTTTTATTGTTTTATGCACAGTTGTGTTGTTCTTGGAGCGTCTTTTTTTTTAGTTTTTTGTTTGCTTTGTTTTCTTAGTTTGCTGAATAAATTGGTGGGACCCCTGCTTTCATGCATTGGTTTTCAAATAGTTTGGTTTGGATTGGAAAAGAGTAGGAAAGTTCATGCTTAAGTGGTAAAGAGAGCTTGTTTTTGACTATGGCATATGCTTTGTCATGCCATGCTTGATATTGTTTTGACTTTATTCTTAGCATTCTTTGTTGTAGCATGACATGTTATAAACAATTGCGATTGCTTAATGTGCCTTGGAAGAATCATGCGTTGTTTTGGCATATTAAAGCATAGTATTGTGGTATTCTCCTTTGTTGCTTTATTTGGGTTGACTTGGCGCATGCTCACACCACGTTATGACTATCCCAAGTCACCATAGCCTTTATGATCCTTTAGTTTTCAACTTGTAGTATCAATTTATGCTTTTATTAAGATGTTTTGTCGCTCTGCATGATTATGGCCATTATTGCTGTCTTAGTTGGTCACTCCCAGTCTTTTGCTAGCCTCCATAACCAAGTATGAGTTCCACTTATGCATCCAATTCCTAAAACCAAGTTATTCCAAAGAGTCCACCATACCTACCTATTAGCATATGCTATTCCAAGTATATTCATGTTTTTATCTACCTTCCGAATTAAACTTGTTATGAGAAAACTAGTGATTAAAGCTCACACGAACTTGATGGCACACTTTACTTTTTTTGCATTTAATAAACTTGAACCATTGCGTCCATCTTTGTTGCGTATATGCTTGCGCTTTATAAGTTGAAGTTAGCAGAACCATGTATCATGGGGAACGCTTTCAACATTGCACTTGTACTTTGTACCCTGTTGATATCATGTTCTTTTGCTTATGGATCCCGGCGGTGTGAAATAAAAGGGGAACTTGTAAGATCATGGAGTTTGTATTTGTGTTAGAGAAACGCCTGGGCCGCTAGCCTAAGCCATGCCTAATCATGGTGACTTGCAGCATAACCATAATGAGCACTCTATGAAGCATCCTCAATAAAAACCTACGCAAATAGCAAATAAAAAGATCACTGAGATGCTCATTGTCTGCTTGCCTTGTCATTTTGTTTTTGGGATAGCTCCTATATCATGTGCAAGGGGTACCCTGTTGGCGGTTCTCTATGATACATATCTACTTACAATGACAAGAGCTTACTTGTGACTAAAGTTGAGTAGCATGAGGTTCGGTCTTCATAAGTAAGGGGCATGAGATTTCGGCTTAGAACTTGTCAAGCATATCCTCTTAGTTGTGTCACTTTAACCTTAACCACTTCAAGATGCTTCTGATAGGGGCAGTGAGAGCTGAAAGCTAATAAGTATCATAATTTTTGGAAGCTCTTTATGAAACTTGAGTCTCTACTTCCTTCTTTGAAGGCCTTTCTTTTACTTTTATGTTGAGTCTCCACCTTCTATCTTTATGCACCTACTTTGAGAGCATAGTGGCCATTCTTAGTTCTATGTGCATTGTCCCAAGACTTGTTGATTGATGCATAGCTTTGATATTGCTTGTTTTAAACTATTTGTATCTAGTCACTCTTATGAACTTTGAAGGTGTCCTATGCATTTATGTTTGCTACTCTATGAGGGACAAGCTGAATGCCACTATGATATGTTTTCTTTATGTGAAACAAACAAACGTCTTGCAAAGCATTGTTATTCATGAATCTTTTGTATGTGCCTTTTCATGTTGCAACATAGTTGCTTTGTATTATTGTTAGAACTTTATCTTTCATGTTATGTCGAAGTACTATGATCCCAGCTATGAATGTTTTACAAATACTTTGATCAAGTTTATGATGGTGCATGTCACCTCAAAAATTATTCTTTCTTTTTATCACTTGCCTACTCGAGGACGAGCAGGAGTTAAGCTTGGGGATGTTGGTACGTTGCAAACGTATCCATAATTTTTGATGTTCCATGCTTGGTTTTATCTACTTTCTTATGTTTTGTCTACACTTTGGAGTACTTTTCATATGATTTCGTGGACTAACCAATTAACAAGAGCCACAGTGCCAGCTGCCTGTTTTCTGCTGTTTTTGGTTCTAGGAAAGTCAGAAAATGAATATTCTCGGAATTGGACAGGATAAAAGCCAAAGTCAGTTTTTCACCGAGGGACACCAGGAGCCAGAATACGAGACGGAGAGGGCTGGGGCCTGGCCACACCACCTGGCCGTGCGGGTTAGGCCTGGCCGCGCCAGGGGGTGGCTGGCCGCCCCAAGGACCCCCTCGGTCTCCCTCTTTGCCTATAAGTTGCCTCTTGACCTAAAAACCTAGGGGGGTTCGATGTTTTTCCAGAAAGAGTTCCGCTACGCTGCCACCACCAAATTCCGCGATTCGGAACTAGAAACTCCATTCTGGCACCCTGCCGGGACGGGGAATTGGAGGAGATCATCGCCATCATCATCACCATCGCTTCTCCATCAACCATCCATGTTTCCCCCATCTATGAGTGAGTAATCCCCCGCTGTAGGCTATGGGGATGGTAGGGATTGGATGAGATCGTTCATGTAATGGCATCAAATTGTTAGGGCATGGTGCCTAGTATCTACTATTAGTGCTTTTTGACTTTGTTGCAAATTGTTATGCTTAATGCTTGTCACTAAGGCATGAGTGCCATGATGATAGTACTGTTTATGGTCTTACCTGCAAGTTTTATACACACGTTGTTGTATGGAACCAAAGGCCCCGAAGTGACAGCAATCGGGATAACCGGAGGGAATGGCTTTTATGTGAGGATCACATGTGTTCACGGAGTGTTAATGCTTTGCTCTGGTGCTCTATTAAAAGGAGCAGCTTAATTGCCAGTAGTTCCCTTGAGGCCCCACTGCAAACGGGCTGACAGGACAAAAGATGTTGTGCAAGTTCTCATTGCGAGCATGTATGACTATATATGGAACACATGCCTATGATTATTTAGTACTTGGATGCTTTATCTTATTTATCTGCAAATGCCCTATGTTCTGATTGCCATATGAATTGTCTTGTCCATGCAACGCCCGTCCATCCATCCTTGTGCCTACTGCGCTTTAATCCTACTGTTTACTGTAATTGTTACTACTGTCTTTACTTTTACTACTGCTATTACTTTACTATTGCTACTACAAACCTGTTACTAATGATAAACTATTGTGAGCAAGATTGTTTCGAGGTGCAGCTGAATTGACAACTCAGTTGTTAAGGCTTATAAATATTCTTTGGCTCCCCTTGTGTCAAATCAATAAATTGGGTTTCACTTCCCTCGAAAATACTGCGATACACCCCCTATACTTGTGGGTCATCAGTCACGAGTGCACAACACAGTCCCAATTAACATGTTAAAAATAGTGGCATGATTTCTCCATGAAAGAGCTAAAGTTTTTGAAAGGCAAAAGAAAGGAAAAAAGGTGCTTTGAGAGTCTTGAAATTTTGACATGGGAGTAGATGAGTTGTTCTTAAATTGAATGTTTTGGTGCCAACTTGAGTACTCTTAATTGATTAAACAAACAAGAACAAAAGGTTTTCATCTCTCAACAAAGAGAGACACCAAAAGAATTTGTCTCACTTTGCTAGCTAAACTTTTGACACTTGCTTGGGCATATGATTTATTTGCTAACAAGATATACATGGTTAGGAAGTGGACTCAGTGTAATCTTGTAAATACTTGTATGATCATGTTTAAGATTGCAGGGATTGTGAAGAAAACAATGTGACACCAATTCAAACTTGTAAGTTCTTTTATTTTCAGTCTCGAATCTCCGCTATACTTCCTTATTTCCTTGTCACTCGAGGGCGACCAACATCTAAGCTTTGGGAGTTGATAGCTGTGAGATTCGACACATTTTTATGCCTTTTATTGATCATTTTCTCTCGGATTTGATTGTTTTCTAGCTTTACCTAACGTTAATACTTTGGTAGTGAAGAAAACTTGGTTTTTAATGTGTGTTTCAGGTTCTGAACGTCAATAGAAGGTTTTAACTAGAGAAACACAATATTCAGGCGAAAACACAACACAGGTGCCGCCATACCATCTAGAAGGGAGAAAGAAGAGATCTGGAGAAGAAGGGGAAGACGTTCTTCATCTCGCTCCACGATATTTGACCTCCTAGACAATACATCCCCATAGCCACTACTTGTACTTGAGAGAGAGAGAGAGGGATCTTCACCTTGCAAGACTAGGGTTTGAGATTGTTTCTTCCTATCTTGAATTTTGTTGGATATTTTTCTATTGATATTGTGGATCTCCACGATAATATGAAGAAGATTTCCTTTTATTTAATTATATTGATGATCCGTTCTTCTCTCATGTGTGAGTAAGTTCCTTGGGCGTGGGAGATGTAGGGGATTGGTGAGATGTGATGTACATTCATATATTTTCCATTAGTTTGTGATTGATTCTAATTACTATATTATGTGTGCTTGACTATCTATCGGATGCCTAATGCGTGTTGTCCAATTAAGGGCCCAGACAACATGATGCTTTGTTCTACATAGATAGAATCTTGTTCGCTAGCAGACCGTCGACCCCCGAGTGACACGGGGATATCAATGGAAAACTAGTAGACTCGAGGATAATGAGGAACCACTGTGCTTATTGCATTAGTCGGATCCAAGGAGCTTAATTGCTAAGCGACCTGAAGGGTCTTAATCGTCTAGTGTCTGACCATGGTTTTGGTAATAGACTAGTAGGATTATTGAAGTTGGGGTGAAATCTACCAAGAGGAGTTCCGGCTAATTATGGGTTGCTTGCCTACTCATATACTTATAAGATTATAAGTGTTACATTTGTCACTCGTCCACCTGGCATAGTCACTATCACCATGAACTGAACCTCCCCGCCCCTTCTTTTTTCATCTTCAGAAAACAACAAACAACCAAGTCGTTCTTTACTTTTATGCTTTATATTTCTGAAGTTTACATTTCAGTTTTATTTAAATATATCACATTTAATCAAAACTCCATTCTTATTTCAACACTTGTAGTCAATTCACTCGAAGACCTATGACAACTTCGGGTGTGACAGAGACTTCACTCATAAACACTTACCTTTGGGCTCCCTGTGGGATCGATATCTATACTTCAAAACTAGCTACAAATGATCTGTGCACTTGCACACATCGTCCGCCTGTACCGCCCTCCCGTACTAGGTGGCGACAACTTCGTCTCGTCAAACCCTACAACTTTCATGAAGATGCCTATATATTTCGAGGCTCTAGCCGCCGGCCAAAGAGCCACCATTCTCAGATTACATCACAACACCACCAAACGAGATCCACACCATTGTTCATCACTTCCACCATCCATCCATCCACTAGCCATAGCCATTGCTTTGTAGTTTAGACCTCCTTGTGATTTGGCGACCATTGTAAGAATAATTGCTTTCAATATAAGTATTTGTATGATGTTTTTTATCTCCGATCTATTTGTTATGAGTGAGTAGTACTCATGGGCTACGGGTTGGGGAGAAACCTCGCAGCGATTATGTGCATCTAGATCATGGGAGATTTGTATTTTGTTTGCAATTGTGATTTGTATCTTTTGTTTCTTTGTCTCTTGTCTCGATCTGTGGACTTGTAGGTACCCAAGATCCCATAGATTGATAAAGGCTTGAGGTAGGATACTTGGCTAGCGGCGATCTCATAGGAACCTCAGTGATAGAAAAGGTAGTATGGTCTTTGCTTAGCGCCCCATTCGGGATCAACAACAACATCACGACTTAAAGCTTTGATATGTGTTTTACACTTAATAATCATTTGTAACCCGTGGTTTTGGTGTGCTCTCAGTTGGATTAAAAGTCTATTGATATGCCCGCTGCATCACGGGGGCTCTAGAATATTAGGATGTGTTGCCCACAAGATATTATCTCCATTCAAACATTATGCATGACTATGCTTATTATTATACTTTATCCCATTTGATGTGCAGCTGCAGGTGGATCTTCGACCCTGGCCTATTTCCATCCACTGATTCAAACCCATTATAAAGTAAACTAGATTGGTCCGGTTAACTAAGGTAAAACGAACAAACAAAGTCTTGTAGACGTGTCATTTTTATTACCTTTTAGAAGTTCTTTTTGAGGTTCAATTAAACCTAGGTCTTCTAGGGAAAAAGCTATTATACTACATCCGTGAATTTGGATCGAAGGTATCATTAACCTATGCAGCATCACGCCTGCGTCAACTAACTTCCTGTTTACTAAACTGACTAATCCAACAGTGCAGCTTACTTACTTCATTCAAAAACACAGGGCTTTATTCAACTGGCAATGAAACTAGAGAGCTTGTATTGGTCGAGCAATCAACAGCCAGAGCTTGGCTCGTATTCCCTTCTTTTCAAACTAGCGAATGACTTCCTTTCTTTGTTTGGCGAGTGCTTCCTTTTCAGGTACTTAGCCTCGCGGTTCAAATCCATGATGGGACCATAGCAGCAAGAAAATAGGACGTAGTAAAATGAAATGGCACCATATCAGTATCAGTTAGCTCGACACACACTAGTCAAAGGGATCCTGGAAGGATTCATTGCAATTTCCACGATATTGCACATGAGAGTACCTTGACGATAAATTACTAGAAGGCATATTTGGGATTGGTGAATCATGAACATGATTTTATATACTCCCTATTATATGCATCATCTAAAATTACTCACATAAGCAATAAGGATAGAGATCTCTTTCAAAGATACTTGCAAGAACCACAACATTTACAAACAAAGAAATTCATGCCAATATGCAACCTATAAGAGATTGGATGGAAGAATAGTATGTATGAATAAGATACTTGTTACCGAGATAGCAATGGTATGATGTAGTAGATAAGAATTCTTCGATCATCCTAGCTTGACTCTGATTATCATGTGGTGACAACACCTTCCTTATAGATGGGACAAGCAACCATTGCATCTCCAATGTACCTAAAACAACATTCAAGTACATCTTGGTCCCTAAGCTTATTTGATGCAGCCCGTCCTACAGACGCTTCTACATCTACACAAACAAGTCCCCCAAGTGGACCCATGACTCGTGCCCGAGCCAAACTCCTCCAAGCTAAGGTGAACTCGCTCCTCTCTTCATGCCAATTTGATACCTCCTTGGATGGCGTGCTACTTCATACCACTACTTTGTGCATCATCAGGTATGAGCCCCTGCCACGTCGACCCACGAGCCCTGAAGCGGCACCTGTCCTGAAGCTGCCAGAGCCGGAGTGTCCGCCCGAATCCAGCCGGAGTGTCCGGCCACCCCGGAGTGTCCGGCCCACTCGACCCGGAGTGTACGGCCTGCCCGAGCCCGAACCTGGCGTGGACAATCAGAAGGTCAAATCAGACACTTCCCAGACACCACCCGGAGTGTCCGGCCACCCCGGACTGTCCGATCATTCCGACCCGGACTGTCCGGCCCAAGTGATGGGCCTGTGAGCCTAGCTGGGCCCTATGGCCCATGTACCCCTCTACTTTGCCCAGAACTCTACTTTAATGCCTGAATTACCCCTGAACTTGTGGTTGGCCTATATATAGACCCCCACCTCCATTGTAAACCCTCGGCTTGATATTGGAATTAGTGGAAACCCCTTTGTGGATCTATCTAATTCTTGCCTCATGCTCCTTGACTAAGGAGCACCAATATCCCCAAACCTCGTTGGAGTTTGCATCGTGCCTCCGCGTTGTACAAGGCCTAGGCATCGGTGTCCCTTTGTCTAGACGTCAATATCTCACCGAGTCTCCCATCTCACTATGCCGGTTCGAGAGAGAGTCCTCCGCCCGACGCCGATCCTAGGGATTGCGCCGGACTGGTCACCGCCGGCATGAGCTATTGGTGTTTATCGTGGTTTTGCGTGTGTGTGTTCATCGTGTTCTTCGTGCGTGTTCTCGTCGTCCTTCCCTTCTCCCCCCGCACTACACCCTCGATTTGAAAGGGAATCGTGAAAGATCGAGCCACTCTAGAGGTTTGCCCTCAACATATTGGTATCAAGAGCCTCGTTGCTCATGATTTCCCCCACATATTTTTCTTCTATCCACCAAAAATTCGAAAATCCCCACAAAAAAACAGCCCATATTTGCCTTTGGATCGATCTCTTGATTTGGAGTGTTATTTGTGGTTTTGATCCGACCAAACCTTATCTAAGGAGTTGGTCCAGCTTTATCCTGCGTTTCCCCAGCCTGATTTGGCCAGTTTTTCGCGGATTTGAGGCCCGAAGGCGAGGATTTCCGCTCAAGAACATGAGACGGAAACCTGCGCCGGAGTGCTCGGCTCGTACCGACCGGAGTGTCCAGCCCGACCAGAGTGTCCGGCCGAGCCAGACCGGAGTGTCCGGCTGTAACGCCAATTTTAACAATTTTGCCTCATTTTTCGCATTGGCTAATCTCCTTTGTTTGCTCGTGTCCCATGTGTGTGTCAGCACCTACCAGCAAGCTTCCGCATCATCAACTTCTGCGCTCATCGACACCACGGACCACAAACATCATCCCGCACCACCGACGCCAAGTTCATCATCATAGAAGGTATAACTTGCGTCACCTTGTTAACCCCCATCTTCCTTTGTGTGTACCTATCCCATGAAAGTGGCTCATCTTGTGTTTGCTTGAGCATTGTGCATTTGTCCTTGGATAGTGAGAGTGCAAGAGCAATATCAAGTGTGACTAGGTAGCGTCAAGGGAGAGCAAAAAAAGGGAAAAAGACACAAAGAAAAAGCAAAAAAAATAGTCTCCCCTTGCAAAAGAGAGTCTCAAAGCTTGTAAGCAAGAGAGAAAGAAGAGAGCCCAAGGCAAGTGCACAAATCCGTTGCTCACTTTTCCTCTTTGCAAACGAGCCACGGTCTCTCCTTGCATTGGCACGACAACGAGATTAGTCTTCGTTAGGACATTTTGTTTGCTCATTTTCATAGTCGTTACAAGCCCAACTTTCTCCACGTGTGTGTACATAGTTGTAGGTTCCCGTCACCCTTTTGAGTTGTTGACCTTCGCCTTTGACTTGAGTTTTGTTGGATTTTACCCACTTTTGACTATCCCTTTTCTTTTGGTTGGTTCTTTGGCTTTCCACAATCCTAACCTACCACCAACAAGCTTTTGAGAGTTAGTTCTTTCTTTAGTGTGAGTTTTCTTTGCAATTCCACTTTGCACGCTTATAGCTCTCACTTGTGGTTTCTAGTTTGGTGCAATCCCCAAGGTGAGGTACAAGGCTAACACCACCATATTCCACTTCCATATACAATACTCGTGTGTTTTGCATGATGGATAGGCATAGTGATACGAGCCAACCACCTCCCCAAGAAGAAGATCAAGGTCCATACATGACGCGTGCAAGTCACTTCATCGTCCGCCAAGAGTTCTGCGAACGTTGCCAAGCACTTGAGACGCGACAAGATGAACAATTTGGTGAGACGCAAGCCGAGTTCAAGAACATCGACAACCGCTTCGACGGCCTGGAACGACAAATGCATGCAATGCATCACAACTTCGGCCACCAAAATGAAGTGCTCCAACGCTCCGTCGCCGAAACAAATTTCAATCTTTGACGCCTCATCGATGGCATGGCAAGACCGTGTTCACGCGCATCAAGATCGGCAAGTTCTTCACATCGTCATGCACCTCTTCCACAACATCTACATCAAAGTGCTCAAAGACACAATGATGCCCCCGTGGTTGAAGATGGAATCTCTTCGAACTATGTACCTTCCCCACGGCACGCCGCAACGTCAAGCTATGATGGTGACCTGTCTTCAAGTCCACGAGCAAGGCAAGACGCACACCGTCATCACGCAAGGGCACTAGTGATCCAACAAGAGAAACAACAAGAGGAACCGCAAGCGCAACCGCAAGTCTACCACCATCGACCGCGACCCATACTTGACACAACAAGTGATGACTCCAACTTGGAGAATCAAGCTCGTCATCGACGGGAAGCTCTCCAAGGTCATCCTCCTCGTCATCAACGTCATGAATGTCAACAGTGACACCATGGTCATCACGCGGCGCCTCCTCCACATAAACAAAACTTGGAGCGTCAAGTGATACAAGTTGAGCGACGCCCACCACGTCAAGAGGCTCATGACCATGTTCTTCGCCGTGAGGACCATGTGCCTAACCAACATCACCAACCGAGGAACGAGCCTCCTCTTCGTCATCAACCGCATCAAGAGGCTCCACACCTTCGCCACCATGAGGCCCAAGTGCCTCAACCACGTCAACAACCGCGCCAAGAGCAAGAGCAAGATCCTCCTCAACAACAATATCAAGAGCAAGCTCCGCAACAAGGACGCGAGAACCAAGTTCCACCTACCCAACTACAAGATCATCAACAAGGTCACCAAGCTTGTCGCAATGACCACAACAATGAAGAAACTTTTGGCAAGCTCAAGTTCACAATGCCCAAGTTCACCGGAACCAATGACCCCGAAGAATACTTCTCGTGGGCACTCAAAGTCGACAAGATCTTCCGCATGCACAACTATAGCAACGAGAAGATGGTCTCCATGGATTCGCTTGAGTTTGATGATTACGCTAACCTTTGGTGGGAACAAGTTCAAGTTGCTCAAGATGCAAGACATGAACCGCCAATCACAACTTGGCATGACATGAAGGCTCACATGAGATCCCGGTTTGTCCCCGCGCACTACACGCGTGACCTCTTCAACAACCTTCAAGCTTCGTCAAGGGACAAAGACCGTGGAAGAGTACTTCAAGGAAATGGAACTCAACTTGATTCGCGCCAACATTGATGAACACATGGATCAAACAATGGCACGTTTCCTTATTGGCTTGAATCACCCAATCAAGCGCATCGTCGAGTTCCAAACATAAAACACAATGGTTGAGCTTGTGCACATAGCAACAAAGGCTGAACGTCAAGTGCAAGAGGACATCAAGTACAACAAGCCCAAGACGTACTTCACCTACAAGCAAGCTTCAACCGCTACACCAACAACTTCCAATGGTAGCTCCTCAAGTACCTCCAAGCCTTCCTTCAAGCCCACACTTCCTCAAGGAAAACTGCCCCCAAGTGGCAAGCAAGCAAAGAGTGATGCGCCTTTCAACGGTGAATGCTACAAGTGTGGAGGTAAAGGACACAAGTCGGCCGAATGTGGAAACAAGAAAGTCTTGTTCATCCATGACAATGGTGATGAAGAGTACTTGAGTGAATATGAGTTTGACGCCCGTGTCAAGGAAGCAATGGCAAGGCAGCAAGTGGAAGATGATCAAGAACTCCTCATGTGTGAGCATGATGCAAGTCCATCGCTTGTCATCACAAGGATCTTGACCACTCAAGCACAAGCGCATGAAGACCAACGCTCCAATATCTTCCAAACACGAGCCGGCATCAATGGCAAATCTATCAAGGTGACCATTGACGGAGGGAGTTGTCACAACCTTGCTAGCACCGAGTTGTGTGAGAAGCTCAACCTCACCCTCCATCCACACAAGCACCCCTACCACATGCAATGGCTAAGTGACCAAGGGTCCGTGAAGATCAAGCATACCGTATCGGTCTCCTTCGCCATTGGTCCTTACAAAGATACGATGGAGTGTGATGTGGTTCCTATGACAGTTTGCCACATGCTTCTTGGTCGACCATGGCAATTTGACAAGGCTGCTCAACACGATGGTCGCACCAATATATACACCTTCAAATGGCTCGACAAAACATGTGTTTTGCAACCAATGACTCCTAGCCAAATAATTGCGGACAATGCAAAGGCTTTAGCGAGGGCGCAAATCACAACACCTACTTGTGAGAAGAGCGGTCAGAGAGAGAACCACCTCATAGTGAGTGAGAGCCACAAGCCAAATTCGAGTGGAAAAAATAAGAGTGTTCTCCTTGCCACCAAAAGTGAGATGAGAGATATTCGGAACAACCCATCCATCTTGCACTATGTCCTCCTTTGCAAGGGACTAGTGCAAGGAACTAATGAATTAACCAATGTTCCTCCATCTTTGATGAATGTTTTGTAGGAATTCAAGGATGTATTCCCCGAAGAGCTTCCACATGGACTACCTCCTCTTCGCGGCATCGAACATCGAATTGACCTCATCCTTGGTGCACCACTTCCCAACGGCGCTGCTTACCGCACGAACCTGGAGGAGACGAAGGAGATCGAACGTCAAATCAACCAACTCGTCTCCAAAGGTTTGATCCAAGTTAGCACTAGTCCAAGTGTCGTACCCGTGATTCTTGTTCCTAAGACGGATGATACGTTACGGCTATGCATGGACTGCCGTCCAATCAATGCTATCACCGTGCGTTATCGACATCCCATACCACGTCTCGATGACATGCTTGATGAGTTGTGTGGAGCCACTATTTTTTCAAAAATTGATCTTCGTAGTGGTTACCATCAAATACGCATGGCTGAAGGTGATGAGTGGAAAACCGCCTTCAAGACCAAACTTGGTCTCTATGAATGGTTGGTTATGCCCTTTGGTTTATCAAATGCCCCATCCACCTTCATGCGCCTTATGAATCACATCTTGTGTTCTCTCATTGGGAAAAGTGGTGTTGTCTATTTCAATGTTATTCTTGTTTATAGCAAATCACTTGAGGACCATCTAACACATGTCAAGGAAGTGTTGCAAATCCTTCGACATGAAAAGCTTTATGCTAATCTTCCCAAGTGCACTTTTGCTAAAGACAAGTTGATTTTTCTTGGATTTGTCGTTTCTTCGATGAGAATTGAAGTTGATGTTTCCAAGGTAAAGGACATACGAGATTGGCCCATACCAACAAATGTGAGTGAACTCCGAAATTTTGATGGGTTGGCCGGTTTCTATCGTCGCTTTGTGAAAGACTTTTCAACCATTGCTTTGTCCCCTTAATGAATTGACCAAAAAGAATGTCACCTTCATGTGGGGCAAAGCACAACAAAAAGCTTTTGATGAACTTAAAAAGAGGCTCACCGAAGCACCTCTTCTTGCTTTACCGGATTTCACAAAAACTTTTGAGATAGAGTGTGATGCTAGTGGTATTGGCATTGGAGGAGTCCTTATGCAAAACGTACGTCCTATAGCCTACCATAGCGAAAAACTTGATGGTGCTCGCCTTAACTATCCGATTTATGACAAAGAGATTTTTGCCTTAGTTCATGTCCTTCAAGTTTAGCAACACTACCTTTGGCCCAAGGAATTTATCATACATTCTGACCACGAGTCGTTGAAATATCTCAAAGGCCAAGCTAACTTGAGCAAGAGACACACTAAGTGGGTTGACTTCATGGAGTCTTTCCCGTACATTGTCAAGCATAAGAAGGGCAAAGATAATGTAGTTGCGAACGCATTGTCTCGCAAACATACAAGCCTTCTTACGAGACTTGAAATCAACGTGTTGGGTCTTGAGGAAATAAAATCTTTGTATGCTTCCGACCCGTTCTTTGAACCAATTTTCGCAAAGTGCTCCAATGTCAAGGGAGTTGATGATTTCTATTTGCATAAGGGATTTCTATTTAAACAAAACAAGCTATGCATCCCGAAGTCGTCGCTTCAACTTTTGCTTCTCCGAGAATCTCACGGTGGAGGCCTTATGGCTCACTTTGGCCGCGACAAGACATTGGACATGCTCTCCAATCACTACTTTTGGCCCAAGATGAAGCGTGACGTGGAGCGCTACGTTCAATGATGCACAACATGTGTTCAAGCTAAGTCGCAAGCTAATCCCTATGGTCTTTATATGCCTTTGCCTATTCCTCATACACCTTGGTCCGACATTAGCATGGATTTCGTGTTAGGATTGCCTAGATCTAAGCATGGTCATGATTCTATATTTGTTGTTGTGGATCGTTTTTCCAAAATGGCACACTTCATACCATGCCATAAGACCGACGATGCTTCACATGTTGCAAATCTGTTTTTCAGGGAAATCGTCCGTCTTCACGGTGTGCCAAGGACAATCGTCTCCGACCGCAACGTCAAATTCATGAGCTACTTGTGGAAGACCCTCATGGGAAAGCTAGGCGTCAAGCTCCTCTTCTCATCCGCATCACATCCTCAAACTGATGGCCAAACCGAAGTTGTTAACCAAAGCCTCGGAACTCTACTTCGTGTGTTGATCAAGAAAAACCTAAAGGATTGGGAGGAATGCATTCCATACGCCGAGTTCGCCTATAATCGAGCCAAGCACTCAACAACCAAGATGAGTCCATTCATGATCGTCTATGGTTTCGAGCCCCTCACCGCGCTCGACATCCTACCACTACCTCTCCATGAACGCACAAACATGGATGTCGAGAAGCGCGCACAAGCTATGAAGAAGCTTCATGAAGAAACAAGAGCTACTATCGAACAACAAGTCCTTCGCCAAGCTTCAAGGTTAAACAAGGACAAGAAGGAGATGATATTTGAAGAAGGTGACCTTGTGTGGATACACCTAAGCAAGGACCGCTTCCCCAAGGAACGTGACTCCAAGCTCAAGCCAAGAGGAGATGGCCCCTTCAAGGTCCTCAAATGAATAAACAAAAATGCCTACATCATCGACATCCCGACCTCCAAGTACCTTGCAAGCAATACATTCAATGTCAAGGATCTCTCACCCTACCATGGAGATGTTCAAGATGATATCCATGAAGAGTCGAGGACGACTCTTTCCCAAGGGGGGGAGGTGATGCAGCCCGTCCTACGAATGCTTCTACATCTACACCAACAAGTCCCCTAAGTGGACCCATGACTCGTGACCGAGCCAAACTCCTCCAAGCTAAGGTGAACTCGCTCCTCTCTTCGTGCCAATTTGATACCTCCTTGGATGGCGTGCTACTTCATACCACTACTTTGTGCATCATCAGGTACGAGCCCCCGCCGCGTCGACCCACGAGCCCTGAAGCGGCACCTGTCCTGAAGCTGCCAGAGCCGGAGTGTCCGCCCGAATCCAGCCGGAGTGTCCGGCCACCCCGGAGTGTCCGGCCCACTCGACCCGGAGTGTCCGGCCTGCCTGAGCCCAAACCTGGCGTGGACAATCAGAAGGTCAAATCGGACACTTCCCGGACACCACCCGAAGTGTCCGGCCACCCCGGACTGTCCGGTCGTTCCGACCCAGACTATCTGGCCCAAGTGATGGGCATGCGAGCCTAGCTGGGCCCTATGGCCCATGTACCCCTCTACTTCGCCCAGAACTCTACTTTAATGCCTGAATTACCCCTGAACTTGTGGTTGGCCTTTATATAGACCCCCACCTCCATTGTAAACCCTAGGCTTGATATTGGAATTAGTGGAAACCCCTTTGTGGATCTATCTAATTCTTGCCTCATGCTCCTTGACTAAGGAGCACCAATATCCCCAAACCTCGTTGGAGTTTGCATCGTGCCTCCGTGTTGTACAAGGCCTAGGCATCGGTGTCCCTTTGCCTAGACATCAATATCTCACCGAGTCTCCCATCTCATAGTGCCGGTTCGAGAGAGAGTCCTCCGCCCGACGCCGATCCTAGGGATTGCGCCGGACCGGTCACCGCCAGCGTGAGCTATTGGTGTTTATCGTGGTTTTGCATGTTTGTGTTCATCGCGTTCTTCGTGCGTGTCTTCATCGTGTTCATCCTTCCCTCCTTCCCCCGCACTCCACCCTCAATTTGAAAGGGAATCGTGAAAGATCGGGCCACCCTAGAGGTTTGCCCTCAACATTATTGGTTCCAAAGTGGTTAGACTAACCACAATACATAGGACACACTCCATAAAAATATGTGCATATTTAGAGATGAAATTTGAATTTCATGCACATCTTAGCCATTAAGGATTTGATAGAGTATGCCCTATATACTGGATCAAAGAAAGCAAACACATGATATAAAATATACATTTAGTAAACATGCATGCACAAGACTGTCAAGATCCAAAGAGGATATAATTTGGACAAAACACCAAGATATTCAAGAAGGCAAACAAGGTGTGACAAAACATATTTGTTGTCCAAAGATATCAAAGAATCAAATCAAGACATGATATATTGAACAAAGTTCAACAAATGAACTAAAAAAACTATTGAGCATAAGAGATGTGTTGTGGTGGTGGCACGGTAGATGCCATGTATAGGCTAAATATGGGGCCAATGAGCACTAGAGGTATCCAGGGAGGGATAGTGTGGTGATTCCACACATAGATGAGTTGTATTCACTAGATAAATGGTGGATTGCAAGGGTTCCTCGAGCTGTTCTTGGGGAGGAAGAGGATGAACTTCTCAACTACCCACACAACTCTCTAGGGTTTTCCCTTAGTAAAAATGGCTGACCCTCTCTATGGAGGTCCTGGTTATATAGGGGAGCCTAGGTTACAAGTTAGGGCATACATGGAGGGAATATTCTCCAAATATGCTTCTCCCAAACTATCAAAGCGGTGTTCCTCTTTTCCCTTCCGTAAGCCGCTCCGGTCTCATGGTGTAAGCCTCTCTGAGCCCCTCTGTGGCGCGGCGTCATCCGACATAGGCGACGTCACCCGACATAGGCTACGTCACCCTTGTCGGCCAGTACCCGCTAGTCCTCCCCTATGTCCTCTGCGCTCATGCTACAGTGGAGAGAGAAAACCTTTGACCAGCAAGATTCCTCCCTTCTCTTGGAAGCCAAGTGGTAACCTGGCTCGGTCCTGGTTAACTCGGCCTTTTGGGTACCTGCAAGCAAGTTACAATGAGTTTGCCAACATACTCCTTATGCCGGCCGAGGCTACACTAGGAGAATTCCGTCCGGGCTGGGTCTACCGTAAGTCGGCCCGCCTTGACATAACTCGGCTATCATGGACATTATACCCGGTGTGACCTACCCGGGGGTATCCCCCAACATTAGTCCCTGAAACTGGTGCGGTCTTAGCAACTTCAGCGGATAAGGCCACAGCAGGTTCAACCTACTAGATTATTTTTCTTTCTTGTTGAGTTACTCTTATGTCGGCTCATCTATTCTTATGACTTGGTGTTCCTTTTGATTTCCCTTGGCTCATTGCGAGATATTCCTCGCTGACCAGGTTACCTTCTTAGATCCCGGTTACCCACTTAGATCCCTTCCTTCTTGCGTACGCTTCCCCACGTCCTACGTGGAGGGTAATCATTACTTTGCCTCATTTTAAGGGCCTGCGCCAGTTACTACGCCTGTTATTGTGCTCATTGTCAGGGATAACTGCTGCAAATGTCATGTCGTGGGTGTCTCCTTGTTAACCGCAATGCCATGTCTTGTCGTGCGATCCGCTACACACTGTGGCCCTTCCTGTGGCCTGCTTCTGATTGGTTTGTTCGGTGAAATACACGGCCACACCGTGCGGCTCTCTGCACGATGCGATCCCCCTACCACACTTAGGGGCATGGTTAAATAGGGGGTGAGGTACGCCCCTTGGTCATTTCCCCCATTTGCACGCCAGTTTCCCCTTCTGCTTCTTCTTCTTCCGCGTGACACCGCCACCACCCCCGCTTCTGCTTAGCATAGTGCCGCTGCTATCGCACCCAGTCGTTGCTTTTTCTCCGCCGCTGCTACGCCGCCATGGGTCTGTGCCAATCCGAACCTTTGCCCTTTTCTTCAGATTGGATCCACGAAGGCGAAGATATGGAGATGGCTGAATCAGAGGAGGTGATCATCGTCGAAGAACATAAGGAGGTCGGCGAGTCCCACGAGCACGGCGCCTAGGCCGGTTCCTGGGTCTGCCAGGATGACATCGACTGGCTGTACCGGACCCGCCGCATCCCCCCCAGGGTTTCCTGTCGCCTCCCCTGCCAGGAGATCATTCCCTCTCCCAATCTGGGTGAGTATGTGGTTTTCCTTTCGCACTTTCAACGGGGGTTCGGCCTTCCCGTCAGTGATTTCTTCCGTGAATTCATCACCACCTTTTCTCAACGACCACACCATATTCCACTTCACTTTCTTCTTTTGCTTTCGGGGTTGAGGGTTACCTCGGCCTCTGTCCCTCCATTCATATTTGGTATAAATTTTTCGGCTTTAGGGCCAACATTGTCCCTTATCTGGAAACTGCCCTCGCCAACAAATCTTTGACCCAGTGCGGGGCAGCCTCGATCTCACCTCGGAAGAACTCCGTCTGTCCCCGAGTCACCGACCTGGAGTCCTACAAGGGGTGGTCCAAGACATTCTTCTACGTGAAGAACGATACCGAGGTGGAAAAGATTTGGCTACTCCCCTTCTTACTCGGCATCCCCGACAGGACCTTATGGGACCGGGTTCCAAGGACATCCACTGCCTTGGTGAATCAGGTGGAGAAACAGATCAAAGAGCTGAATAAGTTGGGGATGTGCAGCGAGGATATCATGATCACTTTCGTTTGTAGCTGAATATCCCCTCTGCAGGAGCGTACTCACAAGCTTTGCCATATGAGCGGGCATCTCGACCCCAACCAAACCTCATCCTTTGAGCTCAACAATACTCAGATCTTCCGCCGGATCAAGGCCATCTTCAAGATAACCTCGGACATGAATGAGGACTGGGAATGGGGGTTCGAGCACTTCTACCGATATAAGATACCTCCCGTGGTATATTTCTCATTTGACCCTTTTTCAGAGTTACGTTTTATGTTGGACCATATCATTTACTTGATCCTTTTGTGATATGGCTTTCAGATGTTTCTTCAGCAAACAGTTGAGGATGGTACAGAATCGTCCCTTAAGTGGGGGGAAAACCGAGATGCCTCGGATATAGAGGAGCCGGGTTCCGAGGCTTTCTTGCCTACTCCGGACCCTAGCATCAGATGACCCTCTCGTAAGACCTCTGACTTAAGGGATTGGCCGGATGATGATGAAGATCCTGATTGTGAAGCTCTTGAGGTACTTGACCCGATGCCTATCTCATACGCTTTTCCGGTTGACCCGACTCCAGCTAACCCAGCTGGCCAGGTCCACACTGATCCACCTATTGCCATGGGTGATCCGGTTCCTACCCCTTCGAAGAAACGTGCGGCCACCTCGGCTCCCTCTTCGGAGCCGCCCAAGACCAAGAAAAGACAAAAGAAATCCGGCGATAAGTCCGTCAACAAACCCCCGACTAAGGCCACCGTCCGGAGAGGCCCAAAGCCCAAGGATCCACCCACTTCTTCCGAGTAAGCTCTTCTCTTTTTTCATTGTTCCTCAATTTTCCTTTCTCCTTTTACATGTATTTCTTGTTTCTCTCTTTCTGTTCTAAATTGTACTTGTTTTTTTTGTGATTTGACAGGCCCCCTAGGGATATTTCCCAAAGTGGTTCGAGCATAGCCTCACCTCTCCGAGATGCTCCACCCTCTCCTTGTCACGATGACACTCCACCCCTGAGCCCTATTCTAGAGAGTTGCACGCTGAATATCAGCCCACCTCAGCAAGACGATGGAAACATTGGCGCAGAGGGAGGTGGTGCCTTCGAGGATGCGCCTATGCCAGATGGGCCTAGTGCCTCTTCTGCCCAGCAGAAACATGACGATGATGGTGCCAGCAATATCGGCACCGAGAAAACTCCTTCCGAGGTGCCGGTAACTCCAGCACCGACCCCAGTTTAACCTCGACCAGATCTAGATCCAGTTCAAGTTCTAAGCACCAGCTCCTCCTGCCTCGTCCGAGTCTGTACAGATTCAGTGAGAAGATCAAACTCGGCCCAGCTCGAAGGCCAAACCCTCTGCACAAACCTCTTCAGCCGAAGATATATTCTAGCAGAAGTCTCAGACCAAACCCGGAGATCAAACCACCTCTTCGCAGTAGCATCCCAAATCCAGTACCAAGGCTAAGAAATGTGTTGATGCTTCCAAGGGCCAAAAGGTTTCGAGGCTACCAAGACCAAGCCCCCCAAAGGAACAGCGGCTGAGTCTGGGCAGCGCACTCTTGTGTCCATGATGCAAAAGGAGAGCACTGCCTCTGGCTCCACTGCTGAAAATAGCTTAGTCTGCACACCAGCCCGGCCTCGGCTCAGTTAACCCAAAAAGTTGCTCATGCTAAGGGCTTGGTTGTAGCCCAGACTCTCAGCGAGGAAAGCTATGGCTCACTCTCCGAATATGCGGATAATTGCAATAATGCCAAATATGTGGACATTAATTCTGGTAATCCGCTAAAGTTTAGTCCTGCCGAGATTAGCACGGAGATGAACATAGCCGCTAAAGCCATTGGCCTTGCCAGCAAAATGATGGAGGTAAAATTTTCTACCATACCTTACATATGCACAAGTAGTTGTAGATATATCCTCTAGTCCCCGAGCCTCTGGGGGAGTAACTTGTTACTCGGCCGGATGCTCTTAGAAAACTAGCATAATTCCTTAGTCGCTTCGAATATCCACTCACCTAGAACAGGGTTAAGTTCCGCTTGGCCCGGATCTTGTATAGATTCAAATATCCACTCACCTAGAACTGGGTTAAGTTCCACTTGGCCCGAGTCTTGAGTAGTTTCAAATATTCACTCACCTAGAGCCGGGTTAAATTATGCTTGGCCTAGATCTTGTATAGATTCAAATATCCGCTCACCTAGGGCCGGGTTAAGTTCCACTTGGCCCGGGTCTTGGGTAGTTTCAAATATTCACTAACCTAGAGCCGTGTTAAGTTCCGCTTGGCATGGATCTTGTATAGATTCAAATATCCAGTCACCTAGAGCCGGGTTAAGTTCCACTTGGCCCGGGTCTTGAGTAAGTTCAAATATTCACTTACCTAGAGCCGGGTTAAGTTCCACTTGACTCAGGTCTTGAGTAACTTCAAATATTCCTTATGATACATGAGCTAGCATTTTTCTTTTTAGATCACCACCAACTGCCGGACTATTGAGTTTCAGCGGCTCTTGTACTCCTACAAAGAGCTGTGCGCAAAGCATAAGGCCGTGATGCCTGAGGTGGAGAAGAAATGTAGATTTCTCTCTTTCATATTTACCCTTTTTTACTTCTTCATCCTTTGAATTGTCGACCTAACTTGTGATTCGGATTGTCAGCTTAAGTGGAAGTTGAATGCATCATTATGAGGAAGAAACTAGCCATGATAAAAGGTAATTCTCCTTGGTTATTCATCATTTGTCCTTTTTCCCTCTGACTCAGCAGATACTTATACCTCGGCTCTGTCGGATCAAAAAACTATTGCAGTGTCTCTTCAAGATAGCGTGCCTTTCCCTGACATGATGCTCCACTTTCTCGAACAAGCAGGGCAACATCAGGCCGAACTAAAGAACAAAGATGATGAAATTGCCCAACTTAGGCTCAAAGATAATGAGATTACTTGGCTCAATGCTAAGATTGAAAAACTGAAAAATCTCCATAAGGATAAGCTGGATAAAATTGATCAGAACTTCTCCGAGGAAAAAGAGCAGATGCAGACCAACCTTGAGAAGAGCCAAGATATGCTGAAGGACGCCGACCTCAAGTTTGAGTCAGTGAACATAGAATATTAAAAGCTCAGGGAGAGGAATGCTAATTGGCTCATGGAGTTGACTCGGATCAACAGTTATATCTCTCATCAGTTTTTCTCTTGTGCTGACATTTCTTTCTCCAGGTCTTGTGCCCTTAGTAACTTGTCTTATTTGTCTCATTTTCAGGCAAATTTCTGGAGACCAGCGCCCTTGCTGCTATTACTATTAACAAATTCTGCTTGAAGAGATGTACTCTGGTTGGTCCTTCTGCCAAACCAATTCCTTATGATATGGAGATACCTTGGTGAGCCTCGCAGCTCGGGTGGTACCCATGAAGAGCTATGGTTCGGATATCATGGATGCTGCTGTCTGGATCTTCAGCGCCCTTTGGCCCTCAGAGCCCACTCCCAAAGGTCCTGCCCCATTAATTGCAAAATTGATGGAATGTGCTCAACTTGATCTGTGGAGGGAATGCGTTGCACATGCCGATGACGACACAGCCTTGAGCTTTGTGCTATCTTGGTACGAAGGTCTTGACCTGAAGGTTCTCAGCCGCATGCGCACTAGATCCAGATGGACAAATGACCCGGATTGCATTGCTCAACGCAAAGCTTGCGCCTACAATCGCATTCAATATGCTTATTGCCAACAATGGAATGAGGGGCTGAGTTTCCTTGAAGTCGTCAATGACGCTTATGTCGAAGATGACTCGGATGGCGAAGAGCAAGAAGCTTTGGACTACGCCGAGGATACTGAAGATCCCGAGGAAGCTGAAGTCAACCCGGGCGATGAGGCTAAAACCAAAGTTCCCCCCACCGACACTGACTTGCCTCCTCCTGCTACAGATACCTCGGATGCTGCTGCTCCTTGAGCCAAAAACACTTTGAAATTTGTTAAATCCCCGGTATGCCGGGCGCAGATGTAATATGCACAATGGGTTATTTTGCTACCACTAAGTCTTTTATGTCAGATTAACTTGGGCAAAGTCCCCGAGTTTCATTTTCCTGTTCTCCCAATTTTATGATTTGGCTCATGTCTACCTTGATTCCGTTTTTGACTTACGAGTCCGAGGTTCAAAAAATTGACTTAACAATACTCGAAACTTTAGGATTAGCTCAAAATAATTCAACATAACAAGAAATAAAGTAAATATATGGATTAGTTCGAATAACAAATGTTAGCTCGATTATGTTCCATTCCTTTGTCGTTTTTCATATGCTTAGCAATTCCAAACTTGTTCTCTTTCTTGCCATGAAGCCAATTCTTGTTGGACATCAACAAGCCAAAGAGTTAGGTTTTTGGTGCCTACACATTACTAATCCAGCTAAGGTGTAAGTAATTTAAGCCAGCTGACATATACAAAGGTAAATGCAGAAATGACAATTATTAAGGCAGTCCCCGAGTTTATGCCTGAGGTGCCGAAGTTTCATTGATAAGCTCATTGCCGACAAACAGATCGACATATGAGAGTTTGATATACATACACTTTTAGCTAAGTGTAAAACGGGCGAAGTAGAGCTACATTCCATGGTCACTTGGATTCCTTGCCGGACCTGTCCACCTTATTCTTCTCTTGTGGTTGAGCATCAATGAGGTAATAGGCATCGTTGTCCAATGCTTTGCTTATAATGAATGGCCCTTCCCATGGAGGGGATAACTTATGCATGCTGGCAGTACGCTGCACTAACCGAAGTACCAGATCTCCTTCCCGGAAGACTGGGGGTTCACTTTCCGGCTATGGTAGCATCAGAGATTTTGCTGATAAATGGCGGATCTGGACAAGGCTAGTTGTCTCGCTTCTTCCAGCAGATCAACATCATTTTGCTGGGCTTCTTGCACTTCGGCTTCTGTGTATTGGGTGACTCTAGGCAAATCATGCTCTATGTCAGCTGGTAATACAGCTTCTACCCCATATACCAGAAAGAATGTTGTATAGCCTATTGATTGATTTGGAGTTGTTCTTAAACTCCACAGTACCGCTGGCAGTTCTTCTATCTAGCACCCACTGATCTTTGCAGCGGCTCAACGAGCCAGGGTTTTATCCTGGACAGAACTAGTCAGTTGGATCTTTCCACTTGTCCGTTCGATGCGGGGTGGGCTACTGATGCAACATCTAGCCGGATCCTCTTATCTCGATAGAATATTGCAAATGCTCCTTCGGCAAAATAGGTACCATTGACAATTGTGATACTGTGAGGATAGTTGTATCTCAGAATAATATCTTTGAGAAAAGTCACGGCCGTAGCTCCATCACACTTTATTATTGGCTTTACTTCAATCCACTTGGTAAATTTGTCCACCATGACCAAGATATGGGTCATATTTCCCTTGGACGGCTTAAATGGTCCAACCATATCCAAGCACCACACAGCAAATGGACAAGTGATTGGTATAGTCTTCAGTTCCAACATTGGCATGTGTGTCTTGGTGGCGTACCTCTGACAACCATTGCATTTCCTTACTAGATCCTCGGCTTGCTCTAAGGCACTTGGCCAGTAAAACCCATGCTTATAAGCTTTTGCCACTAAGGCTCTGGACGATGTGTGATGCCCACATTCCCCCTGATGTATATCTCAGAGGATATCAAGCCCTTCTTCCGGGTCAACACATCGTTGTACAACACTTGTGACACAATTCAGTATTGATAATGGTGTATGCCTTTGCTCTCATCTGAACTTTCCTTGATAGTATCTCATCACTTGGCAAAGTTCCATCCTTCAAAAACTCAAATATTGCTTTTGCCCATGTTGGTATAACACGAACTGGGAAAGGTACCTCATCAATTTCCATTGCATCCACCAACATAACTCTCGCCAGATCAAGCTGAATAGTCCCTGGGTTCTACAAGGCAGTCACCGGGTTTGCTGAGATAGTCCCCAGGTTTGCTGAGGTGTTTCCCCAATCAATATTCATTGGGACAGCTTCTGATCCGGGGTTTGTCAGGACATAGATTGAGTCAAATTCTGGTGAAGGAGAAATAGATGGTTTTCTCAAATGCTCCAAAGCAACTCCTGGTGGGATGGCCTGCCGAGATGAGCCTAGCTTACACAATATGTCATCTACTTCATTTTCGCCCCGAGGTACATGATGGAATTCGCATCCCTCAAAGTACCCACATATCTTTTGGACATGAAATATATAAAGGGCCATGTTTGCATCCAGGGCATCCCAATGACCAGACACTTGCTGCACCACCAAATCCGAATCACCAAAGCACTGTATCCAATGTATCCCAACTTCCTTTGCCACCTTAAGTCCATGCATGAGCGCTTCATATCCGGCCACATTGTTTGATGCTCTAAAATGGATCTGCAACACATAGTGCAGTTGATCTTTCTTGGGCGAAGTAAGTACTACCCCGGTCCCTAGCCCTTCCTTCAGCTTTGATCCATCAAAGTGCATCCTCCAATAATTAGAGTCTGGCAAAGGTGGTTCGTACTGCGTCTCGGCCCAATCCACTAAAAAAAGCATCCACTTCTTGATATTTGATGGCGTCCCTTCTATCAAATTGTGGTGCATAAGGGGCTAGCTCAATTGCCCATTTTGTGATCTGGCCACTTGCATCCTTGTTACTCATTATTTAATATATGGGTGCCTCACATATCACTTTTATTGGGTGTTCCTCGAAGTAATGCTTGAGCTTCTTGGCTCCCAAGTACACGCCATATGCCATTTTCTAATAGTGAGGACAGTTCTGCTTCGAAGTTGATAATACCTTGCTTAGGTAATACACTAGCCTCTACATCGACTTACCTTCCTTGTCATGCTCCACCACTACCACGACACTTACGACTCGGTTGGTCGCTGCTATATAGAGCAACATTGGCTCTTTGGATAGTGGTGAAGCTAACACTAGTGCAGAGGCTAGCATCCTTTTCAGATCATGAAACGCGCTATCAGCTTGCGGTGTCCATATGAATTTATCTACCTTTTTCATTAGCTGATAGAGAGGCAATGCCTTTTCTCCCAGCCGACATACAAACCGACTTAATGATGCCAGGCAACCGGTGAACTTCTAAACATCATTAAGACACTTCAGCGGTTCCATCTTTTCAATAGCCCGATTTTTTGTCAGATTAGCTTCAATACCTCGGCTGGACACGAGAAAACCGAGTAATTTTCCTGTCGGGATACCAAAGGTGCACTTCTCCAGGTTAAGCTTCATTTGGAACCTCCTTAAGTTCGCGAATGTCTGCTGAATATCTTCTAGGAGCATTTTGCTTTCCTTTTTTTTATCACCACATCATCTACATATACTTGGGCATTTCTCCCAATTTAATCATGCAAACATTTTTGCATACACCTTTGATACGTTGCTCGTGCATTACTTAAGCCAAATGGCATGGTGCGATAGCAATAAGCCCCATACGGGGTAATGAAAGCCGTCTTTATTTGATCATACGGGTTCAGGGGTATCTGATGGAAACTAGAATACGCATCTACAAATTACAACAACTCACACCTAGTGGTCAAATCTATGACCTGATCTATCCTTGGCAGTGGGAATGGATATTTTGGACATGCCTTATTCAGGTTCGTGTAATCGATAAACATACACCACACCACTACTACATTCGGATCATCCTTTTTATTTTCCACAAGCACCGGATTAGATAGCCAATCCGGATAGAGTACTTCCATGATAAACCCAGCTGCAAGGAGCCGAGCTATCTCATCACCAATTGACTTTCTCCTATCTTCGGTGAAGCGGTCGAGAGGTTGCTTCACCAGCTTAGCTCCGGGTCTCACATGCAAAGAGTGCTCGGCCAACTCCCTCGGTACACCTTGCAAATTTTGTGTAGACCAAGCAAAAATATCCTGATTCTCATAGAGGAAGTGGATGACCTTGCTTTCCTATTTGTCGCTTAACCCAGCACCAATGGTTACGGTGCGCTCTGGGAACTGATCATCAATGGGAACTTTCTTGGTATCTTTTGTCGCTTGAAACGAAACACTTCCATGCGGGTTAGTCAGAGCTGGCATACTTAGCTGGGCGAACTGAGCCAATGCCGCTACCTCTTGGATCCTCCTTTTTTCCTGAGCAATGACCAGTGACTCGGCCAGGTTTGACCCGGCTTAGGCACACTCAAGGGAACGCCGGAAATCCCCAACTATGGTGATCACTCCATTTGGTCCTGGCATTTTCATATTCAAGTAACTGATGTGGGTACTTGCCATAAACTTGTTGAGAGTGGGCCTGCTGAGTAACACATGATAAGCACTGCCCAAGTTCATAACTTCAAACTCCAAATTCTCAGATTGGTAATTGTCCCTTGTGCCGAATAACACATCAGTCCGGACCTTGCCAATGGGCTTGCAGGAGATACCCGGCACAATGTCATGAAAAGTTGTCTTTGTTGTTTGGAGCATGTTCTCCATCACTCCCAACTTGTGCATTGTATCCTTGTAAATATGTTGATGCTACTGCCATTGCCAATCAGTATCTTGGAGAACCTCACGTTGATATCCGGCCCAATGAATGTTGGGTCAAGCACTAGTGCATATGATCCTAGACTTGGCATGAGCCTGGGGTGATCCTTGAGGCTCCATGTAATCTCCTGATCCGCTAAGGCATATACCTCGTCACAGCTGGCATAACTGCGTTCGCTTCCATGTCGGTGCTGCACGCTCTTTCTGTCAGTTTCCTCCGTAGTAAACACATAGTAACTTTGGTGATGCTCTCTATATTCATTTGTCCCGTAATTGTTGGGGTACCTTCGACTCTGCTTTTGTTGGTTTTCCACCTGATGCACTGCATCTCTTCTCTCGTGGTTTTCATACCTTGGTAGACGTGGTGGCAACATCAGCTACTGCCCATTTCTCCCAGTGAGTTGCTACTTCCAAGGTGCATCATGTCGAAGTGCATCGTGTCGAGGTCCATCATGCCGAGGTGCCTGAGCATTCCCCGAGCCACTTTTCTCTATTTTCCTCATCCACTCACATTGCCGGGTCGTATGATTCGCTGGATTACTCGGATTTGGCATGTGGAACTTGCACGGCTGATCCAACATAGACTCATATGTATACCTCGGCCTATCCTTCTTTTCTTGCCACTGTTTCTTCTGCTCGAGCATCCAAGTTTTCTTGCTATCATTTCTTGGAGTACACTGTTTCCCTCCAGTTTTCTGATGCTGATTTGCACCGGCATTTGGCTGATCTTGATCCACTACCGAAACTTGTTGCGAACTATATCTATACTCCGGCCGCTCATATCTCCTTTTACCTTGGAAATCATTCCGCCGGGATGACCTGGTTCCATCTTGATTGTAGTACTCTTCATTTGACTCACTTGACATTAGCCGAGGTTGAGGTGGATCACCCAACGCATATGAATCATCAATCTGGATTGTTTCTGCCAACATGGTTGGCATATCCCTCTGCAGCCTCTGCCACAACATACTCACATACCTACATCCTTGAGTGAACCAAGCAATAGCCTCTGATTCAATTACTCCTTCACAAGAATTGTGCACATTGCACCATCGAATCAGGAATTCTCGGTCCGTCTCATTCGGCCTTTGCTTGCACATTGCTAGAGTCTGTGGCCTCTTCAGCCTCTTGTACGAGCTCGCAAAGTTGCTGATGAAAAACTCCTCAAAATCTATCCAACAGTTAATACTTCCTGGTGGAAAATTGTTCAACCAGACTCTTGCTGGCACTTCCAACATCTAAGGCACATACCTCACAGCCCATCTGAAATTGCTCGTGGAAATGTTCACTGCAGTTTCATAGTGATTGAGCCAATCCTCCGGCTTGGTGCTGTCGTCATACGTCTTTGTTCCTCTGGCCAATAGGAAGTTTGGCATAGGTGGTTCCCTCATGATCCGAGGTCCAAAACACGCTGGACCTAGAGGACTTTCTCCCTCAATCATCTCCGACATATAAATTTGGTACAACTTCAATCTTACATCATCTAGCTACAAGTTCCTGTTTCCGAGTCTTGATCCTATCACATTGTGCTCTGGCCTAGGAAACATGGCATCATCCATTGCCGAATAACCATCATTATACCTATCTTGATCCGTACGAGCATATTGTTGTTGCATTGTCGGGCCAGCACTTTGCTCCTACAGAGGTACATAATGTTGCTGCTGTTGCCGAGGTGGGTTTTGCCCTGCTCCCGCCGAGTTATGTTGTCCGGCATTGCCGTTTCTAGCATTTCCCTGACCGGCATTGCCTTGGTCGCGGTTACCTCGGCCAGCTTCACCTCGGCTGGCACTGTGACAATCCTCATCTACTTACACTACTTTTCCTTTCCATGCCCTTGCCGGGTCATACGAAACCATCTGTTTGTTCTTTCTCCCCGAGGTTACCACATCCTCTCTTCTAGGTCCATCATGAGGTGATGATGTTTCCCTGATGGATTTCGTCGGGTTACCCCCTGCCGAATGAACTACATGAGAGGCTCCTGCTACCGCCAGGTTTGCCTTGATTATCTGCTCATTCTGCTTGTTTGCTACTCTTACTAAGTAGTTTACTCTTTCCTACCGCCTCTCTCGGGATTCTCCGATCAGACCCTCTAACTCAGACGCTGCTGCTTCTGTAGCCCTAAGGTTCTTCACCGGGGTACTATACCTTGCCAGCCCTGCTGTCACTAAGGTAGCTGAATGCCCTGGCTTAGGCATATACTCTTTGTCTATCTAAGTGATCAAGTTTCTACCCCTAATTTTTACTCCGTCCAAACGAGTGGGGCTAATCCGGGTTGCTTTAGCGTATTCACGCAGAGTGATGTTCAGTGACTCCTACAACTCTGCTACTTTTTTTGCCCTTGCTAGCATTTTTAGCATGGTCTCCTCTAGCTCGGCATGTGCCTGAGCTGGATCTACAACGGGTGCTATGGGAGTAGTTAAATTATCTATTGCCTGCTGCAACACTTTCTCCAGCCTCTCTAGTGGAGGGAATCTTGACCTAGGTTGCTTCGATGTAGCGTCCGGATCTAGTGCTGGATTCATGCTTGCTCCTTCATCTGGCGCTATCATCATGACTTCAATGCAGCTAGCAGGGTGAGTGATATGCGAGCTGCAAGCCGCGCTGAGAGGTGGTTCGCCTCCCTCGACGACATGCTGCGGGTGAACACAGGACTCGTCGACACCGATGTAGATCTTGTGGGCACCAAGGTTGATGAATAGGCCGTTGTGCAGTGGAGGGCGCTTGCCGAAGCTGCCAACATTGTCGCTGATGTAGTCCAGCCTCCAAAGCACTGAACCAGCCTGGAGACGATGCGTTCGCCGGTGCCAATGATGTTTCCCTTCTGGATCTTCACTCCTTCTACTGCCGCTAGCCCCACGGTGGGCGCCAACTATCATGGTGGTGGCACAGTAGATGCCATGTATAGGCTAAAGATGGGGCCAATGAGCACTAGAGGTATCCAGGGAGGGATAGTGTGGTGATTCCACACACAGATGAGTTGTATTCACTAGATCAATGGTGGATTACAAGGGCTCCTCGAGCTGTTCTTGGGAAGGAAGAGGATGAACTTCTCAACTACCCACACAACTCTCTAGGGTTTTCCCTTAGTAAAAATGGCTGACCCTCTCTATGGAGGTCCTAGTGCTCCTTATATAGGGGAGCCCAGGTTACAAGTTAGGACATACGTGCAGGGCATATTCTCCGAATATGCTTCTCCCAAAATAGCAAAGGGGTGCTCCTCTTTTCCCTTTCGTAAGCCGCTCCGGACTCATGGCGTAAGCCTCTCTAAGCCCCTCTACAGTGTGGCATCATCCGACCTAGGCGACGTCACCCGACATAGGTGACGTCACCCTTGTCAGCCAGTACCCGCTGGTCCTCCCCTCTGTCCTCTGCGCTCACGCTACAGTGGAGAGAGAAAACCTTTGACCAGCAAGTGGTAACCCAGCTCTTGTAAGCCAAGTGGTAACCTAGCTCGGGCCTGGTTAACTCAGCCTTGTGGGTACCTGCAAGCAAGTTACAATGAGGTTGCTGACATACTCCTTATGTCGGTCGAGGCCAAGCTAGGAGAATTCTATCCGGGCCAGGTCTACTGTAAGTCGGCTCGCCTTGAGGTAACTCGGTCAGCTTATGCTTTGTCCTTGCCGTACCTCGGCTATCATGGCCATTATACCCCGGCGTGACCCTACCTGGGGGTATCCCCCAACAAGATGAAATAAAACACACATGCTCAAACATTTATCTCATTTAAGCAAATAAATCATACAAGAAAGAATGAGATAACAAACTCCCAAAAGAGCAAGGTTTCAACAAATAAACCAAACCCTTAACACTTATCACAATGGCACAAAGTACTGAGAAGAAAAGATTTGTCATCCACTAAAACAAATTTGATCATAATCAAAAACATAATAAAAGATATTTTCAAAAGGAAAGGAAGACAATGGGAGCCACGACAAATTTCTTGGAAAGAAAATAAGGCAATAAGAGGCAAAATACAAGGTGAAGATGATCCACAAATGCTACCACACACAAGTATATCAATTGTCATAGACAATGAGTGCACTTGAATTGATTTCCAGTTGTATATTGCAAGGATATTAAAGATCAATTTTCACAATAAAAAGCATAGGATATAAATATAAAGGTTAAGAACTATGCATAGTTAGAGATTCTTGATAGCTTCAACTAGTCACACAATCATGCAAATCAATGATTGGGATAACTTGAAGCAAACAGTCTCCCAAATAAGATATAGAGATATGTATTTGAGGAATGCCACACTAAGAATTTCTTCCTCATACAAAGACCAAAAGAGATGAGCGAAAAAAACTTCTACCATAATACGATCTTGTTTGAGCTATCATGCCACCTAGGAACAAGATAATTAACAATATCAACACTAAGCATCACTACCTCATATGTTCACATTTCCTAGGATTGTGATATGAAACAAGCAGAATATTACTCCCCCATAATGTGATATTCCATTCTTTTCAACAAGAGGCAAAACAATCTCAACTAGAGATAATTAATGGACATTTAGAATTTGAATTTGTCATGAGTATGACACACCACATATTGACTAGATATGCTTTCAATACCAATACTAAGTGGTAGTACTCATGTACACACATTTCAAGGTTTGAGAGATGTGCGAGACATATCACTCCCCCAAAATGGGATGTTACATTAACCACTCAAAAAGATCCAAATAATATATCATCAAGATGCATTAGAGGTTCAAAACAAAACACAAAAGTAAATGATGTGCCAAACACCTAGACATACTTGAATACACAAAATAAGCAAGCATAATGCACACCAAATACAAACACATACTTGGTACAAAACAAAAACATGTAAAGGGGCAAGTAACTTACAATATAAAGGAGTTAAGTACAGGTTACCACAAAGAGGCGTATTGGGTATACGATAGGGATATGATAATCCTTATGACCTGGATTGATCTATAATATATAATATATAAAGTTTATCCCCACTAGGAAGCATTTAATGTTTGCAAGATGAAATTTGGTGCAGCCACATCACCCTAATTATTCAGATTTGTACGATCTTAAATCTATGGTCATCATGAGTTACTAAATAGGATGAATCCCACAAACTATTGTTATAAACATCTATTGAGACACATCACGAACTAACTCACATCATCAGTAACGAACTTACTCATGTCATCAGTCAGACTAAGCACCATGGGGAGATAAGCCAGTGAATTAAGTATACTATTTCTATTTGTAACGTCAACGTGAGTTAAACAGTAGCCACCTAGCTAGCCTAATAGTGGTGTTGATTATTCACTCTAGTGATATATTGCCATTTCATTGTGTATCCTTCCTTCTCCCAAGTCTTCCAACATTTAACTTCGGCGTATCCTAGAGCTGGTATCGCCACGGTCGAGAGGCCGGAAGCCATGAACTCTACATCGACTCTCACATGAACCATACCCGTGCTTTCCGAGTTAACGTCAAGCTCAATGGAAATAAACTCTACATCTAATGACTCCCAGTTTGCAAGCTACTCGGAAGCTATGAACACTAGGTCAGGCCTAGGTTTGATAAATTTTTCATGGCAAGCATTACAGACAGTTTTTTGAACGAAAAAGTTGTAGGGTTGCATGAACATTGCGAATTTATTTTTAGCCTACATCACAAAAGTTTGCAAATTGAACCATATCCTCAACATGCAGTCATAAGAGAAGTTTGCAAGTTGAACCATATCCTCCACGGGATGCATTTTGTACCATGGATATACTTCAATTTGGTGATTATTTATTCTACGGTTCCCTCATTTATATGCAGGATTTCCATGGGTGACATTTTTCTACTAAGAATCAATGTACAATTGGGCATTCTGTATTTATCAGTTTGAAACCAAGATCTAGGAACGAGTGGATCTATTCTATCCAATCTATATTATATTGCAACAATGCTTTCATTATTTGATTAATATATCTTGAATTCATCTGATATTATTCTCTGTGACAATTGAGATGGGAGTAGCGCAAGGCAGTAACCACCATTTTCAGGCATAATGCTCAGCTCCTCCAAAGGTGCTTTCTTTACCCTGCCACTTGAATCTATTAGATTTGTACTACATAGTTACCATCATTAGTTTCTATGATGCAGAGCCTAGCAATTATATCAAAGGTAATACTATCTCTTTATGTCATTTGTTCACACTAAATGATTTTTTTGCGGGTGCAAATATTCATGATAACACTATCATCTCCATGCTTCGGTCATAGTATCTGGCATCACTACATAGTGAAGTTGGTTTTTTTTGTTTCTACCTATTTTTTTTGGCACTAAGAGTGAACAGGGACCGAAGTACAAGACGAAGATATGATGTTACTTCATATGTTGAGCCTGAATAGAATATTCACATCGAGAACCATATGTATTTACAAAATTTATGTTCCAATTATGTGCTAAATTAGAGTTACCAGGTTGAGAATAAAGAGTTGGTAACATACCAACCAAAGCCAATTCAATAAAATTTCGCTTTCATGTGAATGAGCATTGTTTTCATAGATATTCATTTTTTGAATACATGAAAACCATCTCTAATGCCCGCGGCAACGCATGGAGAATCAACTAGTATAATATGTGAAGATCCCTTAATTCTTCCTGAGTTAGCCATGTCTCCAATGCCCTCCAAAACCACCTATTTATCAAGTGAGCTTGTTGGTCCCCAACCAAGTTGGATCCTAAGAGGTTAGTCACAATAGACTTGACAACCTAAATGGTTCTTTTCTTGACACCACTTTTAGTTCCAACAAACTTGGAAAACACATTACCATCATTATCCTTCCCAAGAGAATAATCATCATCAACAATTATAGGGTTAAATAAGGTACCATTTGAACATGAAGAGGCAAAGTGCCCCTTCTCATGACATATGTAGCAACAAGTGCTCTCATTTCTCTTCTTCATTGATTTCTTAGCTTGCGAAGCTTTATATTTATTCTCCTTGGAAATTGGCCTAACTTCAACTTGAGGTTAAGCTTGGGCTTGACTTTGAACTTGTGGTCGCTTCCATTGTTGCTTCTCACTCAAGTGATTTTTCTTCAATGGACAATATCTTACATGATGTCCTTCAACCTTGAACTTGAAGCACATAAACTTGGCCGAATTCTTGACTTGGTCTTGGCCCTTCTTCTTATTGCTCTTAGACTTGTTCTTGTTATTGGAGTTGAATACAAGTCCACTTTTATCATTAGGGGATTTTTGCAATCAAAATATTATCGAGTGTGGATTTCTATTCATGACTGTTTTCCAAGTCTTTCTTCACAGAAATGACTTGGGTCTTGAGCTCTTTGATTTCATCTACATGGTTAGTATAAATATAAGTACTAGAGGAAGTAGAAGCTTAATTGTTAGAGCAACAAGGCAAAGAAAGTAATCCAACACAAGGTTTATCAATAGTATGACTAGATGGATTACTAGGACTAGCACATGGTGATATATCATTTTGAGTAGAAGTTGTGTTAACGTCCAAAAGAGGCTCACAATATGTTACCTTAGTGATACTTTCCTCAAGTTATAACTTTAGCCCATCATAGGAGATTAGAATATCATTATGACAGCCTAGGAGCTTTTCATGACTTTCTTCCAATTTCCTATAATTGCTAGTTAGCAACTCAAGTTGAGATCTTAGCCCAACGTTCTCCTTTAGGGTAGATGCTTCACAAGAAGTAGAGTTAGTAGCACAAGCAAAATTAATGGATTTTTTCAAGCTCATAAGGTTCAATTTTTTGTGTGAGGAGACAATTAGTGTGCTTCTCCTTGGCTAGCAATTTCTTAAGGAGATTGAATCTTTGAATCCCATCATCAATATGGACCTCCAACTCGTCAATGGTTTCTAGTTGTTTATTAAAGGTTTCCATAATGTGTCTGAGACAAGCAATAACCGTATTATTACCACGAAGAGAAGTACACAAAAAGTCATCTCAGGTAGAATAGTACTAGTATCCTCATCAACATCATCATCGCTATCATCACTAGAAGATATGTTGGGATTCAAAATAGGAGATACATTTGACCCGCTTGCCATAAGGCACATGTGAGCACGTGTGGATGAATATAAGGATATTATTGAATACTCATTCATGATTGTGTCTTTATCCATAGAGTATTTGATTTCCTCTACATTGTTAGATACACAACTAGGGGAAATAGATGCATTTTTATCATGGAAACAAGACAAATCAAGCATATCATCTATACTAGTACTCAAATAATTTATAGACAATATGAAAGGACTAGAAACACAAGAGGATATAGAAGCATTGTTGCAAGAAGTTTTTAAGTCCAAACTCTCTACACCATTAGCATTTATAGAACATGAATCATCGGTGTAAAGATAAACACTACCATCATCACATATGATTTCTCCACTCATGATGTCATTATCTTGTGACTTGTCATGTGTAGGTGAAGTGGAAGGAATTGAAAACTCATTGCGGTCGGAGGTGGAAGCAACTTGGAGCTCTTCATGATGTGAAGGAGAAGATAGATCCTCGGAGATTCCACTAACCCTATGAGAAATGGACCCACCAAATATTTCTTTAAGCTTGGTCCACATCTCACAAGATGACTTGCATTTTACAATCGTCAAGAACAAATTAATTTTGGGGCCTAAGGAGAAAATAAGCTCATTAGATACTTCAGCTTAAAGATATAAATTTTTCTCATCCTCTAAAGATAAATTTTCAGGATCCATTGGAGGAGAAAAACCTACATCTAGAAATTGCTCTATATTTGTACACAAGGTCCGAAGATTATAAAGCAAGCAATTTCTACACAAAATATAATTTGTGCCATCAAAGATAATTGTGTCATTATGCACTATACTACTAGCTGACATCTTTACACTCTAGGCGGTGAAGCCTAAACAAGGAGAGACCTGGCTCTGATACCAATTGAAATGATAGAGATGTCGCCTAGAGGGGGTGAATAGGCAATTTCAAAACTATTATGGTCTTGGCTTGATAGAATGCGGAATTAAACTAATGTTTATTTTATAGGCACAAAACCTAAATACACTAGTCTCAACTAAGTGCACCAACAACAATTTAAGCAAAGCAAGATAGCACAATATATATACCACAAGTGATAAGCAAGATATAAGTACTTCAACCTCAACGGCTATCACAAGGAAAGTAAGCTCGGGTATAAAAATAACCGAGGCACATGGAGACGAAGATATATTCCTATGTTCCCTTACAAGTAAGGTACATCATGTTGGAGAGGTGTGAGATTCCACGAAGGATTTTCCAACGCCACAAAGTCTCACCTTATTCTCCGTGTCTATCCCACGAAGTAATAGGACCTTTCCTTGTGTCTAGCTTTTCCTCCACTCTGGAGATGACAAGATCCACAACCACTTCGCAAGCTCCACAAAGGATAAGCCCGGGTCTCTTCACAATCTTCCAAAAAGAGTATACCATGGCACCAACCTCCAAGCCAACTAGGAGGTCACCCTCCAAGAGTAACAAGCTCATGGTATCTCACTCGAACAAATCGTAATGGAGATCTCCACACTTATGTAAGAACACAAAGAAATTACACCAAGGGTGCTCAAATACTTCAATCTCTAATCCCACCAAAGCAACAAGTGTTAGGGAGGAATTAGAGAGGAAGAACAATGGTGCAAATCAACCAATGACTCCAAGATCTAGATAAAATGGGGTCCTCTCACTTAGAAGAGGAATTGATGGGTGGGTATTGTAGATCTAGATCTCCTCTTCCAAAGCCCTCAAAAATATGCAAGAATTGTAGGAGGGGAGGGAGAGGAAGCAAGATCAAGGGGGTCAACAATGGAGGTCAATAACATGCTCGAGAACCCTACAAAACCTTGGAGTAGAAGCCACTCTTATAGGGGAAATCAAATCTACCCGTTGGGGCTGTGGCAAAACCAGCAGTAAGTCTGGCGGCGCTACAATGCAAGTCGGACGGATCGGCGCTAGGTCCGGTGGGCTAGATCCTAACTAGCGACCGCCAAAAATCTTCACAGTATACCATTACAGCCTACAGTCCGGTGAACCGGTATTTTGGCCAATCATTCAGGCCTACAGCCCGGCGGGCCGGAAATTTTTCCCAAAAGAAAACTGAGCTTACGAAAACGATGATATCTTTTGCGTCTGAATTCCGATTTTAGCAAACTTGCACTTTTTGAAAATCTAAAACAAGATCTATCTAGGAGAGGCTATAAAACCCAAGAAAAGGCAAGAGGTAAAATAACAAAAGAGTAGAGGTATGAAACCTCCCTAAAAAGAACCGATAAAACCTCCAGACTCGGAAATGCAATAGAAGATGCATATGAATTCTGTTTTCGATGAGCTTGGGCTTGTTGAAGAGATAGCAACAAACTCAAGAACCTCACATAGAGAAACACCAACAAGGAAAAAAATAGGGAGATGGAAAGTGTGCAATGGATTGAGCTCCCTAAGACGATGTGATCAAGTTACCCAATCGAAAGCCCCTCTTGATAGTGAGGCTACCTATCCTATAACCCGGTCTCCCAATAACCACCATGAGACCCGTAAAAGGAAAACCTAGCAAGGCCATACCTTTTACTTGCGTATCCCACTTGATTTTGATGATAATGCTTCAAGCTCCATTCAAGCCAGAATGCTTCACTTGATCAATGTTGTTTCGTGAAGACTCATAATTTTCTCCCATACACCGCTATGCGATAGATTCATTAAGGCACATCTTCACATTTGATACATGCCCATGGAAACATACCTAGCCCATATAGAAAATGCAAAGTCACGTATATAATGGGTTAGTTCATGAAGCATAATGGACAACACTTACCATACCACAAGATCCATGTGGTACATTCCTTATGCTTCATGTGTTGACCGACTTGAATTTGCTCTTCACTATTTGTATTGGTCAACCATGTACCTTCTCATGCTCTATCTCAATATCGTGAGGTACATAAAGAACTCTTCATTTGATTGCAAGCTCTAAGTCAACCATAGCTCAACTCATGAGGCTATCATGACATCGACTTAGAGCCATAACTTGAATTCTTCTATTAAGATCGATGATATTGATGCCAATACTTGAGGTATATATTTATCTTCATGGTATCCATACTTAAATCCAACACATGGACTATAAGCATGACCTAAGGAATATTCCTACATATAAAAATCAAATGAAAACATTAGACCATAGGGATTGTCATTAGTTACCAAAACCACACATAGGGACAACTATCCTTACATAATGCTTCCAAGGGACTGAGCTTGCCAACCAGGAACTACGTTGTGAAACAAGGTGCTGCTCCGCCTTAGCTGGGTATGAGAAATGTTCATCTTGTGTAGTGTGTAGATGCACATGATGTTAATTCTTCTTACGCTATCCACGAGGCACTTGGTGAATTCATTGTCGTTAATCAATGGGTTGATGACCATGGCATGTTGGTTTTCTTCCGGGGTGAGCTCTGGATGATCTGCTTTGTCCCAAGTCACCGGAACTTCCGACCATCTTACATACTGGAGAACCTTGAGGAGGGCAGTTAATAGTATATTCAAAGAGGTTTTCTGTGCTTTTGACCATTGGGGTGCCAAGGAAAGTATGGTAGACGATATTCTTCTTCTCGAATGGATTTTTGCTCTTACCTCCGCCATCACCCTTGTCGAATGGTTTTGGTTTAGCATCCTTGTCCATATCATCTGAATCTTGGACTCCTTGTCTTACTTCTTCCCTTTGCCTTTTTCATGAGGTTTGTTCTTCTGGCTGTTCTTGTAGCCGGACTTTGGGTCCTCCTTGAGGTTGTTGAAAAACTTGCAATGGCGATTAATGTGAGTGGATTTGCTGTTTGCATCCAGATGGGCATAACATGGCATATCCCGGAACTCCTCATATGACTAGGGAACGCAGGACATAGCAGGTGTAGCTTAACTAATGTGATGTTTCCCATGGCCAGCTCACCGACCACGTCCATGTTGTCTGCCTTCGCCTCTGCCAGCGAACATCATGGCAACCATGTCGGTGGCTGGGTTTTTTTCAGGCGGGTTTTGCACTAATACCAGACAGGATACAGAGTTCTACATTAATACTAACTAGTCTTCATATCTTGTACTCCAAGGCTCTAGCTTCGTCTGTGTTGGTGTTGTAGCCTCCCTGCTATTTCGGCATGGGCCTCCCTTCTGGATCCTTCTAACTAAGCTACCTAGCAGGCCATGGGTCATGCTACACTATGGGTCATCCGGGTTATCCGGATTAGAGATATGCTATGGTGATAAACATTAGGCATATCCCCAACAGGCATGGTGGATGGTCTATAGCTTATCATGATCTAGTATCATAGATTTTGGCTATTTAGTTGAGCATAGATTTGATGCACATAACCAGTGTTGAATGAATACTGGCCATTTTACAGATTGCTACTAGCTACTATTCTCTCTGTTTCAAAATATAAGATATTTTAGCTTTGTAAAAAGAGTGTATCTGGACTCCTAGTGTAGGTTCACTTCAAGCCTAAATGAACCTACACACTAAAAGTGGTCTAGATACACTCTTTTCATAAAGCTAAAACATCTTACATTTTAAAACGGAGGGAGTACAACATAACCCGCTCACTCTATTTTAATGGGCTTATGGGGAACTACCAAACTAGTATTATATCTAATTCATAACGACTGTCATTGATTTAGTACACTTCACATTAAATCACACTTATTATGGATGAGAGAAAGTAGTACTGCTTACGTTATATTTCTCTAGTGAAGTGTTGCCAGCCTTCTGTGCTTACATTCTTGTGTCTGGTAACAGCAGTTCCTTTTTCGGTTTTCCTAAATCATTTGAACTACTCGTCCAAACTGGTTCGGGCGGCTCAAAGTTTACGTCGCGCCACCCATTAAACACTGAGTGTGTGAACAAACAAGACACTAAACTTAACACAAAATTGAACCAAACAACATGTAGCCCATGCACAACCATAAAGAATCTCATGGGTGATGCCTGCCAGTATGCTTCTGTGATCAAAATTAGCAAACCATAACTAAAAAAAGATATGGAAAAATCACTCTAGAGCTACGCTCGGTTTCCTTAAAAAAGGAAACACCATTTCGAAGTTCAATAAAAATTGAAATAGAGTTACATGTAGATAATATTCGAAGTGAGAAACGAGAGATCGGGAGAATGAATCAAAAAGTAATTTTCCATTGATGTTTGAACACTTATATACATGGGGAACGGACGCGTCCAAAGGACGCGATGGTTCGGAAGGAGGTTCCTGGAGACGATGCTCCAGAAACAATATGTCGGTTCCATATCGTGGGGATATCCACATGCGGTTACAAGTATTGATTGATTTAACTAATTACATTAATTAATTAAATTTTAACACTCCCCTTAATCTATACTTGTCCTTGAGTGTGTTCATCAATTTGGAATAGTCTTCTCCAAAAACCCAGTGGAAAAAATAAGTAGGCCTCCAAAAACCCTGTGGGGAAATATGAGGACTAGTGTATGATATGATGTTAAAACTCCTTCAAACCCTGTGGAAAAATAAGGAGAAAATGATACATCATATAATGATTATTGCCTCTTAACTCAATATGAAGTAAATCCATAGAATATAGAGGTCAATAAATATGTCGTCTATATTTTCCTAAAAACCTTAGTGAGGAAAACGGATAGTATGACATATGATTTTATGTTGATATTACCTCATTAAAAATCTTAACGAGAACCTGAATAGTAAACTCACTAAGGAAAAAAAGAGTGTAATATGATGCTTTAAACAGAATGATTCAAGAAGATACTCCCCCTGATTCTTGTAAATATCGAAGTCGTCGCATACTAATTCCATGAATGTATTTCTGAAATGTTGAAGTTGGTAGAGACTTCGTAAATAGGTCAGTGAGATTATCGCATGATTTAACTTGCAAGATGTTTATTTCCCCACTCGTCTGGAGATCATGGGAATAAAACAACTTAGGGGCAATATGCTTAGTGATATTGCTCTTAATATATTCTGTTTGCATCTATGCAACACAAGCTGCATTATCTTCGTAGATAATGGTAGGCGATTCGATAGAACCAATTCCACATGACTTCTGTATATGGTTTATCATTCTATGAAGCCACACACATTCGCATGTTTCCTCATATAATGCAATTATTTCAGAATGATTGGTGGAAGTGGAAACCTGAGTCTGTTTCGAAGACTTCCATGATATAGTAGTTCCACCATGTAGGAACACAAAGCCGGTCTACGATCTGGCATTGTGGGCATGAGACAAATAGCCAGTGTCCGTGTATCTAATCATACTGGAGTCTAGATTTCTTTGAAACTAAAAGTATAGACCAAGATCATTTGTGCCTTGGAGATATCAAAAGACATTTTTGACTCTCGACCAATGGCATTTGGTGGGAGCTGCGCTGTGTCTAGCAAATAGATTCACTTCAAATGCAGGGTCATGTCTCGTGAAATTTGCAAGATATATGAGTGCTCCAATGGCACTAAGATATGGAACCTCGTTCCAACGTCTCTTCTCCATCATCCCTTGGCCTGAATGGATCTTTTCCTACGTCTAGGGAACGAACCACCATGGGATTTTTAGATGGATAGGATTTCTCCATATTGAATTTCTCCAATATTTTCTGGATATAGGCAGCTTGGTGTACCATTATTCTTGAGGGAAGATTCTCGAGTTGGAGACCCAAGCAAAATTTGGTTTGACCCAAATCCTTCATCTCAAATTAACTCTTTAGATGATTGTGTGCTTCATCAATATCTTGTGTGTTGCCAATGATGTTGAGATCATCAACATACACTGAAATGATGCAAATTGATACATCCAAAACGTATCTACTTTCCCGAATACTTTTGCCATTGTTTTTCCTCTAAACTTGTGTGATTTGGATACAACTAACACGGACTGACGCTGTTTTCAGCAGAATTACCTTGGTGTCTAGTTTTTGTGTAGAAAATCAACTATCAGAAAAAATCCTGGAAAATATACCAAACATCCTATTTTACCAGAAGACTCAAGGAGCCAGAATACGAGACGGAGAGGGGCTGGGGCCTGGCCACACCACCTAGCCACGTGGCCTAGGCCTGGCCGCACCAGGGGGTGGTCTGGCCGCACCAGGGGGTGGTCTGGCCGCCCCAGGCACCCCCTCGGTCTCCCTCTTCGCCTATAAGTTGCCTCTTGACCTAAAAACCAAGGGGGGGTTTGACGTTTTTCCAGAAAGAGTTCTGCTACGCCGCCACCACCAGATTCCGCAATTCGGAACCAGAAACTCCGTTCTGGCACCCTGCCGGGATGGGGAATTGGAGGAGATCATCGCCATCATCATCACCATCGCTTCTCCATCGACCATCCATGTTTCCCCCATCTATGAGTGAGTAATCCCCTATTGTAGGGATTGGATGAGATCGTTCATGTAATGGCATCGGATTGTTAGGGCATGGTGCCTAGTATCTACTATTAGTGTTTTTTGACTTTGTTGCAACTTGTTATGCTTAATACTTGTCACTAGGGCCCGAGTGTCATGATTTCAGATCTGAACATGTTATTGATTCATTATGATATTATTGTTTATGGTCTTACCTGCAAGTTGTATACACACGTTGTTGTCTGGAACCAAAGGCCCCGAAGTGACAGAAATCGGGATAACCGGAGGGAATGGCTTTGATGTGAGGATCACATGTGTTCACGGAGTGTTAATGCTTTGATCCGGTGCTCTATTAAAAGGAGCACCTTAATTGCCAGTAGTTCCCTTGAGGCCCCGCTGCAAACGGGCTGGCAGGACAAAAGATGTTGTGCAAGTTCTCACTGCGAGCACGTATGACTATATATGGAACACATGCCTAGGATTATTTAGTACTTGGATGCTTTATCTTATTTATCTGCAGATGCCCTATGTTCTGATTGCTATATGAATTGTCTTATCCATGCAACACCCGTCCATCCATCCCTATGCCTACCGCTCTTTAATCCTACTGTTTACTGCAATTGTTACTATTGTCTTTACTTTTACTACTGCTATCACTTTAGTATTGCTACTACAAAACTGTTGCTACTGATAAACTGTTGTGAGCAAGATTTCTTCTAGGTGCAGCTGAATTGACAACTCAGTTGTGAAGGCTTATAAATATTCTTTGGCTACCCTTGTGTCGAATCAATAAATTGGGTTTCACTTCCCTCGAAAATACTGCGATACACCCCCTATACTTGTGGGTCATCACATATCTTGAAGAGGACTTCTTGATGAAGACACATGGGTAGTCATCACTATTGGAGTAATCCTTCTAGAGAAGGAACTCACTAAGTCGGTTGTACCACATCCATCCCGACTGTTTCAAACCGTACAAAGACTTGTTCAGTTTTACACAGCACATGTTGCGCTTTGCGCTTGCATCCGGGACAGAGACTCTGTCAGGAACCTTCATGTATATGTCTGAACCTAGTGACTCATAAACATATGTGGTGACGACGTCCATCAACTGCATAGATAGATGATTTTGCACTGCCAAAGATATTAAATATCGGAAAATGATACCACTCATTACTGGAGAATATATCTCATTGAAATCAATGCTGGGTCTCTACATGAAACCCTGTGCTACAAGCCTTGCCTTATATCTCACCACCTCATTGTTTTCATTCCATTTCTGGAGGAAAACCCATTTAAATCCCACAGGGAAAACATTGAGAGGTGTTGGTATTGCTTCAGTGAATACCTTTCTTTTGTTAAGCTAGGCTAATTCCACTTGTATTGCATCCTTACATTGAGGCCAGTTGGAGCATTTTCACACTTAACGATAGTCCTTGGATCATGATCATTGAGAAGGGTATTTGCAATTGTAGCAGAAAAATAAGTGTCGACAATCATAGACTTAAGGTTAAATGATTCTCTAGAATTTATATAGTTGGTGGATATCTCCTGCACCCTTGGTGACTCTTCGTGATTTCCCAATACGCATGAGTCTAGGTATTCCGATGTCCTAGCCAGTGTGTGCAAACTAGAGCTGGGTTGTGTAGGTTGCCCTTCCACTGGGTGTATACTACCCATAAGGTGTTTATCAATGTTGAGTTGACTTGCATTTACTAATTTTGAGGATTTTCTCCTCTCTCTCCTTTGCTACTTGCGATAAGCAGGTCCTAGGTCAGAGGTCGTACTACTTCCCCTCTTTTTAGGAATGGGGAGTTGAGTGGTTTTAGTTGGTACCTCCACTCTTTCGGGCGCATTTCTGGCCAGAATTAAGGATTTTGTAACACCTTTTACATCAGTAAATGAATCTGGAAGGTTATTTGCAAGATGTTGCAAATTAATGATTTTCCGAACTTGGAGTTTGGTCTCTTGGGTACATGGATCAGAGGTTGAAATGGCGATAGCATTCCAATCAATTTCTGGGCATTCTTTTTGGTACTTGAAATCTCCTCCTAATGCCGAAAATGTTTCTCATCAAATATGCAATCCGCATGACGGGCTATGAATAGATCCCCAGTAAGGGGTTCTAGGTAGTTAATAATCACGGCGATTTATACCCCACATAGATCCCTAGTTTTCTGTGTGGACCCATGGATGTCCGCTGAGGTGGTGAGATCAGGATGTATGTAGTACATCTGAACTTACACAGATAGAAAATGCTAGGTGGATTTCCACGTACCAATTGCAGAGGGGAAGTACTATGATATGAAGTAGGTCGCAATTGGATTAAGTCAGCAGTGTGTAAAACTGTGTGACCCCAACACGAGGTTGGCAAGCTGCAATTCATTAACAAAGGTCTTGCAATGAGTTTGATCCTCTTGATTAGAGATTCAGCCAAACCATTTTGAGTATGGACATATGGGACAGCATGCTGAACTTCAATCCCTAGGGCCATGCAATAGTCATTGAAGGCACGTGCAGATAATTATGTGCATTGTCCATGCGAATTGATTTAATTTGACTTTCTGGATAATGGGCATGTAACTTAATTACTTCCCTCATTATCTTAGCAAATGCATGGTTTCGTGTGGAAAGAAGACACATATGTGACCATCATGTAGATGCGTCAATCAAAACCATGAAATATCTAAATGGTCCAGATAATGGTTAGATAAGACCACAAATATCACCTTGAATTTGTTCAAGGAACTGAAGTGGTTCAGCTTATATTTTGAGGTACGAAGGCCTCAAAATTAGCTTCCTTATGGCACATGATATACACACAAAGTCTGATGACTGAGGAAATTTTGATTCATGCAAATTGTGACAAATGGAATTGTTAGTACTCTTCCTCATCATCCCGATGCCGGGATGACCTAGGTGATGACCCACAAGTATAGGGGTTGTATCGCAGTATTTTTGATAAGTAAGAGTGTCGAACCCAACAAGGAGCAGAAGGTGCTGGCTAGTGGTATGGATCAGGAATTCTCCGCAAATACTTAACAAACGGATTTTTAGGGGTTTTTGATAAAGCAAGTAAACAAAGTACGAGTAAATAAAAGACAGTAGGAATAAATGCAGCAAGTGGCCCAATCCTTTATGCAGCAAAGGACAATCCGGTTGTATTACTTAAGATGACCAAACGTTCTCGAGGACACATGGGAAGACTGTCAAGTGCTTTCGCTTCATATAGTTGATTAATCTTCTTTAGCTTGCTAAGTGTTGTGTGGGTGAACCTGTGCTAATGTACCGACCTTCCTAGGACTAATACATACTTGTGATTATACCCCTTGCAAACATCCGTAAGTACAAGAAAGTAATTAAGGTAGAAACCTAACCACAGCTTTAAACTCTAAGACCCTTACGTCCCTTGTGCAATGGTTTCCTAACAGGGGTTCAGGTTTCTGTCACTCTGGCAACCCCTACGATTAGTAGCCAAATACACAATGCATTCCCCTAGGCCCATATAGGTGAAGTGTCATGTAGTCGATGTTCACATGACACCACTAGAAGAAGTACACCACAACTTAAATATCAAACTATTGAATCTTTCTCAACATAACTCCACTACTAACAACATGACTTCTCCCATGTCGTCAAGAACAAAATGAACTACTCACAAGACATCATATGGATCATGATCAGAGATGGAATAATGATGTATAACAATCTGAACATAAACAATAATTCAATGGTTCACTCAATAGCATCAACTACAAAGAGTAATCAACACCGGGAAAGTTTCCCCTATGAACTATGCAAGATTCAACCCAATTGTTACAGCAATATGGAGATGGTGATGAGGGTGCTGATGGTGATGATGGTGGTGATGATGATCCCGATGAAGTCCAGCTTGATGGTGGTGTTGATGGCGACAATCTCCCCTCTCCGGGAAGGAATTCCCCTGGCAGAAATCTGTCTGCCGGAGAGATCATTCTCTCTCAGTGTTTTCCGCCCCGCAGAGGCGGCGGAATCTTTCTGTGGTCGCTCCCCGAGTCTTAGGGTTTCGGGAGGATGATATACGCCAGAGGGGAGAGCTAGAGGTGGGCCAGGGCGGCCACACCACCTGCTGGCGCGGCCTAGGGCTGCCCGCGCCAGGGGGTGGTGTGGGCCTCGTGTGGTCCATCTCCACTCCGTCTTCTAGCATCCTTAGTCTTCTGGAAAAATAGGATTTTCCGTATATTTTCCCGGATTTTCTGATCTTCGCGAATTTTGCCTCCAAACAGCACCTTTTCCATCAGAATCCTGACTGCAGCGGTCCATGCTCCAAAAGTCATCAACCATGCAAAAACAGATGAAATAACATAAGTATCACCTCTCAATACGAAATATATCAGTGAATAATAGTGAATTAAGACATAGAATAGTGATGCAAAATGGACGTATCAACTCCCCCCAAGCTTAGACTTTGCTTGTCCCCAAGCGAAACTGAGCTCAATAAACATGGCCTTAGGTTTATGGAGTGAAGAGTCGATAAAAGAATACGGACAAGAAGCATCACATTTATCCAATACATAGATCATAATAGAAGACAACTCACTATTATATAACTCAACTTGCAATGAGTAAAGGAAACACAATAAAGATACATAAAGTGAATCATAATTGGTAATGGCAAACTTAGCTCTTGGTCGAAGAATAGTTGATAATTTGTTGGAGTTCACAAATAGTTGGTTTTCAATGATAGCTTTCAAAGTAGTAAACATCAAGATAAGAGCAATGTGAAAAACAAGGAACATAAGAAACATGATTGAATAAATCATCATATGAATGAATGAAACACAACAACTCAAAAATACTTGCTGAGGTAGAAAGGAATAGGTTTACTGACTCAACTACAAAGTAAAAGAAAGGCCCTTCAAAGAGGGAAGCAGGGATTACAAGTCTCATAAAGAGCTCCCAAAAATTATGATACTTACTAGCTTTTAGCTCTCATTGCCCCTATCATAGGCATATTTTGGTAGTTAAGGTTAAAGTGACACAACTAAGAGGATATGCTTGAAAAGTTATAAGTTGAAATCTCATGCCCCTTACTTATGAGTACCGATCCTCATGCTACTCAACTTCAGTCATGAGCAAGCTCTTGTGATTGTAAATACATGCGTATCATTGAGAATCGCCAACAGGGTACCCTTGCACATGACACAGGAGCTATCCCATAATCAAAATGACAAGGCAAGCAGACAGTGAGCATCTCAGCGATCTTTTTATTTTCTATTTGCATAGGTTTTGTAACATCCCAATTTCAGCAACCCTGATTAGTTGTCCATAATGCAAAAATTAGGGGGAACAAAAACTTTTTCTTGTGCTTTGGTGCAGTGCTTGCTTGTTGTTTGCTTGCGCTTGTGCTTATGATGTGTATCTTAGGATATTCCCTACCTCACCCTCAGTTGACAAAAGCTATTTACCAAAACTATCTTGGCTTACTTTACATATTCTCAAATGTTCTGGCATTTCAAAGCATGAGCCAAGATGCCTATGCAACCAAAACTATTTTGGTAGCTTCTATTAACAAAACTATGGAGAGATATATAATACAATCTCCTTATGTTTTGAAGATAGAACACTCAACTAATCTTACCTCTAGTTTTCCCCAAAACTCTTGTTCAAAGCATTTGAAATCTACTCTTGGTAGAGATACCAAGAACCCTCATCTTATTCAAAACTCAACCTCTTCAAAATGCCCCAACCTTACCTCAATATAGGCTTGATGGTAACCTCATTAGTGGTTATGCTTAGTATAAGATGAGTTGCCTTGATCTGCTGTCTGATGAGTTGTTTTGATATGCTGCTTGACTTGTTTGCTTAGGAAGTAGTATGAGCCACCCTAGGAGCTCATCCCTAGGATCAAGATGTTTCCAACTCCTCAATCCCTAAGCAAGAATACAAGTCTTGATGTGATCCCTAACCACTAGGTGATTATCTAAAACCCTCAACCAGATCTATCCTGAGGATTTCCATTCTAGGCGTTTCCAAGTCTTTGAAGACCAATATACAGCTTGGAACCCCTCCACTAAATCTACACCTCAATATCACCCCCTTAGTAAAGCTCTGATACCTTGCAACTCCTCCAAGAACATTCCCTCTCATACTCTAGTCAAATTCCTCAAAACTGCCAAATTTGACAAGTCTGGAAACAGTTCCAACATCACCTTTTGGAATATCTCCTTTTCTCAAACCATGTGAATTTTTGGAAATGCACTTGAACCATCTTGTTAACCATCCTAAGTACTACCAAGGCCCACATTTTCCTCTGGTTAAATCCTCCTCCAACCCACTTGTCCATGATGGTTTTGCAGACAAGAAAATAACATTTCCTGCAAAACTAGTCATCATGCCAACTTTGCTAGAAGCTCACACAACCATCTAAACTTCTATGTACCAACTCTCTGCATTGTTGTGTTCTACTTATTGAGTTCTATCAAAACCTACTTCACTTGCCCAAAATGGATCTCTGTGCTGCTTAAACCCACATGGTTTATAAGGCATCATGACTCATATTGCAAGGCAGCCTTAATTTCAACAAAGTTTGCCATCATCTCTAGATCACCTCAAATGTAGTTAATTCAAACTCTTCTTTCCGTGTTCATATATATGACTTGGTCTACCTGCCCATCTATCCCTTGCACCAAGGTGAGCTCTGAGCTCCAGGATGCAAGCATGTTTTGGTGGTATGAAATTAACACCTCCCTAGATCCCTAATCTAGGGTATTCCACCAAATTCAAGTTGGAATTCCATTCCACAATGTTGAAAACACTTGCTACCTCTTGTCTACACCCTCCATCTTGATAACCAAGATTTATCAAATTTTAACCATAATTATTATGGTCACAAAACTATTTAATTCCTTAAATAGTCAAAATCTCCAAAACTCCCCCCATAAAGGAAAGTTTGGTTTTTGCCAAAACACTTCCATAACTTGTGGCTCATGTGAGTTCCACATATCATACCCCATCTTCCCATCTCAAAAATAAATATTTTTGAGAAGCTTTATTATTTCTTTTTGCCCATTTTGTTAAATGGCTGAATTGGAATAATAATTGTTTTAAATACTTTTATGCCTCAATAAATCTTGGGAGAATTCCCCTAAGTGTGTATTCACCTCTGGGACCCTCCCACATCAAAATACATCCTTGTCCAATGGAAATTTATCAAGTGATCTTCTAAAGATCATTTTTGTCCTTTTTGAGTAATTAGATTTAAGTGGACTAAAACCCCACATAAAAATCTCAATTAAATCCTAGGAGTCTACCTTTGCCCCATCTATCTACCAGTACTAATTTCTCCTCTGGTCCAATGAAAGATTTTGGAATTCCTTCACAACCATCTATTGGATCAATTTTAGCAAATTAAGCAAACCACCACTCTAACCACTTCCAAAATCCATCAAATCTTGACCAAAGCTCATCCTCAGCACCAGGACACACCCTACTGGTCGACCAACATAGTAGCACCACCTTAGCTCTTCCCATTTTGCCCCTGTACTAGTAGTAAGAGAGATGCAATAAAGATCTTACAAGGATTTGCCACAATAAATCACCAGAGCTCCCCACTCTGCCCCTACACGATCAAATACCCACACTACCCCTCTCACCTCCCTCTGGACCAATCCCTGGCCAGCATTGCCCTCCCCCTTGTCCAAAGTGGTAATTTACTCCATCCACTCTCCCTCCTTGGTATATATGGCCAGAGGCCACCCCCAGCGCGTCTCTGCCCCTCATTTGCTCCTACACCCCTCCACTCACTCTCCCTAGCTCCACTCCCACTCCTCTGCCCTGTGTTGTCCGAAGGAAGGAGAAGGAGAAGCTTCGGCTCCTCCCCAAAAATCAAGCAAGGCTCCCTCCCCATGACTCCTCTCTCTCTGCATGTCACATGGCTGACTCCTCTAGCTCTCCTACATCTAACCCTCGTCTTGTTTTGGCCCAGGACCAACTCATCCGCCGTCGTCGTTGAGCACCGACGAGATCATCCTCGGCCGCCGTCGTGCGAGCTACCTCCCGGCGTCAACCCACCTCGTGCCGCCCCTCGTTCTGCTCGCCGTCGTCGACCGCGTCCCCCTGCACCCTCCCCAGCATCCCCCGAGCCCCCAGGTATCCTCCCTGCTCCTCCTCGCTCCGCCTTGGGTTCCCGTCGTTGGCTACCCTGTTTCGTGTTGACGACGACTAAGCGCCGTCCGTCGCCACTTGATCCAACGGCCAGATCCGGCTGATACCCCTTCGCGCTCCGCTGTTGCTGACCGACAGGACCCGCTCGTCAGGTTCGAACTGTGCCACGCGCGCTCTCTTGCGGGTGGCGCTAGGCCGAGATCGCCTTCGTGGCCCACCTCCCTCTGAAAACCCAGCCCAGTACCTGGAGCCCCCTTTTTCTTTTTCTTTTAAATTACAGCTCTAGTTCTGTACTAGTTGAAATAAATCCAAATAAAATGGTAAAACAAGTCCAAATGCCTAGATCTAAATTTATGGTGGTTCTCTGATGTTTTCTCAAACATGCAGAGGCAACCCCAAGTCCAAAATAATTTCCTTTAATTACTGGTAATTATTCTGCTGTCAAGTATACTCTACACCAAATAAATTTCCCCAGAGAGTTTCACATCTCCATTTGAGATGAACCAAAATCCTACTGGAAGGTATTGGACATACCTATCATCTAGCATAAGTCCCATACCAAGGTGAACAGTAGGTTGCCTTTAACAAAAATAACCAAACCAGTCGTGGTCTGCCTTGAATAAATTCTCTAGGTCAAACCAAATGTGGTATGGACCTAATTGCAATTCCCAGTACCTTCTGGGATCAGTATCTGTCCAACCCCAGTAGCTCAGAATTTATTGAGCTCTGGTTGAATTTTAGTGATTTAAATACTTCTAAAAAGGGTATTTTCACTAAATAAATCACTCCTGGAGTTTGGAAACTCCAAAATGAGTGAATCCAATTTCTACAGAAAGATAATTCAAATGTATATCACATGCCCTTGGAACCAGCTCCATAGCTTCTGTAGAAGTAATCTGGTGAAAAAAGCAAAAAATCATATATAACTGCCTTTGGGAATTTCCTGCGGGAATTCTGGTAATTCTTTGGACAGGATTCCAACTCTAGGTGGTTCAGTACATCAAATACTACCTAAACATCCAAGGAAATAATTTTTGGAGCTCCAGAACTCTTCTGGTGAGTTATTTCCTTAAACTAGAGTTTATTCCACTTTAAAAAGCATAACTAATTCTAGGAAATTGATAATCAAGTGAAACCACTTGTGTTGGTTTTGTCTTGAGAAGACCTATCTAAGGATATGACTTTTGCACATTGGTATCCTACTGACCTCAGAACCCTAATCCAAGTTCAAAATATCTACCCTAGACAACTATCTTCCAAGAGAAAACAATACAGTGGCAATCTAGTAAATTCCACCATTAGAATCCCACTTCTCCAAAACCTTCCAAGTCCAGTAGTATTCTCATGTTTGTTTGTTGTATGGTTTGATGTTGTATGCCTTGTATTGATTGTGATATTGTCTGCTTGCATGTGTACCCAATGACGACGATAGTGTGAGTGTTTGACGACAAGAAGGAAGGGACATCTTTTATTATTATTGGGTTTTCTAGTTATCTAAAGAAGGCCAGGGACTAATTGCTGATCACAGGCAAGCCACCATTCCTGAACTCTGATATATGTCCTACTCTCTTGTACCTCTTTTATATCCTCTTTAGAAACTGCATTTATCTACCAGCATGTTTTGTTTTATAAATACTGCGATAGTAACTTGGCTCCTCCAAGTTATTACCTTGTGTCCTTTGAGGCACCACCCCGATGAACCTATAAATTTACCCCCTTTAGACCGAGAGTATGATGGTTAGCATCCTACCCTGTTTTTTGAGAAAATAAACTATTTTGGGATCTTCCCCACTACAAATGTTTCAAAACGGCTTTTGTAAAACCCTGGGAAGAGGCATCGTTCCCAGTGGAGGTTTTAACAAAAGAAATTGGTGATGAGGACAAGTGAGAATGTGATAGGATGTTCTACGCCTTTACTAGAACAATTTTACCCACACAACCACATTACCCCAGGTGCTGGGGCTTAACTCGTAGTTTGTCCGCATTAGCCGAGGCAGCTTCTACCATGCTTATAGGGAGAGATCCCTGGAATTCCGGGCACGCACCACCAGATCAAGGATCTGAAGCCTGTCGCTTGCTTCGGCAAGAGTGAGCCTGAACGGACAGGAGTCCGGTGCAACAATTTGGTCTCCCGCGGACGGTATGACTTTGGTAGTACAGAAGGAAGTGGAGTCACCATACTTAAGGTATACGCCAAGTTGCAGCTTGGGTATGCGCGTGTATGGAAGGAAGGAATATAACACCCTCGGATCGGCCCTATGCAAGTTTTAGCCCTTTCCGCCAAACCCGCATAGAAACGATTCAAGGACGCCCACCAGGCACTTTCGTGCGGGTGGAAAACGAAGTAATACCATTACACAACAGTCCTCGATAGGACCCACAGAACAGATATATATACAATAGTGACTCAACGAGTCAAGAATACAGATATACAATACAAAGATCCAAATCACCTTCAAAACGATACAGCATCCGAGTACGGACAAGATGCAAATTGGGCTAAGAGCCCTGAAGAATAACCAATGGCATCCATAACCCTGCCCCGGCCAAGCCGGAAGGATAACCCTGCTAACAACGATGATCTTATACCTGCTAAAAACAAAAGGGGGTGCCGACAAAGGGCAAAGGAAAAAGAGGAGCGTCAGTACTGAGGCCAGCACATGGCGAGGCTAGAATTCAGCGGCTCTCGCCTACATAGGTATGGTGGACTGAAGCGGCAGCGCAGTATGCACTAAACAACCTATAGAGACTCGATTCAACTGTCGGCTATTAGAGAGGGATAAGAAAAGACCTATTCGGATCCAACCTGATAGTAACACCAAACATACCCATCCTGGCATTTCCCCCTCGAGACCAAACGAGGAAGTCAAACCGAGGAACTCACACAGTTGGCAGTTTTATTCATTCCATTATAGTTGAAGCACTTACTAGTCAGATATAGATAGCATGAGACATCCTGATAGCATAAGTAGTGGGCAGTTTTAATCACCATTCCGTTATAGTTGGAACATTTACTAGTCAGATATAATTGTCCTGAGGAATCCCAAAACCCAGCAGTTGTTGGCATTTTTATCACATTCCATTGGAGTTGCAATACTTACTAGGCATATATATCAAACAACCCAGATCCAGCAGTTGTTGGCATTTTTAATATCCATTCCGTTATAGTTGAATCTGATAACTAGTCATATATTAAGTCAAGTTTATAACACTACTTTAGTTATGCTTGTCTATGATCGAGATACTGTGCTCCAAGTCGTCCATAACCACGGACACGGCTTTCAGAAAGATTTACCCTGTAGGGGTGCACAAATAGCAACACACACACGATCAACCTCGGAAAAACCAACTCAAAACCCAACGAGGCTTTCACGACAAAGCGATCACAGGATTCATAAAATATTTCAGGGGGCCACCCCACTAAGCTACTCGCAATGAAGTTGGCCAGCTCCGGAACGGACCCAGGGTTTGAGTCAACGGCTGTAAACGATTGGGAACCCGAAAGTGTGACTAGGCTTGTCGATACCGCGAAAATATTCCATGTTCCAAAACAGTACAGGTGCTCCACGCACAATCTTAAATAAAGCAGTAAAGCATGGCATAAGTACAGGATAGTAATAAAGCCCCAAACTACTTTGTGGCCCCAAGAAATAAGAATGAATCTAGCTCTGGCTAAGGGGATTCATGGTCCCATATGCGGATAGTGCGATAGTCAAGGAACAGGTATCAAGTACTCGGGGTCCTACGGGACACAAGTGAGCGTGGAAGAACCAAATAACATCTATTGCCCACCGATGCCTCTGCATTAGTTATATCTAGCAATTTACTAGTTATATTTGAAGTCATGATCATCTCCACCATCAAGCATCTCCACCATTAAGCATCTTCCAACCTTCCAACAACTGTGGTACTTGACAACACGAGATCGCACCTAAGCAAGCAACTACGACTCGCAAGGCCAGCTATCTACCAAACACAGGTAATAGCAGGTGTCCAAGGAAATATAGAGGCTGCACGGGATATAACTAGTGTTTGGAAACTAAAGCATCACGACACGGATAGCAATAGATCAACAGGAGGAAATAAAGACTATAAATGCAAAATAGGTAGAAGGGGGAGAGATGCTCGCCTGGGAAACACTGCCGAAGGATCATATCCGGAGAACTTGTCAATACTCGCATCAACTCATCGGCCTAATCCGCGAAGAAGCAAACACTAGAACAAACACCGGATGCACTATTTAATACTACGGCAAAAGATCCGGCATGATTATGATAGAATGCAGATGCGGTGCAATTAGGCAGTATTAAGCGGAACCGGGGTCCCGACAATTAATTAATAGGTTCGAATTATTTAGAACCTCCGCAATTTAAATATTGTATTAACAAGACAAAACATGGCATCGGTTCGCTAAACCAATTTAAATGGAGTTCGGAATAAGACAAAGATATCCCGTATAAATGCTCCATATTTAATTATGAGGTGGATCGGCATAATGCCCCCAAATATCAACGGTATGTATGCGAGATGAATTATTTAATTTGAAACAAGTTGTATGAAAATTATACAAAATAAGGTAGGGCATGGGTCTCACGATTAGGATCGGAGAGGCGAGAAAATAGGCTTCAAGTTGAAGTTGAAGTGCCGGAAGGAGTCAATGTCGTGAAAGTAGCCGATGTTGGGAAGAACTTGTTGGAGGGGTGTTGGTGTCGGACGGCACGATCCTATGCGATCCGGCGGAATAGAGCCAACTAGACAAAGAAGAACTTGGTTGACAACTGAATAGATAGGACATATTAAAACAGCAGAAGTCCAAGCCAGAACTCTTAATGACCTTTCGTCGAACACCGGAGGGGTAGCAGCACGGACAGAGCCAAACGACTGAGCGCGCGCTGACCTGGGGATTGGTGCTGCGCTCGATGGAGTGCAGCGCTGCTGCTACGGTCGAAGAGGCATGCGGAGAGCGCCCAGGATTCTGCAGATGCGTGTGGCGGCGACGTGATCTTGCGCGGCTGGATGCGCACACCGGATCCAGGCTCACTCCCGTGCATAGCAAAGCATACGGTTCGAGCGTGGTCCTCCTGGCGCGCGTGGACCAAGGAATCGGCGAGCTGGTGATGGGTGGAAGGCTCCAAGCGAATGGCGCACAAGGGCCAAGGCGGCGGGCCGGTGGTGGCGATGGAAGCTCTCAACAGGGGACAAGGGGCAGGTGGTACGCGGTGTACAAGGCCAAGAGTGCCTCTGGTCAGCACACGCACAAAATCTGGGCAAACACATCGAGGAGCTAATCGATTTGCTTGGGCAAGCCAGCTTGATTGATTTACGTGCAAGTAGTGAGCTGCTTGTTGGGCATTAGAAAGTGAATCAAGAAGGCACCAGTCTGCTACAAGATTTGGAACGGAAAAATTTTGAGGAGAAAAAAAATAGGAAAAGGTAGAGGACATTGGACATATTTAGATCTCAGACTTGGGGCTAGAGTTCAACGAGGAAGACTGAGTGGATTGGGATATTTATATAGTCCAAAATAGACTAGATAGGACTAGTTTTAGGCTAAAACTTTAGATAGGATTTTTGCCTAATTTTATTTTTAGAAAAATAAGAAAATCTTTATGGTCACGTAACGGATTAGAAAAATATGGTTTTAATTTAAAATAACAAAGAAAGATGACGGCTTAATATATATTAGACCGTACGGATATTTTAGAAAAACAAAATACGGTGTTTAATAAAAATACTTTTGCGTTTGGAAAAATGCAAGAAAATATGCATTAAGACATGACGATGCTCAAATGCAATGTAGCATGATGACATGACCATGCAGTCATGATGATGCAATGCATAAAAACACAGCAATTTTCTAGTAGTGGTTTTAGAGGGATGTCACAAGGACTATGGCTGGGAGCCACATACTCGTTGTCAGGGAGAACAAACCCAAGAGGAAAAGCATGCCTTTGCTAGGGTTGACAAGTGAAAGGTTAGGTTTGATTATCCGGACCCTCATCTACAGTGGTAGTGGGTTGTGGTTGTATCCCGGCGGATGTATTGATTCTTGTGGGGAAAGTGCGCAAACTCTGCAGAGTATAACCTATTCGAATAGCCGTGTCCACGGTCAAGGCCGGTTGTAAAGGTGTTGGCTAGGAGTACCCAAACTGTGCTTGTTTGGGAAACAAGTACAAAGTGGACGAAGGTTCTGGGGGAACCCGAGTTCAAAAGCTTTGTTTTGACCCGAGGGGTCGAAGATGTTTCAAAAGGGTTTTAACTACAAAACTGTTTTCAAAACTCTTTTTCAACAAAGATATGGAGATGTCTTGATTTATAAAACAGAAGCATGTTTTCAAAACTCTTTTTCAACAAAGATATGGAGATGCCATAACTTCAAAGTTAGTTTAGGCTTTTCAAAAGCAACCCCAGATAGAGCTATTTCGCCACAACCAGAATTGCATTTCCCTTGTTCACTTATCTTGGTGGTTTGTGAGTACATTCAAAAGTACTCACAGCTTTGTCCCTGGCTATTTACTTGGCCAGACTTTTAGAGGTTCAACTTCGGAAGATCCAGGTGACGTCCAGCGAGCTAGGTCGTCTTCCTAGTCAGCTGCCTGTAGGTTGAGGCACGATTGGGCTCTGCGCTTGGCGATGTTCCGCTGCTAATGATGACGTAGACATAATGGCATTTATGTAAGTCTTGTAATTCGGTATGTTTCGGATGTTGTAATGATACCTGTCGGTTATGTTCCACGGCTCACTGATCATGGGAACGTGGATGTATGCATAACAGAGATTTCTCGGATGAATAATCCGGGGAGCCCACAGACTTGGTATGAGAGCCATCCTGACTGTAGGAGACCTTAGTTAGCATGGACGTTAGACAGGAAAACGACAAACCTATTTTTCCAAAGGACAAGGGAGAAAAGATGACTATTTGCAAAAGTGCTTATGTCTTCTCCCCCTCTGATTCTGAAAACTACTTGAATTAATATAATTTCATAAGCTTAAAATCCTGGACACTATCACTACCCCAACCCCATCTCACAAATCTGCTGCAGATGGCCTCCTTCCGCTCGGAACGCATCATTATCGGAGAGAGTTTCTGGCCCTTTGAAGAGCAACTTCACAACCTACTGAAGTTAGTCAAGAGACCCCCGCCAACTATTGAAGGAGCCGAACTTCCTCGCAGTAACACCAATGTGATGCAATGGGTCATCAAGGCTGTGATTCCTTCCCCCAATGAGGACACCGCGCCCACAATCTTCACCTTCCTCGACAGCAACTGGGTAGATGGCGTGGTGCGAGCCATGCAGGAGATCATGGCGCACCTCTAAAAGATCCACGAAGATGAGTTGAAAGATACTCCCTACCACTTGTTTGGAAAGCGAGACGAAGATGGACTACCTACTGAGTCTTTCCTCACCTGCTGCATTGGAAATCGGCTGGAGAACATGAAATACCTACTCCAGTGCTCCTAGGAAGATCTTGACAAGGCCAGACGTGAGAATCTGCTTCTAAAAATGGATATCAAACTACTCCGTAAGCGTGAAAGGAGTCTTCAAGCCACCAATTCCTGCTTGGCGAGAAAGCTAATCATTGAAGTACCCCCAACCCCTGAAGACGAGATCCCCGGGACGGACGACGAACTCTCCTTCCTCAATGAGTACCACCCAATTGTCCAGTCACCTGCGCCAACCGAATCAACCTCCAACCCTGCACCCTAGGAAGGCACCACTCTCACCTTCACTAAAGACGAGCTGAATATTCCACAAACCCTAGAGGATCTACAGTAGTGAAACCCGGAGTCAGCACGACTTCACAGATGCACCCTCCGAGTAATCACCCCACGTCGCGACACTCGCCCAGCTAGCAATAGGGTAGAGTCATGTATCGTCCCTGAACGCGTTTTGTAATGCCTAAGTACTATTAGCACCCTCAGGTGCAGATTTGGTTGGTATGTAATGACTTCCTTGATTGCTATGCTTGCTTGAATTGTTCCTTCTTGCGTGTTTTACCCAAGTCGTTGCATCAGACCCAACCCGAAACGTCTGCCACCAACAAGACCTCCCCAGGATGGCCATGACGACCGGAAGCTCGAAGAAGGCATGTAGCCGCTGCAGAGATGAAGGGCACCAAGCGACCCGATGCTCCGGCCACTGCCCCAACTGTGGAGAACCCCATCCACCCAAAGTTTGCCCAACTCGACTTATCACTTGTTTCATCTGTGAAGGCCAAGACCATGTTCCCATAAAGTGTCCAGTATATCCCCTCATTAGCATAGCCCGTCAACCTCCCGGTACTAGCAAAGGCAAGGCGTCAAAACAGTTACATCGAAGGATGGGCATCTGCTTCACGTGTGGCCTACCCGGTCACTTCAGCAGAGAATGCCCCGAGAGAAAATCCGCCAAGACTTCCTCGGCAGAGAAGCTCGAAGACATCAAGGGTCCCCTCCCTCATAAAAGATGGCCAATTGTGACCCTCCACTCTACCCAGGTCCAATCCTAAGGGGGAAAGACCGCGTCTTTCCCGCAAAATAGAGTACTCCTCTGAAAAAAATCCAACCTTGGGACCCGAAGACACAGACTGGTCACAGACTTGGATGCAACAACCCACTTAAGAGAAGTACCGTAGACCCTTACAGAAGGAAGATCCCTCCCCGCAACCAGGGTTGAAGCCAGCTCGACCCCCCCCCCCCCCCCGAGTTCCAAGAAGATTGAAGTTCAACCTCGCTGTCAAGGTGCTCCGATTCGAATACAAAGTCGGCAAGTTAGTCCGCAAGTAACACATAGCACTAACTAAGACAAATCCCCTAACCGTACTCTCCAGAATCTCGGGACGAGATTCTTTTAAGGGGGAAAGGTCTGTAACATCCCAATTTCAGCAACCCTGATTAGTTGTCCAGAATGCAAAAATCAGGGGGAACAAAACCTTTTTCTTGTGCTTTGGTGCAGTGCTTGCTTGTTGTTTGCTTGCGCTTGTGCTTATGATGTGTATCTTAGGATATTCCCTACCTCACCCTCAGTTGACAAAAGCTATTTACCAAAACTATCTTGGCTTACTTTACATATTCTCAAACGTTCTGGCATTTCAAAGCATGAGCCAAGATGCCTATGCAACCAAAACTATTTTGGTAGCTTCTATTAAAAAACTATGGAGAGATATATAATACAATCTCCTTATGTTTTCAAGATAGAACACTCAACTAATCTTACCTCTAGTTTTCCCCAAAACTCTTGTTCAAAGCATTTGAAATCTACTCTTGGTAGAGATACCAAGAACCCTCATCTTATTAAAAACTCAACCTCTTCAAAATTCCCCAACCTTACCTCAATCTAGGCTTGATGGTAACCTCATTAGTGGTTATGCTTAGTATAAGATGAGTTGCCTTGATCTGCTGTCTGATGAGTTGTTTTGATATGCTGCTTGACTTGTTTGCTTAGGAACTAGTATGAGCCACCCTAGGAGCTCATCCCTAGGATCAAGATGTTTCCAACTCCTCAATCCCTAGGCAAGAATACAAGTCTTGATGTGATCCCTAACCACTAGGTGATTATCTAAAACCCTCAACCAGATCTATCCTGAGGATTTCCATTCTAGGCGTTTCCAAGTCTTTGAAGACCAATATACAGCTTGGAACCCTTCCACTAAATCTACACCTCAATATAACCCCCTTAGTAAAGCTCTGATTCCTTGCAACTCCTCCAAGAACATTCCCTCTCATACTCTAGTCAAATTCCTCAAAACTACCAAATTTGACTAAGTCTAGAAACAGCTCCAACATCACCTTTTGGAATATCTCCTTTTCTCAAACCATGTGCATTTTTGGAAATGAACTTGCACCATCTTGTTAACCATCCTAAGGACTACCAAGGCCCACATTTTCCTCTGGTTAAATCCTCCTCCAACCCACTTGTCCATGATGGTTTTGCAGACAAGAAAATAACATTTCCTGCAAAACTAGTCATCATGCCAACTTTGCTAGAAGCTCACACCACCATCCAAACTTCTATGGACCAACTCTCTGCATGGTTGTGTTCTACTTATTGAGGTATATCAAAACCTACTTCACTTTCCCCAAATGGATCTCTGTGCTGCTTAAACCCACATGGTTTATAAGGCATCATGACTCATATTGCATGGCAGCCTTAATTTCAACAAAGTTTGCCATCATCTCTAGATCACCTCAAATGTAGTTAATTCAAACTCTTCTTGCCATGTTCATCTATATTACTTGGTATACCTGCCCATCTATCCCTTGCACCAAGGTGAGCTCTGAGCTCCAAGATGCAAGCATGTTTTGGTGGTATGAAATTAACACCTCCCTAGATCCCTAATCTAGGGTATTCCACCAAATTCAAATTGGAATTCCATTCCACAAGGTTGCAAACACTTGCTACCTCTTGTCTACACCCTCCATCTTGATCACCAAGATTTATAAATTTTAACCATAATTATTATGGTCCCAAAACTATTTAATTCCTTAAATAGTCAAAATCTCCAAAACTCCCCCCATAAAGGAAAGTTTGGTTTTTGCCAAAACACTTCCCAAACTTGTGGCTCATGTGAGTTCCACATATCATACCCTATCTTCCCATCTCAAAAATAAATATTTTTGAGAAGCTTTATTATTTCTTTTTGCCCATTTTCTTAAATGGCTGAATTGGAATAATAATTTTTTTAAATACTTTTATGCCTCAATAAATCTTGGGAAAATTCCCCTAAGTGTGTATTCACCTCTGGGCCCCTCCCACATAAAAATCCATCCTTGTCCAATGGAAATTTATCAAATGATCTTCTAAAAATCATTTCTGTCCTTTTTGAGTAATTAGATTTAAGTGGACTAAAACCCCACATAAAAATCTCAATTAAATCCTAGGAGTCTACCTTTGCCACATATATCTACCAGTACCAATTTCTCCTCTGGTCCAATGCAAGATTTTGGAATTCCTTCACAACCATCTATTGGATCAATTTTGGCAAATTAAGCAAACCACCACTCTAACCACTTCCAAAATCCATCAAATCTTGACCAAAGCTCATCCTCAGCACCAGGACACACCCCACTGGTCAACCAACACTGTACCACCTTAGCTCTTCCCATTTTTCCCTTGTACTAGTAGTAAGAGAGAGATGCAACAAAGGTCTTACAAGGATTTGCCACAATAAATCACCACAGCTCCCCGCTCTAACCCCGCACGACCAAATACCCACACTACCCCTCACCACCTGCCTCTAGACCAATCCCTGGCTAGCATTGCCCTCCCCCTTGTCCAAAGTGGTAATTTACTCCATCCACTCTCCCTCCTTGGTATATATGGCCAGAGGCCACCCCAGCACGTCTCTGCCCCTCATTTGCTCCCACACCCCTCCACACACTCTCCCCTAGCTCCACTCCCACTCCTCTGCCCTGTGTTGTCCGAAGGAAGGAGAAGGAGAAGCTTCGGTCCTCCCCAAAAATCGAGCAAGGATCCCTCCCCATGGCTCCTCTCTCTCTGCATGTCGCATGGCCGACTCCTCTAGCTCTCCTGCATCTAACCCTGGTCTTGTTTTGGCCCAGGACCAACTCATCCGCCATCGCCGTTGAGCACCGACGAGATCATCCTCGGCCTCTGTCGCACGAGATACCTCCCGGCGTCAACCCACCTCGTGCCGCCCCTCGTTCTGCTCGTCGTCGTTGACAGCGTCACCCTACACCCTCCCCAGCGTTCCCCGAGCCCCCAGGTATCCTCCCCACTCCTCCCAGCTCCGCCTAGGGTTCTCGTCGCCGGCTACCCTGTTTCGTGTTGACGATGACTAAGCGCAGTCCGTCGCCACTTGATCCAATGGCCAGATCCGGTTGATACCCCTTCGTGCCCCGCTGTCGCTGACCGGCGGGACTCGCTCATCAGGTTCGAACCACGCCACATGCAGTCTCTTGCGGTCGGCGCTGGGCCGAGATCGCCTCCGCGGCCCACCTCCCTCTGAAAACCCAGCCCAGTACCTGGAGCCCCCTTTTTCTTTTTCTTTTAAATTACAGCTCCAGTTCTGTACTAGTTGAAATAAATCCAAATAAAATGGTAAACCAAGTCCAAATACCTAGATCTCAATTTCTGGTGGTTCTCTGATGTTTTCTCAAACATGTAGAGGCAACCCCAAGTGCAAAATAATTTCCTTTAATTACTGGTAATTATTCTATTGTCAAGTATACTCTACACCAAATAAATTTCCCCAGAGAGTTTCACATCTCCATTTGAGATGAACCAAAATCCTACTGGAAGGTATTGGACATACCTATCATCTAGCATAAGTCCCATACCAAGGTGAATAGTAGGTTGCCTTTAACAAAAATAACCAAACCAGCCCTAGTCTGCCTTGAATAAATTCTCTAGGTCAAACCAAATGTGGTATGGACCTAATTCCAATTCCCAGTACCTTCTGGGATCAGTATCTGTCCAACCCCAGTAGCTCAGAATTTATTGAGCTCTGGTTGAATTTTAGTGATTTAAATACTTCTAAAAAGGGTATTTTCACTAAATAAATCACTCCTGGAGTTTGGCAACTCCAAAATGAGTGAATACAATTTATACAGAAAGATAATTCAAATGTCTATCACATGCACTTGGAACCAACTACATAGCTTATGTAGAAGTAATCTGGTGAAAAAAGAGAAAATCATACAGAACTGCCTTTGGGAATTTCCTGAGGGCATTATGGTAATTGTTTGGACAGGATTACAACTCTAGGTGGTTCAGTACATCAAATACTGCCTAACCATCCAAGGAAATAATTTTTGGAGCTCCAGAACTCTTCTAGTGAATTATTTCCTTAAACTAGAGTTTATTCCACTTTAAAAAGCATAACTAATTCTAGGAAATTGCTAATCAAGTGAAACCACTTGTGTTGGTTTTGTCTTGACAAGACCTATCTGAGGATATCACTTTTGCACATTGTTATCCTACTGAACTCAGAACCCTAATCCAAGTTCAAAATATCTACCCTAGACAACTATCTTCCAAGAGAAAACAATACAGTGGCAATCTAGTAAATTCCACCATTAGAATCCCACTTCTCCAAAACCTCCCAAGTCCAGTAGTATTCTCATGTTTGTTTGCTGTATGGTTTGATGTTGTATGCCTTATATTGATTGTGATATTGTCTGCTTGCATGTGTACCCAATGACGACGATAGTGTGAGTGTTTGACGACAAGAAGGAAGGGACTTCTTTTATTATTATTGGGTTTTCTGGTTATCTAAAGAAGTCCAGGGACTGATTGCTAATCACAGGCAAGCCACCATTCCTGAACTCTGATATATGTCCTACTCTCTTGTACCTGTTTTATATCCTCTTTAGAAACTGCATTTATCTACCAGCATGTTTTGTTTTATAAATACTGCGATAGTAACTTGGCTCCTCCAAGTTATTACCTCGTGTCCTTCGAGGCACCACCCTGATGAACCTATCACTTTACCCCCTTTAGACCGAGAGTACGATGGTTAGCATCCTACCTCCTTGGAAACCCCGGTTTTTGAGAAAATAAACTGTTTTGGGATCTTCCCCACTACAAATGTTTCAAAACGGCTTTTGTAAAACCCTGGGAAGAGGCATCGTTCCCAGTGGAGGTTTTAACAAAAGAAATTAGTGATGAGGAGAAGTGAGAATGTGATGGGATGTTCTACGCCTTTACTGGAACAATTTTACCCGCGCAACCACATTACCCCAGGTGTTGGGGCTTAACTCGTAGTTTGTCCGCATTAGCCGAGGCAGCTTCTACCATGCTTATAGGGAGAGATCCCTAGAATTTCGGGCAGGCACCACCAGATCAAGGATTTGAAGCATGTCGCTTGCTTCGGCAAGAGTGAGCCTGAACTGACAAGAGTCTGGTGCAACAATTGGGTCTCCCGCGGACGGTATGACTTAGGTAGTACGGAAGGAAGTGGAGTCACCATACTTAAGGTATACGCCAAGTTGCGGCTTGGGTATGCGCGTGTACGGAAGGAAGGACTATGGCTAGGAGCCACATACTCGTTGCCGGGGAGAACAAACCCAAGAGAAAAAGCATGCCTTTGCTAGGGTTGACAAGCGAAAGGTTAGGTTTGATTATCCCGACCCCCATCTATAGTGGTAGTGGGCCGTGGTTGTATCTCGGCAGATGTATTGATTCTTGTGGGGAAAGTGCGCAAACTCTGCAGAGTATAACCTATTCGAATAGCCGTGTCCACGGTCAAGGACGGTTGTAAAGGTGTTGGCTAGGAGTACCCAAACTGTGCGTGTTTGGGAAACAAGTACGAAGTGGACGAAGGTTCCGGGGGAACCCAAGTTCGAAAGCTTTGTTTTGACCCGAGAGGTCGAAGATGTTTCAAAAGAGTTTTAACTACAAAACTGTTTTCAAAACTCTATTTCAACAAAGATATGGAGATGTCTTTATAAAACAGAAGCATGTTTTCAAAAATATTTTTCAACAAAGATATGGAGATGCCATAACTTCAAAGTTAGTTTAGCTTTTCAAAACCAACCCCAGATAGAGCTATTTCGCCACAACCAGAATTGCATTTCCCTTGTTCACTTATCTTTGTGGTTTGCGAGTACATTCAAAAGTACTCACGGCTTTGTCCCTGGCTATTTACTTGGCCAGACTTTCAGAGGTTCGACTTCGGAAGATCCAGGTGACGTCCAGCGAGCTAGGCCATCTTCCCAGTCAGCTGCCTGTAGGTTGAGGCACGATTGGGCTCTGCGCTTGGCGATGTTCCGCTGCTAATGATGACGTATCCATAATGGCATTTATGTAAGTCTTGTAATTCGGTATGTTTCAGATGTTGTAATGATACCTGTCGGTTATGTTCCACGGCTCACTGATCATGGGAACGTGGATGTATGCATAACAGGGGTTTCTTGGATGAATAATCCGGGGAGCCCACTGGTTTTTATTGAGGATGCTTCATAGAATGCTCACTATAGTTATGTTGCAAGTTTCCACCATGATTAGGCATGGCTTAGGCTAGCGGCCCAGGCGTTTCTCTAACACACATATAAACTCCATGAGCTTACAAGTTCCACTTTTATTTCACACCGTCGGGATCCATAAGCAAAAGAACATGATATCAACTAGGTACAAAGTACCAAATGAAGTGTTGAAAGCGGTCCCCATGATACATTGTTCTGCTAACTTCAACTCATAAAGCGCAAGCATATACGCAACAAAGAAGGACCCAATGGTTCAAGTTTATTAAATGCAAGAAAAGAAAGTGTCCCATCAAGTTCGTGAGAGCTTTAATCACTAATTTTCACATAACAAGTTTAATTTGGGAGGTAGATAAAACAAGAATTTACTTGGAATAGCAATAATGCTACTAGGTAGGTATGGTGGACACAAATGGAAGAGGTTTTGGTTTAAAGGAGGTGGATGCCCGAGAAGAATTCCCTCTCAGTACAGGTTTTTGGCTAGCAAGGCTGGGTAGCAAGTATAAGAGTTGAAGGAAACAACCAAACATACAAGTGATAAAAACAAACATGAAATCTTCCTTGGAAGCACAAAAGATCTTAACTAGAGAATACTAAACTTATGAGCAAATCAAGAAAGAAAGATGATGAAATTATTTTTCTTTAGAGTACTTTTATCTTTTTCATTCAACTCTCAAAAATAGTGTTGCTACTGACCGAGCCAGGTTTGCCAAAACCAACTAAATTAACTCAATGATCCCAAAGTGATACCAATACTAACAACAAGATCAATCATATAACCACGAATTGAAAACTAATATAGGCTATGCAAAAGAGTAAATGATAGAACTTCTCATTAATATTCCATATCGGCAACTCACACCAAGGGATACATATCTAACTAGAGAGGGGACACTTACATAATGCAAACCATACTATATAATAACTCCTCTATTCATGATATGACTCTACTAATAAGGTAAAAAGATAGAAGTAGTGATGTGATACCGCGACACTCCCCCAAGCTTGGAACAAACCAAGGGGATGCCAAACCTGATGACGAATTACTCCTTAGGTGGTGGTATCCTCTCATCTTCGTCCGACTTCCAGGGTAAGGGCTTCCCATCAACAAAGGACATCGTGGTTTCCAACATCCTGAAACTTGCAGTAGCACTTATGCATTTAAACCTAACCTCATACTCACAGTTTTGATTTTGAACGTCATAGAACTGTGCTTGCAGTTTGTTGGTTGTTTGGCGGAGTGAGAGGACTTCGTCTTTGAGTTCAGCAGTCTCCTTTTGGTGCTCGGCGATGAGTTCGGAACAAATCTTATGGATGATACCCACTTCGTGCTCTGTCATCTTCTTGTACCTAAAGACTTCTTGCTCCAGTGCTTCCATCCTGTCCTCCAGACTTCCTTCACCTTTACGTCCTTGAACCTCTTTTATCCGGACCTCCCCATCTTCGAGCAATAGCTCCTTGGGATGAATCTTCAACTCTCTTATGTATGGGTTGATGATATCTTCTAAGGAATCTCCCTTAGCTGATCCAGAGGAAGACACTGTGGCTCCAAATCTGGGACTCTACCTGACATAAACAGATCGAAACAAAAACACGACGAAAACACGATATACGAACCTCGGAAGATCCGGGGGGTTATATATTACGAAGTTTCATAACAAGAGGAAGGTACTGGGTGAAAACAGGTCGTAGGCGGAGTCTTAGGTGGCCTCACCACCTGGTGGCACGACCAGTGGTGGGCCCGCGCCACTGGGTGGTGTGGGCCACGCTGGCTCCATTTCCATCCCTTTTTCGCTTCGTAACTTCCCTTATTGACTGAAAACTGTAAAAATATAGTTGGATTGTATTTTCGCGGAACTTTTCTTACCAGAACTGTTACCTACTTGAAAACAGACTCTGGAGGTCTCTAAATTTGGTCCTTGATGAACTTCTCTGGAGTTATAACTTGAAAGGCATCAACATCTTCATTGTAAGAATCTCCAGCAATATAGTTCTTGAGTCGCTGCCCATTCACTACTTGTGTAGTATTATCTTTTAAAGAAGAAATTTTTATTGCTCCTGAACGGTATACTTCTTCAATAATTAAAGGTCTTCCCATTTTGATAGTAGCTTTCCTGCAAAAAATCTGAGACGAGACCTATACAATAGAACTTTCTCCCCAACATGAAATTCTCTCTTAAGTATTCGCTTGTCATGCCATCTTTTAACTTTTTCCTTGAAGAGCCTAGCATTTTCATAGGCTTCACTCCTCCATTCATTTAAAGAACTTAAGTGAAATAATGTTTTCTCACCAGCGAGCTTACAATCTCTATTTAGTTCTTTAACTGCCCAGTAAGCTTTGTGTTCTATATCTAAGGGTAGGTGACAAGCTTTCCCATAAACCATTTTATAAGCAGACATCCCCATAGGATTTTTGTAAGCAGTTCTATAAGCCCATAAAGCATCATTCAACTTTTTAGCCCAGTTTTTTCTAGATCTATTAACAGTCTTTTGCAAGATGGATTTAATTTCTCTATTTGATAACTCTACTTGCCCGCTAGTTTGTGGGTGATAAGCTAAAGCAATTCTATGATTAACATCATACTTAGCAAGGGTCTTTCTAAAACCACCATGAATGAAATGAGAACCCCCATCAGTCATGAGATACCTAGGCACTCCAAACCTAGGAAAGATAACATCCTTAAGCATTTTTAGAGAGGTTTCCCCGTCAGCACTCTTCGTAGGAATGGCTTCTACCCACTTAGTAACATAATCAATGGCAACAAGAATATGAGTATAACCTTTCGAGGGAGGGAAAGGACCCATAAAGTCAAATCCCCAGCAATCAAAAGGTTGAATAACTATAGAGTAGTTCATAGGCATTTCATTGCGTCTAGAAATATTACCAACACACTGACACTCGTCACAAGATAAAACAAATTTTCTTGCATCTTTAAAAAGGGTAGGCCAGTAGAAACCTAATTGTAGCACCTTTTGTGCAGTTCTATCTCCTGCATGATGTCCTCCATATGCACTACCATGACATTTACGCAATATCTCCTTTTGTTCATATTCTGGAACACATCTTCGCATAATACCATCCACTCCTTCTTTGTATAAGTGTGGGTCATCCCAAAAATAATGCCTCAAATCATAGAAGAACTTCCTTCTTTGCTGAGCTGTAAAAGTTGGAGGCAAATACTTGGAGACAATAAAGTTAGCATAATCAGCGTACCAAGGGCTCCCTCGCGAGCTTACCCCTACTGCAGCTAACTGTTCATTTGGGAAACTATCATTAACAGGCATAGGGTCAAAAGAGATGTTTTCCAATCGAGATAAATTATCAGCTATAGGGTTTTCAGCACCCTTCCTATCTACTATATGTAGATCAAACTCTTGTAAAAGCAGCACCCATCTAATAAGCCTAGGCTTAGCATCCTTCTTCGTCATAAGGTATTTAATAGCAGTATGATCAGTATGAATGGTGACTTTTGAGTCTACAATATAGGGCCTAAACTTATCATAAGCAAAAACAACAGCTAGAAATTCCTTTTCAGTAGTAGCATAATTCCTTTGAGCAGCGTCTAGAGTCTTACTAGCATAATTGATAACGTTTAACTTTTTATCAATACGTTGCCCAAGGACAGCACCTACAGCAAAATCACTAGCATCACACATTATTTCAAAGGGTAAACTCCAATCAGGTGGTTGAACAATAGGGGCTGTAGTTAAAGCCTTCTTAAGAGTTTCAAAAGCTTCCTTACAATCATCATCAAAAACGAAGGGTACATCTTTTTGAAGAAGATTAGTGAGGGGTTTTGATATCCTAGAAAAGTCTTTAATAAACCTCCTATAGAAACCAGCATGACCAAGGATACTATGAATACCTTTGATGTCTCTTGGACATGGCATCTTCTCAATTGCCTCAACCTTAGCTCTATCAACTTCTATGCCTCTTTCAGAAACTTTATGCCCAAGAACAATCCCTTCATTAACCATGAAGTGGCATTTCTCCCAATTAAGAACAAGATTAGTTTCTTCACATCTCTGCAAAACTTTATCAAGGTTGTGCAGACAATTATCAAAAGAAGTTCCATAGACAGAAAAGTCATCCATGAACACTTCTACAATTTACTCACAAAAACCATGAAAGATAGCAGACATCCACCTTTGAAAAGTAGCAGGAGCATTACATAAACCAAAAGGCATACGTCTATAAGCATAAGTTCCGTAAGGGCAAGTAAAAGTAGTTTTTTCTTGATCTTGTTGTTTAACAGCAATTTGAGAGAAACCAGAGTAACCATCAAGAAAACAAAAATGGGTCTTTTTAGACAACCTTTCCAACATTTGATCAATAAAAGGAAGCGGGTAGTGATATTTCTTAGTAACTTTATTAACTTTCCTAAAATCGATGCACATCCTATAGCCTACCACTATTCTTTGGGGAATAAGCTCATCATTATCAATAGGAACAATGGTAATACCTCCCTTTTTAGGAACACAATGAACAGGACTAACCCATTCACTATCAGCAATAGGGTAAATAATACCAGCATCAAGGAGTTTCAATACCTCATTCCTTACCACTTCCTTCATCCTAGGATTTAAACGTCATTGGTGCTCCACTACTGGCTTCGCATCTGGTTCTATGTTGATAGAATGCTGACATATAGTAGGTGAAATCCCTTTTAAATCATCCAGAGTATAGCCCATAGCTCCTCGGTGTTTCTTCAAAACCTCCAACAACCTTTCTTCTTCCTTTCCTGAAAGTTTAGAGCTAATAATAACAGGATATATCTTTTTATCATCAATATAAAGATATTTAAGATCATCAGGGAGAGGTTTTAGATCGAAAACTGGATCCTTTTTAGGTGGCAACGTGGTACCCAAGTCTTCTACGGGCAAGTCATGCTTTAGCATCTGGGGTTAACGGCGGAGAATCTCATCAATCTCATTCCTTTCTTCCATGAAGATCTCACTTTTGTGATCTTCCATAAATTGCTGCAAAGCATTGTTAGGAGCAAGAGAGATAGAAGCAAGTTTTCAACTCTAAAATCCTCATTATGAGTTTCCTCTTCGCAAGGTTCTTTAGCAAATTTCGAAAAATTAAACTCATAATATTCCCCATCAAACTTAGTCAAGATTTTCTCCCTCTTGCAATCAATAATAGCTCCAAAAGTACTCAAGAAAGGTCTACCAAAAATGATAGGATAAGTTTTACTAGCAGCTGAACCAAGTACTAGAAAATCAGCAGGATACTTAATCTTACCACAAAGAACTTCCACGTCTCGTACAATACCTATTGGAGAGATGGTCTCTCTATTAGCAAGGTGAATAACCACATCAATCTCTTCCAATTCACAGGGACTGATTTCATGCATAATTTTTCTGTAAAGCTCATAAGGAATAGCACTGGAACTTGCACCAATATCACATAAACCATAATAGCAATGATCACCAATTCTAACAGAAAGCACAGGAACACTAGCTTTTTTAGTTCTATTAGGATGTGAAACAATATTAGAAGCATCCTCACAAAAGACTATGTGTCCATCTTCTATGCTTTTAGTGACAAGGTCTTTCACAATTGCTACCACAGGTTCAACGTTTATTTGTTCATCAGGTTTTACAGTTCTCTTTTCACTTTTAGTGATTACATTAGTTATCATAGGATGATCCTTTACCTTATCTGGGAAGGGAGTCTTCTCGGTATAAGGTTCAGGTAAGATATGATTAATAATGCAACACTCAGTGCTCCCAACAGGAACATGGTCAACAATATCTTTATAAGGTGCATGGTACTTATTCCATCCCCTTTTTGGAATTTCAATATAAGAAGCAAAAGCTCTAAAGCAATTCGTAATAACTTGCAAATCAAGACCATAAACATTACTAATACTCTGAAAGTCATCAGTTCCCATAAAAGATTCAATGCATTCATAATCATAATTTATACCTGACTTTCTACCTTTGTCATTCTCCCAAGCTTCAGCATTGTCTTGAATACGGTCCAAAAGATCCCATTTAGCTTCTTCTTCCATGCGAGTGAATGATCCAGCACAAGAGGCATCCAGTAAATCCTTGTCATGTAGAGGGAGCCTTGCATAAAAGTTATTGATAATAATATTGTTGGGGAGCTCATGAATGGGACATTTGAGCATTAGTAACTTCAATCTCCCCCAAGCTTAAGCTGTACTCTCTCCATCAAGAGGCCAAAAGTTGTATATTTGATTCTGATCTTTATGAATCTCACTAGGAGGATAAAACTTTGAAGAAAAGAGAGGCACTATTTCCTCCCATTCCAGAGCTTGACAATTCTTCGGTAGCTTATACCATTCCTCAGCTCTTCCTTTCAGCGATAATGAAAATAACTTCTTCTTAACTTGATATGTAGTAATACCTGCACACTTGAACAACCCGCATAATTCGTGTCTAAAGAGTAAATGATCACTGGGATGGACAGTTCCATCCCCAACATAGTAGTTATCCATAACACGATCAATAATTCTTGTAAGTATTTTGAAAACATCATTCTCAGCAGGTGGTGGCTTATCTACTACCTTAGCAGTGGTAGTAGCATTACCAAATAAGAAACTCAGCAAATTATCCATAACGAATATAAAGCAACTAGCAAAAGTAAACAATACTCATAGTAGAAGTTTCCTTTACCAGTTCCACTCTCCAATAGCGCTTCACTCCCCGGCAACGACACTAGAAAATAGTCTTGATGACCCACAAGTATAGGGGGTGTATCGCAGTATTTTCGATAAGTAAGAGTGTCGAACCCAACGAGGAGCAGAAGGTGCTGGCTAGTGGTATGGATCGGGAATTCTCTGCAAATACTTAGCAAACGGATTTTTAGGGGTTTTTGATAAAGCAAGTAAACAAAGTACGAGTAAATAAAAGACAGTAGGAATAAATGCAGCAAGTGGCCCAATCCTTTATGCAGCAAAGGACAAGTCGGTTGTATTACTTAAGATGACCAAACGTTCTCGAGGACACATGGGAAGACTGTCAAGTGCTTTCGCTTCATATAGTTGATTAATCTTCTTTAGCTTGCTAAGTGTTGTGTGGGTGAACCTGTGCTAATGTACCGACCTTCCTAGGACTAATACATACTTGTGATTATACCCCTTGCAAACATTCATAAGTACAAGAAAGTAATTAAGGTAGAAACCTAACCACAACTTTAAACTCTAAGACCCTTACGTCCCTTGTGCAATGGTTTCCTAACGGGGGTTCAGGTTTCTGTCACTCCAGCAACCCCTACGATTAGTAGCCAAATACACAATGCATTCCCCTAGGCCCATATAGGTGAAGTTTCATGTAGTCGACGTTCACATGACACCACTAGAAGAAGTACACCACAACTTAAATATCAAACTATTGAATCTTTCTCAACACAACTCCACTACTAACAACATGACTTCTCCCATGTCCTCAAGAACAAAACAAACTACTCACAAGACATCATATGGATCATGATCAGAGATGGAATAATGATGTATAACAATCTGAACATAAACAATAATTCAATGGTTCACTCAATAGCATCAACTACAAAGAGTAATCAACACCGAGAAAGTTTCCCCTATGAACTATGCAAGATTCAACCCAATTGTTATAGCAATATGGAGATGGTGATGAGGGTGTTGATGGTGATGATGGTGGTGATGATGATCCCGATGAAGTCCAGCTTGATGGTGGTGTTGATGGCGATGATCTCCCCTCTCTGAGAAGGAATTCCCCCGGTAGAAATCTGTCTGCCGGAGAGAACTTTCTCTCTCGGTGTTTTCCTCCCCGCAGAGGCGACGGAATCTTTCTATGGTCACTCCCCGAGTCTTAGGGTTTCAGGAGGATGATATACGTCAGAGGGGACAGCCAGAGGTGGTCCAGGGCGGCCACACCACCTGCTGGCGCGGCCTAGGGCTGCCCGCGCCAGGGGGTGGTGTGGGCCCCCTGTGGCCCATCTCCACTCCGTCTTCTGGCATCCTTAGTCTTCTGGAAAAATAGGATTTTCCGTATATTTTCCCGGATTTTCTGATCTTCGTGAATTTTGCCTCCAAACAGCACCTTTTCCATCAGAATCCTGACTGCATCGGTCCATGCTCCAAAAGTCATCAACCATGCAAAATAGATGAAATAACATAAGTATCACCTCTCAATATGAAATATATCAATGAATAATAGTGAATTAAGACATAGAATAGTGATGCAAAATGGATGTGTCACTAGGCGATCATGCCAAATTTGGAATGCATCAACATTTTGGAAGATTACCTTATAACCAACATCTTCTACGGGTTTGATGTATGTATAGTACAGTCCGAATGATAGAGAAGGAATTTTTTTAAGTACTTGCTTGCCATATCCATAATATTTTGTGAAGGGTAGATACTCTTCTTTGTTGTCTTCATGGGTTTCAATGTGAAAACCATTCCTACGGATATCTTGATAACTGATTAAGGTACGTGATGAATCGGGATACAACAAGGCATCCTCAATTGTCATTTGTGTACTATTTGGGAGGGTAAATATGGCACGTCTAGTGCCAACAATTACCGTATCGTGTCCAGCTAAAGCCAAAATATCTCCATTCATTTTTTTCAGAGTCTGAAAATATTTCAAATCCCTTAGTATGGAGTTTGTGGTAGCATTGTCCACAAGGAATAATTCCTCTTCCATTGGATTGTCCCCATAGAGAGCTATATATAAAAATGAAGAATTTTCAATAAGAAAACCTTATTTAGATACATAGAATACAATCTTTATTATATCAAAGTGCTGATATAATATAAATGACAACGATACTTATGTTCTATTACAACATCACAAATGGACATGAACAAAGTGATCACTAAGGAGATAGTGGGACTAGTCGAAGTCTCCAAACACGTCGTTTGAGGCGTACTCAATCATCATGTTCTCTGTGCTCATAGGGTCCTTGGGCTGCTGGAGAGACATGGTGTTGCTAGGTTCAGGAGGAGCATCTTGCGAACAACTAGCTCCATTGGTGCCATCTGGATGAAGCTTGAAGTTGGCTTCAAACCTTTTCCCTTGAGGTGCTTTGCGTCCTTGGGGTTGCTGGTAGAGAATACCCAGATGCTTTGGGGTCTTGCAATTGTTAGTAGGGTGCGTATAGCATCCACACTTGTCACAAAGCCTAGTTTTTTCATACTTTGTGAAAGGGTAATTGCCCCTATGTGTGGTTTTGGTGATTAATGACAATCCCTATGGACTAATGTTTCATTGAGTTTTATATGAAGGAATATTCCATAGGTCATGCTTGTAGTCCATGTGTTGGATTAAAGTATGAATGTCATAAATATAAAGATATACCTTGAGTATTGGCATCAAGATCATCGAGTTGAAGAGAAGAATATGATATGATCAAGATCTTGAGAGTGTGATCTCAATTGAAGAATTCAAGATATGGCTCTAAGTCAATGTCATGATAGCCTCATTAGTTGAGTTATGGTTGACTAAGATTTCAAGCATGTAATCAAATGAAGAGTTATTTATGTACCTCAAGATATTGAGATGGAGCATGAGAATATACTTGGTTGACCAATACAAAGAGTGAAGAGCAATTTCAAGTTGGTCAACACATGAAGCATAAATAATGTATCATAAGGATCTTATGGTATGGTAAGCCTTATCAATTATGCATCATGAACTAATCAATTATATATGTGCCTTTGTGTTTTCTATATGGGATAGGTATCTTTCCATGGTCATGCTTCAAAAGTGAAGATTTCATATAGCCCATGAGAGGATGACATCAAGTGGCGATCATCATCAAGGTTGAGAAGGGCAAGTTCAAGATAAGCATCTCGAGAAGATCATTTGCTTGAAGCTTGCCGTCCATATTGGTGATAATGGACATGTGAAGATGTGTATTAATGAAGCTATCCCATAGTGGTGTATGGGGGAGCAAATTATGAGTCTTCACGAAGCAACAATGATCAAGTGATGCATTCCGGCTTGGATGGAGCTTGAAGTGTTGTCATCAAGATCAAGCAGGATGCGCAAGGCAAAGGTATGGCCTTGCCAGGTTTTCCTTTTACCGGTCTCAAGGTGGTTGTTGGGAGACCGGGTTATAGGATAGATAGCCGCACCATCAAGAGGGGCTTTCGATTGGGTAACTTGATCATAATGTCTTAGGGAGCTCAATCCTTTGCATGATGGGTTTGTAGCATGGAAAACAAAAAAATTCTACCGAAAGAACGAACAAAACCCAGATCTAATCTAGATAAAAGCCAAGATCTAATCTATTAGACAAGTGCAACGAGATAGATCTGTACTAACCCTTGTAGATCTGAAAGCCTTGTGCGAGATCGGATCTCGTGGTTGATGTAGACGATCACTTGCCGATCTCAAGATCGAGTAGACGGTCCTTCCGGCACCGCGTTTCGGCAGCGCTTCCGTAGTCGGTCACACGTGCGGAGTCGAAGCAGACCTTCCTCTCCCCGTTCCAGTGAGCAGTGGAGGTAGTAGATCTCTCCACGGAATCCCAGCAGCATGACGGCGTGGTGGTGGTGGTGGAGTAGAGAATTCTGCAGGGCTTCGCCTAAGCCAGAGCAGAGGGAAGGAGGAGGAGAGGGGCGGCTAGGGTTTGGAGTGGAAGGGTCAAGGGGGTGGCGCCTCCACCCCTCTATATATAGAGGGAGGGGTGCGGCCTAGGGTTCCCACCCCTAGGCCCACCTCCTAGGGCCGGCGCACAAGGGAGCTTGGGGGGAGAGTCCTTCCCCCCCAAGTTTCCCTTACTTACCCTCCAAGTTTCCCTTTATCCTTTCTTGGTTTTCAAGTAAACTCCAAAAAATCTTCTAGAACCTTTCGGAACATTCCGAAACCTTCTAGAATCCCCATATAAACACTCCAGAACATTTCCTAACTTAGAAAAATGATCCCCATTATATGAATCTTATTCCCCGAACAATTCCGGATCTCCTCGTGATGTCTCGGATCCAATCCGAGACTCCGAACAACATTCGGTCTCCAACGCACATTCCATATCTACTTAAAACAACTTTGAACCTTAAGTGTGTCACCCTACGGTTCGTGAATATGCAGACATGATGGAGACACCTCTACGATCAATAACCATCAGCGGGATCTGGAGATCCATAACGGCTCCCACATACTCAACGATGACTTCGTGATTGATAGAACCATTAACATACGAAACCAATTCCCTTTGTCACGCGATACTCTACTTATCCGAGGTTTGATCGTCGGTATCTCCATACCTAGTTCTACCTCGTTACTGATAAGTAATCTTTACTCGTTCCATGTTATGTCATCCCTTGTGACCCAGTCACATGCTTGCAAGCTAACTAGATGACATTCCACCGAGAGGGCCCAGAGCATATCTATCCGTCATATGGATGGACAAATCCCAATCTTGGTTCATGCGCTTCAACACATACTTTCATAATACCCAATGACACCTTTATAACCACCCAGTTACGAAGCGGTGTTTGATGTCATCAAAGTACCCATCCGGTGATGGTGATTAACATAACCTCATGGTCGAAGGATTAGGTTACTATGCATTTGAAAGCTTGTAGCAATACGAACTAAATGACTTGATCTTATGCTACACTTACTATGGGTGTGTGTCCATCACATCATTCTCCTAATGATATGACCTTGTTATTAATGACATCCAATGTCCATGATCAGGAAACCATGATCATCTATTAATCAACAAGCTAGTTCAACAAGAGGCTTACTAGGGATGCTTTTATGTTTACAAAACACACAAGTATTAGTGTTTCCTAATAATACAATTATAGCATGGGATGTAAACATTCATCATAAACACAAAGATATAATAATAACCACTTTTATTATTGCCTCTTGGGCATATCTCCAACAGTATCCCACTTGCACTAGTCAATAATCTAGATTACATGGTAATATACCTAACACCCATGGCGTTCTGGTGTTGGTCATGCTTTGCCCTAGGGAGAGGTTTAGTCAACGGATTTGCCACATTCAGATCAGTGTGTACTTTGCAAATCTTTATGTCACCATCTTGGACATACTCGCGAATAGCATGGAAACGTAGCTTGATATGCTTCAGCTTGCTATGTGACCTTGGCTCCTGTGCATTAGCTATGGCACCTGTGTTGTCACAGTAGATGGCCATCGGGTCCAACGCACTAGGAACCACGCCAAGTTTAGTAATGAACTCCTTCATCCTTATGGCTTCTTGTGCAGCCTCCGAAGCAGCTATGTATTCCGATTCAGTTGAAGATTTCGCCACAACGCTTTGCTTGGCACTCCTCTAGCTCACTTCAGCACCATTCAAAATAAATACGTATCCAGACTGTGACTTCGAGTCATCTGGATCGGTGTTCCAACTAGCATCAGTGTAAATGTTTACAACAAGCTGTTCATCACCTCCATAAGAAAGAACCATATCCTTAGTCCTATTTAGGTACTTTAGGATATTCTTGACCGTTGTCCAGTGCTCCATTCCAGGATCACTTTGATATCTGCTAGTCAAACTAACAGCATGTGCTATATCCGGTCTTGTACACAGCATGGCATACATGATAGAACCTATGGCCAAGGCATAGGGAATATTATTCATATTCTCTCTATCTTCTGCCGTAGCTGGACTTTGAGTCTTACTCAAGGTCTTACCTGACAACATGGGCACGAACCCTTTCTTGCTCTCTTCCATTCTAAACTTCTTTAGAACTTTGTCCAAGTATGTACTTTGTGAAAGCGTTATTAGGCGTCTTGATCTATCTCTATAAATCTTGATGCCTAGAATATATGCCGCTTCGCCAAGATCCTTCATTGAAAAACTATTATTCAAATAGGTCTTGACACTATTAAGAAGTTCTATATCATTCCCAATCAACAATATGTCATCTACATATAGTACTAGGAATGCTACAGAGCTCCCACTCACTTTCTTGTAAATACAAGCTTCTCCATATGTTTGTATAAATCCAAAGTTTTTGATTACTTTATCAAAACGTTGATTCCAACTCCGGGATGCTTGTTTCAGTCCATAAATGGAGCACTGAAGTTTGCATACCTTGTCAGCATCTTTAGGATCGACAAAACCCTTGGGTTGTACCATATACAACTCTTCCTCAATGTCACCATTAAGGAACGCTGTTTTGACATCCATCTGCCAAATCTCATAATCGAAATATGCAGAAATTGCTAACAAAATCCTCACATACTTTAGCTTCACTACTGGTGAGAAAGTCTCATCGTAGTCAACTCCTTGAATTTGTCAGAACCCTTTCGCGACAAGTCGAGCTTTATAGACGGTAACATTACCATCAGCATCTGTTTTTCTTTTGAAAATCCATTTATTCTCGGCAGCCTTACGGCCATCCGGTAAGTCCACCAAAGTCCACACTAGGTTTTTGTACATGGATCCCATTTCGGATTTCATGGCTTCTAGCCATTTGTCAGAATCTGGGCTCACCATAGCTTCTTCATACGTCGCAGGGTCATCAGTGTTGTCCACCAACATGACGTTCAAGGCAGGGTCATACCAATCAGGAGCGGTACGAACCCTCATTGACCTGCGAGGTTCAGCAGCAACTTCATTCGAAGTTTCATGATCACCATCATTAGCTTCCTCTCCAATTGGTGCAGGCGGCACAAAAACATCTTCCGGTGCTGTGCTACTCTCAACTCCGAGAGAAGGTTCAATAACCTCGTCGAGTTCTAATTTCCTTCCAGTCAATTCCTTCTAGAGAAACTCCTTCTCAAAAAAGGATCCATTCTTGGCAACGAAAACTTTGCCTTCGGATCTATGATAGAAGGTATACCCAATTGTTTCTTTAGGGTATCCTATGAAGACGCATTTCTCCGCTTTGGGTTCAAGCTTATCAGGTTGTAACTTCTTTACATACGCTTCACAACCCCAAACTTTAAGGAACGACAACTTAGGTTTCTTTCCAAACCACAGTTCATACGGTGTCGTTTCAACGGATTTAGATGGTGCCCTATTTAAAGTGAATGCGGCTGTCTCTAATGCATAGCCCCAAAACGATAGCGGTAAATCTATAAGAGACATCATAGACCGAACCATATCTAAGAGAGTTCGATTACGACGTTCGGACACACCATTATGTTGTGGTGTTCCCGGTGGTGTCAATTGCGAAAGTATTCCACATTTCTTTAAATGCATGCCAAACTCATAACTTAGATATTCACCTCCGTGGTCAGAACGCAGAAACTTAATTTTCTTGTTATGATGATTTTCCACTTCACTTTGAAATTCCTTAAACTTCTCGAAAGTTTCGGACTTATGTTTCATAAAGTAGACATACCCATATCTACTTAAGTCATCCGTGAAAGTGAGAACATAACGATATCCACCATGCGATGCTACACTCATTGGACCGCACACATCGGTATGTATTATTTCTAATAAGTCTGTAGCTCGCTCCATTATTCCAGAGAATGGAGTCTTAGTCATTTTTCCCATTAGACATGCTTCGCATCTTTCAAGTGATTCAAAATCAAGTGATTCAAGAAGTCCATCAGAATGGAGCTTCTTCATACGCTTCACTCCAATGTGACCAAGACGACAGTTCCACATGTATGTAGAATTATCATTCAATTTTGTTCGTTTAGCATCTATGTTGTGAACATGTGTATCACTACTATCGAGATTCAGTAAGAATAAACCATTCATCTCAGGTGCATTACCATAAAAGATATTACTCATATAAATCGAACAACCTTTATTCTCAGACTTAAAGGAGTAACCGTCTCGCAATAAACAAGATCCAGATATAATGTTCATGCTTAACGCAGGCACCAAATAACAATTATTCAAATTTAAAACTAATCCCGAAGGTAGATGCAGAGGGAGCGTGCCGACGGCGATCACATCAACCTTGGAGCCATTTCTAACGTGCATCGTCACCTCGTCTCTCGCCAGTCTTCGCTTATTCCGCAGCTCCTGTTTCGAGTTACAAATATGAGCAACCAAACCAGTATCAAATACCTAGGCACTACTACGATTACTAGTAAGATACACATCAATAACATGTATATCGAATATACCTTTCTTCTTGATGTTGTTGTTCTTCAGATCCGCCAGGTACTTGGGGCAGTTACGCTTCCAGTGACCGGCACTCTTGCAGTAGAAGCATTCAGTTTCAGGCTTAGGACCAGCCTTGGGCTTCTTAGCAGGTGCGGCATCTTTCTTGCCGTCCTTCTTGAAGTTGCCCTTGTGCTTAGGCTTGCCCTGTTTCTTGAAATTGGTGGTCTTATTTACCATCAACACTTGGTGCTCCTTTTTGATATCCACTTCAGCAGTTTTCAGCATGGACGATAGTTCAGGCAACGTCTTGTTCATGCAGTGCATATTGTAGTTCATCACAAAGTTCTTATAACTCGGTGGCATTGATTGGAGGACACGGTGAATCCCTAACTCATTAGGAATCGTTATCCCCAACTCTTGGAGCTTGTTTGCGTGCCCAGACATGGTGAGCACATGCTCGCTAACGGAGCTACCCTCTTCCATCTTACAGTTAAAGAACTTTTCGGAGGCCTCATAGCTCTCCACGGCTGCGTGAGTCTCAAAAATGAGCTTGAGCTCCTTAATGATCTCGAACGGGCCGTGGTTCTCAAAGCGCTTCTGAAGCTCTGTTTCTAAACTGTACAGGATGGCACACTGAACTGTGGAGTAATGATTTTTCCGAGTGGCGTAAACATTCTTTACGTCATCGGTGGCATCTTCTGCAGGTGGGTCACCTAGCGGTGCTTCGAGCACATAGGTCAACTGACCAGCCCTGAGGACAATCTTTAGTCCACGGAGCCAGTCCGTGAAGTTGCTTCCATTGTTCTTAAGCTTTTCTTTCTTTAGGAACACATTGAAATTGATGGAGAGGTTCGCCATAATCTACAACAAATTTGCAAGTAGTTTAGACTAAGTTTATGATAAAATGAGTTCAATTTTAATTCTTAAATTAACTAGGTGAACTCCCACTCAAAACAACATCCCTCACATTGTCTTAGTGATTACACGAACCAAGTCCACTACACCAAGTCTGATCTTCACGAGAGAAGATGTAATTTCATCGGTGAACAATCTTCATGTTCATCGTATCATTTATATGATTCATGCTCTACCTTTCGGTATTCCGTGTTCCGAGACCATGTCTGTACATGCTAGGCTCGTCAAGATTAACCTTAGTTTCCGCATGTGCAAATCTGGCTTGCACCCGTTGTATGCACACGTAGAATTTATCACATCCGATCATCACGAGATGCTTCGAAACGACGAGTCTTAGCAACGGTGCCAAATAAGGAAAAACACTTTATTACTTGATATTTAGTGAGAGGCATCATCTTATAATGCTACCGTCACGATCTAAGCAATACAAGATGCATAAAGGATTAACATCACAGGCAATTCATAATTAGTGTGATATGATATGGCCCTTTCTTCTTATGCCTTTGATCTCCATCTCCAAAGCACGGACATGATCTCCATCATCACCAGCATTGCGTCAAGGTCAGTGGCGCCGCTTCATGGTTGTCCATCATCACTAGCAACTATTACAACTACTTGGAATAAAGCTATTACAAGATGAATAGACACGCAGGTCTTAACAGAATTAAAGACAACCATTAGGCTCCTATCGGTTGCCATATTACAACAAGGATCATTGCATACCTCAAATATAATCACAATCACATGATGGCCATATCACATCACAAAACCCCTACAAAACATGTTAGACGCCTCTAATTTTCTTTGCATGTTTTACGTGGTTTGGGGCTTTCGAATAAGAACGGATCTTACCTACGAAACTGAACCACAACGTTGATACAAGTGCTATCAAGTACAAAGTGTAAATTGGATCTATACTATGGTGGGAGAGACAGACACCCGCAAAGCCACTTGTGCAAAGCAAGTTACACGTCAAGCGTGGAGCAAGTCTCATGTGCGATGACATGTAAGGTTAGCCCGAGCCGCTTCATCCCACCATACCGCAAGATGCAAAGTACACAAAGCAAAAGACGGCACGAGCACCAACGCCCACAAAACCATTTTTTTCTACTCATGCAACAGATCTACGCATAGACAAGGCTCTGATACCACTGATGGGTTCGTAGCATGGAAAACAAAAAATTTCTACCGCAAGAACAAACAAAACCCAGATCTAATCTAGATAAAAGCCAAGATCTAATCTATTAGACAAGTGCAAAGAGATAGATCTGTACTAACCCTTGTAGATCTGAAAGCCTTGTGCGAGATCAGATCTCGTGGTTGATGTAGACAATCACTTGCCGATCTCAAGATCGAGTAGACGATCCTTCCGGCGCCGCGTTTCGGCAGCGCTTCCGCAGTCGGTCACACGTGCGGAGTCGAAGCAGACCTTCCTCTCCCTGTTCCAGCGAGCAGTAGATGTAGTAGATCTCTCCACGGAATCCCAGCAGCACGACAGCATGGTGGTGGTGGTGGTGGAGTAGAGAATTCTGCAGGGCTTCGCCTAAGCCAGAGCAGAGGGAAGGAGGAGGAGAGAGCCGGCTAGGGTTTGGAGTGGAAGGGGCAAGGGGGGTGGCGCCTCCACCCCTCTATATATAGAGGGAGGGGTGCGGCCTAGGGTTCCCAGCCCTAGGCCCACCTCCTAGGGCCGGCGCACAAGGGAGCTTGGGGGGAGAGTCCTTCCCCCCCAAGTTTCCCTTACCCTCCAAGTTTCCCTTTATCCTTTCTTGGTTTTCAAGTAAACTCCAAAAAATCTTCTAGAACCTTTCGGAACATTCCGAAACCTTCTACCCCATATAAACACTCCGGAACATTTCCTAACTTAGAAAAACGATCCCCATTATATGAATCTTATTCCCCGGACAATTCTAGATCTCCTCGTGATGTCCCGGATCCAATCCGAGACTCCGAACAACATTCGGTCTCCAACACACATTCCATATCTACTTAAAACAACTTCGAACCTTAAGTGTGTCACCCTACGGTTCGTGAATATGCAGACATGATGGAGACACCTCTCCGATCAATAACCATCAGCAGGATCTGGAGATCCATAATGGCTCCCACATACTCAACGATGACTTCGTGATCGATAGAACCATTAACATACGAAACCAATTCCCTTTGTCACGCGATACTCTACTTATCCGAGGTTTGATCGTCGGTATCTCCATACCTAGTTCTACCTCGTTACTGATAAGTACTCTTTACTCGTTCCATGTTATGTCATCCCTTGTGACCCAGTCACATGCTTGCAAGCTAACTAGATGACATTCCACCGAGAGGGCCCAGAGCATATCTATCCGTCATATGGATGGACAAATCCCAATCTTGGTTCATGCGCTTCAACACATACTTTCATAATACCCAATGACACCTTTATAACCACCCAGTTACGAAGCGGTGTTTGATGTCATCAAAGTACCCATCCGGTGATGGTGATTAACATAACCTCATGGTCGAAGGATTAGGTTACTATGCATTTGAAAGCTTGTAGCAATACGAACTAAATGACTTGATCTTATGCTACACTTACTATGGGTGTGTGTCCATCACATCATTCTCCTAATGATATGACCTTGTTATTAATGACATCCAATGTCCATGATCAGGAAACCATGATCATCTATTAATCAACAAGCTAGTTCAACAAGAGGCTTACTAGGGACGCTTTTATGTTTACAAAACACACAAGTATTAGTGTTTCCTAATAATACAATTATAGCATGGGATGTAAACATTCATCATAAACACAAAGATATAATAATAACCACTTTTATTATTGCCTCTTGGGCATATCTCCAACATTGCATACTTTGCATCTTCCTATTTTGTTGCTTCTTGGTGTTTCTCCATGTGAGGTTCTTGAGCTTGTTGCTAGCTCTTCAACAAGCCCAAGTTTATCAAAAATGAAACTCCTATGCATCTTCTATGGCGTTTTCAACTTTGAAGGTTTTACCGGTTCTTCTTATAGGGAGGCTTCATACCTTTGCTAATTTGGTTCTATCCTCCTTTGTTGGACTATGATGTTTTCATGCACCATATTGTAGAGCTTGTTGTCCTTGTCAAAACAAGCCCAAGATCATCGAAATCGGAGTCCGGATGCAAACGTTATTGCATTTTTCGTGATGTCCGTTTCATCCCGGTTGTGGATTCGGTCCAACTGGCTCCCAGACCGGGTGGTCCGGTGCCAACACCGGAAAACCGGATCTCAGACCGAATTTTCCGGTTTTAGCGAGCGAATCTATTCCGAGTGGGTAAACAAAGGGGTTTTGGTCTGTAGGCCGGTCCATCGGCCTGGGGACTGAGTTTCCCGATTCCGGGGCCGGTCCAACCGACTTTTAGACCGGGTTTTCATTGTTTTCTCTCCAACAGCCATATTTGCTTTTCCCTATAAAAGGGGTTCTTCCCCCAAAGTTTTTGGGTGTTGTTGACCACGAAATTGACCTCCATTGTTGAACCTCTTGATCTTGCTTCCTCTCCCTTCCCTCCTATGATTCTTGCATCTTTTTGAGGGCTTTGGAAGAGGAGATCTAGATCTACAATCCCTACCAACAATAACTCCTCTAAGTGAGGGGAACCCTTTGGATCTAGATCTTGGAGTCATTGGTTGACTTCCACCATTGTTCTTCCTCTCTAATTCCTCCCTAGCACTTGTTGCTTTGGTGGGATTTGAGAGTGAAGGATTTGAGCACCCTTCGTGTTCTTGCTTTGTATTCTTGCATAAGTGTTGAGCTCTCCATTACGATTTGTTCGAGTGAGAGACCGTGAGCTTGTTGCTTTTGGAGGGTTACCTCCTAGTTGGCTTGGCAGTTGGTACCACGGTGTCCTCTTTGTGGAAGATTGTGAAGAGACCCGGGCTTCTCCTTTGTGGAGCTTGTGAAGTGGTTGTGGAGCTTGCCATCTCTGGAGTGGAGGAAAGGCTAGCCATAAGGAAAGGGCCTATTCCTTTATGGGATAGACTCGGAGAAGAAGGTGAGCCTTCGTGGCGTTGGGAAATCCTTCGTGGAATCCCACACCTCTCCAACGTTACATACCTTACTTGTAAGGGAACACGGGAATACATCTTCGTCTTCGCGTGCCTCGGTTATCTCTATACCCGAGCTTACTTTTCTTGTGATAGCCATCGAGCTTGAAGTACTTATATCTTGCTTATTACTTGTGGTATATTTATCTTGTGCTATCTTGCTTAGCATAACTTGTTGTTGGTGCACTTAGTTGAGCCTAGTGTATTTAGGTTTTGTGCTTGTAAAATAAACGTTAGTTTAATTACGCATTCTATCAAGCCAAAACCGTAATAGTTTTAAAATTGCCTATTAACCCCCCTCTAGGTGACATCTCTATCCTTTCACTTTGGCTTTGTGGTGCATTTCCCATGGTCCGAGTTTTCTAGGCGTTTTGTTCCGGTTGTGCTTACGCTTACCCTTGAAGTTCAATTGGTTGTCGTTGAAGGCACCATCAAACTTTCTTCCGTTAGAGACATTCATATGAACTTTTGGCTAAGGTTGGGAACCAACCGGGCGCTGAGAGCCATTCTTAGTAAGAAGCTCATCATGTTTTTCAGCCTGAAGTAGGATATGAATAAGGTCAGAATAGACATGGTAGTCACGAGCGCGGTATTGCTGGTCGAGGATCCTTTTAGATGGGAGCATAGTAGAGAGAGTTTTCTCTATCTTCTCCGCATCAGTAGGTTTCTTCCCGCAAAAAACGCAGTCTGGAACTAATCTTATAAACCTCATGATTGTAATCCCCAATATACTTGAAGTCCTGGAGACGAATGTGAGTCCAATCATGGAGTGCTTCGGGCAGGACAACTGCCTTACGTTGCTCATACCTCATTTTGAGGGCCTGAAACAAAGTAAATGGGGATTCCTCCTCCAAATACTCGTACTTAAGAATCCGGGTGGATATGGTGCCTTATAATGTACAAGGCAACATATTTCTGCTCTTCTCTCAGCGGCGCGACTCCAGCCGGAAGGGGGTCCTCCGAATTCTGGATGGCACGCATTATCCCACGGGACGCAAGGGCGTTCTTGATGTCCATGACCCATGTAGGGTACTTGTGGCCATTAAGATCGAGTGCATCAAACTCTCTTCCAGCCATCTGTTACCTACATGGTAGACCAGAGAATATTAATTTACGTTTGATAAATTAAAATCCATCGTGGTCACGTTGTAATGACTGTGCAAAATTAATGGTAATTTCAAGAAGTAGGCTTGAAACCATTAGTGTGAATTTCCAATTGTTAATCATGACACTTCGTAGATACTCCCAAAATGAATTTTTGGGTTCCATATCTCAACACTAGAGAGTATAATCTGATAAAATCAGTAGATACCCATGTTTGTAGTACCTTATGTCATAACTTAATAAAATGTATGGAATAACACTTGTTAAACAATCATAATATCGATATAACAAAATGTGGGCTTAAGCAGTAGTGGTGATAATCTGTAAAAACATTAGATCAACACACTATCTTGTGGTCCCGAAACATCAATTTGAAAAAAATCACTTTGAATATTGCATACCAATTCGTGCTCGTATCGAGTCTAAAAGATTCAATTAAGAGGATGAATTGTTTTATTTGCAAAAAATTGAAAATCTTAATTGTAAACGATGAACGTAATAAATCTCAACAACATGTGCACATACGAAAATATATTATATCACATATTTTCTAGAATACACATAGTACTCAACAGATAAACAGTAATAAAAAAACTCGCACTAAAATTTAACAGAATCTACAACAGGATTTAATCTAACTGCTGTTAGTAAATTGATTTGCTAAAAATCTGAGATCAGCGCTAGTTGCTCAACCGCATGCGTATGGGCTAGTTTCGGCAGCCCAACTATGAATTGGATAAGAGGAGACCAGAAGCTACAGGACCATTCAATTCCTAGTAAATTTATCCCCAATTCCAGAAGCCACGATCCCCAATTACAGCGGCAACCTCCACGCGAACTTATCATGTGCCGTCGCAGAGACGTTCACCAACGGCGACTGGTGTGTCCGCCGCGCTCATACTCGTCGGAGTAACCTCAGGGAGCAGAGTCCCGGGCGCGATGCCGTTCGCCAACCCGAGTGTTGCCAGGCTCCAAGTACCCGCACGGGCGGAGCAGCTGCTCGATGGCGGGCTGGACACCGGCAGGAAGGCTAGAGGGCGGCGCCGAGCGCCGGACCGCGGTGAAGTCAGAGGTGTCGCAGGGGTCGGAGAAGTCGCCAGTGTCGGGGACGGCAGCCGTGGCGCGATGGCGTCGGCGAAATCGAAGACGGAGGTGGGCGATAGCCCGACGGGAGTGAATTACATTTTAGTATCACAATTGGAGATAGGATAGTGTCACTTTGCAATTTTTTGCTGATACGTACCATTGTTAGGGCAAGCTGTTACAAATAGGTCATTTTTTCGTCTAATCGTGTTTTAATAGCAAAACTTACAAAATGAGCCACAATTAAGCGATGACATAGACCTGGTGCCCAACTATCATCCCTCTCATCTTCTTCCTTTCCTCTTTCTCTTCTCTTGTATCCTTCTTTGTTCTCTGGAAACCACTCTCCTTATTCTTCTTTGTCCTCTGGAAACCACTCTCCCTATCCCTCCTGATCTTACCGAGCTGCGCCGTTAAGCCGACGACAATGCCTTGTTACCCGCATCTTTCCTGCAAATGGAATTGAAGCCAAGCTTCCCTAATCGACGCTACCGTCCATGCCCCTTTCCATTGCGTGGTAGTTGTCGTTGACGTCGTCTCTGACCTTTGTGAGCTCGCTGACCTTCCTCTTGCATTCCTGGTGCGATCATGCTCCTCCTGGTACTCCCTGTTTGCCCTCTCGAGCGCCATAGTCACTTGTCGTCGATCATCATCTTCTGTCACACAGTCGCGTCGCTGGCAAGGTTCCGGTGACCTTTTACTAGTGGTGATGGGCGCTTTTGGTTCTCCTCGAACTCCCAGTCAAACGTGTCTGTCAGCGTAGCCCTGCACGCAGACCTCCGTGGCATCCTTGGACGTGGTCGGGCCCACGGAGACTACCAGGAGGAGCATGATCGCTTAATTGTGGTTGCTAGAGGAAGAAGATGAGAGGGATGACATGTGGGCTCTAGGTCCATGTCATCGCTTAATTGTGGACACATTCTATTAGTTTTGCTATTAAAACGTGATTAGCTAAAAATGTGTCCTATTTATAATAGCTTGCCACAAAAGTGGTACTTATTAGCAAAAAATTGCAAAGGTGGCACTAAGTTATACCTTAGCCCTAATTGTGGTACTAGAATGTAATTTACTCGCCCGACGGAGTCCTCGTCGTCGGCCACAACATCATGGCCGTACTCATGCAGTGGGCAAACAACCCATCCATGAGCGGATCACCAGAACGGTGGCGGAGGAGACACAAGTGCCTGGGTCGACGTTCTCGTTGGCCTCGAGCAATGGTGCGGCCGGACCAACGAGAAGCCAGTCGGGCACCGCCGGCGCTACCTGCTGGGCGGCCGGCATACGAGCATGTACCTGCAGGTTCACGACACCGTTCTGGCGGTAGCGGCGAGGGTCGCGGTATCCACGACGGCCAGCGTCCCGAAGCAGACGGAGGTACATCGATCGGAGTTCACGAGTCATGATTTTTTCTCACCTTCTGCATGTAGAACTCCCGTCGATCTCCGTTGAGCAGAGTCTTCGTGCTGATAAAGTATTCGAAGTGAGAAACGAAGTGAGAAACGAGAGAGCGAGAAAATAATCGAAAAGTACTTTTTCATTGAGGATTGAACATTTAGGCTCGTCATAGTGGGTAGCATATATTACCAGTCTAAGTTACTGCTTCTATAGTAAAAATAACATAGGTGTAGTATCATAAATAACATAGGTGTAGTATCATACAAAGCCGCATTTATTGCAATGTATACTTATTTTGTCTTGTTATGTGATGTTATGCTAACATAGTTAGTTACCACAAGCTCTTCTCTCATTGTTTAATTGCATGTCATCTAAAGATTTAGTTGACAATACATGTAGGACTATGTTATTACCCATGTTACTCTCACTATGACTAGCTTTATATACAGAGAAAACAGACACGATGATTCAGAAGGCGGTTCGTGAAAACGACATCGTAGAGATATCCACCTACAGTTACAAGATTGATTTAACTAATTATATTAATTAATTAAATTCTAATAGATAATGATATACACTACCACGGTATAGAATCTCATCCGAAAATACCTTATATTCTGGGCTTAACAAAATTTACAAAATTAAAGGTTGATTTTTTGCATTGTTTCTTACTTTACTTGTGAGATTTGGATTTTTGTGCAGCCTAGATGTAACATCCGCACTCGAGAACAACTTTCCGGTCGACCACTCATCCTCAAATAGCTCCAAGATAAACACGTTTAATCTTGGAGTTCTTTTCAGATGAGTTTTTGAAAAAAAAATTGCAATTTATTGATATGGAAAAAAAATTGCAATTTATTGATACGGGTATCCTATCAATTCTATTAAACCATACGCTAGCATCTTATATACACCCGTTCTTAGAAGATCGACGAGGACGTCGATCAACCACAAACTAGGAATATCCCCCTTGACACGCGTTTGTGCGTCCACATGTGCCGTGCCGTGTCCACTCTGGACCACACGTGCCATGCTTCGCATGTCTAACACTGACCCGCACGCGTTCGTATAACCGCGAGAAACGGCTCTAATACCACTTGTAACACCCCATCCACCAGGCTCCGAGGATGTGACTCCTGACAGCTTATTAGGATTTTTAGACTAACTCACGGACCAACACTTGTCTTTTTTTTATACTTTGCCCTCACTCATACACACTCATGAATAACTTGTAGGTCGTTCACCCATTCTCAACTTGCTCCAGACCAACCACACTTAATTTGGAGGGTTCTTTTTATGAGTTTCAAGTAGCCGTATGCCAAGATCTCACATCAGACTACATAGTATTTCAAGTTAAGAGATTTACAAGTTTTAGAAAACAGGCTATACAGCCCAAACTACAAGGTATTTCAAGTTAATGAGTTTTTCTAAGTACATTGTTTTAAAATATAAGATGTTTTAGCTCTGTAAAATAAGTGTATCTAGATCTCTTAAGTTAATGAGTTTTTCTAGTTTGTAGAGTACATTATTTTCTACTCCCTCCGTTTCAAAGTATAAGATGTTTTAGCTTTGTAAAATGAGTATATCTAGACCTCTTTTTATGTAGATTCACGCCATACCTAGATAAACCTATATACTAAAAAAAGTCAATTCACTCAACACCTAGATAAACCTATATACTAAAAAGGTCTAGATATACTCCATTCATAAAGCTAAAACATCTTATATTTTAAAACAGAGGGAGTACATAATGAATTTTTGGTTGAATTTTTTTAAGAGCTCCAAACGTCCACGTCCAATAAGATAGCTGCTATCTTCACTGAATACGCTGGACACAAACAGTACAAAAGAAGAGGTACCAATACATTTATTTTTGACGGAATAACTTTAGTCCAGACTTCAGAGGGTTACTAGGAGTTGAAGAGCTCAGCAGTCAGCAGTGCTATTCCTTCTCAGAAGAAACAAAGCATGTATGAACCCACCAGTAAAAAAACTGCAGGTGGACTCACGCACAAAAACAAAAACAAAAGTATTGGAGGAACTAGAAAACACATAACAATACTACGGCCAATATGAATCACCTGGTCAAGTGGCCTGGGAACAAAAAAGAGAAGCCACTTCACTGCATGACCATTTGGCTGCCATGGGGAGGTAAATAAGAATGGAGAACAGTGTATCTACAGCACTAATTTGGCATTCGCCTGCTGAACCATGAAGGACTCTTTAACACTACTCTGTCATCTTTTATTTTGATTGTTCAACTACGAGAAGTTAAATTCACAGGTCGTTTCCTGTTATGATGGGCTGTTTCTTGTCACTTGAAGTATGATGAAATGTATAGTCTTACTCCAATGTCCACCGGACTATTCTCACCACCAATTGCATGAAGAACCACAGGGATGTCGCTCAGGTAGCGTATCACCAGGGGCAGAAAGGACGGGGCAACTTCAACTTTCACTGCGTCATCGCTCGGCAAAACTGAATCGGCAGCGGTGCGACCGCCAGCCTCTGTTGCTCCTGATTCATCGTTGTCTTCAGATAATATTAACTCGGATGGGTTCACCACCACTGCGACTTCCTCAATTGCTCTACTACATTTGAACTGGCCTCCCCTCCTTTGGGCAGGCTTGTTCCTGCATGCATCAAGCACTAATGTTCCAGTGGCTTCCAGCCATTCAACAGATAACCCCTCAACTTCGTCATAGTATATCCTTCGTTCCATCTACATCAGAAGATCATAATCAGGTGACCAAAGAACAAAATAAACAATGCAGTGTTTCTATCAGATGAGGTTAGGCAAAGTCATACCGAGAGCTTGGGCACATAGACTGACATGAACCTCGGTCCAACCCCCAAAACTCTAGCATTGGCGAACCCAGTCTGCAAAAGTAAAAACAAATCTTCTAAAATAAAGCTTACCAACAAACTTAACTGGAAAAGGTGAAAGATGAGGATGCAACATTATACCTCATTCCTCTTCAGTAGAGCCCACATGTAGAGCTTCTGTCCAGCTTCTTCTGCACGACGACTGGCCCACTTCCTTTCATTACAATGTTCAGCAGCCTCCCCAAGATAATCAGAGTTAGGGACCTTGAACTTCTTAGACGCAGCAGACAGTGCTTCTCTGCCTTCTTTGGTTTCAGCAGCCTCCTTGCTAAACTGGAGACCTGTAAAGCATCTATCCACTAATTCAGAAGATTTAGTTTTGACCCCATCCTGCCCAGTGGAAATTTTCCTTTGCTTTAGATACATCTGTTCAGCCTCAACTACTGCACTCAGTGTCCTATGAACGATTATATCAGGATATCTTCGAAGTGGTGAAGTGAAGTGTGTATATAAAGGGACAGATAGCGCATAATGGGCCCAATCATCCTTCTTGTTTATCAGGTCCCCTGTGCAGAAGTATTCTGCTGACCCCATTTGCTTTGATGCATAAAACATGAGAATATCAAACAGAACAGGATCATCTTGCAACTCTTCCTTTATTCTACAAATTGAAAGATGAAGTTGGCCAGATGATGAAGAATCCAATTCAAAACCGTTTTTAGCACAAAATGCCTCAAACTCTCTGAGCTTCCGCGGATTGGGTTCAGGGTGCCTACGAAGTAAAGCACAATCAGGGAATGCATTGGATATAACTTCTGCAGCTGCCATATTCGCCAACAACATTAACTCCTCAACAATGAAACATGCATTGTCTCGTTCACAGCGATAGCTATCACATGGAGCCCCATCTTCATCAAATAGGATCATAGGCTTTGAAGTGTTAAGAGAGAGAGCTCCAGCCTTGAATCTAATATCCTTCAGGTTTTTAGAGATCTCACACAGGCATCTGAGGGACTTTATAATATCCTCCTGTTTAAGCATGCCATGCACTTGAAGAGACGCAGCTGCAGATCTAAACTGGTTGGCATCACTAGAAATCAGATCTTGCACAAGATCATATGATAGCTTGCAGCATGAAAAGATAATGGTACGACCAATCCAGCGATTAACTATGCTCCCACAAGGATCAATGTCCCAAATAACTGAAAAGGCAAGCCTGTCTACCCCAGGATTAAGCGAAACCAGCTCTTCTGATAGTCTTGAAGGCAACATGGACACTTTACGTCGCAAGGTGTAAACACTAGTAGATCGAATCTGAGCCTCAGCATCTAATGCAGTCTCTGGATGAACAAAGTAAGAAACATCTGCAATATGGACCCCAATACGGACAATTCCTCCAGAAAGTGTCTCGATAGATATTGCGTCATCAAGATCTGACGCAGTAGGAGGGTCTATTGTAAAGGTCAGGACATTTCTCAGATCCTTCCTTGCTGCAAGTTCTTCCTGCGGGATTTTCCAGGACATGCCAGGGAGACATGCTATAGACTCGGGCAAAAACTGAGTATCACGTATCTCATTCTCATACAGTATAGCATCCATGTGTGTTTCAACTTGTCCACCCTTTCCAAACAACTGTACGAGACGAGCCCAGGGATAGGGACTTTCCTCATTCCAATCATCAATCCGTGCACCCACTAATTCATTCAGAATAGCTATATCACCTTCTTTCAGCCTTTGTCTGATCCTATCTGGCAAAGTGGTAACACTAACAATCATCTGAGGGAATTTGGGATCAGTAGGCAAGAGATGAAGCAAGCCTGTCAGAGATGAGGATGCTATACGGTTCATCCTCTTCGAACCCTGCACACTCATCTGATTTCTCTGCTCTCCATCAGGGAATTCTGAGAAAGGAGCAAGGAAACCTACAACGGCACCACGGCGAGGAGACTTCTTTATGACAGATACTACTTTCCCGGTAGGGCGTCTGCTTGGGTGACTGCATATCACAGAACATATCCTCTGTAATGCTCTTGCAGACTCTGTCTTTCCTTCATCCAAGTCCTCATAGTTCTTTGGGACAACAGCATGCCCATTTTCACACATAACAGCTTGACTAAAACCACTGTTCTTGTGATGGTTATGCATCCTGTCCGGAACAGGTTCGCCATTACTGCACTTCTCAAAACTGCAGCTGGCATCTGTCTGTCCTTTCTTCAAACTATGATTCCCATTTGCTTCACTAACTTCACGAGAAACCGTAACTCCTCCGGGGGCAGGGTTGCAGGCAATGTTTTGCCCTTTCATTCTGGTCCAGTAAACAACAGGATCCACCGTGATGGCGACAATATCACCTTCAATCTGCACGGTAGGTCATGAGAGAGCATAACATTGTAAGTAAAGAAGTTGTAATGTGGGCATAATACAACATATGATGTTATATATCATAGCACATCAAGATATGAGACTGAGAGTGCTTCCATAGAAACATGTTGCTAAAGTAGTTCCCCGGCATGAGCTAAATAACGCAATCTGGACAATGTTTTCTCTGAAATATAGCCACAGAAACAGATAATGTATTTGCATAAAGGATGCAGTTTAAAATTCACCAAAGGGAAAGACAAGATCTTCAACAGAACATTTCACACCCACCAAAATGATCACAACACAAACATAACTTTTGCTTGAATCATTTACAGGTGCAAGAACTCTTGAGGTGATCTGCTGCCACATATTAAAATTCAGGCTTCAAGCATGCTTTGGTTGCAGCCGTAAGTTGGACTTGAAACACTTCCAAGGGCATACCCTTTGGTCGCAGTACACATACGGTTATCCTATATGAAGAGCTATTGATGTGTTTTTTTGCATGGACTGTAACGTCTCATTCAGGATGGTGGGATAAATATTGGAGGAGTATTCCCCCTATATGTGGATTGCTGAACCATCCCATTCACCGCAATTTATCAAATCATATGGCACGCTTTAATGTCAATTCAAAATCATGCAAACAGCAGGTAATTTCTAATGTGATGACCAATTTGTGGCAGACCAGGCCAGACAAAAAGTTTCAAGCATACTTTCTCAAAATCAGAAACAACCAAAAGTCAAACATAAGTCAAAAGGCCAAGTCCTGTGACATGACAAACTTAATAGCACATGATGCAAAATGACGAATATTGTACTCCCTCCGTCTCAAATTAGTTGTTTCAACTTTGTCTAGATTCGATGTATCTATACACTAAAATGCGTCTAATACATGTGAGTCAAGACAAGTTTGAGACATCTAAGTTGAGACGGAGGGAGCACATAATTTTGCAGAACACTTATGGATGGTCCTATATGAAGATCCATCCATGTGTTTGTATGCATGGACAGTACCATCCCATTCTGAGTGGAGGGGTGGAGGAGTATTCCTTCCATATGCCTATTGATTTCCATTAACCAAATTTATCGGTTTGAATGGCACTTTCATGTCAACAAAAATCATGCTAAGGGTAGGTAATTTCTAACGTGCTTGCTTGACCAATTTGCGGGAGAGCACGCCATACATAGGTCATGTGCATGCTTTCTAGAAGTCACAAGCAATAGGACGTTGAAAAAGGTAAAAATGTCCAATCCTGTGGCATTAGGGCATCTCCACCGGGTCGACCCAACCCGTCCGCGCGGACGCGCGCGGCGTCGCAGCGGCCCGACCCATCCATCCCGACGCGTCCGGCTCGACCCATCCGTGCATCTAATTTGCGTGACCACTGGGTCGGCCCGGACAGCGCGCGCTGCCTCGCGTGTCCGACCACTTGTTCACCCAGGCCCTGTAGCTAGTGGCACAAAGACACTCCTCCCCCAAACCCTCACCTTCCATATCCCGCGGCCAGAGCAGACGCAACCAGCCGCCGCCACCATTGATGGCTGTCGCCCTCACCTTCCATACTTGAGGCTGTTGCATCACAGGATCTCTGGATTTGGCACTCCTTTTTTGGCATGGCTGGATCAAACAATGACATCAATGTGCTGCAGAGGTCTCCGGTGTTTGCTAGGCTGGCAGAAGGCAATGCCCCACAAGTTTCCTATGAGATCAATGGCAATGCATATGATATGGGGTACTACCTAGCTGACGGTATCTATCCATCTGGGCCACCTTTGTTAAGACAATTCGCAACCCTAGAGATGAGAAATGCAAGAAGTTTGCGAAAGAGAAAGATGCCGCTAGGAAGGATGTGGAGCGAGCATTTGGTGTGCTTCAGTCAAGATGGGCTATTAGTTGGGTGGAAGTAATCCTTGTAAAGGCGTATGTGCCCCTCTTCCCGGTCGCGTTCATGGTTGGCTTCGCGCCGCTTCGCCGAGCCACCTCTACGCGGCGGGAGGAGGTAGTTGTCGTGCACCATTTGTGCAGCTGCCAGAAGAATATCGGTCTCACCGTCGGACTCCTCCTCTGCGTGCGTGATCATGCACAACATGATCGTCGAGGACGAGCGTGACGACTGCATTTTGGACCAAGGCTAGGATTTCCAGGGTCAATTGGTTGAGCCAGATCCAGGTGTAGCGTCTTGGGAAGAATTCATGCAAGTGCATGAAAATTTGCATCACAATCACAGGCACACCCATGACCGGCTTCAACTAGATTTGGTTCAGCATATATGGGCTCGTGCAGGAAACCAAAATGCTTAACCCCTTATTTGTTTTCTGCAATTTTAATGACGTTCGGTTGTTTTTTATCGAACCATGTGAGTGTGAACTATTCATATGTAAGCACCATTTTAATTATATTACCTAAGCTAGTTTATTTGCTTGTCAAAATATACATTTACCTACGTAAATTGGCTGTGAACAATTCATATACAAAGGGCCAGGTCTGGACAGCGTTGGCCAGGCGCGGACATATGGGTCGCGCCACTGGGCGTGGTCAGCCGGACAAGCCGAACTGCGGCCCCAAAGTGACCGCAGGCCGACCCAAACGGACAGAAACGGACCGGTTCGGCCACGCGTTTGGTTCGGCCCGGTGGAGATGCCCTTACAACAACTGAAAAGTACATGATGCAAAAATGACAATCATTCTACATAATTCTGTTCTTAGGCCCGCCTCTAGCCAAATATGGCAAGCATTTTGTTTCCTGAGTTCATAGCACATCATAATTCCCAAAGTGGTTAATCAAGTAATTCAAGGCTGAAAGAAGTATCATTAAACCTTTGCATTATCCATCCACTAACAGAAGGTGCTACTAGTTACACAGTTATAGCACCTCACGCTTATTAAAATCCAGTTATGTTGCAGTGTGTGCAAGTAGACATGAACTTACCGCTCGGTTTTGCGCCGTCCCTGTAATGAGAAAATCCACAGGAATGCCATCGATCGTGCAGTACGCCTGCAGCACCACAGATTCCAAAACATCACAAACCAGTGGCGCAGAGGCAGTACAATAAGAAGCAAATTCAAATTAAGAAGTGCATGCTTGCCTCGTTCCTGTTGTGAGCATTCACACGAAACTTCCCAGTGAAGACATTCCCCGTCTGCACAGAGGAGGCAACAACAAATCAACCCTAAGTTCACGCGAAGTTACTACCGCAAAAAGTATGCTGGCAGCAAAGGCACGGTCCACTACCTTGAGAGCGTCCTCCACGACATGCTCAGGCCAGTGTGGCTGGAAGAAGAGCCTCCTCGGAGCTCCGCCGGCGCCCGTCCCAACCACCGGACCCCGGGCCTCGACGCGGGACGGCGTGGGCAGCAGGGGGCAGGACCGGCTCGTCCCCGCAGTCTCTGCCTGCACCACGGCGTCGAGACGGGAGCCCACGCGCACTGGCGGCGGCATCGATCTGCTGGGCATCGGCCCCGCCGCCACGTCGACGACCTGCGGTGGCGCGGGGGTGGCGGCCTGCTTGGGGCGGCGCGCGGGGCGTCGTCGGCGCCTCCTCTCGGCTTCCTCGTCCGTCTGGGGCGGCGTCGCGGCGCGGATGGGGACGTCGGCGGTGTGCTCTCCGTTGGCCCTCATGCGCGAGCAGCAGTCCCGTTCCGTTTCTGAGCTGAGAGAGTCGCGACGGGCGCGCGGGAGAGGGGAGGGTGGGCGAAGGTTCTGGAAGGCGGGGGAACCCTAGATCTGGAGGAGGCGCCTGCGTCTGCGTCGTTGCCCTCTGCGCCGATACCGACGAGAGAGAGAGACGATGTATCGGAGGGCGAGGCGAGGGGGAGGGAAGGGATAGAGAGAGGGGGGCCGAGGCGGTGGCGGTGGCGGTGGCTTCGAGAAGGGGACAGGATATAATAGAGGGAAAGGGCACGGAGGGGAAGGGACGGACGGCGCGGCGGTTTTGGTATATTGCGGCCTGTTTGCGGGGGAGTACGTCGCGTACTACGTGGTGGTGGCGTCCGCGCTCTTCTCTCGTTGCGGGGAGGGGACGGCAGGCAGTGTTTGGTCGGCGGCAGGGCCGCGCCGACTGTTGCTTTTTCCCGATGCGTTATCGCTTTCCTCTGCTGCTGCTTGTGCTCGCGCTGTGCTCGAGTAACAGCATCTCCACTCAGTTCAGCGTTTATAGGCCAAAATCCACTGGATGGATGTATTTGGTCTAAAATACGGCGATATTTCTTGGACTTAGTTCGGCATAAAAATAAATACAGAGTAATATTCGGCATAGTTCGATATAAAATTAAACAAAGTTCGGCATAGTTTATCATAGACTGAAACACAAATAGTTCGGCCTAGTCCGGCCAGATCATATTCGGTATAGCTGCTATGTGTTGCCCTTGCGTATCCATATGTGCTCCACCAGATCATCTTGTAGCTGTTGATGCACTATCGGATCTCGGATGTCCTGACGCATGGCAATGAAGGCAGACCACGATGTCGGTGCCTAGTGATCAGACTCTGCAAAAGAGCCCTGTCTGTAGTACGGCTCCTCCTGTTCGAGCAAATCCACTGGATGCTTTCGCTCATCCTCAATGATCATGTTGTGCAAGTTCATACAACAGTTCAACACTTTTCACATCTAATCTTTCGACCAGGTCATAGTAGGGAATCAGACAACTGTAAACTTTTTGTTGGAGCACACCAAATACCCGCTTCACGTCCTTCCTTCATGTTCCTTGGAAAAACTGAGAATGCTTGGGGAGCATGAAGCTTGAGATAGTCTTCACAAATGTTGGCCACCATCTTGAATCTGCAAGATAGTATCCCGTGTTGTAGTGGTGCCCGTTGATCTCAAAATCGACAGGAGGAGCACGACCCTCAACAAGCTTGGCAAAGACATTTAAGGACTGGAGGACATTGATGTCGTTGTTCAATCCTGCCATGCCAAAAAAAGAGTGCCAAATCCAAAGATCATGTAGCAACTGTCTCAAGTATCACAGTGCAACCTCATTTATGGCATTGTACATTTCTTGCCAAGCAAATGGATAGTTCTTCCAGTGCCAAAGCATGCATTCGATACTTCCAAGCATTCCAGGAAATCCTCTACTTTTATTGACTGCAAGGATCCAGGCAATGTCTTGAGCATTGGATGTTCTCAAGTATTATGGTCAAACACTGCAATCACTACCCTATAAAACTTGTATAAGCAATCGATGGCGGTGCGCAAGCAACCTCACCTTCACCATGCACTTATGCGGTGAGGAAAACCCTACCATACTGGTACAGTCCTTCTTGCATACGAAATAGGGTTGAACTCTCGGATGGCATGCACGATCTTGAGGAAGAATTTCCGGCTTATCTTGAAACGACGCCGAAATATGGCCTCATCGTGCATCGGGTCGTCGGCGTACAAGATGCAGTAGCCCTCCATCCGATGTCTTGCTTTACACTTCCGGCGAGCCTTCACCAAGCCTCCACGCTTTGGCGCTACAGTCTGCGTGTACAGCCAGGTCAGGGAGCCGAGGATCTGCATGTTATCTTCATCTTTAGCGGCTATGGCGGTCTCTTCCTCCAGCAACAGGGTGAACAACTCCTCATCGTCGAAGTCCATGGCCGAACCGGAAATAAGCCGAATACTTCGTGGGCGAGGTGGGCGGGAGCTCGGGACAGAGTCGAGCTGCAGCGAAGGCTGGAAAAGGCGAAACAAGGCCTACGCCGCGGGAAAAGGATACGGTGGCGGGCCTTTCTATAGCGTGGATTCAGCTGGACGAGGTGAGGCTTCGCCGGTGATGACATGGCGGCATGGGTGCAGCTGGGAGAAAACTATGTGCCGCAGGAGAACCAAATCACGGTGGGGAATGAGTTCTGTCGCCGACAGGGTTGACCCACCCTTTTTTCGCTTCATTCGGCATTCTCAGGAGGTTCCCGGCGCCTCGAGTTCGGCCTTGGAACCCCATACGTAAAATGGGCCAAATCCGGCGACAACTGGGTGCCTGCGAATGGGCAATTTTTCGTCGTCCGGATAAAAAACGTCATGGGAAAGCCCTCCTGGGAATGCTAGTGGAGATGCTCTAAGGGAACTCCAGTAGTAGCGCTATAGCTCGGCGCGCTAAAATCTTGATAGAGCGCTCGACACCGGTTTCTCCTCCACGGAAGCCATATATTCGGCGCACTAAAAGTAGCAAACGTTGCCCCATAGCATCCGCTAAAATACAGCGCCTCAAACATAAGTTCAACAGAAATAGCACCTCCTCAAGATCTAGAAAATAGGCTATTTTTTTTATATAACAGAAAATAAACTCTAGTGCATATATTACATAGTACACGAAATAGATAGTACGGAAAATAAACAAACTAGTGTAGAAAATAAATAAACTAGTGCAGAAAATGAACAAACTAGACCGGTTTTGTGGACGACATCGGAGACGACGACCATAAATCATTCCAACAGGGTTGGCGGCGGCGATGGTCGTCGGACCGGCCATCTGCGCCTCGATGTAGGACCGCCTCGCCGCCTTGCCAGCCCTCCGCCGTAGGCGGTCCTCCTTCTTCGCGGCCTTCTCCGCCTGCCTCTCGACGGTGACGTCCTCCGGGAACCGTTGCGCCCACTCGAGCCAGACGCGCTCGTCCCGCTCAATGATGAGAAGTATGTGCTCCAGGGCATGTTGTCGGTCGTGCTCCTCCTGGGTGCTGATGCGCGGCGGCGGCGCACCTCAGCTTGCTCGCGTGTCCACATATCGTGGAAGTTCATTTAGGCACATGGGCACCCGAGCTGCCACGCCGTGCGCAGTCTCGAACGTGTCGAGACCAATGCGCTCATGGCCGGTGCGGATCTCGACGTAGTAGTTGCCGGTAGGAGCACGCAGACACCGCGGTACCACGAGCTCGAGAGCGTAGGGGCATCCCGGCGGTGGCGCGGACGCGGTGGGGGCGGAGAAGCGGTGCGAGCTGGCGGCAGCGAAGCGAAGGAAGAGGAAAAAGACGCGCTAAAGAGTCTGTGACAGTTGGAGGCGCCCGCCACACGTTTTTTATGGATCGCGCGCTTTCTGCCGCCCGTGGTAAAACTTTTAGAGCGTGCGCAATTTTATCGCGCCTGCTGGAGCGGCACGCGGTCTCCCGCACTACAAGTCGACTTTTTTTTAGCGCGCGGTCCATTTATCATGACTGCTAGAGTTTCTCTAAGAAATATACCTACTCGGCGAGGCTAGTGGCCATGCCTCGCGGTATGTCCTTCACTTTGTCCAAGGCTGTGTGCGCGACGCGTTTCTATCTTGGCTTGGGCTCTAGAGCAGCAATGCTTGATGACATTTGTTGTGTCAAGTCCTAATTTAAGACATCTCAAAATAAATTGTAATTTAACTAAACCTGGACCTGGCCGGACGGCCCAAAAGTGGCATGTGGGATAGGCCTGGCCTAGAATCTATAGCCCAATGGCAGCTCGGTCCTGCGAAACTTTTAGGAAGAACCGGCCCGATGGCCCAGTGATTTTTTTAATTACTCGGACCAGGCCTCGTCTAAATTTGTTACCTGGCAGTTGGGCCAGGGTCGGACCTAGGTTTTGTGCTCAGACTTTTTCTGTCCATGCAATTCATATTTCTCTAGCTTAACAATAAAGTTTTAATTTACATTCAATCTATGCCATGATATCTTGTGTTAAGTCATAATCCATGGTTTTTTAATCTACAAACTTAACTTGGCGTGCTCTTTTTTTAAACCAGAGGTCATTTGTGGCAGTTAGAAACCTAGAATTTGACATTAATTCATGTAAATTTGGTCTTTGATTAATAAAGCGAGGGAGTGTTTATAATGTACAACATTTATGGCACGCATCAAATATGTGAACAAAATAGATATCATCATATCCGTATTTAAAAATAGCAAAGACTTTATTCGATAAAACTATGTACTCATAAATACAGTATTAATTTATCCGATTTTTCTAGGATGTTGAAAAAAATGACACGGAGAGAGTATGTTGCTATGTGAAACATCATTTGTTCTCTTTATTGTAGTCTTAAGTGTGTCATTACATGCCAGAGGCAATAAAATGTTGATGTGATCTCTATGTAGAAAAACATGTGTACCTCTTTTCCATGTGGAGAAAAGCGACTAGGTGACTATCGACTAGTACTATAGGTCATATAAGTATATCTTTGTGATATGGTAACGGTAGCATGTGTCCAGCAGCATCAAAACTAGTCATACACATAGCATTTGGAGTGGGATAAGTTTTCATGGTTTCTTTTTCATTGTCTATCTAGTTTAGATTTCCGTCACATATAAGTTGAAATGTAGCAACGACACCATCACCGGTATTAAACATATGTTACCGCATTTCTCTCTCTACATCTATCTCTCTGTCAGTAAATATGCACCTACCTAATGCAGCCCAACATATGGTCATCACCATGCCACTCAAGACAACCAAACATGAAGTATGGAAAAGAAGACGAAAGAAGTTGCGAGCAAACCGGTGTCGGATCCATCGTCGGATAGACTGGCTCAGACCCCGGCCCACCAGTCCAGCCATTGAACCACCTGACGAACCGACCGGCGCATGCTGAACACCTCTGTTGAATTAAAAATCGGTGACAGCGCCGAACTGTCTGGCGCACCAGCCGACACCGCCAAACTTACCGTCGGATCACCTGTCTATGCACAGATTTGGGTTTGATGCCCTGAAATATTCACTCCACCTATTGCTTCGCCCCTAGCACAGATTTGGTTGCTATTCTTCCTTGCTAGGGTTATTGAGTTGGTGGACATGTCAATAAGAAGGAAATAATTTCAATTAGAGTGGGTGCTGTCTTGTCTTTCGAGTTCCGAAGGTTGCTTGGGTTTACTGCCGGGATCAATTCTACGGGTTTACCTCTCTATTTATCTAGTTTGAAATGAGCGTGGAGATAGGAATTGTGAATCAGCAAATGCGACTCAATAATGACTCGGATCCTACAGTTTTATTTCAAGTTTCAAGAACCCTTCAAGATTCTGCAGCCGATGAACACTAAAGCTAGATGAAGAAATCCAACTTCGGATCTTGGAGACTTCCGAGGGATAATATTTGGGATAAACTTTCCAGGTATACCCACAACTACTCACTAACCAGGTTGACCCACCTCCAGGTTAGAGCTTTGCTCCATGGATGGCCCAGTCAGGGAAAGAAGACGGATTCCCGTCTAGATACGGGAAGGCTTAGAAGACTTACCGACTTAGGCCTATAGTTTGACCTGTAGTACAAGTTGTAATATGTACCGACATTCTATCGTAGCCGGATAGGATTCTCCTATAAACCCTAGGTCATATGACTATATAAGCTAACCTAGGGGTTAGCCTTTAGGGATCACCATACATAACTCGCACGGGCGATACCGATCCCTGTAATCCTCTGTAAACTTCCAGCTCTGCTGATATAATGGATTCTAGCAAGAAGTAGGATCCAGCCACCATAGTCGGATCTGAACCTGTGTAAACTTGTGTGCTCACCGTCCCGGACAACCGTATGTCTCACACCCCCACCTTTTACCACGCCTGGAGGACCCTCTCATTGCGTACTTTTCTTCAATGTGACGATAGTTGGCGCTCACCGTGGGGAAATTGACCTTCAGATTTTCGTCCCAGGCGGAATCTGCGCATGCAGGAATCAGCGAAACAATTGTTGCCAATTTTCGTGATATTGCCGACGAGTACGCCATGGAGGGGTCCTCACAGTTCGTGTTTAGAGACGTGGGGTAAGGCAGAGAGTTGGCGGGTACGAGGTAACACAACTTACCCGGTTCAAGTCCCAGAACGGTGGCGGAACTCTACTCTTGCTATAAATCACTATAATGGCAATACGCCGAGTTATAGAGATAGGTTCGTTGTGCGAGGTGTTGCGTGTTGTACACAGCAATCTATTGTCCGATATCTGATGTTGTGCCCTAAAGGCTCCCGCAGGCTGGCTTATAAAGGCGCCAAGACCTAGGGTTTACAGGGAAAGGTCCTTGCGGGACAAGGTAAAGAGTCCTACACCTACACGAACTAGTCTTCCATGTCTTGTGCTCCAAGGCTCCGAGTATGACGGTGAATCCTGCGTAGCCTTCCTTTATCCGGCATGGGCCTCCCTTCTGAATCCGTCTAACTGGGACGCCCAGCAGGCCATAGGCCTTGCTACCAACTATGGGCCACCCGGGTTAGGCGGATTGGTGACATGCTATGAGGATACCCATATAGCATATCCCCAACAGTAGCCCCCGAAGGACTTTGAAATCTTGTGCCGTCTTGCTCATTGATCTCTGAATGTCCCGTCTAAGTGATGCCAGCAATTCGTCAAGCAATATCTCAAAGGTCTCCCAAAGAACCCTGCAATCCTCTCCGGCTTCGCAATGTAGCCGGAGATTCCTTAAGTCTTCATTTCCAGAGTCGGGTAATCTCCGCCTTCGATGGAATCTTAGGATGTGACCCTTCACTGCAACTGTCAGGGGGATGACTGATACATTGCTAACGTATCCATAATTTTTGATGTTCCATGCTTGGTTTTATCTACTTTCTTATGTTTTGTGCACACTTTGGAGTACTTTTCATATGATTTCTTGGACTAACCTATTAACAAGAGCCACAGTGCCAGCTGCCTGTTTTCTGCTGTTTTTGGTTCCAGGAAAGTTAGAAAATGAATATTCTTTGGATTTTGTCCCGTCCAATTCCAAGAATATTCATTTTCTGACTTTCCTGGAACCAAAAACAGCAGAAAACAGGCAGCTGGCACTATGGCTCTTGTTAATAGGTTAGTCCAAGAAATCATATGAAAAGTACTCCAAAGTGTGGATAAAACACAAGAAAGGAGATAAAACCAAGCATGGAACATCAAAAATTATAGATACATTTGCAATGTATCAGTACCCGTCCCGCCAGAGGGGGCGGTCGTTCCTGTCTCTGCCGTGGTGGAAACCACCGGCGATGACCAAGAAAGAGCGGTGCCAGAAGCTGTTGATGAAGACAACGACTCCCACAAGGGGGTGTGGAGAGGCTCTGACCTCACCGCCGAGGAATTCCAAGAACTGGTCACTGAGGGGTACCTCCCCACAGCAAAGGAACTAGTCTGGCGGGCGGCACCGGCCGTGGAGGTGGCCCCTTCCCCCCAAGCCGGAGAGAAGGTTTACCTCAAGTCTCAGCTGGTACGCGGCGTAAGCCTACTAGTCTCCGACTTCTTCCTGGATGTCCTCCGACACTTCTGGGTACTCCCCCACAATCTCTCTCCCAACAGCATCTTAGTTCTTAGCAACTTAGTAGCCTTGTGCGAAGGATTCCTAGGCATTAAACCTAGGCTAGATCTGTTTGTATATTTTTTTCACCGTCAAGAGAGAGTCCGTAGAGTCCAATGACGAATTGCGGATCTGCGGAACCATTAGCTTCAAGATCTGGCCTAAACGGCATTTCCCCGACATCGTCGGACATGAGTCATGCAAGAACTGGCAGCGCACATACTTTTACGGCCCTGATGTTCCTCTGCCAGACCGTCTTGAGACCTATCCTGACTTTGTTGACGGAGTCGCTGCCGAGGTGCCCGCGTGGCGGACCCCAGCATCTCTTCCCACCAACGACAAAGCCAATCGCGTCGTAAGGCGGATTGAATGGCTCATAAATGGAGGTCTGACGGGCTTGGACCTTGCCATGTGCTGGTTCATCAGGCGGATCCAGCCTCTGCAGCACCGTGCCGAGTTGATGTGTAAATACACTCAAGACAGGAGGGATCCCATGCGAATTTCGTAGGATAACTTCTCTACTGACTCCATCAAACTCCGGCTTAAGGACATCGTCAAGGTGAAGGACAAGAAGCATGGCTTCAAGATCACCTTTGACATGTTTGATTGCGGCAAATGCCTAGAGGTAGCTTCTGTTTCCTTTGTTGCTCGTTACATGCTCTAAGGTTTTTCTGGCTTGAAGTTGTCAGTCTAACACTCCTTTGTATCCTAGCTGGCGACCTTGGCGGCGGATCAAATGGCCTCCCAAGTCTATGATCCTAAGCTGAAGGATATCCAGGTGGTGTCCAACGATGATGCCCCCAAGGATCAACCAGCTCCGGCAGCACGAAAGCGGAAGAGATCCACCTCTAACCCTACTGCCAAGGCCAAGAAGAAGAAATCGGAGAGTGGAGTTTCCAAACGTTCCACTGCCGCCTTATAGGCGGAGAAGAAGAAGAAGTCCACCGGCATTCCCCTCACCAAGGATCCTGTCGTGGAGTAAGTATTTTCATTCTCTGACTTGTGCTTTTCAGCCCATACCTTTTTTCAACTCTTGTACTTATACTTTGTACGTTTCAGGAGGAAAGACGGTGTTAGTTTGAAGCGATCCTCCAAAGATGTTGGAGGGTCAAAAAACATTCGTGATATGCTGACCAGGGATTTGTCCACCAAGTCCTCTCCCGCTACCGCTCCCTCTACTCCTGCCGCCAAGCCTTCTACTGGCCCTGCTGGGCCTTCATCTCCCGTCATCCCTAAGATCTCCGCCGTGGAGAAAGATGTCAATCCAATCCTTGATATCTCAGGCTCTGTCGAGGCAGATGTTGCTCCCAGCGACCAGACAACACATGAGAGCACCTCCTCTAAAATGGCTGAAGCTCCGACTAAGGATGCCATCGAGAAAGGGAAGGAAGTGGTGGAAGACATGGACGTGGAAGCGACGATTGAGGTGGGAGCCTCTAAGCCATCATCTGATTTGAAGGTGCAGGAGGCAGCTAGGGCTTCATCCATGCCTCCGGCTTCAACCTCTCCATTGGCTGCGACTCCTCCGACGTTGAGCCTAGATGACCTCATCATGCAGGCTAATGAAATCTACAAGAATGCCTGGACTTTCCATGATTCCTATGCCCATCTGGCCAACAATCTTAGGGTCATTGCCATCATAAGTCTTTTGAATCTTCACTTCTTTTAACTTGTAATGTATCCCACTATAGCCCCCAAGATCTTAGGCGGATAAACCAATAGTTATTGTCCTGAGTGCTCCAAAGAACTAAGTGTAGAACTTGTCCGTGTAGCCCCCGAGCGTTTAGTTGAAACTGAATAGTTCTGACTAGATGCTCTAGAGAAACTATTTTACTTTAAAATCATACACTATAGCCCCCAAGCATTTAGTTGAAACTTGAATAGCTCCAACTAGATGCTCTAGAGAAACTAAGCATGTTAACATCTTGTGCATAATGAGAATAAATGGAGGATAGCCGCCAATGAGAGGTTTGCTGCTTTGCGGAAGGAACTGTTGGGAGTATGCCCTAGAGGCAATCATGTATGATGTTATTACCAATGTATTCATAAAGTTATTATCCTTGTATGAACTACTAATATATATCATTGAATATGTGATTCGATTGTGGAACTATATATTCATGTTCTTCATACTAGTTGTCCTTGGTCGTTGAGGTTGTGCTGGACACACAACTTAGACTAATGTGAAAGTCGGCTTGATGACTCAATTCCACTTGTCATGGGCATGGAGATGCTATTCTGACTTACACTGATTCGGCTAAAGAGTTTAGCGAATCGGACTGACCCACAGTTGAGATGCAACGAGCATGTTGTCATTTGTAGTGTCAAGCAATGGAATCCTTCGACCTGAGGTGATCGCATGATCCGAGTTGTGGATCGCCAGCTTAGGTCCTATCAAACGTTGTTCTGCAAATGGGCAGTTATAAAGGTAGGGTCCGGGTTGGTTATGAAGCAAGCTACGTGACGTGGATTGCCAAGATGGGATTTGCCCCTCCGTAATGGAGAGACATTCTCTGGGCCCTCTCGTGTGATATGATTCGGAAGCATGGCCATGCGCGACTTGGTTAAGTGTTGACCAAGGAGTCAGACTAAGTGTTAGTCTAGTGAATCGTATATCACAGAACAAGAAGAGAGAGTTGAGCTATTAAAGGGATGGTAGCCACTCTCCTATAGCTTGACAAGATATATCATGAGGCAAAGGGACTTGGACGAAAGTCACATTGAGAAAGGTTTGTCTTCTGACTTTGCGGCACTTGGGAGTTGGCACGTCTTGCTAGAGGCTGCTACCAGCTATCGACTTGGAGTGGTGACTCGTGTCATGTCCAGGTGTACGTATGCCTGTAGGGTCATACACTTAAGGGAAAAGAGCCCATGTGGATTCGATCCATGTGGAGATTGAGGTAAAGCCTAAATATGCCTCAAGCGTTGAGCCTAGCTAGGAGTGTATATAAGTGGAGTGATAAGGGATTGTCCCTAACCTAGCCGTCACTTTCTTCGCTCCCATTTCGGGCTAGACATGATATAGCAGTCCTCTGCCTGGAGCTCCTTCCTGTACGTGTGGATACCGGTAGAGGCGTTGCACGTGCGGCACTGAAGACAAGGAGGTCCGTGGGGATCTGGACATGCTGTACAGGGATCGTTCGGCACGGCATCAACTGACGCACTTCATCAATAATCTGCACCTGCACGCCTAGTGGTAAATCTCGTGGCATATCACCTGAGCTAGATCTTGGGTGTACTGCGTAGGGTAAAAAGTTTTGTTTATCTCTATGTGGCCCAACAGTGGTATCAGAGCGTTAGCTTCTGGTTTTAGGCTCGAGTTCTTGCATATGTGATATGGGGTTGGCGTTAGATTGGATCTAATTACAGTTTTGGTGGTCGATCTATGAGATAGATCGGTTTTATACGAATTTGATTGGATCAACTATACTCGGGGAATGGATGATCTGGTTTCTGTGATCTAACTGCTTAAGGTCGTGGAACGACATACCCCTATCGGTCGGCTTCCGCCATCGGGGTAGACTGTGACGCGTAAATCTGGATGTGGTGATCGAAGATCAAAGAGTTTGCTCGAATCGGAGTACGGATCGGATTTGGATAAAATTGTTTTATCCGATGAAGAAATCCATGTCCGGAATGCAGATGAGATCTACGTTTTTGGAAAAATCGTCGGGCGCTGCCCGCTGATGTCTACGCACTTCTATTCTTGTAGACAGTTGTTGGGCCTCCAAGTACAGAGGTTTGTAGAACAGCAACAAGTTTCCCTTAAGTGGATTACCAAGGTTTATCGAACTCAGGGCGGAAGTGGTCAAAGGTATCCCTCTCAAGCAACCCCGCAATCAAGATACAAGAAGTCTCTTGTGTCCCCAACACACCCAATACACTTGTCAGGTGTATAGGTGCACTAGTTCGGTGAAGAGATAGTGAAATACAACTGGCATGGATAATGATAAGTGGTAACGGTGCCAGAAAAGAGAATGACGGGTAGGAAGAGACTAAAGACAATCTGAAATAACTGTGGAAGCAAGTAAACATGTAACAGATCTAGTTGCAAACGGTGAATCAATGCTTATAAACAAGGCCCATGGATCATACTTTTGCTAGTGACCATTCTCATATAAATATCTTCTCTTCATGATACTTGTGGGGCCCTCGGATTAATCCTCCGAGAATCCCTATTATGCATACAACCACAATCCCATGATTAGTTAGTCATGGCACATGACCGACAAGTATCATTACAACATCCGAATCATACCGAATTTACAAGACTTACATAAATGCCGTTATGGCTACATCAATAATCATCAACAGAACTTCATCAAGCATAGAGCCCAATCCATGCCTTAACCTACAGGAAACTAACTGGGAGAAACGTCCTAGCTCGCATAGTCATCAACACCGCCTTCTTCTTGATATCTGACCAAGTTAATAGCCAGGGACAATGCCAGTGAGTACTTTGAATGTACTCGCAAACCACCTTAAGATAACAATAATAATAACAAGAGGATATGCAGTATGGCTGTGGTAGTAGGAGGGCTCCAAGAGGGGTTCTTTTCTCAATTAGTTTCTCTTGTAGATATAACATCTACATATCTTTGTTGAAAACTTTTGTAAACCATTTTGGAAACCGTTTTGAAAAGTTTTGGAAAACATTAGGACCGGGTCACCCATTTGTTCCTTTCTCTCGGTCATCCCACGACCAAACTCCTTTCTTTCCCTTCCGACCATCCCATGGTCAAAACCTTTCTCCTTTCCGACCATCCCATGGTCAAAACATTTACAAAGCCATTTATTTTCTGAAATCCTTTTTGAAAACAAAACAAGCACCGCTCTACAGCAACCTTCCCAACCGTCCATGACCGCGGACACCGCTATTTGAATAGATTTACACTCTGCAGAGGTTGTACACTTTACCCACACCATCCGGGTACACTACCCTGATCTTCACCGATCGTGGGTCGAGTAACCGGTCAAGACTCTCCGGATGCCCACTCCAATATAAGTGCCTACCCTATGAGTGTTATTCCCCTCAAAACCGGGACGTCGGGTACCGAGGACCAACCGGAGTGCCTTTTCCACTTATCGAGTGTGCGCTTTCAATGAGGGGCTCATAGTAGCGCGTGGAGGTCCGTAAACCCTTCGTTCCTTCTCCCGGTCGATGTACCACGTGGACCGTTTGTCCAGAGAAGGCCCACCCTCCAGGGATCACAATCCCCTGTAGTAGTTACGAGGCCGCTTATACCAGAATAGAAAACCATCAAATCCAGCCCTGTCCCATTCCAGAGTAATGTGGTTGCACGGGTTAATTTTTCTAGCAAAACTGCAAAGAACCGGGTGCGTTTTTGTAAACCTTTTTCCTCCATCTTTCCTTCAGCATTTTGTAAAACAAAACCTTTTTCTTTCTCAACATATCTTGGGAGGTCCCACCTCACCAATGTTTTATCATAAAACATTTGGTAAAACTTTTTCCGGGGTCTTCCCATCCTCTAGCTTTGCTTCGGCTAAATAGGGGTCTCCAAAGGGGTATGGTGTAATACACCATCTATTCTACTAGGGACAAGTAGGTGTCACCAAGGGGGTTGTACTTAATAGTACAAAAGTGTAATGGTTTGGAGGAGCCAAACCACTACCATAAATACATCAACATATAATAAAACCATGCAGTTTCACAAATAGTAGACAAAACATGCATAAGTAAAATAGTAGGACAAGGCTTATGAGCAAGAAGGTGGCTTGCCTGATGATCAGCAATATGGAAATATGTGTCCCTGGACTTCTTCTTTAGAATACCCAATAATACCAATAATATTTACCACTTCTCCTGCTCTCCGATTTCATCACAACTATCGTCGTCCAGACAGCACATGCAAACAAACAAGGCCACAATCAACATAAAGCAATGCAAGCATCAATACAATACAACAGACAAACATACCACACATTACTCAATTCAGTAGGTTTTTTAGGAGATTGAGGTGGCCTTGGAGAAGGGAATGAACACCCTTGGGGTTTTATAGCCGAAGAACTACTTAGGAGGGTTTTTGGACCAAGGACATATTCTGTATGATACCATGGTGTAAAAATGATACCAACAGATAGGAGTTGATAAAATGAAACCAACAAAAGTGGTTTCACTAATTTATCCCTTTTCTTTAATTTCTTATGAATATTTTAGTGATAAAAGCTCTAGTTTTAGGAAGTAATTCACTAGAAAAGGTCTGGAGCTCCAACAATTATTTCCTTGGAGGATTTTGTAGAGCTTTAGGTACTGAATCACTGAGAGTTGTAATCACTCCAAAATAATTACCAGAATACCCTCAGGAAATTCCCAAAGGCAGTTCTGTAGCTGTTTTGACTTTTTCACCAGATTAATTCTACTGTAGCTTTTGATTTGATTACAAGGGCACATGGTAGGAATTTAGAATACCTTTCTGTAGGCATTGGATTCACCCCTTTTGGAGTTGTCAAACTCTTGGAATGATTTATCTAGTGATAATTACCACTTATAGAAGTATTTAATTCACTAAAAATCAACAGAGGGTCAATAAATCCTTATCTCATGGTTTTAGGTGGGTATTGTTGATTCACTTCTCTGGGAGTTGGAATTAGCCTAATAGATGCTGTAGATATGCCTAGGGAATTTTCTAAAGGGTTAACTGCATGTATTTTGTTATTTTTTCTACAGATGAACCATGGTTCCAGTTGACCTAGGACCAAGTTTAGATTGTAGGTATGACCATTGGGTACCAGAGGGAATTGGATTTTTCCCATTTGAGTCTAGACAACTCAGTGAGGAATTTAATTACTACAGTGGATACATTCTAGTAGATATATTTTCTAAATTTAAAGGAATTTATTTCTGGAGAGGGGTTGGCTCTAAATGTTGGACAAAACATGGGGTTACATGTCTATATTTTTATCTAGGCAAAATATGGTGGTTTTCATTTTTGAAACGATTTAAATCATAGCTACAATACCTGGATCTGGGAGAAATGAATAAAATAGAGGGGGTCAGTGGGCTGGGATCGGGAATGGAATGGGCCGCAGTGGAGGATTCGGCCCAACCGGGCACGCGGCACGCGGGAGATTGGGATTCGAATCCCTGGGCACGGGGCCCGCTGGTCAGTGGTGGTAGGGAGTGAAGGGGTAAGGAGGGTTGTGGGCCATCCGCTCTGGAGGAGATCAACGACTCACGTCCCTCTCCTTCCTCTATCTGAGCTCGACGGGGAGGCACTACTAGGAAACAACCTATAGATAGACAAGATATTCAGTGGCGCATATGTAAAACCATACGCCAAAGATATATATCAGTGGCACACTAGAAAATATGCACCACAGAAGTTTGGCACTTCAGTGGCGCACGAAACCAATATGCGCCACAGAAGTCCATATCTCTGTGGCGCATATTTTCGTGTGTGCCACTGAAGTGCCAAACTTCTGTTGCGCATATAGACGTATGCGCCACAGAAGGTTGATGGGACCAAGCAGGAAAAAAAGGGGGGAGAAACTTCTGTGGCGCATATGTCCATATGCGCCACAGAACAAGCATATAGAGGGGAAAAACAGATTCCACCCCCTGTGGATCGCCTTTTCAGTTTGGTAAAAAATAAACAAAAAGGATAGAAACTTCAAAAAAATAATTCCTTTGAGTTGTAGTTAGATTTTAGGGTATAGATCTAGACAAAGTTGTAAAACATGAATTTCGATGTATTTTGCAAAAATAGGTCATGGCATGGTAAAACGGCTATAACTTTTGCATACGATGTCGGAAAAAATCTTTAACCTATCAAAATGATCGTCTCGAAATTCCCTACTCAATTTCAATGACCTATGGTCATTCTAAATTTTATAGAATCTCAAATTTCGAAAAGAGTAAAAAGTTATTTAGGGTAGAAGATTTTTTACTGCAAAAAAAAGGGGGAGAAACTTTTGTGGCGCATTTCCCCCATATGTGCCACAGATGTCTTGGGCGTGATTCGAAATTTGAATCCCGCTAGAGCCCTTCTCCCTTCCTTTTTCCTTTTTCTCCCCCTCCCTACTTCTTCTCCCCTCCCCACTTCTCCTCCCCTCCCCACTTCTCCTCCCCTCCACACTTCTCCCCTTCTCCTCTCCTCCACACTTCTCCCCTTCTCCTCCCTCCTCCTTCTCCATTCTTCGGTGACCTCCTCCTCCTCCTCCTCCTCCTCCACCACCACCATCTCCGGCGACCAACTCCGGCGACCACCTCCACCTCCTGCTCCTCTTCCTCCTCCACCACCACCAACTCCGGCGACCTCCTCCTCCGGCCAGATCTAGATCTGGCCCGGTTTTTTTTTGAAATTTGAAAAAAACTTTTGTGGCGCATATTGGCCATATGCGCCACAGAAGTTTGAGATCTGGCCCGCCTTTTTTTTGAATTTTGGAAAACAACTTCTGTGGCGCATATTGGCCATATGCGCCACTGAAGTTTGAGACTTCTGTGGCGCATTTTGAAATGCGCCACTGAAGTTAGTTATCAGTGGCGACGTATCAGTGGCAACTAACATATGCGCCACGGATAGTGAAAAAAGGTGCGCCACAGAAGAGCTGTTTCCTAGTAGTGAGGAACCCTAGGGGCGGCGGGGGGCTTACCAGCGGGGCGGAGAGGAGCCGAGGAGGGGCGGAGGTGAAGCGGCTCTCTAGGGCGGTCCCGACGAGGGGCGACACGGGGTAGTTCTCCGTCGGTGAGGGGCTTGCGCGAGAACGACCGGAGGAATAACTTCGGGAGCTCACCGGCAAGGTGGTTCTAGTCGTTCCTGAGAAGAGAGGGAGGCACAGTTAGAAACAGGGGATCGAGGGGAGCTTGGTATGGCCACATGCAGTGAGAGAGGGGCAAGGAGGAGAGGTCCCTGCTCGAATCCATGGGGGAGGCCGAAGCTTCTTCTCCCTCTCTCTCACGGGCAGGAGAGGGCAGGGGAGAGGGAGTGGTACTCGGGGGAGGTGAGTGGGAGTGGGAGGGGAAGAAATGAGGGAGCAGGAGGGAGTGGGGTGGCCTCTGGCCATTTATACCGAGAGGGAGTAGTCCATGGGGGACTAGGTCCATTTGAGGGGAAGGGAGGGAGGTGTGAAACCAGGGGGAAGATGTTGTGGGCATGGAGAGTGGTTTCTGGTGTGTGCTGAGGGCAGAGGAGAGGTGGGATGGCTGCTGCAAGCTAATTAGCCTCACATGCTTGTCTATCTCTCTCTCCTTCTCACTTCCAAGCACATGGGACAAAGGAGATGGGCTGCTACAGTAGCTTAGCTAAAGTGCACACGACCAGAAGGGTGTGAGTTGTGCTGGGGAAGCTTGCTTGACCAGGTTGGAAAGGTTTTGTGGGTTTTTGATTTGAGGATTTGTCTCCTTGGCAATTTTGATCAAGTAGATGGCTATGAAGAAAGTATAAAAAAACTTCATTGGACAAGATGGGGAGATGGTACTGGTGGGTATATGAGGTCAATACACACCTCCAGGAATTATTTGGGATTTTTCAGAGGATTTTAATTCCACTTAAAATCATTTATTCAAAAAGTACAGAAGTAGTTTCTAGAAGATCATTTGAAAATTTTACATTGGACATGAGGAGTTTTTGATGTGAGGTGGTCCCAAATAGGAATACACACTTATAGGAATTTTCCCAAGATTTATTGGGGCTTAAAAGTATTTAAAACATTTATTTTGTTGTTTCTGCCATTTAGGAAAAAGGGCAAAAAGAATTATTAAATCTCTTCAAATATATTTATTTTTGAAGTTGGAAGCTAGGGTATGATGTGTGGACCTCAACTGATCCAAAAGTTGGGGAAGTATTTTGGCAAAAACCAAACTTTCCTTTGGGAAAGGAGTTTTGGAGATTTTGACTATTAAAGATATTTATTAGATTTGGAGCCATAATAATTATGGATAATATTTGATAAATCTTGATGACCAAGGTAGATGATGTATACAAGGTGTAGCAAGCATTTTCAACCTTGGGATTGGAGAATCCAAGTTGATTTTGGTGAGATACCCTAGATTAAGGATCTAGGGTGATGTTAATTTCATACCATCAAAACATGGGTGTATCTTGGAGCTCAGAGCTCCCATTGGAGCATGGGGTATATTCGATGGATAGACCAAGTTATGTATATCATCATGGCAGAAGTAGTTTGGATTGGTTACATTTGAGGTGGTCTGGAAGTGATGGCAAACTTTGTTGAAAATAAGGCTGCCATACCAGAGGAGCCATGATGCCTTATAAACCATGTGGTTTAAGAAGCACCAAGATCTGTTTGGAACAAGTGAAGTAGATTTTGATAGACCTATATGAGTAGAACACAACCATGCAGATAGTTGGTCCATAGAAGGTTGGATGATGGTGTGAGCTTCTGTCAAAGTAGGCATATTGATTAGATTTGCAGGAATAGTTATTTTCTTGCCTACAAAACCATCAAGAACAAGTGGGTTGGAGGATGATCTAACCAAGGGAAAGAGACGGACTTGGTATTCCTTAGGATGGTTAACAATATGGTTCAAGTGCATTACCAAAAATGCACAAGGGTTGAGAAAGGGAGACATTCAAAAAGGTCATATTGAAACAGATTCCAGACTTTGCCAAATTTGGCAGATTTAGGGATTTTGACTAGAGTATGAGAGGGGATGTTTTTGATGGGGTGCAAGGTACCCAAGCATCATCAAGTGGATTATGTTGAAGTGTAGATTTAGTAGGAAGGATCCTTTCTTTATTTTGGTCTTCATTGACTTGGAAGCTTCTAGAAGTAGATCACTTCAGAGCTGATCTAGTTAAGGGTTTTAGATGAACACCTAGTGGATAGAGATCAGATCCATCTGGTATTCTTTCTTAGGATTTGGTGATCTTAAAGTATCTTGATCCTAGAGGATGAGCTCCTAGAGTAGCTCATACTACTTCTAAGCAAGCAAGTCAAACAGCAGATCAAGGCAACTCATCTTACAAACAAATCAATTTCTACAAGGGTTACCATCAAGCTTAGCTTGAGGTAAGGATGGGCAATTTGAAAAAAGTGGAGTTTGAATAAGATGAGAGTCCTTGGTATCTCTACCAAGAATGGAATTCATAATCTTTAAAAAGATTTTTTGGGAAACCTAGAGATAAGAATAGTTGAAGGTTCTGTATTAACAACATAAGGAGATTATAATAGGTTGCTCTCCATAGTTTAGGGAAATAGAAGCTACTAAAATAGTTGGTTTGCAAGGACCTCTTGGCTCAGGTTTTGAAATGCCAGAACATTTGAGAATATGGAAATTAAGCGAAGACAGTTTTAGAAAGTAGATTTTGTCAACTTGTGTTGAGGTAAGGAGTATATCTTCTAATACACAATCATAAGCATAAACACATTCATCAATAGGCAAACACTTCATCACTAAACAAGAAAAAGTTTTTGTTCCCCTTGATTTTTGCATTCTAGGCAACTAATCAGGGTTGCTGAAATTGGGATGTTACAATACTACTCTGAACTACTCTCTAGTTGGACACTCTAATCCATGGTAGGGCTATGACAACACTCCTCAAAGTTCGTATTCCCCATCTAGATAACCCCACACTGCCACCTTGAGCGCTAGATGGTTTCAACAAACACCACAATTTCATAAAGACATCCAACTCCAAATATAACTCATAACAAGTATTTATGTAACCTTAGCCAAAGTGCCACACGGTGTGCACACTATCAACTTCACACACGTGGGGATACGAAGAGATTCATTAAAGCACTTGAGTAGCAGAATAGATCTATAGATTACAAAGCTCATGATCTCATAAGATCACGCATAGAGAGAGAGAGATGAACACATAGCTACCGATAGAGCCCTTAGCCTTGAGAGAGAACTACTCCCTCATCATCATGGGAATCAGGAACGATGATGGAGATGGTGGTGGAGATCCATGGAGATGGTTCCGGGGGCACTTCCCTGTCCCGGTAGGGTTCTGGAACAGAGACTTTCTGTCCCCCGAATCTCCCCTTCGGTGGCCGCGGCGTTGCGGAACTTTTCATGGCCGGAGGCTGGATTATTTAGGGTTTTCTCATCAGGAGGCTTCTTATAGGTGAAGAGGTGATGTCAGAGGGTGGACCAGGGGCCCACACCACCTAGTGGCGCGGCCAGGGGGACCAGCGCCACCACATGGTGTGGCCAGCCCCCGGCCCCTCTCCGTCTCGTCTTCTGGCTCCATGAGTCTTCCAGTAAAATATCGACTTTGGCTTTTGTCCGGTCCAATTCCGAGAATATTCATTTTCTGGCTTTTCTGGAACCAAAAACAGAAGAAAATAGGCAACTGGCATTGTGGCATCTTGTTAATAGGTTAGTTCCAGAAAATGTGTAAAAGTACTCCAAAGTGTGGACAAAACATAAGAAAGTAGATATAAAACAAGCATGGAACATCAAAAATTATAGATACGTTTGCAACGTATCAACATCCCCAAGCTTAACTCCTGCTCGTCCTCGAGTAGGTAAGTGATAAAAAATGAATAATTTTTGAGGTGACATGCACCATCATAATCTTGATCAAAGTATTTGTAGAACATTGATAACTGGGATCATAGTACTTTAACATAGCATGAAAGATATAGTTCTAACAATAAGACATAGCAACTATGTTGTAACATGAAAAGGTACAAACAAAAGATTCATGAATAACAATGCTTTGAAAGACGTATGTTTGTTTCACATATAGAAAACATAATGAGAATGGTATTCAGCTTGTCCCTCATAGTGTAGCAAAACATAAATGCATAGGACACCTTCAAAGTTCATAAGGGTGACTAGATACAAATAGTTTAAGAACAAGAAATATCAAAGTTATGAATCAATCAACAAGTCTTGGGACAATGCACATTAAACTAAGAATGGCAACTATGCTCTCTCAATAGGTGCATAAAGATAGAAGATGGAGACTCAACATAAAAGTAAAAGAAAGGCCTTCATAGAAGGAAGTAGGGATTCAAGTCTCATAAAGAGCTTCCAAAAATTATGATACTTATTAGCTTTCAGCTCTCATTTCCCCTATCATAAGCATTTTCAAGTGATTAAGGTTAAAGTCAACAAACTATGGAGTATATGCTTGACAAAGTATAAGTTGGCAATCTCATGTCCCTTGAATACGAGGGCCGCTCCTCATGCTACTCAAGTTTATTTACAGGTAAGTTCTTATCATAGTAAGTACATGTGTATCATAGAGAACCGCCAACGGGGTACCCCTTGCCCGATGATACGGAAGAATCCCCATATCAAAATGACAAGGCAAGAAGACAATAAGCTTCTCAGCATCTTCTTATTTACCGTGGGAAAATGGTGCTTTTTCTCTCTTTCCTCTTTTCTCATCTTTTTTTTCTTTTTTCTCAATCTCTATCTCTTTTTTTATAAGAAGAATGCTTCATAGATTTCTCATTATGGTTACGCTGCAGGTTTCCACCATGATTAGGCATGGATTAGACCAGCCACCCAGGCGTTTCTCTAACACACATACATAACTCCACGAACTTACAAGCTCCCCTTTCATTTCACACTAACGACATCCATAAACAAAAGAGCATGATATCAACTGGGTACAATGTACAAGTGCAATGTTGAAAGTGTTCCCCATGACAACATGGTTCTGATAATCCCAACGTATAAGTGCAAGCATATACAACATAGATGACACAATGGTTCAAGTTTATTAGGGGCAAGAAAAGTAAAGTGTGCCATCAAGTTCGTGAGAGCTTTAATCACTAATTTTCACATAACAAGTTTAATTCGGAAGGTAGATAAAAACATGAATATACTTGGAATAGCAAATACTAATAGGTAGGTATGGTGGACTCTTTGGAATAACTTGGTTTTATTTTGGAGTTGGATGCATTAGTGGAACTCATACTTGGTATGGAGGCTAGCAAAAGACTGGGAGCAACCAACTAAGAGAGCAATAATGGCCATAATCATGCAAAGCGACAAAACATCATTAATTAAAGCATAAAGTGATATTACAAGTCGAAAACTAAAGGACCATAGAGGCTATGGTGACTTGGTATAGTCTTAACATGGTGCGAGCATGCGCCAAGTCAACCCAAATAAAGCATCAAAGGAGAATACCACAATACTATGCTTTAATATGCGAAAACTATAGGGGTTCCGCGTATGAAAACAATAAAATTTTACCCTACTCCCCTGAACCCCTGATGCTGCTAGGACCTATCTATTAGTAATACAGTAACAGGAGGGGCTTTTCGCGAACTTACCCTTGAAGACCGAAAAGTGTTGTCAATGCTCAGGAGAGCGTAGTTGATGTAGACGAGCCGAAGCCGACCCCAAGGTCGAGATGAAGTCCTTGCGCTCCCTTGGCTCCAACGACTTGAGTGCCTCAAGTGTGACACCTCGCGGGGAGTTACACACGTCTGGTGCCTGACAATGACTCCTGCTTCCCCGATCCAGCAGCAGTTGTGGAAGTAGAGCTCCTGGATCCGAATCCCGCAGCGCGACGGCGCTCCATGGTGAAGATGTCTTTCGTTCGCGCAGTCCGAACTTGGGACCACGGTCACGAGAGAGAGAGAGAGAGAGAGATAGATAAAATATCAATTGGAGGTCCTCCCAAAAGTGAGAAGACCTTTATTGATTATTGTGTGTATTTATCTGGCCAAATACCCCCACTATATATTGGGGAAAAGGAGGTACTACCTCCCTCAAAGTCCCGGGGTGGGACTAAAGGAGAGGAGGGGGAGGGGCAACCGCCGGCTGGCCCTAGTGGGTGTTGAAGATATGCCCAAGAGGCAATAAGAAAAGTGGTTATTATTATATCTTCGTGTTTATGATGAATGTTTGCATCCCATGCTATAATTGTATTATAAGGAAACACTAATACATGTGTGTTTTGTAAACATAAAAGAGTCCCTAGTAAGCCTCTTGTTGAACTAGCTTGTTGGTTAATTGATGATCATGGTTTCCTGATCATGGACATTGGATGTCATTAATAACAAGGTTATATCATTAGGAGAATGATGTTATGGACACACACACCCATAGTAAGCGTAGCATAAGATCAAGTCATTAAGTTCATATTGCTACAAGCTTTCAAATGCATAGTAACCTAATCCCTCGACCATGAGGTTATGTTAATCACCATCACCGGATGGGTACTTTGATGACATCAAACACCGCTTCGTAACTGGGTGGTTATAAAGGTGTCATTGGGTATTCTGAAAGTATGTGTTGAAGCGCATGGACCAAGATTGGGATTTGTCCATCCATATGACAGATAGATATGCTCTGGGCCCTCTCGGTGGAAAGTCATCTAGTTAGCTTGCAAGCATGTGACTAGGTCACAGGGGATGGCATAACATGGAACGAGTAAAGAGTACTTATTAGTAACGAGGTGGAACTAGGTATGGAGATACCGACGATCAAACCTCGGATAAGTAGAGTATCGTGTGACAAAGGGAATTGGTTTCGTATGTTAATGGTTCTATCGATCACGAAGTCATTGTTGAGTATGTGGGAGCCTTTATGGATCTCCAGATCCCGCTGATGGTTATTGATCGGAGAGGTGTCTCCATCATGTCTACATATTCATGAACCGTAGGGTGACACACTTAAGGTTCGAAGTTGTTTTAAGTAGATATTGAATGTGCGTTGGAGACCGAATGTTGTTCGGAGTCTCGGATTGGATCCGGGACATCACGAGGAGATCCGGAATTGTCCGGGGAATAAGATTCATATAATGGGGATCATTTTCTAAGTTAGGAAATGTTCCGGAGTGTTTGTATGGGGATTCTAGAAGGTTTCGGAATGTTCCGGAAGGTTCTAAAAGATATTTTGGAGTTTACTTGAAAACCAAGATAGGATAAGGGAAACTTAAGGGGTAAGTAAAGGAAACTTGGGGGGGGGGGAGGACTCTCCCCCCAAGCTTCCTTGGTGCGCCGACCCTAAGGGGTGGGCCTAGGGGTGGGAACCCTAGGCCACACCCCTCCCTCTATATATAGAGGGGTGGAGGCGCCACCCCCCTTGCCCCTTCCCACTCCAAACCCTAGCTGCCTCTCTCGTCCTCCTCCTTCCTTCTGCTCTGGCTTAGGCGAAGCCCTGCAGAATTCTCTACTCCACCACCACCACCACGCCGTCGTGCTGCTGGGATTCTGTGGAGAAGATCTACTACCTCCGCTGCTTGCTGGAACGGGGAGAGGAAGGTCTGCTTCGACTCCGCACGTGTGACCGACTGCGGAAGCACTGCCGGAACGCGGCGCCGGAAGGATCGTCCACTCGATCTTGAGATCGACAAGTGATCGACTACATCAACCACGAGATCCGATCTCGTAACGCTTTCGGGTCTACAAGGGTTAGTACAGATCTATCTTGTTGCACATGTCTAATAGATTAGATCTTGGCTTTTATCTAGATTAGATCTGGGTTTTGTTCGTTCTTGCGGTAGATTTTTTTTGTTTTCCATGCTACAAACCCATCAGTGGTATCAGAGCCTTGTCTATGCGTAGATCTGTTGCACGCGTAGAACACAATGGTTTTTTGGGCGTTGGTGCTCGTGCCGTCTTTTGCTTTGTGTACTTTGCATCTTGCGGTATGGTGGGATGAAGCGGCTCGGGCTAACCTTACATGTCATCGCACATGAGACTTGCTCCACGCTTGACGTGTAACTTGCATTGCACAAGTGGCTTTGCGGGTGTCTGTCTCTCCCACCATAGTATAGATCCAATCTACACTTTGCACTTGATAGCACTTGTATCAACATTGTGGTTCAGTTTCGTAGGTAAGATCCGTTCTTATTCGAAAGCCCCAAACCACGTAAAAATGCAAAGAAAATTAGAGGCGTCTAACTTGTTTTTGTAGGGGTTTTGTGATGTGATATGGCCATCATGTGATTGTGATTATATTTGATGTATGCAATGATCCTTGTTGTACTATGGCAACCGGCAGGAGCCTAATGGTTGTCTTTAATTCTGTTAAGACCTGCATGTCTATTCATCTTGTAATAGCTTTATTCCAAGTAGTTGTAATAGTTGCTAGTGATGATGGACAACCATGAAGCGGCGCCACTGACCTTGACGCAATGCTGGTGATGATGGAGATCATGTCCGTGCTTTGGAGATGGAGATCAAAGGCATAAGAAGAAAGGGCCATATCATATCACACTAATTATGAATTGCCTGTGATGTTAATCCTTTATGCATCTTGTATTGCTTAGATCGCGACGGTAGCATTATAAGATGATCCCTCTCACTAAATATCAAGTAATAAAGTGTTCGTCCTTAGTTGGCACTGTTGCTAAGACTCGTCGTTTCGAAGCATCTCGTGATGATCGGATGTGATAGATTCTACGTGTGCATACAATGGGTGCAAGCCAGATTTGCACATGCAGAAACTAAGGTTAATCTTGACGAGCCTAGCATGTACAGACATGGTCTCGGAACACGGAATACCGAAAGGTAGAGCACGAGTCATATAAATGATATGATGAACATGAAGATTGTTCGCTGATGAAACTACATCTTCTCTCGTGAAGATCGGACTTGGTGTAGTGGACTTGGTTCGTGTAATCACTAAGACAATGTGAGGGATGTTGTTTTGAGTGGGAGTTCACCTAGTTAATTTAAGAATTAAAATTGAACTCAAATTATCATAAACTTAGTCTAAACTACTTGCAAATTTGTTGTAGATTATGGCGAACCTCTCCATCAATTTCAATGCGTTCCTAGAGAAAGAAAAGCTTAAGAACAATGGAAGCAACTTCACGGACTGGCTCCGTGGACTGAAGATTGTCCTCAGGGCTGGTCAGTTGACCTATGTGCTCGAAGCACCACTAGGTGACCCACCTGCAGAAGATGCTACCGATGACGTAAAGAATGTTTACGCCACTCGAAAAAAATCACTACTCCGCAGTTCAGTGTGCCATCCTGTATGGTTTGGAAACGGAGCTTCAGAAGCGCTTTGAGCACCACAACCCGTTCGAGATCATTAAGGAGCTCAAGCTCATTTTTGAGACTCACGCGGCCGTGGAGAGCTATGAGGCCTCCGAAAAGTTCTTTAACTGTAAGATGGAAGAGGGTAGCTCCATTAGCGAGCACGTGCTCACCATGTCTGGGCACGCAAACAAGCTCCAAGAGTTGGGGATAACGATTCCTAATGAGTTAGGGATTCACCGTGTCCTCCAATCACTGCCACCAAGTTATAAGAACTTTGTGATGAACTACAATATGCACTGCATGAACAAAACGTTGCCTGAACTATCGTCCATGCTGAAAACTGCTGAAGTGGAGATCAAGAAGGAGCACCAAGTGTTGATGGTCAATAAGACCACCAATTTCAAGAAACAGGGCAAGCCTAAGAACAAGGGCAACTTCAAGAAGGACAGCAAGAAAGCTGCCGCACCTGCTAAGAAGCCCAAGGCTGGTCCTAAGCCTGAAACTGAATGCTTCTACTGCAAGGGTGCTGGTCACTAGAAGCGTAACTGCCCCAAGTACCTGGCAGATCTGAAGAACGGCAACATCAAGAAGAAAGGTATATTCGATATACATGTTATTGATGTGTATCTTACTAGTAATCGTAGTAGTGCCTGGGTATTTGATACTGGTTCGGTTGCTCATATTTGTAACTCGAAACAGGAGCTGCGGAATAAACGAAGACTGGCGAGAGACGAGGTGACGATGTGCGTTGGAAATGGCTCCAAGGTTGATGTGATCGCCGTCGGCACGCTCCCTCTACATCTACCTTCGGGATTAGTTTTAAATTTAAATAACTGTTATTTGGTGCCTTTGTTAAGCATGAACATTATATCTGGATCTTGTTTATTGCGAGACGGTTACTCTTTTAAGTCCGAGAATAAAGGTTGTTCGATTTATATGAGTAATATCTTTTATGGTAATGCACCTGAGATGAATGGTTTATTCTTACTGAATCTCGATAGTAGTGATACACATGTTCACAACATAGATGCTAAACGAACAAAATTGAATGATAATTCTACATACATGTGGCACTGTCGTCTTGGTCACATTGGAGTGAAGCGTATGAAGAAACTCCATTCTGATGGACTTCTTGAATCACTTGAAAGATGCGAAGCATGTCTAATGGGAAAAATGACTAAGACTCCATTTTCTAGAATAATGGAGCGAGCTACAGACTTATTGTAAATAATACATACCAATGTGTGCGGCCCAATGAGTGTAGCGTCGCGTGGTGGATATCCTTATGTTCTCACTTTCACGGATGACTTAAGTAGATATGGGTATGTCTACTTTATGAAACATAAGTCCGAAACTTTCGAGAAGTTTAAGGAATTTCAAAGTGAAGTGGAAAATCATCGTAACAAGAAGATTAAGTTTCTACGTTCTAACCGCGGAGGTGAATATCTAAGTTATGAGTTTGGCATGCATTTAAAGAAATGTGGAATACTTTCGCAGTTGACACCGCTGGGAACACCACAGCGTAATGGTGTGTCCGAGCGTCGTAATCGAACTCTCTTAGATATGGTTCGGTCTATGATGTCTCTTACAGATTTACCGCTATTGTTTTGGGGCTATGCATTAGAGACAACCGCATTCACTTTAAATAGGGCACCATCTAAATCCGTTGAAACGACACCGTATGAATTGTGGTTTGGAAAGAAACCTAAGTTGTCGTTCCTTAAAGTTTGGGGTTGCGAAGCGTATGTAAAGAAGTTACAACCTGATAAGCTTGAACCCAAAGCGGAGAAATGCGTCTTCATAGGATACCCTAAAGAAACAATTGGGTATACCTTCTATCATAGATCCGAAGGCACAGTTTTCGTTGCCAAGAATGGATCCTTTCTTGAGAAGGAGTTTCTCTTGAAGGAATTGACTGGAAGGAAAGTAGAACTCGACGAGGTTATTGAACCTTCTCTCGGAGTTGAGAGTAGCGCAGCACCAGAAGATGTTTTTGTGCCGCCTGCACCAATTGGAGAGGAAGCTCATGATGGTGATCATGAAACTTCGAACGAAGTTGCTACTGAACCTCGCAGGTCAACGAGGGTTCGTACCGCTCCTGATTGGTATGACTCTGCCTTGAACGTCATGTTGGTGGACAACACTGATGACCCTGCGACGTATGAAGAAGCTATGGTAAGCCCAAATTCCGACAAATGGCTAGAAGCCATGAAATCCGAAATAGGATCCATGTACGAAAACCATGTATGGACTTTGGTGGACTTACCGGATGGCCCTAAGGCTGTCGAGAACAAATGGATTTTCAAAAGAAAAACAGATCTTGATGGTAATGTTACCGTCTATAAAGCTAGACTTGTCGTGAAAGGGTTCCGACAAATTCAAGGAGTTAACTACGATGAGACTTTCTCACCAGTAGCGAAGCTAAAGTCTGTAAGGATTTTGTTAGCAATAGCTGCATATTTCGATTATGAGATTTGGCAGATGTATGTCAAAACGGCGTTCCTTAATGGTGACATTGAGGAAGAGTTGTATATGGTACAACCCAAGGGTTTTATCGATCCTAAAGATGCTGACAAGGTATGCAAACTTCAGTGCTCCATTTATGGACTAAAGCAAGCATCCCGGAGTTGGAATCAACGTTTTGATAAAGTAATCAAAAACTTTGGATTTATACAAACTTATGGAGAAGCTTGTATTTACAAGAAAGTGAGTGGGAGCTCTGTGGCATTCCTAGTACTATATGTAGATGACATATTGTTGATTGGGAATGATATAGAACTTCTTAATAGTGTCAAAGCCTATTTGAATAATAGTTTTTCAATGAAGGATCTTGGCGAAGCGACATATATTTTAGGCATCAAAATTTATAGAGATAGATCAAGACGCCTAATAGCGCTTTCACAAAGTACATACTTGGACAAAGTTCTAAAGAAGTTTAGAATGGAAGAGAGCATGAAAGGGGTCGTGCCCATGTTGTCAGGTAAGACCTTGAGTAAGACTCAAAGTCCAGCTATGGCAGAAGATAGAGAGAAGATGAATAATATTCCCTATGCTTCGGCCATAGGTTCTATCATGTATGCCATGCTGTGTACAAGACCGGATATAGCACATGCTGTTAGTTTGACTAGCAGATATCAAAGTGATCCTGGAATGGAGCACTGGACAGCGGTCAAGAATATCCTGAAGTACCTAAATAGGACTAAGGATATGGTTCTTTCTTATGGAGGTGATGAACAGCTTGTTGTAAACAGTTACACTGATGCTAGTTGGAACACCGATCCAGATGACTCGAAGTCGCAGTCTGGATACGTATTTATTTTGAATGGTGCTGCAGTGAGCTGGAGGAGTGCCAAGCAAAGCGTTGTGGCGAAATATTCAACTGAATCGGAATACACAGCTGCTTCGGAGGCTTCACAAGAAGCCATATGGATGAAGGAGTTCATTACTGAACTTGGCGTGGTTCCTAGTGCGTTGGACCCGATGGCCATCTACTGTGACAACACAGGTGCCATAGCTAATGCACAGGAGCCAAGGTCACATAGTAAGCTGAAGCACATCAAGCTACGTTTCCATGCTATTCGCGAGTATGTCCGAGATGGTGACAGAAAGATTTGCAAAGTACACACTGATCTGAATGTGGCAGATCCGTTGACTAAACCTCTCCCTAGAGCAAAGCATGACCAACACCAGAATGCCATGGGTGTTAGGTATATTACCATGTAATCTAGATTATTGACTCTAGTGCAAGTGGGAGACTATTGGAGATATGCCCAAGAGGCAATAATAAAAGTGGTTATTATTATATCTTTGTGTTTATGATGAATGTTTGCATCCCATGCTATAATTGTATTATAAGGAAACACTAATACATGTGTGTTTTGTAAACATAAAAGAGTCCCTAGTAAGCCTCTTGTTGAACTAGCTTGTTGGTTAATTGATGATCATGGTTTCCTGATCATGGACATTGGATGTCATTAATAACAAGGTTATATCATTAGGAGAATGATGTGATGGACACACACACACCCATAGTAAGCGTAGCATAAGATCAAGTCATTAAGTTCGTATTGCTACAAGCTTTCAAATGCATAGTAACCTAATCCCTCGACCATGAGGTTATGTTAATCACCATCACCGAATGGGTACTTTGATGACATCAATTACCGCTTCGTAACTGGGTGGTTATAAAGGTGTCATTGGATATTCTGAAAGTATGTGTTGAAGCGCATGGACCAAGATTGGGATTTGTCCATCCATATGATGGATAGATATGCTCTGGGCCCTCTCGGTGGAATGTCATCTAGTTAGCTTGCAAGCATGTGACTAGGTCACAGGGGATGACATAACATGGAACGAGTAAAGAGTACTTATCAGCAACAAGGTGGAACTAGGTATGGAGATACCGACGATCAAACCTCGGATAAGTAGAGTATCGCGTGACAAAGGGAATTGGTTTCGTATGTTAATGGTTCTATCGACCACGAAGTCATCATTGAGTATGTGGGAGCCTTTATGGATCTCCAGATCCCGCTGATGGTTATTGATCGGAGAGGTGTCTCCATCATGTCTACATATTCACGAACCGTAGGGTGACACACTTAAGGTTCGAAGTTGTTTTAAGTAGATATTGAATGTGCGTTGGAGACCAAATGTTGTGCGGATTCTCGGATTGGATACGGAACATCATGAGGAGATCCAGAATTGTCCGGGGAATAAGATTCATATAATGGGGATCATTTTCTAAGTTAGGAAATGTGCCGGAGTGTTTGTATGGGGATTCTAGAAGGTTTCGGAATGTTCCGGAAGGTTCTAGAAGATATTTTGGAGTTTACTTGAAAACCAAGATAGGATAAGGGAAACTTAAGGGGTAAGTAAAGGAAACTTGGGGGGGGGGGAGGACTCTTCCCCCAAGCCTCCTTGGTGCGCCGGCCCTAAGGGGTGGGAACCCTAGGCCGCACCCCTCCCTCTATATATAGAGGGGTGGAGGCGCCAACCCCCTTGCCCCTTCCCACTCCAAACCCTAGCCGCCTCTCTCCTCCTCCTTCCTTCTACTCTGGCTTAGGCGAAGCCCTGCAGAATTCTCTACTCCACCACCACCACCACGCCGTCGTGCTGCTGGGATTCCGTGGAGAAGATCAACTACCTCCGCTGCTCGCTGGAACAGGGAGAGGACGGTCTGCTTCGACTCCGCACGTGTGACCGACTGCGGAAGCGCTGCCGGAACGCGACGCTGGAAGGATCATCCACTCGATCTTGAGATCAGCAAGTGATCGACTACATCAACCATGAGATCCGATCTCGTAACGCTTTCGGGTCTACAAGGGTTAGTACAGATCTATCTCGTTACACATGTCTAATAGATTAGATCTTGGCTTTTATCTAGATTAGATCTGGGTTTTGTTCGTTCTTGCGGTAGAAATTTTTTGTTTTCCATGCTACGAACCCATCAGTGGGCCCCACGCAGGAGGGGCAAGGCCCAGCCGGCCACCCCCTTGTCCCTTCTCCCTCTCTCCTTTCCCTAATGGGCCCTCTCCCCTCCGAGAATTGGCCCATTAAGCCTTTTGACCTTTTAAATTGATTTTCTCTTTATTAAATAATTATGAATAAATGATTAAATCAATATTTAACATTCATTCACATATTATTCAACCTCTATGGTTATGGAACACTTCCACCTCCACTCCGGACATCCTCCGGACTTACCGAAACCCTTCGAGTTTTCTCTCTACAATACTTCGGCGATTCTACCGATCCTATAAACACTCTCTAAGCATCATCAAGCCTTTAAGCATGATACCCCACGGTTTGGGAACACTCCATACATGGTCGGGACACTCCCGCACCAATGATCAACAGAGGGACCTGGATGGCCATGTGACCCTTATGCGTTCCACGAAGATCTTTCGTCGTTTGAACCGGGACAGTCGTGTCTTATTCCCTTTGTCTCTCAATACTAGCATTGCCCGAGACCCGATCAATGACATCACCATGTCGTGTTCAATCTTGTTACCGAACAATGCTACTTGACTCATTCCGACAAGTGATATCCCTGTGATCAAATCACACGCTGCACAACTATTGGATATAACCTCTCCGAGTGGTCCCTTGAGTATATTCCCGTCACATGGACGGACAAATCCTGCTCTTGACATATATTGCCTCTACGGTTTCCTCCGAGTACCTGAACACACCTTTATAACCACTGTATTACCAAGTGGCGCTTGATGCTATCAAAGCACTCTCGAGAGATAGTGATTGATATAGCCTCACGGTCTAAGGAATAGTCTATGAGGATCCATTTCTAATCATCGTAACTTGAACTTCATGACATGATCGGGTCACGATGTTTAGGTTGGGTATTGGTTCATCTTCTCATTCTCAGATGTGTTGACTCCATTTCCAACTGGCATAAATGCCACATGATCAGGAAACATGATCATCTGTTGACCAATGAACCAATGACTAGAGTTTCACTAGGAACCCCTGGTTGTTTGTATATCACACGTGTATGGATGTTTCCACTCAATACAGTTATAGCATGATATAAAACTTAATCATAAACTATATGGAATATGGTAATAGTCCTTATTACTATTTGTGTCTAGGGCATATTTCCAACAGTCTCCCACTTGCACTAGAGTATAAATACACTAGCTGCATTTGTTCTTAATCATTGGCACCATATATCCGGTAACCTGAACATGCTTGCTCATGGAAGAGGTTGAGTCTTGGGCCTGTACTTTACAGTCCTAAATCCTTTGCAACTTACTAATGTCACCTTGATTGACATTAATATTTTATCGTCACACGATAACATCTGTGTGCATACATCGTCGCTATGGCAGCATAATGAGGCCTGATTCCAGGAGCCTACAGTGACTTTAGATCAACCACAAGGGCTTTCTCATGGGCACTATGCCCTGGGACACATCATTCTACGTTAAAAGCGAACTAGCCCCACCATAACATTATACATCACTTTAGATGGTACCCTTATCTATTAATATAAATGTATTCATCGAAACACTAGTGCACTCAGTGCAACTTTTGATGTTTTTGTTCACCTCGCTTCCTACTTGACTGCAATCGGTATTTACAGGAGTTTCCAACATATTGCCTTATGACATAACCCTTTATGTTTTAAGATATGTCATCCTTTATGGATTTGGAAAACATGTCTGCAGTTCTCTATTAGACACTGCGGACAAACTTAGCTCAACGTTTCGTGATTCAAATTTAATCACTTTCAAACGTTCCTTATTGGATCATATATTATGTTAAGTTACCATCATGGTTTTCTAAGATAGAACCTATGTCTCAACATAGTGGATGATGATCATCCTTTTCTTTCTTTCAACCATTGATGTTCAACTTAATACTATTCCTAATTTGAGTTATTAAGGACCAGTTCCTTAATTAACTTCTATTCTGAAACCATTTTCAGAATTCCTTAAGGAATACTACATAATATCATAATACACTTATTATCAACTTCTACACCTTATAAATCATTATTCATTGGTGCTTGCTCTTATATTCTTAACATACTTAAGAATCACTCCTATAAGCTCCCACTCAAAATATGTTCCTATCATATTTGGGTATGAGTCAATACTCTTACTCAAACTATGTTCCTACATATTTGAATTTGAGACTTATATTACTCCCACTTAAAAATATGTCATTCACATATTGTTTTAGGAAGACTTTCGTAGCTCCCACTCAATTTCATGCAAATTGCATATCCACTCACTATTTTGAACAATTTCAAAACCCTTTGATCAAATATCAAACTTGGAGTTTTACTATGAGATACTAGTACTTATACTAGTTTTAAATCCATTGGATATTAAGCACACATGAATCAAATTCATTTGAATTCGTCCAATACTTGACAAATTGTGCCTTTGTCATTCACCCCCTTTTCCACTATGGCTTTGCAGTCATTTGATAAAATTCAAGTAACCTCTTTTACTTGTGAGATTCAGCACCGAATTTCTTTCTAATCTCAAGTGAATTTTGCTTTTAGGATTTCTCATAATTCTAGTTTACCATTATTTTCTTAGTAGTTCGTAGGTATGTCATATTCCAAGAATCATGACAAATGATTCACAAATGTCTCCATACAATATATGGATTACATTTTGAATCCTACTTCATGTAGTGAAAACACTAGTGGGGAAAACACAATGATCATTATCATTGATTCTTTTCTTTGTGAAGAGAATCATTCAGGAACATTTTTCGTTGCACTTCTCAACACTCTGATGCATGGATTTGGATCCTCATCGTGTTTTACACTATCTTCCATTTGCTTTATAATTGAGAAATATCACTGAATGCGAACTTTCTAAAAAATGTACCAAAATCCAAGCAATACAAGTTTTGCTTCTCTTTCGGTTTCAGCTATGGATTTCGTATTCAAAGTTTCCAATAAATACTCTACAAGGACTTATTCACTATTGTTTTGGTTATATCGAATAACCCCAAAACTTTTATGACGATCCATACTAGATATGGAGCCGCTTTCACGAATTCAAATGGTTCACTATATATTCTAATTGAGTGCTAACTATTTCTTAAATAATGGTCTCTACATCTACACTACAATGATTTATTTGGTGCCATCTATTTACCCACTTTGATATCTAATATCACATTGTGATGCTTTGCATTTTGACGTTTCAAAATGCTTTGCATTTCACAATTACTTTTATGCCATTCTTTATAAAGTCGAATTTCATTACTATTGATCAAATCATAGTAATTAGATTCTCTTTTATATTTATACCCTTTTATTGATGAAACACTTTGATCAAATCAAATAGTTTCATATTCATGTTTCCTTTGGTAAACTTCTTTACACAATTAAACAATCATAATGATAATTACCATTTCGTTAAATCATAATACATCGAATATGTATTTACTTTTAACATTCATTCAACACTTTGTATTCAAGTAATACACGGTATTCAAGTTATTTTGCCAAACTTAGGCATGATTTATATGTGATAAGAAATCAAATGACTTTCACATATTATCATTATAACTTTGAATTTAAACAATGGTTTCATTCAGTAATGAAATATCATTAAGTTGGGTATTTTAAGGCATTTCAATATTTTACAAATGTTCATGCATTATCAATTAGTTTCAAACAACAAGGATAATTCACATATAATCAAACAAGATATGAACACAGATAGAAATCATTCATAAAAGTAGAACAACTATTTGTTACAAACTGATATGAATAACCCTCTCACAAAGTGTGAGACACACCAAAGAAGTTCATAATATTTTGATTACAATAACTATCCAAAACATAAACTAAATGATAAATGTTGAGGGAGAGTGTCGTCGGCAATCATCATCATGCTCGCCATCAACACGCAACGTCACCTCCTCTCCAGCAAGCACCTCTCATGCAGAAGGACCTGTTTTCAGCAAAACAGAACAAGTATCAAATATACTTAACACTGCAAATGTGTTTGCAAGATTATAATATTTATAAAATTGTATATCAAATGTATACCTTTGTCATTGATGACCTCAGTGACAACGGGTTCAACCACCACATCTCTGAAATGTGATATGAACTCGTGGAAATCTTGTGTTTCCGCGTCGCCTCTCATAATGCAAATCCTGACTTGTACTTGGAAGCTTGGTGGCAGCGACCGCAACACAACTCCTATTGCAAAAGAGCTTGCGAACCAGTTGTCCAGGAAGTATGCCAGACTCATGTATGCATCATATATGCTCAACAAGTGATCGTCCAGTGAGGAGCCTTCCTCCATCTTTATGGAGAGGAAGTCCCCCATTAGCTCATACTCCCATATGCGCACTTGTTCCATGAAATGCGATCTCAGATGTGCCATAACTGTTTGGGGATTAAGACTTCCCACCATCGGCCATAGCCCATCTTCCATCCCGAGGCCCATCGTTACTGATATGAATGTGGCCATCACACGACGACGGCAGCGGAGATCCCGCTACTCCTGGGTCTCATGAGAATAGGGTGGCTCCAAGTACATCTCACAGATCATGTAGTCAGCCACTTTGTTCTCACCAAGGAGATCATAAAGGCGCATGACCCATACAAAAAAGTTGGATCCATCTAACTTGGGCTTTTCTCCTTTTAACCAATTGTCAATGGGGAAGGTAATCTCGGGGAGAACCATTTTCTACATATATAATTGCAAAATGAATTTAGACTAAGTTTATAATTAAATGAGTTAATAATAACTCCACTCAGAAACACCTATCCCCATAAGGGTTCCTAGTGATAACACGACCCCTATCAGCCACATCTCCCCCGATCGTCACGGCCATCAATGTGGGTTCAAGGGTGGACGCTAAACGTTGATCACATCATTCGTGCGACTCGTGCTCGATCTTTCGATCATCCGCGTTCCGAGGCCATGTCTGCACATGCTAGGCTCGCCAACTTAACCTTAGTGTATTCGCTGTGCAACATGGCTTACACCCACTGTATGCGAACGTAGATATGTCTGACACCCATACCTGTACCATGGATCGCCTCATACCAAAGAACTTTCTTGGTGGTGCACACTAAAGGGGAACACAATCGTTGGTAATTTTAACAGGGATCATCTTATTAGGCTATCATCGAGTATCTAATACTAGCACACAATAAGATATACAAACAATAACATTGAATGTAAATGCGATGTGATATGGTCCTTCACGTCGTGATCTCCATCCGTCGTCACCGGATTCCGGCGCTAGGGTTACGGTGCCGTAGACACCAGGGTACCGGTGTCATTCCGGCGTGGTAGTTCGTCACCTTCATGACTATCTACTACTACGTAACATAAGGTAATCACTTTACCTTTGCCACAACCATATCACAAAACAACGCCCACCTGCAAAACAAAGTTAGATGCCTCTACTCTATCTTTGCATGTTTTACGTGGCTGAATGGGCTTTCACACAAGAACAGTTCTTACCTACGAACTTTCAGCACAACGCTGATCAAGTAGTTGTCTCTACTACACCCCTTTCGGGGCCCTTCGTTGCAAATGGCATACCAACTAATGCGAGAGAGACAGACACCCCCTAAGCCACTTTATACAGTACAAGCCGTATGTCAAGCGTGGACCAGTCTCACGAATGAACGCGTAATGTCGGTTGGGGGCCGCTTCATCAAGCATTACTGCGGTATACACAAGTACACGTGGGAGGGTAACAACTAAAAGATCAACGCCCACACGCTACATCTCGTGTGTTCTACCTGTACTAGCATTACTATGCATAGATCTATCTCTAATACCACTGTAGGGGTTCCGCGTATGAAAACAATAAAATTTTACCCTACGCCCCTGAACCCCTGATGCTGCCAGGACCTATCTATTAGTAATATAGTAATGTGAGGGGCTTTTCGCGAATTTACCCTTGAAGACCGAAAAGCGTTGTCAACGCTCAGGAGAGCGTAGTTGATGTAGACGAGCCGAAGCCGACCTCAAGGTCGAGATGAAGTCCTTGCGCTCCCTTGGCTCCAACGACTGGAGTGCCTCAAGTGTTACACCTCACGGGGAGTTACACATGTCCGGTGCGTGACGATGACTCCCGCTTCCCCGATCCAGCAGCAGTTGCGGAAGTAGAGCTCCTGGATCCGAATCCCATAGCGCAACGACGCTCAGCGGTGAAGATGTCTCTCGTCCGCGCAGTCCGAACTTGGGAACACGGTCATGAGAGAGAGAGAGAAAATATCAATTGGAGGTCCTCCCAAAAGTGAGAAGACCTTTATTGATTATTGTGTGTATTTATCTGGCCAAATACCCCCACTATATATAGGGGAAAAGGAGGTACTACCTCCCTCAAAGTCCTGGGGTGGGACTAAAGGAGAGGAGGGGGAGGGGTAGCTGCCGGACGGCCCTAGTAGGCCTCGCGCGGGTGGGAAGGCCCAGCCGGCCACCCCCTTGTCCCTTCTCCCTCTCTCCTTTCCCCAATGGGCCCTCTCCCCTTCGGGAATTGGCCCATTAAGCCTTTTGACCTTTTAAATTGATTTTCTCTTTATTAAATAATTATGAATAAATGATTAAATCAATATTTAACATTAATTCACATATTATTCAACCTCTATGGTTATGGAACACTTCCACCTCCACTCCGGACATCCTCCGGACTTACCGAAACCCTTCCGATTTTCTCTCTACAATTCTTCGGCGATTCTACCGATCCTATAAACACTCTGTAAGCATCATCAAGCCCTTAAGCATGATATCCCACGGTTCGGGAACACTCCAGACATGGTCGGGACACTCCCGCACCAATGATCAGCTAAGGGACTTGGATGGCCATGTGACCCCTGTGCGTTCCACGAAGATCTTTCGTCATTTGAACCGGGACAGTCGTGTCTTATTCCCTTTGTCTCTTGATACTTGCATTACCTGAGATCTGATCAATGACATCACCATGTCATGTTCAATCTCGTTACCAAACAATTCTACTTGACTCGTTCTGACAAGTGATATCCCTGTGATCAAATCACACGCTACACAGCTATTGGATATAACCTCTCCGAGTGGGCCCTTGAGTATCTTCCCGTCACATGGGTGGACAAATCCCGCTCTTGACATATATTGCCTCTACAGTTTCCTCCGAGTACTTGAACATACCTTTATAACCACTGTATTACCAAGTGGCGCTTGATGCTATCAAAGCACTCTTGGGAGGCAGTGATTGATATAGCCTCACAGTCTAAGGAATAGTCTACGAGGATCCATTTATGATCATCGTAACTTGAACTTCATGAAATGATCGGGTCACCATGTTTAGGTTGGGTATTGGTTCATCTTATCATTCTCAGAATGAGTTGACTCCATTTCCAACTGGCATAAATGCCACATGATCAGGAAACATGATCATCTGTTGACCAATGAACCAGTGACTAGAGTTTCACAGGGAACCCCTGGTTGTTTGTATATCACACGCGTATTGATGTTTCCACTCAATACAGTTATAGCATGATATAAAACTTAATCATAAACTATATGAAATATGGTAATACTTCTTATTACTATTTGTATCTAGGGCATATTTCCAACAAAAACAAGGCATGATTCTTTCAAGGCACATTAAGCAATCTCAATTGTTTATAACATGTCATGCTACATCAAAATTCAATGAGCATAAAGCCAAAACAATATCAAGCATGACATGATAAAGTCTAAGTCACAGTCAAAAACAAGCTCCTTTTATACCACTTACGCATGAATTCCTACTCTTTTCCAATCCAAATCGAAAACTAAAGCTAAACGTAGTGCTAGCAAAGGAGAACAGTCGCAGAACAATAATACAACTCAATAATGACTCAGATCCTATAGTTTTATTTCAAGTTTCAGGAACCCTTTAAGACTCTATAGCCGAGGAACACTAAAGCTAGATGAAGATATCCGACTTGGGATCTTGGAGACTTCCGGGGGCTACTATTGGGGATATACTTTCCAGGTATACCCACAACTACTCACTAACCAGGGTGGCCCACCTCCAATTTAGAGCTTTGCTCCACGAGCAGCCTAGTCAGGGAAAGAACATGGAGGCTGATACATTGCAAATGTATCTATAATTTTTGATGTTCCATGCTTGGTTCTATCCAGTTTCTTGTGTTTTGCCCACACTTTGGAGTACTTTTCATATGATTTCTTGGACTAACCTATTAACAAGAGCCATAGTGCCAGTTGCCTGTTTTCTGCTGTTTTTGGTTCCAGGAAAGTCAGAAAATGAATATTCTCGGAATTGGACGAGACAAAAGCCAAAGTGCCTATTTTTCCGGAAGTCATCAGATGCCAGAATATGAGATGGAGAGGGGCCAGGGGGCCACCACACCACCTGGCCGCGGGACCCAGCCTGGCCCGCGCATGGGGGTGGTGTGGCCGCCTCCGGCACCCCCTCGGCCTCCCCTTCCGCCTATAAGATGCCCTCGGGACGAAAACCCTTAGGACCTGATCAAAAATCCACGAAAGAGTCTGTAGCCGCCGTCATCTCCATCCCTAGATCGTGAGGGATCTGAAGCTCTTCACGGCACCCTGCCGGAGTGGGGAATTCACCCCGGAGGCCTTCTTCATCACCATGCAAGCCTCCGGTGTGATGCGCGAGTAGTTTATCCTTGGACTACGGATCCATGTAGTAGCTAGATGGCTGGTTCTCCTCCTTTGTGCTTTCATGTCTAGATCTTGTGAGCTCCGTTCATGATCAAGATCATCTATTTGTAATTCTGCATGTTGTGCTTGCGGGGATCCGATGGATATTGAGATGCTATTTCAGATTGATTATTGATTCTATCATGTCTTTGTTATTTGTGATCTTGCATGCTTTCCGTTGTTAGTAGCTATCTTGGCCAAGTAGATTCTAGCAACTCCAAGAGTTAGTATTTATGCTCGATAGTGGGTTCATGCCTCTGGTAATCTGGGGAAGTGACAGAAATCTCTAAGGTACTAGATGTGCTGTTGCTACTAGGGAGAAAACAACAATCCTATGTTCATAGAACAATCGTATTGTTTACATTACACGCAATTCGTAAAGCAATAATCTGTTGCTTGCAACTTAATACTGGAGGGGGTTCGGATGATAACCTGAAGGTGGATTATTAGTCATAGATACAGTTGGATGGCGGTCTATGTATAATGTTGTAATGCCCAATCAAGGTCCAAAGGAGTCAAGATGATTAGTATATGCATGTATTGCTTTCTCGATGTTTGTCAATTGCCCCGCTGTAATTTGTTCACCCAACATGTTATCTATCTTAAGGAGAGCCACCTCTAGTGAACTATGGATCCTGGTCCTTTCCTTTTACATACAATCTACAAACTGTTTACTGCTTTGTGTTTACTTTCTGCAAACTTTTACTTCTTTCCATTCGATACGTTTAATCCTTTGTTTTCAGCAAAACACGGTGAGATTGACAACCTCATCGCAAGTTGGGGACAGAGTTCTGTGGTTGTGTTGTGTAGGTCTCCACGTTGCCACTAGAGCCGGTAGTGCTCCCTGCCAAGGCTCAGCTAGCAACACCTTTGGGGTGTTTCCTTGCTCCTACTAGTTCGATTAAACCTTGGTTTCATAACTGAGGGAAACTTGCTGCTGTGCTCATCATACCTTCCTCTTGGGGTTCCCAACGAGCTCTACATCAACACTGAGCCATCAGAGGCCCATCCGACTACGGGAAGGCCCAGAAGACTTACCGACTTAGGCCTGTACTTTGACTTGTAATCTAAGTTGTACTATGTACCAACATTGTATCGTAGCCAGATAGGATTCTCCTATAAACCCTACGTCAGATGACTATATAAGCCAACCTAGGTCGAGCCTTTAGGACATCATCATAAACAACTTGCACAGGCGATAACGATCATTGTAATCCTCTGTAAACTTCCAGCTATGTTGATATAGTCGATTCTAGTAGGAAGTAGGCTCCGACCACCGCATTCAGACCTAAACCTAGGTAAACTTGTATGCTCACCATCCCGGACAATCGTCTGTCTCACACCCCACCTTTTTCAATGCCTCAAGGACCCCCTCGTGGCATACTTGTCTTCAATATGACAATAGTTGGCACCCACCATGGGGCAAGTGACAACCAGATCTACGTTCCAGGCAGAATCTGTGCGTGTAGGAATCGGCAGAACAATCACAGTTAGTCATGTACTCTACACTGGCAACGTCCCTATCATCCTTCTCGATGACACCTGATCTAGCTAGGGAGGTCGTGACAAGCTACACCATCCTGCCAATCGGCGATATCGACATCTACCTCGGTTTCACTAAACCTGCCCAACCCACCCCAGCCATGATAACATAGGTAGAAGAAAAATCTGGATCCACTTTGTCCATGGAGGCGACAGAGTTTTAGATCTCAAAAAAACCAAAACCCACCCAACCCGACCCAAAGGCGAAGATCGTGGAGAAAGTCGAATCTGAGGACGATCTCCCTGTTGAGATCGGATCTCAGACAAAACATTGTTGTAATGCCTCTAGATCTGTCTCTATCGATGCTGGAGCAGGAAAATCACTTCTAAGGCATAGGTTAAGGCATATGATGGCCCGTCCACGAGTTAACCTTGACAACATCATAGAAGTTATCCAAGGCTACTCAGATGCTGAGTTTGAAGGCCTTGCTTACCTCGGATTGCATCAATCTCACTTTATTGGCTATGTTGGCTCTAAATATGTCTCTTCATGTGCTAGATCTAACAACGACTCGGTCCTTGACGCCATCGGAACAAATACCGACTCACCTGCCTCCCCTGTGGAATCGACAACATTGGCAGAGCTCCGGGCGTTCGAAGAAGAATATGGTCAAGAAATCAACTCTAAAGCTACGCAGGGAGGAGAAGTAGCACATTTGAGTCCAAAGTATGGATGAAGATTACAATGAAGACCACCCACTCTGTGTGATGGCATGGATCTCGAATAAAATTCCATTGTCCTAGTGTACAAACCTTCTCAACCTGAAAGCACTAATGTGAGCCTCTCTCTAGGTAACAGACCAAAAGCCATCTTTTCCACTGGCACCCACCACCCAAAGGTTGATAGGCAGGCAAGGAAGAAGAAGAACATAACTCCAAAATTGGATCTCCTGGCAGAAGAGTAAGTCAGCGAGGATGTCGACCAAGAAATCAAGGTGGAGACCCCAAAACAAGATGCTCCGGTTCCTCCTAAACCAAAAGATCCTCTGATGGATGGTCATTATGGTTACTCCAAGTGCCCGTGAACTCTACGGAGAGGCACTCACAACACCAATCCGAACTGCTTCGGTTCTCACACTAGAGGAGTTGGAGAAACGGGCTGAGGCCCTAGAAGAATAGCGCTTATGACTCATTGACAAAGCACCACATCTCGCCGAGGAGAAACAACGCCTCAACAACAACATCGTAGATATTGATGAGTTCAATTCGTTGCAATACTAGAAGACTCGGGATGGTTCAGTACTAGCCACTAGAAATCTTAGTGTCCACAAAAACCTCTTTAACGGGAGAATCAATGACATCGTCAAGGGATAACCTCGGCTCGATAGCAAGGGAAACTGGATCTAGAACACACCGGTGGAGAATGCTATCGTGGCCTAAGAAATTCTTGCGAACAATCCGACTCCAGATCAAGTCTGAAAGTGTGTAATAGTTCTCAACAAGGGCCTAGACCAATAGAAGGCTGCCACATCTTTTACCGGCAAGCTGGTATCAAAATCAGACTATTGCCGCACTGATGTGGATAATAATTACGACTCAAGATGCTGAAGGGAGCCGGATCAACATCATCGTTCAGCCGTCGGTGAAAGTGCTTGTGTTCCCCATGTGTGGTTTTGGTAATTAATGACAATGTCTATGGACTAATGGTTGAATTGAGTTTCACTTGTAGGATTTGTCCATTGGCATCGCTTGGGCCATGTATTGGTTTCCAAGATGAAAGGTGAAGAAATGAAGAAGAATAGGAAAAAATGTCCAAGGGCTTTCGGTCTTTTGGAATCTTGTTGAAGAAATAAGAAGTTTCGAGGTTAATCAAGACAAGTGCAAAGAGTTGATTCAAGATGGATTAACACCCAAGAAGAAATGAAGAAGTGAAATCTCAAGTTGCACCATCTCTAGAAGATCTCATGCTTGAAGCTTGCCATGCTCAGTGATCATGGAGTGATGAAGACAAGCTCAAAGAAGTTGTTTCCCATGGTGCATGGGGAGAAATTTGCAAGTCTCCATGAAGCGAACGCGAGCATATGCAATCAATAAAGGTGTTCCATCTTGAGGAAGTCAATATCGTATATATCAAGCTCAAGTGGAATGCTCAAGGCAAAGGTATGATCTTAGTAGGCTTTCTGTTTTATTGGTCTCTTGTAGTGTTGGGAGACCGGGTTTAGGATAGATAGCCGTACTATCAAGCGGGGCTCTCAAGTGAGTAGCTCAATCGTATCTTTTAGAGAAAGCTCAAACCTTTGCATACATAACATCATCTTTCTTGGTTGTTGTTTGGATCTTGTCCATGAGACAATCTAGAGCTTGTGGTTATCTTCATAACAAGCTCTAGTTCATCAAAAACAGTTTTCCCCTAAATATCTTTTTGTACTTTTGATTTTCCAGGTTTTCCAGATCCACATCTTGGGAGATTCTACTTGTCGTTATCTTTCCAACAAAATTGGTTTCATCTCTTTTGGAGTTGGGATGCAAAAGTTATGATAGTTTTGGTTCCGGAATTTCCCTGACCGAAACTACCGCTACCTCACCAGAAGTACCGCTAGACCAACTTTGGCACCGGTAGTACCTGCTGAAGTGCCAGGTTAGTTCCGGTGAGCATGGGAATGATCTCAGCACCCATTCTGTTTTTAATGAATGTTTACCGGTACTTGGGCCGGTAGTAGATTGGTAGTACTAGTCGGAAGAGCTGACTAAGCACCGTAAGTACCACTCGGGCATAATTTGCCGCCAGTAGTACCATATGAAAGTTCGTCTCACTTACGCTTAGCCCGTGACACCCCACAATCATCTTTCTGTTTGGTCGCGTTTTATTGTCGGTACTTGGCCGGTAGTAGTAGTACTGACCGAAACTTCCGGCCTGGGTAGGGCGGAACTTCCAGCCTATACAACCAGGTCGTTTCAACAGATTTCGAGCCATTAGATCCAGGGCAACAAGAACTTTCGATCGATCACTGGTACTACCATCCATGCACATTTTGTCCCAAACGATCAGTTTCGGGAGCCCTTTAAAAGGGGCTCCTCTCCCCCTTCATGGGTACTAGCTCTTTTGGTTCGTTTTTCTCTCTCTCCTCCATTATTGACCTTGAAGAGCTTGTTACCCCCATTCTCCCTACTATGATTCTTTCATCTTTTTAAGGGATTTGAGAGAGGATATCTAGATCTACAACCCCACCAAACCAAATCCCTTCTTTGTGAAGGAACCCTTGGGATCTAGATGTTGGAGAGTTTTGTGTTCTCCTCTTGTGTTCTTCCTCTCTTATTCCCCCAATACCTTTTGTAGTTTTCGTGGAATTTGAGAGTGAAGGACTTGCCTCTTGCATTTGGTGCATAGGTTTGAGTTCTCTTCAGAGATATAGTGAGTTCAAGCTTGAGGGCTTGTTTCTCTTAGGTTCTTGGAACCCTAGACGGTTTGTAGTAGTGGTGTCATACCCTTGGGGCCTCCAATTGACTTGTGGAGATTACTCAAGGTCGAGGACTTTGTGGTGATTCCTGGGAGCCCTCCAATTGAGTTGTGGAGTTTGCTCCAAGCTTGTACGTGTTTGGTGACCGCCCTCAACTGTCCCATAGTGGATCATGAGTAGGACTTTATGGCGAGTTCACGGGAGAATAGGGTGATCCTGTTGTGGCATCAGTGAGTTGTGTGCCTTCACATACTGGGGTGAGGCCTTATGTGGCATTGGGTGAGCATCGAGCCACCACACCTCAAGGTAAGCCACTTGTGGCGTTGAGAGAGCATTGCGCCATCGCACCTCTCCAATGGAGATGTAGCTTCTTTGGGAGTGAACTTCGGGATAAAAATCACCGTATGCACATCCATCAGTTATCTCTCAACTAACCCCTTTACTTATGCAATTTACATTGTGATAGCCATCGTGCTTGACATATTATATCTTTCTATACCCTGTTGCTTGTCTTGCTTAGCATAGGTTGTTGGTACACTTAGTTGAACCTAGGATCAATAAAACCTTTGGGGTGTACCATGTACAACTCTTCGACGCGGTTTTCACATCCATTTGATAGATTTAATAGTCGAAAAATGCAGCAATTGCTAATATAATCCTAACTAACTTCAGCATCGCTACGGGAGAAAAAGTATCATCATAGTCAACTCCTTAAATTTACCAGAAACCTTTTGCGATAAGTCGAGCTTTATAAACAGTCACATTACCATTAGTGTCTGTTTTCTTCTTAAAGATCCATTTATTCTCAACGGACTTATGATCATGCCGTAGGTATACCAAGGTCCAAACTTGGTTTTCATACATGGATCCTCTTTTGGATTGCATGGCTTCTAGCCATTTGTTGGAATCAGGACTCACCATCGCTTCCTCATAGGTCGTAGGGTCATCACTTCCATCTACCATGAAATTTGTGATAGGATTACCATGAAGTTGAGGAGTTGCATGTTTCCTAGTTGACCTACGAATTTTGGTAGTATTCTCTTTTGAAGTTTCATGATCAGTATCATTAGTACCCTCTTCATTTGGTGAAGTTAACACCGGAACATTTTTTTGGTGTTGTGCCACTCGCTGTTTCCGATGAAGCACTATTCGCCATACCATGAAGAGAAGGTTCAATAACCTCATCGAGTTCTACTTTCCTACTTATCATACCTTTCAAGAGAAACTCCTACTCTAGAAAGGATCCATTCTTGGCAACAAAAACCTTGCCTTCAGATCTATGATAATATGTATACCCAATTGTTTCCTTAGGGTATCCTATCAAGACACATTTTTCCGCTTTGGGTTCGAGTTTATCAGGTTGTAGTTTCTTCACATAAACATCGCATCCCCAAACTTTTAGAAACAATAACTTAGGTTTGTTTTCAAACCACAATTCATAGAGTGTCGTTTTAACAGATTTAGATGGAGTCCTATTTAAAGTGAATGCGACTGTTTCTAGTGCATATCCCCAAAATGACAATGGCAAGTCTGTGAGAGACATCATAGATCAGACCGTATCCAATAGTGCATGATTATGAAGTTCTGAAACACCATTTTCTTGTGGTGTTCCGGCATGCGTTAGTTATGAAACTATTCCACATTGTTTCATATGTTAACAAAACTCGTAACTTAGATATTCACCTCCACAACCTGATCACAGAAATTTAATCTTTCTATTATGATGATTTTCCACTTCATTGTGAACTAAGTGGTGATCCTCCTTTCGAGTCAAGGAAACATTTTTCTCATCATCAAAAGCTTCTTCAGGAAGGATTTCAAGCTTCCTCATGATCGCCAAAAATACAATGGCCTCCAAGAGCCAGAAGCATGGCTAGCCGATTATTTGCAAACAGTGAAACTTCCGGGGGAGGGTCAAAAGCCACAACCATGCATAGCTTCCAATTGCACTTAACTAGAACCGTACGGTCCTGGTTACAATAGTTACCCGAAGAATCAATCAGCAGTTGGGTGACATGGAGGACAAGTGCATTAAAAACTTCAAATCCAAATTCAAGCGACCCACATCCATCGTGGAGCTGAGGACGTGCAAGAAAAATCAGGCGAATCAATAGGCACATTCATACAGAAGTGGAACATCATTAAAAACTCAGCAGACGATATCTCCGACGAGAGGGCGATTGATGCTTTCAATGACGATCTGAGTCGAAAGGAATTCAGAGAAGAAAAGGGTCAGGTAAAGTCAAAGATGAACTCCCAATTAATGGACATGGCGAATCGATGGTCCGACGGGGAGGATGCAGTAAATAACAAACGGGGCCGCTCACCCAAAAAAGATTGTGATAGGCGCAATAATGACAACATGAGACAACATAACTACGAGGGCTACAGAGTGCCAAGCCACGTCACGGCTGGTTACGTCAACAAGGACAACCGCAGGAGTGATAACCGTAGTGGAGGACATTGAAGCAATCGAGACGAAGGAGGACCAAGTGGGACAGCACAATAGTACCGACCGAGGAAGCCGAGAGAATATCCAATACCAGCTATGCAGATGTTAGATGAACCATGCCACATACACTACTATGTCAACTCAGGAGGAAGGAGGCGATTAAATCACCTCATGAGGGACTATCGCACTTTCCTGGGGCTGAATTGAGCATTCAATAGCAAGGTAACTAAGGCAACAAATCAAGGATCCAACCTCGTACCAGGCACCCTAGCAATCAACACACCACCACCACCACCAGGACCACCTCCGGTAGCCGCAGCGGTCCAGCGGCCACCGAGGCTAATAGAGAACAAAACCATGAGTACCCGAGATCCAGGGGTGCAAATGCACATGATCCAGAAAGGGCGCCCATCAAACAAAACACAAAACTGATAACCCGACAAATTAACATGGCAGTAAGGACACCACCACCAACACCCAAATACCTCTAGTGGTCGGGGTAGGAGATCACTTTCATTAGGACTGATCACCCCCTTCGGGTTCCTCGACCGGGTCATTCGGCATCAATAGTTGAAGCAAAAATTGGTGTCTTTGACATGATCAAGGTCCGCCTAAGGAGCGAGGAATTCAAGGGACCAACTGGTGCTGGGCCCATGTACGATCGCGTCCGCGTACGATCGCCATGGCTCATCTGCGCCCTCCATGTATGGTTGGAGTGGAGAAGTGTCTGCCGAATGCGCGAACCATCGCCTCCATTGTTCGTCCTCGAAGACCACTTCTTCCATAAAAGCCTGAGCCAGAGCCGAGACTATTCACTTCACCTTCTTATTTTGCTGCTTCCTTCTAGTCCCTGCTGACTTGGCCATGGCACTCAATAAGGCGCGTGATGCTCTGACCGCGGCGAGTCTTATGCCGCACGGCCAAAGCTCCTTGCCGTTGCTGAAGATCATCAACGAGGAGGGCCTGGAGAAGGTATGGCGGATGGTGGCCTCGGCCGCGAACGAGTGGGGGCCACCCAGGTGTGGTGTGGCTCGACGGACAGGGGCGGGTGCCAGCCACCGTGTTCTCTGTCTTTATGCACTCCCTTGCCGCCGGGCTGGTGCCTCCCTTCTCCTCCTTCTTCATCGCTGTCTTGGAGCAATACTGCATCAAGCTCCTCCATCTCCACCACAGAAGCGTGACCCTCCTGCCCACCTTCACCTACTGGTGTGAGGCTTTTGTGGGTGTGATGCCTTCTATGGCATTGTTCTGGCATTTCTTCAGCCTTTGAGTCTTGAGGTCGGGAGAGCGTCTTTATGGTGTCGGGTTCACCACCGCCGATGACGAGGGTTTTCCTACCCTCTCCATTCGAGGGGAAATGCCCGAGTTCCGCCGGGATTGGGTCATCTTGGATGCCTTCAGGGCACTCCCGCCACTCCGTGATCCCTTCAGGCCAGCGATAGAGAACCCCAGATGGGCTTGGGAGGAGGCCATCTGCATGAGGCCTGGTACCCTCGAGAGGCATGTGGCGGCCCTGAGGGACCGAGGCCTGACCGGTGAGATGGTGGTCCGGGAGTTCGTCTAGCAGGAGATCACACCTCTCTAGGAGCATAACAAACCCACTTGGTCCATGTTCGACGACCAAGACATGATCAAACTGTCTGGGGGCATTCTTCTTGATGATACCATGGCTAGCCTCCTGTTCTTGCTCCTTGGTGGGGGCGTCGTTCCCGAGATTCCACCGGAGGCCCGTCCCGTGTATCTGATTGGTGACGTTGGTGCTATCCGCTTAGGGATTCCCACCTTCGACCAGTGGGGGGAGAGTGCTGCAGGCCCAGGGGCGACGGTGGTCCCTCGGGCATCGAGTCTGTCCCAGAGCTCCTTGGGAGGGTTAGACAATGTGGACGTGTCGCCATGCAGAGGTGCCGATGCATATCATCCTATCCGTTGCAAGAGGATGATACATAGCGTATCTTCCTCGGGAGAGGATATCGAGGCCTCTGTTGGCACCATGCCTCATGACCCTCGTAGCGGGAAGAGCAGCATGCTCCATCCTGCATTGTGAGTTAGCGGAACATCCTCCGGGGACCCCTCTGTGGTGAAGAAGCTCGTGATTGGTGGTGGGGGTGCTTTCCTTCCCCCGGGATTGAAGAGATGGCATTAGACTCGTGCATGTCCCATGGACGATACGTGAGTCTTCCCCTTGGGGGTTGGATAATATAATTTTGCAGCCCAAAAGTTGAGACGCCAAGGCATAGCGATAACCGAGTTGCTTGTAATCATCGTGATTTGAAAAGTTGGAGGGCAATTGCCGAGAGGGGCATTTCAAGTGAATGATGGCCAAACCAAATATTTCCGAATCTTCCCAGTTAAGTTAGGATATTTCGTTACACTAGTTCCTGCCATGCCCCTTCTTAGCCACCCTGCACATGTCGTAGGGGAAATCCATTACTGTACTTTCCTAGCTCCTAACACTGAATCTATGTGTAGCGACGGTCCTTTTTCTCCCTTCCCCAACACTAAATCCGGCAGCGGTGGAGGTCCTTTTTTCTCCCTCCCCCAACACTCACTCCGGTGGAGGCGGCGAAGGCGCCGTAGCATGTCTTGCAAGGCGAAGGTGGTAGCTACGTGGGCGACTGATTCAGTTCCGTCAGAGCCAGAGTCTCAGGCTCAACACGAAGCAACGACAAGGTCTTTAGCCTCGGTTAGCGAGGAGGTTAGCTAGAAGTCTGCTACCAAGGTACCTACGAGCAGCGGGTTGAAGAGAAAAGCAAGGCCGGCGGAGGTTTGCTCGGCGATGGTGTGGGGATGCGACACCCAGATCTCGAAGAAAACACCCCGGGTGAAGAGCGAGAGGTGAATTTTTCTTATCTGTGCCTTATCTTATGAGTAGATTAGTTAATGTAATATAGAATTGAATGAACTGAGAAGTCCCTTTTTTAATCAAATTAGGCAAAACTTCAATACAACGGACCTATATGAGTTCACATTTCATGTCCTCCAGTACACTGCAAAACTAGATTTTGGTCGCGAGAGTTGTTTGGGCTGGATGTGCATCTTCTTGTGAATTACAAAGAGGTTGTGTCTGTTTTGCAGCTAGTAGATATGCTTCATGGTAGGATTCCTTGGGGATCCAGACAGAGGACAAAATTGGTGTGGCGCAACATGAGTGATATCTATATGCAAATTGAGCACTCCCATGAGCTTCAGATGATTTGGAGTGTTGTGCAGCTGATCTAAGGTGAAAGTTGAAGCGACGATTGATGATATGTATGCAGATACTAGAGATCTTGCTGCCAGAGCTCCGACTCCTCGAGACTATGGACCAATAGGTGCTGATATAGTTAAGTTCAACATACACTTATAGGTGGATTCATACATGGCAAAACTTAAAGAAACTAGTGCAGAAAATGAATAAACTAGTGTAGAAAATGAACAAACTAGACCCGGTTTGTGGACGACACCAGAGACGACGACCATAAATCATTCCAATGGGGTCGGCAACGACGATGGTCGTCGGACCAGACATCTGCGGCTCGATGTAGGCCCGCCTTGCCGCGTTGCCAGCCCTCCGCCATAGGCGGTACTCCTTCTTCGCGGCCTTCTCTGCCTGCCTCCGGTTGGCATAGTACTGCCTCTCGGCAGTGACGTCCTCCGGGAACTGCTGCGTCCATTCAAGCCGGATGCGCTCCTCCCGCTCGATGATGAGAAGTATGTGCTCCAGGGCATGTTGCCGGGCGTGCTCCTCCTGGGTGATGATGCGCGATGGCGGTGCGCCTCAGCTTGCTCGCGCGTCCACACATCATGGAAGTTCATTGAGGCACATGGGCGCCCGAGCTGCCACGCCACTGCGTCTTATGCGCGCACCATCTCATGCGCAGTCTTGAACATGTCGAGACCGATGCGCTCATCGCTGGTGCAGATCACGACGTAGTAGTTGCCGCTGGGGGCGCACGGACGCCGCGGTACCACGAGCTTGACCGGCGTAGCGGCAGCCTGGCGATGGCGCGGGTGCAATGGGGGCCGAGAAGCGTTGCGAGCTAGCGGCAGCGAAGCGGAGGAAGGGGAAAAGGGCGCGGTAAAGAGTCTATGACAGTTGGAGGCATGTGCCACACGCTTTTTATGCATCACGCACTTTCTGACGCGCGTGGTAAAACTTTTAGAGCGTGTGCAATTTTGTCGCATCTGCTAGAGCGGCGCGCACGGTATCTCGCACTGCAAATCAGCGTTCTTTTAGCACGCGAGCCATTTAGCATGACTGATAGGGTTTCTCTAAGAAATATACCTACTCAGCGAGGCTAGTGGCCATGCCTCGTGGTATGTCCTTCACTTTTTCCAAGGCTATGTGCGTGACGCGTTCCTATCTTGGCTTGGGCTTAGGAGCAGCAATGCTTGATGTCATCTGTTGTGTCAAGTCCTAATTGAAGACATCTCAAAATAAGTTGTAATTTAAGTAAACCTGGACCTGGCCGGCTAGCCCAAAAGTGGCCTGTGGGCGAGGCCTGGGCTAGAATCAATATCCCTATGGCAGCTCGGGTCTACAAAACTTTTAGTAAGAACCGGCCCGATGGCCTAGTGATTTTTTGTCTTACTTGGACCAGTCCTCATCTAAATTTTTTGCCTGGCAGTTGGGCCAGGGTCGGGCCTAGGTTTTGTGCTCGGACTTTTTCTCGCCCAACAATTCATATTTCTCTAGCTTAACAATAAAGTTTTAATTTACATTCAATCTATACTGTGATATGTTGTGTCAAGTCATAATCCATGATTTTTTAATCTACTAACTTAACTTGGTGTGCTCTTTTTTTAAGCCAAAGGTCATTTGTGGTAGTTAGAAACCCAGAATTTACATTAATTCATGTAAATTTGGCCTTTGATTAATAAAGCGAGCAAGTTATTCTTGAAAACAGGAGTGTTTATAATAGTACAACATTCATGGAACACATTAAGTATGTGAACAAAATAGATATCATCATATCCGTATTTAAAAATAGAAAAGACTTTATCCGATAAAATTATGTACTCATAAATACAATATTAATTTATCCGATTTTTCTAGGATGTTGATAAAAATGGCACGGAGAGAGTATGTTGCTATGTGAAACATCATTTGTTCTCTTTATTGTAGTCTTAAGTGTGTCATTACATGCCAGAGGCAATGAAATGTTGATGTGATCTCTATGTAGAAAAACATGTGTACCTCTTTTCCATGTGGAGAAAAGCGACTAGGTGACTATCGACTAGTACTATAGGTCATATAAGTATATCTTTGTGATATGGTAACGGTAGCATGTGTCTAGCAGCATCAAAACTAGTCATACACCTCTAGCATTTGGAGTGGAATAAGTTTTCATGGTTTCTTTTTCATTGTCTATCTAGTTTAGGTTTCATCACATATAAGTTGAAATGTAGCAACGACACCAACACCGGTATTAAACATATGTTACTGCATCTCTCTCTCCATCTATCTCCTTGTTAGTAAATATGCACCTACCTAATGCATCCCAACATATGGTCGTCACCATGCCACTTAAGACAACTAGGCATGAAGTATGGAAGAGAAGATGAAAGAAGATGTGAGCAAACCGGCATCGGATCCATCGTCAGATAGACCGGCTCAGACCTAGCCCACCGGTCCAGCCATCAAACCACCCGACGAACCGACCAGCGCCTGTCGAACACCTATACTGAATTAAAAATCGGTGCCAGCGCCGAACAATCTAGCGCACCAGCCGATGCCAAACTTACCTTCGGATCCCCTGTCTACGCATAGATTCGGGTTTGATGCCCTGGAATATTCACTCCACCTATTGCTTCTCCCCTAGTACTATATATAGCCATTTGTTCCTCAGATTTGAGATAAGAATGGATTATATGAAGAGATGAGATCGAATTATGGCTCCCTCCCCACCTTCTATGGCGGGTTCTTCGCATAGCTACTTTTTCCCCGTGTGAATTCTGGTATTACATACTCTTTTCTCGTATGGATTCTAGTATTGCATTCGCCAATATTTTCTCCCAAATTCTAATAGTGCCAATCTTCCATAATGTTCTATTGGTTGCTATTCTTCCTTGCTAGAGTTATTGAATTGGTGGACATTGATGGCCGTGAAATATAGCCATCTACGTCCATATTTAAACAGGATATTATTCATATTTTTGATGAAATATCTCTCTAAACCCTCCACTAATGCCTAATGATCAAAGGGATATGCAATCATTTCTTTCTATTTTCTCCTGCGCAGATAATGACGTTTGATGATGGGAATCACAACATTAAAGTCAAAGATATGAGATTTCCAACAACCCAAAGAAATCAGGGGTCGTGAAGTGGAGACTAACGCTTTAATGACCAACTATACGGCGGGAATAAAATTCGGCCATATAGTTCCGGTCATATAGTTACCATCAACACCGCTAGGTCAAACAGAACAACTTTCGTGAAGGGACCCCTATATAAAGAGGCTTCGAGCAACGAGAAACAGCCTCGCCAGCCGCCCTAGAAACCTCCACAACACCAAAGAGCCGCCGGAGGAATAGACTTAGATCTAATCTGCAAACCCCTCTCCACCACCATATCTATATTCCACCACTTGTAATAGTAGATCTCATCATCGATTGGCGACATTGTAAGACTATTTGATACCAATCTCCTGATTTCCATTGCAATGTTTATGATTCTTGATTTCATCTCTATGCATGAGTAATTCTCTTTGGGCTAAGGGCTTCGGCCTAGCCATGTACCTTTGTGCATGTTATTTATCATAGATGGGATGATGTATTAGTTTGTATGACATGATGATTATTGTATCCTCTCTTGCCTCAATCCAAGGACTTGTCAGGTACCCAAGACACCAAGGATTGAGCCAGGTATAGGGAGTATGAGTAATGACTAATCTGTAGGTTGGTAACCCAGTGACAGAAGGAGTAATATGGCTGTATGTGAGGGATTTACTTGGGATTAACAGTGACATCACTATGCATATCATTAGTTCTATTTCTTCTATGGATGAGACTAGTAGGTTATTTCTATAAGCGGTTGCAGAGGCAATAGCAATTATGGATGCACTGCCCACATATAATTATCTTCCTCTAACAATTACATGCATACTTTATTATTATCTTTTATTCCCATCAGATGTTTTGCACAACTGTAGGTGAAACCGAAAGCCCTAGGCCCTCTCTCTCCATCATCGACAACAACAAAAACAGCAAACTTTTGGTCCGGTAAAACACAAAAAGAATTCTAAAACTCCTGAAGGTCTGTTAAAGTAACTTCATTACACATTCTTCTTCCCGATGATTCGATAACCTAGGTCTACTAGGGAAAAAGAGCTATACTACATCCGTAATCCGGATCGAAGGTATCAACCCTTTTTCTGGTGTTGTTGCCTGGGAAGCAATAGCTACCCTAGTGAGGTTAGTAGGAACCTTGATAGTTTTAATTCTTGTTTTTATCTAGTTAGTTTGCTTTCAGTCTTTATTTGAAAAACCAAAAAAATTAGTTCGCCTTTAAATTCTTGTTTTTATAAGTCTTTGTTTAAGAAAACCCAAAAACATAGGAAATATGGCTGAAAAGAAGCTTGGGGAGTTTGCAACTCCCAACAATGATTATTTGCGTAGTCCTATTACTCAGCCAACAATTACTGCTGATGATTATGAAATTAAGCCCCATTATTTAAGTTTGGTTCAACAAATCAATTTGGAGGCTCTACTGTTGAGGACGCAGGTATGCACTTTAACACTTTCACTGAAATATGTGATATGATGTGTATAAAAGATGTTGACCCTAATGCAGTCAAATTGCGCTTATTTCCTTTCTCTCTTAGAGGAAGAGAAAAAGAACGGTTGCTATCTTTGCCTAGAAATACTATTGCATCATGGGTGGAGTGTACTTCTTTATTTATGACTAAATTTTTCCCACTTGCAAAGACTATGCAACTAAAATCTAATATTACTGGTTTTAGACAGGAAGAGCATGAGCCACTAGCGCTTGCATGGGAGAGGATGAAAGAATGCATGAGAAACTATCCCAGTCATGGGATGGAAGATTGGATAATTCTACATTTATTTTATAATGATCTTAACCTTGTGTCTAAGTCTATGCTTGATACTGCAGCTGGAGGAACATTGATGGGCAAATATATTATCGAAGCAAAGCAATAGCTAGATAACCATGCCCAGTGGCATGTGGATAGATCAAACACGAAGAAGGTGAACTCCGTCTCACCACAAGAAAATAAAGAACTCAATTCTAAGATGGATGAGCTCATATTAGCTGTAAAAGGTAAGGAAAACCAGGTAAGAGGCGTCCCAGAATCAAATATTGAAGAAATAGACTTCATAGCTCGTAATGATTATAACCCTGCTTGGAAGAAGAATTATAATCCTAATTTTTAGAAACATTATTCTAGTCCTGCAGGTAACTCTAATAATAATATGGGAACAAGTAATGGTAGTCCCCAAGAAACACTTAAGTCCTTTATAGACTCACAAAATGAGCAAAACAATATCCTTGTTAAAATAACGGAGAACCATGATGCTATGCTTGGTAAATTATCTAACCATGCTGTAAGTTTGAGGAATGATTTGTAGGCCCTCCAAGAAAGAACGAGGATTGTTGAGGCATGGCTAGGTAAGATAACCAAGAGTCAAACTCTCATTCTAGCTAAAATTGCAGGTAAAGCTGAGCCTAATCCTGTTGAAGACCTCAAGATGATAAGAATCCAAAGGGAGGAGCCGGAAGAACTTGATTATGGTAATGCTCCTTCACCAAATTACACCATTGAAGATCTTGTAAAAAGGATCAATATCAAGATTCCTGTAAGTGAAGGAAATGAGGAAGCTATGTATCAACACTTTGTTAATCAGGTAGTAATAAAGGTACGTGAGATTGAGGAAGAATATAAGAAAATTGCTGAAAAATTACCTATGAAGCTTGATGATATATTTGAGCCTACTATTAAGATTAAAATTGGGACCAATGAGATAGCTGCACTTTGTGATCTAGGTGCAAGTGTTTCAACAATTCCAAAAGGTATTTTTAATAAGTTAAACCTTGGATCTTTTGAAATCACCGAGTTAAAATTGCATCTAGCAGATTCTACATACAAACAAGCTGTAGGGATTAAAGAAAATACTTTAGTATACATTAAAGGTTGTCCTACTCTTATTTATTTTGTTATTGTTGACATGCCTGAAGATGCTACTGCTCCTATTATATTAGGCTGTCCATTTTTAAGAACTATTAAGGCTTTGATTAATCTACATAAAGGGAACGTGAAGTTCAGTTGCCTTCACGAGATCCTTTTGTTATTCATTTTCCTAGGAAGAAGAAAGCCAAGTATGATGAAAAGGAGGCCATCACTTTGAAGGCCAACCATTTTGGAGTGGGTGTTCCACTCATCTGGCCTAAGTGAGCAACATTGAGGTCAAGATATTGACTATAAAAGAGCGCTTCATGGGAGGCAACCCATGTGAAATAAAGGTTTGAGTAAAGTTTTTAAGTTTTAGTTTAAGTTTTATGTTTAATAAAGAGTGCTAGAAAGCTCCAGTTGAGGAGAAGAAGTTCGGTAGTACTAAAAATCCTGCTTTATACATGCTGATGTTGGTCGACAATTTTTACGGTCATTTTTCTATCAAAAACAAGGTGTTTTTCTAAGTTTTAGGATAAGAAAGAATTCTCGAAGAAAGAGAAATTTTTCGATGACTACAGAAGGTTTAACGACCAACTATATAGCAGGAATAAAAATTCAGTCGTATAGTTTGGCCATATAGATATCTCTGCCGTTGACAAATTTTCTTTCTTAGGTACTGAAGGTTTAACGACCAACTATACGACGGGAATAAAATTTTTGGCCATATAGTTCCGACCGTATAGATATCGATGCCTTTGTAAAATTTATTTTCCAGGTACAGAAGTTTTGACGACCAACTATATGGCGGGGATGAAAAATCCCGGCCATATAGTTCTGGTCGTATAATTGCGCCACTAGGTGGAAACCCTAAATTTTTGACATCATACCAACTATACGGCGAGAACAAATTGTTCCGACCGTATAGTTTGGCTGTATAGTTGCGTCTGACCACAAAATCGCCATGGAAAGGTACCCCCAACACCAAAACTTCAATCATTTTTCTCTCTTCTACCTCCAAACTCTCTCAAAACCTCAAGAGATCTTCATCTCTACTTAATTTCGTTCAATTTCCTAGCACACAAGTGATCTGTGGTATGATTCTCCTCTAATCCTCCAATTAATTTTTGCAAATTCATCTTTTGTGGGGCCCCCAGATTAATCCTCCGAGAATACCTGTTATGCATACACCATGATCCCATGATCAGTTAGTCGTGGCACATAACCGACAAGTATCAAAGTAAACATCCATTACTTAAGCGGACACATGTCATACCTTACATGTCATTATGGCTGCATCAATAACCATCAGCGGAACTTCATCAAGCATAGAGCCCAAGCCATGCCTTAACCTATAGGCAACTAACTAGGGGAATGTCCTAGCTCGCATAGTCGCCAACATCACCTTCTTCTTGATATCTGACCAAGTTAATAGCCAGGGACAATGCCAGTGAGTACATTGAATGTACTCGCAAACCACCTTAATAGAATAATAAAAATTATAGGATATGCAATATGGCTGTGGTAGTAGGAGGGCTCCAAGAGAGGTTCTTTTCTCACCTATTTTCTCTTGTAGATACAGTATCTACATAACTTTGTTGAAAACTTTTGTAAAACAATATGGAAACCATTTTGAAGAGTTTTGGAAATACTAGGATTGGGTCACCCATTTATTTCTTCCTTCCGGTCATCCCATGACCAAACTCCTTTCCTTCCTTTCCGACCATCCCATGGTCAAAACATGTATCTTTTCTGACCATCCCCTGGTCAAACATTTCCAAAGCCATTGCTTTTCCGAAATCCTTTTTGAAATCAAAACCAACACCGCTCTACGGTAGTTTGTCCAACCTGTCCATAACCATGGACACAGCTATTCAAATAGATTTACACTCTGTAGAGGTTGTACACTTTACCCACACTATCCGGGTACACTACCCTGATCTACACCGATCGTGGGTCGAGTAACCGATCAAGACTCTCTGGATGCCCACTCCAATATAAGTGCCTACCCTATGAGTGTTGTTCCCCTCAACACCGGGACGCCCTATATAGTTCCCAAGCCAACCGGAGCGCTTTTTTCACTTCACAAAGTGTGCGCTTTCAATGAGGGGCTCATAGTAACGACTGGAGGCCCGTAGACCCTTCGTTCCTTCTCCAGGTCGATGTTCCACATAGACCTTTACAGGAGAAGGCCCACCCTCCAGGATTTTAAATCCCCTGTAGTAGTTGTAGGAAGCTTATACCAGAGTAAACAAACATCAAGCCTAGCCCTGTCCCATTCCAGAGTAATGTGGTTGTACGGATAAAGTTGTTATAGTTAAAGCTGCAAAGAACCGGGTGCGTTTTCATAAACATTTTACCTCCTCTTTCCTTCAACATCTTTTGTAAAATGAAAACCTTTTTATTTCTCGAACTTCTCTTGGTAGGTCAAACCTCACCAAGGTTTTATCATAAAACTCCCTATAAAACTTTTCCGGGGTCTTCCCATCCTATAGATTTACTTTGGCTAAAGCAGGGTCTCCAAAGGGTTATGGTGTTATGCACCATATATTCTACTAGGGGCTAGTAGGTGTCATCAAGGGGGTGTACTTAGTAGTACAAAAGTGTAATAGTTTTGAGGAGCCAAACCACTACCATATATACCTCAACATATAGTAAAACAGTGCAATTTTCATAAACAGTAGATAAAACATGCATAAGTAAAACAGTAGGACAAGGCTTATGAGCAAGAAGGTGGCTTACCTGAGGATCAGCAATATGGCAATATATGTCCCTAGACTTCTTCTTAGAATACCATAGTAATAACCATAATAACCATCTTCTTCTAATCTCCGAGATAATCGCAACTATCGTCGTCAGGGAGCACACATGCAAACAAGCAAGAGCATAATCAACACAAGGCATACAAGCATCCTTACAATACATCAAACAAAAATCAACACACTATTCACTTTAGTAGGTTCTGATAGATTAATATCATATCATATGGAAATGCTTTAATTGCCTTTGTGATTTATTTGTCAAATACCACCTAAGGAAGGGGTTTTGACAAAGGCTTGGGTCTGTATGATATCAATGTATAAAAATGATATCAATAGATAGGTACTGAAATAACAAGGACAAAAAAGTGGTTTCATGATTTTATCAATTTTCTATATTTAGTTATGATTTTTCTAGTGAAATAAACTCTTATTTAGGTTAATAAATCACCAGAAAAGATCTGGACTTCAAGTAAAATTGTCCTCAGAGGTTTTGGTAGATTTTGGTGTTTAAGATTTTTGAGAGTTGGATTCATCTCAAAATATTTACCAGAATGCTCTTGGGAAATTCCCAAATTTAGTTCTAGAGGGTTTTTGTCCTTTTCGCCATATTTATTCTACAGTAGATATTGATGTTATTTCAAGGTCACATGGTAGGTATTTAGAATACCTTTCTGTGGAAATTGGAATAACCAATTTTGGAGTTGCAGAACTACTGAGGTGATTTTATTAGGGAATTTACCATGCATAGACTAGTTTAATTCACAATATTTCAACCAGGGCTCAATAATTTTTGGGCTCATACAGTTTGAAGGATATGAGGGTCTGTGATTTCAAAGAGCTGGAAATAGGTTATTACCTCTTTTGGTTTAACCTGGAGAAATTCCTAAAGGCATAAAGGGCTGTTTTTGTTATTTTAGTTAAAGGAATACCAGAGTTCACCTTGGCAAGAGACCAAGTTCATGAGATAGGTATATGAAATACCTACCAGAGACAGTTTTATTTATTCCATTTTTGTTTACTAAACTCCCATGAAGATTTATTTATTAAAGTATACATACTTTTGTATTTTCATTATCAAAAAATAAGGAAATTTATTTTTGGCAAGTGACAAGTTCTGTCTGTTACACAAAAGACTAAGGTACTTGGTAAAAATTGTGATCTAGACAAAAAGTGCAGTGTCCATTTTTTTCATTTTAAACCAAGGAGCAAGATTTAGATCTAGAGATAAATAATAAAAACTCTGCATAGGACGGGCCGGATTCTGGGTGGGACTGGGCCGAGAAGAGCAGAAGCGGCCCGCCCCGGCGTCACAGCAGGCGGGAGTCCCGGGTTCAAACCCGCGCTGCAGAGCCCGCTGGTCAGCGGTGGTGGGCGCCGAAGGGGTACGAGATGACCTGGACCGTTGGATCAAGAGGCGATCCACGACCCCGGGTCGTCTCCCTCGCTGAGACACCACCGATGACGGGGGAAACCCTAGATGCGTCAGGCGGCGGCGGGGAGCTCACCTGGGGCGCCGGGAGGCGCTGGAGAGGGGCTAGGGCGACGCGGTAGACGGAGGGGACCTCGGGGATGGGCGGCACGGAGTACTTGCACCGGGGAGGGAGCTCGCGAGCGGATCCTGACAGTGCTGACCTTCGGGGCTCGCTGGCGTTGCTCGAGGTGCTGCTGCATGTAAGCAGAAAGGGCGCCATTAGCATCAGGAGGACGAGAGGAGTGCGCGAGTGTGATAGGCGGAGAGAGGGGAGCTCGGGAGAGGGGGCCTTGCTTGATTTTTGGGAGAGGGCCGAAACTTCTCCTCCTCCTTCTTTCGGGCAGTACAGAGCAGGGGAAAGAGGGAGGGAGCTCTGGGGAGGTGAGGTGGAGTGGGAGGGAGAAAATGGGAGGCCGAGAGGGGGCTGTCTAGCCTCTGGCCCTTTTATCTCGAGTGGGGGAGGTCCATGATGGACAAAGTCCATGGGGAGCATGGGGGAGGGCAGGGCCATGGCATTGGTTGAGGAGGGCGGTGTTGGGGGGTATGTGGGGCCAATAGCTCGACCATAGAGAGAGGGGAGGGGTGGTGGCTGCTGCTGCTTTTAATATGCAAGATATTTTGTCAAGGTAGGGCCATCTCTCTCTCTCACTTGATCAAGAGCTAACGAGGCAAGGGGAGGGCAGCTGCTGCAGGGGTACACGACAAGGAGGGAGTGATGTTTCTATGGTGGTGTATTAGATAAGTTTGGGGTAGGTTGGATTTGATTTAGCTCATGTTTTGATTGTTTTGCAAACTTTGATCACAAGAGAGCTTGTGAAGGAGTTCAGAAATTTGCATTGGAAAAGGTGGGGGAGATGGTACTGGTAGATGGGTATGGTTAAGGTACATTCCTAGGATTTATTTGGGATTTTTCTAAGGGGAATTAGTCCTCTTAAATCCATTTATTCAAGAAGTGCAGAAGTAGTTTCTAGAAGATCATTTGATATTTTTACATTGGGACATGGTTGGTTTTTGATGTTAAAAGGTGTTAGATATGAATTCACACTTTTGGGAATTTTCCCAAGATTTATTGATGAATAAATGTATTTAAAACAATTATTATTCCATTTCTTCCATTTAAGAAAATGGACAAAAAGAAATAATAAAGCTCTTCTAAAATATTTATTTTTGAAGTTGGAAGATAGGGTATGGTAATTAGACTTCAAAAGAGCTTAAAGTTGGAGGTGTGATTTGGAGGAAATCAAACTTTCTTCTATAGATTAAGTTTTGGAGTTTTTGTCCACTAAAGGAATTAAATAGTATTTGAGCCATAATAATTATGGATAATATTTTACAAATCTTTATTATCAAGGTATATGATGTACACAAGGTGTATATAGGATTTTCAACCTTGGGTGTTGAGAATCCAAATATATTTTGGTGAGGAACAAGAATTAAAGGATCTAGAGTGATGTTATTTTCATACCACCAAAACATGGTTGTACCTTGGAGCTCAAGGATCTCCTTGGTTCAAGGGCTATATGGGTAGATAAACCAAGTTATGTAGATCACCATGGTACAGAAGTTTGGGCTTGATCATGCTTGAGCTCTCCAAGGATTGGTTTCAAACTTTGAATAAAATAAGGGTACCAAAACATATTGTCAAGTAGCCTTCAAAACCTTGTGGGTTTTTGAAGCACAAGGATCCATTTGGAACAAGTGAAGTAGGTATTGCTAGACATTTATGAGTAGAACACACTCATGAAAATAGTTGGTCCAAACAAGGTAGGATAAAGGTGTGAGCTTCTGACCAAGTAGGCTAGTTGATAAGATTTGCAGAAAATGTTACTTTCTTGTCTGCAGAACCATCAGGAACAAGTGGGTTAAAAGATGATCTAGCCAAGGGAAATAGTGGGCCTTGGTAGTCCTTACTATGTTCTACAATATGGTTCAAGTGCATTTCCAATAATGCACTAGGGTTGCGAATGATGGAGACCCAAAGATGGGATCTTGAGAACCTTTTTCCAGACAGCCAAATTTGGTAGATTTGGTGGTTTTGACTAGAATACAAGAATTGATATTTTTGATTGGTTGCAAGGTTCCAAATCATCATCAAGTGGATGATGTTGAAGTGTAGATTGGGTAGAATATATCCATGCTTGATATTGGTCTTCATTGACTTGGAAACTTCTAGAATGGATCAGTTCAGAATTGATCTGGTTAAGGGTTTTAGATGATCACCTAGTGGCTAGAGATCAGATCCATCTTGTATTCTTGCTTAGGGTTTGGGGATTTTAAAGTTCCTTGATCCTAGAGGATGAGCTCCTAGAGTAGCTCATACTACTTCTAAGCAATCAAGTCAAACATCAGATCAAGGCAACTCATCTTACAAACAAATCAACCACTACTAGGGTTACCATCATGCTTAGCTTGAGGTAAGGAGTATATCATCTGTTGCACATTCAGAGGCATAAGCATAGACAAGCAACACTGCATCAATCAGCAAGAAAAAGTTTTTGTTCCCCCTGATTTTTGCATTATGGGCAACTAATCAGGGTTGCTGAAATTGGGATGTTACATCTTTGATCTGTTGTCATTATCAATCTAGGGTGAGATCTACTATGAACTAGTTGCTATGATTCTCTTGTCTAGATTATTATTTTGAGGGGACTCTTTAGTGTGCTATGATGAGGAATATGTTATGCTTATTATTGTTGGATTAAAAAGTTTTATTTTTGTCTTTCCTTATTATTTTAGATGATGAACACAAGGAGCCAAATTCGTGCTCGTGCCACCGCTAGTGCTTCTCGGGATGCCGCTCAAGAACGCATGGCGATACGGTTCAGGGATGAGCTCCAACGTGATCGCTTCAACAGGATCAAGAACTGAGAAGTGAATACAACCAAGTGGGCTTGCCCCATTATATTGAATCAACTCAGTATTTCTAATGACATCAATTTACTTTGCAATAGGGTTGGCCTGCAAAACTTTGTATTCAATGATGTGCCTAGTTATCGCCGGTTAACTCTTGAATTTCTAAGTTCTTTGCAAAGCACCATTAAAGCATGGCATGGAGAGGACATGATTTCTTTCTGACTTATGAACAACAATTATGCTTTATCACTAGATGAATGGTGCACATGTATTAATTTTCCAAACAATAATTATAATGACTTACGCGCATCCTTTACTAGCTGAGACCCTTCCCCGGAACAATATTATAATGGAATGAGTTTCACTTCTCGAGTAAGCAAGGGGAAGAATATTCAACATCCTACAATTCACTATTTGTTCTATGTTATTGCTAACAATTTGCAGGCACAAAATGAGTTCACGAGACTCAATGAGGAGGACATCTTAGTCCTTACAAAAGATGCTTTCAACAACATCGACTTGTCACTCAACTTGGGCAGAATTCTTGTGCGCTACCTGGAGTACCAATCCGCCCAAAGCCAAGGACCAATCACAGGTGGAGGCATCATCACCATGATTGCCATTGCCCTAGGTATTGACCTAGGTGAGTTGCAACCAATGCTATGCGAGCGACGTGTTGGTTTCTCTACTTTAAAAGCTTGTGGAATGCTCACAAGGAGAGGTGGTGTTTATTACATACATATTGCTGGAGTTGGGCGTCTCTACCCCGCTCCTTTGCCTAATGGTATTTTCTCTATCGAGGAAGGATGTTTGCTATATGACTTGCAGGTTGAGCAACACCAACTCGAGGAGGAGATTCCGGATGAGGATGAGGACCAAGAAGAGGAGCAAGAAGTTCCTTATCAAGAGGAGCAGCCACCAACCCGGTTCGCTACATACCAAGACTTCCAAGAACTTGGAGGAACTGTGGAGATAATGCAAAACCTCTCTTGAACTTCCGAGAAACAACTAGTAATATATCAACTCAATTTGTGAACTGGAGTTGCGACTTTTTCCCGCCACCACAATGATTTGAAGGGCTTGCAAAAGCCTAAGCTTGGGGGAAGTTTCTTCCTTATCTTTATTTGGCGTTCATTTGCTTTTATTTTGAATTATGTTTTTAATTAGAGTTTATAAGCACTCGTGTTGGTTTCCCCAACACTTTATCTTTAGTTATTTCTTTTTGTTTTTGAGATTTTCTAGCCGAGCTTTGCCGCCAATTTTATATTATTTAATTCCCTCTCTTAAAAAACAACAAAAAGATTTTTCCGTTTATCTCTATTCTCCCTCTTCCTTCCTTTGTATTGTCCTTGTGTCTTTCACATATTTGTAGGAGAGTGATCGACTTCGAGTTTCGAAGAAGCAAATCAAAAGGGAAGAGAGAAGTTAAACCAATCATGAGAGGTATGCCTTAAGACTCCCCACTTTTGAAGTTTGAAAAGCCCATGCTAGTTAGTAGTAAATGTTAAGATATTATATTGGCGGAGTGAGTCTTTATATGGTAGTAAAATTTTGTTTGCATGGGTATTTAGTTGGGTACGTTTTGTTCCACCTCTTGTAGTTAACCAAGTCTTGCCTAAATATTTGCGAAAAATTGTAATAAAAAAGTCTCACAATTGAAGGCTTGGGGGTTGTAGTATTTAGTCTTGAAGGCTTATTTCTAGAGACACTCAACACCACAGAAAATAATGATTGACATGATAGCTCACTTTAAAAGGATTTGTTCAATTGAATTAATGTTTTGTGGTTTTTGTGAGCATGCCAAAGTTTGACTTATGAATCATAAGAATGATATAGCTTTATGCGTGTCAAACTTCATGGGATGCCAACAACTCCGCTAGCCTACGAACGATCTTCATGGAGGAAACTCCTAGATTTTGGCTATGAGTTGATTAAACATATGTAGCAGCAATGCTATAATGGGTAAGATTCTTGGCAATCTTGGGTAGTTGTGTTCACGATGGAATCACTCCTCTGGATGATATGAGTAATCATTGTTCAAAAGGAACAAAAACTTTGGTAATGCCATGTGTGTCCATCATAGCCTGATAAACTAATTAAAATCTTTGGCACGCTCTCAATTACTTAAGAACTAAAATTCTTGAAGGACAATGAATATAAAAGTAGTGCTTGAAAAGTCTTGATTTATCGATATGGGAGAATTGAGATACTCTAGTATATATGTTTTCATGACAACTCTCACACTCTCACTTTTACATGATTATACTTTATTCTTCAAAGGCAAGCCTATGAGTTGATTACATGGACATGGAATAAGGTTTACTCATTTGAATCATCCATGTGAACAATAATTTTGCTGCGCTATAAGGATGCACAAAAACCCGTACGCTATGCTTGCCATTACTCTATCTATGTTGAACTTTTTCAGATTTATAAAGTGGAGGAAACATGAGACTACCAATCATGAGTAAGATCATCATCTCTTTATTTCAGTTTAAATGCTGAGTTCCTTTTTGATTTTGGTTTTCTTGCTCGAGGACGATCAAGTTTAAGCTTGGGGAGGTTGTAAATTATATATTATTCATATTTTTGATGAAATATCTCTATAAACCCTGCCACTAATGCCTAATGATCGAAGGGGTATGCATTCCTTTCTTTCTATTTTTCCTGCGCAGATAATGACGTTTGATGATGGGAATCACAACATTAAAGTCAAAGATACGAGATTTCCAACAACCCAAAGAAACCAAGGGTTGTGAAGTGGAGACAGACGCTTTAATGACCAACTATACGGCAGGAATAAAATTCCGGCCATATAGTTCCGGTCGTATAGTTGCCATCGACACCGCTAGGTAAAACTAAACAACTTTCATGAAGGGACCCCTATATAAAGAGGCTTCAGCGACGAGAAACATCCTCGCCAGCTGCCCTAGAAACCTGCATCCACAACACCGAAGAGTTGCCTGAGGAATAGACTTAGATCTAATCTCCAAACCCTTCTCCACCACCATAGCCATATTCCACCACTTGTAATAGTACATCTCATCATCGATTGTCAACATTGTAAGACTATTTGATATCAATCTCATGCGTGAGTAATTCTCTTTGGGCTAAGGGCTTCGGCCTAACCATGTAGCTTTTGTGCACGTTATTTATCATAGATGGGATCATGTATTAGTTTGTATGACATGATGATTATTGTATCCTATCTTGCCTCAATCCAAGGACTTGTCAGGTACCCAAGACCCCGAGGATTGAGCCAGGTATAGGGGGTATGAGTAATCACTAATCTGCAGGTTGGGAACCCAAGTGACAGAAGGAGTAGTATGGTTCTATGTGAGGGATTTACTTGGGATTACCGGTGACATCACTATGCATATCATTAGTTGTCTTTCTTCAATGGATGAGACTAGTAGGTTATTTCTATAAGCGGTTGTGGAGGCAATAGCAATTATGGATGCACTGCCCACATATAATTATCTTGCTCTAACAATTACATGCACACTTTATTATTATCTTTTATTCACATCAGATGTTTTGCATAGCTATAGGTGAAACTAAAAGCCCTAGGCCCTCTCTCTCCATCATTGACAACAACAAAAGACAGCAACCTCTTGGTCTGATAAAACATAAAAATAATTCTAAAACTCCCGAAGGTCCATTAAAGTAACTTCACTATGCTTTCTGCTTCCCGAGGATTCAATAACCTAGGTCTACTAGGGAAAAGGAGCTATACTACATCTGTAATCCGGATCAAAGGTATCAGACATGTCAATAAGAAGGAAACAATTTCAATTAGAGTGGGTGTTTTCTTGTCTTTTGAGTTCTGAAGGTTGCTTGGGTTTACTGCCAGGATTAATTCTACGGGTTTGCCTCTCTATTTATCTAGTTTGATATGAGCGTTGAGATAGGAATTATGAATCAACAAATGTGACTCAATAATGACTCAGATCCTATAGTTTTATTTCAAGTTTCAAGAACCCTTCAAGATTCTACAACCAAGGAACACTAAGGCTAGATGAAGAAATCCAACTTCGGATCTTGGAGACTTCCGAGGGATACTTTTGGGGATAAACTTTCCCGGTATACCCACAACTACTCACTAACCAGGTTGACCCACCTCCGGGTTAGAGCTTTTCTCCACGGGTAGCCTAGCCAGGGAAAGAAGACGGATTCCCATCCAGATACGGGAAGGCTCAGAAGACTTACCGACTTAGGCCTGTAGTTTGACTTGTAGTCCAAGTTGTACTATGTACCGACATTCTATCGTAGCCGGATAGGATTCTCCTATAAAAGTTAGGTCAGATGACTATATAAGCTGACCTAGGGGCTAGCCTATAGGGATCACCATACATAACTCGCACAGGTGATACCGATCCCTGTAATCCTCTATAAACTTCCAGCTCTGCCGATATAGAGGATTCTAGTAGTAAGTAGGTTCCAGCCACCATAGTTGGATCTGAACCCGTGTAAACTTGTGTGCTCACTGTCCAGGACAACCGCATGTCTCACACCCCACCTTTTACCACGCCTAGAGGACCCCCTCATTGCGTACTTTTCTTCAATGTGACGATAGTTGGCGCCCACCATGGGGAAATTGACCTTCAGATATTCGTCCCAGGCAGAATCTGCGCATGCAGGAATTAGCAAAACAATCATCACCGGCCACATCCGCTATGCCGGCAACGTCCTTCTCATCCTTCTCGACGAGACATGGATTCTGGCAAGCGAGGTCGTGACAAGATACACCATCATGCCAATCGGGGAGATCAACATCTACCTTGGTTTCACTGAACCTGCCCACCCCACCCAGCAGTGATGATAGATGCAGAAGAAAAATCTGGATCCACTTTGTCCGTGGAGGCGGCAGAGTTTTAGATATCAAAAACCCTAAATCCACCCAACCCATCCCTAAGGTGAAGATCATGGAGAAATTTTAATCTGAGGACGATCTCCCTATTGAGATCAGATCTTAGATAGGACACTGTTGTAACGGCTCCTGATCCGGCTATGCCAATGCTGGAGTAGGAGAATCTCTTCTGAGGCACATTTTAAGGCAGATGATGGCCCATCCATGAGTTAACCTCGATAGCGTCATTGAAACTGTCCAAGGCTACTCGGATGACGTGTCTGAAGGCCTTGCTTACCTCAGATCGCATCGATCTCACTTTGTCGGTTATGTTGGCTCTGGATCCAGCTCTTCTGGTGCTGGAGTTGACAATGACTCAGTGCTTGATGCCATCGGAAAAAATACTGACTCATCTGCCTCCCCTTCAGAATTGGCAATGTCCGCAGAGATACGGGAATTCAAGGAAGAATATGGTCAAGAAATCAACTCTAAAGCTACACAGGGAGGAGAAGAAGCACATCCGAGTCCATACGATAGTATGGATGAAGGTTACAACAAAGTCCACCCCACCCCGCGCAATGGGATGGATCTCGGAGAAAATTCCATTATCCCAGTGTCCGAACCTGCTCAGCCCGAAAGCACCGACGGAAGCCTCTCTCCAGGAAATTGACCAAAAGCCGTCTTTGTCACTGACACCCACCACCCAAAGGTTGAGAGGAGGGTGAGTAAGAAGATGCTTTGGTTCCTCTTAAACTGAAAGATCCTCCAGTGGATGGTCATGTGGTTACTCTAAGTGCCCGTGAACTCTATAGAGAGGCACTCACAACACCAATCCCAACTACTTCGGATCTCACACCGGAGGAGTTGGAGAAAAGGGCTGAGGCCCTAGAGGAACAATGCTTTCGACTCATTGACGAAGCACCACATCTCGCCGAGGTGAAACAGCACCTCAACAACAACATCACAGATACTGTTCAGTTCAATTCGTTGCAATACCAGCGGACTCGGTATGATCCAGTATTATCCAACAGAAATCTTAGTGTCCATAGAAACCTCTTCGACGGGAGAATCAATGATGTCGTCATAGGACAACCTCAGGTCAATAACAAGGGAAACCGGATCTATAACACACCAATGGAGAATGCTGCCATGGCCCGAGAAATCCTTGTGAACGATCCAACTCCAGAACAAGTTTGGTAGTGTGTAACACTACTCAACAAGGCCCGGGAGCAACATAAGGCTGCCACGTCTTTTAGCAGAAAGCTGGTATTGAAATCCGACCAGTGCCACATTGATGTGGACAAGAATGATGACTCAAGACACCGCAGGGGCCGGATTAGCATCATTGTTCCGACCCTTGGGATGACAATCACTCGAAGAGACCAAGATTGTCTCTTCAGTCCAACGACACTAACTCCCCGATAACCCCCTCATCGGCAGTCTAATCTTTAATGGCCACTGGGATGAAGAAGTGTGATGCCAGGAGGAGAGATACCAGGCACAAATGCGACTCAATAATGACTCATATCCTATAGTTTTATTTCAAGTTTCAGGAACCCTTCAAGACTCTGCAGCCGAGGAACACTAAAGCTAGATGAAGATATTCGACTTGGGTTCTTGGAGACTTCTGGGGGCTACTGTTGGGGATATACTTTCTGGGTATACCCACAACTACTCACTAAACAGGGTGGCCCACCTCTAGTTTAGAGCTTTGCTCCACGAGTAGCCCAGTGAGGGAAAGAACACGGAGGCCCATCCGACTACTAGAAGGCCCAGAAGACTTACCGACTTAGGCCTGTACTTTGACTTGTAGTCTAAGTTGTACTATGTACCGACATTGTATCGTAGCCGGATAGGATTCTCCTATTAACCCTAGGTCAGATGACTATGTAAGCCAACCTAGGGTTGAGCCTTTAGGACATCATCATAAACAACTCACACAGGCGATAGCGATCATTGTAATCGTCTGTAAACTTCCGGTTCTGTCGATATAGTTGATTCTAGCAGGAAGTAGGATCCGGCCACTGCATTCGGATCTGAACCTAGGTAAACTTGTGTGCTCACCATCCCGGAAAAACGTATGTCTCACACCCCACCTTTTTCCATGCCTCAAGGACCCCCTCGTGGCATACTTGTCTTCAATACGACAAAAGTTGGCACCCACCATGGGGCAAGTGACCTTCAGATCTACGTTCTAGGCAGAATCTGCGTGTGTAGGAATTGGCGAAACAATCACAGTTGGTCGCGTCCTCTACATCGACAACGTCTCTATCATCCTTCTCAATGACACCTAGTCCGGCTAGGGAGGTCGTGACACGCTACACCATCATGCCAATTGGCGAGATTGACATCTACCTCGGTTTCACTAAACCTGCCCAACCCACCCCAGCCATGATAACATAGGTAGAAGAAAAATCTAGATCCAGTTTGTCCACGAAGGCGACAGAGTTCTAGATCTCAAAAAATCCTAAACCCACCCAACCCACCCCAAAGGCGAAGATCATGGAGAAAGTCGAATCTAAGGACGATCTCCCTATTAAGATCGGATCTCAGACAAAACACTATTGTAACGCCTCCAGATCTATCTCTGTCGATGCTGGAGCAGGAAAATCACTTCTAAGGCACATGTTAAGGCAGATGATGGCCCATCCACAAGTTCACCTTGACAACATCATAGAAATTGTCCAAGGCTACTCAGATGCCGATTTTAAGGCCTTGCTTACCTTGGATTGCATCGATCTCACTTTATTGGATATGTTGGCTCTAGATCTGTCCCTTCTGATGCTAGAGCTGACAATGGTTCAGTCCTTGACGCCATCGGAACAAATACCGACTCACCTGCCTTCCCTGTGGAATCGACAACAACGACAGAGCTCCGAGCATTTGAAGAAGAATATGGTCCAGAAATCAACTCTAAAGCTACATAGGGAGGATAATAAGCATATTTGAGTCCATAGTATGGATGAAGATTACAATGAAGACCACCCACTCCATGTGATGGCATGTATCTCCCTAGTGTACAAATCTTCTTAGCCTGAAAGCACTAATGTGAGCCTCTCTCTAGGTAACGGACCAAAAGTTGTCTTTTCCACTGGCACCCACCACCCAAAGGTTGACAGGAAGGCAATGAATAAGAATAAGAACATAAATCCGAAATTGGATCTCTCGGTAGAAGAGTAGGTCAGCGAGGATGGCATCCAAGAAATCAAGATGGAGACCTCGAAATGAGATGCTCCGGTTCCTCCTAAACCAAAAGATCCTCCGGTGGATGGTCACGTGGTTACTCCAAGTGCCCGTGAACTGTACGGAGAGGCACTCGCAACACCAATCCAACTTCTTCGGTTCTCACACCAGTGGAGTTGGAGAAATGGGCTAAGGCCCTAGAATAACATCGCTTATGACTCCTTGACAAAGCAGCACATCTCGCCGAAGAGAAACATCGCCTCAACAACAACATCGTAGATACAAATTAGATCAATTAGTTGCAATACTAGAAGACTCAGGATGGTTCAGTACTGGCCAACAGAAATCTTAGTGTCCACAAAAACCTCCTTAACGGGAGAATCAATGACGTCTTCAAGGGACAACCTCGGTTCGATAGCAAGGGAAACTGGATCTACAACACACCGGTGGATAATGCTGTCGTGGCCTGAGAAATCCTTGTGAACAATACGACCCTAGAACAAGTCTAGGAGTGTGTAATAGTTCTCAAAAAGGGCCTAGACCAATAGAAGGCAGCCACGTCTTTTAGCGGCAAGCTGGTATCAAAATCCGACTAGTGCCGCACTGATGTGGACAATAATTACGACTCAAGGCGCTGAAGGGAGCCGGATCGACATCACCGTTCTGGCCCTCGGTGAAAGTGCTTGTGTTCCCCATGTGTGGTTTTGGTAATTAATGACAATCTCTATGGACTAATGGTTGAATTGAGTTTCACTTATAGGATTTGTCCATTGGCATCACTTGGGCCATGTGTTGGTTTCCAGGATGAAAGGTGATGAAATGAAGAAGAATAAGAAGAAATGTCCAAGGGCTTTGGGTCTATTGGAATCTTGTTGAAGAAAGAAGAAGTTTGGAGGTTAATCAAGACAAGTGCAAAGAGTTGATTCAAGATGGATTAACACCCAAGAAGAAATGAAGAAGTGAAAGCTCAAGGTGCACCATCTCTAAAAGATCTCATGCTTGAAGCTTTCCTTGCTCGGTGATCATGGAGTGATGAAGACAAGCTCAAAGAAGATGTTTCCCCATAGTGCATGGGGAGAAATTTGCAAGTCTTCATCAAGCAAGTGCGAGCAAATGCAATCAAGAAAGGTGTTCCATCTTGAGGAAGTCAAGATTGTCTATATCAAGCTCAAATGGAATGCTCAAGGCAAAGGTATGATCTTAGTAGGCTTTCTATTTTATCGGTCTCTTGTAGTGTTGGGAGACCTAGTTTAGGATAGATAGCCATACTATCAAGCGAGGCTCTTAAGTGAGTAGCTCAATCGTATCTTTCGGAGAAATATCAAACCTTTGCATACATATCATCATCTTTCTTGGTTGTTGTTTGGATCTTGTCCATGAGAGGATCTAGAGCTTGTGGTTATCTTCATAACAAGCTCTAGTTCATCAAAAATAGATTTCCCCTGAATATCTTTTTGCGTTTTTGATCTTCTAGGTTTTCCAAATCCACATCTTGGGAGATTCTACTTGTCATTATCTTTCCAACAAAATTGGTTTCATCTCTTTTGGAGTTGGGATGCAAAAGTTATGGTAGTTTTGGTTCTGGAATTTCCCTGACCGGAACTACCGTTACCTCACCGGAAGTACCGGTAGACCAACTTTGGCATCGGTAGTACCTGCTGAAGTACCGTGCTAGTTCCAGTGAGCATGGGAATAATCTTAGCACCCATTCTGTTTTTAATGCATGTTTACCGGTACTTGGGCCCATAGTAGATCGATAGTACTAGTCAGAAGATCCGACTATGCACCGTAAGTACCGCTCGGGAATAGTTTGCCGCCGGTAGTACCAAATGAAATTTTGGCTCACTTACGCTTAGCACGTGACACCCCACAATCATCTCTCTGTTTGTTTGCGTTTTATTATCAGTACTTGGCCGGTAGTAGTAGTACTGACCGGAACTTCTGGCCTGGGTAGGGAGGAACTTCCGGCCTGTACAACCAGGTCGTTTCAACAACTTTCGAGGCGTTGGAGCCAGGTTGACAAGAACTTTCGGTGGCTCACTGGTACTACCATCCATGCATGTTTTGTCCCAAATAGTCAGTTTCGGGAGCCCTTTAAAAGGGGCTCCTCTTCCCCTTCATTGGGGGCTTGTTGGTTTGCAGCCTGAAAGTTCCCGAGCGAGTGCATCCCGGTACCTGAGTTAGCTGAAATCTCGTGGTGGGACCGTAGTAGAATCGCCAATTTTCTAGAGGGGCCAAATGGGGGTGAATACAAATCTAACAGCCAAATGGTCGTCTAAACCAGACAAAAAATGGTTGAACTCAAATAGCACCATTAGGTCAACTCTTCTTGGCCCGCCCTATCAGTATTCCCTGTTATCTTTTGAGGTCGTGGACTACTTTACCCCTGCATGGACCAGATCTATTTCTTTGCTCTGCTTTGCTCTTCTCCCCTCCCCATAACCTTTGCTCAGCTTCGGCTACTCGTTTTAGATCGAAGCTCGCACTTGCTCTAATTTGCGTCACCGACATGTCCGGTCACCCTCCCACGCCCCTAATCGAAGCTCGTAGCCATCACCGTGGCATCGTCCGCTGTATTGGAGCTTCGTGTCCCCGGACTAATATATCGCCTCTGGCTAGTCCTTCTCACACGGCGGAGCACGTCCTGTCGGGCGATCCTGGTCGGCAACTGGCCTCAGGCAGTTGCATGCTGCCGCGCACCCTAGGCATGGTAGCCCTGGCACAACAGTTCGACGATAATGTTCTCATGGCCACCGTGCTAGGCATCTGTCCTACCATGTCGCTGGCAGAGTTGCTGTCGGCTTTCAGGTATCGTTTTGGGATCAGACAAAATGAGGTAAAGATTTTGGTATGCGTGCTGCCATTTGATATTTTAGTTCCGGTTCGATCACAGCTCAGACATCAAGTGCGTTCTGCATTCTTCCCGTTCTTTCGAGTGCTGCGGGGAGAAAATGATCTTCATGCATTGACATCATGCCTATGGGTGGGACGATCGCTTGGGGCAACTTTGTTTCTTCTCCAAACTCGGCTTTGACGGCCTCCCATTGGATTCTTGGGAGCCGGAGGCCCTCAAGAAGGTCGTCAGTAGCCTTGGCGGCGAGCTGGTGGAGATCGCGCCACCGAGCGACAGATGGGTCATCGAGGTAAAGGCATGGCTGAAAGATCCTGACGCCGTTCAAGGCAGGGCGACAGCTTTGTTGGAAGTACCCGGTCATCATCCACCTGGAGGAGGTTCTGGAATTGTTACATGGCATTTAGGACCCCAAAGAGGTGGCCAGAAAGTGTCCTCGTCACCTGCAGTGTTGGCCTGGAAGGATCGATGGCACAGGACCACCATCGTTTCACGACGACGCACACAATTTTGGTGGGGGAACTAGGCTTGGACAAGCTGGTAGTTCTAATTTTCCTCGAGTGAAGATAGAGCTCTAGTGAATTGTTGTAGTATGTGTGGCTAATGAATTTGTAGTATGGAGAGCGTAGCAGGAAGTTAACATCGAATAAAAATATGTAATAGTTTGAATCGATGTAGTATATGTGGGTAATGAATTTGAAGTATGTGTGTCTAATGCATCTGTGTTGAACACCGTGCTTAATTTCTGTGAATAACAAAGGACAACCTCATGAAAAGAGGGTGGACTGGCAATGAGCAATGTCAATTCTGTGGATGCCATGAAAATGTAGTTCATCTCCTCTTCATGTACAAGGTAGCTATATTATTATGCCGAATGATGAGCAATCTGGAAGACAATAAATGATTCTTGTTTCAAACAAAGATTACCTGATGATCCTTATAACACTATCTACTAGTTTTGTTACACGTTAAACTGCAGGACCATTTTGCAGACAACACAAGACAAATGAAAAATGGTTTACAGCATAGACAGCATACGCAAAATCTGTACATAAACTGTCGTCTGAATTTTATCTGTCTGGGATAAAAATGGCAATTAACTAGATTTAACCACGAGTAGTAATTGAAGGAAACAAATACTTGATAGTATTGTTTACAATAGTAGTACTTCCATACAAAACGGTCTTATATCTGCACAAAAGTGGGCTAAACTTCCTACTAGTTTATAGAACAATGCGTCGGTATTTCATCTACAAAAACCATTCTTCAGTGTGAACTTAACTATTCTACACTGAAGAAACTTCAGATCTCCACCAGAAAAGTTGGATGGCCAATTGCCTTGAGAGGACGTAAGTTGTTTGATCATTTAAAACAAACTGATCTATTGCCTTTCCGCCAAACTACAAGAAATCTGCATCATTCATGCACGGCCGATTTGCATTCGCCTGTCCTGGTTTAGTAGGACCATCCGTGTCGTCGCAACAATTTCTTTGAAACTGAAATTCGTCATCTTCTTTTTGGGATTGTAGGTCTGTGTGAACTGGAACCTGAATTCTGGTGTTGAGCTGATGCCCGCCGCCAGCTCTAGCTGTCGAACAATCCAACATGCTGAGTGTAGACGCTTGGTCGCTGCCATGGAACGGCCTCCGATGGTGTGTTGGATGGGGCATCTTTGCCGCAAACAATGTGTTCCCAGCCTCCCCCACTGCGGTAAGGTAGCTCGCGCCAAAGTGTGGAAGCGAGAGTTCCTAGACCTTGGTGCTGCCCTGTTCGAGGGTGTGTACCCTCGGTGGCATGCTCTCATGAATGATTTGATACACACCTTGTTCGCCTGCCTAGAGCACGCCGTAATGCCGTCGCGCGATTTCTCCATAGCGCTCGCTTGGCCCTACTCGCCGCATCCGGCGCCGCAGATGCCGGTGCCGCCACCGCAGCCGATTCGACACATTCGGCAAAATCATCCGCCTGGAAGGGAAATGGGAGACCGGCCTTGAAGTAGAGCTTCATGGCCTGCCTTAGAGGGGATAAATACCCCAGTTTTGGCGGCTGTCGCGGCGATGGTGGTGGCTGCTTAGGCGGGGCCATGTTACCCTAGGTGCTGCGGCGAGCCGGAGCTGCGCAAGGTGAACAATGGTTTGTCGGAGAAGGGGAGTGACAGACTAACAACAGGTTTGGACTCCGGGCACGCGTGAAAATAATCATCTCCCATTTCTTGAGAGGGTAATAATTCGACACTCGTTGCATTAACTGCTCAATATTTATTTTCCTTCTTAGCATAAGAGTGTGAACGTATTAAAAAGATCGGTCATGGCTGTCCACCTCATTAGGCAATGTACCATGACAGGTAGGAGACCGGGTTCCATTTTAGAAATGTTGATGAATGTGCCCTTATGTTTATACGATATTATTTCTATGCCACTATGTACCGTCGAATTGTAGCAATACCATCTGAAACATGGAATGACGACGTGGAATGTTTTCTTTTTTAAAGGGCAATAGAAACAGGGGATGATGACATGGCATGCTTTCTGACTGGCGGGCCTGCCTCCTCCAGCTTCGACAGCGTGCATCATAGGTTCGAGGACTAGTGCCGCCCACCAACACATTATTGTGCAATTTTCCATGCTTTGTCACAACCAGCTCCGCTTCGCTCCTCTGCTCCTGACGCCGCCACTTCGTTCAGTCGCGCACCCCTCTCGTCCTCCCCTTGGGTCGTCATCCTCCCGCACTCCCATCCCTGCCATCCCCTCCCCTCCCCTCCCTACCCTGTCTCCTTACTGCCATCCACCGCCTAGGCATGTATGGAAACAAAAACCGAGAGTCGGTAGTTGGGTTAGGCACCTAACAATGCTGGTGATCTAGATCCCGCTCAGAGATGGATCCTACGCGGCTTGAGAACACAGAGATGGGTCCTGCGCGGCTGGGGAGCATGGATTCTCCTTCAAGTCTGGAGAGCATAGAGAAGAATGATACAGGGGAAGAGGAGGCGGGGTGTAGAGCTTTGGAGGTATGGAGCCCGGAGAAGGTGACGTACATCCCCATTGAAGGGTAAGAACCGTGATTCCTTTTCTGCATATCCCAATTAGTGTTGCTAGTCCCGTGGTTATGTCAAGGATATGTGTTGGTAACCGTAGGACGTCTGTATAGCTTGTCTTTGAGCATGAAGCTTTGTCAAGCGAGCATGAAGATACTAAAATGTGTGGCGGTGCGGATGATGAGGAGAAAGCATATCGAACCATGGCTACTGACCCTGATAGGATGGAGAGTAGGGAATATTTGGTCGATTCGAACTTTGAGCCTGACTATGGGACTGATGAGGAAAAGGAATGTGAAGATGTGGAAATGGGATGTAGATACGATGACGACGACAAGGACAAGCCAGTGATACACTTTGATAGGGACAATCCTACAATTGATGAGGGGACTGTCTTTGAGAATGTGGAGTACTGTAGATATGCAGTTGCAACCTATGCAATTAGAGTTGGGTTCGAATTTATCATTGAAAAGAGCGACCAAAAGAGATTTAGGGTGCATTATAGGGAAATTAATGTGTGTAAATGGAGATTACATGCATTTCCAATGCGGGGAGGACACCTGACGAGGGATAACCTCGACAATGCCCATGATGATGGACTTAGGGTTTCACGGAAAAGAGAATGCTGGGGATTTCGTCGGATGTCAGGAAAACAATAGAGTCAAAGTCGCCTGAATATTTGAGAATCGCACTATTACAAGTTGTCTAGGAGTTTTCGGTACCTCGCTTGGGATTCTCCCGTCCTATATATAATAGTCCGGGTCTCAAAGCTATATGCGGATAGGTTTCATACCCGCGTAATTACGACACCAATACAATGTGGTTTCATAGTCACTTTCCTAATATAATCAAAGTCTTTGTCGGTTGCTTCCTTGGGCTATCATCTGAAATCTTCATGGGCCGGAAGCCTTTTACCCAATGTAGGGTAGTAAATCATGAGCATCCGAGTAGTCATACCTATGCCAGTAGCCCCCGAGACTCTACTTGAACCGTAGTTTCAGGTTGAGTCTCAAAGTTTGTTTTTCCTTCTTTTCCTTTATGTTTTATTTCTTTATTCTTTATTTTTCATAGGGATTTGGTACAACAAGTCTGATGCTTCTGACCGATCGGGAATCAGTTAATTGCTCCTGGGCAAAAACAAGGTTGTCCTACATCAAATTCAAGTCCCTAGGCCTAAACTTAGAATTTACTACTGGCATTATTCAGTTCGGGCCGCTAAGGTCTTATCGAATACTGAATCCCAATTTCTATTTTTATCGGGTACCCAACGCGTTCGTCAGGATTTTTCATCATATCGTTGATATGGATATATTTCTGGCAGAGCACATTCTTGTTTGATTACCAGGCCACACAGGACGAATCCTGGGGTCTTACCTTCATGTTTTTGAACATGGCATTCAGATTTTTGTCACGTTGATTGCGATCCAAGATTTTTATCTTTTTTGATGGCTCAAGAACTTTTTGTTTTTCTGGGATTGCTCCCGATAGGAGTATCTGCTGAAGATTTTTTCACTTGTCTTTCTTTATCAGGTGCGCGCCAGCGCTCCTGATAGGAGTAGCCTCCGAGGCTATGTTCAAATATATGTATTAGAGCATAGGCTCGAAATTTTGAATTTATGGTGCCAGTGTTTCTGTAGATTTTGTCGGGTGCACGACCAGTGCTCCCGATAGGAGTAGCCCCCGAGGCTATAGTCATAATATTGTATGTTCGATTGTATTCAGAAATCTTCTCCTGGAGGAATTTACTTTGACTCTAATTTTAATTTCTCTGGGTCATATTTCTTATAGCGAGCCGTAATTTCTGCAATGTCTCTGTTGTGATGTCAGTAATGACGTATTTTATGCTGCTAATTTCAGAAAAACACGTCCTGACAGGACGCGTCGAACGTGGGGCCATGCAGCAGTAATGATGACGCGTGATAGTGTATTCAACGGAGATTTTTGACTGCACGTTCCCTCTCCGCGTGAAGATCGAGGCATCACGCGCTATCCTCTGTTTTTAACATGGCCATAACTTCTTTAGAATTTTTCCTTTACGGAATCCTTGTAACACATGTGACCACCGTATGATCTTCTGTCGGTTTGATTTTGCATCAAACGGTTCAGGCCTCACACCTTTGCTCTTTATAAGAGGAAGGAGTTGTGTTTTACTGTTTTACCTCACCTACCTCTGCTCCATCTTCTTCCTTGTGCTCTTGCCCCCTTGCAAACTACTGCTCTGTGCTCGTGTTCCTCTTTCGCTGCCATGGGGAAAAGCAAAGTTGGTACTTCCACTGCTGCCGCGAAGGCCACCAGGAAGGGGGCCTTCGGATGGGCTCCTACCAAGTGCACGGTGCGAGATCTCCATGAGGCACGGAACTCCGGCCATCTTGCGGAGGGTACCTTCAAGCTTCCTGGAGACGAAGCTGCTCCCATCCCCGAGCTTGGCTGGAGAGTAATGTTCCTCTCCTTTCATTTTCACAGCCTTTCTCTTCCAGTCCACGAATTTCTTTGTGGTCTTCTTTTTGTCTATGGCGTGCAACTGTATCAGCTCACGCCTAACTCTATTCTTCATGTTACTTGTTTCATCACTCTTTGTGAGTGCTTTCTCGGGATTCATCCCCATTGGGGCCTATGGAAGCACTTCTTTTATGTTCGCCATAACCCCACTGACACCATTGTCCATAACATTGGTGGCGCCATTTTCTCTGTATGATCCAACATGGATTACTTTGATTTTAAGATCACTAACTCTGTCCAAGGTTATCAAGATCCAAATCACCCAATTTAGGGTTAACAAGAAACTTTTTATCATTAAAATAATTAAGAATGCATATGTGTGTTGCATTAATATAGAATTGTTTTGAATTGCCATGTTTGTTTGTTCTAATGGTTGTAAAATGATTCAAGGATTAATTCCACATCATCTAGATCATTCCCAGGAAAAATCCAAAGAAAAAGAAATCAATTGGAATTAATAAAGGCAAATGGTCAGTTTTGCCATTTTAATCCACTAGGTCACTTTCGGTGTTCCTAGAACTCAAAGTCCAACAGAAACATTTATGAATCTTTGCACCCCTTTCTAGTACAAGTAAAGATCTACCAAGGCCCACTTTGTGATCCTACAAAAACATTTAAACACTAAATTTAAATGGCATTTGAAAATGGAATCAAGTGTAGGTGCGTAGATCCCACTTTTTCAAAAACCAGTCAAATGAGTTCAACTTGACAATCCCAAGCAACCACAGATGCTCAAGCATAGGACCAACAACTCCACCAAAAAGCTTTGCAAAATTTAAAACTTTTGTCCTTGCGGCCATTGTGTGGAGCAGTTGGCAGGCAAATAAAATCTGCCTAACTATCACTATTTGTGATCAAAGCATTGTCGAGCCATTTGGTTTAATTATTGTCCTCTGGTATCCCCTAGCTATAACCAAGCCAGCACCAAGCTACCGTTTAGCCTGGAGCAGCAGTGCCGGGCCACCCCGACGCCATGATCGCTGGCTGACCATGCCCACGTCATAGGAGCACGCCCCGCCCTCTTCCGCCGCTCCAGGGAGGTAGGCGTGATAGCACTGCCGCCCTTGGTCCCTTCCTTGAGCCTAGCCAGCCCCTTGACCACCGAGGAAAGCTCGTTCCCAATGCCTCTGCACCATGCACTTCTCACACCAGAGCACCGTCCCCGACAGGCCAGCACAAGCTGCGCCTCGATCCCAGCTCGCGCGTGCAGCTCCGCCTTAACCCCAGCACACCCCAAGACACGCCCTCTTCCCGCTGCGCGACCAACAACCGCCATGAACCGCGTTGAGCACCGCCTCTGCCGCGCAGAGCATCGATCTTTTCCGACCAAACACCACCACCCCTAGCGTCGCCTTTATGTCGTAGCTGACCGCCAGGAGGTGAGCCACCATCCGCCTACACCACCCATGCCTCTAGTGCCTTGTACCGTCGTCACCGACGAGCTCACCATTGCCCTCACGGTCTCCTCGTCGAGCCTATATAAGGAGCCCTCCCCAGCACCATTTCCTCACACCACTCAACTCCCCTCTCTCTCAGAACCATCCCACACCATCGCCGGAGCCTCTCGAGTAGCCATTCGCCGGAATTGCGCCGGCGTTCACCGCATTAGAGAAGAAAGGGGCCCGTCGATTTGGTCCACCCCAGGAGCCGCCGCGACCTCGCCTCAGTCCGCCGTCGTCTCCTCATTCGACCGCCCCCATCGCCATGCTAGCTGGAGCCCTGGTAAGCCACCATTGCACCCCCACCGAGCTGATAGGGTTCCGTCTCGCCGGTGACCTATCCGTCATCGATGCCGAGCCACCACCGTCGATCTAGGTTCTAATCATACAGTCCACATCGCCCCGTAACGCTTCACGTTAGAAGAGCCGCTGACATGCGGGACCCCCTGTCAGCCGTCCTCTGTGCCACGGAGTGTCACTGGGCCGACCCGTAGTGTTCCGGCGCTGGCCCTTGAATTCAAATTTAGGATTTTCTATTTAGACTTAATCTAGTTTGTGTCCACTAGTTTGAAAATCGATTCAGAAAGTTTTGCTAAACCAAATGACATGATTCCAATTTTGTTGGAAAGATATTTTAAATCTCTATCCAAGGCCGTTGGATTTAAATAAATTAGAGTTATAGATCATCTATAGCAAAAATAACAAAAGGGAGACTTTTCTACATTCAAACATTTTTCAAAAATCAACCCTAATAGCTTTTGAGTTGATTCCAACTCTCAAAAATCACATTTGATAATACCTATCTGAATATGTAATAATATTTAGGTTTGCATGCAGTGACTTTGGACTAGTACCAAAATAATGCTATATCGGTATTTCTAGTCACTTTAAATCATTTAAATATTAATCTTAAACTTATTAAAATATGATCCAACATTTAAATCACATTCCCATGTATTAGAAAATGTGGTGATGACATGTGTCCACATGATCCCATATTTTAAATGGAGAATATTAAATCTTAATTAATTTCAATGAGTGGAAATTACTTTTCTCAAATAAAATAAATGAAACTAGTTCATTAAAAGCTTGTGATGGTTGTGATGATAATAGATCATCAAATATGTGCCTTAGTGTGCTAAATAGACTAGTTAAGTATTGTTTGGTGATTGTCTATCCCGTATGTATTTATAGACGATAGTACCGACCAAGTCTATGAGGAGGAGGAGTTCTACCCCGAAGAAGAAGAGGAGAATTTCAACCATTGAACCAACCAAGGCAAGCTATTATTGGCAAGCTAATACTTGCAAGCCATCATTAACAGTGCAAGCTAACACTTGCAAGTTTCTTAACTATGCAAGCTATAACTAAGCAAGTTATCACTTGCCCCCTAAACTTGAGCAAATGCATTATTCATGCTTTGGTTATACCTTTTGATTTATACCCATCCCAAGTTTTCTTATAAGCTTTAATTTCTTTTACTTTACCAAAGTTCTTTACTTTGTTTATAGATAGCATAAAGAGTATAAAACTTGACCTATCTAGTTAGACTTAGATGTCATTCTATGGCATGAGATTAAGATTAGCATCCCGCCTTAGTGAACACTCTTAACTTAGTGATTAGAAGTAAACCAAACACTTGATCACTTTAAATGGGAATACTTGGTGAAAATGACTTGTGAAAACCTTGGAATGATGAGTCATTCTATTGAGATGTTTTGACATGTGTTGAGAAACACAAATGGTTTATGATGATGAAAATGTTGAGGCATGAGCCTTAGCCCCTTTATAAAAACTGATGGTTGGATTCAGATGTGATACCATTCCAATTTTACCGTACAAGCACAATACCTGAATTGGGTAAGGCTTATCCGGAAGTTTATATGCATTAGTATTGGTTCCCTCGCGGGTGAGGTTTGAGCGGAGGCTACCTCTCAATGTTGTCCACCTATGTAGTGCCCAGGATGGCAGATGGCCATGGCTGGGAGGCAAAGCTCATAGGAGAGGTGCTTATACTAGAGTGTGTAAAGGAAAGGTTATGTTTGATTATCTGCATACTAAGTATGATGATTCAGGGTTATCCCTGACAGATGTATCGAATTTTGTGGTGAAAGTGTACCACCTCTGCAGAGTGTCAAACTATTCGAATAGCCGCGTCCGCGGTTATGGACAGTTGGAGTAGCCATACTGTTCTGTTGTCAAATGTTTTCAGAACTTTATTTTATCTTTCTTTGTTGCTGAACTCAGCTTAGGTTTCAAACTTAACTTTACAAATAAACTTAGAGTTTAGCATTCCTACTAGAACTACCTTACTTGTTAGTGATAGTTTGCGAGTACTTAAAGAGTACTCATGGCTTTGTCCCTGGCTATTACCATGGCCAGACTATGAGGAGGACTATCCAGAAGAAGGACAGCAGGACGGCTACGACAACTAGGATCATCTCCCATCGTCAGCATTGCCCGTGACACTGAATATGGAGCCCACCGCTACGCTATTTATTCCACTACTTGTTTGTATTAAGACTGGATCATGAGATCCTTTAATTGTGTAAGACCTTATTATGGTTTGTAATGGATGATATACTATGATATCCAATATGTTATATCTCGCAAAAAATGGTAATCCTGGGATTGCGATGTATGGGATAACATGCATCTAGGTTTAAAAATCTAGGTGTTGACAAGTTGGTATCAGAGCCATCCTGACCATAGGAGACCCTAGTTAGAATGGACATTCGAACAAAAACTTAGTTTCAAAACCAAAGTGAGTATTTGTGAAAATTTATTTCCCTTCTTACCTTTGAGATTCTTTCAAAAAGATTCATGTTCCTCAAAATTCTTACTTTACTCCATAAAATTTGACACACTGGATCACCTCACTAACTTTCTCATCCTAAAATCTTATAGATGGAAGTTCAGTACTGCAAGTTCTACTAGTTGGGCAATGGAGGCCAACTGATCTTCGAGGGGGATCTTGATGCACTGTCTGAGTACCTTGAGCGTTCGAATCCAGAATTCTTCGGAGCTCAACTCAATGGTCCCCCAGGAGGAGATTTACAATGGATAGTAGTTGCTGATCTTCGAGGCAAGATGGAAGCACCACTTTCCGAGAAGATTCAATTCACCGTGAGAGAGAACAACTGGCTAGATGGATTAGCCAGGGCAATGCATGAAGCTCTCACTCGTCTTTGCACACAGAATGTCAACTTGATCCAGGGAACTCGCTTTGCTCACTATGTGTGGCGCCCCGCAAAACCACTACTAGAAAATCACGTTGTTTTTGTGCATTGCATCTTCATGACCGCATGCTCATGTCATCATGCCACATTGCATTTGAGCATCGTCATGTCATCATGCATTTGTTTGTCTAAAACTATTTTCAAAATGCCTAGTTTTGTCTTCTAAATATTCCTGTCTTTATTTCAAATCAGAAACCCAGGTCTTCCTGGATATTTTATTTGCCTAAAAACAAATTACAAAAGTCTGTTTTAAAAATAAAATAAAGTTTAAGTTTTTTTAGGGCAGCCCAGCTGGCCAGGCCCGAGGCCCAGCTAGCCAGGCCACCCCAAAACCCTAGCTAGACGCACCCCAGACCGACCCACCCTACCCCTAGCTTCCTCCTGCCCCGCCGCCACAGCCAGCCAGCCCCTGCCACACACGCGCGCGTCACGTTCCCCGCCCCAGCGGCCGACACGCTCGATCGCTCCTGGCCCCACCGCCACGTCTTAGTGGACACACGCGCACACCCACCACCTCGGGATCCCCCACTCCCCACCTACCCGCTCCCGATCGAGACCCGGCCCCACCCTGGCCTCGAACCGCTCGTCCACCTACCACCGCCGCCTCCCTCGCTTCCTCCCGCGGCCGCCCCGCCACCAGATGCGCCGCCGCCGGCCTCGTCCGCCTCCTACCCGTCCCCTTCCCGCGTCTCTTCCTCCGAGGCCACAAGCTCCCCGCGGCGATCGCCTCGCCTACCCCGCCGCCAATGTCTCCCTCTCCTGCGGCCCCGCCCGCATCTAGCCGTCCCCTCCTTCCTTGCCACTGACGGCAGCCGTGAGCTTCCTCCTGGGCCCCGCGTGCCCTGCATCGCCGGCTCTCCCTATCCTCGCCGAACCGGGGCCGCCTGTTCGACTTCCTCCTGCGCGTGACCGCTCTGCGGGCTCCGGCCGCCTGCAGGCCCACGCCGCCAGCCCCTCCCTGTGGTAAGCTCGCCGTTGTAGAGCACCGGCCTCTCCTCCGTCGGCCTCGCCATCACCCTACCCGCGCGCTCTCCTCCTTCTCGCCTCGCCCCGCCGTGAGGGACGCCGCCGCCAGGAGCCTGCCGGCCTTCCTCGGTCGCGTCACCCAGCCAAGCGCCGTCATCGACTCCTTCCCACGCGCGCCGTTGCCGCCTGGCTCGCCTCGCCGCCATGGCTCCACCTCCATGATCTCCTCCTCTGTGCATCGCTCACCGCCAAGTCCCTGCCCCGAGCGCGCGTCATCGCTCCACCTCGCTGACAGCACCCGCAGCGAGTCACGTCCCTGCCTCTGCTGCCTGTTTGCTTGTGTGTGTCTTAGCATAGTTGATGTTCTGATATGTGTTGCCGTTTTGTGAAGCCGTGATCTGCCACGTGCTGTCATAACTTCTTGTCAATGAGATCCACCGAGTACCAAGTTCGACCACCCGACGATGTGAAGTAGCCCACGAAGATCATCGGACATGGTGCTACTTGAGGACCATCAACAAGGGACAAGTCCTCCCGACAACCGAACCTGGAGACCTCTGTCTCAGGCGCCAAGTTCTCCTGACCCCGAACCCGAGTTCTTCGACGTGTACGACAAGATCGTCTACATGAGTCTGACGACCGAGACCCCAAAAGACTACGCAAGACCATCGACGCCACACCCGAGTCCAGCACTGACCCCAAGAACTTCTACGAGAATGCCAAGATCGCCCCGGTACGACAAGCACTTCGCCGTGGAATGCCAAGTTCTGCATTCCAAACGCCAAGAGCTCCTAGCACTGCGACCCGAGTCCGACACCGACAGTCGACACCGTGGACCCGACAAGGTCTTCGCAACGACAAGATCGACACCAATCCGGGCGAGTCCGATGAGTCACCAACGCCAAACCAAGTCCTGCAAACAACCTCCAAAGACCGATCCCGCCGAACCTCGCCGATCCGTCAAAAACCGGTCGAACCCCGGACCCCCAGAACCCAAGATCTGCCGAACCCAGATGTGTGATCCTAAGCCCCTATTTTAATAATATGACATTATCAACTGTCCCATATTAAATTGTTCATGCATGCATACTTGTCTATGGTTTGGGGGCATCATGCCGATTCACCTCATAATTAAATACGGAGTCTATATGCAGGATATCTTTGTCTTATTCTAGACTCCATTTAACTTGGTGTAGCGAACCGATGCCATGTTTCGCCCTGGTAATACAACATTTAAATTGCGGGGGTTTTAAAACAACTCGAACCATCTAATTAATTGTCGAGACCCTGGTTCTGCTTAATACCGCCTAATTGCACCGCATCTGCATCATATCATAATCATACCGGATCTTCTGCGGTAGTATTAAATATTGCATCCGGTGTTTCTTCTAGTGTTTGCTTCTTCGCGGATTAGGCCGATGAGTTGATGCGAGTATCGACAAGTTCTCCAGATATGAACCTTCGGCAGTGTTTCCCAGGCGAGCATCCCTTCCCCTTCTACCTATTTTGCATTTATAGTCTTTATTTCCTCCTGTTGATCTATTGCTATCCGTGTCGCGATGCTTTAGTTTCCGTACCCCAGTTATATCCCATGCAGCCTCTATATTGCCTTGGACACCTCCTATTACCTATGTTTGGTAGATAGCTGGCCTTGCGAGTCGTAGTTGCTTGCTCAGGTGCGATCTCGTGTTGTCAAGTACCACAGTTGTTGGAAGGTTGGCAGATGCTTAATGGTGGAGATGCTTAAGGGTGGAGATGATCATGTCTTTAATTACAACTATTAAATTGCTAGATATAACTAATGTAGAGGCATCGGTGGGCAATAGATGTTATTTGGTTCTTCCACGCTCACTTGTGTCCCGTAGGACCCCGAGTACTTGATACCTGTTCCTTGATTTTTTGCACTATCCACATCCGGGAGGCCTTATGGACTCCCCTGAGCCAGAGCTTGATTCATTCTTATTTCTTGGGGCCACAAAGTAGTTTGGGGCTTTATTACTATCCTGTACTTATGCCATGCTTTACTGCTTTATTTAAGATTGTGCGTGGAGCACTTGTACTGTTTTGGATCACGCCACGTTTTCGCGGTATCAACAAGCCCAGTCACACTTTCGGGTTCCCAGTCGTTTACAACCATCGTCGCAAACCCTGGGTCCTTTCCGGAGCTACCCAACTTTCTTGCGGGTAGCTTAGTGGGGTGGCCCCCTGAAATATTTCTGAATCATGTGATCGCTTTGTCGTGAATGCCTCGTTGGGTTTTGAGTTGGTTTTTCGAGGTTGATCGAGTGTGTGTTGCTATTTGTGCACCCCTGCAGGGTAAAACTTTCTGAAAGCTGTGTCCGCGGTTATGGACGACTTGGAGCACAGTATCTCGATCATAGACAAGCATAACTAAAGTAGTGCTATAAATTTGACTTAATATGTGACTAGTAAGCAGATGCAACTATAATGGAATGGATAGTAAAAATGCCAACAACTGGTGGATCTGTGGTGATCTGTGTCATACTATACCTGCCTAGTAAGTATTGCAACTCCAACGGAATGTGATAAAAGTGCCAACAACTGCTGGGTTTTGGGATTCCTCAGGACAATTATATCTGACTAGTAAATGTTCCAACTACCACAGAATGGTAATTAAAACTGCCCAGTACTTATGCTACAGGATGACTCATGCTATCTAGATCTGAGTAGTAATTGCTGCAACTATAACAAAATGAGTAAAACTGCCAACTGTGTGAGTTCCTCAGTTTGACTTCCTCGTCTGGTCTCGAGGGGGAATACCAGGATGGGTTTGTTTGGTGTTAGCTTCAGGTTGGATCCGAATAGGTCTTTCTTATCCCTCTCTGATAACCGCCAGTTGTATCGAGTCTCTATAGGTTGTTTAGTGCCGCTGTGCTGCCGCTTCAGCCCACCATACCTATGTAGGCGAGAGCCGCCAAATTCTAGCCTTGCCATGTACTGGCCTTAGTACTGACGCTCCTCTTTTTCCTTTGCCTTTGTCGACACCCCTTTTGTTCTAGCAGGTTTGAGATCGTCGTCGTTAGCAGGGTTACCCTTCCGGCTTGGCCTAGGCAGGGTTATGGACGCCATTGGTTATTCTTCAGGGCTCTTAGCCCCATTTACATCTTGTCCGTACTCGGACGTTGTATTGTTTTCTAGGTGATTTGGATCTTTCTATCGTATATCTGTATTCTTGGCTCGTTGGGTCGCTGTTGTATATATATCTGTTCTGTGGGTCCCATCGAGGACTGTTGTGTAATGGTATTACTTCGTTATTCCACCCGCATGAAAGTGCCTGGTGGGCGTCCTTGAATCGTTTCTATGCGGGTTTGGCGGAAAGGGCTAAAACTTGCATAGGGCCGATTTGAGGGTGTTACAGAGTGGTATCATAGCTCAGCAGTTGCGATACCCCACAAGTCCAGCCTGTAGGATAACCTAGCTAACGGCCGAAGTAGAGTGTCAAAGCTATTTTGCTAAATCGGTCGGATAAATCTGATTAGGTCTGCTTTTACTCCTTACCCCTCTGCTATTCTCCCCTTACCTCTGCATGTTTTGATTCTACTCTCTTATCTTTTCTTCGAGTCCAGGATTTCCCGTGGTTGGGTTTCCGTTGTACCGTCAGGGTTTCGCTTCCTTCCTTGTTAACGGTGCTTCTATATCCGGACTTCATGCTATCTGAGTGATCCTTTATCTGTGGTACCATTCTTTGTTCCTTGTTTGTGCCTTCCGGTGTTTTCCGACGCGACAGCATCACCTACGCCATATCCGATGCAGAGTCTACATCACTCCTTTGTTTCCGAACCTCGCTTGTCGAGATCTTCAGTCTGAATTCTGAGAGTTGGTTGCTTAATTCTCCTATTCATGTGCAAAGTAATGCTTTGGGTGCCGGATGGAGTAGCTACCATATCACTACTCTTATCATTTGCTTTGTACCTTGAATCGGTGGATCCAGCAATTTTACTCCGTCCATGGAAGTTAGAGGTGGCTTTATTTGTTGATACCTCTATCTTCGCCTTTGTTCCCGGAGTGTTCTCCTGACGATCACGGACAACGACCGGTTCTTAGTGGTGTCGCGAGGACCTACACGAAGCGACAAGATTCAGATCGCCGACCTTCTTCCCGGTACCATGAGGCGGATCTCGAGGGCGAGATCCTATGTTAGTGGTGTCGAATAGTGGTGCCCCGCAAAAGCACTACTAGAAAATCGCGTTGTTTTTGTGCATTGCATCTTCATGACCGCATGCTCATGTCATCATGCCACATTGCATTTGAGCATCGTCATGTCATCATGCATTTGTTTGTCTAAAACTATTTCCGAAACGCCCAGTTTTGTCTTCTAAATATTCCCGTCTTTATTTCAAATTAAAAACCCAGGTCTTCCTGGATATTTTATTTGCCTAAAAACAAATTATAAAAGTCTGTTTTAAAAATAAAATAAAGTTTAAGTTTTTTTAGGGCAGCCCAGCCGGCCAGGCCTGAGGCCCAGCTAGCCAGGCCACCCCAAAACCCTAGCTAGACGCACCCCAGACCGACCCACCCTACCCCTTGCTTCCTCCTGCCCCGCCGCCACACCCAGCCAGCCCCTTCCACACACGCACGCGTCGCGTTCCCCGCCCCAGCGGCCGACATGCTCCATCGCTCCTGGCCCCACCGCCACGTCTTAGTGGACACACACGCACACCCACCACCTCGGGATCCCCCACTCCCCACCTGCCCGCTCCCGATCGAGACCTGGCCCCACCCTGGCCTCGAACCGCTCGTCCACCTACCACCGCCGCCTCCCACGCTTCCTCCCGCGGCTGCCCCGCCACCAGATGCGCCACCGCCGGCCTCGTCCGCCTCCTACCCGTCCCCTTCCTGCGTCTCCTCCTCCGAGGCCGCAAGCTCCCCGCGGCGACCGCCTCGCCTACCCCTCTGCCAACGTCTCCCTCTCCTGCGGCCCCGCCCGCATCCAGCCGTCCCCTCCTTCCTCGCCACCAACGGCAGCCGTGAGCCGCCTCCTGGGCCCCGCGTGCCCCGCATCGCCGGCTCTCCCTATCCTCGCCGAACCGGGGCCACCTGTTCGACTTCCTCCGGCGCGCCACCGCTCTGCAGGCTCCGGCCGCTTGCAGGCCCACGCCACCGGCCCCTCCCCGTGGCAAGCTCACCGTCGTAGAGCACCAGCCGCTCCTCCGTCGGCCTCGCCATCGCCCAACCCGCGTGCTCTCCTCCTTCTCGCCTCGCCCCGCCGTGAGGGACGCCGCCGCCAGGAGCCTGCCGGCCTTCCTCGGCCGCGTCACCCAGCCAAGCGCCGTCGTCGACTCCTTCCCACGCGCGCCGTTGCCTCCTGGCTCGCCTTGCCGCCATGGCTCCACCTCCATGATCTCCTCCTCTACGCATCGCTCACCACCAAGTCCCTGCCCCGAGCGCGCGTAATCGCTCCACCTCGCTGACAGCACCCGCAGTGAGTCACGTCCCTGCCTCTGATGCCTGTTTGCTTGTGTGTGTCTTAGCATAGTTGATGTTCTGATATGTGTTGCCGTTTTGTGAAGCCGTGATCTGCCACGTGCTGTCATAACTTCTTGTCAACGAGATCCACCGAGTACCAAGTTTGACCACCTAACGATGTGAAGTAGCCCACGAAGATCATCGGACATGGTGCTACTTGAGGACCACCAACAAGGGACAAGTCCTCCCGACAACCAAACCTGGAGACCTCCGTCTCAGGCGCCAAGTTCTCCTGACCCCGAACCAGAGTTCTTTGACGTGTACGACAAGATCGTCTACATGAGTCTGACGACCGAGACCCCGAAAGACTACGCAAGACCATCGACGCCACACCCGAGTCCAGCACCGACCCCAAGAACTTCTACGAGAACGCCAAGATTGCCCCGGTACGACAAGCACTTCGCCGCGGAACGCCAAGTTCTGCATTCCAAACGCCAAGAGCTCCTAGCGCCGAGACCCGAGTCCGACATTGACAGTCGACACCGCGGACCCGACAAGATCTTCGCAACGACAAGATCGATACCAATCGGGGCGAGTCCGATGAGTCACCAACGCCAAACCAAGTCCTGCAAACGACCTCTGAAGACCGATCCCGCTGAACCTCGCCGATCTATCAAAACCCGGTCGAACTCGGACCCAAGGAACCCAAGATCTGCCGAACCCAGATGTGTGATCCTAAGCCCCTATTTTAATAATATGACATTATCAACTGTCGCATATTAAATTGTTCATGCATGCATACTTGTCTATGGTTTGGGGGCATCATGCCGATTCACCTCATAATGAAATATGGAGTCTATATGCGGGATATCTTTGTCTTATTCCGGACTCCATTTAACTTGGTGTAGCGAACCGATGCCATGTTTCGCCCTGGTAATACAACATTTAAAATGTGGGGGTTTTAAAACAACTCGAACCATCTAATTAATTGTCGGGACCCCGGTTCCGCTTAATACTGCCTAATTGCACCGCATCTGCATCATATCATAATCATGCCAGATCTTCTGCCGTAGTATTAAATATTGCATCCGGTGTTTCTTCTAGTGTTTGCTTCTTCGCGGATTAGGCCGATGAGTTAATGCGAGTATCGACAAGTTCTCCGGATATGAACCTTCGGCAGTGTTTCCCAAGTGAGCATCCCTTCCCCTTCTACCTATTTTGCATTTATAGTCTTTATTTCCTCCTGTTGATCTATTACTATCTGTGTCGCGATGCTTTAGTTTCTGTACCCCAGTTATATCCCGTGCAGCCTCTATATTGCCTTGGACACCTCCTATTACCTATGTTTGGTAGATAGCTGGCCTTGCGAGTCGTAGTTGCTTTCTCAGATGCGATCTCGTGTTGTCAAGTACCACAGTTGTTGGAAGGTTGGCAGATGCTTAATGGTGGAGATGCTTAAGGGTGGAGATGATCATGTCTTTAATTACAACTATTAAATTGCTAGATATAACTAATGTAGAGGCATCGGTGGGCAATAGATGTTATTTGGTTCTTCCACGCTCACTTGTGTCCCGTAGGACCCCGAGTACTTGATACCCGTTCCTTGATTTTTCGCACTATCCACATCCGGGAGGCCTTATGGACCCCCCCCCCCTGAGCCAGAGCTTGATTCATTCTTATTTCTTGGGGCCACAAAGTAGTTTGGGGCTTTATTACTATCCTGTACTTATGCCATGCTTTACTGCTTTATTTAAGATTGTGCGTGCACCACCTATACTGTTTTGGATCGCGCCACGTTTTCGCGGTATCGACAAGCCCAGTCACACTTTCGGGTTCCCAGTTGTTTACAGCCGTCGTCGCAAACCCTGGGTCTGTTCCTGAGCCGGCCAACTTCGTTGCGGGTAGCTTAGTGGGGTGGCCCCCTGAAATATTTCTGAATCCTATGATCGCTTTGTCGTGAATGCCTCGTTTGGTTTTGAGTTGGTTTTTCCGAGGTTGATCGAGTCTGTGTTGCTATTTGTGCACCCGTGCAGGGTAAAACTTTCTGAAAGCCGTGTCCGCGGTTATGGACGACTTGGAGCACAGTATGTCGATCATAGACAAGCATAACTAAAGTAGTGCTATAAATTTGACTTAATATGTGACTAGTAAGCAGATGCAACTATAATGGAATGGATAATAAAAATGCCAACAACTAGTGGATCTGTGGTGATCTGTGTCATACTATACTTGCCTAGTAAGTATTGCAACTCCAACGGAATGTGATAAAAGTGCCAACAACTGCTGGTTTTTGGGATTCCTCAGGACAATTATATCTGACTAGTAAATGTTCCAACTACGACATAATGGTAATTAAAACTGCCCACTACTTATGCTACAGGATGACTCATGCTATCTAGATCTGAGTAGTAATTGCTGCAACTATAACAGAATGAGTAAAACTGCCAACTGTATGAGTTCCTCGGTTTGACTTCCTCGTCTGGTCTCGAGGGGGAATACCAGGATGGGTTTGTTTGGTGTTAGCTTCAGGTTGGATCCGAATAGGTCTTTCTTACCCCTCTCTGATAAGCGCCAGTTGTATCGAGTCTCTATAGGTTGTTTAGTGCCACTGCGCTGCCGCTTCAGCCCACCATACCTATGTAGGCGAGAGCCGCCGAATTCTAGCCTCGCCGTGTACTGACCTCAGTACTGACGCTCCTCTTTTTCCTTTGCCTTTGTCGGCACCCCTTTTGTTCTAGCAGGTTTGAGATCGTCGTCGTTAGCAGGGTTACCCTTCCGGCTTGGCCCGGGCAGGGTTATGGACGCCATTGGTTATTCTTCAGGGCTCTTAGCTCCATTTGCATCTTGTCCGTACTCGGACGCTGTATTGTTTTCCAGGTGATTTGGATCTTTGTATCGTATATCTATATTCTTGACTCGTTGGGTCGCTGTTGTATATATATCTGTTCTGTGGGTCCCATCGAGGTCTGTTGTGTAATGGTATTACTTCGTTATTCCACCCGCATGAAAGTGCCTGGTGGGCGTCCTTGAATCGTTTCTATGAGGGTTTGGCGGAAAGGGCTAAAACTTGCATAGGGCCGATTTGAGGGTGTTACACTATGCAAGGCATGATTCGATGGGAATGCCCTTGGAAATGCCAAGTAACCCGGAGTTGAAGCGTCAAGTGGAGAACCTCGACTTCCTACTGTATGACAGACAGAAGGAATTGGACAATGCTCGAGAGTTCGCCAACCACAACCTCGTTATTGCCGCCCAGATGTCCCAAACTTTCTCACTGCTCGTCAAGGATCGTCAGTCACTTCGCCGTCAACGCACAAAGAAGGATCGCACCATCGACCGTCTTTGCAAGAAGGTGGCCGACCTCGAGAAGACCATCAAGGAGCAAGAAGCTCAGCTTGCAGCAAAAGAATAAGAGGAGGAAGGTGAAGACATCCAGGGGGATATTCACTCATACCTCAGCAATGATTATGACTATCTGGAGGATGATGCCATGGACTTCTACACCGACGATGATGAATCCGACTTCATCGATGATGAGTAGATGCACTAGAGCACTATCGTAGGAGTGAGAAGTATCAGTCCCATTGTATCTTAGCCTACAGAATGGTTCTTAAAACCATATGTTTTCCTTTCATGTTGTGGTGTATGTGTGTTTGTATCATGTGCATTGCTTGAATGAATGAAAAGAAGTTAGTTTGCAAAACCTGAGTCAAACTCAAAGTTTTAGCTTTGAAACCAAAACCATAAACCTTAGAACTTTCCCTCTTACCCCATTATCTATCTCAATCTTCAGATGACTCGTGGAAACCAAGGAGGGAGCAGCTCATTGCACGACCCAATGCTGTAGATTCTACAAACGCTCATTGCAGACCGTGAAGCTAGTAGGGCAGAGCGCCAAGCAAATCTAGCCACACTACAACAGATCGCCCAGATGGCTCACAACAAGCAAGGCCATGGAAATCAGGATCATCATGGATCCCCCAATCTTTAGCAAGTTTGAAGACCCGTTGGATGTTGATGATTGGTTACAGACCATGGAGAATAACCTAGAAGTCACCGGAGTGGATGCCAACGAGAAAGTTCTGTTTGCCACCCACTATCTGGAAGGAGATGCAAGAGCACGGTGGAACAGCACCTGCACAATGAACCACGATCATGTGATGATGTGAGAAGCCTTCAAAGTCAAGTTCAGCCGCACCCATGTGCCACAGAGTTTAGTCACCAGACTGAGAGATGAATTCAGAGAACTAAAGCAAGGCCGAATGACTGTAGTGGAGTACCGTGATAGATTCTTGTCCCTCGCCAGGTATGCACCTGATGAGATCAACACGGAGGCCAAGAAGAAGGAGAGATTCCTGAACGTACTGCATGATGAGATGCAGCGGTGCTAGTCAACATCCGTTTCGAGGATCTCGAAGAGCTAGTCGACTCTGCCATTCAGATGGAAGGGAAGATTAATTAAGCGAACGACAACCGCAAACGTCGGATGATGCACCAAGCTAGATCCAATAGTCACCAGAAGTATCGTCCCAATCCGTCTGCCAAATATGCCCCGCAGAACAATCGACCCCCAATGTCTCATCCAAGCTACCCCAGCCGTAGCAGAGGAAATGTGAAGTCCAGAGGAAACAACAACTATCACCCCGTCAAGTCCAACAATTTCAACCGTGCACCGTCCAAGTCCAATGACAACAACAACAACAATGTTGCACCGAGAACTGGAAGCAATGTCGTTCCCATGGCAGCAAAAGACAAGTCTCAGATTACTTCTTTCGAGTGTTGAGTGAAGGGTCACTACTGCAATGAGTGTCCCAAGAAGATTGCGGCCACTGCCAATGTGAACACTCGTTTGATTCTGGAGCATCGCACTCGTTTGTCACCGAAGAATTTGCATGCACTAGTAAGATTCACCCAACAAACTTGAAGCATGTCATGATAGTTCAAATACCTGGTTCAACCATAAAAGCTAGAAAAAATTGCAAAGCTGTACCTATCAGAATACATGGGATAGACTTTTATGCCAATATAATAGTACTTGGAACCAAAGGTTTGGAAGTAGTTCTAGGAATGGATTGGATGTCGAAGCATAAAGGGTTCATTGACTGTGCTAAGAAATCCATCACCATAACCAGTAGCTCTGGAGTATCAGTAGAGCATATATCTGAAACCTTGCCCCGTCAATTCAAGTGCAACAAGAGTCTAGCCCTACCCACCATTGACCAAGTTAGAGTAGTCTGTGAATACCCTGACGTATTCCCAGATGAATTGCCCAGTATGCCCCCAGATCAGGATATTGAGTTCATTATTGAACTAATTCCTAGATCCGGACCCATAGCTCATAGACCCTATAGCATGAACCCATCAGAATTACTAGAACTGAAGAAGCAACTGGATGCTATGCTGGAGAAAGGCTTGATTCAACCAAGCGCATCGCCATGGAGATCGCCAGTGTTGTTTGTCGACAAGAAATATGGAGGCAACCGTTTGTGCACAGATTACCGGAAGCTGAATGATGTCACCATCAAGAACAAGTACCCATTGCCAAAGATAGAGGATCTTTTCGATCAGTTGACTAGTGCCAGAGTGTTCTCTAAGATTGATCTTAGGACTGGTTATCACCAACTTAAGATTCGTGCAACAGATATTCCAAAGACCACCTTTACCACCAGATATGGATTGTATGAGTATATGGTCATGTCTTTTGGATTATCCAATGCTCCCGCTTATTTCATGAATCTCATGAATAAGATCTTTATGAACTTTCTGGATAAGTTTGTCGTAGTGTTTATCGACGATATTCTTATCTACTCCCAGTCAGAGGAAGCCATGAGCAACATCTGAGAATCATTCTTGAAACCCTGAGAGAGCATCAGTTGTACGCCAAGTTCAACAAATGTGAGTTTTGGCTGAAGGAAGTAGGATTCCTTGGACATATTGTTTCTGCCGAGGGAGTCCTTGTTGATCCTGCCAAGATCAAAGGTGTCGAAGAATGGGAAGCCCCAACCACTCAAACCCAAGTCCGTGCATTTCTCGGATTAGCAGGATATTACCGCAAGTTCGTAGAAGGATTGTCGAGCATCGCAAGACCCATGACCCAATTGTTGAAGAAGGACAAGAAGTTTGAATGTGCCGACAAATGTGAAGCAAGTTTCCAAGAGCTCAAGAAGAGATTGATTTCAGCCTCAATATTGATCATGCCAGATATCAAGAAGCCGTTTGATGTGTATTGTGATGCATCCAAGATTGGTCTCGGATGTGTATTGATGCAAGAAGGCAAAGTCATCGCATATCTTTCTCGACAACAAAAGCAACATGAGCAGAACTACCCTACCCATGATCTTGAACTAGCAGCTGTAGTGTTAGCCTTGAAGACATGGCGCCATTATCTTATGGGTAATCGTTGTGAGATTTACTCAGATCACAAAAGCTTGAAGCATATTTTCACTCAGAAGGAGCTGAATATGAGGCAAAGGAGATGGATAGAGTTAATCAAGGATTATGACCTTGACATTCACTATCACCCTAGCAAAGCCAATGTGGTAGAGGATGCTCTTAGCAGATTGCCGTGTAGGTTAAACACCATGATCAAGGAGAAGCAACCAAGTTTGCATGAGGAGTTGGAGTAGTTTAGAACTAAGCTAGTTAGCAAAGGATTTTTAGCTAGCATTGAACTTCAACCCACTTTGATTAGTCAAATCAAGGAAGCCCAGAAGGGAAATGCAAGTATCGACGAAATCAAGCATCGTATTGGTACAGGAAAGGTACCTAGATTCACCGAAGACGAAGAAGGAGTTCTATGGTACAAAGGACGTATCTGTGTGCTAGCAGATTCGGAGCTGAAGCAAGTTATCATGCAAGAAGCTCATGATACTCTTTATTCTATCCACCCCGGAGGAACAAAGATGTATCAGGATTTGAAGGAGCAATTTTGGTGGCACAAGATGAAGAGAGAAATAGGAAGATACATCACCAAGTGTGATATCTATCAGAGAGTCAAAGCGGAACATCAGAGACCCGCAGGACTGTTGCAACCATTGCAGATTCCATAATGGAAATGGGATTCCGTCGGAATGGACTTTATCACTGGTTTGCGTACTTCTAGTAGGGGAAATGACTCAATATGGGTCATCGTTGATAGACTGTCCAAGGTAGCCCATTTTATACCTGTCAAGGCAACCTACCAGAGTTCGAAGCTAGCAGAGTTGTACATTGCTAGAATCGTCAGTTTGCATGGAACCCCCAAGACCATAGTGTCGGATCGAGGAACCCAATTTACCTTGAGATTTTGGCAGAAAGTCCATGAAGGATTAGGAACCAAGTTGAATTTCAGCATAGTTATCACCGGCAGACTGATGGACAGACTGAAAGAGTCAACCAAATCTTAGAAGATATGTTGTGAGATTGTGTGTTAGAGTATGGATCAAAATGGGAAGATTGCCTGCCTTTCACAGAATTCTCATACAACAATAGTTATCAAGCCAGTTTGCAAATGGCCCCATTTGAGTTCTTCTATGGAAGAAAGTGCCACACCCCTTTGAATTGGTCGCAAGTAGGAGAGAGTCAGATTTTTGGACTCGACATCCTACGAGAAGCCGAAGAGAAGGTTCACAAAGTCCGTGAGCACCTCAAGACCGCCCAATCCAGACAGAAGAGTTATGCGGATAAAAGAAGGAGAGACCTGACTTTCAATGTCAGAGATTTTGTGTATCTCAAAGTTTCGCCATTGAAGGGAACACAACATTTTAGTCTGAAAGGAAAGTTAGCCCCCAGACATATCAGACCCTTCAAGATTCTGAATCGTCGAGGAGAAGTATCGTATCAACTGGAACTGCCTGAAGAGATGTCGGCCATCCACAATGTGTTCCATATCTCGTTACTTCGCAAATTCCTAGAAGTGCCGGAGAAGACCGAAGTTTTCAAGAACATCGATCCCCGAGCCATTGATATCAACAAGGATCAGACGTATCGTGAAGTGCCATCCGTATCTTGGAGGAAGCTTACAGAACCACCATGACCCGAAGTATCAAATTTCTCAAGATCCAATGGAGCAACCATACCGAAGAAGAAGCCACTTGGGAGCGAGAAGATTACATTAGGACTGAATTTCTAGATCTCTTTAGTTCCTAGTTTTCTTTTTTAATCTCGGGACGAGATTTTCTTTAAGGGGGGAAGGTTTGTAACATCCGAAAACTTTAATCAAGATCCAAATCACCCAATTTAGGGTTAAGAAAAAAATTTATCATTAAAATAATTAAGAATGCATATGTGTGTTGCATTAATATAGAATTGTTTTGAATTGCCATGTTTTTTTGTTCTAATGGTTATAAAATGATTCAAAGATGAATTCCACATCATCTAGATCATTCCCAAGCAAAATCCAAAGAAAAATAAATAAATTGGAATTAATAAAGGCAAATGGTCACTTTTGCCATTTTAATCCACTAGGTCACTTTAGGTGTCCCTAGAACTCAAAGTCCAACAGAAACATTTATGAATCTTTGCACCCCTTGCTAGTACAAGTAAAGATCTACCAAGGCCCACTTTGTGGTCCTACAAAAACATTTAAACACTAAATTTAAATGGCATTTGAAAATGGAATCAAGTGTAGGTGCATAGATCCCACATTTTCAAAAACCAGTCAAATGAGTTCAACTTGACAATCCCAAGCAACCACAGATGCTCAAGCTTAGGACCAACAACTCCACCAAAAATCTTTGCAAAATTCAAAACTTTTGTTCTTGCGGCCATTGTGTTGAGCAGTTGGCAGGGAAATAAAATCTGCCTAACTATCACTATTTGTGATCAAAGCATTGTCGAGCCATTTGGTTTAATTCTTGTCCCCTGGTCTCCCCAAGCTCTAACCAAGCTAGCACCAAGCTACCATTTAGCCTGGAGAAGCAGTGCCGCGCCACCCCGACGCCATGATCACCGGCCGACCATGCCCACGTCGTAAGAGCATGCCCCGCCCTGTTCCGCCGCTCCAGGGAGGTAGGCGTGATAGCACCGCCGCCCTTGGTCCCTTCCCTGAGCCTTGCCAGCCCCTAGACCACCGAGGAAAGCTCGTGCCCAACGCCTCTGCACCGTGCACAGCTTATGCCAGAGCGCCGTCCCCGATAGGCCAACACAAGCCGCGCCTTGATCCTAGCTCGCGCGTGCAGCTCCGCCTTAACCCCAGCACACCCCCTGACACACCCTCTTCCCGCTGCGCGACCAGCAGCCGCCATGAGCCGCCTCGAGCACCGCCTCTGCCGCGCAGAGCGTCGCTCTTTTCTGACCAAATGCCACCGCCCCTAGCGTCGCCTTTACGTTGTAGCTGACCATCAGGAGTCAAGCCACCGTCCGCCTACACCGCCCATGCCTCTAGCGCCTTGTACCATCGTCACCGATGAGCTCACCGTCGCCCTCACGGTCTCCTCGTCGAGCCTATATAAGGAGCCCTCCCCAGCATCATTTCCTCACACGACTCAACTCCCATCTCTCTCAAAACCATCCCACACTATCGCTGGAGCCGCTCGAGCAGCCATTCGCTAGAATGGCGCCGGAGTTCGCCATAGCAGAGAAGAAAGGGGCTCGTCGATTTCGTCCACCCTAGGAGCCGCCGTGACCTCGCCTAAGTCTGCTGTTGTCTCCTCGTTCGATCGCGCCCATTGCCATGCTAGCTGGAGCCCTGGTAAGCCCCATTGCACCCCCACCAAGCCGCTAGGGTTCCATCTCGCCGGTGACCTATCCGTCGTCGACGACGGGCCACCACCATCGATCTAGGTTCTAATCGTGCGGTCCACATCGCCCCGTACCGCTTCACGTTAGAAGAGCCGCTAACATGCGGGACCCCCATGTCAGCTGTCCTCTGCTCCGCGGAGTGTCACTGGGACGGCCCGTTAGTGTTCCCGCGCTGGCCCTAGAATTCAAATTTAGGATTTTTTATTTAGACTTAATCTAGTTTCTGTCCACTAGTTTGAAAATCAATTCAGAAAGTACTGCTGAACCAAATGACATGATTCCAATTTTGTTGGAAAGATAATTTAAATCTATATCCAAGCCCGTTGGATTTAAATCAATTAGTGTTATAGATCATCTATAGCAAAAATAACAAAATAGAGACTTTTCTACATTCAAACATTTTTCAAAAATCAACCCTAATAGCTTTTGAGTTGATTCCAACTCTCAAAAATCACATTTGATAATACCTTCTGAATATGTAATAATATTTAGGTTTGCATGCATTGACTTTGGACTAGTACCAAAATAATGCTATATAGGCATTTCTAGTCACTTTAAATCATTTAAATATTAATCTTAAACTTATTAAAATATGATCCAACATTTAAATCACATTCCCATGTATTCGAATATGTGGTGATGACATGTGTCCACATGATCCCATGTTTTAAATGGAGAATATTAAATCTTAATTAATTTCAATGAGTAGAAATTAATTTTCTCAAATAAAATAAATGAAACTAGTTCATTAAAAGCTTATGATGTTTGTGATGATACTAGATCATCAAATATGTGCCTTAGTGTGCTAAATAGACTAGTTAAGTATTGTTTGGTGATTGTGTATCCCGTATGTATTTATAGACGATAGTACCGACCAAGTCTACGAGGAGGAGGAGTTCTACCCTGAAGAAGAAGAGGAGAATTTAAACCACTACACCAACCAAGGCAAGCTAATACTCGCAAGCCATCATTAACAATGCAAGCTAACACTTGCAATTTTCTTAACTATGCAAGCCAGAACTAAGCAAGTTAACACTTGCCCCCTTAACTTGAGCAAATGCATTAGGCATGCTTTGGTTATACCTTTTGATTTATACCCATCCCAAGTTTTCTTACAAGCTTTAATTTCTTTAACTTTACCAAAGTTCTTTACTTTGTTTATAGATAGCATAAAGAGTATAAAACTTGACCTATCTAGTTAGAATTAGATGTCATTCTATGGCATGAGATTGAGATTAGTATCCCACCTTAGTGAACACTCTTAACTTAGTGATTATAACTAAACCACACACTTGATCACTTTAGATGGGAATACTTGGTGAAAATGACTCGTGAAAACCTTGGAATGATAAGTCATTCTATTGAGATGTTTTGACATGTGTTGAGAAACACAAATGGTTTATGATGATGAAAATGTTGAGGCATGAGCCTTAGCCCCTTTATAAAAACTGATGGTTGGGTTCGGATGCGATACCATTCCAATTTTACCGTACAACCACAATACCTGAATTGTGTAAGGCTTAGCCGGAAGTTTATATGCATTAGTATTGGTTACCTTGCAGGAGAGGTTTGAGCTGAGGCTACCTCTCAATGTTGTCCACCTATGCAGTGCCCAGGATGGCAGATGGCCATGGCTGGGACGCGAAGCTCATAGGAGAGGTGCTTATACTAGAGTGTGTAAATGAAAGGTTATGTTTGATTATCTGCATACTAAGTATGACGATTCAGGGTTATCCCTGATAGATGTATCGAATTTTTTCGTGAAAGTGTACCACCTCTGCAGAGTGTCAAACTATTCGAATAGCCGCATCCGCGGTTATGTACAGTTGGAGTGGCCATACTGTTCTGTTGTCAGATGTTTTCAAAATGACTTATGAAATGAATTGTGACATGACTTGACCACAACATGGTTGTGACTATGACAACTAAGTTCCCACTTAGGTGATTTAGAACTTTATTTTATCTTTCTTTGTTGCTGAACTCATCTTAGGTTTCAAACTTAACTTTACAAATAAACTTAGAGTTTAGCATTCATACTATAACTACCTTACTTGTTAGTGATAGTTTGCGAGTACTTAAAGAGTACTCATGGCTTTGTCCCTGGCTATTCCCATGGCCAGACTATGAGGAGGACTATCCAGAAGAAGGACTGCATGATGGCTACGACAACTAGGATCATCTCCCATCGTCAGCATTGCCTGTGACACTAAAGATGGAGCCCACCACTATGCTATTTATTCCGCTACTTGTTTGTATTAAGACTAGATCATGAGATCCTTTAATTGTGTAAGACCTTATTATGGTTTGTAATGGATGATATACTATGATATCCAATCTGTTATGTCTCGCAAAAATAGTAATCCTGGGATTGCGATGTATGGAATAACAGGCATCTAGGATTAAAAATGCGGGTGTTGACACAAGGCTGGAAGTCTAAGTGGTTTTATATCAAGCATCAACCACTTGAAGGCTAATCTTTCGGTTTAGCCCCCTTTGATCCTAAGAAACCTTGCTGCAAACTTGAGTCCTAGGATCAATGTCCTTCTGCCAAAGAAATGGTTGAAATCCAGTCCTATATTGATCGCATTTCGAAATTGCGCCACGAAGTAGGCAAGGAATTGTCGGGTCTCCAGATCCTGGCATATTTTTTGCGGATCCGCGTCCAACCGCTTCAAGCTCGGCCTGCTGGCATGTGGGCGTATACTGGGAAGAAGGACCTGATGAGGATTTCCTCGAAAGACCTTACCCTCAAGGTATATGAAAAGAGGGTTCAAAACTTCACCACTCTTACCAAGAAAAGCACGGTTCCATCCAACTGTGTTGTGGAGCCTTATGGCAAGAAAAACCGGCTTCCCGAGGTAGAGTTTTTCCTGCTTCCATCTTTCCTTCTTTTTATTTGCGAATGAATTTTTCCTCTATGAATGACTGGCACTTTTTCCATGTCTTCTTCTTGTGTAGGACTTTGATCACTTAAGCTCACTTCCTCCTCTCCCTGGAAGCTGTGAGCCCCCTGTCCATCCTTCCGCATCCGACGATCTCCCTGTGACTGGGAATGCCGAATGAGGAAATGGATTTTTCTGATTCCAATTCTTCGTCGAAGACGCAATCTCTTCCATCATCTTGCTCTGGAGATTTTCACGTGGAGTGTGCCGGTGATAAGAGGAAGCGTCCCTATGCCGTAGAAAGGGTCGAAGACTTGGATGACTCGACTGCTTCCAAACCCTTCGATGCTGCTCCACTCTCGGCTGCTCCCACAAAGATGAACTTGTTCCGCTTTGCGGAGGATGTTTCTTCGTAAGTGTTTGACTACTTCTTTACTGCTTTTCGGGTAATTCTTTTGCTGATGGTTTTCCCAATTGTTTTGTTCTGTTCTCTTGCAGTGATGATGATGAAGATCCTCCCGCGTCTCCCCTTCATGCATCTGTTGCCTGCTCTGCAAAGAAATCTCCTCCACCGTTGATGGAGCTGAAAGAAAAGCTTGTGTCTTATGTGGAGAAGATTGTTCAGAAAAACATCGCCACTTTTTCAAGGCTGCTTCCGCAAAAACGAAGAAAACGACTAGTAAAGGTGTGGCCATATTCGAAAATCCTATCGCTGTGGATATGAAAGATGTAAGTCACTCTATTCTTCAGAATTTTTCTGCCCGTAGCTTCTTTTTACTTTTCCTGATATCCTTTGCTGTGATGTTCTTCTTCATACTTTGATGCACGAGATGGTTGATATGGCCTCTCGCTTTATAAAAATCTGCGATGAAGTCAAAGAAATGAAAGGTATGTCCCGTTCATCTTCGGGATCTCTTTGTGAATGTTTCTTCTCCAGTTTTCATGATTTATTCGTGCAGCCGCCGCAAAGGAATCCGGAGTTATTTGGGATGAGGCGATGAAGCGTGCTGATGATCTAGAGGTCAAACTTCAGGCTGCTGAAGAAGCTTTGGAGGAGGCTAAGCAGAAGGCAAAAACTGATGCTGAAGAAGTGGCCAAGCAAGCCGCAGTTCGAGATGAAAATCTTCGACAATGCCTGGAGGCCCTCAATGATTCTTTGACACGTAAGTTTTTTCGTCTTGTGTGGTTTTACTTCATTTCTTTACTTCTATCATCAATATTTTCCCCTGTTTTTTATTTTCAGAGTTAACTGGCCAGAACCTGGTGCTGCATGAAGGCAAGAAGGTTGATCCTTTGTCGGATGTTGTTAGCACCTTGGAGGCCAACAACGTTCGTGGGCGCAACCTTCTTGTCCGCTCCCACCGTGCCTTCAAAAGCTTTCATGGCAAAGTATTCCAAACCAAGGAGGTGCCAAACAACTTGAACGATCTTGTCACTGTCTTCGGTGCCGATCCCAGCCCCCTTGTTGGTTATAGCTTGATGCAGTCGAAGAGTGGTATCGAAACTTCAATGGCACTGGCAATGGCGCACGTCGAGAAGGTCGACTAGGAGAAGGTTAGCTCCTCTGTCCCAGTCACCTCCAATGGCCAAGAAATTGACTTGAAGCCTCATATTAAGAGGGCCAGAAAGTACTCTCGGTTGCTTCTGGGCCTAATCTCAGGCTTGGAGAAGCCAGCTGCCCCTTCTTTGACGGTCGATCCTTCTTCGGCTACTCCTGCCGTTCTCGTAGCTAGTGTCCCTTCTGCTAGTGCTACTGACGAGGGTTTAACTCGTCAATGCCCATTGTTATGGACTTGGGTTTGGAGAAGGAGGGAGAGCTAGAGACATCTATCGGCTAGCAAACAAGCACACAGGGGACAAAGGATTTACCCAGGTTCAGGCCTCGTAGAGGTCCCTACTCCTGCTTGTCTGCTCGTGGAATTATTGAGGGAGTCGAAAGTTACAATGGTGCACAGATGCAATCTGGCAAGGGTTGTGGAAACTAGGGTTGCGTGTGTCCTCCTCGCCGCCCCCTCCTAGCCCTTATATAGATAGGCGAGGTCTCGGGTAGTAGGTCGAGTCGGTTACAAGTTAGGGTTTTCCCCTTCAAACTTCCTATCTTTAGCTTCTTCTTGTCCTTCAAGCAATCGAGAGTCCATAGGTTACTCGAGTCCTTTCATATGGGCCTTGGCGACACCGTAGGCCTGTACGTATTCGAACCATATATACCAAGCTCGAGTACCTGTAGGGTATACCCATGTCAGCTACTCTCTCTTTGAAAGTGATGGCTTCATAGGATTTATTTTGTAATATTTATTGTGTCTCCCTTGTTGTTATTGTAATGAACCTTTAACTTTTCTAGCTTCCTCGTGCTTATTTTTACAAGAAAGCAACTTTTGAATATATGCGTATGAGCTTGCTTTTGTATGCTGAACGTTTCATATCTTTCTTGTCTTGCCATATTTTGAAAGAATCTTCGGCTCCTTCTGGATTCACGCAACTGTCGGATGTCGTTTCGTCTTCCACTGTAGTAGGTGCGACCAGTACCACCATCGTGCGTACGGTGGACCTGCCGTTCTATGCTGAAAAGATTGAACAAGTGAAAAAACTTGAAGGATATGTCGCCCAATCTAAAACACGCCAGGTCCTTAATCACGAAGCTATTTCTTGGAGGAAATTTCCAGGGCAAGTGAGAAGCTATGATGTAAGTTTTTCCTTATTCTTTCTATTGCTCCTTCTGGCCTTTGGGAAACCAATATTTTCCCCCTGATTTGTAAGCATTCTATTGGGGATATACTTTCCAGGTATCCTCACTATGCCTCACTGACCAGGGTGGCCCACTTCAGGTTAGAGCATTGCTTCATGGGCAGCCCAGTCAGGCAGAAGAGACGGAGTCCAGTCCAGCTACGGGAAGGCCCAGATGATTTACTGACATAGGCCCATAGTGTTACTTGTAGTTCAAGATGTACTTTGTAACCGACTCTTAGTCGTATCCAGATAGGTTTCTCCTGTAAACCCTAGGCCAGATATCTATATAAGCCGTCCTAGGGAGAGCCTTTAGGGAACCTACACAATAGTCTACAATCTCAACTCACACAGGTGAAACCCTTGTAACCCATATTCCGGCTCTGCCGTATTACTGGATTGCTAGCAGGAGTAGGATCCGTCCAAAGCTGGCGGATTTGAACCTGGGTAAACTTGTGTGCTCACCGTCCCGGAATACCATACGTCTCACACCCCTCTCTTCCGCACGCCTCGAGGACCCCCTCATGGCGTACTTTTCATCAATCCGATGACAGTTGGCACCCACCATGGGACGATTCGGATCTGCGTTCCGGGCGGAATCTGCAAGAATCGGAATCGGCGAGACCATTGCCGTCAGTCGCATCCTCTACGCCAGCGATGTCCCTCTCATAGTTCTCGACGAGACTTGGATTCCAGCTAGGGAGGCTGTAAACGCCTACTCCATTATGTCTTTCCGTGAGATTGATGTTTACATCAGCTTTGCTGAACCTGCCCCACCCACCCCAGTGGTGATGATAGAGGAAGAAGAAGTTTCTGGCTCCCCTCTATCCACGGAGGCAGCGGAGTTCCGGATCCCAGAAAACCCTAATCCCACCTAGCCTGCACCCGTGGCGGAGATAGTGGAGAAAGCTGAGCCTGAAGCAGATCTTGCGGCACAAGTTGAATCTGGAGTGGATCTCCCTAGAGAGGTCGACTCCCAGATCGACCCACCCGCTGAGATCAAAATATAGGAGGAACAAGTCAACAATGCTGGTTCCGGATCTTGTAACGCCAGAATAGATTAACCCTTCCTAAGGCATACGTTGAGGCGCATGATAATGAAAGACGCAAGCGTGGATGAGGTTCTCGAAACCAGCAGAATTTTCGAGGAAGCCCACGTGGAAAGCGGCAACTACCTCGAAACGCACACATCGCACTTTGTCGGATATGTTGGACCCGGATCCGGCTCTGCCGACACTGGAGACAACAAGGACTCGGTGCTGGAGGCGATCGGAACAAACACCGACTTACCGGCATCTTCGGATGACTCCATGACATCGGCAGATTTCCAAAAATTCTCCATGGAATATGAAGAGGAGTTCAACTCCAAAGCTGCAGAAGAAGGAGAAGCCATGGACGAAGGCTCCGGAGAAAACTCTCCCAAAGCGCATGATGACATGGAACTCAGAGTTAATCTCGATGTCCAGATGTCCGAAAGTACCGATCAGAGCTTGACTCTGGGAAATGGACCCATAGCCGTCTTTTCTACCGGTGCTGTCAAGAAGGCAAAGAAGAAGAACAAGAAAAACAAGACCCTGACAAAAGATCCTCCAGCTGAGGAAGTGGTTGCTGAGGATTACGAAGAAGACTCGTATGGAGCCTTAATCCCAGACAAGCCCAAAGAAGCTTCGATGGATGGACACATGGTTAGCACTGGTGCCTGTAAGCTCATCGATGCTGTATTAACTACACCTATCCTTATAGCGGCAGAACTTACTACTGCGGAATTGGAGGAAAGGGCCTAGACCCTAGAAGCGCGTCGCCAAGTACTCCTAGATGAAGACAAAAACATCGAGGAAGAGAAGAAGTGCATAGCTACTATGGAGAAGCTCATCTCTCTACAACACCTAAAGACCTAGAAAGGATACGTACGGGCGGATAAATTTTTGGAAGTCCGCAAAGTCCTCTTTGAGGGAGATCCAGGGATGCCACATACCGACAACAATGGAGATCTGGTGTACCCAACACCAGTACAGAACACCGCTGTGGCCCGTGACATCCTGGCAAATAATCCAGGCCTGGAGGAGGTTCGGCTTGGCATTAAGCTACTCATCAAGGGTCTGGGGCAACAGAAGGTCACGAAATCCGGAAGCGGAAAACTGGTCTCTCGTTCTGACCAATGCCACATGGATCCGGCCTGGGATGATATCAGGCCCCAACGGATGCCGGAACAGCATCACCGTTTCGACCGTCGGGAAGACAACTACTCAAGAACCGGATCTTCAGGCCAATGGCACAGAACCGCACGTGACTGGAGCAATGTGCCCCAGCCACAGAGAGAGATGCAGTTGCAGCACTGTATCCGAGACACCCTCCTCGGCGAGACTCATACAATCGCAAAGAAGAAGACAAAGAGAAATGTCGGGAGGAGGACCGTCAATGAATGCCACCTCCTGGACGTACAAACCGTCCGCCTGAACGTCACCAAACTACAGGGAACGATGGACATCGCGCCGAGTCAAGCTGGCAGGGGGCTCGTCGTAATGAAGACCCTCCCCGGAACCGGAAGAATGACGCTCCGAATGGAGGCCGACGATCAACCGGAAACAATCCCTCTGATCCACCCTCTCCACCAAGTAGCCACCACAACGGCTCTCAAGGAGGGCGCCATGGCGGAGGAGGTGGTGGAAGAAGTAGAAGTCCGGTTCCAAGGCACCGCAGCCACAACCGTCAACCAGGATGGTGATCTCTGTCACCAAGTGATGCGAGACACCGGATCAACTCTAACATAGAGGCGCGACGCTACAAGAACAACGAAATCTACGTGGGTCCAAAATGCTTCGTACCGCGTATACGGCAAACACACTTCCCAGAAGGATTTGCTATCTCAAGGCACATTCAAGCCTATGACGGTGTAGCTCGGCTAGATACTTGGCTCCAGGATTTTTTCCAGGCTTGCTGCATCACCAAAGGTGGAAACAGCTTGGTCGCGACCAGATATCTCCCACTTATGCTGCGGAAGACGGCATGATCCTGGCTCAATGAACTTCCGGAAAACACCATCCACAACTAGTATGACATGCAAAGCGCGTTCTTTCAGAATTTCGAAAGCACATATCAGAGGCCCTGTATAGTAGGAGACCTGTAGCGTTGCACCCAGAAGGCCGGAGAAACTTGTCGAGATTACCTCGAATGATGGATCGACACTAAGAACTCCCGCGAGGGAGTAAATGACTAAACCGCGATTGAAGCTTTCATCGCAGGAGTCCCAATTGGTTTACTACGCCATCGCTTGAAGTGCGACAAAGTCACTGATTTGGGAGAGATGATAGACACAACGAGCAAGTATGCAGATGCTGACGACGATGCAGAAGGACTACTAAATGTCCTAGCCGTGCCACATTCGGCAAAACAACCAAAGAAACAAGCTTAGAAGCGCAAGAACACCTCGGAAAAAAGCCCAACGCGGAAACGACGGTTGTTACTGCTACTTTCGGGTCTGGAGGACGAGGAGGGCGTGGCGGTGGCCGTGGACGCAGTCGTGGGACATCAAGGGTCCAGGGTAGAAGAGACCAGCAACCTGGAAAAACCTACTAGTGGGCCGACATTGCCAATAACCCGTGTGTGCATCATTTAGATCCCAACGGGGGCTCGTCCCACATGAACGCAGAGTGTCGTTTCAATGACGACATCAAAAAGGACGACACCGCTGGTTATAGGGCTAAGCGGAAGAAGGGAAAAAAGAATCCCGAAAAAGAGAAAGAGGCCAAGGAAGATTGCGACATGGAGGAAGATGATGCTTCAAATCCCAAGTTGGATGGAAAGAAGAACTTCCCAACGAAGAAAGACACTTACGTCACCTTCCTTGGGTCTCAACTAGTTAAGGTCAACAAAGCAGTACTGCACGAACTCAACGCGACTGTTCCGGCTATTCCAAAATAGTTGGACTGGTCGGAAGTCGAAACCACCTTTGACCGTGCTGATCATCCGCCTAAGTTGCATAGGCAAGGAAAATATGCCTTAATCGTCAATCCAGTTATTGACGGCTATGGCTTCTCCAAGACCCTCATGGACGGCGGCAACAATATCAATATTCTATATGTTGAAACGCTACGCCGGATGCGGATCTCGGAGACACAGCTGAATCACAGCTCTGTGATCTTTCACGGAGTTGTCCCAGGAAGACAAGCAAATTCCCTGGGAGAGATCACTTTGGATATAACCTTTGGTACTCCAAAGGATTATCGGATGGAAGCACTTTCCTTTGAATTGGTCTTGTTCAAGAGAGCCTACCACTCTATATTCGGACAGCTGGCTTATTGGGCTTTTATGGCTCGTCCGTATTACATTTACAATATGATGAAAATTCCAGGTCCCAACGGCATGATCACCATCAGGGGAGACCCGAAGAAAGCACGAGTGCGAGGATGGAAATGCCACCTTTGCTGAAGCCGTGCTGCACGCCCAGGAGTACCAGGAGATCAAGAAGACCATCGACCTGTCCGAGATGCCCGCGACAAAGAAGGAGGTGACAAAGCCGACTCCAGAGTTGAAGGCATCAGAAGAGACAAAAACGACACCGTTGAAGGATGATGACCCCTCCAAGGTGACCCAGATAGGTGTAGGTTTAGATAGCGCATAGGAAAGCGCACTCGTTAAGTTCCTCAAAGCAAATTAAGATATCTTCGCATGGCAACCATCTGACATGACCGGCGTACCTAGGGAACTTACCGAGCACTCTCTAAATGTACACCCAAACGCTAAACCCGTCAAACAGTCCTTACGACGGTTTGGCGATGAAAAGCAAAAATCAATAGCTAAGGAACTAGCTCGGCTCGAGTTAGTCGGATTCATAGAAGAGGTTATCCACACTGAGTGGTTGGCCAATCCTGTAATGGTCCCTAAAAAGGACACCACTGATTTAAGGATGTATGTTGATTATACTGCCTTGAACAAGGCTTGTCCCAAAGATCCGTTCACTCTGCCTAGGATTTATCAAGTTATCGATTCTATGGCAGGCCCGGAACTCCTATGTTTTCTCGACGCATATTCCAGATATCATCAAATTCGGATGAAGGAATCAGATAAAGTCAAAACTTCATTCATAACCCCTTTTGGAACCTTATGTTTCGTTACGATGCCCTTCGGGCTCAAAAACGCAGGAGCTACCTACCAGCGCACTATGCAGCATTGTATCCACGACCAAATCAGACACAACATACATACATATGTGGACAACATTGCGGTGATGTCCAAAAAGAAGGAAACCCTAATTTCCGACTTGGAGGAAACGTTCGCCAATCTACGCAAATACAATATAATGCTTAATCCGAAGAGGTGTTTATTTGGAATACCAGCCAGAAAATTGTTAGGTTTCATCGTGTCTCAAAGAGGCATAGAGGTGAACCGTGACCAGATCAAGGCTATACTCAACCTTTCTAGGCCTACTCGCCTGAAGGACTTTCAAAGACTAACTGGTTGCATTGCTGCAGTTAGTCGATTTGTGAGCCGGCTTAGTGAAAGAGCCGCACCACTTTACAAGCTCCTGAAAAAGACCAAGAAATTCGTTTGGACTAATGAAGATGAAGCTGCACTACAAGACTTGAAAACGGTACTCTCGTCTGCTCCTATCCTCGCAACACCAGAACCCCAGGAACCAATGTTGCTCTATATCGCTACGACCCATATGGTTGTCAGTGTCGTCATGGTGGTGGAGAGACCAGAGGAAAAACAGGAACACCCGGTGCAGCGTCTGACTTATTACCTAAGTGAAGTCCTAACTGAATCTAAGCAGCGGTATCCGCACTATCAAAAGCTGGCTAATGGTGTGTTCTTCGCATCCCAGAAGTTAAGGCATTATTTTCAGGAACATATAATTACCGTGGTGAGCAAAACTCCCATGAGAGATATTGAGTATAATGGGGCATAGAGCTTTCATCTTTTGACATTGAGTATAAACCTCGTACAACAATAAAGTCCCAAATCCTTGCTGACTTTGTTGCTGATTGGATAGAGACAACGAAGAATATGACCCTCCTAGAGTCGGAATACTGGACCTTGCATTTTGACGGGTCTAAGGCGCTCGGGGGCTCGGGGGCTAGCATGGTGCTCAAGTCACCCCAAGGTGATAAACTTTTCTATGTGTTGCAAATTCATTTTACGACAACAAATAATATTGCCGAGTATGAAGAGCTGCTACATGGAATCTGAATTGCTAAGGATATCGGCATCCGACGATTAATGTGCTATGGAGATTCGGATCTTGTTGCTCAACAAGTGTCGGATATCTATAATGCAAATAAACACATGGCATCATATAGAGCTGTCGTGGATGAATTATCGAAATTGTTCGAAGGGTTTGAGGTTCAACACATCCCTCGAATAGAAAACGAGGAAGAAGATGCATTATCTCGAATAGGCTCTGCGCGGAAAAAAGTCCCGGATGGCGCTTTGTCGGAGCACCTCAAAGTTCCTTCATTTAAAGGAGTTGACGACGAATATCCAACCAAATCCGACTCACCTTTAATAGTAGTCCTCGCTGTGATTCCCAGCTGGACTGAACCCTACCTTGATTATTTGGTAGACGGAAAATTATCCGATGAGCAAAAACCTATACTATTATAACTGGTGAGCTCTATAAACAGAGTGTGTCTTCAGCGCTGTGTATCTCCGGAAGGAGTGGAAATCCTAAGGGAAATCCACGAAGGCGAATGCGGTCATCATGTTGCAGCCAAATCTTTAGTGGCAAAAGCTTTTAGACATGGTTTTTTCTGGCTTACAGCTATGGCGGATGCCGAACGGCTGGTCAAGATGTGCAAAGGTTGCCAAAAGTACGCCAAACAAGCTCATGTTCCAGCAGATCAGCTGAGGACAATACTAATACATTGCAAACATATCTATAATTTTTGATGTTCCATGCTTGTTTTATATCTACTTTCTTATGTTTTGTCCACACTTTGGAGTATATTTATACACTTTCTTGGACTAACCTATTACCAAGATGCCACAGTGTTAGATCCATGTTTTCTGCTATTTTTGGTTCTAGGAAAGTCAGAAAATAAATATTCTCGGAATAGGATGGGACAAAATCCAAAGTCAATATTTCACCGAGGGGGACACGGAGCCAGAACACGATACGGAGAGGGGCCATAGGCCGGCCACACCACCTTGCTGCGTGGCTAGGCCTAGCCCGTGCCAGGGGGTGGTGTGGCTGCCTAGGACACCCCCTCGGCCTCCCCTTTCGCCTATATTTTGCCTCTGATACAGAAACCCTAAGTACCCAATCAAAATTCCACGAAAGAGTATGTAGCCGCCGTCATCTCCATCCCTAGACCGGGAGGGATCTGAAGCTCTTCCCGGCACCCTGCCGGAGGGGAGAATTCAGCCTGGAGGCCTTCTTAATCACCATGACTGCCTCCGGTGTGACGCGTGACTAGTTCATCTCTGGACTACGGGTCCATGCAATAGCTATATGGTTGGTTCTTCTCCTTTGTGCTACCATGTTTAGATCTTGTGAGCTCCGTTCATGATCAAGATCATTCATTTGTAATCAGACATATTGTGTTTGCGGGGATTCGATGGATATTTTGATGCTATTTCAGATTGATTATTGATTCTATCATGTCTTTGTTATTTGTGATCTTGCATGCTCTCCGTTATCAGTAGCTATCTTGGCCTAGTAGATGCCAGCAACTCCAAGAGGAAGTATTTATGCTCGATAGTGGGTTCATCCCTCTAGTAATCTGGGGAAGTGACAGAAATCTCTAAGGTACTAGATGTGCTGTTGCTACTAGGGAGAAAACAACAATCCTTTGTTCATAGAACAATCGCATTGTTTACTTTACACGCAATTCTTAATGCAATTATCTGTTGCTTGCAACTTAATACTGGAGGGGGTTCGGATGATAACCTGAAGGTGGATTATAAGTCATAGATGTAGTTGGATTACGGTTTATGTATAATGTTGTAATGCCCAATCAAATCTCATAGGAGTCAAGATGATTAGTATATGCTTGTAGGCTTTCTCGATGTTTTTCAATTGCCCCGCTGTAATTTGTTCACCAAACATGTCATCTATCTTAAGGAGAATCACCGCTAGTGAACTATGGACCTCGGTCCTTTATTTTACTATCAATATACAATCTATTTACTGTTTTCTGTTTACTTTCTGCAAGCTATTACTATCTTCCACACAATACGTTTAATCCTTTGTTTTCAGCAAAATCGGTGAGATTGACAACCTCACTATAAGTTGGGACAAAGTTCTGGGGTTATGTTGTGCAGGATTCCAAGTTGGAAACAACACCTTGGAGGTGTTTCCTTGCTCCTACTGGATCGATAACCTTGGTTTCATAACTGAGGGAAAACTTGTTGCTGTGCTCATCATACCTTCCTCTTGGGGTTCCCAAACGAGCTCGATATATTTTGGGCCATTAAATACCTATAACATGGACTTTTGCGGTCTGGGGGCTTGACATGGTAGGACCCTTTAAACAAGATCCAAGTGGATTTACTCACCTCTTAGTGATGGTGGATAAATTCATGAAATGGATTTAGGCTAAACCCGTCACAAGTTGTGATGGAGCAACAGCCAAAAGATTTGTTGAGGATGTCATAATCCGATACGGTTATCCGCATAGCATTATTAAGGACAACGGGAGTAATTTTTTCTATAGGGTAGCTTGCTGAATTCTGCGATGAACAAGATATCCGGCTTGACATTGCGTCAGTCGCACATCCACAGGCTAATGGACAAGTCAAAAGAGCAAATGGTCTAATCCTGCAAGGCCTAAAACCAAGACTCAAAGCACCAGTACGTCGTGTTGTGAGGGCTTGGGCAGAGGAATTACCCTCTGTGATATGGAGTTTGAGAAAAACTCCAAACAGGTTAACCAGATACACACCTTTCTTCTTGGTCTATGGTGAAGAAGAAGTTCTTCCTAGTGATTTGATTCACACTTCTCCTCGCGTTGCTGCGTATATTAAAGAGGATGCTGAAATTTCTCAACACAATGATCTCGATTTAATCCAAGAAGTGCACATCGTTGCTGAGATGAGATCAACAGCCTATCAGCAGAAGTTACGCAAGTATCATATCCAGAGAGTCAGAAATCAGTCTTTCAACAAGGGCGACTTGGTTCTTTGGCTTGTGCAGAAAAGAAAGCACAAACTTTCCCCAGTATGGGAAGGGCCCTTTTTAGTTAGTCGATTATTACATAATGGTTCTTACTATCTAACTGATATGCGACCAGTCAAAGAAAGACCTGCTACTAAGAAGAGAAAGAGAGCTGGAGGCAGTACAGGCCCAGAAGAATTATGTAACATCCCAATTTCAGCAACCCTGATTTGTTGTCCAAAATGCAAAAATCAGGGGGAACGAAAACTTTTTCTTGTTCATTAGTGTAGTATTGCTTGATTGTTTGTTTGTGCTTGTGCATGTGAGTGTATTCCATATGATACTCCTTACCTTACCATCAGTTGACAAAAGCTATTTAACAAAACTATCCTGGCTCAATTAACATATTCTCAAATGTTCTGGCATTCCAAAACCTGAGCCAAGATGCTTATATAACCAAAACTATTTTAGTAGCTTCTATTGACAAAACTATGGAGAGATATTTAATATAACCTCCTTAATTTTCAAGACAGAACCCTCAACTAATCTTATCTTTAGTTTTCCCAAAACCTCTTTTCAAAGCATTTGAATTCTACTATTGGTAGAGATACCAAGGAATCTCATCTTATTCAAACTCCAACACTTCAAAATGCCCCAACCTTACCTCAAGCTAAGCTGGATGGTAACCCTAGCAGTGGATTTGCTTAGTTATAAGATGAGTTGCCTTAATCTGCTGTCTGATGAGTTCCTTGATCTGCTGTTTGACTTGTTTGCTTAGGAAGTAGTATGAGCCACTCTAGGAGATCATCACTAGGATCAAGAGGTTTGCAAGTCACCACACCCTAAGCAAGTTTACAAAGCAATATCAAATCACTAGATACTAGGTGATCATCTAAAAACCTTAACCAGATCCATTCTGAAGTGATCCATTCTAGAAGTTTCCAAGTCCATGAAGACCAATACCAAGCATGGATCCCTTCTACTCAATCTACACTTCAACATAATACACTTGATGATGCTTTGGTACCTTGCACCCCTCTAAAAAATTCCCTCTCATACTCTAGTCAAAATCCTCAAAACTGCCAACATCACCTTTTTGAATGCCTCCCTTTCTCAAACCATGTGCATTTTTGGAAATGCACTTGAACCACCTTGTTAGCCATTCTAAGGACTACCAAGTACCACTTTTTACCTTGGTTAGATCATCATCCAACCTATGTTTTCTTGATGGTTTTGCAGGCAAGAAAATAACTTTTTCTGCAAATCTAGTCATCATGCCTACTTTGACAGAAGCTCACACCATCATCCAACCTTCTATGGACCAAATCTTGGAATGGTTGTGTTCTACTCATATAGGTCTATCAAAATCTACTTCACTTGTTCCAAGTGGATCTTTGAGCTTATTAAACCCAAATGGTTTATAAGGCAACATGACACATCTCGTATGGCAGCCTTAATTTCAACAAAGTTTGCCATCACTTCCAGACCATCTCTGATGTAACCAATCCAAACTTATTATGCCATTATCATATATATGACTTGGTCTAACTATCCATATATCCCTTGCATCAGGGTGAGCTCTGAGTTCCAAGATCTAACAAGGTTTTGGTGGTATAAAAATAACATCTCCCTAGATCCACAACTCCTTGTTTTCCATCTTATTCAAGTTGGATTTCCATTCCTCAAGGTTGAAAATGCTTGCTACACCTTGTATACATCATCTAACTTGATCATCAAGATTTCTCAAATATTATCCATAATTATTATAGCTCCAAATCTATTAAATTCCTTTAATAGACAAAATCTCAAAACCCCTTTCCCAATGGAAAGTTTGGGTTTTGTCAAAACACTTCCCCAAACGTTTGCTTATGTGAGTTCCATATATCATACCGTATCTTCCCATATCAAAAATAAATATTTTTGAGAAGCTTTATTATTTCTTTTTGCCTATTTTCTTAAATGGCAGAAATGGAATAATAATTGTCTTAAATACTTTTAAGCCACAATAAATCTTGGGAAAATTCCCCTAAGTGTGTATTCACATTTGGGACCATATCAAACCAAAAACCAACCTTATCCAATGTAAAAATATCAAATGATCTTCTAGAAACCATTTCTGCTCTTTTTGAATAAATGGATTTATGAGGACTAAAACCCCTTATAAAAATCCCAAATAATTCCTAGATATCTACCTTGACCCCATCTACCTACCAGTACCATCTCCCCACTTTGTCCTATGCAAAATTTTCAACTTCCTTCACAACCACCTATTTACTCAAATTAGCAAACCTAGATAGTATTGAGTTAAAACCATACGAAAACACCACCAATCTTGCAAAACAATGCCACATAGCATCCACCCCTCCTCTGGTCGACCAGCACTGTAGCTAAGCTAATGTAGCACTGCCATCTTGGGCCCATGTGCTTGTATGAGAGAGGGAGAGGCATATCTTGCAAAAGATCTTGCACATTAAATGTTTCCACAGCCAACCACTGCCCCTCTCTGCTCCTACACGACCCAAATCCCACTCTTACCCCTCCTCACCGCCCTCTAGGCCAATCCCTGGCCAGCTCTACCCCTCCTCCATGTCCAAAGTGGACATTCTCTCCATCTAGCTCTCCCCCTCGGTATAAAGGCCACATGCCACCCCCAGCACCCCTCCCTGCATCATTTGCTACCTCTCCTCCTCACTTACATCCCTCAGTACCCCCTCTTCCTCCCCTGCTCTGTGCTGCCCGGGAGAAGAAGAAGGAGAAGCTTCGGCCTCTCACAAAAATCGAGCAAGGCTCCCTTCCCCTTCCTCCCCCTTCTCTACATGTCAACTAGTCGACTCCCCTACCTCCCCTGCATCTAACCATGGTCTTCTTTTTTTTGCCCAGGACCATCCCCTTCGTCGCCACCGTCGAGCTCCGACGAGCTCTCCTCGGTCGTCATCGCGCGAGCCAGATCCCGGGCAGGAACCCCTTCTTCCGCCTGTCCCCAAGGTCACCGTCAAGCCCTGCTTCACCTCCGTCGCTCCTCGTCGCCTCCCTAACCCACGGTGAGCCTCCCCGCTCCTTCCTATGCCCCCTATAGGGTTTCTGCTTGTCACCGGCGCGCCTAGGAGGACGATAGCCGTGAGCCGTCGATTCCTCATCTAATCGAATGGTCCACCGTCGCCGACACCTCTTCGCGCCCCCTCGCCCACTAATGGACGAGCCCCGCCCGTCAGGTTGAAACCCGCGCCGCGCGCGCTCCCTCGAGCGCTGCTTGGGCCATCCCGCCTCTGCACGGCCCAGCACCCCCAGATCCAGCCCAGTTCCCTCTTGCCCCTTTTCTTTTTCTTTTAAAATTACAGATCTAGGAATGTACCATTTAATTTAAATCCGTTTGAAAATATAAAAAAAATCCCAACGCCAGGATCTAAAATTCTGGGAGTCCTCTGATGTTTTCTTAAGCATGCAGAACTGGACCCTTGCCAAAAATAGTTTTATTTATTCCTTGGCAATTAATCCACTAAAGATTGTCCTATGCACTAAATAAATTTCCCAGAGAGTTTTACATCTCCAATTGGGGAGGACCAAGGCCCTTCTGGAAGGAAATTGTTATACCTGGCATCTAGCATTTATCTTATACCAAGGTGAATAGTAGTGTGCCCATAGCAAAAATACCAAAACCAGCCACTATCTGCCTTGGGTAAATTCTCTAGGTCAAACCAAATGTGGTATTGACCTGATTTCACCTCCCAGTACACCCTAATATCAGCATCTATCAAACCCCAGCAGATCAGATTATATTGAGCCCTGGTTGAATTTTAGTGATTTAATTACTTCTGTAAGTGGTATTTTCACTAAATAAATCACTCCAGGAGTTTGATAATTCCAAAAAGAGTGAATCTAATTTCTAAGGAAAGGTATTCTAAATTTCTACCACATGCCCTTGGAATCAACTCAAGAGCTTCTGTAGAATTAATTTGATGAAAAAGACAAAACAGTTCCAAAATTGTCTTGGGATTTTCCTGAGGGCATTTTCGTAATGGTTTAGACTTGATTCCAACTCTATGAGGTTCAGCACCTCAAACACTACCTAACCACCCAAGGAAATAACTTTTGGGCCTCTAGATAAATTCTGGTGAATTATTTCCTCAAACTAGAGTTAATTCCACTATAAAAAGCAGAACTAAATCTAGGAAATTGATAATCTAGTGAACCCACTTGTGTTGGTCTTGTTTTGTCAAGACCTATCTAAGGATATCATGGCTTCACATTGATATCCTACAGACCTCAAGTCTCCACCACAAGTCCTTGGTATGTATCCTAAACATCTATCTTCCAAAGGAAAAACACCTCAATGGCAATCTAGTAATTTCACTCCTAGTATCCCACTCCTCCAAAACCTACTAAGTTAAGTAGGATTCAGTATGTTTGTTTGCTGTATGGTTTGATGCATGTATGCCTTGTATTGATTGTGGTATCTTCTGCTTGCATGTATACTCGATGACGGCGATAGTGTGAGTGTTTGACGACAAGAAGGAAGGGACTTCTTATTATTATTTATTGGGTATTCTTGGTTGTCTAAAGAAGTCTAGGGACTTTTTGCTGATCACAGGCAAGCCACCATTCCCGAATTCCGATACTTGCTCTACTCTCTTTATTACCTGCTTTGTATCCTCTTTATAAATTGCATTATCTACCTGCATGTCTTGTTTTATAAATACTGCGCTAATAACTTGGCTCCTCCAAGTTATGACTTTGTGTCCCTCGAGGCACCACCCTGATGTACCTGCCATCTTATCCCTTTAGACCGAGAGTACGATGGCCAGCATCTTACCTCGTTGAAAACACCGGTTTTGAGAAAATGAATTGTTTTGGGGATTTACCCTACTACAAAAGCTTCAAAACAGTTTTGTAAAACCCTTGGGAAGAGGCATCATTCCAAGCGGATGTTTTAACTACAGAAATGATGTTGATGAGAAATGAGAAAGTGAAGGGATGTTCTACGCCTTTACCGGAACAATTTTTATCCGTGCAACCACATTACCCTAGGTGCTAGGGCTTAGCTCGTAGTTTGTCTTCATTAGCCGAGGCAGCTTGTACAATGCTTACAGGGAGAGATCCCTTGAAACCCGGGCAGGCGCTAATAGATCTACGATCTGGAGCATGTAGCTTGCTTTGGCAAGAGTGAGCCTGTCTTGGCAGGAGTGACGGTGCAACAATTGGGTCTCCCGCGGACGGTATGACTTAGGTGGTACGGAAGGAAGTGGAGTCACCAAGTTAAGGTATGCGCCAAGTTGCGTCTTGGGTATACGCGTGTACGAAAGGCAGGACTATGTCTGGGAGCCACATACTCGTTGTCGGGGAGAACAAACCCAAAACGAAAAGCCGCCTTTACTAGGGTCGACAAGCGAAAGGTTAGGTTTGATTATCCGGACCCCCATCTAGAGTGGTAGTGGGCCGTGGTTGTATCCCGGCGGATGTATTGATTCTTATTGGGAAAGTGCGCAAACTCTGCAGAGTATAATCTATTCGAATAGCCATGTCCACGGTCAAGGACGATTGGAAATGTGATGGCTAGGAGTACCCAAACGGTGTTTGTTTGGGAAAGAACAGATGAAAGAATGAAGGTTCCAGGGGAACCTGAGTTTAAAGTGTTGTTTTGACCCGAGGAGGTCAAAGAGGTTTACAAAAGGGTTTTTACTCCAAAATGGTTTTCAAAAAGGTTTTCAATAAAGATATGGGAATATCTTGATTTATAAAAAAGAGGCATGTTTCAAAACTCTTTTTCAACTAAGATGTGGAGATGCCATAACTACAAGTGATAGTCTAGGCTTTTCGAAAGCAACCCTAGATAGAGCTATCTCGCCACAACCAGAATTGCATTTCCTTATTTCTCTTATCTTGGTGGTTTGCGAGTACATTCAAAAGTACTCATGGCTTTGTCCATGGCTATTTACTTGGCCAGACTTTCAGAGGTTCGACATTGGAAGATTAAGGTGACGTCCAGCAAGCTAGGCCGTCTTCCCATTCAGTCGCCTATAGGTTGAGGCACGATTAGGCTCTACGCGTGATGATGTTCCGCTGCTAAAGTTGTTGTAGCCATAATGGCATTTATGTAAGTCTTGTAAATTCGTTATGTTTCGGATGTTGTAATGATACTTGTCGGTTATGTTCCACGGCTCACTGATCATGGGAACGTGGATATATACATAACAGGGATTTCTCGGATGGATAATCCGGGGAGCCCAGAAATTAGACAGACCGTGGAATATTGCTTAGCTACATCCCTTTTATTCTTAAATTATCTTTCTTTGTAATCATATATGTGTACATGTTCAATGAGAAATGAAGTATTTGTTGCCTCAAATTTTTTCTGAGAAGTTTTTTACCATCTTATTTCCAAATGATCATGTCATAGTCGAAAATCCCAGAATGCTTGAAAGTACTTTATGCTCATGTTTATGCTGGTTATGATTTACAATTCTAAAAATGCTACCTTCGGGTATAACTCTAAATTTTTTAGTTTGTACTTTGGTTATTTATCTGATTGCCATATGCGGGTATTTTCCGAGTAGTGAATTGTTGGTACTGAAAGCCGGCTCTATTTCCGAGTTTAAACTGGTTTAGCAATTGAGCTCCATTGCTCGGCAGAGATTCCGTGTGGAAGGTTGGCCGGCTCACGAAAGGGACAAGGCGGAAAGCCAGATAAACGATAAGTGCAAGCAAAACAAATAAGTGCTTATGTAAACATTTCAGGCACAATAAATAAAAATCCAAAAGTGCTAAATAGAAGTAACAAATCTTAGCACTAGCAAAAGTATTATGCTACTTATTTACAACCCAATTGTTTTCAGAATAACACAAAGTTTTCTAATGCTCTATGATGCAGGGGATGAGGAAGGAGCAGCCGACTCACTGGAGACATCACCCTCGCCCCGATATCTTTCCGAGACGTTCAAATCCGATACGGTTTGTTCGTCGTCAGAAACTTCACCAGTTTCTTCTGTGGGCGGAGGCGGCGTCTCTACGCGAGTGAACAAAGGAGTGTCGTAGCTGGTCATATCAGCTATTTGACATCCATATACGGCACAGGAGTCCATGATAGCCATGATATCTTTCTCCTGACTATCTTCATCCACAGTCGAATACCCTCTGGTCACTTGCCAGATCTCCATGTTTCCATGGTGGCTCATGACCATGGTGAGAGCGTTCTGTGCTACGGTACGCGCATAGGACATGTTCTAGTCCTAGATAAGCTGGGGCATCTCCTTGGCCTTATCTCGCACCTAAAAGCCATACATTTTGTCCATGTCTGGAACCATGAGTACTTCACCAATATCCTCCAAAGATTGGCGAAAATCATGAAGTAAATCATTGACTTTTGTAAGCCGGCTAATGTGAGACTCGGTGGAGGAGGAATCTGGTAAATTCAGAGGACCTACGCATAAAATGCAAAGGTTAGAAAACATACCCGAATTCAAAGAATCGGAAAAACGGAAAGTCAGAAAGTAGGAAACATACCAAAGATGGCATCGTCAACTTTGGTCTTCTCTTCCCTAATGCTCTAGAGTTCAGCCCGGAGTGCCTCAGTGATGTCCTTCTCTCTGAATAGCTCATTACTGAGATCCAAGATTTTCTTATCCTGGAGCACGATCTTATGATCGCGCTCTTCGGTGGCCATGGAGGTGGATTGAAGAACTTGAGCAATGCTCTTCTCATGATCCGCTTTGAGCTTATTCAGCTCTCAGCATAAGTCGGCATTTTCCACCTCCAGGGTCTTCAGATTCTCGGCCTCTTCAATCATGGCACGTGATTGTTTTACCAGTATTGCAAGTAATAGACAACGATTGAGTATAAAATTGGACTCTGAAAGCAAAAAAGAGCAAGGGTAAGGCATGAAATTTTTACCTTTAGCCTCATCCCTTGACACCTATAACTGAGCATTTTCAAGCCGGAGAGCTCTGATCTCTCTCCGCTTGTTTCAGATATTCCTCAACAATTCCTGGTTATATGAATTAACTTTCTGTAAGTCAGAATACCCAGGGTCAGAAGTCTACTAAAGACTCGGGCTAATATTTTTACTAATATCAGCACGAGCCTTGCGGGCTACACTAGTTCATTCTTTGGCATCCTATGAAAGCATAAATCCGGATCATCTATCCAACTTCATGCTTGTGGGCTAGAGGATATGGCATAAAGTAAAGTAAAAAAGTCGTGTTGGAATTCCGACTTACATGTTGTTCATAAGTGAGTTTGCTCAAACTCATGTTCACCTTAGTGGTAACCTTATCGGGGAGAGTTAGCGGGATCACTGGTGGTGGCAGAAGCTCGCCGGTTCTTAGTCTCTCGTCGCGAAGACGGACTTGTTCAAGAAGTTTGGAGTACTTGACGTCCTCTGCTTCTTGTGCTTCTTCTTGTTCGGCGGTGATAGTCCGTCTATCCAGGCATTGCTGGGCTAGCCGTTGGATCTCCTCCGCAGATTCACGAGAAATGCCAAGTTTGGCAAGACCCAGATTGTTGAGAAGGTTTTCGGTGAAGGTTTCTGCCGAGGGATCATTACCCATAGAGGGTTCACCCTTATCAAAACCTGAGTCACCCATGGTGACGTCAGTTTGCGACCCAAGGACCGCTTGCTCTGCTGGTTGAGCCGGATCTTCCGCAACACGCAGAGATGGAGTAATCCTTGGCGCTGCGGAAGGCTGTGGGCAGGAGTCGGAGGCGCTGTGGCAAGAGAAGTCAAATTCAGCTTTGACTGGTGCAGAGGCTTTGACGAGCCTCCCTTCCCCTTGCCCTTGGTGAGTTGTCTAACTCTGAAGAGGTAATAGAATAAAAATCGTTACACTTTAGAAAGAATAAGAGATAAAATACAAAGACCTTGTGAGGAAAGTTACCTCTTCACAACGGGCACCTCCTTTGTGCCGATAGACACTGTTGGAGCTTTACACTTCCGAGCAAGTGTGTCCGGCAGTGGAACCAACTCTCCATCATCCTGAGATAACTCAGGAGGATATCCTTCGATAGGAGAAAGCTCCGACTCGGGAAGGTCGGCAAGCTGAAAAGGGAAAAGATATTTCAATATTGCAAAAAGACATAACAATGTAAATATGAACACATACTTCGAGTTACTGCTGGAAAACTTACGGGTATCACTGGATTCTCAGCCGTATGCATGTCCAAAGATAGCTCCGGGATTTTCCTCTCGATCCGCTCCCTTATCAACCATTTGATTTGGGACTCATAGACCTTTTCCGAATAAGGACAGGAGCAGATCATAGAGAGTCCTTCTTGGACGCCATGATGGAATGCATAAGCCGGTCACCATGATGTTGGAGCGGCTGGATCCTGCATGCCAACCAACAGTGGACCAAGTCGGACCCTTTAAGGCCCTTGTGATTCATAAGATATTCGATCCGCCTCTTAGCATGAAGCAGATCATCAGTGAGAGCCGGTGGGTTTGCGTCCCAGGAAACTTGGGGCGTGGCGGCACCGTCGACAAAAGCCGGCAAAGAAGTTGCTTTGCTGGGAGCAGGTCTATCCTTATGATAGAAAAAGGTGGATGGCCATTGTTTCACCGACTCACTAGCATTAATTCTAGGGTAGACCCGTTATCTCCTAACGGAAAAGCTAAGAGTTCCAGTAATGTAAGTATTACGGGCGGTGATAGAGTTTCTCCGGGTATGAAAGTAGTACTGGAAGAGTATGAGACTCGACCTAATGCCGAGATACCCCTCGCATAGAGAGGCATAAGCACTCATCTCTAAGAGAGAGTTCGAGGGAGATGGTGGAGTTGAACTCCATAGTGATCTATGACCTCGGAAAAGAAATCTGAGGGTGGAAAGCTCAAACCTCTGTCGAGGTGGGTGCCAAAATGCACCCGCTAGTCGGAGTTGGGTTGGGGAATGGTTTGTCCAAAGCCGCTCCGCTAGTCACCGGCACGGAGGAGCCCTTCTTCCTCGACAACGCGGAGCTTGGTGTCGTCAAGGATGCACGTGATCCAGACCCCGTGAAAACTTTCTTTCTCCGCCGTCGTCGTTGCTGCCGCTACTGCAGAAGATGAGGCTTCAGCCATCTTGTGGGCTGTGGTGACCTCAGAGGGGCGGCGCCCTGGGAGTTGGGAGGCAGAGGAACTCTGGTTCATGGGAAGCGTCGGGAGGAAGGAAGGAGCACAAGTGTTAGTGAACAAGATGGGAAAGAATCCTAACCACTTATATCCTCCAGCTGCGCCAAGATTCGTGTAAATGCAACAGTGAAACATGCCATGCATCATGGCAGGAGCTGGATAACCTCCTCGTGAGGATTACACCGCCTCGATCTCCGTGCACGCATTAAAATGATGCCTCGGTCCCGCTCGAAGCGGACCCACCAATGGTCATGGTGTCAGGAATGTCTAGCAGTGACGTGACGTGACTTGACTAGTGTCAGGTTACGTCAGAGACCAAGTTCCGGCTTAGTTTGAATTTCAAGCTAGAAACCCGAATAATGTATTAACGGGTCCGACTCGTTTTGAGACTCGGAACCTATCCTTTCTTTTGAAGTTTGAGGAACCCTTCAAGACTCTGCAAGCCGAGATCAAGCTAGGCGATGATGAAATCCGACTCTGGATCTTGGAGGCTTCCGGGGGCTACTGTTGGGGATATACTTTCCAGGTATCCTCACTGTGCCTCACTGACCAGGGTGGCCCACTTTGGGTTAGAGCATTGCTTCACGGGCGGCCTAGTCAGGGAGAAGAGACGGAGTCCAGTTCGGCTACGGGAAGGCCCAGATGACTTACCAACATATGCCCATAGTGTCATTGTAGTTCAAGATGTACTTTGTAACCGACTCTTAGTCGTAGCCGGATAGGTCTCTCCTATAAACCCTTGGCCGGATATCTATATAACTCGTCCTAGGGAGAGCCTTTAGGGCACCTACACAATAGTCTACAATATCAACTCGCACAGGTGAAACCCCTGTAACCCATATTCCGGCTCTGTCATATTACTGGATTGCTAGTAGGAGTAGGATCCGTCCAAAGCCGGCAGATTCGAACCTGGGTAAACTTGTGTGCTCACCATCCCGGAATACCATATGTCTCACACCCCTCTCTTTCGCACGCCTCGAGGACCCTCTCATCGTGTACTTGTCATCAATCCGATGACACATTCGATTGTGCGAGAGGGAGGAAACCCAACATCTGCGCAACCGAATGTGATCTCTTGTGTCTGCCTCCCGAACTGCTGAGTCAGATTTTTGGACCAATCATCACCGTGCTTATGCTGTGGCGTTGCTCCAGGATTTCCTATCAAAGTTGGTGCAGTTTGTCGAGTGCTGCCGCAGATCGCTTGCCCTTGTCTATAATGCCATGTTTCCTCGAGATCCTCAGCCTTAGACCTTGGCGGATTTACTTGTGAAGTTTCGACAAGGTGAAAAGATTCATCATTTCATGAAGATTCAACTTGTGGTGGACTTGGATGATGTATCTTTGTGGCTTTCTCCCCCTTCCGATGGTGGCCTTGTTGATATGGCGCCTCATTACGCCGCTGCTCGTAGTCCTGCCATTAGGATTGTTCGAAGATGCTTGGAGGCAGACGAAGATTTTTTGTAAATTTTCCTATCTGATAGCTTGCTTGCGCAGCCTTTGTACTTTGTATAAGAAATATTGTATAGAGCCATTTTTTGTTGTCAAAAAGGTCGTATGTTTCATACGAGATTTTGATTGTATATTGTATTTTTGTTTGAGGACCCAATGAACTGATGTCTCTCTTCATGTGCCATAGAAAATTGTATGCGGAGAAGTACTTTCTTAATTCATTGATAAACATAAACAGATACATTGCAAGGGTGTGATCGCCTGGCCGTTGTCCCTTATTGAATGTAAAGTGCATCAAAGTGAAGTTTTTCCTTGGGGAACTTTGGCTTCTATTCTTGGGGTAGTCAATCATGGTCCGTGTTGGTGTGTGGGATGCTCTCGTGTTTTCGACGAGTGGGTCTTCCTATGCGGGACCTATAGTGGAGGCCGCATTTGTTGCTTTTGCGGGACCATTGTGCGGTTGCTCTTCTGATATTTGCTTCTTCTGGGTGTGCGCTTCGTGTAATGACTCCTCATCCGCTATTTTTAGCTGTCCAAGTTCTGTCTCCATCCCGAAAGATTCCGATATTTTGTTGAATTCCCGATCGCAGATATCTAAGCGACTAAAGCTTCCTTTTACTATTATGACCCTGTTAGGGGCTGGCATTTTTAGCACCAAGTATGCGTAGTGTGGCACTGCCATGAACCTAGCAAAAGCTGGTCGTCCCAGGATCGCGTGGTGATACATTGCAAATGTATCTATAATTTTTGATGTTCCATGCTTAGTTTTATCCACTTTCTTATGTTTTGTTCCAACTTTGGAGTACTTTTATTATGATTTCTTGGACTAACCTATTAACAAGAGCCATAGTGCCAGCTACCTATTTTCTGTTGTTTTTGGTTCCAGAAAAGTCAGAAAATGAATATTCTCGGAATTGGACGGGACAAAAGCCAAAGTGCCTATTTTTCCAAAAGGGATCAAGTGCCAGAATACGAGACGGAGAGGGGCCAGGGGCCGGCCACACCACCTGGCTGCGCGGCCAGGCCTGGCCCACGCCAGGGGGTGGTCTGGCCGACCCCAGCACCCCCTCGGCCTCTCCTTCTGCCTATAAGTTTCCCTCAGGACGAAAACCCTAGGGACCCGATAAAAAATCCACGAAAGAGTCTGTAGCCGCCGTCATCTCTGTCCCTAGATCGGGGGGATCTGAAGCTCTTCCCGGCACCCTGCCAGAGAGGGTAATTCACCCTGGAGGCCTTCTCCGTCACCATGCAAGCCTCCGGTGTGATGGGTGAGTAGTTCATCCTTGGACTACGGATCCATGTAGTAGCTAGATGGCTGGTTTCTCCTCCTTTGTACTTTCATGTTTAGATCTTGTGAGCTCCGTTCATGATCAAGATCATCTATTTGTAATTCATACATGTTGTGTTTGCGGGGATCCGATGGATATTGAGATGCTATTTCAGATTGATTATTGATTCTATCATGTCTTTGTTATTTGAGATCTTGCATGCTTTCCGTTGTTAGTAGCTATCTTGGCCAAGTAGATGTTAGCAACTCCAAGAGTTAGTATTTATGCTCGATAGTGGGTTCATGCCTCTGGTAATCTGGGGAAGTGACAGAAATCTCTAAGGTACTAGATGTGCTATTGCTACTAGGGAGAAAACAACGATCTTTTGTTCATAGAACAATTGTATTGTTTACCTTACACGCAGTTCGTAAAGCAATAATCTGTTGCTTGCAACTTAATACTGGAGGGGGTTCGGATGATAACCTGAAGGTGGATTATTAGTCATAGATGCAGTTGGATGGCGGTCTATGTATTATGTTGTATTGCCCAATCAAGTCTCAAAGGAGTCAAGATGATTAGTATATGCATGTATTGCTTTCCCGGTGTTTGTCAATTGCCCCGCTGTAATTTGTTCACCCAGCATGTTAGCTATCTAAGGAGAGCCACCTCTAGTGAACAATGGATCCCGGTCATTTACTTTACATACAATCTACAATCTTTTACTGTTTTGTGTTTACTTTCTGCAAACCTTTACTTCTTTCCATTCGATATGTTTAATCCTTTGTTTTCCGCAAAACACGGTGAGATTGACAACCTCATCGCAAGTTGGGGACAAAGTTCTGTAATTGTGTTGTGCATGTCTCCACGTTGCTACTAGCACCGGTAGTGTGCCCTGCCAAAGCTCAGCTAGTAACACCTTTGAGGTGTTTCCTTGCTCCTACTGGTTCGATTAAACCTTGGTTTCATAACTGAGGGAAACTTGCTGCTGTGCTCATCATACCTTCCTCTTGGGGTTCCCAACGAGCTCTACATCAACACCACGCACCAAGCACTTTTCTGGGCGCCGTGTATTGAGCCATCAAGCGATTTTCTGGCGCCGTTGCCGGGGAGTCAAGGACACCTTCACAAGGGGAGTCCCTCATAACCAATCTCTTTACTTTGTTGTTTTTGTTTTGCTTAGTTTATTTTTGCTTTGTTTGCTTGTTTTGTTCTTCAAAAAACACAAAAAAAAATAGTTGTACTTGTTTGCTTTTTATTTGAAAACCCCAAAAAATGATTACTCTTGAGAACACCAAGTTGTGTGACTTCACTAGCACCAACAACAATGATTTTATGAGCACTCCTATTGCTCCACCTATGGCTGAAAATACTTTCTTTGAGATAAAACCTGCTTTGCTCAATCTTGTTATGAGAGAACAATTTTCTGGTATTGGTAATGAAGATGCTGCTTCCCACCTAAATAACTTTGTTGAACTTTGTGAGATGCAAAAGCATAGGGATATAGATGGTGATATTATTAAACTGAAATTGTTTCCTTTCTCTTTGAGAGGAAAAGCTAAAGAGTGGTTGAATTCCTTAACTAGGAATAGTATTGATTCTTGGACTAAGTGCAAAGATGCTTTTATTGGAAAATACTATCCTCCTGCTAAGATTATATCCATGAGAAGTGAAATAATGAAGTTTAAACAACTTGATAATGAGCATGTTGCTCAAGTTTGGGAAAGAATGAAATCTTTGGTAAAGAATTGTCCCACTCATGGACTGACTGCTTGGATGATCATCCAAACTTTTTATGCAGGATTGAACTATTCTTCAAGGAACTTATTGGATTCAGCTGCGGGAGGTACCTTTATGACCATCACTTTGGGTGCTGAAACAAAACTTTTGGACAATATGATGGTTAATTATTCTGAATGGCATACTGAGAGAGCTCCACAAGGAAAGAAGGTAAATTCTGTTCAGGAAACCTCCTCCTTGAGTGATAAGATTGATATGATTATGTCTATGCTAGTTAATGGGAAAGCCCATATTGATCCAAACAATGTTCCTTTAGCCTCTTTGGTTGCTCAAGAAGAGTAAGTTGATGTGAACTTCATAAGAAATAACAACTTTGGCAACAATGCTTATGGTAATAATGCTTATAGGAACAATTTTGGTAACAACAATTATAAGCCATATCCTCCCAACAATGGTAATGCTTATGGAAATTCTTACAACAATAATAAGAGTGCTCCCTCTAAACTTGAATTTATGCTTAAAGAGTTTATTAGTAAATAAACTGCTTTCAATAAAACTATTGAGGAAAAACTCTCTAATGCTGAAAGAAATATAGCATCTTTGGCTGAAGCTCAATCTACTTTGAATAAAATGGCTGCTAAACCTGAAACTAATGAGAATCCCTTTGCAGCTACTAATGCCATACAAGTAAGAATTGATGAAAATGTTAGACTATTAGCTGAATTACATGCTAAGTGGGAAAGAGAAGATGAAATTGCTAGAAACATTAGTGTTTCTACTATTACCACCACTAGTGTTGAGGCTAGCAATAGTTCTACTACTTTAGATGATAAAGTTGATTTTGATCTTGATGGTTGCAACATCTCTGAAGTTATTAAGTTCCTACAAAAGCTTGCTAAAAGTCCTAATGCTAGTGCTATGAATATGGCCTTTACAAAACACATTACTGATGCTCTCATAAAGATTAAAGAAGAAAAGATGAAACATAAAGCTTCTATTCCTATAAAGCAAGAACATGGTTGGGAACCCGTCATTAATATGAAAGTGAATGACTTTGATTTCAAAGCTTTGTGTGATCTTGATAGTAGTGTTTCTATTATGCCTAGAAGGATTTATGATATGCTTGATTTGCCTCCTCTTGAAGATTGTTATTTGAATGTCCCACTTGATGCTAATGCTAAAAAGAAACTCATGGGGAGTCTTAATGATGTTCTTATTATGGTTAATGATTCCTATGTCCCCGTGGATTTCTATGTTTTGGATGTTGAATACAATGCTTCTTGTCCTATTACTTTGGGAAGACCTTTTCTTAGAACTGTTGGTGCCATCATTGATATGAAAGAAGGCACCATTAAATATCAACTCCCACTCAAGAAAGGTATAGAACACTTCCCTAAAAAGAGAGAAAAGATTTCTTTTGCTTCTCCTATGAAAACAAAATTTGGTCTTAATGCTTCTTCATTTGAGAACACTTGATTCTTTCTTTACTTCTTATGCCTAACTTAAAGGCGTTAAAAAAAAGTACTTGTTGGGAGATAACCCAAGAGTTTTAGATGAGTCTTGGAAGTTATTACCTCTGTAATAACCTCTCCTCATCCTTTTTATTTGATTTTTGTGCCAAGAGTAACCTCTAATGAGAGTGAAGTAATGATGGGGAAAGTTGCTGTCCCGAAACAGATTTTTGTGCTTCACCGTAAAAATTCCTGAGAGAGTTCTGTACGTCGGATTGAGCTGTAATTTTTTGTGCTTCTGCCCCAGGTTGTTATATAACTTTCGTTAGTTCAATACTGTTTGATTTGAGCAATAGAAGGGCTTCGAAAAAAATCGTCTTTATCTGCTGGTATGTTTTGACAGATTTCTGCCATTTTTCTGCATTTGCTTCTTGTTAGTTCCTTCTTGAGTTCCTTTGGGGAATTGAGCTTTTTGAGGGAAGTTCTACAGTAGATAGTTTTCTAATGGAAGTTTATTTGGTGTTAGAACTGAACCTTAAGACTTATTTATCTTAAGTGCACTAATGTTGCTAATGAGATTGTGTGAAGTTTTGTATGAAGGAAAATTTTCAGGTGTATGGAAGGAATGAGTAATGAGATGAAGGATGGACTAAAGATCAAGCTTGGGGATGCCACGCGTGTCACCCCAAGAAATATCCAAGAAGTTCAAGAGTCAAAGCTTGGGGATGCCCAAGGCATCCCCTTCTTCATCAATAAAAATTCCAGGTTTCTTCCAAATGCTTCATTTTTATTGTTTCATGCACAGTTGTGTTTTTCTTGGAGCGTCTTCTTTTTCGTTTTTGTTTTGGTTTTTAGTTTGCTTGGTTTGCTTAGTTTTCTGAATAATTTGGTTGGACCCCCTCTTTCATACATTGGTTTGCGAATAGTTTGGTTTGGTTTGGAAAAGAGTAGGAAAGTTCATGCTTATGTGGTAAAAAGAGCTCGTTTTTACTGTGGCTATGTTTTGTCATGCCATGCTTGATATTGTTTTGGCTTTATGCTTAGTATTCTTTGTTGTAGCATGACTTGTTATAAACAATTTAGATTGCTTAATGTGCCTTGGATGAATCATGCATTGTTTTAGCATATTAAAGCATAGTATAGTGGTATTCTCCTTTGATGCTTTATTTGGGTTGACTTGGCGCATGCTCACACCATGTTATGACTGTCACAAGTCACCATAGCCTTTATGATCCTTTAGTTTCCAACTTGTAGTATCACTTTATGCTTTGATCAATGATGTTTTATCGCTCTACATGATTATGGCCATTATTGCTCTCTTAGTTTGTCACCCCCAGTCTTTTGCTAGCCTCCACCACAAAGTATGAGTTCCACTCATGCATCCAACTGCCTAAACCAAGTTTTTCCAAAGAGTCCACCATACATACCTACTAGCTTATGCTATTCCAAGTATATTCATGCTTTTGTCTACCTTTCACTTGTTATGAGAAAACTAGTGATTAAAGCTCTCACGAACTTGATGGCACACTTTACTTTTTTGCCTCTAATAGACTTGAACCATTGGGTCCTTCTTTGTTGCGTATATGCTTGCTCTTTATAAGTTGAAATTAGCAGAACCATGTTTCATGGGGAACGCTTTCAACATTGCACTTGTACTTTGTACCCCGTTGATATTATGTTCTTTTGCTTACAGATCCCGGCGGTGTGAAATAAATGTGGAACTTGTAAGATCATGAAGTTTATATGTGTGTTAGAGAAACGCCTGGGCCGCTAGCCTAAGCCATGCCTAATCATGGTGGAAACTTGCAGCATCACCATAATGAGAACTCTATGAAGCATCCTCAATAAAAACCTATGCAAATAGCAAATAAAAAGATCGCTGAGATGCTCATTGTCTGCTTGCCTAGTCATTTTGATTATGGGAAAGCTCCCGTATCATGTGCAAGGGGTACCCCGTTGGCGGTTCTTAATGATACACATGTACTTACAATGATAAGAGCTTACTCGTGACTGAAGTTGAGTAGCATGAGGATCGGTCTTCGTAAGTAAGGGGCAGGAGATTTCGGTTTATAACCTGTCAAGCATATCCTCTTAGTTGTGTCACTTTAACCTTAATCACTTTAAGATGCTTACGATAGGGGCAATGAGAGCTGAAAGCTATAAGTACCATAATTTTTAGAAGCTCTTTATGAGACTTGAATCCCTACTTCCTTTTTACAAAAGGCCTTTCTTCCACCATTATATTGAGTCTCCACCTTCTCTTTTTATGCACTACTTTGAGAGCATAGTGGCCATTCTTAGTTCTCTGTGCATTGTCCCAAGACTAGTTGATTAATGCATAAATTGTTACTGCTTGTTTGAAACTATTGTATCTAGTCACTCTTATGAACTTTGAAGGTGTCCTATGCATTTATATTTGCTACTCTATTGAGGGACAAGCTGAATACTATTATGCTATGTTTTTTTATGTGAAACAAACAAACGTCTTGCAAAGCATGTTATTCATTAATCTTTTGTTTGTGCCTTTTCATGTTGCATCTTAGTTTCTTTGCTTATTGCTAGAACTTTGTCTTTCATGTTATGATTGAAGTACTATGATCCCAGCCTTGAATGTTTTGCAAATACTTTTGATCAAGTTTTTGATGGTGCATGTCACCTCAAAAATTCTTTCTTTTTATCACTTACCTACTCGAGGACGAGCAGGAGTTAAGCTTGGGGATGTTGATACATTGCAAATGTATCTATAATTTTTGATGTTCCATGCTTAGTTTTATCCACTTCCTTGTGTTTTGTTCCAACTTTGGAGTACTTTTATTATGATTTCTTGGACTAACCTATTAACAAGGCCACAGTGCCAGCTGCCTGTTTTCTGTTGTTTTTGGTTCTAGAAAAGTCAGAAAATGAATATTCTTGGAATTGGACGGGACAAAAGCCAAAGTGCCTATTTTCTGGAAGGGATCAAGTGCCAGAATACGAGACGGAGAGGGGCCAGGGGCAAGCCACACCACCTAGCTGTGCGGCCTGGCCTGGCCCACGCCAGGGGGTGGTCTGGCCGACCCCAGCACCCCCTAGGCCTCTCCTTCCGCCTATAAGTTGCCCTCGGGATGAAAACCCTAGGGACCCGATCAAAAATCCACGAAAGAGTCTGTAGCCGCCGTCATCTCTGTCCCTAGATCGGGGGGATCTGAAACTCTTCCCAACACCCTGCCGAAGAGGGGAATTCACCCTGGAGGCCTTCTTCATCACCATGCAAGCCTCCGGTGTGATGCGTGAGTAGTTCATCCTTGGACTATGGATCCATGTAGTAGCTAGATGGCTGGTTTCTCCTCCTTTGTGCTTTCATGTTTAGATCTTGTGACCTCCGTTCATGATCAAGATCATCTATTTGTAATTCATACATGTTGTGTTTGCGGGGATCCGATGGATATTAAGATGTTATTTCAGATTGATTATCGATTCTATCATGTCTTTGTTATTTGAGATCTTGCATGCTTTCCGTTGTTAGTAGCTATCTTGGCCAAGTAGATGCTAGCAACTCCAAGAGTTAGTATTTATGCTCGATAGTGGGTTCATGCCTCTGGTAATCTGGGGAAGTGACAGAAATCTCTAAGGTACTAGATGTGCTGTTGCTACTAGGGAGAAAACAACGATCTTTTGTTCATAGAACAATTGTATTGTTTACCTTACACGCAGTTCGTAAAGCAATAATCTGTTGCTTGCAACTTAATACTAGAGGGGGTTCAGATGATAACCTGAAGGTGGATTATTAGTCATAGATGCAGTTGGATGGCAGTCTATGTATTATGTTGTATTGACCACTCAAGTCTCAAAGGAGTCTAGATGATTAGTATATGCATGTATTGCTTTCTCGGTGTTTGTCAATTGCCCCGATGTAATTTGTTCACCCAGCATGTTATCTATCTAAGGAGAGCCACCTCTAGTGAACTATTGATCTCGGTCCTTTACTTTACATACAATCAACAATCTTTTACTGTTTTGTGTTTACGTTCTGCAAACCTTTACTTATTTCCATTCGATACGTTTAATCCTTTGTTTTCCGCAAAACACGGTGAGATTGACAACCTCATCGCAAGTTGGGGACAAAGTTGTGTGGTTGTGTTGTGCAGGTCTCCACGTTGCTACTAGCACCGGTAGTGCGCCCTGCCAAAGCTCAGCTAGTAACACCTTTGAGGTGTTTCCTTGCTCCTACTGGTTTGATTAAACCTTGGTTTCATAGCTGAGGGAAACTTGCTGCTGTGCTTATCATACCTTCCTCTTGGGGTTCCCAACGAGCTCTACATCAACACCACGCACCAAGCACTTTTCTGGGCACCGTGTATTGAGCCATCACGTGGTACTGACATGGCCAGTCCATAACTTCAAACTCTAGCTTTCGTGTCTGAAGTTATTCTTTGATCCGAAGACTACATCGAGGTGGACTTTGCCCAATGGAATTTCAGCTTTTCCTGGAACTATCTCGTGAAAAGTTGTGTCTGTGGATACTAGATTTGTCATGGACCAATTCATATCCCGCAAAGTTTTGGCGTAAATCAGGTTGATGCTACTTCTTGCATCCAAAAAAACTTTGCTCATGTCGAACCCGCCAATTTGTGCTTTGACTATAAGTGCTGACTGGCCTGGTCGAGGGACCCGTAGCGGATGATCAGCTGTGCTTAAAGTAATTTCATGTTCTGACCAATGCAGATATGGTGTAGGAGGTGGCTTTGTGATTTCCATGTTTACTTGCCTAGTGATCAACTTCTGTGTTCTGTTGGAAGGTGGTCCTTTCTGGATCATTGACATTTCTTTTTTTGACCTATGGTAGTCATCGTCTTGATGTGTTGTGCTTTGTGGCTGTCCTACTAGTGGATTCCCCTGTGGTGGTGGTGGCGCGCCGATAGCCAAAGCACCTGGTGCGGTAGCGTAGCCTCGGTTTGCTGCTTCGGTTGCCCTTGCGTTGCATAGCTCTTGCATTTTTAAGAATGTTCAGCAATCTTTTAGGAGGTGATTTGATCGCCTTTTCCCCGTCGAGTCGACGTAGTAGTGCATATTGCAGGGTCCTTCCAACATTTGTCCTGCTGACATAGGTGTGTCTCGATTCGTCGGCTGGTATTGTTGCTGCAACTGGCTTCCACTGATGTTATCCCTATTGCCACGATATCCGCTGTTGTAATCGTTGTTCCGTCGGTTGTCCCCTCTAGAGAAACTTGCTGCAACTTAACTTGGTGTATGGTACCCATCATTGGTTCGTCGTCTCCGATCATTATTGCGCCTGTCCCTGTCGTCTTCGGGTGAACGGGCTCTTTTGTTGTGTACTGTGTCCTCTCCATCAGCCCAGCGATTGGCTATGTCCATCAGCTGCGGAATTGTCTTTGGCTTGGTTCGTCGTAGTTCTTCAATGAACTCCTGCTGACGAAGTCCATCATTGAAGGCGTCGATTGCTCTTTCGTCAGATATGGCTTTAGCCGAATTTTTTATGATGTTCCACCGTTGGACGAAAGCCTGTATTGATTCTCCTGGCTTTTGCTTGCAGGCCCGCAATTACTCTAGAGACGCATGTCGCTTGAATGTGGATTGGAAATTCCTAATAAACTTGTCCTCGAGATCGTTCCAACTGCTGATAGAATCTGCGGGTAATTTTCTTAGCCAGGAGCGTGCCGCGCCGGTTAAGTGCAGCTGCAAGCTTTGCATTGTTGTAGCTTTGGATCCACCTTGTAGTCTGACGTTTGCCAGATAATCTATTAGCCAAGCTTCGGGTTCTTGGAGGCCATCATACTTTTGATGATCTTGAGGTAATTTAAAGTCTCTTGGTACCAGAGTCTTGCGAACCCGTCGGGTAAAGCAACTGGCTTCGCATAATTCTTGCTCTTCATTGCTTTTGCCATCATGATATCTTCGGGTGCTACGCTCTTCTTTGGATCGATCGATCCTTCGCTGAGTGATGTCGTTTCTTGCATCATTTTGTGGCTCTGACTATGAAAAATGGACCCGTTGTGGCGATCGAGATCATTAGGTGCGTCCCACTTGCCGAGGGCTGCTACGACGGCGTGGGGATCTATCGACCTAGCGTGTGGTTCCTTGCTCTTTTTGCGCGAGAGATTCTCCTACCATGCCGACATTTATTAGTGTAGAGCGGTGGAGGCCTACACGAGGATCGTCGGGTGCAGGCTGAGTTGTGATCAGATATGTTTGCGTGGCCACTATAGTTGCCCGAGCCATTTTTGCCTTGATGTTTCCTGCTTGATCGATCGACATGAATGATAGATCAAGACCCCGGATGAGTCCGCCTCTCTCTGCTTCAAGGATATTCTCCAATCGAGATGTTCCTTTCCTTGTCGGTGCTCCTCCTGTTACGTTCCTTGATCCTCGAGTGGAGCTTAACTGCGCTCATCGTAGGCTAGATTCATCGGCTATTCTTTTCTTTTCATCGAGTTGTCTCTGCATCCTGAGTAGGTCCCTCTTCTTACGATGAAGCAGGTACTGGTATGCTAATAGATCCTTGTGTGAAGCGTTTGCTGTCATCGGAACTATTCCTGAAATTGCTTCCCTTGCTTTTTCCCATGCCGCTGCTGGTAGCCGGAGAGTTTGCCTCTCGCCTCCGCGTGGTTCTTCTTCTTCTCGATTTTCACGGTTAACTGTTGGGTCTCCCCCGTTTCCTTGGCTTCTTTCATTGTCGTGACCTCCTGCATTATGGCTTGAAAGAATATCATCGAGGTTAAAAATTGGGTTTCCGTTGGAGTCTTGCTGGTTCGAGGCATCTCCAATGATCACGCATACTTGGTGCTGAGTGATACATGGACTAGTGACGTCGTCATCTGAACCGAGGGAGACACTGTCGGGTGAACCAGTGAAGTCCATCAGTTTTTGTTCTGGGTAGATTTCTGCCATCCTAATTCCAAAGTCGATGCTTTTGCTGCTTTCTTCGGATCTGGGATTTGCCAGGCTTGCTTCGCGTGGTGGGGTTAGCTATGATTCTGATCCGAAGGAGAGATTGTCGTAAAGACCATCAAGGTCCCCCAGATCCATCTCGATTTGCTCGCTTTCTTCGCCTACTTCGATCTGTGCTGTGGCGTCCATGGTGTACCCGACGGAAGATGTTGATACCACCGTAGGTGTAAGATTTTGCACCGATGCTTCTGATGTGATTAGGGCCGAAGGGTGTGATTCTTGCGGGTCTTCTACTTGGAAGTGGAAGCTTCCGATGATTAGATTGGATTCGTAGTTGAAATCGGCGGGTACCAATACATGGGTGGGCGGGTGTGGAACTGCTTTCATCGGGTTGATGCTTGGTGGAGAGCAGTCCGCTGAATCCATGGTTCTAGCGTTCAGATTTCCCACAGACGGCACCAATTGACGAGGGGTAACCTTGGCAATGCCCATGATGATGGACTTAGGGTTTCGCAGAAAAGAGAATGTTGGGGATTTCGTCGGATGTTAGGAAAACAATGGAGTCAAAGTCGCCTGAATATTTGAGAATCGCACTATTGCAAGTTGTCCTGGAGTTTTCGGTACCCCTCGCTTGGGCTTATCCCGTCCTATATATAATAGGCCGGGGATCAAAGTTGTATGCGCAGAGGTTTCATACACGTGTAATTACAACACCAATACAATGTCGGTTCATAGTCACTTTCCTAATATAATCAAAGTCTTTGTCGGTTTCTTCCTTGGGCTATCATCTGAAATCTTCATGGGCCCGAAGCCTTTTACCCAATGTAGGGTAGAAAATCATGAGCATCCGAGTAGTCATACCTATGTCAACACCTATTTCAGGTTGCAATAGCTACATTTAGTTTCAGCCATTCTCATATTTATTCTACTGATAATTAGCTCTGATTTATTTGGATTCTTATCGAATGCAGATCAAAGTAAACACGAAGAAACACAACTGCCCTAATACTTATTTAAGTGATAAAATTAGACCGACGACTACCAAGTGGATTGTTGCTACTGTACTTAACTGGGTGAGGCAGGATCATAACATTGGACCTGCTGAACTCAGAGCAAAGATTAGCAAAAAGTTTAACGTTCCGATTCATTACCATAGAGTCTTTGATGGGATGGAGATGGCTCTAGACTTCATTCAAGGCAAGTGGAATGACAGTTTTCACATGTTGTATAGTTTCAAAGCTGAGGTAGAGGAAACATCACATAGTAGTGTTGTTGACATCAATTACGAGGTTGTGAAAGGAAGAGAAAAGGTCTCAAGGGGGTCAGGTATAAGCAGGTAGATAAGAAATGCTTCAGGAGATGTTTTGTCTGCATGAAGGCATGCTGGAAGGGGTTCCTAGAGGGCTGCAGGCCATACTTGGCAATAGGCGCAACTTCTTTAACAAGGATGTTCAGGGGACATGTTGCTTCAGCTTGTGCTTTGGACGCGCATAATTGGCTTCTACCCATAGCTTATGCTGTTCTTGAGGGTGAATCACATGAAAGCTAGACATGGTTCATGCAGAGACTACGAGAAGTAATTGGTCGCCCTGAAGGCTTGGTGATACACACTAGTGCATGCAAGGGTCTTGAGAATGCTATTGATGCTGTGTTTCGTAGGGTTGAGCATAGGGAATGCATGCGACACCTTGGTACTAACTTCACAAAGAAGTTCAAAGGAAAGATCTTTGAAGAGGACTTGTGGCGATCAACATACACATACACGCCAAGCATGCATGCTACTTACGTGCAGACCATGTATGTAGTGCCAAAGGTGAAAAAATACCTTGAAGAACAACACACCAAGCTATGGGCTAGAAGCAAGTTTGGTGAGTTAAGCAAAGTGGATTTTGTTTGCAATAATTTGGCAGAGAGTTTCAATGCTAAGATTTAGAGCATGAAGACACTTGCAATTGTTATTTTGTTGGATGCAATAATACAGTGCATAATGGTGAAGATAGATTTAAGGCAAAGAATTTGTGCAAGAATTTTTTTAGGCCATAAAACAGTTCCAATGGTGGTTATGTTACTGAATGCAAGAACCAGGGAAATGAGAATGATACAAATGAGGATGGTCAGAAGTTCCAGAACATTGGCTGAGGTTTATGCAGAATACAAGTGTGGAACTGAATGGAGGTACACTCTAGACATTGGAAACAAGACTTGTTCATGCAGGTAGTGGCAGACTACTGGTCTGCCATGTCACCATGCACTGTACTTCATCTTAAAGCTTAGAGGTAGCGGAGCTGACATAGAGAACTATGTTGACAACTATTCTTTCGTGGACAAGTTTGCTGCAACTTATGTAAAAAACATACCACCTATGGTTGGTGAAAATGATTGGGAGATTGTCGATCCAGGGATCAAACTTCAACCACCAGTTCTTAGGAGGCCACCTGGGAGGCCTAGAAAGCTAAGGATCGAAGCCTCCACCGATAAAGGTTCAAGGCTGGGACCTAGGAAAAGGAAATGCAAACATTGTGGAGGATTTAGCCATATCAAGAGGTTGTGAAAAAACCCAGTTACACATGATATTGTCCCTGTTCACACCCGGTGATAGAAAATGAGGCTTCTCAGCGAGAACTGGACGAAGAGCAGCGCGAAGACGATGAACTTGAGGAAGTGCAGTAGGTGGAGGGCCACGGTGATGAGCACTCAGAGGAAAACGTAGGTAAGCAGCAAATTTATGAAGAAGTGGAGGTGCCTGCAAAAAAGGGGTGTGAAAATAAACAAAAGGGTAAGAGGAACAGGGAGGAATAGGAAAATAATGGATGTGTATTAGAATATGAAGAAGTTGCAGGGGTGATTGAGGATGTTCTTGATGATCTTTTGGCTAACTGCAGGAGAAATAATAAATCCCTGCCAATTTCATCTTTGTACGATTCTCCATATGAAAGGTAAGCTTAATTTTTTTTATTTGCCATTTTATCATTTTTCTCATCCTCATCAACTATTGCTTAATGCAGCGTGGGCTAGCAGACTAATAAGAGGAGAAGAAAAAAGCGGGCACATTAACGTCATATGTTGAATTATCATTGAAACTAAACTAGTCGTGTTGTCTTTATTTATATCTGGCGCGTGCAACGTGTCTCTGATGGGGTCATGTGGACCAGATTACAAATTTTTAAATATTATTACATTAATTTTTTACCTGTGTATGGACGTAGATACTAGTTCCCATCTCCCTTGGATTCCCATCTACTCTGGCGCACTCTAGAATTATGGCTGTGCGATCAAGTGCTGGTAGCAGAGTCAGCGTATTGTCCCATCAGATGTGAATGCAGTGACTTTGTTTGTTCAGAATTGGACGACTTTTTATTAGTTTGAAATACAGAGAAACCTAAATCATGGCCAATATATGCCATCAGAAACTATTCCTCAAAAAATATTATTACTCCCTCTGTGTAGAACCAAGTGACTTGAATTTGTGTAGATTCGTATGTATCTAGACATGTTTTGGGTATAGATACATTTAAATATCTAAAAAGAGTCAAGTCAGCTATATTTGGACAGAAGTAGTACACTATTACAACATGCTCGACCCCTTCTCCTCTGGTGCACTCCAAATTATGGTTGTGCCATCAAGTGCTGGGAGTAGACTCGGCGTATTGTCCCATCCGATATGCCAGGAACGCGCAAACTTTATTTTCAGGATTAGACGAGTATCGACTAGTTTCAAAGACAAATACACCTAAAACATGGCCAACATATATAAATTATCACACTAATAGACTATGACTCAAGCGACCCCGATCCAAAGAGGGCATTAAGATACCGTACATAGATTTAATTTAGGCTTAAGTGGCCCTAATGGACTATGACACTCCCATAATCTCCATCATCGACGATGTTGTCCGCATCACCGTCAGCCTCCTCCGCGTCGGAATCGATGCCGACGTTGCCGGTAGTGCTCCTCCTCCTTATGGATTCTTCACGGCGCGCCGTATTGATAATGGTGGAGGTCGTACACCCAGGCACTGCCCAGAAGTGCTGCCTCCCTTCAGGGTTGCGTAGATCCGGGTCAATCTCCCGCCGACGGGTTCCGCACAGCTCAATCAACGCCATCCACTCCTTCTTGAACAACTTTCGCCAGTACACGCTTGTGCGCGAGTACCGTGCCATTGCCCTCTTCCACTCCGGCAGCTGGGGGCAACGCTCCTCGATCTGCCTCGCCAACGCGTTGTCGCGCAAGAGTGACACGACAGGCACCCTGGCGTAGCTGAGCTCGAAGCCGGCCGGAAGCCTCACGAACGGTGGTGCGAGTATGTCATAGTGGGCGAACATCTGAGCCTCGTGCAAGCTGAGTTTGGGCCTCTCCCTCTCCATGGCGCTGAAGGAACACGATCTGAGCTTTGGCCCCAAGGTTAAGGGGATAAGGGAAAGGATGTACGCCCAGTCGTGGATGCCACTGCCAATCAGTTTGTAGAATAGACTTCTTGCGGATCAACCCTTATGATGGACATCCTTATCATCCACGCAACCCGATCCAATGGTGCCTAACAATCGAGGATCAGGTCTTCTAGAAGCTCGGAGCGGTTGCTGGTTAGCTCGGCATCCCGATTGTTTGTGGCCAACGACTGTCATTGTAAAGAACACACATGCAAATGACTCTGGTGGATCCATGTGGTTTATGGAAAGAGCACAAATACAATGAATCTAGTGGTGGTTTATGAAAATAACACACATGCAATGACTCTAGTGGTGGTTCCATGTGGTTTATGAAAAGAACAAACATGCAATGACTATGGTTGTGGTTTATGAAAATAACATACATGCAATGACTATAGTTGTGGTTTATGAAAAGAACACACGTGCAAATGACACTGGTGGTGGTTTATGAAAAGAACAAATATGCAATGACTCTAGTTGTGGTTTAGGAAAAGGACACACATGCAGTGACATACAATGACTTTGGTGGATCCAAGTGGTGGTTAAAGAAAAGAACAAACATGCAATGACTCTAGTTGTGGTTTAGGAAAAGGACATACATGAAATGAACTCTAGTGGATCAATTCTTTTTATGATAAGAACACCACATGCAATGACATTAGTGGATCCATGTGGTTTATGAGAAGAACACACATGCTGGAGTGGCATTAGTGGATCCATGTGGTTTATCAAAAGAACAAACATGCAATGACTCTAATGGTGGTTTATGGAAATGACACACATGCAATGACATGCAATGACACTAGTGGATCAATGTGGTTTAGGAAAGGAACACACATGCAAATGACACTGGTGGTGGTTTATGAAAAGAACAGACATGCAAATGACTATGGTGGATCCAAGTGGTGGTTTATGGAAAGAACACACATGCAAATGACACTATTGGTGGTTTATGAAGTAAAAAACATGCAATTACTGTAGTTGTGGTTTATGAAAAGGACACACATGCAATGACACTGGTGGATCCACGTGGTTTAGGAAAGGAACATACATGCAAATGACATTGGTGGTGGTTTATGAAAAGAACACACATGCTGGAGTGACATTAGTGGATCCATGTGGATTATCAAAAGAACACACATGCAAATGACTCTATTGGTGGTTTATGAAAAGAACAAACATGCAATGACTGTAGTTGTGGTTTAGGAAAAGGACACACATGCAATGACATCCAATGACTCTAGTGGATCCAAGTGGTGGATTATGAAAAGAACAAACATGCAATGCCTCCAGTTGTGGTTTAGGAAAAGGACACACATGCAATGACATGCAATGGATCTAGGTGGTCTATGAAAAGGACACAGATGCAATGACTCTAGTGGTGGTTTAGGAAAAGAACAAACATGCAATGACACTGGTGGATCCAAGTGGTTTATGAAAAGAACAAACATGCAATGACTCTAGTGGTGGTTTTGGAAAGTAACGCACATGCAATGACACTAGTGGTGGTTTAGGAAAAGAACGCACATGCAATGACATTGGTGGATCCATGTGGTTTGTGAAAAGGACACACATGAAATGACAATTGGTGGATCCACGTGGTTTATGAAAAGAAAACCACATGCTGGAGTGGCATCACTACATGTGTTCTTTTCCAAAACCATAGTGATGCACACTAACATACACACATGCAATGAACTCTAGTGGATCCATGTGGTTTATGAGAAGAACACCACATGTTGGAGTGACATCATTGCATGTGTTATTTTCCAAGACCATAGTGATGCACACTGACACACACACACATGCAATGAACTCTAGTGGATCCATGTGGTTTATGAGAAGAACACCACATGCTGGAGTGACATCAGTGGATCCATGTGGTTTATGAGAACAACACATATGCAATGACATCTAGTGGATCCATTTGGTTTATGAAAAGAACACCACAAGCTAGAGTGGCATCAGTGGATCCATGTGGTTTATGAAAAGAACACCACCTGCTAGAGTGGCATCATTGCATGTGTTCTTTTCCAAAACCATAGTGATGCAAAATAACACACACACACAAACACATGCAATGAACTCTAGTGGATGAATGTGGTTTATGAGAAGAACACCACATGCAATGACATCAGTGGATCCATGTGGTTTATGAGAAGAACACACATGCTGGAGTGGCATTAGTGGATCCATTTGGTTCATGTAGAGAACACACATGCAATGAATCTAGTGGTGGTTTATGAAAAGTACACAAATGCAATGACACTGGTGGATCCATGTGGTTTAGGAAAGGAAAACACATGCAAATGACATTGGTGGTGGTTTATGAAAAGAAGAAACATGCAATGACTCTAGTTCTGGTTAATGAAAAGGACAAACATGCAATGACACTTCTGGATCCATGTGGTTTAGGAAAGGAACACATATGCAAATGACACTAGTGATGGTTTATGAAAAGAACACACATGCAAATGACGCTGGTGGATCCATATGGCTAAGTAAAATAACACACATGCAAATGACTCTAGTCGTGGTTTAATAAAAGAACAAACATGCAATGACTCTAGTTGTGGTTTAGGAAAAGGACACACATGTAATGACATGCAATGACTCTAGTGGATCCAAGTGCTGGATTATGAAAAGAACAAACATGCAATGACTCTAGTTGTGGTTTCGGAAAAGGACACACATGCAATGACATGCAATGGATCTAGGGGGTTTATGAAAAGGACACAGATGCAATGACTCTAGTGGTGGTTTAGGAAAAGAACAAACATGCAATGACACTGGTGGATTCAAGTGGTTTATGAAAAGAACAAACATGAAATGACAACTGGTGGATCCATGTGGTTTATGAAAAGAACACCACATGCTGGAGTGGCATCACTGCATGTGTTCTTTTCCAAAACCATAGTGATGCACACTGACACACACACATGCAATGAACTCTAGTGGATCCATGTGGTTTATGAGAAGAACACCACATGCTAGAGTGACATCATTGCATGTGTTCTATTCCAAGACCATAGTGATGCACACTGACACAAACACACATGCAATAAAACTCTAGTGGATCCATGTGGTTTATGAGAAGAACACCACATGCTGGAGTGACATCAGTGGATCCATGTGGTTTATGAGAAGAACACACATGCTAGAGTGGCATTAGTGGATCCATTTGGTTTATGAAAAGAACACACATGCAATGACTCTAGGGGTGGTTTATGAAAAGTACACACATGCAATGACATCCAATGACACTTGTAGATCCATGTGGTTTATAAAAGGAATACACATACAAATGACATTGGTGGTGGTTTATGAAAATAACACACATGCAAATGACTCTGGTGGATCCAAGTGGTGGTTTATGGAAAGAACACACATGCAAATGACACTAGTGATGGTTTATGAAAATAAAAAACATGTAATTACTCTAGTTGTGGTTTATGAAAAGGACACATGCAATGACACTACTGGATCTATGTGGTTTAGCAAAGGAACATACATGCAAATGACACTGGTGGTGGTTTATGAAAAGAACACACATGCTGGAGTGGCATTAGTGGATCCATGTGGTTTATCAAAAGAAAACACATGCAAATGACTCTATTGGTGGTTTATGAAAAGAACAAACATGCAATGACTCTAGTTGAGGTTTAGGAAAAGGACACACATGCAATGACTCTAGTGGATCCGAGTGGTGGAGTATGAAAAGAACAAACATGTAATGACTCTAGTTTTGGTTTAGGAAAAGGACACACATGCAATGACATGCAATGGACCTAGGTGCTTTATGAAAAGGACACAGATGCAATGACTCTAGTGGTGGTTTAGGAAAAGAACAAACATGCAATGATACTAGTGGACCCAAATGGTTTATGAAAAGAACAAACATGCGATGACTCTAGTGGTGGTTTCGAAAAATAACACACATGCAATGACACTAGTGGTGGTTTAGGAAAAGAACGCACATACAATGACACTGGTGGATCCATGTGGTTTATGAAAAGGACACACATGCAATGACAATTGGTGGATCCACGTGGTTTATGAAAAGAAAACCACATGCTGGAGTGGCATCACTACATGTGTTCTTTTCCAAAACCATAGTGATGCACACTAACATACACACATGCAATGAACTCTAGTGGATCCATGTGGTTTATGAGAAGAACACCACATGCTGGAGTGACATCATTGTATGTGTTCTTTTCCAAGACCATAGTGATGCAAATTGACACACACACATGCAATGAACTCTAGTGGATCAATGTGGTTTATGAGAAGAACACCACATGCAATGACATTAGTGGATCCATGTGGTTTATGAGAAGAACACACATGCTGGAGTGGCATAAGTGGATCCATTTGGTTTATGAAAAGAACACACATGCAATGACTCTAGGGGTGGTTTATGAAAAGTACACACATGCAATGACACTGGTGGATCCATGTGGTTTAGGAAAGGAATACACATGCAAATGACATTGGTGGTGGTATATGAAAAGAACACACATGCAAATGACTCTGGTGGATTCAAGTGGTGGTTTATGGAAAGAACACACATGCAAATGACATTAGTGGTGGTTTACGAAAATAACAAACATGCAATGACTCTAGTTGTGGTTAGGAAAAGGACACACATGCAATGACATGCAATGACTCTACTGGATCCAAGTGGTGGATCATGAAAAGAACAAACATGCAATGACTCTAGTTGTGGTTTATGAAAATGATACACATGCAATGACACTGCTGGATCCATGTCGTTTAGGAAAGGAACACACATGCAAATGACACTGGTGGTGGTTTATGAAAATAACACACATGCTAGAGTGGCATTAGTGTATCCATGTGGTTTATGAAAAGAACACACATACAAATGACTCTAGTGGTGCTTTATGAAAAGAAAAAACATGCAATGACTCTAGTTGTGGTTTAGGAAAAGGAAACTCATGCAATGACATGCAGTGACTCTGGTGGATCCAAGTGGTGGTTTATGAAAAGGACACACATGCAATGACTCTAGTTGTGGTTTAGGAAAAGAATAAACATGCAATGACACTGGTGGATCCAAGTGGTTTACGAAAATAATAAATATGCAATGAGTCTAGTGGCAGTTTAGCAAAACAACACACATGCAATGACACGAGTGGTGGTTTAGGAAAAGAACACACATGCAAACACATGCAATGACAATTGTGCATCCATGTGGTTTATAAAAAGGACACACATGCAATGACAACTAGTGGATCCATGTGGTTTATGAAAAGAACACCACATGCTGGAGTGGCATAATTGAATGTGTTCTTTTCCAAAACCGCAGTGATGCACACTGACACACACACACATGCAATGAACTCTAGTGGATCCATGTGGTTTATGAGAAGAACACCACATGCTGGAGTGACATCAGTGGATCCATGTGGTTTATGAGAAGAACACACATGCAATGACATATAGTGGATCCATGTGGTTTATGAGAAGAACACCAGATGCTGGAGTGGCATCAGTGGATCCATGTGGTTTATTAAAAGAACACCACATGCTGGAGTGGCATTATTGCATGTTTTCTTTTCCAAAACCACAACGATGCACACTGACACACACAAATACAATGAACTCTAGTGGATCAATGTCGTTTATGAGAAGAACACCACATGCAATGACATTAGTGGATCCATCTGGTTTATTAGAAGAACACACATACTGGAGTGGCATTAGTGGATCCATGTGGTTTATGAAAAGAACACACATGGAATGACTCTAGTGGTAGTTTATGAAAAGGACACACATGCAAATGACACTAGTGGTGGTTTATGAAAAGAACACATATGCAAATGACTCTGGTGGATAAAAGTGGTGGTTTATGGAAAGAACACACATGCAAATGACACTAGTGGTGGTTTATGAAAAGAACAAACATGCAATGACTCTAGTTCCTGTTAATGAAAAGGACAAACATGCAATGACACTTCTGGATCCATGTGGTTTAGGAAAGGAACACATATGCAAATGACACTAGTGGTGGTTTATGAAAAGAACACGCATGCAAATGACGCTGGTGGATCCATGTGGCTAAGTAAAATAACACTCATGCAAATGACTCTAGTGGTGGTTTAATAAAAGAACAAACATGCAATGACTCTAGTTGTGGTTTAGAAAAAGGACACACATGTAATGACATGCAATGACTCTAGTGGATCCAAGTGCTGGATTATGAAAAGAACAAACATGCAATGACTCTAGTTGTGGTTTAGGAAAAGGACACACATGCAATGACATGCAATGGATCTAGGGGGTTTATGAAAAGGACACAGATGCAATGACTCTAGTGGTGGTTTAGGAAAAGAACAAACATGCAATGACACTGGTGGATCCAAGTGGTTTATGAAAAGAACAAACATGCAATGACTCTAGTGGTGGTTTCAGAAAATAACACACATGCAATGACACTAGTGGTGGTTTACGAAAAGAACTCACATGCAATGACACTTGTGGATCCATATGGTTTATGAAAAGTACACATGAAATGATAACTGGTAGATCCATGTGGTTTATGAAAAGAACACCACATGCTGGATGGCATCAGTGCATGTGTTCTTTTCCAAAACCATAGTGATGCACACTGACACACACACTTGCAATGAACCCTAGTGGATCAATGTGGTTTATGAGAAGAACACCACATGCAATGACATCAGTGGATCCATGTGGTTTATGAGAAGAACACACATGCTGGAGTGGCATAAGTGGATCCATTTGGTTGATGAAAAGAACACACATGCAATGACTCTAGGGGTGGTTTATGAAAAGTACACACATGCAATTACATGCAATGACACTGGTGGATCCATGAGGTTTAGGAAAGGAATACACATGCAAATGACATTGGTGGTGGTATATGAAAAGAACACACATGCAAATGACTCTGGTGGATCCAAGTGGTGGTTTATGGAAAGAACACACATGCAAATGACACTAGTGATGGTTTATGAAGTAAAAAAACATGCAATGACTGTAGTTGTGGTTTATGAAAAGGACACACATGCAATGACATGCAATGACACTGGTGGATCCACGTGGTTTAGGAAAGGAACATACATGCAAATCACATTGGTGGTGGTTTATGAAAAGAACACATGTGCTGGAGTGACATTTGTGGATCCATGTGGATTATCAAAAGAACACACATGCAAATGACTCTATTGGTGGTTTATGAAAAGAACAAACATGCAATGACTGTAGTTGTGGTTTAGGAAAAGGACACACATGCAATGACATCCAATGACTCTAGTGGATCCAATTGGTGGATTATGAAAAGAACAAACATGCAATGCCTCCAGTTGTGGTTTAGGAAAAGGACACACATGCAATGACATGCAATGGATCTAGGTGGTCTATGAAAAGGACATAGATGCAATGACTCTAGTGGTGGTTTAGGAAAAGAACAAACATGCAATGACACTGGTGGATCCAAGTGGTTTATGAAAATAACAAACATGCAATGACTCTAGTGGTGGTTTTGGAAAGTAACGCACATGCAATGACACTAGTGGTGGTTTAGGAAAAGAACGCACATGCAATGACATTGGTGGATCCATGTGGTTTATGAAAAGGACACACATGCAATGACAATTGGTGGATCCACGTGGTTTATGAAAAGAAAACCACATGCTGGAGTGGCATCACTACATGTGTTCTTTTCCAAAACCATAGTGATGCACACAAACATACACACATGCAATGAACTCTAGTGGATCCATGTGGTTTATGAGAAGAACACCACATGTTGGAGTGACATCATTGCATGTGTTCTTTTCCAAAGACCATAGTGATGCACACTGACACACACACACATGAATGAACTCTAGTGGATCCATGTGGTTTATGAGAAGAACACCACATGCTGGAGTGACATCAGTGGATCCATGTGGTTTATGAGAACAACACATATGCAATGACATCTAGTGGATCCATTTGGTTTATGAAAAGAACACCACAAGCTAGAGTGACATCAGTGGATCCATGTGGTTTATGAAAAGAACACCGCCTGCTAGAGTGGCATCATTGCATGTGTTCTTTTCCAAAACCATAGTGATGCAAACTAACACACACACAAACACATGCAATGAACTCTAGTGGATGAATGTGGTTTATGAGAAGAACACCACATGCAATGACATCAGTGGATCCATGTGGTTTATGAGAAGAACACACATGCTGGAGTGGCATTAGTGGATCCATTTGGTTTATGAAGAGAACACACATGCAATGAATCTAGTGGTGGTTTATGAAAAGTACACAAATGCAATGACATTGGTGGATCCATGTGGTTTAGGAAAGGAAAACACATGCAAATGACATTGGTGGTGGTTTATGAAAAGAACACACATGCAAATGACTGGTGGATCCAACTGGTGGTTTATGGAAAGAACACACATACAAATGAAAGTAGTGATGGTTTATGAAAATAACAAACATGCAATGACTCTAGTTGTGTTTTATAAAAACGACACACATGCAATGACACTGCTGGATCCATGTGGTTTAGGAAAGGAACATACATGTAAATGACACTAGTGGTGGTTTATTAAAAGAACACACATGTCGGAGTGGCCTTAGTGGATCCATGTGGTTTATCAAAAGAACACACATGCAAATGACTCTAGTGGTGGTTTATGAAAAGAACAAACATGTAATGACTCTACTTGTGGTTTAGGAAAAGGACACACATGCAATGTCTCTAGTGGATCCAAGTGGTGGATTATGAAAAGAACAAACATGCAATGACTCTAGTTGTGGTTTAAGAAAAGGACACACATTCAATGACATGCAATGGATCTAGGTGGTTTATGAAAAGGACACAGATGCAATGACTCTTATGGTGGTTTAGGAAAAATAACAAACATGCAATGACACTGCTGGAACCAAGTGGTTTATGAAAAGAACAAACATGCAATGACTCTAGTTGTGGTTTCGAAAAATAACACACATGGAATGACACTAGTGGTGGTTTAGGAAGAAACACACATGCAATGATACCGGTGGATCCATGTGGTTTATGAAAAGGACACACATGCAATGACAACTGGTGGATCCATGTGGTTTATGAAAAGAACACCACATGCTGGAGTGGCATCACTGCATGTGTTCTTTTCCAAAACCATAGTGATGCACACTGACACCCACACATGCAATGAACTCTAGTGGATCCATGTGGTTTATGAGAAGAACACCACATGCTGGAGTGACATCAGTGGATCCATGTGTTTTATGAGAAGAACACACATGCAATGACATCTAGTGGATCTATGTGGTTTAAGAGAAGAACACCACATGCTGGAGTGGCATCAGTGGATCCATGTGGTTTATGAAAAAACACCACATGCTGGAGTGGCATCATTGCATCTGTTCTTTTCCAAAACCACAGTGATGCACACTAACACACACACACACACATGCAAAGAACTCTAGTGGATCAATGTGGTTCATGAGAAGAACACCACATGCAATGACATTAGTGGATCCATGTAGTTTATGAGAAGAACACACATGCTGGAGTGGCATTAGTGGATCCATGTGGTTTATGAAAAGAACACACATGCAATGAATCTAGTGGTGGTTTATGAAAAGAACACACATGCAATGACACAGGTGGATCCATGTGGTTTAGGAAAGGAACACACATGCAAATGACACTGGTGGTGGTTTATGAAAAGAACACACATGCAAATGACTCTGGTGGATCCAAGTGGTGGTTTATGGAAAGAACACACATGCAAATAACACTAGTGGTGGTTTATGAAAAGAACAAACATTCAATGACTCTAGCCGTGGTTTATGAAAAGGAGACACATGCAATGACACTGCTGGATCCATGTGCTTTAGGAAAGGAACACACATGCAAATGACAATGGTGGTGGTTTATGAAAAGAACACACATGTTGGAGTGGCATTAGTGGATCCATGTGGTTTATGAAAAGAACACACATGCAAATGACTCTAGTGGTGGTTTATGAAAAGAACAAACATGCAATGACTCTAGTTGTGGTTTAGGAAAAGGACACACATGCAATGACATGCAATGGATCCAGGTGGTTTATGAAAAGGACACACATGCAATGATACTAGTGGTGGTTTAGGAAAAGAACAAACATGCAATGACACTGGTGGATCCAAGTGGTTTATGAAAACAACAAACATGCAATGACTCTAGTGGTAGTTTAGGAAAAGAACACACATGCAATGACACTAGTGGTGGTCTAGGAAAAGAACACACATGTAAAGACATGCAATAACACTGGTGGATCCATGTGGTTTATGAAAAGGACACACATGCAATGACACCTGGTGGATCCATGTGGTTTATGAAAAGAACACCACATGCTAGAGTGGCATCATTGCATGTGTTCCTTTTCAAAACCACAGTGATGCACACTAACACACACACATGCAATGAATACGAGTGGATCCATGTGGTTTATGAGAAGAACACCACATGCTGAAGTGACATCAGTGGATCCATGTGGTTTATGAGAAGAGCACACATGCAATGACATCTAGTGGATCCATATGGTTTACGAGAAGAACACCAGATGATGGAGTGGCATCAGTGGATCCATGTGGATTATTAAAAGAACACCACATGCTGGAGTGGCATCATTGCATGTGTTGTTTTACAAAACCATAGTGATATACACTAACACACACACATGCAATGAACTCTAGTGGATCAATGTGGTTTATAAGAAGAACACTACATGCAATGACATCGGTGGATCCATGTGGTTTATGAGAAGAACACACATGCTGGAGTGGCATTAGTGGATCCATGTGGTTTATGAAAATAACACACATGCAATGACTCTATTGGTGGGTTATGAAAAGGACACACATGCAATTACATGCAATGACACTTGTGGATCCATGTGGTTTAGGAAAGGAACATACATGCAAATGACACTGGTGGTGGTTTATGAAAAGAACACACATGCAAATGATTCTGGTGGATCCAAGTGGTGGTTTATGGAAAGAACACACATGCAAATCACACTAGTGGTGGTTTATGAACAGAACAAACATGCAATGACTCTAGTTGTGGTTTATGAAAAGGACACACATGCAATGACACGGTTGGATCCATGTGATTTAGGAAAGGAACACACATGCAAATGACACTGGTGGCTTATGAAAAGAACATACATATTGGAGTGGAATTAGTGGATCCATGTGGTTTATGAAAAGAATAAACATGCAAATGACTCTAGTGGTGATTTATGAAAAGACCAAACATGCAATGACTCTAGTTGCGGTTTATGAAAAGGACACACATGCAATACATGCAATGGATCTAGGTGGTTTATGAAAAGGACACACATGCAATAACTCTAGTGGTGGTTTAGGAAAAGAACAAGCATGCAATGACACTGGTGGATCCAAGTGGTTTATGAAAAGAAAAAACATGCAGTGACTCTAGTGGTGGTTTAGGAAAAGAACACACATGCATTAACACTAGTGGTGGTTTAGGAAAAGAACACACATGCAAAGACATGCAATGACACTAGTGGATCCATGTGGTTTACGAAAAGGACACACATGCAATGAAAAATAGTGGATCAATGTGGTTTATGAAAAGAACACCACATGCTAGAGTGGCATCATAGCATGTGTTCTTTTCCAAAACCACAGTGATGCACACTGACACACACACATAGATGCAATGAACTCTAGTGGATCCATATGGTTTATGAGAAGAACACCACATGTGTGGCACCCCGGAATAATCCTCCGAGAATCTCTGTTATGCATACAACCACGATCCCATGATTAGTTAGTCGTGGCACATAACAGACAAGTATCAAAGTAAACATCCAATACATAACGAATACTTGTCATACCTTAGTTGCCATTATGGCTACAACGATCAACAATAGCGAAACTTCATTAAGCATAGAGCCCGAGCCATGCCTTAACCTACAGGCAACTGACTGGGAGAACATCCTAGCTCGCATAGTCATCCACTTCACCTTCTTCTCGATATCTGACCATGTTAATAGCCAGGGACAATGCCAGTGAGTACTTTGAATGTACTCGCAAACCACCTTAAGGTAACAATAATAACAAGAGGATATGCATTATGGCTGTGGTAGTAGGAGGGCTCCAAGAGAGATTATTTTCTCAATTAGTTTCTCTTGTAGATATAGCATCTACATATCTTTGTTGAAAACCTTTGTAAACATTTTGGAAAAACCTTTTTGAAAAGTTTTGGAAACCATCAGGACTGGGTCACCCATTTGTCCCCGTCTTCAGATCGTCCCACGAACGAACTCCTTTCTCCTCCTTCCGACCATCCCATGGTCAAAACCTTTCTCCTTTACGACCATCCCATGGTCAAACACTTCCAAAGCCATTTTTTTCCGAAAATCCTTTTTGAAATCAAAACCAGCACCCTCTCTATAGAAGTTTGTCCAACCCGTCCATGACCGCGGACACGGCTATTCGAATAGATTTACACTCTGTAGAGGTTGTACACTTTCCCCACATCATCCGGGTACACTACCCTGATGTACACCGATCGTGGGTCGAGTAACCGATCAAGACTCTCCGGATGCCCACTCCAATATAAGTGCCTACCCTATGAGTGTTACTCCCCTCAAAACCGGGACGTCGGGTATCGAGGACCAACCGGAGCGCATTTTACACTTTACACAGTGGGCGCTTTCAATGAGGGGCTCATAGTAACGCCTGGCTGCCCGTAGACAGTTCGTTCCTTATCTATGTTGATGTCCCACATGGACCTTTAAGGGAGAAGGCCCAGCCTCCGGGGATCGAGATCCCCTGTAGTAGTTGCGAGGCAGCTTATACCAGAATAGACAAACATCAAATCCAGCCCTGTCCCATTCTAGAGTAATGTGGTTGCATGGGTTAAGTTGTTACAGCTAAACTTCAAAGAACCGGGTGCGTTTTCGTAAACTTTTTTCCTCCAGCTTTCCTTCAGCATTTTGTAAAACCAAAACCTTTTTCTTTCTCAACATCTCTTGGGAGGTCCCACCTCACCAAGGTTTTATCATAAAACATTTGGTTAAACTTTTTCCGGGGTCTTCCCATCCTCTAGCTTTGCTTTGGCTAAAACAGGGTCTCCAAAGAGTTATGGTGATATACACCATCTATTCTACTAGGGACATGTAGGTGTCACCAAGGGGGTTGTACTTAATAGTACAAAAGTGTAATAGTTCGGAGGAGCCAAACCACTACCATATATACATCAACATATAGTAAAACAATGTAGTTTTAATAAACAGTAGATAAAACATGTGTAGGTAAAACAGTAGGACAAGGCTTATGAGCAAGAAGGTGGCTTGCCTGATGATCAGCAATATGGCAATATATGTCCCTGGACTTCTTCTTCGAATACCCAAAAATACCAATAATAGGAACCATCTTCTGATCTCTGATTTCACCGCAACTATCGTCGTCAAGATAGCACATGCAAGAAAACCGACCACAATCAACATAAGGCATACAAGCATCATTACAATACAACAAGCAATGAACAATAAAAGTTTACAAATCAGTAGGTCTTAGGAAGAATGGATTAATAAGATTGGCCTTGTCTTGGATAATGGAAGAAAATCCCTTAGGATTTATAGTCTAGAAACTACCTAAGAGATGGATTTTGGACCAAGAATATATCCTGTATGATCTCATTGTATAAAAATGGTACCATCAGATAGGTATTGATAAAATGAAGCCAGCAAAAGTGGTTTCACTATTTTATCAATCTCCCTTGATTTAATACGCATTTTCTAGTGATTAAAACTCTAGTTTTAGGAAATAATTCACCAGAAAGGTTCTGGAGCTCCAAAAATTATTTCCTTGCATGGTCAGGTAGAGTTTGATGTACTGAATAGTTGAGAGTTGGAATCACTCCAAAATAATTACCAGAATGCCCTTAGGAAATTCCCAAAGGCAGTTCTGTTGGGTTTTTGACTTTTTCACCAAATTAAAACTACAGAAGCTTTTGAGTTGATTCCATAGGAACATGGTAGGAATTTAGAATACCTTTCTGTAGGAATTGGAATCAGCCTTTTTGGATATCAAGATCTTCTACAGTGATTTATTTAGTGAAAATACCACTTGAAGAGGTATTTAATTCACTAAAAATCAACAGAGGGTCAATAAATCCTTATCTCCTAGTTTTGGATAGGTATTGATGGCCACTTCTCTGGGAGTTGGAATTAGCCTAATAGGTGTTGTAGATATACCTAGGGAATTTTCTAAAGTCAGAACTGGAGGGATTTTGTTATTTTTACCAATGTTAAAACATAGTTCACCTTGACATGAGATAAATCCTAGATGGTAGGCTTATAGTTATGCTATCAGGGGAACTTGGTTTCATCGCTGTTGGAGATGTTTATCTCACTCAGGAATTTATTTACTGGAAATGGTATATTTTAGTAGATTCAAAGTCAGTAAATAATGGAATTTACTTTTGGCAAGCTACCAGCTCTACATGCTGAAGAAAACCCTAGGGGACAATGGAAAATTGTCATCTGGACGAATTCATGCAGTTTTATATTTTATTTGGATTTAAACTAACAGGTATATTGCAGATCTAGAATTCCCAGAGAAAAGAAAAAGGAAAAACCACAGCCGGGCCGGATCTAGAGGGAAAGTGGGCTGCAGAGGGGAAATCGTCCCATGGGGGCGAGCTGCGCGCGGGAGGGTGTTTCAAACCCGGCGAAGCGGGGACCGCATGTCAAAGAGGGCGGGATGGCGAAGGGGGTATGGAGGCGTGGGGGCTGTCCGATTAGGAAAGGATGGACGGCTCCTAGTCGTCATCCCTGCGGAAAACAGCGACGAGGGCCGAAACCCTAACGCAGAACGGTGGCGCATGGGGGAGCTCACCTGAGGGCTCGAGAGATGGTGGGGAGGTGACGAGGCGACGCAGCTTTCTGCGGGGAGCCGAACAAGGGGCGGCATGAGGTGGTTCGACGTCGGTGAGGGGCGCGCGTGAGGATCCTGACGACGCCGTCCTTCGGGGCTCGCCGGAGTTGCTCGAGGGGCCATCCTGAGACAAAAAAAAATATGGGGGAAGTCAGAGGAGGTAGGGGAGCATGATAGGGTGACATGCAGAGGGTGAGAGAAGGAGAGGGAGGAGCTATGCTCGAGTTCTTGGGGGAGGCCGAAGTGCTTCTCTCTCTCCCTCGAGCAGTACAGGGTAGGTGGAGGGAGTGGAGTGCAGGGGAGGTGAGTGAAGAGGAGAGGGGGAAAATGAGCCAGGGAGGGGTGCTGGGGGTGGCCTCTGGCCTATTTAAATCGAGGTGGATCTATTTATGATGGACAAGGTGTAGGAGGAGTTTGGGGAGAGTGTTGGTCAGGCATTCGTCATCCAGGGCAGTGGAGGGAGTGTGGTGGGTCTCTAAGTTGAGCAGGGAGATAGGGAGGGAGTGGTGGAGCTTGCTGCTATTAAATGGCCTCACATGCTTGTCTCTCTCTTTCTCTTTCCAACCATAAGAGGACAAGATGAACAGTGATGCTATAGTGCTGGTCGAGCTGGGTGTGCCCTGGTACTGAGTAGAGGTACTGAGCAAGTTTCCATGGGGTTGGGGTGGTTTTTGGATCAATGCTTTATGGATTTGGCAAACTTGGTAAATGGAGGCTTGTGAAGGAAGTTCAAAAATTTGTGTTGAACAAGGTGGGGAGATGGTACAGATAGGTAGATGGTGTCAAGGCATGACCCTGGGAATTAATTTAGATTTTTCAGAAGATTGTAAATGTACTTTATATCAATTGTTCAAATAGTGCAGAAATGGTTTTTAGTAATCTATTTGGTATTTTTGAATTGGGCAGGTGGAGTCTTTGATGTGAGATGGTCCCAAATATCAATACACACTTAGGGTAATTTTCCCAAGATTTATTGGAAGATAAAAGTATTGAAAACAATTATTATTCCAATTCATCCATTTAAGAAAATGGGCAAAAAGAAAAAATAAACCTCTGCAAAAATATTTATCTTTGAAGTGGGAAGATGGGGTATGATATGTGGACCTCAATTGAGCCAAAAGTTGGGGAAGTGTTTTGGCAAAAACCAAACTTTCTTTTATGGAAGAGGTTTTGGAATTTGGTCTATTAAGGAGATTAATTAGATTTGGAGCCATAATAATTATGGATAATATTTGATAAATCTTGATGATCAAGGTAGATGATGTAGTCAAGGTGTAGAAAGCATTTGCAACCTTGGGAATTGTAAGTCCAACTTGAATTAGATGGGAAAACAAGGAATTGAGGATCTAGGGGGATGTTATTTTCATACTACCAAAACCTTGTTGGATCTTGGAGCTCAGAGCTCACCTTGATGCAAGGGATAGATGGATAGTTAGACCAAATCATATAGATGATCATGGCAGAAGGAGTTTGTATTGGTTATATTTGAGGTGGTCTGGAAGTGAGGGCAAACTTTGTTGAAAATAAGGCTGCCATACCAGATGAGTAATGGTGCCTTATAAACCATGTGGGTTTAAGAAGCACAAAGATTCATTTCAAACAAGTGAAGTAGATGTTGTTATACCTATATGAGTCAAACACAACCATGCAAAGAGTTGGTCCATAGAAGGTGGGATGGTGGTGTGAGCTTCTATCAAAGTAGGCATCTTGACTAGATTTGCACGAATGGTTATTTTCTTGCCTGCAAAACCACCAAGAAAAAGTGGGTTGGAGGATGATCTAACCCAGGGCAGGAGTGGGCCTTGGTAGTCCTTAGTATGGTTAATAAGATGGTTCAGATGCATTTTCAAGAATGCACAAGGGTTCAGAAAAGGAGACATCCAAAAAGGTGATGTTGAAACGGATTCTAGACTTAGCCAAATTTGGTAGATTTAGGGTTTTTGACTAGAATATGGGTGGTGATGATTTTGATGGGTTGCAAGGTACCAAAGCATGATCAAGTGGATGATGTTGAAGTGTAGATTGAGTAGGATGGATCCTTGCTTGATACTGGTCTTCCTTGACTTGGAAGCTTCTAGAATTAGATCACTTCAGAGCTGATCTAGTTAAGGTTTTAGATGATCACTCGGTAGCTAAGGATCGTATCCTGCTTTGTAATCTTGCTTAGGGTGTGGTGATTGGGAAACATCTTGATCCTAGTGACGAGCTCCTAGAGTAGCTCATACTATCTCCTAAGCAGACAAATCAAGCAGCAAATCAGGGCAATTCATCGGACAACAGATCAAGGCAACTCATCTTATAAACTAAGAAAACCTACTACTAGGGTTACCATCAAGCCTAGCTCGAGGTAAGGATGGGTATTTTGAAAAGGTTATGGTTTGGATAAGATGAGAGTCCTTGGTATCTCTACCATGAGTAGAATTCAAAAGCTTTAAAAGGAGGTTTTGGGAAACCTAGAGATACGAATGGTTGAAGGTTCTGTCTATAAAACATAAGGAGATTGTAATAGGTTGCTCTCCATAGTTTAGGGAAATAGAAGCTACTAAAATAGTTGGTTTGCAAAGGCTTCTTGGCTCAGGTTTTTAAATGCCGGAACATGGGAGAATATGGAAATTAAGCCAAGATAGTTTTGGGGAAGTAGCTTTTGTCAACTGGTGTTGATGTAAGGAGTATATCATCTAATACCTATTCATATGCATAAGCATAGACAATCAACAAGCAAAAACTGTAACACATAACAAGAAAAAGTTTTTGTTCCCCCTGATTTTGCATTCTCGACAACTAATCAGGGTTGCTGAAATTGTGATGTTACAACATGCTGGAGTGAAATCAGTGGATCCATGTGGTTTATGAGAAGAACACACATGCAATGACATCTAGTGGATCCATGTGGTTTATGAGAAGAACACCACATGCTGGAGTGGCATCAGTGGATCCATGTGGTTTACGAAAAGAACACCACATGCTGGAGTGGCATCATTGCATGTGTTCTTTTCCAAAACCAAAGTGATGCACACTGACACACACAAATGCAATGAACTCTAGTGGATCAATGTGGTTTATGAGAAGAACACTACATGCAATGACATTAGTGGATCCATGTGTTTTATGAGAAGAACACACATGATGGAGTGGCATTGGTGGGTCCATGTGGTTTATGAAAAGAACACACATTCACATGACACTAGTGGTGGTTTATGAAAAGAACAAACATGCAATGACTCTAGTTGTGGTTTTGGAAAAGGACACACATGCAATGCCACTGGTGGATCTAAGTGGTGGTTTATGAAAAGAACAAACATGCAATGACTTTACTTGTGGTTTATGAAAAGGACACACATGTAGATGACACTGGTGGTTTATGAAAAGAACACACATGCAATGAGTCTAGTTGTGGTTTATGAAAATGACAAACATGCAATGACTCTAGTCATGGTTTATGAAAAGAACACAATATGTAAATGACACAGGTAGATCCATGTGGTATAGTACGAAACATGCATTTTCCATTTCTTAAAGGAACACACATGCCTACTCTTTCTATTTTCTATTTGAATCCCTTATTCTGTCTTGCCCTTTGTTTTTTGATAGTAGTCAGTTTTGCCCTCTCTCTCTCTCGGTCACAAATCTCACAAAAGCCCAAACGTGTGCTCACTCTGCCTGCTACACCCTGATTGGCTGGCATAGATGTCACGCGGATCGTGCCCACCAACTGTTGATCCTCTTTGATCCAACTGGCAGGATAACCCCTCCCTCCTCCATTTTTTGCAGGGTCTATCCGTGCCACCTCTCTATCCATGCCACCGATACTTTATGTCCATGAACAAGTGAAAAACCATCTCAAAAAATAAATAAAATAAATGATCATATTTCGAAGAAGATCTCGTCTTCGTCTTTTGGTTCGACATCGTCTTCGTCAACGTCATGGTCCTTCCCATCGCTACCGTCGGTGTCCTCCTCTGATGAGTCGACACTGCCCCCTTCTTTGTATAAGCGCGCTATCTCCTAGTCTGAGTCCTCCTCTTCATAGTCCCACGGGTCCACGTCACTCTCCTCCGCTTCTTCCTCCAACTGATCTATGAACGCCTCCTCGTTGGCCGAATCGGACTTGTCCAAATAGCTGGCTCCTCTCTTCTTCCTGGTCTTCTTCTTGTTCCTCTTCTTGTCCATACTCGCTGGTGCAACACGCGCCCCCGTCCTGGCTGCTTCTTTGTGCTCGTCCATCGCTGCAGGTACCCCACGCTCCTCCTCCGCGGCCGGTACGAGCTTCGACGTCGTGGTGTTCTCGAGTGTCGATGTCAATGGATCCTGGCGCGGTCAGACATGACGTGCTACCTCAGTAGACGACTCGAGAGCGCGAACGATGCAGCGAAGAGAAGGGGATGCATGACGGTCAGTGGAAGGCTTGGACCTGCCATTGCCATGACGAGGGGGCATCCTTCTCGAGGAAGTTGTTCGGAATGAGCAATGGCGGGTACACACAGTTGGGTGCCTATCTGATCAAGGGGCGAGCAGTAGTTTCATGCGTCGTGTACACGCATGCATTTGTCGATTATTAAAAATATGTAATATCTCGCGTACTGAACATAATTTGATCACAACAAAAGTGGCACAACATATTCTAGACTCGTAAATATCTGCGCGTGCGTTTCAACATGGAGTTCAACGGAGTTCGACGTGCCGACGTGATCGTGCAACAGTTGTGTGTGTCATTGCCCCATCAACACGTGACACACGCACGCGGGACGTGCACGCCGATGCCTGTGATTACCACCCAACCCCACTCATTTTTAAGGGTAAGCTCGCACTCCTCTTATTATATACTGGATTTTAGGCGGCGCTGAACGCCAAGTCCCATCGATTCCCTATCCCTGCCTCCCTGGATTCTTTGAGAAGGTAAACTGTACACAGTGGTCTTTTATAATAGTAGTAGTACTACTGGACTATAGCCTGTACTCTTTGACTCTTCTCCCACACTAATCACTATCTTCTTCCTCCCGCCACCACCTCCCTCCCCTGCAAGCCATGGCTCCCCTGAGGAGAGGACGGTCGACCATCCTCGTGGAGAAAAAGGAGATAGCTCGCCGTGAGATAGTTCTTGCTCTACCAGCCCCTCTAGCCCCCCTCTCACTGAGGCCCAGTCTCTCTCTACAATGGCGCCGACTGTTCTAGTAGGCGAGGGCTCCTTCCGGTATGGTCTTCTTGTTCTACTTCTTCTCCATCATGATCTTATTCTACTTCTTCTTGTTTTTCTTCTTCTTATTGCTATTCCTCTTCTACGTATTACATGCCGGCCGTGGAGCCAGAATCCACCACGACGGAGGCGCTGCAGGACCCGTTCGGTCCCGTTCCACATCTCAGCGAGGTAGCAAATCTCCACACTATTATTTCTCTGAGTTGTAATGTGGATCTTGTCCACCCCGCATTGGGTTTTTTTCTTTCTTTTGCGAGTTGTATTAGTTTTCATGATTATGACTGGATCTCTTGGTCTTTCCTTAATACCACTGTTCATAGATTCAATATGGAGCTTTTGTGATTAGGATTATTTTATCATGATTATGACTGGATCTCTAGGTCCATTTTTAACACTGCTATCCATAGATTCAATGGGGATTTTTTGATTTGTATTAGTATTCACCTGGAATCTGGAGTGTAATTATAGAATTTCTATTTCAATTAACATGAACGATGCAGTGATCGAAGGCCGAGTACTGTGACAAGATGGCCGCGTTCAGTGCCAAGATTGACAACCAACAAGAGCTTGCCCGCTCTCTCACCCAAGCTAATGAGAGCCTACATAAGCAATTATCTGTGCAGAAGGATATCTCTCTAGATTTTGCACCTAACATCGTGAGGCTGTAGAAAGTGCTCAACCATAACTTGAACAGGCAATAACAAGCCATCAAGATAATTAACAAGCTCACTGAGGAGAAGAAGAATCTCTAGAAAAGGTGCATCCTCCTGCACGACGAAGTCACCGAGGCACTCAGAGGACGTGTCGAGGAAACCAAGGTTACTATCCGAGCCTACCATGACAGGAACCGTTTCCTGGATGAAGTGAAAGAGATGAAGGATGACATGAATAGAGGGATCTCCATACTCGAGGGTGTTCGGAAAGAGAACGAGGAGCTAAGGGCTTGCCTGGATGCGTATCGGAGCAATGCCCAAGTCTGATTCCCATTAGAGGGGGCACAAATATCAGTTTGTGCTCCACTCTTTTTGTAATATTTAGGGTTTAGGGAAGAATGCTCAAGTCTGATTCCCGTTATAGGGTGCAATAAGAATCCTAGGGAAACTCCTTATATATCTAGACATGTGTAGGTGTTCATGGTCATGAATGGACACCATGAGGGGATCTCCACCATGAGCTCTTTCCATTCTATATCTGGACAAGGGATTCTGCATTATGAGTTTGCCACTACTATTTGGTGACATGGCAAAAAACCCACAGTACACTAAACTACAGATAAACCTTATTTGTCTTTGAAATTGAAATTATGATAGTGCCACTAGTCGATTCATAAAATGTTGATTAGTCCTATATTGCTTCTTCCTTGAAATTATGACAGTGCCACTAGTCGATTCAGTTAATTATGGAAACTAAGCACCTGTCCTAGTGAACTGAACAAACCATACTATATATTTTTGTTGCAGGGAAAGAGGCGAAAGCTCAACCAAGACCTAGCGACCTGGCTAAATGATAAGATATCCATCTAAAGGGAGTAGCAGAATTCCCAGAAGCTGGCCTTTGACCACCTGCGCACTGAAGTCGCGGTCCCTTTTGACAAGTGCTAGAAACTGAAGGAGGTAAACGCCGGCTGGGAGAAGCTTCATAGGGAAGGTCGCACCTCGGCTAGTAAGAAGACGAATATCATGAAAGGGATCTTGAAGGAAAGTCGTATGGTTATGGACCAACTTCTCGAATCCGTGATGGAGCGCTAGAACCCGCGATTGGTGCACGACAAAGTACTGAAGTAGCTGGCTGATCTTAGGGAGGAAAACAAGCAGGTCCGGGCCAGGCTCGCTTGAATCCAACATATGTCAATTTAGTACTAAACTGCCTGTTTTATCCTCTGAAGTGGTGATTTTGTAAACATGAAGTTAACTCTATGCACGATATGTGTGTTCGTCTGAAATTAATTTGCTCGAGGATTGAGTTTGGCTTAGTTAAGAAAGCGCAACTATAAGTCTTACAGTTAACTAGTTCTAGGCATTACCACAGCACAAATTATTCATCTAGAATTTCCTTTATCCTCTATTGTCTGTCCTTGTTCACCCTCGCGCGCCTTCTTTAGTTCCTTCAACTGATCCTCAATGCAGTACTCTAGCTTCTTCTTGTCTTCTCTGAGCTGATCCCTCTCCTTTTCTGCATTAGAAATCAGCAACCTGTGACTATCCTGAAGCTTCTTTGCAGTTCCAACAACCAAGCTCCCATTGATTCATGTCACCGTTGCACATAATGTAAACAAACCTGATTTGTACAGCCCAAAAACCTTCTCCTAGTGTTACTGCCTTCGAATGCAACATATCTCCTCAGTTTTAGCCCATGGTCACATGGTACTTCTCCATCGAGATCTAGGCCCTCCCATTCAGAGTCGTAGATTGTCCATGGTACCTATAGGTAAACACAAAGCTAGAATTGAACACGATTTCATGGACAAATGGAGCTCAGATCGAGGGATTTACCAATGCCTAACCCTAGCCTAAGAAAACAGAGGAACTCACATCAAGGAAGGAATACTCGATGTCGGAGAGAAGGCTATCGCTGCTCGACTGGTCGTCCTCGTCATTCTAGGACAGCATGGCAAATGCGTCATTGCCAGCGACGGTGTCGGCTTTGGTTAGGAGAGAGAGAGATAGAGAGAGAGGCGAAAGTGAAGTGCGTCACCACTGCAACAATTACTAAATGGCATGTTACAATAGTTTAATGGATACCATGCCCTTTCCCTAGATTATTGTCTCCTGCCTAATAGGGTTTCTCTTCATACATTCTTATTTCAAATATTTAACTTGTACTCCCTCCATCCCAATTTCATTGCCTAAGGAAAACATACAAGTATATTACATCATCTAGAGAAACAAAATCATGTCAACTGCAAGGTACTTATGCATCACTTGTTCAGTCATGGTTTCACAAAACATTACATTACAATCTCTCAACAAACATAATCACAGAAACACGTATATTACATCAACTCAAGAAACAAAATCATGTCAACTACAAGGTACTTACGCATCACTCGCCCAGTCATGGTTTCTCAAAACATTACATTACAATCTCTCAACAAACAAAATAACAGAAACAAGTACAATACATCATCTCAAGAAACATAATCCTGTCAACTACAATGTATTTATGCATCAGTTGTCCAGTCATGGTTTCACAAAACATTATATTACAATCTCCCAACATACATAATAACAGAAACAAGTACAGTACGTCATCTCAAGAAACATAATCATGTCAACTACAATGTACTTATGCCTTATTACAACAACGATGGTTTTAGTGAGTGACATGTCTGAAAATCTCAACAGCTCACACAACATTATATCACAATCTCTCAACAAACATAATCACAAAAACATGGTCTAAATGCAATAGCAGTCAATGTTACAAATACAGGCAGGGGAACCCCACGGTCCATATGACAAGCCTAGGGTAGAAACTCTCATCAGATCTCATCAACGTCGACCACCTCATACTTTTCAGCCACTACAGGGGCCTCTACATCCACTATAACCTGTTCAACAACATCAGAAATTGTACCAAGGAAGAACACCTTCCTGGTTTGCTTCTTTCATTGCATAATCTACATAAGATCTTCAGTATCCAAAACCTCTATGAATTGCTGTTTCTTATGATGCCACCACCGAATTTGTGTCATCTTCTTAGGGCCAATACTGATTTCCTTACTGATCATCTCTCTCATTTCATCAAGAGTTATGTCTTAGGAATCGATAGTGATCTCCACAGTACATGACGAAACTTGCTTATTAACTCCCTCATCAAGTTTTGCCATGTATGAATCCACCTCTAAGTGTATACTGAACTTATCTAGATCAACATTTATTGGTCCGTAGTCTCTAGGAGCCGAAGCTCTGGCAGCAAGTTCTCCAGCATCTGCATACATATCATCAATCATCTCTTCAACTTCCACCTTACGATCAGCTGCATAAAACTCCCAAAACATTTGAAGCTCATGGGAGTGCTCAATTTGCATATAAGTATCATTCATGTTGCGCCACACCAATTTTGTCCTCTATCTAGAACCCCAGGGAATCCTAGCGGCAAGCATATCTACCAGCTGCAAAATAGACACAACATCTTTGCAATTCACAAGCAGATGCACATCTTGCCCGAACACAACCCTCTCACAACCAAAATCTAGTTTTGAAGTGTACTGGCAAAGATGAACTGTGAACTCATATAGGTCCCTTGTATCAAAGTTGTGCCTAATTTGATTAAAAAGGGAACTTTTCAGTTCATTCGATTCTATTATGCTGTAACTAATCTACTTATAAGATAAGGCATAGATAAGAAAAATTCACCTCTCGCTCTTCTCCCGGGTTTTTTTCTTCGAGATCTGGGTGCCACATACGCCCACCGGAGCCAAACAATCTGCCACCAGCCTTGCTTTTCTATTCAACCCGCTGCTCGTAGGTACAGGGAGTAGGACCCTCACTGACCTCCTCGCTAACCGGGGTTGAAGACCTCGTCGCTGCTTCGTGTTGAGCCTCAGACTGTGGCCCCTACGGACCCAAATCAGTCGGTGATGTAGCTACAACCTTCGCCTTGCAAGACATGCTGGGCCGCTGCCGCCGAATTCAGTGTCGGGGGAGGGAGCAAAAAGGACCTTCGCCGCCAGTAGATTCAGGGTGGGGGAAGGGAATAAAAAGGACCGCCGCCGCTGCAACCAGATTCAGTGCCGAGAGTTAGGAAAGTACAGTAATGGATTTGCCCCTACGACACGTGTAGGGTGGCTAAGAAGAGAGACCGGCGAAGAAGGGGCACAGCAGGAACTAGTGTAACAGAATCACCTGACTTAATGGGCACGATTTGAAAATATTGGGTTTAGCCATCATTCACTCGAAACACCCCTCTCAACAATTGGCACCCCAACTTTTCGAATCGCGGTGATTAAAATCAACTCAGGTACCGCGATGCACTAGCGTCTCAACTTTCGGACCGCCAAATGATATTCTCCTTCATGGGTACTAGCTCTTTTGGTTTGTTTTTCTCTCTCTCCTCCATTGTTGACCTTGAAGAGCTTGTTATCCCCATTCTCCCTCCTATCATGCTTTCATCTTTTTAAGGGATTTGGGAGAGGATATCTAGATCTACAACCCACCAAACCAAATCCCTTATTTGTGAAGGAATCCTTGGGATCTAGATGTTGGAGAGTTTTGTGTTCTCCTCTTGTGTTCTTCCTGTCTTATTACCCCAATAGCGTTTGTAGCTTTGGTGGAATTTGAGAGTGAAGGACTTACCTCTTGCATTTGGTGCATAGGTTTGAGTTCTCCTCAGAGATAAAGTGAGTTCAAGTATGAGGGCTTGTTTCTCTTGGGTTCTTGGAACCATAGACGGTTTGTAGTAGTGGTGTCATATCCTTGGGGCCTCCAATTGACTTGTGGAGATTACTGAAGGTTGTGGCCTTTGTGGTTATTCTTGGGAGCCCTCCAATTGAGTTGTGGAGTTTTCCCCACGCTTGTACAAGTTCGGTGACGGCCCTCAAGTGTCCCAGAGTGGATCATGAGTAGGACTTTATGGTGAGTTCACGGGAGAATAGGGTGAGCTTGTTGTGGCGTCAGTGACTTATGTGCCTTCACATCTTGGGGTGAGTCCTTGTGTGGCGTTGGGTGAGCATCGAGCCACCACACCTCAATGTAAGCCATTTGTGGTGTTCAGAGAGCATTGTGCCATCACACCTCTCAACTAAGCCCTTTACTTATGCAATTTATATTGTGATAGCCATCGTGCTTGACATATTATATCTTGCTATCTCTTGTTGCTTGTCTTGCTTATCATAGGTTGTTAGTGCACTTAGTTGAACCTAGGATCAATAAAACTTTTGGGTTGTACCATGTATAACTCTTCGACGTGGTTTTCACATCCATTTGACAGATTTCGTAGTCGAAAAATGCAGCAGTTGCTAATATAATCCTAACTGACTTTAGCATCCCTACGGGAGAAAAAGTCTCATCATAGTTAACTCCTTGAATTTGTCAGAAACCTTTTGTGACTAGTCGAGTTTATAAATAGTCACATTACATTTAGCGTCTGTTTTCTTCTTAAAGATCCGTTTATTATCAAAGGACTTATGGTCATGCCATAGGTCTACCAAGGTCCAAACTTGGTTTTCGTACATGGATCCTATTTTGGATTGCATGGCTTCTAGCCATTTGTTGGAATCAGGACTCACCATCACTTCCTCATAGGTTGTAGGGTCATCACTTCCATCTACCATGAAATTTGTGACAGGATTACTTTGCAGTTCAGGAGCTGCACGTGTCCTAGTTGACCTGCGAATTTCGGTAGTATTCTCTTTCTAAGTTTCATGATCAGTATCATTAGTACCCTCTTCATTTGGTGAAGTTAACACTAGAACATTTTCCGGCATTATTCCACTCGCCGTTTTTGATGGAGCACTATTTGCCATACCATGAAGAGAAGGTCCAGTAACCTCATCGAGTTCTACTTTCCTACTTATCATACCTTTCGAGAGAAACTCCTGTTCTAGAAAGGATCCATTCTTGGCAACAAAAACCTTGCCTTTGGATCTAGGATAACAGGTATACCCAATTGTTTCCTTAGGGTATCCTATGAAGACATATTTTTCTGCTTTGGCTTTGAGTTTATCATGTTGTAGTTTATTCATATAAACATCGCATCCCCAAACTTTTAGAAACAATAACTTAGGTTTGTTTTCAAACCACAATTCATACGGTGTCGTTTCAATGGATTTAGATGGAGTCCTATTTAAAGTGAATGCAACTGTTTCTAGTGCATATCCCGAAAATGACAATGGCAAGTCTGTGAGAGACATCATAGATCGGACCATATCCAATAATGTACGATTATGAAGTTCTGAAACACCATTTTGTTGTGGTGTTCCGGCAGGCGTTAGTTGTGAAACTATTCCACATTGTTTAATATGTAAACCAAACTCGTAACTTAGATATTCACCTACAGGATCTAATCGTGGAAATTTAATCTTTCTATTACGATGATTTTTCGCTTCATTATGAAATTCCTTGAACTTTTCAAAAGGTTTCATACTTGTGTTTCATAAAATAGATATACCCATATCTACTCAACATCCGTGAAAGTAATGAAATAACGATAACCTCCACGTGCCGACACACTCATTGGTCCACACACATCTGAATGTATAATTTTCAATAAGTCTATCGCCCGTTCCATAGAACTGGAAAATAGGGTCCTAGTCATCTTGCACATAAGGCATGGTCCACATGTCTCAAATGATTCATAATCAAGTGATTCCAGCACTCCATCAGAATGGAGTTGCTTCATGCGTTTTACACAAATATGACCTAAGCCACATATATGCAGCATTATCATCATTCAATTTGGTCCTTTTGGCATCTACATTATGAATAGGTGTATTACTACTATCAAGATCCAAAAGAAATAAACCTTTCTTAATAGTTGCATCACCAAAAAAGATATTATCCATATAAATTGAACAACCATTATTCTCAGATTTAAATGAATAACCGTCTTGCATCAAATGATCCAAATATGATGTTCATGCTCAATGCAGGCACGAAATAACAGTTATTAATATTTATTACTAATCCCAATAGTAAATGAAGCGGCAACGTCCCGGCGGCAATCACATCAACTTTTGATCCATTGCCGACCCACATCGTCACTTCATCCTTCACTAGTCGTCTCTTTATTTGTAGCTCCTGTTTCGAGTTGCATATATTAGCAACTGAACCAGTATAAAATATCCAAGTGCTACTATGAGTACTTGTAAGGCACACATCAATAACATGTGTATCACATATACCTTTGTTTGGGTTGCTGTCCTTCTTGTCAGCCAGATACTTGGGGTAGTTGCGCTTCTAGTGCCCCGTGTTCTTACAATAAAAGCACTCAGTTTCAGGCTTAGGTCCATTCTTGGTCTTCTTCTTAGGCGAGGCAACATATTTGCCACCCTTCTTGAAGTTACCCTTCTAGTCTTTCTTGCCCTTTTTTCCTTTCTTGAAACCACCGGTTTTTGGCATGGAAAGAAGCTCAGGTAGAGACTTATTCATGACTTGCATATTATAGTTCATCACAAAGTTCTTGTAACTTGGTGGGAGAGATTGGAGAACCCTAGAAATTCCTAGTTCATTTGGAATCACAATTCCTAGAGATATGACTTTATTGGCATACCTAGAATTTTGAGTACGTGCTCACTAATAGAGATGTTCTCTTCCATCTTGTAGCTAAAGAACTTTTCGGAAGCTTCATAACTCTCTATGATAACATGGTTATCAAAAATCATTCTCAGTTCAACCATTGTATCATAGGCATTGTTGTGCTCGAAACTCTTTCGAAGCTTAGACTTCAGCTCATACAATATACCGCAATGAACTAAGTGGTGATCCTCGTTCCGAGTCAAGAAAACATTTTTCTCATCATCGGAAGCTTCTTCAAGAGGAGGGGGTTCTAGAGGTGCATCTAACACATAGCTCCTTTGAGCAGCCGAGAGAAGAATCCTCAGATTAAGGGCCCAGTCGGTGACATGGGTATGACTTATCGGGTCCCATAATTGGTATACCTGGTACATAGTTAGACTATGGCCCTAGGCCCACAAGGAAATAAGGAGTCCTGGAGGCATTTGAAGCCTAGGAACCAAGCGTGTTGATCAAGATAGAAATATGAACCGACATAGTCAGGTAGATGTAATCAAACATGTAACCGATCCGTATTGGACTCTGAGACCCATCCTATCATATAAGGGCTAGGAGGAGCTGATGGAGAGACCCCCATAGCCTTGAGCGAAACACACACCCCCGTGAGTTAGATTGCATCTAGCGAATCAACGACTTTGTAATCATCTCTTTGCAATAAAGCTCAGACATGATTCGAGTCCCTTGTTTGTCTGACAGGCCAACAAAATCACAAGCGCTCTTGTTTCCATCAAACCCAAGTCCATAATGATGGACATTGTCGAGGTCACCTCCCGACAATTGGTGCCGTCTATGGGGAGTTTGTGCGCTAGAGTCATGATTTAGGTGCCTTCAACTTCACCAAGCAGCAATCCGACGATTGATGTCAGCGAGATCCATGACGAGCCCGTCGATCTTTATTCCAGCCCTCCCACCCCTCTGCCAAAAAATATTCGATTAGGAGACATGTCTCATGATCGGAAACCTCCACTTTCACACCGGAGCAGAGGAAGTTCTCTGCCTTTCGGATCCAATCTTCTCGGGTCCGTCGGCTCTAATCATAGCACCTGAGGTAAAGCCAACATCTTCTGCCAGCTCCACTAGAAGGGCCACCTCACACCCAGCAAGCGTAGAAGAAAATAACGACCATGCCGCAAATCTGAGGGATTTGACTGATCTCGATGACAGCCTCTCCTTAGGATTTTATTCTGAAACTATGTCACCGGTGGGAACGAACCGGATAAATGGAGAATCTGAGAAAAGCATCGGTTGGGGATCAAAAAAGCAGATTCATACATAGAGAATACTGCAGGATCTCACTCGTCTCTAGGATAGTGTCTCCTATAGCTCCGACAACCGCAACAACAAATCATCCATGGAACGCCACCAGGTGTGCGTGATCATAGGAGCGACATGAGGAGATGAAGGAACCTCAGCAGAATGTGACAAAAATGGCAACCCGATTATCCAACCTAATGATATTATTTCAGAAAACGATACAACTGCACGTAGGAACGGATCAGAACCACCACCAGAAAACCGCATCATCCAAGGTGGACGTGGAACATGGGATGGTGAACGGATAACTGTTCGACTGTCGCCGGCCTATCGGGAGAAAGCAAGGAACTCCATCTCGGGTGCAGTACCGATGACAGTGAACGCTTCACGTGGTGATCTAATGGCATACCAGTACATCCTCCACAAACAAAAGAGACAACTAGTCAAGATGCAAAGTGACCTAGAGGAATGGAAAAGGAGAGCCGATGAATCAAGCATACGACGAGCACAGTTCAGTTCCACCAACAATTCTAGAAGCATTGTTGGACGATCACAACCAGGAAGGGCGACTCTCGGCTAAACAACATACTAGAAGTTGAAAGACGCAACATCACCCGAGACCTGAATCTTTAATTCATGTCTATGCATTTAGTGGGCCATATTAGGGCCAAAACGGCGCAAGCCAACCTCGTCACGGCTCAAACTTATCTGCTCACAACTCAATCGACAACCAATGATCACTGGTAACTATCCATCATTCCGCCCTCATGGGCCTCTGCATGGTTGGGGTAACACTCGCAAAGGGAGACCACGAGCTTGTCCCACAATCCAACATATCACTGCGCCATCACAGCAGCCCTCTGTAGGTGGCGAACATCCAAAGCTCCAGGTCACCATACCATGCATGCTCTCCGCGAGGCCACGATGCAAGGGACGACATCACGCAAAGAAAAGTCAACAAAGCTCAGGAAAGACACAAAAGTTACTCAGACGAGTAAAGTGAAGATGACCTTGAAGCATGTGGCACAAGTTGCTTTACCCTTCGAGTTCCCAAGATGCCAGTACCCAAGGATTTCAAGCTTCCTCATGATCGCCAAAAATACAGTGGCCTCCAAGAGCCAGAAGTGTGGGTAGCTGATTATTTGCAAACAGTGAAACTTCTGGGGGAGGGTTAAAAGCCACAACCATGCATAGCTTGCAATTTCACTTAACCAGAACCGTACGGTCCTGGCTACAACAATTACCCGAAGAATCAATCAACAGGTGGGGTGACCTGGAGGACAAGTGCATTGAAAACTTCAAATCCAAATTCCAGCGACCCGCATCTATCGAGGAGATGAGGGCGTGCAAGCAAAAATCAGGCAAATCAATACGCGCATTCATACAGAAGTGGAACATCATTAAAACCTCAGTAGACAATATCTCCGATGAGAGGGTGATTGATGCTTTCAATGATGGTCTTAGTCGAAAGGAATTCATAGAAGAAATGGGTCGGGTTAAGTCAAAGACGATCTCCCAATGGATGGACATGGTGAATCGATGGGCTGACGGGGAGGATGTAGTAAATAACAAACATGGTCACTCGCCCAAAGAATATCGTGATAGGCGCAATAATGACAATAAGAGATAACATAACTACGACGACTACGGAGGTCCAAGCCACGTCACGGCTGGTTACGTCAATGAGGACAACCGCAGGAGTGATAACCATAGTGGAGGACATCGAAACAATCAAGACGAAGGAGGACCAAGTGGGACGGCACAGCAGTACCGACCGAGGAAGCCGAGAGAATCTCCAATACCAGCTATGCAGATGTTAGATGAACCATGCCACATCAACTACTATGTCAACTCAGGAGGAAGGAGGCGATCAGATCACCTCATGAGGGACTATCGCACTTTCCTGGGGCTGAATTGAGCATTCAACAACAAGGTAGCTAAGGCAACAAATCAAGGATACAACCTCGTACCAGGCACCCTTGGAATCAACACACCACCACCACTAGGACCACCTCTGGTAGCCGTATCGGTCCAGCGGCCACCGAGGCTAACAGACAACAGAACCATGAGTACCCGAGATCCAGGGGTGCAAATGCACATGATCCAGAAAACGCAAAAACTGATAACCCGACAAATTAACATGGCAGTAAGGACACCGCCACCAACAACAGATTACTTCCAGTGGTCGGAGTAGGAGATCACTTTCATCCGGACTGATCACCCCCTTAGGGTTCCCTGACCGGGTCATTCGGCAATAATAGTTGAAGCACAAATTGGTGGGTTCAACATGAGCAAGGTCCGCCTAGGGGCGAGGAAGTAAAGGGACCAACTAGTGCTGGGCCCACGTTCGGTCGTGCCCGCATACGATCGTCAGGGCTCATCTGCGCCCTCCACATATGGTTGGAGTGGAGAGGTGTCTGCCGAATGCGCGAACCGTCGCCTCTGTTGTTCGTCCTCGAAGACCGCTTCCTCCATAAAATCCCGAGCAAGAGACGAGACTATTGACTTCACCTTCTTCCACTGCTTCCTTCCAGTCCCTACTGACTTGGCCATGGCACTCAATAAGGTGCACGATGCTCTGACCACGGCAGGTCTTATGCCACAAGGCCAAAGATCCTTTCAATGCGGAAGATCATCAACAAGGAGGGCTTGGAGAAGGTACGACGGATGGCGGCCTCGGCAACGAATGAGTGGGGGGCCACCCTGGCATTGTGTTGCTCGACGAGCAGGGGAAGGTGCTTTGGAGCAATACTGCCTCGCCGACGAGCTTGTCCCTCCCTTCTCCTCCTTCTGGGTCGCTGTCTTGGAGCAACACCACATCCAGCTCCTCCATCTCCACCCATGAGGCGTGACCCTCCCAGCCGCCTTCGCCTACTGGTGTGAGGCTTTCGTGGGTGTGATGCCTTCTGTGGGGTTGTTCCGGCATTTCTTCAGCCTTTGAGTCTTGAGGCCGAGAGAGCGTCTTCGCGGTGTCGGGTTCACCACCGCCAATGACGAGGGTTTTCCTCCCCTCTCCATTCGAGGGGAAATGCCTGAGTTGCCAGGATTGGGTCGTCTTGGATGCCTTCAGGGTGCTCCTGCAACTCCGTGATCCCTCCGGGCCAGCGATAGAGAACCCTGGATGGGCTCGAGAGGAGGCCGTCTGCATGATGCCTGGTCCCCTCGAGAGGTGCATGGCTCCCCTGAGGGACCGAGGCCTGACCGGTGAGATGGTGGTCCGAGAGTTCCTCTAGCAGGAGATCGCACCTCTCTAGGAGCATAGCAAACCCACCTGGTCCATGTCTGACGGTCAAGACATGATCAAACTGTCCGGGGCATTCTTCTTGACGATACCGTGGCCAGCCTCCTGTGCCTGCTCCTCGGTGGGGACGTCGTTCCTGACATTCCGCCTGAGGCCCGTCCCATGTATCTGATTGGTGATGTTGGTGCCACCCGCTTGGGGCTTCCCACCTTCAACTAGTGGGGGGATTGCGCTGCAGGCCCAGGGCGCTGGTGGTTCCTCGTGCATCGAGTCCGGCCCAGAGCTCCGTGGGATGGTTGGACAATGAGGATGTGTCGTCGTGCAGAGGTGCTGAGGCGTATCGTCCTATCCATTATAGGAGGACGATACACAGTGTATCTTCCTAGGGAGAACATGCCGAGGCCTTTGTTGGCACCGTGCTTCGTGGCCCTCATAGAGGGAAGAGCTGCATGCTCCATCCTACCTTGGGAGCTAGCGGAACATCCTCCGAGGACTCCTCTGTGGCGAACAAGCTCGTGATTGGTGGTGGGGGTGCTTTCCTTCCCCAAGATTGAAGAGATGGCATTAGACTCGTGCCTGTCCCGTGGGTGATAGGTGAGTCTTTCCCTTCGGAGTTGGAGATTATAATTTTGCAGCCCGAAAGTTGAGACGCCAAGGCATAGTGGTACCTGAGTTGCTTGTAATCACCGTGATTTGAAAAGTTGGGGGAGGGGGGGAATTGCCGTGAAGGGCATTTCGAGTGAACGGTGGCCAAACCAAATATTTTTTAATCTTCTCTATTAAGTCAGGATATTCCATTACACTAGTTCCTGCCGTGCCCCTTCTTAGCCACCCTGCACGTGTCGTAGGGGAAATCCATTACTGTACTTTCCTAGCTCCCGACACTGAATCTATGTGCAGCTACAGTCCTTTTTCTCCATGCCCCAACGCTGAATCCAGTGGCAGCGGAGGTCCTTTTTTCTCCCTCCCCCGACAGTCACTCTGGCGGAGGCGGCCTAGCATGTCTTGCAAGGCGAAGGTGGTAGCTACATGGGCTACTGATTTAGTTCCGTCAGAGCCAGAGTCTCAGGCTCAACGCGAAGCAATGACGAGGTCTTCAACCTCGGTTAGCGAGGAGGGCAGCCAGAAGTCTGCTACCAAGGAACCTACGAGCTGCGGGTTGAAGAGAAAAGCAAGGCCGGCGGTGGATTGTCCGGTGGCGGCGTGGGGATGCGGCACCCAGATCTAAAAGAAAACACCCCCGGTGAAGAGCGAGAGGTGAATTTTTCTTATCTATGCCTTATCTTACGAGTAGATTAGTTACTGTAATATATAATTGAATGAACTGAGAAATCCCATTTTTAATCAAATTAGGCACAACTTTAATACAACAGACCTATATGAGTTCACATTTCATGTCCTCCAGTACACTGCAAAACTAGATTTTGGTTGTGAGAGGTGTTCGGGCAGGATGTGCATCTGCTTTTGAATTGCAAAGAGGTTGTGTCTATTTCGTAGCTGGTATATATGCTTCATGGTAGGATTCCTTGGGGATCCAGACAGAGGACAACATTGGTGTGGCACAACATGAGTGATACCTATATGCAAATTGAGCACTCCTACGAGCTTCAGATGATTTGGGAGTATTCTGCAGCTGATCATAAGGTGAAAGTGGAAGCGATGATTGATGTTATATATGCAGATACTGGAGATCTTGCTGCCAGAGCTTTGACTCCTTGAGACTATGGACCAATAGGTGCTGATATAGTTAAGTTCAACATACACTTAGAGGTGGATTCATATATGGCAGAACTTAAACAAACTGGTGCAGAAAATGAATAAACTAGTGCAGAAAATGAACAAACTAGACCGGTTTTGTGGACGACACCAGAGACGACGAACATAAATCATCCCAACAGGGTCAGCAACAGCGATGGTCGTCGGACCGGCCATCTGCGCCTCGATGTAGGCCCGCCTCCCTACATTGCCAGCCCTCCGTCGCAGGCGGTCCTCCTTCACGGCCTTCTCTGCCTGCCTCCGGTTAGTGTAGTACTGCCTTTCAGCGGTGACATCCTCTAGGAACCGCTACACCCACTCGAGCTGGACGTGCTCGTCTTGCTCTATGATCAGAAGTATGTGCTCCAGGGCGTGTTGTCGGGCGCGCTCCTCCTGGGTGATGATGCGTGGTAGCAGCACACCTCAGCTTGCTCGCGTGTCCACATGTCATGGAAGTTCATTGCACATGGGCGTCGAGCTGCCACGCCACCACATCGTACGTGTGCGCCATCTCGTGCATGGTCTCGAACGTGTCGAGACCGATGCGCTCATCACCGATGCGGATATCAGCGTAGTAGTTGCCGGTGGGGGGCGCGCGGATGTCACGGTACCACGAGCTCGATCGGCGTAGCATCCCGGCGGTGGCGCGGGCGTGGTGGGGGCGGAGAAGCGGTGCGAGCTGGTGGCAACAAAGCATAGGAAGGGGAAAAGGGCACGCTAAAGAGTCCGTGTCAGTTGGAGGAGCGCGCCATGCACTTTTTATGCATCACACGCTTTCTTCCGCGCGTGGTAAAACTTTTAGAGCATGCACAATTTTGTCGCGCCTGCTGGAGCGGTGAGTACGGTCCACTGCACTACAAATCAACGTTGTTTAGCGTGCGACCCATTTAGCATAACTATCGAAGTTGCTCTAAGAAATTTGTGTGGCGCAACATGAGTGATACCTATATGCAAATTGACCACTCCCATGAGCTTCAGATGATTTGGGAGTGTTGTGCAGCTGATCGTAAGGTGAAAGTTGAAGCGATGATTGATGATATGTATGCAGATACTGGAGATCTTGATGCCAGAGCTTCGACTCCTCGAGAGTATGGACCAATAGGTACTAATATAGTTAAGTTCAACATACACCTAGAGGTGGATTCATACATGGCAAAACTTGATGACAGAGTTAATAAGCCAGTTTTGTCATGTACTATGGAGATCACCATCGATTCCAAAAACATAACTCTTGATGAAATGAGAGAGATGATCGATAAGGAAATAAGTATTGGCCCTAAGTAGATGGCACGACTCTGGTCGTGGCATCATAAGAAGCATGAATTCATAGAGGTTTTGGATACTAAAGATCTATTGCAGATTATGCGCAAAAAGAAGCAAACTAGGAAGGTGTTCTTCCTGGCTACCATTTCTGATGTTGTTGATCAGGTTATAGTGGATGTAGAGGCCCCTATAGTGGCTGAACAGAACAAGGTGATCGACATTGATGAAATCTGATGAGAGCTTCTACCCTAGGCTTGTCATAAGAACCACGTGGTTCCCCTGCCTATATTTATAACATAGATAGCTATTGCATTTAAGCTGTCTTTCTGTGATTATGTTTGCTGAGAGATTGTGATATAATGTTGTGCGAGCTATTAAGATTTTCAGATATATCACTCACTGAAACCATCTTTGTTGTAATAAGACATAAGTACATTGTAGTTCACATGCTTATGCTTCTTGGTAAGATGTACTATACTTGTTTTTTTGATTATGTTTGTTGAGAGATTATAATATAATGTTTTATGAAACATCACTGAACAAGTGATGCATAAGCACATTGTAGTTGACATGACTTTGTTTTTTGATATGATGTAATATACTGCTATGTTGCTATTAGTCACAGAAAATGGGATGGAGGAAGTACATGTTTATTATTTAAAATAAGAATGTAGGAAGAGAAAACCTATTAGGTAGGACATAGTAATCCAGTGAAAGGGCATGCTATCCATTAAACTATTGTAACATGCCAATTTAGTCAATGTTGCAGCGGTGATGCACTTCACTTTCCCCCACACTTTAGTTTGCTCTATCTCTCTCTCACTCGCCTCCTCTCACTCTCTCTCCTCACCATCGCCGATGCCGACGCATTCTCCATGACATCCTAGAACGACGAGGACGACTAGTTGAGCAGCGACAACCTTCTCTCCAACATCGAGTCTTCCTTCCCTAATGTGAGTTCCTATGTTTTCTCTTCTAGGGTTAGGCATTGGTAATTCTCTCGATCTAAGCTCCATATGTGCATGCAATCATGTTCAATTCTAGCTTTGCATTTTCTTTTAGGTACCATGGAATATCTATGACCCTGAATAGGAGGGCCTAGATCTCGATGTAGAAGTGACATGTGACCATGGGCTAAAATTGAGGAGATATGTTGCATTCGAAGGCAGTAACACTAGGATAAGGTTTTTGGGCTGTATAAATCACATGTGTATACATTATGTTCAATGGTGACATGAATAAAAATGTATCGTGTTATGTTCATAACACAATAGTGTGTTTTTTAGGTTAGCCCGGTGTGTAAAGCAGCAGAGTGGATGGATCTTGAGTGGTCAGATGCACTTAAGAAATGTTTGGCTCATTTATGTGAGATGTATGAGTTGGAAAGGTCAGGGAGATTTACTGATGCTTGTGATGTAGCTGTAAAAAAATTCAAGATGTCGATATGAAATAAGGAGCTGGAACAAGAAATCAAGAATTTGCCGTCATAACTAAGTGACACAGTCAATGGTAGCCTGGTTGTGGGAACTACACAAAAGCTTTAGGATAGTCATAGGTTGCTGATTCAGAATGCATAAAAGGAGAGGGATCAACTAAGGGAATACAAAAAGAAGCTAGAGTACTACATTACGGGTCTGTTAAAGGAACTGAAGAAGGTGCGCAAGGTGAACAAGGACAGACTACAGAGGATAAAGGAAATTCTAGATGAATAATTTATGCCATGTCAATACCTAAAACTAGTTAACTGTAATACTTGCTGTTGCACTTTCTTAACTAAGCCAAACTCAATCCTCGAGCAAATTAATTTCAGATGAACACATATTGTGCATAGATTTAAGTTCACGTTTACAAAATCACCACTACAGAGGATAACATAGGCAATTCAGTACTAAATAGACATATGTTGGGTTCAAGCGAGCCTGGTCCGAAGCTGCTTGTTTTTGTTCCTAAGATTGGCCAGGTCCGCTTTGGTCTTTGTCTGCTCCTTCAGTACTTGGACGTGCGCCTCCTGCAGGTTCCAGCGCTCTGTCAGGGATTTGAGAAGTTGGTTTGTGACCTTACGATTTTCCTCCGTGAGCCCCTTCATGATCTCCTCTAGTTACTAGCCGAGGTGCGACCTTCCCTGTGAAGTTTCGCCCAGCCAACATTTTCCTCCTTCAGTTTGTGGCACTTATCAAAAAGCACCATGACTTCAGCACGCAGGTGGTCAAAGGCCAGCATCTGAGAATTCTGCTTCTCCCTTTGGATGGCTATCTTGTCATTTAGCTAGGTCACCAGGTCCTGGTTGAGATTTTGCCTCTTTCCCTACAAAAAATATATATAGTATGGTTTGTTCAGTTCACTAGGCCAAGGTGGTTAGTTTTGATAATTAACTAAATCAACTTGTGGCACATTCATAATTTCAAGAATGAAGCAATCTAGGACTAATCAACATTTTATGAATCGACTAGTGGTACTGTCATAATTTCAATTTCAAAGAAAATAAGGTTTTTCTGCAGTTTAGTGTGTTGTGGGTTTTTTCAGTGTCACCAAATAGTAGTCGCAAATTCAAAATGCAGAAACCCATGTCTAGATATAGAATGGAAAGAGCTCATGGTGTCCATTCATGAACTTGAATGCCAACATATGTCCAGATAGATAAGGAGTTTCTCTAGGATTCCTTAAATGCTCGATATATATTACAAAAGAGTGGAGCACAAACTGGTATTCATCCTGTAATGGGAATTAGACTTGCGCATTGCCCTGATACACCTCTAGAAAAGCTCTTAGCTCCTCGTTCTCTTTCAGAACACCCTCGAGTACGATGATCCCTCGACTCATGTCCTCCTTCATCTCTTTCACTTCATCTAGGCAACGCTTCCTGCCATGGTAGGCTCAAATGGCAGCTTTTGTTTCATCGATGCGTCCTCTGAGTGCCTCGTTGATTTCCTCCTATAGGAGGGCACATCTTATCTAGAGATTCTTCTTGTCCTCCATGAGCTCGTTTATTATCTTCATGGCCTTTTCTTACATGTTCAAGTTACGGTCGAGTAGGTTCTGTAGCCTCATGATGTCACGTGCTAAATCTAGTGAGATATCCTCCTGCTTGCGCAGGCTCTCATTAGCATGGGTGAGGGAGCATGCATGATCCTGTTGGTTGTCAATCTTGGCACTGATCGCAGCCACCTTGTCACGGTACTCGGCCTTAGCTCGCTGCACCGTTCATGTTATTTAAAGTAGAAATTCTATAATTATACTCCATGTTCCAGGTGTACAATTCACAAAATCCCCGTTGAATCTATGAAGAGTAGTATTAAAAAATACCAAGAGATCTAGTCATAATCACGAAAGCTAATCCAAATCACAAAATCCCCATTGAATCTATGAAAAACAGTATTAAAGAAAGACCAAGAGATCTAGTCATAATCATGAAAACTAATACAACTCGCAAAAACCCTAATGCGTGGAAAACATGATCTAAGAAACCCACATTAATACTCAAAGAAATAGAAGTGTGGAGATTTTCTACCTCGCTGACACGTGGAACGGGGTCCAATGGGTCCTGCAACACCACCGTCGTGGTGGATTCTGGGTCCACGGTCGGCCTATAATACGTAGAAGAGGAAGACCAAGAATAAGATGACAAGCAAGAAAAAGCAAAATAATATCAGGATGGAGAAGGAGATGGAGAAGTAGAACAAGAATACCGTACTGGGACGAGCCCTCGCTCGCTGGAACATTCGACACCATTGTCAGGAGAGATTGGGCCTCTGTGAGAGGGGGAGCTTGAGGGGATGGTAGAGAAAGAACTGCTAGGTGGTAAGCTCTCTCCTTTTTTCTATGAGGATGGTCGACCGGCCTCTCCTCAGGGGAGCCATGGCTTGAAGGGGAGGGAGGTGGTGGCAGGAGGAAAAAGAGAGTGATTAGTTTGGGAGAAGAGTCAAAGAGTACATGTTGTGGTTCAGTATTATACAAGACCACCATCTACCTTATTAAAGAAGCCAAGGAATAGATGGGACTCGATTGGACTTGTATTTATTGCGATGGACAGTTCAATGGTCTTCGGTGCCGCCTAAAATCCAGTATATAATAAAACGAGTGGGGCCTTTCCCTTAAAAAAGGACTAGGAGTGAGTGGTAATCACGGGCAACGGCGTGCACGTCTCGCGTACGTGTGTCACGTGTTGATGGGTCAATGACGCGTGCAACTGCTGCATGTTCACGTCAGCACGTCAAACTCCATGTCGATAGACACGCACGTTGAACTCCACTTTAACAGGCATGCACGTGATATTTACGAGTCTAGAATTTGCTGTGCCACTATTGTTGTGATCAGATTATGTTCAGTACGCAAAAATATAGATTTTTTTATTAATTGACAAATGCATCTGCATGCACGACACATGAACTGACGCGTAAAACTGCTGGTCGCCCTTGATCAGATCGGCACCCAACTCTGTGTACCCACCATCTCTCATTCCGAATAACTTCCTCGATCTGCCATGGCCCCTCGCCATGGCAATGGCAGATCCAAGCCACCCTCTGATTGTCCTATGTCCCATGCTATTCAAGGCATTGTTTGTGCCCACGAGTCTCCAACTAAGGCATTGTGTAATGTCTAACTGCGGTAGGATCCATTGACATCGGCACTCGAGGACACCGCGACGTGGAAGTTCGTACCAGCCTGGCAGGAGGAGCATGGTGCACCTACAACGGCGGTCGAGCGCAAAGCAGCCGCCAAGACGGGGGCGCCTGTTGCACCGGCGAGTACGGACAACAAGAGGAACAAGAGGAAGCCCTACGAAACTACCATGAAGAAGACCAGGAAGAAGAGAGGAGACAACTATATGGACGACTCCGACTCGACCAACGGGGAGGCATTCATAGATCAGTTCGAGGCAGAAGCAGAGGAGAGTTATGTGGACTCGTGGTACTACGAGGAGGAGGACTCCGACGAGGATATAGCGCGCCTATACGAAGAAGAGCAAAGTGAAGTGTCATCAGAGGAGGACACATACGATGACGACGGCAAGGACGGTGACGGTGACGAAGACGACAACGTTGGAGAAGACGATGACTAGGCATCATCAACACTAGACGGAACATTTACATTTATTTTCATTTTTTAGATGGTTTTCATTTTTTTTATGGAGGTAAAGTATCGGTGGCATGGATAGAGAGGTGGCACAAATAAAGAGGGGTTATCCTGCCCGATGGATCACAGAGGATCAAAAGTTGGTAGGCATGATCCGCGTTACATCTGTGTCAACCAATCAGGGCGTAGCAGCCAAAGTGAGCACAAATTTTTGCTTTTGTGAGAGGGCAAAACACACTAAGGGGTTTAGGTAGAAAATATAACAGATTTAAAAAGAACCACATTGATACATGATACGTTGCAAACATATGTATAATTTTTGATGTTCCATGCTTGTTTTATATCTACTTTCTTATGTTTTGTCCACACTTTGGAGTACTTTTTATACACTTTCTTGGACTAACCTATTAACAAGATGCCACAGTGCGAACTGCCTATTTTCTGCTGTTTTTGGTTCAAGGAAAGTCAGAAAATGAATATTCTCGGAATTGGACGGGACAAAACCAAAGTCAATATTTCACCAAGGGGGACATGGAGCCAGAATACGAGACGGAGAGGGGCCAGGGTCCGCCCACACCACCTGGCTACGCGGCCAGGCCTGGCCCACGCCAGGGGGTGGTGTGGCCGCCTAGGGCACCCCCTCGGCCTCCCCTTTTGCCTATAAGATGCCTCCGATTAAGCAAACCTACGTACCCGATCAAAATTCCATGAAAGAGTCTGTATCCGCCGTCATCTCCATCCCTAGATTGGGAGGGATCTGAAGCTCTTCCCGGCACCCCGCCGGAGGGGAGAATTCACCTGGAGGCCTTCTTCATCACCATGCAAGCCTCCGGTGTGATGCGTGAGTAGTTCATCCTTGAACTACGGGTCCATGTAGTAGCTAGATGGTTGGTTCTTCTCCTTTGTGCTACCATGTCTAGATCTTGTGAGCTCCGTTCACGATCAAGATCATCTATTTGTAATCCTACATGTTGTGTTTGCGAGGATCCGATGGATATTGAGTTGCTATTTCAGATTGATTATTGATTCTATCATGTCTTTGTTATTTGTGATCTTGCATGCTCTCTGTTGTTAGTAGATATCTTGGCCGTGTAGATGCTAGTAACTCCAAGAGGGACTATTTATGCTCGATAGTGGGTTCATGCCTCTAGTAATCTGGGGAAGTGAAAGAAACCTCTAAGGTACTAGATGTGCTATTGCTACTAGGGAGAAAACAACAATCCTTTGTTCATAGAACAATCGTATTGTTTACTTTACACGTAATGCATAATGCAATTATCTGTTGCTTGCAACTTAATACTAGAGGGGGTTCGGATTGGTAACCTGAAGGTGGATTATTAGTCATAGATACAGTTGGATTACGGTCTATGTATAATGTTGTAATGCCCAATCAAATCTCATAGGAGTAAAGATGATTAGTATATGCATGTATGCTTTCTCGATGTTTGTCAATTGCCCCGCTATAATTTGTTCACCCAACATGTCATATATCTTAAGGAGAACCACCACTAGTGAACTATGGACCCCAGTCCTTTCTTTTACCATCAATCTACAATTGTTTACTGTTTTATGTTTACTTTCTGCAAGCTTTTACTTTCTTCCACACAATACGTTTAATCATTTGTTTTTAGCAAAACCGATGAGATTGACAACCTCACTGTAAGTTGGGGGCAAAGTTCTGTGGTTGTGTTGTGCAGGATTCCAAGTTGGAACCAACACCATGGAGGTGTTTCCTTGCTCCTAATTGTTCGATAACCTTTGTTTCATAACTGAGGGAAGACTTGCTGCTGTGATCATCATACCTTCCTCTTGGGGTTCCCCAACGAGCTCGATATATTTTGGGCCATCAAGCACTTTTTCTGGCGCCGTTGCCGGGGAGTCAAGGACATCTTCACAAGGGGAGTCCCTCATAACCAATCTCTTTACTTTGTTAAATTTGTTTTGCTTAGTTTTTTTTGCTTTGTTTGCTTGTTTCTTTATCAAAAACACACAAAAATTAGTTGTACTAGTTTGCTTTCTTTATTTAAAAGACAAAAAAATGACTACACTTGAAAACACTAAGTTGTGTGACTTCACTAGCACCAACAACAATGATTTCATGTGCACACCTATTGCTCCACCTATTCCTGAACCTACTTTCTTTGAAATTAAACCTGCTTTACTCAATCTTGTTATGAGAGAACAATTTTCTGGTATTAGTACTGAAGATGCTGCTACTCATCTAAATAACTTTGTTGAACTTTGTGAGATGCAAAAGCATAGGGATATAGATGGGGATATTATTAAGCTTAAATTGTTTCCTTTCTCTTTGAGAGAAAAAGCTAAAGAATGGTTGCAATCCCTAACTAGAAATAGTATTGTTTCTTCGACTAAATGCAAAGATGCTTTCATTGGAAAATACTATCCTCCTGCTAAGATTATATCTATGAGAAGTGAAATAATGAAGTTTAAACAATCTGATAATGAACATGTTGCTCAATCTTGGGAAAGAATGAAATCTTTGGTAAAGAATTGTTCCACTCATGGACTGACTGCTTGGATGATTATCCAAACCTTTTATGCAGGATTGAACTATTCTTCAAGAAATCTACTGGATTCTATTGCTGGAGGTACCTTTATGACCATTACTTTGGGTGCTGCAACAAAGCTTCTAGATAATATGATGGTTAACTATTCTGAATGGTATACCGAGAGAGCTCCACAAGGTAAGAAGGTAAATTCTATTGAAGAAACCTCCTCCTTGAGTGGTAAAATTGATGTTATTATGTCTATGCTTGTTAATGGGAAAGCTCATATTGATCCAAATCATGTTCCCTTAGCCTCTTTGGTTGCTCAAGAAGAGCAAGTTGATGTGAACTTTATAAGAAATAATAATTTTAGCAAAATATCCTACAGGAATAATTTTGGTAATAATAACTATAGACCATATCCTCCCAATAATGGTAATGCTTATGGAAATTCCTACAACAATAATAGGAGTGCTCCCTCTGAACTTGCAGTTATGCTTAAAGATTTTATTAGTAAACAAACTGCTTTCAATAAAACTATTGAGGAAAAACTCTCTAATGCTGAAAGAAATATAGTATCATTGGCTGAAGCACAATCTTCTTTTAATAAAATGGCTGATAAACCTGAAACTATTGAAAATCCCTTTGCTGCTACTAATGCCATAAAAGTTAGAATTGGTGAGAATATTATACTATTAGATGAACTGCATGCTAAGTGGGAAAGAGAAGATGAAATTTCTAGAAATATTAGTGTTTCTACTATCACTGCCACTAGTGTTGAAGCTAGTAATAGCTCTACTACTTTAGATGATAATTATGATTTTTATCATGATGGTTGCAATATCTCTGAAGTAATTAAGTTCCTACAAAAGCTTGCTAAAAGTCCTAATGCTAGTGCTATGAATATGGACTTTACAAAACACATCACTGATTCTCTCATAAAAATTAAAGAAGAAAAGATGAAACATAAAGCTTCTATTCCTATGAAACTAGAAGATCATTGGGAACCCATCATTAATATGAAAGTGAAAGCTTTATGTGATCTTGATAGTAGTGTTTCTATTATGCCTAGAAGGATTTATGATATGCTTGATTTGCCACCATTGGAAGATTGTTATTTAAATGTCCCACTTGATGATAATGATAAAAAGAAAGTCATGGGGAGTATTGATGATATTCTTATTATGGTTAACAATGCCTATGTCCCTGTTGATTTCTATGTTTTGGATGTTGAATGCAACGCTTCTTTTCCTATTACTTTGAGAAGACCTTTTCTTAGAACTGTTGGTGCCATTATTGATATGAAAGAAGGCACCATTAAATATCAACTCCCACTCAAGAAAGGAATAAAACACTTCCCTAAGAAGAGAGAGAAGATTCCTTTTGCCTCTCCTATGAAAACAAAATTTGCTCTTAATGCTTCTTCATTTGAGAACACTTGATTCTTTTTCTTGCTTCTTATGCCTAACTTAAAGGCGTTAAAGAAAAGTACTTATTGGGAGATAACCCAAAAGTTTTACATGAGTCTTGGAAGTTATTACCTCAGTAATAAACACTACTTATCCTTTTTATTTGCTTTTTGTGCCAAGAGTAACCTCTAATGAGAGAGAAGTAATGCTTGGGGAAGTTGTTGTCCCGAAACAGATTTTTGTGCTTCACTGTAAATATTCGTGTAAAATCTATGTACGTTGTTTTGATGCATGATGTTTTGTTCTTCTGCCCCAGGTTGTTACCTAACTTTCGTTAGTTCAACACTTTTTGATTTGAGCAACAGAAGGTCTTCGAAAAAATTGCTTTTTACCTGCTGGTATGTTTTGACAGATTTCTTCCATTATTTGCATTTGCTTCTTGTTGGTTCCTTTTTGGGTTCTCTTTGGGGAATTGAGCTTTTCAAGGGAAGTGCTACAGTAGCTTGTGTTTTAATGGAAGTTTTATTGGTGTTGAAACTGAACCCAAAGACTTATTATCTTGAGTACACTAATGTTGCTAATAAAGATTGTGTGAAGTTTTGTATGAAGGAAGAATTTCAGGTGTATGGAGAGAATGATGTAATGAGATGAAGAATGTACTAAAGCTCAAGCTTAGGGATGCCATGAGTGTCACCTCAAGAAATATCCAAGAAGTATAAGCGTCAAAGCTTGGGGATGCCCAAGGCATTCCCTTCTTCATCAATAAAAAATCTCAGGTTCTTCCAAACACTTCATTTTTATTTTTTCGTGCACAGTTGTGTGCTTCTTGGAGCGTCTTAGCTTTTGTTCGCCTGGTTTTCTTAGTTTTCTTGAATAAAATTGGTTAGACCCCCTCTTTCATACATTAGTTTTCAAATAGTTTGGTTTGGATTGGAAAAGAGTAGGAAAGTTCATGCTTAAGTGGTAAAGAGAGTTTGTCTTTGACTATCGCCTATGCTTTGTCATGTCATGCTTGATATTGTTTTGGCTTTATGCTTAGTGATTTTTGCTGTAGCATGACATGTTATAAACAATTGAGATTTCTTATTGTGCCTTGAAAGAATCATGCGTTGTTTTAGCATATTAAAGCATAGTATTGTGATATTCTCCTTTGATGCTTTATTTGGGTTGACTTGGCGCGTGCTCACACCATGTGATGACTATCCCAAGTCACCATAGCCTTTATGATCCTTTAGTTTTCGACTTGTAATATCACTTTATGCTTTAATTAATAATGTTTTGTCGCTTTGCATGATTATGGCCATTATTGCTCTCTTAGTTGGTCGCTCCCAGTCTTTTGCTAGCCTCCATCACCAAGTATGAGTTCCACTCATGCATCCAACCCCAAATAAAACCAAGTTATTCCAAAGAGTCCACCATACCTACCTATTAGCATTTGCTATTCCAAGTATATTCACGTTTTTATCTACTTTCCGAATTAAACTTGTTATGAGAAAACTAGTGATTAAAGCTCTCACGAACTTGATGGAACACTTTACTTTTCTTGCCCCTAATAAACTTGAACCATTGTGTCGTGTATGTTGTATATGCTTGCACTTATATGTTGGGGATTAGCAGAACCATGCTGTCATGGGGAAGCCTTTCAACATTGCGCTTGTACATTGTACCTAGTTGATATCATGCTCTTTTGTCTATGGATGTCGTCTGTGTGAAATGAAAGGGGAGCTTGTATGTCCATGGAGTTATGTATGTGTGTTAGAGAAACGCCTGGGCCGCCGGTCTAATCCATACCTAATCATGGTGGAAACCTGCAGCGTAACCATAATGATCAATCTGAAGCATTCTTCTTATAAAAAAAAGAGATAGAGATTGAGAAAAAGAAAAAAAGAAAAAAAAAGAGAGATATGAGAAAAGAGGAAAGAGAGAAAAAAACACCATTTTCCCATGGTAAATAAGAAGATTGCTGAGATGCTCATTGTCTGCTTGCCTTGTCATTTTGATCTGGGGATTCTTCCGTATCATCGGGCAAGGGGTACCCCGTTGGCGGTTCTCTATGATACACATGTACTTACTATGGCAGGAACTTACCAGTAACTAAACTTGAGTAGCATGAGGAGCGGCCCTCGTATTCAAGGGACATGAGATTTCCAACTTATACTTTGTCAAGCATATACTCCATAGTTTGTTCACTTTAACCTTAATCACTTCAAGATAATAAGTACAATAATTTTTGGAAGCTCTTTATGAAAATTGAATCCCTCATTCCTTCTATGAAGGCATTTCTTCCACTTTTATATTGAGTCTACACCTTCTATCTTTATGCACCTATTGAGAGAGCATAGTGGCCATTCTTAGTTTAATGTGCATTCTCCCAAGACTTGTTGATTGATGCATAACTTTGATATTGCTTGTTCTTAAACTATCTGTATCTAGTCACCCTTATAAACTTTGAAAGTGTCCTATGCAATTATGATTTGCTACATTATGAGGGACAAGCTGAATGCCACTACGCTATGTTTTCTTTATGTGAAACAAACAAACGTCTTGCAAAGCATTGTTATTCATGAATCTTTTGTTTGTGCCTTTTCATGTTACAACATAGTTGCTATGTCTTATTGTCAGAACTTTATCTTTCATGCTATGTTGAAGTACTATGATCCCAGCTATCAATGTTTTACAAATACTTTGATCAAGTTTATGATGGTGCATGTCACCTCAAAAATTATTCTTTCTTTTTATCACTTACCTACTCGAGGACGAGCAGGAGTTAATCTTGGGGATGTTGATACGTTGCAAACATGTCTATAATTTTTGATGTTCCATGCTTGTTTTATATCTACTTTCTTATGTTTTGTCCACACTTTGGAGTACTTTTTACACACTTTCTTGGACTAACCTATTAACAATATGCCAAAGTGCGAGCTGCCTGTTTTCTGCTATTTTTGGTTCCAGGAAAGTCAGAAAATGAATATTCTCGGAGGGGGACAAAAGCCAAAGTCAATATTTCACCGAGGGGGACACGGAGCCAGAATACAAGATGGAGAGGGGCCAGGAGCCGCCCACACCACCTGTCCATGCGGCCAAGCCTGACCCAAGCCAGGGGGTGGTGTGGCCGCCTAGGGCAGCCCCTCGGCCTCCTCTTTCGCCTATAAGATGCCTCCGATACAGAAACCCTATGTACCCGATCAAAATTGCATGAAAGAGTCTATAGCCACCGTCATCTCCATCCCTAGATCAGGAGGGATCTGAAGCTCTTCCCGGCACCCTGTTGGAGGGGAGAATTCACCCTGGAGGCCTTCTTCATCACCATGCAAGCCTCCGGTATGATGCGTGAGTAGTTCATCCTTGGACTACGGGTCCATGTAGTAGCTAGATGGTTGGTTCTTCTCCTTTGTGCTACCATGTCTAGATCTTGTGAGCTCCGTTCATGATCAAGATCATCTATTTGTAACCCTACATGTTGTGTTTGCGGGGATCCGATGGATATTGAGATGCTATTTCAGATTGATTATTGATTCTATCGTGTCTTTGTTATTTGTGATCTTCATTCTCTCCGTTGTTAGTAGATATCTTGGCCGAGTAGATGCTAGCAACTCCAAGAGGGAGTATTTATGTTCGATAGTGGGTTCATGCCTCTAGTAATCTAGGGAAGTGACAGAAATCTCTAAGGTACTAGATGTGCTGTTGCTACTAGGGAGAAAACAACAATCCTTTGTTCATAGAACAATCGTATTGTTTACTTTACACGCAATGCATAATGCAATTATCTGTTGCTTGCAACTTAATACTGGAGGGGGTTCGGACTGATAACCTGAAGGTGGATTATTAGTCATAGATGTAGTTGGATTACGGTCTATGTATAATGTTGTAATGCCCAATAAAATCTCACAGGAGTAAAGATGATTAGTATATGCATGTATGCTTTCTCGATGTTTGTCAATTGCCCCGCTGTAATTTGTTCACCCAACATGTCATCTATCTTAAGGAGAACCACCACTAGTGAACTATGGACCCTGGTCCTTTCTTTTACCATCAATCTACAACTGTTTACTGTTTTCTGTTTACTTTCTGCAAGCTTTTACTTTCTTCCACACAATATGTTTAATCATTTGTTTTCAGCAAAACCGATGAGATTGACAACCTCACTGTAAGTTGGGGGCAAAGTTCTGGGGTTGTGTTGGGCAGGATTCCAAGTTGGAACCAACACCTTGGAGGTGTTTCCTTGCTCCTAATGGTTCGATAACCTTTGTTTCATAACGGAGGGAAGTCTTGCTGCTGTGCTCATCATACCTTCCTCTTGGGGTTCCCCAACAAGCTCGACATATTTTGGGCCATCAATACACTAGAGTCATTGATCCACTAGTGTCAGTCCATGTGTTCTTCTCCTAAACCACATTGCATGTGTTCTTTTTCCAAAACCACAATGATACACACACACTCTAGTGGATTCTGTGATGCAACTTCTGCCACCCTAGTGCAACATGCAATGCGGAAGCTGCTTTCCTATGTGTTTTTGGTCTCTGTGGCCATGGTATGACACATGGATCCACTAGTCATTGCATGTGGTCTAATCGTAAACCACACTGATCCACCAGCTAGTGTCATTGAATTTTTTTCTCCTAAACCACATTGATCCACATAACCACACAAACTCTAGTGGATTCTGTGGTGCAGCTTCTGTCACACTGGTGCAACATGCAATCTGGAAGCTGCTTTTGTATGTAGTTTTTGGTCTCTGTGACCATGGTTTGACACATGGATCCACTAGTGTTATTGCATGCACTACTAGGAAACAGCCTATAGATAGACAAGATATTCAGTGGCGCATAAGCCAAACTATGCGCCATAGGAAAACATCAGTGGCGCACCAGAAAGCATGCGCCACAGAAGTTTGGAAGTTCTGTGGCGCATTTTCCCGAGCATGCGCTAGAGAAGATTGGTGGGACCCGCCAGCGGGGGGGGGATGATCCAAGTTCTATGGCGCATTCTGTAATATGCGCCATAGAAGAGGAAACTTCTGTGGCGCATATTTCCTCATGCGCCACAGAACATGGAGGGGGGCCCCACCACAGAATCTAATTCATCCAAGTTCTGTGGTGCATGTTGACATATGCGCCACAGATGTGTTTCACTTCTGTGGCACATATCCCAACATGCGCCACAGAACTTGGAGGTGGGCCCCACAGAGGGAATCTTATTCACCCACTTCTGTGGCGCATATGGGGTTATGCGCCACAGAAGTTTCAGCATCTGTGGCGCATTTCCTCCATATGCGCCACAGATGAGGGCGTCCAGATCCATGTTAAAAAGGTGACAAGAGCTAGCTTTCTTATCTATCTATCCCACCACCACCCATTTCACATCTCTACCTCCTCCCAACTTGTCTTCCTCCTCCCTCACACCCCATGTTTCCCATAGTTTCTCCATTTTCTTATATCTAAACCTACTTTAATCCATAGATTGGTAAGTAGAAGCTTCGCTCCAACTTCTAGATCTAAAAGTTCCTTACTTTTCTCTCTCACATCTCTCTATTTCTTTACTAATTTCCTCTCCACCAACTTGCATTGTAGATCTATTTGTCCATACTCTCTCATCGCGCGGTCTCGTCTCGCTATTATTGTGTCTACTATAGGTGAGTACTTGGCCATCATGAACATGTAGGTGAAGCTTGTCGCGCGAGCGGTGTGTGTGTGCGATCCATGGCGAGACGATGCTTGTGTGTGGTGCATGAATGTTTGCAATGGGAGGAAGTTTTTTGTTGTTTGCTTGTTGTTGTCGGGCCTAGCCGGTGTGGTTGCATGGATGTTTGCCGAAATGTTGATTCATTTCCATTTCGGAAAATTTTTGCACTACTCATATGTCCTAATTTTAGGAAAGGTCATGCCGAATTTTTTTGGCTAGCACTCATGCATGTGTGTGTTCATATGGTGTGGTTCTCACCTATACTCTCTGTTTTGACCGCTCAGGCAACCATGGTCCTCACAATGAGCGAAGGTCGAATTGCTAGGTACAAGAAAGGCGCGAAGGAGGACATGATTCTGAACAACAAGACCATGATAAGATGTCCATGTCGAACATGCAAACTGCAGCGCTGGATCGACCCTGAATCTGGACAATTGGAGGGTCACCTGCTTAGGCGTGATTTCATGCGCGACCTCAATGAGGCGCCGGCAGGACATGGTGGTAGTCACGAAGACGTGGGCGGGCGAGAAGACGAAGAGTCTACCGGGCATGATCATCATGACGAAGGAGATGCCAGCGGGCATGATCATCATGACGAAGGAGATGCCGGCGGGCATGATCAACATGGAGAAGGAGATGACGACGTGCATGATCATGAAGATGGAGAAGACGCGAACACACAGACGCTGCTAACTTCGATCTTGCAGGACCCTCATGTTCAAGAACTGCTCCTCAAGGAGACGAGCAACGACAAAGCTGCAGCCAGAGAGAAAGCCAAGCTGGCCCAAATGGAGGTAGACGGGATGACTCCATTGTATCCTGGGTGTCGCCCCGAGGATACACGTTTGAGTGTAACGCTCAAGGCTCTAGAGATGAAGGCCGAACACAAATGGACCGATGTGAGCTTCAACGCGAACATGGAATATTGGCACGACCGACTTCCTAAGGGGAACACATTGCCAACAAGTATCGAGGAGGCCAAGAAAATCGTGTGCCCTCTCGACCTACCACACATTAAATACCACGCATGCATCAATGATTGCATACTTTATCGGAACGAGTACGTGGATAGAACCACTTGCCCGGTGTGTGGCCAAGGACGGTACAAGAGAGGGAATAAGAAAGTTCCTCGAAAAGTGGTATGGTACTTTCCTATCACCCCTCGTCTGCAGCGATATTTCGTAGATCCTAAGGAAGCAATGCTCATGCAATGGCATGCGGAAAGAGAGAAACCCGAAGATGATCCAGAGAAGGGCAAGATCTGACACACCCTTCAGACGCTAGCCAGTGGAACGCATTAGACATTGAGTTCGAAGAGTTCGGGGGCGATGCAAGGAACGTCAGGCTGGGTATGAGCACCGATGGACTCAATCCTTTTGGAAACCAGAGTAGCACGCATAGCACCTGGCCCATGTTTGTATGGCCATACAACCTCACCCCGTGGCTATGCACGAAGCAAAGGTATGTACACATGAGCATTCTTATTCAGGGGCCAAAACAACCAGGTATCGATATGCATCTATATCTCCGGCTATTGAGAGAGGAGTTAGCCAGCTTGTGGGAGACGCCGGCCCGTACGTGGGATGCCTACACTAAAGAATATTTCCATCTGAGAGCCGCGTTGCTCATGACCATGCAGGACTATCCTGGTTATGCATATGTATCGGCCCAGGTGAACCACGGACACAATGCATGCGTCAAGTGCATGGATGAGACACCACATCTCCAACTACCAAGGGATCCCGGGTCTTCGAAAACCGTGTTCCAAGGTACTCGAAAGTGGCTCCGCATGGATCACCCGTGGAGAAAACATGGTGACCTGTTCAATGGTAAGGATGAGCTCGAAAGAGCCCCGCGTCCGAGGAGCGGTGAAGAAATCGAGGAGCTTTTGAATAATTGGGTAGATTGCCCTGCGCCTGGAAAAAACGACCGAGGACAAAGCCGCTGCTGGGTGTATGGAAAGCAAGGACTGTTTTCTGGGACCTGCCGCATTGGAAGGTCCTTCACACTCCACATAGCCTCGATGTAATGCACATCACGAAGAACGTTACCGAGAGTCTGCTTGGCACTCTACTGAACATGCCGGAGAGGACCAAGGATGGGCCGAAAGCAAGAAAGGACCTTAAATTGCTTGGCATAAGGAAAGATCTCCAGTACCCTGATAGTGATGATGATGATCATCAGGAAGGGACTCAAGGTCGCCGCAAAAGAGTTAAGAAGAATGAGGTAGTGCTTCGCGCTGCCTGCTTCACTCTGAGTCTGGAGGAGCTCGAGTAGTTTTTCAGGTGCCTCTTAGGAGTGAAAGTTCCTCACGGTTACTCGGGGAAGATAAGCAGATATCTGGACGTGGCGAAGAAGATGTTCAGAGGTATGAAGTCTCACGACTGTCACGTGTTGATGATACAGATACTCCATGTTGCGATCCATGGGATAATGGACGAGCATGTCCGTGAGACGTTGTTTGGCCTCTGTAACTTTTTCGATGTCATTTCTAGGAAGTCGATCGGTGTGAAGCAGCTCGACAGGCTACAGGAAGAGATCGTGATGATACTATGTGAGCTTGAGATTTACTTCCCGCCCGCATTCTTCGACATCATGGTGCATCTTCTTGTACATGTTGTGGACGACATCATCCAGCTCGGGCCGACATTCCTGCACAACATGATGCCGTTTGAAAGGCTAAGCGGTGTCATCAAAGGATTCATTTGCAATAGGTCTCGTCCAGATGGAAGCATAGCCAAGGGCTTTCTGATCTACGAGTGCATCTCCTTCTGCTAGAATTATCTAACCACCGAGAACGAGGATGTTGGAATACCCACAAAGAAGCACCTCGGCAGGCTCGGTGGATATGGTCACCGCGAGGGCTGCCGCTCACTACATGTCGGCATTGATGGTCGACGCACTGATTTTGAAAGGGCACAACGAGTCACGCTACAACACATTGAAGTGGTCGGCCCTTGGGTCGAAGAGCACAGAAGCTTAATCGAGCAGGAGTATGTCGACCCGGGCCGGCCGAGGAAGAAGGGAGACGTAACCAGAGAGCACAACTCCAGCTTCACAGGTTGGTTCAAGAAAAGGCAACTGGACAATCCCCCAGAGACGCCTTCTACGGAAGATCAAAAACTCATATTCTCCTTGTCGCAGGGCCCAGGGCACAACCTAAAGACCTATCAGTCATACGACATAAACGGTTACAGATTCTACACCGAGGAAAAGGACAAGAATAGTGAATATCAAAACTCAGGAGTAACTAAGTTATCCTTTGCTGATGACGAGACTACTATTGTGGAAAGATTCTATGGAAGGATCGAGGAGATATGGGAGCTCGACTACTGTGGAGAGATCGTATCGATGTTCCGTGTTAGATGGGCCAAGAACGTGGAAAAAGAAGGCCGCTATTTCACCACAATGGTTATACCAGATGCCAAATCAACAAAGAACGCCTCTGCAAAAAATGAGCCTTGGGTACTCGCTAGCCAAGTTGATCAATGTTTTTTTATTACCGACCCGTCAAAGCCCAACCATGTTGTAGTTAGGGGGGGGCAAGAGGAGCATCATCGGAATGGAAGGAGCCGCCAACGAGCAAAACTTCGACAAAAACGGCGACCCGAAGATCGAAGAGGAATTCGACAAGTACTTCGACATGCCTACTACTACTAAAGTAAGAAGCAAGACCACACTGCCTACTAAAGGTTGTCCATTCACAAGAAGAAATCTCAAAGTGCACGGGCTAAAATATTCAACCGCGGCGAAAAAGGGCAAGAAGATTGTGAAGAGACACTAGCAATTGTGTGACTTTTTGGTTTATTAATTCGTGTGGGTATAATGTGATATTATTAGTGTGGGGGTATTAGTTAGAGACAAATACATATAATGTGATATTCGACAAATTCATATTTATGTGTGACAAGCACACACATATATATAATATATATATATATATGATTCGGGAGGGTTTTTTGAATAAATATGCATGTTTATGTGCTTGGTTTTAAATATATTTGTAACATATCATTTTTAAATAAAGAAAAAAATTGACCCAACCAGGATTCGAACCTGGCTGCCACAGGTCTCTGAATATGCATCTAACCACTAGGCTAGTGTGTGTTTGTTGTCCAAGTACAGCCTCGTGTCGTTTATTTGGCTAAGTGCCAAGGTTCTGTGGCGGATTACTCCGAAATGCTCCACCGAAGTTTTAGCTTCTATGGCGCATTTCAGAGTAATGTGCCACAGAACCTAGGAACTTAGCCAAAACGGCTCGCCCCTTCTCCTTTCCCCTTCCACACTTTATTTTCCCCAATCTATCTCGCCGGAGCCCGCCCCCATCGCCTCTCTGTCGTCGCAAACCCTAGCGCCGAAGCCCTAGCAGAGGAGGAGGAGTCGGAGGAGGAGTGGCTGCGCCGAAGCCCGCCACCCTCATTGTCGGAGCCCTAGCCACCGCCGGGCCAGAGCCCTAGCAGCCCGTGGAGGAGGAGCCGCCGGAGGAGGAGTCGCCACGCCAGAGCCCGCCAACCTCGTCGTCGTCGACCACCACAGCCGCAACACCGGAGCACGGTTCGTCCCTCCCAGCCCCCACCCCCCTCTAATGCTCACAGTGGTTGATCAATGTACACACGTAGAATACAAAGAGAATTCATGGTCCACTATTCTATTTCGAGGTATAATTTGTTGCCTTCCAGAACTGACATTTAGCCCGACAAAGACTCCGCTGTACCTCTCAGTGTTTGCAGTCCACAGCACAACTACCTTGTCCACTTTGCTCTTCTCCTTGAACTCCCTGTTTCATTAAGCCATATGAGACTGACAGGCCACTAGGTTTAACTATGGTAATCAAGATAGACAATTAAAGTAGGAGGGCCCTCTATAAAAACAACATTCTTATGAGTAAATGGCTAAAGAACTGACCTCAGTAGTTCTACCAGTCGTATAGTATTTTTCGCTATAAGCCTTGGGGTTTAACTATGAATCCAGACCCAGAATAAAACAGAAACTTTATACACAACATTGTTATTTAAGATTTGATTCAGTGGTGCGACCAGTTGTATACTCAACCCCGTCAGAGAAATAATATGCTACCGGACAACCAATTGGAGTATATTCAACAAAGGAACTGTACAGAAAAGTGCTGGAACATTTCCCTTGACCTGGACATCTCTGAAAACAGAAGATGTTAACCCATACAATCATCACATCATGGCACACCATTTGACATTTGAACTCCCTTTGTGTGTTTTTTAAATAAGAAAGCACATGGTGCTCTGCCTTTTTCTACATGACTTAGATTCCCTTCCACTATCCTCAAGACTGCAGGACATTCCTCATCATATTTCGAAGAAATGTTCACAAATTAAGCATTTTCTACTAGTACATGACTTTAGCTTCCTTTCCGCTTACCTCAAGACAGGACATACATCATCAAAGTTCGAAGTAGTGTACAAATTAAGCATCATACTTTTTGTTCATGAATTAGTTTTGCCATTTACAGATGAAGCATGATCATTATATTTTGGTATGATTGTAGTAGTAGTAAAATAAGACGTGGATTAGTGGATTACCATGGGCAGAAGGCTCTTGAAGGGGGCATAAATCTCTTCCCCATTGTAGCTCCCGACCCTAATGGTGGAGGCCTGGGTGAGGGAGCCAAAGTAGTTGGCTTGCTGGACCTTGTCCTTTGTTGCCCAAGAGATCCCCGTGAATTATTTCAACATCAGTCAAATGATGTCAGAGAAAAATACAGGATCAAAATTAAAAGTTGAAACAAAAATTAGAAGAGGAATCACAACACAAGGCATACACATGTGACTTTATTCGTTTTCCTTGTTGTTTCTCATTTATCACATCTCGGGCATGTGTAAGCAACACTCGTTGGTTATCTCTTCTTTACTTCCCAAGGTATATATAGCAAGGGTAGCTTATCCATTTTCTATTTGATGATTTGTATAGCATTCTTAATTCTTGTGCTCACTTGGGGTATGCCCTGGTAAATTTTAAAGTTTTTTAAGTTCTTATACTTGTATCTATTGGTTCTTACTACTGCTTGCTAAGCTTGCTGGTGCTGCTGGTGCTTGCTATGCTGCTACTGCTTGTTGTGTTGGTGCTTGCTACTATTGTATGCTGTTGTTGGTGCTTGCTTGCTGTGTTGGTGCTTGCTGCTGTTGGTACTTACTACTGCTTGCTAAGCTTGCTGGTGCTGCTGGTGCTTGCTGCTGTTGTATGCTATATGGTGTTGTCATATGGTGCTCCTGTTACATGGTGCTGTTATATGCTATATGGTGCTGCTGTTATATGGGGATGGGGCTGTCAATATGGGGATGGGGTGTTTTGTCTTGCAGGGATTTCATTTGAGTTGCCCATTTCTCCCAAAGTGTCGATTCACTTCTGTTTTGGTTGAGAAATGGGCACTCCTAGGTCAAAAAATTAGCAAAGGTCATGCCGAATTTTTCGGCCGAGATTTGTGCTAACATTTTGCCTCTTTTAAATAGAGTAGTGCAAACATGTCGAGCAACAAGGAGTCTGGCCCTTCTAAGCACATGATCAGCGTCGAAGAACAAGCGAGACAGGCCAACCAGTCATTCTGGCAGGGGTCCCAACAGGAGGAGGAGGAGGAGGAGGCGATGAGGATGACACCACCACAGGAGGAGGAGGCGACCGTCGCCAGAGCTGCTGGGGCCAATGAGGGCGGAGAGCCTGATTACGAGGGGGACGAAGACGACTACGATGGAACTAGTGAAGGCGGCGGCAAAGAGGATGACACCACCGATGGCGGCGCCCGCACCGATGGCGGCGAGAGGACGGATGGCGGTAGCGGCAACCCGACCACTTCTCGGAAGAAGAAGAAGAAGGAACATAAGGAGCAGAAGGTGCCAGTGCTCGCCACCGTCCGCGATGAGTTCAGTGAGGTCATAGAAAGTGGCCAACCCATTGCGCTAGAGGCGATTGCTAAAGGGTACGGCCTGCAACTCGGGTGCATCGTCCGGGAAAGCATGTTGATCAACACGAAGTACATCAGACATGCTGACCATGCAGCTTTGGTCGATAACCTCCTTAAGAAGCTTCACAGCGATACAGATTCCCAGAGAAGTTTAGAAACCTCGAGAGAAATAAGAACCCGATGAACAGACTAGCCCTCACGAAGATGAGCAACGCCTTGAGCAGCTGGAAAACTCGGGTGAAGAATAGCATTGACAAAGGTGAAAGCTGGGAGGTTATTAGTAAGAAAAATCTGATGCTCGATGAAGAGGAGTTTAGGATATTCAAGGCGGATATAGCTACCGCTGATGCTATAAAATGGACTCAATGAGGAAGGAGTATGCGGGAACAGAACATAGGTAACCACCACCTTGGAAGCGGCGGTTATAGGGGGAAACATGCCATTTGGGACAAGGAGGACGCCGAGCTTGAACGCCTTGGTAAAGACAACCCTTGGCTTAAAATCACGGACTTGCAGCTTAGGAAATTTGTTCGGGCCCGCTACTACCTAGACAAGGAAATAGGGGAGTTCATCACCGACGATCCGGAGGTGAAGGAATTCGAGAAGAATCTGGTAAGGAATTTATCGCTGATCTCAAGTCTATTGCGTTCTAATTAAGATAATGAAGCCAAGAATCTAAATGGGATCACCTTTCCTTGTCTCTGCAGGAGGAGGAACTGAACGCTACTGCCACAGAGTCGTCCCAGGATTCGACGGAGCCGTGAGACACGGTTTTCAACAGGGCGACCAATGATTACAAGAAGAGGGACAAGGGGTTGCCGCCGTCCTCAGCTGGCCGTGTGTCCGACTTCGGTACGAGCATGAAGTTCAAGGAGTTCTACAAAGAGGACACCAAGAAAAGAAGGGAGAGGAAGAACCAGGATAAAGCCGCTGTTGCAGAGCTGAAGATGAAGGTGCAGACACTATAGGAGAAGGCGGTGGACCAGAAAACGGTGGACAAGTTAGTGGAAGAGAAGCTCCACTCGATGATCCCCCCTGAGTTTTTCGAGGGGCTTACTGCTTGGAATGGGAGGTCGACAGGGGCCGATACATCTGCCCAGCTTAAGAGGCAGCAACTCGGGCATCAATGTTACCGTGTCGCCGGACCTGGTGACCCCGCCGGCCATCAATGTCGGGACGCAGCCCCTCGTTTTGGTCACACCGACGCCCCCTCCCGCCAAAGATACCAATAAGGTGCAGCCGACGGCGGTGGTGCTTCGTGAGGCACCCGAGTGGGAGATTGCAGATGATGATAGGCCGACCGCCGGCATCCACCGTGTCTCTACATTAGTCGAGATCCACGCCATCACCAAGGTAACTAGTTAGTTAGTGCACGTTATCTCCTTTATGCCTTTGATGCATGACTATTGCCATCTCATGACGCCCAACAACTTGTTTTTGCCTCAGGACACTTCTTGCGTACTCCTGCTTAAAGATGTCGGCGGTGAGTTGAAGGATGTTGCCAAGGGCACTCTTATACAACCGGCGAGCCGCACGATGCACAACAATCCAATGGATGATGACGTGATGAGGGTCAGGTTGGCTCGGGTGTTGCCAGGGTGCGACGACATGGACCCCCCCCTTTCAACCTCAGGGAGCCGACGAACACAAGACCCTTGGGGAATGCTACAACTGGCCTTGACATGGCTGAAGACCCAGATTCGTCTTGCGGGGGGAGCACCGGCGCCACCTCTCGACCGATCATCACCCGGCCATCACCTCGGAAGCCAGTAGCCGCCGTTGTCGCCACCACCAGACGTCACCATCAACTCTTGGCAGCGTGTGCACCGCCACATGGCAAAGACGTTGTGCCGCAACCGCCGTCGCCCCCGCTACCACCACCACATGATGGCACCCATGAAGATGATGATGAATTGGTCAACGTTGACGAATTCATCAACACCGGTGCCGCCAAAGGATTGTATATGCCTTCTGTGGATGAAGAACCCTTCGTAGCTCGCGACGACCATCAAGCTGGTCGGCCCAATACATGCACGCAACGCCTGGTCTTCCATGGTCTTTCTCAAGAGACGCCTCCGATCCACCACAAGAGAAATCGGGATTGGTTTTCAGCCCCAACACACTCCGAAAGGCGACTGATGAGCAGATGGCAGTGGCTGACACTATTGTGAAGAAGAAGCACTACAGGAAGAGAGGTAATAATAATAATAAGAAGGGTGCGAGCCAGCCTCTTCCGAAGAGGATCCGGGGTCAGGACGCCGTCATCGTACCATCCACACAATTTGGCTTGCCAAGAGTGCATGTAGCTGGTGGTCCGATATTGACTCCGGATATGATCCACATTGCGGTTGGAGCCATGTTAACTTTGCACGAGGGTGTCAAGACACTAGAGGCCCTCCTTCTTAAAGAGGACGATCCAAATTACCCGGTTTTCACGGCCAAGGTGCCATTGGACGTGGGCTTCGTCGATGAACACCCCGCGGATATATTCTTCATAGCGTTCGAGGACATATTCAAGCCGTTTCTCACGAAACGGCTGGACTATAACTTGGTCCGCCTATACGCGCTCAATCTGGCGCTCACGATCAAGAGAGAAAGTACCCCGAAAATCGCGATAGTGAATCCCTACTACATGCGAGACAGCCAGTTGGTCGAAGGATCAGAGACACAGACCAAGGCAACGACGTACCTCAAGAAGTTCATGGTGGACAACAAGAGGAAGGGCACACTTCTTTTGCCTTTCTTTCTCGAGTAAGTACACACACTCGCTCATCGTCACCGTAACTTATGCATTTCTTATAGATTTCTTTCCTTTGCTCTTTTCCAACATTACGTTCCAATTGTATTGCGCAGAGACAAATACTGCACACTCATCGTCCTTGCCCCGAGGTATTCGCTAGCCACGTATTTCGACTCGGGGAGTTTGACGAAGAAGAAAGACTACACTAGAATAAGGGGTGTTCTCAATGAGGCTCTCGAGGGCTACACCAAGAAGGGATGCACCTTCGTAGATAGGGGGAATGTATCAAGGATGGCAAACACGTGTTCAAGCACGTTCTCGACTTCCCCTCCATCAAGTAGTCGACTTCTGGTGCCAAGGAGGCCTTCTACGTCCTCCATCACCTTAAAGGCTATGTTCGGGATTGCCATAACCTAACGCTGCCATCTACTCTCTGAGGATGGGCCGAAACATTGGCGAAAATCAACGATGCTGATCTTAGAGAAGACTTCCATCGCATTCAGATGAAGTTGTCGCAAATCATCATTGCAGATGTCAACACAAGGGGTGGTGCCCTACAACAAGCCAGAGGGTTAAGTAAGAGGGAGATCGAAGAACGCCTCCGTAAGCAGGGTGACACAAGGATGTGGATGGCGAAAGAGGGCTATCTACCATTCTCGAAGCCGTGCCAGAAGAGGAAGTCTTCATCATGATCGATGTGTGCCTCTAGCATGATCCAGTGTGTGTATATTCTTGATGGACGCCTGCTGTATTAGTGTGTGTGTGTCATAAACTTTACTATCTCGTGGTCGAAATGGTCATTGTTGTTAGACTTAAACTACCTTGTGGTCGTGCTGTCGTTGAACTTATTGCTTCTATGATGATCTAACTTTTAGGTTTATGGATCCTTTGTTTTATATTCTATGAACATATATATATATATGGATGTGAACCCTTTATTCATTCTTTTCGTTGTATTTTTACTAATATGCCTTGTCGTCTATAGAGATGGCGACGAGGTGGTATGTGGTGTACATGGGTAGGGTTCCAGGAGTCTACGAGGAGTGGGAGGATTGCCACAAACAAGTGAACAAGTTCAGCGGCAACATCTACAAAGGATACGCGACTAGAGAGGAGGCGATAGCCAAGTGGAGGAACCACTTGTGGAAGAAGAACTAGATGAAGATATTGGTCGGGCTAATGCTCTTGCTCACCATTATCACAGTTGTATTCTATTTGATCCTAGTGTAGGTGGCAGTGGCCACTTCATATTTGTAATGTGAGATGATATGAACTTTGTATTCGGCGCTTGTGTAAAAATTTGGCACTTGACACTATATATGTATCTCGATCGGGATCTAAGTGTTTGTATTATATATGTGTCGGTTTTCATGCATCTACTACTTGTGTAATGTATTTTATACTCATCTGGATAAATACTGTATAAATACCTGATTATACACCACGAAAGTATTTTACTTCGAATACATGTTACACAATCAGTGGCGCATATAATTATATAGTTAGTGGCGCATAGCATATCTGTGGCGCATACACGTAAATGCGCCACAGAAGTTCTTCCTGTGGCGCATATGAAGGAATGCGCCACAGAAGTCTGGAACTTCTGTGGCGCATATCCATATGCGCCACAGGAAGTAGTTATCAGTGGCGAGGTAACAGTGGCGACAAATATATGCACCACAGAAGTCCCCTTTTCATGCCCCACAGATAGGTTGTTTCCTAGTAGTGATGTGTTTTTTTCCTCAACCACATTGATCCACACATACACACACACACACACACTCTAGTGGATTCTATGGTGCAACTTCTCTCACATTGGTGCAACATTCCATGTGGAACCTGCTTCCAATGAGTTTTTGGTCTATGTGACCATGGTTTGACACATGGATCCACCAGAGTCATTGTATATGTTCTTCTCTTAAACCACACAAATCCACATGACCATACAGACTCTAGTGGATTCTGTGGTGCAGCTTCTGTCACGCTGGTGCAACATGCAATGTGGAAGCTGCTTTCCTATGTGTTTTTTGGTCTCTCTGACCATGGTTTGACACATGGATCCACTAGTGTAATTTCAAGTGTTCTTTTTCCTAAACCACACTGATCCACTAGTGTCATTGCATGTGTTCTTCTCCTAAACCACACTGATCCACATGACCACACATTCTAGTGGATTCTGTGATGCAACTTCTGCCACACTGGTGCAACATGTAATGTATAAGCTTCTTTCATATGTGTTTTTCGGTCTCTGTGACCATGGTTTGACACATGGATCCACTAGAGTCATTGCATGTGTTCTTTTTCCTAAACACACTGATCCACTAGTGTAATTGCATGTGTACTTCTCCTAAACCACACTGATCCACATGACTAGTGGATTCTGTGGTGCACCTTCTGCCACACTAGTGCAACATGCAATGTGGAAGCTGCTTTCCTATGTGTTTTTGGTCTCTCTGACCATGGTTTGACACATGGATCCACTAGGGTCATTACATGTGTTCTTATCCTAAACCACACTGATCCACAAGTGTCATTGCATGTGTTATTCTCCTAAACCACATTGATGCACATGACCACACACACTCTAGTGGATTCTATGGTGCAGCTTCTATCACACTTGTGCAACATTCCACGTGGAAGGTTCTTTCCTATGTGTTTTTTGGTCTCTATGACTATGGTTTGACACATGGATCCACCAGATTCATTGCATTGTTCTTATACTCAACCACGTCGATTCACATGACCACACATACTCTAGTGGAATCTGTGATGCAACTTCTGCCACATTGATGCAACATTCCATGTGGAAGCTGCTTTCCTATGTGTCTTTTGGTCTCTGTGACCATGGTTTGACACATGGATCCACTAGATTCATTGCATGTGTTCTAATACTAAACCACACTGATACACCAGCTAGTTTCATTGATCCACTAGTGTCATTCCATTTGTTCTTCTCCTAAACCAGATTGATCCACATGACCACACACACTCTAGTGGATTCTATGGTGCAGCTTCTGTCACACTGTGTCAACACCCGGATTTTTAATCTCAGATGCCAGTTATGCCATACATCGCAATCCCAGGATTAACTTTTTTGCGAGACATAACATATTGGATATCACAGTACATCATTCATTACAAACCATAATAAGGTCTTACATAAATAAAGGATCTCATGATCCAGTCTTAGTACAAACAAGTAGCGGAATAAATGGCGTAGCGGTGGGCTCCATTTTCAGTGTCACAGGCAATGCTGACGATGGGAGATGATCCTAGTTATCGTAGCCGTCCTACTGTCCTTCTTCTGGGTATTCCTCCTCATAGTCTGGCCACGGGAATAGCCAGGGACAAAGCCATGAGTACTCTTTAAGTACTCGCAAACTATCACTAACAAGAAAGGTAGTTCTAGTAGGAATGCTAAGTTCTAAGTTTATTTGCAAAGTTAATTTTGAAACCTAAGCTGAGTTCAGAAACAAAGAAAGATAAAATAAAGTTCTAAATCACCTAAGTGGGAACTTAGTTTTCATAGTCACAACCCTGTTGTGGTCAAGTCATGTCACAATTCATTTCAAAAGTTAGTTTCAAAACATCTGACAACGGAACAGTATGGCCACTCCAACTGTCCATAACCACGGACGCGGCTATTCAAATAGTTTGACACTCTGCAGAGGTGGTACACTTTCACCACAAAATTCGATACATCCATCAGGGATAACCCTGAATCATCATACTTAGTATGTAGATAATCAAACATAACCTTTCCTTTACACACCCTAGTATAAGCACCTCTCCTATGAGCTTAGCCTCCCAGCCATGGCCATCTGCCATCCTGGGCACTGCATAGGTGGACAACATTGACAGGTAGCCTCAGCTCAAACCTCTCCTACGAGGGAACCAATACTAATGCATATAAACTTCTGGCTAAGCCTTACCCAATTCAGGTATTGTGGTTGTACGGTAATATTGGAATGGTATCGCATCAGAATCCAACCATCGGTTTTTATAAAGGGCTAAGTCTCATGCCTCAACGTTTTAATCATCATAAACCATTTGTGTTTCTCAACACATGTCAAAACATCTCAATAGAATGATTCATCATTCCAAGGTTTTCATAAGCATCTTCACCAAGTATTCCCATCTAGAGTGATCAAGTTTTTGGGTTTAGCTCTAATCACTAAGTTAAGAGTGTTCACTAAGGTGGGATGCTAATCTCAATCTCATGCCATAGAATGACATCTAGTATAGGCCAAGTTTTATACTCTTTATGATATCTAAACTACTTTATAAAATCTCACGAAGCATTACTAAAAGTAAAGAAACTTTGGTAAAGTAAAAGGTAAAACTTGTAAATAAAACTTGGGATAGGTATAAATCAAAAGGTATAACCAAAGCATGCCTAATGCATCTTGCTTAGGTTATCTTGCTTGCAAGGGTTAGCTTGAATTGTTAATGATGGCTTTCATGTATTAGCTTGCCAATAATAGCTTGCCTTGGTTGGTGTAGTGGTTGAAATTCTCCTCGTCTTCTTCGGGGTAGAACTCCTCCTCGTAGACTTGGTCGATACTATCGTCTAGAAATACATACGGGATACACAATCACCAAACAATACTTAACTAGTCTATTTAGCACACTAAGGCACACACTTAATGAACTAGTATCATCACATTCATCACAAGATTTAATGAACTAGTTTCATTTATTTTATTGGAGAAAAGTAATTTCTACTCATTGAAATTAATTAAGATTTAATATTCGCCAATTAAAATATGGGATCATGTGGAAACATGTCATCACCACATATTCTAATACATGGGAATGTGATTTAAAGGTTGGATCACATTTTATAAAGTTTAGGATTCATATTTAAATGATTTAAAGTGACTAGGAATGCCTATATAGCATTATTTGGCTACTAGTCCAAAGTCACTGCATGCAAAACCTAAATATTATTACATATTCAGATAGGTATTATCGAATGTGATTTTTGAGAGTTGGAATCAACTCAAAAGCTATTATGGTTGATTTTTGAAAAATGTTTGAATGTAGAAAAGTCTCTGTTTCGTTATTTCTGCTATAGGTGATCTATAACTCCAATTGATTTAAATCCAACGGGATTGGATAGAGATTTAAATTATCTTTCTAGAAAAATTTGAATCATTCAATTTGGTTTAGTAGAACTTTTTGAATTGATTTTTAAACTAGTGGACAGAAACTAGATTAAGTCTAAATAGAAAAATCATTATTTGAATCCTAGGGCCAGCGCGGGAAACTAAATGGGCCGGCCCAGTGACGCTCCAGGGCGCAGAGGACAACTAACAGGGGGGTCCCGCATGTCTGCGGCACATCTCACGCAAAGCGGTACGGGGTGATGTGGGCCGTGCGATTAGAACCTAGATCAACGGTCGTGGCTCGTCGTCGACGACGGACAGGTCGCTGGCGAGACTGAACCCTAGCTGCTCGGTGGGGGTCGATTGGGGGCTTACTAGGGCTCCAGCTAACGTGGCGATGGGGGCGATCGAACGAGTGGGCGACGGTGGACTCAGGCGAGGTTGCGGCAGCTCCTGGGGTGGTCGCAATCGATTGCCCCCTTCTTCCTCTGCTGTGGTGGCTCTGATTGAAATTCCAGAGAACAGTGGCTCGAGTTGCTCCGGGTATGGTGTGAGGGACTTAGTGGGAGGTGGGGAGCATTGGAGTGTGGACAAAATGGTGCTGGGGAGGGCTCCTTATATAGGTCGACAAGGAGACCGTGGGGTGCGATGGTGAGCTCGTCGGTGACGGTGGTACAGAGGGCTAGATGCATGGGCGGGTAGGCGGACGGTGCGCTGCCTCCTGGCGGTCAGCTATAGTGCATTGGCGTAGCTAGGGGCGGTGGTATGCAGTCGGGAAAGGTCGACGGTCTACACGGCAGAGGCGGTGCTCGATGCTGCGTGCGGTGGCTCCTAGTCGCGCGGTGGGAAAAGGGCATGTCCTGGAGCATCCTGGGGTTATGGCGGATCGGCGCGTGCAAGCTGAGGTCTAGGCGTGGCGTGTGCTGGCCTGTCGGGGATGGCGCTCTGGCGTGCTCCGTGCATGGCGCAGAGGCTCGGTGCGCGGGCTGTCTACGGTGGTCCAGTGCTCGGCTGTGCCCGTGCGGTGGACAGGGGGTCGCGGTTGGTTGCGGTGGAGCTAGGGGACGTGCTGGATTGGTGCGGCTTGGTCTCTGGCGCGTTGCCCATGTTTGGCCGGCAACGACCATACTCGGGCAGCGTGGTACTAGCGCTGCGGGGTAGGAGGGGTGTTTTCTGGTGCTTAGTTAGGCTAAGAGGGACAGAGGAGAGATGAGAGGTTTAAATGGGGGACAAGAACTTAGTTTGCAACAGTATTAGTTAGGCCAAATTTTCTCTGCCTGCCAACTATTCGACAAAATGGCTGCAAGAAAGTTTTGTTTGAATTTTGAAAAGATTTTTGGTGGGTGTGTTAGTCATATGCTTGAGCATCTGTGGTTGCTTGGGATTGTCCATGTGAACTTATTTGAGTGGTTTTTGAAAAAGTGGGATCTATGCATATGAAATAGATTCCATTTTCAATTGCCATTTAATATTAGTGTTTAAAGATTTTTGTAATATTTCATAGTGGGCCTTGGTAGATCATTACTTGTACTAGCAAGGGGTGCAAAGAGTTAGAATTGTTTCTGTTTGAATTTGACTTCTAGGAACACCTAAAGTGGCCTAGTGGATTAAAATGGCACAAATGACCATTTGCATTTATTAATCTTATTTGATTTCTTTTTATTTGGATTTTGTTTTTGAATGATCTAGATGATGTGGCATTCACCTTTGAATCATTTTACAACCATTAGAACAACAAACATAGAAATTCTAAACAATTTTATATTAATGCAACACACATATGCATTCTTAATTATTTTAATTATAAAAAGTTTTTGGTAACCCCAAATTGGGTGATTTGGATCTTGATAACCTTGATTAAAGTTTTGGGATGTTACAAACCTTCCCCCCTTAAACAAAATCTCAGCCTGAGATTTAAGAAAGAAAACTAGGAACAAAAGAGATCTGGAAACTCAGTCCTAATGTAATCTTCTCGCTCCCAAGTGGCTTCTTCGGTATGGTTGCTCCATTTGATCTTGAGAAATTTGATACTTCGGGTCCTGGTGGTTTTGTAAGCTTCCTCCAAGATACGGATGGGCACTTCACGATACGTTAGAACCTTGTTGATATCCACGGCTCGGTGATCGATGTTCTTGAAAACTTCGGTCTTCTCTGGCACTTCCAAGCATTTGCGAAATAACGAGATATGGAACACATTATGGATGGCAGACATCTCTTTAGGCAGTTCCAGTTGATACGATACTTCTCCTCGACGATTCAGAATCTTGAAGGGTCCGATATATCTGGGGGATAACTTTCCTTTCAGACTAAAACGTTGCGTTCCCTTCAACGGCGAAACTTTGAGATACACAAAATCTCCGACATTGAAAGTCAGGTCTCTACGTCTCTTGTCAGCATAACTCTTCTGTCTGGATTGGGCGGTCTTGAGGTGCTCAGGGACTTTGTGAACCTTCTCTTCAGTTTCTCGTAGGATGTTAGATCCAAAAATCTGACTCTCTTCTACTTGCGACCAATTCAAAGGGGTATGGCACTTTCTTCCATATAAGAACTCAAATGGGGAAATTTGCGAACTGGCTTGATAACTGTTGTTGTATGAGAATTCTGCGAAAGGCAGACAATCTTCCCATTTTGACCCATACTCTAACACACAGGCATGCAACATATCTTCTAAGATTTGGTTGACTCTTTCCGTCTGTCCATCGGTCTGCGGGTGATGAGTTGTGCTGAAATTTAATTTGGTCCCTAATCCTTCTTGGACTTTCTTCCAAAATCTCGAGGTAAAGTGGGTTCCTCAATCCGACACTATGGTCTTGGGGGTTCCATGCAGACTAACAATTCTGGCAATGTACAACTCTGCTAGCTTTGAACTCTGGTAGGTTGTCTTGATAGGTATAAAATGGGCTACCTTGGATAGTCTATCAACGATGACCCAGATTGAGTCATTTCCGCTACTAGAAGTAGAAAAACCGGTGATAAAGTCCATTCCGACGGAATCCCATTTCCATTCTGGAATCTGCAATGGTTGCAACAGTCCTACGGGTCTCTGATGTTCTGCTTTGACTCTTTGATAGATATCACACTTGGCGATGTAGCTTCCGATTTCTCTTTTCATCTTGTGCCACCAAAATTGCTCCTTCAAATCCTAATACATCTTCGTTCCTCCGGGGTGGATAGAATAAAGAGTATCATGATCTTGTTGCATGATAACTTGCTTGAGTTCCAAATCTGCAGGCACACAGATACGTCCTTTGTACCACAGAATTCCTTCTTCGTCTTCGGTGAATCCTGGTACCTTTCCTATACCAATACGATGCTTGATTCCGTCGATACTTGCATTTCCCTTTTGGGCTTCCTTGATCTGACTAATCAAAGTGGGTTAAAGTTCAATGCTAGCTAAAAATCCTTTGCTAACTAGATCAGTTCTAAACTGCTCCAACTCCTCATGCAAACTTGGTTGCTTCTCCTTGATCATGGTGTTTAACCTACACGGCAATCTGCTAAGAGCATCCTCTACCACATTGGCTTTGCCGGGGTGATAGTGAATGTCAAGGTCATAATCCTTGATTAACTCCATCTATCTCCTTTGCCTCATATTCAGCTCCTTATGAGTGAAAATATACTTCAAGCTCTTGTGATCTGAATAAATCTTACAGCAATAGCCCATAAGGTAATGACGCCATGTCTTCAAAGCTAAAACTACAGCTGCTAATTCAAGATCATGGGTGGGGTAGTTCTGCTGATGTTGCTTTAGTTTCTAGACAGATATGCAATGACTTTGCCTTCTTGCATCAACACACATCCGAGACCAATCTTGGATGCATCACAATACACATCAAACGTCTTCTTGATATCTGGCATGATCAATATTAGGGCTGAAATCAATCTCTTCTTGAGCTCTTGGAAACTTGCTTCACATTTGTCGGTCCATTCAAACTTCTTCTCCTTCTACAACAATTGGGTCATTGGTCTTGGGTTTGAGTTGTTGGGGCTTCCCATTCTTCAACATCTTTGATCTTGGCGGGATCAACAGTGACTCCTCCGGAAGACACAATATGTCCGAGGAATCCTACTTCTTTCAGCCAAAAGTCACATTTGCTGAACTTGGCATACAACTGATGCTCTCTAAGGGTTTCAAGGATGATTCTCAGATGTTGCTCATGGTCTTCTTCTGATTTGGAGTAGATAAGAATATCGTCGACAAACACAACGACAAACTTATCTAGGAAGTTCATAAAGATCTTATTCATGAGATTCATGAAATAAGCGGGAGCATTGGTTAATCCAAAAGACAATAACATATACTCATACAATCCATATCTGGTGGTAAAGGCGGTCTTTGGAATATCCGTTGCACGAATCTTAAGTTGGTGATAACCAGTCCTAAGATCGATCTTACAGAACACTCTGGCACCAATCAATTGATCAAATAGATCCTCTATTTTTGGCAATGGGTACTTGTTCTTGATGGTGACATCATTCAGCTTCCTGTAATCTGTGCATAAACGGTTACCTCCATCCTTCTTGTCGACGAACATCACGGGCGATCTCCATGGCGATGCCCTTGGTTGAATCAAGCCTTTCGCCAGCATAGCATCCAATTGCTTCTTTAGCTCCATGATCTCTACGCACTTCTATTCTTGTAGACGTTGTTGGGCCTCCAAGTGTAGAGGTTTGTAGAACAGCCGCGATTTTCCCTTAAGTGGATTACCCAAGGTTTATCGAACTCAAGGAGGAAGTGGTCAAAGGTATCTCCTCTCAAGCAACCCTGTAATCAAGATACAAGAAGTCTCTTGTGTCCCCAACACACCCAATACACTTGTCAGGTGTATAGGTGCACTAGTTCGGCGAAGAGATAGTAAAATACAAGTGGTATGGATATAAGACAACGGTGCCAGAAAATACTTTGATGGTGTGGAAGAGACTAAAGGCAAACTGAAATAAAGATGGAAGCAAGCAAACATATAACAGATCTAGTTGCAAACGGTGTTTCAATGCTTAGAAACAAGGCCTAGGGATCATACTTTCACTAGTGAACACCCTCATATAAATATCTTCTCTTTATGATACTACTCTGAACTACTCTCCGGTTGGACACTCTAATCCATGGTAGGGCTATAACAACACACCTCAAAGTTCGCTTTTCCCATCTAGATAATCCCACAGTGTCACCTTGAGCTCTAGATGGTTCCAACAAACACCACAATGTCATAGAAACATCCAACTCCAAATATAACTCATAACAAGTATTTGTAATCTCTAGCCTAAGTGCCACCATGGTGTGCATGCTGTCACTTTCACACACATGGGGATAAGTAGAGATTCATTAAAGCACTTGAGTAGCAGAATAGATCTATAGATTACAAAGCTCATGATCTCAATAAGATCACACATAGAGAGAGAGATGAACACATAGCTACTGGTAGAGCCCTTAGCCTCGAGAGCGAACTACTCCCTCCTCATCATGGGAATCAGCAACAGTGATGGAGATGGCGGTGGAGATGGTGAAGAGGGCGGTGAAGATGGTGAAGACGCGGTAGTGGCGGCACCGACGGCGGCGCGGAGGACTCCTTCCCCGTCGCTGGTATCACAGGTGAGTGCCGCCCCTTAGCACCCTTCCTTCATGGCTTCTTGGGATCCCTTCCCCATGGATATGGGATCCATGGGGGAGGCAAAAACGTGGCTTTGGTGGCCGCAAATTCGTGGGTGGAGGTGTCTCCCACGAATTAGGTTTCCTCCCTTTATATAGCTTCTCGGATTCCCGTCACCCCATCTTAGGCTGTAGTAAATCGGACCTATTGGGCCCGTCCGGAATCGGAATCAGCAAAAATTTATGTCCAGAACGTTTATCACGAAATTTCCAACAACTTTGTAGTTGAAGAATTTTCCGTTTGATGTTGTCTTCAACCAGAAACATGACCATTTTTAAAAAGAGTTCTGAGACAGATTTCTGAAAAATCCCAATTTGACTCAAACAAGGTTACCACTTGTATTCTTGGTAATTCCTACACATCAAAGTGTAAAACAAGACCATTGTGCACTTTTGCAACTATTAGTAGGTTAGTCCAAATAAATCATAAACTTTATATAAAAAGGAGTATCAAAAGCATATTATTAGCATAAAACCATCAAAAATTATAGATACGTTATGGACGTATCAACATCCCCGAGCTTAGTTCCTGCTCATCCTCGAGGAGGTAAACGGTAAAAACAATATAATTTTTGAGGTGACAAGCATCCAACACAATCTTGATCAAAGTATTTGTAAAACATTGATAGCTGGGATCATAGTAATTCAACATAGCATGAAAGATAAAGTTCTAACACTAAGACATAGTAACTATGTTGTAACATGAAAGGCACAAACAAAAGATTCATAAATAACAATGATTTGCAAGACATTTGTTTGTTTCACATAAGGAAAATATAGCATAGTGGCATTCAGCTTGTCCCTCATAATGTAGAAAATCATAATTGCATAGGACACCTTCAAAGTTTATAAGGTGACTAGATACAAATAGTTTAAGAACAAGCAATATCAAAGTTATGCATCAATCAACAAGTCTTGGGACAATGCACATTAAACTAATAATGGCCACTATGCTCTCTCAATAGGTGCATAAAGATAGAAGATGGAGACTCAACATAAAAGTAAAAGAAAGGCCTTCATAGAAGGAAGCAGGGATTCAAGTTTCATAAAGAGCTTCCAAAAATTATGGTACTTATTAGATTTCATCTCTCATTGACCCTATCATAATCATCTTGAAGTGATTAAGGTTAAAGTGAACAAACTATGGAGTATATGCTTGACAAAGTATAAGTTGGAAATCTCATGTTCCTTGAATACGAGGGCCGCTCCTCATGCTACTCAAGTTTAGTTACCGGTAAGTTCTTGTCATAGTAAGTACATGTGTATCATAGAGAACCGCCAGCGGGGTTCCCCTTGCCCGATGATACGGAAAAATCCCCATATCAAAATGACAAGGCAAGTAGACAACGAGCATCTCAACAATCTTCTTATTTACCATGGGAAAATGGTGCTTTTTTCTCTCTTTCCTCTTTTCTCATATCTCTTTTTTTGTTTTGATTTTTCTATTTTTTCTCAATACCTAACTCTTTTTTTATAAGAAGAATGCTTCATAGACAACTCATTATGGTTACGCTGCAGGTTTCCACCATGACAACATGGATTAGACCGACGGCCCAGGTGTTTCTCTAACACACATACATAACTCCATGGACTTACACGCCCCCCTTTCATTTCACACCGACGACATCCATAGACAAAAGAGCATGATATCAACTAGGTACAAAGTACAAGTGCAATGTTGAAAGCGTTCCCCATGACAGCATGGTTCTGCTAATCCCCAACACATAAGTGCAAGCATATACAACATAGACGACACAATGGTTCAAGTTTATGAAGGGCAAGAAAAGTAAAGTGTGCCATCAAGTTCGTGAGAGCTTTAATCACTAGTTTTCTCATAACAAGTTTAATTCAGAAGGTAGATAAAAACATGAATATACTTGGAATAGAAAATGCTAATAGGTAGGTCTGGTGGACTCTTTGGAATAACTTGGTTTTATTTGGAGTTGGATGCATGAGTGGAACTCATACTTGGTATGGAGGCTAGCAAAAGACTGGGAGCGACCAACTAAGAGAGAATTAATGGCCATAATCATGCAAAGCGACAAAACATTATTAATTAAAGCATAAAGTGATATTACAAGTCAAAAACTAAAGGATCATAAAGGTTATGGTGACTTGGGATAGTCCTAACATGGTGTGAGCATGCGCCAAGTCAACCCAAATAAAGCATCAAAGGAGAATACCACAATACTATGCTTTAATATGCTAAAACAACGCATGATTCGTTCAAGGCACATTAAGCAATCTCAATTGTTTATAACAAGTCATGATATAGCAATAATCACTAAGCATAGAGCCAAAACAATATCAAGCATGACATGATAAAGTCTAAGTCACAGTAAAAAACAAGCTCCTTTTATACCACTTAAGCATGAAGTTTCCTACTCTTTTCCAACACCAATCGACTTATTCGAAACAACTCACAAAGACAATAATAAATAAAGATCAGTGAGCTTGTCTCACTATTCCACAAAGAAGAACTAAAAAGTTCTAAGATGAAAGCACAAGAAAACTAAGGCTAAACATAGTGCTAGCAAAAGAGAACACTCACAAAACAATAAGAATGAAAACTAGAGTGTTCTAAACAATGAAAGGAGAGTGTGTCTCTCTCCAAAAGAAGTGCTGGTATCCAACCAACTTATTTCAGCAAACAAAGCAAAAGAAAACTAAAAAAAAATGAAGACGCTCCAACAACAACACAACAGTGCATGAAACAATAAAAATGAAGTGTCTAGAAAGACCTGAGATTTTTATTGATGAAGAAGGGGATGCCTTGGGCATCCCCAAGCTTTGACGCTTGTACTTCTTGGATATTTCTTGGGGCGACACGTGTGGCATCCCCAAGATTGATCTTTAGTCCATTCTTCATCTCAGTACATCATTCTTCCATTACACCTGAAATTTTTCCTTCATACAAAACTTCACACAATCTTTATTAGCAACATTAGTGCATGCAAGATAATAAGTATTTGGGTTCAGTTTCAACACCAATAAAACTTCCATTAAAACACAAGCTACTGTAGCACTTCCCTCAAAAAGCTCAATTCCCAAAAAAGAACCCAAAAAGGAATCAACAAGAAGCAAATGCAAATAATGGCAGAAATCTGTCAAAACAGACCAGCAGGTAAAAACCAATTTTTTCGAAGATCTTATGTTCCTCAAATCGAAAAGTGTTGAACTAACAAAAGTTAGATAACAACCTAGGGCAGAAGCACAAAAATGCACGCCTCAAAACGACGTGCAGAGATTTTACACGAATTTTTACAGCGAAGCACAAAAATCTGTTTCGGGACAGTAACTTCCCCAAGCATTAGTTCTCTCTCATTAGAGGTTATTCTTGGCACAAAAAGCAAATAAAAAGGATAAGGAGCGGTTATTACAAAGTTAATAACTTCCAAGACTCATCTAAAACTTTTCGGTTCTCTTAAAATAAGTACTTTTCTTTAACGCCTTTAAGTTAGGCTTGATAGTTTGAGAAGATGCTCACATAAGAAATATGAATTGAAGTAAAAGAGAGCATGAAGAAGAAAATTCAAAACACATTTGAGTCTAACCCACTTCCTATTCATAGGAATCTTGTAAAGAAACAAGTCATGAAAGCACAAAGCAACAATCATAATAAAGCAAAACAAGTGCAACTTCAAGACTTTCAACATAAAGAGGGGAAACTTAATATTATTGATATGCATAAAACCATGTTTCTCTCTCTCATAAAAAATTTCAGTAGCAGCATGAATAAAATTAATAATATAACTATCACATAAAACATTCTTATCATGAACCACATGCATATAATAATTATTACTCTCCACATAAGCATAGTCATTCTTATTAATTCTAGTGGGAGCAAATTCAACAAAATAGCTATCATTATTATTCTCATCACCATAATCATCAAATGTAGGAGGCATATTGTAATCATAATTAATTTTATCTTCAATAGTAGGTGGACTGAAAATATTAGATTCATCATAGTAATCA